>JAJPGS010000870.1:0-2960548 GCA_028654335.1 Alnus rubra | reverse complement strand
TTCGCACGAAAAAATTACGAAAAGGTGAAAATACAACTATCGCCGGAATCTGGCAACGCCCGGTCGCCGTTACCGGATTCCAGAGAGCACGTTTGGCCGGATCCGGCCAAAATTGCCGAATTCTGGCTGGACTCTCTCCGGATCCGGTCAGATCCTGCAAGATTCCAACCATTTTGGCCAGATTCGTGGTCAGATCCATCCAAATCCGACCATTTTGGCCATATCCGGCCGGCTTTTGACTATGGCCGGATTTCGGCCAGTGTCGACCGAAAATCTGGTCAGCCGGCATCTGGCGATGGTGGACGGATGTCGCTAGATTCCAGAGCCGGCAATATTTCGGTGGCCGAATGTTGCCAGATTCTCGATACCGCTTGGATTTCGACGACCGACCATTGCCGGATTCCGGCAATCGGATATCAAACGTGCGTGCAAAGACGAAGAGTTTAATTTCGGAAACCGTAAACCGCTTTCCAAAAATTAAAGAAGGTTTTACGGTAAAACCGAAAATAATTTTTGTTAACCATTATTTTCGCCCCTATCAACACAGTAAAATGTCGAAATCATTTTACACCGAAACAAACGGAGCATTAGTGTAGAGTTGATGTAGGGTAATGTGACGTAGAAATAATACATCCCATTGAGATATGATATTTTGCAATTCTAAGACACAACTCTTGACCACCTTTTTTAAGTGGCAATGTGGTCTCTGACTAACTTTAGAGTTTTTTTTTAAAAAAAAAAAAAAATTACCACACGAGTAAAAGTGGTCAAAATTATTCTTAGGGCGACAAGCAACGGAGATATGATGCATATATCTCAATAAAGAAACCATACGAGGAATACATTTTCAATTGGGTTGCGTAAGAAATTAACGACGTGTTCAATTTTTTGGTAACGTGCTTGCGGCTACCCTCATGGCAACGTGGTTCGATTCCTGCAAAGGAAAACTAAGAGAAAAGTAAAAATTGTCTGACCTCAAAACTAAAATTGAAAATAACGGCAAAAATAACCCAAAAAAATAAATAAATAAATAAAGTCCTAAAACGACGTGTTCAAATTTTTTTCCTTACATGCATGTGGCTAGCGTCATGGCAACGTGGCTCAATTAGACACGCAAAACATTCACCACACCTAAAACGTGACACATGTGATTGCACGTTTGTGTGCTCAGCCAATTATTTGTATTTGAAAAGGAAAATTAATGCTACAAATCCATTAATCCCACCTAAGAATTCAACAAAAAGCTTATAATTCTTTCAATAATGGTCCCTGTCATCATAGCATGAAGCACTAATGTTAGACGTTATCTTTCACTCTCCTATAGGAATATTTTCCTAACCTATACTGACTTTAGCATATATGCCCGTTCCGACAAGATCTTGTACTAAGCTTTCTTTTCTTTGCATATACTTCGGATCATTTTCTCAACACCGGGTCAAAGTATTCTTTTGAACTGTTGGCCCAAGGATCTTACTAGAAGAATCAACACTCGCTCATTGCTGTTCAGCCTGACCTTGTCCCTTCCAATTAACCGTATTAATTACAGATCAATTCAAACCTAACGTTCAATAAAAATTGCTTTTCGATGTCAAAATTTGGATTTCAAAATTAATTAGTGTATATTGCTTGAATAATAAAGGAAGAGACATATATACTCATATTTCTTTTCTCTTACAAAAGTCATATTTCTTTTCTTTTCTCTTTCATGAAAATTTTATAGATCTAATGATAACTTTTAAAAAAATGTAAAATACATTATAGCCTTCTATGAGATTTTTTTTTTTTTTTTTTTTTTTGTCTCCTTTGTGCTTTTATTTTTATCAGTGGTGGTACCTGTGCGACGTGAAAAGACGAATATGGTACCTCCGTCAATTTTTCCATCCAAAACTAACGAATTTTCACATCAGTGACACGTAGCACCATTAAATTACGATATATGACTGCACAATTTTTATTTTTATTTTTATTTTAAGACTTAAAAATAAAAAAATAAAAAAAAAATTGTAGGAGCCACCCCAAGGGTGAAAGTGAAACAAAAAAAAAAAAATGAAGAAGAAGAAAAAGAAGATGTTTTGGCTACTGGGGTGGATGAAGTACTCTCATGGCCACAAGGGTGGTTCGACCACCCCCAAACTGGCCGGTCTGGGGGTGGCCGAGCCACCCCTACATTTTTATTTTTTTAAAAAGCCTTCAAAAAAATATATTAAAAACCACGATTTTTTATCAATTTTTTTTTAAATCCTCAAAAAAAAAAAAAATTGGCAGCCACGTGTTGCAATTTTAATGTGCCATGTCTCACTGATGTAGAAATTCGTTAATTTTGAACGAAAAAAATGGACGAATGTACCATTTTCGTATTTTCTCATAATACAGGTACTACCTATAATAAAAATGAAGGCACATAAAACAAAAAAAAAAAATTTGAAACTACATAAGGTAAAATGGTATTTAATCCTTAAAAAAAAATATAAATAAGAGATAAATAAAAAATTATAGGAGTAGCATGTCTCTTCTTTCTATAGACAAAGAGTTATTGCTTATAGCCGATGATAATGCCTCTATTTATCTCTTAGTCTTCACATCACTTTCAAAGATATATATGACATGCATTAACATTTTAATATTACATAATATGGTACCATATTGCTACCAGCCTACCATATATATGCCACCATCACTGCCAGGGGCCACCTTGCATGAAAACCCGTGCACGAAGTTACTTCGGCCTAATCCTATGAGTAAGTAGTCAGACTATCCACGTGGCCTATAAACGTCGAGTAATGCATTTATTTATTTATTGAGTTGAGTAATGCTATCCATACATAGCATAGATTCAATACATTTTGACGTGGGTCCTATATATATATTATATATGATGTGGGTCCATATTATCAAAGTGTATTGGGTGTATATTTCATTGATGTACAAATAACATTTCCCATAAACTTTTTAGGGTAATTTTTTTCGGATTGCCCTTATTACCTTTAAGAAAAAAAAAAAAAAAAAGAGAAACAAAGAAGACAAGAAGCAAAAAAAAAATTAGAAAATGCGTATTTATTTGAGTGCCACGTAGGATTTTAAGCTCGAACTAAAATAGTATAAATTTGACTCTTTTGGATTTATTTAATAAAATGAACTTAGCTTAAACATAAATTTAGACTCGTTTACTAAATAAGCTAAACTCGTATAAACTCATATATATATATATATATAAACTTGTAACTTTATTTTTAATGGAATTATTTTTACGTTTATAATTAGGACATCTTAAGAATGTAAGAAGATAAACAATAAATCACGCTATAATGTAATAGATATAGCTTAAATTATTATAATTGTGAGTCTTGATATAGATAGATGTGTATTTGTGTGTATATAGATGGGTTTTTGTGTATGTATATGTGTGTGTACTAATGTATAATACGTACTATAAGATAAACATATATAGATTAAATTGTTTAAGATTCGAGTTAATTTATCAAATTAATTTAAATATAAAAAAATATTAACAATAATTAAATAACTAATAATTAGTATGAATTTACGAAGAAAAAAATGACCACATTTATTTTATATATGAAATGAATCCGTTAATTTAATAGCTCGTAACCAATGTCATATTTGTTCGGTGAAACATATTAACCAAACTCTTTTTTTTTTTTTCTGCTTCTTTTTTTTAAAGAAAAAAGAAAAAGAAAAAGGCTTCTTATAGACATGGCAATTAGAGCAAATTAAACTCCACTATTTCTGTATGAGATCTGGACGAGATTCATTAATATATACCTCTATGATACTCAAACAGGGAAAGGGCTTGTGATAACTTTTCAAGGGCATTTTGTGACCCAAAGTCCTCCAGAATCACAAACTTTGTACCCAATCTCAAGCTAGCTAGCTTGAGCCCATGATAAATGGCCCCAAGCTCATTACGAACCAATCGATCCTACACCTAAATCTCCGAAGGACCAAAGCACCACTTTCGTCTTATTTGAGCTTCCATAAGTTGAAGTATTAGTTAAATAATTAAATTTATATTTTTTTATTAGTTTAAATTTCTTAAATAAGTGGTGATTTAATATAGTATTTTAGTTACTTTTTGTGAACTCCAATTTTTTATTTTATTTATTTTTTTAATCGGTATCACTCCTTTGGATTTATGCAAAAAAAAAAAGAAAAAAAAAAGAAAATTTTAAAGGGTTACTCTCTTTTCACTGCCGTTCATTCCACCTGTTCTGCTCGGCGTCGTTTCCTGCAACTTTGGCATCAAGAAGTTCTACTTTTGGGTTGTATTCCTTTTGTACAAATTCGATTAATGTGTCATCTCCAAATTTCAGATATTCAAGCACTGATCGGTGGCTACTCTGACAAATCTGTTGATTTTTGGTGGGTTCAATTACACTCGGTCCAATTGAAACATCATTTTGTTATAAAAAAATCTTTCCAGTTAGGGAATTTCGATAAATCATATGAAATATGCTCATTTTAGACGTTAAATCTCATTAAAGGACGGAATTACGCTCAAATAATAATAAAAAAGAAATAAATAAAAATATACAAACTAAAAAATTTCTCAAAAAAAACTTGAGCTTAAACTTACAAAAGAAAAAAAAAAAGAAAAAAAAAAAGAGGAGTGGTCTTTGAACCACCCATAGGATTTTTTATTTATTTATTTTTAAACTTTTCTTTTTAAGGGTGTTTATGTAAGTTTAGTTTCTAAACTCAGGGTATTTTTGTCATTTTACATTTATTAACAGTATTGACTAGCTAGAGAAATGATACAAAATCATTTTTTACCCATCTCTACGTAACCAATTTTAGAATCGACCATTGAAAACATCACTTAACCCTGGAAGTATACCAGGGAGATGTTCTTTGCAAAGGATTTTGTTTACAAATTTCATATATAGTGAGCTTACAACAAATTAAGGTATCAGGTATGGATTCTTTCCTTACCAAGTTTTGGGGCCATCCCCCAACCCTCAAGGCCCCCAATTGATTGAAGAGAAATTAATGTTATACTTTTTTAAAAATTTTTACTTTTTTTTTAAAAAATAAAAAATAAAATAAAATTTGGTCCTCAAAAGATGTTTCACAATCTCATATAATCAATTGTTTAAAAAAAAATGTCACCTTTTTCATAAAAACTCTGCATTTCTCTTGACTCAAATATCAAAGTAATGGATCGATCTTATCTCCTAACCCCTACCGTTCCAGAATCTCTTTGAAAAGCCAAAGTGTTAAAAAAAAAATCTCAAACATCTCTCTTCCAGCTTCATATATCCTAAGAAGACAAGTTAGGCTCATTCACTGTAAAAATCAACATTTTCTCTTAGTGTTGGGACTAGGGAGTGAGCAATGATTCCTTTAATCTTCTGTCCAGCTGAACTGGAAGCTTATTTGGAATGTAAAAATATCCACAGACGTTTTAATCATCCTTTTTCTTCTTCTTCTTCTTCTTTCTTTTCTTTATATATATATATATATAATATGGCATTAATCAGTAGCGAGGACAAGACTTCTTGGATTGGTTCCATGAATTTACACGATATGGCTATTGCTGTGAAGTATATATTAACTGGATAAATAAATCAGAGAAATTTGATATATCCCATGACCCCCCCCCAAAAAAAAAAAAAAAAACCCTTGACCCAAAAGAGAAAAAGCGTTGACTTTTGTGGATTCCAATTTTTTTATAAACTAACTTTAAAATTGACATATATCTTATGTACTTAAAAAGCATACATTTCTTTAATAATATGTGCTTTGTCATATTTTTTTTTAATAATTTAAAAAACACATGTTAATTTTAGAGGCAAATTTGTAAGAATTTGGTATACTTCTTCTCTCTCTCTCTCTCTCTCTCTCTCTCTATATATATATATATATAGAATCTTTTTGTGGGTAAATTGTATCATTGGTCCCTGTGGTTGGCTATAATTGCAAATAATTCCCCCGTGGTAACAAAATTAAATGGGGGATCCATATAGTAAACCATAATAAAAATAGGCCCTGAACGTGTTTTCCGTCAACAATTTTAACAGTTGCCATTACCCCACCACGTCAGAACCAATCAGAGGACGATACGTGTAATTTTTTTTTAAAAAAAATATTAACACAAATTTTTGATTTAACACGTCGGTTTTGGGTTGTACACATAGGACACACGTGTCATTTTTTCCCACGTCAGCTACAGTAACTTCCTAGGATTTCCCCCCCTCCCCCCCCCCAAAAAACTTACCCCCTGCCCCCATTTTCCGCCTCCCATCCGCTCTCCCCACTGTCTGACTCTCATTACCAGACGACACTCCCTCTTCCTTCCTCACGAGTCACGCCGGCCACCCACCCAAGAGTCACGCCGGTCGGTCACCACCCATCTCTTCCTCAAGAGTCACGTCGATAACCACGTATTTCACCATCTGCTGAGCACCGCCGGAATCTGAGGTAAGCAACCCGTTGGTCAACACCCATCTCCTTGACAATCCTTTCAATCGTGTTCGAGCATCGCTGGACTTAGAGGTAAGCGACCTTCATTCCTTCGCGTTTTCTTTTCAATCTTCTATTAACATTAAGCAACAAAATTTATGTTAATTTGAAGTACTTGTGTTCTTGAACCAGTGGGCATAAACAGTGCAAAGTAACTTTCATTGATGTTTTGAACCTAAGTTCTTACACACTGAACATTCTTGATGTTTGTAAGTTCGATTTATAAGAATTTTGAAAGTGTCTTCATCTACCAATTTGGAGGTATAGTCTAGAATTGAAAATAACGACTGTTTCGATGGGTTGGAGATAAGTGAGTTTAGATCATATAAACTTATCTGACCAAACTAATAATAATTTTATTTTTTTTTGGTTAGTTTTGAAAGATATAAGTTTAGTTTAGAATGAGAAACATAATGGAAATGGAATTAGAACCCTTTTGTTAATTGAAATCATTTGTTTATTAATTGAAATCATTTGTTTGTTGATTTAGATGTCGTCGAATTGGTCATCATCGGAAAATGGCAATGAAGAGTCGTTTCGGGAATGCTATTGTGGTATGAAAACATACCTAAGGACTTCATGGACGGATAAAAATCCGGGAAGACGATTCTTTGGATGCGCTCAATACGGCAAAGGCCAACATTGCAAGTATTTTGAATGGTTTGAACCACGCCTTTGTGAACGTGGCGGCAAGCTTGTATTTGAACTGAGGGTGAGGATTAAGTCCATGGAAGATGAACGTCGGAAACAAGCGAAAAAAGAGAAACGATTAAATGTCCTTTTGTTTATGTCGTCGGGATTAATTGTTGTACTTTTGTTAGGTTTTATGTGTTACTTTTAGATTACCTTTGTTCATGTAGTGAGTGCTTTTGTTGTATGTCATTAGTTGTAATTTTATTTCATGAACCTTAATGATGTAAAATGTCACTACTTGAAATCGGTAAATTTCATGAACATTAAGAATGTAAAATGTCACTACTTAAAATTTGTATTATCAAAGGTTGTATGTGATGAGAATACCGTTAACCACTAAAGGAAATACCTATTTGACATACTCATAGTAAAAGGCCGATTCCAAGAAAGACCTATTTGCAATCTTCAGCTTTCAAATTCATACATACAGACCAATTAACATCTATATTCTTTAATCCTTTTGGCCATTCCAGAGTTGAGTTAAACACATCACGTTAATGTCAATAGAATCCTTAATGCATCATACATCAACAAAATACCATTATACACCAATAAAACAGCATTGTGTGGTTACTGACAAAATACTCATATACATTTTACAAATACCACAATACATCATCAAAACACCATCGTATCGTTCCTGACAAAATATCACAAAACATCAATGAAACACCATCATATCATATTGTTCTTGACAAAATACCACTAATCATCAACAAAACAGTAACATAAGCATTCCATCATTATACTCAATCAGAAAATATGTTACTCCATTCCTGTACCCCATCATGGTACGAACCCCTAGCAGTTGTGACAGTACCCTGCAGGAAAAACAACACATGAACATTATACTCAATCACAAACAACAAAACACATCAAAAAAAGTTTTCCCTTCCCCCTAAACACTGAAACCCTTGGATAGCAACTATGATGAGATCCAACTCAAAGAAAATAAAGGAAAGATCCAACATAGCATTGAACTCAAAATCAACATGGTCAAATAGATCCAACCAATACCCCATAGCCGAAATTGGTGAAATTAGTTACTACCACTTTGTTGTGCTGACTAGGCTGCCATGTTACGTTGGATGTTCCAGTCGCATTTGGTTCGGAGACTGGATCATTACTCACATTCTCCTAAATGAGAAAAAAATATACAATGTTTCAAATCAATTAGTATTATCCAATATAGTAAAAAGATCAGCAAAAGTTGTCCTTACAGTTCCGACCACTTCACTGTGCTAACTAGGCTGCCCCGTTATGTTGGTTGTTGCAATCACATTTGGTTCCGAGACCGGATCATTACTCACATTTCCCTAAATGAAAAAACAATATACATCAACAAAGGATTGAGACAAATAGCTGAACATAACATATATAAAAAATGATTCAGCAAAACAATAATCCTTACAGTTCTTTTCTTTTTGCTAGGTTTCTTCTTATATATCCGACCAGGGGTGGAGGCAAGTTGGAGGGTGGGGGGGCCATGGCCCCCCAAAAAAACAATTGACTTCTAAATTTTTTTATTTTTTTTTATTAATGCACTAATGGCCCCTGCAAAAAATGAATTCACCCCCCCCCTAATTTTTTTTTCTTAAAAAAAAAAAAAAAATTATCCTCAAGCCTGTAGTTCTGGCACTTAAATCTTAAAAAAAAAAAATCATAATAATAATAATTAAAAAAAAACCAACAACAGCATCAAACCATACCAAAAACAAGGAAAAAAAAAAAACCACAGCTACACAGTACGCAGCAGATAGGTCCTAGGGAAAAAAAATAATCAGACATGAGACAATAATCAAATCCTCTCCACACGGCAAATGTGTAATCACTGAAATGTCAACAAAAAAAAATTCACACTCAAAAGAGAAAAGGGAGCAAACCAAATTGCTTTTCAATTTTCTAACTCCCTCAAATTTTTCTCACTAACTCTCTGTCAAAAGTATCCCAAACCCCAAAAAAAAAGAAAAAAAATGTTGTGGTTTAGTCCTGAAAATACCGAGGCTTAGAGGGGAGAGAACTGAGATCTGAGGCTGAGAGGTTGTGCATCCACCGTCTTCCACGCACCCGACGCTGCGTCGCACCACCACCAGCTTCCAGCGTGCGGTCCAGGCTGTCCATCTAGCCTCGAGACACTGTCTTCTATCACTGTGAAACACTGAGACGTCACAAACGTGAGTTATCTGCTCTAGTATCTACGCCATTTTTTTTCTATGCTGTGTTTGAGAGAGGCGTGAGATGAGGAAATGTTGTGTTTGACAGTTTGAGAGTCTGAGACTTTGAGGGAGGCGTAGGGGAGAAATGAAATTGAGGAAATGACTCAAATGAGGAATATTGTGGATTTGTCTTTTGTAGAAGCCAGAAGGATAGAGCTTAGAAAATCCTAGAAAGTGTAAATTAGAAAACTGAAAAACCCACTTGACCGAATGATTTCATGCTCTGATGCGTCATGCGTGGGACTATCAAACCATTAACCATGGGTGGGACCGTGAGTCGTGAGACTGGGAGACAGGGATAGATTTTTTCAAAGAGACCAATAGATTTTTTTTCAAAAAAGACCAATAGATTTGTTAGACGTTCTGGAAGGTTTTGATTTAGATATGACATTTTTTATTTTTTTATTTCTTTATTTCTTTAGGAATCAAATGATTAAAATTTCAAATATGATTATGTGATTAATGTAAAAAAATAATCAATTAATCAAATATGCTTTGTTAATATTATCTTTAAATGATAAAAAAAATTTATATTTGTTTTTATTATTTAATTTGTTTTTTTCCAATATTTAATCTAGATAGAATTCTTAAGAAGCTTACAAAATAAATACACAAAAAAAGAAAATTAAGTATGCCTTTTTTTTTTATTGTTTCTATAATTTTTTTTTTTATTATTGGTTTGCAGCATTCAGCTAGCACATTATTGTCTTTGATTTGTTTTTAAGAAACTCCTTAAGCTCAAGATAACATTGCTTCACTGAAAGGTACTCATTTTTCTCGTACCCTATTAATTGTGCTTAGTTTATTTGTCAAGTAGTTTATATTTTTTTTTGTGTTTGCTCTTTGGCTAAATTAAGATTTTTAATAGTTACTTTGATTATTGGATTTTTTTTTCCTTATAATTTGATGGGTTTTTTGATTTAGTTAATTTTTCGTTGCTTTTTTGGTTGTTAATGCTAATAAGAACTATTATAAGTAAAAAAAAATCCTAATAAAAATCTTATATTTCTAGGTACTTTTTGGTTAATTTATTAATCTATAAATTTTTCTTACAGCTTAAAAAAATATGAGCAGACAAAAACAATCGATTCATTCTTTAAGAAAAAAATATGCGAGTCATTTAGAGGTTAATAGTGATACACCTTTAAATATACCGTTAGCAACGGATCTTAATGCTTCAGTGACTGATGAACGGCCTTCCAAATGTCCAAGAATCATTCCTAAAGAAATTGATGCCACCTCTTTGCAACGTGATCTAGGAAAACGTCTGCAAATATGGGAATTTCCTGTAAACTTACAAGATGAAATGCGACGTGCTTATCTTAGAGCTGGCCCATGTCAACCTATTCTTAAACCTACAGAATATCCAGTTTCAGGACCGGAGAATCATCGTCGTCGATTTCAAGCTTCTTGGTTTCAGACATACTCAACTTGGTTGGAATATTCGGAATCAAAGGATGCTATCTTTTGTCATCCATGTTACATTTTTGCTAAGAAATCAACAGGCCGTCCAGGATCAGATGCATTTACAGTGAAATGTTTTAAGAATTGGAAAAAGGTAAACGATGGAATGAATTGTTCTTTAATGGGGCATGTGGGGACAAATCCAAATTCACCACATAAAATTGCTGTGAAATGTTGTGAAGATCTGAAGAATTATTCACAGCATATTGGCAAGTTGATTGGAAAACAGTCATCACTAGAAATAGAGAATAATCGATTACAGCTCAAAACCTCAATAGATAGTGTTTGATGGCTAGCATTTCAAGCATGTGCATTCAGAGGTCATGATGAAAGCTCCGACTCAAAAAATCAAGGAAACTTCATTGAATTGATAAAGTTTTTAGCAACTTTTAATGATAAAGTTGATGGAGTTGTGTTGACAAATGCTCCACGGAATGCCAAATATACATCACCCCAAATTCAAAAAGAAATTTTGCATATCTTTGCAACTAAAGTACGAGATGTGATTCACAAAGAAATTGGGGATGCTAAATTTTGTATTCTTGTTGATGAAGCTCGGGATGAGTCAAAAAGGGAGCAAATGGCAATCATTTTGAGATTTGTTGATAAAGATGGTTTTATTCGAGAGAGACTCTTTCATATTGTCCATGTCAAAGATACTACTGCATTAACTTTAAAAAGAAGATATGTGATGTCCTTTCTTGTAACGACCTCAAAATTCAGAATATTCGAGATCAGAGATATGATGGAGGTAGTAATATGCGTGGAGAATGGAATGGGCTACAAGCTTTATTTCTTAGAGAATGTCCATATGCATATTATGTGCATTGCTTTGCTCATAAGCTACAATTAGCTTTGGTTGCAGCATCTAGAGAAGCAAAATCTGTTCATCAATTCTTTGAGAATTTGAATTTTATTATCAACATTGTTGTTGGTTCTTCAAAACGCAATGATGAATTGCAATCTGCTCAAGTTGCTGAGATTGAAAGTAGGATTGCTTCTAATGAAATTGAGACTGAAAGGGGGGCCAACCAAATTGGTACTTTGCAACGACCTGGAGATACTCGATGGTCTTCTCATTTTAATTCTGTTTGTAGTTTGATAAGAATGTTTCATGCTACTTGTTCAGTTCTCGACATTATCTCAAAGGAGGGAACCAACTATTCTCAGCGCGGTGATGCTGAAGCGGCTTATATGATATTAACATCATTTGAATTTGTTTTGATATTGCATTTGATGAAAGAGATTATGAGATTTACTAATTGTCTTTGTCAAGCTTTGCAACAAAATTTTCAAGACATTTTAAATGCCATGAAATTGGTTTCAACTACAAAATCACTTCTTCAGAATTTGAGAAATGAAAAGTGGGAGCATTTCCTTGATATTGTTAAATCATTTTGTGAAAAAAATGAAATTGATGTTCCTGATATGAATGCTCGTTACACTAGAGCTTGAGGTAGATCATGTCGCCAAAATGAAGAATCTTTCATGACAATGGAGCATCATTTTAGAATTGATGTATTTATTGCTGCAATAGACTTCCAATTGCAAGAACTGGATAATAGATTTAGTGAGCATGCAGTGGAACTTCCTCGTCTTAGTGCCGCTTTAAGCCCTCAAGATGCATACAAATCATTTAAGATCGATGATATATGCAGCTTAGTTGAGAAGTTCTATCCTCAAGATTTTACCGAGCAAGAGAAAATCATTTTGAGATTTCAATTGGATCATTATAAGCTTGATGTGCCAAAACATTCAGATTTTCAGAATATGTCCACTTTATCTGAGTTGTGCAGAGGATTAGTAATTTCAAGAAAATCGAAGATTTATAATTTGATTGACAGGTTGATTTGTCTAGTGTTGACTCTCCCTGTTTCTACCGCTACTACTGGACGAGCATTTTCTACCATGAAACTTGTAAAAACTAGATTATGTAGTAGAATGGAAGATGAGTTTCTAGCAGATAATTTTGTAGTTTATATTGAGAAAGAAATTGCTAAGGATTTCACTACAGAGATGATAATGGATGAGTTTTATTCCATGAAAGACCGTCGACGTTGAGCACAATTCGAAGGAGATATGAAGTTCTTTTTTGGATTTTTTTTTTGTACATGTCTATAGCAAACTAGAACGCTTTTGTATTCGGAAGAAAATTTAATTTTAAATATGATTTTATAGACATGTAACTCTTGCATACAGTTATAACTTATGGTTTACTATGAAGTTAAGTTTAACTGTTTATTAAGACTAGTTTTTTTATTTTTTTATTATTTTACAAGCGGGCACACATTGGACTATATATATTTATTTAGGTTCGGCCCCCCCACAAACTAATTCCTGGCTCCGCCCCTGAGTATAATGTTTAAATATATATACACAAATCTAAGGTTAGGGTATATAAATTGTATTTATACATTATGTACATAGTATCAACCCCCAAGTTGACATATATTTTTTACGGCTTATATTTTACTTGTGCAAATCCTAACTATACGTGTATATATACTATATATAGCACTAAATTAGGGTTAGGGTTCAATATATTAAATATACCACTAACACATGTATATACTATATACAATGACTTATATGAGATTTGTGTACTACATAACCCTAACCCTAAGTATATGTTTTTTTATGTGTACTACACAACCCTAACCATACGTATATATAGCACTAAATTAGGGTTAATGCTATATATATAGAATGTATATATAGTATTAATTAAAATAAGTATATATTCTTAATGTAGATATACTATATATAGATATATTGTATATATTACACAAATATAAACTTTAGAATAGCCATACAAATACTAAACGTACTAGCGTCAATTAAAGTTCAAATCGTAGAATATACCAAAATATGTATGTAGTATTAATTAAAAGTTGTATTTATTTTTAAAACATTTATTTTACATGTAAATATCTATTTTATCAAATACAAAATAAAATAAAATAAAAATTACAACAGTTAGCCACGTGTACTAATGACAAGTGACCATTTAGCAACGTGGAATTAACCCACATAGCTTTGCGGTCACGTGGTTCTTGAAGGCTAGTCGGCCACGTGGCTGATTGTGACCACGTGTAATTAGTATACGTGGCAACATGGCCGCGTGTAATAATTACACGTGGTGATGTCGCCACATGTATTAATCCACGTGGCCATGTGGCCACATGCATTAATCCACGTGGCGACGTGGCCCCGTGTAATTATTACACGTGGCCATGTTGCCATGTGTACTAATTACACGTGGCCAGATAGCTACTTCTTTTCTGCTACATCTCGCCACGTGGTCTTTAAGATACGTGGCTATCTGGCTACGTGGCTACATTAACAGTTACTGTAGCCACGTGGCGAATTCCCCCTCCCCCTGCCCCTTTGTTTTTTGGTAGTGCTATGTCAGAACCAAGGTGTCTTTATGTGGAAACCTGTTTTGGTAGTCTAGCTACGTGTAGTGCATGTGTTTGATCATATGTTGATTTGTTAGTCTTTGTCTTGTTCACAACTACTATGTTCCAATGTTGATCTCTACAGAAAACAAAAAAAAACTACTATGTTTCAATGGTTTACGTCAAGTATGTTTTATCTAGCTAATAAGTTGGTGGGTTATATAAGGTGATGTAACAATGTTATTAGGGATCAGTAAATGAATAGATTGAATGAAGAGTTATTATCTTGAAATTATGTGCTTGAGTGAGATGTTTGTGCTTGTTATGAGATTTCTTTATTTGAGGTGTGATTCCTCTTACGTCGGTGGTGAGACTCTACTAACAACTCATTGTTGGCAATTGAAGCCCTGTTCAACATGAGATCTATCTTTATTTTCTATCGGCCTTCGTTTAGTTTTTGTTGCCTTCGTCCAAGCTGTGTCAAACTCCTTTTTCCTTCGGTAGTAAGACTCTACCAACAACCCCCTTATTTACAAGTAAGGCCCTGTTTAACATGGAATTAGGAATGTTATCTTTATTTTCTGTTGGCATCAATATATATGGCCACCATATAGCTGCTGACTCATATCGGGTTCGTATGGTCCTTCATGATCTCCACACTCCTCCGAGTTCTCCACCAGTTTAGTGGTGTGATAATATCGATGCTTTAGCCTTCACATCAAATCCTATTTTTAAGAGAAATGCTACACAGTAGACTTTTGTCCGTCTTTCATCAGCCCCTTTCCAGCGTGGCCCTGACAAAATTTAATGAAGGAGAAAAGTTGATAATTTGGGTACGAAGACTCGAGATATTGACTGAATCAGCATTTCAGTTTCCCCCCAAATTTTCTCCCCTTTCTCCTTCCCCATTTTCCGGCGATCTCCGTGGTTCCGGGTGCCCCCATTTTCCAGGCGTGCCACCTAGCTTTTCCGGTGAGCTCTAGCTTTTCCGGCAGAGGCGTGCCCACCTCCAGTGCCCACGACCGGCGCCCACGACCAGCGCCCACGGCCGGTCAGCTGCAGAGGCGTGCCCACGACCGAGCGTCCACGACCGAGCTCTTCTCTCTGACCCAGCAGGCCCACGACCGGCGTCCACGACCGAGCTCCCGGTACCCACAACCAGTGCCCACGGCCGGTCAGCTGCAGAGGCGTGCCCACACGACCGGCGTCCACCGAGCTCCCGGTACCCACGACCAGTGCCCACGGCCGGTCAGCTGCAGAGGACCGGCGTCCACGAACGAGCTCCTATCTCTGACCCAGCAGGCCCACGACCGGCGTCCACGACCGAGCTCCCGGTACCCACGACCGGCGCCCACGGCCGGTCAGCTGCAGAGGCGTGCCCACGACCGGCGTCCACGAACGAGCTCCTCTCTCTGACCCAGCAGGCCCACGACCGAGCTCCTCTCTCTGACCCAGCAGACCTCTGAGCACCGCGGATCTCCGATTTGCGTGCCCCCATTTTCCGGCCAATCTCCTCCATTTCCAGCAGAGGCGTGCCCCCATTTTTCCGGCCGATCTCCTCCATTTTCCGGCGGCGACCTCGGAGATCCGGTGCCGGTCTGTGAGAGGTCGAAAGGGCGTCGGATTTCTAGTCGAAATGGGGGGGAAGGCGTCGGCGTTGGCAAGGCCGTGATTTTGGTGGGAAAGAAAATGGGGGGGGGAAATGGTTTTTGTTCTCGACGACCAGTGATTTTGGTTTCAAAATTTGTGATTTTGGTTTCAATTTTTTTTTTAATAAAATAGGAGGGCCACGCTGGAAAGGGGCTGATGAAAGACGGACAAAAGTCTACTGTGTAGCATTTCTCTATTTTTAATGCCCGCGGGGCCGCACTAAACGCATCGAGTTTGACTACAATTTCCTTCGCGAGAAAGTTCTTAATCATGATATTCACCCTAATTAAATACATTTCGACGGTACTTGATCAGATTGCCGATATCTTCACCAAATTAATTAAGGACGCCTCACATGATCAACTCGGTTTTTGCTTCTCCGGAACAAGCTGATCATGGTTATTCTCTCTCCCATTAGCTTGTGGGGAGATGTTAATTAACCAACCTCAGACATCTTCAGCAACAACAACCAGAGTAACTGCATGTATTTTCCAACCTTGGAGTGCAGAAAAATATGTATGGCAGCAGTTTCTCATAACAATAAGCTTTGAATTCAAATA
The DNA here is from genome assembly GCA_028654335.1 of Alnus rubra. Lineage (NCBI taxonomy): Eukaryota > Viridiplantae > Streptophyta > Magnoliopsida > Fagales > Betulaceae > Alnus > Alnus rubra. The sequence continues at coordinate 2,944,087 of JAJPGS010000870.1, read as the reverse complement.
CATAACAACACATATAAACCTTTTTCTCTCTCAAATGTATGTATGTAGACCAGGATCGAGAATAGGCCAGATGGACTGATCGATCATCCCCGTCAAAACAAAGGGCCATATATAAGTGCTTAAGCAAAGCTGCGCGATTCCAAGATTCCATGCTTTCTGACTCCTTGGCCACTCTCCTAATTAGAGGGAAACACGCTATAACACACGCAACCTAATTAGTCCCTTCGGCCATGGCCAACCCCATTCCCCTAATTCCGAAGGGATCGAAGGAAAGCACGAAAATAATATATATTATATATATATGTCCAACCTATTTGATAACTACTCCTTTAGAAAGAGAGACAGAAGACCAAAAAGATAGAGTATTTAACCAACTGTAACCTACCTGCCAAAAGAAAGGCCGGCCTACAAGCCTTGCTTTTCGCTTTGGCGACAATTTTATATATCCAGCAACACAAACAAACTTTACGTGTCGTTTTTGAATGCTGTTCCTAGATGGATATATATCCCGGGACATAATCTAATTTTATACAATTTTCTCTTCTTAAGCCTGCTTCCATCATGTGTGTTACTTCCATTATTCCATATGAGAATTTATTCATGAGTAATGCTAGCAGAAGAGGATTCATATTTCAAAATTGATATTACAATCATGCTATTGGATTTGTGATAGACCATTATTAGATCTTAATTTAATAATAATTGTAAAAGTCACATCGATATTAAGAGGAAAAATGAAGACATGAGTCTTCCTTCTAGTATTACTGATCGTCGTTCAGTAATCAACAGCATCAGCCTGAATAATTGCTCAATAACTTCTTAATTGGGTCGGCACTCATTATTTATTATTATTATTATTATTATTATTATTATTATTATTTTGTGTGGAAAAATAAGTTGAGCAATGACCACTTCTTTCTTATTTTGTTTCATTCAGTGAGGTGAAACTGTTACTTGGAACATACTCTATGTATATGCTGCGTATGCTTGAATTCACTACAGTCTACATATATATATATATATATAATATCTGTCCACATGAGAGAGTACCCTTTTCGCTGAGATCTGCACTGAAAGAGGTTTTGATTCTTTCCACTATGAAACTTTGCTGCTCTCATGATTTCAATTACCAATACGTCCCTTTCGCTAAAGTAACAGCCAAGGTGTAGTATTTAGTACTGTTAAAGACTTAAAGCTATCCACGCCTGTAAGCTCACAAAGGCTGGAACTAATTATTTGGGGTGGGGGCATTCTGAAGTCATCTTATTCTTCGAAAAAAAAAAGTAATGTTATTTAATAAACTGCAATATGACTGTCGGTCTTTAAATTAGTTATACAATTGTCATACAATTTAATAATGTGGTAGTGAAAATCAAAAAATTAGTTATTGATTTTCATTATTATGTTATTTCGATCCGTTGTATAATAGTAATTGGTAAACTAAAATACGCTTAGAACAAGGAAGTAATTGTTATCCATATATGATTGGATCAAGGACAGTGCTGATTATTTGTCACAGATCATCGTGCGAACAAGAATAGATGAGGAGAGAAAAGTATAGAAGAGGCCAATTGCAGAAACATTGTATAATCGAGCTATTTGAGTTTCAAATATCGCACTAATAATGTGTTTGTGATAAGCAGTGATTTAACATTGTATTAAAGTCATAAATTATGAGTTCGAACCCTGACTTCACAAGAGCTTAGGAGTCGTACTCTAAAACAATTAGCTTTTAGAATAAATAGTGTTTCAAAGGGCGGGTCATGTGGGTAAAAAGCATAGCACAAGTAAATAAATTAAAGCAAGCAAAAGATGAAGTAGGGTATAGCTAATGGTGTGAGAGGTTTGTTTTGTAATTGCTTGGAAGGGAAAAAGGAAATCATCTCAAACCAGGCTTTTGGACAGGACAGCACTGCATGCAATCATAGTACCCCCATGTTACCCAGTTAAATGGTCTAACATCAGGGGTCCTCACCTCATGAGTCATGCCAATAGAGAATGTGACAACCTAATACTAGAAACAAATAGAGAAAAGATCTGTTTGGCACTTCTTCTTGAACCTATGTTTCCATTCACCACTTGCAGTCGAGTTAGGTCAACATGCAGTACTTATATGCCAAATAATGCAAATTTAAACGCTCCATTTTATTCTTTTGCGTCCTTTGATTAGATACCTAGACCGACAAATGCAAAATTGGTCCTATAGTTTGAGGTTTTGATAAATAATTCCTGGATTTTAGAAAGAGATTAAATATTCTATGAGGTAAGAAAAAAAAAAAATAGGTCTATATGGTTAGAAAAGTTAACAGAATTCGTTAATGTATTACATCAACATCAATTACACTATGATACGTGTTACTTACAATATATATATATATATATATATATATATATATATATATATATATATAAGCAGCCAAATAAGATGGCTTGAGATACCATGATGGCCGGTGTAGGGGTGGCCTATGTAGTCGGAGGTTTGTCCAGCGGCGCAAGAGCGGATGATACGTACAGTAAAGGTTGAGGATTTTCGGCGAGGGTTTCGACCTGTTGTCTTTCTTGATGTGGATTAATACTCCACTCATTAATTACTCTAATATCTGAAGCAACAAGCAGTGATTCACGGGGGACGGGAAATTGTCCCCCACCCATCAATTTTTATTAAAAATCACTTTTAAATAAAAAGTAACGGGTGGGGGACGGAAAAATGTCCCCCACAAATCATTTCCATGAAGCAACACGTGTAGACAACATGTTGAGAAAATAAGCTAGAAATTCATGTGAAAAAGTCATCAGCGACCTACTGGCTACATATCAAAATTCTTGTTGGAATTTTCAACCTTTACTGTCTAACCGGCTCCTTTGCTGCCGGACGAACCTCCAACTAGATAAGCCGCCGCTACATGCACCATCTTAGTATCCCAAGCCATCTTCTTTGCCATTTTTATTTTTTTTTAAAATAAAATCTTATATATATATATTACATTTAGTTTTTTTTAATATTTTTTATTATAAGTAGCACGTAGCACACAATGATTGGTGCTTATGTGCCACGCTAATGAATTCTGCTAACTTTTTTAACTGCAAGGACTTATGTCTTTTTTTTTTTTTAGTTACCCCAAAAATTAGTTAATCACTATTTCAAACCTATGAGGCTATTGGTCAAAACCCTAATTAGGCCACATGAACCAATTTCACATTTAAGCAAAATACCACCCCAAAAAAGTCATCAGAGAAATTTCCAAACCTTTTGAATTTTTAGTGACAGATTACCTAATCCATGATTTCAAAACTGAAATTCAATATCATTGCCACAGTATTATCATTTGAGGTCACAGTGTCTATTCCAACACGTTCCCTGGAATCCTGGAATGGACGAACCTACATTGCCTACAATTCAAGGGATATATATATATATATATATATATATATATATATATATATATATATATATATATATATACTTGCCCTTTTCCTTTGGGAAACATAATCAAATTGTGTAGTATATTTCTCCCATCACAACCCTTAAGCCGCTGTCTCCAACACTCGAGTTCTTAGGATATTAGTATATTACCTACAAAGATAATATAGGCAGCTACATTAAGGGATATCATTTGAAGTATTGTACAAAAATTTATCAAATTAACAAATTAATTTATAACTTATTACATTATTCACGCCTTCACGGCTCGCCAGATCCTGTGATTTGTTAGGGACCATCTCACAAAAAAAAAAAAAAAATGAAAAAAGAAAAAGTAGGCTTCCTTTGATGAGTAATGATACATATCACTCTTGTGTCTCCCTTTTGTTCCCCCAAAATCGATACGGTTCTTAAAATCATCATTGAATTAAAATTTAATAGTGGTCTATCATAAATTCAATAGTGATTTAAGAGTTACATTAATTTTGGGGGGACACAAAGGTAATATGTAGCATTACTCTTCTTCAATATGGAACTTCCCCTTTGTGGAATGAGTAATGCTACATATTACCCCCTTATCCCCTTTTTGTCCCCCAAAATTAATGTGGCTCTTAAAATCACTATTGAATTTATGATAAATCACTATTGAATTTTAATCCAATGGTGATTTTAAGAGCCATATCAATTTTGAGGGGGGCAAAATAGGGATAATGTAATGATATGTAGCATTACTCATGTAAAATTGCTATTTAGTTGTTGTTTGGGTGATGGCCGTGAGGCCTGTGATCTTTGTAAATTGCTCCATCTAGGCATTTAGGAGTAGATTGATTTTCAAATCCATAATAAAATGGAATGGGTAGTCTAATTTTATTTATTTATTTATTTAGGACAAAAATTTTCAACAAATTAGTTTATAGGAAATTTCATATAACTCACATATAATATTGACATGTGTTCCTTAGTATGTAAGAAGTGCATGTTATTTTAATATCATGTGCTTCTTACATGTTTAAAGGACACATGTCACTCCTATATATATAGATTGAATGAAATTTCTTATAAACTAGTTTGTAAGAAATTTCTGTCATTTATTTTAATCCGAATTCAAATATCAATTGGGATGATCAATGGCTAATGCTCAAACGCCCCATTTTCGGCTACTTGGGCTGTCTATTTACGGGTGGAGTTGGATCTGATGCACACGTTGATATTCCTGGGCTGGGCTAAATCTGTCTTGGACGTAGCTCCCCAGTTGAAATCCTTGATGGGCTGGCCAAGACCAGCTATAATAAGCTGCTTTTGTGTGCAAATTGTATATATATATATATGTGCAAATTAAACTGCAAAGCATTCTGATTTGACTCCTTCAATTTATTTATTATTTTATCTAAAAATGGGCCTAGGGTCGTATTCTTACATTTTAAATAGCATAATCTTTGCAGCTATGGTTTTAAAGAGGTCTCATACTTTTTCCCATTTTTTTTTTTTTTTTAGTGGAAAAAAAATCTATCCTAGTAATTTTGAACGTTTGTTTGATACTTCGATCGATCGAATCCAATTTCGATAGTTTAAAAGTCACAAGTTTTGAATTTAATAATAGAAAGGATAGTTTAAAAGTCACAAGTTTTGAATTTAATAATAGAAAGGGATCATTTTTAATTAATTTTGAAATGCATTTTATTTATTAGTGAATTTGTAACATTCAAAACGTGTAAAAGGTTGAATAATAGGTTACCTGTCATTGTCCATTTTTATTATTATTAATTATGCGGGGCATTATGAAAGTAGTCAAACCCAAGATATTACTCCATTATTAGAAGAACTAAATACAAGCAAAGTAAACTTACAAACCCTTGTAATTTATTCATACAATCTGTATGACGACAAACACCACAAACTCCTCGTGTCTCTGCTTTAACACCATTGTTGACCCATTTTTTCTAAGAGTGAACTCCTTACCAATCTTCACGGGTAAACTTCCATTGATGCGCAATACGTGCACTAGCAACATTATGGCTTGATCTCCACTCCATGAGCCTTTGACACACGAAAACGACTCTTGGCCCCAAACCCCAAGACCCTTGTGTATCAACACAACAAGGACTTGGTACAAGTCTCTCAACTCTCTCTATGAAGCTCTGAATTTTCACGTATGAGAGATCTTTGAAGAGTGAAGCAAAACTAGCCGGCCTTTTGTAGACAGAAAACAGTGTTTCTAAGAGGAGGCGTCCAAACAGGTTATTTGCATGTACGAGCACGATTAAGATTTATTGACCGGCCTATTCGCCTTCCATATCCGCATAGGAGTCCTTCTTGACCGAACATCACTCTTCAGTGATGCTTATTGTCTTCCTCCTGTTCGGACTATTTTCCTTGATGTCCAGACTTCAATGCCAAAATAACCTTACCATTTTCCTTCATTTCCAGACACCACTCATATAGAATGTTCATGGTCGCATGCAGCCATGCATGTCCGAAAAGCTAAGGAGACAGGTAACTCCCTGGAGCAGTTCGTGTTCAGATAGCCATGTTCGTGTCCGGATATATCATTCACATAGAATAATTATGTCCACTGACATGTCCGGACAGCCCAGGGGATAGGTGACTCTCTCTAGTTGTTTGTGTCCGGACATCACCTGTTGTTACTTGTCTTCTTGAAGGGATCTTCAACATCTTCAAGACTTCAACCATAGACCTATCTACAGAACTACCTTATCCTCAAAAACATAAAATAAAATTTTGGATACCGAATGAGCCATTCATAAAACCAAAAAAAAGTGAAATATTGTTGTTTTGGAATTCTTGATACATGAGTTTTGCCTTGCCAATTTGAAAAATTAACAAATATAACATAATTAAAATATTTTGAAATAAATAGAACATAATCCAAAGAAATTGATGAAAAGCCATAATTATAACATATCTTCTATTGCTCAGTCAAACCACTTTGTTGCGTTGACTCAACTTGCGCTAAATAACCACAAAACTTATTTACCGCAAGTTAAATAGTTGACTTCGATTCATTAGAGAGTTCTGATTACTGTTAAATCCAAAGGTCTTGTGCTTGTGAAAGTACTCACAAATTCTTTTTTCCAATATGTCTTGTATTTTTGCTCATTTCCTTGCACTACATCTAAGCTAACTTCAATTCACGCCGACACAAGCATATTGTCTTCGTCCGTATTGAAGTTGCCACCCCGTTGTAATTTTTTTAACAATGGGTTCAACTTCAACTTGCGGCGAAGACTCATGAAGCCCCATATGCTTCCTATTGCTTTACCTTTGGCGGCTGCCCATTAATACAGGTGTTGGTCAAGCCAAGTAACCACACTCATCTCATAGAAAAATGTGAATCTCTTACAAACAAATACCCACGAGAAACCACATCTCTCAAAAGAAGTTATGCTATTTCTAACTTTATGATAACTCACCAAGAATTTTGCTTTCACACAATGACTTAAAAATTCATCATGGACTCGCTCTAAGAGTGCTATTGAAAGAGATTAGGATCCCTTCAAATTCTCTATATGAATTTGAGAGAATTCGGACAGGTGATTGTAAGAAAGCACTTATGGGATCCATCTGATCAAATAAAAATTGGGTTGCCAAACTACTTATACAGTCAGGTAGGTCCCATAAGTACTCTCTCACAATCACTTGCTTGAATTTTCTCAAATTCAAGTAGATAATTTGAGGGGATCTTGATCTGATTGAAAGACTTTAAAAGGCAAGCACGAGGGGATTTTCAATAATGGTGCATGCCTTTGTAACTTTTCAATAGTGGCACATGCCTTTTTATACATTAATAAGTAAGCACTATAGCTACTTAATTAACTTATGATCTATCTAATTCACAAAAAAAAAAGAAAAAGAAAAGAAAAGAAAAAAGAGGAAGCTTTTGATTTACTAGTTACCTTTTTAATCAGCTTTCCATTGAAATAAAATTTCATCATGTTATGTAACAGCTCTCTATTCTATTTGCTTCAAATGTCTCTTCCTAATTTTTAATGCCCCCCTTCTTCTTCTTTTTTCTTCTTAGACTTTACTTTTTTGTAAAAATGTGAGCTTCTCAGTAGTCACTTTCATATATAAATAATATGTTGTCTCTTGGTAATTGAATAGTATTATGTTTAAATTTCGATCCTTGTCTTTTCGAATCAATCATTTCTTAAATTTTTTTTTTTTCTTGCGTGTGTTTTGATACGACATGTATGACTATTTAATCATTCAGTGACATGGGGCTCAGGTATGAGAAGATTCCGGCGTGCCATAATGACTGTTTGTTATTCTGGAAAGATAATAAGGACTTAGATTCATGTATCGTATGTGGAGAATCTAAGTGGAAGGCTGATACACATTTAGACGAGGATGGGGAGCCCATATCATCAAGAAAAAAACGTCCAGTGAAGGTGTTGTGGTGGTTTCCACTCATCCCAGGGCTACAGAGGCTTTTCATGTCGGAGCACACTGCGCCCTATATGAGGTGACATGCAGAAGGCCGCACTAGGGATGGTGTATTGAGGCATCTGATGGTGAAGCATGGATCATTCGACATCCTACATCCAAATTTTATGGCAGACAGTAGGAACATGCGGCTTGGTTTGACATCTGATGGATTTAATCCTTTTGGGAACATGAGCACATCCTACAGCACATGGCCCGTAATGCTTGTACCGTACAATTTGCCTCATTGGATATGCATAAAACAGACGTCGTTCATCCTATCACTGGTTATCCTTGGCTCTAGCTCACCTGGTATGGATATCGATGTCTACCTTCAGTCACTGATTGATAAGTTACAAGAACTGTGGAATGTAGGGGTACGAACATTTGATGCTTCAAAGATGGATAATTTTAATATGTGAGCTCAGTTGATGTGGACAATAAACGACTTCCCGGCATATGCAGATTTATCCGAGTGGCCTAACAAGGGTGTGAAGGCATGTCCTTGCCGTATGCATTCAACAACATCTAAATATTTGAAGAACGACAAGAAATTTTGCTATATGGGGTACATGAGATATTTGCCAACTGAGCATCTGTGGTGGCTGAATAGAAGAACATTTGACAGTACTGAAGAATTCAAATGTGCTCCAAATGTGCCATGCGGGGATGAGATCCTCCAACAGTTTGATGGAATTGCTTTTGGGAATGAGAATGCGGGTAAGAAGAAATGGAAGAAGAGGAAGACGGGTGCAGCAAGTAATAATGAAGTGTTGTGGAAGAAGAAAAGTATTTTCTTCAGATTGCCGTACTGGAAAGACAATTTGATTCGGTACAATCTTGATGTCATGCACATAGAAAAAAATGTCATGGACAATATACTTGGCACTATTCTGGAAATCAAAGGAAAAACGAAGGACAACCTGACAGATCGACTAGACTTGCAAGAAATGGGGTTGGGACATAAATTGTATCCGTTCATAGCAGCAAATGGTAAAACATATATGCCCACAGCTTGCCACACGATGTCCAGGGAGGACAAAGAAAACTTTTTGAAGGTTTTTCGAAATGTGAGAGTCTCGGACGGATACGCCTCGAACATTTCACTGTGTGTTCGACTCAAGGAACGTACGATCTTGGGGTTGAAGAGCCATGATAGTCATGTACTAATGCAACAGCTTCTCCCAATTGCATTGCGCCAGTCACTGCCAGATAAAGTGGTTAGACCTCTTGTGGAGATGTCTGCATTTTTCAAAGGCATATGCTCAACCAAGCTAACACAAGATGATATGGACCAACTGCAGGGTGACGTCTGTATCACTTTGTGCAAGCTGGAACAGGCACTTCCCCCTGGGTTTTTTACCATCATGGTCCACTTGGGCATGCATCTTGTGCGCGAATGTAGACTCAGTGGACCCATGCAGAATAGGTGGATGTACCTAGCAGAGAGGTAACATGTGAATATACATATATTTTAGTTATTTGGAGGTATTGGTTTGTCAAACTCTAATTAAGTTGATGTGCATGTGTGTACACCAGGAGCCTTAGGGGGTTCAAGTCTATGTGCCCAATAAAGCGGCCCCTGAGGGGTGGATTGCAGAGGGTTATATAGCGACCGAGCTGCTGACGTTCTGTTCGAAGTATCTACATAACGCACCAATTATCCACAACAGACCTCAGAGAAATCCTGATGGTTCAAAGGGGGCGGGAACTCGAGTTAGCCTGAACCGTTTGACAATGAACCAGATTCACTATTATATTGTGTTCAACTCTGACGAGTTCCTTCATTTGAGGATGTAAGTAATGTTTATATAGTATGTTGATTCAAATACATTTATGAATAATAATTTGTACATAATTATATCCGCTGAATGTAGGATGCACAAGGACGCGCTTAGGCGATCATGCACTAGGGGTCGTATTACGGACGATCTTATTAAAGCCCAACATCATGGGCAATTTTGCAAATGGTACCGTGCATATGTAAGAAAATAGTGGTATTTCATTATATAGTATATATACTGCGCGTTTAATGTAATTTAAAATAGGATTTACATGCCGTAATTAACCAATGCGTTTTCTATTATTTGTAATACACACATAGGTCGATGGACTGGACGATCAACGTAGGGAGAAATTGGGTCACAAATTCGTTTTGCATTGTAGAGGGCTGAAGGAGACAGCATTCAAGTATAATAGGTACGTGGTCAATGGCAAACTGTTTCGCACACTTGCCCATGATGTGAGAAGGAGGATTCAGAACAGCGGCATATGTGTGCCAACCGTTGAAGGCGAAACGTACTACGGGAAGTTAACCGATATAGTTGAGGTTGAGTACTATGATAGGACTAGGACTGGCAATTGTTGACACGACCCGCGAACCCAACACGAAATTAAAGGGTTAGGGTTAAGCTTAAAATGGTTTGGGTCATAAAAGGGTTGACCCGTTAGATCCGTTTAATAAATTGGTCATTAAAGGGTTAACTTGTCTGACCCACGGGTCGACCCATTTGACCCGTAAATTATTATTATTATTTTTTTTAAAAAAAAAAACACTAAGTTTTAGTTTCAACCATTACCATTCCATAACTTCCATCAATGTATCACGGACAAAACCATCAAAAATTCAAAATGCAAGACATACCATTGTAACACGTAAAACAAAGTAAACTGACTAATTTGACTTTCAAGTTTTTCACTTTTTCTATCTTTTTTTTTTTTAGAAAAAGTTCACTTTTAGTTTACAATTTTTCACACAATTTCGTTCCTTTCAAACTAGATTTTTTCACTTTTTTACTTTTTAGCTTACATTTTTCAAGCCTTGCATGAGTAATGAGTTGCATGATTGCATGTCATAAGTAGAACGGCAGAACCTGTTGGAGTCTTGGGACTTGGGTGACACGTTGAGCCGTTTGCTACTTGCCTACTTAGCTGTTCTACAGTTCTAGAGCTTGCAACACAGTAACACAAGTAACACGCACACGTCTTCACTCTTCACAGTACACTACAAAAATTGAAGTGGTTTGTGACTGGCTTTTAGTGGCCTTTCAGTCACCCTAAAACGCCACTAAACATTAGTGGCGTGTGATTAGTGGCCTTTTAAAAAGGCCACTAATCATTTAGTCAGTATTTCTGACTTTGTGGCGTGTCAGTTAGACACGCCACTATATATATAGTGGCGTGTCTAACTGACACGCCACAAATCAGTGGCGTGTCAGACAGACACGCCATTATATATGGCGTGTCTGTTTATAGTGGCGTGTCTAAACGACACGCCACTAATTTAAGTATTTTTTTAAAAAAAAAAAAATTGTAAATTCAGTAATCCAAATCCAAAAAACCTGCATAAACATACCATATAATCCAAATTCTGCAATCCATCAACACAATTCTGTATCAAAACACAATCCATCAATACACATACCCTAAAACTTACAACAAACAAAATATACAATCAATCTTTGTCCTAGATTGATACCAAAAAGTTACCCAATATCAATCATGACACACAAGGAAACATCCAAAAACAGTGACAGGAAAATCTTCTGCACCAGACAAAAGAAGAAGGGACATCATGGGATTTGTTAAATAAATATAAGCAGGATTGCCAATCGGGAAATATGTGCTGCAACTCCAGCAACAGGTGTTAAGCTGTATGGCAGATAGCGTCTGCAAGAACAAAACAATGCCAACAAACAAGTCGATTCAGATACAATAAATTTAAACTACCAAAAAATACAATAAATTTAAACTACCAAAAAATAATTCAGCACGTGACCTCGATATCCAGTTACATCTACTCCCTCCAGTACAAAAGAACCTGCAACACAATATAAGTATGTTAGAGGATCATTACCACAAAGAGAGAATATGAGGGTCTAAGACTATCATATTTTTAATAGGTTAAATAGAATAATATAAGATTAATTGCAGTCATCTACCCTAAACTATGAAGACATTTGTAATGTTCACCCTAAACTACAAAAAAATCATTCCAAAAAAAGCAAGTACGTATTTGATAACTAAAATAAACCTAAATGTTACCCAATATCAATCGTCAGCAAGATTTTCATGATCGGGTAACTGCACAGCATTTTCCGTAGGATCTGCGAATGATAAAACCAATATAGTTAACAAACAATATGATCAAATCATATCAAGTCCTAAGCATTCAACAAAGTGAATTTAAACAGACGTAATCATACCACGAAAAAGAAATCCATTAATTATTACCTGATCTGCTATCAACAGATGATACATTCATACGATGTGCAGAATTTTTGTCTGGCACTGCGTTATCATGAGAGACTCCGGGCATGGATGCTGACTGGCGCCACAATGACTCCATTTGGCTAAAACGGGACATAATCTGAGATTGTGCTGCCAACACCTCATCCATTTGTAACTTGTGTCGTGGCCGCTCAGCCTCAAGTACTCTCTCGATCTCAGAAGCTTGTCGTGCCCGCTCAGCCTCGAGTACTCTCTCCATCTCAGAAGCAAACATTTCTTGCGAAAAGACGGCCTGCCCTTGATTTTGTGAACGTGGTTGTGATGGTGTATGGTATGAGCGTATGGACCCCCGCACAGGCCAAACATTTGGCCCAACCTGCCGAACTCTGCCGGCGTACTCCGGCTTATTGCCGAGCGCCTGGGCGTACGCATCGTCATGTCTCCAGCGTGTCGTTCCTTGTGTTATGCTTGACGATTCGGCAGAGTCAGTTGGCATTAGCATCGCCATCCTCTCCTGCATGTCGTATTAAATGTTGGTGTGTCAAACTACTGTGCATCGTAAATAATTAATCACACATATAAGTAAAACAATATATGAAAGGTGAATAGCATACACATCTCTCTTTTACTATATCATTTGGATAGCTTCCATCCTTCCTCGTGTGAGATTTTATGTATGATTATGCTCGTGTAGGAGGAATGCCATCCTTGACAGTCTGCCAAAAGAATAAAACATTATAACACATGTTTATATATACAATGTTTAGTACGTGATAAATTGGTGCACATACTTCTTCGTGTGACAACCTCGCATAACTTTTGGTCCCCGTGCAATGAGGAGTATTTTGCAATGCTCGTAATTGCTTCATATGGTCAGCATACTCCTACACAATTAACATTCTTATTATGTAAACACTAACACAACTAAATGAAATTAATGAAACTACACAAAATAGTAATATAATTCATGACTAACCTGATACTCCTCGTCACACCATTTATTCATTAATGCATCCAAGTCCTCGGGGTGGTAGTTGGAGAGTTTTCTTGCCCCTACTCTTGCTCGTATCGTCTCAGGAGTATCGCCCCGTTGAATGCCTAGATTCATTTTTGTACTGTGTCTCCAATTCTTAAGCTTTACACCCATATCCCGAAATGCATCTCGTTTTACTTTTCGTAAATCACAACTTGGCGGGATGTAAAAGTCCACCTACACAAGTTGAAAATTGATAAATAAAAATAAAAATAAAAATAAAAAGGTTTAGCAATATGTAAAAAAGCCCACTTACCATCAGGGCTTCCCATATATCCTCCTTTGTACGAGCCGGTACATGCGCCCAGTCGTCCCGTAAATGCACATAGTTCCCGCTCCTTATAAGCTTCCCGGTTTGCCGTCTAAATTTGTTGGCGCTAAATCCTACGGGTTGCCAGCCTTGATTATAATCCATCACGACCCTCTTCCCCGCGGGGATCTCCCATGCCTTGTGCGAGTCTGTAATGGTCATAACTTCAAAGGAAGTGCTGCCATCCGGATTAGTACCTATAACAGTAATAGATATCGATATTAATTATTTCGAAATTAATATAAAATACAAAACAATAAATACGTATATATCCTTTAAATTTATAAAAATATGTACTTACTTATCGTCCGGACCTGATACGCGCCCAGCACTTGTGTAGCAAGCTCATCCTCGGGCTGTGCATCATGCAGGCCCTCCGGAGCTTGTGTCTCACTATGGTCTGGAAGATGTGTCTCGGTATCATGAGAACCCGAGAAACTGTAGTCAAATAGCCGCGCCACGTGACCAGGGGAACACGCCTCTAACTGGCTCACTGTCTGCTGCATATGAGGCAGATGATCAAATGTATTATCCGGCATGTTGTACTGATCAGGATTTCTTTGGATTTTGTTGTGAAATGTTGGTGCATTATCTAGATACCTCGAGCAAAATGTCATCAACTCAGTCGCTATGTAGCCTTCCGCAATGCAGCCCTCAGGAGCTGCTTTATTGCGCACATTAGATTTGAACCCCCCAAGGCTCCTACATAGGAACATCATTGAAGAAGTATGGACAAGTTTTTGTATCCTAATATCGTAAAAATTAAAATAATTATTAATCATGCACAAATTTTACCTCTCTGCTGGATACATCCACCTATACTGTACGGGTCCCCCGAGTCGGCATTCACGGACAAGATGCACGACTACGTGAACCATGCTAGTAAAAAAACCAGGGGGGAATATCTGTTCCATCTTGCACAAAGTGACACAAACGTCACCCTCTAGTCGGTCCATATCCTCTTGTGTTAAGTTTGTAGAGCATAAGCCCCTGAAGAATACAGACATCTCAACAAGAGGTCTAACCACGTTATTTGGCAGTGATCCGCGCAATGCAATAGGGAGAAGTTGTTGCATCAGTACATGGCTGTCATGACTCTTTAAGCCCGATATTGTACATTCTTTAAGTCTTACACAACGAGAAACGTTAGAGGCATATCCGTCGGGCACCCTCACATTTCGAATCACTTTCAAAAAATGTGTTTTATCATCCTTAGACATCGTGTGGCATGCTGCAGGCATATATGTTATACCATTATCGGCAGTGAACGGATGAAGTTTATGTCTCAAACCCATTTCCATCAAGTCTCTGCGGGCTGCAATGTCGTCCTTTGTCTTCCCTGAGATGTCAAGAATTGTGCCAAGTATGTTGTCCATTACATTTTTCTCTATGTGCATAACATCAAGGTTGTGCCGCAATAAATTATCTTTCCAGTACGGCAACCTAAAAAAAATACTTTTCTTCTTCCAAACTACATTTGCAGTTGATGTTTCTCCCTTCTTCCGCTTCTTCCTTTTTTTCTTTCTATCCTTGTTTGCCATGCCCGCGTTCTCATCCCCAAATACCATACCCTCTAACGTTCCCAGAATTTCATCTCCACTTTGCACCTGAGGGGCACATTCTAATTCTTGGGTTCCGTCAAATATTTTTTTGTTTCGCCTCCACGGATGATCCATGGGCAAGTATCGTCTGTGCCCCATAAAACATTGTTTTTTACCGTGTTTTAACCATTTAGACTGTGTTGAATGCATATAGCAAGGACATGCATATTCACCCTTGTTAGGCCATCCAGACAAATCTGCGTATGCCGGGAAGTCATTTATTGTCCACATCAACTGCGCTCGCATCACAAAATTATTTTTCTTCGAGGCATCAAATGTGCGTATCCCAACATTCCATAGTTCTTGTAACTCCTCAATCAATGGTTGAAGGTAGACATCTATATCCATTCCAGGTGAACTTGGACCCGGGATAATCAGGGATAATATGAATGATGTTTGTTTCATGCACATCCAAGGAGGCAAGTTGTATGGAACAAGCATTACTGGCCAAGTGCTATAGGAAGTGCTCATGTTCCCAAATGGATTAAATCCATCTGAGGTTAGACCAAGCCTAACGTTCCTGCTGTCGGCCGAAAATTCTGGATGTAAGAGATCGAATGATTTCCATGCTTCACCGTCAGCCGGATGCCTCAGCACCCCGTCTTTAGTGCGGCCTTCTACATGCCATCTCATGTGGGGCGCTGTATGTTCCGACATAAAAAGCCTCTGTAGCCGAGGGATGAGTGGAAACCACCGCAATACTTTCACCGGACGTTTCTTTCTCGACGATATGGGTTGACCATCCTCATCCAAATGAATTTCATCCTTCCACTTAGATTCTCCACAGACGATGCATGATTCTAATTCTTGATTGTCCTTCCAGAATAACATACAATTATTACGACATGCAGAAATCTTCTCATAACCAAGCCCCATGTCACTAAGAAACTTTTTCGCCTCATATGTATTAGCTGGCAAAGTGTCATCACATGCAGGCAGCAACTGGATGATGAAATCAAGCAAATCCGAGAAAATCTTATTGCTAATTCCGCCAACACACTTCAAGTTGTACAAATGTACAATAGCACTCAGCTTGCTATGTTTAGTACCCCCATGAAGTGGCTTCTCCGACTTTTTAAGCTTGTCGTAATACTTCTGAGTGTTCCCTTCAGCCGATTCTTCATTCCCCCCAATTTCTTCACCTCCCTGAACCACGACCTCAGGCTCACAATTGTCTTCTCTAACTTCGTGCATGCCGAATGCATCACGCAACATTGAGTGCATGTCGCCGCTCTGTTCTGTGCTTCCACTAGCCGCATCTACGACCGGGCGATTCGAGTAAGAACCTGCAACAGGACCCCGAACATGCTTCTCACCGTGCCAAAACCATGTAGTGTATGTAGTCATCATTCCCTTACCCCCTGTCAAGTGGGCAAGTACGACGCCGGGCAGATGACGCTGGTTATTTCGACACGACTTACAAGGGCAATGTATATTTCCATTGGGGATTCTACAGTTACTAACTGCGAAGTCAACAAACGATCTACACCCATCTCTATATTCCCTCGTACCCCTAGACTTTGTCATCCAAGTCTTGTCCATTTTCTTCTCTAAGTACAATACAAAATAGTAACAAAATAAAGCAAGTAACATATTAGGAAGGTCATTATTTAAACAGTAAAGCTCCAATATTATTTAGTTTCGTCTAAAGGAAACTAAATATATATATATAAATAGGATTCAAACACTATGAAAGATTGAAATAAATAATTATCTATGTAATTTTGTAAGAGGTGTTGAAGAGAAGCAATATATATAATTATCTATGTTAATGCAAAAAAATCAACAATGACTACTCGAGCCTAGTCTTCGTTTCAGGATTCTTAATTAGTGATTGCACACAACTTGTGTTTGTTTGTCAAAGTAGCTAGCTCTACATATCATTATTTGCTTAGAAAATTAGCCTAATTCAACTGATTTGTGGAGCTGGAGCCACTCCTTATGGCTGGCTTGCTTCCTTTTGACCAAAGGGATAGTTAGACAATTTTTAATTTCTTCATTATTATTTTTTAATTTTTAATTTTTTCTAATTTTTTAGTTTTAATTAATTCTAATATATTATATGAGACACATGGTTATTGCATATAGATTTGATGTAACATGTCATTAAATTTTTAGACCATAAAATGAACGAAAGTAGTGACTGCATGTACTTTTATAACACTGTACAAATTCAAAAATGGGACTAGAATTTTTAATATGGGGCAAATTTTTAATATAGCAGAAACATTCCTCCCCTCTACTTCCTACTGCTAGTCTTATCAAAAGACTTGGTAGTTATCTCATTTTCAATACTTAGTAGTTATCTGAGTTGTAAGTAAATATCTCTTGTAAGTAAATATTTTTTTTTTTTTACAATTTTTACTCTTCTTTTGTGGCCCTTTTTCCCCTAATTAATGGTGTGACTAATCAAGTGTAATAAACATTTTGGACACACGGTGCTTTTCTTATGATTAATGATTTAGGGATTTGACTAATTTGCTTGTGATTGGAGAAATGAAAGAAAAATTTGCTATGATGGCACCAAGAATCCTCCCCTCTAGTTCCAACTTCTTGCCTTACCAAAAAAAACAAATGTCAACCACTCATAAATCCTAAAACAGACTTCTAAAAAATTGGATTTCAAGCTTGCTAAGTGGTGCATATTTCTTTTACGTATGCCTTCAATATCATATTTATGAGATAAAATTTAGGGCTGATTTGGGTAAAATGAACCCAATCCAAACGAAAATTTAGGGTTTTTCACATATGAGCCTCCAACAATTATTTTAAATAATTGAAATCCACCACATTCACTCAACAAATTTAAATCATAAATTGAAATCGACCACATTCACTAAAAGAACAAAAAAAAAAACATGAATCAATGGAAGGAAGAGTGAAAATATAAAAACACACCAAATGATTAGAGGGAGGCGAGCTGGTGGGCTGAGCAGGCAAACAGCGTCGATCAACGGCGGTGGAGTAGCGTTTTCCCGGAGATGTTTTGTGAGAGAGAGCAATAGAGCAACAAAACTTGGACACCAGAAGAATCTGATCGTGAGAGGCAGAGAGAGTTTGAGAAGAAAACTGAGAGAGAGAGAGAGAGAGTAGAGTGAGAGGAAGAAAGGTAATTTCGCGCAGATACAGGGAGAACCGCGCGTTTTTGCGCGGTTCTATGAAAATAGTGGCGTGTCATAAACTGACACGCCACTAATTTTGTGGCGTGTTAGTCAGACACGCCACAATTTTGTGGCGCGTCATGTGGACACGCCACAATTTTGTGGCGTGGCAGTCAGACGTGCCACAAAATTGTGGCGTGCTGATTCCAACACGCCACTAATTTAGTGGCGTTTATTTTTAACACGCCACTAATTATTTTAGTGAGGTGTTAAAATTTAACACGCCACTAATTAGTGAAGTGTCAAACAATAGCTTACTGTAGACACGCCACTAAATGCACTGTTTTTTGTAGTGGTAAGTCAGTAACAGTGTGAGACCTATCAAATATCAATCAATCTTTCTGATACCTTGAGCCTTGTTTCACTTCACGCACGCACGTCGATCAGTGAATTCAAAATTTAGTACACAGTCTCCTAGCTAGTCGAGACTCTTCAGTCTTCCTTTACACTTTCATCTCAACTTTTCAAGCATTTGTCTTTGTTCTTTCTTAGTTTATGCGGTTCTGCCTCTTCAATCTTCTCCTTTACAGTTTACACTTTCATTTCAAGGTTCTTGCAAATGCAGTAAAACTCAAAATTCAGAATCCAAAAAGTTGATCTCAACTTGCAAGGAAACTCTCATTCTCTCTCACTGTGACTGTTTGACCAGGCTACTTAAGGTACATCATGTATTTTTTAAGTTCTTTTTTTGGTTCTCATTTCCCAAAACTTGCTCATCAAATCTTGAGCACAATTTTGTCAAGAAAATTCTAAACATATCTATTCTTTCATGAGATTATTGCTCTGAAATGGAAAAACATTTGGACTTCACTTTAGTTTGCTTTTATAAAAAAGCAAAACAAAGTGGTAGAAGCTGCCATATATATATGCACCGTAATGATAGGAAAGTTTGGGTGTTGGCTTTTTTTTTCTTTTCTTTTCATTTTTTTTTCTACTGCCTCTAATATTTAGATTCTTTGTTCTTAAACAATCAATGATGTGTGCAGATGAGTGACGAAGAACCTGTGGTAGATCTTCATGAAGTAGAAGATTATCACGATTTGATAGAAGTAGATGCAATAGAAGATGTACCTGTTAGTATGAGGAGTTTTAAAAAAAAGCCTCAGAAGCGTAGGAAGACATCGGATGTTTGGAATTATTTGATCCCCTTCCTAGTACGTGTCCAAATGATGACAAGCCGCGGGCCAAATGCAAGTATTGTGATGCTACATACGTGGTTCTAGGTGCATATGGTACTGGAAATCTAAAGCGTCACATAAAAAAATGCTCGAGGAGAAACACACGCGATGTTGGGCAGCTGCTCATGTCCCAAAATCAAGGGTCTTTGTTTGTAAGTGCCTCTAAATTTGACACTGAAAAATTTAGAGAATTATGGATTGCTTCAATTATTAAGCATGATTTGCCATTTCGATTTGTTGAGTATGAGGGTATAAGAGAAATGTTGCAATACTTGAGAAATGATGTGCCACTCATCTCTAGAAATATTGCTAAGTCTGATGTGATTAAGATGTATCAAAGGGAAAAGCAAAGGGTTAAATTTATGTTAAATGCTTCTCATGGGAGGGTTTGTTTAACGTCTGATTTATGGACTTCGTTGACAACTGATGGATATATGTGCCTCACAGCACATTTTCTTGACAAGAATTGGGTCTTACATAAAATGGTGTTGAATTTTTCTTTAATGCCCCCGCCACATAATGGTATCTCTCTGTGTGAAAAAATTTATAATTTTCTACAAGAGTGGGGGATTGAGACCAAGGTTTTCTCTATAACCTTAGATAACGCTTCTTCTAATGATGTTTCTGTTGACTTATTAAAAAATCAATTGAATATTAAGAGAGCTCTTCCTTGTACTGGTGAGTTCTTTCACCTTCGTTGTTGTGCACATATTCTTAATCTTATAGTACAAGATGGGTTGAAAGAAATTGATAGTGCTCTCCATAAGGTTCGTGAAAGTGTTAAGTATGTTAAAGGATCACAAGGGAGGAAAAAGAGGTTTCTTGAATCTGTGAATCAAATGTCTTTGGATGGTAGAAAAGGGTTGAGACAAAATGTTCCAACTAGATGGAATTCCACCTTTCTAATGCTTGAGAGTGCTGTTTATTATCGGTGTGCTTTTTGTCATTTAGAGTTGATTGATTCTAACTTTAAGCATTGCCCTAGTGTACTTGAGTGGGAAAAGGTGGATAGTATTAGAACTTTCTTGGCTTATTTTTATCATTCTACTTGTGACTTTTCTGGAAATAAGTATCCCACAGCCAACTTGTATTTTCCAGCAGTTTTCATGATCTATGTGACCTTGAAGCAACATAAAGAGAGTGAAGATGAATATAAGAGATTAATGGCAAATCGAATGCTCTCTAAGTTTGAAAAATATTGGTCAGAATTCAGTATAGTGTTGGCCATTGCAGTTATCTTGGATCCTCGTTTCAAGCTTCATTTTATAGATTTCTGCTATAAGAAGCTTTATGGAGAGAGTAGTTCTAGAGAGTTTTTGCTTGTTCGTGCTAAATTATTCTCTCTTTTTATGGAATATAATGGTATGTCTCCTATAACTTCAAGCACCATAGCTGTTGAAAAGCATGTTGATTCCCAAGAATATCACCTGGAGACTACATAAATGATGAAGGTACAATTATATGTTTATTTATCGAATTATGTGACATTGTTAGTATATATCATTTTAGTAAATTATGTTTATATTCTCTCTTTTTTATGTAGGAGTTTGATACATTTGAAAGGGATGATGTTGGTATACAAAAGACTCAAATGGAACTTTATTTGGATGAACCTAGGCTGGATAGGAATGGGAAATTGGACATTCTTGCATTTTGGAAAGGAAATGAATTTCGTTATCCTGATGTAGCTTGTATGGCTCGTGATATTTTGAGTATTCTCGTTTCTACAGTTGCCTCATAATCCACTTTTAGTGTTGGTGGGAGTGTAATTGATCAATTTAAGAGTTCGCTCAAGCCAGATGTCGTTGAGGCACTAGTTTGCACTAGAGATTGGTTATATGGAGAGTAAGGTAATATTATTTCTATTATTAGTTATTTGCATATTTAATTTCTTTATTAACTTGTAGAAGTTTTTTAATACACAAAATAAAAATTCTAACTCTTATCTTTTGACATAGAACACACACAAATGAAGTTGGATGAACTAGAAGAAGATATTATGACAATGGATATCAATTCAGAGGACATTTCATCTAGTTCCAAATCTGTTATTATTCCTTAACTTTGTAAGTTTTCAGTTTTCAGTTTTAGTTGATGGAAGTTATTGGTGTAAGTGTATAACAAACTTGTTGTGTCATTGTTTGCTTCAAATGTGTTTATTTTCTATAATGAAACATAATTTTTCCTGCAACCTACATGCCTTGTTTGGGAACACAGGTTTTTGAACTTGTATTTGTATTTTTTTTTTTCCCTTTATTTTGCAAATGAAACCAAACCAAATTCAAGCTTTATCAAAAACTTGAATTTTTATACAAGTTTGTATTCTTGTGTCTCTTTTAAGTCCCACATTTTTTCAGGGAAGAGTTCATACTTGGGCTTATTTTTGGCTTGTTTTTAGGGCTGAAATTCTCTTCTTGTGTCTCTTTTTCACTCAGGTTCTCAAATATACAATTTCAACTCTGAAAGTGCTGTAAGCCAGTAAGTAGTTTGGCAATCCAACCGGTCAATTGTGGAGCTAGCTGGCTGAGCCTCAGCCAATGATTAAAACCTGATTTTGGGCATATTGTTATGATATGATATGAAGGCTTATCATCCTTAAGCTTAAATTTTGTGGAAACCAGCTTAAATTTTAAAAAGATGTTATTAAGTTCAACATTTTGGAAATTTTATTACTTATTATGTTAATGTAAATTTTATTTGCAACTCAAGTATAGTTGAGTTTTTCTAATATTTGTATAGCATTTCCATGACAAGAATTAAAGATTATCACATGTAGTTGGTCTTTGATAGACATTTTTTGTAATGAAACTTGAAAGTAGTAGTTTTTCTTTTTTAGTTTGGCTGGATAGTGGAAGTGGAATACAATATAATATTTTTTTTAGTTTATATTTGTTTTTTTTATTTTATTTTTATAGTGTTTTTTATATAATGGGTCAATCGGGTCGTGTTAACCCTACACGACCCATTTTATAAACGGGTCATGTCGTGTCAACCCGTTATTTAAGTGGGTCGTGTTAGGGTCAAAGGGTCTGACCCATTTATTTAAACGGGTCGTGTCAAGGTTGACCCTTAAAGGGTTGACGGGTCAAACGGGTCGTGTCAACCCGTTTTGACAGCCCTAGATAGGACTCAGTAAGCCCTATTCAAGTGCAATTGAGCGGACCCCACGAGAGATAGGGAATTCAGGATAGACGATTGAAAAATTGAAATGACTTCTAAAAGTAAAGTGTGTGCAACAAGTGTCAACAAAAATTAAAGCACAGCGGAAAGTAAATGACACAGAGATTTTTGTTGACGAAGTGGAAACTCAGTTAAGAGAAAAACCACTCCGGGGCAGCGAAACCCAAGAATTCCACTATTCAGAAGACAAAGGTAGATACAAGACAGTAACACTCACATGTACCGATGCAATGGTCGTACCTTGATCTCTGACGTGTAACCCAACACGAACGTTCCCAACCAGGTTCACCTACCTGAAGGGGTCTTCAATGGAACTCCTTACCTTAGAGCCGACCTCTAAGATAGACTTCGGTTTACAACACAGCACACTTGAAAAAGGGCTTCAAAGGAAATATCACGTCTCTGAGCTCTAATGGAATTCACACCGAATTCTTGCAGCTCTAAGTGCCCAAGGGCCCCTATTTATAGGCTGGGGGTCAGAATGGGCGTCAGGAAAAATATGCCTGGGAGCCGTCCGGACGGACAACTGTACGACAAGATTTTCCAAAATTTTCGTGGAGAAATCTTTCCTGTATGAGAACATCGTTAGGACGAGATGGATCGATCGTCCGGACGGACGCACGTCCGCTGCAAGTAATTTCCATAACAGGCTTCGCGCGTCCGGACCATGGGGCAGGAGCGTTCGGATGGCTAAACTTCAACACGCAATTTCCATATCTGATGCGCGTGCGTTCGGACCATGAGGGGGAGACGTCCGGACGGTTGAAGTCTAATCGGTTCTTACCATATACGATGCACCAGCGTCAGGACCACAGCTGTCAGATGTCCAGACAGTTCATTTTGAACTGCGATTCTTGCCTTACGGAGATACGCGTCCGGACGGTTGATTGATCTTCCCTTTCTTGAACTTGGAAAGAATCAGTGAACCGTTTCAAGGATTGATAGGCGTCCGGAAGTGCTGCTGAAACGGCCGGACGGAGCAAGCTAGCACAGAAGCTTCTCTATACGATGTAGGTGTCCGGACGGAATAAACACGTCGTCCGGACAGATGATGCTTGTTTGTCTGATGTCCGGATGGAATGACACGTCGTCCGGACTGATGGAACAGTAGACAGATGGGCGTCCGAACGGGATGACACATCGTCCGAACGGCTGACAGGGAACTTGAAATTCTTCTGATTTGCAGGCAGAATCTTCTGACATCACTCTGAAAGTGGAATCCCTATTAACTGCATCATTACACATAAGTGATTTTGTCCAAACACAGACGTGCAGCCTTTGGTGCAGCAGCCTCATCATCACTTCTCTCTGGATGATGGACTTGGAGACATTCCTAAAGGTCCAAGTGGGTCTGCTCCACCCTCTTGCTGATGGACCGCATTTCCAGCTGCATGGAGGACACAGACTGCTGCATGGAGGACATTGACACTTGCATATTGGTCATCCCCCCTGAAGAGCAGCAAGAGCCTCCATAATCTGAGAAACATTGACCTCTGGTTCAGAAGGCGGGACAATGTGAGAGGATGAAGCTACGTCCGAAAAAGCAACATGCATCGCAGCAGGCATATCCTCATCAGAATCCTCTCTCCGTAGCTGCGCATTTGACTTCAGCAAAGTCTGTTTGCTGAGGGGCTATTTCATCTTCATCCTAGGCTCTCCATCTACATTGATACCGGACTGCAGGATGATCTGAGTAAGGAGGCAGCCAAAAGGAAGACCGGCATTGCCCTCATCACGAGCCTCGAGCATGACTCCCAGAATATGCTTGCAGAGACCGAAAGGAAAGCGAAAGTGAACAGCATAAACAAACTGGGCCTTCTTCAATATCAGATTACTGGGCCTAGTAATCGGCCACAGATTGTGCAGAATAATTTTGGCCAACATATGATGAGCTGGACCTAGAGCACCAATCTTGATGGAGGTCTGATGCTCCTCACCCTGTGGGACAGCATGGAAAAATTGTCAGAGCTCATCCATAGAAGGAGGAAGCACCACCTCGTTGAATGGACTGGTAGGTAGATCGAGAGCAGGTACCCCGATAAACTGGCTGATGATCTGGGGATCAACAGTGATTATGTGTCCGTCAACAGTGGACTGCAGTATCGTCCCACGCTCATCATCCTGAGCAACCTCCAAGTTTGCATAAAAGAGTCGGACCAGCCTGGTGAGGACGACGCAGGCACAGGTATAAAGGTAGGTCCACTGATAATGCTGGATAGTCTCATGGATACTGTTCAGCGGAGGCACCATGATATCTACACCGACCACATTCCGTTCAGCAATGACAGTTCGGTCCATAATCTTCGCTTGTATTTCATTTTGCTTTGCTTCTGTCCTCTGACGGACCCGGCGCTGGGAACTGATGGCAGACATGATTCTGCAAAAAAGAAAACCAACAAGAATATTCCAAAAAAAATAATCCAAAAAAAATCTTATTAGGTTAGCAAAATTTTTGGCAGAATAACAACAATAAGAGGACTATCATAAAATTAGACAAAAATTATCACAGTCCTACAAATAATCCCAACATGGTATAAGCATCTCAAACTCTCAATAACACTTCTAATCAAATATTGAAATTCTAACAGTGTAAGAACTGAAAAGAATAGGACAAGAAAAATACCTGAAGAGTGATTGAGAATGCAAAGAGACACAAATGGATGATATTACTCCAAAACACCAAAGAAAATTACTCACAAAAAGCCAAAAGGTGGATTTGGTGGGGTATGAGGGAGAGAATGGCCGATTCTGGGCAATTTATAGCCCCTGTGGGTGACCCGTCCGGACGGAGTTTTCAAGACGTCCGGACTTGTGGGCCTCGGGAACGTGCGTAACGGTCATGCTCGTCTGGACGAAATAAATTACCCGTCCGAACGATGGTGACAGCGCACGTGAGTCCGGACGTACAACAAGACCTGTCTGGATGACGAGGCACTGCACATGTCCGGACTACCAGAGAATACCATCCAGACTACCATGCTATACCCGTCCGGACTCCAAGGAATACCGTCCGGATGCTCCACACTGAAACACCAGAAACACTGAGAAGAATTTACAAAGATCAAATTTTCTCAAGTCAGTGTCAGAATACGCATACATAATCAATTGATAACACAATCAGAACGCATCTAAAAAATAAACAGAGATATAAAAGGAAGTTGAGATTTCAATTAGCACAAATAATTTTTCCTGATCATATAAAAATCAAATAGGCAACTCAACTCAAGCAATGCGTGTGTGTGTGGAGACTCTTTTCCCACCAGGTAAGACTTTCCAAGACATGACAAATAGCAACTAGATTTTCTATACATGAGAGAAAATCAAAGATAGATTAGCCAAAAGTCAAACCTTATAACTTGCTAGGGCTAGACACCCTCATCTGATACACTTCCCCTAAGATACATCACATATTTTGTTTTACTTGTACCATATAGGACAAGATAAAATTTTACTTGCTCATAGAGGGCAAGGTGAATTTAAGCACATAAGCAGTGATTAAATAGATTTAAAGCACAAAATTTTTTATGAAATACTGCTCGAATCTTATAGAACTGCAAACTGTAGGGAGTGCCAGAGTTTATAGATGCTAGGTTCAACTAGCCTGTGGTCAATTTGGTCATCTTATCAAGAACTTCTTCTCTTATCCAAAATTTCCAAAAGCAAAGAGTTAGAGAAGGAAAGATGTACCTTTAGGGGGGGCCCGGGATAGTGCACTTTTTCATCGCATGAGGAAATAAGCTATCATACTTTTGCATAAACAGGAAAAACACTTGGTGAATATAGTCAAAACTCTCAATTATATCTAAGCATATTTAATCAATGTACAATGAATTGAGATATCAGGTAAGAATACATGCAATATCTAATAAGCCAAGAGAAAAAAAAATCCTGCAAATTCTCCCCAATTTTTTTTATTATTAATTGCCTGGGTTTGCTCTTGTAAGTGCCACTCTGATTGGCTGGTACAAACCGCTGTTGAGGCCGCTGACGCTGAGGAGCATGAAACCAAGGGGCTTGGATCTGATGTCTTGGTGCTTGTCCCCATGGTGCTTGATAGGATGCCTGATGCCAAGGAGTCTGATGCTGAGATGCAGGTACAGTGCCATACTGAGCTTGTCTAGGCACTTCTTTCTTGGCTTTGGCCTTTTGTGCTTTCAAGAGGGAGCACTGAGGCCGTATATGCCCACTGAGACCCCAGTGATGGAAAATAGGAGGTCTTCTGATGGAATGAGGCTGCTGAGTGCTTGGAACATCATCATTGACCTTTTCCTTCTGTTTATCTTCAATAACTGAAGGGAGCTTTGGGACTGTAGGAGGCACAAACACAGTCTTTGAGGAAGAAGGAATATAAGAAGAGGAAGCTACATACCTGAGACCAGTCTTGTCATGTGGGCTCTTCTGGATGGACAACATACGACTCAACTTCTCATCAGTGACTCTCTCTAGCTGGAGCTGTGTCTTAAGTAGCTTTTCCTCGAGCTTCTGTATCTTGAGCAGCAGTGAGCTCTTCTCAGTATGCAGACTGTTCAGATCATTAACTTGCTGCTTTCGGCCTTCCCTCAGCTTCTCAAACTCTTTGTAGTGAGTTTTGTATGCTTCCTTGGGCTCTACCTCATTCTCACTATGCTCCGAATAATTTGAGTCTTCTTCTTCAATATAAGGGGCCACAAAAGCCAGAAATTTGTCAGACTCTGGAGCATCTTCTTCGGACTCATCACTGAGAGTCACATTGTAAGCCTTCCCCTTGCCCTTCTTGAGATTCCCGCAATCAGCCCGTATATGCCCATAGCCTGAGCATTCAAAACATCGGGGTCCTCTAGGATCTTTCTTCTCATCATCCTCTGGTTCAGCTTCTCTGAAAGGTTTCTTAGCTTTTTCAGAAAACTTCTTCTTGAACCGATCATCTTTCATTAGTCTTCTGAAATTTTTGGCTAGCATTGCCACAGCCTTTTCTTCATCCTCAGATTCTTCTTCAAAGGAGGCTTCTACCTTCTTCTTGGAAGCCTTAAGAGCAATGGTCTTTAATTTCTTGACCGGGGGCAGAGACAGCTCGTATGTTTGAAGAGATCCAACCAGCTCTTCAATCTTCATCTCTTCAAGATCCTTGCTTTCCTCAATAGTTGTTACCTTGATCTTGAAACGCTCTGGCAAAGATCTGAGAATTTTTCGGATGAGTTTTACATCCGAGATAGGTTTCCCAAGACTCACCATGGAGTTCCTCAGGTCACTTATTTTGGAGTAAAACTCTCCAAATGTCTCTTCCTCTAACATCTTAATTTCTTCAAATTTTGAAATCAACATCTGAAGTTTGGCAGATTTTACAAGTTTTGTGCCTTCATATGTTGTTTCCAAAATTTGCCATGCTGCTTTGGCTGATTTGCAATTTGAAATTTTGGCGAATTCAGATGGAGAAAGTGCTTGGCATAGAGCATGGATGGCTTTGTCATTTGAAAGACGAGCATTCTTTTGAGGGACTAGTTCAGGTGTTGTATCCTCTGGTTTAGTCCAACCAGTCTCAACAATACCCTAACAGTCAATAGATTTCAAAAAGAAACGCATACGTGCCTTCCAATAGCCATAGTTCGAGCCATCAAAGGCAGGAACATAATTAAGAGTTTGAGACATAATAAAGATAGAAGTCAAATATAAAAAACACTCAAGAAATTAATCTTCTCAGAGTGTACCAAGCTCTGATACCAATTGAAAAATTGAAATGACTTCTAAAAGTAAAGTGTGTGCAACAAGTGTCAACAAAAATTAAAGCACAACGGAAAGTAAATGACACAGAGATTTTTGTTGACGAAGTGGAAACTCAGTTAAGAGAAAACCACTCCGGGGCAGCCAAACCAGGAATTCCACTATTCAGAAGACAAAGGTAGATACAAGACAGTAACACTCACATGTACCGATGCAGTGGTCGTACCTTGATCTCTGACGTGTAACCCAACACGAACACTTCCCAACCAGGTTCACCTACCTGAAGGGGTCTTCAATGGAACTCCTTACCTTAGAGCCGACCTCTAAGATAGACTTCGGTTTACAGCACAGCACACTTGAAAAACGGCTTCAGAGGAAATATCACGTCTCTGAGCTCTAATGGAATTCACACCGAATTCTTACAGCTCTAAGTGCCCAAGGGCCCCTATTTATAGGCTGGGGGTCAGAATGGGCGTCAGGCAAAATATGTCTGGGAGCCGACCGGACGGTAAACCATGGCCGTCCGGACGGACAACTGTGCGACAGGATTTTCCTAAATTTTCACGGAGAAATCTTTCCTGTATAAGAACATCGTCCGGACGGGATGGCTCGATCGTCCGGACGGACGCACGTCCGCTGCAAGTAATTTCCATAACAGGCTTCGCGCGTCCGGACCATGGGGCAGGAGCTTCCGGACAGCTAAACTTTAACACGCAATTTCCATATCTGATGCGCGTGCGTCCGGACCATGAGGGGGAGACGTCTGGACGGTTGAAGTCGAATCGGCAGTTACCATATACGATGCACCAGCGTCCGGACCACAGCTCTCAGATGTCCGGAAGGTTCATTTTGAACTGCGATTCTTGCCTTACAGAGATACGCGTCCGGACGGTTGATTGATCTTCCCTTTCTTGAACTTGGAAAGAATCAGTGAATCGTTTCGAGGACTGATAGGCGTCCGGACGTGCTGCTGAAACGTCCGGACGGAGCAAGCTGGTACAGAAGCTTCTCGATACGATGTAGGTGTCCGGATGGAATAAACACGTCGTCCGGACATATGATGCTTGTCTGTCTGATGTCCGAACGGAATGACACGTCGTCCGGACTGATGGAACAGTAGACAGATGGGCGTCCGGACGGGATGACACATCGTCCGGACGGCTGACATGGAACTTGAAATTCTTCTGACTTGCAGGCAGAATCTTCTGACATCACTCTGAAAGTGGAATCCCTATTAACCGCATCATTACACATAAGTGATTTTGTCCAAACACAGAATAAGGCCAAAATACTAACAACGATTATGGCTTAATGTTTGTCAACTTCGATCACCTTGTGATGTTGTCTTTTATTTACCAAAATATATCATTAATAATTAACCACTTGCAATAGGAAGAATTCTTGTAGGATAACGATATATAGAGGGTGTCGAACCTCAAGGATTGCAGGAGTATTGTTATCAAGTTTATGAAGATTAAAAATAACTAAAGAAAAGATTGTTGAATTTGTGATTAACTAAAGTGCATAAAATAAACATAAAAGAGAATTGAAATATAAGGTGGCCTTGGCACTGTGCATTTAAAATGAGAATAGTTTCGTTAAGTTGTTCCGCGCGCCTTTTCTGAAAAATTAGTACAATTTCGTGAAAACATGTTAGAGTTGTTTCCTAATTTCTTGTTTTTTGGTGTTTTTTTTTTTTTTTTTTTTTTTTTTTTTGCTTGTTTTTGTTTGAAAAACAATAAACCAAACGCACAGAGCTCGTACCAAAACACGTTTTACTGTTTTGGAAGCAGAAAAACTATTCCCAAAATAGGTAACCAAACAGGCTCTTGACATTTAGGAGAAACTTCATTTAACTCATCCCTCCTGAATTGTCGTTCTTGCAATTAACCCCCAAATCTTCAAAAACTCTCAATTTAATGTATCAAACTTCAAAAACTCTCTCTAAATCAACAAAAGACCATTTCTCTCAAGAGTAATGCCATTAAATATACTTATATATAATTGTCATATAATTAGAATGATGTGGCAGTGAAATTTAGCCTCTGATATATATATATATTTTAATCCAAGAGCTAATTTTCACGATTACATCATCAAATTGTATGATAGTCGCTAACATGAGATTTTAATTATAGTTTCACTAAATAACATTACTTTTCTCTCAATCATTTTTAGTTTTCCCATCGGTGAGCTTTACAAAATTTTTACTTCTCACTAACAACACTTTTAGTTGTAGGGAAATTTACAATTTATCACTTTGCGGTATACTTAATTATAATTTAACTCTTTTATTCTTTCATAATCGATCAGTACTAAATCCCCATATCGTTGTAGATTAAAGTTAAATTATAGTTTCTTTGCTAAAAATAAATTAGAACTGGAACATATAAGTGACATATCTTGTCATGTTTGTGATATAATGCAACATGTTTGTGGTGAACGTAAGTATCTAAAACCGAACCATCGATAATTCCTTTGTGTTATTTTCTCTCTTGCTTCCACTTTATATTCCCACTTTATATTCTTTTATTTTAGATTTCTACACAAATCTTAATAAGTGGTATCAGAGCCATGATTAGCTTCTTGGGATGGGAGTCTATACATGTTTGGTTTGGAAGTTGTGCTATGTGGTGCTCGGGACAACTGTTATACGCATGACACTCTTAGAAATGTAAAAAGACTCACAAGCGAATGGGAGTTGGGTCAATGTAGAAAAGACTTACAATTAAGGGAGAGATTGTTGTACGTGAATGCAGTTGTAATATTGTTGAGTCTCACATTGAGAAAAGTATAAAGAAAAAGAGTAATTAATATACTTAAGTGGACCCAAGGAAAACTCATTAACCGTTAATTATCTCATAATATATAAGGAAAAAACTCAAAGAACGTCCAAAACTTACCTTCCCCTTCCATTAAGAAAAATATGGAGAACATTGAAGGGTATGCATGAAGTAATCAAATCAAAACCAAGTTGTTTTTTTTGCATTGAACATAATTATTTTCAACTATTTACATAATTGGGGGCATGTTTTCCCATATTTGTCACTATGCATTTTATTTGCTGAGTTGTAGTTAATACTTGTAGCATGCTATGGTTTCAGGTTCTATTAGAGGCATCTCAAAGTACGTGTAAGAGAAAAGCTTGCTAGATAGTAGTTTTCAATTATCTTTTCTTTCAAATAATTTTGTTTTTAGTTTTGGAATTGTATTAATGAGGGACGTTGAACTGAGACCACAAAAATAACATAAACCATATGTAAAGTATTTAAAAAAAAATACTTCTTGTTGTTACTAAATGTTATGTAATATATGAATTAGTATTTTAGGTGTAATATCATATTTAATTACCGCTCTCTCATCTCATGAGTCATGATAAGGTACCTTTAATTTTTAATTTTTTATTTTTTATTATTATTTTTTATAAAATAAATTGTTTGAAAAATAACAACATTTACAAACCTCTCGTCAAATCTTTAGGAAGCCTTCAGTTTGGGTATAGCAGCCATGCATGGACATGAATGGAATCTCGCCAAGGGGCCGGGGTGAGAATTTGACATCGCTTCAAATTAAGGAGAGGATGCGTCACTTAAGTCAATAAGAAATTCCTTCCATTTATTATTGAAAATAAGATAGATGAAGGAAAAGCTTTAAAAATAGCTTGTTCCAACACTTCCTTTATAAATCTTCCAATGGTAAATTTTCCACCAAATCTACTTTTTTTTTTTTTTGGCGGGGTTATCACTTTTAAATCATTGTTACCGCAACATCTTTAGGCCGTTACCACTTTTAAATAACCACAACCGCCTCGCTAAGGCTGCTTAGCAGTTAACCACAAACCAGAAGTTATGCGGTTATTGAAGATCAAACAGCAACCGCTAACCGTTTGTCAAATAATGGGTCTTTTAGGTATATTTAAATGTTTTGCACCTTTTTTAAACCTCTTTTATATTATTTTTAGCATATTTTATTGTTTTCAAACACTAGAATCCATAGACTAGAGTGCTTCAAAATCTGATTGATCACGTGCAATCACTAGCTACCAAAAATCACAAATTGTTTTTACTACCGGTGAATGTATAATGCTTTGAATAATATGCTTTTTGTTTGTATTTCTTATTTTATTTTCCTTATGAGTGCCAATTCGTCTGAAAATTTCTGGTATTTCACTTTGTTCAAGTAATTTCCAGGTAATTGTGAGAAACTATTTATAACTAATCTTTGCTTATGTTCTTCAATCTACTCATTTGTCATGGTTTGCTGTTAGGTGTCGGATGGCCACCCATAAGGGCTTCTAGGATGAACAACTTAGTTAATCAAGCAATCTTAGGGCTGAAGAAGCAAAGATGATTGGCTACAAAGATAAGATGACACAAAAAAAAATTGGGAGGAAATATATATATATATATATATATATATATATATTATATATATATATATATTATATATATTTAATTATATTTAACATATACTATAAACTGGGTTGTGGTTATTAACCGTTTCTGCCTACCCTTAAAATCGCTAATTACAATCGTTCTAGACAGTTATGGAATTATGCAGTTATGATTATTACCGATTAATAATCATCTCGTTTGTACATTCCTACTATGAACATATTCGAAGTGGAAAGACAAGTCGTCTTAGAGTGTTGGGCTCTATGCAATCGTTCATATAAACTTCCACTATTCCCAACACGTTTGTATGGTGTTCCACTGTTCCTTAAAATCGGGCCTAAATCCTTTATAATTATTGACATATTACATAATATATAAAATATGTTTTATATATATATTATAACATATGAATAGTAATTTTTGCTGTCCACATTCACATATACCGATAACGAATGCGTACGGTAAATATCTCCACACACACACACACACACACATATATATATATATATATCCCCTAAGTTGTATAGAGCGTTGGGGTTCAACACAATGGTTCATGTAAACTTTCACTAACCCCAACGCATTTGTATGGTATTCTTTAAAATGGAGCCAAAATCCTTTATAATTTTAGACATATTCTATAATATAAATGATAGAATACTATAGGACCTATAGAAGATTCTCCGTCAAGTAACATGACTACAGACATACCCAACAACCACATGACAATTGACAAGCGTCCGCATAGATTTTCGCAAAAACCAAACGCCGTTTATATGATCCTCCAATTAAAAGACGGCACGACTGTCTAAACGACAAGCATGGAAGATGGATATTACAAGAATTTTCCACGCTTTCAACTGAATTCTTTTTGTACAGAATCTAATGTTGTTGATCATCCATGCATTCATCTTTATAATGTACTCATTCCTCGTAATAAGAAGTGGTTATTTGTATTTTGACGTTCATCTTAGTTAATAAATTTTTGATACGATTTGTGAATTTGACATAAACCTAAAACAAGTTTAAAGAGTTAAGATTGAGAAATCTAACGTTTAATTGAATGAGTCGGAGTAGGATTGACCTATATAGTCTTATATTATACCCATGCTTTAACATGATGCGAGCTTTACATACGACATAATGAAAGACAATTTTTTAAATTGACCCATGAACTTGATACGAACCCAATATAAAATTAGAGGTTTATGAATGAGGGGTTTGACTCGTTTAATTAAATAAGTTGCGTTAGGATTGACCTATATAGTCTTATATATATGTCTCGACACGATCCGAACTCGACACGCAAACACGAATTGTCACCCTTAATTTCGACTATATCTTTGCTGAGTAAATTCATGCCAGCAAAAATATATAAAATATGCTAACTCAACAAAAATGTATTCAAAATACACATTTATGTTAATCTAAAGGAAAATGTTATGTTGGGGGGGTTTTTGTGGGTCTCTGACCATCTGCTGATGATTTAAGAGTCAATGCCTGGAGTGTTGTTGGACATGGGCTAGGAATTAATCATTGGTTTCCTAGCAAGGCAGTCACTACGCTTGGAAGGTTCAACCACCACCTTGGTAGGGCAGTTGTTCAGCGAACAAGGTACATTACAGTCTATAAGGGGCCGGGATACCCTTAATAAAAATTTTTTAAAAAAATAAAATGCTGAAAATGTTGTGATAGGAGACGCCCCGCCATGACTGAATATTAAAAGTCCACAAAAGACGCCCAGATAAGACACAGTATATGAGTCAAAAGAAACGTGTCCGGCCTCTTCCGGAATTTAAGGATTACTTGCATTAGGTTCAAAGTTTATTTATTTATTTGCGTTAGCTTCAAAGTTATCCTTTGACCATAAGAACGCATTGGGAAAAGACAGAAATATATTGTTACATAACGAGGAAAAAAGGAACCAATTAAGTAAACTTTCTCCATCGTTACATAATCCGGAAAAGAAATGATAGCGAAAAAACTCTCCCTCTGTTGTAAAATTAATGAAAATAACAAGACAAGAAAAGAGATTGCAATATGTGAAACTAGTTCTTCAGGAACTATGTATGATTCTTCTCTATTATTGTGTGTTTTACAAAGTATCCAATACTCCCTTTTATAGACATAGAATCATAGTGGGAGGTTAAGGAATAGGAAATGATAGGACATGAATTAAAAGGCTACATCAATGTATTACATGAATGTTATGGAATTCTAAAAGATGACATGAATGTGTAGAATTCCAATAGATGAAACTAAATGGTCATCCACCAAATGCATGAATGCATTCATAACACTCCCCCTTGGATGACCATACACTAAGAATATGCCTCATTAAAACCTTGCCAAGGAAAACCCAGTGGGAAAAACCTGTGGCGAAGGAAAAAGAGTACATTATTCTTGTGTGTCTTCATATGCTTTAGGATTGCCTCATTAAAACCTTGCAAAGGAAAACCCAGTGGGAAAAACCTTAGCGAAGGAAAAAGAGTACAATCAGCATAATCATTTTACTCTCCCTCATTAGCATGAATAGCTTCAATTGTTTATGATGAAAGATCCTTGAGTCGGCGCATTCCAATGTTATTCACCAACTTCTTAAATGTTGCAGTTGGTAATGTTTTGGTAAATAAATCTGCTAAATTGTCACTTGATCGTATCTGTCTCACATCAATATCACCACTCTTCTGGAGCTCATGTGTATAAAATAATTTTGGTGAAATATGTTTTGTTCTATCACCTTTAATGTATCCTCCTCTGATCTGTGTGATACAAGCAGCATTATCTTCATATAATATTGTCGGGCTATCTTTGATTGTGGATAAACCACACTTTTCTTGAATGTGTTGAATTAGTGATCTTAGCCATATGCATTCCCGACTTGCTTCATGAATTGCAATAATTTCTGAGTGATTTGAAGAAGTAGCAACAAGTGTTTGCTTGACAGATCTCCATGAAATAGCAGTACTTCCACATGTAAATAGATATCCTGTTTGAGATCTACCTTTATGCGGATCAGAAAGAAAACCCGCATCTGCATATCCAACTAACTGTGAATTTGAACCTCTTGGATAAAATAATCCCATGTCAGTTGTTCGACGAAGATAACGTAGAACATGTTTGACCCCATTCCAATGCCTTCGAGTTGGTGCAGAACTGTATCTTGCTAGTAAATTAACTGAAAATGCTATATCAGGTCGTGTGCAATTTGCAAGATACATGAGTGCGCCAATTGCACTAAGATATGGTACTTCAGGACCAAGAATTTCTTCGTCATCTTCTCGAGGACGAAAAGGGTCCTTTTTCACATCAAGTGAACGAACAACCATTTGAGTGCTCAAAGGATGAGCTTTCTCCATGTAAAAGTGCTTCAGGACTTTTTCTGTGTATGTTGATTGATGAACAAGAATTCCATTTTGAAAATGTTCAATCTGTAAGCCAAGACAAAATTTTGTCTTCCCAAGATCTTTCATCTCAAACTCATTTTTTAGATAAGTGGCAGTTTTTGTGAGCTCTTCTGGAGTCCCGACAAGATTTAAATCATCTACATAAACTGCAATGATAGCAAATCCAGATTCTGATTTCTTAATGAAAACGCATGGACAAATTGGATTATTCTCAAATCCTTCTTTCAATAGATATTCACTAAGACGATTGTACCACATGCGTCCGGATTGCTTTAACCCGTATAAAGATCTTTGTAGCTTGATAGAATAAATACTTCGGGATTTGGAATTATATGCTTCAGGCATTTTGTATCCTTCAGGGATTTTCATGTATATATCATTATCAAGTGATCCATATAAATATGCTGTAACCACATCCAT
This sequence comes from Alnus rubra, assembly GCA_028654335.1. NCBI lineage: Eukaryota > Viridiplantae > Streptophyta > Magnoliopsida > Fagales > Betulaceae > Alnus > Alnus rubra. The sequence continues at coordinate 2,907,615 of JAJPGS010000870.1, read as the reverse complement.
TAAACGCATATCCAAACTTTATGTAACTACCAAGCTAATCAAAAATCTAAATGTAATTGCATCCACTACAGGGGAATATGTTTCTTCATAATCAATACCTGGTTTCTGCAGGAAACCTTGTGCAACAAGTCTTGCTTTGTATCTCACAATTTCATTTTTCTCATTACGTTTTCGTACAAATATCCACTTGTATCCAACAGGCGACACACCTTCTGGTGTTTGGACTACAGGTCCAAATACTTCACGTTTTGCTAGTGAGTTCAATTCTGCCTGAATTGCTTCCTTCCACATTGGCCAATCATTTCTACGTCGACATTCTTCGACGGATTGTGGTTCAATATCATCATTACTTCTGGTAATGTCAAATGCAACTTTAAATGAAAATATGTTGTCGACAACAATTTTATTTCTATCCAATATTTCTCCTGTACTTATATAATTTATTGAGATCTCATTATTTTCAGGTACCTGTTCCTCTTCAGGGGGTAACTCTTCATGAGATTCCTCTTCAGGAGGTTCCTCTTCAGGGGATTTCTTTCCAGGAGAATTTTGTACAGAAAGTTTGGATGGATCAATTTCCATTGCCTGTGTTGTGGGTAAGGCCTCTTTAGGAGTGCCGATTTCATTTCCTTGTGCTTTTCTCTTCCGAGGAATCTTATCCTTTGCACCAATAGGTCTTCCACGCTTCAGGCGTGCCTTAGACTCATTTCCTGCTGTATTAGTTAATTGTCCTACAGGGACTTCTATCTTTGCTGGAGTATTAGCAGCTGGAATGTGAGACTTAATTATTTTCTTGTTGTCAGTAAATGCATCCGGCAATTGATTTGCAGTACTCTGCAAATGAATGATCCTCTGAACTTCTAGTTCACATTGATTTGTACGAGGATCAAAATGAGATAACGTCGAATTATTCCAAGTGATTTCTTGTCGTGCTTCTGGCAACGACTTTTCTTTCCCTAGTGATGGAAATATATTTTCATCAAAATGACAATCTTCAAAACGTGCTTTAAAAATATCACCAGTTAAAGGTTCAAGATATCTAATAATAGATGGAGAATCAAAACCAATATAAATCCCAAGTCTACGTTGAGGTCCCATCTTAGTGCGCTGAGGTGGAGCAATTGGAACATATATAGCACAACCAAAAATGCGAAAATGAAAAATATTTGGTGGTTGACCAAATGCAAGTTGTAAAGGGGAATATTTTTGGTAAGATGTTGGTTTGATCCGAACTAATGACGCAGCATGTAATATTGCATGACCCCAAGCAGAAATAGGCAGTTTTGATTTCATAAGCAAAGGTCGAGCAATTAACTGAAGTCGTTTAATAAACGATTCAGCTAAACCATTTTGAGTATGTGTATGAGCAACAGGATGCTCAACATTAATACCGATTGACATGCAATAATCATAAAATGCTTGAGATGTAAATTCACCCGCATTATCCATCCGAATAGATTGAATTGGATAATCAGGGAATTGTGCCCGTAATCTAATTATTTGGGCAAGAAGTCTAGCAAATGCAACATTACGAGTAGAAAGTAGGCAAACATGTGACCATCTAGTTGATGCATCTATTAAAACCATAAAATATCTAAATGGCCCACATGGAGGATGAATTGGCCCACATATATCCCCTTGAATTCTTTGTAAAAATGATGGAGATTCAAGAATTACCTTAGAAGGGGATGGTTTTATTACAAGTTTACCTTGAGAACATGCAGCACAAGGATAATCACTTTGTAAAAGAATCTTCTGGTTCTTTAAGGGATGCCCATGAGAGTTCTCAATTATTCGACGCATCATAATTGTTCCCGGATGTCCAAGACGATCATGCCAAAGCATAAACATCTTTGGATTAGAGCACTTCTGGTGCATCACAACATGTGATTCAATTGTTCTTATTGTTGTATAATACAACCCGGAAGAGAAAGCAGGCAGTTTTTCCAATATGAGCTTCTGGCCTGAAATTATTGAAGTAATATAAAGATATTCGTCACTGCCTTCATTAGTGGTTTCAACATGATAACCATTTAGACGAATATCTTTAAAACTGATTAAATTTCTTCTAGATTTAGAAGAATACAAAGCATCATCAATACAAAATTTTGTTCCTTTTGGCAATATAATATTTGCTCTTCCAGAGCCTTCAATTAGGTTTGATGAACCTGATATTGTATTGACACTAGCTTTGTTTAATATTAAGTATTGAAAATATTTCTTATCTCTAAGAATTGTGTGCGTTGTACAACTGTCTGCTAAACACAAATCTTCACCAATCATCTTTGAATTAATCATTCCATCAGTATGGCCCATGCCTCCATATATAAATGAAATAAATTTCATTAATTAAAAGAAAATAACAAAATACAATTAAAAGTGAAAATGTAAACATAATATGATAAAAACATAATGAAAACATATTAATTGTTGTAGACATATTCATCACCAATCAAAAGATCTGTTTTTCCGTTAGAGTCTTCAAAGAAATCAGAAACATCAAGATGAGTGCTACCCTCTCCTTTAAGAGTATCAAGAAAAAATGGAGAATCTGCAGGATTACTGTGATTGGCAAAATTCATTTCAATCCCTTTTTCTTTCTCTTTTATGGAGGCTTGATATAGGTCTACCAGATGTTTAGGCGTACGACAGGTACGCGACCAATGTCCTTTCATACCACACCTGTAACATTTATCTTCATAGTTCTTTGTAGGTTTATTCTGCAAACCTTTGTTTTCATTTTGTTTCGCCTCAGTGTGGTTCCACTTCTGGTGGTAAGGGACATTTCTTTTGTAAGAATTATGAGTACGTTCCCCTTGACCTCTATAATTTTTTCTACCACGTCCACGTCCACGACCACGGTTTCCTTTATTACCATGAATTGAGGTTCCATTTGCTTCAGGAAATGGTGTAGAACCCGTTGGACGAGATTGGTGATTTTTCATCAATAGCTCGTTGTTTTGCTCAGCAACTAGAAGACAAGATATTAGTTCAGAATATCTTGTGAATTTACGCTCTCGATATTGCTGCTGCAGGAGCACATTCGAGGCATGAAATGTGGTATACGTTTTTTCTAACATATCCACATCAGTAACTTTTTCTCCACACAATTTTAATTGTGAGCTGATTTTAAAGAGTGCAGAGTTATATTCACTGACACTCTTAAAATCTTGCAACCTCAGTGCATCCAATCATAACGAGCTTTAGGGAGGATAACTGTCTTCTGGTGCTCGTATCTCTCCCTTAAATTATTCCACAAGGTCAAGGGATCCTTTACCGTAAGATACTCAGTTTTTAATTCTTCATGCAAATGATGGCGAAAAAAAATCATTGCTTTAGCGCGATCCTGCTGGGATGCTTGATTATCTTCCTTAATAGTATTTCCAAGATTCATAGCTTCAAGATGGATCTCAGCATCAAGGATCCAAGATAAGTAATTGTTGCCAGAAACATCAAGAGCGACAAACTCAAGTTTTGTAAGATTTGACATTATCTATGACAAAAATATATCAAGAATTAAATAAATAAACATTATTTAAAATTAAGTGATAATATACGCAAACAAACAAAACATAAAATAAAATTTTAACTATAAATCATCATATTCATAGTATTAGGATGATAACGTTTTAGTTCATATTAATCGCACATGGATCATAAGATTCATATGTTTTAATATGATTCTTAAAACAATAAAAATTTCTAAGCATATGTTAGAATGTTAATTAACAAAATAGATAATAAGATTACTAAATCTTAAAGAGGCTTACAATGATTGAAGAATATCCCACGGATAGCTTTTGATGTTCAAGATCAAAAGAACACAACAACTGGCTAGAGCTTCGTGCTGATAACGTGTTGTAAAATTAATGAAAATAACAAGACAAGAAAAGAGATTGCAATATGTGAAACTAGTTCTTCAGGAACTATGTATGATTCTTCTCTATTATTGTGTGTTTTACAAAGTATCCAATACTCCCTTTTATAGACATAGAATCATAGTGGGAGGTTAAGGAATAGGAAATGATAGGACATGAATTAAAAGGCTACATCAATGTATTACATGAATGTTATGGAATTCTAAAAGATGACATGAATGTGTAGAATTCCAATAGATGAAACTAAATGGTCATCCACCAAATGCATGAATGCATTCATAACACCCTCATATTTAATAGAACCAAATTGGTAAAAAAAAGGAGGAGAAATACTAGGAGTACTTATAAACTTTTACAAACAAATGCTTACAAACTGACTTGGAGTATATGTGGTGTTTTCTTAAACGCGTGTATAATTGAGAAATGCTACGTGGGTTTCCCTAGAAATTCCGGCGAGAGAAAGAGGCTAAAAATCTGGCGAGAGAAAGAGGCTCCAGATCCCGACCCTGACCACAGACTCAGACCCCAATCCAGATCCCGACCACCGGCGAGCTCCTGACATTGTCGGAAACCCACGTGAGAGAAAGAGGCTACAGATCCGAAGACAGATAGATCCGTCCGACGACATATCCCGACCATCGACCCAAACCCATACCCCGACCACCGGCCCCCCGACACACCAAACCCACGTGGTTTTCCGGCCGGATCTCTCGTCGGACAGACCCACCAAACCCATGCCAGACGGACCCAACCAAACCCCATACCCTGACCACCGGCGCCTCGACCCACCAAACTCGCGTGGGTTTCCAGCCAGATCTCTCGCTGGACAGACCCACCAAACCCACACCGAACGAACCCAAGCAAACCCACACTGGATATCTCGCCGAACGGAGGTCTTTTACTTTGGGCGTGGGTTTCCGGCCATCACCTACCGGTTCTGATCGGCCGGATTCACGAAGGTAGACAACGGACGGGAACTGGCAGTGGCGATCTTGAGTTGGTAGTGGTGAGACTGGCAGCAACGGGAGAGAGGGGGAAATTTACACGTGTTTAATTTTTTTATTGAAAAAGCCGTGTAGGACTCCACGTCAGTTTGTAAGAGTTTGTAAGTACCCTTAGCATTTTTCAAAAAAAAAAAAAAAAAGGAAATTCAGGAAAAAAAAAATCATAATTTTGGAAAAAGTCGGTATTCATCTAATGGGATAATAAATTTTTTGTTAACTTACTTTCCCTTCGAACCCATTTTAATTTAACCATCGAGTCAGATGGATTTTTCTACCTGTTTATTTTTCTTTCTCTAATTTTTTGTTCTCCTTTCAACTTTGTCAACAATACGAGAATAAGAGAAAAAGAAAAAATTAAGAAGATCAAATAACAAATCCTAATTATGGGAAAAGTCAGTGACTCATGCTCCGTTTGTTTCGGCGTAAAATGATTTCTGGAAAATGATTTCGGCATTTTTCGGTGTTTGGTAGGGGCGAAAATAATAGTCAACCGGAAAATGATTTCTGTTTGACCAAAAATGCTTAGTAAATTTCGGAAAATGATTTACGCTTTTTAAAAGCGTAAATCATTTTCCGAAGACGCCAGACGCAGTCGATCTATTTTAAACGGCACAGTCGACCTTCACGTTCAAGCAGCCGACCACCATCGAAATATTGCCGGTATCGGAATCCAACATCCGTTAATGTCGCCAGAATCTGGCGACGGAATCCGGCCACCTTCGCCGGAATCCGGTCAGCCAGATTCCGGCGACCAATCTGACCGGAATCCGGCCAGACCGGCCGGTTTCCGGCCATCTGACCGGATCTGGCCAGAAAGGCCGAAATCCGGCCATCTGGCCGGATCTGGCCAGAGAGCCGGTTCCCGGCCGGCCCTGGCCAGGGAAGTCGGATCCCGGCCGGCCCTGGCCAGGGAGGCCGGATCCCGGCCGGCCCTGGCCAGGGAGGCCGGATCCCGGCCGGCCCTGGCCAGGGAGGCCGGTTCCAGGCCGGCTCTGGCCAGGGAGGCCGGATCCCGGCCGGACCTGGCCAGGGAGGCCGGTTCCCGGCCGTCTGGCCGGACGGATCTGGCCAGATCCGGCCTCTCTGGCCAGACCCGGCCAGATGGCCGGAAACCGGCATTTGTGCCGGAATCCGGCGAACTGCCGGAATCCGGCGAAACTGCCAGAATCCGGCCACTTTCGCCGGAATCCGGTTATCCCAGATTCCGACGAAACTGTCCGGATTCCGGCCTTTATCTCGAATTCTAGTTATGTTAGCCAAATCAGGTGAAAATAGTCAGAATCTAGTCGGTCAGTGACCGAATCTCGTCATCAATGATTTTTATATTATTTTACATTAATATTTTTATGTTGTGAATAAAAATTGATTTTTATAAGTTAATATGATTGAATAAAAATATAAAAAAATATTTGCGATTTTCCGTACGCGCCAAACACCGAAAAATGCTTTCGACGGAAAATGGTTTCCTGAAAAATGACTTCCCTGAAACCATTTTACGACGGAAACCATTTTACGTCGAAACAAACGGAGCATCAGTATTCATATCTATTCATAATATTCTATGAAAAGCCATAAGAGCATTCAACCCACTTGGTTTGCTTTTATATGAAAACATCATGTCCCTACTACAATTAATAACAACGGCAACGGCACAAAAGAAGAATTCTTATTTTTTCTTTAATTTCCTCGTGGTCCACACCTCCATTATGAATTTTTTTTCTGGGCCCTAACCTCCATTATATAATAGCGTGTTAGAGTATCCATTTCAGTACTCAAATATACCCGTTAGTTACAATGGAACTGTCAAAGATCTCCATTACCCTTCTCATTATTGAAGCTCTGTTCATCTCCCACATACAAGTCCAGGCAGCCCCCGCAAACTCAAACCTCTTCAGAGAATACATAGGAGCTGAATTCAAGAACGTTAAATTTACTGATGTTAGAATAAACCAAAAGGTTGAATTCCACTTCATTCTCTCCTTTGTTATAGACTATGACACCTCAGGCTCCCCTTCCCCTACCAATGGAAAATTCAACATCTTCTGGGACTCAGATAATCTCAGCCCCTCCCACGTGTCATCCATCAAGAGCACCCACTCAAACGTGAAGGTGGCCTTGAGCTTAGGAGGGGATACTGTGGGGAATGCCTTTGCTTTCTTCAGCCCCTCCTCAGTGGATTCATGGGTTTCTAATGCTGTTTATTCACTCACAAGGATCATAAAGCAGTTCCACTTGGATGGGATTGATATTGACTACGAGCACTTTAAGGGTGATCCCAACACCTTTGCAGAGTGCATCGGACGGCTCATAACAACTCTGAAACAGAATAAGGTAATCTCATTCGCTTCCATAGCTCCATTCGATGATGATCAAGTTCAGAGCCATTACTTGGCCCTTTGGGGGAAATATGGGCACCAAATAGATTATGTAAATTTCCAGTTTTATGCGTATGATAAGGGAACCTCTGTATCTCAATTCATAAACTTCTTTAACACCCAAAGCTCCAATTACAATGGTGGTAAGGTGTTAGCAAGCTTTATTAGCGATGGAAGCGGTGGATTATCACCTGAAAATGGGTTCTTTACTGCCTGCAATAGTCTCAAGAATCAGCAAAAACTTCATGGTATCTTTGTTTGGTCCGCTGATGACTCCAAGGCAAATGGTTTCCGCTACGAGAAGCAATCACAAGCACTTTTAGCAGCTCCCTACTAGTATTTACTCCAAATTACTTCTGTAATATATGAATTAGATTCCTGTTTCATGTACTACAGTACTGTTATTGTCAAGTGTGTGTATATATATATATATATATATTTCTTGTTCCTGTTATGGCATAGATTTTCTACATTTATGGGATATTGCAGGAAGCTGGGTGGATATTGTTCTGATCTATTGTTATACTATTGCAGAAAGAGAAAAGAATCTGGAATCAGGGCCGGTTCTTCCAATAGGCAGCTTAGGCGACCGCCTGATGCTCGCAAGTGGAAGAAGGCCCCCATAACATAGGTTTGTGAGAAAATAATAATAATAAAAAAAAATTAAATAAAGCCTCTGCAAAAGAAAGAATAAGGTCGCATCCTGAATTCTTGATTAAAAAAAAAAAAAAAAAACCGAATAAGGCCCCATAAATAAACTTGTAGAAAGAAAAAAATAAATAAAAAAATTAAGGCCTCTACAACGATTTTGGCAAAAGAAATGTTCATTATCTCTACTTGGAGACTCTTAAACTTTCATAGAAAAATCAATAGTTTGAGGCTCAAGAATACAACAATAATAAAAAAAAAAAAGAAAAAAAAAAAAAAGAAGAAGCTAATTATCTCTCTCACAATAAAAAAAAAAATTGCCTAGGAACACAACAATTCCAAAAATAAATAAATAAAATAGTCTATTATCATACAAAAAGGCTCAAGAACTCCGGTATATAAGAATAAATAGTCATGCAACGCAGGCCAAGGAAGACATTTTACTTTTTTTTTAAAAAAAAAAACACACGTCCTCTGGTGGTCAAGAGGTAGGAGACCCATGACTACCGCTAGGACCTCACAGCTTGGCCATCAACCAACCAGATCTCACGTTCGGCTTCTGCCTCTCCCTTTGGTAATCTCTCATAGCAACCATCAACCTAGATTTGCTTCGGTTTTCTTTTTGGTGTGCACCGCACGAAGAGATTTCTCTGCTTCAGTTTTTTTTTTTTTTTTTTTTTTTATGGTTAAATATATATATTTTTGGTCTCTTAGTTTTGAAAACTTTATTTTTTAATTCCTGAGTTTTAGTTCGTATCACAGATGATACCTCAGTTTTGGGAAAAGACCAAATTAATACTTTAGTCAAGTTTTTCGTCCAAAAACTAGTGGTCCGCCACGTGTCAACCCCTGAGGGTTGACACATGTTACAATATAAAAAATTACAAAAATAAAAAATCTTTAAAAATTAATTATAAAATTAAAAAAAAAATAAAACAAAAAAAATTATTAAAAACTTAAAAATAAATAAAAGAAAAAGAAGAGGGTGGCTTAGCCACCCTCATGACCGGTCTGGGGTGGTTTAGCCAACCCATGAAAGAAAAAAATAAAATAAAATTGAAGAGTTTGGCCCTTGGGCCCTTGGGGGTGGCCGAACCACCCCCATGGGCCAAAACCCTCTAAAACCACAAAGGTCCAAAATCCTTGAATTTTTTTTTTTAATTTTTTTTTTTTTTTATTATTATTATTATTATTTTTTGCCATGGGGTGGCCAAACTGTCCACCTGGACCCCATGGGGGGTGGTTCGACCACCCCCAAATTGGTCAAGACCTTGGCCAAAATAACCACTCCACTTCTTTTTCTTTTTTCTCTTTTCATTTTTTTTAAAGTTTTTCGTATTTTTTAATTATTTTTTAAAGATTTTTAATTTTTAATTTTTAATTTTTTAATTTTTTATACTACAATATGTGACACGTGGTGGGCTGTTAGTTTTTTAACCGAAAACTTAACTGATGTACTAATTCGGTCTTTTCCAAAAATTAAAATACCATCTGTGATTCGAATTGAAACTCAAGTACTAAAAAATAAAGTTTCCAAAACTCAGGGACCAAAAATGTATTTAATCCTTTTTTCTAATACTCTAGCACTAACCTTGAAGGCAGCACCAAAGATAAGGCAAGACTGCAAGAGCCGAGATGTGTGACTGTTGAATAATTTTTTCATTTTTTATTTTTATTTTTTCCATATAAACGTGTGGATATGGAGCAACCACATGTTTCTTTTTCTTCTTTTTTTTGGGTTATGGGTTTCGGTCATTGGGATGGAAATTTGGGCTTTACATTTTTTTTTTTTTAATTTTTTTATTTCAGGTTTCATTTTTGTCAATAAAAACTAAGTACTATTTATAAGACAAAAACAAAAACTTAAATAGTTAAGTAGATCAATTGTGTTGTGCCTCTCAATGCTAGATAAGTCTGAAGAAATTCTCAACTATCAACAGGAAATACTATAAATTTATTTTGAATAATAAAATAGTTTAACAATTTTTTTTTTTTTTGGCATTTGTAGGTCGAGGGAATTAGATGATCTTAACATAAAGTAAAGTTGAAAAGGATCTTTAATAAATCAGGTTCTATTATTCTTTATTTTAATTTTATATTATGGATAATGTTTCTTTTATTTACAAATAATTTTTGTTATAAATGTTTGCTAGAAATATGCATTTGAATATAAATAAAAAATAAAAAAAATAGAAGAATAAACAAATTAACTGAAACTCAAAATAAATTATATAGATTTGATACTAGCAATATTATATTAAATTTCAACAGCTATATAAATAATTTTTAAATAAAAATATAATATAAAAATTAAAAAATATTATATTTATATTTATATAAAATAATGCCTTATTTAAAATTATCGCCTTAGGCCGCAAAATATATAGAGCCAGCCCTGTGTGGAATGACCAATTAATCGTGTGATTTTGTGTCACGAATGATGACAGTACTCTCCTTTTCATTTTCTTATATTAATTAACAGTTGAATGTTCCACAACCTAAATGGTTAATGGTTCAATAGACAAAGTGCTTGTTCAAGCTTGGCTCATTTAAATTTATCACGAGCTCGAGCTTTTATTACGAGCTCGAACCGCTCTCAAGCTCATTTATCACGAGCTCAAGTCGAGCTTGAGCTCATATACTGAGTTTTAAAAATTAAAAATTAAGCTTAACTCGGCTCCCAAAATGAAATACCAATATTTTGTGTTAAAATGATCTAGTTACCACTAGCTCCTAATCTTTATAGTTTACATTACTATGAATTGTATACTTATGAGTTAGAATTTAAGAAGTGTGTGACATGATATGACTATAATTTATACTTATAACATTATATATATACTCAGTTATATCACATATGAATCTTTATATCATATACATATGAATTGTTAGATCATATTATATAATTTACATGATTAAATCATACTTAGTCACTAGTCATACAAAATAAGTATTATTGTCTTGTTGATATAAATAATGAATCATATGTTTATTACATAATATACATTATATAATGAAGATACGCTATGCCATATCAGTATATCACCTAAATTCTAAGATTTAGTATCATATAAACGAGCGAGCCGAGTTTTATACGGGTTTGTATCATTTAATAATCTAGTATATTTCGTGTCCACGAATAGCTCATTTAATAATCGAGTCGCGCACAAGTCGAGCTTTATCAAGCCGAGCCCGAGCGAAGTCACGGGTAGCTTTGCTTCGTTTACATCCCTAGGTTATATAAATGACTTTTACAATAGTTTCTATATTTTTGAGTATCTTAATTTGCTTACCTTTACATTTCCATGCCTTTTAACATCACGCAAAGGACCACATCCTGTGGGCTTACACACTTACGGCTAGTAGGAACCGCATCCCTAAGTCTTTTATACCATTCATATGGGTGAAAATGTCAATACGGTTATTAGCAATATCCGCATCCACATATGTATAATGCGATTATCGATTTTAGGTATCTGCATTCACATCCACGCCGTTATTATCCGCTATCCGCATATGAGGTAATGATTTTTTTTTTATTACTATCCAAATCTATATGCAAGATTCAATAATGCGGTTATTGCTATATGCAAGCTTAAATAAATTAAGATTTCATTTGTTATACAACTCATAATTATCAGCCACAGATGTTTATTGTTATACACTAATCGGGATTTAAGCCAAAGAAAAGAAATAAATTAAGTAAATCTAGTGAGGTATGAATTTGAGATGATAGTAAATAAAATAAAATAAAAAAAACCAATGTAACCTAAAGGTCATAAACTTACCAAATTTAAAACAATGTCGTTTAAGTGAATTTAATTTAATTTATATATAATATATATTATCTATAAAGGGAATGTGGATGCGGTAATTAACCACATCCGTATACCCTACAACCGTTATCTACATTCGCATATGCAGATAGCAGATAACGAATATGTGTGGATAGCGAATGCGATCGGTTGTTATCCATCCGCATTTTTACCCATAACTCACAGTGGACAACATCCACCCATACGAAGGGACCACATCTCATACACTTATTATTAGGTTTGCAGTGGACTGCATCCCAATTTATTAGTGTCTTTTTCTCATTTTGAGCGCCAAGATTTTTTTGAAGGAGTCAAGATCGGAGCTCGAGTCTCTTTGCGACCGGCTTAGAGATTCTGAGTTGGTGGTCTCATATCTAAAGCAGTTACTTGCTGAACAGAACAGTGAGTTGGTTGACTCTACTTGTCGACATTCCCTTTTATAGACCAAGGTGGCCTAGTCTGACATGATGGGGAACGAACTCAATGCTGGCAATGAGAAGGCTTCCTATTTGGAGGGCCAAGCTACTCGGCTCACATTTCCATTTCACTGAAAAAATAAATATGAATTTAGTGTCGTTTGTGATAGTGTGACATTTAATGCTCAAAGGACGCTAATTTTTTATTTTGTGTCGTTTTTTCAAATGACACTAAATTTATGATTAGGGTTGTTTAATATTGCAAACGACGCTAAACTAAAATTTAGTAAAGCAAACGTCACTAAAATTCTCTGTGTATATTTGAGTTTTTCCTTCTTTCTTTCTTTTTCCCTTTATCTTCCCCTTCTTGTAATTTTGACCATGTTATAGAATCTTTTAACCCATTCATCCTCCTACACAAGATTACAGATATAATTACCTGCCAGTAAACAAACATCAGCAACCAAATAATATAATCAAAACAGCCATATTTTCCCTGGCCAACTCTTCATAATGAACTCAAGAGAGAGAATGCAGAGAAAGAGAGAGAAATTGACCAAGAAGAAGAAGAAGATGGAGATGAGGCTCGGTGAACCCAAAGTGGAGAAGTTCCGGCCATTGGGAGCAAATGACGTAATAATCCAAGCTTCTCTTTAAATTTTTGTATTGCCCACTAAGAAACATAAAGCTAATTATGTTTGCATTTTATGGGAAAGCATTGTGCTTTGGATTCAGTTTCTCTATTCTCTTTACAGCTTTTTTTATTTTTATTTTTATTTTTATTTCGGCATTCTTTTCTGTTATTGTTTGGATGAGCCATATGAGGTGTTTGATAGAAGGTTTGAGAATGGTACGAGGGATGATGGCTGGGTTTTTTTTTTTTTTTTTTTTTTTTTTGTAAATAATAAAATTTACCTTTTTCCTATAGACTTAAGTTTTTGGGACAAGTGATAATTTAAAAACCTTTGGCTGTGTGATTTTTGTTGAGAAAGAGGAATCCTTGTGTTTGATTTTAGAGGTGGTAGATTGGGAGTTTTTTTGGTGTGAGTTGTATTGTGGAAATTCTCGGTTTAGAAGAAATCGAATGGGTGTGGTTTATGTTGTTTTGAATTTTTAATATTTTGAAGGAGTACCTCTTTCCAAAATTATTCAACTTGCAGAAGTAGCTCAGCTTGCCAGAGCACTAGTACTTCAGAAAGTAGATGACCAAGTTTCCAAATACTTGATCTGTTCCTACCATGAGTTTCTTCATTTTCATCCTCCTATTTCAATGTTAATATTCCCTTATTTTCACAACCCAAAAAGTCAAAAGCAAAGTAATGTTGATGGATGCTGAGCTTATGGATGCTGATACCTATGAAAAATGAACTTTGAATGTTATGAAAAAGCTTATGCATTAACTACTATTGGGAATAATCCCACTAGGCCCGGCCCATTTCGAAGATTACGAGCCTATGAGTCTATAGTGACTCACTAGCGATTGCGGGCTCGTAATCCATCAGGTACGGGCCCGCAAGAATAAATTTGGATACCTTGAAGCCCCGGGAACCAACATAGCAAACCAGGGGCAGCGATATGAGATCCTGAAAAATTTGGGATCGCACTTAATTCCTGAAAATCCGGGGTTAAAATTATTCTCGGATTTGTCGCTTAGAATCTTGCTTTGAGATAGGTAAGGAAAGAATCCTAGCTTGGGAAGGTTGAGGATTACGAGTCCAAGCCAAACTCTGACGAAACTACTATGTCAAGAAAGGAGCACAAAACCCTAATGCAGTGAAGCCTTCATCACTCTGCCTATAAATAGCCCTTAGAAACTTACTTAGGCATCATAGTGAGATCCACTAATAACCCCGGTGTGTTCTCTTGACGGTGTTGGTTCTTTTTCTAGTGGAACAAAGATTCCTGGGACGTTAAGAATATCGATGATCGCCAGCTCACGCCATACTGGAAACTGTAATAACAACTACCGATCAAATTAAGAAAGTTGAAGAATAATGTTGTTCGAATTTGTTTGCTCCATATATATCTGGTTGTGATTGCAACTTTTATAACATTGGTGTAGTATTTACTTTATGCCACAAGTATTTTCCTTGCATGTGACTGGATTTTTTAGCATATTCGTTTCCATATATGCATGACTTTTCAGACTTTCGATGATTGTGTAATGCTACTAATTGAAACCATTAGGGCTAATTTCATGAAATTGACATTTCTTTCTTTCTTTTTTTTCCTTGAGACATTCAGGCAAATAGCAAACACCCAATTGCAAAAGCCTGGTGGAAGCTGGTGCTGCAGGCGTGATGAAGAAGAGGAGGAAAAGAGAGAAAAATGAAGCACTAAACGTTTTGAAATTTTAATTTTTTTTTTTTTGGAAACTACAATTTTGTATTATTTGAAGAGTAAATGACACTAATATTCTATATTGCGCCTGATCACGTTTAAAGGCAAATACTATTGGACCAATACTCTAATGTTTTTAATTCTTAAATTCTCATGGTTGTCTTGGCCCAAAGTAGGATATATATTCAACTAAAGAGGGGTTGGCTGAAGCCAAAATGTGATTAATTTTATACATTAATTAATAAGCATCGTAGCTACTTAACTTGTGATCTATCTAACTCCAAAAAGAAAAAAAAGAAAAAAAAGAAAAAAGAGAGAAAGATAGAAAGAAAGAAAGAAAGAAAAGAAAAGGAAGCTTGTTATGAATGCATTCATGCAGTTGGTGGATGACCATTTAGTTCAATCTCTTGGAATTCTATACATTCATGTCACCTTATAGAATTCCATAACATTCATGTAATACATTGATGTAGCCTTTCAATTCATGTATTACCTTTTCATATTCCTTAACCTCCCATTATGATTCCATGTCTATAAAATGGAGTGTTGAGGTACTGTATGCAGAGATACACAAATATAGAGAAGAATCATACATAGTTCCTGAAGAACTAGTTTCATATTTACAATCTCTTTATCTTGTCTTGTTATTTTTTATTTTTATTTTACAACACGTTATCAGCACGATGCTCTAGCCAGTTGTTGTGTTCTTTTGATCTTCAACATCAAAAGCTATCCGTGAGATATTCTTAATTCATTGTAAGTCTCTTTAAGATTTAGTAATCTTATTATTTAGTTTGTTAATTAACATTCTAACATATGCTTACAAATTTTTAATGTTTTAAGAATCATATTATAACATGTGAATCTTATGATCTATGTGAAATTAATATGAACTAAAATGTTATCATGCTATGAATATTGATGTTATGAATATTGGAAATACTATTAAGAATGAAAATCAAGCATCCAAGCAAGATCGCGCTTAAGCAATGAATGAAAATCAAGCATCCCAGCAGGATCGCGCTAAAGCAATAATTTTTCTTCGCCATCATCTGCATGATGAATTAAAAAAATGAGTAACTTATAGTAAATGATTCATTGACCTTGTGGAATAATTTAAATGACAGATACGAGTACCAGAAGACAGTTATCCTCCCAAAAAGCTCATTATGGTTGGATGCACCTGAAGTTGCATTCTTTAAAATTAGATCACAGTTAAAACTGTGTGGTGAAAAAGTCACTTATGATATATATCATATTTCATGCCTCGAATGTGCTCCTGCAACAGCAATATCGAGAGCGTAATTTCTCAAGATATTCTGAACTAATATCATGTCTTCTAGTGGCTGAGCAAAACAATGAGCTATTAATGAAAAATCACCAATTTCGTCCAACAAGTTCTACACAATTTCCTAAAGCAAATGGAACCTCATTTCATGGTAATAAAGGAAACCATGATCGTGGATGTGGACGTGGTAGAAAAAAAAATATAAACTTTCATCATTTTTGTAAGAATTATGAGTACGTTTCCATTGACATATATATATATATATATATAGGTCAATGGGAACGTACTCATAATTCTTACAAAAGAAATGTTCATTTCCACCAGAAGTGGAACCACACTGAGGCGAAAGAATATAAAAACAAAGGTTTACAGAATAAACCTACAAAGAACTATGAAGATCGATAAATGTTACAGATGTAGTATGAAATGACATTTGTCGCGTACCTACCGTATGCCTAAACATCTGATAGACTTATATCAAGCATCCATAAAAGAGAAAGAAAAAGGGATTGAAATGAATTTTGCTAATCACTATAATCCTGTAGTAATATATATACTTTTTGATTATGTTATGTTTACGTTGTCAATTTTAATTGTATTTTGTTATTTAATTTTGATTAATGAAATTTAATATTTATTTTATTTATATATGGAGGTATGGGTCATAATGATGGAATGATTAATTTCAAGATGATTGGTGAAGATTTGTGTCTAGCAGACAGTTGTACAACGCACACAATTCTTAGAGATAAAAAATATTTTCAACACTTAATATTAAACAAAGCTAGTGTCAATACAATATCAGGTTCATCAAATGGAAGAGCGAATATCATATTGTTAAAAGGAACAAATTTTGTATTGACGATGCTTTGTATTCTTCTAAATCTAGAAGAAATTTAATTAGTGTTAAAGATATTCGTCTAAATGGTTATCATGTTGAAACGACTAATGAAGGCAGTGCCGAATACCTTTATATTACTTCAATAATTTCGGGTCAAAAGCTCATATTGGAAAAACTGCTTTCTTTCTCTTCCGGGTTGTATTATACAATAATAAGAACAATTGAATCACATGTTGTGATGCACCAGAAGTGCTCTAATCCAAAGATGTTTATACTTTGGCATGATCGTCTTGGACATCTGGGAACAATTATGATGCGTCGAATAATTGAGAACTCTCATGGGCATCCCTTAAAGAACCAGAAGATTCTTTTACCAAGTGATTATCCTTGTGATGCATGTTCTCAAGGTAAACTTGTAATAAAGTCATCCCCTTCTAAGGTAATTGTTGAATCTCCATCATTTTTACAAAGAATTCAAGGGGATATATGTGGGACGATTCACCCTCCATGCGGGCCATTTAGATATTTTATGGTTTTAATAGATGCATCAACTAGATGGTCACATGTTTGCCTGCTTTCTACTTGTAATGTTGCATTTGCTAGACTTCTTGCCCAAATAATTAGATTACGGGCACAATTTCGTGATTATCCAATTCAATCTATTCGGATGGATAATGCGGGTGAATTTACATCTCAAGCATTTTATGACTATTGCATGTCAATCGGTATTAATGTTGAGCATCCTGTTGCTCATACCCATACTCAAAATGGTTTAGTTGAATCGTTTATTAAACGACTTCAGTTAATTGCTCGACCTTTGCTTATAAAATCAAAACTACCTGTTTCTACTTGGGGACATGCAATATTACATGCTGCATCATTAATTCGGATCATACCAACATCTTACCAAAAACATTCCCCTTTACAACTTGCATTTGGTCAACAACCAAATATTTTTCATTTTCGCATTTTTGGTTGTGCTAATATGTTTCAATTGCTCCACCTCAGCGCACTAAGATGGGACCTCAACGTAGACTTGGGATTTATATTGGTTTTGATTCTCCATCTATTATTCGATACCTTAAGCCTTTAATTGGTGATATTTTTAAAGTACGTTTTGAATATTGTCATTTTGATGAAAATATATTCCCATCACTAGGGAAGGAAAAGTCGTTGCCAGAAGCACGGCAAGAAATCACTTGAAATAATTCAACGTTATCTCATCTTGATCCTTGTACAAATTAATGTGAACTAGAAGTTCAGAGGGTCATTCATTTGCAGAGTATTGCAAATCAATTGTCAGATGCATTTACTGACAACAAGAAAATAATTAAGTCTCACATTTCAGCTGCTAATACTCCAGCAAAGATAGAAGTCCCTGTAGGACAATGAATTAATACAGCAGCAAATGAGTCTAAGCGACGCCTGAAGCGTGGAAGACCTATTGGTGTAAAGGATAAGATTCCCCGGAAGAAAAGCACAAGGAAATGAAATCGGCGCACCTGAAAATGCCTTACCCACAAAACAGGCAACGAAAATTGATCCATCCAAACTTTCTATACAAAATTCTCCTGGAAATGAATCCCTTGAAGCGAAACCTCTTTAAGAGGAATCTCCTGAAGAGTTACCCCTGAAGAGGAATAGGTACCTAAAAATAATGAGATCTCAATAAATTATATAAGTACAGGAGAAATTTTGGATAGAAACAAAATTGTTGTCAACAACATATTTTCATTTAAAGTTGCATTTGACATTACCAGAAGTAATGATGATATTGAACTACAATCCCTCGAAGAATGTCGACGTAGAAATGATTGGCCAATGTGGAATGAAGCAATTCAGGCAGAATTGAACTCACTAGCAAAACGTGAAGTATTTGGACCTGTAGTCCAAACACCTAAAGGTATGTCGCCTGTTGGATACAAGTGGGTATTTGTACGAAACGTAATGAGAAAAATGAAATTGTGAGATACAAAGCAAGACTTGTTGCACAAGGTTTCCAGCAGAAACCAGGTATTGATTATGAAGAAACATATTCCCCTGTAGTGGATGCAATTACATTTAGATTTTTGATTAGCTTGGTAGTTACAGAAAGTTTGGATATGCGTTTAATGGATGTGGTTACACCATATTTATATGGATCACTTGATAATGATATATACATGAAAATCCATGAAGGATACAAAATGTCTGAAGCATATAATTCCAAATCCCGAAGTATTTATTCAATCAAGCTACAAAGATCTTTATACGGGTTAAAGCAATCCGGACGCATGTGGTACAATCGTCTTAATGAATATCTATTGAAAGAAGGATTTGAGAATAATCCAATTTGTCCATGCGTTTTCATTAAGAAATCAGAATCTGGATTTGCTATCATTGCAGTTTATGTAGATGATTTAAATCTTGTTGGGACTCCAGAAGAGCTCACAAAAACTGCCACTTATCTAAAAAATAAGTTTGAGATGAAAGATCTTGGAAAGACAAAATTTTGTCTTGGCTTACAGATTGACCATTTTCAAAATGGAATTCTTGTTCATCAATCAACATACACAGAAAAAGTATTGAAGCACTTTTACATGGAGAAAGCTCATCCTTTGAGCACTCCAATAGTTGTTCGTTCACTTGATGCGAAAAAAGACCATTTTTGCCCTCGAGAAGATGATGAAGAAATTCTTGGCCCTGAAGTACCATATCTTAGTGCAATTGTTGCACTCATGTATCTTGCAAATTGCACACGACCTGATGTAGCATTTTTAGTTAATTTACTAGCAAGATATAGTTCTGCATGAAGAACATGGGATTATTTTATCCAAGAGGTTCAAATTCACAGTTAGTTGGATATGCAAATGTGGGTTTTCTTTTTGATCCACATAAAGGTAGATCTCAAACAGGATATCTATTTACATGTGGAAGTACTGCTATTTCATGGAGATCTGTCAAGCAAACACTTGTTGCTACATCTTCAAATCACTCAGAGATTATTGCAATTCATGAAGCAAGTCAGGAATGTATATGGCTAAGATCACTAATTCAACACATTCGAGAAAAGTTTGGTTTATCCACAATCAAAGATAGTCTGACAATATTATATGAAGATAATCTTGCTTGTATCACACAGATCAGAGGATGATACATTAAGGGTGATAGAACAAAACACATTTCACCGAAATTCTTTTATACACATGAGCTCCAGAAGAGTGGTGATATTGATGTAAAGCAGATACGATCAAGTGACAATTTGGCAGATTTATTTACCAAAACATTACCAACTGCAACATTTAAGAAGTTGGTGAATAACATTGGAATGCGCCGACTCAAGGATCTTTCATCATAAACAATTGAAGCTCTTCATCCTAATGAGGGGAAGTAAAATGATTATGCTGATTGTACTCTTTTTCCTTCGCTAAGGTTTTTCCCACTTGGTATTCCTTTGCAAGGTTTTAATGAGGCAGTCCTAAAGCATACGATGGCACACAAGAATAATGCACTCTTTTCCTTCGCCACAGGTTTTTTCCTACTGGGTTTTCCTTGGCAAGGTTTTAACGAGGCATATTCTTAGTGTATGGTCATCCAACGAGGCATTCATGCATTTGGTGGATGACCATTTAGTTTTATCTCTTGGAATTCTATACATTCATGTCACCTTTTAGAATTCCATAACATTCATGTAATACATTGATGTAGCCTTTCAATTCATGCATTACCTATCCATATTCCTTAACCTCCAATAATGATTCCATGTCTATAAAAGGGAGTGTTGAGGTGTATGTAGAGATACACAAATATAGAGAAGAATCATACATAGTTCCTGAAGAACTAGTTTCATATTTACAATCTCTTTATCTTGTCTTGTTATTTTCTTTGATTTTACAACAAAGCTTTGATTTATCTTACTCTATCAAGTATCCAAAGTTACCTTTTTAATCAGCATTCCCATTGAATTAATACATTTATTGCCATCCACGATGAAGTTTATTTATTCTATTTGCTTTGAATTTCTTTTCGTAATTTATAAAGCCAATTTTTTTTGTTTGATTTTTCTTTATTGTAAAAATGGGAGCTTCTCAGTAGTCACTTTCATATATAATTAATATGTTGTCTCTTGGTAATTGAATAGTATTATGTTTGAATTCCTTGTCTTTTCGAATCATTCATTTTCTAAAAACCTTTTTCATGGATGTTTCGATATAACATTAAATGACTAGCTAATCATCCATTTCACTACTATACTTGACAATTCAGGGGGCTACCTTAAAAGCGGTTTATAGTTTGAAAACTTTTTTATATTTATCCCTTATATAAAATACGCCAACTCAATGAAAATGTATTAAAAATAGGCATTTATGTTAATCTAGAGGAATATGTTGTGATATGAGACGCCCAACTACGACGAGTATTAAAAGTCCACAAAAGAGATGGACTGTTCAAATAAAAAAATTCATTACAAAACAAAAATTTTACAACACAACCATTTTCCAAACGGGGCGATCATGTCCCTATTACAATTAATAACAACGGCAACGGCACAAAAGAAGTATTCTTATTTTTTCTTAATTTCCTCGTGGTCCTCAACTCCATTATGAATTTTTTTCCTGGGCCCTAACCTCCATTATACAAATAAAAGCATGTTAGAGCATATATCCATTTCACTCAAACATACTCAGTTACAATGGAACTGTCAAAGATCTTCGTTACCGTTCTCCTTATTGAAGCTCTATTCATCTCGATCTCCCACGTACAAGTCCAAGCAGCCCCCACAAACTCAAACCTCTTCAGAGAATACATAGGTGCTAAATTCAATAACGTTAAATTTA
This sequence comes from Alnus rubra, assembly GCA_028654335.1. Taxonomy (NCBI): domain Eukaryota; kingdom Viridiplantae; phylum Streptophyta; class Magnoliopsida; order Fagales; family Betulaceae; genus Alnus; species Alnus rubra. Next base: position 2,886,193 of record JAJPGS010000870.1, on the reverse strand, counting down.
CTGATGTTCCCATAAACCAAAATGTTGAATTCCACTTCATTCTCTCCTTTGCTATAGACTATGACACCTCAGGCTCCCCTTCTCCTACCAATGGAAAATTCAACATCTTCTGGGACTCTTATAATCTCAGCCCCTCCCACGTGTCATCCATCAAGAACACCCACTCAAACGTGAAGGTGGCCTTGAGCTTAGGAGGGGATACTGTGGGGAATGCCTTTGCTTTCTTCAACCCCTCCTCAGTGGATTCATGGGTTTCTAATGCTGTTTCTTCACTCACAAGGATCATAAAGCAGTTCCATTTGGATGGGATTGATATTGACTACGAGCACTTTAAGGGTGATCCCAACACCTTTGCAGAGTGCATCGGACGGCTCATAACAACTCTGAAACAGAATAAGGTAATCTCATTCGCTTCCATAGCTCCATTAGATGATGATCAAGTTCAGAGCCATTACTTGGCCCTTTGGTGGAAATATGGGGACCAAATAGAGTATATAAATTTCCAGTTTTATGCGTATCATAAGGGAACCTCTGTATCTCAATTCATAAACTTCTTCAACACCCAAAGCTCCAATTACAATGGTGGTAAGGTGTTAGCAAGCTTTATTAGCGTTGGAAGCGGTGGATTGTCACCTGGAAATGGATTCTTTACTGCCTGCAATAGTCTTAAGAATCAGCAAAAACTTCATGGTATCTTTGTTTGGTCCGCTGATGACTCCAAGGCAAATGGTTTCCGCTACGAGAAGCAATCACAAGCACTTTTAGCAGCTCCCCGCTAGTATTTACTTCAAATTACAACTTCTGTAACTTATAAATTTGATTCTTGTTTCATGTACTACAATAGTATGTTGTATTCTAGTATAAATTTGATTCCTGTTTCATGTATTTCATGTTCCTGTTATGGCATAGATTTTCCACATATATGGGATCTTGCAGGAATCTAGGTGGATATTGTTCTGATCTATTAATTGTTAAACTTTTGCAGAAAGAGAAAAGAATCTGGTATGACCAATTAATCGTGTGATTTTGTGTCAAGAATGATGACTTCATTTTCTTATATTAAAATTAACGCACTACCAAAAAAAAAAAAAAAGACTATACCATAGTTTTTACGGTTAAACGGCACTAAACCATAATTTTTAGTAAACGGCATAAATTCATGCCTTTTTTATTATAAGCAGCACAAATTACAAAATTGGTGTCGATTAATATCAAAACGGCATAAATTGCTATTGTCTGCATAGTAAACGGTGTATATTTAATGCCGCTTACTGTTCAAGTGCCATAAATCTTATGCCGTTTATTTACAAGCGGCACAAATTATAAAATTGTGCCGTGTAATATACAAACGGCATAATTAATATGAAATATGTATAGATGTCAATATATCATCATTTTCATCTTTAATTAATATATGCAATTGGTTTATGGGTACTTGGTTGTTTTTATTGAAAGTGTTGAAGACACCTATGAAGTAATAATGGTTCTATGTTGAAGATAACTATGAAGTAATAAGAGCTTTTTGTTGAAGACACCAAAATTAAGAGTATTGTTCAAGATGATCTTAATGTACATGAAAATTCGAGTTTATCCTTATGTGATCTAAATATGAATTTTTCTTTATTTAATTTCTTATATGATATGCAATTGGTTTATGGGTACTTGGTTGTTTTTATTGAAAGTGTTGAGGACAACAATGAAGTATTAATAGTTCCATGTTGAAGACAACTATGAAGTAATAAGAGCTTTTTGTTGAAGACACCAAAATTAAGAGTATTGTTCAAGATGATCTTAATGTGCATGAAAATTCGAGTTTATCCTTATGTGATCTAAATATGAATTTTTCTTTATTTCTTATATGCAGTTATTCATTAAGTGATGTCGTTGGACAAGAGAATTATGAAGTTGTGTACTAATCTCTCGTGTTTTGGTTTGGATACGTTTAACGCTTGAATGCAAGCTAGGTTTTTTGAATCATATTATTGACAATGGAACAATTTCTTTGCATTAGTATTATAGTTTAAGTTACATGTAAGTGTAATCATTTTTTGAATTGTAATGATTGTTATCATGTTTGTTGGGGATAAAATAAACCCCGAGGACACGTGGATCCTAACCTTGAGTCACCTCGATGTTACATTTCAGACATTCATCGTGACCCTGTATAGATTCATCGTGACCCTGTATAGAAAGATTGTCTCGGTATGATAACACCTCGGACCTACCGAACTCAGCAACTGTGCGAAATATCCCGAGATCTCCTAGTATGATCGGAACGAACATGTCTCGGATATTTACGCCTCGGAGGATTGGTCGAAGCGCACTACAACCGTCTCGGAGGTATCTTTTTAAACTCTACTAATAAGTGATTAAATGTTAACAGAACACTGGCATAAGTTCATCCCTGAAGCTAGAACGCTACACAGTGGGATAAGGCCCATATCCCGGAAGCCTAGAGGCAAATCTTTATCCCATAATTAGTGGGATAAGGCCGTAATGGTGTAGAACAAGGATTGAAGAAGCAGAGTGCTATCCAACCCGGACTCTACTGTTTATTCAAATCTCCTGAAGATAAGGTCGAGATTCAAGCAAATAGGACTCAAACTCCTAGTCCAATTGGGTTTCGAGAGTCCCAGTAGGTCTGTAACCACAAGCCTATAAAAAAGACTATTACGCCAGGTATTAGACAGATTCTCTGAGCTTTTGAGATTACTGATATTCTCCAAAAAATTAGTTTGAACTGACTTAGGCATCGGAGTGGGCATAGTCAGCACCCCCGACTAGTCCTTTATTATTTTGCAGGTTTCGAGGTAGGCCGATCGTGGGAGGCAACGAATTGCCAGGCGACACGTCACCATACCGGAAACTGTACGAACAGTTTGGCGCTGTCTGTGGGAAAGATTATTCGTTTCTCATAAAAAAAAAATCTATGATGGTGACTACGCGACGCTCTAATCCGGCTCAAAACGAAACTCATGAAGAAGAGCAACGCCCTAATCTAGGCCGAGATGATGCCAGCAGAGAAGCAGAGTCTACCGGTCTAGAGGCCAGAATAATCCAGCTGAGCCAACAGTTGGCTCAGGCGCAGAAGAATGTGGAGGACTTGCTGGCTCAAAATGCCTTGATGATAGCTGCTCAGACTCCACCACCATTGAATCACGATGCGGTTGAAGGAACAAATCCTAATGGAAACCCGGAAGGGTCAGGGGAGAGAGCCGAGCCGCGGATCGAGGACCGTGTGGAGCCTATTAACCCGGTTCCACTCCCACCAACGGATGCTGAAAGAAGGCTGCAGCAGATGGTCCTGGACTTGGACGCAAAGTATGATGCACTATCAAGAACTATGGATCAGAAGCGTGACGGGAAAGAGTCTCTCATGGATAACCTCTTCCAGCATAAGGAATCTATATTTACCGAAGAAGTATCCAACTTCGACCTGCCCGAAAGGTTTAAGGTACCCGATATCTCTATTTTTTCAAGCAGTGAAGACCCAGTGGAGCATTTGGATAATTTCCGTTCTCACGTGTCCTTGCATAAGACACTCGACGCTGTGGCGTGTCGGGCTTTTCCCCTCACCTTGTCCGGAAAGGCCCGAGACTGGCTCAGAAACCTTCCCCCGAGGTCAATTGATAATTTTGATACCCTTGGTAGGAAGTTCCTGGCTTAGTTTGTGTCCGGAAGGATCGGAAGGAAACCCCGAGGGTATCTACTCTCCGTACGACAGGGGCCAAACGAATCTTTGAAGGATTATTTGTGGAGGTTCAACCAAGAGAAGTAAGAGACGGAAAGCGCGCCAGACGATTTCATTTATGGTGCAATTTTCCAAGGACTGAAGAAAGAAGAACCATTGATGGCTGACTTGGCGTTGAAACCACCAAAGGATCTCCATACCTTTTTGGTAAAGGTGGACAGGTACATTAATCAGGAGGAAACGCTCCGAGCCCTTCTCGGTGATTCTCAGCAGCAACAGCAGCCTTCCACCGAGAAACCCAAGAGAAAGAAGAATCCCGAGGCCACACAGGATGCCAGTCCCGGGGAGCACAAGAAGGCAAAGAAGAATTTCAGAGATTACAAGTGTACTCCATTAAATGCCTCTCTCACCGAGGTGCTTATGGAACTCAAAAAAGATCCAAACTACCAGAGGCCGAGGCCCATCCCAGGAAATCCGCCTCCACACTTGGCTCACAAATACTATGCCTTCCATGATTCATATGGTCACCTGACCGAGCAGTGTGTATCACTGAGACAATTGATTGAGAAGTTCATCGAAAATGGAAAGTTAGTTCGATTTCTCGTTAATGAGAGAAACCAACAGGAGCGGGACCAATATCCGTGGCCTAGAAGAGAGGAAGATCGGAATGAAAGGAGAAACTATCAATCGAGGCGGGAAGAGAGAAGAGGTAGAAGCAGAGAACCAGCACCTCGGCCTCGAGAGGAAGAAAGAAGGGAAAGAAGCAGGAGTAGAGCTCGGCTGGAGCAACAAGGCAACCTTCCCATCATTCACACCATCTCGGGAGGATTTGGAAGTGGAGGAGAGTCCAATTTGGCTCGGAAGGCTTATGCCAGGCAGCTGGATGATTTCAAATTGTATTCGGTCCAAAAGCCCCCGAAGTCTCAGAAATGTAACCCTATGGTTGTAGGGTTTTCGGATGATGATTATGTTGGAGTTTCACTTCCGCACACAGACGCTCTTGTGGTCACTCTAACAATAGCGAATTATCAAACTCGGCAGATCCTTGTTGACACAGGGAGCTCGACCGATATTCTGTTTAAGTCAGTCTTTGACTACATGGGAGTCCCACGGGAGAAAGTGGTCCCGGTCTCATGCCACTTATTGGGTTTCGCTGGAGAGAAGGTGTTGCCTCTCGGTTCAATTGATCTCCCTATCACGGCAAAGACTTATCCAAGGCAAAAGGTCACCATGGTGAAATTCATGATAGTTGACAGAATTTCAACCTATAACGCCATTATCGGAAGAACAGCTCTCAACGATTTAAAAGCTGTGACCTCAACACCACATCTCAGTATGAAGTTCCCGACAGAAGAATGAGTTGGAGTGGTTAAGGGAGACCAGAATGAGGCTATACGTTGTTACAACTTGTCCCTAAAAAGCACCCCGAGGCAGTACAATCTAGGTGAGAAAGCTAAGGAGGACGGGAAATAGCAATCACCGTTGGGGGAACCTGTGGAAGGCTTGGAGGAGTTCGAAACAGGTGATCCGGGAAAGAAAGTGAGTATAGGCTCACAACTCCCCCAACTCGTAAAGGAAGATCTGGTGGCGTTCTTGAAACACAACAGTGATGTATTTGCCTGGAGCCACGAAGACATGCCGGGAATTGATCCCTCGGTTATTGTCCACAAGCTGAATGTGGAACCGAGTCATCGACCAGTGAAGCAGAGAAGAAGAACTTTCGCTACTAAACGAAATCAAGCTATTGCAGAAGAGGTAGAAAAGTGGTTAAAAGCCGGATTCATCCGGGAGGTGGATTACCCCGAATGGCTGGCCAATGTAGTGCTAGTAAAGAAATCTAATGGAAAGTGGAGGATGTGTGTAGACTTCACTGACTTAAATAAAGCGTGCCCGAAGGATAGTTTTCCCTTGCCTAGGATCAATCTATTGGTGGATTCGACGTCCGGGCATGAGCTCCTAAGCTTTATGGATGCTTTCTCGGGATACAACCAAATCTACATGGAGGAAGCAGATCAAGAGAAAACTTCTTTCATCACAGACCGATGACTCTACTGTTATAAGATGATGCCATTCGGTTTGAAGAACGCGGGAGACACTTATCAGCAACTGGTGAACAGGATGTTTCAGAGTCAAATTGGCAGAAACGTTGAAGTGTACGTAGATGACATGCTGGTTAAAAGTATCCAAGCAACCAAACATATAGAAGACCTCCGAGAAACTTTCCAGACTTTAAGAAAGAACAAGATGAAGCTTAACCCTATGAAGTGTGCCTTCGGAGTTTCTTCAGGAAAATTTTTGGGGTTCATGGTATCATAGAGGGGTATCGAAGCGAATCCAGAGAAGGTCAAGGATGTCCATGAGATGGAGGCACTGAGAACAACGAAACAACTCCAACGGCTGATAGGAAGAATTGCGGCCTTGAACCGATTCATTTCACGGTCAACAGATAAGTGCCTTCGATTCTTTAAAATTTTGAGAAAAGCGTTTACGTGGAGTGAGGAATGTGAGGAAGCTTTCGGAAAGTTAAAGGAATACTTAACGAACCCTCCATTATTGAGCCGCCCTACTGATGGGGAATACTCTATTTCTATTTGGCAGTATCCTCCTCAGCAGTAAGCTCGGCTTTAGTTAGAGAAGATGCAGGGATTCAAAAACCAGTCTACTTTACGAGTAAGGCACTTCACGGAGCAGAGAAAAGATATCCTCGGATCGAAAAGTTGGAGTTTGTTTGATTGTCTCGGGTAGGAGATTGAGGCCATACTTTTAGGCTCATGCTATTCGAGTCTTAACAGAGTATCCGATGAAGAAGGTTCTGCAAAAGCCTGACCTCTCGGGAAGGTTAGTCAACTGGGCAATGGAACTCGGACAATTCGATATTGAGTTTCATCCTCGGACAACTATCAAGGGGCAGGTTCTGGCAGATTTCTTGGTAGAATTCTGTAACATCCTTGAAGCGGAAGAACTTCCAAAAGAATTAACCTGGGTCGTGTATGTGGATGGTTCCTCGGCACGGGGCAGAAGCGGGGTAGGTGTACTCCTCAGGAATCCTGAAGGTCAAGAGTTCGGTTTTGCTATAAAACTGGACTTTGTCACAACGAATAATGAAGCAGAATATGACGTCGTAATAGTAGGTTTGGCATTATCCTGAGAGATGGGAGCAACTAATGTTGAAATCCGAAGTGATTCTCAAGTAGTGTTTCTCAAGTAGTGGTGGGCCAAGTTCAAGGACAATTTCAAACACAAGAAGATCTAATGGCTAGATATCTGGACCAGGTGCGCCAATTCCAATCTTATTTTGAAAGGGTCGTTATCACAAAGATACCTCGGGAGGAAAATATCCGAGCAGATGAATTCTTGAAGATAGCTTCAGGAACAGATGAAGAGATTGAAGCGCCAAGACGGCAGATTATTGTTCTGACCGAGCCGTCCATAACCCCGAAGACTAACGTCATGGAAGCAGATACAACGCCGAACGAACCAGAATGGGCTACAGAGATTATTCAGTTTCTAAGAAACAGGTTGTTACCCCAAGACAAGGTTATGGCTCGGAAGGTGAAGATTCAAGCAACACGGTTTTGCCTCCTCGGAGAAGTACTATATAAAAGGGGATACTCCGAACCACTGCTCAAATGCCTCTCTAAGACCGAGGCGGATTATGTTCTTAAGGAAATCCATGAAGGTGTGTGCGGAAACCATTCGGGAGGAAGGATGCTAGCACAAAAGACCATCCGAGCAGGTTATTATTGGCCTACGATTAGTAAGGATTCAGCTCTTCTTGTAAAGCATTGTGACAAATGCCAGAGGTTCTCAAGAATTATGAAGACAGCGCCCAAGAAGCTTACTCCCCTCACTTCTCCATGGCCATTTGCGAAATGGGGGGTAGATATTGTCGGCCCAATGCCTGTAGGGAAAGGGGGTCGGAAGTTCCTAGTTGTAGCTGCAGACTATTTTACTAAATGGGCAGAAGCAGAAGCATTAGCAACTATAACTACAACGAACATCACAAGTTTCCTTTGGAAGTCGGTGGTGTGTCAGTTCGGAATTCCTAATCCGTTTGTCACAGACAATGGGAAGTAGTTTGACTGTGAACCATTCCGGAGGTGGTGTTCAAAACTTCGTATCCGAAACTACTATACCTCGGTACTGTATCCAAAGGCGAACGGGCAGGTAAAGGCGACAAACAAGACCCTGGTAAGGACATTGAAGAAAAAGCTCGAAAAGAAGAAAGGAGCATGGGTTGAATATGTTCCAGAGGTGCTCTGGTCGTACTGAACCACAAGGAGAACTCCAACAGGCGAGATGCCATTTTCACTTACCTATGGGACCGAGGCTGTGATACCAGCCGAAGTGGGATCCCTGAGTTTTCGTGTAGCTTACTACAATCCCAGGCTCAATGACGAAAAAGCCAAGTTACATCTAGATCTTTTACAGAAGAAAAGAGACAACGCTCAAGTTACATGGGCAGCATATCAAAATCGAACAGCTCGGTACTACAATAAATTGGTGGTCCCTAAAAACTTTTAGCTCGGAGATTGGGTACTCAGGAAAGTGAGCTTAATGACAAAAGATCCAATGAAAGGCAAAATAGCACCCAAATGGGAAGGTCCCTATAAGGTAGTAGGATGCCATCAGAAAGGAGCTTATCGTCTGATGACTGAGACAGGGAAGATGCTCCCGAGATTGTGGAACGCCGAGCACTTGAAGAAGTATTATATGTAATTCTTTGTTTTTTCTCTACAAATTTTATCATCAATAAAGAAGATCTATTTCCAATTCGTTTCAAAAATTGTTGAAGTCTAAGAAATAGCCCGACTCCCCCCCTCGAACGACTCGAAAGAGTTATGGTAGGGATATCCAGATAAGAATCAGCCCGAATCCTTTCCTCGGACAACCCGAAAGGGTTATGGGAAGGATATCAAGGCAAGAAACTCCTCAGTCAGTCCAACATCGAGAAAAAGGAAGAGCTGGCAGTCCCCAGGAATTGATTGATCTCTACTAAGAAGAAAGCAGTAGTCCGGACCAGAGTAAAAGCACTTCTTCATCAAACTTCTCCAAAGATGATCAAGCTACATCAACATCCACCCGACTCCCCCCCTCGACAACTTGAAAGAGTTATGGTGGGGATGCTCAAGGAAGAATCCGCCCAAATCCTTTCCTCAGACAACCCAAAAGGGTCATGGAAAGGATGCAAAGGGAAGACACCCCTCGGTTGGGGGTTTCCGGAGGGATGAGGATAAGAATCCCCCCGATTCCTTTCCTCGGACAACCCGAAAGGGTAATGGAAAGGATGCAAAGGGAAGAAACCCCTCGGTTAGGGGTTTCCGAAGGGATAAGGCTAAGGATGTCCAGATAAGAATCCGCCCGAATCCTTTCCTCGGACAACCTGAAAGGGTCCTCGAAAGGATACAAAGGGAAGAAACCTCTCAGTTGGGGGTTTCTGAAGGGATAAGGTTAAGGATATCCCGATAAGAATCCGCCCGAATTCTTTCCTCGGACAACCCGAAGGGGTCATGGAAAGGATACAAAGGGAAGAAACCCCTCTGTTAAGGGTTTTCGAAGTGATAAAGTTAAGAATTGGCCTGAGTCCTTTCCTCGGACGACTCGAAAGGGTAATGGAAAGGATACCAAGGCAAGAAACCCCTCAGTTGGGGGTCTCCAGATGCTAAGAGTATGGATCATCTAAGTATAGTCTCCACAAGAAAAAAAGAGATAAGGAAATTGAAAGGTCAACAAGTGATCTATAAAATCTTTTACAGGTTACAAAGACTTCAAAACCAAAGAAAGAAAAATTCAGGCCCGGGAAACAACCCTTAGTCCGCAGCTTCTTCAAGAGGGTCCTCTCAGGGATCCGGTGTGTCAGCACCCCAACTCGGAACATCAGGCATGAATTCTTTACCGAAGTCTTCCATTTCTTGGACTGCTTCACCCTGAATTCCTACAAGAAGCGGCCCAACAGTTTCGGGGTCGAACTTATACTGAGGCTTCTTCACCAAAGTTCGAAAATTTTCAAACCCCCAGTTGAATCCCCGACCCCAGCTCTGGTCTCAAAGAAATGGCACATAGCTTAGCTGCTTCAGATAGCACTTCAGTTTAGCTTGGCCCGCGTCATATCTAGCTCTAAGTCTGATCAAAAGACTCTCCAAACGGTCCTGTGTCTTGACAGCTTTGTCTATTTCGGCCTCGAGCCTTTCAACCTCGGCCTTCAACTTCTCCTTTTCGGCTTTAGCCTTTTCAGCATTCTTGCACACTTCGGAGCATTCGTTTTGCACGGCCCGCAGGCGAGAAGCCAGTTGATCTGCACGATCAAGTTCAGCAGAAAGACCCGCAACAGAGCGAGTATACCACTCATTTGCCTCAAACACTTCCTTTTCTAAACGAGCTTTAGCGGAGCACTCCTCGGATATAATCAAGTCCCGGGAAGCAAGCTCTTCGTCCCTGGATTGAAGGAGAGCTTTCAAAGTTGCTACTTCCTTCTCTAGGCCCGAGAGTCGAGCTTGCACTTCGGGAGTTGGAGCAGTAGGCTGCACTTCTTGACGATTTTCATATCTTTGCCAGGGGGCTGTCATCTTCACCAGAAGCTATAAAGAAAAGGTAGGCAAATTTAGAATAAAATGATTAAAATTGGTTAAAACAAAAGTTTTTTTTCGGAAGCTCACCTGGTAATGGGAGATAAGAATGCCTTGGGCAATTTTCTCGGGGGAGAAAGTCCCTGCATTTCCTAGGAACCCTTCGGGGATTATGTTTTTTATGGCCTCCATCAGATGACCAAGAAGGCCTCTACCCAAGACTTCAAAGGCCGTTGTAAATCTAGAAGAAGAGCTAGGGCCCACAAAGGAGCAGCTTTTGTATTCGGGGCTGCCTCATACTCATTAGGCCTTAATTCAGAAGTGCTAGCCTCGGTGTTGGATCTGTTTCTATCAGAAGCTTCGGGATGCAGATCTACCTCGAGAGTAGTGGCCTCAATATTGACTCTTGATCTTTTAGGCTACGAGATGTTCGCTCGCTTTGGACTGATTCGCGCCCCCTACTTCAAGGTCAACACCCGGCGTATTCTGAACCCCCGCTTGCTGAGAACTTCCTGGCACTTCAGTACTTACCCTCTCGGGTGTTCCCATTTGAACTTCGGTCTGATCAGGAGCCGTGTATGAGTTTAGAGGGGTAGCATACTCCATTTCGCAGCCATAGTTGGGGGTTGAGGGAGTTCCGGGACGCTCTGTTGAAGGAGTCCGAGGAGTATGCTCTTCCACCATGTCTTCGGCGAAAGCTTCATCTTGGGGGGTGCTAACATCCTCATCCCTCTCTTCAGCAGACTCTTCACCTGAAGAGACAGACTCTTGTCGGACCTCTCGGCATTAGAAGGCCTTATGACCGGCCAACCCCACATATGCTCAGCCTCCAAAATTATTTCGGTCAGGTGATCTCGGGCACCGAATTTCTTTTTCCTCACTGGTGCTTCACCCGACGCATGGCTTGCACGGTACAGGCCTCAGGTATCGGTTCGCCCTCCCCTTCTGATCTCTCTGGCACGGACTTGTTGTTGTGGAGGCACCAGTATTGTTTTCCTCGAGAGGAATATTTGAGCCCCGGTATGACGCCTCGGAGCTAGATTCATCTCTTAGGGCAAAAGGGGGAAAGAGCCAACTCCTCAGGTTGGGGAGACTTCCGGAACAAAACCCTGAAAGCTCATTGATCCCTCTTCAGTGTTGGTTCCAGCCATAGACACCCTCGGAGAAGTTCTCTTCGCACTTGAGGCGGCTAGAGGAATGTTCTGCTTCTTCCTCAAAGGAACATCCTAAGGAATTTCTTCAGCTCTGCCAGAAGGTCTCTTCTTGGTGACAGGCCTCGGAGATGGAGGTGCATCACTTCTTTTCTTGGCAGCTCCTCTTTTGGTGATCGTCTTCTTGTCCCTCAGAATATTGTTTCCAAGAAATTGCCTCAAATTCTCCTCGGTCACAAGGTTATCAAATTCAACTTCCTCAAACTTCTCGGCTTTAACCCTAATTGCAGACCAATCGCTTATCTTCATGACATCTTCCCGGTCGGATATGCTAATTGAAGGGGGTTCACTTCGGTCAGGCCGCAACAATTGCCAGGTCCGAGACATCCTGCGGCTCTCAGGCAAAATAGTACCTTCGAGGCATTCCCATTCCCCAGATACTCGAAAGAACTGTTGCTCCCAGAACTTGTTGTTTGTCAACCCACTTTTAAGTTTGATGAATATAAGGGGGTGACCGACAGACAACTCGATCATTCCCTCTGAAGTCTGCCTCGGCCTATAAATGTTCAAGAATTGAAGAATCTTGATCTCCTTCTTCAATACTAGCCTCCAGAGGATGTACGAAGCGAATAGATATCTCCAGGCGTTGGGCATGATCTGACTAGGAGCAACCATTAGAAAGAGGACGAAGTCCCGAGCAATCTCCGAGAAAGGTAGCCGGAGTCCAGCCAGGAACATCCTTTCGAATAAAGTGACATCGCCGTCATCAATAACTCGAGCCCTATGGGTCTGATAGAACATCCTCACTGGAGGAGGAATGTCATAGTTGAGCCATCGTACACCCTCATGCCTTTCGAAGAGGGCGGTTTCCACCCTGCTCTCCAGGGGAGAAAGGTCTACGTGGCTGTCAAACCTTTCAGTTCGGACCCGAGAGGTAGGGGAACATTGGAGTTAGCTTTCTTAGGAACCATTTCAGAGAGAGAAAGGAAGAGTAGAAATCTCAGAGAAGGAAAATTCAAGAAGATGACGACAATGGTGGATAATGAGAGGTGCGAAAGTATGTAAAAGGGTGAATAGTGAAAGCAGTCAAAACATTAAATATTCCCCCACGCATCCAAGATATCAAGAGGCGCCATCATTTCAGTATCTCCGAAAACTGAAGGGACGTACGTTTCAGATCCAGAAATTAAATGGATCGCTAAAAGACGCAACCTCGAGAATATCGCGTCATGATTATAAAGGAGCGGCGGCGTCAGGGTTTCCGTCATTATGAGAAGAAGAAGCGGTAAAGTTCAAACGTTCAAACTTTCAAAAAGGCGCGGCATTTATGACATAAGAAGTAGCAGAGTACAGGTTTGCAGGCAACAAATAATTCCCCTAATTTCAATTTATTTTTGAAATTAGAGAATTAGGGGGGTAATTGTTGGGGATAAAATCAACCCCGAGGACACATGGATCCTAACCTTGAGTCACCTCGGTGTTACATCTCGCATTCATCGTGACCTTGTATAGAAAGATTGTCTCGGTATGATGACACCTCGGACCTACCGAACTCATCAACTGTGCGAAATATCCCGAGATCTTCTACTATGATCGGAGTGAACATGTCTCGGATATTTACACCTCGGAAAAATATCCCGAGATCTCCTAGTATGATTGGAGCGAACATGTCTCAGATATTTACACCTCGGCAAAATATCCCGAGATCTCCTAGTATGATCGGAGCGAACATGTCTCAGATATTTACACCTCGGAGGATTGGTCGAAGCACACTACAACCGTCTCGGAGGTATCTTCTTAAACTCGACTAATAAGTGATTAAATGTTAATAGAACACTGGCATGAGTTCATCCCTGAAGCTAGAACGCTGCACAGTGGGATAAGGCCCATATCCTGGAAGCCTAGAGGCTAATCTTTATCCCATAATTAGTGGGATAAGGCTGTAATGGTATAGAACAAGGATTGACGAAGCAGAGTGCTATCCAACCCAGACTCTACTGTTTATTCAAATCTCCTGAAGATAAGGTCAAGATTCAAGCCAACTGGGACTCAAACTCCTAGTCCAATTGGGTTTTGAGAGTCCTAGTAGGTCTGTAACCACAAGCCTATAAAAAAGACTACTACGCCAGGTATTAGACAGATTCTCTGAGCTTTTGAGATTACTGATATTCTCCAGAAAATTAGTTTGAACTGACTTAGGCATCGGAGTGGGCGTAGTCGGCACCCCCGACTAGTCGTTTGTTATTTTGCAGGTTTCGAGGTAGGCCGATCATGGGAGGCAACGAATCACCAGGCGACACGTCACCATACCAGAAACTGTACCAACAATGTTGGTTGTTTAAAGTATATATTGTTTGTGTATCTTAACTTTAACCAGGATATATCAAGTTGTATCGGTTGGTTTTTTGTATCATGTTGGTTGTGAATACATTATTTGTGAATCAACCAATCAGGTATTTTAATTGGCCTAGAAAAAAAAATATTAGAGAAGCTGGAAAAAAAAATGTATTTAATGTTGCTTATCGTTGAAAATGGCATTAAATTTATGTTGTTTGAACAGTAAGCGGCATTAAATGTAATGATTCCAATTTTCCTCAAACGATATAAATTAATGTCGTTTGCATCCTAAGCAGCAAGAAATACATTTAAGGCCACTACATTAATGTCGTTTGAGAAGCGGCATTAATTAAACGGCACTAACTGTTTGGTACTGTTTATATAGCCTAAAACGACATTAAAAAAAAAAAAAGGTTGATGTTGAATTTTTCTATTTTTTATTTATATTCCACAACCCAAATAGTTGATGGTTCAATAGACAAATTGTTGTTCAATCACAGTTAAATGACTGCAGGTTATATATATAAATATTGACCTTTGCAATAGTTTCTATATTTTTGAGTATCTTAATTTACATACCTTTACATTTCCATTCCTTTTAACGTCACACAAAGGCCCCCATCCCTTCGGCTTACACGCTTACGGCTAGTAGAAACCACTCCCTAAGTCTTTTATACCATTCCCTTACGCACAGTGTGGGTGAAAATGTGATTACGGTTATTAGCAATATCCGCATTCATATCCGCATAATGCAGTTATTGCTTTTAGGTATCCGCATCCGCACGGTTATTAAATGCCTTTATTATCCACTATCCGCATATGAGGTAATGACCGTTTTGGATTACTATCCAAATTTATATGCAAGCTTCAATAATACAATTATTGCTATATGTAAGCTTAAATAAATTAAGATTTCATTTGTTATACAACTCATAATTATTAGCCATAGATGTTTATTGTCACATACACTAATCGGGATTTCGAGTACCCAAAGAAAAGAAATAAAGTAAATCTAGTGAGATATGACTTTTAGATGATAATGAAAAAACACAACATCACATAATGGTTTTAAAGTTACTAAATCTAAAACGACGTCGTTTTAGTGAATTTAATTAAATTTGTATTAAATATATATATAATATGTATTATATATAAAGGAAATGTGGATCCTGTTATTAACCACATATGTATATATACTTACAACCGCTATCGACATACACATATGCAGATAATGGTTTTTGCTAACCGCATATGCAGATAGCAGATAACAAATATTTGCATATATAACAAATGCGATCAATTATTATCTGCCTGCATTTTCACCCTTTAAGTCACAGTGGACGACATCCACCCATACAAAGAGTGAAAGAGACCGCATCTTATACAATTATTATTAGGTTTGAGTACTGTGGACCGCATCCCAATTTATTAGTGTCTTATTCTCATTTTGAGCACCAAGATTTTTTGAAGGAGTCAGGATCATATCGGAGGTCGAGTCTCTTCACGACCGGCTCAGAGATTCTAAGTCGGAGTTCTCATGTCTAAAGCAGTTACTTGCAAAACAGAACAGTGAGTTGGTCAACTCTACCGGTCGACATTCCCTTTTAGACACCAAAGTGGCCTAGGCCAACATGATGGGGATTGAACTTGGTGCTGCCAATGAGAAGGCTTCCTATTGGGAGGGCCAAGCTGCTCGGCTCACATTTTCATTTCACCACAAAAGCATATGAATTTAGTGTCGTTTGGGATAGTGTCATTTGTACAAACGACATTTAATGTTCAAACAAAGCTAATTTCAAACACACTAAATTTAAGATTAAAGTTGTTTGCAAATGACGCTAAACTAAAATTTAGTATAGCAAACGTCACTAAAATTCTTTCTGTATATATGAGTTTTTTCTTCTTTCTTTTTTTCTTTTTCCCTTCATCTTCCGCTTCTTGTAATTTTGACCATGTTATAGTCTTTTAACCCATTCATCCTCCTGCACAAGATTACAGCTATAATTACTAGCCAGTAAACAAACATCAGCAACCAAATAAATCAAAACAACAATACTTCCCCCGGGCCAACTTTTCATAATGAAATCAAGAGAGAGAATGTAGAGAGAGAGAGAGAGAGAGAGAGAGAGAGAGAGAGAGAAACGCAGACCAAGAAGAAGGAGACAAGGCTCGGGAACTCAAAGGGGAGAATTTCCGACCATTGGGAGCAAATGAGGTAGGGAATTGCTAAAAAGACAACTTTAGCACAACTAGTGCACAACCCCAAGGCACAATGAGGTGGGACCCACACAATGAGGTAGTAATCCAAGCTTCTCTTTACAGTTTTGTTTTACCCACTAAGAAACATAAAGCTAATTGTGTGTGCATTTTCTGGGAAAACTTTATGCTTTGGATTCAGTTTCTCCATTCTCTTTACATCCCCTATTTTCTTTTTTTGCATTCTTTTCTGTTATTGTTTGGATGAGCCATATGAGGTGTTTGATACAAGATTTGAGAATGGTGCGTGGGTTGATGGCTGGGTTTTTTTTTTGTTTTGTAGATGGCCGAATTTAGTTGGATTCCATTGTCTAAATTTGGTTTTGTAAGTTTCAGTTAAGTACCCATTGGTTATTCCTAGTAGCCTCACCAAAATAATTACAAAACTATTTTGGTGAGGCAATTTAGTGAAAATGCACAAAAACCTTTCTCAGCAGCCTCACTAATTTAACATAAAAAATTTGGTGAGTGAACAATACTCACCTATTTTGATGAATACTATTCACTCACCAAATCATTAAAAAACTGTAAAAAAAAAATTGTCATTTCTCTTCTTTTTTTTTCTCACACCAATCAGTACATCACCATTTTTTTCCTTTTTTCCTCCCATTTTCTTCGATCTCCCAACTCTCACAAATATTAGATACCAATTTCATTAAACTGTTAAGTACCCTTAAGATCAAAGTATTATATCAACTAAATACCATCACTGTTAATATATATCAAAAATAAAATTAAAAAATTTCATATAATGTAGAATTTTTTTTTTTCTGGAGGATATGATTAGAAAAAGAGAGATATAGAGAGATTGTGGGCAACAGTTATAAAAAAAATCAAAGGGTTCTCTTTTATTTTTATTTTTTTATCAAAACAAATATATTAACAAATAACATAAACACATTCAAAAAAATTAAATAGAGAAAAAATTTAAAAAATATATGAAAAAGTATTATTTAAATGAAATAGTGATAGTGAATAGTTAAAATAGTGAGGTTGCTGGAGGAGCTTTTAAAAAGCGGCTCACTAAAAATAGAGAAAAGTAATTTTTAGGTATTTTGGTGAGTAAAATTTGGTGAGGCTACTAGGAAAGCTATGTGGCTGGCGATTGCGTTAGCTTAATCAATTTTTATTTGATTTATTTATTCGTATATATATAAATAAATATATATATATATATATATATATATATTTGACTACCTTCGTTAAAGTATGATTCAATAATAAAATTAACATCTTCTTATTAGTTTAAGTTTTTGGGACAAGTGGTAATTTAATATGGTATAAGAACAAAGGTTCTGAATTTAAACACTATCTCTTTCATTTACCACTTATTTCAATTAAATCTTTCACGTGTTGGGCATCACCGATTAAAATGGAGTTGGAGCCCACACGTGAGGGGGAGTGTTAAAGTATGATTAATTATTAAAATTTAACAACCTTGACTAAGTGATTTTTGTTAAGAAAGAGGAATCCTTGTGTTTGATTTTAGAGGTGGCAGATTGAGAGTTTTTTTGGTGTGAGTTGTATTGTGGAAATTCTCGGTTCAGAAGAAACCAAATGGGTGTGGTTTTTGTTGTTTTGAATTTTTAAGATTCTGAAGGAGTACCTCTTTCCAAAATTAGTCAACTTGTAGAAGTAGCTCAGCTTGCCAGAACACTAGTACTTCAGAAAGTAGATGACCAAGTTTCTAAATTCTCTGTTCCTACCGTGAGTTCCTTCATTTTCATCCTCCTATTTCAATGTTAATATTTCCTTAGTTTCACAGCCCAGAAAGTCAGAAGCAAAGTAATGTTGACGGAGACTGAGCTTTTAGATGCTGATTACTATGAAAAACGAACTTTGAATATTATGAAAAAGCTTCTGCATTAACTACTGTCGGGAATAATCCCACTCGGTCCGGCCCATTTCAAAGATTACAAGCTTAGAAGTCTACAGGTACTCATTAGCAATTGCGGGCTCGTAATCCATCAGGTACAAGCCCTCGAGTACAAACTTGGATACCCTGGATCCCCAGAAAGGTACTTGCCTATGAACCGACCTAGCTAACTAGCGGCGGTGATATGCCATCTCGGAAAATCTGGGATCGCACCTAGTTCCGGTAACCGGGTAGCTGGTTAACAGGTTATTTAATAACCGGTGGTTATAGTACCTGGTTATCTGGACCGGTAATCGAAATTTAAAAAAATAGGTATTTTGAACCTAATTTGGGTGTTTTACCTTCTTTTTTTTAACTTAATTTAAACTTTTTTTAGCCATTGAAAAGAACATTTCAATCTTTTTTGGCCCAATATGTTGGCCTAAGTTGAAATGGAAGTAAAAGTGTAAAACTCTAAATTTTATTATTTAAAATAAATAAATAAGTTTAAATAAATATTATATATATATATATATACCTGGTTACCGGGTATAACCGGTTCCAATATTTTCTAAAACCGGTAACCACTCCGGTAGGGCCGGTTACTGATTATTTCCAACCGGGTACTAGACCGGTTGGCTGGTTACTGATTACCGGTTACCAACCGATTATAACCGGCCAATTTTACACCCCTATTGCGTGGTGAAGAAGAAGAGGAAAAGAATGAAGAAAAAAAAAAAAAAAGCCCTAAATGTTTTGAAATTTTGTCTATTTTTTTTTTCGAAATTACAATTTAGTGTCATTTTTGTTCAAACGATTCTAAAAATTTAGTGTTATTTCACTGTTCAAGCAACACTAAATTTTTAGTGTCTTTCACTGTTCAAACGACTAGGATGGTAAATGACACTAATTTGGACTCTCAACCCTGTGTTTTGCAAAGCTTCAAAAGTGACACTATTCAAGTGACACTAGCTAAATGAATAGTGTTATTTTTTGCCCAAAAAAGACATTATTCAAGCGACACTAAAAAAAATTTTATTATTATTTTTATTTATTTTTATTTTTTTGCAGTGGTTAGAAATTCAAAGAGTAATTCACTTAACATTAAGTTTACTTTGTGCTCGATGTTAATGAATCATTCTCGTAATTTCTGAACTATGGAAATGCACTTATAAAGACCTTTCACCCGTGAACTCACGGATGCAGTTCTCTTCTCCATCACCCCCAATAAATGCAAGTAATACAAACAAACATAAACAAGTATTTTGTAGGAGGAATTAATTAGGGAATCCTTGCATATGTCCCGTGCATGCTGCTCAAACACTACTAGTGTTCAGTAATGATAAAGTGGCTTTCCTAACAACTGTCTCAGTCGCTTCAACAACATAGCAGGCAATTTCCACTACCTCAATAAAAGTGAAGTCATGAAAGAAAAGATAATACGTAAGAAAATAAAGACAATAGCAGAAATAATAAAATAAAGACAAGAATTTTACGTGGTTCAATATATAACCTACGTTTACAAGATAAAGTCCAAAAGATTACATTATTGCTCTTATTCGTTGATGAATTTATAATATGAATGATCTTTATTTATAAGGATGTAAGAAGAATACAAAAATATATGAAAGAATATCAAATTAAACTCATAAAAGAAATAAAAAAAAAAAAAAAAAAAAAAAAAAGAAAGAAAGAAAGAGGAAGCTTTTGATTTATCTTACTCTATCATGTATCCAAAGTTACCTTTTTAATCAGCATTTCCATTTTAATAAAATTTCATTAGGCAATGTTATATGAAATAGCATTTTGCTTGCTTAAGCATTGAATTAATACATTTATTGCCTTCTACGAAGAAGCTTATTTATTCTCTTTGCTTTAAATGTGTTTTCGTAATTTATAAAGCCAATTTTTTTCTTTGATTTTTCTTTACTGTAAAAATGTGAGCTTCTCAGTAGTCACTTTCATATATAATTAATATCTTGTCTCTTGGTAAGTGAATAGTATTATGTTTGAATTCCTTGTCTTTTCGAATCAATCATTTTCTAAAAACCTTTTTCATGGATGTTTCGATATAACATATAATGACTAGCTAATCATCCTCTTCACTTGTTCATTTGAAACTAATTGCATTCTTACAACTAAACTTTATTTTTCCTCAATATCAAAAGTTAACAAAAAAAAGTTTGAAACTTTATGACCCTATCCAAAAGATCAACTGAAAAAAATTTAACACCAAAAGTCACCTAAATAAAAAAGTTCATACCTCTAAAAGTCATAACTACTAATTAAACAAACTTCTTCAAATCAATATTATATATATAGCATGTTGTCTCTTCGTAGGTGAATAGTATTATGTTTGAATTCCTTTTCTAATATATGGCATGTCTATTAGGCTTTTCGAATCTATCTTTTCTTTTTAAAAGTACTTATTATATAAGTGCTTTGGTATAACATATAGTGACCAGTTGATCATCCCTTTTTCACTTGTTCATTTGAAAATACTTGCATTCTTTCAACTTAACTTGAGTTTTGCTAACAATTAAAGGTTAACAAAAATAAATTGTAAACCCAATGAATTAATTAATCTATCGAAAAGATTAACTAAAAAAAAGTTAACACCAAAAGTCACTTAACTACGAGAGTTTGTACTTCCAAAAGTCACAATTACTAAACAACGCATACTTAAATCAAAATACTTTAACAAAAACTCAATTCGTAGAATAATATTCCACGTGTCTCTAATCATTCAATTGTATAGAATATATAAGAGGTCATACCTTAACTATTGTTTGAGTTACACATCAAAGTAAGGATGTTTCTAAAGTAGAAGAAAATTCATGGCTTGTAAATGTAGTAGAATACTTAAAGTGATGGGATTTCTTATCCTTATTTTTGAAGTGCAAACCAATGATCTTGCCCCTATATCTTTTTCTCATTATGCATCGCCCATCCAGTATGTTCATCCCTCTCAACTTGATGGAGTTAAAGAACTAGTGCTTTCATGCTTTCGAGATTGGCTAAATCATTGTACACACAATCGTAATATGAAGCATATGCGAGAGTGTATCCATTTAGGTGCTACAATTTGCCTTATTCAAATTGTTAAACAAGTCGAAAAAGGCTCCCAAATTTCAGAATGTTTCATGGCATGCCTACAGCGTGGAGATATTGTTTGTTACACACGTTGTATTCAAAGGCATTTACCGGGCTCAGATGTGGTTTATATGCAGAATTATAATCAACTTAAGGTTTGTTAAAGACTTCTTAAATATCGTGTCTGGTCATGCTATATATGTTGTATAATTGATTGCTTACCGCGTAATGATGGGAGCCATGTTGCAACTTGTTTCTTAGAATATTTAACAAGTTTTTCTATACACCACCACCACCACAACAACAACAACAACAACAACAAAAAACAAAAACAAAACAGTTTTTTCGACTTTTATATTATTTCTAGGATGTCAATAGAAGGTTCATTGTGCATAATTTATTTTTATTCACCACAAAATATTGGAAATTGTTTACTTAACCCCCCCTAAAAATTGTCATTGTTTATGCAATTAACCCCCCCCCCCCCCCCCAAAAAAAAAAAAAAAAAACTTCAAAAACTTTCAATTTAGTGTATCCAACTTCCAATTTTTTCAAAGTCACCGATCCATTAGGTTTTTTGATTAAATCTAGCCGAATTTTCAAAATACCCTTCTTTATATATATATATATATATATATATATGAGTAATTCTACATGTACATTAAGTGTTCATCAAGTGTCCATCAAAAAGTGAGGTAGATTTAAAATCACAATTCGGCATCATGTGATTGATCAAATAATGATTTGATCAAATGGTAATTTTAAAAGCCACCTCATTTTTTGATAAACAATTGATGAATACTTAATGTAATATTAGAATTACTCATATATATATAAGTGGGCCCAAGCCTATTAGATTAAACTTTTAGGCTAGAGTTGTGTCCAAATATATAAATTAATGTATTTTGGTAAAACTTCGTAATCGTTTATCGTAAGGAAAAAACTCAAAGAAGGATATAAATAAGGTACAAAACTTACCTTTCCCTTTCAGTAAAGATATACTACTAGTTAAAGAAACATCAAATTAAGAAAATAAACATTAATTAACAAAAATATGGGGAACATTAATGAAGGGCATGCATGAAGTAATCAAGACCAGGTTGATCGAATACACTACCTTAAGATTGTTTGATGACTAGTTGATAGCTAGCTTTGGTTGTTCGATAGCCATGCCGCCTAGCTAGTGGTACCACACGTATATTAAGTTTTTATATATTTAATTACACTTGTTTTTTATGCACTGAACGTAATTTTTTCAAATATTTACATATATAGTGGGGGCTTGTTTTACCATATTTGTCGCTATGCATTTTATTTATTTATTTATAAGTACTTGCATTTTTTTTTTGAGTTGTAGTTAATACTTGTAGCATGCTGTGGTTTCAGGTTCAATTGGAGGCATCTCAAAGCACGTGTAACAGAAAAACTTGCTAGACAGTAGTTTTCAATTGTCTATTGTTTCAAATAATTTTTTTTTTATTTTTTTATTTTCTATTTTTGCAATGGTATTAATGAGGGACGTCGAACTGAGACCGACCACAAAAATAAGATACACCAGTATGTAAAGTATTTAAATGAATACTTTTTGTTATTACTAAATGTTATGCAATATATGAATTAATATTTCAGGTGTAATATCATATTTAATTACCGCTCTCTCATATCATGAGTCATGACAAGGTACTCTTTTTTTTTTTTTCTTTTTTCTTTTTTCTTATGTGCGGTTATCACTTTTAAATCACCGCAACGGCAACCGCAACCTCTTTAGGCAATTATCACTTTTAAATAACCACAACCGCCCCGCTAAGGCTGGTTAGCGCCCAGTTAACCACAAATCTGCAATTATATATGCGTTTAAGACCTCTTTTATACTATTTTTGGCATATCTTAGTGTTTTCTGTTACTACAATTTCCGATATGGCATGAACACCGCATGTTCCTTAAGCTCTTCCTGATTTCTGTAAAAGAACAAACCTAAAGGACCCTTCCGGAGGTCTTCTCCAATGCCTAAGTTAGCTTCTGCTAAAAAGAATTTGCTTGAGTGCAAAAATTCAGTCTTTTTCTTTTTACCTGGAGCCAAGGCCTATTTATAGGCTTTTTGATGCTGTTAGGGAGCGTCCTGGATCCCTGACCTTTCGGGATCCATGATCTCCTCTCTGAACCTCTTGGAGTTCCCTCATTCTTATCCTCCAAGCGCTTATTTCCTGAAAATTCGGGACTTATCTACAATCCCAGATTTTCAAGGGCTAGCACTACAAAAAAATCACTTTTTCTTGACAGTTTTGAAAACCGTCTAGAATTGTAGTTTTACAAACGGTTTTATAAAACCTTCTGGAAATTAATTTCCAGACGGCTTTTTTAAAAATCGTGTCTAAATTTAGAGACGGTTTTAACTGTCTGTATATTTTAATTTTCAGACGGTTTTATAAAACCGTCTAGAAATTAGTATTCAAATTAATTTAGAGACGGTTTTTTTTCAAACCGTCTGTAAGTCACATACAGGTTATAGACGGTTTCTTTTTGAAACCGTCAGTAACACCTTTTTTTTTCTTTGCCTGTTTCTTTCTTTTTAAAACCCACCATTCTAGAGGAAGAAGAAACCCATCGATCTCTCTCTCAAAGCTCTCTTCGTTCTTCTTCCTCTCTCCGGCCGGTGATTGAAGACGAACGTCGACGGCATCTAGACGGTCCACGGGAACGGGACGCGCGACGGGATCTGGACTGTCGGCTGGAACGGGACGCGCAACAGGATCTCTCGATGGTCTTCGGTCGGATCCGGCCAGATATGTTGAACCTACGCCGGTGTACGTGCGTGGGTTTGACAGATCCAGCCGGATCCGGCTGAAACCCACGCTCGGACGGATCTGTGGCCGGAATACAGAGAGAGATCCAGCCGAAATACGTGGATTTCCGGCCGGTTCTCTCTTCCTCTCTCTTTCTCTCCCCCCTCCGGCCCCTCCTTGTAACCACTCTCGTCGAAACCACTGGAGGGATCTAACCGTGCTCATAACAATCTTTGGTTTTTTTTTTTTTGGGTTTGGATTGTGTTTGTTTTACATTTTGTATTTGTTTTTGGTTTGGAGTTAATGTTTGATGGAAGTGCAAGAGTTGCGGTGGAGAAGAAGCTGATGGAGATGGGGATCACATACGTGCAACTGTGACGACCTTCCAGTGGTCCCTTTAGCCGGCAAGATGGTGGAGATATGTGACTTATTAGAAAATAATAATGATTATAATTAAAAAATAAAAAATATTTCTTTTTAGAAAAAAAAAAAAAAAAAACAAATTCCATACAGTTTTGGGCAAAACCGTCTAGAATTTTCTGGACAGTTTTTCTCAAACCGTCTAGAATTGCGGACAGTTTGGCCCAAACCGTCCATAACCCGGATTGGCAACACATATTCTTAGACAGTTTGAAACCGTCCAGAAAAAACCGTTTGGACCTTTTTCTAGACGGTTTTTTGCAATTTCTGGACGGTTTCAAACCGTTCAGAATTCTTGATTTTTTTGTAGTGTATGTACGATCTCTGAGCCATGATGTCCACCCTTAGATCGTGGCTTCTCATCCAGATTTCCTGGAGTGTGGATGAGCTTTCAGAACATGCTTGTCCCGAGCCTTCACTCTCTAAATTGAACCTCGGTCTCGGGATGTGTATATTCCTGGGACCTAATCTAATTATACCTCATGTCTTGCATTCTCGGAAATAGCTGCTCGGTGTCTATTTCTCGGATGGACTATTCCGGGATCCTGCTATTTTGTCTTCTCGGGTCGGTATTGAGCCGAAGGCTAGTCGAATGGAAATATTCCCAACATTTTCAAACACTAGAATCCATGGACCAGAGTGCTTTAAAATCTTATTGAACACGTGCAATCACTACCGAAAATCACAAATTGTTTTTACTACCGGTGAATGTAGATATAATGCTTTGAATAATATGCTTTTTGTTTGTATTCTTTATTTTATTTTCCTTATGAGTGCCAATTCGTCTGAAAATTTCTGGTATTTCACTTTGTTCAAGTAATTTCCGGGTAATTGTGAGAAACAAGTTATAACTAATCTTTGTTTCTGTTCTTCAATCTACTCATTTGTCATGGTTTCTTCATGAAAGCAGTCAGGTGTGGGATGGCCATGCACCCATAAGGGCTTCTAGGATGAACAACTTAGTTAATCCACTACAAAAACAAAAGGCATTTATGGACGGTTTTTTTCTAGACGGTTTTAAACAAAATTTGCAGACCCTTTTTTTGAAATCATCAGTAAAAAATTTATTATGGACGGTTTGATTAAACCGGTTTTAACTAAACCGTATGAAAATTTTCATTTCTAGACGGTTTTTTTTTAAACCGTCTATAAATGTTGTTTTCAGAGTCTGAAATTTTATAGACGATTTTTACCAAATCGTCTGTAAATATATCATTACATTTTCAGACGGTTTGGTCAAACCGTCTGAAATTCACTTCATTTCATTTCGCATTAAATGTGAAATTTGAAAAACGTTTCTTTCCCCTTTGCGTTCTGATCTCTGCATCCATGGCTATTGATGTTTTCTCTCTCTCTCGCTCTCTCAGTTCAGCCACCAAGGCACCGCCGGCCGCCGCATAAGGCCATCACCGCCGTTTGAAGGTATGTGATCTGACTTTCTCTCTCTCTCTCTCTCTCTCCTCTCTCTCTCTCTCTCTAGCTCTCTCTAGATCTGTTTTGCTCTCTCTCTCACGGTACTCTCTCTCTCTCTCTTACAGCTCCGGCGAAGGTTGAGGACCGGCCACCAACTTCCATCAAGGACCACCGACGACCAGAGGTTGCTCGAGCTCCTATTGCATTTTTTCGGTTTTTCACCAAAGGTTGCTCTCTCTAGATCTGTTTTGCTCTCTCTCCCTCATAGTACTCTCTCTCACACACACAGTGTCCACGAAGGCTGAGGATCGGCGAAGTTTGAGAAAAAATGGTTTTTTGGTTACTCACCGACGATTGATCTGTACTGTATTTTTTTTTTCTTTTCTCTTCTGTTGCTCAATGCATATATGTTGCTCAAACACTGTTTTTTTTCCTTTATTTATTATGTTTATTTTTTGCCGATGATCATCAATTTAGATATTTTTTTTCTGGTGCAGGTGGACCTTGTTGGGGGATATTATGATGTCGGCGACAATGTGAAATACGGGCTTCCTAAAGCATACCACAGGACAAAAAAACTAAGGTTTAAAAATTAAGGACGAAAAGATGAACCCAGAAACTATGACTATAGGACAAAAAAAAAAAATATTGATGATCATCCAGAATAAAAAAACAATAATTATAATTAATTCTTGACGGTTTTGCCCAAACTGTCTAGAATTTTGGACGGTTTTGCCTAAACCGTCTAGAATTCTAGACCGTTTGGCCCAAACGGTCCAGAATCCGAATTCTAGACAAAAAATCCTGGACGGTTTTAAACCGTCCACAAAAAAACCGTCTAGACTTTATTCCAGATGGTTTTTTACCATTTATGGACGGTTTGAAACTATCCAGAATTGGTGATTTTTTTTTGTAATGATCAAGCAATCATAGGGCTGAAGAAGCTAACATGATTGGCTAGAAAGATAAGATGACCCAAAAAACAATTGGAAGGGAGGAAATTATTATATATAGTAATATTTTTTAATTATATTTAATATATATTATAAACCGGTTAGTGGTTGTTAACCGTTTCCGCTTACCCTTAAAATTGCTAATTGTAATCGTTCTAAATGGTTATACAATTATGTGGTTACAGTTATTAGCGATTATTAATCGTCTCGCTTGTACACCCTATTATGAACATATTCGAAGTGGAAAGACAAGTCGTCTTTAAGTATTGGGCTCTATGCAATGGTTCATGTAGACTTCCACTAACCCCAACACATTTGTATGGTGTTCCTTAAAATCGGGCCAAAATCCTTTATAATTATTGGCATATTATATAATATATAGAATATGTTTTATATATAATAATATACGAATAGTGATTTTTGTTATCCGCATTCGCATCCAGATATGTGGGTGATAAATATTCCGCACGTAGACTCCTAAGTTGTATAGAGTGTTGGGGTTCTTTTTTGATAAAAATGCTCCTTCATTGAAATCAAATAAATCAAATAGCAGTAGCTTGCTCAGCAAGCACAAGAGCAAAAATACACTGAGGAATCTCCTTAAGCCAAATGAAATCTCCCATCTAGGAGATCGCCATTTGAGACAAAGAATGAGCTACCTTATTGCCAGACCTGTTAACATGTTTAATAGCCACCGATTCCACCCTCTCAAGCAGCACCTTTGTGTCTTCTATCACATGGCCATAAGCACTCCAGCACTGACCGGTGTTTCTCAAAGCCAATACAATAGACAAGGCGTCACCTTCAAAGATTATATTCTTCCACCCTCGGTCAAAACAGAAGTTAACAGCCTCCCATGCCGCGAATGCTTCAGCCATTGCAGGGTCCGTACGGAAAGGCATGCTTTTGGCTATGGCTGCCACCACTTCCCCTCTATCATTTTGTGCCACCACTCCTATCCCCACCCTCCTCAGCTCCTGATTAAGTGCCGCATCCCAATTGAGTTTCAGAAACCCAATCGAAGGCCGAATCCATTGCGGGAAAAAAGGAGAAGCTGAAGTCCCCTGCACCCCAGCCTCAGCTGTCCTAGGACCGCTATCTTCAAACTCCTCCATCACCCTTTTTGCTTTTTTCAACACCTGGTCAGGAGACTCCCATCCACGATCGAAAACAAAAGAGTTCCTACAGAGCCAAATAAGTCGCATTGTGATCAAAGCCTCTCCAAAAGACTTCTCATCCAGTTTATTCTTTAGAGCTTGGATGAAACCCAAACTCCCATCTTCCACTAATGATAGCTTCTGGATCTTTCTGGCACTCTCCTGCCACATTTCCACTGAAGAGGGACAAGTCCACAAAATGTGGAAAGGGGTTTCGGGATGGACCACAGAAAGGGCAATAAGGATCCGAGAAATGCTAGAACATCTCCTGATTTTCTCCTAGTGTTCTCCTGCAATGGCATAGATGTAATTAAAAAATTTCATCTATGTCCTTTTGGATGGCATAAATGTAATTTTTTAATGAAAAAAATTACATCTATGCCATTCTAGGAGAACACCAGGAGAACACAAGGAGATGCTCTAGCATTCCTCATAAGGATCCACTACAACCCGTCTCCTTAGTAAATTTACCTTGGTTGGAAGTATGTCATAGCACACCTTCCACACAAAGTTCATGACCACTGGGGGGATCGATAAGCTCCACAGAGACTTCCAGAAACTTTGTTGTTCTATCTTCCGAGAGTTCTCTCCTTTTTTTGTAGCTCGTCGTTCCAGCTCGAGAAAATAGGCACTACACACCATAAAACAACCGTGCTTAGTACCTCTCCATATCATACAATCCTCCCCCGACAAAGGGCTTGGGACCAGTCTGCCAATCCTTTCCGCCTCCACTAGGTCGAAGCACTCGTCAAGGACATCTCCTTTCCATCTGCCTAAGAGTGGGTCAATGAGGGAACTAACCCTCTCCTCATTATTCAAACCATTAGGAGATGAATGAACCATATAATCAGGGGAGGTTAGTAATCATTTGTCCCCCCAAATCCTGATTTTCTCTCCATTTCCTACTCTCCAAATCAGTCCATTGTCCAGCACCATAAGAGCCTTCAAAATGCTACGCCACACATAAGAAGGGTTGTAACCCAACGTTGCCTTTTGAAAAGAGCTCCGCAGGAAGTACTTGTCTCTCAGTATTGTGCCAAGCAAAGAATTGGGGTCTTGAATCAACCTCCATCCCTGTTTTCCAGAAGAGCAAGGTTGAAAACCTCCAAATACTTATAGCGAAGGCCTCCAACTCATCCAGTTTATGCCTTTCGAATCTTCCTTCGTACCCCACATAAATCGATTCATCACTTTCTCCAATCTATTACATAGGGACTTTGGGAGCTTGAAAACACTCATGGAGTAAGTTGGGATGGCCTGGACCACTGACTTGAGGAGCACTTCTTTCCCTGCCTGAGAGAGGAACCTCTCTTTCCACCCATCTAACCGCTTTCTTACCCGGTGCAGAATACCCTCAAAGGATCTTTACTTTGATCTTCCAGCCATGGCAAGTAAACCCAAATATTTTTCATAAGAACTTGTAGTCGAAATCCCAATGGAAGAAAAGATGGACTCTCGGAACTCCTACTTTGTGTTAAGGTTGTAGAAAATGGACGTTTTTGAAACATTTAACTTCTGGCCCGAAGCTAACTCGTACTGTTTGAGAAGCTGGTTAATATTCCCCCATTCACCTGCGGTAGCTCGGCCAAATAAGAGACTGTCGTCAGCGAAAAAAGGGTGGCTAAGCTGGTATCCTCTGTGTGAAACCGATACCCCGGTTAGGCTTCCATTCAGTCTATGCTTGAGCAACAAGGAACTGAGACCTTTGGTGCATAGTAAGAAGAGATAGGGGGACAGTTGGTCCCCCTGTTGAATACCTCTAGTGGGAGATATCAAGCCTTGAGGGACACCATTGAGGAGAACCTGGAAGGACACAGATCGGACACATGTCATAACAAGTCTAATCCATTGGTCTGTAAACCCCAATTGCCTCATCATAGCTTCCAAGTAGTCCAACTCTACCCTACTGTAGGCTTTGCTCATGCCTAGTTTTATCCCATATACCCTTTACGCCCCTTCAAACGGGTACTCATCGTATGTAGAGCCTCATAGGCAACAAGTACATTGTCTGTTATAAGAGCACTCACATTGGATCGTGTATATTCTAATCTAAAATAGCTAATCAAAACTCACTTTATCTACTTTAGCTAATGGGTTTTAAAAGGCACACTCCATCCGATTATCTATTCTTAACTCTATACTCTTTTTTACTCTTATTTTATTCTTTTTATCTCTTTTCTACTTTTTGTCATTTTACTTTTTTCACTTTTTGTATGTACAAAACAATAAAATAATAGATAGATTGGTGAATAGTGCAACTCCACATGTAGAGTTGCACTATTCACAAATCTACCAAAACTCTATTTTAGATTTAGAATAGATAATCCAATGGGGTGGTGTTTTTGTGAGTTTGTTATCTATTATAGATTTAGATGGGCTTTTACATGATCCAATGTGAGTGCTCTAAGTCTCCCCAGAACGAATGCACTCTGCTGGGGAGAGATGATGTCCCTCAAAACTTGCTTCAATCTATTTGCCAAAACCTTAGCAATAATCTTGTAAAGAACATTGCATAGGATTATTGGCCGGAAATCAGAGACACTGGCAGCCTTATGTGTTTTGGGAATCAAGGCAATATAAGTTAGATTGAGGGAAGGGTCAAAAATACCTGAGTTGAGGAAATTCAAGATTGCCTTCCGGACACCATCTCCCACTATTGCCCAGTGTTTTTGATAAAAGCTAACTCCCAAGCCGTCAGGTCCCGGTGCCTTCAGTGGTTGCATTTAAGCTAGGGCTATATCAATGAGAAAGCTTTGATAAACAATTCATTCATACGCTGTGTAACCCGAGTGGGTACCAGCCTCACCACTTCTTCTAGCCCACTGGTTCCCTCGGAGGAAAACAGATCCTGGAAAAAATGAGTGAAAGCGGTCCCCACTTCCTCAACTGTTGACCTTAAGTTCCCTGACGAGTCCGATCTCAGAAATAAAAGTTTTACGCTTCCTTTGGTTAGCACAGGCATGGTAAAACTTGGTATTTCTGTCCCCTTTGATTATCCAATTCCTCTTAGCTCTTTGCTTCCACTTTATGTCTTCCATCTCCAAAAGTTGTTCAATCTCCCTCTGGACTTGCTTGATACAATCTTGATTTCTAGCACTCTCGACCCATTGTAGGGATTCAAGACGTCTAGTTAGGGACTTGACTCTTCTATCCACATTTCCGAACTTCTGTGAACTCCAAGACAACAAGGCTACCTTACACTCGTGAAGCTTTTGTTGAATCCCCCTCAGAGAGGAATCCGCTACTACCGTCCCTTCCCAAGTAGACTGAATAAGAGGTTCACAGTCCTTATCCTCATTCCAACTAGCTTCATATTTAAAAGAGTAGACTCTCCTTTTGACAGAGATATTAGATAACATACGAATCCACAAGGGCTTGTGGTCAGAGCACCGGGCTACTAAGACGTTCACCTCAACATCTGGGAAATTTTCACACCAACCTGTCGTAGCAAGGGCCCGGTCTAGACACTCTTTCACCAAAACTCCAGAATCTCTCTTGTTACTCCATGTGAATATCGATCCTCTGAAGCCGAGATCACTAAGCTGATTTTCCAGGATAATGTGCCTGAATAGTTCCATTTGTCGTGTACTGCGCAGTGAGCCCCCCGCCTTCTCTGTAGAGTCCACAATCTCATTAAAGTCCCCAGTGCACAACCAGTCATCCGGCAGAAAAGAACCAAGATGAGAGAGAAGCTTCCAAGATTCATGTCTAGAATTTCGGTCTGGGTTCCTGTAAAAACCAATGAACTTCCACTTGTAATCTGATCCAGCAAAAGACACACAGGCATTAATGTGGCTTGACGAATAATTTAGAATTTCTACAGCAATAGAATCGTTCCATAATAGGGCCAAGCCACCACTTTTTCCCACTGAGTCTACAAAGAGCAATCATGTAAAACCCAAAGAACACCGAACTCTTTGTAATCTGGGATTCCTCATTTTTGTTTCCATGAGAAAAACCAGATCAAGCTTCGTTTCCTTCACCAGCTGGCGAAGTTCTCGAACTGTTCGGGAGTGCCCGAGCCCCGACAGTTCCAGCGTAGGCAACTCATTGGCAATGGCGGGGCTGTTCAACATCCTTCGCCAGCAGCAAAGTATCACTTTGAGTAATAACATCTGACCTCCTTTCCTTCTTTGGTTGAGGAGCAAACACGCATGTTTGAGGGTCCTCGTCGAAACCACGTTTCTCCGGAAGAATTGAAGGACTGGCGGCCTGTAGGGGATTGGGGCCATCTCCACGGACCACTCTCTTGCACCACTTTGCTCCTTTCCCCTTAGCCAGCACACCATTCTTTCTCGGTGATAGACTTCCGTCCCCGCCTCCATGACTCTGGACAGCTTAAGCTTCTCTGCCCCTGTTCTCTGTAGTTCTTAGGGAGACTTTTCCAGAAACACGGTCAAACGAAGATATTTCAGGAAAGTTCCACTTATTTAAGTTGACATGTGCCTTACCATTAAATGCTGGGCCGTGGGCTACCATTAAATGCTGGGCCGTGGGCTTTTTCTGAACCCCCCCCCCCCCACCTCAAATTCTTTCCAAAAGAGTCAGGCTGGGACCCCGAGGAAAGCCTAGTAGATTTGCCTTTTGATTTGTTTGTTATGTGGGCCTTAGACCCATCAAGTCCACCTTTTGAATTCTTAGTATGCGTTGAGACCATATCCGCGCCATATTTCCTGCCCTTTCCTACGTCCCCATTTAAATCACTGCGATTCTCTTTCCCAGAGAAACGGCTATTTCCCCCTTTCTTTGCCCATTCCTTTAAAGGAATATTTTCATCAATTGAGTTTGATCCGTTATTCGCCAATTTCGGCTGGGAATCCCCGAAATCCTCCTTCGATCTTTTACAAGCCGATCTTTCCTTTTCCGAATCCCACCCTTCCAGGTTATCTCCGGCGACCGGACCGGACTCAAATTCCACCTGGGTTGAGGACCTTGAGCGGCCCCTATGATTGGCGGATAGCCCTGAAGAACAGGAATAATCTTCAGCTCGAAGCCCTGAAGAACAGGAATAATCTTCAGCTCGAAGCCAGGACCCCCATGCTAGTTGACTCTCAGTATGGCGATCTTTCCTGGAGGCTCTGTAGGGACATCCTTTTGGTTTGTGAAGGACGCGGCCACATCTGTAACAAAAATCCGGTAACTTCTCGTAGCGGAACGAGACCCAATATGACTGACCCGAGAGGAGCAGAGTCCGACCTCTTTCCAACGGTTGGTAAAGATCAATGACCACCCTAATCCTCAAAAATCTGCCCCACCCAACATCATCGGATGCAACCGCTATTTCCTCTACTTATCCTAACGAGGCTCCGATCTTGAGTCCCACACTGCGATTCATACAGCCCAGAGGCATGCCATGAATCTGGATGCAGATGGGAGTATGATTGAACACCATATGATTTGGGGGAGTCTTTGCTTCGAATTCCTTGAGAACTAGCAGGGTTCGGTCAAAAGACCACGGATGGCCCTCCATTACTCTTTTCTTATCCTCTTCCTCAGCGAATTCAAACAACCAGAGTTGTTCATGAATTTCCTTGATGAAAAGCCTTCCCTCAGTTCGCCAGATGCGGTTGAGGAGAGACTTGAAAGCCTCTTTATTTAGTTTCTTGTTCACTCCGAGTTTTCCAACCAAACATCTTAAACCCATTGCCCGTAGCTCTACCGTTTCGTCATCTTCAATGGAAATTCCTTTGGTTTCGCCGGCCTTTAAGGGGAATTTCCGGCGCACTTCCTCGGACCCTTCAGCCATCGTGTCACCGAACGGAAACGACAATAACGAAGAGAGTAAAAACTTCTACACCGGAACATGAGAGAAGACAGTTATAACCGGCATCTCAGAGTTTCAGGCAAGAGGAAACCCTAGGAGAGCCGGACGGGGACTTGTGTCAATTGTGTGTCAGACATTCTAGGCAATGGTTCATGTAGATTTTCACTAACCCCAACGCATTTGTATGGTATTCTTTAAAATCAGGCCAAAATCCTTTATAATTTTAGACATATTCTATCATTTATAATTTTATCTCGTTTTGCCACATCAACGTTTATTACGTTTAAAATGAAGCAAAATTGAATAAATAAATATTAAGTTGATAAAAATAGTAAAATGATATTGCAAAACTTTAAATTATTTAATTTAAAAATAATAATCAAAATTTAAAGAACTATAAATGATAGAAAATTATAGGACCTTTTTTTTTTTTTTTTTTTTGAACGGGGACTTTCATTCCATAAGCCCAAAGGCAAATACAATAGCCCAAAGTAAACCTGCCTTGAAATCTACAATACAAGCCTGGAGGCTGAAGGTAGTGAATAGAGATGAAGAATCCCTAAACACTAAGCCAGGATCAGACCTAACTTAAAGCAGTTACCAAATAAACAAGCAAAAAATTACAAGAACAAAACATTTGGG
Organism: Alnus rubra; assembly: GCA_028654335.1. Taxonomy (NCBI): domain Eukaryota; kingdom Viridiplantae; phylum Streptophyta; class Magnoliopsida; order Fagales; family Betulaceae; genus Alnus; species Alnus rubra. The sequence goes on along the minus strand of JAJPGS010000870.1, from coordinate 2,852,112 downwards.
CCCTCTCATTACAATAAAGTACCACCCATCTAAAATTGAGAAGGCCTGGTCTAACTATCAAGCCACCTAAATGCCCGAGTAATTTTTAGCTCATTACAATAGTAAAATGTGAAAGAAAGTAAGAATATACATAAAACAGAAACAAAACGCTGAGCCGACAAGTAGAGGACTACCCTGCCACTGGCGCATGTAAGACACACGCCGCACCCAGGCCACCCCTACTGCAGCCAGTCAACAGTCCTTCCCGAAAACACCACCCAGCCGGCCTAAAAAGTGGAACGTGGTCCTCATGAGCAAACCAAACCCTCAACACGTGCAAACCATGCTCCGAGCGTGGAAGTTCAATATCGCCGGTGGTTGAAATGGTAGGAACAGAGGCTGACGGCGAACAAACACTACTGGGTCATGTCATAAAATCTCTGGTGTATCAACGTAGATCTGACTGAAAAGAAAGCGGGAAGAACATGAACGAAGGTCACTCCCAAGACGACTTAAACGAAATGTATCTGTCAAAAAAAAAAAAAAAAAACAACAACAAAAGCACAAATAACCAAACTCCATAGCCCCAACAGCTAGGAGAACAGACACCACCACCGGAAACTTACCGGGGGAACAAAAACTCCCATTGGAACAAACTAGGGGAGACAAAAAAACCACCCTAGCTCATAAAGAAACTAGAGGGAGAAACATGAGGTCTCGACAGGATCATGGACATACCCTAACAACAACATGACAATTGACAAGCATCCGCATAGATTTTGGCATAAACATTAAACCACACGCCGTTTATATGATCCTCCAAAGTCCAAAAGATGGCACGACTGTCTAAATGATACGCATGCATGCAAGATGGATATCACAAGAATTTTCCACGCTTTCAACTACAATTTTGGATTTTAATTGATAGGATTCATAGAGACAACTGAATTTTCAGATTTAACTTGTTTGTCAAAATGTTTCTAGCTCAACTCTTTTTTGCCTTTTTAGAAATTATGTTCGGCTCATTCTCTAATTTCTTTTCAACCCATAATTTCTACTATTTTCTTTTTTTTTTATATATTCGAAATTTTTTTAAAAATTCAAAACAAAACAAAAAAAAATGCGCACTCTAAATAATCTTTTTCATCAAATCCTTTTTTATTTTTTTTTATTTTTTTAATCTCTTTGGACTGAATTTAATGATATTGATCATCTATTCATCTTTATGATGTAACAAGAAATGAAAAGAGATGAGACAATTTGAGAAAAAATGATTCTCGTTGTATTGAAAAGCACTGTGTGTTGTATGTATAAATAACAGATACAGGGGAATAAAGCTACGAATAGAAAAACTAACAAAGGGAATATTTGCACGCCAGCTCATCATAACCAATTTATAGAATATATTCAATCCAGCAACAATAAAATAGTCGCTGGAATTTGAGACTATCTAAAAGCTTCTGGAATAATGCTGACTCGATTTATGTAGATACCGTGTGATCGTGATACTCCCCCTCAAGAGGAATATAGATGTTTAAGATATTCATCTTGGAAAGTAAAGTCTGAAAAGAACCCGACCAAGGGGTTTTGTAAACAAGTCAACAAGTTGATGCTGAGAAGTAATATGCATAGTCCGAAGAAGACCTTGCTGAATGGTATCACGAACGAGATGACAATCAATGTCAATGTGCTTAGTTCATTCGTGACAAACAGGATTGGCCGCAATATGAAAGGAAGCTTTGCTATCACAAAAAAAGGGGAGCAAGCTGGGGATGAACAATAGCAAAATCCCGAAGTAAAGCACGCAGCCCAGTAAGCTCACAAGAACATGAAGCCATGGATCTATACTCCGCCTCGGTAGAAGATCGTGATACAGTATGTTGTTTCTTGGATCTCCAGGAAATGAGAGATGAACTAAGAAAAACACAAAAACCAGTAGTAGAACGTCGAGTATCAGAACACCCTGCCCAATCACTGTCACAAAAACGTTTGAACTTGAAATCAAAAGTAGAAGGATAAAAAAGGCCCTGGCCTGGGGCAGCCTTCAGGTAACGAAGAACCCGGATTGCAGCATCCATATGGGGTTGACGAGGACTTGCCATCTATTGGCTAAGAACTTGAACAGGGTAAGTAATATCCAAACGAGTGATCGTTAAGTAAATTAAACGACCAATCAAACGCTGGTACTAAGTTGGATCAATAAGGAGAGTTCCAGTATCCTTGGAAAGCTTCAGATTAGCTTCCATAGGAAAAGTAGCAAGTTTTGCTACAAGAAGGTCAATGTCCGCAAGAATATCGAGGGTGTATTTGCGTTGGCTCACAGAAATTCCTGTGGAATTTTGAGCAATCTCCAAGCCTAAGAAAAATTTGGCAGTACCCAAATCTTTAAGGCGGAATTAGGAGTTGAGAAGCTGAGTAAGAATTGAGACAGCTACAAGATCATTACTGGCAATGATTACATCATCCACGTAAACTAGGAAGGCAATGAAAGAACTTCCTTGTGAACGAGTAAATAGAGAATAATCAGATCGACTTGGATTGCAGAAAACCATGCTGCAGAAGAATCGTAGAGAAACGCGAAAACCATTGGCGTGAAGCTTGCTTCAAACTATATAAGGATTTGGTGAGCTTGCAAACCTTGGACTCCCCCTTGGTAGCATAACCGGGTGGAAGCTGCATGTATACCTCTTCATCTAAGGTACCATGTAAAAAAACATTGTTTACGTCACGTTGACATAAAGACTAATGCTTGGCAGCAACAAGAGCAAGCAATAACTGGACTATTGTGAGTTTGGCCACAAGAGAAAATGTCTCGTGATAATCTAAACCTTCACACTGCATATATCCTTTGGCAACCAAGTGAGCTTTATACCGTTCAATTTGTCCATCGGATTTGTACTTGACTTTATAAACCCATCGACAGCCAATCGATTTCTTGTTGGGAGGTAAGTCAACAAGAATCCAGGTCTTATTCTCCTCAAGGGCATTAATTTCAGCTTGCATTGCTTGTCTCCAAAGAGGAATCTTAACAGCTTGATGATAGAACTGAGGCTCAGAAACAGAAGAAACAAACATGCTAAAAGGCAAGTGAGCATTAGAAAGTTTATGATGAGCAATAACGGAGTTGAGATGATATTTGATACCTGAAGGAGGTGCAGAAACAGCCAGTGGAAGAAAAGGTTGTGGATGAGGAGAAGTGACCACCTGGCAATGAAAATCCTTCAAGTAGGCAGAAGGATGAGTGATTCGTGTAGAACGACGAGAAAGAGGCAGAGATGGCTAAGAGTTGTCATTAGGAGGTAACTGAGGAGATTGAGCAGGATTAAGAGGAAAAGAAGGAACAACAGAATCAGAAGTGGATATATGTGAAAAATCAGCAGAAGGTAAAGGAAAAACAAAACAGATTAGACGCATAGGGAAAAATAGATTCATGAAAGACTACATCCCGGGAAATGAAAGAAGTTTTGGTAGAAAGATCAAATAAAATATAGCCTTTAACACCAAAAGGGTAGCCTAAGAATATGCATGGTTTAGGTCTAAGATCAAATTTATAACGAGAACGAGTTAATGTAGAAGCATAACATAAACACCTACAAACCCGTAAATGAAAGTAAGTCGGAGATTTTTGAAATAAAAGCTCAAAGGGAGATTTGTTGGAGAGTAATGGTGTGGGGATTCTATTTATAATATGGGCGGCCGTAAGAACACATTCCCCCCAAAATGATAAATGAAGATGGGCTTAAAAACATAACACTCTAGCTACATTAAGTAAGTGTTGGTGTTTACGCTCAACTATCACATTTTGTTGTGGGGATTCAACACAACTACGTTGATGAAGGATGCCTTTGTAGGCAAAAAAATCAGACATGAGGAACTCAGGACCATTATCTGTGTGTAAGCATTTTACTTTATGTGGAAATTGTGTTTCAACAAGATTTACAAAGGACTGAAGAAGAGAACGAGTTTGTGATTTTTGTTTCATTAAAAAAACCCAAGTAAAATGACTATGATCATCTACCACTGTCAGGAAATAAAAGGAACCATTATTAGATTTAACAGAGAACGGACCCTAGATATCTCAATGAAGTAATTCAAAAGGTAAATCAGAAATTGAAGTGCTGATAGGAAATGGAAGTCTTTTCAGTTTAGCAAGAGGGCAAATGGTGCAAATATGTTTAGAATTAATAGAAATGTCTGCAACAGAATCAAGTAGCAAATTAAGCCTCGAAGAAGATAAATGGTCTAAACGAAAATGCCAAATATCATCTGATACATTGTTGATAGAAAAAGCAGAAGAAACAGATGAAACAAAATCTGTTTGCACCAAGTAAAATAAGCCATGCTTCTCTTCACCCACTCCAATTGTCTCCCAGCTGGTCAGATTCTGCACAAAGCAAAATTTGTGAATGAAAATGAGGCAACAATGAATGTTCTTAAGAAGTTTGTTGGCAAAAACAAGATTGAAGGTAAAGGATGGAATACATAGGACATTGGTCAAGAGTAAAGAATCTGAAATTTTCACAGTTCCGATATGTGTGACCAAAGCAACTTGCCCATTGGGTAATTTCACATATGAAGAAACAACAGCAGTGATGGTTGTAAAATATTTGATAGAACTGACATATGGTCAGTGGCCCCGGTGTCAGTAATCCAAGGGTGTTTATGAGGAACATTGGATGCAGCAAGAAATGTTCTAGATCAATAAAAAAAACATAATGTTGTTTATTCAAGAGAGATTTAGGTAAGGAAAAGAAATTACCTGTCACCTTTAAGAAAATGTGATCCGGATGATTAGAACTACCTACTTGATGTGCAGCAGGTGAAGAATTAGATGATGGAGGTTTAAGAAGAGCCAAAAGATGCTGACATTGCTCTTGAATGATGGAAAGATGAGCAATCGAAGTACCCTCAGAATCTTGAACAGTGTTAGCTGAAGAAAAATGGCCTATGTTCTTCGTGAATTTAAAACCAGGCGGATAGCCATGAACTCGATAACATTTCTCCACCGTGTGCCCAACAATCCCACAGTGGATGCATATTGGTTTAACTTTATGTGGAGCCTGTGGTTTTCTAGAACGGGTGTTTGGTGAAGAAGAAGAAACTTTACTCATCATAGCAGCGGAATTGTGAGAGAAATAGCCAATAGAAGCAGAGGCTTCACGCTGACGTTCTTCTTGAAGAACTAGAGCAAAAACTCGATTGATGGGAGGCAGAGGATCGATTAACAAAATCTGACCCCGAAAATGAGAGAATGAGTCATTCAAGCCCATAAGAAATTGAAAAACATACTCATGATGAAAGTATTCATTGATAGTTTTCATTGAACCATAAAAGCAGTAAGGGATAGGTCCGTAGTTACTGAGCTCATCCCATAGAGCTTGTAAAATATGCTCCGACGAAAAGATCATCCTGCGAGAGGGAAGAGATAGATTTTTGAATCTGGTAAATGCGTGGTCCATTCTTCTGTGAAAAACGCTCATTCAAGTCTGTCCAGACATCTGCAGCATTATCAATGTAAATAACACTGGTAGCAATATCTCTAGAAACAAAGTTTAAGAGCCATGAGGTAACCATTATATTGCAGCGAATCCAGGCATGATATTCAGTTCCTGATTCATCAGAAGGTTTACCCAATGAACCATTTAAGAAACTAAGCTTATTTTTAGATGTAAGAGCCATCACCATGGAGCGACTCCAGGTATGGTAATTATCACCATCGAGGAACTGAGAGACAAGAACAGTCCTTGGACCATCTCCATGGTGGAGATGATAGGGAGAAGAATCTTCAATGGAAAAGGTTGAAGACGATATGAAGCAAGAAAAGCGTAAATGATTATCAGAATAGCTATGATACCATAACAAGAAATGAAAAGAGATGAGAGAGTTTGAGAAAAAATTATTCCCGTTGTATTGAAAAGCACTGAGTACTGTATGTATAAATAACTGATACAGGGGAATAAAGCTACGAACAGAAAAACTAAAAAAGGGAATATTTACACCCCAACTCATCATAACTGTTAGTATTTTATATTGGCAACATTCTGGTTGACAAAAATACGTTATGTAACGGTTGTTTTTTAACTGGATTATTGGTTCTATTCAGAGTCTTCAAGTAATATCGACAGTGTCTCATTTCATACCTTGTGTATGGTCACAAGTTTCTAGAAAGATGTCCATGAAGATTCCATATAATTTCCAAGTCAGAACAGCCGGTTCTTGTGCAACCGTCCGGACGGGCCTTTGAAGGCGTCTTGACGCCCCGCAGTGTTTAGAAGCTTCACCATTGAAAATGTTCGGACGTCAGAACAATATCGTCTGGATGCTAGGTCAAGCTATGCAGAGTCCGACTAGAAATTGGATTTCATGTTCAGACACGGATCAGGAAACAGCAACCGTCCAGACGGAATGGCAACATTGTCCGGACACTTTTCAGGTTTCCAGAAAGATTTTTGTACACGTCTCAGTGTTTTTATCATAACTCTCTGCTCAAGCATCGGATTGAGACAAAATTGGTGTCGTTGGAAAGCTAAGAAAAAATCCTACAACTTGAGTAGCCGGATGATGAATATAAATGTTCAGAAAGCCCACCGTCCGGACGGAAAGAGAGTAGCGTCCGAACGGCCGCCAGAAATTCGAGAAATTTCGGAAACGGAAATAGTTAACCGCCCGGACGCCCTTTGATTGCCGTCCGGACGCCGCCTAGAGGACTCTGATTTTTAGCAAATTTAGGTTTTATGAAGCCTATAAATAGAGGCCTCTAGGCATGTGTTTTGTACATAACTCGGTGTTGAATTCTCTTAACTTTGAGAGGTTGTTTAGGGAGAATCGAAGATTAGCTAGCTCTCAAGCCCTTGCCGGTGTGTGCTCAACAGTTCGTGTGAAGTCTATCTTAGGGGTCGGCCCTAAGGTAAAGGAATCCATCAAAAACCCCTTCAGGTGGAAGATCTAGTTGGGAAGTGTTCACGATAGGCTTCGTGTCAGAGTTAAAAATATGACTACTGCATAACGGTATGTGAGTATGAGTGTCTTATAGCTAACTTTGTTTTTGGATAGTGGAGTTCCTGGGTTTGGCTGCCCCGGAGTGGTTTTTCTCTTCACAGGGTTTCCACTTTGTAACAAATATCTTGTCTTATTTAAATTCTGCATTTAAGATATTTTGTTGCACACAAACACACACACTTAGTTAAATTAAAGTCATTATTTATTTTTAATAACCAATTTACAGAATATATTCAATCCAGCAACAATAAAACCGTCGCTGGAATCTGAGACTATCTAGAAGCTTCTGGAATAATGCTGACTCAATTTATGTAGATACCGTGTGATCGTGATATGATGTACTCATTATATTCCACGTAATAAGACTTGGTTATTTGTATTTTGACGATCATCTTAATTAGGGCTAACAATTTTTTGATACGATCTGTGAACTCGACATGAACCTAACATAAAATTAAAAAGTTAGGATTGAGAAATCTGATGTTTAATCGAATTTGTCTGGGTAGGATTGACCTATATAATCTTATATTATATCCATGCTTCGACAAGATCCGAACTCAACACACAACATAATGGAATGCAATTTATTTACATCGACTCATGAACTCGATACGAACCCAATACCAAATTAGAGGTTTAGGATTTATCAATTTGACTCATTTAATTAAATGAGTTGTGTTATGGTTGATCTATATAATCTTATATACCTATACCTCGACACGATCTGAACTCGACACATAAACATGAATTATCACCCCTAATCTCGACTATATCTTTGCTGAGTAAATCATGCCAGTAAAAATATATAAAATATGCTAACTCAACAAAAATGTAGTCAAATACACATTTATGTTTATCTAAAGGAATATGTTGTGATATGTGACGCCCCGCTATGACTGAATATTAAACGTCCACAAAAGACGCCCAGATATGACTGAGTATATGAGTCAAAAGAATCCTCTTCCGGAATTTAAGGATTGATGCCATTCCATTGCAGTTACGGCCGTCCACCAATTAAATACAGTCTATATTTTGGCCAGAAAAACAAATGCAGTGTGGTGCCTAAACTTTCGGCATATCTCTGTTCGCCCTACTATTGTTCAAATATTAATTACTTGCATTAGCTTCTTAGTGGTTTAATTGAAGATATATTGACCACAAGAACGCATTGGGAAAAAATTGAAATATATCGAGGAAAAAAGGAACCAAAGTAAACTTTCTCCATTGTTACCGTGAATGGTATCAAGCACTATCCTGTTCTGTAACCATGTTTATCAAACAAGGCCGAAATGACAGTGAAAAAACTCTCCTTCATATTTAATATAACCAAACTGGTAAAAAAAAAACAAGGAAATTCAGGAAACAAATCATAATTATGGAAAAAGTCAGTATTCATCTAATGAGATAATAAACTTTGTCAACTTACTTTCCATTCGAACCCACTTTAACTTAAGTCTGTCATATGGATTTTTCTTACTGTTCGTTCTTCTTTCTCTAATTTTTTTGTTCTCCTTTCAGCTATGTCAACAATACGAGGATAAGAAAAAAAAAAAAATCAAAAACTTAAGAAGATCAAGTAATAAATCCTAATTATGGAAAAAGTCTGTGACTCGGTATTCATATCTATTCATAATATTCTAGAAAAAATTACAATTTAACCTCTTAAACTATCAAAAAGTTTTAAAAATATCCATTTTATCGAAATATGCCTATAATACTCCTGTCATGTGTCATTTTTCAATTAAAAATATAATAAAAATAATAATAATTTTTTTTAAACAAAATATTAAAAAAAAAATGAACGTTTGGGGGTGGCTGCAGGTGGTAGCCGGCCCCCTTGGGGAGGGGGGTGGCCTACGAGCACCCCTAGATGGCTCCACCCCCCTCCCCTGGCAATCACCCTCCAAATACCCTTTTTCTTTTTCTTTTTCTTTTTAAAAAAATAGTTCTTTTTTTGGTTTTTAGTTTTTTTTTAATTAAAAAATGACACGTGACAATAATATTATAAACATATTTCGATAAAATATGTATTTTTAAAACATTTTGGCAATTTGAAGGGCAAAAGTCCAAACATTGGCGATACATAAACCAATTGCATAGCGATTAACTGTTTGGGAGCTAAATTATAATTTTTCCAATATTCTATGAAAAGCCATAAGAGCGTTCAACCCACTTGGTTTGCTTTTATATGAAAACATCGTGTCCCTACTACAATTAATAACAACGGCAACGGCAGAAAAGAAGAATTCTTATCTTTTCTTTAATTTCCTCGTGGTCCTCACCCTCCATGGCTCCATTATGAATTTTTTTTCTGGGCCCTAACCTCCACTATATAATAGCGTGTTAGAGTATCCATTTCAGTACTCAAATATACCCGTTAGTTACAATGGAACTGTCAAAGATCTCCATTACCCTTCTCATTATTGAAGCTCTGTTCATCTCCCACATACAAGTCCAGGCAGCCCCCGCAAACTCAAACCTCTTCAGAGAATACATAGGAGCTGAATTCAAGAACGTTAAATTTACTGATGCTCCCATAAACCAAAATGTTGAATTCCACTTCATTCTCTCCTTTGCTATAGACTATGACACCTCAGGCTCCCCTTCTCCTACCAATGGAAAATTCAACATCTTCTGGGACTCAGATAATCTCAGCCCCTCCCACGTGTCATCCATCAAGAGCACCCACTCAAACGTGAAGGTGGCCTTGAGCTTAGGAGGGGATACTGTGGGGAATGCCTTTGCTTTCTTCAGCCCCTCCTCAGTGGATTCATGGGTTTCTAATGCTGTTTTTTCGCTCACAAGGATCATAAAGCAGTTCGATTTGGATGGGATTGATATTGACTACGAGCACTTTAAGGGTGATCCCGACACCTTTGCAGAGTGCATCGGACGGCTCATAACAACTCTGAAACAGAATAAGGTAATCTCATTCGCTTCCATAGCTCCATTCGATGATGATCAAGTTCAGAGCCATTACTTGGCCCTTTGGAGGAAATATGGGCACCAAATAGATTATGTAAATTTCCAGTTTTATGCGTATGATAAGGGAACCTCTGTATCTCAATTCATAGACTTCTTCAACACCCAAAGCTCCAATTACAATGGTGGTAAGGTGTTAGCAAGCTTTATTAGCGATGGAAGCGGTGGATTATCACCCGAAAATGGGTTCTTTACTGCCTGCAATAGTCTCAAGAATCAGCAAAAACTTAATGGTATCTTTGTTTGGTCTGCTGATGACTCCAAGGCAAATGGTTTCCGCTACGAGAAGCAATCACAAGCACTTTTAGCAGCTCCCAACTAGTATTTACTCCAAATTACAACTTCTGTAATAGATGAATTAGATTCCTGTTTCATGTACTACAGTACTGTTATTGTTATATATATATATATATTTCATGTTCCTGTTATGGCATAGATTTTCCACATTTATGGGATCTTGCAGGAAGCTGGGTGGATAATGTTCTGATCTATTGTTAAACTTTTGCAGAATGAGAAAAGAATCTGGTATATATGACCAATTAATCGTGTGATTTTGTGTCAAGAATGATGAGTACTCTCCTTTTCATTTTCTTATATTAAAATTAAGGGATAATACTCCATTGGTACTGAGTTTACGTGTTTTTAATTTAGTACCTCAATTTTGTTTGGTATCATAGGTGGTACCTGATTAAGGGTAAAACCATTTGGTACTCTGTTAGATTTTCCGTCCGAATTTTAACGGCTCGCCACGTGTCAACCGCTGAGGTTGACACGTGGCACTACATAAAAAAAATTAAAAATTAAAATCTTTAGAAATGATTAAAAATAATAAAAAAAAAAAAAAAAAAAAAAAAAGAAGAGGGTGGCTGGCCACCATGGGGTGGCCGGCACCCCATTTTGGCCAAGAGGTGGCCAGCACCCCTTGGCCGGTCTGCCCGGTCTGGGTGGCCGAACCACCCATAGGGTGGTTCGGCACCCACAGTTGAAAAAAAAAAAAAAAAATATATATATATATATATATATATATATATATATATATATATATATATATATATATATATTTTGAAGGGTTTTGGCCCTAGGGGGTGGTTCGGCCACCCCCTAGGGCCAAAACCCTTCAAAAAAAAAATTTTTTTTTTTTTTTTTTTCAACTGTGGGGTGGCCGAACCACCCCAGACCGGCCAAGGGGGTGGCTCAGCCACCCCTCTTCTTTTTTCTTTTTTTAATTTTTTTTTAAAAATTTTATTATTTTTAATCATTTTCTAAAGATTTCAATTTTTAATTTTTAATTTTTTTTTATGTAGTGCCACGTATCAACCTCAGCGGTTGACACGTGGCGAGCCGTTAAAATTCGGACGAAAAATCTAACAGAGGTACCAAATGGATTTTTACCCTTAATTCAGGTACCACCTATGATACCAAATAAAACTGAGGTACTAAATTTAAAAACACGTAAAACTCAAGTACTAATAGAGTATTTATCCCTAAAATTAACAGTTGAATATTCCACAATAGAATCTAGTCCCATCACAGTTAAATGTCTACGGGTTATATAAAATATAAATGAAGTTTACAATAGATTCTATATATATATTTTAGTATCTTAATTTGCCCTCATAAATATATTCTCTTCGGGGGAAAAGAAATACTACTATTTGTTATTATTTTAGCTAAACTCTATGAAGTTTTTCTTCAACTGAAGACGCGTCTAATCACCTTGACTCCAAAGTCTAAAAGCGGTGGAGAAAAGTCAAAAAAAGTGTGAGCGGTGGTCTTTGATGGGACCATGCGAAAACTGTGCTAAAGATAGGGGCGGTGGAGTCACTCTTTCACTTTTGGGTAATACTTCAGTGAAGCAAAATTTCCGGATGATTTCCGGAAATTTTGCTTCTCCCTAGCACTTCCCTTCACTTTTTCCCATTGAAAAGTCATTGCGAACATACGCATTGAGATACCTTCACAAAAACAAAAAAATATCGAGTTATACACCATTGAAAAATAAAGGTACTAAACTAGCAGTGCCCTTATCGAAAAAAGGTATCAAATTATATAATATTTTAAGATATGAGTATTGATCTAGCAAACGTTTCAAATTGAAATATCTACATTTTCAAATGTTTCACTTAAGGGTACTCCGTTAGGATTTGTTGTTAAATCCTGCCAAAAATTTTAAAATATCTGTGTTTTTTTCTTTTTTCTTTTTTCTTTAAAAAAAAATTATAAAAAATTTCAAAGATTTAAGCATGAGTATTTTTGCAAATTTCAATAAATTCTGACCAATACTTAAATTCTAGCATTTTTTTCCATTTTTTTACTTAAAAAAATAGAAGTATTTTGGATACTCCATTAGTATTTAACAGCAAATCCTAACAGAATACTCTTAAATGAAATGTTTGGAAACGTAGATACCCTAGTTTAAGATGTTTGCTATTTCAGTACTCTTCTTTCAAAACATCATATAATTCAATACCATTTTACGAAGTTATCTCTAATATATAAATATATAAATGAGTAGAATGTTTAGAGTATTTCTTGCTGTAAAAGGTATTTTAGCTAGTTAAAAATTAATATTTTCAATTTTACTTATTTTTTAATACAAATTTAGACGAGGAGGTATTCTAAAATAATTCTTAATATCGTGTATCTCTTCACTTTCCCAAAAAACCTGATCTAAAAACCTAGCCCAAGTGGTAAATGTAGATCGCTCGGATCGTTGGAGTCTGAAAATCTCGATCGTTGTCGCCTCTACCTTGGATCGTCGAACAACACTTGAAGGTAATAAGGTATATTCTCGAAAATATTCTACTCGATCTTGTTACTTAAATGTGAGCAGTTGGAAATCGGTGAGTTCTTTTACTTTTGTCATGGTTTTATTTATAAATTGGTGTGTGTTGTTGCGAGTTATGTATGTCAGTATGGGTAAGATTTCGATTTGTGAGCTGTATATGTGGATGAATGAGATGGCTTCGGAAATGGATGTTTGTGAATACTTTATTAGTTGAGTGAACATATTGTTCGTGTTTGTCTGTATTTGTCTTTTTAGGTAGTTGAGTGAACATGTGGGTTGTGTGAATAAAGTAAGTTGTGTACAAATGGGGCATGATTCTGTGTTTGTCACTTTTGAACATTGTAGTCCCCTTAAGCATGTGTTATTAGGGATGTTGAGCATTTTAACACCTTTTGCTGCTACATGATGTGAACATATGCAACGTATGGTAAACCTTTCATACCAATCACAAAAACCATATGTTGTTCGACCTTATTATTTATCTCTTCAAATTATATTTTCCATTACAGGTATGCTGGTCGACGTGACTATTCATCATGGTGGAAGAGTACAACACAATCCATTTGAGTATATTGGGGGGAAACTGATTTCGTTAGAGAATATGACATGGACTACTTTTCGGTCTTGGAAGTTGAGGAATTGGTTAAGGATCTTGTTTATCTAAATGATTTAACTTATTGGATGGCGATAATATGGAAGAAGTAGGAAAGCATTTGAGAAATAATACAGATGTTGTGGGATTACTGCATATATTAGAAGTGGAAAATAGGAGTAGTGTTCACATCTATGTTGAACACAGGATTGACAAGGTTGTATTTGTTGACCAACATTTGTTATTGCCACCTCCCGGTCCACATCTTGATGGACCAAATGATGATGTTATTATTCGAGATGGGCATGGAATCCCAGAGGTTGATGTAAGTTTCGGAGATGGGGATTGTATTCCTAATGCTGAGGGAAATGTGGGAGATAAGGATGACATTCATGTAGAGGGTAGAAGTCAAGACAATATAAGGGTTGCTATTGGTGCAAAAGGTACAAGAGATAAGGCTGTTAGAGAGAGAGAAAAAAAAAAAAAAAAAAGATAAGAAGAAGAAGAAGAAGAAAAATGTTGCTATTTCCACTAAAAATGATGTGCATTGTAGAAAGAAAAGGATTGTTGCCACTAAACAAGGAGGTGCTAGGTCTGGTAGTAAGACCGGCAAGGCTACCCAAGGGGTTTGCAAGAGAGGTGGTAGGTCAGATAAAAGTGCTACTCAACGTGACAGTATAGGTGTAGATTTGGTAGATGAGGAAGAATTATAATTAAGTGATTTTAGTGTAACTGATGTAGAAGATGACGATTTGTTTACCACGCATGTCGAGCATGATAAGGGCTATATGAATAATTGGTGGGGAAAGCTTGCAAGTGATGGGTATCGTGATGAAGATGGTAGTGATGAAGGGTCAGAGTATGCTGACAGTGAAGAGTTGTTAGGTTTATATGGGTCTGGCGATGAGACCACAAGTCAAAGATGGACGAGGTATTGCGAGTCGACGCATGACATAAGAATACCAATCATGTTGGAGAAGGCATTGCTTTTTATCCATAAATATGTCTTTAAAAGGGCACTTAAATGGCATGCTATGCAGAATCAATTTGACTTCATATTCAAACACAATGACAATGTGAGGGTGAGTGCAGTATGTAAAGAGGTAGGTTGTCAATGGAGGATCCTTGCTTCTCTCGAAGCCAAGAAAGAATCAATACAGATCAAGACATTTAAACCTGAACTTGAATGTGGGAGCTAGTGCAAGAACATTAGGGCTGATACAGAATATCTTTCAATGAAGTATATGTCAAGCTTCAAGGATGATCCAAATGGACCCCATATGTATTACAACAAATGGTGAAGAGAGATCACAACAAAGTTTTCCCCCTTGGCCAATGCCGGGGAGCTAAAAAAATGGCACTTAGGGCAATATTTGGTAGTCATTCATATCAGTACCGCCATGCAAGGAGATATGGCGAGGCATTAATGAAGTGGAATCCAAGAAGCAATGCATTCGTATAAAGAGAGGGAGAATGCTTCCAGAGAATATATATTTGTCTAATTGCGTGTGAAAAATGATTCAAGTATGGGTGTAGACCAGTTATATGCTTGGATGCTTGCCATATAAAGGGAGAATACGGGGGCCGCTTGTTGTGTGCTATTAGAACGGATGGAAATGATGATATGTTCCCCATTGCATATATGGTTGTAAGGGTAGAGAGTAAGGCCTCTTGGGAGTGGTTTCACAATCTTCTAGTTGATGACATTTATGTTGGAAGTGGAGAAGGGTGTGGGTGGATTGTTATGTCTGAATGTCAGAAGGTAATGTGAATTGCCTGCTTACATTGTCCACTTTTTGTTAATTATTTTATTGATAGTGGACTTGGCATGTGTGCAAGGGCTTGGCGATGCAATTGATAAGTTGTTGCCACATGCTAAGCACATGTTTTGTGTATGGCATCTACATGCAAATTTTAAAACAAGAGGGTACAAGGGGAAAGCTTTCAAAGATGAGTTGTGGGCAACCACACGGGCACAAATGCAAGGGTATTTGACCATTATATGAAGGTAATATAAAAGATGGATGCTAGTGCGTATGAGTATTTGAGTGGTGTCGCTCCTAGTTCATGGTCTAGGCATGTTTTTTCTATACAATCCAAGAGTGATATGCTCTTAAATAACCTAGCTAAGATATTCAGTGCTTACATCAAAGATTCTAGAGATAAGTCGCTCTTGAAAATGCTGGAAATGATTTGACGACAATCAATGACAAGATTTTCAGCAAAAAAGGGATGGAATCCGAGCAACAACACACAGAATATGCCCCAAGATTCAGAAGAAGTTGAAAAGATCTAAGGATGATGTAAGAAATTATATACGTAGATGACAAAACGATTTAGAGTCTGAGGTTGACCACATTTATGATGCACGCTGAATAGTTAATGTAGCTGCAGCTACATGCACATGTGGGCAATGGCAGCTCAACGGTATCCTTTATATATATATATATATATATATATATATATATATATATATATATATAAACTTCTCTCTTTGTTTGTGAACATAGGAGTTCCTGGCCAATATCGAGCAGCAAACCAGTAAGTGTTGTGTTTGAAAGAGACTTATGAGTGTGTATTTTAAGGATGTAACCGGTTGTAGGATAACTAAATTGAAAAGTGTGTGTTAACGTGTAAAGGTTTGAGGAAGACATTTTGTGCTTATATGTGGTGTGCTGTCAAACATGTGTGAAAATGATATTTATAAATTCATAAAAAGTGACCTGGATGTATATTGGATATGATGAGATATGTGTGTGTGTGTGTGTGTGTGTGTGTGTGTGTGTGTGTGTGTGTGTGTGTGTGCTGTTAGAAAACGTGTGTGAATATAGTTGTATATATCTTAGGGATAATAACACTTTACCCCCCTGTTTTATTCACGGGGTGGCGATTTACCCCCCAATGTACCAAAATTGTTAGATGACCCTCCTGAACTTGCCAACGTGTGACAAGTTTAACCTTCCGTCCACTCACCCGTCTGTTTGGAAGGAAAGTCGGTCATGTGTGTTGCACGTGACCGTTTAATGCATTTTTCCTTCCCAAAATACTCCCGTCCCCATCAGATATTATACCCACACATGTGTCCATTGTAGTACCACCAACTTATGCATTTCTCCTTGCCAAAGTACCACCGACACCAAGATCGTCCTAGCCCTAACTGGCCGGCTCAAGAACTTTGACTCCAACGTGGGACTGAGCTTCGAGTCCAAGTTTACACGACCATTCTCGCAAAACAAGTACGTCGGCTCTTCCTTCCTTTCTCAAGTCATGGATACTTTATCTCTCATACATGGCTTCCACGATATCTACATCTGCAAATTCAATTCTTCCACGACGTGCATGTTTCTTTCAATTTCTGCAGGACCGAACTCTCACAATATCTCTCCAAAAAAACAAAGACTTGCAGCACCGAATCCATGGGTGAGAATCAAGGCTCATGGCACTTTCCATAAAGGGTAGGGCTAATATACACGTCATTTCCAAATCCATGCAGCATCGACACCCATTATTCTTCAACCTGTTGCCGTGCACTAAATCAAGACATGTTTTCTTTCCATATCGCAGCAGAAGACACGTGATCTTCCAGACCTGAAGAACCGAGAAACACACACTCAAGGATCACACGTTTTCCTTTAGATATTCAGCACCGAATGAAAGACACACCCTGCAATGCACTAAAATGGGAAGGAAGAGCCGTTGGGCAATCTATCACAATCCAACGGCAGTCCATCCCGATCGTGGCCAGCCAGTGTTCTAGGTGCGGTTTTGGTGCAATGGATGCACCAATGTACCAATCTCTGCAGTGGATGCTTCAAAAGGAACATCAGTTATTGGATACTTCCCGTATCAAGAGCTTGGTGATCATGACATGTGGTTAGTTGATGGAGGTTTGGCACGGTCTGGTTTGGGCAACCACAGAAATTGCAGTACAATAGCTCTTGATGAATCTACTGTTGTAGGAAAACTTACCTTGACATAAAAAAACATTCTCCACGTCCTCTGTTTCATGTTCAAAAAACAGAGCATGACAAAGTCGTTGTAACCAAAAAGATACGGTAGCATTATTTGATGGAAGAAGAAGAAAAGAAAGCATGCGTCATGCGTGGCTATCATGGTATTTGAGTTAGGAGGAGAGTGCAGAGAGTACAAAGAAGGAAAGGGACATGTGATGTGCTGCCTTTTAAGGTGACGGTTTTTGTTGGTAGAACTAACCTTATTTCTATTCATTCACCATTCATTCACAAAGATAAAACAAGCCAGAGAATTCCTCTTTTAGCGATCGTTGCACTGGTGAGTCACCGCGCCATGTTCGCGTGCGGCACGAGCAACTTCGGGGACGAGCCTATCCCAATGGAGATCTACGACCTACAACCTAAGATCCGTGAACCACTTGGTCGGAGTAACTGGATGGTGTTGGAGCAGCTGGACAGTCGGGTTGAATGGGTTTTTTTTTCCTTTTTTTTTTTAAATGCATGTACTTGTATGAAGGCTGTTTGGGACGAGGGTATTTTGGGAAGAAAAAATGCATTAAACGGTCACGTGCAACGCACATGACCGACTTTCCGTCGAAATAGACGGGTGAGTGGACGGAAGGTTAAACTTGCCACACGTTGGCAAGTTTAGGAGGGTCATCTAACAATTTTGGTACATTGGGGCGTAAATCGCCATCCCGTGGATAAAACAGGAGGGTAAAGTGTAATTATCCCTATATCTTAACATGCTACTTGCATGTTATATACATATATTTGTGTGATCAAGTCTTAACAATCAGATGTTATATATATAGCAGATGTTGTAATGTATATGTATTTAATTGGTTGTTGCTATATATATATATATATATATATGGTTGGTTAAATTTATAACAAAGTGAAAATATTTCCAAAGCGCCATTACGCTATCCAAAATATTTTAAATACTATAGGCATGTAATATTATAATGTCGTTACCTTACCCGATTAAAAATATGAAGCATCAATAATTTATACTGTTATATCATCCAATTCTATATGATTATAAATAAGATTATTTGTCTATAAACAAATGCATGGTAATATCTGAATAACAATTATATTTAAATCTGTAGCTGTTGTAATGCTTAGATAGAAAATAACCTCTTAAGAATAAGTATAGATATTCTTTTAGCATCTCTTTGCTAATTTATTATTATTGGATGAATATAATTATGCAATTGATATAATTATGCAATTGATATAATTACGGAAACTGTAAGTATCTTTATACTTACTGAGCGTGATGCTGGTGGATTTTTCCATAATATTGTGATCACTGCTTTATTTAAATTGTTTGCATTTGTGAAATTTGCATGTTTTATTATTTCTAATTAAACTGGTTAATTAGCGACTAAAACCGTAGGTTTTTGGTCAGCTGGAATCGTAGGCTTCTAGCCAGAGATAATAAATAAGCGACTAAAACCGTAGGTTTTTGGTTACCTAAGACCGTAGGCTTCCAACAACAGATAATTAAGCTTTAAGTGAGGAGACCGTAGGTTTTCACAACACGTTAATCCGGACAGTAAGTTCCATCATGAGAGGAGTGTAAAAGAAAATAATTAAGACATTGCATATAAAACTGTTATATCCTTACCTTATGATTATGTATATATTCAATCTGTGACTATGATTTACGACCGTAGGCCATAAATTGCTTACACATATAATTATAAAAGCCATATTACATTGTGTTGCATTTATTCAATAAATCAGTATTCATTATATTATTAGAAACAGCACTCACTTAGGATATTTTGTACTGTTGTTCTCGTTATGTATATATATTGATACATGATATGAGGATACGGACTATCAGGATTTCCCAGACTCTTATGTGGATCCTGATGGCAGTAGTTGAATCTAACTTGCCTCTTGTTTTATGGACTAATATGTCTTAGTCCATTATGTTAATATTTTGATAACAGTCTTTATATTTCTGTTATATGTAATAATGATACTATAGTTATTTTGGTTGTAAATTTTATGTGCTATATGTGGCACTAATACTATCACTATGTGTAATTATTCAGCTGTACTTTATCTATCTATTTTGAGGTATTTTATTTAGAAGTTCGGATGTGTTAGGTGAGATTTATCTTGTCTACAAAAAAATAAATAAGATACATGTATTTTTCGGCTACTATTATCGCACCTCTGATGTAGTAATGTCACGTAATTATTTCTTAATAATTACTTATGCCTTTAAATATAAGGCGGGGCGTTACAGAAATAGAAAGAGATGGAACCCAAGAAAAAAAATAATAATAATAAAAAAAAAAGGCAATATCACTTCTTCAAATGTTAGTATAACAATCTAAAAGGGGGGGGGGGGGTTAGTATAACATTTTTCTATAATTGCGTTTTATTTTCCCTTTGTTTACGAACTTTAAATTTTAACTTTAATTAAATGTAGGGGTGGGCAAAACAGTGCAAAACCGCACCGACCCGCCCCTAACTGTTTTTAGGTTGATATTTGCAGGCACGGTTTGGATTTTTGCCAAACTGTGCGGGGCGCGGTGTGGCATGGGTTTAATATTTTTTCATCATCAGATCCCCGCCCCACCCCTTATAAACCTAAAACACCTAAAAATAAAAATAAAAAACCTAAACCCCTTGTCCGGAGAGGCGGCGACTAAGCTCTGATTGTCCCTCACAAATCACCCTTTCTTCATCTTCATTAGTAATACCTTTGGATTCTTTGGCTCTGAGGACAGGCCTGGATGGCGGCTGAGATTTGCGAAAAGATCAAAGAAGAGACAAAACTTGAAAGTTTGAAATGGTGAAAGACACTGAAACCTGAAGGCTAAAACTTTGAAAGGAAAAGAAAGAGATGAGCCATGTGAGTAATCTAAAGGCTGAGATACATTTTCTGGCAAAAAAAAAAAAAAGGAAAGTATGAGATACATTATTGAAGGTTGATTTTGAAGAGTAAAATAGTAAATGGGGTGGATTGGAATAATCTAGAAGACTAGAAGTAGAAGCCACTTGGCGGATGGAGATGGGTTATTTTTCAAAGTGTTTGACAGCAGGCTACAATTGTTAACAACTCACCCACTCCAAACGGTGCCTTTGGCCATATGATAATAAAAAGTTCATTTCATAAATCATAAATCATTAAAATTTAAAGGGTGGAAATAAGTAAAGGTTAGACATAAGTAAAGAATGCAAGCCTGCAACCAGAGAATATAAGCCACGTGGGTAATCATTAAAGGCTTGCAGGTAGCAAAACGCAACACCCCCAAAAAAAAGTCAAAAACCCTTCCCCTTGTTCTTCATCTTCTTCTTTTCTTCCCCTATGCCGCACAGTGCCACAACCTTCCTTTTTCTCCTCTCTTCACACTGCTCCAATGCCTAAACTTCACCTCTTGATCTTCTTTCTTCAATGCCGACGACGATTACCCCTTGTTCCAGAACTTCTCAAGCGGTACGTTTCTGTAAAGACCAAGAAAATAAATAGAGAGTATAGCATTTAATAAATTATATTTATTAAATAGATGACCATAAATAGAAATTTCATAACCATAAATACATTCCGATGTCATCAACATCCATTTATCATTACAATTTCTCCAACCAATATCTCATAAACTCATTCACATATATTTTTATGCATATCTCTACATTATCTTATTATCACATTTCCATTCTTCAATAAATTCATTAACATATATCATATTCCCAACATAGATCTCATACAATACTCAACATTAATTCATGCCATCATTCGCAATACAAATCTCTAGCATCCTTCAACATCAATTCATCAACATATTTTCACAATATAGTTCGTAAT
The DNA here is from genome assembly GCA_028654335.1 of Alnus rubra. Lineage (NCBI taxonomy): Eukaryota > Viridiplantae > Streptophyta > Magnoliopsida > Fagales > Betulaceae > Alnus > Alnus rubra. Next base: position 2,830,966 of record JAJPGS010000870.1, on the reverse strand, counting down.
TATATATACAAAATAATCATCATAGAGTTAACATCAAATTAAACTAAACATATCAATTCATATATCAAAATTCATAAGATCCCTCAGTGAGTAGAATACTCACCTGACTACGCGAATATCAAGCTTAGGTCTCCTAGACACCACCTTGCAATGTATCACTATTGAATAACACATTACACTATTTAGCACTTTAAATAATTAACAGTCTAATTAGCACTTGAAACACTCAAGGTTAAACCGTTGGAAAACCCATAATATTTTTAAGGGTTTCAATCATTTACCATAAATCCTAGACACTAACTAAAACTCAAAAAATACTAACCCAAAGTATTTACTAAGGGCATTCCTAGCAGCTTCCCTTCCCTTCCCAGTCATTTTCCATACATGTAGGGAACAAAAATACTTTTTGCTTCCCAATCAAAAAATTTCCCACAACAGCTTCCTTTTACTTTTCCCTATATCATTAAAATAATATATATATTTTTATTTTACTTTACTTTATTCCATAAACTTTTTTTTTCTCTTTTATTTTACTGTCTTTGTCTTCTTCCTCTCTCGCCCGTCACTCTCGCCTCTCTCGACTCTTTCTCTCATCTCCGTCACTCTCGCCTCTCTCGTCGTGGGCTACTGGTGGACGCCGGAAGGTGAAGGCGCGGTGGCGCGTTTGAGATGCCAGGTGAAGGCGCGTTTGGATTGATTGGGGATTTTTTTTTGTGTATTTTGGTGGTGGTTTCCGGTGGGATAGGGTGTTGTGTTTGGATTGGGTTTTTGTTTGTCGTTGATGGTTGATTGGTAGTGATGCGGTGGGTTCCAACATGGAGGAGGTTGGAGTCGATGGGTTCTTTGATTTTGAAGGGTTGAGACCCGTGGGGAGTGTGTCCGGCCGTTGGATGTTGGAGAGGAGGATCATCGGCGAGATTATGGGCCGGTTGTGGAGGTGAGAGCACCGATCTCCGTGGCGGCACGCGCTGATGATCCGGTGGCTTGGGCTCGGCGGTAGCTGTTGTAGAGAGAGAGAGAGAGAGAGAGTTGAGCGTGTTGCAGAGAGAGAGAAAGAAGGCGTGCAGAGAGAGAGAGCATTTTTTATTATTAAACAATAGAGTGGGAAGTGAACAGTTATTCCCAATGCATTGGGAAGAACTGTTCACTTCCCAGGGAATGGCAAAGGGAAGGGAAGCTGCTGTGGTGTGATTTTTCTGACTTTTTTAAAATTTTCCCTAAAATGTAGGGAAGGGAACCCATGTAGGGAAGCTGCTAGTAATGCTCTAAGGGTTAGATATTAACATCACTATTTAACTATTTACTTATAATATTAATTACTAACCCGCAATTAATTTTATTATCTCATAAATTATTTTTACTCATTTTTTTACAATAATTACTAACTTATTAACTTAAATCATTAACACATTTAAAATAACATTAACCCATAAGAAAATCTTAAGGTTAACTTCACAAATACTATTTAAACTAAATTCTCATAATTATTTATTTTTTTACTAACATTAGCACCTAACCTTTAAATACATATTTTTTTACAAAACCCATAGCTAATTTGGGATTAATCATTACTATAACCACAATTAATCCACAAATTAACAATCTAGGTTTTAAACACTTAAAAACCTCCAAATTAATTTAACCCATCAAATTAGGGTTTCTAAACCTAAACCCAAATCACCAAAACACTAACCCAATCATAATATTATTAACCCAATAGCATTTACTAAAGGTTAATCACATGAAAACACCACTAAAATTAAATACCCAAAAGTTAGGGTTTGAGGAAAACTTACCAAAATTTAATCAAACTAAAACCCAAGGTTTGGGTTGCTTCAAGCAAGTTCCAAATAACCCATTATCAAAAGAAAAAACTAGATTAAACTCACATTTCAAGATTTTAACCAAAAATTACAAAATCGTGAGTTTAACAAAAATACCTCAAACCAATCGGTAAAAATGTAGATCGGGCTTCGTGTATCACGTTTCCGAAGTCGGAATTGAGTTTAGACGGTCGGATCTCCGTTGATCGGCATTTCAAGGTGAAAAACCAGGAGAGAGGGGGAGAATTTTCAGAGGAGCTGAGAAGAAATGGGCAATCTGCCCATTTTAATTCAGGTCCCGTCCCGACAGACCTCAAGTGCCCTCCGGGCGTGCGTCCTTTTAGTGGACGTGGGCCCAAATCCATGCAGTCCGGACGCATCAGGTTTGGCGTCCGGACACGCGACCATTTAATATTTATTTATTTATTTTCTTTCTATTTTCTTCAATTCTTGAACTTTAAAAATTATTCATTGCGTGTCCTATTGCATTTTCGAGTCATCTAATTAATCTTAGTCGTTTATCCACTAAATTTTTATTCTTAAAACATAATTTAAAATTCGAGACATTACACAACCCCCCCCCCCCCCCCCCCCCCCCCGCGTACGTCTTCGCCCCACCCATACCCGTATCGCACAAATTCCATTTATAACATGCGGTTCACGAGTCCAATTTGGCCAACCCGCAGGGGTGTGGGGCAGGGCGTCCCCGAGGCGACCCTTAATTAAACGTACTTCTATTTCAAGAATTGTAGGGATCACAACCTATGCATACTCGTGTTTGAAAAGGTAGAGACAATACAAGGACTACTTAGTAGATTGACAATGATTTGGGTGGAACGAACAATATTTATGTTATGTTGATATTTTGGTTTGGTGGATACTTTAGGGTGCTTTTGTGTTATCGGGATTTTGATAACCGAAAGAACAATGTTTATACTTTGATGTTGGGTCTTTGATTCCTGAATCATGGTGCTGGTTGTATGTTGACAACAATATATTTTTGTGGATGTATGTTGCTGTATTATGGTTATAGTCACTATTTGTGGTGATGGAACATTATTCATATGTTCATGTTACTATTTGGGATGAACAATAGCTGCATTATTTTGGTTGAATGAAGAACTATGTATGTTATCATCCCAAATCAGATGCTGACTATTATTTTGTTGATGTTTGTATTTTCTTGGCTATATGTTGCTTTATTAAGATTATGGTTACTCATTGTGGTGATGAATATCAGGAAGGGACTGATATGGAATTTGCGAACACTTAAGCATTTTAAATCCCTGGGTTTGGTAAACCCAAGGATTGATTTGGTGATGAACCATGCATGTGAATGGATGTTTATACTTGTAAAACAAATATAAACTAAAATAAGACATTACTACATCCTTCAGAAGGTCATTCATTCCATTGAAAGAAGCTGAATTAGTCAGCTGAAATAATTGTACCAAATGATACAATTGTCATCCATAAGGTTTTACAGGCATACACCTATATGCATATACAAACAAAAACTAAAATGGCTTTTTGCATACATGCAAACTTTCAAATAGGTTACAAGCATACACTAAAATTTAGCAGCAACATGGTCCAATCAACCATAATTCTACCAAAACAACAATTGTCACAAACAAAAACACCAACAGATGTGTAAGTGTCTTTTCCGAACTCTAAGGTCCTTCACTTCGTGATCCAGACACTTCAATTCTTTTTGCAGCCCATTCAATAATTCATTCTCGCATGGAGGTGTCTCTTTATCATACAAGAGAAAAAAACTACAACGCGCACCTTTCTACCACCAAATGAAAAAGAATGATAAGTAGGTTGACCACACTGATATAGGCATTCAAATTGATATAGGGCTTCGTATACGAACCTTGTTGGCTTCATACACACTCATAAAAACGCCTCCCAGGATTGGTCGTTGTCCATGAAGTTCTCACAGGAGATTGAAGCCCACAAAAGCAAATCGGTGCAGCCACATCCACATTGACTCCTGCCGAAGATGTTGAAGAAGAAGACAATGAAGGATACCATAAACCCTAAACAATAAGATTGAATAACTTTACCCAAAATTAAAAAATAGTACTTCAAAACGGTGAATAAACTGAAAGATACCCCAACCTTGTTCGACTTCCCATTGGAGATCTCATCTTTCCTTTCGCATTCTCCTTCTCCTGCTTCTGGATTTTTTTTCTTCCGCAACATCCTTCTACAATAATTGAAATCTGCAAGACGCTTGGGGTATTGTACACTTGTCCTCATTTCACACACTTAGGAGGCTGACGTGTTATGTCTGCCACATGGATTATAACACGTAGCGGAATGGTGGCTGGTGTTCTGATGCCCATGTGGCAATTGAGTGACTTTGACTAACGGTGTAATAGCATATTTGGACGGAAATATCATGGAGGGACTGATTTGGAATTCGCGAACACTTAAGCATTTAAAATGCATAATTAAAAGTGAGAGATTGATTTCAAATTGAGCATTTACCCAGGGATTTATCATAGATTTTTACTAGTTTTTTAGGGTAAAGTCAACATACTCCCCCTCAAACTAACACCCAATTAACAATGTCCCCCCAAACTTTTCAATTTGGATAATGTCATCTCAAACCATAAAAATTGGCAATGTTTCCCTCTTTGATGAAAATACCCTTAATAAAATAAAATAAAAAAATACCCCCCATTGGCCGGGTCGTCCTCCAGGGCATACGTGTAACACTCGGGAAAAATAAAGGATTTAGAAAAATTAGAAATATGGATGTAAAAGAATAAAATACTAAATTAAACAAACAATATAAGAAATGATAAATATAACACGGTATGCCTCGTAAGCATTAGGTCGAAAAGAACCAAAAATTAGAGTTTGATGAAAAAAGAGAATGAAAAACTAGGGTTTGTAGTGTTTTCGAATGTGAGGGAACAGTGACAACCTCGGTTAACCAAGCGTGAGTCTCGATCGACCAAGAGAATCATAGAAAGCATCTCGAGAACACTCGATTAAACCCCGATCGATGCTCGATCTACCAAAGGACTTATTGAAAGTCCATGGTCAATCCTCGGTCGATGTTCGATCGATCGAGAGTCATACAAAATGACTCAGTAGATCCCTCGGTCAAACCTCGCTCGACCAAGACAACCCAGCTTTGAAAAAAAAAAAATACTGTATAATCTTTTTTTTGGGAGAAAGATTGTTAGGAGTTTCGGAGAAGTTTTAGGGTTTTGAAGAGGAATAAAATCTAGTTAATGGACGTAACATAATGTAGACGAACATGCAGTAATAAGATGTAAGCGAAGAACTTAGCAAGATTTGTAAGTGAAACTCCTTACCAACAGTATTGAGATATGTTTTACATACAAATGTTTTATCATAAACTGTTTACACTATATACATGCATAATTTTAAATGTGATTATGAGCCTTACAATTTAGGTATTTTATGTGTATATATATTTAGGTATTTTATGTGTGTATATATATATAAAATCACAGAAAAAATTTAAAGAACCAATTTTCAAAGAGAAAAAAGTTTTTTAAGATTTTTTTTTTTTTTTTTTTAAAAAAAGAACATTTTAGAATGACCTAGAGTTAACTAGGGGGATACGCTTAATGACCTAGTGCTAGGTAAGAGACTATGCTTAATGACTTAATATTAAGTGGAAGAGTATGCCTAACGACTCAGTATTAGGTGAGGGAATACACCTAACAACTCAGTGTTAAGTAGGGAAGTACATCTAAACTCTAAAGACATATATAGTGTCTAGTGAAAAAGTACACTTGACGATCGAGTATTAAGTGAAAAAAATACGCTTAACGAAACTATAAATTAAACTAGTAACCCGTTAGCAAATAAATTGAAACATATAAACATATTATGCTTCGATATGATTCTGGAAAAGAAAATGTTAAAGACGTCTAGTTTTAGAATCTACTATATATAAAAGAAAAGTTTCCCTCTCATGTTGACATTATGGTTTGAACAATATGACAAAAACCAAAAAAAAGAAAGAAAAAAAATCAGCCAAGGGACAAGAACAAATGGGCCCTCGCTGTATATAGCTAGCTCAATTTGACCAAAACCAGCATTGCTATATATACTGGATAAAATCAAGCCACATGTGATCGTACGACAAGAGACTCTAGGAAATTAAGGTAGAAACTATGTGTAGACAATCATGTATACACTTCACCAACATAAGCCAACCATGAAATAAGCAAACTTAACCTTGTAAAGCTTAGGTTTCTCAGACAATAAGAATAGCCTCTTGATTTTTATTAATAGGTTTTTTTTTTAAAAAAAAAAAAAATTCAAAAAATTGTTTTTTTATTAATTTTTTATTTTTACTTTTAAGAGAATAAGGGTATTATAAGAATATTTTGACAAAAATAGATTTTTTTGGCACACTTTAGTAGTTTGATAACTTTGATGGATCATATTAGTGAACTTGAAAATTCAAGGGCCTATTCTAAAATTAACTGTTAGTTCAAGGAGTTTTTTTATATTTTTCCATATATATATTAGGAAGCATGGCTTTTAAATATCATTTTTTTTTTTAACCAAAAAAAAATGTTAACGACGGACCCATAAATACAGATGTTGAATTCCACCAGCTTCATCCTTGCCTTTGCAATTGACTACACAAGTAACAATAAGCCATCAGCCACCAATGGAAAATTCAATGTATTTTGGGAAACCAATCATCTGAACTCTATGGAAATTTCCCTGATGAATTGAAAGATAGGGACATTAATCCATTGTTAAAGTTGCCGTTGGCTTGTGTTAGAACAGTTCCCTTTGTCCTGAATACCGACCAAATCGCACCTACAAGAAAGAGAGAAGGTAAGCAATGTAGCCTGTTGGGAGTGCCGATCGATGAGAGATTACTCTTATGCTTTGCCTAGTAAGTTTGAGAGAATCAGTAGGATAGGACCGGGCTAAGAGACCGGTTCTATATGGGCTTGTCGGCCCAATTCCAAACAGCTTGGGTGGTGATATTGCCGTTGGCTTGTGTTAGAACAGTTCCCTTTGTCCTGAATACCGACCAAATCGCACCTACAAGAAAGAGAGAAGGTAAGCAATGTAGCCTGTTGGGAGTGCCGATCGATGAGGGATTACTCTTATGCTTTGCCTAGTAGCGTTTGAGAGAATCAGGTAGGATAGGACCGGGATAAGAGACCGGTTCTATATGGGCTTGTCGGCCCAATTCCAAACAGCTTGGGTGGTGATACCTTGGACAAAGTGGATGGCATCTTTCTCACCAAAGTCCATAGACTCTTGGGGGTTCAGAATGCCATATTTTCACCAACCAAAATGATCATAAAAGAAATACAAACCTAGGTGGAATTGATATCGACTATGAGCACTTCATGACCGAATGCATCGGACGGCTCATAATGAATCTTAGGAAAAGTGGGATCATTTCATTTGCTTGATCAATTGCTCCCTATGATGATGGGCGCCGGTCCAAAGCCCATCATTGGACCCTGAATTATTCAAACAACAATGGTTTTGGGCACCTTGCATGTGTGGAATAATATTAAAAATAATTCATCCCGATAATAATAATAATAATAATAAATACTAATGATAATTTAGGCTTACATTGTTAGCTGAGGTTCAAATCCTTTAACAGACTTAGTTTATGGGTTTCGCAACAGCTTAAGTGTTCATAGTTTAACAGTGCATTAATTAGTACAACATAATGCATTCAAAATAAGTAATATTACTCTTCACACTCATTTATCACATACATTTGACCCCGGGCAACAAATGCCTTTTTTTTTTAAGTGACTGATACGAAAAGTCACTTAAAACACGTCACGTTGTCAGTGTAAAAATGAATGAAAAAAGTAGCATTACTTGTAAGGAATTTCTCATTGTTATTTATCACCCACAATATAAATGTTTTTAAATTAAAATAAGAGTTTATATGATATGTGAGCTATATTAAGTGTCCTAAGAGACGTGTCTCACATGTTGTGCTATGATCTTATAAAGAGCAAGCCTAACCGATCGTTTTTCTCTCTTCTTTTTTACCCCTGGCCTTTTAATCTTGAAGATCTATCCCAACTACACACAACTTCTTATCTCCAAAAAAAAAAAAAAAACTTCACACAATCTCTTTGCTATAAATGGAGTAAGGCCCAAGCAATTGATATCGATGATCGTTAAAGCAGCAGGCCTAGAGCTGGTGTGCATAGACGAGTAATATTAGAAGTCTCTCTTGTATCATTTTTGTGTCCCTTCAAAAATAATGTAACTTTTAAAATCAGTATTTGATCCTCATTTTTGGTGGGACACGAGAATGACACATGAGGGACTTCTAAAATTACTCGTGCAGTGACGGGAAGCTGCAAACGTGCTTGCAATCGAAGCACAATTAACATGGCTGCAAAAGTCCTTTTCATGGAAATGACAAAGCATCTTCTTCAATTAATTAACATTCCATGATTAGAAAGTAGAAACCCAACCAACTCGATCTGATCAGAGAAGTAAACTGGAGTTGACCCCTGTCCCTTTATTTCAATTCCATAAGGCCTTCGTTTCCATCCCAAAAGTTGATTTCTTGGCGACATAGAGTTCCTTCTTTTCTCTTTTACGTCTAAATACACGTACAGATACATGAAAAGGACTATAATGCTTGTTATGCCTTATCTTAAATGGCTTTTCCCACATCGATCTTTCTCTGTCATTCTTTGTCAACTTCCCACCAAAATCTACAGTTTCGGGCCGGGTGAACTGAATTGTGTTAATTCGAAATGACCATTGATGTGGAGATTACCAGTTAGAAACTTAGATCCCTGTCATCATCAACGGCCTCCATGGCATTATAGACCATGCTTATTTCAATCAGCAGCACAAGTTTCGCTTCCCCCAACAAAGTTCTCGAAAAGTTCTTCAACATCGCTTCGTCCCTGCCTCAAGAGCACCACCGACTTTTGGACGTCTATCATCGATCATTCCACTCTTCTTTTGAGTAGACAAGCGCGCGGAGCTAGAAACCTAGATCCATGTCGTCAACCTCCATGGCAATTGTTGGGTTTTTAATATTAGCAAAATTTGGTGTCAAAACTTATTTGGTTTATTCAAGAAATAAAAGAGCCAAGCAAGAGAGACTATTGTAGGATATTCTTCAAGAAAAAGAAAGAGCTGAGTAATGAGTGTTGCAAAATATTAATCAAGAAAGAAAAGATCAATGATTTGAAAAATATTTTGCATAATTAATTGTTCTTAATTGGCTTTTATTATTAGCTATATTATGTTACCATAACAAGGGACACCGTAATTTCAAAAGGACTTGCAAAATAATATTTGCAAAATATTAATTTCAATATGGAAAGGACTAATCATGGCAAGTATCTGCACAGAATATCCCTGAGAAGGCAAGTTCTTGTTGAAGGAAATATTTATGAAGACTTTACAGCTCAGAAAGTCGATTTTTCCCTACAGTCTGTCCTGACACCTAGATGCCAGAGTCCAGACAACTAACTCAGAAACTCAGAGTCCTATGAAGGTCCAAACGGCTCAGTGAACACGAGCCACAAAGAGGATCAGTCTGCAAGAAGTCCGGATGGCCCAGCAGACACAAGCCATAGAGAGCACCCGTTTGCAAGAAGGGTCAGACGCTGATGCGATGACTGCGGGTGGAGGAAGTACTTTATCCAACCATTTGGACGCTAGGGTTTCATATCCGAATGAGCTTCAGTGATTTCTTGAAGTTTTAGTTGCAGGTCCAGACGCCAAAACTAGGTCCGGACCCCACCTATGCAAATCTAAGTTTGAGTAGAATTAGGATTTCTGAAGAATTCTTATAAATTTTCCTTTAAAAAGCTTAAAAATGTTAAGCATGAAAAAGAGTCTTCGGTTACTAAATTGTCTGAATCACATACCTTAATTGAATCTTTAAAATCTAAAAATATTGTGCTTGTTGAAAATATTAAATCACTTGAAAATGAATTAAAAGACTCTAAGGAACTTTCAAATAGACTATCTAGTGATAATTTGAAAAATATGCTTTGTGTTCAAAAAGATGTTTCTAACAAGCCAAATATGATTGTTGATAACTTGGATGCTTCTTCTACATATGCTTCTAATTCTGAAATAAAGTCTTTATTTGTTAAGCCTATGAAAGTTGAAGAAGTTAAGGTCAATATAGCATGTTCGAATAAGGGCAAAAATTCTTGCATGAATAACTATATGAAGCCTAAATCCAATGCTAATTTAAGGAAACAAACTCAAGCTATGTTTGTTCCTACTTGTCACCATTGTGGGATTGTTGGTCACATTAGACCAAATTGTTGTCAATTGAAATCCCAAAGAACTTGGAATAAGGAGAAAGATGTTGTAGAGCCTTCCATGTCTAAATATGTCCCTCCACATAAGAGACAACATTCTCAAAGATTTGTCCATCATTGTGGCGTCATTGGGCATATTCGACCACACTGTCCTCAGGTTCGCTCTTAGAAGCCTCAGATCAAGAAGTAAGAGCCAAATAAAGGTAAATATGGCACTTGTCGTCACTGTGGCAAGACTGGCCATAACAAATCCATTGTTTCAAGTTGAAGCCTCATAAGCCCAGAGATAATCAACTCTATGAAGGATTTTTTAGCATGATGAAGAATGTCCTGAGCAAATTGGACAAACTAGACATGGTTCACAACCCTGGACCTAGGGTCAAAAAGGTATAAGTAAGGAATGATGGGACCATTCACCCCTTGAGGGGGAATGGACTCACCTAGAGGTATGTGAATACATGACATGCCTAGGATCAAGATTCCTTATCCTAGAGCATGCCGGGTTCTATGCACTGCATCTTGATTGTATTGTCATATATTGTTGCTCCTGCTTTGCATCTTTGTTTGGAACTCCTTTTTATCCTTATATTTCTCTTATTTCTTTAAAGAGAATTTTTAGCAAGTATTTCATGGGATGACAGAAAAAGCAAGTCGAGCGGCTGCTTTTCTAGTAATATCAAACCTTTCTATGAGGACAGGTTTGTTTTTCTTTGTATATGCTAGATTTAGGCTTTGGTATCTTAGTCTTCTCTGAAAAGCATGTTATTGTTGGTTTTCTTTTGAGTATGTTTATTTTTCAACATAATTAAAAATGAAAAAAAAAATGGAGATGTAGTACAAAAGTTTTTTTTGTTTAGCTTTTCAGATATCCCAAATGTCTTTATCTGATATCTCAATCTTTATGCATTGATGAAATATGCTTATAAATTTTTGAGATTTGTAGTCTGATGTTTGTCGAGTTTCTCTGCTGCATATAACAGTTAGATAGTTTATTCCTCTCATACAATGAATTTGTGCATTATTCAAAGCTCCCCTAAGGTAAAAAAATTTTATCTCTGGTTTTTAACACTGAAAATTCTGTTAAGATTTTTTTTTTTTGCTAAGATGGTCAAATTGACCAACTCACTAGTTGAACTTAAAACGTAGAAATTCTAACATTCTTTCTAGGTTGCAGCACCAAGTGTTAAAAAGCAATAAATTTTCAGAAAATATAAATAAATAAAAAGATCATCTGCTGATTGTGCTGTTAAACTGTTCTTACACTTGTCCTTATAGAAAGAGTCAGTGATCAATTCATTACGGAAAGAGACGATCACTAACGAACTAAGTTAAAAGAAAAGAAAAAAAATGATGTAACTTAGGAAGATGTATCAGATGAGGGTTACTAAGTCCTAGTAAGATAATGTTTGACTTTTGACGAATCAAATAATAATTTTCTCTTATTTAGAAAAACTAGTTGTTCTTAAACCTTATCAGTAAACATGTTGCCTTGTTGAGAAAGCTTTTACACACGACACGCATGGCATAAATTGAATAAATTGGTTAAATTTCATATATGTAGAGAAATTTGTGCTCATAAATTACTTCACTCTCAATTATTTATTTGCATATTTTTTACTTGCTATTTGACTGATTTATCAGTTTTAAATACATGCGTGATTTGAAGCTAACGTTATAGAAAGAAAAAAAATCTGCATTTTCCTCTGAAATTTCTAGTTTCTGTGTGAAGCGTCCAGAATACTTAGTCTCTCGTCTAGACATGCTGATTGGTGTGTTTTTCAACATAGCACGGTTGTTTAGTGTGTCCGTTTTTGTTTAAACAACCCCTTTCTTTCCTTGGCTTGTTTTTATTGTGTCAGTTTTTTTGGATAGTGCATTTTACATTGAGTGAGAGAATTTCTCTTTTTTTTAAAAAAAAATAATAAAAATAAAAATCAATTATGCATATCATGTGTTCTACTGTTCATGATGTTGCACTTCATGCATGGGTCATTGTTTTGGTTTATTGCTAGACTCTGTATTCTTTGGGTACCCTTTGTCATTTCGTGACAAAAAAGGGGGGAAGAAGTAATTACCACTTTGATAGGGGGAGTAATTACTTTGATACTTCTTGATGTTGTGATTGATTAACATAGTTGTACTAATGTGTTTATTGGATATATATTCAATGATTTATCTTTAAGTTAATCTAAGTTACTTCAAATCTCTATGTGTTTAATGATGTGTTCATGTTTCAAAGAACACGGTTTTTGTTGTAATTGGTTTTATCACCGAATTGCCAAAGGCGGAATTTGTTGGATTTTTAATATTGGCAAAATTCAGTGTCAAAACTTATTTGGTTTATTCAAGAAAGGAAAAAAGCCAAGTAAGAAAGAATATTGCAGAATATTCTTCAAGAAAATGAAATAGCCAAGTAAGAAAGAGTATTGTAGAATATTCTTGAAGAAAATGAAAGAGCTGAGTAATGAGTGTGTTGCAGAATATTAATCAAAAAATGAAATATTTGTGATTTGAAAAATATTCTGCATAATTAATTGTTTCTAATTGGCTATATTATGTTACCATAACAAGGGACACTGTAATTTTTAAAGGATTTCCAGAAGAATATTTACAGAATATTAATTCCAGTATGGAAATGACTGATCATGGCAAGTATCTGCACAGAATATCATTGAGAAGGCAAGTTTATGTTGAAGGAAATATTTCTGGAGACTTTACAGCTCAGAAAGTCGGGTTTTCTTTACAGCCCGTCTGAACGCCTAGATGCCAAAGTCCGAACGGCTAACTAAGAAACTCAGAGTCTTATGAAGATCTAAATGGCTCAGTGGACACAAGCCATAGAGAGCATCCGTCCACAAGAAACCCAAACGGCCCAACAGACGCGAGCCACAGAGATCACCCGTCTGCAAGAAGGTCCGGACCCCAATATGATGATTGTTTACGGAGGAAGTACTTTATGCAACCATCTGAACGCTAGGGTTTAAAGTCTGGATGCGCTTCAGTGATTTCTTAAAGTTTTAGTTGTAGGTCCGGACGCCGCCTATACAAATCTGAGTTTGAGTAGATTTAAGATTTCTGAAGCCTATTTAAAAAGGCTCATAGGTTGTGTAATTTTAAGAAATTCGGTATTGAATTCTCTGTGTGTTAAGAGATGGTGTTTTGGCGTGCTAAGATAGGGTGTTTAGGCAGATATTATTAGATGTGCTAATTCTCTTAGAGTTTTTATTTGGTGTGGTATTGTTCAACCATTTGAAGTCTAATTTAGAGATGAGTTATAAGTTAAAGGGATCTATTAAAGAACTTTTCAGACAGAAGATCTAGTTGAGATGCGTTCACGTATAGGCACGTTTTAGAATTCAAGGTACGACTACTACAAAAAGGTTTGTGAATACTACTATTTTGTAACTAGCTATTTCTTCTGAATGGTAGATTTCCTGGATTTAGCTGCCCCAAAGTGATTTTTCTCTTTGGTACAAAGAGTTTCCACTTCGTAATCAAAATATGTCTCTATTACTTTTCTGTCTTTATATTTTGGTTGCATGTTTTACGGTTAATTACACCTTTTAGGAGTCATTATTATTTTTTAGCAATATAGACGATGCTTTTTTTAATTAGTGGCACAATGCTCGCTTTCCCAACAACATCCTTGAAAAGTTCTTCAACATTGCTTCGTCGCTAACTCAAGAGCACCCACCGACTTTCGGACGCCTATCATCGGTCATTCCACTCTTCTTTTGAGTACACAAGCACACGGAGTTAGGATTTTGGTTTATGATTGGTAAAATTAAAAGAAAAAGTAAGAACAAAATGAATTAATGTCAAAAATATTAACTAATATAAGTCACAAAATACATGAATAATAATTATCGTTTAAAATATATAGACGTAAGTTGTAAAAAAAATTTACGTTCACTTATTTAGTATTTTTCGATAACTTTTCCTATTTTGAAATGTATATATATCCATCAACACATTAACTAACTACAAGCATATATTTTATAAAATTAAAGGGAAAATTATAGTTTAACCCCTCAAATTGTCAGTCGTTTTGCAAGTAGCTTCACAAACTACTATTGCTTAAACTCTAGCCTCCCAAACTACCAAAACGTTTCAAAAATGCCAATTTTGTTGAAATATGCCTATAATATCCCTGACATGTGTTATTTATCAATTTAAAAATAATAAATAAAAAAAAGTATAAAAGTATAAAAAATAAAAAATAAAAAAAAAAATAAAAAAAAAGGTGTTTGGGAGGTAGCTACGAGAGGTGTGGTCGGCCCCACCCCCCAAACCCTATAGGTTGCTTTCCCCTAAATGGATTTCGGGGTGGCCGCGAGCCATCCCAAAGGTGGCGCCTGCCACCTCTAGCGGTGGCTCGCAGGCCACCCCCTCCCCAGCAGGCCCTAAACATCCAAATTTTTTTTTTAAAAAAAAAAAGTGTTTTTTAGTTTTTTATTTTTTTAATTGAAAAATGACATGTGGCATGGGTATTTTAGGCATATTTTGATAAAATTGGCCTTTTTGAAATGTTTTGTTAGTTTAGGAAGTCAAAGTCCAAGCGTTAGTAGTTCGTAGGGCTATTTGCAAAACGGTTAGTAGTTTAGGGGGCTAAACTATAATTTCTCCAAAATTAAAATATATATTCATCAACACATTCACTTTAAACGACAATCCAAATATAAAAACTTTATAATGATAATTTGATTACTTAAGATCCAGTAAATCGAGAAAATAAATCCACGTGAAAGTTTGACAAAATATCTGAAAATTTTCAAGAAGTTCTATGTTTTCCTTGATTTATTTGGAAAATTACAATATCTAGGTTTTCTTTTATTTTTTTAAGAAGTAGGTTTTCTACTTTTTATTCTACTTTTCGTTACCAATTATTAAAATTCGGGTGTAGCAAAAATTGTAAAAAGGCTATACTACTCTTGTGGTAGAAATGATACCCCGTTGAACTGATTCAAAGACGGATTTAGCAACCAATCCCAAAACCACAACCCAAAGGAAATCCGATAATAATAAGAGATATTGAGTAATATGTTCATCACTTAATGACAATTACGTACCATGCACGGGATACAAAGCAAGAACAAGCTTACTATCGAAAAAAAAATAGGGAAAAATGATATTTAGTTTTTAAATTTTGATTTGATTTGGATTTAATCTTTAGGTTTTTAATTTAAAAAATAAAGTCCTTAAATTCTGCCCAAGTTTCATTTGACATGTGTTTCATTTGACATACTTTGATAAAGTCAAAAATTAACGATTTTTCATTTATCACATGTGTTTCATTTAATAGTTTTCTATCTAATGTTACAAATCTAGAAGATTAAGATGACGAAGAAGATGGTTTTTGTTTTCAGATCAGTTGGGTCTTCTTCTTTCTTTCTTTCTTTCTTTTTTTTCCTTTTTCTATGGATGACTTGGCGCTTAATGATGTGGCATTGATATTAGGTGCTGATATAAACGCTAATGTGTCAATTGAGTCACACATGAAATATGACAAATTATTAATCTTGAGGAAAAAAAATGACAAATTAATGAACCTATTTAAAATTTGTGCAAAACCTAAGAAACATATTCTTGAAATTAGAATCTCAATGACTAAATTCAAATAGGATAAAAATATAAGAACTAAATATGATTTTTTTTTTTTTCCCCTAAAAATAGTTTATAAATACAGAACAAACCAAAAAGAAATTCATTCTTTCAAGGAGCCAAAAGACCGAAACTCTATTAAGTGAACCATTCTCCAACTAATTCATCTATAAAAAAAAAAAAAAACAATTGTCCACCTGCAATGAAAAAGAACGTAAATTTTTTACAAATTGATTTATAAATAATTTAATATAATCCACATATAAGAATGACTTAAAATATGCCTTTATATAGACTACAACTCGAATTAACCCTATGAAAGTAATGTCAAAAAAAAAAAAAAAAAAAACACCCTGACTACTATTTTGTCAATGAGCATCGAAGTTGCATTTGGGTCAATCAAACATTGACACAGTTTGGATCAAGTACTTATTGCCTGTTTTGACATTTCGTTGGGAAATAGAGATTTAACGGAAAAAAGAAATAGAAAAATGTTCATTTTTAAGCTTTTTCTAAACGTGTGTTTTGATCATTTTTAGAGTTTAAAAAAAATAAATACTTTTGGAGTTTTTTACCTAGCAGATCAACTTGTACTAAAAATACATTTTAAACTTCCTAATGCAATCCCAAACAATTAAGCTTAGTCATATACTTGTTAATCCAAACTTCAACTAATGATCTGCTTGTTTGGGCGTAAAATATTTTCTGAAAAATATTTTTTGTATTTTTCGATATTTAGTGTAACAAAAAATGATGGTCAACAAAAAACATTTTCAGTTTGACCAAAAAAACTCCCGTATCATGAAGTTATCGTGCTTGAACTCCAAGAGAAATGTTTCAGGAGAACCAAAAAATCAGAAATAACTTTCTACATTTTTGTGGTAGCTAGAAATGATACTATAGGGCTTTTAGTGCTTGGACTCAAACTTATGAATAAATTCATTCTTTATACCCATTTTATCACACCCACTACACTTCGGCTGATATGGAATGGGTTGAATGGCCACTTAAAAAAAAAAAAAAAATTACCTCCATTCAGCTCATGCCACACTACTTGTGTGAAGTAAATGTGATAAAATAAATGTAAAATGTAGCATTACTAATCTTTAATTGCAAGTGCGATCATCATGGTAAAACAATATCGTAATATGATTTTCCAATATGTAACCTTCTTGAATAAATTGTAGAAATAACCTTCTTTCTTTTTGAGTCGAAATCTAGAAGCCATCACAAGAGCTTTGATGTGGGACAAGACGAGAGATGATTAATTTTAAGAGGAAGACTTATGTCCTCTTTGAGTCATTTCAAAACTGATGTATCTTTTAAAATTATCCTTAGATCAAAACTTAATAATGATCTATCATATATCTAATGGTAATTTTAAAAGTCATATCAATTTTGAGATCGAGCACTCAAGAAGGATATGGGTCTTCCTTATAACATTACTCGACGAGAGATAATTAGGTCTTGTAGTTTTATTTTGGTTCTAACTATTATTGGGGTCCTTAGTATTTAATTTTATGTTTTATTTAATTTTCAAGAGTTAAAGGTATTATTTTATAATTTAATAAATGATTTTTGCCCAAGGTCAATTAGGTTATGGTTAGGGTATGGTCATTAGTTTAATTAATGGGCTTGGCCCAAAAACAATCAAATTAGGGTTATGGTTATGGTTTAGTTAATGAATCTATTGAAGTGAGACTCTAGTTCAACTTGAAGTCTCGTTAGGCCAATAAGACTTTGATTCAACCTGGATTAATTTCTATATGTTATTTTGTTCTTTATTTCTTTTGATGTTCACCCTCCATACATCAGGCCTCCATTGACTAATTACTAGAATAAATAAGGTGAATATTATGGCTGCTCTACCCTGCCCAAATTTGCCAATTATAGAAAGTCACTTAAACATCTTATTTTTCTTTCTTTTCTTTTTTATTTTTTCAAAGAAAAAAAGAAAATAGTCACAGAAACACTCATTCTAGTGGGGAAACTGTTGGGTTGTTGACCCCATTTGACAAACCCACAAGGGTATATAGGCTGTTGGGCCACACCCGATCTTCTTTATCAGCTTTAAATATTGGCAAAGGTTCACCTTTTTCATCTAGAAGAAACCCCACCTTCATTTTTTTCCACGTTCCACAAGAAAGAGGGGCATCATTGCATTGCCTAGTAGGATATATAGACTAATAGGCATGATTATGGTTCCTAGCCTAGGATAAGTTGGCTATCCCAAGATCCCTTTCTTTTCCATAGAAAAACCAAAGGCAAAAGAAAATGGGAAGCACAAAAGCTAGTTCGGTAGAGTGGGATTGTGGCAACTCCGGTATCAAACAAGTGGGGCCTCGGCCCTCATGCTAGCTTCAAAGTTCTATGGAGTCCATTTAGGGTAGGAATTTGGCGTCTAAATAAATAAATAATACCAGTTTTTTTTTATATAGTTTTTTAAGATTTGGCTTAGATGCAGTAAAAAAATTATTACACCAATCTTTTTTAACGGTTGAGATTTAATCTTATTCTTTTTCTTTTAACCATAAATATTTGTAACTAGAATCGCTTAAAAAAGTACAAGAGCCGTAATTTTTTTGCCATGCCAAATCCTAATTAGGTAGGAATTTTGGAGTGCAGAATAGTGACGTCCATCCCCAGAGTGACTGTCAAAATCTGGAATGGTGCACTTTGAGAAAGCACTACATTCATTAGGTTCCATTAGCTTAGGTTTGGTTGGCCTTTAGCTTGGGAAATGATTTTTTCGTCTCTCATCCTCTCATTTTTATTAAAAAATGGATTTTTAATAAAAGAGTGACCTCTAATGTCATTTTTAATAAAAAGAATCGGATAAGGACGGTTTCTCGTCCCCTTGTGAATCACTCATCTTTACTTTCACAACTTATTCTCTTTGTGTGGATAATTCATATCACCTACCATTATTTGTGAATCAATTTAAAAGTGTGGTAAAAATGTAGCCAAATATGAAGGGGATAGATCAATATCAGGAAAATTAAGTAAAGCGATTTGGGCGGAATTCTTGCTTGCACCATATGTTGGTGTAAAAATAGTTTTAGTCGTGAAACCCGCATCACCAAGAGTTGATGTGAATCGTGAATAAAGACTTTAAAAACTAACCCGAGCATCGTCACTAGGACTGTCACCTTGACATGTTGACATTGTCTATTCCAATGGACTCCCTAAAGCACTGTCACGTTGATGCGCTGACGGTGAATGTTCCAGGAGACTCCCGAGAGCACCATCACCTAGTCCTTACTGATGCTAACTACTTCAAAGGACTTCCAAATAGCTCCATCACCTAGTTTATGCTAATGCAAAATGCTCCAAAGGACCTCCAGAGAGTTCTGTCACATAGTCCGTACTCCGTACTGACGCTATGAGCTATAACTAAAGTTGACGATGAAACCTTAGTGAGTCAGTGATCGTATTGACCCCACAAGAAAATTTACAATAAAATGCTTCCTTTTTACACATTGCACGAAGCTTTTCTCACATTCTATAAATAGAATGGGAGCTTATTTTGTAGGGTGAGGCCCAGACCAAGCTTTAACCTTAATTAGAACCTCTTAAGAGGATTCTCTGCTTAACCCTTGTGAACCAAGAGTCCATTTGTTAAGAACCATTCTAACTTTTTCGCTCTTCGGATTTTTGTTATTCAAACCATAAATCAACCATATAAACCCTCAACCGCTGAAGTTTACCGGAGATTCAGAAGGAGTGTTCATATACAGAAAACCAGTTAGTAAGGAGCTGAAGCTTATCGGGGAGATAAAGTGGCAAACATGAAACATGGAGTTTGTTTGCGTACAGCGTACGAATCTTTTTATTATTATTATTATTATTTGATGAATAAGTGAGCAATTTTACGGATCATATTTGTTGCTATAGGGGTTGGATTCTGGTCCTTTCAAAACATTTGACATTACATTATGATCGAGATCGATATAAAGTGAGAATTACACGTATTATAGTAGAAGTAATTATAGCATAAGGCACATCAGGGTGTCCCCAGCGACAAGATGCATCAAGTTGGTAGACCCGCATGAGAATAACAATACATGAAGATACTAGAAAGAGGTGCGTTACATGTAGAGTGACTGAATTTGGGGGAAATCATTGTTCCGAAAACACATGTACAAAATATGTTCCTGATTGGCTCGAATTGGCTACGACCTGGTTATTGACCAACCGAGGAACGAAACGTCTAGTACGCCCAGTTACTTTTTGCACCGAGATGCATTCTAGTCTTCATGGCAATCGATTTGGTGACTGAGTTTGAGAGAGAGAGAGAGAGAGATACCCCTTTGCCTTTGGCCCTTTCTGAAGTGATATGGATGATTCTTCTGGGACAACTAAGAAGATGCTTATGGAGGTCCCCCTCCCCTCTTCAGTCTCCCCCATTCCCATGGCGATGCGTGCCTACATGTTATCATCAATTTTCAAACCTTGTATCATCATGAAACATTTCAGTCAACCATCTATATCACTTGGATCGTACCATAATTTTGATTTACATACTCCAACTCCGATTCTACAATTCTACGTGTCATGTTAGCTTAATCATATGATATAACGATGGTTTATACTTTATAGTAAAGAGTGGACCTATATGGATGGGGGAGAATGTGATCGATCCTTCGTGTTCTTACATGTAAAGCTATCAATATAACAAGAGATTGATATAAACTTTGGGTAGAAATGAAAGATTTTCAGGAGATTTTATTTATATATAGGGTTAAGATTGTACTTATGTTATGTGGGACATTTATGATCGTAATATATCGTTCCACTTTGTCGTCGACGTCCACAGCTGTTCAAGATATTTTTATTCAGCCTATATATAGGTCATCTTATCGATCTTACTAGACCACAAAGCCGCAATCTATTCAATCTCATACTCAATGAACTGCCTCCGATCCCATACTTAACGTGGTGGCTGGCTTTGTTACTAAATAGTACAAACTTTAGGCAAAAATACTCAATTTTGAAAATCAGCTTGTAAGGAAAGGATTGTCAAGAATTTATATACACATGATTACGATTGCACTTAAGCGATGTGGGACATTATCTTTGAAAACTGGTTTGCAAGGTGAGAGTACTTTAGAGCTTATATACATATAGTTAAGATTGCACTTAAACTATCGGAGACACTTAGGATCATAACAAAATATCATTTCTTATTTTAAATGAAAATCTAGTACAAGCTTTTTTTTTTAATAAAAATTTATTCGCCACTAAAATCATAACTTAGAGAATAAAGAAACAAATTTTTCTCGTCAAATCCAACCATATATAAGAAATACGGACTATGTAAAATGATTACTCTTGATTATGTTCGAGAGTAATGCTATATAATATATCTCTATAATATTTTCATTTTACTCGGCTTATATTACAGTGCTTATCAACTCTTGGATCAGTCCTTAATAAAAAAATAAAAATAAAAATAAAAAAAATGTTGATAAGCACAATCCAATAAAATAAAAGTGTAATATTTAACATTACTTTTACACTTAATCATGGAATATTTTAATGCAACAAAAAGATTCATATAGTATCATAAATGTTGGTTTTATTGGTTACATTCTGGTAGACAAAAACACTTCTTTTTTTGGACACTGGCTTTCAGGGACACCGTAATTCAGAAGTCTTTTTAAGAGAATATTGCATAATATATATTCCAGCATGAAAAGAACTATACAAGGCAAGATCTGCAATATACTGCTCAAGAAATGCAAGATTCTGATACATGGAGGATGCTGGCAACTTTACAAACGTCAAAGTTGGTTTTCCCTAGTGCCGTCCGGACGGCCAGATGAAGTGCCCCGGACGCCAGACAGTGGTTTTCCCTAGTAACCGTCCGGAAAGCCAAAGGAAGCATTCTGACACCAAGTAGTGTTTCTATCCTATCCGAACAACATAGCAAACGCAAACCCAGCTTACCGTCCGGATGCCCAATGTCATGTCCAGACGCCGCCTATGAAAATCTGATTTCTTGTAGAATTAGGTTTTCCAGTGCCTATTTAAAAGGGCTCTTAGGCTGTGTTTTGTAAAAGTTCTATGGTATAATTCTCAGTGTGCTAAGAAATGGTGTTTAGGCAGAGATTGTAATATTTGCTAGCTCTCTTAGAGTTATTGTGTGTGTTTTGATCAATCGTTGAAGTCTAGCTTAAGGAAGAGTTTTAAGTTAAAGGAGTCCATTGAAGAACCCTTTAGACAGATGGTCTGGTTGGAAGGTGCTCGCGTATAGGTACGTGTTAGAGTTCAAGGTACAACTACTGCATAAAAGGTATGTGAGTACGACTGTTTTGTAACTAGCTATTTCTTTTGTTAATTAATTTGTTGGGTTTGACTACCCTGAATTGGCTTTTCTCTTTGTTACAAAGAGTTTCCACTTCGTCACCAAAATATCTGTCTTCTTTACATTCCATATTTATATTTTGATGCATTGTTGATCAGATACACAGGAGTCAATTTATATTTTTCAATAAATAACACTTCTCTTTTTGGAAATCAACTCTTTTCTATATATGGGTGCAGAGTAGGAGTCTTATTGATTGTTTTAGACATCCCAATTAGCAACTATTAATCAGAGTCATTATGATGGTGACGACTTATCATAAGATCCTAACTGTAATCTTCCCTAACAAGATGGGTTTTATTCATCTTAAAGATGATTATGATGATAATGATGTTTGATGTGCATAAGATCCAAATTCTAATCACCCTAACGCGCCCAACCTATTACAAATCATTGGAACTATAGATATCCAGCTAATAATTATATGCACCTCACATGTGTATAGATTAAATAAATAAATAATGCTTTCTCTCTCATGTGGAAATAAGTGGTAGGTCCATCTCCTTATTTGTTGTCAGATGCAAGTTGGGTACGATTGATATGCTTTGGGTGTAAATATTTTTAGCATAAACAGCAGGGAGAAGTAATCTATAGGACCTAGTTTGAAAAAAGGTTCCTACATGGCTTCATTTTTTGACCAATTTGTTGGTGAACCTCCCAAACGGTTCACACAATGATTAAGACAAAAAAATTGTGTATGCATATATACAATCCAATCTAGGCAGAGAACTAGCATTTTACAGTGAGATCTTGAAGGTGGAAGGAGAATAGGAATATTCTTAGTAAAGTTGGATGTAGCGATCTTTGATAGAAATGAAAATACTAACAAGAGAACTCCAAAAAATTTGGCTCTGACAGGTTGATGAATGGATGTAGATGCGTAGATGGCAGAAGTTGATGAATGGATGTACATCTAACTTCGAAAACTTCGGGAAAAGAAAAATAAAAACAGTAAAGAATAAACATTAATCTGAGAAGACTGATGGTGAAAACGTTAGGTTGAGAGGCAAAAATGAGAAAATAACCACAACAGTCAAACGGCACATGTATATATTTACTTGAACACAAAAGCCAAGTCTCAAATAAGGTAAAAAAATATAGGAAAAATTACAATTTAGCCTCTTAAACTATTAGTTATTTTACAAGTAACGCTACGAACTGTCAACGCTTAGTCTCTAGCTCCTCAAAATATCAAAAAATTTCAAAAATGCTAATTTTATCTAAATATGCCTATAATACCTCTATCACATGTCATTTTTCAATTAAAAATATTAAAAAAAATTAAAAAAATTAAAAAAACTTTAAAAAAAAACTATAAATTTTTTTTTTAAAAAAAAAATGAGGGTTTAGGGGGTGGCCGCACACCACCCCCAACCCCTGGGGTGGCTTTCGAGCCACCTCGATATAGATTTTGGGATGGCCTTCCGGCCACCCCCGGCCCTAGCAACCTCTAGGGGTGGCTCGCGGGCCACCCCCCAAATACCCCCTTTTTAAAAAAAAATTAAAAATAAATAATAATAAATTTAGTTTTTTTTATTTTTAAGATTTTTTTTTTAAAAAAAATTATTATTTCTATTATTTTTTAATTAAAAAATGACACACGGCAAGGATATTATAGGCATATTTTGACAAAATTAGTCTTTTGAAACTTTAATGTAGTTTGAAAGATCAGAGTCAAAGCGTTAGCAATTAGTAGGATTACTTACAATATGACTAACAATTTAAAAGGTTAAATTGTAATTTTTTACAAAAATATACCTAAATACGAGAAAAGATTTGGGCGAGGTCAACTGTGAACTACTACCAAGTAAACTGGACATCATGGCTATAATATATATGTGGTGTCTGTAAGAAATGCGGTGCTTCCTCTTTTAGCTTCTTCCCTCAACAAATTACTAGGTGTAATGATTATGTATACATTAAATCATGAAACACTAACATGTAAAACATTTAACTGAAATGAGAAAATAATTAGACACTAATGTGTAAAATATTTAATTGAAATAAAAAAAAAATGGTAAACATATAAGTGTAATCTTACTTAAACCAGATCGAGTTATATATGTGCAATTTTAGAGGGATGAGCTAAAAAAAATTTTAAATTGAGTTAGAAAAATTTCTTTCAATTCAATTCATTAAATAAAAGATTTGATTCTCTTATGCATTTTTAAAAATGAATATACAAATTACATAATTTTTGGCCACGTCAACTTAATAGACTAAAAAAAATTAAAAAAAAAAAAAAAAAAAAAAACCCTTTGATCCAAAGATATATTATTGATAAGATAATGCTATTTAATAAATTATTATATTATATATAATTAAAATGACAGGACGGTTAATCTACTTAATAAAATTAATAATAATAATAAATATGATTGACACAAGAGAAAAATCCATTAAAATAACGTAAAATAACAAAGAAAATAAAAGTAAATGAAAAGCTTTGTACTACTGACACTGAGCAACTAGACAGTTCAACTTGTGGCTCGTTGTCGTGGGTAGGCCAACGTCTCTTCCGATGGAGTTTGGGATATAACCAGGTCAACGCATTCTCTACCTATGACGTCATCTTCCACGTCAGCCTCCAGCTCCTCTCTCTCCCGCATAAGTACTCCCACTCTTCGACCTCACTCCCCAATCCCCCCTCCCCCTCCTCAAACCCCTTAAAACCCACACACCACACCCACGCGCCATGTACGGTAACACCAACACCATATTCTCACGCGCCGCCGACTTCCTCGGCCGCTCAACTTCACCCGACCCAACACTCCCGTTAATTCTCCCTTCAGCTCCGTTTCTGCCACCGAACTTGCTCGTCTCGGACCAGCTCGGCGCGGCTGAGTTCGAGTCGGTCCCCGCGCTGAACTCGGAGGTGGGGAATAGTAGTAGTTGTAGCGGGTGCAGTAGCTATGGTTCGCCCACTTCGCTGGCGAGCCATTGCACTCAGAGCCTGAGTCAGAGGCCTGCTTTCATTCAGAGAAGCGTGAGCAGCCACTCACTCATGAAGAACGGGTTTCGCCAACTCTTCTCGTCGGCTCCCGAGTTTGTCGACTCCGACGACGGTCCGGTCAGGAGGGTTTTCAGTACCGGAGATTTGCAGGTGAGCTCTGTGAAATTACTGAAATGCCCACTTTCTTTTCACGTAAGGACCTTTCGATCAATGTGTGTTTAGCCACATGCAAAAGATTATGTTGTTAAACTTTCTTTTCCTTTTTGTTTTTGGGTATATATGTTAATTGTGATTAAGCTTTTTGTTTTTTTATGTGGTTACAGAGAATTCATATGGTGCAACACAGTCATCGATCAGACAGTCCGTTGTCGAATGAGAACAGTATCATCATCGAAAGCATGAGCAAGGCATGCCGATATAGTCCTGAAGAGAAAAAGGAGAGGATTGAGAGATATAGAAGCAAGAGAAACCAAAGAAATTTCAACAAGAAGATCAAGGTTCTATATATTATGATGTTTATTTGTTATTAGGTTAACAAACAAATTAACAAAAAAAATTGCTTTCTAATCAAACACCTGTCTAGCATATGCATTAACCATGGTCAAAATAAATTTAAAAAATAAAAATAAAAAACAATTGTTTGTAACAAGTGGAATGAGATAGTCATAGTCATTTCCTTTCAAGTTTTTCAATACAGGGTCCTCGTTTAATTATGCATTAAATCTAGGCCCGTTTAAGATATTAGATTACATTTGAAATTATTCAAATTATTTGTAGCACATTGTAGTTCTAGTGGACTCTTTTTAATGGCAGAAATAAGTGTCTAACACCGCACTATCCGTAAATGTTACGGGTTCATTTTCTCTTTTTCTTCCGCTTTTCTCTTTAGTTCTTCCATTTTTTTACAAAATTCTGCATAATGTCTTGTCTAAGTAAGAATTTTGATTATCATATATATATATATAGATTTTTCACTCGAATATGGTATTTAAAGTTCAAATGAAAAGACTTTACCACTGCTCAATTCCACTGCTTTAATGCTTTTAGTATCGTTATAACTAGTGGCTAGCTATTACAAGCATGACTGTAACAACAGGCTCCTTTGAAACACAGTATGCCTGTAGGAAAACACTGGCGGACAGCCGGCCACGCATCAGAGGACGGTTTGCAAGGAACGATGAAATTGATCAGAAGAGTTCCCAAGTTCGTGGGGAGGAGGATGAGGAGGAAGACGATGATTGGATCAACTTTATTGCCACATTCTCAGCAAATATGGCTCCTTAATCGTGACAGCTCCTATATGTTGGACAATTAATTATGGTCGCTTTATCCTTGTTACTGTGATTTATTCTAAGTGTGCTTCAAAGTAGGCGATCATGTACATATAGTTTGATTGCATTATTGTTCTTCAATATGTATTTTCAAGGCTTAATGATCAAAAGCTAAGCTTTTTCACTGCCTGAAATATTTACAAATCAGGCAGCTTTGAATATATCTTCGACTGACTGTACGTACGTAGTAGCCATTCATCTAAATGCAAGGTTTTAGAGGGTCTTGTTTGCAATTCAAACGGGCTTTTGTTTTAGTGCATAAAGATAAACAAACTGATAAGTTCAAAAGGATGAAGATAAAGACGTTACCGTTGACGTAGTAACAGAAAATAAGCGGAAAGGTAATGATGGTGGCCGGTGGCGGCGCCAACATCTAACTTTACAGGGCCAAGCTAAGATCAAATATATTCAATTTTTTTTTCTTCTTTTTTGCATATAATGTATTATTCTATATACAATACCAACAAAATATTAATGAGATGGACGATAAATGATTCAGCTCATATGTATACAGTCTTTAATACAAGTTCTTCTAGAAACTGATATGATAGTCTATAATTAGTCAAATTGTTAAGTTAAAAATTTGCTTTGTCAATTTAAAAAAGTAAGTGGCTGACTTGTAAAATCATATACTTTTAATCATTTCGTTGATTATAGACTGTTACCGCTACAAGAAAATTTCTCTTTAACAACCAAATTAAACTGTCCGAGATGACCCAAAAGTCGTAATGCACTTCCAAAAGCCAGCGCTTATAAATGCTTATCAGCGATGACTTTTGGATCGCCACTAATAATTGGGCAGAATTTGTTTTATAAGTGGTGATCTTTGATATTTGATCGCCAATAAATCTTCAATTTATAAAAAAATTATAGTAAAAATTATAGGATCCAAAACTTTTTCATGTTTATTATTACCAACACTTAATTTGTTTTATTACTTTGTAACTATTTGTAGTTATTACCTTTATCGTCATAAGGGGTGATTGTATCAATCACTATCATGCGTTGTGAAGACTTTTTATTTGATTATCATCTACTTTATTGTTGCTGTTACTTTTGCCATCATTATATCCATGGTTACCATGCGCCGCAAAGACCTTTTCATTGGCCAATGATAGATTTAAATTCTAACTCTAATATAATATATATTTTTCTCAAGTTACTGTAAGTTTCAACCATTAGTAAATAAATTTTGAAAATGAGAGATTAAAAATTCAGGGCTTGATTGGTAAGTAATTGTGTTATGGAATATTTGTGTGTTGTGTAGTAAGAAGTGATTAATGTGATATAAAATTTGGGAATGTTTTATAGAAATGTGAAAAAGTTTTGTTTTGTAGTGAATATTTTTATTTGAATAATAATAAAAAATGATTGATGTGATATAAAAAATGTAAAAAAGTTAGAATGTTTTTTTTTTTGAGAAGTGAAAAAAAATAGTGAGAGAATTTGAGTGGTTTGCCAAACTAACCCTCAGTGATTTTACATTAAGAAATTTGGATGGCTAAAGAAACGCTTTAAAAAAAAGGGCAAGGGAAATAATTTTAGTACTCCATGTGTCCTTTTAAAGACGGTGCGGTTTTTTAAAAAATTATAATTTAATTTGTTAAGAATTACTATTAAATTTTGATTAAATAATTATTTTAAAAGTCACATCATTTTTAGAGAGACACAATAGGGATACATTAGGTATTTCTAGAATTACTCGGAGCTGAGGGTTATTAAATTGCTGGATCTTATATTTCTAGTGCATACTCTATTGATGTTCTCTTTAATTATATTGCAGCAAAAAAAAAATCAATTTGAAGGGGTAATTTTACTAAGAAAAATGTCTATGGTTTAGATCAGTAAAGTTAGCCTTCCTTTTGTTACCAAAACAAGCTCGTTAAATATGATGGCATAATTCTATTGAAGATTTTTCCTTTTGTTAACAGGAAAAATGTTCAGATGATTTGTTTGACGTCTGGAAGATGTTATGTCAGCACAAGAGGAAAAATCAAAGAACATTCGAATGATGCCACAAAGGAGGCAATGAAATTTTATGAACGTTGTCTAAACGATCACAACCTTACATGTGAAAATAAAACGTCTAAAAGCTTAAAAGCAAGGGGCAAACTCTATAAATAAGATAGAAACTAGAACCCTACTCTAGCTCGCCACCTACCAGCCGTAGAGAGCGAGAAAAAGGAAGAGTTTTGCTTGGATTTGGAGTTTAAAGAGGCAAAGTTTCAAGCTTTGGGATAAGGAAGCTAAACACCATCTCATTCCTTGTGATTTGTTTTTATAATAGAGTTTATTTTGTGTTTATGTGTATGTTGGCCTTAGATCACATGGGAGGTTAAATTTAGGTTCTTTAATTAGAGAAAACCCTAATTTTTTTGTATGAACGTTTGACAGTTTAGAGGTTAGCCTTCGTTTTGAACCTAGATCAATGCATAAGTGTACAGTGTTGGAAATTGGTATAATTCGAGCAAGATGTTTCAAAGGAGCCAGAGAGATCCTCGGTTGATAGATTGTCGATATATGTTTGAATGGAGTTGCACAATATTGAGCCACAGAGTATTTCGGTCGATACCCTCGATGTCCTTTTGAATGTGTTGCTCAAAAAACCGTGAAACCCTAGCAACATTAACCAATTCGAATGCCAAAGCCTGAATCAGTATATTTTGTAAATTGACTTTTGCGTAAACCTCATGCTTTCTCAAGGCCTATATAAGGGTTAACATGCACGATTTTCAATAAGGAGAAAGCTTATTTTATTGTGTGCTAAGAGAGAACTCAGTTTGGTTAAATGAAGTCTTAATTAGAAACGTCTTCTGGCACCAGAGTCCCAGGATTGTAAGAGGAAGCTCTATTGAAGAATTGAGAGATTCTAGAGGTACTGAGGTAGAAGAAAATTGGTTATTTGTTTGGTACAAAGGAGTATTCGTTATAAAGGTTTTGTAAATGTGTACTTCTTATAATTGGATTCTTTTATAGCGAATGAGTTTCTTGAGTTTGGCTAACCCAAACTAATTTTACATTTGAGGATTTCTTCAAAGGGTTTGCACTTCATCAACAAATTATTGTGTTGATTGATTTACTACTTTCATTATATTTGGTGATTGATATATGTGGTTTCAATAATTTTTAAATTGTTATAATTTCTGTATAACAACTATTCACTCAGTGTCGTTTGCGGTCGTTTAGAATTGTTCAATTTGATCAAATCATAGACTGAGAGGTTTGATCGCATGTTCAATTGAAGTCCGTTTGATTGAACGAGCCATAAAGAGGTTCGATCACATACTCAATCAATTGAACCTAAGTGATGAAAAAAAAGGAGGGAGAAGGAGAATTTATAAAGGGGTTTCCGGCCGGATCTCTCATCGGACAATTTGACTTTCTTCTACTAAATCTCCTTGACAAACGAACTCACTCACTGCAACCCGGAACTTCGATGGCTAAAGGTTTTCAAGTTTGGGCTCAAAAGTGTTTAGGATTATCTCCAAGAATAATGAACAGCAGCCTCGCTTCACATCTGAAAATCATGGCTCATAAGGCTTTTATAAAGAAAAAAAAGTGGGTTTTAAAAAGTAAGTCAGTTGAAATAAAAAAGTTATGCCGCACTTCTATAAATCGAGTATCGATCAAACTTTAGGGTTTCAAGAGATCATGTGTTTGATCGATCATCCTACAATCGAATGTTAATCGAACTTCTCGGGTTTCAATATGATAGTTAATGTATATTCTTCGATCCATCGAACATTGATTGTAGGAGCGATCGAACATCTCTGAAAGTTGTTTGAGAATCTTCTATAGTACTTAGATCGATCGAATTACAATTGAAGTGTCGATCCAAGTCTTGAATTTGTCTTGAATTCTTCATATATGTCTTGGATTGACTTTTACACAGCTCAACCCTATCTTACCCCTTACAATATACTGGCCCATACACATATCAAATACTAAAACAAGTGTACATTGTTTTTTTTTTTTTTTTTGACATGTCCACACAAGAAGGGATTCGAACTAGTGACATCCACTTCATGAGGCGTGGTCCCTATCTGATTGAACTACTTCTTGGAAACAAGTGTACATTGTTAAGAAACTTGAATTGATTGCCACAATGGGATGGAACAAGTTAAAAATAAAAAATCATAGATATTATTTGCAGAATACAATAATTGGTAACAATGAGCAGTTAAATTATGCTTTTGAGACGATTGCTTCCAGCTAAGTTATAGACTGCTCACCAGCATGTAAAGCGACGGCATCTACAGGGCATGCACTAGAAAGAGATAGAGTAAGCCATTCAATAACCCTCTTTCTTTTCCCTTATTCAATTAAAAAATTAAATAATAATAATAATAACCCTCTTCCTTCGTTTTGGAGCTCTTTTAAAGCGTTATTAATTTGGCTATGTCAATTATTTATCTAAAATTACCAAATCTATGATCTCGATCTGCTTTCTTAGAACCAGTTCGTCACTCAAATCAGTGACTTACAACAATGAGTAAACATTTATTTATATGTGAGAATATAAAAAATTAAAAAATTAAAAAAAAAATTAGAATTTAAATACAACTTTCTTTTTAGCTAAAGAACACATTCTTGATACTACTAGGGTTAGCTAAGAATTAAGTCTAGAGTGGACCAACAAAGAAAAAAAATGGTCTTTAATGATGGATATACATAATTTTTAATAATGGTGAAAGCAACAACAACGGATAGTTTTATTCATGAATTTCAAAAAAGTAAGTCCATGCAATATTACATAGTGGCCAGTGATGGATACACTTATTCTCAATGATATTAAAGACAACAATATTAACTTAGCTTATATTATAAGCTAGTAACACTAAGTATTTATGATAATAAAAATATACAATTATTACAAAAGGAAATTAAAATAAAGGAACTGGTGTGGTCTTACGTTAACCATCTAGTTTTTCCTTTCTTTCTTTTTTTTCCTCTTCTTGGTCTCTTATTTTCATCATGATGACTTTTATTCATATTAACCTATGACGATGATGTAGCAAATAATTCAATAGAATTTTTCAATTATATTTAACTAGCTTGTTTTGGTAACAAGAGGAAATTAATTAAGCTACCTTTTCTTCTTCTTCTTTTTCTTTTTTTTTTTCTTTTATGAATAGAAAGCTAGCTTTTCTCTAACCTATCATAGACACATTTTTATTCATTTTTCTTTTTTGGTAGCTATATAAAGAGACAGCATCAACAGAGAAAGCACTAGCTAGCATTAATTTCAATAACCCTCGCCCCTCATCCTCCTCTCTAGGCATGCAAATTTCTTAATGTAAAATTACTGAATTTATAATCTCTCCTTTCCATTAATTTCATCTCTCAACTTAGTGACTAATGGTTGAAACATATATATATATATATATATATATATATATATATATATATATATATATATATATATATATTAGAATTAGAATTTAAATCTTACTTTCTCTTCAACTATAGACAATGATTCTTGAGGCTAGGAATTACTTTTAGAGTCGACCAATAAAAAGATCACTGCAGCGCATGGTATATATATATTGATTTCGTATTAATGATGGCAAAAGCAATAACACCAATAATTTATTGATGGTATATATAAAATGTCCTTACAACGACATGGTAGTAAATTAGTCATGCATGGATATATATATATATATATAATAGGATCCAGATCTCCAGCAATACCTAATATAAAAAGTCCTTACAACGCATGGTATTAACGGATATAATAAGATTCAGATCCCTTACAATACTTAAATTAAATGATTAAATTCCTCTCTTTTTGTCATAGTGACAAATTAAAATTTCGAGGAAGTGGCTCATGAACTAAATCCCTATCTTCACTCTCTCCAAGGCTATTTTCCTGTAATCGATCCTTCTTTGCCTTTTTAAGGTTATTTTAAAAATATATATATTCTTGGTTTCTTTTTGGGACATGAAAATGGGTTAACCAATTGACATATATATAGACAAGAATGTATTAGATTGTGACATTGGGAAAAATTAAGCCATCGTATTAATTTAATTAACTTATTTTAATTTGCCAACAGAAGGATCACTCAAGTTAGTGACTAATGGTGGTAGAACATATAATAATGTGAGAAAAAATTATATTATATTAGAGTTAGAATTTAAATCTTACTTTCTCTTCAACTAAAAACAATGATTCTTGAGGCTAGGACATATATAGATAGCTAGGAATTACTTTTAATTTAGAGTCGACAAATAAAAAAGGTCATTGCAGTGCAAGGTAACGATGTATATAGTGATTTACCATTAATGATGGCAAAACCAATAACAACAATAATTTATTGATGATCAATATAAAAATTCCTTACAACGAAGGGTAGTAATTAATGGATATAATAGGATTCAGATCTCTTGCAATACTTGATATAACAAGTTCTTACAGCACATGATAATAATGGATATAATAGGATTCAGATCCCGAGCAATACTTAATATAAAAATTTCTTACGACGTCGCATGATAATAATGGATATAATGAAATTCGGATCCCTTGGAATGCCTAGGGCTATTGTAGGGGCAACACCTTTCCTGATGTTCTTTGGAAGTAAATTTTATGCCATGTATATATACATATATATATATTGATTTATTATTAATTATATATGGCAAAAGCAATAACAACAATAGTTTATTGATGGTCAATATAAAAAATCCTTACAATGCATGGTAGTAATGGATATAATAAAATCCAGATCGCTTGCAATATATATCTGATATAAAAAGTCCTTACAACCCATGATAGTAATGGATGTAATGAGGTGGTGGTGATGAGGCCATACTGAAAATGACATCGATTGAGACGTTTCTTTTTCATATGGATTGATGAAGTGGTAGAGATTGCGTCGAAGTTTATTCTTAAGGAAATGTTAATTAAGATTGAGAGAATTGCAGTCTTGTAATATCATAGATATTAATGAAGAGGATCTCAATCCCATTTACAATGATTCTTGATGACCATGGTAGAGTTAATTAATTAAATACAAATAATTACATAATAATAACACTAAGTGTTGGTTATAATTAAAAAATTATCCGAATATGATAAAAAATAAAAAATAAAAAAAAAAGGGGGGGGGGGGGGTGGGGGTAGAATAAAATAAACAATTGATATCTGAAGTCAACCAAAGGTGTCAATTACAAAAGCCAAAACTGATTAAAATCATCCTTGAAATGTTGCTGGCCAGGTAACCCTCGATCTAAGAGGTCGTCTTATTGTTTTTAAAGGCGTATTCTACTATATATCAGGCTTTGTTGTGTTTGAGAGAAAGTGTCAATGAAACACCCAACTGATCAGTGGCAAAGGTTTCAAGTTATAGGCCCTTGCCCCATGAACTACATCATGTCTCTCTCCAAGGCTCTTGTCCTGTAATCCTCCTTTGGCTTTTTTAAGAATTTTTTCTCTCTTTTTTTTCCCTTTTTTATCTTCCAGGTCTCTTTTTGAGTAATGAAAATTAAGAAACTCTATTAACATATATAATGAAAATTTGTTCCTAGCTTCATTTAGATTCAGTCCTATCCTTTGAATTGTTTATTTTTCTTTATTTTTTTTTTAGACATTTGAATTGTTATGAGTTGTTCAAATAAGTAAAATGTCTCCATAAAGAATAAACCGATTTGGTTTATTATTCAGTTACTTTCGAAATGATTTTTTTCTATAGGTATAACTTCTCTCAGCTCCCTTTCGATTCATTATTTGCCACTAAGACTCTGTTCAACTTGAAATTATCAATCTTTTCTTTCGTTCTTCTTTTTGTCCCGTGTCAAAATATATAGACAAGAATATATATATATTAGATTGTGAGCATATATATATATAGGAAACACTAAGCCATCGTATTTAACTAGGTTATACACTTTGGGTACAGAAGGTTTTCGAACCTATCATAATTAAACATATTTCTTGGATCGAGTCGAGGAATCAAGCAAATAGACAGAAAATTAATCAAGGGTACCATATATATATATATATATATATAGAGAGAGAGAGAGAGAGAGAGAGAGAGAGAGAGAGAGAGAGAGAGAGAGAGAGCACAACACAAGGAATCCCGATCGAATCGTAGGATGGGCCAGCGTTCCCCGGCCATGCGTGACGTTGACTGCAGTCCCCGAAGGTGGGAAGGACGGCCACGTTGATTCTTGTCGGGCTGCGGTGTGTTACCCACTGAGCTCAGAAGATGTGTTTTTTTATTTGAGAAAAGCTCTAAACACTAATTAAAATAAAATCCTATAAGCTCTAATGCTCCTCTGGATCCTTTGTAAGCTTTCTTCTTTACTTTTCCTTTTTAATTCATATATATATATATATATATATATATATATAGAGAGAGAGAGAGAGAGAGAGTAATGTTATTTAATTAATTGACTATTATACGATTGTCGTACAATTTGATGATGTGTTAGTAAAAATCAGCATTTTTAGTATTATTGGCATGCCATCCCAATTTATAGCTAAATCGTATTGCTCATAAAAATAATAATAGAGTAATGTCATTTAGTATTCTCATTTACAATTGCTATATTACTAGATGATATAGCAGTAAGCATTAGTTATTGGATCAGCACTTGTATAAAAAAAATAAAAAAAAAAAAAGTGTTGATCTAATAGCTGATTTTCACTTGTACATCATCCCAATTATATAAAAGTCGTCCAATAACCTACTAAATATCATTTCTCATAATAAGAAACCAGGATTTCTAGTGCAGGGAGGAGTTATGAAGGGCATAATTAGGATCCTTTCAAATTTTTGTCCGAATTTGTAAGAATTTGGATAGGTGATTGTGAGAGACAATTTATGGACCACCTGACAAAATAAAAATTTTGGATGTTCAACCACTTATCCGGCCATGTAGGTCATATTAGTGGTCTCTTATAATCACCTCACAAATTCTCTTAAATTCGAACAAATAATTTAATAGAATCTTCATCCCACTGCAGGAATAGAGTTCGCGACGGCATTGATCCTTGAGAAAGAACATATGAACAAGGCCCGGAGATGTAAACCTGTCTAAGTGTCATCAATTGATGACCAAACTGCTGGAAATTAAGAAGGCTAAACTAGTAAGGAAGATAAGTGGAGAGGAGAATAAACACACCAAAATATTTTTCTTATTCTACTCTCTTCAGAATAAGGACTAGACTAGCTACATTGATATTTATATGCTAATTAATATAGATGCTCCTAGTCTTCCAATATTCAAGTGAAAATGAACTAGAAATACTTTCTAAAGTCAAGTTTAATAACCAGCATAAACGACATATGGTAGATTAATGTAGAATAGATACATTTATTAGTAGTTTTTCTCTTCATTTTTTTTTTTTTTGTACTATGAATTTTATTCAATGTTATTTATTTAAGAAAAAAAAAAGGAAGAAGAATGAAGATGATAAGCTAATTTCATTCGCAAAATATGTAAACCCAAAAACATTTGTAATTACAACTTGTTAGGGTGAGTTGCATTTATCTAATTGATCAATTTAAACAAGGACCCTTAACTGAAGTGAAGGATGAGGATCCACAGCAAATAGCTGCTCAAATTACTAATAATTTGAACAGCTGTTAGCAATTTGAACAGCTATTGTATGAGAATTTATGTGGAACTTGACTGTCTAAATAAATTTTGAGTTGTTCAGCCACCTATCTAGATAGTTGAGACTTACACGAGCTGTCTCACAATAAGTGTTTAAATTATTAACAATTTAAACAGTTAATTACTATGAATCTCGGTCTAAAAGTGAACGCCACGAAAAAAATCACTTCATGATGTTGCGCAATCCCTATTAGTTGGGAGTCGGCATGCTTAATAATGATGCAGTTGGTTGATCAAACAAAAATGACAAGACAAGCAGCATCTTACCCTTACAAAATACCACATTGTACACAAAGTATGCACTTTTAGAATAAACAATTTGGAGAAAAGAAATGCAGCGGCACATGTGAAGCAGTATCTTCCTACACTTTTTGATGCATATATCTTATAAAATTGAAATACAAATGTGAGTCCTAGATGCCTATGTGGATTGTGGAACCTCCTTTATGCTTTTTTAGCCTAATCAGGAGGAAACAAAAAATTAAAAAAAAAAAAAAGCTCGTAAAGTGTGCTCTTATTAATAATACGAAAGTGACCTTTTTATAGTCAAAATAAAGTTAATTGCAGTATTATTATTTTATTAATTCTTTTTTGATGTGCTTCATTGTTGTAAATATATTTATTAATATTTCTTCGTTAATTTTTTTTTTAAAAAAAAAACTATGTACTAATTCTAGGGCTATTAGCGATACATAGAAAAGTGTCTTCATGTATCTTTCAAAAAAAAAAAAATTGCAAAATAACGTAATTTACGAAGTAATCAAAGAAATTTTTTTTTTTTTTCATTTTTATTAGCCACCAAATTATTTTATTGGTGATTTTGATCTTTTATCTTTATGGCTTATTTTGTTGGGACTAATATTTATATCTGGACTTATTACACACATATATTCTTCTCTTTTAATTTTTTTTCTATTTGATTTATGATTGTGTTTGTGATATTCACAAATATGCTTTGGAATAGTGAGAAAATTCACACACACACAAAAAAAAAAAAAATTAAAAAAAAAAAAAAAAAAAATCTGTGAATTCAATATTCTAAAGTTGTTACTGTTAAGGCTCCTTTTCTTTTTACCGTCCAGCTTTGTATCTGATAACATCAGATATTGCTTAGGCTCTTGTCTCTGACATGATATATATATATATATATATATATATATATATATATATAGGATGCCTTGGAATCTCAACCATTTCACACTACCTTTAACAGTTCAACTTCCAACCTTTTATCACAGTAAACGTACGGCAACCCCATTTGCCATTCAAAAGCAAGATGTCATTGACTTTTAAGTTTTGAAACAGGAAACATTCATTTGATTTAAAAATAATAATAAAATAATAAAACAAAATTAAGGTTATAATGGAAAAATAAAAAAGGGAAACGGGAAAATATGCTGCAACTCTGAGTTGCTTTCACTTCTTTCTGACCTTGCATCTTGGATGTAAGAGTGACGATTCTTCTTCATATGTTAAGTTCAAATTGTGTCGAGATATAAATATAAAACTATATAAATTAATATTAATCTAATCCATTTAATTAAACGAAACAGACTCCACAATTAACGAGCAAGAGAATTATTGGGCCAATTCACCCTTGTGATTTAGGACTTAGAGATGTATTCTCAGTTGTCGGCTGGTCTCAAGGAGCCTCTGTTCCAAGTTCTCATTGGAGTCGTACAGCCCAGGTCTGTGACTCTGTGGCTGTATAGTGGGCCTTTGGCCTTGTTAACCACCCAACAAAAAAAAAAAGAGTAGTGAAAGGGCTGGATTTGATTGCTGTAAGAACGACAAAAACACAAAACAAAACAAAATATATATATATAAAAAAAATAAAAAAATAATAAAAAAAAAAGGACTTTTAACAAAAATATATTTTCATAAGCAGTAAGCATCTGAAAATATGCATCAATCGTTGTAAGACTGTCCATTTTCAAGTGAATCAACACTTATTTGGACCAACTTGGACCACTTGCAGAATGATATGGATTTGGAGAAATTTCACAACTTCCATCACCTTTAAAATCATGGCTAAAATTGATTTGGATATAAATAAAATATTGTTGACAAAATTTTACCACCATTCAACACGAGTGGTTACAAATGATACAAGGGAAAGTAGGTACCGAACAACACTCAATTCTAAATAGTAAATAGCTGATCAACAGTAATAATTAAAGAAAAATAGTAAATATTCAACTCTTTTACAACTTTTTACACTTGTCGGCATGTGATTGAAGAGTGTTAGATGATGTTAAATGCTTACAACTTTTGGCTTTAATCGCATACTGACACGTGTCAAAAAAGTTGTAAAAGAGAATTTTGTGTAGCATTACTTAGAAGAAGAAAAAAAACCACTTTACAGTTGCAGCATCTTGACCCGGCTTTTGATTTTCTTAGTTTTTTTCTTGAAAGCTATAGGATTCAATAATGGCTTGAAAGGAAATAAAACTGCTTGTTTAGATGTTCTCCATTTTGGTCTTGATTTCCCTGCAATCAGTAGAGTTCATGAGTAAATCATTGGTATATCAAAAAAGACCATGACAAGCTTACAAAATTCGGAGCCAAAAAAAGGGAGCTACAGCAACATGCAAGAAAATGGAGCATCTCATAGCTTTCAATACAATCACACTTTCATGCAAAAACTCGTAGCTGTATTATTAACAGATCAGTAATTCTTAAGAAACTCAGATCTACATGTGACTTATAAAGCCTAATCCAAGCTCCAAAGTTGGTAGAATCAAAAGCAAAATTATATAAATCATAAAGCAGAATGAATAAATCTGAGAACGGCAATAAAGGACAATGACAGTCTTCAACAAAATTGTTTTCAAAATGTTATGCAAAATATTCACAGCTGTCACTGTATACAATAAAGTTTCACCAAAAAAAAAATTAAACAACAATGAAGCACCAGGAAACCCTACAGTAAGCTGGTTCACAATTTCATCAAAGTTCACAGCAGAAGATACAAAAGTAAATGCACTTGTGAAAGAAACAAACCACATTCAAGCTTCTAAATCAGCTTCTATATATATATATATATAATTGTAGGTTATATCCAACAACAGCATAGCTTATATATGTTTCGCAATCATGCAGTTCTCACAAAGCAATATTAAGTAGAAATATGGTTGGCATGCAACCGATTCCCCCGAACAGAAATTGAAAGTGTTACCTGATATAGATTGAACCAAGGTTGGATGATGAACTTCAGCATCAGCTTCTCCATGCCTTTGCTCTTCCATTGTCACCTCTGCCGACTCATGATTTGCAACTGAAGCATCATCTGTAATTCTCATATCAATATAAGACTCTGAGATTGGAAGGTGTTCAGTGAGTATAGCCGCATCATTCCCAATTTCCCTATATTGTTCTCTCTCTGGAAACTGCTCATGTAAAGACAAATCATTTAAGGCCAAAGATGTATTTTCTTGATTTTTCACATCTACCCCCTCCATATCAAAACCTAAGACTACATCAGAACTTTTTGTACTCTTAGACTCTTCGTTCGTAGGAGAAGGAAGAACTATATCCTCGGACAGTGTTGGAAGTTGTCTTTTAGCATCAGCATCACAAGGAGCATCTAACTCCAAGTCCTTAGCTGATGCATGAAACGTGAAATATTCATTTTCTGGAACAATATGTGATTCAAAATTAGCAACACATAATTGTAATTGCAAATCATGCTTTTCTGCTACATTCAATGAAAGATTAACATCTGACCCATTTGGATTCTCTTTTTCCTCTTTAGAGGTAGTTGTAGGAGTTCTAATTTCCTCGGAGTTTATTAAAGCTTTTGTAGTATCACTTGGTGAATATAAATGTTGAGAATTTTCGCAGCCAGAGATTTGATGTATTAATGAAAAATCATATGATGAAGTTTGATCTGGTTCTGGACGAAGATCAAGTCTGTCCAACTGTTCAGGCAGTCCACTGGCTGCAGCAGATACCTCAACTACTTCAGCAGCAGATAAAAAGTCTTTCCCATTATCTGGAGGTTGGGGCACAGCCTCAGTTTGAGATATTAAAGCCTTGACTTGAAAACCATATGATGGCATGCTGTCAATAACCGAAGCAAAATCTAGGGCTTTCACAGTTTTTGATACTTTAGTGGAGGCAGAAAAAGACTTTGCCATGTCCTCTAATAGCAAATCACCTTCACCACTAGAGATGGGATCCCATTTAAACCAATCACCAGAGAAAGGTTTGTTGGCGTCTAATGGTACACCTGATGGTATTACTTCAACTCTAATGGCCTCCTTGTGAAACTGTTTTTTCCTTAAAGCATTAGCTACAAGAGTCCTGCAAAACATTGGGGGAAAAGGTTTCCAGACATATATAAACATCAGCTCAGTGTCTACGGATGGCAGTGAGGTTTTAAAAGTTTTCATACCTACAATTTTTGGAAATAGCCGCTTTAGCCCGTTCCATGGAAAGCCCAAGCAATGACGATAAATTTGCAACGTCATATGGCCCTCTAAGTCCATTTACAGAAGGGGCAGCACTCGAGAAAATGAGATTTTTTCCTCGAGTCCAATCCACCAGTAACTGAAAAATTATGAAGAGTATGCCCGCATAATCAATTTGCAGGTCCATTAATAACTTAGATACAAACAATAGCTCAACACATAACGTTAATAAAAAGAAAAATAGTAGTTCACAGAAATGCAACTTGCAAGACTCGGCACCAATAAAATCATGCAGAATTAACATGATTAATTTACAGAGCATTGAATTCTGAAACTATTGCATTATTTTCTACAAAATACATGTTTATCAATATTTGACACATATCTTTTTTTTTATATAAGTAAAAAAAGTTTTATTAAAATGCGTAAGGCGCCCCTAAGTACACAGGGAGTATACACAGGAACAACCAAAACTAGCCTACAAAAAGAAACTCAAACAAACCCACAGGGACCTTATTGGATCAGAATCCTATGCGGCTAAAGATAATGCTATAGACTTGAATAAGGATTCTGATCAAGCTTTAGAGTTAAACAAAGACTCTTCTAGTTAGACTTCTATTTAGATTAACTCTAGACTAGTTGTGAATATAATCTACTAGGACTCTAGAGTTAGACGTTCAGATTAGATAGATAGTTTGTTTCATGTAAAACACATCTAGTCATTATCTAGATGTTTCGGATTCTTCTATAAATACAACTACTGCCATACATGTTTAGTACGCAGAATTACAAACAATCTAAATCTCTATATGGTATCAGAGCCTTTCATGACAAACGTCAATGGCTATCCCAACATCTGAAACGGATTCCACTCAAAAAGCACAAGGCTTTGCAAATCTCCTGGCTGCCATTGGCAAGCCGATCGACAACTCAGAATTAATCTCACACATCCTTGATGGCCTGGGTGCCGACTACGACCTGCTTGTCACTTCGGTTACTACAAGACAAGACTCCATCCCTCTCACGGATCTTTATGGCTACATGTTGTCCTATGAGCAGCGCCTTGAGACCCACAAATCAGCCCTTGAACTGAACATCTCCACAGCAAACACAACTCAACGACAGAGCCCCTCCTATTCGAGGAACAATCGTGGCAACAACTCCGGCTATCGAAACTTCAATTTCTCTCGTGGCAGGGGGCATGGCCGTGGTCGAGGATCCTCTCTGCAATACTCCTATGGCCCGGGACAGTCCCAACGTCCAATCTGTCAGGTATGTCACAAGCCAGGCCACACGGCTGCAACCTGCTGGTTTCGGTTCGAGCAAGGATATCAGGCAGAAAATCCAGCACTGACTGCCAACCTAGCTTATGCCCCTTCTGCATCTGATCCACACTGGTATCATGACACCGGTTCCACTGTTCATCTCACTAATGAACTCTCCAACCTCAACATGCATGCTGAGGACTACACGGGTACTGATCAAATCCAAGTAGGCAATGGGCAAGGTTTGCATATCTCAAATTCTGGTCGTGGACTCTTACCCACCCCTCACGTAATTTTCACTTATTCTCTCTCTTTCATGTTCCTCAAATACAGAAAAATTTTATTTCAGTTAATCAATTCACACGTGATAACCATGTCTTTATTGAATTTCATCCTAATTGTTTCTATGTTAAGGACCTTCGAACTCGTCAGCTCCTCCTTCAAGGCCCGAGTAAACTCGGTCTCTATCCATGGCCATCCTTTGCTACCTCAACTTCCAGTTCTCTTGCTGCCTTCATTGGTGAAAAGGTTTCTTTGGATAAGTGGCATCTCAGGCTTGGTCATCCTGCCTCTCCTATTGTCAACCAAGTTGTTCAGTCCAAAAAGCTGCCCATGTCTCCATCAAAGTCTTCCTCCATTTGCTCTCCATGTCAACAGGGCAAGAGTCATCATTTTCATTTTAGCTATTCTCCTTCTATTTCCAATAAACCTCTTCAATTGTTGTTTCTTGATGTATGGGGCCCTGCCTCCACAACCTCTGTAAACAACAACCGATTTTATTTAAGTGTGGTTGATGATTTTAGTAAATATACTTGGTTTTTTCCTCTTGCTACCAAATCTGAAGTGTGTGCAACTTTTCTTCATTTCAAACAACTTGTTGAAACGTTCTTTAATACTAAAATCAGATCTGTTCAAAGTGATAATGGTGGCGAATTTCGTCCACTCCAAACTGCACTCAATTCCATGGGAGTCTCTTATCGCCTAAGCTGTCCTCACACTCATCATCAAATGGGAACCGTTGAACGAAAACATCGCCACATAGTTAAAACTGGTCTCTCTCTTCTTGCTACTGCCAGTGTCCCATTTACCTTTTGGGACATAGCCTTTGAAACAGCCACATATCTCATAACCGTCTTCCTTCCAAAGTAACAAAGAAAAAGTCCCCATATGAGTGTCTTTTTCACCCCACTCCAGATTACAAATACTTAAAAATATTTGGTTGTGAATGCTGGCCTTTCCTCCGCCCATATCAATCTTCCAAACTCTCCTTCCGATCCTCCTCCTGCGTGTTTATTGGCTATAGCAAAAATCACCTTGGTTACAAATGTCTTCATATCCCATCCGGTAGAGTGTACATTGCAAGACATGTTGTCTTCAATGAAAACAGTTTTCCATTCTCAACTTCATCACCAAACAGCGTCTCTTCTTCTCCTCAAACACCTTCGCCTTTATCAATTCCTTGTGTTCCGTCCTTACCTTCTCAATATTCTGCATCTTGTCCAAATACACCAAGTTTTACATCTCCAAATTCGTCCACTTCTACATCTCCATCAGCAACTACCACTACTCCTCCTAATCTTCAACCCCTTGCTTCTTTTGACCCTTCCTCAAATTCTGAGTTAGCTTCTTCACCTGAACCACTGCCCGTCCTTCCAACTCGAGTCCATGGCATGACCACACGGTCTCAGAATCAAATTTACAAACCTTACACATTTACTGATG
Organism: Alnus rubra; assembly: GCA_028654335.1. Classification (NCBI taxonomy): domain Eukaryota; kingdom Viridiplantae; phylum Streptophyta; class Magnoliopsida; order Fagales; family Betulaceae; genus Alnus; species Alnus rubra. The sequence continues at coordinate 2,787,562 of JAJPGS010000870.1, read as the reverse complement.
GACGAGTGAAGTATCCACCTCCTCAAGCTCTCATTGCTTCCATAGCTGCACATGAAGATAAACCCACTTGTTTTTCTCAAGCCAGCAAACATCCGGAATGGCGTACAGCAATGAACACTGAATTTGATGCTCTTCTCAAAAATGGAACATGGTCACTTGTTCCCTTCTCCCCATCCATGAACATAGTTGGATCAAAATGAGTCTTCAAAATTAAAAGGAAGGCAAATGGGGACATCAAACGTTACAAGGCTCGTCTAGTAGCCAAAGGGTTTCACCAACAACCTAGGATTGACTATGCTGAAACATATAGCCCCGCTGTTAAACCGATCACCATTCGCACTGTGCTTTCCATAGCTGTTTCTGCAGGTTGGGAGATTCGGCAAGTTGATGTCAGTAATGCGTTCCTCCATGGTCTTCTTCAAGAGACGGTGTATATGGCTCAACCTCCTGGATTTTAGCATCCTCAATATCCAACAGCTGTGTGCAAACTTCGCAAAGCTATTATGGCTTAAAACAGGCCCCACACGCATGGTTTTCTCGGCTAAGTGCTCGGTTGATTGATCTGAAATTCACTAGTTCCAAATCGGATTCTTCCTTGTTCATTTACAAAGCTCACGGCATCACCATCTTTGTGCTCATATATGTTGATGACATTATAATTACAGGTCCACATTCAATGGCAATCACTCAGCTCATCAATGATCTTCACTCATCTTTTGCCCTCAAGGATCTCGGCCGACTCAATTTTTTCCTTGGTGTTGAAGCTACATGGCATCAAGATGGTCTTCATCTTTCACAACAAAGGTACATCAATGATCTCCTCACTAAGACCAATATGTTGCTTGCAAAGCCGATTTCTACTCCTTTGTTCGCCTCCACCATACTTAGTAGGTCTGAAGGTTCAACTATCACAGATCCAACCTTATACCGAAGCACAGTGGGATCCCTTCAATATCTATCTCTTACTCGACCTGATACAGCATATGCCGTCAATAAGGTCTCTCGATTTATGCAAGATCCTAGGGAATCACATTGGTCGGCAGTGAAGCGCATCTTGCGCTACTTAAAGTCTACAATCTCCTATTATTTTTGCATCTACAAGAATTCTTTCAAGCAACTCACAGCTTACTCAAATTCAGATTGGGCAAGTTGTCCGGATGATAGAAGATCCACCTCCGGTTATTGTGTTTTACTTGGTAAGAATATTCTGTCATGGAGCTCAAAGAAGCAACCAACCATTTCTCGCTCAAGTACTGAATCCGAGTACAAAGCAGTGGCCTATGCAGCAGCCGAATTAGCATGGATTCAGTCTTTACTCAGTGAACTTGGTGTTACTTCTCCACATCGACCAGTTCTACATTGTGACAACATTGGCGCCACATATCTCACGTCTAATCCTCTCTATCATGCACGCACAAAGCATATAGAGATTGATTATCATTTTGTTAGAGATATGGTTGCTAAGAAACTTCTTGATGTTTGCTTCATCTCTGGGAAAGATCAACTGGTTGATGTCCTCACCAAGCCTCTTCCTGTTGTCCGGTTCGGGATGCTACGGTCCAACCTCAACGTGCATCCTCCCACGTCGAGTTTGAGGGGGCGTATTGGATCAGAATCCTATTCGGCTAAAGATAATGCTATAGACTTGAATAAGGATTCTGATCAAGCTTTAGAGTTAAACAAAGACTCTTCTAGTTAGACTTCTATTTAGATTAACTCTAGACTAGTTGTGAATGTAATCTACTAGGACTCTAGAGTTAGACGTTCAGATTAGATAGATAGATAGTTTGTTTCATGTAAAACACATCTAGTGATTATCTAGATGTTTCGGATTCTTCTATAAATACAACTACTGCCATACATGTTTAGTATGCAGAATTACAAAAAATCTAAATCTCTATAGACCTAAGCCCTTAAGTTCAAAACCCACAAAGAGCACTCAAAGCAACAAAAGAAAAACCTAAACAAACCCACAAGGACCTACCCTAAAACGCGAAATCCACAAGGAGAACTACAAAACCTGAGCATTTCCTTTCCTACTCCTAGAGAGCACACTCGCATCGCCATAGTTGATGGAGCTTTTCAGATTCAACACCTCTCTCCTCCCTTTAAACTTAGGACGCTTACCCTTATTAACCCAATGGAAGTCCTCTTCAATGGCATCCAACAACGCGAAGGACGTATCTTCATCCTCAACACCATCCAACACCCAATCCAATGGCAAGTCGGGAGGACAGACACCCAAGGGGTAAGGGGAGACTGGGAGTCTCCTTCCTCCCCAACCCAAACCTCATCCCCCTAATCCCACACATATCTTAGTTTAGTTGATAAATGAGGGCAAAATCTGACTCTCCCATAATCGCCACCAGTTCTAGTTTCTTCATCCTCACACCAGCTAAGATCCTTTCACCAGAACAACATGATCTTCTTTAAATGTAACCAAAGTACCAAAGACAACACTCCTCGTCATATAACATAGCATGCCTAGCTGTACACTTGCCTAGAAATGTTTGATCATAATTTTCTTCAAAGATGTTCTCTACAAGACTACGACACCCAAGCATCACTAATTCAAATTTTATCAACCGGGCCCGTCCTCAGAAACATAACAAACCAGTTCAATAACATATATATCAAGAAGCTCGGGTTTGAACCTTATTTGTCTTTTTCGAAACAAATTCTCTTAAGATAAACTAACATAACAAATTTGGATACACAAACGAACAAGCCTTCCTACAGTAATTTTTTCACGAAAATTAAGTTTCACAGACAAAGTTTGCAAGTCCCACACCTTAGCATTGGATATCATTTGCCTCCTTGTTTGGACATCTACGATGAGATCGGAATATGTGATCTCGAAATAAACTCCCCGCTGCGCATCGAAAGACCAGATATCAATCACCATTCCAACATTCCTTGTAACAAAATGTCTACAAACGCCAGAAACCCTAACCAATAAAGAACGAAAGAAAGAAAGGAAAATCATTGCAGAACAAACCTCAATAGCGGCTTTGACCAAAGGCAGCTTCAATCGGAAACGCAGCTTCTCTGAGAAATCAATCGCGATTATATCTACCTACGTGATCCACAAACAACATCAATAAAACCATCATTCAGCGGAAAAATTGTAATTCAAATAGTAAATTAGTCGATAATGCTATATTTTCCCAACTCTCTCGGTAACCAAACAGAACACAAACAAACCTCCAATTTCTCACAGGCCTGATCGAAGACAGTCTGGTTCAAGGGCTGAACAGCGACCAAGTCGTAGGTCTTCAAAATAGGGTTCCCGGAGTTGAGGGCCTGGGCCTGAGAAGGGCCATCGGCGCATACGGTGAGGCGCGTGTACTGGCGGAAGGGGGAGGCGCGTGGAACGCCTAGGAGGTCGCGGTGGAGATTGACGGAGGAGGAGAGAGAGGGCGCGAGCTTGAGGAGAGACGAGAGAGTGAGGAGGGAGATGGAGCAACGGTCGTGATCGGACATCACGCCCTTGATCGTACGGTTGTAGGCTATGCCGGTGTAGCCTAGCTCCATGGCCTTTATCACGAGCCTCGTGCGCGTGGCTTTGAATGCCGTCTTATCGGATTGTGAGGACTCGAGGTACGGTATGTTCAGGTCGAAGAAACCCATGGCTACACAGACACAGAGAGAGAGAGAGAGAGAGAAACTCTTTTTTAGACTGAGAGAGGGTTTAGCGTGTGGGTTTTAATGCTGGATTGAGATTCAAGGGCCTGAGAGTTTGGGCTGGACCAAAACTTTGATCCATTGAATCCGGATCCATTCGGTTACTTGACCCTTTAATGGGTGAGACCCGGCCGAAAACATATACTAAATAGTAAATACGAGCTAGAGAGATAGAAGAGTTATTTTTGGTCTACAAGAAATGAACGGTTTTCTTTTTCTTTTCTTTTTTTTTTATAAAAGGAGATTTTCATTTAATCATTGAAAAGAGCCACGATCGACTATTACAAGGTGGAGGATCGATGAAGGGCATTCATCAAGCCACACTGAGTCATTAGACTGTGAAACAACCAACTTAGCTAACACATGGGCAACCTTATTCGCATCTCTTCGAGCATGCTAGACTTGATGGAAAGGAATGCCTTGTAAGATTGTGCGAACATCCTCCAACCGGTGGGCAATTCTATCCCATGGTTAATCACTATGCAAAGCTTGCACAACCTGCAAAACATCCCCCTCAAATTCAACTCAAGTAAAACCTAATTCCAAGCAAAAAGTAGTTGCCTTCCATAAGGCCATAGCCTCAGCCACTGTAGGGTCAGAGATATTGGGGAACCCCATTGCTAGAGCCGCCCGGACCCTCCCTTGCTCGTCTCTCACTACAACCCCCACTCCCATCCGCGGTGGAGATGAACCCAAAGCAGTATCCCAGATCATCTTAAGACAGTCATTCGATGGAGCCATCCACTTATCAGTAAAGCTCCTCAGTTGTTGAAGCCCAAGGTTCCCTCATATTTGCCAACTTGAAATCCAACAGCATAACCTGCGCAACTTTCACCGTTTGGGTGGGAGTGAAAACCTCCCCTCTGAACACACAAGCATTCCGGCGAAGCCACAACAGTCTAGCAATAATCACCGCTTCAATTAAATCATCCCCGGTTAGCCGTTCCCTAATCTGGGAAAACCACCCCAACCCATCATCTTCCTGTAAGGAAAGCTTCTGCACCCGCCTAGAGCACTCCTGCCACACAGCCACCGAAGCAGGACATGCCTAGATCATATGACATGGAGTTTCAACAGTAGTTTCACACAGAGGACAAACCGGGTCTTGCGCTATGTGCCTTCGGAATAGCTCATCTTTGGTGGGTAAAACATTAGAGCAGAGCTTCTAGACAAAGTTACGGACCACTCCTAGAGCAGGGAGCTTCCATACATGATTCCAAACCTCATTAACCCATGTTGCATATGAGCTTTCTCCACATTCTTGTGCCCAGCCGTCGTCTCCTGGTGATAGGCGCTTCTGACTGAAAAGCATCCATTGGAAGTCCCCCGCCAAACGAGTTTATCGAGAGTCCTGAGTGGATTTAGGGCCAAGTTGCAAATCGCCTCTGCAATTTCACTGGAAAACATATCTTATATCAAACCCACCTTCTACCAACCCGAGTGAGGGTCAATTAGATCACAGACCCTCATGTTTGGATCCAGAGCCAAGAAGGAGTTTGGATATTGCATGTAGGCGTATCTTTGAGCCATTTGTCATCCCATACCCGAATACTTTCACCATTTCCAACCTGCCACATCAAGCCCCGCTCCAAGACTCCTCTCGCCTTTAGGATATTATGCCAGGCATAAGAATGATTGTGACCAATAGCTGCTGTCAGGAAGGAAGCCTCACGGAAGTATTTTTCTTTTAGAACCGTTGCCAACATGGAATCAGGTTGTTGGATAATCCTCCACCCCTGCTTCGCCAACATGGCCATATTAAACAGCTCAAGGTCTCGGAACCCCATACCCCCTATTGATTTTGACCTTCTCAGCTTTTCTCAACTCATCCCTTGTGCCAGTTTTGTTGAGGATTTCAATCCCCATCAGAACCTCTACAAAGGGAGTTAAGTTTTTTACACAGAGCCTTAGGAAGAATGAAAACTGACATACTATAAGTAGGAATAGATTGGATCACTGCTTTGATCAGGATCTCTCTACTGGCTTGTGAAAGCAGCTTCTCCTTCCACCCTCCCAGAATTCCTGCAAAAGTTGCAAACTTGGCCTTTCCAACCATAGAGGGTAAGCCAAGATATTTTTCGTACCCTTGAATAGCCGTCTCCCTCACTGCACTCCCTATAAGCTCCCGAAATGCCATGCACGTATTCTTTCTGAAGAAAATGAAAGTTTTTGCAGTGTTGAGTTGTTGACCCGAAGCCAACTTATACCTCTGTAATATAATGAGCAAATGATCACATTCTAGAAAGTTAGCCCTACAAAAAAGTAGGCTATCGTCGGCGAAGAACAAATGGCTCAACCTGAAACCATTGGCCGCAATCGGGATCCCCGAAATCTTTCCATCTCTTTCAGCATTCACCAGCATAGAACTAAGGCATTCTGGGCATAAAAGAAACAGGTAAGGGGACAACGGGTCCCCTTGCCTAATCCCTCTTGTAAGCAAAATAGTTTCGGTCAGTACTCCATTCACCAGGATAGAGTAAGAAACAGTGGAGACACATTTCATCACCAGTGAAACCCACCTATCCGTAAATCCCAACAGCTTCATCATCCCCTCCAAAAAGCTCCATTACACTCGGTCATATGTCTTACTCATATCCATCTTGATTGCCATATATCCCTTTCTACCTTTCATCCGATTGGCCATAGTGTGAAGGGCTTTGTACGAAACCAATGTATTATTAGAGATAAGTCTTCCAGGCACAAAAGCACTCTAGTATTTAGAGACTACCGTAGGCAGCACCACTTTTAAACAATTTGCCAACACCTTGGAAATCAACTTATACACCACATTGCATAAAATTTTAGGGCGGAACTCATGCACAGAAGAGGCAGGACTTACCTTAGGAATCAATGCTATGAAAGTAACATTGATAACTGGGTCAAAATGATCATTGTTGAGAAAATCCAAAACTGCCCCCCTTACTGAATCCTCAATGGTCTCCCAATGATGAGTAAAGAAATTAACTCCAAAACCATCTGGGCATGGTGCCTTGATGGTAGGCATCTGAGCAAGGGCTCTGTCCACTTCATCAGGAGTAAAAGTTCTGGTTAGCCCCATGTTCATTTCCGATGTAACTCGCGACTGGACCTCTGCAAAACATACTTGTTGTCCTCTTGTAGCCACTGAGCTATACACATGTTTAAAGTGGTTGACAAAAGCCTTAGCAAACTCCACTGGTTGGGAGCATAAGGGCTAGTTTGACAAGCCATTCCCACGACTTTCTCATTGCCTTTTTTATTGTCATGAACGGTAACACGTCAGGCCAGCATCAGAACCGAAGTCTTTCAGCATCAAAATCGAATCCTGCACAATATTTTCTCTTTGACTCGCTTGTTGCCTTTCAGTCTTCAACTTCACTTTTTTGGTATTTTTTTATTTTTTTCTTCTTCCGTTTTTTGTCGCAATATTTTATCTCTGACTCAGTATTGACGCACATGTTGCCTTTCAGTCTTCAACTTCACTTTTTTGGTTTTTTTTTTTTTAATTTTTTTCTTCTTCTGTTTTTCGTTGATTCCATGAGCTGTTTCACTTTTTTGGACATAAGGTTGAGCCATGCCTTCACGCCCTTCACCATGGTCCATAATACATTCGCATTTCTCTCTCTCTCTAGACGGTGGCAAGCTCGGCATATCTCCCCTCATCTCTCTCGTCACATCTTCTCCAGTAGGTGGCAGATGGCAGTCTTGACCCAAGTTCAGCTCTCGCGCCATGCACAGAGGTACGGCCAAGGGTCAAAAGATCAACCCCCATCAAGAAGCGGCTACCTCACCTTGCAATCGCAAGATACACAGGGCCAGTGACTCAATCACGGAGTAAGGTTAGATCCATAATTACGTGTATAGGATTTGTGTTTTGTTTATGCATTGTGTGGATGCCGAGGAAATAGAGGGAACAATAGTCATTGCCATGGATACACCTAATAATGGCAATCTCTTTAAGATTGCCCCTTGGCTGAACTATCATGCTGTGTTGAGAACTCTGAAAAAATAAAAATAAAAATAAAAATTTGTTGCAGAAAACTAGAAGAAAAAGGAACTTGTTTTGATTGGTTGTATTTTTGGTCTATATGAACAAATTGTCCAACATTTTGTGTTTTTTGTTGTTGCTACGTGATGAAGATGATAGTTTCAATGAAGCTAGTTGTTGCAAGTTGGAATTAGTTACTCTCAATGTCTTTTTCCTTGTGAAATGAATGCAAGACTGTCATTTGTAGCAATTTTTATGAATAGTTCGTACATATTGTATTATGGGTGTGACAGTTTAGCCAACTACAAACATCAGATAAATCATAACAGCTGCCGGACAAAACAGACCCAACTACAAACACTTCAATTTAACTAAACCAAATTGTCACAGCAAACTCACATGAACCCAAATAACCAAAGATTAAAATTTTTGGTTTGTATACATTTAAACATAATAAAAATAAAAATAAAAATAAAAACCTCAAAAATGCTCAAAAAAACATTAGCATAATTTTGTCATTTGTTTCTTGACCTAGTTTGTCCCTTAGAAATTATAATATAGGGAACAGTAGTCATTGTCATTGATACACCTACTAATGACAATCTCTTAGATATATCAACAATCAGTCAATCAGGCTTAGGGTTCGTATACATTTATACATAAAAGAAAAAAAAAACATTAGCCTATTATTAAGGAATGTTTTTATAAGGAAAAAAAAAAATTAACATATTATCTTTTAATATTATCCTCATCCTTTGTCTAACATCTATGTTTTTTTGTTTCTCTATTTTTATTAGTATTTTTTGTAGATGTCGGAGATTTCAACATCCTCCTCCGCCCACGTCCAAGGTTCGACACGCACTTGCTTTTGTGACCTGACGTCTCACATGAAAACATCGTAGACAGAGACAAACTCAGGCAGAAGGTATTATGGTTGCCCAAATTTTAGGATCGGAACCCACTGTAAGTTCTTTGAGTGGGTTGACCAACAAGAAGTTGATGCACGCAGCCGACAACTGATACCGGAATTGAGGGCAAAGAATATGCGATTGGAAAGAGAACTGCGTTCTAAAGCTGCAAATGATCGTGGGTTATATTTGGAACTCAAAGCCCTACGGGCCCTATGCATAGCACTTGTGGTAATTCTGATTTGTATTCTTATAGCACCTAGAGGTGTTAATCAAGGTGTTAATCAATGGCAATGACTATTGTTCCCTATATTTCCTACAAACCCCACACACGTAATTAAGGATCTAACCTTACTCTGTGATCGAGTCACTGGCCCTATGTAGCTTGCGATTGCACGGCGAGGTAGTCGCTTCTTGACGGGGGTTGATCTTCTGACCCTTGGTCGTACCTCTGTGCATGGCGCAGGAGCTGAACTTGGGTCAAGACTGCCACCAGCCACCTACTGGAGAAGATGTGACGAGAGAGATGAGGGGAGATATGCCGAGCCTGCCACCGTCTAGAGAGAGAGAAATGCGAGGGTATTATGGACCATGGTGAAGGGCATGAAGGCATGGCTCAGCCTTACGTCCAAAAAAGTGAAGCAACTCATGGAATCGACGAAAAATGGAAGAAGAAGAAAAAAATACCAAAAAGTGAAGTTGAAGACTGAAAGGCAACATGCGCGTCAATACTGAGTCAGAGAGAAAATATTGCAATGAAAAATGGAAGAAGAAAAAAAATAAAAAATACCAAAAAGTGAAGTTGAAGACTGAAAGGCAACAGGCGAGTCAGAGAGAAAATATTGTGCAGGATTCGATTCTGATGCTGAAAGACTTCGGTTCTGATGCTGGCCTGACGTGTTACCGTTCATGACAAGAAAAAAGGCAATGAGAAAGTTGTGGGAATGGCTTGCCAAACTAGCCCTAAGTTACTAGCAGAGTCTTTGATTTGCTTTATAATGTTGGACTTTCATCTTTGCGATGCCCAAGCATGATGGAACTTAGTCTTCTTGTCTCCACTTGTACACCAATTCAGCTTTGCTTGCCGCTTCCACTTGATATCTTCCATCTCTAGCAATACATTAATTTCCTTCTGAAGCTGATCAATTTGTGTAGCCAAACCTCCTGTTTCCCTCCATTGAAGTTTTTCCAATCAGCTAGTGAGTAATTTAATCCGCCTACTCACATTCCAAAATTTTGAAGAGCTCCAATCATGTAATTCATGCTGACAGTGAGATAGAAGCCTCCTTGTTGACCCTAAAAAAGGTGCTTGGACGGTCCGGCAATGCCATGCATGTGTCACCACTTCTTTGCAATAACGTAGTTAAGTGTTTGACAAAATTAGGCGATACTGTGATACTTGTCAATGTAAAAAAATTAGGCTTCCATCCATGAGCAAGTCGTTTCCTTTGCTCCGGGTGATGGGCCAGGTGATCCTTATAGCCGTCGTGTAGTCCTCTCCCGGTCAACGGTGTAGGGGTTTTTCTGTCCCGATCTTTCACTTAAGGTTTCTCTTTCTGTCAAAGAGTATACCATGGTTGAAGACTACAGGGAAAGGTTTGGCAAGTTTTCACTTGTTGGAGGAAAGAAGCAGAGAATCCATATTGGTTTGGAAGATGTGGCAGATCTGTGCGCAAAAGCATCTAAATGCCTGGTGGGCAGATTGGGTGTCCCGAAACAAGTTAACAAAGAAGCTTTCAAAGCTCTTCTTACTCGTATATGGAGGACAGGGGGTGACATATTTTTTAAGGAGCTTAATGAAAATCTATGGTTGTTTGAGTTCGAAGATGACAAAGATCGCAATAAAGTTCTTGAGGGTAGGCAGTGGTCCTACAATAGAACGACCATCATCATTGAAGCAATTGAAGGCCAAAAGCCCTCATCTTAGATGAAATTACATTATAGCCCGATCTGGCTTTAAGTGCATGATATGCCACTCGAGTGCATGAACAGAGGAGTGGGGATGATGATTGGAGAATCCCTTGGTCCGGTCCAAGAGGTGGAGGTGGCGGATGGTGATGTAGGATAGGGTCGATATTTGAGAATTCGAGTGGTGTTGGATCTGTACAAACCACTTGAACGTGGGCATGCTCTCTTTGTTGAAAGGGAATCATGCTGGGTGTCGTTTAAGTATGAAAAGCTTACGGCATTTTGCTTCAAATGTGGAAGAATACTCCACGAGCATGAGGGATGCCCGATTCCATCGTCAAAGAGAGCAAATCACAAGGAAGGCGTGTGGGGTTGGGGTTCATGGATCAAGGTGGCCAACCTTTCCCGAGGTCTTGATAAACCAGAAGGAGGCCAGTCAGACATCCTCTCAGATTTTTCGACGGCAAACGACGGAAGACAACGGGGTGTGCGGCGGGGCCGAAAAGGAAACCATTCCCATTCTGGTAACGTCCCAAAGGGAAAGTAGTCTGCTCTGGATTCTTTGGCTCCGGATTCCTCAGCATCGTGCCAACAAGGGGATCGTTACGACCATTATGGCGGGAGTCCTGAAAGGAAATGAGTTTCTTCGGGGCCACGAATCTCTGATATTAATGGATTGGCGGATCCAAAGGTTAAGGGGGATCATTTTCCTTTTAACGCAAGATCTCGAGATCAAAAAAACACGGGACATGGAGATTCGAAGGGGATAATCAGGCGGCTTGAAAGAGAGAGGGCTTCGGCTAGTAGTGGCCCAGTCTATAGGCCCAAACAAAGCTTTAGAAACCCTACCAGGTGGATGGCCCAGTGGAAGGTCACAGAGCCCACACTGGTAATGCAAATAGGATTTCGTCTATAAAGGATAATCCTAAGGAGATTTTGGACAATTCACAACCTGCTATTCTGGAAGCTATGACCTTACCCTCGTCAGAGGGGACTCTCTCTATCCCAATTGGGAATCACCGAAAATGCAAACGGATTGCGAGAGAAGCACCGCTTCGGAGGGTGGAGGAGGTGAAATCACGGGTGCTTCCTAAGAAAATAGGATATAAGGTGCTAGGTCAAGACGAGGAGGTAATTATCCAAAAGAAAAAAGACTGTAAGTTTGTTCCGAGGATGACAAAGATCGCAATAAAGAGAAACCTGTGAGTGAAAGATCTTTGTCATTGAAAATCTATGGTTGTTTGAGTTCGAGGATGACAAAGATCGCAATAAAGAGAAAAAAAACCCTACACCGTTGACCGGAGAGGACTACACGACGGCTATAAGGATCACCTGGCCCATCACCCAAAGCAAAGGAAATGGCTTGCTCATGGATGGAAGCTTAAATTTTTTACATTGACAAATGTCGCAATTTGCGATCTTTGTCATCCTCAAACTCAAACAACCATAGATTTTCATTAAGCTCCTTAAAAATTATGTCACCCTCTGTCCTCCATAGACGAGTAAGAAGAGCTTTGAAAGCTTCCTTGTTAACTCGTTTCGGGACCCCCAGTTTGCCCACTAGGCATTTAGATGCCTTTGCGCGCAGATCCGCCACATCTTCCAAACTAATCTGGATTCCCCGCTTCTCTCCTTTGACAAATGGAAACTTGCCAAACCTTTCCCCGTAGTCTTCAGCCTTGGTATACTCTTTGACAGAAAAAGAAACCTATGAGTGAAAGATCGGGACAGAAAAACCCCTACACCGTTGATCGGGAGAGGACTACACAACAGCTATAAGGATCACCTAGCCCATCACTGGGAGCAAAGGAAACGGCTTGCTCATGGATGGAAGCCTAATTTTTTTACATTTACAAGTGTTTAGCAAAATTAGTTAAGTTTTTAAAAACGTAGTTAAGTGTTTGGTAAAATCGTAATTTGACATTTAAAATCGCAGGTTAGCCTTTAAAATTCTGCGTTTTCATAAAAGTACTCAATTGTCTACGATTTAAAAAAATGAGTTTTTTGTGTTTTCAAATCGCATTTTTTTAAAAATGCAATTCCCAATCGAAATCGCATTTTTCAAAAAGTAGTTTTTTGCGATTTAGTTTAAAATCGCACTTTTTGTTTATGAAATCGCAATCCCAAACACACCCTTAAAATTGCGTTTTTAAAAATCACTTTTTCAAATCGTACATTTTAAAATTGTTATTATATTCTACTATTTTTTACTATATTTAAAATTACGAATACCAAAAAAATTTATTTTTTAAAATTATACTTTGATGGTTTAGACCTTAAAGAACTTGAGATAAAATTAAAAAAAAAAAAAGTTAAATAAAACTTTAATAGAATTTGAATTTAAAAAGCGTACCCGAACACGTTTTAAAAAAATAATAAAAACAGTGCCTTAAAAGCATTCACATCCAATTCTTCAAATTTTGAATAACAGTCATGCATTTGTAATTTAAAGAATCACTTTTGAAAAATACTCTATAGTCCATTAAAAGATTCTTTCTTTTGAAGAGAGAAGAGAGTAGGAAGAGTTTTTTTACTAAGCTTAAAAAGAGAAAAATAAATATATGAAAGATCAGGAAAGCATTTAAAATAAAATAAAAAATAGAGTAAGATAATTTTATAATTCTTCAAAATTTGAAGAATAAGGGCGTCTGACAGTCAAGCACTACTTTTTTTACTCTGTAAATTCCAGTTCAATCCAATTTGTAAACCTCCTCGAAAATACCACTCATCCGTCCACGTCATCGATCCGCACCACATAGTCAATTTCACATCTCAACCGTCCATTTCAAATTTATCAACGACTCATAGCACCCCACAATCGCACAGTCTCGCTCTTTATTCACAGACTTGACCGAAGAATCCCCAATTCAGGCATTTGTCGCTGGCTATAAAACCTTTGGATGGTTTGGGGGTCTCTCTAATTTATTTGGGTTTTAGCTTTTGTTCTGTGATTTTAAGGTGATTGAAAATGTCGGGGCGTGGAAAGGGAGGGAAGGGATTGGGGAAGGGGGGAGCGAAACGGCACCGTAAGGTCCTGCGTGACAACATCCAGGGAATCACCAAGCCGGCGATTCGCCGATTGGCTCGCAGGGGCGGTGTGAAGCGGATCAGCGGTCTGATCTACGAGGAGACACGTGGCGTCCTCAAGATCTTCCTGGAGAACGTGATTCGCGATGCTGTGACCTACACGGAGCACGCTAGGAGGAAGACCGTGACGGCCATGGACGTCGTCTACGCGCTCAAGAGGCAGGGCAGGACTCTGTACGGGTTCGGGGGTTAGGGTTTATGCTGTGAAAAGTCTTGCTGTCAAGAAAACTTGGATGGGTAGCTTTGTTTTAGGGTTTTTTTTTGTTCTAGTTGTGGTAGTTGGCTTTCCTTGTAATTCCACCTCTGAATTGCAACATTAAAAGATTTAATGGAAAAGTTAAGTTTTGTTAGCTTCTTCAATCCATGGGTTCTGTACCTCTCTCTGAAATTTACCTAGATCTGTTCTGCTTCCAATTTCCATGGTTCTGTCATTGAAACCATACCAGATGCATTGGAATTCGGTTGAGTCAATTTTCTTTTCATTTACCTTTTAGCTTTTTACTATATTATTTAAATATTATTATTTTACTAAAAAATAAAAATTATACATTTTGCAGTGAATAGTATTCGTCAAATTTAATTAGTGAATAAATATTTATTAAGCCCGAAGTAATTCCCTTTAGCGTCTCGACGACTAACCAAAATAATATAATAATATTTAGTAATTATGGTATGTAGGCAGCTTATTGGAACAATGGAGCCTCAAGCGGACAATTGTCCACATATCAGGGCTTATTATTATATTCTATATTTTTGTAAAATATTATTGTGCGGGAAAGAGTCGGAGAAAGAAAGAAAAGATACTAATAAAAAAAACTTTTATAATGTGAATAGACATAAAATGTTCTGCAGGACACAAACTACAAAAAATAAAAAATAACTTCACGAAAATGTATTCGTTTTGATATAAAAATTGAACTACCAAACGTTTCGAACTACGGTATTCACATTTTTAAACGTTTCATTTAAAAGTATTCTGTAAATCCTAACAAAATACCTTTAAGTGAGACATTTGAAAACGTCGATACCTTAATTTAAAAATTTTGAGTACCTTTAAGTAAGACGTTTAAAAACATCAATACCCCAATTTGAAACATTTGTTAATTTAATATCATTATCTCAAAACGACGTATAATTCGATGTCCTTTTGTAAAGTTACCAAAAATAATAATAATAATAATAATTTATAATAATCAAATTTGACTAATATGAATAATTTGTCTAGAAATACTCTAATCTTTGTTTTCGGAAACAACAATACCATAATTTGTCTAATTTGCTGGAAATGTTCTAATCTTTGTTTTCGGAAAAAGCAATCCAAACAACAAAGAAAACTACTCTATTTGGGCTTACAGGCAACAGAACAATTTATGCATGAAAAACATAACGTAAGATCTAATCATTGTCTGAGAAATTTCTACTTCAAAGGTAGTACAAGTCCGTTTAAATAATCCAATCAAATATCAGGTCCAGGCCAACCCTAGCCAATTTAAAAGGATGAGGGTTATAGGTGGGACGACGGACCCAAAAAAGGTCTTTTTGCGGTGCTTACTCTGCCTTGTGCTTTGAAGATTTTATTGCACTAGAAGTCCGCAATCCACTTGTACGCCTCCCAACAAACTTCAGCACCTCATCAATTAGAATCACCGGAAGAGCAACGGCCAACACCAAAAGCCATTCGTTCAGGCTGAGAGGAACGATGCCGAAGACTTGAGCCAGAAATGGCACATAAAGGATTAAGAAGTGAAGGCCAAACGACACAGACATGGCCAGAAGGAGCCATGGGTTGACCCATGGAGGCATTGTCAATAGGCTCCCATCCTCGGAGAGAGCATTAAGGGAATTGAACATCTCTATGGCAACCAAGACGGAAAGGGAGAGAGTTGAAGCTTTGATTTTGCCAGAATGGAAGTAATCACATGGATTTGAATCAAATTCAAACACCCGTTCCCCAGCCGTGAACGGTGACGCTGAAAATCCCTCCCATGAAGAGCACTGACCCCAGTTAGCAAGTTGAGAGTAGGACACAAGACTATGACCATCTCTGCTCAAGTCAATGCCCATGAATGAGTGATGCGTGTACCATATGATGAACACCCCAACTGTTGCAATCCCAACATAGAGCCCGATCACCTGTACAGGTTTAGGTATGTGGTTCAGTTTTTTGAGTTTAATTCCACATAAAATCCAAATCCTATTCGGGACAAGAATAGGAATAAAAAAGTTCTGTTGGGAAAATGCATGTAATTGAAATACCAGATAGCGGAATAAAATCCACGCAGTGATCAATGAGTCGTCACTTCTTCTAGGGGGCTTTGTCATTATATCTTTGTCGGGAGGATTGAATCCCAAAGCTGTCGCTGGGGGTCCATCAGTAACAAGATTGACCCAGAGAAGTTGAACAGGAATCATGCCTTCTGGAATACCCAAGGCAGCTGTCATAAATATAGAGGCCACCTCACCAATATTTGAGGAAATCATGTACCTGCAGTAATATATGGGGAGGGAGGGAAGACGAAACAGTTCATGTTTAAGAAATGGGTTGCATAAACACAAACCAAATAGAATTTGACAAAAGTCTTCAGTGGACAAATTCAATCGAAGTTGGATCCAACTTTGGCATGGTTCTGGCTAGTGAATGATGGTGGTGTGAGAATGAAGTCAAACCACTAAACAACTCCAGCATATGTTAGGCAAATATGCAACAATTTTGAAAACATTATGAACTCATGGATTCAATTTCATTGTCAATGAGACTTCCATGATGCAACTATCAGTCAGTTACCCTCACACAAGTTGCATGCTCACACATTTCAAATTTATACTAAACAGTAAATACTGCGTCCACTATACTTGCTCATTTTTTCATGATATGGCACATTAAAGACAAGGCAACTACCACAGTTTTCAAAATTTTAAATACCACCGCCACCCCAACAAAAGGAGCAGGCAACTATCAGACTTTTTGAGGTCTCTAGGGCTTACCATCCAAAATATTCCGTGGGTGGTGTATAACAGCCGTCAATCAAACAAGATATTCATCAACTAGGGTACCTATGTCTTGGTACGTAAAGTCTAGGGCTTTGACCACTTTCCAACAGTCCCTTCCCCAACATAAACTCACACAAAACAAAAGAAATATTACCAACATGGATAAAGATAAAGTTTTGTGCTTAAGCCTCTTGAACAAGAAATTCCTAGTCAGGAATTGACTGAAAAACATCTTCTATCACCAAGATCTGCAGTCACTTACTGAGTATTAAGCCTGTAATATCTGTGAACTTGCTTAAATGGAGAACAAACCTGATAAAAGCCTTCATATTGTTGTAAATAGATCTGCCTTCGCCTACAGCAGCAACTATAGTGCTAAAATTATCATCTGCTAACACCATGTCAGAAGCTTCTTTGGCAACCTACAATGAGTGCAGGGATCAGGAGTAACAGCGAAAACAAAAACATAGCAGCTAAGTTAGACGTTTCTTTGATTTTGATATGGTCACAAAAATAGCAGATGGCACAATAAGATTCGCCACCAGCTCAATGATGTACAAACACAGAAAGCGACTGATATTTGACCACGAGCCTTTTAAGGCATGAACATATAAGTAGGTCTTCATACTGAATAGCCATGCACATGGCATATGTACTAGCACACTGTTGCAACAGTAAGCAAGTTAACTGATGAACAAACAAATGATCAGTCCCACCTAATAAATGCATCTGCACAGCATTTCCAATGAAAATAAGAAACAAAAGAACTCTGGATGGTTTTACTAGATAGCGACATCGTGCATACCTAACCATGGTATACACCACAGTTTCATAGTATAGCCATTTATAGAACATACACCCACTTTATGACTCCATCTGAAAAATTCCAACATAGAGATATCAAAGAAACGAAAAGAAGAGGAAACTTTAAAGAGTACCTCAGTCCCGGAAATGCCCATTGCAATCCCAATATCAGCCAATTTTAAAGCAGGTGCATCATTGACTCCATCCCCAGTCATTGCAACCACTTCACCATCTTCTTTGAGCAACCTAACTATCTCCTGTTTATGTCTTGGTTCAGCCCTAGAGAACAGAAGTCCTCCACTTTGTCTAAGATGATTTTTCTGATCAGGATGATCCATAAATTCTCTTCCAGTTATACTTTTTGAGCTAATATTTTCACCAGGCCCCAAAACACCTATTTCATGGCAAATAGCTTCAGCTGTATTCTTGTTGTCTCCAGTAATAACCATAACACGAATTCCAGCAGCTTTGCAGTCCTCAATTGCTTGACGAACCTCTCTCCGAGGAGGATCCTTTAACAATAGGGTGGAAGTTATTAAGAATCATTGAAATTATTATTAGCAAAAATGAATAGAAAAGAAACAGACAAAACTTTTACACCATACAACAAACCATAGACGTTGAGACAACTTACCCTTAGCCCAACCAAGCCAACAAAAATAAGTTTATTCTCAATTAAAGAATAGTTGGATGGATCAAGTAAAAGTTGATGTGCTGGATGGTCTTCATCGCTGTTATAAGTCTCAAACTCCAAAAGTTCATCTTTGTATGCAAAACCCAAACAACGCAATGCACTTGTTGACATTTCACGAAGGCGCTCTAAGATAAGATCCCTTGAATGTTGGTCCAATTCAACAACAGAACCATCGAGCAGCTGCATGAATGAGCTTCTTTCCAATACATTTTCCACTGCACCCTGCAACATTGAGCAGTGTTCAATAAAGTTAAAAATATCCAACAAACAACAGTGAGCAGAAGAATAGGACAAGTAGCATGACAACACCAGTAAAGGGCACATCTTAGACTTCAATTAATGATTTTGATGGTACCATATAAGAAGAATAATATAAAAAATAAAAAGACAAACTCATACACTCATAAAATTAATTTTATAAAATAAGACAAACTCATAAAACACCAAGAACAATCATCTGGCAAGATGGTTCACATCAAAAAAATTAAAAATCAATAAAGAGGAACCCAAACAGCATGTGTTGAACAAGGAAAACTACTTATCTAGATAATTAATCCAAGAAGTGATAAGGAGCTTCAGAGAGAGCATAGCATGATTTGCTGGCAAAAAAAAATAAAAAGAACAGGAATATGCTGGGAGACAGAATAGGGAAAAGAAAATCAGGCAACAGCTCTCCTTAATAAGTCACATCGCGATAGCATCAATTCCAGAAATGATTTTCATACACGAAAATGAAGACAAAACAGCATGTGCATACAAAGCTCAAGATTAACACAAAGCATCAGCATCAGTGAAATTAAATGTGATTGGCATTTGGCTCTCCAATCTGTCCCTGATTTAATAAATTTAAGTCATCCAATAGATGAGATTTATATCTGTAATTTTAACAAAAGGCCAAGGGAATAAAGCCGCCTCAAAGTTTTCTACCAGTACTACCTCTCTTTCAGAAATTTCTTTATTATTTAGTTGACCAATATTGAATACCTAGAAATCTCAAGTCATCCTACACCTGATCCAAGTATTACACTATGCTTTAATAGGAAAACAAGAAACATTTGTAAAGAGATAACAGATCAGATATTTATACAAAGTACAAACTAAAAAGACATTAGATGGTGTTCAACCTAAAAGATGTCCTTGCTTGTACACTCTATTTAGAATAGCAAAGTGGTGCTGCCAGACCATTTCAGTGGTGCAAGATAGCGGTAAAATAACCAGGTAACTTCTCTCCAATATTTGCTTTTAGAACCAATATGCCTAATATCTTTCTTAAGTTTAATTTAACTGTGGCAAACATATCATATGCATAAGTTCAAATTGTTACTTTTTCTTGGTTAGTTAAAATTTAGAGAAAATTGCTAAATTGGTCCCTATGGTTTGACATTGTAACAAATAACTCCATGTGGTTTCAAAATGAACTTATAAATCCTAGTATGCTCTATAACAAAATGATCCCTCCGTATAAATTTTGGCTATTTTCCGATATAGTCCTTATGAAACTACAAATTACACTCAACTAAAAACTTATAAAAATAAAAAATAAAAAATAAAAATAAATGTTTAAGGCTAGGGTAGTCAATCACCGCCTCTGGTCGATTATAAGAGTGACTGAACCACCCCTATAGCCATGGGGGTGGTTGGCCACCCCAGTGATTCTAGGTTAGCCGACTACCCCAACCCAAACCTTTTTTCTTTTTCTTTTTCTTTCTTTTTTTTTTTTTAAAAAAAAGTTTTTAACAATTTTTTTATTTTAAGATAAATTTGTAATTTCATAAGGACTATTGGAAAAATGGCTGAAATTTGTACGGAATGATCATTTTGTTACAAAGGCATACCACAAGGATTTATAAGTTCATTTGAAACCGCATGGATTTATTTGTTACCCACAGGGACCAATTCTTCTGCTTCTAGGGCAGCAGGAGTTGTAGCACCCTGCGTGAGAAAATTCTGAACATATTTTTTTATAAGTAAATAAATTTTAAAGAAGTATAAATAATATAGTGAATGTAGAGAAGTTGTGATGTAAATGGTGGGGCACAATGGGCTTGTAGGCTCTTGATCAATAAAGCATTAAATTTGGACAAAAATCCTTTAAATAATTCAGATTTGTGCAAGTTTGATCGATTGAGGTTGGGGTTTGATCAATCGAAAATGGCATCTTGACGTGGCAGGATCACATGGATGGGTAGGTGAGATAGAACCGTTGTAGTTGGATCTGGGTGATTTTGACCGATCAAAGAATAAGTCAGATTGATCAAGAATGGCATCTCCACATGACAATGCCCCATGGAGCAGTAGGTGAAGATGGACTCCCAAGATTTGGTCAGTCAAACTCCATTCAATCGAACTGGGTTTCAAGCGTATGAGTAGTTGAGATTCGACGTGCAATCTAATGTGAGCCGCCACATTTCGATCAATCAAACTCGTTTTTAAACGTGCGTGAAAAGCTTCTTAAAACATCAAAAGTGAATAAAAAACTTATTTTCTTCACCGCATTCCCGCCCGCGAAGGGGGGGGGGTGTTAGAAGTGATCAATGTAGACTAGGGTTTAGGGTTTTGTGAGTCCCAACTACGGGATAAATTGCAAATGTTGGAGCGAAACGTTGAAGGGTTTTAAAGGGGACTAAGAAAGTATTGTAAGTAAACCCACTTCAAAAGCAGAAAAGTTATTATACATGAAATATGTTAAAAAGCGCAAAGGCACAACCCAAGTATACAAGATGTATACAAGAGAAACACCTAACTAGAAAAAGAGAAAAGATCTAGAAAAACTTGAAAGCTAGAAACATTAAAATCAAATACAGCAGCCCAATGGTAAAGTGTCTTAAAGAAAAAAGCCTTTAATTCCACCGATGTCCGCTCACGCCCTTAAAGTTCTGATCATTTTTTTTCCTCCAATGAAACCACATAAGGCAGGACGGTATCATCTTCCATACTACGTCAAACTAAAGCCTACTAACTTGCCTTCTCCGGCATGCAAAAAGGTCTACCACTCGAGTGAAAGGAACAGCATTATGCAATTTTCACTGCGAGTTTTCAATAAAAGAAATAGCAGTACGCCACGTGGTAATTATAAAACAGTATAATTATCATGGGGCGTTATAGGAGTGGTGGCAAATTTCCAAAACCATTTCCACAATATGCCTTGCAAAAAGGCCTATTATAAATTAAAGGGGTATAAAGCTCCAAATATAACTACAACTCTGAAAGAGATTGGGGAATGTACCTTTACTAGCAATGACTTCTTCCCTGATCTGGAATTCACAATAACACCCATCGATTTACGATCACGGTCAAACTCTAGAGTTGCAATCCGATGCTCCTTTTCATTCCATAGTTGAGAACAACCTTTCATGAAAAAATTAAAAAGCTTTCAAAAGCATGTCACAAACAGAGTAACGAAAAACGAAATAATAAATTATTCAAATATCAGGCACATACGTAGTGGATCACCATGACCCAAAGAAGAACCAGCATCAAAACCTTCAGGGAGTCCCATCTTCTCAACCAGCACCTGAAAAGACAAAGAAACTGCAAAGATAAGGAACTTATATCCCAAGCATTCTGTAAACATTGTCCAGGCACTAGCTAAGGTTTGTGCAGTGACTTCAGAACAACAGGTTGTAGTAAACATTGATCCTTAACCAATACAGTGCTTTATAGAAAACACTTGACAGTACAATTGTAGTATGTAGTATAGTGACAAACAAGAAGCCAACTGAGTAAAGCAGTGTTTGACCACCACAACAACTCAGGTCTTAGCATCTCATTTTTCCCCTTGCTTCATGCAAGCCCTAGGATCATTGAGCAGATAAAACATTCTACTACTTTAAACATAGAAATCCATATTTTACCAGTATAACCGGGGAAAAAAAAAAGTAGTTAAGGTTCTCATTTCACCTTCAATGCAGCCTCGGTGGGCATTCCATTTGCAACATAATGATTCCCAGATTGTTCAACACTTGCATCATTGCACACAGCACACACCTTTGCGATCATTTGAAGGTTGGCATCCATTCGACCCACTGGCCAGCCTTGTATTTTTCCCTCAAAAGGATCATATTTAGTCCCCTCCACATCAAAAGGTCGGAGTGTACCAGGCCTAGAACCAACAGCCACAAGCTTCGCCACTGACATCTGATTGGTAGTCAAAGTGCCCGTTTTATCAGAACAAATCACAGTTGTACAACCTAGAGTCTCAACACTTGGCAACTTCCTTACAAGTGCATTCTTTTGAGCCATCTTTCGTGTTCCTAGTGCCAAGCATGTCGTGATAACTGCTGGCAAACCTTCCGGAATGGCAGCAACTGCCAATGCCACTGCAATCTCAAAGTAATACGTACACTTCTCAAACGAGAACTTAAAATTTCTCGGCCACCCATCAACATATTCCCAAGTGAGAAAGTACTTCACATTGATAAGCCAAACCACAGCACATACCACTCCAATAATTGCCGTTAGAGCCTCCCCAAACTCATTTAACTTCTTCTTCAATGGTGTATCTTCCTCGCTCTGCGATGCTTCATGAATTTGTGAATGCACCTTCCCTATCTCCGTATTCATACCCGTCTCAGTAACCAAGCAGATACAATTTCCATTCACCACAGTCGTCCCTGCAAAAACCATACATTTCTTGCCCTGAATATCCGAATTCTCAGGTACAACCTTAACAGTCTTGCTCACCGCTTCACTCTCACCCGTCAACGATCCCTGCTCAATCCTAACTGTTGAGCTTACCAAACTCAAAACCCGCATGTCTGCCGGTACCTTATCACCAACCTTTAACTCCACAATATCACCTGGAACAAGTTCCTTCGAGGGCAAATTAGCAGCCCGTTTACCATCTCTGATCACTGTGGCTTGCTGCGATTGAATTTCCTTCAAAGCTTCCAATGCTTTCTCTGCATTGCTCTCTTGCCAGATTCCCACAATGGCATTGACAATCAAGATCAAGAAAATTACAAGCGGCTCCACAAATGCTGTAATCTCCATTTCACCGCCTTCTTCGCCATCATACCAAGCCAACACAAATGATACAACTGCCGCAACTAACAGAATTCTCACTAGAGTGTCATTCAACTGGTCCAATATCAGCTTAAAAATTGATGTGCCCTCGTGCTTCTCCAATTCATTGCAACCGTAGCGCTGCCGCCTTTTTTCTACTTCTTCCAATGATAATCCATATTTGCGGTTCACTTGGTACTTCTCCTCGCACTCGTGAACCTCTTTTGCCCACGCAGGAAATGTCTCTTCGTTCGAAGATCCCGCTTCAAATTTCTCTCCTTTTCCATCAAATTTCTCTCCTTTTCCATAGTCTTGCGCTCCTTTTCCCATTGATACTCAGCGAGAATGAGAGTACTCCTGAAGAAATCGAACAAAAAAAAAATCGGATCTTTTCAGTGGTTTCACCTGAAATAATGCAACATAACCTAGGATATCACAATCTGATCATGCAAATTGGTACATATGATATTGAAGCCCTAACTCTCTACCAAACACTAGAAAAAGTCAAAGAAAACAGAATAAAAAAAATCGAATCTGTCTTTTCCTTGTTGTTCTAATTCAACTCAACCAATCAACTGATTGCATCGGACAAAGTAAATGTTCTGCACAATTTACGTCCAGATTAACGAAAACGATAAGGGTTTAACACAAAACCCTTCACCGTCAATGAATTTTCTCAGCAACCAAAAAAAGCAGAGAAAATATGAGAAACTAGACATCAAATAATCCGAATAAAAAATCAATCTTTGCAGTAAATAAACCAAAAAATCTGAATACCAGATTTGTGGAGCTCAGCTGAAGCCTCCTCCTTTTCCTTCTCGTTTTTCTTTTTCTCCCTCCAAAGTATTACTCAATGTGAGACTGAGCGTGAGAGAGAGAGAGAGAGAAACAGAATCAAAGCAACCTCTCACGCTTGCTATGAAAGACAAATCGTGCATAAGAGCGATTCAACTGCTCGCTAGGTCGTTCACGGAGGCAGGCAATTCATATACGGCCATACGGGGGAGGCTAGCCAGTATGATTGCGCCACGTGGGGAATCGGACGCCCTAGATCTACGATCTGGGCCCACGTTAAGGAGGAGACTTTTTCTAATAGTGAGTAAGTGCACAAAAGTAATGGTGGGACTGTGTAGCTTTAGTACGGAGTATCCTTTTATGGCAAGTAATTTGGGCAAAGTTAATATATTGTTTTAAGTTGTTAAGCAAAGAGAAAAGCTAGAAACATAATTTTTATTTAATAATTATTTTATAATGTTAATATGACAGTTTTAATTAATTTTTAATTTTTTTATTAAAATAATAATATTATAAATTAAATATTTATTTTATAATATTAACGTATATGTTCCAATTAACTTTTAAATTTTAATTTTTTTAATAATAATTGATTTAAAGGTTGGTTGGCACTACAAATTATCATTGTAAACTAATTGTAAAATAAATATATAATTTCTAACATTATTAAAGAAAATTAATAATTAATTAAAACGAACACGTAAATATTGTAAAACGGACAAAAAAATTTCTATAAATTTTAAAAAATATGTATCCCTATAAAATATTTATAAAATAAAAATATGATATATTAATGCAAACGTTTCCTTCTTATGATAAACAATTTTTGTTGCGAATACTTTTCTTTATCTCTATGGTGGAGCTCACACGAGGAAAGGTGGATCTGTCGCTTTTATAAGGAATAATGGAATATCCCTTTATGCCAAGTAATTTCGATTAAGTCATCTATACTTTATTACAATTTCTTTTTATAAATTGATTTGGTCTTTTACGTGGTACTTATCATGTTCGTAATTAAATAATTCAATTTTATTGTTTAATTCTTTTACTTAGGATCCGTTTGGGTTTGCGATTTTAAAAAGTGCGATTTAAAATAACGATTTTAAAATGTGCGATTTGAAAAAAGTGATTTTTAAAAACGCAGTTAAGCGTTTGGCAAAATCGCAGTTTAGTCTTTAAAATAGTGAATTTACCTTTAAAATTATGTGTTTTCAAAAAAGCACCATCTTATCTGCGATTTGAAAAAACAGATTTTCTGCGTTTTCAAATCGCAATTTTTAAAAACGCAGTTCCCAAACGATCTATATTCTGCGATTTGGTTTAAAATCGTACTTATTGTCTACGAAATCGCAATCCCAAACGCACCCTTATTTCGGGTCATATGAATTATCACATAAATTTATATATATATATATATATATATATATTAGAATTTGCATGCTATAAGACTTTTCAAGACATAATATCTCATAAAAAGTTATCTTAGAGTATGAGTAGTTTAATTAAATAATAATAGTTATAGTTATTTATCTAAGTCAAATTTTTAATTATTTTTAACAATATGGTGTATAAATTATTTAGTAGCAAGTTTTTATTGGTCATTGTAAAAAGTCTTTTAGTTTGATTAAATCGAAAATTTCTCTCCCCTCAAAAAAAAAAAAAAAAAAAAAAAAATCGAAAATTTCCCAAAGACCCTGGTAATTCAGATTTTCCTGCTTTAACCCTGCCGGTTTGTGGTCTGTGGCGTGAGTAGGAGTACTAGTAAATTCAAAGTTTGCGTGTGATAAAATCTGCAAAGTATTTTAGTAAATAAAAGAAGTCAAAAAAAAAATTAATAATAATAAATTGGGTTAGATCTCTTGAGTACTAGTTTGGAAAGATTTATAATATATTTTTTACTGACTTGTTTGGCAAGATTTAGAGTACAACGTACGTGATCCTTTTTTCTGTTTTTTTTTTTATATTGGTTACGTGATCCTTTTTGTTAAACTAATTGAAGTCTTTCCGAATATGGAAGTAACTTACCGTAGGCGTAGAGGTAAATAAAGATGAGGTCATGTTAAAGAAAAGCAAGCCGCCTGGAGCATAACAGATTAATGACGGTCACTATTCACAATTTTTTTTTTTATATCATATCAATAATTTTTTATTACTATTTAAATAAAAAAAATTTACTACAATATAAAATTTTTTCACTTTTTATACAAATTATTTTTACTTTATATTATGACATCATCACTTTTTATAATTTCAAAGTTAACAACCCACTACTCTGGTTTATACATATATTTGTCAAACAAGCCTTTTTATACATGCAAAACGCTTTTCAGTTTGGTCGTTCGTTTGAGATTTAAAAATTAAATGTAAAAGATAATAAAATCTCAATAAATATTCAGTTTCATGTAATTTTTCTACATTGTCCAAAGAATAGTCAAGTCAAATTTAAGAAAAGTTATATCCATGTAACGTTCCTAAGACTTCCAAAAAGTTGGTCAGATTTTGTATTATGAATTGAATCAAGTGAGTTTAAGGAAAAATAATGGAGAAAGATTAATTTATTCATTTCTGTTAAGAAAATGGGAATGAAAATTTTGAAAAAGAAAAGAAAGAAAGAAAGAAAGATATGACGGGTCCAACATTTTAGATAACGTAGAAGACTAGGGGTTCCATCTATTTCTTTCTTTCTATCTTTCTTTTCTTTTCTCTTCTCTTAAACTTTTTAAGGTTGATATTTCAGATTACTTGTCAAACGAATTTTCCATCCTTGACAAATTTTGAGAGCTACTTTTTTTTTTCTTTCCTTCTAAGCAAGATATAATTTATGGGAAATTATCAAAACATTCACAATGCACAACAATGACACAACATCAAAGCACATTAAGGTGGGGTCCATACATTGAGTCACGAAAAATGATAAATTTACAACACCACTACAACAACTGTACAACACCCCCTCACATGGGAGTGGAACCCAGTGTGTGGAGTCCACCCCATGTGAAAAGGTGTTGTACAGTTATTGTGGTGGTGTTGTATAGGAATCAAATCTCTTTATTGAAACAAAAAACAAATAAAACACACACACAAAAAAAGGGTGGGACCCTAACAATCACTCTACTTCAGCAATACGGTACTAAAAAGGCCATTAAAAAAATTGAAAATAAGTAGAAGAATTAACTCAATTAAATAAATTATTGGCCCACTTGCTAAGAAGATGGCTGTCGGAAACGACGATTTTTAAAACAGTCCAAAGGTTGGATTGCTTGGAGGCATACCCAGTGGCCACAAACGAACTGAAAAGTCACAACGAAGAAGATTGCACTCGAATTGACCTTATTAGAGCCACTAGAGGAGCACCAACAACGATATCCGTCAGGAGAAATGCTAGACTTCTGAAGAAAAAAAATTTAAAATTTGATTCTAAAATGATGTGTCACAATTTTATAAAATCGTTACACATTATGTGAAATTGTGACATTATTTAAAGACCAAATTTTAGAAAAACAATTTGAGATGTGTAGCATTTCTCATCTGCTTGAGAAGGTGGTCCTTGCATTTCTCAAAACCGATTGAGCTATAACTAAACACCAACCCCGTCAATGGACAAACCAATAAACCTAAGCGTTTACCATTGCGGAATTCGACTTTAAAACGTAGCTCTCACCATGACAACTAGAATGCCATACCCACCCAAGTGGTATGAGGTGGTGGGGTTTTCACTTGGCTTTCAGTAGGGATGGCCAGTGAATCACCAAGGGGAAGAATTATACACAGGAGAAGTAAACCTAACGAAAAGAACAAAGGATATGGGACCCGATCACAAAATCCATAATGATATTTGTATTTTGTGAATTATTGAAGTTACAAATTAAGCAATTTTTATTGGTTTCATCGACGACGTTGGAGTAAACTTGTATGGGTTTGTTTCTTTTGAGAAATACTAGTCTTTCTATAAAAAATAAATAAATTAATTAAAAAATAAAAAATAAAAAATCTAAATCTAAATTTTGATCTTCAAATGATGTGTTACAATTTGATGTAAGTAATTATTTTGAAAAATGTGTCACCATCTCATATAATTATGACACATTATTTGAAGACTAAATTTTGAAAGAAAAACATGAAAATTATGGCACTGCATTATTAGCACTCTACACAACTAATGATTTCTTATTATAATAAGATAACAAGACCATATACTTATCGAGGGGGAGGAGTTTTTGGCAATTGAAAATTCCTCAAATTTGTTCTTGGACTTGGAGAAAGTTGCTAAAACTTAGGCCTTGTTTGGTTTGCGGAATGGATATTCCATTAGAAAAATAAATAGTTATTCCAAGGAATAAAAGAGAATGGAATGAAATGATTATTTTTAATATTTAGTTTGGTAACAACTCATACACCTTAATTGGAATCCAATCAAAATTACTAAAAAAAACCTCACATTATATTTTTTTTAAAAAAATAAATAAATTAAAAAAACAAAAACAAAAATTATGAAAAAACAAAAATAAAAAAATAAAATTTGAAAAATGATGTGGTCGACGCCCTATATGACTGGCCAACCAGCCAGGGTTAGGGTTCCATTTTTTCATTTTTTTTTTTTAAAAAAAAAATTGGAAGAAAATAAAAAATAAGAGTGTTTTTTCTAGAAATTGTAGTCCATTCCCATTGAAATAGCTATTCCTCTCATTTTTTAGAGGAATCAGTATTCCTCTTCGTAAGGGAATAGCTATTCCAATGGGAATTACTATTCCGCGAACCAAATTAAGCCTTACAGATAGATAAAACAATGGGATTTTTTGAAATTTGAAGTTGGAGATGGTAAAAATATCCACCTCTGGTTTGAAAATTGGCACCTAGTTGGGATGCTATTTGATAAGCATGGCTTCAGGGTTGTGCAATACTCTCATATTATGGGTGAAAATGCGGGCAGATAATAACCACCCACATCAGTTATTCGCATATGTGGATGTTGTTATTAAAATTCATTATCCGCATATGCGAATGATGATAGCAGTTTTTAAGTATGTGAATGTGATTAATAACCGCACCCGCATTGCCTTTATATATAATATATATTTTATATATTTAATTAAATTCACCCAAAAGAATTCATTTTGAATTTGGTTTATGACCTTTAGGTTATGTTAGATTTTTTTACTATCATCTCAAAGTTACACCTCACTACATTTACCTTTTTTCTTTTCTTTGGGTAATCAAAATCATGATTACTCTATGAGACAATGACCCTCTATGGTTGAGAATTGTGAATTTTGTAACAAATGAAGTCTTGATTTATTTAAGATTGCATATAGTAATTCACAATGTACCTCATATGCGGATAGCAGATAATAACCGCATTTAATAACGCAATAATTATGCTGGTGTGAATGCCTAAAAATGATAACCGCATTATGCAGGTGCGGATATTGCTAATAAACGTGTCTGCATCCGCATTTTCACCCATATCTCATAGTAATTTGAAAGTTTGGGTGTCCTCGTTTTTAAAGAATGGTTGCTGGTTTTGGGGGTCAACAAACTTTTATCAGTTGGTGGATATCCAAAGTAGCCTTTCTCTGGTCACTCTTGGGGAGAAAGATAAACTTTTTCTAGGTTGTTTCTAAATCTAGGATTTTTCGTGTTCTAATACATGGAATGCAATTAGGGAGAAGCACAATTCAGTAGATTGGTTCTCTCTGATCTGGTATCCTCTAGTTGTGCCTTGTGAGATAATACAAATATACTGAAATGCTTTCTGCCTTGCTTAATCAAGCTGAGGCTGATTGTGTTTATAGAGAAGTGTTTAACAACTTACAAAACAAAATTATAATGTAAAGAGAGTTGTATTCGTACTCTATGACTTAACCTAGATAGCTATGTATTTGAATATGCCATATCTCAGTTGATTGTGATATACAATATCAGTTAGTAGCTTATCTAGTGTTGTTGTTTAAATTCAAGTATTGAATATGAGTGTTATCATTTATACGCCCCCTCAAGCTCGGAGGGGGTGAAACAACTCGAATCTTGTCCCTTAGTATTGAAAATCTAGAACAAGATAGTGGCTTTGTGAAGACATCTACAACTTGATCATTGGTGGAAATGAATCTGATGTTGAAAGATTTAGAAGCTATCATTTCACGAACAAAGTTAAAATCAATTGCTATGTGTTTGGTGCGCGCATGAAATACCGGATTTGAAGAGAGGTAGGTGGCGCCAATGTTATCACACCATAGCACTGGAGGTATTTAAGCTGAGATGCCAAGTTCAATCAATAAGGATTGTAGCCATGTTAGCTCGGCAGCAGTGTTTGCCAAAGCTTTATACTTTGCCTCCATGCTTGAACGTGCAACAGTAGCTTGTTTCTTGCAACTCCAAAAAATAAGATTGTTGCCTAAGTAAACACAATAACCTCCGATTGATCTTTTGTCATCCCTGGACCCAACCCAATCCGCATCAGAAAATGCTTGGAGTAAAGTAGAAGAAGATTTCTAAATATGTAAACCAAAATTTACTGTCTGTTTGAGATACCTTAGCAGACCCTTAACAGCCTGCCAATGTGGAAACAGAGGTTTTTGCATAAACTGAGAGAGGCGGTTTACAATGAATGCAATGTCTGGTCATGTGAGCTGGAGATATTGAAAAGCCCCAATGGTGCTTCTGTAAAGAGTTAGATCATCAAAGATTTCACCATCAATAGCAAATAGGTGAACACAGGTCTCCATTGGAGTGCTAACTGGCTTGGCATCAGACATTTTAGTACGGTATAAGATATCTAGAATATATACCTACGTTGAGAAAGAGTGATGCCATCTCACTATTTGGACACTTCAATACCCAAGAAAAAATTCAAATCACCAAGTTGTTTTACTGCAAACTCTGATTCCATCCGTTTGAGTAATTCAATGATAACTTCTGGCTTTGAACTGGTGATGATTATATCATCCACATATATTAGAATATATGTGATGATCTGTTCAGACTTGTAGATAAACAAAGAAGAGTCAGACTGAGAAGCCATGAAGCCAAATTCTAGCAACTTAGAACTCAATTTAGAGAACCATGCACGTGGGGCTTACTTCAAGCCATATAGGGCCTTTTGTAGGCGACAAACATGGTTGGGAAATTGTGGATGATTGAATCCTGGGGGTTGAGACATATAGACTTCTTCAGTTAAAAAATCATGTAAAAAAGTATTTTGAATGTCTATTTGTTTGATAGACCATGCGGATGAGAGAGCAATAAAAAGAACCAAACGTATCGTGGTTGGTTCAATAACCGGGCTAACTGAGGTTGATTGTATTTATAGAGAAGTGTTTAACAACTTACAAAACAGAATTACAATGTACAGAGAGTTGTATTTGTACTCTATGACTTAACCTAGATAGCTATGTATTTGAATATGCCATATCTTGGCTGATTGTGATATACAATACCAGTTAGTAGCTTATCTAGTGTTGTTGTTTAAATTCAAACATTGAATATGAGAGTTATCCTTTATATTCCTAAACATGCATTTATAGCCCTGGCTTGTTATGAAAAATGCTCCAACTACTGAGAACAAGCTGCTGCATTGGGGCTTTACAAGAGATGTGAAGTGTGCTTTTTGTAGAAGTGTGATTGAAGATAGAGATCACCTATTTTTCGAGTGTGGTGTTGCTAAGAGAATTTGGACTTTGGTCATGCAAAATTGTGGTGTTTTGAATCCTCCTATAAGATGGGAAGACGTTATATCTGTGGGGTTGGATCATTGGAAGAAGAAAACTTTACAAGCTAATATTTGTAGACTTGAACAAAAGGCAAGTTTCAGTTTAGAAATACTGAGCCTTTTTTTTTATAAGAGGAGATCTTTCTTACTCCTGATCTGAAAGGAAAAGGTGAGTAAGCGATCCAATAAACGAAAAAAAAATGGTGGGCTTTCCGACAACAATTCAAAAAAAAAAAATATAACAGTGCGAAAATATAAACAAATGTTAGAAATTTGGTCAAGCAAATGACATGATCCTCTCCCCACTTGGCAACAACAACAACCACTGATAAGAAGCTGAAGCCGAAGATGCACTGTCATAGTCCGATACAGGGATTGAAAATAAGAGAGGTACCAACACAAATCCAGTTACAAAATTCTCCACTCGAAGATCCGAACACCAAAATGCAGGGGAGGCAGTAACCCACCAAACACAAAAGCAACAAATAACAAATAATGATGCAAAACACAAGCAAAAGAAAAATACATAGAAAATAAAAATAACATAATAAAAAGGCCCACTAAGTAGCAACTTCAACAGAGGACAGGACGAAGGAAGACTGGCGATGGAGCTTCTGGCAAGAGTTTGGAGGACACACGTTGGCGAGTGGTGGACGGAACAGAACGATGGTGGCAGCAGCGGAAAGCTAGGAAGCTGAATAGCACGATGGTGTGGCGTGTCGATCCTTTGGAGGAGCAGAGGACGACAAATCTGGCTTGAAAAGGATCGGATCTGAGATTCACCAAAGAACCATGAACAACACGCTATCTGGGGGTGGAACACAACCAGAGGACGACGACGAGGCGGAATGAAGCTGTCTGGTGAAGGAGGAATGGCGATTCTACTACTTCGTGACAAAAAAGACAGTAAAAACGAAAGACCAAAGACAAAAGAGGGAGGAGGTGTGGCCGCACTAGGCGGAGGGGAAGAGGAGAGCTCCCTCCTCCCTTGGAAAAAAAGACCGCACATAAGCAGAGGAGAACTGTCACACCCCCATTTTGGGATATAAGGGAAACGCGAACTTGAGTGCAAAAAACATTTAAATGAAAACGTGCATTTACAACATATAGATTGTAACCTCCTATTTTATTATTCCTGTCTATTAAAATATTATTTACAATGCCATGAACGTCAAAAAGGGACATATTATACAAAGTAAAGATTTGGTCGGTCCACAAAGATCTATTGCTCTTAGCGAGGTCTATGTCAATACCAAGAATGACATCGTCTTACTGGGTCATCTGAAAAGATTTGGGGGGAAAATGGGTGAGTTCGACAACTCAGTAAAGAAATTACAACACCAGGGAGCTAAAACATGCTATAAAACCTTCATGCCATAATATTTAGTCATGCATAATGACAGTTTATGCAGAATATCAAATTGAACAATTAAATGAAATTTATGAGCAAGTGAATGAGGAATATGAGTAATGGCATAAGAAATTTATAATGATCCATGCATTATGACAGTGTATGCAAAATAACAAAATGATCAATTAAACGGAATTTATGAGTAAGTAAATGAGGAATATGAGTAATGACATAAGAAATTTATAATGATCCATGTGTAATGACAGTGTATGCAAAATAACAAAATGATCAATTAAAAAGAATTTGAGTAAGTGAATGAGGAATATGAGTAATGGCATAAGAAATTTATAATGATCCAGTAAATTCTTTTCATTTATTTTCTCTTTAAAACTGTAACTGTGGTTTAACCCTTTACATACTCTACACCGCTATTACCCGTGAGCTGAGCACGTTGGCTTTTGTCCCAAGGACCTATAGACTCAGTCTGTCATCACAAAGGAGAGTCACCGAGTTGGGGATCTTCCCTAGGTGAAGGCCAACCCCGGCCGGTAGCACACACCGTCTTTCGGTATGCTTGCCATGCTACCCTATATGGTACCGATCATAACTGTAATAGTGTCTCAGGGTTAAACATTTACTGCACATGAACCTTTTTTTTTTTGTAATTCTGTAGGCTCTGCTATACTGTACACTTTACTTTAAAACTGTAAGAGCTACTTTCAAGACTGTAGTCATGTGCAGATTTTAAACTTTAGATCATCTTTTCATACAAACTGTATTCATGTATAAGTCATAAACTTGAAATGCTCTATAATCATAACTTTCAAATGCTATTTTTCATAACTGTAAATATGCATAATTCATAACTGTAAGTATGCATAATTCATAACTTTGAAATGCTCTTAGTCTTAACTATAATTATGCATAAATCATAACTTTAAAATGCTCTTAATCATAACTGTAATTTATGCACAAAATTCTTGAATAATAACATATGAGTAATAAAAGCTTGACATTAAAAATCACATAAATGCTTGGTAAAATTCTCCAACACTTTTTCAACAGATTTGCAATAAAATCATGTTGGGGTTTTTCAGTGTTGTATCCCCTTACCTGAATTTGTCATTAGCGTCTGGGTCGAGCTTTTACCTAAATAAATTGAAAGAAAGAGCTTAGAAGAATATTCCAAAATTTGAAGCCTACAACTTTACTAAAGTAAACATAACACATAACAAGAGGTCTCCAAATTGTATTATCCATCAATATTCATAAATCCATATTACTACTTAGTGACTAAACCACCAACAAGCATGACTCACTCATCCCAATCACAGAAAATTTTTCAAAAATATTAGCAACCCCCATGAATTACCTAATCCTTAGTCCTAAAAGTCCATGACCCCATCATCCTAATAATAAACCAAACTCAATCTACGACTCAATTTTTAAGAATAATATTCATGTTGTCAAGATCCTAATTCAACAATAATATCCATCACTAAATCATCAATACAACACCCACGGCTTAGCCAAAACACCAAACAGCCAGCACTCATATACACTGCCGGAACAGTAATCCAAAAATCAATACACACATCACCAACCGGAACAACCGTCCACAAACAAGAACTCCAAAATTACAATGATTCCTCTAAACCAACATCACAGAAACTCCATCACAGTACACACACACTACTCGGCCATTAGTGCACACACACACACTGCCGACTGGAACAGAGAACACAAAACAGGGAAATAAACATCCAAAATTACCCCATCATTAATCAATAAAAATCCCCTAACCAATCAATAGAAAACCCCCCAAAAATCATCAAACCCTAATTCATCAATAATCAACTCAATCTCCAAAATAAGTCATCATAGGTTATAAGAAATTACCCCAAGGATTTTCATAGCAAATCCACCGAATATCGCCACTGATTCCGCAGGAAAAGTGGCCGAAAAATCGTTCCTAGAGGGTCGGGTTTCACGGGTTCTCGGATCTCTCGGCTTTTCTGGGCTTACGGGTCGCGGGTCCAAGCTCCTGGGTTTCGTCGGAGCTCCTCAATCGCTGGATTTTGGTTTCTGGTCGCCGAAAATCGCCACTGAGGATCAGGTCACACGGGTTCTCTCGGGTTCGGGTCATGGTCACAGGCCTTGCAAGGCGATCCACCGAGAATCGCGTCGCCGGCATCACCCACCGGAGGATCGGCCTCCCTCGGGTCACGAGCTCGCCGGTTCTCTCTGTTATGAGGGTTGTGCTGTGAAGAGTGGAAGAGTGTGAAGAATAGAAGCTCACAGAAGATTATGGAAGAAGGAGGAGTTCGGACACAACCTCTTGATACCAGGGCTCATGAGGTGTGGATGAATGACACTTGGAGCTCTCATAGTACAAGCTCGAGTACGTGGCCAGCAGCTGAAGGAAGGCTAGGATTGTCATTTGCATTATGTTTATAGGGGTTTATTTGTCTGTTGCTTTCAGTACTTTAATTCAGTCCGCATGTATTTCCTTAAAGAACTCCAGTCAGTGGCTTAGTGGGTAGTTATTGTTAATGGGGAGTCAGTTATGGTTAGTGGGTGAAATTGGTAAACATGGAGAACCACTTCAGATCGTGGGAATCCATAATTACTGTATTTAAACACTAAGCAACGAAATGAGAAGTAATCTGGAGATTCCACACATTGCCGCGTGCTTGTGTAGTTGGAGGATTAGCCCCTCGAAGTGCTAAGCTTTTATTTTCTGTTTATCTAAAATCATAACAAGTGGTATCAAAGCACCGTTCCTGCGACCATGGACGAGGGAACGCGTACATCTCAATTGGCGGAGGCTCTCACCAAGTTGAGAGAGGAGTGCAGAGCTGAGAGTCAGAAGTTAGCCCAACTTTCTGATGCCTTCAGCACACAAAGTCAGAAGTTAACCCAACTTTCTGATTCTGTCAACAAACAACAGGAGACCAGCAACAAACGTGAAGCAGACAACAAAGCATTTCAAAGCCGAACGGAGGAGAATTTACATGTGATTATGGAGACCTTGGCCAACAAAGCCTCGGAACATGTGGCGGGAAAAGTCATCGAACATGGAGAAACAAGTGGGGAACATAGTACCTTCATACCTTCTACAGGGGATGGGGAGACAGCTATTCCAAAGGTGACAGTGGAAGGGGAAATGTCTGCACCAAAACCAAATAATTCCTTCATTCCATCGACCACAGATGGTGGAGGAATAAATCCTAGGTCTGTCAACTTGGATTTTCCCAAGTTTGATGGAAGTGATCCAACTAATTGGGTGCTCAAGGCACAACAGTTCTTTGTTTTCGGCCAAATTCAGGATAATCAGAGAGTTCCTATCTCTTATTTCCACATAGAAGGGAAGGCATTACAGTGGTACAATTGGCTAATGGAGTCGGGTTCAGTTAGAAGTTGGGAGGAGTTCGTGGTGGCCTTAAAGGTTAGATTTGCTCCATCGGCATATGATGATCCGGTGGGAGCTTTTACTAAGCTGTAGCAATTATCAACGGTGGATGAGTACCAATCTCAGTTTGAGATGTTGTCCAACCGTATACCAGGCTTGACAGAAGAGTTCCGGGTAAGTTCTTTCATTAGTGGCCTTAAGGAGGAAGTACAGATAATGGTTACCATGCTTCGGCCAACCACCCTCCCAAATGCGTTTGGTTTAGCTAGGCTACAAGAGCAGGAAATTCATAGAAGAAACCGAATTACTAAACCCTAAACCTTTGGTTCCAACCCATCTTATCCTAAAACAACCCCTTCACCCTACAGCCCCAAACCCAACAACTACCAGCCCACTTCCACCCCGCAGCCACTATCTTATCCTAACTGGAATACCAGTTACCCTTATACCAATAACCCTACTAGGAAACCAACTATGCCCATAAGGAGGATCTCTCCTAGTCAGATGCAAGAAACAAGGGATAGAGGGTTATGTTATCATTGTGATGAGAAGTATCAACCGGGACACAAATGTAGTAAGCCTATATTATATGTGTTGGAAGGAATTGAGTGGGGGGAGAAAGAAGAGGAGGGAGAGCTGGAATTTCATGGGGAACAGAATCAGGGTGAAGAAGAGGAGGGAGAGCTGCTTGGCATCTCTCTTTATGCTTTGGCAGGAACTCCTATGCCACGCACAATGAGGTTGGTGGGTAGGATCAGGTCTATAGAAGTGATCATTCTAATTGACACGGGGAGCACTCACAGTTTTGCGGATCCAAATGTAGCAAGGAAGGCCCAACTATCAGCCGACAAAATGGGGCAGCTAACAGTTATGGTAGCAGATGAGGCTACCCTTTCTTGCCAGGGTCAATGTACGACAGTGTCCATTTCTCTACAAGGGTGTTCTATCTCGGCCAACCTACACCTGCTGTCTCTAGGGGGTTGTGATGTGGTCTTAGGAGTGGATTGGTTAAGGGGTCTAGGGCCGATTCTATGGGATTTTGGAAACCTCACTATGGAATTCTCTTTTCAACAAAGGAAGGTAACACTGCAAGGTCTCACACCAGCTCTTGACTTGCTGGAAACCAGGGATAGCATGCCCAAATCCACAGGAGCTAGTTGCAAAGGGGTGTGGGTACAGCTTATGGAGGTCACAGCAAAACAGCCATAGCCACTATTGCACCCGGCTGTCCAGGATCTAATAAGGGCATATGCAGAAGTGTTCAAAGAACCAGAAGGGCTGCCTCCATCCAGGAGCCATGACCACAGAATTCTGCTTAAAGATGAGGCTAAACCTACTTATGTAAGGCCCTACCGCTACCTTTACTATCAAAATGAGGAAATTGAGAAGCTAGTCCGGGAGATGCTGAGTGCTGGAGTCATCCGCCCAAGCCAAAGCCCTTACTCCTCTCCGGTGCTTCTTGTAAGAAAGACGGATGGAAGTTGGAGGATGTGCGTGGACTATCGAGCTCTCAACAGGGACACCATTAAAGATAAGTACCCGATTCCTAATATAGATGAGTTGCTTGATGAGTTACATGGGGCTGTGATTTTTTCTAAACTAGACTTAAGATCCGGGTATCACCAAATACGGATGAAACCCGAAGATGTGCCCAAAACTGCCTTCCGCACACATGAAGG
The DNA here is from genome assembly GCA_028654335.1 of Alnus rubra. Lineage (NCBI taxonomy): Eukaryota > Viridiplantae > Streptophyta > Magnoliopsida > Fagales > Betulaceae > Alnus > Alnus rubra. The sequence continues at coordinate 2,749,573 of JAJPGS010000870.1, read as the reverse complement.
GCACTACGAGTTTCTAGTAATGCCATTCGGTCTCACCAATGCCCCCTCTACCTTCCAAGGATTAATGAATGAGGTGTTCCAGCCTTACTTAAGGAAATTCGTGCTAGTTTTTTTTTATGATATCCTAGTCTATAGCTGAAGCCTTAAGGAACATCTCAAACATTTAAAGCTAGTCCTAGAGATTCTCAGGGAACACCAATTGTATGCTAAAGCCTTAAAATGTCAATTTGGTAGTTTGGAGGTAGATTACTTAGGACATGTGCTTTCAGAGGATGGGGTAAAAGCTTACTCGGCCAAAACAGAGGTTATGAAGAATTGGCCAAACCCGAAAACTCCAAAGGCTTTAAGAGGATTTTTAGGCCTAACTGGGTATTATAGAAAATTTGTAAAGGGTTATGGAGGAGTAGCAGCCCCTTTAACAGCTCTTTTAAAGAAGAATGGCTTTGGTTGGAATGATAGGGCTGAGGAGGCTTTTAAGAACCTTAAGGTATTGATGTCTACTCCACCAGTTTTAGGCTTACCAGATTTTACAAAAAAAATTGTGATAGAATGTGATGCTTCAGGGGCAAGGATAGGAGCAGTATTAATGCAGGAAGGAAGACCTCTAGCTTACCTTAGCCAAGGGTTAAAAGGTAAAAGCCTATACCTATCTACCTATGAAAAGGAACTTTTAGCTCTAGTGATGGCTGTGATAAAGTGGAGACATTATTTATTAGGGCATACATTTGTGATTAGGACTGATCAACAAGCCTTAAAATATTTATTGGAGCAAAAGATAGGTACACCTGCACAACAAAAATGGATCTCTAAGTTGTTAGGTTATGACTTTTCTGTTGAGAACAAGAGAGGACGAGAGAACAGGGTTGCAGATGCTCTCTCAAGGGTGCTGATCAATGAAGAAGAAACAATTCCAGGTGTTGTAATTGAAGCAGAAGTAGGAGATAAGGAATCAGAATCCAAAACAAATGCCAATGCAGATGATACAGATGCAAATATAGAAGACATAACTGAGAGTGGGTCAGTGTCAGAAGAAGATGTATTACAACAAATACAATTGCAGGCAGTAAGCACAATCAGAGCAAATTGGGTTGAAGAGTTGAAGAAAACTTATCCGGAGGATCCCTTGTTCAAGGCATTAACTCAGCAGTTTCAGGAGGGCACTCTCAACACCACCAAGTTCAACTTACAAAACGGACTCATATTCTACAAAGGTCGACTGCACCTGGGTAATTTGACAGCAATCCAGCAGCAGATCCTACATCAGTTCCACAGCAGCCCGTTAGCAGGTCACATGGGAAATCAAAAGACATACTCAAAGATAAAAAGGGAGTTTTACTGGCCTGGAATGAAGACTGATATCTGCACTTTCATCCGAGAATGCGATATTCGCCAAAGGAATAAGGTGGAAAACATTCATCAAACAGGGCTATTACAGCCCCTACCAATCCCATCTCAGGTGTGGACAGATGTGAGTATGGATTTCATTGATGGGTTGCCAACATCGCACGGGAAGGATGTTATTTTGGTAGTTATTGACAGGCTCAGCAAATATGCTCACTTTCTGCCTTTATCCCACCCTTACACAGCCAATACAGTAGCTCAAATTTTCCTGGATCAAATCTTTAAGCTACATGGCTTACCTAAATCTATAGTAAGTGACAGAGATAAAGTTTTCACCAGTAATTTTTGGAGGGATCTTTTTCGGCTAAGTGGGACTGACTTACTCCTCAGTTCAGCCTATCATCCCCAGACGGATGGGCAAACAGAGGTGATAAATAGGAGTTTGGAGGGGTATCTTCGGAGCTTTGTGGGAGATAGGCCAAGGGATTGGCTCAGGTGGCTTTCACTGGCAGAGTGGGCTTATAATACTTATGTACACACCTCTACCTAGCTCACACCATTTGAAGCTGTATACGGGTATCCTCCACCTAGACTACTACCCTATGAACCCGGCACCACCAATGTACAAGCAGTGGAGGACACTCTCGAAACAAGGGAATTCATTCTCTCTCTGATCCGAGAGAACCTCCAAGATGCACAAGCCCGAATGAAGCTCTATGCTGACAGACTCCAAACTTTCCGTGAGTTCGACATCGGAGACTAGGTCTACCTTCATCTTAGGCCCTACCGGCAAATGTCAGCCTCTGTCCGACGAAACCTTAAGCTCTCTCCACGATATTATGGTCCCTTCCTGATTGTTCAAAAAATCGGTATAGTAGCTTATAGGTTGGACCTACCCCCTACATCCCAAATCTACCATGTATTCCATGTTTCTCTCCTTAAGAAATAGCTGGGAGCCCGAACAAACCCCCTGGTTACCCTACCCATTCTTACCCCAGAAGGTACTCTAACCCCGGAACCCGAAAAGGTACTTACTCGGAGGTTGATGAGGAAAGGAAACCGAGCAGGAGCAAAGGTCCTCATCCAGTGGGCAGGAGCTACAGCTGAAGACGCGACATGGGAGGACCTTGAGGTTCTTCAAGGGAGGTTCCCGGACCTTGTGGGCAAGGTCCTCTAATGGGGAAGGCTGTGTTATGAGGGCTGTGCTGTGAAGAGTGGAAGAGTGTGAAGAATAGAAGCTCATAGAAGATTATGGAAGAAGGAGGAGTTCGGACACAACCTCTTGATACCAGGGCTCATTAGGTGTGGATGAATGACACTTGAAGCTCTCATAGTACAAGCTCGAGTACGTGGCCAGCAGCTGAAGGAAGGCTAGGATTGTCATTTGCATTATGTTTATAGGGGTTTATTTGTCTATTGCTTTCAGTACTTTAATTCAGTCCGCATGTATTTCCTTAAAGAACGCTAGTCAGTGGCTTAGTGGGTAGTTATTGTTAATGGGGAGTCAGTTATGATTAGTGGGTGAAATGGGTAAACATGGAGAACCACTTCAGATCATGGGAATCCATAATTACTGTATTTAAACACTAAGCAACAAAATGAGAAGTAATCTGGAGATTCCACACATTGCCGCGTGCTTGTGTAGTTGGAGGATTAGCCCCTCAAAGTGCTAAGCTTTTATTTTATGTTTATCTAAAATCATAACAAGTCCCTCTCCGGCTACCTCTCTCTCCAGATCCCAGCTCTCGGATCCATGGTGGATCGGGTTTCTCCTTCCTCCGATCTCTGTCTCTCCTCTCTCGACATCCTCTCTCTCTTTCTCTCGATTTATGCTTCTCTTTCTCTCTCAATCTCCGGCTCCCACTCTCTCTGTTTCACTGTGTTCGTGTGAGAAGAAAGAAGAAGAAAGAAGGAAGAAGAAGAACTAAAAAGAAGCAGGAAGAAGACGAAGAAAAGATAGAGAAAAGAAGAAATTAATAAAAGGAGAAAACAACTTGCACAGCAAGTTGTTAGAAATTTTTTTTTTTATTACAACTTCCTTATTAAGTTAACTTAACTTACTTAATAAGTTTTGTATTATTATTATTATTATTATAATATTGTGTCTAATAAAATCTGGGGCATTACAAGAACCCACACTAAGGAGGTGGGAAAATTGCAGGGGAAGAGGGTTTATAGTGAGAGGTTAGAGCCCCTTTCTCTATAGCCTTAGAGAAATGCTGAGCTTTGTTGCTTTTGGGTTATTGATAATGAGATTTTGGTTTAGCTTGTTTTATTGAGAAATGATACAGAGGGGAAAATGTCCCCTCTCCCCATCTTTTCACTAAAAAAAAATGAATTTTAATCAAAAAGAAAAAAAGAATGATGAAAGATTGTACTTTTTTACTAAAATTTAATTTTTTAGTGAAAAAAGAGAAAGAGAGAGAGAAGGGACAGTCAAGTGTCCCCTCTGTACTAGTGTTTTCTTGCTGCTGGTTAGCAATTAGGTTGGGTTTATGGAGTTTTGTCCTTAGGTATAGATAAAGTTTGCTTGTAATGTGTTTGTTTTTTATCTATAAAAGTTACTCAATTATATATATATATATATATATATATATATAAAGAAAGAAGATAACAAGACCACTGTCATCTTCTTTATTAGCATTATTAGCGTTTTGAGGATTTCTAGTTGAACTCTATAAGATTTGCTCAAACTATTTAATTCAAGATATTTTCAGAATGGATGTTTTATAAGAAAAAACAAGTTGTAGGGATTTTTTTTTAACGGAACTTCCATTCCACTGCACTGAACCTTCAACCAAGCTGGTCTTACCGGAGCAAGGGATCAATCACCTAGCCGGGCACTGCTTCTTGCTTTATTTATTTATTTTATGAAAAAATAAGGTCACGTTAGTATGAACATGCTTGGGTATCGGGTAAGTCAGTGTCAGAAATAAGATTTTCGAGTTTCCACGCGAAATAATCGAGTAATTCGGGTATTACCGGACTACTTTCCGTTAAACATAAATTTCAAAATTCTCGAGTAATTTGAGTAATTCGGTAATTAGCCCGTCGTATAATTTCAATAACAATTTATTAGTGGGCTGGCCGTTCAAATAAGGTCACGTTAGTATGAACATGTCTAGGTATCGGGTAAGTCGGTGTCAGAAATAAGATTTTCGAGTTTCTACGCGAAATAATCGAGTAATTCGGGTATTACTGTACTATTTTCCGTTAAACATAAATTTCAAAATTCTCGAGTAATTTGAGTAATTCGGTAATTAGCCCGTCGTATAATTCCAATAACAGTTTATTAGTGGGCTGGCCGTTCAAATAAGCTAACGCCTAAGTTGTTCATCCCACTTTTAATCACCTTTTCCATCTACCCGGAACCCATCATGAAAGAAAAGGAATGAACTCCATTCCTCTCCTCTTTATTTTCTTTCTCGCACATCTTCTCCTTTTTCATCTAACTCCTTTCCTTCTAGCTCCTCAGACACATGACAGGCAGGGCAAAAGAAGCATGGGTCAGTAACCGACTACAAAATTCCTTCACCGATTACCGACCCAACGTCGGGAAAAATAAATTTTTTCAATTTTTTTGTAAAGCGGTAGAAGGCGATTCGGTGGGCGGGAATCGAATAATTTGCCCACTCAAGTATGAATATGAAGGCACCTAAATGCCTAACTTTCCATTGATTTCAAAAAAAAAATTAATTTACTATTATTTTTCGTCCACACCAAACATTAAAAAATATTTTTTCGAAAAAAAAAATTACATCGAAACAAATAAAGCCTAATATTTTCCCTGATTATTGGTAATATTTTAACTGAGTGAGAAAAGTTTAAAAGAAAAAACGGCTATGGAACAATAACACTAGCAGAAGTAATACTGAATGTAATCTTCATCTCATTATCATCCAAGACCAAGATACGACCAATTGTTTAGAAATATAAGAAAGAAAGAAAAAGAAAAAAAAAAGCATAAAGAGGATATGTAGTAAGTGAGATTTAAAATAAACTACAAAGCAGTAAGGATAACATTAGAATCACTATTCACTCACAACAGAAACACTAGCAGAAGTAATAGTAAATGTAGTCATCACCAGCATTATGATGGAACATCCATTATAAACTGCAAAAACACACTTGAACCACCAGCATTTCTGTACAAAATAGAACGCACAGTTGCAGAACTCCACAAAGGACATGACCTCCACAAAGATTTTAAGCACTATGGAATGGAGCAGAGTTCCTCTTTGGATTTTCCAGCTACCAATCAAACAACAAGACATATTCTACAAGGAGATGCTCACAAAATTTTACCTGAAAATCAAACATATTTCAGCAATTCTAGGTCTCATTTTATGAATAACAGAATCTAGACACTGTTTCTACTGCAACATGGTGAACAGTGGTCGCTCAGAGGAAAAAAGCACAGAAGCTTTATCAGAAAGTAGCTGAAACCATAGAGAGTACAATCTCCAGTCAGTCACCTGCCCTCAGATTTCACCAGCTGTGAGAACACCCTACTCATGGAAACACCTGAAAGATCATTCACGCTTGACGCTTCAAACGGCATAGCAGTAACACTAGTATTGCTGTCACCAAAATTGTTCACTTGAGGAGAGAGTTCACCAATCATAATTGTACTGTTTTCTTCAGGATCACCAGCAATAACTGCCTCTTCAATTTGAAGAGCATATTCAAGATTCCATAGGATATCTCCCATAGAGGGCCTGTCAACACCATAGTCAGCCAAGCATTTCTCAGCAGTCTCTCCGAACTTCCTAAGAGAATCTGGTCTAATTTTTCCCACAAGAGTAGAATCTATTATTTGATCCAACTGCCCTCTCTTCTGCCATTTCATGGCCCATTCAGCCAAGTTCACCATTTCCCTTGGAAGGGAAGGATCTATAACAGGTCTCGCACAAAGAACTTCAAACAAAACCACACCAAATGAATATACATCTGACTTTTCCGTCAGTTGTTGCCTTCTGAAATATTCAGGATCAAGATATCCAAAACTTCCTTTTACAGCTGTACTCACATGGGTCTGATCAATTTCAGGCCCTGTCTTCGAGAGCCCAAAATCAGCAACTTTGGCCATGAGATTTTCATCAAGTAAGATATTAGCAGACTTTACGTCACGATGGATAACTGCTTTTGCGTATCCTGTGTGAAGGTAATGGAGTCCTCTAGCAGATCCAATACATATTTCAAGCCTCTGCTTCCAACTCAAGCTGGGAAGAGCTGAGCCATAAAGATGACTCTTGAGGGTCCCATTTTCCATATATTCATAAACCAAGATCATCTCATTCTTTTCGTCACAGTACCCAATCAATGAAACAAGATGGCGATGGCGGAACTGGGATAGCATCTCGATCTCAGTTTGAAACTCTGCGAGTCCCTGTTGGGACCGAGGATTTCCCCTCTTAACTGCCACTTTCGTACCATCACTTAAAACTCCCTTGTACACTTTCCCGAAACCGCCAATCCCAATAACCCAACTCTCATCAAAATTGTTTGTAGCCTCTTGAACTGCTGCAAAAGGAATGCGATAGCCATAGTTAGAAATGGCACTAACAGTTGTTCCATTGGAGTATTTACTTCCCATGGATTGCGAAATTCCTCCATTGGTAGATAATGGAATCCACGTCTTGGAATGTCGTTGAAGTGCCAGTCTTCTTCTTTTTCTGCACAACAAACAGAGAATTCCAGCCAACATCACTGCAACAAAGGCCCCAATGCTTACACCCACTATCACACCGACATTTTTCTTTGAACTCGAACCTGTGGAAATATTCACAGCGTCTGCTGAACTCAGACTGCCCAGAGAATTGTTCATTTTCATGATCTCCAGCCCATTTAGTATAGCGTTGGGGTAATCACTCAGAGTAGACGGGCCAACACTTACACGAAGCTTATTGCTAACAGCTGACACCGTAACAAAATCCATATAAAATGCACCACCCAAGGTGTTAATCAAATTAGTACTCGGATCAAGATCCTTATAAACAATCCAGGAGTCAATGTAAACATCAAAGTAGAGCATATTAAGACCCGTACTCACTATATCACAAAAGTGAAACCGAACAAGGTATTGAAATCCTGGATCCACATTGAACTCCCAGGTCACATTAAAATTACTACTAGGATTACCCAATGAGTTCATCCCCGTGGCAGTACCATAGACAGTTTTTGGAGCTATATCTTCTGTTGCCCCACCCGTAACGTATTTCACAGCTGCAATATTTGTGTAATTCACTGCAGAGTTGGAATCTACTAGAAAAGTTTGATCAGGGATCCAAGTTCGCCAAAGCGTATCATTATCAGCTGTGACTGTTGGCCCACCCATGTTCACCCTCCAAACCGTCTCAAGTGCCAGAGGCAACAAGCCTGAAAACTTTGCTGTTGGACTAACGCTGTTAGCATCATCGGTAATGAGCCTATCAGGAATTGAAACCACTTCTATGGCATTCAAGAACGCGATCGAATTGCTGGAAGGGGTGAAGGTGATTACAAGGTTGTTTGATGTCACATTTAAAGAGAATTCTTTGACAACAGAAGTGTTTTTCACACTGAAATCGCTCAGAAGGACATGGTTCTGAGTCGAAACAGCAAACTTTGCCGCACTCATGTCGTAACTATTATATACAAATGGATAAAAATAGAGGCGGATCCAGTGTCTCCCACCCTGGCGGATCGAAAAGGTGTATTTTGAGGATCCAGTAAAGACTCTTGCTGTCTGATACAGCAGTGAATCTTCGGAGGAATTGATTGATTTCAAAGTGGTTTTGGCAAGAACATCTTGAGGGGTTGAAAGCAAATTTGAAGCCAAGTTATCGGCAACGAATACACGGTTTCCAACTGAAGTATTGGTGGATGATCCACAGTCTATAAGGTAATTGTCTGCAGGATTAAATCCTGCAGAGAAGCATACCAAGCACAAAATTGATAAAACCCAGATTAACAATTCAGGTTTTCTATGACCCGTCATCATAAAGACTGGAGATCTATTGAGGAACAAAGAGATGGATTTTCTTTTAAGCCAGGTTGGAAATGAAATTCGGGTTTCTTATGCAGGAAGAGCAATACAAGAACTCACAAACACTACAGAAATCAAAACCCCACGAAATAAACTGAATAAGGAAGAGAAAAGTTGGCACCTTTTGGATCATGCGAGCCCCAAGAGAGACAAATCTGAGTACCCTTTAGGGTTCTGAACGGGTTTCAATTGCAAATAAGAGGAACAGACAAATACAGTTCACATATCTTGCAAATCACCAGCTGGTTTGAACTAGATGACAGCTTCAGATGTTGACAAGTTCTTAGATTCTTTTATGCATTAAATTAAAGGAAACAAGTATCAAACAAAACAATCTAATGATCAAAACACAGTCAGAGATGTGTTGGAACAAGATTGAATATGAGGAAAGCAGCTAGTACGAGGGCTGACCTGGTTTTGCCTGTAAAACCATGATGAGTGAATCTCACCCCTTTTGGTCAGAAACTAATAAGAAAGGGAAATTTTTTGAAGGAAAAACAAAAAAGGTAGAGAGGTAACTTATAGCAGATAATTTAATGGAGAGGGTTTATTGGTTAATGGTTATTCAATGGCGGTGGGGGAACAGAGAGTAACAGTTAACTCTTTACTCACTGATGCTAGTTGGGTTTTGTGAGATATTCAAAGGTAAGGCCTTCCCCAGTGGAATACGTTGAATAAAATAATACCGGTGGTGACGTTGAGTAAATACGATTGGAAAAATTGCATAATTCATCCACATGGTTTGTTAAATTATGAATCGTTCTTTCCGATATTAAAATTAATTTAGAAATATACGTGGTTGGCTTAATTTATAAATCTTTCTTAAAGACAAATTCCATTAAAATTTTGACAGATTCCGTAAAGCGCTACATCAATGCCAATAATATGACAACACGTATCGATCATAATAAAAAAATCTTAAAAAAACTTTTTAAAAAAATTGAAAATAAAAAATGGGTGACTGCCCAACCGAGAGCTACCCCATATACCTTAGGGCAGCCACCTTTTTTAATATATATATATATATATATATATATATATAATTTTTAAGTTTATTTATTTATATTTTTTATTATGGTCGATACGTGTCGCCATCTTATTTGCGTTAATGTGCCGTGCCGCTTAACAGAACTTGTCAAAAATTTTAACGAAATTTAACTCTAGGGAGTGATTTGTAAATTAAGCCAATCGCAGGGATTTCTGAATAAATTTAGATATCAAAGTGAGCGATTTGTAATTTAAGTCAACCACTAAGGTCAATAGTACAAGTATGATAAATAAGAATAACATACTCTTTAATTTTATTTTTATTCCTAGTGAGAATTAATTCATTGTAAAAAGAAGGGGAGTGTTGCAGAGTTATGCTTTGTTTTCCTTATACATTGCCACCGAAGGCCATGAGCTAAGCTTACACGCATACAAGCTATCCGTCTGGTCCTGCCTTGTTATTTTCTTTAGTCCCCCTTATGGAGCAATAGCCAATAGGAAATGATTGTCGGGGGACACTCATCCGTCTCTCGGCACCCATTGATAATAAAAAAAAATGGGTATTTATTAAAAAGTTGTTTCTAATGTCACATTAGAGACAACTTTTTAATAAAAATTTATTTTTTTAAAGAAAATTGGGTGACAGGGGACGGATGAGTGTCCCCTGTCTAGCAGGCCTCATAACCAATAGATGGAGTATTTGGAATCAGCAACCACTAAGGTCAAAAGTACAATTTTTCCAATACAATAAGAGCGGTTTAGGTGTGTCAATTTCATTAGATGCTCTTTTATATTCTCTCTTTTTTGCTAGAATTAAAATGATCATATAAGACATTCAAATTCACTAAAATAATTATACGATAATTGAGAGTGATTGTATGTTGAATTCGGGTCGTGTCCGGCAATCATAGCCGAACTATTAGGAGATTTGGGTGTATCAAACTGATGGGTAAGAATTAGGTAAAGCAAACAACAAAGAAAAAGTATGAAAACGTAATTTGTCTGCAACTGAGGATGAGTGGATATCCCTTTCAATCTCTCTCTCTTCCCTGATTCGCTCGCTTTCATCCTGTCCATTCAATTAAAATAGTAAAAATTGCTTTCATTAACAAATAACTGAAATTCTACTACAATTTTACAATTTTTACCGATTATTTTTACACACAATATATATATATAAATGATAATTTCTTTTACCCAAGGCAAGCTATAAATGCCAATCAAAATACTTCTTTCTCATGAAACAAAAGCCTTGTATATGGACATCAGGAGAGGATCCGGTCCTTATGTATAAAGGATAGAATTATAATTTTATATCTCTCCAATTGAAAGCAACCGGAGAGAATCCTGGTCCTATATATGCTAGGTTGAAGGCCAACCCCACCTAATAGATTGAAAACAAATATTATAGGATTATTAATGTGTTTGATTTTGTGGATGCTTAATAAAACATGTACGGTCGTCTTACAACCTTTTAAAAATCCTTTTTTTTTTTTTTTTTTGTCCTCTCACACCTAAAAGGCTAAACTCTAATTCCGCCCTTGCTTGAATTTAGCTGCCAAGAATGTACATTATTTCTTAACAATAAGGCTTATGTTCTGACATATTATAACACAAACCAAAGACATTTCATAAGAGGATTAGCAGTAGCTTTCTTTTGATTTTTTTTTAAATTTAGAAAATAAAATTACTTTTTGCTTCCCTATCCAAATACACTACACAACAGTTTTTCATATATTTCTCTATACCATTAAAAAATTATTTATTTACAAAATACAAGTTCCCTACCTACCTTCACCTTTTTTACAAAATTCCAATTCAATCTATAATTGAAAAAAAAAAAAAAAAAAGAAGAAGAAGATGAGAGAGGAAAGAGAAATATTATATGTTAAAATAATGAATAATGAAGCAGTGAGAAGCTGATGCATTCAACTTTATGTTAGTTTTTTGAGATTTTTCCTATGTTCAAGGAAAAAAAAATCTTATTGAGAAACTGTTTATAGTGCTCTAAAACTAACTCACATTAATGCCATTTCTTTCATATGGACTCCATAGATTATAAAGCCTGGTTTGCTTATTCTTCTTCTTCATATTCTTAATTTCTCTTGTTGAGTCTAAGCTACCATATATCATTGACGTCTTAATTAATTTGTATTTTTTTCATTATACTCAGCTAACGTGTCAGGCTCAATCTACTATTCAATTTTTTTTCTTTTTAATTAAGATTAATCTAAGAATAAATTGAGCATTTCACGTCAACTATATAAGTACACTTAATATATATATAATCAACAAGGCCATGCTCTATCATAGAAAAAAAAAAAAAAGATAATATATATATATAATATCATTTTTTTTCTATGATAGAGCAAGGCCTTGTTGATGAAATGAGGTATATCTTGTCATTCAAAGAGGGGGGCAAAAGGCAACCAACAAAGAAAAGTAAGAATGTGATGATTTGTCTTTATATATTTATTTATCTAAGTCCCTTTCATACTAGAAAGGGGGTATGAGTGGATGACCCGTATGGACCGGGTTCGTGGGTTTAATTACTAGAATATTTGATGACGTGTTTCAGATCTTAACTTTAATTACAAACAAGTGGCCAAGATTTTAAGGGAATTGCACATGAATCGTTGGGTCCAATCTTTCTCTATCTCTCTTTCCTAAATATCTTTTCTCCTGTACATAAATCAATCAAAATACCTCTTCTCATGGAACAAACCCTAAGATAAGTGGAATATGCCAATCACCTCCTAATAGATTAAAAATATACATATATAAGATCAATAATAAAATAATGTTTTAATTTATTGAATGATATCGTATAATAAAACATGTAATATATAGTTAGTTTTTTCCATTTATCCATGGCCAAGAGCATAGCAGAATTATGATTTTCAATGTAGGGGGACGAAATTAAAAAATAATTTAAGGAGATAAAGATTTGATTTTTTTAAAGAAAAAAGTCTAAGAGCTTTTTTTTTTTTTTTTAGAAAAAAAGAAAACATTTTGAGGCTTGGAAAGACAGAAGCCTCTCCAAGCCTCTTGGCTCTTATTGCCCTAGCCAAAAGCATAATTTTCAATTCTCTTTAGCTATCAATAATTTAGGACACAAATAATGTGCAATAGGGCTGACTTATTACATTGCAATAAGATAGCTCTATGTGAGACTATGAGCATGCTTCACTTGCTATGACAGCCGGAACAGATGGAGCTCGACTTGCCTGAACATTTGAACACCTACCCTAATAAGTGGAAGAAAAATGTTAAATTTATAACACCAACACACCAACCCCTCACATGAAGGTGGACCCCACATATTGGAGTCCACCCTCATGTGAGGGGTTGTTGTGATGGTATTGTATATGAATCAAATTTCAATAACATAATTATTCCCTACACCACTTAAAATAAAAAATTTAAAAAACTTAAAAAAAAAAAAAAAGAAAAAAAAAAAAAGAAAAAAAAAAGGGGAGAAAGAGGAGGTTTTTTTCCCAAAGCAACCCCTGCATGTAATGTCATTTCTTTCCAGTGTCATGTTTCCATAGGTTATGGGTTATGTCTTGTCAAGAAAGGCACGTCTAATGAATGGAATACGTTCTAAAAGTGCTGTCAGTTCACTTGATGGCATGTTTTTCAGTGGATGTTTGGAAATGTTTTCAACGCGATTTTTTAAATAAATAAATAAATTTATGTTTGGCTCATTTTTCAATTTCTTTTCAACACATAATTTATGATGATAAGTAATTGTGTTGTGAAATATTTGTGTGTTGTATAGTAAGAAGTGATTGATGTGATATAAAATTTGAGAATATTTTATAGAAAAGTGAAAAAAAATTTGTTTTGTAGTGAGTTTTTTTATTTGAATAATAATAAAATATAATTGATGTGATATAAAAAGTGTAAAAAAATTAGAATGTTTTTTATTTGATATTTTTGAAATAAGTGAAAAGAAATAGATGGAAAAAGAAAATGGGTTGCAAACTAGCCCTATACTCTTTTCTTTTTACGGTATTCAAAATTTTAAAAACAATTCAAAACAAAATAAAATAAAAAAATCGCATACTCAAACAACCCTTATAAATACGAACATGATCAAATGGAGAGAATTGTCTCCATTTCAAATAGAGAGGATCCAAATTCTATAAATATTGCACTATCAAGTCGCTTTGGCCTTGGCCTTTGATGCAGGACTGCTCACAGGGCAACCCACAACCACCGTTGGAGCGGTTCCTAAAAGATGCTTGAGTGGCAGTCTTAAATAGGGGTGGATAGGAAGCAGGAATTATTGTTCGAGCGTCGATGGGTAGGTAGGAGTGTAAACTCGGAGTCGGTTTCAGTTATTGGCCAAAACCGAGAATCGGCTCCGGGGTCCTCAGTTATAGAAATTTAGTAACCGGAACCGGGTACCCCAATTACCTTGGGTGAAACTGGTTATCCAGGCCGGTATTCTGTGAGATAATCCTGAGATATGCGTTGAAAACTGTCGCCTGATTTTCCATTTTTCACTTGATTTTTTCTTTGCCATTTCCGACAGTTGAAACAACAGGCATGTGCCTGTGGGAGATAGGAGATCCATGAGGAAGGAGAAAACACCAATAGAAGAGAGAGGTAGGGAGTGCTTCATAGAGATGGAGGGAGATTTACCTGGTACCTGAGCCAAAGACGAGACTTTAGGTTAGACGAAAAATGGCGAGAGAAGAAGAAAAAAATGAAACTGAATGAAATAAGGAAAACATGTGAAGAGAGAAGAGTCTGAAGAGATTTGTGAGGGGTATGGTAAAGAGATAAGAGTCCAAGGGGTATGGTGAAGAGGGAAGAGGTGTAGGTGATATGAGGATAGATTTGGAATAATTTTTTTTTAATCTTTTGAGTGAAAGTCAGTCGCAGACTCGCAGCATCATATCACTTGGCAGAGGAGCGCGTTGTTCAAACATTGCCATATCACATTTTTTTCAGATTTTTTTCTTACACAACATGATTCTATATTGGTTTGTACGTTGCCAAACAGCAAACACCGTCATTTTAATTTATATATTTATACACCCAGAGCCGATTATCTGGTTATAATCGAGTGTCTAAAAACTGAATAACTAGCTCTAACTCCGAGTACTCGATTATATCAAACCGATTTTTTGGTTATCCGGAGCCGGTTAGTGTCCGGTTACAATTTTTCAGTCGATTATAACCAGCTCAGAATTACACCGCTATTGATAGACGCTCAAGCGGTGGAAGGAAGGAGAGCATCCAGTGTGCTTTGCTCGATGCCCGCTAGAAAGTAGGTGGAGCAGAATGATTTGCTTGGGGGCCGCTCCTTCATAACACAGGTAGTGACTGCACAAGCGGCACCGCTCAAGTGCCGCTTTAGGTACACTCAAGCAGAGTGCCTACCATGGAAGGCATAGGGCCATTTCATGGAATTTTTTCAAATCTCATCTAAAGTGTGAATGTCACTTTATCAAACCCCACCAAGAAAAGAGACAAATTATAACAAGAAGTGAATATGAATGCGGAAAAGAAATGAAGTTAAGAGAGAATTCAAAGAGTTTGGAAACTGGAATAAGGAAAATGATTTGTGTTATTCTTTTCTCTGTGATACAAGATATATATGCTGTTCTGTTTACACTCTGCATTTACAGCACGTTTACAATATGTTGAAAACAAACTAATAACTCGCTAACTAAGTTAACAAACTAAGCTAACTAATTAACAGATGTATCCCGCTGTAAATCCAGCTGGCAATTCAGATATTTAACCGCTAATAAATTACAAACTTTCTTGACTTTGAATTTTGTATTTAAAATGGGAACATATATAAATTTCAAGCTATATTTTATTACTCACCTCTTGGCACGTCATGAAAGGTCAAGAAACAAATATAAAATTTGTAAGCAATTGACTTTAAAATAGTGCAAAAAGTAAGTAAATCATGTGATCAAATTATACTAACACTGATTTTTGGAAAACATATATATATATATATATTCTATGATTCGTTTGTTTCGTCGTAAAATATTTCCAACGAAATTATTTTTTCAAAAAAAAAAAAATTAATTTTTCTTAAAATATTTGTTGGTGTTTGGCTGACCGTTGTCGCTGGAATCTGGCCTAGTTTGGATCGAATCCGGCAGAAATTTTCAGATTCAGGCGGCTGTTGCCAGATTTCGACAATCAAATATCAAAATTCGGGGATTTTCAGCGGTAGAGTCGGTCTACCAACAAACTTCAATGCCCGGTGGTAGCGAATTTCCACAAACGTGCATGCAAGAATGAAGAGCATAACCGTAAATCATTTTCTAAAAATTAAATAGATTTTTACGGTCAAATTAAAAATGATTTTCGTTGATCATTCTTTTCGCCGCTACAAAACACTAAAAAAATGTTAAAAATATTTCAAAAAAAACATTTTATGTCGAAACAAACGGAATATATAAGTTCAAATAAAAGGAAAAGTAAGAAAAGGAAAAGAAAGGAATTGCATGTGGGGCAGTTGGTATCAAGTGGAATTAGTGGCAATGGAAGCCTAGTCTAATCTAATCTAATCGTTATATATAAATTATTGAGCCGTGTTCCGGTTCGTGATTTACGCATAAAAGAAAGTTCAAAATTTTGTTGGGACAATGACATTTGATAGCTTAATTTATACCATGACAGACACCTTTCACCTAACATCCCATGGCTTTTGCGTTTAAGATTTCTCACAAGGACAAAATTAAACAACTTTCAGGGGTGAATAATTGAGAGTATGTATAACATTTTTCTTTTTTTCTTTTTTAAAAAAATCAGAAAATGCGATCTCAAAATCTTTAGGTTTAATGTTGTTTTTACCCAAGATTGATTGTAAGTTGTCTTTTTACATTCCACGTAGATTTTTTGGTTGATTTCGGGTGTGTTTAGTATTGGGATTTCGTAAACAAGATGTGTGATATTAAATTAAGTCATAAAAATGAATCGTTTAGAATTATATTTTCTAAAAATTGCGATTTAAAAACACAAAAAATATGTTTTTTCAAATCACATGTAAGTGAATTTTTTATAAACAATTTTACTCATCAAATAACACTAGTTGAATTCCCTACAATTCATTTGAACTAGAAATGATCCAAATGCTTGGTAGAACTTTTCACACAATTATCTGACAAGAAATAAAATGTGTTTTTCAAGATTAGGACTAAAATGTGTGTTTTCGAACCTTCAACTTTAGTTAGAGAATCGTTAACAAGTGTACCAATTTGAGGCAAGTCAACATGAGGATAATAGTAGAGAGATGTTTCTTGCACATATTTTGCATATATTTTGTACACAAAGTCTTACGTAACACTTTATTTTAATTTTTTTAAACAAAATGTTTTAAAAAAATATTGCACGTAAAACTTTATGTACAAAGAAAACCTCAAGGGGGTGGCTCAGTTGGTCAGAGCCTGAGACGGTAGGACATTTTTCCCTTTTGATCTTAAGTTCGAATCATGTTAGGTGCTACCTCCCTTTTGGAGCTAGCCACTCGGGCATAGTCCGTATTTTAAGGCTCAATTCCTACGGTAGCGCTGGAGAAGGGGCTTGGGATTAGTCTGAAGATTCTGGTTGGGCCTTTACGCTCGGCTATACTATTATTGTATGTGTGGCCAGTATATTTTGAGATACTGTTCGACTATAGGTACGTCAGAATGCCCATATTAAAAAAAAAAAAAAAAAAAAAAAAAAAACCCCACTTTATGTACAAAACGTGTGGAAAAAACCATTTCTCTGATCAATAAGGTACGAGGCAACATGCTAGCTATAAAAAAACAATTAGACATATTACCTAACTGAGCAATAATACTATTTTTATATTTATTTATTTTATAATTTTGTAGTTAATTGATTGTACGTGCATGCCATTTATAAGTACAACTGTACAACAAATCATTTGACAAGCAATTAAGCAGAAATTCTTTTTCAAGTCGGCATGCTATAAAAGTTGACTAAGGGTACTTGAGATGTTGATAATAAACTAAACGCGGTTTAAATGAACGATCAACGCGGTTTTAATAATTTATGTTCCAAAATCCAACCAATCCCACATCGGAAAGTTGTTGATGGTTCGGCCTCTCAAAGCAATTAATGGCCAAATTTTCGTGGCAAGCCAAACCAGACAACTACCTGTCCCCGTTACAAATTACGCAAATAAATGCTCAATCAAATCCTTCGACTTAGCTGTTTGACATGTTGATAATCATCCTTGTTTTAATCTTTCCCATCACTGACATTTGGCAAATTAGTAATGGTCAATAATAATCAAGTTTGCTAAAAATTATTATCCATTATTTATACACGTGAATGCAAATGCAATTAACAAAAATTGATAATTATATAAAAGAATAATAATTTTAAAGTACGTTAGTAATCACATCTGCATATTCTTTTATATATATAATTATTATTATTTATATTTAATTGATTTTATGAGTTGTACTTATAGGGATGCTAGTTTGGATTCATGTTGTGCCATAAATATTCACTTTTGAATGGGTAACATTTAGACTTAATTTATGTTTTTTATATTTTAGAATTATTATTATTTTATGTTTGCCGAATTTGTAATTTATGTTTATAGGATTAAAGATATTGTTGGGTTGATGTCTAGATTTATGAGTTGCGGGACAAAATAGGTGATTTTTTTTCAATCGGTTCAAGTTTTTGTTTTATTATAGACAGAATCTAAAGTGCTTAGAACTCATAATCCCTAATGAATAAGTGGTTGTATGTTCTCTCTCTCTTTTTTTCTAAACATAATAGATTAACTCTCCTAATAAAATAAAATAAAATAATTGAGCTCCCACCAAAAAAACATTTAAGCTCTTGGTCAATGACTCAATGTATTCTAAGTAGACAATATCTTCCATATTGTTCACAATTTAATTAAAGACTCAAAGAATGTCCAAAAGACTAAAATATGTCAATTACCTAATATGTGAATAGTGGTTAATAATCGCAATAATCGTATGATGCGAATATGATTACTTAAAAGCATGGGCGGAGCCACACTTTGGCTAGGTCTCCCCCCAAAAAAAAAAAATCTAAAAAAAAAAAATTAAATTAATTTTTACCCTTATTTTTCAAAAAATTTATAGTTTTAGCCCCCCAAATTATTTTTTTTCAACTTGCCCCCCCCCAAAACCTAAAAGCTGGCTCCGCCCCTGCTTAAAAGTGATAATCACGTAATGCGGGTGCAGATGTAGTTATTGGCCGCGGTTATTAACAATAACTGCATCCAAACTGCACATTTTCTTATTAAATATTGTCCAACATATGGTTTTGCAAAATCAAAGATAAATATGATTTATGAAATAGCTTTATGCAAATTTATACATGTTTTAGACAGATGTCCAGTTAATTGATATATGCACAGGGATATAGACCGAGAGAAATTCTATGTGAATGTTCAATTACTATAATATAAAAATTATATTGATGGATCTAATTAAAACTTTTGGAAACAAATTGATAATAAAAATAAACTTGGGACAAATTTGTAGTTTAACTAAGAAACAATATGTTAAATGATTTTATGAGCTAAATGGATAGACCTATGTGAGTTTGCAATATTAATTTCACTGTTCATACAAGCATTAAGGGATAGCTATTTGATGAGGAAATGAATGAATTTTTCAAAAAATGCATAATGTATATTAAAAAAAAAAAAAAGAGAAAGAGAAAATTATCACACATTTTATGGGTGGCTGACCGGCGACTACCCTGGCAGAAAATTTCATTCCATCTTCTTTGATTCCTAATTTCCTAGCAATAGTCATAAAGCATACCAAATGTGCCCTAAGTATAATAGTACCCATGCATTGATTGGTCTTATACTTGTTTTTGTATTTATCTCTTTTATTTTGTATCTTATTATAATATAAATTAAATGATTAGATTTATCATTTTTTATCAACTTAAATTTCTGGTATTAATGATAATTTAACATAATATCAAGATAAATGTTCATAATTCAAACACTATTTTTATCATTCACTTTTAATTTTAA
The DNA here is from genome assembly GCA_028654335.1 of Alnus rubra. NCBI lineage: Eukaryota > Viridiplantae > Streptophyta > Magnoliopsida > Fagales > Betulaceae > Alnus > Alnus rubra. The sequence goes on along the minus strand of JAJPGS010000870.1, from coordinate 2,730,194 downwards.
TTAAATTTTACTTATTAAGTGAAAATTTGAGCTCAAATACACGATAGAGCAAATTAGCCAAACCGTGACCAAAGAATTCAAAGGACACTAATGCTCCGTTTGTTTCGACGTAAAATGATTTCCGTCGTAAAATGATTTCGACGAAATCATTTTCAGAAAAAATGATTTTCTCGAAAATATTTTTCGGTGTTTGGTTCGCACGAAAAAATTACGAAATGCAAAAATAAGAGTTTGGTAATTATCGCCGGAATCCGGCAACGTCCGGTCGCCGTTGCCGGATTCCGGCGAGAAAGTTGACCGGATCCGGCCAAAATGGCCGGATTCATGCCGGAATCTTCCGGATCCGGCCGGATTAATGGCCGGATCCGTCCAAATCCGGCCGGATCCCGGCCGTTTTGTCCAGATACGACCGGCTTGGCCGGAATCCGGCGATATCCCGGCCGGAATTTGGTCTGACGGTGCCGGATTCCGGTACCGGCATAATTCCGGCCGCCTGATTCCTGCACCGGCAGAATTCCGGTGACCTGATTCCGGCACCGGCTGGTTTCCAGCGACTGGAAGTTGTCGGACTCCGACGCCGACTTGATCCCGATGACCGACAATTGCTAAATTTTAACGATCGGATATCAAACATGCGTGTAAGGACGAAGAACTTAATTTCGGAAAACGATTTACGGTTTTAATAATCGTAAATCGTTTTCCAAAAATTAAAGAAGCTTTTACGGTCAAACCGAAAATGATTTTCGTTGACTGTTATTTTCGCCCCAACCAAACACCGGAAAATGCCGAAATCATTTTCCAGAAATCATTTTACGCCGAAACAAACGGAGCATAAAGTGGAAGTATTTAGAGGGATAGTAGCGCGAGTAGACAAGCACGCACTGTGAGGACATCTCCCGGAGCCCAAAGATCGAGCTAAGAAGGACAATTCACATTGTCTTTTTTCTTTTTTTTCTTTTTTTGAAAAATAAAAAATAAAATATTTTCTAAAAACACTTAGGCCCAGAGCTTTTATTACAATTTATTACAAACTCACATAGTAGTCCACAATAACAGTAGAGTCAGATTACCAACAAACTCTAGTGGCTGATAGTAGCGAATTCTCATAAACATGCATACAAGAATGAAGAGTTTAAATCCAAAAAACGTAAGTTATTTTCTAATGCTCCGTTTGTTTCGACGTAAAATAGTTTCCGTCATAAAATGGTTTCAGGGAAGTCATTTTTCAGGAAACCATTTTCCGTCGAAAGCATTTTCCGGTGTTTGGCGCGTACGGAAAATCGCAAATATTTTTTTATATTTTTATTCAATTATATTAACTTATAAAAATCAATTTTTATTCACAACATAAAAATATTAATGTAAAATAATATAAAAATCATCAATGACGAGATTCGGTCACTGACCGACTAGATTCTGACTATTTTCACCTGATTCCGGCTAATATAACTAGAATTCGAGATAAAGGCCGGAATCCAGACAGTTTCGTCGGAATCTGGGATAGCCGGATTCCGACAAAAGTGGTCGGATTCCGGCCATCTGGCCGGATCCTGGCAGGCTGGCCGAATCTGGCCGGCCAGCTGGCCTCCCTGGCCAGGGAGGCGGCCGGATCTGGCCAGAGAGCCGGATTCCGGCCGGTCTGGCCAGATCCGGCCAAATGGTCGGATTCCGGTCAGATTGGTCGCCGGAATCTGGCTGACCGGATTCCGTCGCCAGATTCCGGCGACATTAATGGATGTTGGATTCCGATACCGGCAATATTTCGATGGTGGTCGGCTGCTTGAACGTGAAGGTCGACTGTGCCGTTTAAAATAGATCGACTGCGTCTGGCGTCTTCGGAAAATTATTTACGCTTTTAATTTACTAAGCATTTTTGGTCAAACATAAATCATTTTCCGGTTGACTATTATTTTCGCCCCTACCAAACACCGGAAAATGCCGAAATCATTTTTCAGAAATCATTTTACGCCGAAACAAACGGAGCATAAGAATTAAAGAGGTTTTTACGGTCAAATTGAAAATGATTTCCGTTGACCATTATTTTTCGCCATCACCAAATACTATAAAATGCCGAAAATATTTTACGCCGAAACAAACGAAACATAAGTCTAAATTAACTTTTGAGTAGGCACATGCTAGTGGTGTCACTCAATGTGTGGCACTGACTTATCACTTTACATCAACGCTTTAGGTGCACTTTGCACATATGCATCGAGCACGAGTCACATACTTATTGTTTTCGTGTACATTTTTTTAAATTGTACAATTGCTATACCAACAGTCAATTTTTGTTCGAAATTTACATAAGTAGTTGTTTTTCCAATAGTCATATTTTAACAGTCACATATTGTTGTTTCAACAGTCACATTTTAACAATTATAATTGCTATTTCAACGGTCATAAAACTGCTCTTATAATTCTATAAAAGGCTAATTTCAAAAATTCGATTTACACAAATTTTCTCCAATTCCACTTTTACACGTTTTTTGTTAAGAATAGTGTTAAATTTGCAATCTACACAATATAATTCGGGTAGTACTGTATCATGAAGACAAAATTGACTTAATAAGTGTCACAAAAATTACTACATCAATTTATTAAAAAAAAAAAAAAAAAAAGTTTCTATAAGTATGAATCAGGATCCTTTACAATTATTTATCCGTACTTAAGAGAATTCGGATAGATATTTGTGAGAGACCACTTATAGGACCCACATGATCGGATAAGTAATTGGACAACCAAAGTTTTATTTAGTCAAGTGAGTCCCATAAGTAGTCTCTCACAATTACATATCCCAATATTTTTAAATTCAAATAAATAATTATAGACGATCCTATCCTCGTCGGAACACTCTTTCTATTGGGTTTTAGTTTTTGAGAGTAGCAATCTAGAGCATCTTTCATAGCCCAAACATTGAGCGAAGATATAAAAAGGCTGAGAACGCACAAGCAGCCCAAGGCCCCAAACCAACTGCATCTGTCCATCTCGCAAGAATGTGAAAACCTGTTATTATATATATCTCTCAAAAGTCCAAATTCTTTAAACGAGAACGGAGAATGCTTCGGGCCAGATTGACGAACTGCGGGCATTGATTAGTCTCCGTGATGCTCTATTTGGGCCAATAGACGATTGACATGTAGCCATGCAAACACGTGTTTTGACTTTTGACCTTTTCCTTTCCTTCTATTGGTTATGCATTTCTTAGCTCGTTTGGATGTTTATTTATTTATTTTTTAATTATATTTTACTACTTTTTACTATATTAAAAATTATGAATAAACGATAAAATTTTGTTTTTGATATTATATTTAGACGATGCAGAGAATATAAAATAAAATTGAAAAATATGTTTGTAAAGATTAATTAAATTAAATATATTTGAAAAAAGTAAATAAAAATAAATGATATTTAAATTATAAAAATAAAAAACTGAAAAAATAAAATAAAATTTGAGGTTGTTTTTGAACCATCCCGCAGGGGGTGACTTAGGCACCCCTGAATCAAACGGGGGTGGCCGAGCCACCCCTGAAAATCGATCAAGGGTGGCTCGGCCACCCCCCATTAATTTCGCCACCCCCGGGTTATTTTTACTTTTTTATTATTTTTCTTTTTTATTTCATTTATTATTATTATTATTATTTATTTAGTTATGGTGATTTTATTGTGAGTTGGGTTAAAAATGAGTTGGATAAAACTCGAGTATAATTTAAATTTATAAAAGAATGACAACCGATGTGGCCCATTCAATGCATTGTATCCGAACCAAGGCTACTTCACATGATCAAGATAGATAATTATGATTGACATGTTGTAGTCTTATCAAATTGAATGCAATTCTATTATCTACTACAAACAATAGTTTATAAATTACAAGGTTTATGATTTATATATCGTGTGATAATTTTATTACTCATACCTAAGTCGTATTCAATGTAACTTATGGACCTTACATATATATGATATATGATAATCATTAAAAACATACATGTAAACAAGTTATATGCCTAATGTCCATTAAATAAATTAGTAAATAAACAACTTTATTAATCTAAACTAAAATATCATTCAAAGCAATTGAATTTTAGGGCATACACCCTAACACAAACACCCAAAACAATAAATACATTGCTTCAAACTTCATTCTAAAACACCAAACAACAACAAAATTGCATAAACCCTTTCCAACAACATTACCCAACTAAAGATCTCAACAATAATACTAAAAACTACAAAAGCAAACATATGAAATTGGTTAGAAAGTTACCTCTTGGCGTTTCCCCCCCCCCCCCCCCCCCTTCTCTCTCTCTCTCTCTCTCTCTAGGGCTTGGACAATTGAAACTATGAAATTTAAAATTTCCTTTATTCACGCATTTTAACTTCAATTTTTACATTGGTTAAATGGCATCGTTCGAATGAGCACATGGCAACTGCATTAATTACGCGTCAAATATCACATAACTCGCACATTTGAAGATTTGAGTTGTTGATCTTCACCTATCACTAATGCCCGTGATGACACATGGAGATAGGGGTGGGCATAACCCTCCCGAACCCGCAACCCCGACCCGCACCAATATGGTCCACCCCGAAAATGATGGATCCTGTATATTTACTAAATGACATGGGCTGGCTTTTTAATTAACCGCATCTACTAGGCCGGCTTGTGGAAACATTTATTTCCAAAACTGCAATCCCGACCCGCCCTGAGCACAATTCACAATTTGAAAATTTCACAATTACACAATTAACCAATTATTATAACCTAACATCCTAACCTAATCAGAAGGGCTTTCTACGCCGCACACCACAAAAGACACTTGAAAGTTGAATCCTTCATCTTTCCAATTCCAGCCAGTCCTCTTCTTATGCCCCTAAAACGAAAACTTAAAAATTAAAAAACGACGCATCTCTTCATACCCAGCTAGCCCACAACTCCTCTCCTTTGTTGCTACTGTGAGCTGTTGTCCGGGTGTTTGAAGAAGGTGAAGGCATGTCTGAATCAAAGGGTCAAAGTGAAGAAGGGGCTTTTAGTTTTCCAAAGCCACTGAATACAATACACATGAAGGGCTATTATATTTCCAATGCTTGCTGGGAGCAATACAATGGAGGTTGGACAGCTCATACCCACTACTTCAAGTCTTCAATGGTGTGATTTAAGGCAACTCTTAAGCTTACGAGGAAGGCTCAGTTCCCCTGCTTCTTCAACGCAACTGTTCTTCTTCAACCTCAAAGTCTCTATCTCTCTCTCTCCCCCCATGATAGATGGTTTGTGAGGTCAGAAAATACCGGTCCTGTCCTGCCTTGAGCCCGCCTCGCCCCGTGATACCCGAAACCTAACGGATTAACAATATAAATTGCGGGTTGCGGATCACGTGTTTAAAACCCGTGACTTGCAGGGCGGGTCTAAGAAAACCTTAAAAACCGACCTGATCCGCCCCGTGCCCACCCCTACATGGGGATATCATTCTCATTCAAACAAAATACGCGACATCTTTAGACAATATTTCTATATATTTAATCTCGCCCATTCGTCTTTCTGCACACGTGTTCTTCTGACAAGTTGAAGATTCCTTCTCGTTTGAATGATAATTAGTCTTGTTCGAACGCGATGCCACATACTTGAAAACTTAAGGTCTTAAACCCTAAAATCCTATCCTTCTTTCAATTATAAGCCTACGAGGTTTACTTTACTCTATCTAGTTGTACAAAAAAAAGGGGGGAGGGTACAATTTAACCCCCAAACTATTACCATTTGTTCGAATGTCCCCAAAAACTACAAAGGCTTGCATTCTGACCCCCAAACTACCAAAACCTTTGAAAAATGCAACTTTTCGCGAAATATTCCCATAATACCCCTGTCACTTGTCAATTTTTAATTAAAAAATAATAATTTTTGTAAATAAAAAATTATTTTTTATTTTTTTTAAAATATTGCGATCGACTGGATGACGTACTGCTTCTTTCCAGCATTGTCGTTGGACACGATGCATGCCTGCAGCTCGGTGAACTCGTCCTCTCCTCTCTGAACGTGAATATGGCTAATTTCCTATCATTGTTGTGAAAGACCTCAATCAGTTTCTGACAGAGAAATCAACGGTCGTGAGCTTATTCGTTGTTGTTCATATCCATTTTACTCTCTGTGATTTTTTGGCATTCCAAACATTGGGCAATAGCTACATGGGCTTAAAGATTACAAGTTTTTCTCTCAGGTGGATGATATTTTTCAGAGCAGGGCGAGCTTAAGCTCGGTCGAGATCAGCGAGCTGATGATTGCGAATCGGAACTTGCCGAGCTAGGCTATAAAATCTACCATCACTCGTTGCAAACGGACAGTGACCGGAGGGTTGTCAGGAAGATCAGATCGCGGTTTAAAAATAACGCCACCCCAAACACCCATATTTTTTTAAAAAAATAAAAATAAGAAATAAAATTTTAGTTTATTTATTTAATTTTTTGAATTGAAAAATGACACGTGGTATGGGTATTATGAGGATATTTCGCTAAAATGGGTATTTTTCAAAGATTTTGGTAGTTTGGGGGCCATACTACAAGCCTTGATAATTTGGGGGACGATTCGGAGAAAATGTGGTAGTTTATGGGGCTAAATTGTATTTTTCTAAAAAAAAAAAAATATCTTTGTTCTTTGTTTTAAAATTTTTAATTTCTATTAGTATTTTCTTACGCTAGGTGCTACAAAAGGCATGAATTTTGGCTTTATGACAAATAAGTCATTTTGTCATGTTTTTCTACCTAACTTTTAATGGAAGACTTGCCGATTGTAATATTTTCTATGCCATAACAATAAAAATGTGTCATGTATCCAAATCCACATCAACATGTCATGTAAATTGCAAAGATTTAGGCTTTGGTAAGGATTTAACGAAATTTGCTAAAATACGCATGCTTGATTTTTTTAACTTTATAATATATATATGGGAAAAATACATATACCTCCCTCAAACTACTATTCCATTGTCAATGCGCCCACAAACTATCAATTGTGTCAATATCCCCCCTATAGTACCAAAAAATGTCTATTCCCTCTTTAGCCAATAAAAAGACGAAAATAACACTAAAAAAGTTCAATAAGACATATATCCTTATGAATTCGAAAAAGAAAACTAAAAAAAAAGAGTAAAAAATAAAAAACGAAAAAAAAATGTGAAAGATTGAAAAAGAAAACAATTTTTTATTTTTGTTTTTAAAGCGAGAAAAAAGAAAATACAAGGGGGTGGCCCAAATTGAAAATTATATAAAACAAAATCTAAAAAAAAAAAAAAAAAAAACTGAAAACCTTGGTTTTTTTTTTTAAAAAAAAATTATTTTTTCATTTTGTTTTTATATAATTTTAAGAATTTTTATAATTTTATAAATGGTATTTTTGTTATTGGGAGAGACATTAACATTGTTTAGTAGTTTAGGAGATGAATTGACACGATTTGTAGTTTGGAGGCACATTGACTATTGAGTAGTATTTGACGGGAGCATATGTACTTTTCACTATATATATTTTAAAAAAACAAGGGTATTTTGATAATTCTGATATGATTTATCGAAAAATCATAATGGAATGGTGGAATTGAAAAAAATTGAAAGGTGAATACATTAAAATTGATACTTTCTAAAATTTGAAAATAAGAGTGCAAAAATAATAAAAAATCAAAAGTAAAATTCTCTCAATTTTTTACTATTAAATAGTAGGGGTGAAAATGCGGTTGCGGTTATTGGCCAAAACTACTAACCGCAATCGCATGGGCATTTATGCTCCGTTTGTTTCGACGTAAAATGGTTTCCGTCGTAAAATGGTTTCAGGGAAGTCATTTTTCAGGAAACCATTTTCCGTCGAAAGCATTTTTCGGTGTTTGGCGCGTACGGAAAATCGCAAATATTTTTTATATTTTTATTCAATCATATTAACTTATAAAAATCAATTTTTATTCACAACATAAAAATATTAATGTAAAATAATATAAAAATCATTGATGACGAGATTCGGTCACTGACCGACTAGATTCTGACTATTTTCACCTGATTCTGGCTAACATAACTAGAATTCGAGATAAAGGCCGGAATCCGGATAGTTTCGTCGGAATCTGGGATAACCGGATTCCGGCGAAAGTGGCCGGATTCCGGCAGTTTCGCCGGATTCCGGCACAAAATGCCGGTTTCCGGCCATCTGGCCGGGTCTGGCCAGAGAGGCCGGATCTGGCCAGATCCGTCCGGCCGGATCTGGCCAGATCCGTCCGGCCGGGAACCGGCCTCCCTGGCCAGGTCCGGCCGGGATCCGGCCTCCCTGGCCAGAGCCGGCCTGGAACCGGCCTCCCTGGCCAGGGCCGGCCGGGATCCGGCCTCCCTGGCCAGAGCCGGCCTGGAACCGGCCTCCCTGGCCAGGGCCGACCGGGATCCGGCCTCCCTGGCCAGGGCCGGCCGGGATCCGGCCTCCCTGGCCAGGGCCGGCCGGGAACCGCCTCCCCTGGCCAGGGCCGGCCGGGAACCGGCTCTCTGGCCAGATCCGGCCAGATGGCCGGATTCCGGCCTTTCTGGCCAGATCCGGTCAGATGGCCGGAAACCGGCCGGTCTGGCCGGAATCCGGTCAGATTGGTCGCCGGAATCTGGCTGACCGGATTCCGGCGAAGGTGGCCGGATTCCGTCTCCAGATTCCGGCGACATTAACGGATGTTGGATTCCGATACCGGCAATATTTCGATGGTGGTCGGCTGCTTGAACGTGAAGGTCGACTGTGCCGTTTAAAATAGATCGACTGCGTCTGGCGTCTTCGGAAAATGATTTACGCTTTTAAAAAGCGTAAATCATTTTCCGAAATTTACTAAGCATTTTTGGTCAAACAGAAATCATTTTTCGGTTGACTATTATTTTCGCCCCTACCAAACACCGGAAAATGCCGAAATCATTTTCTAGAAATCATTTTACGCCGAAACAAACGGAGCATTAGTGAAAAATGCCAACCGCCTCTGCATTATGAACTGCCAATCAGCAACCGTGCTGGAGTTTTTCCCCATTTTTTTTTTACCTAAATCTGTAAATCAGAATGAGTATCTCTGAACTCTAATTATGGAGATCTATTTACCTAATAGATCAACTGAAATGGGAAATCAAAAAGACAAGGCACTCAAGCATTCAGCATTCAGAAACCATAAACTAAAAAGACAAGAGCCACTTTGTGTGTACCTTGTAGGGTTGTCAATTTTTGACACGACCCGCGAACCCGGCACGAACACAACACGAAAAAACCAGGTTTGAGTTTGTTATAATCGGGTTGACCCGATTACAATCGTGTTTGGCGAGTCAACCCAACACGATTATAACCCGATTACGCGGGTTGACCCGCCAACACGATTATAACCCGATTTTAAAAAAAAATTAACGGTTCACTCTCTTCTCCCCTTTTCTTTATTATTTTCCCTTCTTAGTTGTTCAATCCTTCACTTCTTCTTCCTTCTTGTTCAAACACGCAACATAGAAAATAGAGAGAATCATCCTCCTCTCCCTTCTGATTTTCTTCTTCTTCCTTCCTCTTGTCTTCTTCTTTCTCCCATCCGTAACAGAAAGAGAGATGGTGATCAATTACGAACCGAGTGGAAAATGAAGAAAGAAAATAAATATCAAAGAAAGAAACCGGCAATTGAAGACATGAAGGTAAAAACTAAAATTGAAAGTTGAAACTTGAAACATGTGAAATTGGTGTCGGGTCGTGTCGTGTCAGGTTAACGAGTTACACGATTATTAGTTGTGTTTATCGGGTCGTGTTCGGGTTACCCGATTATTAATCGGGTCGTGTGTCACAACCTGATTAATAATCGGGTCGGGTTCGTGTCGAACCCGTTTATGTAATCGGGTTGGCCGGGTTGACGCAGACCCGACCCGAATGCACGAATTGCCAAGCCTAGTACCTTGACAAAGGAGATGTTGAGGTTGCATATGGGGATGATGAGCATGGTGCGAGAGATCGGCACCAGGAGAAAAGTGGAGAGAGCTGGCGTGGTGGTTGAGGGTGTTGCAGAGCTCGACGCACACCACAAGCACGAAGATGAAGACGAACGCGATCATCTAGCATTTAACGCTCTCCAAATTTTCGTGGATCCATTGAAATGGAGGGGATCTAGAGTTTGAGGACTATGGGATCGCTGGCTAAGCCTCTTGATTTTGGCGGTGTGAAGAGGAAACGAGAGAATAGATAATAGAGATGAGAGACGAGGGCTGTGGTTCTTTAAACCTAGAGTAAAACGATGTCGTTTTGGTGTCGTTTCATATATATATATATATAAAGGTGGTTAGCGGTAATAACCGTTAACCGTCTTTGTAAAAACAGTTATATGCCCTTATAGAGGGTTAGTGATTAGCGGTTTTAATGGTTTTACGGTTATTAATTATAGGTGGTTAGCGGTTAAAGAATGGTTATTACAAAAACGATTCATTTAATTTAAATTTGAAAGGGACATCACCCTTCGCAAATCGTAACATACAACACAAACAAGTCTCCGCCGCACACAAACTTTACCTCTCTATTTATTTCCTCGTGACGCTCTTACTCTCTCTTCTTTTTCCCTTCTCTCGATTTAGGGCACACAGAAACAAAACTCGCTTATTGACTCAGAACCAAATCCCTTTCCCTCTCTCTCTAGCCGATCTGCTTCTCAGGTACTTTTTCACTCTCTCTTTCTCTGAGCCACTGTTCATCGCCAATCGAGCCCGAGTCGATTCGGACTCGTCCCGAGTTCGATCTCGGATCGCTCCGAGGTCATCCCTCCGCGAAGAAACGGTTCCTTGTTGTTGCTTTATCAATCTCGATCTTGTAATTAGGGTTTCTGGAGGAGACTTTGTTTGGATAGTGCTCATTCCTTTTTTTTTTTTTCAAGATTTTGGTGTAGAATTGGCGGAAATTATGCATTTAACCTTTATTTGGGTACTGAGAAATTGCGGGAAAGGAAAATGATGTAGGAAGCTCTGAAACATGTGTTTCCATGCTCTTTTAGTGATTTGAGGAAAACGAAAGGCGTACTTCAACCTACCCAAACGGTTGTTGAGCAGTTCCAGAAGACGGGAAATGCACATTTTAGAATCTTAGTTTCTCTGTATTTCTTTCAGTATCTCATTAACCAAACGGAAGACTGGTTTATGGAAGTGTTTTTTTGGTGATTTAAGATCAGTTATTGTAGCGTATGACATGATATCACTAGATAGCTACATTGCGTTGTCTTGTATGGACGGTTTCGAAGTTTTTAGCATCAAGTATAGCGAGTGTAAATTTTTTGGAACTCTGTCTTTGTGGTATTCCTCTTGGTTTCTCAATGTATTTTTTTCTAGTTACCATCTGTATGCTTAATTGTATTTTCGTTATTTTTGTGTCTTTCAGTAGCTGTTCTGATATTCGAACTACCTTCTGTCCCTACAAAAAATATTTATAAACAATCAACCTGTGGTTCTTGAAACTTGAAATATTACTTGTGGTAATTTAAGAAAGTAAGAAAACCCAGATTTGAATTTTAAGCAATATTTTTTATTTTTTTTTTAAAAAAAGGTGGCATAAACCCGAGTGTGATGTTAGGTTTTGGAATTTTAAAGAGGGCAGTGTCTTTGCATAGAGAACATAAATACGCATCTTGATGTGTGTTTTGCTTGTGGCATTGGTGTTCAGTTCATTTTCTACTGGTTGCTCACTCCTGATGCTCTTTTGGCATTTGGAGTTCTCTCTTACGACTATGTTGTCCTTTTTCAGGCTAAAATTTGAGTATCGCCAGGTGAAGCTGTTCAATTTGTCCATCTTTGCTTTGACTCTGAAGACTAGGAGTGCTGTTTCTCAGCAAGGAATGTTTTTTCGCATGACATTTTGATGCTCATGCAATGTCGGGGTTACTTAATGTATTCTCTCTTTTCTTCATAATTTCTTCAACTTGTGGACCATTGCCTTTGGCCCCCGCTGCATGTCTCAGTTACTTAGTATATTGCCTTATATCTACAATTTTTTTAAACATGCAACAATTATGGAACAATGACTTGCTGAAATTAAGGTTGTGTTTTGCCGGTACGAAATATATGGTTTATATTAAATATAGTTTTTAAGCAATAGGTGCGAGTTTGATAGTTTTTTTTTCCTCTCTTCTTCTTCTTCTTCCATGTTTGCTATGGGATCTTTCTTTATTCTGGATTTAGGGCCTTTGTGTTTGCTCAATTATTGACTCATTGATTTTTCTTTTCTTTTCTTTTCTTTTTGTGAATAATGTGAGGTACATTCATTAATTTTTTTGGTGAGGCTTGAGCTATGCGGTTGCGAGGGAAGCTATGACAGGATCAAGGCGATTGGGCAGTTCTGCTAGATGCTTAAGGAAATGATTCAGAGAGATCATAGGATGGATGTTGAGTGGTGGAGAAATGAGAAGAAGGTCGAGAAACAATAAAATGGTGGTTGAACGGTGGTTTAAGAAAACAATAAAAAAAACACTGAAAAATAATATTTAAAGAAAATAGAGAATGAAATAGAAAATCAGTTAGAGTTTGTATTGAAAAAGTAGTAGCTAAAGTAGAGAATGATGCTTTTTGGCTGGCTATAATACATAACGTTCATGGAGATGCTCTTAGTAGGAATTTGAGATAAATATTGTGATTTGTTTGGGATTTTAGAATCACACAGCTACAGGGATGGTTAGGTGTAGTTTAAATTGGGAATATCTAAAAGGAGGGTGATATTTGTACTCTGTTCTCAGTCCCACACAGTCTACGTACTATTTGAGATGTTCAAATGTTTAAGGATATTTAGCATATATAGAGCCTTATAAAATAGGGAAAAATCATATTTAGTCCCTAGTTTTCTCCCGATTTCAATTTATTCCCTGGGTTTCCAAATTCGACAATCAGGTTCTTCTTAGGTTTTGCTAGGTTTCAAATAGATCACTGTCACTTTATCGTTAAAGCTAATAATTTTCCATCTACCACATGTGCCATAGTTGACATGTCATGCTCATGGTGTCAACGCTACATCGAAAAATTTACCACTTCAAGTGCCCCGTCATCCACGGTAAAAAAACCCGCACCTACAATGAGTGAAAAAGAAGAAGCCCAATTTGTGGGAGGGGGTGGACGCATGGCCATCTCCTCCCGCAGCAAATGGGGGTGGCTGCATGGCCACCCCCTCCGACAGCAGTGTGGTGGCTCATGACCACCCCTCCCACAACAAAGGGGTAGCTCATGGTTTCCCCTTTTTCCCACAACAAATGGAATACAAATCACATACACACTTGTGTCAGATGTGACACATGGCAGGCGGAAAATTGTTAACTTTGACGATAAAGTGGCAGGGGGACCTATTTGATACCTAGGCAAAATCTTAGGACTTGATTGTCGAAATTTGAAGCCCAAGAACTAAATTGAAATCAGGTGAAACCTAGGGACTAAATACGATTTTCCCTATAAAATATTACATTTCTATGTGCTGGATGCATTACTTGTGATCACTGTTTAGTTTTCTTCATTTATGTTCTTTATTGTATGTGATTTGGATTCCATATGTTTTATTGATTTAATGTTAAATTTCTTGTGCTTTCTCATTGCAGTCTTCTCTCAATAGTTCTGCTTCAAATCTTCCAGACAGTTCTGGGCGATCTTTTGCTACGTCTTTCTCTGGTCAGTCTGGTGCGGCCTCCCCCGTTTTTCATCACTCCGGTGGGTAGAAATTGCTTGAGTTCCACTTGTATTTATTCTTCAGAATTTATGAAATTCCAAGATTTCTTTTTGCAGGAACAATTCAGGGGCTACATAATATTCATGGGAGCTTTAACGTTCCCAACATTCCTGGTACACTAACATCAAGAAACTCGGCAATAAATAGTGTTCCTTCTGGTGGGGTTCAACAACCTACTGGCAGCCTTTCTAGTGGACGATTTGCGTCAAATAATCTTCCTGTTGCTCTCTCTCAGGTGCTTTTATTGTCCATGTTATATGTTAGTTGTTAAAAGTAATTCAAGATTATTGACTTCAGATCAAGAGTTCTTTTTTCTCTTGTGTGTGCGCGCGCGCATTTACATATTTATAATTTGGACCATCTCATTTTTTTTCCCCTTTCAAACTTTTTGCAGTTATCTCATGGCAGCTCCCATGGACATTCAGGAGTGACAAATAGAGGAGGAATAAGTGTCGTAGGAAACCCTGGATTTAGTAGTAGCACAAATGGAGTTGGTGGTTCTATTCCTGGAATTCTCCCAACCTCTGGTGCAATTGGTAACCGGAATGCTGTTCCAGGATTGGGAGTATCCCCAATTTTGGCAAATGCAGGCCCTCGAATTACGAGTTCTATGGGAAACATGGGCAACATTGGGAGGAGTATAGGCTCTGGTGGAGGATTATCTGTTCCTGGTCTTGCTTCTCGGCTAAATTTAAACGCAAACAGTGGATCTGGAAGTTTGAATGTGCAAGGACAAAATCGATTGATGGGTAGTGTACTTGCCCAAGGTATTAACTTCAACTGGTTAATATATTTGTGTAGAAGCGGCTTAAGAGAAAGATGATTTATACTAGTACCTTTGGAACTAATGTCTTCTGCACGAGTTTGTGGATATTTAACTGTCAGCTTTTTATTTTTTATTTTATTTTATATATATCTTTCTGGTTTATATTGAACTATTACTTTTATCATATGCTTTGTGCTAATATCTCTATAGTGTAATGTTTTTGTGATCATTGTATGCTCATGTGCTTATTATTGCCCAATTCTTTTGAAATGCTATATTTGGAAGTAAATTCATTCATTTGACTGGGCATCATAGTTGTACTTAATGTTTGATTAATACTCATGTCGATATGCTAAAATGAGCTTTATTTCTATTTGGAGATGACATTTTCTGGATTCAGGTTCTCCGCAGGTAATTTCTATGTTAGGAAATTCTTATCCTGCTGGTGGAGGTCCACTTTCTCAAGGCCATGTCCAAGCAGTAAATAATTTAAGCTCTATGGGAATGTTAAATGATGTGAACTCTAATGACGCACCTTTCGACATCAATGATTTCCCTCAGCTGACGAGTCGTCCTAGTTCTGCTGGAGGGCCCCAAGGACAATTGGGTAAGCAAAGAAAAATCTTGCAATTTTATGCTTCAATTATCCACTTTGTCAAATTGAAAATATGATATAAAGCAAAAAATTTCAGGTTCACTACGAAAACAAGGTCTTGGTGTTAGTCCTATTGTTCAACAAAACCAAGAGTTTAGCATTCAAAATGAAGATTTTCCAGCTTTACCAGGATTTAAAGGTGCTGTTAACCTGGACTATAAATCTTGGCTGTTCTCTCTTTGTAAAGATTGGTGTTTTTTTTTTTTTTTAAAACCCATTTACCTCACCAGTAGTACTTACCATGCATGGAACTGTAAGTCTGTAATACCTGAGATTAGCTTTATGTTTTGATTGCTACATCGGTTTTATGCTGCTAATTGGTTAAAAACCTTTTTGGCAAGAGGAAAAAGAAAAATCTCAGTGGCAGAATAGCAGATAACTGCTAATGCAAGCTTTTTTTTGTGTGTCCATTGTAAGAATAATGGGCTTGGACCTATTTTCTTGTACCTAAGGCTATTCACAAACAAAAGTCTACATTGGGCTTGGGTGCGGGTCAGGCTATTCTTAAGCTTGACCCAAAAGGAAAATCCTCGGCCCAGTTTACTTCTCAAGCCTCTCCGAGCTCGGCTTGTTCGTGGGTGAGGATGGACGCGGGTCAGGTCGGTGACCCAGGTGCGACGCTGTCTTTTGGTGGTCCTCACACTGCGCAGTGAACGTCGATGTTCTTGGGTGGTCCTCTCACGGTGGGTCCTTCGACTTGTCCGTTTCTGGTAGGTTTGTCGTCTGGTGAGGTTTTCGGCGATTTGGGGGCCGTCATGTCGTCGGTGAGGGTCCATCTGGAGCAGAACCAGCCGGCGAGCAAGATTATGGACGCCGATCTTCTAGTCTTACCTCAGGTGTTGACAGTGGATGAGGATTTGCTTCATGCGGTGGTTGAAGTTAGAGATTGGGTGTCGTGGCCACTTGGTCCAAGCTTAGAGAGTGCCGGTGGTGGATCTTATGTTTGTCAGGGGAATTTTGTTGTGGATCCGGCTGTCTCTAGGATGATTGGGTTGGGGTTGCCGATGAATCACCTTCATCATTCACAATCTTTTCAGGCTAGGGTTTATTCTAGGAATTCCAACAGCTAGCCTTTTGGGTGTTCAGATTTGGTTCTGTTTTAGGAGGGTGACCAGCCTATTGAAGTTGTAGAAAGTGGGGAGGAATTATGTGACACGGCTGAGATGGAAAGAGAAACTAGTTTGGGTAGGGTGCCTCTCAATACCTATTCTCCAACCTTGGGGGGGTCTTTCAGGGTACTTTGACGGGGTCATTCAGTGTGCGAATGAGATTTCTCCCATTGTAGGGATCTCGTATGTGGGTCATAAGCTGTAATTGTTGGCCCTCTTGACTTTTCTTGAAGAGGAACGTCGTAATGAAGAGCTGGGAGCCCTGTTGAGTGGTGGCATGAGGGTAAGAGGGAGGTCAAGAATCTGGAGAGTTTTGTTAACTATGATGCTAGAGGTTCTTGCTCAAGCCGTGGTAAAAGGAAGGCGAGGGGTCATCCAGTTATGTTATAAGGCCGAGGATTCTACCCTGGAATGTGAGGGGGTTGAATAAGAAGAGCAAACGCCTAAGGATTAGTAATTTGCTCAGAGATTGGAAGGTGTATATTATTTGTCTCCAAGAAACCAAGGTTCATGGTGTGTCGCGTAGCTTTTGCGCAGCTTATGGGGTTGTAGTCATGTGGACTGGTGTTGTTTGGACTCGAGTGGGGCCTTAGGGGGAACCTTGATCGTGTGGGATAAAAGGGTGGTGGAGAAGGTAGATGAGTGTATGGGCGTTTTCACCCTCGCAATCTCCTTCAGGAATGTAGTGGATCGATTCGACTAGGCTTTTGTAGGTGTATACGGTCTGAATTTTGGTAATTATAGAAGATTACTTTGGGATGAGTTGGCTGAGATTATCCGTTGTTGGAACTTGCGGTGGTGCATAGGGGTGATTTCAATGTTACTCAGTTCCCTAGTGAAAGATCTGGTGATGTTTGTCTTTGTTCTGCTACGAGGGACTTATTTGACTTTATCTTTGATCAGGGTCTCATGGATCTTCCTCTCGCTAGGGGTTCTTTTACTTGGTCGCTCACTCAGGATCCTCCCATTTGGTCTAGGATTGATTGTTTCCTTGTCTCCCTAGATTGGGAAGCTAGGTTCCCGGGGGTCTTTCAAAAGAGGCTTTCTCGACTCTATTCGGACCACTTTCCGATCCTTCTTGATTGTGGTGATGTTTTTAAGGGGGAGTAGACCTTTCAAATTTGAGAACACGTGGCTGGTGAAACATTGGTGGGATTCTTATTCGTTTCAAGATACGCCTAGTTATGTTTTAGCTTGCAAGCTTAAGGCTTTGAAACATGATTTGAAGAAATGGAATGAAGAGGTTTTTGGTAACGTAGAGAGAAACAAGAGGAAGCTTTTTGAAGAGCTTTAGGCTTTTGATGCTATTGAAGGTAGTAGGGCTTTAGTTGATGAGGAGATACTAAGAAGGCAAAGGTTATCAGAGAGCTAGAGAGGTGTTCTCTTTTGGAGGAGGTGAGTTAGAGGTAGAAATCGAGGGTGATGTGGTTAAAGTAAGGGGATAAGTGTACTAATTTTTTTTTTGTCATTCCATAGCCAATTCAAATAGAAGGTTCAACTCTATGGATTCATTATTGATTGGCGATACTCCTTATAATCAGACAGAAGTAGGCAAGCACGTTGTAAAGCCGTGTAGGCGGAGGCCTATAGTGGATGGTATATCCTTTGATTCTATTTGGAATCTGAGGCCAGCTGGTTGGAGAGAGCTTTTGAGGAGGAGGTTAGGAAGGTAGTGTCAGCTATGAATGACTATATAGAGCTGGGTCCTGACGGCTTTTCTATGGCTTTCTTCCAAGCGTGTTGGGATGTTTTGAGCTTGGACATTATGAAGGTGTTTAATGACTCATGCTGGAGGTTTATTTGATAAGAACCTTAATGTTTCATTCATTTCGCTTATTCCAAAGATTCCAGGTGCCAAACTCCCTCAAAGACTTCCAGCCTATTAGTCTTGTGGAAGGAATTTACAAGATTATTGCTAAAGTTTTAGCAAATAGATTGAATTTGCAAAGCTCCGCTAATTATGGTGATTCTAAAATTTCTTCTAGGTGTAGAAAAGGCAAGACCTATGTGATGTAGGGTTGTATGCCTTGGGGGTTTTTGTGGTTTGTTTCTCGGGGTCTTAGGATTGGGTTGTTTTGTGGGTTACTTCTTGTTGGGTTGGTGGTGAGGCTTTTACTTCTTGCATACTCCGTGTCTACGAGGGGCGCCTTAAACTGTTTTAAATTGCAATTACTTATCAAAAAAAAATAAAAATAGATTGAAGTTGGGTTTGGAGAAGGTCATATCCAAATCTCAGAGTGCCTTCATCAACGGTAGGCAGATCTTAGATCTGATCCTTATTGCCAATGAATGCCTTGATAGTAGATTAAGATATGGGGAGCCAGGCGTCATATGCAAAATGGATATGGAGAAAACATACGATCATGTATATTGGGATTTTCTTTTGTATATGCTGAGGTGTGGCTTTGGGGGAAAGTGGTGTTCGTGGATAGCTCATTGTATTTCTTTTGTGTGGTTTTTTGTGCTAGTCAATGGCTCTCCTAATAGTTTTTTTCAGTAGTTCCCGTGGGTTGAGATAAGGGGATCCCTTGTCACCTCTGTTGTTTGTTTTTGTGATGGAGGCTATGAACCGTATGGTTAGTGGCGGTTTGTTGGAAGGCTTCGAAGTTGGTAATGCTAATTTTTCTCATCTTCTGTTTGCCGATGATACTCTAATTTTTTGTAGTGCTCGCTCTTCTCAGTTGCGTTAGTTGCAGAGTCTTTCTTCTGTTTGAAGCTGTTTCGGGTTTGAAGGTTAATTTGGCCAAGTCAAATATAATTTTTGTGGGAATGTAGATCAAGTGGAAAGGTTAGCCAGAATCCTTGGGTGTGGGGTCGCAACCCTGCCAGTGAAGTATCTTGGTCTTCCGTTGGGGGCATCCTATAAATCTACTCATATTTGGGACGGTGTAATCGAGAAGAGAGAGCATCGATTGGCTAGTTGAAAAATGTTATACCTCTCCTAGGGTGGTAGAGTTACCCTTATTAAGAGCATCCTCACCAATTTACCTATGTATTACTTGTCTTTATTCCCTCTCCCGGGAGTGTTGTTGCTTGCATTGAGAAGCTACAACGGGATTTTTTGTGGGGTTGGTTTGGTGAAGAATTCAAATATCACCTAGTGAGTTGGTCTAAGGTTTGTACCCCAATTTCAGAGAGAGGGCTGGGTATCAAGAGCTTGATGTTCAACCGGGATTTGTTAGTTACATGGTTGTGGCGGTTTGGGAGTGAGAAAGATGCTTGGTGGAGAGTTTCGGTGGACTCCAAGTTTGACAGTTTGTGGGGTGGGTGGTGCTTCCTTGAGCCTATAGGTGCATTTGGAGTGGGATCGTGGAAGAACATCAGGAAAGTGTGGGACACTTTTCTCTGGTTTTGTTAGGTTTGAGGTTGGGGATGGGGTTATGACAAAATTTTGGCATGATATATGGTGCGGGAATACGGTTTTGAAGGAAGCATTTCATGTTCTCTTTGGTATTGCTTATGCGAAGGATGCTTCGGTTGCGGATAATATGGAGATTTTGGGTGGTTCTACTCAGTGGAACGTGAGCATTGTTAGAGAAGCGCATGATTGGGAAGTGGATGTCTTTGCTTCATTCTTCCAGGTGTTGCACTCAGCTATTGTGAGTAGAGGTTGTGCATATAGGCTTTGGTGGGTCTCTTCCAAGAGAGGCCTGTTTAAGGTCAAGTCCTTCTTTAGCTCCCTGGCTTACTCAGAAGGTAGTTGCTTCCCTTGGAAGAGTGTGTGGCAGACTCAGGCTTCTTCGAGGGCGGCTTTTGTTTTTGCATGGTCGGCGGTTCTAGGCAAGATCCTTACAGTGGATAATCTTAAGAAGCATGTTATCATAGTGAATAAATGTTGCTTGTGCTAAAGAAATGGGGAATCAGTAGACCACCTTCTTTACTGCGATGTGGCTTCCGCTTTGTGAAATTCTCTATTCCCTCGATTTGGTTTGTCTTGGGTTATGCCTAGAAGAGTTATCGACTCTGTTTGCCTGTTGGTGGAATTCTGGAAGGCTGATGAGTGTTGCGATTTGGAAGATGGTGCTAATATGCATTTTTTGGTGTGTGTGGAAGGAAAGAAATCTCAAGTATTTCGAGGACGTGGAGAGTTCCATAAAGGATATTTTAGCTTTGTTCTTTCATACTTTGTATCTTTGGATGATGGCTTTTTTGTCCCCTTTATCGCTTAGTTTTGTTGATTTCCTTGTTCATTTTTCTCTTCCTAGCTAGGTGTTTCCTTTTGTATACTTCCGGTGTACTTAGGTGCGCCTTACGCTTTCAATAAGACTTGATTTACTTATTAAAAAAAGGATTTAAGTGGCGAAGTATGATCTCTCAAAGTATAGGATTGAAAAATAAATGTAGTGTTCCTACTTATAAAAATAATAAATATAAACAGTATTCCTATGTGAGAATTATAATTTTCTTCTGTAAGGGCTACTTGAGTTTCTTTTAAATTCATAGTCGTATTGCTTAGTTATGCATTTTCTTTCTAATAGAGATTTCTCGATGAAGTCACTTTGTAACTGTTATTATTGATTCCCAAGGATCTAGTGTTATTTATATTGCAATAAGATATATTGCCATAATTATTTATACTGCAATTTTATTTATGTACTGAGGATATATTGCCACTTTAAAATAAGATATGGGCGGTGTAAAATTTTGTATGCTATTGTTCTATGAAGCAATATTTATTTCATATGGCTAATGAAATTGAAATGCAACATCTTGTCATTCTATGCTATAGTAGTCCTTGATAGCCGTGCATCAGCAATCCCCAGCCCCACCCGCACTCCCATAGCTCCTGCTGATGCTCATTGATGTTGGCCGCCTTAAAAATAGGGATGTTAGCATGAAAATTCATCTGCTAGTCAAGGGCGGAGCCATAATTTTTGGCGAAGGGGGGCCAACTTCAACTCTAACGGCAGAGTCAAAGCCGTTTCCCAAAAACCCATTTCACCATTGATCTATGCCTTTTTTCAATGTATAGTTTAGCAAGGTAGAGAAAGAACCGTGCTAAGCAAATGGTACTACCTAGCATTTGGAAAAATAGCAAAAAGAGCTCTCTCTCTCTCTCTCTTTCTCTCTCTGCCTCTAGTCTCTTTTTTCTTCTGAAGAATGATCACAACATGCGAGATGAAAAAGTGAATTTTCAAAATCCCTCTGCAAAATGTTTTGGAAAATTGTTGTGGACAGCAATTTCCCGTAAGAGTTTCATGCTACTGAGATTTTTCTCAAGAAATTGTTAGTTTCACAAACATAAGATTGGGTTAAAAACCCATGTGTGATGTGTCCATGATTATTCTTTGATTTTCTAAGATGGTTGGCCTATGGTCCGGCAAGGAGTAAGGGAAAGAAAATGGGGTAAAGAGAAATGAAGAAGAAGAAGATGCAGAAGAGTGGGGGAGAAAGGTAATAAAATGAAAGAAAGTGGTTAAATTTTGGTTTAAAAATTAAAATTTAATAAGGGGTTTTCATGGCATGTTCTTAGCCTTGTGTGTCCAAAAGTGTTAGAATAAAAGAGCCGTTGAATAAAGAGCTGTTCCAGCAGATTAAGAATGTCTCATTGATTTCCTCTCCAATATCTTTCTTTATTTTCCTTCCTGAATTCTTCAATAGTTTTCACTTTAATATTTCCTGATTGTGTGCTATGATTAGTGGGATGTGCTCCCCTGTATTAGCCTATATATTCATATATTTTGTAATCAAAACACTTAATGAAATAAGAAGCAATGTAGCGTTTTCTCTCTTTTGTATTCTCCTCTTCTTTTCTTCTATCTCTTCTATTTTGTTTTGTTGTTAAGATGAATTGTTATTGATCACGTTTTTGTCTCAACATGAAATATTCTACAATTTTCTCCCTTCTTTTCGTGACGCTCATAGTTTTCTCATTCGCGTCAACTGGTTTAGGCGTGGGTAGTAAGTGCGGCCTGCTTCAAGGCTGTACTCCTGATGCTTGCAAGAAAAAATGTGAGGATGGTTATGGCGTTGGGACTCGGTTTAAATGTGTGGAGCCAACCGTTTGCTGTTGCTTGACGAACAAGAATTGAACCCTCTCAACCTCATGAAATAGGGTTACCTTTGATTGCTTAACCAATGTATCGATTTGGTCTCAAGTAAATGAAAGAAATAAATGAAATAAGATGAAAATGGAAGTGGGTGGGGGAGATAGTTGTTGTTGAGAATAAATTTGAATGAATAAAGCAAATATATGCTAAGTTTCATGATGATGATTCGAAGCAG
Source organism: Alnus rubra (assembly GCA_028654335.1). NCBI lineage: Eukaryota > Viridiplantae > Streptophyta > Magnoliopsida > Fagales > Betulaceae > Alnus > Alnus rubra. Next base: position 2,707,743 of record JAJPGS010000870.1, on the reverse strand, counting down.
AAGACAAACTGAAGGAAGTTATTCCCATCAGTTTGCAGAGGGGGTGTTAGAGAATAAAAGAGCTGTTGAATAAAGAGCCGTTGCAGCAGATAAAAAATATCTCATTGATTTCCTCTCCAATATCTTTCCTTATTTTCCTTCTGGAATTCCTCAATAGTTTCTACTTTAATATTTCCTGATTGTGTGCCATGATTAGTGGGATGTGCTCCCCTCTATTAGCCTATATATTCATATATTTTGTAATCAAAAGCACTTTGTGAAATAAGAAGCAATGTAGCGTTTTCTCTATTTTGTGTTCTCTTCTTCTTCCCTTCTATCTCTTCTATTTTATTTTGCAAAAAGAAGCAACTTTTGTTGTAGTACGTACACCTTAAGTAGTTCACGCCTGTAGTGTGCAATCTTACTGTTCATAAACCCTCGTCTCTAGGCACATAAAAAAACGAGATAGCTTCATATTTGACAGATGAAATTTGTTTTCTTTTAAAAGTCTGCTGACTCTTCCAGATAAGAATTTTTGGGAGGGCCAAGACCAAAAACCTTGGGGTGGCCAAACATAAAAACTTGCTGGGGCCTTCATATAAAACTACTAAAGTTAAAAGAAGTTCAAAAATTTTAGGGGGTGCCAGGGCCCCCCCACCTTGCAACGTGGCTCCACCCCTGCTGCCAGTATTTTATCAGGCATCTTTATAATGTTGTGTGGCTAATGGAATTGAAAGACTTCCCCAAGTTCTGTATCGCTGCAACATTTTGTTCAGTTTCATCAACTTCCTTGCTGTGTTTGATGAATTTTTGCTGTTTTGATGTAATATATCTTTGCACATGCTCAATTGAACTATTAACTCTCATTTTCTCCTTATTATTTCTCTTCTTCGGTTGCAAATGGAATATATATATCTTTGTCATTCACGTAGACACGATGCTTGGAATTTTTTTGTTATTGTGATAAAATTTTGTCAGCTGCTCAAGTATTTGTTCTTGACCGTATTATTAGATCCTGTGCAGGTGGTAATGCAGATTATGCGATGGATATGCACCAGAAAGAACAGCTTCATGACAATGCCGTGTCTATGATGCAATCACAGCACTTTTCTGTGAGTCCTAAGTTGTGAAAACTGAGGAATGTGTGTGTGTGTGTGTGTGTGTGTTATATGCTGTGTGTATTGAATTTTCATTAATACTTCAATTCTTGTATTTGCAGATGGGGAGGTCTGCTGGATTTAACTTGGGTGGAACGTATTCATCCCATCGTCCTCAGCAGCAACAACAGCATGCTCCATCAGTCAGTAGTAGTGGTGTCTCTTTTTCATCTGTAAACAATCAGGATCTTCTTCATTTACATGGTTCAGATATATTCCCATCTTCACATTCGGCCTATCATTCCCAGGCGAGAAATGAATTTCTTTCCCACTCTGTTATTGGATTTGAAATGACAAATTAACTATTAAAATGAAGCCATTATCATAAGGATCATGTCTTACGCTTTTTAATAAATTTTTTTCTAACTTATATAAAAAAAGGGGAAAATTACAGTTTAGCCCCCTAAATTACCACTTGTTTTGCGTTTAGCCCCACAAACTGCCAACACTCTGACTTCGACCCCCCAAACTACCAAAATCTTTGAAAAATGCTCCATTTAGCGAAATATTCCCGTATTACCCCTACCACGTGTCATTTTTTAATTAAAAAAAAAAATATATATATATATATTTTTTTTAAAAACTAAGAACTAAAAAAAGAAACTTATATTTTTTTTTTCAAAAAAAAAAGGAAAATGGGGTGGCCTGTGAGCCACCTTGTTACGGACCTCCGTAACGAGGGGTGGACGATGGATAATTGGGATAGTTGGTGCGTGGGATAGTAGGGTATTCGAGGTATCTTAGGCCTCCTAAAGTTAGGATTATTCGAGGAACCCTAAAAAACTCTTAATCAACTACAAGAGCTGAATTATAATAATTTTCTTCTTCCTATCTTATTCATGCTTCAATACCCTTATTTATAGGATTACAAAACCGAATTACGGAAACAATAAATAAATAAATATTACAAACCTAAATAAATATTACTAATTCTAAATACGACTAATACCATATTAATAAACCCTATTATTCTCTTAAAGAGAGAATACAACTCTTACCTTATTTAAACATAATCTAATTATTCTATTAAAGAGGGCATAAATATAATTCCAATAATGCCCGTGCCACATACCCTAGGTACGTAACACTCCTACCCTCTTCAAATGGACCTTGTCCTCAAGGTCCGAATTATTGCTCCAATAGTTGCTGCTGACATGGCAGTAACACTGAAAAAAAAAAATGGCATAATATCAAGCCCTTTTTCACCCATAAATTCCTTATTTATCTTAGCAGCAATCTTAAATATAGAGACAGATTAGGCAAAAAATATGGCCCCCTGATTTCACGCTGCCCTCTGTTCCACAAAATCTCATTCCTTCTTTGCCGGCTAAAATTTCTTGCAGTTTTCCTCTAGCCGTACATCCCGGGCTTGCTTCTCAAAATCCGAAAATCTCGGACTCGATCTTTGTTCTTTCTTTGCAAGGCAAGCTCGAACGGCCTCCTCTGTCCATGAAGCCGGAAATTGCTCGTCTGTCCAAAGCTCGCGGGAAGAACTCCCTGTTTTGGACGGCAAGGTCTGGGCTGCCGTTCTTCATGCCGGAATCTCCGTCCTTCGCGTCATCACTGTCAAGGGGGCGTCTGAGTGGCCGCCGGTGACCGAAAAAATCGTGCGGAGGAGAACCTTGCTCCGTCGGACCTCCCTCCATCGTTCCGGCTTCTGGGTCTTGCCGCTGGCTCAGGAACGATGATCTGAGTCACGGCCCGGTCTGCTCCCCGAGCCTCTTCCTCGCTGAACGCCAAATTTCCAGCACCTTGAAGCCCCGGACATTGTCCCACCGCACCTGCCTCTTCTTCTTCGGACCTCTTTTGCCCAAGCCCGGGTCTTTCTTCCCACGACCCGACCCGTTCATGCCGAACTTAGACACTGCAAGGGGCTTTCTTCTCGCCAGGAAATGTCTTGTTTTTTACCTTGCCCGTTTCCTTCTTCTGGACCAATCAGTGTGAAAGGGGTAGGGTTTCAACTGTGGGGGTGGTTTTTTTGGTTTGGTCCTTTTGGTTTGTGGTTGACAGTGAGTAGTCTTGAGGTATGGGTGACGCGGGGTTGATGAACTCGTGGAGAGGGTGGCTGGGCTTTGACGTTTCGGGGATTGACACTGTGGGTGATGGATTGACTTGTTGGTTGGTGAACTTGGTGGAATTTTTGGAGGTGATGGTGGGGGCTGAGCTTCCGGTGTTGGCCAAGAGGTGTCGTTTTTCTGGGCTTTGGCTGGAATTTTGGGTTGGGATAGTGTTTGTGCCGATGGGTTGATAGGTGGTGGTGTTTGTGGAGATGGTGGGGGTTGGTCTTTCTTTTGAACGGTGATGGTTTCTGGATCTTTGCTTGGTGGTGGGGTTGGTGTTTCTTTGGAAGGGTTGCAGTTCGGGTAGATTTTCTAAGGGTGATGGTGAAGTTTCTTTTGTGGGTTGCTCTTCTGCACGGTTGACTTCTGGGCTAGATGGGTCTTCTGCATGGGATGGCTGGAGCTTGATGCCAAAGGCAGCCAACAACTCCTCCATTCTTTTGACCATCCGTTCGGTCCGATCTGCGAGCTCCTTTATATCCTTCTCTGCCATGTCGAAACGAGGCTCTGATACCAAGTTGTTACGGACCTCCGTAACGGGGGGTGAATGGTATAATTTGGATTGGAAGGGTGTGGGATAGTAGGGTATTCGAGGTACCCTGGGCCTCCTATGGTTAGGGTTATTCGAGAAACCCTAGAAAACTCCCAAAGCATCTACTAGAGTTGAATATTAATTTTCTGCTTGATATTTTATTCATGCTTCAATACCCGTATTTTTAGGGTTACAAAACCGAATTACGGAAACAATAAATAAATAAATATTACAAACCTAAATAAATATTACTAATTCTAAATACGACTAATACCATATTAATAAACCCTATTATTCTCTTAAAGAGAGAATACAATTCTTACCTTATTTAAACATAATCTAATGATTCTATTAAACAGGGCATAAATATAATTCCAATAATGCCCGTGCCACATACCCTAGGTACGTAACACACACCCAAGGATTGGGTGTGGCCGGGAGTGGCCGCGCGCCACCCACCGAGCCCTAGGGGTGGCTTTTTGGGCCACCCCAAATGGATTTCGGGGTGGCCCAAAAGCCACCCCTAGGGCTCGGGGGGTGGCACGCGGCCACCCCTGGGGCTAGGAGTGGCCGCGCGCCACCTTAGAGGTGGCGCCGGCCACCTATGGGGGTGGCTCGGCAGCCACCCCCAAACCCCATATTTCTTTTTTTTAAAATTAGTTTTTCAAGTTTTTTTTTATTGAAAAATGACACGTGGCAGGGGTAATATGGAGATATTTCGCCAAATGGAGCATTTTTCAAAGGTTTTGGTAGTTTGGTAGGTCGGAGTGTTGGCAGTTTGTGGGGCTAAACGCAAAACGGGTGGTAATTTGGGGGGCTAAAATGATATTTTTCCTTAAAAAAAAAGATCATGTACAGTAGATGGTGTGCATTGTAGATTTTTATTTTTATTTTTTTAAAAAAAGGATATTGTGGGAAAGTGGACTATTTGAAATGCTCGGGTTGTCAAAATAGGATTCGTTTGCCATTCTTCTGCATCAACATATGAAAGTATAGCTAACTTCCTAATTGTAAAATTTTGTGTCTGGTTCAGACCAGTGGGCCTCCTGGCATCGGACTAAGACCTCTAAATTCTCCAAATACTGGTATGGGATCGTATGACCAGCTTATCCAGCAGTATCAACAACATCAGAACCAGTCTCAGTTTCGGCTGCAACAAATGTCGGCTGTCAATCAGTCATTTAGGGATCAGGGCATTAAACCCATGCAGGCTGCACAATCTGCTCCAGACCCATTTGGTTTGCTAGGCTTGTTAAGTGTGATAAGGATGAGTGATCCTGATCTGACATCCCTTGCACTTGGAATTGATCTGACAACACTTGGGTTAAATTTGAATTCAACAGAGAATCTTCATAAAACTTTTGGTTCTCCATGGTCTGATGAGCCTGCCAAGGGCGATCCAGAGTTTACTGTACCTCAATGTTATTTTGCTAAACATCCGCCTGCTCTACATGTGAGCTGCTTTTATTATATTCTTTCTTCTTTTTTGATAAGTAAATGTTAAATGGTAGATTAACATATTCTTTCTGAGATCATTAAGAGTGCTATTTTATTACCCTTCCTGCTCTTAATGTCCTTTGGGTGGTTGCAGCAAAGTTATTTTTCGAAGTTCACAGTGGAAACATTATTTTATATATTTTACAGGTGCTTCTCTTTACTGGATCTCTGTTGCTCTTTTAGCATGACTTTTAAGATATCAAATTTAATGCAATCATTATCTTCTCTTTGGCAGCATGCCGAAAGATGAAGCCCAATTATATGCGGCAAATGAACTGTAAGTTCTTTCTCTCTGTTTATTGTCAAAGCTAGTGAGAATATTTAGCATATTTTTGCCGTAAGTCACATATTTCATCCAGCTCTCATGGAGTAGCATTGAGAGCAGATGTGCCCCCATTCACAGATCCATTATTTCAAATCTGTAAATTATAAGGTCTGAAAACAACTCTTCTTTGTCTTATTCTTCTTCTATGTGAATGAAAACGCTTGTGCTTATTTTGTGAGTGCACTGTTGTAGACAGTGAAAGTACGTCATGTTAGAGAGTCCATGTGCTGATCTCTGAGAGAATTCCAGAGAAATTATTTGATTTTTAAGAAATCCATTTGTTAGAACTCTTTTTTGGCTATTCTTTTCTTTTTCACAAGATTGCCAATACATGTATAGATTATTAGATTTATATCCCTGTATTACATTTATATATAATCATTTATGCAAATACGGATGTTCCAGATGTGTTGCTTCCAATCTAATTGCACCTGTAAACCCACCTGCTATGGGTGACTTGAATTTTACATTCTCCAATACACGCAAATAAGGTTTGTGCGTATTTGGCTAAAAGCACTGTCTGTTGGCAGTTACAACAGAGGCTGGTTTTATCACAAAGAGCACAGACTATGGTTCATAAGAGTCCCCAATATAGAGCCACTTGTCAAGACGAACACGTACGAGAGAGGATCTTATCACTGTTTTGATCCAAACATATTTGAAACGATCCGCAAGGTTTGGACACAAGTTCCATCAACTATTTTCTATATTATTGGAAGCAATCAGTACTAGTTCCTTAAGTCCAACATATATTTTTGGTTGCAGGATAATTTTGTTGTCCATTATGAGATGTTGGAGAAGAGACCGACTCTACCACAACACTAACAAATATCCTACTTACAATGTAAAGTTCCAGTCTGAATTTTTTTCATTATAGACCCACTTAGTTTACAGCGTTGATGTTTCTTGTATCTGGCAATTGTAAGCAATTCTCCTATCAATCTTGTTGCAGCTCTAGCCTTATCTTTTTCCTATACATAAATATGCTCTCTTTTTTTGCACTTATTTGCTTTATTTATTTACAACCGCGTCTGTAATTTTCTATGCTTAAGCAGCTGGTCTGGGAAGTTTCCTAAGTAGTAGGGTTTTTTTTTCTTTTTTTTTTTTTTCTTTTCTTTTTGTTCTAACGTTAAAGCAATTAGTGATTGGAATTGCACTCAATAATCATGGTCAATTTGGCCGAGTCAGAATTAATTCTTGTGGGCGATGTAGGTTAAGTCGAAAATTTAGTCGAAATCTTAGGATGTGGGGTTGCCATTTTGCCGGTGAAGCCGATAATCTAGGTCTTCCGATTGGGCTTCCTATGAATCTATTTATATTTAGGATGGTGTTATTGAGAAGATTGAACGTTGGTTGGCTAGTTGGCAAATGTTATACTTTTCCAAGGGAGGTAGAGTCATCCTTATCAAGAGTGTCCTTGCCAACTTAATTATTTTTTTTTTCTTTCTCTTTTTTCTCTCTTGGCAAGTGTAGGTGCTCGCATTGAGAAGCTACAACAAGACTTTTTATGGGGAGAGATTAGTGATGAGTTCAAATATTACTTGGTGAGTTGGTCTAAGGTTTATAACCCAATTTCAGAAGGCGAGCTGGGTATCATAAATTTGGTGATGTTCAACCGGGTTCTAATAGGCAAATGGTTGTGACATAATGGGATTGCTTGGTGGAGAATTGCGGTGGATTCCAAGTTTGGCATTTATGGGGAGGTTGGTGCTCCTTAGTGCCCCCAGATGCCTTTGAGGTGGAGTTGTGGAAGAATATCATGAAAGGGTGGGAGAAATTCTTAGGCTTTTCTAGATTTGAGGTGGGGAATGGGGTTATGACCAAATTTTGGCATGATATGTGGTGTGGGATACAGTTCTTAAGGAAGCTTTTCCTGTTTTATTTGGAATTGCTTGTGCAAATGATGCTTTTGTTGCGGATAATTTGAAACTCTTGGGTGGTTCTAATCAGTGGAGCGTGAGCTTTTCTAGAGAAGTGTATGGCTGGGAAGTGGATGTCTTTGCTTTTTTTTTTTAGGTGTTACACTTGGCAACGTGAGAAGAGGTAGGGAAGATATGTTGTGGTGGGTCTCCTCCAAAAAAGGCTTGTTCAAGGTCGGGTCTTTCTTTAGCTCTTGGCTTGCTCTATGGGGAGTCATTTTCTTTGGAAGTGATAGAATTAGTATATTAGGCTGTTAAACCGTGCTTTATAGATGAGCTTTCATTGAATATATATAGGAGTATTACAAGAGATAAACATAAACAAGAACTCCTATACATAATTGATCTAGGACTTCTTTAGCTCTCAACTAACTAGAATACAATTTATCTTAAAACTCTATCTTCAGATTAGGACTCCAAATAGGATTAGAACTCTTCTCAATAGTCTTCAGATTGTGTTGTGCCGCACAAGACTCATAAGTGGAATTGGAGTCTTGTGTTGGAGTTGTTATTGGAGTTGTGTTAATACCCTCCTTCAAGATCAATGGGGGAGATCGCACGTTGAGCTTGTAACAAAAGTGATGAAACTTGGCAGAAACTAGCGGCTTTGTAAGAACGTCTGCAACCTGATCTGAAGTGGGAACAAAACGAACCACCAAAGATTTATCAGCCACACAGTTACGGACAAAGTGGAAATCAATTTCCACATGTTTCGTGCCAGCATGAAAAACCGGATTAACCGACATATGACTGGCACCAATATTGTCACACCAAAGAGTTGGTGGAGTTGAGTGAGTGATTCCAAGTTCTTGAAGAAGTGTACGAATCCAAAGTAGTTTGGCTATAGTATTGGCAACAGCTTTATATTTAGCCTTAGTAGATAATCTTGAAACAGTCAGTTGTTTGCGTGAGCTCCGAAAAATTAAATTTGAACCAAGATGAACACAGTAGGCACCTGTAGAGCGACAATCATCGGAACATCCAGCCCAGTCCGCGTCGGAGTATGCTTGTAAAGTATTAGAAGAGTTGTGATGAAGAAGACGACCGTGAGAGACCGTATGTTTCAAGTATCGAAGAATTATTTTAATTGCTTGCCAATGAGGTTTGAGAGGCCGATGCATGAATTGGCACACACAGTTGACTGCATAATTGAGATCTGGCCGAGTGAGAGAGAGATACTGTAGAGATCCAACTGTATTACGGTAGAGAGATGGATCTTCCATTGGATCACCTGTAAAAGTCGAGAGAGCTAATGAAGAAGCCATTGGAGAGGTGATCGGTTTTGCTTCATGCATATTTGTTTTCTTCAAGAGGTACATGATATAATGATGTTGAGAAAGTAGAAGCCCAGAATTGAGCTTGATCACTTCCACACTGAGAAAATAATGAAGATCGCCCAAGTCTTTGACAGCAAAATCTGCATTAAGAAGCTGTAAAAATTCGGTAATAGCCGCTTGATCTGACGCGGTGATGATGATATCATCAACATAGATAAGAAGATACATGGTAATAGTCTTGGTGCGATCAATAAAAAGAGAAGTGTCAGCTTTAGAACCCACAAAACCGAGTTGAAGGAGCTTGTCACTAAGTCTTGAAAACCAGGCTCTTGGAGCCTGTTTGAGGCCATAGATGGCCTTTTGAAGCTTGCAAACATGTTTAGAAAAAGTAGGGTGAACAAAACCTGGTGGTTGCACCATATAAACATCTTTAGAAAGGAGCCCATGGAGAAAAGCTTCTGGATATCAATTTGCTTCATGGGCCAGCCAGCAGAATAAGGAAGAGATAGGACTGTCCGGATCGTAGTAGGCTTTATTACTGGGCTGTAGGTCTCTCCATGATCCACCCCGGCTTGTTGATGAAAACCCTTTGCAACAAGACGAGCTTTATGTTGTTCAATGAAACTATCTTCCTTACTTTTAAGCTTAAACACCCACTTGCATCCCACAATGTTTTGAGAAGGATGGGGAGGAACAAGTGACCGGGTATGATTTTGAAGAAGTGCATTGAACTCGGTTTGCATAGCCTTTCGCCATTTTGAAATACGGGTAGCATTGGAGTAGCATGTTGGTTCAATATTGGCGGGAGAAGCTGCTGCCACTAAAGCTTGAGGAGCTGAATACCGAATTTTATCATCTGTGAGTTGCCTTGGCTGCACAATGTTGTTCATTGACCTAGTTCTCATAGAATGTACTTGAGCAGGAGGCTGATTTGCATAGGAAGTGGAACAAGGCATACTGGAAACTGCTGGAGAGTTATTTGAAGAATCAGGAGAGGTCTGGGAGGGAGAAGAAGATAAAATAGAAGGAGAATCTTGGGGACATACAGTGGTAGAAGGAGTAGGAAGCAATGATGGAGGAAGCACAATAGGAAGGGAGAGACCTTGGAAAAGGGGAACCGGTCTTCATGAAAGATGATATCTCTAGAGATGTACATCCGGTCAGATTCTAGATGGAGACATTTATAACCTTTGTGATTTTGGCTATACCCGAGAAAAACACACTCCTTTGAGCGAGGAGAAAATTTGTGAGAATTATAGGGACGAAGATTTGGATAGCAAGCACACTCGAAGATTTTGAGGAAAGTGTAGTCGGGTGTTGTATGGAAAGGTTTTTTAAAGGGAGATTGATTTTGTAACACTGGAGTTGACATTCGATTTATGAGATAACATGATGTAGACAAGCTTCATCCCAATATTTTTGGGGAAGATGGCTGTCAGTAAGCAATGCCAATGTGGTATCAATAAGCTGTCTGTGTTTACGACACATCCTTGTTGTTGATGTGTATGAGGACAAGAGAGACGATGAGTAATACCAACGGATTGAAAGTATGTATGAAGGTTACGATACTCACCACCCTGGTCAGATTGAACACTTATAATTTTATGATTAAGAAGACGTTCAACCTTGACTTGAAATTGAAGAAAAATGGGCATGACATCAGATTTTGCTTGAATAGTAAAATTCCATGTATATTTAGTGAAAACATCAATGAACGAAACATAATATCGATTTCCATTAACTGAAATAGTTGGGGAAGGTCTTCATACATCAGAATGAATTAATTGTAAAGGCTTACAAACTTTAGAAATAGAGGGATAAAATGGCAATTGATGTCCATTTGCTTGAGCACAAGTTGAGCAAAAAGGATCTGCCTTATTGGAAATTACAAGAAGCTTAAACTGAGACAGGACACGATGAATGGTGCGAAAAGCTGGATGACCTAAGCGCTTGTGCCAGAAGGCCGGGGTGGTGCGTTCACCAACAAGAGCTTGATTTATTGACGAGGACGAACCAGAGGGAGACAGAAACAAGTGATATAGGCTATCTTTAAGGTGCCTATGATGAAGAAGAAGCTCGATTTGTTTGTCCTTGATCAAAAAATAAGAAGCGTGAAATTCAAAGAAAATTGAATTGTCAAGGACAAATTTTCTAATAGACAGAAGATTTTTACAAATAGAGGGGGCATGAAGAATTTGCTGTAAGATGAACTTTCGGCGAGACAAAGGAAGAGAAGCAGTACCAGTATGAGAAATATTCAAACCTGTTCCATCCCTTATGCGGATTTGGTCTTGGCTGTGGTACTCCTCTTAAGCTAAGTTGAGATTTTGAAGATGGCCGGTGAGATGGTGAGTTGCACCGGTGTTAGGATACCACAGTTCTTCGGCTAGCAGTACGGGTGTGGAGTAATAACCTTGGGGATTGGACGACTGGTACGACTCGGGCTGTTGAGACGACTTAGGTTGGTCCTGTCGGTAGTAGCAATGGACTGCTGTGTGCCTGGGCTTGCCACAAATTTGGCAGGTAGGTCGAGAAGAAGCTGCATCTGTGGAGAAATAGGAACCACGTCCTCTGTTGTTGAAAGATCCACGTCCCCGGTTGTAAGGATGATCGCCACGACCACGAAAACCTCGACCGTGAAAATTTGACATGCGGGTGGTGATGTTCGCAGCAGGTGGGTGAACATCAATGCTTGGGATTTGTTGTTCCAGTCGCATCTCGTGAGCAAGTAGGTGGCCGTAAAGTTCATCAACGGACAGTGGGTCGACTATGGTTGTGATCGATGTCATAAAAGGATCGTTTTCGAAGCCGAGCTCCTTGAGAAGAAAAGAAACACTCTCAAAATCGTTGAGAGGCTGTCTGGCGGTAGCAAGGGTATCACTGAGCGTCTTTATGGTCTGAAAATACTCGGTGATCGAGTTGGTGCCCTTCTTGACCGTTGCGAGCTGGAAGTAAATTTGCATGACCCGAGCACGGGCTTGAGATGCGAACATGGTGAGGAGCGTGTTCCAGAGAGATGAAGCCGATGGAGAGCCGACTGCATGGACGACATAGGGCTTGGCCAATGTAGAAATCAAAATACTAAGGATCATCTAATCCCGTTGATTCCAGGCGAGGAAGTCTGGGTTGGCGACGGTGGCCGGTGCTTCGGCAGTGGTGCTTGGATTTGTAATCGTCTGGGTAGGCGGTAGAGAAAAACCATCAAGGAAGCCATAAGCTTCTTGGCCTTTGATATACGCAAGAATCTGAGTTCGCCAAGCCATGAAGTTATCTTTGGTGAGTTTGATACTGCGGTTATGGTTCATATTTGGGACTGAAAAGATGACAAGGGGCTGGACGGGTGGTGGGGGATGCTGTGAAGCATGTGAAGCTGCCGATGTGGCAGAGGATTCGGAGTCGGAAGCCATGGATCACGACGTTGGTCGATGATTTGGCTCTGATACCATGATAGAACTAGTATATTACGCTGTTAAACAATGCTCTATAGATGAGCTTTCATTGAATATATATAGGAGTATTCCAAGAGATAAACATAAACAAGGACTCCTATACATAATTGATCTAGGACTTCTTTAGCTCTCAACTAACTAGAATACAATTTATCTTAGAACTCTATCTTCAGATTAGGACTCCAGATAGGATTAGAACTCTTTTCAATAGTTTTCAGATTGTGTTGTGCCGCACAAGACTCATAAGTGGAATTGGAGTCTTGTGTTGGAGTTGTTATTGGAGTTGTGTTAATAGGAAGAGTGTGTGGCAGACTCAAGCTTACACACGAGTGGCTTATTTTGTGTGGTTGGCGGCTCTAGATAAGATACCTGCAATGAATAATCTCAGGATGAAGCATGTTATTTTGGCGGATAGATGTTTCATGTGTAAGCAAAACGGGGAATCGGTAGATCATCTTTTTCTTCACTGTGATGTGGCTTACGCTTTGTGGAGTGCGCTCTTTACTCGTTTTGGTTTGTATTGGGTCATACCTAGGAGAGTCTTTGACTTGTTTGCTTGTTGGTAGACGTCCGGAAGGCCGATGAGTGTTGCGATTAGAAAGATGGTGCCAACATGCATTCTTTGGTGTGTTTAGAAGGAAAGAAACAATAGGTGTTTCGAGGATTTGGAGAGGTCTTTGAAGGATATTTTAGTTTCGTTTTTTCATACTTTGTATCTTTGGATGGTGGCTTTTGTGTCTTATTTATCGCTTAGTTTTGGTGATTTTCTTATTCGTCTTTCGCTTTCTATTTAGGTGATTGTATACTTCCCGTGTATTTAGAGACGTCTTACACTTTTAATAAGATTAATTTATTACTTATATATATAAAAAAATCATTGTCAAATTTTGAAAGCACCGGTTTGGTTAGGGTTGAGCATTGATCAGTTTGGTTTTTGTGTTTGTTAGACTTCAACAATCGAACTAACAATATTGGTAGATGAATTCGGCCATCAGATTTGAAATGAACGATCATTGTCGAGGTTTACGGTGGGAGAAGCAATTAGGGTTTTAAATGAACAAGCTTGTTCCGTTCGACAAGCCAATTGTGAACATAAAATAAGGCTTGATTATTAAATGATATTAACTCGGCTTAACTCGACTCGTATAAATTTGTATAATTTTATTTTTATTATTTTTTATAGTATTATTTTATTTTCGTAAATAATTTTCATTTTAATCGATATAATTTGAATTATTGTTATTATGAGTCTTGATATAAATATATGTATGTAAATGAGTGTGTTCCTATTTATGTATAAATGTGTGGGCGCCTTATGAATTTGAGATTGAATTATTTAAGATTCAAGTTAACCCATGAAAACCTCCTAACTTCTCCAAATAAGGCTGTTGTGCTAAAGGTGGGGGAAGAACCTCTATTCTTCTTCCCTCCCCTCCTTCGTTGAGTTTTAGAGGTCAAACCTATATCTATCCATTAGCCTTGGTCATGCATGCGCCACCTCTCCCTCGTCATCGATTTGCTCTCTTCTTTCCTATGGCTTTGTTTCTTACGGATGTTCCACACGTGCCTCATCACATTTACCATGGATTTGTTTCAGCATATCTAAGATCTCCTTGCTTTTTTATAAAGAGCCTTTTTGGTTCCCCGAGAATTTTCAGATCCTTATTTGAGCTTAAACAACTTCCGATTTGGTTGGGCGTTAGACTCACCGTCGTAGAGGATCCCTCTTTTGAGGTCTTTTTTCGGTGCAATGAGGTGATATATGTTTGTCTAGATTGGTTTTTATGGTGATTTGCTTGTATTTGGTTCTTTTTTTCTTTTTCTTTTTTCTCCTCTTTTTTTTTTTTTTTCCTCAAATCCAGATTTGTGCTTCAACTTAACTCGATCCAGTTGGCTTAAAACTCACCACCCCTAGACGGAGATCCCACTGCCGTTGTGTTTTTTCTTCTTAGTCTCTCCAAGTTCCATGGAATTTGGTCAAGAGTTGAGTTACATGAGTTTTCATATATACTTCCAATAGTTTTATCCATCATTTTTATTTTAGGCTGCGGCCTTCACTGGCTGCTGGCCGCATTCTCACTCAACTCACATTCCTGGTGCTAGTTTCCTATCTAGTTTGGGTTTTTCTATTGATATGCTTGTATTTGTCTTCTTCTTAACCCTCTTTCTTTTCTTTTCTTTTCTTTTTTTTTTTTTTTTTTTTTTTTTTAAAAAAAAATTTTAAATTTCGTTTTTGGTTTATTTACAAAAAAAAAGTTAATTTTTTTAATTAACTAAAATGGTAAAATCTTTACAAATAATTAACTAATTATTAATATGAATTTACAAAAAAAAATAAACAATTCAGAATTTGCTCAAAGAATAAATAAGGTAATCTTAAACAGATTATCTAGTTTAATGGTAAGCTCGAATTCGGTTTGTGTTCGAAATAAAATTAAATGTACAGAACTTGAAATACAATATTCAGTTCGACTCTATTACAACCCTAAAAGCAATAAACGTAATGGGTCTAAAAATTGAAGGTTCTATAATGGGTGTTAGCCAAGTTAAAATTGGGTGGACCCTCTATATCCACAATAAAAGAAACGATTGATGTTAATCGGTCTTCAATCTAGTCGGTGGGTTTTTGAAAAGTCGTTTACCCTTAAGTTTGGCATGCTTGGAACTAGAGAGGTGTAATGAACAAACTAGGGTTTGGTATGTACTAACAATAGGCATTCTTGTCATCTTGATTACCAAATAAAATTCTAAAATGACAGGCTCATCTTGTTCTTTTTTTTTTCTTCGAATTTTGTAAACTAAATGACAGATATATCATCCATCACTTCAAGTAGTTTTGGAATTAGCTTGGATTGATATATATTAGAACCAATCAAGCTAAGAGAACTGCAAATATTGTACAGTAAAAACAATAAGATATTGTCGTCCTATGGAAATCGTGGTTAATGAGATTTATATAGATGAGGAGAAAATTGAGTCTTTTAGACTAAGCCGACTAGGTTAAAATAGTCTACCACAATCATGTTCTAATGCCTTTAGATCCAGCTTGCGAATGGAGCACTCAGTTCAAAGGGCTATCACTTCTACAAAGAGATAGCCCTTTGAACCAACTTTTCATAGCAATCAAGCTCAGAAATAATTGGGACCAACAAGTCAGAATGTTCATTAGCGGTAACAAGACTAGTAGAAGTGAATATAGAACTGAAATGAGATACAAAATGGGAACCCTATTTCATTTCTATCTTTTAACCAAGTCCCTTCTGCTGATTTCAAAAGGGTTATAGCATTATACCTTCTCCTGATTACCGTGGATGCATGAAAGAATTTGGTGTTCTGATCCCTTACAAGTAAGCCAAATCTCCTGGGACTTCTGTTTCCTTAGTTCCCTCCCCTCAAAGTTGTTCTGGAAGGAAGGACTCTCGGCTAAGGAACCCACAACTTCTTTCTTTCCATGCGTCGGCTGTTACTGAGTGGCTAAATGGATCTATGATCCACAAGGTCTCAAACTTAAAACGTTTAGGTAGATGGTTAAAATGACCCAACATTAAAGTCACCAATTGTTAGCCATAGGCCTTGGAAGGAGCTCCCAATAGATGAGAGGTTTGACCAAAAGGGATTTTTTTTGGTATTAATGCAAGACATCAACGAAGATTGGTTAGGAGGGTCTGAGAAAATGAGGCAGGAGATTTGGTAACAGTTGGAGGAGAAGGGTTCCAGATCAATCCCAGGGCACCAGGCAAGTGCTATGCCCCCTTCAAACCTGGGGGGTGGGGGGAGCTGATCGCCCAACAGGCATATAGCAATTATAAGATGCAAACTCAAAACAAAAAAATTTAACTAAATTAACATTTCTATAATCAGTTAACTATTTCTTTCGAAGATTCACTTTGGCCTATTGAAATTTGACTTCACGCAGAGTCAAGTTTGTGAAGCACTCAAAACCAGGCCTTTCAATGCAGGCATTTGGCTCTCCAAAAGCTCCCTTTTAGTCAAAATTCTGTCAGATGAACAGTCTTCTTCCTAACCAAC
Organism: Alnus rubra; assembly: GCA_028654335.1. Classification (NCBI taxonomy): domain Eukaryota; kingdom Viridiplantae; phylum Streptophyta; class Magnoliopsida; order Fagales; family Betulaceae; genus Alnus; species Alnus rubra. The sequence continues at coordinate 2,691,519 of JAJPGS010000870.1, read as the reverse complement.
ACACAAAAAATCACGACCAAGAGATTATTCAGAGTTTCGATCAAGCCTGAGCTTGTATGGGTTAGTTGTAACAATGACAGATCTGCCAAGTCAAACATCCAATGAGTAAAATGCACATTTACTCACATCGCCAGTTGCAGCAGACATTAATGCTAAAAGTGTCACTGTTGCAGTTTGGTAATCTGCTAAGATCTTGCATGCCGAATCATCTAGTTTATCCTGAAAATTACACACAATTATAGAATACAAAATTAAGAGGAAAGACATTTATAGAATGAAATAACCCAAAAAATACTACTTGAAGTAAGACAAATCATATTATAACCCTTGGGGTACAGTTAATACGTGCAGTCAAGTCCACTACATTGACAAACTAGGGCTCTCGGTGGGTCAAATTCAATGCAGGTCTGACAGGATTCAAATTCTAATATTATTTTTTGTTTTGGCATGTAATAAGGATCCAGGCCAGTTTATGAGCATACCAATTCTACTAAAACAACCATATCTTGCGATTCCAATATTGCATGAAGACAATCTTGGTGACAATGGAAATCCTATTCAAAAGGCTACAAATTCATATTTCATGAAGATTTTCCAACTCCAATGTTTACTAGGTCAAAACTGCCCATCAATAAAAGTTCAATCTGGTTCGGAAAGATCAGTAGATGCTCAATCGATTGAAAATGTTGTATCAAGTCTCCATACAAAAACCTGAGGCATTCAGTTGGTGCTTGATTAGAGTTTATTTTTATTTATTTTTTTCGCATTTAAAATTAGGGTTTCGTCATATTAACCCACAGCTCAATCAACCGAGATGCGGCATGATAGTTTAGTCTTTTGTTTTCATAGACTACGTCCATTTTTTCTATTTATGCATAATAAGTACGGCTTGGCTGACAATTTATGTACTTTTTTTTCTTTTTTCTTTTTTTTTTTTTTTTTTTTTTATTTATTTATTTATTTTTATTTTATAATGAGGAACTCCTCTAAGGCAGTGTCACTTCGTGTACCCATTCATGTCAGGTAAACCTCTAAGACTCATGTAAAACGCTCACTCCACACAGATCGGGTAATACTCTTGCTTCTCCGACAGGCTAGCCCCAAGGAATTGTTTGCATCCAAGGAGATTCGAACCTTTGGCTTCATGGGACTACCACAAAGATCGAGACCCTTACCACTTGAGCCAACCCGTTGGGGTTCAATTTATGTACTTTTTCATTAGTTTTCAATAAGAAACACTCTTATGAGTGATTTCCCTACAAATCCTTGAATTTTCTTGGTTTGTGGAAGAGCTGTGTGCTGGATTGGATAGTTCTGGGTTTGGTATGGATTTAGTGGCTCAGAGGCAGGATGAAGGCAGTCTTGAGCTGGTGATTTTTTTCACAAAAGAAGGTAAAGTGGGTATCGGTTCAGAAGCATTTTCAGTGGGACCTTTAGTGGAGAAATGTCTCTGGGAAGGAACAGGAGACAAAATGGAGAGTGGGTCTACTTTTAAAGGCGTGGTGGCTGAGGAGGGAGCTCATCTAGAATGTTCTTCGATTTTGCTAGAGCACAGTCCTAAAGGCCTCTTGCTTCAAGACAAGGTAAGGGATGGTAAGGGGGAGTTAGAGAGTTATGAGCCGATAGTTATTACTCCACTGGCGGTGGAAGGTGAAGACGGGCAGAGGGTGTCGCCTAGATGGGTGGTGGAAAGAATTAAGAGGTTTTATCCAATTATTGGGCTATCTTGTAGTCGTTTCGAGGACAGATTGTTGGCTTTGTTTGAGGAGATTGAAGCGGCCAGGGACATCTCTTTGGCCGAACCTAAGACCAAGTATTCGCCTTCACAAGGGGTGAAAGGACAGAGGGAATTAAATAGGCTGGCTTGGTCTATTAACTATGAGAAGAAAGGGGATCATTCTGGTAGAGGCAGGCATAAGGGTAGGGGTCCATCTCGCTTATATGACGCCTAAAATATTAATGTGGAACGTTAGAGGGCTTAATGCGATTGAGAAAAGATTGGAGATTAGAGGGATTATAAGGGTTTGGAAGGCGGATATTGTATGCTTGGTGGAGACAAAGATGGCTGTTATCTCAAGGGAGGTGGTGCGAAGTTTATGGGGTTGCTATCATGTTGATTGGTGCTACTTGGGTGCCAATGGAGCGTCGGGTGGGATTTTGTTAATGTAGGATAGAAGGGTGGTGGAGAAAGTGGAGGAGTGTATAGGTAGATTCACTGTTGCTTGTTCTTTGCGCAACACTGGAGATAACGTAGTTTGGGCTTTTGGGGGGGTTTATGGTCCGAATGATGACAAGGAGAGGAGGGATTTGTGGGCTGAGTTAGTTGGATTGATGAGTTGGTGGGAGATGCCTTGGTGTATTGGGGGAGATTTTAATGTGGTTCGTTTTCCTAGTGAGAGATCTAGTGGTGCTGGCTTTTCTGCAGCTATGGAAGAGTTTTCAGACTTCATATTCATGCATAATTTGGTGGACCTACCCTTCTAATAATCAAGAAGATCATATTTGGTCTAGAATCGATAGGTTCTTAGTTTCTCAGGAGTGGGAGGAACGCTTTCCTGAAGTGTCACAGAGGAGATTGACAAGACTTCTCTCCGATTATTTTCCTTTGTTATTGGATTGTGGGACAACAAGAGGGGGAAACAGGTATTTTAAGTTTGAAAACATGTGGCTGAAATACGAGGGTTTTGTTGAGCAGGTTAAAAAGTGGTGGATGTCTTATGATTTTTCTGGTTTGCCAAGTTTCATTTTGGCTAATAAGTTGAAGGCTTTGAAGTGTGATTTGAAGAAATGGAATGAGGAAGTGTTTGGTGATATGGGGAAGAAGAAAGAATTATTGGAGGATATTAGAGAGCTGGAGTTAATTGAAGAATGCCGTTGCCTAGAGGAGGATGAAAAAGTTTGAAGGTAGATATGTTGAGAGAGTTGGAGAAGACTCTTCTTTTTGAGGAAATGAGCTAGAGGCAAAAATCTAGAGCTTTGTGGTTAAAGGAGGGGGACAAGAACACACATTTTTTTCACAGGGTGGCCAACTCACACCGTAAATTCAATCAAGTGGATTCTATGAATATTAACGGTATAATTTCTAGGAATCCTGCGGAGATTAAGGAGCATTTAGTTCAATTTTACAACAATTTGCACTTTGAGAATTGTTCTTGGCGGCCTAGGGTGGAGGGTCTATATTTTTTTTATCCATTGATGCGGATGAGAGCATTTGGCTAGAAAGAGCGTTTGAGGAGAAGGAGGTGTGGGAGGTAATCAGGGATTTGAATGGAGATAAGGCGCCGGGTCCTGACGGATTCACTGCGACTTTCTTTCAGAAGTGTAGGGATTTTTTAAAAACTGACATTATAGATGTTTTTGCAGAATTTCATGCTCGAGGCAAGTTTGAAAAGAGTTTGAATGCTACTTTTGTCTCTTTGATTCCTAAGAAGATTGGTGCCATGGATGTGAGAGATTTTCGCCCTATTAGTTTGGTAGGGGGATTTACAAGATTATTTCAAAGGTTCTTGCAAACAGATTTAAATCCGTTTGGGCAAGATTATCTCCAACACTCAGAATGCGTTTATTGGTGGTCAACAAATATTAGACTCTGTGCTTATTGCAAATGAATGTGTGGATAGTCATATTCGATCGGGGGACCCAGGACTCATGTGTAAGCTAGATTTGGAGAAGGCATATGATCATGTGAACTGGGATTTCCTGCTTTATTTGTTATAGAGATGTGGTTTGGGGGAAAAATGGAGGGATTGGATATGTTTTTGTGTTTCTACGGTGAGATTTTCTATTCTTGTAAATGGAACCCTGTCGGGTTTTTTTAGTAGCTCTCGTGGTTTGTGACAAGGAGATCCTCTTTCTCCTTTGTTGTTTGTGGTGGTTATGGAGGCTTTGAGTTGGATGTTGACCGCCGCATTGGATCAGGGTAATTTAACAGGGTTTTCAGTAGGTTCCAGAGATTCTGAGGCCTTAGTTGTGAATCATCTTCTGTTTGCTGATGACACATTGATCTTTTGCGGTGCTCAAGAAGAACAAATTCGACATCTGAGATGTATCTTCTTATGCTTTGAGGCAACTTCTGGGTTCAGAATTAATTTAGGAAAATCATAAATTGTTCCAATTGGTGAAGTAGAGGATGTCAAAAGGTTGGCTAATCTTCTTGGATGTTGGGTTGCATCTTTGCCTATGACTTACTTGGGTTTGCCTTTGGGGGCTTCTTACAAGTCCACTTCTATTTGGAATGGTGTTATTGAAAAAATGGAAAGGAGGTTGGCGGGTTGGAAGCGGATGTATTGTCGAAGGGTGCCCGGTTGACTCTTATTAATAGTACGCTCTCCAATATTCCTACATATTACTTATCTTTGTTTCCTATTCCAGTAAGGATGGCTAATCGTCTTGATAAAATTCAAAAGGATTTTCTTTGGGGAGGCATTGGTGATGAGGCTAAATTTCATCTAGTGAATTGGAACAAGATTTGTACTCCTTTGCATGCAGGTGGGTTGGGAGCTCACAACTTCATCCAGTTCAATCGAGCTCTCTTGGGTAAGTGGTTGTGGAGATATGGTAGGGAGAGAGAGAGAGGCTTTATGGCGATTGGTGATTTATGCCAAATTTGAGAGTTTAAAGGGTGGGTGGTGCTCGAAAGAGGTTTTGGGTTCTTTTGGAGTGGGTGTATGGAAACATATAAGGAGGGGATGGGAGAAATTTCACAATTTTGTTCGTTTTGAAGTGGGGAATGGATCAAATATTAGTTTTTGGCATGATTGGTGGTGTGGGGATAGTTCCTTGAAGCAATGCTTTCCGGCTCTTTTTAGTTTAGTAAGGAACAAAGATGCAATGGTGGCGGATAATTTGGTTGTTCATAATGGTGTAATTCAGTGGATTGTTCTCTTTACGCGGCAAATCCAGGATTGGGAGATGGATATGGTCCTTTCTTTCTTCGATCGACTATACTCCATTTCGGCTCGACATGGAGAGGGTGACAAGTTAGTGTGAAATCCCTCTAAAAAAGGTTTATTTGAGGTGAGATCCTTCTATGAAGAGCTTATTAGGAAAGATGACCCATCTTTTCCCTGGAAGAATACTTGGCGTGTTAAGGCTCCAACAAGGGTGGCTTTCTTCGTATGGTCAGCTGCTTTGGGTAAAATATTGACGCATGATAACTTGCATAAGATGAATGTTATATTGATTGAGTGGTGTTGTTTATGTAAGAAGAGTGGGGAGTCTATTGATCACTTGTTGCTTCACTGTGAAGTCGCCCGGGATCTTTAGAGCTACATTCTTATTTTATTTGGGGTAGAGTGGGTTATGCCACGAATGGTGTTGGAGTTGTTGAAAAGTTGGGGGTCGGCGATTGGGTGTGGTCATGCTAAAGAGGCTTGGCGGTTAGCTCATCTGTGCTTGTTGTGGTGTATTTGGAGGGAGCCGAATGCTCAGCTGTTTGAAGATGTAGAGACATCTATGGTGGAGCTACGGAAGCGGTTGCTCAATACGTTATATATTTGGATAGTGCCCCATCATAGTTTGAGTGTTTTTACTTATGTAGACTTTTTAAATTTATTCTCTGTTCGTCCCTTTTAGGGGTTCCCTTGTATACTTCCCGTGTATAAGGGTTGCGCCCCTCTGCGCGTTTTTTTATAAATTGCAATTACTTATAAAAAAAATATATATATATATTCAATTCCTAATTTGATAACCTACATATTTACAAGTTTGACTCCTAATCCACCAGATTCCAAGTGGTCCATTTTCAAAATTTAAAAGCTCAGATCCATATCAAACCCAAATCAGGGCCTGATCCTCGGACAGTGTTTAACTAAACCAAGTTCCAAAAGCATGTACATGCGCAGCTCATGCAAAAATGCAGACTTCAAAACCATTGACTCCCTATTTTGATAGGTAAATACAATTCACACTCAAAATGGTATTGAAACAAGTCTTCACACCACACCTCTTGTTTATGCGGGAAATAAATGCCATTTGGTCCAAACCATTGGCATCACTGACATAAATATATGACTAAGATATTGAAACAAAACATATCTTAAGTGGTATGGCACATAATGAGCTGAATGACCAACAACTTTTTATTTTATTTTATTTTCTTTTATCGCAAGGAATCCCTTCAAGGCTGGGCCACTTCGTGTACCCACCCTTGTCGGATAAATCTCGGACCCGTGCAGAGCACCCCCTCCATATGGATCGGGTAATACTCCAAAGAAAATGTTACAAAGTACAATCCAGGAGACCTGAGTACTGAGACTAAATTCCTGAAAAAGGCATGCCAACTGAATCCACATCTGAAAAAAATGCTTAAAACACTTCCTATCATAATGGATCCCTGCAACCTTTAAGAATTAAATGTAATTACTTTTTATATTCGACACCACCACCTTCTACAATCATAGCACAGCCAACCAAAAAAAATCAAAAGAACAAAGAACATCTATAGATTTTCAGAACTTATCTACAGTTTTTGGTGCATCACAAGTCAAGATTGGAGATTATTTAGAACAGTTTTTGGTGCATCACAATTCAAGACTGGAGATTATTTAGAACTGAAAATGCTAATCACATTCATTGTTATCTTTATGCAAGGATTATTGACCTGTCCTTGACGTAATTAATATGCAGTGCCTTACTCCAGCTGTTTTGGATATAGGAATTAGTTCATTTCAAGCACAATAAGCTAAGACAAGCAGTAAGAATTTTACTCATGCCTTACAATAGAATCATAGGGACTCCAGAAATACTATGCATAAGCTTTATGCCACCCACCGGTGTCATTCATGTGCCCACTAAAGTTCACTCTACCAGTTCATTCTATATTTTTCTCCTCATTATGCTTTCAACTTAGTAAGTACCTGTTACCCTATCCATTAATCTTCTTAATACATATTTGCACCACCTCGACCATTTTAACTTCACCTATTATCTTAGTTTGTCTACTATCCCTGTTTTCCTTGTGCAAGCTGTTAAAATGTTGTTTCCTTCAACACTGCACAAGGTTAGTTATTAACATGTATATGAAAAGTATGTAGCCATACTTTGAAAACATCTTCTCATGTGATAAATATAAACATACCTTCAGTCGAGAAACAGCAACAGAAATGGCCCTTCCAGGGGCTTGAAGAGCTTTATGGTGAACCTATTCACAAGACAATTCATGTTCATAACAAAGAACAATCAACAAAAACATAGCAACCTAAATAAACTGACCTGTATATATAGCAAGGAGACGACTTTTGCCAGAAGAGAAACTGGGTCAATTTCAGCAGAAACTTGAGATGTTAAATCCTGAACATGACATAATAATAAGGAGAACATGAGAAAGAAGCTCTAAAGACCACCGATCCATTCTGACTTGCTATCAACCCCCTACCCCCCGACAAAGTTACCACATTTCTCTGCTGTCTCAATCATTAGAAGACCTTTAGTGTGTGTGTGTGTGTGAATTTTTAGATTTATAAAAATGCTGGGTCATTTGTTGTTAACTGTAAAATCAAGAAAAGAACATCACACTTGATGTGGCTACTTGTAATTCACAGCCAGCCTCTTCATATTATTAAAGCCAGATGATATTAAATAAGTAGGCATTTTTGCACTTTTTGACCTTCATAAAGTGATTTTGAGGTGGGGGGCCTGCCCACTTAGACTGAAAATGAGTGGACCTATTTATTTGACCGAAGTACTTTGAGTTATGGGGAAACTTATTCCAAAATCACTTTTTGGGACCCATTATCACTTTCCACACAAGTGCCAAAAATGGACCCAAATGAAAATCTAACCCATACCATAATTTTTTTGACATTTCCTTATAAATGAAAGCAGGATCACCTTGCGATATGAATGCAGAAGTGTTCTTTCCAATTTCTTGTCAAGCTTTTTCAAGAGTAACCCACTGGCAAATTGAGACTCAAAATGTAAATGATAAGTCCAAAGCAACACAGATTCTCCAATGGTCCAAAAGGAAACAATAATTAAAAGACATATAACTACCTCTCTTCTGATAGAGCTCTAAATGCATCCATGAAAGTTTCTACCCGCTGTCACATCAAACATTCCAATTTTGAAGTCATTGCTATATTTACAAAATAAATAAATAAAGTAATATGCAAAATAGGAAATTTCCCAAATTATCAATTATCCATCACTCGAGGAATTGCAATTAAACAAACAAGAACTTATCTAAAAGCAAAACAGTTCTAATTTCCAACTATTTCTTTCTTTGATGGATATATATATATATATATATATTTGCAATCAAAATACGTGTTGAGAAAGGGACCCTAACTGTCTAAAATAAAATAATGATCTAAATACTGCCAAACATTTGTTTGTATGATAATAGATTCCAAGAATGAAAACAGTGTGTTTCTAACGAAAAAGAAAAAACGGACCTTTCCTTCTAAAGCATCAACCACTGCAAGAGCCTTATTCAACAGTGATCCTGGAAAACTCTTCGCCTGCAAAGCCAAAAGGAGAATTTAGAGATTTGACCACCATATATGTATTCTTTCTGAATGAAGAATTTAAGCAAAGATCCACCATCATGGCAGAACTTAAAAAACTAATTATGGGCATATTTATCAGGTAGTGGATTATTTCATACAATAGCGGTTCTTTCTCCAGGACTAAGTGAAACAGATTCTGAATTTTGAGCTTCCTCAACTTCAATCCCATTCCTCAATTTGTTGTGGATGTCCTACAGAGGAAAAAATCATCACATTAAACTTTCTGTTTGATTCACCAAATACATTGGTCCATTAGACCATAACAAACGCAAACTACAAACTAAGGACAAAAAAATCAGTAAGTGCTACCAAGTTATGTAGGAGCGTATCCACAATGGGAGCAGCTACTGTTCTTAACAAATGCCGGTGCAAAATAACCTGTATATTATAGATTAGTCTTCTTAATACCCATTTTATCAACAAACTAACATCTTAAACATGTTGATCATTAAGGAAAACTTTTTTTTTTATAGTATTATTAAGGAAAAACTTACTGAAGTTGATTGATCATCTTCAAACAAATCTAGAGCTTTTTCATACAGCTGCATGTTTAAGAAAGACTGCCAGAAACAGCAAATATCAAAAGACAGTTTATCATACAAAATTGTTGGAAATTCATAGGTTTTGAATAACTTATTAAACAAATACTTACATTCTGAGAGATTACATAATACAATAAACTGAAAGGGCTCTAATTTGGATAAGTACCCCAGTACAAAAACTAAAATACCAGACAGCTGACATAGAGAATACCATTCCAAACAGCCAATGTAACTGCACTAACCTCATCAAGTTTCCTTTGTAAATTATCAAGTAAGCGTTTCATTCTTTCCGCGTTTTCTGTAAATAATGCCTTCCTTCTTTCCTTCCAAGAATTGATTAACATAGGTCTCAAATGGTTTGCTAAAGGTCCAAGAACTGTTTGGGTATCATCTATACCTACCAAATCAGGCCATTGCATCTGTCAAAATTGGGTATGAAATGGATTCAAATTATTTCAGGAATTATAATTAACAGAACTGAAGTCAGATCAACAGACCTTGTTCTTCAAAATCAGGAACCAGTGTCATAATCTTCTGCATTAGCCATTCAACTGAAGGAATGCTGGGATTGTCCTCTTTTGTTTTAACTGATTCTTTCTTAGCACCTATTTTTGAATCTGACACTAGTAAGGAAGACGTATCCTTGCCTTTCCTCTGGTTTTTCTTGGATTTTGTAGGGACATGCTCCTGGTTATCGGAACCACTTTCAGCTGCCCCTGATATTACATTCCCAGCAGACTTCCCCTTTTTCTTTTTTGGTCCTTTCTCAATAGCCTGTTTGTTACTAGCAGTCTCACTGCCAGCATCATTTGACTCAGTTAACCTGCTTGAATCATGTCCAAATTTAGCTACATTGACCAAGTGTGACTCATCAGACAGCATAACACCAGAAGACCCTGAAACACTGAAGGATTCCACCTCTTTCTCCATTCGATTATACACATCCTAACCAACAAAAAGACAAAACTGCAAGCATCAGGATTTCATGACAGACAAGATTAACATCAATAAATGTAGACTTTCTTCAACTCTAGGTTCTTGGCTATTACAAGCAAAAAAGAAAAGGAAGCTATGCAAATTAATTTTCAATCAAGTGTATTGAATAACAGGGTTCAATAAGAATATGGATGATGTGGCAATCAGATTCCATGTTAATTTACAATACAACAAGAATGCAGATAACCCTATTGAACACATCTCTTCTTATTTCTAGTTTGTTTTTTTATTTTATTTTATTTTAGGGATAATTACACTTAACCCCCTGATTTATCCACGGTGTGGCGATTTACCCCCCAATGTACCAAAATTGGTACATGACCCCCCCGAACTTGCCAACGTGTGGCAAAATCAACCTTCTGTCCAATCGACCGTTCGTTTGGACGGAAAGTCGGTCACGTGCAAGTCACGTGACTTGGGGAGGGTCTCTGTCTTAAACGGTCACGTGACTTGCACGTGACCGACTTTCCGTCCAAACAAACGGTCGATTGGACGGAAGGTTGATTTTGCCACACGTTGGCAAGTTCGGGGGGTCATGTACCAATTTTGGTACATTGGGGGGTAAATCGCCACACCGTGGATAAATCAGGGGGGTTAAGTATAATTATCCATTTATTTTATTTTTTTCCAACAAACAACAGCAGTTGACAGAACCCTGTGATTAAACTGATCTAGTATGCTAGTCCTATTAACCGATCCAACTAGCATCCTTAGCAGGTTTACACTGCTAAACAAGTAGTAAAAGTGATAAATACGTATATACACATAACCAAATGTGGTTCCTAAATTAAAAATTCAGTATAAATATTTTGAGGACCATACCTTGATAAAGCCATTGCTAAATACATAGGACTCCCCAAAAATGAGTACTTTATTAGACTGCATATAAACAAGAAACAAATATTTATATATGAATTGATAAATAAAGTGTGTAATCAAGATGCTTACATGCTATCAGGAAGTTACCTTGAGAGCCAGTTGAATAGATGGACAGAGGGACAAAATTTTATAAGCGTCCTGGGGTCCAAAGGATGCAGATAATACAGAAAGAGAATCAATCCTGTATTGGTCCATCCAGACATGTACATAAAAAATAATTCACAAGTGTCTCATTGAATTTAAACAATAATTTAATGCATGAGAACCTGCTATCAACGTGACGACATATAAAGGGATCTCTTAATAGGCCATAACTCAAAATAACAAAAGAGAAAAAAAACAAAAAAGAAAAAGAAAAAGAAAAAAGCAGGGTGGCAATTTTTGTCACCCACAACAACAATCTTTTTTGTTCTTTTTTTCCTTTTCTTGATACCAATACAACAAGAATCTCTCTCTTGGAAGCACATATTAGAAGAAAGGGTAGATGAAGGTTGGGATGAAGAGAAAATTTTCTTAGTAAAATCATATTCAATGCATATCATATGAATAAAATTCTTAGAGCATATATTATTGACTCAAATAATTAGAGAAATAAATAAGTAAATAAATAAACTAAGAGAAATCTCATCTATGTATCATAAATAATTAGGCGATAGCTTGGAATATAATGCCACCCAATGCGTGACATCGACTAGCATCTTCAGGCAAGTACGGTGAGAATGAGGTATGAGTCATAGAGCTTGAATAAATTTCTATTCATTGCTTAAAAAGCTAAAATGGAAACAGGATGGAAAAAGTTTTAGAAAAAGAAAAATAAAGAAAAAGATAAGGGAGTGACATTTGAAGTGATTCCCTTACCAACTACTGCGTTCAAGAGCATCCTCAATAGCAGCATCCAACATCTCAATCATTGAGGGGTGAACAAAGGCGGTGACTAAAGGTATACCGTCAGGATATCTGGACTAAATTAGAGTGCATAGCCATGGTTTGATTAGATACAATCAGAGAAGACAAAAACACAAATTTTTCACTTCACAGAAATCCTATGACCTGTGCAAAAAAATACTATTGACAATATCCAGTAAATACCTGCAAGAACTGAACAGGCTGGGAAATTCCAAGTTTCTGCAGAGTTTCATAGCTGATAAAAGAATTCTGCAGCAAAATGGGGGCAGCAAAGAAGGGAGAACTTGAAATTTTCCAGAAATTAATTCCAAAAACAAAAACAAGGGTTAAAAAGGTCCTATAGCTTTAAAGTGATTAATAATCAATATAAACTTCGCATTTCACAAATTCACAGAATATCTCAACATTGAATTTGTAATCAGCTCAAGCTTAATAAATAAGAAGTGCTATACTCCACCTGCTCAGAAAATAGAGGTTTCAACAAAGAGAAAAATGAATGACTAATATCATATTTGAAATGGAACACTTACGTATCATTTACAAATCACTTTAGGAACAAGCGATAAATAAATATCTGAACTAAGTTACAAATTGGTGGAAGAAGAGGAGTCCATACCTGTGAAAAGAAAGAATCTACACATGCCTTTTGAGCAATGGCAAAGACCTGTTGCAAATTTGTACATAATGTGAAACAACAATTGTTTTGATAATTATAACAGCAACGAAAACAAAACAAAACCCTGAGTATTGAAAAGAGAACTGGGGTGGGCTTCAAGGAAACATATAAATGTCACCCCTACTACCCTACTTCCCCTCTTCCCATAGTCTCTCTCTCATATATCCTTTTGATTTAAGCAATCAAAATAATAAGCACAAAATTCCCTGCATATGCATCGAGGAGTACATCTTTAATCTTAACCATGGCTGCCAGCCACTAGTAATATCAAATAGAGAAGATTTCCTTCTTCTTTTAAAGTTAAGATCGTGACATCTAGAAGAAGGTATACCCCTGTTATGCTTGACTTATTCTCCTATTTTTCTTTAATTAAGTATTGATTTTTTTATCCATAGAAAATAGAATTCAACCAATCCAAGTGTTTATGTGACTTTGTAAGGAGCAGCTAACACCTGCTTTCAAAGTGAGGTAGCAAGGGGAAGTTTTTTGGAGTCCCAAATTGAATATGACACCTCACATAGGCTACCAAAAATAATTTTCAGGGCCAGCAGCACTCATCATTCCAAAAAGATAAATCTAACACATCCTAAACCAAATGAAGTCAAGAGTATCTCACGTACATTTGGCGTCCAATGAACTCCTGCACGTAGTGATCCCAAAACCTCGCCTTCCTTCAGAAGCCCATTAAATAGGGATTGGAAAAATGAAACTTCAATGGCCACACCACTGGCTCCATCCATTTCATGCAGTAGGTGCTGTAATGAACTCCACAACACCGATAAATTTGTTGGGACTGTAATACCCCTCGCAGAACCACGAACCATGGCGCTAACACGAGCAACATATGCAGGGGTATACAGTTGCCCACCTTCAAGCCTACCTTTCACCTAAATTCAAAGACAACCCACATCACAATTATTTTTCTTCTGGTTGTTCCAAAATCACATAAAATTTGGAAACCAAGTTACCATAGTCCCGAGGCGGGGCTCCAACACAGAAGTGACCAACTCCGAACCAACATGTAGTTGTGCGGCGAGCTCTGCCAAAGCAATTTGGCTACATTCTTGAAGCCTCTCGTTGATTTCTTCAGCTACAGAGTCCCAATAGGATTCTGATATTATTTCCCCTTGAACTAACATAAGCCCCGGATCATTGGCAAGAACATGTTGAGCTTGCTTCTCAATATGGTACAAATCAACCCCTGTACTGTCCGCAATATCAATCAAAGAAACACGCCCCAATTTATTGATCTCCGCCACCATTTCATGCCTCAGTTGATCCTATTATACCATTCCATCATTAAAATTCCAATCATTTCAACCAAAAATACACGCACATACAATCACAACCTCATAAAAAATGAAACTAACTAATTTTCCGACAAAAAGAGAAATTCAAACCCTAACGGTCAGTTGGTAACTAAGAACATGTGTAAAAGAAAAGAAAGTTAAATATCGAATCTCGTGGAGTCCACTATCCGAGACTGAGAAACTAATGTCACTACAAACTAAACCGGTCTCGCCTACTTCAAATAGATTGAGTATAGTTCTCCTTTGTTTCTTAAAGCAGTATATATATTTTCTCCTTCAATTCTCAATTCTGTCATTTTCTCGGGAAACAAACAGATGCTAAGAGAAAATAGCGAGAGCGAGAGAGAGAGAGAGAGAGAGAGAGAGAGAGAGGTACAGGGGTGATGTATTCTTTGCCGGAGACGGTATGGAGAAGATTGAAATCGATGATGTGGAGCTCCTGAAGCTTCTGGACCAATTCAACGACGTTTCGCTCCGATAATCGAACGCTTGATTTCGCTTGCTGTGCGAATTCGAACTGTCTCTGCAATTCCAGCAATTCCTCATCCATCCTCGCTCCGATCACCAAACTTTCTATGCGATTCAAAGGGAAGGGGGGAGGCGAGAGCGAGACTGGTTTAACCTTTTTTTCTAAAAAAAAGAAAAAAATAAGTTTGGACGTTTCTTTTTATGTGTTAGACAGGGTTCTCTTTTGGGCTAGAATGGGCTTCCTTGATTTGTCATAAGCTGGCCGAATTAAGACATATTGTTGGGCTTCTTCGTTGTCGAGTGGGAGGGGCACCCATAGTCCCTTCATATTGGGCTCAGACTCAGTGCCTTTGTCTCCTTGAATGGCATAGCTGTCTTTGGGCACTCAGATTAGGTCGCCAAACTTGCCAATGTTTCTAAGAAATCAAGGGACTTTTTCTTCATTTGTCGATGACTACCCATCTAGTGGTTCGTCATGAAGCTCATAGCTGGTTGTTTGCCTTTTAATGTTGACTAAGGGTACATGGTCGTTTACTGAACAATTGCCCAATGTAATCTAACTTGTCCTAGGATACATGGTCCATTTGCCCAATCGAATATGGGGCACATAACTAGTTGTCTAGTTTGATTCAGTCAGATCCTAGGTACATAGTCAATTGCCCAATATAATATAGAGTTTATGGCCAATTACCTGATATAATTTGGAGTATATGACCAATTGCCTAGTCTAATTTGGGGTACATGATCAATTGTCCAGTATAATCTGGGCTGTTCAATTTAGTGTGGGAATACATGGCTACACGTTTGACCGATTACCCACTATAATGTCCTTTGGGGTACATGATCATATACTGATCGATTGTCTAGTCATTGTGAGTTTAGGAGTATATGACCATGTATTGATCAATTGTCCTATTGTCGTGGATCGCCGGTGTGGGGTCCCTTGTGAATCTACTTCATGAGCTTCTAGTTACCGTTCGGCACTTATGTTCATGGGTCATTGATGGTTGCACCTTGGTCAACATTTCAGCTTGAATCCTTGTCTTTCAAGGGACTATGGTGTTTAGTGTCTTTTTGGCCATTCAGTAGTGCTCGTCTATTGTAATTTGTTCAGCATCCGTTGTGCAGTCAATATCTTTTAATAATTCGTGTTATCAAGGGGTTGTCTGGTAGGCCTCTCTTTTAGGCGGCTCATAGCTGTGGATTTAGAGATTGGTTCCTTCTTATTTTCGGCCCAGGTACGAACCCTTTAAAATTGGCCCTCAACCGGAAGTAAAATCTAATTCAAATTTTAGGGTTGGAATTAAATAGTATTGGTGTTAACTTGGTCTCGTCATTTATGTCTTAAAAGGTTTCCTTCCTCTACTAAATGAATAAATGATCCAACCAATTGAGTACAAGCTACAATGAGTCAATGACAATTGTCAATTTTTTTTAAAAAAAAAAAATTAGAAAAAATAAAAAATAAAAAATGACAATTGGGCTTTTCCTTTAGCCCAATATGTGTTTGGGCTAGGATAGAGCTACATATATGGCACGATTTTCCCGTAATGCAAAAACTACGGCAAATGCATCTATGGTCAATTATTCCCATGTTCTTTGTGTTCCTATGGAAAGGCAGTCCCTGATGCAATGAGCGAAGCACGAAATATTGGTCCACCTAGTTTTATTTAAGTCCTACTAACTAATGGAGTTATTATTATTTAATTTTATGTCAATGGTGTTCTTATAATTCAATAGATGGGATCTGGCTTCCATGCTGTAAATTTTTTTACAGCACATCTGCTGTAATTTTAGATCGACGGTCAATATTAAAACTTTACTATTTTTATCCACACGACGTCACTTTAGGGAAAACTAACAGAATTTTCCAAACGCCGTTTGCAACAAACGAAAACTGTCTTTTTCTTCTTAATTTCTTCACCCATCTTCACTCTCTCCCTCTTGTTTCTCTTTATCTTCCACAACTCTATGGTACTATTGCGTGGGCTCTGTTATGCCCTGTATGTGAGAGTTGAAACAGAGGACGACAATATTATTAACATGTACCTCAATGTTTAGTAATGTTCTATTAACATGCACATGAATTTGTGGCAACCGATGTCATATTAATAAGTTATAATCACTATCATTCTCTATAACTAATGTGTCATTGGTTGATTCTGATCTCTTAATATTCATACCACACGACAAAGTTTCCACCCAAGACTATAGATTTATTAGAATCAACGTAAATTTAACTCCACCGATCAACTTTATCCACTTTCCTTGTTGCTAGTTTATATTCTTAACTAATAACTATGCCGCTGGATGGTCGTAGACTCTTTCCACTTTACAAGGAAGCAAATGGAAGCATCTATGCCACAATTGCTTGTTGTGGGAGGTTTTATGTATAATTCTATTGTTGGAGAAATCATTCCATAGTTTATTCAAAACTAAAGCTTTTCTGTCCAGAAAAGTTTCATAGAATAAGCGGGTCTACTACTAATGCCATGTTTCGTAGTGGAAGTTTTTTAAAAAGAAAGAATGCTTCTAGTAAGTTTCTGTTTTGTTTATGTGGAAGCAGCCATAGAATATTCTATTTCAAGTTTCAACTAAAAGAAGAAGCAATACGATGGCTAAATTTACTTCCCTTCATAATATTTCTCTGCAACACAGAACAGAATCAGAAAGATTTCAAATGAATAAGGTTATTCTTGTTTGTTCCCCAATGCCTTTCTTTATGTGCGCTTTCCAACAGTAGGTGAGTGAGCAACAGAGTAATGGGGCCTATGGTGGAGGATTTCTTGAAAAAGAGTGCGAGACGCTACTCTGAGAATGAGGGTATTTGGTTTCTTGGGGCAACATCTTTCATTTCTTTCAAAGTGGGAGAGACTCGAAAATGGGAGAGAGATGGAGAAGAGAGAAAATTATGGCTTTGAAACTTTCAGAGTTGCGGAAGATAGGGAGTAAAAAGAGAGAGAAAGTAAAGGTGGTCCGGTGGATGAAGAAGGAAGAAGACAGCTTTCGTGTGGTGCAAACGGCGTGTAGAAACTTCTGTTAGTTTTCTTTAAAGTGACGTCGTGTTGATTAAAAATGAAGAAGTTTTAATGTTGACCATTGATTTAAAATTACAGCAGATGTGCTGTTATTTTTTTTACAGCATGGAAGCCGGATCATTTTAAATTATTTCGAGTAAGCCAATAAACAGGCGTTGCCATAAGATTTAGTCGTGATTCTATTTAAGTAAGATTTGTAGTCCAATGGAGACAGATTTGATGAATAAACACACATTGCTCAATTTGTGCTGTGGTGAAACTCTTTTTAGTTGTGAGATTCTGCCTTTACAAACTTCTTGTTATTTGTTTGTTCTGATATCCAGCCTACATCAATCCCATATGATTTCCAATAATTTTTCAGCTTCCATGCTTTTTTGTCAACCCTATTAGTTGTCAAACCTCACTTTAGCTGGCCTTTGTTAGTATAGATCTTCTTGGAGTTTCTCATTTATGAACTACAAATCCTCAAATTTATAATTGATCACTGACTTCTCTCACCAATTGGTAGTTTGGTACCTCTCATTTTTTTTATTTTTTTTATTTTTTTTTTAATTTTTGGGTAAAGGGAGATTATGGGTTCAATTCATGAAAGAGCCATTTGAACCTTTGAAGAAAAAAAAGAAAAAAGGGGAAATAAAATGGAGTCATAATTGAACCTTTATTTCTCATACATTGAACCTGTCCACATTTCTAATTTTCTTTGACCTTCAAAAGAAAAGTAAAAAGCAATACAAGGAGACATCCTAGTTGTCACCTCTCTCCTATTACTCCTCTATAGGTTTACCTAACTTTGTTAGCAACATCGAATCTTGTGCTACTTTTAGGCTTTAGCCTGATTTTGCTGCACTGCCTTGCATGTATTTATTTTTAGGCTATATGTATCAGTTAGATGCAGCAATTTACTGTTGCTATGCTTGTCAGCTATGTCTTTAACTTTAGACCTCTTTTTTTCCTTGGGCAATGCTAGAGTTTCCACCCCATCCCACCAACTCTAAGTGATTTAAATTTTTTATTTAATAAATTATTTTCAAACTTTTACACTTAGGGTTGGTGGGATGGGAGTGAGATAGGGGTGGGATAACTAGCATTTCTCTTTCTTCCTCCTCATTTTGTTTCTTAAGTTTGATTATAATCAGGCTGGGATTTATCATGTCATTAGTCCATGAGAACCAAATTTGTTAATGTATGTGCCTTATGTTCCGTTTGTTTCAACGTAAAATGGTTTCCGTCGTAAAATGGTTTCAGGGAAGTCATTTTTCAAGAAACCATTTTCCGTCGAAAGCATTTTCCGGTGTTTGGCGTGTACGGAAAATCGCAAATATTTTTTTATATTTTTATTCAATCATATTAACTTATAAAAATCAATTTTTATTCACAACATAAAAATATTAATGTAAAATAATATAAAAATCATCGATGACGAGATTCGGTCACTGACCGATAAGATTCTGACAATTTTTACCTGATTCCGGCTAATATAGCCAAAATTCGAGATAAAGGCCGGAATCCGGACAGTTTCGTCGGAATCTGGGATAGCCGGATTCCGGCGAAAGTGGCAGATGGCCGGATCCCGGCAGGCTGGCCGGATCTGGCCAGATCCGTCCGGTCTGCCGGATTCCAGTTAGATTGGTTGTCGGAATCTGGCTGACCGGATTCCGGCGAAGGTGGCCGGATTCCGTTGCCAGATTCCGGCGACATTAACCGGATGTTGGATTCCGAAACCGGCAATATTTCGATGGTGGTCGACTGTGCCGTTTAAAATAGATCGACTGCGTCTGGCGTCTTCGGAAAACGATTTATACTTTTAAAAAGCGTAAATCATTTTTCGAAATTTACTAAGCATTTTTGGTCAAACAGAAATCATTTTCCGGTTGACTATTATTTTCGCCCCTACCAAACACCGGAAAATGCCGAAATCATTTTTCAGAAATCATTTTACGCCGAAACAAACGGAGCATTAAATGTCTAATATTTAACGAAAATTTCACTTGTACCTCAAAGTATTAACGTTTTTACAATTCTAACTTTGAACTCGTAAAATGTCTTCTTTTTTTTAGGTGAGTTTCTTTTTTGAATGGTAATAAGAAGTGATTAATGTGATAAAACGTACAAAGAAGTTTTAAATTTTTTGTAAGGAAAATTGAAAAAGTTATATTTTATAGTGGGTTTTTTTGTTTGAATAGTAAAAAGTGAAAGAAAAAAAAAAGTTCAAATGTTTTGAAATTGACTTTTTAGAAAAAAGTGGAGGTGGGGTGAGGGATTTGCCAAACTAACCCTTAATTTTTGTAATGTCGGTATCCCGAGAATTTGCCAATTTTAATTTCAGCTCTCCATTATAATTTTCTGTTAAATCTTAACTATGGATGCCAAAATCCACAAAATACATATTTTTTCTTAAAAAAGTTGACCCACAGCCATGTGAACATTTAGATTATTATTATTTTTTATTAAGAGCAAATTTGTATTTTTATAAATTTTAAAAGGGCATAAGGGGCATTTAACATGTTTACCATTTGATTTAACCCTAAATCTTAAAGGTGGAGTTAAATTAAAAGTTGTTGAAACATGAAAAACGGTTACCGCAAAAATTAAAAGTTCGAAGTTATGATTGCAAGAATGCCGATAATTCGGGAGTAAACGAAGTTTTTCAAATATTTAATTTAACACATTATTTGCGAGTAATATTATACACTATCTTTTTATCTCCTTAAAGCTAACGTGAGTTTTAAAATTATTATTGAATTTAAGACGTATTTTGATTCAATAATAATTTTAGAGATTAAAGGGAATAAAAGGGCCGTATATGTATAGGATTACTCATCCATTGACCCAATATAGTAATCAGCAAAATTTTCTGAAGAGAAAAAAATCTATGATCAGCTCCTCAGGAAATATACGTTATAGATGTGAACATATAGAGAACCATGGTGATCTCTTACGCCGAATGCTAAAACTTTTCTGGCGTAGGGAAATTTTCAAATTGCATACATTTTCTTGTACTCATTGTTCAGGATCTCAGAGTCTGACATCGCTGGCAGAGTCCTGGAACTTGATCTGCTGCCCATTGATGATCTTCGAAGGCTCCTCATATTGGAGGCATCAATCCGATGCCTAATTACCCAATAACACATGGTGCCCAAAGTAGCGGCCATTATGGTTGTTCCTATAATTGTAACGCCGATTGCCAGCCACCTTTCACGGTCGCCCACGACAACAAAAGACAGAGCTAAAAATGCCACTGAGACAAGCACGCAAGCTAACCACATGAGTTTGTTGATAACTGCCATCATCTGCTTCTTTGCCTTGCTTTCTATGACAACAACTGAGGTCTGGACCACGACAACCGCCAGAGAGATGAAGAGGGCAATGGAGTCGAAGATGAAGAAGATTATAAATGGCACTTTTGGAGCAATATTTGCTTCCCCAACGGAGACTCCAGGAGGAATGTTTTCTGGGTCGTCGGCATATTGGCCGGGGACGGTGAATATGGCAGCAAATGCAACTGTGGCAATGAGGACAGCCACAACAGTTGTGGAGTTGATTGCGTTGTTAAGGCCTTCTGTGTGCATTTTGTCGAGGCGTTTTGCAATGCCTTGCACACGTTTTCTGGTTTGCCGGGTGTGCTCTAGCTGGTAATGGACTTCATGCTTTATGTCGCTTACAGTTTGTTTCAGCTCACGGGCAGTGCTTGTTGGTGCTTGAACCTTGATATTTTTGGCACTGGGAACCCCATGCTCCTGAAGAATGGCTGCAATATCAGGGTGGCCAGTTTTCTCGGCAGTGTCAATCGCAGTTTCGCCAGCCCTGTTCACGGCTCTTGTGTCCGTCTCTTTCTGTCCGAGAAGCATCCTCACAATCTGCACAACCAGTAAATGAATTATGTCAAGTTTTGAGAGGAGATTTGAACAGTTTTATTTTTAAACTCTTCCAAAAGAACTAATAGACTGAGTGGCTAAATTAACATGGTACATTTGTGGGCTATCAACATTGTTTGACATAAACATTGTCCGGCAGTTATCATGAGAACAGGGGAGTTCCCTGCAAACTCACTTGTTGCAAATTGTGGAAGTAATCTAAAAAATAGCAAACTGGCATCAAGATCTCAATAGTACAAACTTCACCAAGTTTTTGGTTGCAATGTGCCGAATTTCTCTCTGAAGTAACACAAATTTTGATACATTATGAGCCAATTCACATTCTAAACTCTGGAACTTTCAAGAAGTTTGACTTTTTACAATAAAGTATATTCAAGTAGTTCAATTAGATATCAGTACGTTGTCAGAGATTTCAGAATATTGTGTTGATGTCAATTAGCAGTTCAATTCCAAAATCAATATTCAAAGTATGTGCACAAATTATAATACTAAAGAGCAAGGGGGCGTGAGTCAACAAAACAGATTCAAATACTTTGATCTATGATCTATGACATTTCAGCAAAGCCAGGACAAGGCTAGAAAATTTGTTAAATCAAATAACTAGGTGGAACTTCCTCTTTACATGAAAAAATAACAAAATTAAAACTTTATCCTCACCTTATTTCTCAGATGATGAGGATGTCAAATAATGCAGTCAAACAAAATTTTCTTTATTTTGTTTTTGTTCTTAATATGTTTCTTTCATATATATAGCTCAAGCTGAAAAGGGATGGTTCTCAACTGCATAAGGTCAGCTCAGATTTATTGCAGAAAAGATTAATAACAACTAACAAAAGGCAGGGAGAGGATGATAACCTGAGCTCTACCCTTTCTGGTTGCTATATGCAAAGCGGTGTTGCCTTTATTATCAACCATGTTCACAGAAGGAGGATCTGCCATAATCAACATCTCCACCACCTCACTACTCTGTCCCTTCACTGCCATGTGAAGTGCCGTCTGCCCCTTCCTATCAATCCGTTTTGTAATCTCAGGCTCCTTTTCCAGAAGAGCTTTCAGAACCTCCAAATGCCCATTTCTTGCCGCAGAATGCAAGGCCGTTTTCCCGTTACTTCTAGCAATGGTTGCCAGACCGCTTCCTGCCTCCAACAAAAAGTTCACTACCTCGATGTGCCCTTGTGTTGCAGCTGTGTGCAAAGCCGTTGTGTTTGATACATCCACGGTCATAGACAATTCCGGATGAGCCTCCATTAGAACCCTCAACACCTCTGCAACAAGGCAAAACAGAACTCAATTTCGTTTTGCGAAAAACAGAGTAAACAAACAAAATCTATAATGAATACATACCCATGTCTCCTTGTTTTGCAGCAATGTGTAATGCATCAAACCCATTTCTTGCTTTGATGCCAGCATCGGCAAGACCATAGCACTTGATCATCTCCCTAACCAAATCAACATAACCGTATTCTGCCGCGACATAAAGAGCTGTCTCGCCGGCTTGATTTTGCTTTGCCAACAACTCCTTCAATTCGGCCTCGCCGGTGCCACCAAGGATTTCTATCACAGTAGGAAGATTTCCTTCTCTTGCCGCAGTATGCAAGATCGTATCCTCGCGTTTTCCGGTTAACTGTTTCGTCATCTTTTTCCGCGGCACGCTTGGCTGCCCTGCCTGTGGCTGCTGCTCAGCCGGTGCCTCCATGGGATTAAATGATGAAAATTCCTCTCCTCAGCTATTTGTAATCAATATATATATATTATTCCACATTCCTCTTCCCAGGAAAAAAAAACACCCAGATCAAAAAACACATTCTTCATCCATAATAACATAGATTTATTCTAGAATTCAACAAAAAACCATCACATTCCTATCTCCCATGTCCAGTTCTGACACCCCCGCATCCCAGATCAGTTGCCTGTGCACAAAAAAAGGCTTTGGGTTTAATCTTTCTCACCGACAACCAAATTGCATTTTCGTTACTATCAAACCATAAAATCTCTTGTTTATGCTTTACACAACAAGATTGGAAAAAAAGAAAAAGAAAAAAGACAGCAATAATAATATCAGCAAACATGATCATTTTTTACCTGGGTTTGAATAATGGAGTCCTCTTTTCTGTGCTCCATCTAACACAAAAACAACATGTACACCCAATCTCTAGACAACCATCATGATTCATGGGATCATTAAAACAGGCTGTAATGGATATTTAGGATTAATATCAAGATTAGAAAGCTTTCACTGGAGATTTTATTTTGGAGGAAGGAAGAAAGAACAAGAAAGGAATAGCATCATATAAGAATAGGTGAATTAGAAACATGAACGCACATGTCTACAACACTTTTACTGTGAATCTAAATCACACACAGAGGCCACAGATGATACACGAACCAATATAAAAGGAAGGCCCTTTGTAAAGGTGGTGATGATGACAACGTTGGCTGGAATCAAAGATGAGGAAGAAAAAAACAGGCAGAAGAGAGGCAAAACCAGTGGTGTTGGCTATTGGAAAACAACGGAAATAACAGAATCACGCGCTTTTGGATTTCCGCAGGCGCGAGTGTCATGCCTTCGCGACTAGTTTTTTTTTTTATTCTTTTTTTTTTTCACCCTTCACCTACCCTTATTCCGTCTCAGTTCAGCGAGGGAGAACATAATCTTTTGGTTTGGGACAAAAATTGCATACAAATTAGTTTGTAGTCAATTTCTACAAATTAATCTGATAAAGTAAGCTGTGTTCATAAAGCATGCGAGAAGCGAGTGTTTTCTTATTAATTTTATTTAAAAAATATATGAAAAATACGTGTTATTAAAAAAATATGTGTTTCTTACTTGAAATAACACACTTACATATTATTTATTAAATTAATTTTATAAAAATTGACTAAACATCAATTTATAGCTAATTTGTGTTCTTCCATTAGAACTCTTGTGATAAATTTCTGCCTCTATTTTTTACAGTTTACCTATTTTAAAAATATATATTTACGAAGTATCATATCAGGAATTTAGTACCTATTTTTATATTTTTTTTATCTTTTCTTGAGAATAACAATTTATTGGGAAAAAAAAAAGATTCTGTAAAAGGATCACGTCAGAGTAATGGATTATAAGTTTTGTCAATAAACTGTTAAATTGTTATATAATCCCCATTAAAAAAAATTACAACGAAAGGGCATGTTAGCTAGGCCGTAGGGTCAATGGTAGAAGGGTTTGTTTAATAATGAAAATGAAACTTCTTTATAATTTCTCAAAATTGTAAAAGTGAGAAAAATTAGCAAATTGCATGCTTTTGGATTAATATCAAAAGACGAGTACTTAAAATTGAAAAAAAATATAATCCTCCTTTAAGTTGATTGCCCCAATATCTTGGTCATTTCTTTTAGGCATGTAATCGAGCCGAGTTTAGTTGAGTTTAGCTTTAGAATTTTAACTCTAGCTCGTTTATGGGTCGAGTTTAAATAGTCGAGGTCGAACTCGAGCCGAGTTATGAAATGTGTGTTCAAGTTCGACTCGTTTAAAATTCAGACGAGCTTAAGCTCGAGCTCATTGAGAATACCATTTGAGCCGAGTCGGATTACTCGACAAGTTCGGCTCAACTAGAACTCGAACTAGACTATTAAATTTTTCAATATGTAATCAAAGTGGAGTTCAAACCCGAGTTTGTGAACAACTTTTATACATCTATTAATAGCATAAATATATAACATGTAACTATATAAAACATATTATAAAATATAGTACATAATTATAGCCTATAAGTCTAACAAATTAACAATATGTTATTACATATAACTAGAGAGTATGAACTATGGTATATGTATAATGTGAGCAAGTAGTAAGTCTAATATATTCTATATAACTAAGTAACTATAATATAAGTATAATATATAATTATTGTTAACCATGTGTCATGTGATATATGTGTGTTTATATATATATATATATATACACTAACTATTAATAACTAATTAATATGTTAGTTTAACATACTAAATACTATTATCAAAGTATTATAATCAATAAGTGATAATATATTTACTTAGCTAATATACTATATGCTTATTTAGTATACATATAATATTATTATTATTATTATTTTTTATCAAAAAATGACCTATAGACTATAGTTAACTACTATATATATAATATACATAGAAATATCGAGTAACATAAAGTTAATTAACTAGATAATATGTTATAAAAGTTTATGAACTAAATAGTTAGTATACATGTTAACTAATACACACATACAAATATTAAGTAACGTATATAACATATATTACTTAATTACTAATATACTTAAATTTATATATATATATATATATATATATATAGACACATACACACATACAAGAAATATGAACAAGATAACGAGTTGGACTAACGAGCCAGACGAACGATTCAATTAAGCTTTAAACGAGATGAGTTCGCGAGTTCCTATCGAGTTTTGTCGAGCGAGTCGAGTATGTATCACTTACTAATCAAGTGAATTTTTATAATAACAAGCGAGTTTTTACGGTATCAAGTTCGAATTCAATCGGGTTAAACAAACTGAGTATCGAGTGGATTGTCAAATTAATTTATTTACTGCCTTAATTCCTTTAAGAGCGACATCACAGGGACAGTTATAGAGTGAACATCACGCGCCTGAGTGCGTGCGGAGGATTATGCACACTACATACAACATGCAACATGCAATGTTGCTTTTCCGTTGCATAAATAGAGTAGCAACTAGCAACTAGCTAG
Source organism: Alnus rubra (assembly GCA_028654335.1). Lineage (NCBI taxonomy): Eukaryota > Viridiplantae > Streptophyta > Magnoliopsida > Fagales > Betulaceae > Alnus > Alnus rubra. Next base: position 2,665,578 of record JAJPGS010000870.1, on the reverse strand, counting down.
CCACCATCAATTTTAGTGGGTCACAGCTACAAGTAATCATCATCTAAAGATGACGATTTCCTAGTCGGATTGCCTAAATCACAAAAACAGCACTAAAAGTATCACAATCGACGATTGACGAAGACCCTTCTATTTGAATGCCTCAAATTCAAAAATTTTATTTTCTTATATTTAACTCTATAAATAATATAATGTTTTTTTTAGTAATTTTCTATTGAAATTGTCCTTTAAAATGTGAGAGAGTTCTATACAGCCCACATGTCCCGGTAAGTGGGTGGTTTGTCCGAAATCTACTTAGGACATGTGAGCTTACGAGAACTCTCTTACATTTGATACATGAATTATTACTGAAAATTTTTATTTTATATTTTATTATATTTATTGGTTTAAATAATGTCACGTTATTTAAAATTTTTAAATTATTTATTCAGCATATTTACAATGTACCATAATCTACATGTAAAATAAAAATTAACTATAAAATAGTTTATAAATGAAATGGAGAGAAGCCATTATTTTATTTAGACCCATTATATAAACTTTTCTTCTTGAAATTTATATATGTTAGGGATAAAATTTGGAAACGAATCTTCTTTATTTCAAATGAAATGGAGAGGAACCGGTTAATTATTAAATAAGAAATAAAATTATCATTTCAATTTTTTAACCATGGGTCGTACTTAAGCAAATTCACTCAGATAAAACCTCTCTATAGATTGTCCTATAAAGAGAGGCACACATATAAGATCTCTCAATTCTGATACTTTAGCTCGGAAAATATTATAAAACGGAGTGCAAGGTAAAGGGGGCACTTTGATGTCAACTTCCACTTTTAGACCAAAATTATTTCCAGATATAGCTAGAAAATGATAGCCGATTGACTAATGAGACTAAACACTAAAGCTATTATATTTGAAATATAATAGTCTATAATTATTTGTTTGAATTTAAAAGAATTCATATAAGTAATTGTGAGAGACCACTTATAAAATTTATTTGACCAAATAAAAATTAGACTGTCTAATCATTTATTCTGTCAGGTAAATTTAATAAATAGTCTCTCACAATCACTTGTTCGAATTCTTTCAAATTCTAACAAATCGTTATAGAAATATCATAATGCATTACATCCTTAAGAAAATAAGACACGAAACGTTATCTGAAACTGAAAGTCCCGATTTCAAACAATCACGTCGCCCTACCAACTTGTTCTTCATTGACCAGAGATGTGCTGTTCACTTATTTGTCTGTTTTTTTGTGCAAATCGGTACGTGTGGGGTCATCAAGTGATATATATATATATATATATATATATATTATATGTCATACGACATAATACATCATTCATCACGTACTGGGGTATATGCGAATTATATAATATAATGAATTACTACATGCCAATTTTATAGTGAAATTAATTACTTTTGACCACCATATTATCTTCAAGAAAAATGGCTGGAGTGATATTATAGACTTTCTCTGTCGATGTGAGCTATTGGACAAGATTAGCTTGCTATCCCTATTATCCCTAGAGTAATCTTTTTTTTTTTTAGGTTGTGTTGGGGTTTTTGTTGGGAGTAATTCTATCCTTTTTCGTGTTTTTCATTTGATGTACTATTTTTTTTTTTTTACACTTTACTTATTACTTCTGAACTTTAATTTCTTTTAGAGGAAGGTACCTAAGATTTAAAACATCTTAATTTAGAGTATCAATTTTTGAGGAAGTTTCAATTTCAGTCATACCCCTGTTGAATTTTTCAAAATACCTCTCATTTTTTTTTAGGAAAAAAAAATTTACTAGATTTAGTTGTTGGTTAAAATTTAAAGGAATTTGTAAAAATATCCATGCCTGAATCTTTGAAATTATTTTATAAATTTTTTTAAAAAATAAACACAATGATATTTTGAAAATTTTAATAGGATTTTACAGAAAATTCTAACGAAAGACTGAGATTAAAACTTTTTAAAAAATTAATACTCTAAAAATTGAGACGTTTTAAAGTTTAGATACCTTCTTTCAAAATGGGTGAAAGATTGAAAGTTTAGGACTTATAAATGAACTTTAAAAAATAAAAAAAGGAAGAAAGAAAGAAATTGGCCAAACGTGTCCTAGTGACACTAGATTTATTTATTTAGGCCTTGTTTGGCAACTCCCTCCCTCATATTTGGGGAAGAATTTTTTTTTTTTTTTTGAGTGATAGTAAAATGTAATTGGTGTGATATAAAGTTGAAAGAATTTACATGGAAAAGTGAAAATAATTTGTATTGTAGTTGATTTTTTTTATTTAAATAGTAATAAAAAAATATTGATGTGATATTAAAGATGAAACAAAAGTGAAAAATATTTTGAAGTTGATATTTTTTTAAAAAAAGTGAAAATAAGAAAAAGAGAATAGGAAGGAATTGCCAAACGAGGCCTTAGTTTTGAGAGGCACGAGTGCATTTTGGTTGAACAAATTTTTTTTTGGTTTTGTGGAAAATTCTGTTGAGTCTAATAATATTTTCAAATCTTTCAAGCGTGCAATTATTGCATAATGTAAAGCGCTAAACGACGAAAAGCTGAAGATGGCGTAACGTAAGCTACGTAGGTCCCGGCGGCTTCATGTTTGGGGCCCACGCGGTTAGGCCGCGACTCTTTTTTGGACGGACCTCCTCTGCACGTTCACTTAACCACGTTGCTCACTCAGTCCAGACAAAAACCCCGTTTAGCTTTTTGAGCCCCTGCTGGACCCCACGCCACAGGAGGCCCCGCTCTCGCTTCCAATAGATTCCCAATCGGAGCGTGCGTACACGCGCTTTGCTATCAAGATCCGAACTGCAAAGACCCGACAAACCCTGAAATCCGTATGTGGTTTTATCCAAAAATTTAACAGATAACGAGAGAGATCCCAACTATAGTAGTAGTTTATATCAATACCTAACTACCAAAACTAACAAGATTCCCTTAATTTTCGCTCAGAGATTATTCCTTTTATTTATTTTTATTTTTCTGAGAAGAGAAAATTCCTTAATTTCAGCTAATAATATGCAATCCATATGGCTTTCATGCCATAAACAGCCAAATTTAATTATTCAACAATTGACATCAATTTGTAAGTTTACATGAAACTTAACAATTAAATTTAACAATTAAATTTAATTATTAATTAGTTAGTGACTGACATAATAAATTACACTAGATCTTAAGAAATTTATAGTAAAAGTTGTAATATTTTTTAGGATCTGTTTAAATTTGCGATTTTAAAATAACAATTTTTAAAAATGCAGTTAAACGTTTGGCAAAATTACAGGTTAGACTTCAAAATTTTACATGTTTTTAAAAAATATTATTGCACTTGCGATTTGAAAAAACATATTTGCTGCATTATTTGTTTAAGGAATTGCCAAATTCACAATATTCCCGCACTAATATGGTCGGGGACATACACAAGATATATGATTTTTTGTCACCCCAAGACACAACTCTTGACTACATTGCCTATGTGGCAAGGTGGTCCCTTAACTAGCTTTAGGGTTTTTTTTCTTAAAAAATAAAAATAAAATAAAATAAAGGTTGACACATAAGCAAAGGTGGTCAGAAGTTGTATCTTGGGGTGACAATGTATCATATCTCCATACACAAACAATGCTGTTACGAGATTAACGTGCATGTGCTCAACACTGTATTATCCTTGCATGAATGATTGAATCTTATTGTTATTGTTTAGCATTAAATCGGAAACGTTGATGTATAGTTGAGGTCATATCTCTCGGCCACTAGATTATGAAATCATTTAAACATAGAGCGGTGATCCTTGCACAACATGTGCATAACTGTAGATATATTGGGTGGAACTCATGTGATGAGACTTACTTCATAGGTCCCACCCTACGTGCATACACTCTTACACAACATGTACACAACTATTATGCATAAGCCATTTCTCTTAAACATAATTGGGAGGTTCAGATCATTGACTTTGCAAACGAAATTTAATTGAATCGTCATTCTATTATTCACTTTTGTTTTTTGGTATTTTCTTTCTTTTTCTTTTTTTTTTTAATTTTTTTTTAAAAAGGCAATTAAGAAATAATTTAAAACACAAAACATTCAAATATGTTTTCACATTTTTATTATATTAGTTTAGAATATTTTATATTCACTATTATTAAGTTTCTATCCAGGGTTTATTTCATACCTTATTTAGTATAGTGTTTCCTGTTAATCACTCCTAGCTTCTCTATCTATAGAGATTATTGTAACACGCTATAATACATACAATTCAATATGGTAAAGATGTAGTTTATACGTCTTTTTACACTTTCGCTCTATCTTTATTACTCTCTTCCCACCGTAGCTTAATTTTCTACATGGTATCAAATCGAGCTACGTACTTTTTTGTGGCCTTCAATAAGCGTCTTTGATGTTTCTTAGTGTCCTCTTTCGACGATCTCATTGTTCCGGTCGTCAACACACCATCACGCGCCTCTGAATGCATTGTCTGTCTATTCTCACTTCCCAGCCCCTCCTCAGACCATATTCTAGAAATTTAAAACTAGAATCTGGTCTGTAAAGGCACAGATCTTTCTATTTGTGGAAGATCTGCTTCCAACGGCCACTACACACGCCGCTCAAAAATTCCGTCCGTATTGTCACGCGCCATCACGGTCGTCCAATTGCCTCGGTTTTTTATAATTAGATTTTTTTTTTAAAAAAAAAAAAAGACACCATCCAAAAAACATTAATTAAGAACCATGCATTATATCCCCGGCCCGCTAATCCGTTTTACTTTAATCAACAATCTTTTGGCAAGCTGATCCAAATTATGTTACTTGAATACCATTTGAATTTTTAGTTAACCGCAAAGGCGTGCCAATTGGTTATATATGAGAAGTTTTGAGTCGACATGTATGCGACAGTCCTTCCCAAAATTCAAAACAACTACAGGCTACAGCAACTTGAATCACTTGATGAAACAGTTTAATTTAAAAATAAAATAAAATAAAAAGAAAAAGAAAATTTCTTTCCCTCTATCAATTATTGGATCCTTTGTACTTCAAAAAAAAAATTATTGACCCTTTGACTTGTTATTTGATGTCCACAAATTTTAACAGAGGAAGCCGGTAAAGAAGACATGCAAGATCCTTTTCATACTAGCAGTCAAAGTGAAAGGCCTTAATATTAATATATTAGAATGACTAAAAATTATATTTTTATTTTATAATTATAATAAATTATCAGATAATGTTAGTGGCGATAGTTTTAACTAATTATTATATCAATCTTTGTTTTAAAAAAAAAAAAAAAAACCAATGATTAATTGAGACTAATCCGTTAGCATGCATTAATTGTGAGACATTTATAAGATAAAAATATAGTTTTTAGCATTATTTTTAAAAAAAAAAATAAAAAAAATTGTAATGGTTGATTGATAAGTATTGCCCCATAAACTTTGTGAAAAAATTGTAAATTAAAAATGTAGTATATAACATTACTTATTGGTTAACAGCCCCTTATCTTTTTCTTTTCTGGGCAAGAACATAATTGTTACGAGAAATGTTATGCACATTCTTTGATACGACAATGAATAACATTATTAGATTGTGAATAAATTACTATTAAATTTTGGACCCAATAATTATTTTTACTACAATATGTACTTAACAGTGTAAAAGTGAGAATGTACGATTCTGAATGCCACATCATAATCAGTTGAATATATATAGTATATATCCGATAATGTTTAGCATGAGCAGTAGATTCTGGAGACAACTTAAAAGCAACTACTTCGTACCGAAGGAACCGTAAAAGACAGCTCTAACTTGGTAGTCAATCAAAGTGTTACATTATTGATGATTGTTTATCTTCTAACTTTACGCCCTTAGATTATGTTAATACTACTTTTAGAAACAACTTTTTACGCCCTAGATCTTCATCACAGATTCACACACATTGTACAGACTCAGTGACTCAGTGTCAGCAATACACCAAATTCTACCACATCAAACATATATATATATATATATATATGAATCACAATGTTCTAAACTCACATGGAGTGCAACCGTGTGCGGATCGAAAATGAGATCCAAGCAAGCCTCATGATAATTTTATAGTTGTTTAAGACTTTGAGCCAATATAAAACGTTGTTTGAATTGTTAGACGCAATTTAGGCAGATAATTTGATGGACTCTATAAAGGATCGATTTACATGCCCGAATAAATAGTCAGACAATTTAAAATTTATTTGGACAGGTAAATCTCAATATTTCACGTACAAGACATGTAATATGAGAGATCTCATACGAAATTCGTTTGTCTGGATAGGTAGTTGGGCAACTCAAAATTTATTTGGACGGATGAGTTTCATATAAAATCTCTTATATTATTTACCTAAATTGTTAAAAATTAGAACAAATAATTATTGTGAATTCTTATTGACATCAGCCATCACACGTGAGCAACACGTGTTGTTCCCGACAGTGTGTGGGTCCATCATTTTGTCTTGGCGATAATCGCTGCACGTAGAATGCCACATTGATGTTGCTGTCGTCCAAAGGAAGTAGGAAGATATAGGAAAAGAATTATAGCACATTTAAAATTTGCTTGTATTGAAAGTGAAATTTGGATGGACTGGTATGGCCCATGGGCTTAATTGAGAGTTGACCATTGACTCAACAAATAAAGATTGCTTTCATGATCAGCATGATTTATCAAATTATATTAAATGGCTGTTTAATTATCCAATATGGATGCTCTAATTAACAGCCCCAAAACGCTTACTCCACTCCACAAGGCATCATATTAAGAGTTTCTTCTAACAACAACAATGTTGTCTTTCTAGCAGCTTGATTCGTTGCTCGATTATTCTGTTAGTAAATATACAAACTTTGAGCAATTTGTTATTCGGATTGTTCTAACAGATAGATAAATTGTTCAAGACTAGTAATTTACTAATAATTTGGACCGTAAAATCGTTGAAGAATTCTATTTAACTGTAAAAGTCATAATTAAGGCCATTATTCCACTATCAATTTTCAATTAGGAGCCAAATAATGAGGTAAAGAAGAATGGGAAAGGAGAAGAAAAAAAAGACTCATCAAACTCGGTTGGTGTTTTTTTTCCTCTCAACTTTCTCCTTATCTTCTCCACCAACTCTTTGGAGAGAGAAAAACTTTGACTGGAATCTCCAGTTGGCCATGCTTTAATTCCATGAACAAGTAGAAATATCTTTGTTTTATTGTTCATGTAAGCTAAAGTTCTATAGATGACTAAAGACAATATTTTGTATAACACTTTGATCCTATATTAAGAAGAAATAACGAGTGATTTATAAAAGATAGTCATAAGTGTTAAGTCTCATATTACCAAATTACTAAGTGAAAACTAAACTTTATATGGGATTCTAAGAAAGTTCTAAATTGATTAGTCTTTTTGGAGAGATAGCGCAGATGTAGCCATCGCTTTTTTCTTAGTCGTTACACTTAGTGTGACAGAGACTTCAATTGGTAAAAAGGAAAAACTTCACTTACCCCTTGAATTATCAGTCATTTTGCAATGTTCCCCACTCCGATAGGATTTTCTGCCTTGATTTTTTCTTGAAAAAATGAAAAAGTAAAAATAAAAATTGAGAGGGGTGTGACTCGTGGGTCTGGACTTTGTGACCCAACGATGACACACCATTGGGTCACGTTTTTTCTTTGCCTTTTTTTTTTAATTATTAATATATATTTTTTTATTTGTAAGTAAGGGTAAATTTAGAATTTTAAAAAAATTTCAGAGTATAAAGGTCATTTTCCACATTCTACCGTCTGATTTAACCTCAAACCTTAGCGGATAGGGAACATTGTAAAAAATTGAAAGTTCGATACACTAAATTAAGAGGTTTTGAACTTTGAAGGGAACATTGCAAAATGTGTGACGATTCATGAAGGTAAGTGAAGTTTCCAAAAAAAAAAAATTCACGGCCCCAAGAAAGAGCCTTCATGCGACACTTGCACCTAAAAATCCCCTCACCATAATTATCCTATTTACTGAAAGAAAATTTAATGCTAAAGAAAATTAAAATAAAAGCAGAATAAAGAAAGACAAAATAATAAAATAGATTTGAAGATTTAACGTGGTTTAGTCTATGATTTACGATTACATGATAAAGCTCTAAAGATTACATTGTTGCTCTTATTCCCTTGATATTTTTACAATACATGAGACTTCTATATTTATAGATTTGATTATCATCAAATCTGATTATAGGAGATTATAATCAATTAAAACAAATCTATGAAATCAAATCTTCTAATATAATCTAACATTTACGAAGTCAATACCGTTATCAATTTAACTATACTTTAATAACAATGTACTGTATATTGGAGATACTCTCATAACTGCATGCAGCTCATAACTTTAGCACTTGTAACGTCAGAAGTTGGTACATGTGTACATGTGTGTGACTCATACACTTCATAACGCTATGCAGCTTATTGGACAGCCGACAACCAAAGTTATTTTTGTCTTTAGTCTTTTGTAACTAATGCTCTGCATCTTCATCTTCCATAACTGAAGCTTTGTAAACATTCTATAAATACAACAAGATACCCATGAACTAAGTGGGCTGTTTAAACACAAACAAGTCGTGATTCATTTTTCACTTTATGGTATCAGAGCCACAAGCCTTTGGATAATGTTGGGCCTTCCCTCTCGATGTTGAATAGGGGTGTGCATGGGGCAGGGCGGTGCGGGTTTCCGCCTTTTTTGGCCCCGCCCCGCACCTTTGCGGGTTGGAAATTTCCAACCCGCAAACCGCACTTGATAAATACTAACCGTGCGGGGCGGATCACTGCGGAAAGGGTTCGTGCGGGGCGGGGCGGGTATTTTAAGTGGCATTTACATAATTTTGATTTTATTTTGTAAAAAATAAAAATTCAAAAAAAATACTGGTTTTTTAAATAAAAAATTAAATTCATATTTTCATTCAAGAATATTTCTCATGGAATTAACATTTTAAACTAAAAGCCTTATTAATTATAAGATAAAATTCTAAGAAACATGATTTCTATTTTCTCCAATCAACAAAGCATAATTGAATAAATGTAAAGAATAAAAAGTTATAATATTTCACTATTCCATGTAATCAATTTTCTTGTCTTTTCCAAAAGTAATGAAAAGATTATTTCAAATAACAATACAATAAAAATGTGTACACTTTAACATCCCATAAAATTGAACCATAAAAATTGTATTTCTCACACAATGAAATTGAACCATAGAGCTAGTTTTTTTTTTTTTTTTTTTCTTCCCCTTTGTGCAGTGCGGGGTGGGGCGGGGCGGAGACCCGCGTTTTTTAAAAGGCTAAACCCGCAACCCGCCCCGCATAAATTTCTCAAATTAAGATCCTAACCCGCAAAAAAATTCGAAAACTCGGTCCTCTGCGGGGCGGGGTGGGGCGGGTGCTGCGGGGCGGGGCGGGGATTGCGGGTTTTGCACACCCCTAATGTTGAACACCTATTTGGCCAAAAGATGCTACAAGTGAGGGGGTGTATTAAGAGTCCCACATTGCCAAGGTATGCCTAGATTGTGGGCTTTATAAGTCTTAAGCAAACCTCTTCCCTTAAGGTGCCTTTTGGGAATGAATACATGTGTACATGTGTGTGATTCATACACTTCATAACGTTCTGCAGCTTATTGGACAGCCGACAACCAAAGTTATTTTTGTCTTTAATCTTTTGTAACTAATGCTCTGCATCTTCATCTTCCATAACTGAAGCTTTGTAAACATTCTATAAATACAACAAGATACCCATGAACTAAGTGGGCTGTTTAAACACAAACAAGTCAGTGATTCATTTTTCACTTAATTTACTGTAATCATCATCATCGTTATTATCGTTACAGGTTAGGATCCTTACAACCTCTAAGATATTGCAGGGGCTTGTGATTCCACAAATCGTAACAACTACTAGAAATGTAACAACTTAAAAAAAGAAGAAAGAAAAATAATAATAATAATTTAACACACCATCAATTCCTTGAAAAATGAGCAGAAAAGTACAAAATAAAAATAAAAATAAAGGAGCAACCATGCACGTACCCATCCTATTGGTTTCTTTTGAAGTGGTTGGCCAACCAAAATATGGTCTTTGATAACCTATCACTTACAAAGCATGTTTGAAAATGGTTGGCCACTCCTATTGGCTGCTTCTGGGTGATAGATCACCTCAAAAAAAATGTTTTGAGGGGCTGCTTTTAGCTGTTGCTGACCACTTCCAAAGCAGTTTTGAGGTGGCCGGCCACCCTTAAAAAAACTTAATGAGAGTGGTCGGATCACTTTCAAGCAATTTTTATGGGTGATTGGGCCACCGCAAGTCTCTTATAGTTAAGCGGTTAACATGCGATCGGTTAAGTAGATTAAGTCGGTTAAATCGATTAACATGGGTAATGAAACGACGTCGTTTTGATTTTTTTTAAGGGAAAAAAAAAAGGATCAAATGTTTTGTTTTTACTACAACGACGTCGTTTCATTTTATGTTGGTTCTGTTAATCGGTGGAAATAAAAAGCGGTTCGGTTCGGTTATCGATTAAAAAGTGGTTTGGTTACCGAACTGACTTTCGGAACAAAATTTTATACTAACTACCGAACCGAAATTAGTCGGTAGGCGGTTTGGTTCGATTCGGTAAGCAGATAATTTGCCCACCCAGTCATATTTTTGAAAACTCATCTTGTTCTAGAGGTTAAATTTTTCAAAATTTGTCTTTTTTTTTTTTTTTTTTAATGATCATATTTTTAAAAATCTGTGTAGTGAGTGTATAGTGCTCACCAAATTAATTTAGGAAGTATTGTACCCAATGGCAAAGCCATGATTTCAGTTTATAGGAGGAAAGATTGAAGAATAAAGTTAAAAAAATAATATATATATATATATATATATATTTTTTAAAAAGAGTGAAATTTTTTTTTCCTTCATCCATCGCCCAAATTCAAAGGCAATACGATCTGAGGATCACTTTTCATTTTCTACTGTGCTGCCATATTTATCTTTAAAGTTTAACATTAATTTACAATATATGTAAGATTAAAATAACAATTATTGGTGGCATTCTAAGTGGGCAAGTCAACCGCTCAAGCTCCCTTATTTGAGTTGCTTTCACAGAATTTCTCTCCATATTATTCGGTGGGGGGCCAGGGGATCATGACTCATGAGCCCCCTCCCGGCCGCCACCTCGAGCTCTGCCATTGACTCTACGTAGAAGTTCAACAATTTTTTTTTTTTTTGTTAAAATTAACTAGCCGAACGTGAGTGATTTTTTTACCTAAATTTACTCTAGGGTTAGCCAAAATAACCTTTAGCTAGCCTAACATGAATATTCGTTCTGATTCTTTTCCGTAATCTGAAAGACAATTATAGCTACTAAGTTCTTCAAAAATTATTAATTCAGCACGTGCACCATTTTGTGGTTCTCAACAATCTTAAAGAAGATTGATTGGACTAGTGTATTTTGGAAGCACCTATTTCCAAGAATTCTAAAATAGAATATTATTGTTTGACAATAGAGGCATACAATAGCTCTTGATGCAACGGCATTCAACCTTAAGAGCATGCAGATTGAGTTTGACTTCATTATTTTATGCATCACTCGATTAATTTGAAGAAATATTATAAGCAAAGATTTCAAAGTTATGATATTTCAAAGTTCTCGTCAAAGATCTTCAGAGCAATTAAGCTACTCCCTACAAAAGTTTATTATATATATTAAAAAAAAAAAAAAAAAAAATCGTTATTCAAACTCTATTTCTCATAACACAAGACATACAAATTGCTTAACGGATAAACAACACTTCTTTTTTCTGCAAACTAAACTTTAACTTACCGCATCTAAGACTTTATTTTGAATTTGCGAGGTCAATTTGCCTATTCCATCCAAATTGGCCGTTAAGTTGGATGAAAAATATATAAAATGATTAAATTATCTATTTACGTAAAAAGGAATCTTAAACTTTTTTTTTTTTAAAAAAAAAAAAAAAAAAAAAAAAAAAACCCTCATCAACCTCATTCTCAAACAACCGCTTATATGCTTTTTTGTCGAACTTAATTGAGTGATTTAATGCTCCGTTTGTTTTAACGAAAAATGTTTTACGTCCAAATAAACAGAGCATTTGACGGTCAAAATGGGCAAACTAATATTGAAACTTCAAAGTAAGGTTCGAGTTGCATTGAGTTAAAATTTGTGAGGTAATAGACAACAGAAATTTCAAAATTTTACACCTTTCGTAATAGACGGGTGTGAAATTTCTCAAGAGGCCAATATAACAACAGAAATTTCTTCCTCAAAAACTGAAACCAGTTTCTGACTACACAAAGAACATGACTCGGCCCATCTTGGTCCGAAAGGAGTTAACTCTTCCTAACTTGATTTTCCATGATTAATTCCAAGCAAAATGGCAACTGCCCATCAGTTTTGCAAGGATTTTCACATCATCAAATCAACTACATTAGTGTGCAAATTAGGGCTGATAATATTTGACACAACCTACAAATTCAACACGAAATTAACGGGTTAAGAGTGTGAAATCTTACTCGTTTAACTAAATAAGTTGGATTAGAGCTGATTTACATAGTTTTATAATCATGTTTCGATACAACTCGAACTAGACACATGAACACAAATTGTCATCCCTAGTGTTTATGAATCTGACATGGATATATATTTTGGCAAAAAAAATTTTGTAACGGTGCAAGAGTGTGTGTGCAATTGATGAATAAACAAAACCATGTGGGCATATAAAATAACAAATCATTATGCAATTTTATATATTGGCCAACCACCAAGTTTCTAAACCCTTGGTTGGACAGTGTATATTAGGAATTACCCCAGGATCGCGTTGATGGCTTGATCTAGGGCATTTCAGGAAGATCATTATATATATATTTTTTGTGTTACTAAAATGCATGCCATTTATAATTATCGTCCAAAGCTACTGAGCCACCAGATACTGACGACTTTAGTTGATCAGTAGTCATGAACTTCCATCAAGTAATCTTCAGAGCTTCTACCATCAACTTGTAGAGGGCAAATCCACCTTGATGGCAGCCAGGCATATTTGATGTCATGTTCTCCAAATCGATCTGACAAGGAAAACTGATGAGTACTTACATCTAAATAGAGACAAAACAACGAAATTATTTAATCATCTACAATATCTTACAAAGCAAGAATTTTAATTCCAACTTGATATAAGAACAACTTGATGATCATTTATGATTTAGTAAAACTTAATTTCTCCAATGGTAATATGGTATAAAGCTACCACACTAATGTCCCCTCCCACGTCCCCACAACCGTTGCAGAAGTGCTGCATACCATGCTCCCATCACAATGAAAATTGCAACCGCAGAATCCTAACCAGATAAAACCACTTCACTGACCTATACAACCAATACATCTCTCACTATTGCCATAACCATCATACTGTTTATGTGCTTGATCATTTACAAAATGAACCATAAGCTGTCCAGAAAATGGATTTTAAACTAACCATGGAAACTGCATAGAGTTGAGTTGACTCATAGCCATCTTGTGCACTCAAATACAATTGTTGAATTTCCTTTGACTCCAGACTACACTTGATGAAGAAAAATGCAGCTGGTCTGACATTCAACTCCCTCCGTGATAAACCAATGAAAACTGGACTGCACTGCATGAGAATCAAAAGATTAATATCAGATACTTACATAAAAGGCCACAAAATAACAATCAGACGGAAGACATATTTCTCTAACCCAACAAGCCCCTACATGAAAACCAACAATTAATATCGCTTATGAACAGGGGAAATGCTCAAGCAGTTTTCACAAGGTTATTACAATACTGAAGCTTACAAGGGACGCCGCAGGTACACCAATTTCTTCAACTACTTCACGAATTATGCTGTCAAACATCTCCTGAGAAACTTTCTGGTTAATAAGCTCAGAGCCTGTCAAGTCCTTGACATACTGATGGGATGTTATTCCAACTTCTTGGGGCTGACAACCATCAGAAATTCGACCATTAGGTCCAGATTATCCAGGTGATATTGTCTGAAAAAGGATAAAGAAGAACAATACTCTGCCTACAATCATTTAGATTCGATTACAGACCACAAGATACTGCTTATAAATGACTGGATGACATAATGCAAATATGCAGCAGCCAAAACAAAAGGCCAAATTGCAATGAACCATGCATTGCCAGACTAACTGCCCCCATCTATGAAAAGGAGAGGAACAAATTCTCAAATTCCAGACTCAATGACCTCAAGGGGTAGCTCAATCGGCTGTGAACCACACCTCATGAAGCAAAGGTCATTAGTTCGAATATCTCATTCCTTCTCCCTTGGGGTCTAAAAGAAGGAAAAAAAAAATCCTTATCCAAAAAATTCCAGACTCAATACCTCTGGATGACCCCCTGGGAAGACAAAGGATCTAGGAAATTCCCCAACATTACTACTCCTTCGCAACACAATTATTTTCTGGTCGGATGTCTCCACTATTGCACCATTACCGAGTGGACTTGAGGTGTGTTGACAACAAATAGAGTCATCTACAGGAAAAGCAAAGCTACAGATGCTCAAAAGATTTAAATTACATTAATAACCACTAAGAAACAAAGCTGTTTCTACTAAGCCATCCAAGTTGATTTAGCTGCTTCATATCATGCATTACCATAATCTAAAAGAACTTCAGCATAACGTTAGAAGTTACACTACCTCAAGATAATAAGGTTACATTCACATTTAATTTATTGCATCATCCCCATAGGATTTATAATTTCATGCTTTATTTTTTTGGATTAAATATATATTTGGTCTCTGTAGTTTATCATTTTATCAAAAAGCTCCCTCAATTTTCAAAAGTGAAAATTTTAGTTCACATGCTTTTTCTCTAAAAATCTAACGAAGTTTTCGCCATGTATATAAAAATCCATGTAAGACCCTGTAAAATGTTGCCACATGTATACTCTTACCATATTAGCATATTGCTTTAAGGAAAAAAGAAAAAAGAAAAAAAATGAGGGGTGGCGGTGGGGGAAAATCCCGTCTGCGGGCGGTGGGTGGGGGTTCCCCGACGACCCACCCCCACCCCGCCGAGGTGGTGGGATCCCCTATGGCCCACCCCATAGGGCAGGAGAGTGTGGGTCCTAGAACCCTCAACCTGCGGGTAATTCCCCTACTGCCACCCCTTGGGTTCTTTTATTTATTTTAAGGGATATGCTTATATGACAAGAATGTATGCGTGGCAACATTTACGGGTCATATGTGACTTTTTATACACATGATGAAAATTCAATTAGTTTTTCATACAAAGAGATGGACAGAATGACCATTTTAATAAATGTGAAAAGCACGTGGATCAAATTTGTCACTTTTGGAAATCAAGGAAGCTTTTTGATAAAACGGTAAATCACAAGGACCAAATATGTATTTAACCCTTATTTTTATATAAAACCACCAGGTGAACAACTCATAAATGGCTTGAAGTTTTGAGGAGATGAAGGATGCAAGATGAATAGCAACAGCAAATTGGTTAGTTACTGTGCAGTAAGGATTCAGTAGTAACATCAAAGTTGAAATGCTATATTAAAAAAAAAAAGTCAGCACATAAAATTTCAACCTTCAGGTAGATATACCTTCTGATGGGACCAAGAACTTTTCCCACAAAGGATTTAAGTTTGTCCCTACAAAAGTCCTGGTAACAAGTAGATGACACAGAATCATTACTTTGGGAGAAGAGTGCGCTGATAAGATCAAGAGAAGTTAATCAAAATGTTGCAGGAACTCACTACTATGGATATGTAAAACCAATACTTTACTTATTTAGTACAAATTCAGGGACTAAATAGCAATATAGCATAAAGGTAATTGCACATCATTTGATATTGGCATCTCCATACCAATTATCAGTGAATTGTCCTATTTGGTGGTTTACTTCTTTCTCATTAAAGAATAGTATTTCAAGTCTTTTGCAAATGATGCTTTCCATTATTAAATTTAAATTAATTACTCATGGGTCATCCAAATGCACCCCATTAGTTGACATACATGTTTCATACTACAAACTCCTATTGTGTGCCAACCAACCCCCCTAATCAAGGGTTATTAAGAACTGGCATTGCATTCTTGCATGCAAAATTGCAGCATTTGACATTTTAAATATGCTTTCGTCTTAAATATGCTCCACTAAGCCCACTGCAAGTGACTAGTAAATACTAACTAAAAGGGAAAAATGGAAATCTAAATATTTATTTCAAATACTAATTACTGTGAAGAAAAAACAATATGTAGAATATTACATCTAAAATTAGTCAATGGCAAAAAAAAAAAGTTGACTGTCTTATCAGGAGATGTGCTTGCATGCACAGCAGCTCATATGGCCACCCACACACACACACAACAAGAGAGAGAGAGAGAGAGGGAAAGAGAGAGAGAGAGAGGGAGAGAGAGAGAGAGAGAGAGAGAGAGAGAGAGAGAGAGAGAGAGAGAGAGAGAGAGAGAGAGAGAGAGAGACCGATAATCTGTCAAGCCAAGTTGAAGGCAAACGTGAGAGTCTTGGTTTGCTCCACCTCCATGAAGGAAGAAGCATCCTCCGTACTGAATAATCAAATATGGGGTTAAAATTTTAAGCAATAAAATTCTATAATAATTCACGGGCCTCAACATTGTGGTTGTGGCATCAACAGTTCAACACCTAAATGAAGAACTATGGAATCAGGATTTTTTTCCCATGCCTAGTTCAGAAAATAAAGCACTACATACAAAGATTTCATAGCATTATAGAAAAATGACAATGAAATATGGTCACTATCCTATTATGTGAGACCTAAAAAAGAAAATAATGTTAGAAGTTTGTATCCATAAACAAATAGCTATGATCTCTGAATGTCTCACTCTCATAAGAGACGTATTTTTTGTAGTAGAATTCCTATTTCACTACTACCTAATTCCTTCATTAACTGTGGTCCAACGCTCATCTTAGTTGTTTGCAACATGCGTAGCACAGTAATAATGTTAGTCAGGAAATCAAACAATCTAGTCATAAGTGTATAATGATAAATTTATGTTAATTTATACAAAGTAGATCACAATATATAGCATAAAAGAACACTCCAACTATTGCATACTAAAGGAGAAACTTGTACCCGAAATTTGTGCCCATTGAACAATGACTTGTTTTTCTGAAACCTCTGATCCCATATCTAAATGGAAACAAATGAACAAATGAATAACGGTACAAAAATTCAGCAATATAATTTAGGAATTGGTTTGATTTCCATGGAAATCCAATAAGTCCACTTTGATTTGAATAGTCTTAAAAATAACCCCAGTTATCTACAACATAACAGACATTACGCAACCATCAACTCTCAGTAAAACTAAAACCAGAATTATAATGCAACTAATCCAAGCTGGTTGTAATAGAAACCAAATAGCTCCATTTAAATGGGCAGGTGTAAAATCCACTGTAGAACACTGGCTGATTCAATTTCCCAAAATTGACAAATTTTGCGGAATCGACAACCTTATCCAGCGAAGCGATTGAAAAAATATTGAGCTTTATATTAAAATAAACAAATGTGAATTCAAGAAATTGAGTTTCACCTCAGAAATGGAATTTTCCAGGTCGGTGTCCGGATGGGGAATCCGATCGTATGCTTCATCAAAAACCACCGATACCTTATCCACATTCAAATACATTTCATTACTATGTTTGATTCTAACATCATTACACACACAGATGTAAGTAAAGAAAGAAAGAAAGAAAGGATGCGAGTTTTAAGAACCTGTGATTGTGAAAGACCAGCGGGGCACGAGAGAAGAAGCTTGAAAGGAGGACAAGGGTCACCGACATTGGCACTAGCAGAATCGGCTGCCTTCTCCATCGGAGTCGAACGGCACGCAAATTGTTTGTCGAAACGTCTTTAGAACTTTTTAGCATTTTGACTAGCCTTTTAGGCAAATGGCTCACGGCAAATGGCTCACGGCAAATGGCTTGTAATAGTGAAATTTGACTATTATAAGTCATTTTTCTTCTACAGGCGTAGTAGAATTTTTTTTATATATATTTTTTTATTTTTTATTTTTTATTGTGAATAATAAACTTTTCTTGGATATTTGAATATCTTTGTCTAAGATCTAGTCTGCTTAGAGCAGATCTGCTCTTTAACTATTTTTGTATATGGGTTAGTGGAAGAAGAAAGTCATAGATAACATTTTATTGTAAGAATTTTTGTTTCTATCTATGACTATGTAACCTCATAGCATGTGGCTACGATTTTGCAGAGCTTTATACTTTGTGATGTAAGAGCTTTATACTTGTGATCTTTGATCAATTAAATGCTCAAATCTTTAGTTAAAAAAGAAAAGAAAAAAAATATAGGCAGAAAAGCCTATTCACTATTCACACTACAAATAATTTTTTATTGTTTTCTTTCTTTTCATTTCCTCCTTTTACACTTTCTCTTTCCCTTTTCTTTTGGTCCATTCCACACAAAATAATATTTAAAAAAATAAAAAATAGAATAGAAAATATGTTAGATAGAGTATAGAAAAAATAATAGTTAAATAAAGAGTTGTACTTTTTCAATAACTACTTAGTTATTATTGTTGGAGATGCTCTTAAAGACTTATGTGTGATAGTGAAAATTTGCTCGTTTGGATGTGGGAATTTTTTGTATTTTTTAAAAATGGTGTGAATACATAGATAAAAGTTTTTAAAATTATATTTAGATAATTTGAAACACAAAAAACAAAATATGTTTGAAAATGTGAATTAAATTAAATATAATTCAATTATTCTCTTTTCAGTTTTCGTGTGTGAATTCCTTTTTTTAAAACGAATTCAGTTTACTTTAGCTGAATTAATTTGGAAAAAAGAAAAAGAAAAGAATTTTGAGTTTATTGACCCAAACATAAATTCAAAGAAAAAAAATTAAAATTGAGTTGGTTTTCGTGGCTTCCCATCAAACAATTAGATTTATGGAGATGCCAATGGGTGCAAAATGTTGAAAATGGATGTGACTTAGCAACGTAATCGCGTTTTTTTTTTTTTTTTTTTTTAAAGTTAATGTAGCATTTTTAAAATTATTATTAAATCAAAATCAAATAATAACTTATCATAAATTCAAATTTATTACAAATCTAATTATAATTTTAAAAATATAAAAAGAGCATCCCTAACATTACTCTTTAAAATCCATTCGATTGTTGTTGACGAATGTTGTTAGGCAAAATCGAAGCCATGGAACGTGGGCCTAGTGATTTGGATACATTGGATCTATCTTTTTGTGGTCGACTTTGATGTCATCAAGTGAAATCAAACCCATTTTACTCCCAACAAAAAAAAATAATAATAATATTAAGAATATATACTACTTTTTTATCTCACAATTATCCAATAATATTACTTAGTTGTCTCAATCAACTTATATATATATTTTAACAAAAACTAATTACAAGGTTGATTAGAATTATCACGTAGCATTATAAGATAATTATAAAATAAAATATAAGTTTGTAACATTACTCTTTTGTGCATAATTCTCTAAAGTAATAAATTTAAAATATCTTTAACAGAACAATTTCTTGTACTATTTTTTTTTTTTAATTTAGAAAAAGAAAATTATGTTTTTCATTTCTATTTTATTATTTGTGACTTTATGCAGTTAGGGGAAGTTTTTTTTTTTTTTTTTTGGAATATGTCCACACAAGAGGGGGAGTGAGGATTCGAACTAATGACCTCCGCTTTATGAGGCGTGGTCCTCAGCCGATTGAGCTACCCCTTGGAGACTGCAATTAGGGGAAGTAGAACAACATGACATGCCTTGACAGCTGCAATTATCATTATGGTAAAATGAGCACGCCGATGCGTTGAAAATACTACCACTTGAACACGTTTTCATGTTAGACAGTTTTTTAGGGTATGTTTGAGTTTATCATTTTAAAATGTGTTATTTGAAGATGAGATTTTTAAAATGCAGTTAAATGTTAGGTAAAATTGTATTTTAACCTTTGTACTTGTGTATTTTTAAAAAAACACTCATTTACTACGACATGAAAAACACAAATTTTTATTCGTTTTTAACTCGTAATTTTTAAACAACGCATTTTCAAACGATACACTTTTTGCGATTTGATTTAAAATTATACTTTTTAGAGAAAATTTCACTTATAATTTATGATCTTTTATTTTTTTTTTTCAATTTCTAACCTCTCCGTTAGAAATTTCCGTTAAATACTGTCAAAAATTTTAAAATACCTCCCATTTTTTATTTTTTGGGAAAAAAAATTTGCAAGAATTTAGGTGTTGATAAAAATTAATGGAATTTGTAAAATTACTCATACCCGAAAAAAATTGAAAGATGGATACCCTAAATTGACACGTTTTGAAGTTTGGGCACCTTATTTCAAAAATGATGAAATATCAAGAGTTATAAGTGAAGTTCTTCCTACTTTTTTTATCTACGAATCACAATACCAACGCACTCTTAGGGTGCGTTTGAGATTGCGATTTCGTAGACAATAAGTGCGATTTTAAACCAAATCGCAGAACATAGATCGTTTGGGAATTGCGTTTTTAAAAATTGCGATTTGAAAACGCAGAAAATCTGATTTTTCTAATCGCAGATAAGATGGTGCTTTTTTGAAAACGCAGAATTTTAAAAGGTAAATTCGCGATTTTAAAGGCTAAACTGTGATTTTGCCAAACGCTTAATTGCGTTTTTAAAAATCACTTTTTTAAATCGCACATTTTAAAATCGTTATTTTAAATCGCACTTTTTGAAATCGCAAACTCAAACGGACCCTTAATCTATTAAATTTATCTGTGTTATTATAAAATATTCTTAAACCCTGTCCTTTCATTTTATTTTGTCTTTGTAATTGTTAACTTGATGTTGTTAGTGAAATCAATCCCACGGTACGTAATTAACCTATGACTCTAGGGGTTTGTTTGGGTTTGCGATTTGAAAATGTGTGATTTAAAAATAATGATTTTAAAATGTGTGATTTAAAAAAGTGATTTTTAACAAAGCAATTAAATGTTTGGCAAAATCGCAGTCTGCCATTTAAAATCGTAGGTTAGCTTTTTAAAATTCTGCATTTTCAAAAAAACATTTCATTATCTGCGATTTGAAAAAGCAGTTTTCTACGTTTTTAAATCGCAATTTTTTAAAAACGCAATTTCCAAACGGTTTATTTTTTGCGATTTGATTTAAAATTGCAATTTTTATCTACGAAATCGCAATCCTAAATGCACCCTAAGCCGTAGGCATATAACACAATCTTTTATAAAGAGAAGGGTGTCCAAATGACGTGGAGTTTATTTATTGGGACTTATAGTATTTTTTGTAATTAATTCTTTTGATAATTTTTAATTAATAAGCTCCACATCATTTTATGAATAAGATCATATCAAATTCAAATAAAATGGATACTATCTATTTTATGGCTATCATTTAAAGTTGGTACATTTAATGGTGTACATAATTTCTCATTATTTAAATTTTTAAAAAACGAGTCAACGTTAATTTTATAGACACAATTAAATATATCAACTTTACATCTTAATCATGAAATAAATATTATTAATTTCATTTAAAATAGTGGGACTAATATTCCCGTGGAGGGACCTCGACTGGTACCCAAAAAGATATTCGGTCAATAAACGCAGGTGAGGGTGGAGGCAAGCAATTAAGGTTTGAAACCACAAAGCTGGCCAATAAAGGAGAAATGGATGGAACAACTGGCTCTCGTATTGGATAATTGATTGCACCCAGTACTCATCATCCTTTTTTTTTTTTTTTTTTTATTTTTTATTTTTTTTTATTTTTTTATCGCTTTCGACAGGTCACGAGAAGTTATTCACCGAAAAACAAGACAGATTTTGTCCAATGGTTCTCCCTGTTAGGTGGATCAAACCGATTAAGGGATTAGGATTAATCTTTATAATTATTTGTTTGAATATGAGAGAATTCGAACGGGTGATTATAAGAGACTATTTATAGGACTGATTAGATAAAAATTGGACTGTCCAATAACTTATTCGAGCAAGTGAGTTTCATAAGTAGTCTCTCACATGTAATTGCTCGAATTCTCTTAAATTCAGACAAATAATTATAGAAGATTCTGATCCGAACCAAACATGTCAACGCTATCTTTTTTCTACTGAGAAGTTACACCAGATCGAAAACAAGAAGTGGTCAAAGGTATTCTAATTTTAATAATTAAAAATATGGATTTTAACCATTTAACAAATAAATGATCATTTCATAATTTTCATGTAAGTCGAATAAAAACTTGTAATGTGTATCAAGAACTATGGCTTTGATTGTGAAAATTTTGTTTTCAAATATTTTATTTTTTATTTTTAAAATAAAAATAATAAAAAAAAACGTACGATTTTAAAGGCCGAACCATACTATTAAAGATCAAATTACGATTTTACCAAATATTTAATTGTAACTTTAAAAATCACATTTGTATTAACTGCGTTTTAAAATTGCTATTTTTTAAACCTATAAGTTTCGAAACACCTAAAAGGAAACAGAACACTTACAACATTGGCATCCATTTCACATTGTCTTCTAAAAGAAAATTTTGAAATCAGGAAAAAAAAAAAAAAGTCAAATAATGCTATACATCACTCATAATCCTAATGTTTATGTGACGTGATTTTTCTTAACAAAAAATAAAATAAAATTAACCTCCATATATCAAATACTATAGGGACTGAGGGCCGAGGGGCGCCAAGTATGATGAGTCCTAGATTTACTTTTTAAGAGTAAGTACACAAAGTAATTCTGCCTTAAAGAAATTCTCTATTAAAAAATAAAAAAAAAAACCCAATAGGACTACGCCAGGTAAACTTTAAGGGGAAAACGTGATAGGGAATGATGTGTTAAATTCCAATATAGGTCATATACTTGAATGATAATTCCTAGTTTTTTATTTATTTATTTTTTCCGAATTTTTGGATAATTCTAGTTCATCATAATTGTACACGAGAAAATGGGGCTCATCATGAACTCGTTGGGCCCATGCCAGATGTGAAGGCAAGAGTAGGCCAATTGCCGAATTTATGTTATTAATGACAGAAACGTGGTTCGTGGGGTGGGCCATGCTGGTCCGGGGGATTAAGCCGAATCCGGTAATAAGATTGTCTCCGCTTCGTGAAAGGGTTATATATATATATTATATATATATGTATGTTGCTTATGTTTAAGTGTACGTTATTTGTTATTCAAAAAAAAAAGAAAAAGAAAGAAAGAAAAGTGTACGTTATTTGACAAAATTTGAATTCAACGTCTATTCATTCAATATCCAATAACAAATTTTACTGGCACATAAGAGATATATGGTATGTAACATTTCTCTTTCGTAAAATGAAAAGAATTTTTTATGATCATCTAATAGATTAGTTTTATTTATTACTACTAGCTAAGAGAGCTTCTTTGTTTTTTTTTTTATTTCTTTTTGCTATATGCCATATCAAGGATTTGCCAAGCATTTTGTTAACCATGACTTCTTTTTGCTATATGACTTATATATATATATATATATATATATAGAGGGAGAGAGAGGGGGGTAATAATACATATTACATAAACATCTCACAAATGTCACACAAAACTGATGTGGCAATATCTAGTAATCCGGCCCTAGTCAATTTTGTAAGATATTTGTGAATCTATTTCATTATGTATTTTGAGAATCATGACCATAGATGTAATGACTCATTCCAACGACACGATCGATATTGTTCGTTTTTGACTCATTCGAATCAGACTTCTAGTTAGAAAGTTACCAATCCTGATACTACTATTACAGAAACACGTTAATTGCGGAGTTCTGATGGGTTCATGGTCATCACGTACGGCTTTCAAACACGTGTTAAAAATAATATGAATATAAATATAAGCACATCCTTATTCTCATACACAAGTGATGTGAAACGTCACAATGGAACTGGTCCAAATACTAATTTTGATAAACGTACATTTTAAATATATCTTTTGGAATAGAGTTTTCCTTTAAAATTGATTGAAAGAATTTTTTCTAATTTAATCTATAAAATTGTCATATGTATTCTTTTGCACGGAAAAATCAAGCACAAATTTTTTTAATAGAATTTTCTTTCAACTCTGGCTAAATTAAAAAGAAAGAAAAAAATCTTTCAACCTTCGATCTTTTTCCTGGGCAATTAGGTTAATAAGTTGACAAAGTTTCGAGGAGTCGTGCATGCAATGAATGCTCCTAGAAGCATCAAATCGATCTGTTCTTTCTGGGCAAGTTAATATGCATGTGAAAAAAGTTTTCAGGATTCGTACATGCAATGAATGCTCCTCCTTACAGCACAAAACGTTAACAATCACAAGGACAAAACCGCGTGATATCAAAGCCTTCACAGAATTTAGGAAAGAGAAATGATCAAGAACACTCGTAATGTTATAACAATGGGCTTGTTTGGTAAAGAACAAAACAGAATAGAGTAGTGAGTTGTTAGTTTTGAAATTAGTAAAAAGTGATGATGTGATATAAAATAAAAAGAATTTGTATAAAAAAGTGAAAAATTTTGTATTGTAGTGAATTTTTTTATTTGAATAATAATAAAAAATTATTGATGTGATATAAAAAGTGAAAAAAGTGAGAATATTTTGATGTTGATTGTTATTGGAAATTTGAAAAAGTGAAAAAAGTACGTCTACAGTAATGAGCACTACTCTATAACGTTCAAGCACTTAACAAACAAGCCCAATAGTACGACAATAAGATATATTGCAGTGAGATTCAAATATTGGGTCCCACCTCAATATGTCTTGTTGTTGTATTATTGTTGTACTCCAAGAGAGCAATGATCATTTTCATTTACGAAAAAAGCAACGTAAAGAAGCTTCGATCTTGTATCTATTTCTTCTTTTTTTTTTTTTAATGAAAAAAAAAAAAAAACAAATTAAAGCAAGTATCACAATCTATATAACTTAGATGATCAACAAAAAGCAAAACTTATAGATATAAAATGATAGCAATCCAATAGGATATGGCAGGCTTCTCGATCATCATTTCTGAAGCAGCTAGCACATCTTATTGGGATCGATTTCAACAATATTAAGACCCTAGTCTTGTAGTGTACATACAAATAATTGAAAATTAATTAATACGGCAATTCAGATTAAGAAAGCCTCGTACTTTGAGAGAAGTAGAAGTAGAGAAACTTTTCTCACTCTTGGAACTTGAAGGTGCTTGCATCCTCCTGCTGGTTGATCCAACCGAACTTCGCCATGAAAGGGTTTTCTAAGCGTTCTGGTGGGTACCCATTAATGCAGTCCTTCCACACATTTCCATCGCCCAAATCCCTGACCACCTCCCACAAACAGCTGTTGCATTTAAAGCCGGCACCAAAGCTTATCATAAATACTCTATCAGCTTTCTTCAGCCTTCTCTTCGCCTCCATGTACCCCAAAACATACCAAAGGCTACTCGCCGACGTGTTTCCGAACCGGTGAAGCGTCATCCTCGCCGGCTCTAGATCGTACTCGTTAAGGTCAAGGCTCATTCCGATGCCGTCGATGACCGCCTTTCCGCCCGTGTGGAGGCAGAAATGATCAACGCCGGTCTTGAAGTTCACGACCGTTTTTGTAGTTCCCCCGGTCTTGTTGGAGCTTCGGCGCATTTTCCGGACAAGATACAAGACCGTAAACCTGAAAAGCTCCCTCATCGGGAGAATCTTGGGTGACATCTCTCGTAAGTTGTCGAGGAAAGCGCGGGTGGCGGCTTTCGGAAGAGTTTTGCCGAGGTGGAACCCTACCTTTCCTTGCTCGTCTTCCATTTGCATGCAGCAGCCGTACGAGTCATCTCTAGCGCCATTGTGGGTTCTAACGAGGCACTTTAATCTGAGCATGGCTTTGTGTTTCAAGGCGCGTTTGTTGGTCAAAAGGATTGCGCATCCACCGGACCGGAACAAACAGTTGGAAAGAATCATCGATTTGTCGTTCCCGGAATACCAATTCGGGCTCAGAGACTCGGAAGTCACGACAAGAGCGTACAGATTCTTGTACGACTTAAACAGGTTTCTGACGAGATCGACGGAAATAAGGCTGGCGCTACACCCCATTCCGGTGAGGTTAAAGACTTTAATGTCCTCCCTCATTCTGTAATGATTGATTATCCTGGCGGATAAAGAAGGAACCGAGGAGAGCATGGAGACGTTGACGACGAGTACGTCGATTTCGGAGGGAGAAATTCCCGACCGGGCCAACAGCTTTGCCACGCTGTCCTCGTAAAACTCCTCCATCTCCGACATCCCATCAAGCAGCGTGGGATTGTTTTCCCTGGCGGAGAACACGACCCTCGGCCCGTACGTTTGCTCGCCAATGCCGGAGTTGACAATGGCTTTCAGGAGGAACTTGTACTCAGGGAGACCGAGATTTTTAGTCCTCTTCATTAGCTCCCCACAGAACTCCGTCCCTAGCATTCTGTCGTCGGTCGGCTTGTGGCATTCGTAGTCCAAAATGTAGCATTCTTGATCTCTTCTTGCCCCGGCCCACTTCCAGATCATGAACAGAATGTAGAACACAGGAAGTGCAATGAATAAAGTGAGCAGCTCCATGGGAGAGAGCGAAAGAGAGAGAGACGGTAGGATTTGTAGGCTTGGTTTAGGTTAGATGGAATTTGAGAGAATTGTGATAGATGATTAACTAGTAGGTCTTATATATAAATGGTATTTTATAATTATTTATTTGAATTCTCTTAAATTCGGGTAAATAAATTGTAGATAATTCTGATCGTATGTGTGAGGGATTAGGATTCCCTACAATTTCAAAAAAAATAAATTATAAATTCTGAAATTACGGAATTTAAGACGCACGCTTGGAAAATGCTACCTATTAAAAATAGGATCAGGATTCCCTACAATTTCAAAAAAAATTGAAATTCTAAAATTTCTTTGAAATCAAGCCATTTTTTCATCGAAATGACGTGAAAAATGATGCATATTAAAGATATGACAGGTTAATAATGAAACCAAAAAAAAAAAAAAAAATCATTCCAAAAGTGTTTTTTTTTTTCACTTTTGAAAAGACGCTTCTTTTTTATTAAATCGAAAGATAGATTTTTACTCAAAACTTTTATAATACATAAAGAGTAAGAAAAAACCTTTTGGAATAACTTTTTTTTTTTTTGGGTTTCATTGTTAACATATCATCTTTAATTGGTTTTAAAGAAATTTTAAAATATCAAATTTCTTTAAAATTGTAGAGGATCCTAATCCTTAAAAATGTGGCATCAAGACAATCGAAAGGAAAAGAAATTCTTTCAATTAAAATACTATTATTCATTTTTTGCAAATACGTTTCTTATTCAGAAAACTAAAAGGTAGTTTTTTTTACATGTCTACGTACATAAAAAGAGGAGGGAGAATTCGAATTAAAGACCTCTACTTTATGAGACGTGATCTTCAACCGATTAAGTTACCTCTTGGAGACAGCTAAAAGGCAGGTGAAACCTAAGTTGTTGCTCATAAATGGCATAATTTCTATAATTTGAAAATGTACAATTAATGCCCAATTGACCAATTCCATCACTCAACTCCCAACGAACTGATTTGCGTATCAATGGGGAGGGTGGGGGGTCAGAGTCGTCACACCTTAGGCGTGCGAGAGAGGAAGGACGAAGATTTCTTCCATTTTCTCTCCAAGCTCGGACCTTGCGCATCCGTCATGGCTTTCTTCAACTTATGGGATTTAATTAATTACTCATTACTTTTGTACTCCAATTATTGAATATTAATTTTATCGTATTTTTTAAAGGGAAGCTATCGACGTCGTTTCATTTAGTTGCTTACCCAATGTGGTTACCTACATTTAATTAAGATAGGTACTGGTAGATACATAGAATTAATTATATATATTTCATTATTTGAGAAAATAATGCACTTTCATGACATAATGCAGTGCATTATGAGCTGCTATATATGGTCCAAATCTTTTCCGCTTCACTCATTCTTATAAATTGCTTGATATTATAGAGCTTTTAATAATTAAATATAAACATTACATATAAGTATAGTTTATATGTTTAACAAAATTACAGCTTGCTGGCACGTACGTATTAATACTTTCTCTTATTATATTGTTTTTTTTAAAACAATTAATAACCTTATCGATAATTGAAAAAGACTCCAAAGATTAACACTAAGGAACAATAGATTCTTTATAAACAATGTAAGAGATTTCAACCGTATGGTATTTATGACCTGAGTTATAGTCGCTTTTCTTAGATAATGAGCTGCTGAGTTTGCTTATTTATGTAAAAAACAACACGAGAGAACAGTAAAAAAACTTAATTCTTCTATGATGTTTTTGATGAAGTGTCGAAATCTATTGAAGACAGGGATTCTTGAATCGATATATGTTAACACAAAAAATCGTAAAAATGTTATTTTTTTTTTGTAAGTAAAAAATGTTATTTCTTTAATGACCATACTGTTGCTTTGATAAATATATGTTGTGGGCCTAGGGCACACAGGACAAATACATATATAAAGGACGATAGCTTTTAGCACTTTAGGCTTCTTCTTTTTTGCTAGCTAATTAAAGCATTCGGGTTGGACTTTGCCACTTGCCAGTGTTATTTTCAATGGTCCTACAAGGCATTTATGGCTTGGACTCGTTTATCTATTAAAATGTGAATTATTTTTTTTATTTTTATTATTGTTATTATTCCACTTTGCTTTCAAAGCTTGGGACCCAACTAATTTCGATTCAAGCTTTAAAGGCCTGTTGAGAAATTGGGCAATCTCATTACCAATAGTCAGCGCTAGTACCTATACATGCATGCATGTCAACAATAAGTAAACAATTAGTCTGTGACAGACTAGTAATTGTTTTTTTTTTTCCTAACCAAACTACAGCACAAAAAAAAAGAAAAAAAAAGGGATTATATGGGGACATCATTCTACTATTGATCTTAATAAAGAAGAAGATAAGAGTAGTATTAAAAATGATTCTAAACATAAGATTGGTAGTGACTCACTTGACGAGATGGTGTGTACAAAAGTTTGCACTTCTTAAAACTTTTTGCAGCATTTTGATCTTGAAACTCATGCTCTTACAATTATAGATTTAGTTATATTTACTCAGTGCAAAGAAGATAGCTTTCACATTATCGGTCAATGTGCAGTGAATGTGGCTTTTACCCTGTTAGGTTATATATTGTACATTGTGCTACATTGGTTGAGTGTTGTTTTTGTATTAGTCGCCTTTATATATAGACTCTTCTTGTAAAGTATTGTGTGCTATTTAATATATAATCTTTTTCTCTACATGGTATCAAAGCTTAGGTTCCATGAAGTCGGAAAATTCCGCCCGCCATCATTTCCTCCTTTTCACAACGCTCCCAAAGACTCATATCTCCTCCCTGCCCCCCTCTCGTCCCCTCTTTGGTGATATCTTCCCATAGCCTTCCTCACTTGAACAACACTCTTCTGATGCTCTCAAAGCCACTCCACTCAAGTCCCCAAATTCTTTTCAATCCGACAATCCCACCTATACTCCATTACTTGACCTTCGTCGATCCACTTGGATAATATCTCTCCCATCCCATCTCTAGGATTTTCATTGCTTTTAGCCTTAGCTGCTTTGTATGAACCTCTCGTTCTTATTGTGAGACTTTCACTAACCCTCTTTGGCAGGCTGCAATGAAAGATGAACTTAATGCTTAATACAATAATCATACCTAGGATATAGTTAACTTGGCTTGCCTCCATGAAAGTTTGTTGTTGGGTGTAAGTGGGTCTACAAAATTAAAACTTGTTCCGATAGTATTGTTCACAGGTACAAGGCTAGACTTATAGCCAAAGATTTTACTTAGGCGTACGGTGTGTATTATGAAAAGACATTTGTTCCTGTTGCTTGCCTCTCTTTTGTCTATGCTCTTTTGGTTGTTGTTGCTTCTCACCTTTGGTCTTTTTTTCAAATGAATGTAAAAAATGTCTTCCTTAATGGCGATTTGAGCAGAGAAGTTTATATACAACCACCTCTTGGAATTTATCATCCTCCAAACAAGATTTGTCGTCTCACTTGAGCTCTATATGGACTTAAGCAAGCTTCCCGAGCTTGGTTTGCTACATTTAGCACCATTGTCTCTAGTCTTAAATACTCCATCAACTCCTAGATTTAGCCTTATTTCTTAATTGCATAGACTGAGGGACCATTCTTCGTATGTTGTATGTTGATGATATGATTATCACTAAAGATAACCTCGTTGGTATTCAGGAGCTAAAACAATTTTTCAGTCAGCATTTTGAGATGAAGGATCTTGACTCTCTCGGCTACTTTCTTGGTTTTGAGATTTTCTATTTTTCTGATGGTTACTATTTAACACAAGCCAAGTACATCTCTAATATGCTTTCATGAGCCAATCTCACAGACAATAAGGTTGCCAACACACCGATTGAACTTAAAACCTCTTTGTGATCTTTCTTTGTATTGGTATTTGGTTGATAGTATTGTTTATCTTACTTGTCATTTGAGCTGATATCTCATATGTTGTCCACCAAGTGAGATGTTCACGGTTCCCCCATGCTCCACCCATTTTGTTGTCGTGCTTTGCATTCTTCGCTACCTCAAGGGACATTATTTTATGGTCTACGCTTCTCTCTTAGTCCCATTTTCAACTATGTGCTTATATTGATGTCGATTAGGGAAGTGATCCTACATATTACCGCTTTACTATTGGTTATTGTTTCTTACGTGACCATTTCTTATTTCTTGGCGAAGTAAGAAACAGATTGTTGTTGCTCAATCTAGCATTGATGTAGATACTGTGCTTTAATTGACACCACCTCAAAGCTTCTATGGTTTCGATGGCTATTACAAGATATGGGTGTCTCTCTCTCCTCTACTACTGCATACTGCGACAACATGAGTGCTATTCAGATTGCCCATAATGATACTTTTCATGAACGATCCAAACATATTGAAATTGATTTTCACTATGTCCGTCAGCATCTTTTTCAGGGCTTACTGCAGCTTCATTCCATTATGTTCCATGATCAACTTGCATACCTCTTCACAAAGTCACATTTTCCAAGGCGGTTTCGCGATCTTGTCTCCAAGCATAAGTCGGTCTCTCGCATTTCATCTTAAGGTTGAGGGGACTCTTAAGTCATTAGTTATTAGTGTGTCTATCTGTATTATTGACCTCTATAAATAGGCTTTTCCTATATATACAATATTATGTGCGATACAGTATAAAAAATAAATTGTAAAAGAAATATAGATAAGTCAATCTTTTATAACCAGAATGTTGCTTTGTTACTAATTGTCAAGTCTCTCGCATATGATGCGGATGCCTAATGATCAGTTGGGCATCCTTTAAGCATATCAATTCACTGGTATATATGCTTGGATAATGTTCGTGGGCCGAATGCTCTAACAACAAATACATCAACACGACATCTTTCAGCTAATTAAAGAGTTCGGGTTGGACTTTCTCCAGAGTTGTTTCATGGTTCCACTAGTCATTTATGGCTTCGACTCGCTTAGTCAAGCTTATTGGACCCAACCAATTGCCTGTCAAGCTTTAAAGTCCCGTTGAGAAATTGTTCAAGCTCATTCTCAATAGTCAGCGCAAATACCTAGACAAGTACTCAACAATGACAATTAGTCTCTGACAGACTTGTTTACTCTCTGCAAAATCATGCTCTTGCATGCAAGAATAGATTTTTTCTCGGTGCAAAGGAGACGGTAGTACTCCATGCATGTGCATGTAGTCAAGGTGGCTTTTATGTGGGTTTAATATGTGTTTTTTTTTGCTTTTGTTATCATTTTATGCGACAATATTAAGAGGATTAGTCACTTGTTTATTCTATTCACTGTTATATATATATATATATATTTTCGCATTATTGTTTTTGTTTTGGTTCTATATATTGTTGAAAAGGTCACAATTTTTTTCGGTTTTTGGTTATTTTTCTTGAACATTCTCCATTTTTCCTTGCTTTTGAATCAAAAATGAAAAAATCCTCTCTTTAACACTTATCTCTAATTCAATTAGAGAAAAAAAAAAAGGGTGGCTTTTACCCAAAAATCAACCAAAAAAAACACCACTGAGTAGGTGCTAAATATGAGTACTTTCTAAGGCCAATCCCATTCGCCGGAAGAAATAAGGAAAAAAGAAACCCGATCGACTGCATATATAATATATTATTTTTGGGACGTTAAAGGGACCGGAAGACCAAAGCTTAATTAAGTTAGGTGAAAGAACTAATTAGAAGGATGTGGATATCGTCACTCATCATACAATATTATAATAAACCAGTTTCTGATAAGTATATATCTGGACTCAGCAATAATCCCACTTGTTGCTGATCCATTATTTCGTACATGCATGCATGCATGGCTCATAAATCTCAGCTCCCACCTCATCACCTGCCCTCCCCATAATTTCTTTTGTCCCAAGGAAATGATATAACTTTAATTACGTGAAACGGACCTAAGCAAAAAGGATTAATATGATCCATGCCAGAAAGATATGTAAAACTACAGAAAGAAAGTGCATGAAAGAGAGATGCTTAATGTAATAATTAAGTATATTATTCCATCAGATTCGGCTAATCCGATCCACTGGCCGGATAGTTAGAAAGATTTAAAACTACGAACAAACAACGTATCCATTAATTGGGCTAATTCATTGACTTACAAAAGCACAATAGCACATGCAGGAATCAGGATATCTGTTCTGCAGTCAAATTTGGCTAGCTAGCTACTAACTACTAATGAGTTGACTTGGCTACTAATTACTAATGAGTTGACGTTGGGTTCCACAAGAACCCTAGCTAGTAGGTAGTCTTTGAATATATATATATATATACAATTGACAGGAGTAATTTGCTCGAATTTGAATCACAAAACATGTAAAAAAGAATGTCCATTTTACTAAGAAACGTTTAGTGTTTCCTTTTAAATGTGAAGGCCGTGTCTAAAGATTTTAATCATTAAATTAAGCAATTTTAATTGTTGTCTACTTTGCACTGCACGAAATTCGGTTATTTGTGACAGTGAATGTCGTCTGCACAAATATATAACGTGTAAGAAAGAAAGAAAAAGAATTAGGGCTACATCTTGTTATATTGAACAATGTGGAATCGTATTAAGAAATCACTTATACATAGAGGAATTCAGGTATATTAATTAGTAAACTAAGAAAGGTAGACAAAATAAGCTAGGGCAGGGACGGAGCCAGCTTTTAGGTTTTGGGACGCCAAATTAAAAAATAATAATTTGGGGGGCCAAAACTATAATTTTTTAAAAAAATAAGGGTAAAAATTAATTAAATTTTTTTTTCTTTTTTTTGGGGGAGACCTTTGGCTTGGGGGGGCCTGGCCCCCCAAGCCAAAGTGTGGATCCGCCCCTGAGCTAGGGGATTGATGATAACTTATGCCGAAACTATTTTTTTAAAATTATTTTACACCTAAATAAACGGAGCATTAGAAGAAAATTAAATCATAGCTAATATGATTGAAATTTATTCTAACATCGTCGTTGAAAACTCAAAAGTTGTCGCTAATAATTATTAGCGACGACATTCTTTGCCGAAACAAGAATATATATATATATATATATATATATATATATATATATATATTAGCGACGACCAAACTGTTGTCGAAAATATTAATCTTTTCTCGATCTCAACCACAACATTAATTATCGCTAATAATATTACTTAAATTAAAGGTCGTTGCTAAAAAACTACAAATGAGCAAAAAATCGTCGCTAGCTAATACTCTCCTATTAGCAACAACGTAACTGATGTATAGTCCCTAATTTCTCACTGTAGATTCGCGTCATCGCTTATACTCAAACATTGGCTAGCTACAACGACGTGTCGTCCTCAATAGTAAACATTATCAACGAAGCTTCATCATTCTTGATAAAGAGCTTTACCAACGACAACGTCGTCGTTGATATAAATTCTATTAGCGAATATTCAATATATATCTTCCGATCTGTTTCTCTTTGTTTTTCATCTATTTACTTGATCCTCCTTTTGTTGTGTTTCCCGCAATATAAATATAGCTACTTTGTTAATTTGCCCAAATTTAAAAATCTCATTCTAGTGCTAATTTCCAACCTGTTTCTGTGATAATAAATCTTACATCTTATTATTAGAAGAAGAAAAAATAATCTTATATCTGATTATGCACATGCAACATAAAATTTAATTAAATAATTTAATTATGCAAGCAAGTCAATTATATAAATTTTTACTGTCAAATAAACAGCTCAATTACTTACATAATTTTGTACAATGGTGGAAGTGATCACTTTAATCTTATTTTTGGGGCTATATAAAATTATATAACGACTTTAATATTTTATTATAATTACCATCCAACTTGCTATATATATGTAATGTTTGCCGGAGGTTTTATACCAAACTTTGTTCAAGTTTTGTCTAATTAAAGCTTTTGAAGTCTCACTAACTCAAAGTCAAATGGATTAGTTCTAGCTCAATGTCTAGCTCAAAGTCAAATGGATCATGTAATTAATTAACGAGGGATAAAGACAAATGAATGAATAATGCTATATACTACAGTACCACATCAACCCAGTGGTCGGAATAGTGGTTGGATGGAATATAGTATGTAACCCTCATTACGGGAAATGCTAAAAATCCTCCCCTCATCCTCCATTTGTCCACCTCTTTTGCTTAAAAAAATTGATTTTAAGCAAAAAAGTGTCTCTGATGTAAAATCAATTTTTTTTATTGTAAATGGAGGATGAAGGGTGGATGAGGGGTGCATGTGTAGCACCCCTCTTAATTATTTTTGAGAAATGTTATTTAGTAGATTGTTATACTATTGAGATGATGTAGCAGTAAAAATTAGCCTGTAATTTTTATTTTTTTATAAGCCTTTACTGATCTAATTAAAAACTACTTTTTACTGTTAAATTTGCATTTCCCAAAATGAGTAGATCGATGAACCGTTTAAGCCTATCGCATATCATAAGAGGCCTTAATTAGTAGCCAAACTAACTACAAAGACTGGTGCACGATCTAAACCAATCCTGTACGTGTAGCTGCTCGATATGATCTATGAGCTTCAAGAGGTCCACCGCACACTGGACTCTTTCTCTAGGCCACCATTTTGTGCATTAAGAATATATAGGGCTTTGAGAATATTTTTCCAGCCCATTTGGGCATGGATGCATGGTCCTAAGTCTCACTGTCTCAGATATATATATATATATATATATATATATATGAACACTGGCAGGATCCACTTGGGAATTACAGGTAAGATCAGCATGGCAGCTAATGTAATTTTTGTACGCTGCTGGGCCTGCCAGGCCAGGCGACAGATCGACATATAGAAAGTAGCAAAGAAAAGCCAACATACAGAAAGAAAACAAGAAAAGAGATGAAATCGAAGATTACTTACAATTTTGGGGGGAATTAAGGGCAGCTGAGCAGACCACTGAGAAACAAAGCCACGGTTAATTGGCTACGAGGGAAGTATAATGATGATATTGATTCTGAAGAGACTTTCTCTAGCTAGCTAGTAGTAAAACGTCTTCTATTAAAATTTAAAGCTGTGTTAGAATAATTCAATTAATAATAGATATCTTCTTTCTTCATAGCATGTATATATAGATCAAGAATAAGAATGGCATACCTTCATTATTCTCAAGACAACCCTCCAATTTTTGTCACTTGTAAATGCCCAACATTACAGAAGAAAAACAGTATTTTGTGTGTATCGACTCTTGAGAGACTATTACCCTTAACTCTAATTTCAGATATTGACAGAATGAAGTCTAATGGGTGAACTTCACTTATATATAGGGTGAGGGTAAAAGCTTCGTCATGTGTCCACAAACATTGGTCTATCTCATTATGGGCCTAAAACTAAATAAATAACTATGCTAGTCCACTCAAAACTCAAAATTAAGGAATAAATCCAACAAGCTGTTCTTGGATTAGCCAGTAGCTTGGATTTTGAACTATTTCATTGACATAAAGACCTACTTGCTAGAAAAGCTAAAAAAATCCCCAAAAAAAGATAAGAGCTTCTTCTATCCAAAACTCTCTCTATTTTTTTTTTCTACGAGAATACTCTACTTACTTAAGTATCGGAAGATAGTTTTATTCTTGTCTTACAGGTGACTCGTCGTCCAGTCGGTCATGCGAAAATCTGCTTATGCAAACTAGCAAAGCAAATACTTGTTTTGAAGATGCCTGGTATAGGTAAAATGGGAAGCTTTGGCTAATCTCAGGAGAGGTACATTGGGCATGGGTTAGAAAGTTTGACCATGAGTCAGGCAAACCAAAGAGCTCTCTACTCATAGGTCACTTCAATTTGAGTTCGAGATTGTATCCCACAAGTTAGAAACAAAAAAGAAGAAATGAAGAAAGTGTGTTATGCTTCCATGGTTAATTGGCATGTATCCCACGAGCAACGATTGTTTTTCACTAAGGAAAATCATCGAGCACGTATCTTGCACAATAAATCGGTGAAGATCAATTCATTCGAGAAAAAAAAAAACAAAAAACTTGTAATCTTATTAATTGTCCCCTTCATATCTATGTAAAAGGTTTATCATGTATATCACAACAAAAATTATCATAAGAAGTACAAAAATTATCATAGAGACCACATTTGAGGACCAAGGTGGTTGTCTCACCTCTACTCTGTTCAAGCTCTTGTAGAATAGGTCTTCTTCTTTTTTTCTTCACGACAACATGCACAACCCACGACTGTGTTTTGATTTTCAGTGAGGCAACCCACTTTTTTTGTAACAGGTGGATTAACTGTTACTGAATTCTGGGGTTTGGATTGCAGAATTGTAAATGGAAATGGAATGAAATGATGACTTAATGGAAAAAATGGAGAACAGTAAATTGATGAACGAAATCTGTATGAATTTGGACAATCCTAGGCCTTACATAACCCTTAAGATAAACTCTAAAGTCTTGTTTGGTTTGCGAAATGTGCGTTTTATTAAGAAAATGAATAATTATTATTGGAAACGAGGAAGGATGAAATAGAATAATTATTCAAATTCCTTAATTTTGAGACAACACATATACCACAATTGGAATTGACCCAAAATTACTAAAAAACCTACATAATTTTTTATTTAAAAAAAAAAAAAAAAAAAACTCAAATCTTAATAAATAAATAAATAAATGTTGGACCTTAGATCTGTAGCCGATCTAATCTAAATTCTTTGTTTTTTTTTTAATTCTTTTTTAAAGTTTAATTTGGAAAAATTAAAGAAAAATATGATTTTTTTTTTTTTGAAAAAGATTGTCTATTCTTCTAAAAAATGAGAGGAATAGCTTGCTCTTCGTAAGTAAATAGTTATTCTCATGGAATAACAATTTCAATGAATAAATCCCTACCAAATAAAGGAATAGCTATTCTAATGGAATAGTTATTCCATTCCAATGACTTATTCTGCGAACCAAATGAAGCCTAATAATTGATATGGGCTTTATTAATAACTACTAAACCCAAGCCCATCCAGCCCCCTACTAAAACTAAGCTCAAGCAGCCCACTAACACTAATGGTAATCCAGCCCACTAACATTAATGGTACCGTTACATTACCCTCTCCTTCAAGCACCTTAAATAACAAAAAAATAAAATAAAATTGTAAAACTGTTGCTTGTCCACTTAAACGACACAGTCGATAAACAAAACGCAAGTTGCCTCCAGCTGTCTGCCACACTTTTTCAACTTCCTTCTTCCACTGCCACGTAGCAGCTTATCTGTACACATTGGAGCTTCTATGTTCTTCTCTTCCTCTTCCTTGTTCATGTCCACGCTGCAGCTTCTACAAGAGGAAAGCACCGGATTACTGCGAGTTATGGTGGAGAAACTCGGTGCTAAAAAATGGTTGATCTGGAAGCTCAAAGCCCCACGTGCCCTCCTCCGACCCCTGTTGGTCGGCCGCCCACCAGATCGTCCGAGTCCCGGGCCCGCCTGCTCGGCCTCGCGGACAATCCAGTTCGCTGTCCGGCTCGGCTCGGCTCCGGCGACAGCGAGTTGCCCATTCTCTACGCCAGCATCGACGTGCCCTGGCGGCGCTGCCTCCTGACCGAATTTTTCCCCGGCGGAGCACGTGGAGGTCACCGCCTCACATTTTGGCGCTTCCTCTTCAGCCGCCACATCCTCTTCTTCTTCCACTTGCTTCCAACGCCATCTGTACTTCAGGACAACAAAGTCCACCCCATCCTCATTCGAGTACTGAGACACAAAGGAACTTACAGTGTGAATTGAAGCCTCCAGAGTCCAGACGTTGATGCGGTGCCTCCAAGTCCAAAATCGCAGCCCGTAGCAGATTATGCATTCCCGAGTGAGTGTGTCGGAACTCGGAACTCGAAATTCAAATCCGCCCTTTCATCACACAAGTTCGCAGGGCCGCCTAGAGACTTAACAGGCCGGGCCCCAATTTAATAAGGCCCAATTAAAAAAAAATATATATTTCTAGAAAAAAGAAAGGCCCTAAAATTAAAAAATGCTAAGAAAATATGGTAAGTCTCAAAAGTTATGAAGGCCTTAATTACCAAAATTAAAGGTTTTAAGTTAAATCCAACCTTCAAAGACAAAAGAGAAAGGAAATAAATAAATACTAAGAAGATATGAAAAGTATATTTCTAGAAAAAAGAAAGGCCCTAAAATTAAAAAATGCTAAGAAAATATGGTAAGTCTCAAAAGTTATGAAGGTCTTAATTACCAAAATTAAAGGTTTTAAGTTAAATCCAACCATCAAAGACAAGAGAAAGGAAATAAATAAATACTAAGAAGATATGAAAAGTTTCAAAAGTCTAACTTTTGAGGCCTTAATTACCAAAATTTAAAACCTTAAGTTAAGTCTAACGTTCAAAGACAAAATAGAATGAAAAAAATAAAATAAATAAATGCTAAGAAGGTATGGAAAGTCTCAAAAGTCATGAATGCCTTAATTATCAAAATTGAAGGCCTTAAGTTAAGTCCAACATTCAAAGACAGAAGAGAAAGGAAAAAAATAAATAAATGCTAAGAAGATATGAAAAGTTTCAAAAGTCATGAATGCCTTACGTTAAGTTCAACGTTCAAAAACAAAATAGAATGAAAAAAATAAAAAAATAAAAAAATAAATGCTAAGAAGATATGTAAAGTCTCAAAAGTCATGAATGTCTTAATTATCAAAATTGAAGGTCTTACGTTAATTCCAATGTTCAAAGACAAAATAGAATGAAAAAATAAAATAAAATAAATGCTTAAAAGATATGGAATGTTTCAAAAGTCATGAATGCCTTAATTACCAAAATTGAAGGCCTTAAGCTAAGTCTAATGTTTAAAAAAGACAAAATACAATGAAAAAAAAAAATCTAAAAAGATATTGAAAGTCTCAAAAGTCATGAAAACCTTAAGTTAAGCCCAACGTTAAAAAACAAAATAAAATGAAAAAATTTAATGCTAAGAGTTCGTTTGGGTTTGCAATTTCAAAAAGTGTGATTTAAAATAACGATTTTAAAACGTGCAATTTGAAAAAAATGATTTTTAAAAACGCAGTTAAGCGTTTGGAAAAATCGCAAATTAGCCTTTAAAATTCTGCGTTTTCAAAAAAACATCTTAACTGCGATTTGAAAATGCAGATTTTTGTGTTTTCAAATTGCAATTTTTAAAAACGCAGTTCCTAAACAATTTACGTTTTACAATTTGGTTTAAAATTGTACTTATTGTTTACGAAATCGCAATTCCAAAAGCATCATAAGAAGATATGGAAAGTCTCAAAAGTCATGAAGACCTTAAATTAATTACCAAAATTCAAAGATAAAATAGAATGAAAAAATAAAATAAAATAAATACTTAGAAGATATAGAAAGTCTCCAAAGTCATGAAGGCCTTAATTACTAAAATTGAAGGCCTTAAGTTAAGTCCAATGTTCAAAGTAGGCTTGTCAATTTTTGACACGACCCACGAACCAGGCACAAACATGACATGAAAATACAGGGTTTGGGTTTGACATTATTAGGTTCGGATCATAATCGGGTTGTGCCGTTTATAATCGGGTTTGGCGAGTCAACCCACGAGTTAACCTGCGAACACAATTATGACATGGTTCCATTAAAAGAAAAAGAAAAAGTGAATTAGTGAAGAATAGAGAACTGGAGAAGTGATAACCCTAGCCGCACGTCTTTTGAGTTTTGGCCATTTTCCTTTTCCTCATTTCTGCCTTCACAGCATCATAGCTTCACTCGTTCACCGTTCACGCACGTAGCCAGCAGCCACGGCCCACGACGCCTCATCGGCTTCAGCCTTCACGCGACGCACTTCACACTTCAATTCACCAGTTCACGCCTCACGGCCATGGCTTGGATGCCATGGGCTTCACGCTCGTCTTCTTCAGACAAAGACGAAGATGAAGATGATCCTTCTTCTCATTCGGATGAAGCTTCTTCAGAGCTTCTTCTTCGGACGGGTTACCCAGGTTGTGTTCGGGTTTAAGGATTCAACCCGATTAATAATTGGGTCAAGTTTGTGTTGGACCCGATTGTGTAATCGGGTCGGTCGGTTTGACACGAACCCGACCTGCCAAATCGAATTGCCAAGCTTAGTTCAAAGACAAAATAGAATGAAAAAAAAAATTATAAAATAAAAAAATTATAAAATAAAAAAATCTAAGAAGATGGAAAGACTCTAAGTTTCCATTTCAAATCATTCTCTTTATAAGATCCTATAAAAAATTCTACTTTTTATAAGTTTCTATTTTTTTTATCTCAATTTCCCTATTCAAATCTTATTCGAATTTGAATTTATCTCTTCTTCTCAATTTTCATTATTTCCCAAAAATTTACTATTCAATTCCTTAAAATCATTCCAAAATTTTTTATTTTCAGAACTAAAAGTTTTAACATAAATTTTACAAATAGAAGAAAGTGTTTTAATTGACACATTAAATTATATAAAAAGACTTGAGGTAAAAAAAAAATTATATAAAAAGACTTGATTCTTTTTCTAATGCAAGTATCGCTTATAGAATTTTATTGACAATACCTGTTACAGTTGCTTCTGCAGAGAGAAGTTTTTCAAAATTAAAATTAATAAAAACCTACCTAACATCAACAATGTCATAAGAAAGATTAAATAGATTAGCCATATTATCAATTAAAAAGGAAATGTTAAAAAAAATTCGAATATAAAAACTTAATAAGTAATTTTAGATCTCAAATAACGAGAAGAATGAAATTTAAATAAAAATATAATTTTATAAATTTAAATAAAAGGCCTCACTTAAACTTTTCGCAAACCCCAAAATATACTGAGTCGGCCCTGCAAGTCCGCTGCATCCGGATAAAGAACAACCAAATCTGGAAAGAGCTTCTCCACGAGAGATTCTGAACTCTGTGGATGTGGAATTTCGTTGAATAGTTAGTAGGTGGCTTCAACCGCATCTGTTTCTTCATCTCTCTTCTCCTCTTCTTATGTCTTGAATTGTTCTAGGTTTTCTACCTTCTCAGGAATTGGATGTAGCTCTTCAAACTCGATGGAGTCAATCGCTAGATGAACTGCCATTGTCTCGTCGAGCGTTTCTTTCCCATTCATGGCCAAATGTTCCGCCTCCAGAAACAATTTGTTGAAGAGTTTATCTTGCCTCTCCTCGAACTCTCTAAGGCGTTTATCCTGTCTCTCAAAAATTTCATCCAATTTTGCCATAACCGCCACTAGAAGTGAGGCTCTGGCATTGTCTAGTTGTTGCTGCTCAGCTTGTTTCTTTCGCAAACACTCAAGAACTCTAGAGATCTCAATCTCGAATAACGGAAGATCGTCGTGTCGATTCGTGGTCATTGGAAAAAAGAATTTCATTGATCTAAGCCTCTGATACCACTTGTAAAACAGTTGGATTAACTGTAACTGAATTCTAGGGTTTGGATTACAGAATTGTAAATGGAAATGAATGAAATGATGAATTGATTGAAGAATTGGAGAACAGTAAATTGATGAACGAAATCTGTATTGAATTTGGAACAATCCTAGGCCTTGTATAGCTAGCCCCTAAGCTAAACTCACATAATTGATATGGGCTTTATTAATATCTACTAAACCCAAGCCCATTTAGCCCACTACTAAAACCAAGCTCAATCAGCCCACTAACACTAATGGTACTGTTACATTTTTCTTGTTTTTCGGTCATTTCTGTTGTATTTGCCTATTTGGGTGTCTACCCACAAAATTTCGCCGGTCAGAAATTTCGGGATCAAATTACCGTCCGGCGTCCGCAAATATTGTCACCACTGTGGCAAATGGTTCACCGTCCGGCTCTCATTAGTCCGAGAGCCAAAACCGCAGCTGAAACACTCTGCTCTAACAAAAACATAACAATTAAATTTTAAATTTGGAGTTTAGTAGATGTTGATAGGAGGATTAGAAGGAGCAAAAAGTAAAATAAATCAATAATAAAAATGGGATTATAGTATTATAATATTAGTATGAGTATTGTGGATGGAAAATTGTGCATTAGGGGTGGCTCCATAAAAATTGAGGCATAAGGCCCAAAAAAAAAGAAAAAAAAAAAGGGGATCTTTTTTTAATTTTAAAATATCAATATAATAAAATTTTATATTAAATATTGTTTAAAAAAGTAATGGTATTTGTTAGACTTTTATATGATTGACATATAATTGGAATAGTGTGGCTGTGAAAATTGGCCCTCGATATTTTTTAATTTATTTATAAGTGCAGATCCAATATCTAATTTTCATTGTCACAATCATAAAAGAGTCTATTATATATCATTACTCTTAAAAAAGTTATTTTTCAAATCAATCTTCTAGCTTTTTTAGATGTAAAATTAATCAAATTTTCATATTCAAGTTTTGTTAATATGTTATTCTCAAAAGATAATACGGGTAATCTATTTTATTTTTCTAGTAAGATCAACAAGTGTAGATAGGATTTAGGAAAAAAGTACACATACGCCCCCTCAATCTATCACCTCATTGTTAATATCTCCCCAAACTACCAATTGTATTAATATCGTCCCTCACAAACTACCAAAAAATATTAATGCACTCCAATGATTTAATTAGTTGTGTATTAAAATCAATTAAACGTGATTAAAACTCGTAACAACAACCAACTCAAATTAATGGTGTTTGATAGTAAAAATAATATATAAAATATCAAAGAAATAAAGAATGATAGAACTGAGAAACTAAAGATTTAAAGTGATGAAAGACAATAAGAGAAAAAATAAGTATAAAAAGAAAGTGTGTCGTGCTTTAATTTGAAATTTTTTAAGATTTCAAACATGCTAAATAATTTTTTATTCTTTCTAAACCCTCATATAATGTCAAATTGTCTCCTCTCATTTTGTTTTTCTTGAAGCATTTTACCTTTTTTTTGGTAATTATATTTAATATAGAACAAAGTCTAGAAGAGCTTCATCTTTGGTACGACTCTGGGTTGACGATGGACATGTGGTAGAGCTTCATGGTGGAAGACAATAAAGAGCTTACTGGTGTTGCTGCTATATATATATATATATATTGGGTCTCTCTGACTTCAA
The DNA here is from genome assembly GCA_028654335.1 of Alnus rubra. NCBI lineage: Eukaryota > Viridiplantae > Streptophyta > Magnoliopsida > Fagales > Betulaceae > Alnus > Alnus rubra. The sequence continues at coordinate 2,622,005 of JAJPGS010000870.1, read as the reverse complement.
AACATCAATTATCAAATTATGAGATTACAAAAAACTTGTCTTCATTTGTCCACATCAAGTGCTAATTTGGATTAAAAGCCTACTAGATTAAATGAAGAGTCACTTTATTTTGGGGTTGATTGATTAACAATACTTATTGGTAATTTGGTTTTTTTTTTTCCTAATTAAAAAGGGTAGAGGGAGGTCACTTGACGTGGCTTCTCCATCTGGGCGGGACTATAGTAAAATCTACCCGCTAGAATATCAACAGGAGGGGCATAGACAGTTTGTAAAACATGGAATCACAAGCATTCTTTCAAATTGAAGTGAGTCATAACCTATGGATTAATTTTGTTATGGAAGCAGCCGGCTATAGTTGATATCCAGAATTACAGTTTTCGACATGTAAATGCAGAGGTACGTTTCAAGAGTGAGGGTGTAGTATGGAAATTTACTGGCTTCTACGGGCACTTGGAGACTGCAAGAAGGGAAGAAGCTTGGTCTCTTCTCCGACATCTTTCTCACATGCAACCTGTTCCTTGGTTGTGTGTGGGGGATTTTAACGAGATTGCCACGGCTGACGAAAAGAGAGGTACCACTGTTAGATCGCCTCGTCAAATGGCAGCGTTTCAGAGTGCTCTTGAGGATAGCCAACTCTTTGATCTTGGTTATATAGGCCCAAAGTACACATGGAGCAATGGGTGAGAAGGCAGTGATTTTATTCAGGAACGCCTTGATCGGGGGGTAGCAAATCAGGCTTGGCTGGATATTTTTGACAGGGGTGAGGTGACAGTGTTGGCTCGGAGGACTTCTGATCATAATCCAATATTGGTTTCCTGCAGGTTCTCTGGAGCTGAAAGCTGGAAAAAATGCAAGAGTTTCAGATATGATGCTGGGTGGAATTCTCATGTTGAATTACAACCTTTGATTCAACAAGTTTGGAGGGCTAAACCTCCTAAACAGAACAAATGGCATACTGTCCAGCATAATCTTAGAAGTTGTCAACATGTTTTTCAACGGTGGGTTAGGAAGCATGGGAATCCAGTGGAGGAAAAAATTAAATCTAAAACTCAGGAGTTGCTGGAAGTGCAGAAGGTGGCTTCTTCCACGACCATGGACACAGATGGAGACTTAATGGTGAGCTGGATGTTCTGTTAGAGGAAGAAGAACAAAAATGGAAGCAAAGGGCTAAGGCTAATTGGCTCCAATTTGGGGATCGTAACATCAAATTTTTCCACGCGTGTGCTAGTGAGAGACATGTGGGAATATTATTTCCAGCATTAAGGACAAGAGTGGTCTTGTTTGTTCCTCGCAAGAAACAATTGAAGATGCCTTTATAGGTTATTTTCATGAGTTTTTTCCACTGGTGAGCCAACCAACGTACAGGATTGTACACAAGGCCTTGTTAGCCGAGTGAGTCCAGATATGAATGCAAGGCTTATGGCTAGCTGTTTTTACTAAAGAAGAAATCAGTAGTGCTCTACATCAAATGCCCCCCAACAAGGCACCGGGTCCGGATGGTTTTTCTGCAGCTTTCTTCCAGCATAATTGGCCGGCGATTCAAGGAGAGGTTAGTGATGCGATTCTTCATTTTTTGAACATTGGACAGTTAGAGCCACGAATAAATTGTACAAATATTGCTCTTGTTCCTAAGCTGAAAAATCCAGCCAATGTGTCTGATTTCAGACCCATAGGCCTCTGTAATGTGCTTTATAAGATGGTTTCTAAAGTTCTTGCCAATAGGTTAAAGGAGGTTTTACCTTCTGTAATCTCTTCTAACCAAAGTGCTTTCATCCCTGGAAGATTAATCACGGATAACGTTTTAGCAGCTTATGAGACTCTGCATACAATGCATACTAACATGTGGAGTAAGGTGGGATTCATGGGCATTAAGCTTGATATGAGCAAGACTTATGACTGTGTGGAGTGGAAATTTCTGGAAGTAGTTATGGAGAAACTGGGGTTTTCTCAAAGATGGATTTCTTTGATTATGGTTTGTGTCCGGACAGTCTCTTATGCAGTGGTGGTCAACGGTTAGGCGGTGGGACATATTCAACCAAAGCGGGATATTCGTCAAGGAGATCCATTATCCCCATATCTCTTTATTATTTGTGCGGAGGCACTGAGTGGCTTATTACTTCAAGTTGAACGGTCTGGCAGTCTCACAGGGGTCCTTACCTCCAAAAATGGTCCACGGATCAGTCACCTCTTTTTTGCAGATGATAGTCTGTTATTTTGCAAGGCAAACTCAGTGGAGTGGCGGCGGTTAATGAAGATTCTAGAAAAATATGAAGTAGCCTCGGGCCAGAAATTAAATCCAAGTAAAACCTCTATTTTTTTCAGTTGCAACACTAGCACGTTGAAGAGGCAGGAAATTACCCTTTTATCTGGGTTGCAGGCCACTGACAGGTATGACAAATACTTAGGCTTACCAGCCTTGGTTGGGAAATCTAGAATGAAGGCTTTCCAAAGCATAAAAGATAGAGTCTGGCAGCGTCTTCAAAATTGGAAGAACAAGTTTCTCTCCAAAGCTGGAAACGAGATTCTTTTAAAAGCAGTAATTCAGGCTATCCCAACATACATCATGAGTGTCTTCCAGCTGCCTATCACTCTATGTAAAGAGATCAATAAGATGATGCAGAAGTTCTGGTGGGGGCATCAGCAAAATTCTTCAAAGATTCATTGGATGAGTTGGGAGCGTATGGGTTTTTCAAAGAATCAGGGGGGAATGGAGTTCAGAGATTTGGTTTTGTTCAACCAAGCCCTTTTAGCCAAGCAAATTTGGCGGTTGATAGAAGACCCCTCTTCTTTAGTAGCTCGTATTATGAAAGCCAAATATCATCCCCAATGTTCGGTAATGGAGGCTCATTTGGGGAGGAAACCTTCATTTGCATGGAGGAATATAGTCTCAGCCCAACCGGTGATTAAAAATAGGCTTGTATGGCGGGTGGGAAATGGTAGAGATATTAATATTTGGGGTGAAAAATGGCTTCCAATTCCAACAACTTTTGCAGTTCAAACTCCAAGGAGATTTATGGTGGAACAAGCTCGGGTTGTTGAACTCATTGATCCAATTACCAAGAGTTGGAATTTGACACTCATCCGAGCAGTTTTTCAGGAGGATGAAGCTAAGATTATTTCCACCATTCCCTTAAGTCCTCTTCAGCCAAAGGATCAATTAATTTGGAGAGGTACTAAAAATGGTAAGTTCACAGTTAGGAGTGCGTACTGTTTGGCAGTTGAGAAACAAGGACAAAGTAGAGGGGAAAGTTCAGGAACCAGCTCTATGTAAAAATTATGAAAGAGGATTTGGTCTTTAGCTATTCAAAACTTTGTTAAAATGTTCCTTTGGAAAGCTTGTAACAATATTCTCCCAACTAAGGACAACTTGTTCAAGAGAAAAGTGGTGGACCATATAACATGCCCAATCTGTGAAAGGGATGAGGAAATAGTTCTCCATGCTCTGTGGGCCTGTCCAGGGGCTCAAGATGCTTGGGGGTGTGGACCGGCAAAATTACAAAAATTATCTACTACTCAACTCAGTTTTCTGAACTTAGTTGAGGAGTTGATGGACAGATGTGATAGTGAGGAGATAGAATTGGGGGCCGTGCTAACTCGTAAAATCTGGCTGTGGCGGAATTCTATAGTTTATGGAGGTTTTTTTGCTCATCCTGTTCAATTATTCAAGGAAGCAAAGGTGAGTGTGGAGGAGTTTCACAGGTTTAATGACAAAGAAAATGGGGGTATTGTACTGCAAGAAAATCTATCACTACCTATTTCGAAGCCACCTCCTAGTGGTATTTTAAAAGCAAACTGGGATGTGGCTGTGAAAGCACAAGAGGGACAAGTTGGAGTAGGCATTATTGTTCGAGATTATGAGGGATATGTTTTGGCTGCCCGCAGTACCACTTTCTTTCTTACAATAGATCCCACAATGGCTGAGGCATGGGCGGCTCTTCAAGCAGTCCTTTCTTGTAAGGAGTTGGGTTTTTTTGATATTTGTTTTGAAGGAGACTCCCTGCAGGTTGTTAAAGAATGTTCGATAGATTTGGGCAACATGAGCAGATATGGCCATATTTTGGACGGTATAAAATCAGGTTTGCAGTCTTTTAGGTAGGCGAACATAGTTCATGTCAAACGTGAGGCCAATTCTGTAGCTCACGGATTAGCCCGAGCGGCTGTCACCCATATTGTAGACTCAATCTGGATGGAAGAAATTCCTCCCCAGATCTATAATATTGTAATTAGGGAACTTGTTTTTCCTATGTTTTGATCCCAGTTATTGCTGGTGATTTTATAATAGGAAGGAATTTGTTCAAAAAAGAAAAGAAAAGTGAGTCATAACCTAATTCAGTCATACCAAAACAACAATAAAACCCAAGATAATTTACACTTGATCGAATTTGAGGATTCCCATTTGTTGGTCACTTGTCTAACCAATGAGTTAGACTTAAGGATTTGTTACTGGACTGCAAAAGAATTCCACATCTCAAATGAGGCGTGCAAAGGTTTTTGTGTTGAGACATGATATACATATATTTTTTGAACATCTCATGTAATTTTTTTTTTATTAAAAAAATTAGTTGTTTAATATGTCGGACCCACATATAAGTCTTACGAATTCAATGATTGATTTAAAAAAGAGATATACAAAAAATGTATAAGAGAGATAAAAATATCACTTATATTTCGTGTCATACATTTGACAAACACTTTTACCTTTGATTTCACGTCTTTGAAAAAGAAAAAAGAAAAAAGAAAAATCGATATTCATTCAAAATTATTACCAAACAATTTTTTAAACTTTTATCTCACCAAAAAAAAATCCAAATAACATTTCATCTCGATATCACATCAATCATTTTTTGTTTTTATTCAAACAAAAAACACACAACAAAAACCCATTACCAACTTTGGAATTATAAGAAGAATACAACAAGAATAAGACTCCCAAGTCCCAACCTTATGTGTCTTTTATCCTAATATAATTCTCTAATACACCACGAATATCAACCTAATTAATGCGATCTTATATACTATATAGTTTTGACTTGTATCTCAACATTAACGTTGCATTCCTTGCATCCTGTCCATATGAGATCGAGTGATTCATTTTTATTTCCCTGTCTTTTGGTACGAGGCTCTTTTCTTGTCTTGCCTTTCGTTAATCATTGCTCCTGAAATATGTGGGAGTTGTGAACGGACGCTTCCAGAATACAGAAAGATATCAAAAACTTAGAAAATATATTAAAATCAAAGAATTGTTTGTTGTACATGCTCCCTCTATATACGTGTAAAATATATTTATCTACGCTCTCTTTTGTTTGTATTCAAACTTGACATCATTCTTATTCACAAAAAGAAAAAAAAAAAAGGCGCTTGAAAACGCCGGGGCCGGTGATAACAACCATCCCAATATTAACCGCTGTGCCGACCACGCGAATGGGACGGGGAGGGAGATGACGAAACACTCCCAGTCCCGGCAACCCCGGTCCCATAGAACAGATCAGACAAGTAATTCCCCATATCATCGGGGGCATATCTGACACACGACTCCGACCCGGCCACCTGCCTCACCCCGGCCCGATTCTTGCCATAGAAGTCCTGGTAAGCCGACCCGAGCTTCTTCGCCAACGAAACTCTGATCTCGTCTCGGAGTTTTGGGTCGGAAACGACCCATGAGCTTTGTTTCTTGTACGCCGCGTCGAACGCCGCATTGAATTTCCTAAAACAGTCCCTCGCCTGCTCCGGCGAAATCTCGGCCGTTGGATTTTCTGGCAACGACTCGAATACCTTGCTCCAGCCCATCCGCTCGTAGCTAGCAGCGTACTGTTTGACCTTTGACTCGTGCTTCGCCACCCAGTCGTCGCCGAGGAGGAGCTTCAGGTTCGACGTGCGGATCTTAACGACGACGTATTGGAGGTTGTTGGCCAAGAACAAGTACGAGAGCGCCACGTCCTTGTGGTGCTCGGCTTTGCCGTCGAGTTTGCAGAGGAGCACGAGGATCAGCCACGCTATCCGTACGGATATCGGACTGTCGTCTAAATCGGGGCTCCCGAAGTAGGATTCCGGTAATGGAGCCTGCACCGCTAACGGCCAGTCGGAGACTATATCGGCGAGTACGCCACTGTAATCGGTGAGGAAAGAGATGTAGTTCATCACGTAACGAGTGAGCGGGTGGACCCCACCGCCGGGGACGGCAGTCTTCGACGACTCCTTCTGGATTGCTGTTTCGAAGTCGGTGAGCATCGTACGCACCGCCTCGCCTAGTTTGATCAGAGAAGTGATGGCCTGCGAACGGACTGCCAAGGTTGATTCGTCCGAGAAGATGGATTCGATCTCGGGCCAGAGACCGGAGATAGCTTCGTACAGGTCCAGCGTGCGGAACATTTTCTCGGGGGATTTCTTGCACTTTGCCACAATTTCCGGGAATGCAAACAGACTTATCGCAGCCTCTCTCGAGATGTCGTCGAAGCACGACTCTCTGATCGACGCCGAAGACGAGAACACGTCGTCGCAGAGGATCCTCTCGCCGTAAAAGAGAGTTTTCACTGCGACTTTCACAGCGTTCAACCAGCTCTTGATCTTGAGCTCCATTACCTCCCAATCCATCTTCTGCGCCTGCGAGAGAGTAAGCCTCTCGAGCCCGAGATGATACAGCGTCTCATCGACTATCGATTTTCGTATAATCTTGTAGATTTTCACGCACTCTTTTCCATAACCAGAGGATATCATACAGTCTGCAATGGCTTTCAAGTCCGCCATCGCAATGGACGAGACTCGGTCCACCTCGGAGTTGGACTCTCCGGCAACTCGAAACTCGTCATCCGAATCATCCTCCGACAAGTCGGAAACACTCGACCTGGCCGCCGATGATCTGGACGACCGTGCCGAAACCGATTCGGGATCCAAAGACTCCCTATTGATCGACAAATGCTGGTAGAACTCCTTCTCCAACCTGTGCATAGCCATTTGCATCAAGTTCTGACCCCTGACGAGCCTCTCGGAGGCGGCGTTTTGCGTAATCAAATGGTGCATAGCGGACTGCAAGTCTCTGACGGAGCTAAGGTACCGTTTGGCCTCATGGCGGTCTTCGTGGAAGAGAGAAGTAATTTTGGCGTAGGGGGAGGTATCGGCGTCCCACTTGGTAATAAGCGACTCGGCGATTTCAAAGTTCTCGTCCATCAGAGATTCTGAAAAAGTTCGGTTTGGAGAAGGTGGGATAGATCTAGATGGTGATGAATTTGGTGACGGAGATGAACTCTTGAAAAAATTGCTCCTCATTCCTTTTCTTGGCATATATATATATATATATATATATATATATATATATTCGAGAATACGAATCCGAGAGCTCTGAGCTTTGAGCCTTTTTTTTTGTTTGTTTGTTGTTAGGATTTTGGGATTGCTTGGGAGGTAAACGAAGGGTGTGAGGGGGTATTTATAGAGAGGGTGCGGGGGTGACGTGGAGTTGAGAGTGGAAGGAAACGCGGGGAGACTGGAGAGGCAACTGCCAAGTGCCAACTGCGGCCCGTGGATATGTGAAATGGTTGACCGTCTCTATTTGAGTACGACGCGTTTTGGCCGTTGTTTTGCTTTTCTCCGTTGCGGCTGACGAAAATGATGATAAAAAATCGCGAGTGATTAAAGATCAATGATGGTATAAGTCAAAGGAAAGTTCCGAAGCCGATTGGGGGCTTGCTTTTCAGTTAATCAGTTTTTCTTTTAAGGCCCTAAATTCAAATGAAATGAAAAATGTTTATTATTTGATGACCAAGAATTTAACGATTTATATGGTTTTGTATTGTTTAAATTTTTTAAAATACGTATTAATATTGACTTTATATACGGCATTAAATGTACTATTTTTAAATCTTCATTTGAAATAGGTTATTGTCCCTAAACAAGTCTAAATCAACTTAATTTTCTAACCGAGATCACAAGTTTAGTTTATTAGTTTTTTTTAACGAATTTAAATTTGTTGTTTTTATTACTAATTTGACGATTTATTTATATTTTAATGACAATAATTCTTGCACAACAAGAAATTAAAATATCATTTTTGGATAAGTTTTTTTTCGTTAATATTTAATAAAGCATCTATATTTTATGTTTAAGTTTGTGTTGTTTGATTAACAAACAATCTTTTTTAATAAACATCTAATTGCCGATTCGTGTTGTTGTTGGTTCTTGATCACATGATCTTTTTTTTTCTTTTTTTGTTCCTTCTCTAATTACCTTGAATTATTGGGATCATGGACTCATTCACCTTCAATTGTAATGAAATATCATCTACAATTTGATTGACTTTTTTGTATTCACTTTATCTAACATATTTAATTTCTTTTATAAAAATTGGCCATTTGTATAGTAAAGACATTGAAGACAATAAGAGCAAAATGTAACATTTAGAGTAATTCTCTAATAATGAACGTAGAATTCTAAGACTAAGACCGAACTATCCAAAAATTCTTGTGTCTTTTCTTTTTCCTCACATTTGTTATATATAATACCTCAAAAAGACCGTCGTGGCTTTGAACCCGGCCTTTATAGAAATTGTCAAAGAATTGTTAATCGGTGTTGTGTTTTAAAATAATATTATGGAATGAGAATAAATTAAAGATGTCAATGCTCAATGACTCGGCCACACCTAATATTTTCATTTTAATATACCAACTTGTTAAATATGACTAGTTTGATTGAGCACAGATTCTGAATCCAATTCTTTTTAATTTATGTGCTGATTTTACTAAAATCTAGTTTATTCCCTTATTTGGGTCCAATTCCTACACTTACTCTTTTTTTTTTTCTTTTTTTTTTTAAGAAAACTTTATTTACTACTCACGATCTTTAATCACTTTTGTAATTATACCCTTAAACTTTAAAATATATTAATTTAGTATATCATTCTTTCAAATTTTTTTTTTTTTTAATTTGACCCATCCGTTAAATCCGGTCAACACTTTCAAAATATCACTTCGTTTTTTTTGTTTTAGATAAAGTCCACATACCCACTGCAAACTACCACCAAATTTAATTTGTAAATTCCGTTAAATCCTGACCAACGCCTCAATCTTTGTAATTTTTTTTTCTTAAAAAAAAAAGATATTTTAAGAATTTTGATAGGATTTAACGAAATATTTTAAAAAATTGATGAAATTGAAAAAAAAAAAAAATTAAAAGATAGATGCACTAAATTGACACTTTTTAAAATTTAAATATATGATTGTAAAAGTGATGAAAAATTAAAGGCGATAACTAAAGTTTTCCTTTTCTTTTAATAATTACTTCAATAAAAATGCCCAAATTTGCATGAACATGTGTTTTTTCTTTTTCAAATGAATACAAAAGAGAAGGCCAGAATTGAAAGGGAACTCTTCTTCTTGACTAGAAAAGTCATGCAAACAGATTGTAGCCTACAGGCATTGACTTTACCTATATCCATAGCTTGCTTAATTGATTTCGGTGTTGACTGGTACAAGTATATATACGTACGACCCGGCCTTCAGAATAATACGATCGAGTAATTGGTCAATTGTCAAATACATATACCCGTATATATATATATATATAATATTTAAGTTTCTCACAATATTGTTATAGTTTTTGACTTGTACGATAAGAATACTCGTGCATTAATACTTCATAGTGATAGTTTTGTATTTGACTACTAATTTCTAAAAGAACCCTTGAAAAAAATATGTATTTATTAATTAAATTAATTAGACAAAAAATCATATGAAAATTATAGCAATTAAATGTTACATGTGATTTATTCTAATACCTTTTATAACAAACATGAAAAAAGAAAAAGAATCATATACGTTCTATTTTCTAGTCAAAGATACACTTTTTATTTATTTTTTAAGACAAACATTTCTTGTGTAATATCCCAACCTAATTAGTTAGACTAACCTAATAAATAAAACGTATGGTTAATAATATGATTAATTTAATTCATTAAAACTTGTTAGACTAAACCAATTGGTAGACCAAAATAAGAAGCCTAAACTAAGTTAGACTAATTTTGGTCTAAACTGATTTGGTCTCATGCTTGGTCATTCTCCAATTTAGAACGCCCAAGAATAATTTTAAGAATTTCTGAATTTTTTTTTTGAAAGTTTCTATATAAGCAATTTTTTATTTTTCCTAGATGAAAATGTTTTTAAAATCTAGAAAGTTCGGTAAATATAAAATTATTTTGACAAAAAGGATGTTTATTTAAAGGAAATGAACCATTTTTAGAATTATTTCAAAAAATGGGGTTTAACCATAAATAAATCATATGCGGTGATTTAACAATATGATATCATAGTAAAGGTCATGAATTCGAATCCTATTTGCCAATTTCTTTTATTTGCTTCTCATTTCAACTAAATATTTTACATATTGGTCCTCCTATATTAAAATAAAAAAAAAAAAGTTTGAACCCCCACCTAAAATGAATGTTAATGAAAGTAATGATTAAATTTAATTTTTTTTTTTTTTTTTTTTATCAGTTTGAGTTGTGTTCCTCGTCGTTTGGAATTGTCCCAATTAAACCAAGCATAGCAGAGCTTTGAAAACATCAATGTCATACAATATTAGTCATTGGATTAACTAATTATTATCTGTATTTAAGGTTTAATTAACATAGACGAACGTATATACTCGATCATGTCGGACAGGAATATATAACTGTGAAGTCTTGATTCTTCCCCCATAGAAACATAGGAAGAGATCGAGGATTAGAAGATTCCACTTGTCGGTTTGTGGTTGGAGCTATATGATTTACCAAGTCAATTTATCTTCTAGAGACCCTTTCGAGTTTGGTTAGAACTTAGCTAGAACATAGTTTTTGATCCTTGAATTTTGGCTGAGGTTCATATATTCTTGTTCTTGGCATTAATTTAAAGTTCTTTCGTAGTTCCTAAACAATGAGCAATATTTTATAAGCCTACCAAAGAAAATGTCAACTCCCTTTTATTTTATTTTCTTTTTTCATTTTTTTTTATAGAATATTTCCTTTTCCTTAGTACAGAAGTAATGGGGATTTAATTCCCATCCTATCTATGATGAAAATAGATTATATTTAATACAAGAGGTTTAGGCATAGCGTTGAACACACCCATACATAAATATTGACATGTGATTTAACGATTTTATTTTATTTTATTTTTTTTCTAGTGCTTTATTTCTTATTACAGATGATACTTCGTTTATGGCTAAAGATGAAAATAGTACTTCCGTCCATTTTTTCGTTTAAAAATTGACGGAAGTCCACGTCAGCACCTTTCAGAAACTGACACGTGTCCTATGTCCCATTAAAAATAAAATTAAACAATAAAACAATTAAAAAACTAAAAAATATTAAAAACATTAGAAACATAAAAACATTATAACCAAAGGAACGGCAAGAGCCCCCCTCTTTTTTTTTCTTATTTCTTTTTATTTAAAAAAAAAAACTATTTAAACTGTTTCAATTTTTCTCTTTTTTTATTTATTTATTAATTTTAGTTTTTATTAATTTTTTTAATGTTAATTAGGCATTGGGATACATGTCAATTTTTTAAGGTCAGTGACGTGGACTTCTGTTAAATTTTTTGACGAAAATACTATTTTTCGTTTTTAACCATAAATAAAATACTATCTATATATGATATTGTTGGGGATAAAATCAACCCCGAGGACACGTGGATCCTAACCTTGAGTCACCTTGGTGTTACATCTCGGACATTCATCGTGACCCTGTATATATCCCGAGATCTCCTAGTATGATCGGAGCGAACATGTTCTGGATATTTATGCCTCGGAGGATTGGTCGAAGCACACTACAACTGTCTCGAAGGTATCTTCTTAAACTCGACCGATATTTACGCCTCAGAGGATTGGTCGAAGCACACTACAACCGTCTCGGAAGTATCTTCTTAAACTCGACTAATAAGTGATTAAATGTTAACTGAACACTGGCATGAGTTCATCCCTGAAGCTAGAACGCTGCACAGTGGGATAAGACCCATATCCCGGAAGCCTAGAGGCTAATCTTTATCCCATAATTAGTGTGATAAGGCCGTAATGGTATAAAACAAGGATTGAAGAAGCAGAGTGTTATCCAACCCAGACTCTACTGCTTTATTCAAATCTCCTGAAAATAAGGTCGAGATTTGAGCCAACTGGGACTCAAACTCCTAGTCCAATTGGGTTTCGAGAGTCCCAGTAGGTCTGTAACCACAAGCTTATAAAAAAGACTACTACGCCAAGTATTTAACAAATTTTCTGAGCTTTTGAGATTATTGATATTCTCCAGAAAATTAGTTTGAACTGACTTTGGCATCGGAGTGGGCGTAGTCGGCACCTCCGACTAGTCGTTTGTTATTTTGTAGGTTTCGAGGTAGGCCGATCGAGGGATGCAACGAATCACCAGGCGACACGTCACCATACCGAAAACTGTACCAACAGTTATAAAATGAAGCACAAGGGGAAAAAAAAAATGATAATAATAAAGTCGTTAAATAAAAAAGGGTTACTCCTACATCAAGCAAGCTGCCTTCGAGCTAGGGTTGGCAATTCGGGTCGGCGGGTCGGGTTCGTGTCGACCCGACTGACCTGATTACACAATCGGGTTCGACACGAACCCGACCCGATTATTAATCGGGTTGAGTTGCAGAACCCGAACACGACCCTGGTAACACGATTCACTGATTCAGCAATTTCAGGCTTTCAGCCGCTAGGTCTGGCCGTCTGGGACTCTGGGTCTTCCTTCTTCGTTGCCGACTCGCTGACGCTGTTACCATCAAGGCTCAAGCGCTGGGTCTTCCGTCTTCGTTGCTGTTACCATCAAGTGCTGCTAGGTCAGAGGGTCTTCCGTCAAAGGGGGAAAACTGGAAAAGGCCGAGTGGTTGGCAGTCGCGTCGGTCGGGCGTGCGGAGTGCGGTGGGCGGGCGGGCGGAGAGCGGGCCGACGGGAGTGCTACTGTGCTAGGGTTCCACCGTTTCGAACTTTCGGCCCTCTCTCTGTTTCTCACTTCTTGAATCTCACTTCTCACTTCTCATTGTTCTCAGTTCTCACTTCTCAGGAATCACCGAATCTGATGTTTGAGTTTTGAGTTTTCTCACTTTTCTGAACTTTTTGATTTCAGGTTAGTCGGGTTAGTCGGGTTAGCGTGTTAGTGTTAGAGTTAGAATAGACTAGTTTTTTTTTTTTAAACTTAACCGGGTCACATTCGTGTCATAATCGGGTCGATCCGATTATGACCCGAACCCGATTACAGTAAACCCTAACCCTATTTTTCCGTGTCGTGTTCGTGTCGGGTTCGCGGGTCGTGTCAAAAATTGTCAACCCTACTTCGAGCTAACATCTATAATCGTTTTTTTCCCCATAATCATAGAGTAATCTCCACGGAGCATATATTTCTAACTTGAAAAAACAAGAAAAGAAAAGAAAGTAAAAATTATTGCTACAATATCTAGCTGTCATATATTATATTTATTGTGTACGTACGTCTTAATTAGGTTTGTTTAGGTTGTCTTATCTGCTACAACATATACTGTTTAGCTTAGAGTTAACGAGATTTATCAACTGCAGTGGAACAGGTCAAGATCTGGAACCGGTCACAAGTTTTAATTAATTTGTCCTGTCTTTCCAACAGGTTTGAAGAACAAAATGGATCGATGGTCATATATCATTCAATATATGTCAGAAACCATTTAATATCAGATCATAAATGAATGCAAGACATCTTAGGCTACTCTCTCAATAATTAGTTCTTTTTTGTTCTTATGTTTCCCCACTTGCTGGCCCCCCATACCAACCCGCGGATCAAAGACACATTTATTATAACGAATGACTTGTTGGAGTAGTGTAGACGTCATGGGAATGTTTCCTCAAAACCATATAATATCACATTAGTTTACTAATACTATATATATATATATATATATATTGTTGTCGAATGCACCAAGAAGATTATTTTAATTCTTTGAAAACGTTATCAGGAAGAAATACGATAGAAAGTTATATTGAATATACTTGTGTATTAAGTTTTGGAGATAAAGATAATTTAAATAATAAATAAAGTTTATGGAGATTGCAAATCTATCATCAATATTCTTTTGGTTTTTCCTCCCCCAAATGAGGAACTAATAAAGGCTATAAGTTGAATGGTACACATTTATCCCATTAATTTGAGAATAGGATCATCGATGCCATTTTAAATTAAATGGAAAGTAAATATTTTATGGTTCAGATTTTATTTTGTTGTATGCATGCATATAATGGTATACATATTGTAGTTTTTTTTTTAAAAATAAAATAAAATAAAATGACGTGATAACATGAATATTATTAGTTCTATAAAATATATTATGAAATATGAAATAGTTTTTCTCCATTTCTAAGTGAAGAGGATCCTGATCCATCTTATTTATGTTTTATGTTTATGGAAATAGGTTTATCAAAATAAGAATGATATTATCTTTTAATAAGTAGGAATGGTAGGATAATTAAAGTGGTACTCACTGATAGGTGCATGGAAGAAGTTAGGAATTTAACTTGGGGAGGAACGGATTGTATTGAAGTTTTTGAGGGGGCCAAAATAAAAAAAGAAAAGGACCTAAAATATTTATGTTTTTTTTTTTTTTAACAAATTCAAAGACTAAAAAATTAAAATTAAAATTTCTTTTTGGCCGGATAGGTGTGTGCTAGGTTTATTTATTTACTAAATGAGTTATAAACTAAGTGGTGAGGGCTTTGTTTCTTAAATCGTGCTCTTCCACATTTTTGTTTTCTGTTTTTAAAACAAAAACGTTAATTAATAACTTAAAACACAAAACAATTAAAAAAAATTATTTTACTTTTATGTCGTATTAGAACATTTTTTTTTTTATAAGTACATCAGAAACTATTACAATAAAAATTAAAAAGAACAAAAACAGGAGGGCTTGGGCAACCCAAATTTAAAACTAAGAATGAAAGTACGCGGGAGCAATGCTTCCGAATATGCGGGCCCTTTGGCTCGAGGCACTGATGCCTCAAAGCCGGGGTCACCAATAAAGGTGATATCACAAGTGTATTGAATCACAAGGACCCAAACACAAAAACATGGGTAAACTGGGGGAGAGGGATACAGCAAATAAGCCCAAAAAAATAACAAAGAAATAAACACATAAACAGTAACAGCAGTGGGAGCCGTCCGTGACGGCGCGTGAGGAACACGCGCCGATGAGAGGAGGCCTCTCAGCAACAGGAAACACCGGTTTCGCCGGGAACCACCAGTGGCCGAAGTGGTGGGAAGCGGTGGGATCAAATGGGGTGGCCACGCGCCGGGAAGCAGGCGGCGGTGGAGGAACTAGAGACCATCGGTGGAAGCCGGGGACGCCGGAGAACTCGGTGGTGAGGTGCGTGTCTTGTAATAGTTGGCGGAGGAGTGTAGATCTAGATCCGAAAAATTGAAACGAAACCCCTTGCCAAAAATTACAAAAAACTCGGTGGAAGGCAGAGGAAAATAGCATGAACAGCCGTTGTAAAGACACAAAAACCAGTAAAAAGCAAGTAAGATAGGTGGGTAAATGGAGCTTATGCCTTAACTCCAAAGGCTTGAAAAACAGGAAAGAAGGTAGAAGGTTGAAGAAATAGATGATGGAAAGTGAGAAGTAAGGGTAGTCGTATGTTGGGATGGAAGGAGAAGAGATGAAAACGGAGATGGGTGGTGGGGAGGGAAGCACAGTGAAACCCATCAACATAAATTAATGATTTGCCGTCCAAATAAATTGATTGAACATGATTATGAGTTGATTAAGTCAAAAGCATAACAATTCAGATCATGAGTGACATCGATCTTTTTTATATATGTTTATCTAATCTTAGGTAGTGGACCCCGTTTTCCTTAATTAATTTAATTTATGTTTTGATTCCAAATCCTTTTTGCAGGAACCAATAAGAGGAGACAAATTTTATTATAATGAATGGCATGTTTGCCTCCCATGCGTGCTGCGTGGTGGAACCTTCATTATCGATGGGTGGCTGATCTTTCCCGAAACACAAGGGGAAATATATAGAGTGACAGTATTTTTTAAATATGGGATATGTTGATGAATTGAGCATCTTTTACTTTGTCAAATAAGTGCTTCCATTTGATATTTGTTTATATATAATTTACAATAATTAACAATAATTTACTTTTTCAAAAAGATATGGTATTGTACTACAGGTCCTTCGAGATAGTGCTAAGTTTCTAAGCAAATAGAAGGAGTTAAAGGTACGAGTAGACCATAGAGAGGAAATGTATGACTACTAATAATTATGTATATTATGCATGATTTCTTTATAAATGTTGGTTGGTAATGAAGAAATAAGCATAAAAATGGGTTATATTGTGGTGGTATCATTACCGGTGATACTGAAAAATTCGTTAGGATGAAAGTACCAAATGAATAGCTCGCATGGTAAGGTTTGCCTAGTTAGAAGTTAATTGTTAATGTTACAATAATATATATTCGGAAGCTCTAAGTCTATATTGAATATTGATGATGCATGATGTTGTTTAAGGATTTATGTTAGATGTCTCGCATCATTTTTTTTTTTTTTTTTTTCTATTTTCTGCTATAGTATTGTTGATAATTAGTGTTGTGTAATGAATTCAACTAATTATCAATTAATTAACTTGAAGGCACTACGAGTAACACTTCAAGTTAAATAAATTTAAGGGGTAATTACCGTTTCTCCCCATCAACTACCGGTCATTGTCAACATGCTCCCATGAACTGACAAAAAAGAGCATCAAACTACCATCTTTACACATTTTGGCTCCTTAGTTAGTTTAATTTATGCAAAGACTTAAATGTCCTAATCCAATTTCAAAAATAACCTAAATACCCTCATCTTAAAAAGAAAAAAAAGAAAAAAAAGACTTATATATTGGCCATGTAGTTTAATTTCCTGATACGTCATGCATGGCTTGTATTGCCAAACTCTCGCATAATCCGTTATGTGTATCATCTTTGACTTCAAAAAAGTGATGATTGTGGTAGCCAAAAACTTCAAGGCACCTTTCAAAACATGATTTTTTTAATTTATTTTTTTATTATTAATAAATAAAAAGTGATGTTTTGGTCACATCGATGTTGAATGCAATATATGTTTTGTTGCCAATCGAGACTTACGCCCGTTTGAAAATCATTTTCCCTTTCCTTCTTTTCACTTCTCCTAAAAAAAAATCAACTTGAAAATATTCTTAACTTTTTTTTTTTCACTTTTTATATCACATCAACACTTTCTTATTACTTTTTAAATAAAAAACTCACTACAATACAAATTTTTTCACTTTTCCATATAAATTATTTTAACTTTATATCACATCAATTTTAATTTCCAATCATTCAAAAAAAAAAAACACAAGGGGAGGGGGAGTAAGGGGGTTTTCAAACGTGGTCTTAATGCAATAAACTAACCTTTATACCACAACTATATATAATGAAACCAACAACAGTGTATTTCAAGGTTGCAATCGCTCCAATTTTATCGACTGTAACCCATATTGGATATGTGTCTTTCATGCACATACACTTAATTTGGCTGTTGATTGCGTGTCAATCTTATCGATTGATGTTAGTGGTTGTATGGGGTAATTTTAAATTAGTGTATTAGTGTTGACGATTTGACCTGTTTAATTAAATAACTCAGGTTAAGATTTACTTGTATAGTCTTATTAGAATATATTATGAGATATAATTTATGCATTAATTGTAATTGATTATAATCAAATCAGATTTAAATACATTTAATTTTGATTCGATTTGATCTTCTATACCATTTTGTATTCTCTCTACATGCTCTTTTGCATTCTCGTTGTATCCATATAAATATGGATCATTAGTATTGTAAATGTTTAAGGAATAAGAACAACAATGTAGCGTTTGGGCTTTTACTCTGTGGATGTAGATCATAGACCAAACCACGTAAAATCTCTTGACTATTTTTTATTATTCCGCTTTAGTCTTTATTTTTCCATTCGATTATGTTTTCTTTCAAGTCTTGTACATTTGACTGTTAGTTTTTGATACGAACTCAACACAAAATTAAAAGGTTAGGATTGATGAGTCTGACTCATTTAATTAAATGAGCCGGATTTGGGTTAGTCTATATAATCTTATACTAATACTTTGACACGACCCGAACTCAACACACGACATAATCACAGGTAATTTTTGACATGACCCGCGAACCCAATAC
This sequence comes from Alnus rubra, assembly GCA_028654335.1. Taxonomy (NCBI): domain Eukaryota; kingdom Viridiplantae; phylum Streptophyta; class Magnoliopsida; order Fagales; family Betulaceae; genus Alnus; species Alnus rubra. The sequence continues at coordinate 2,603,819 of JAJPGS010000870.1, read as the reverse complement.
AAAATTAGAGGGTTAGGATTAAAATTACGTAATTTAATCCGTTTAATTAAATGGATCGGATTAAAAGTGACTAATATAATGTAGTACTTATGTCTTGATACAATTCAAACTTGAACACAAATTATCCTAATACTTCATGGCTTCGACCTTTCTGACTAAAGCGGGAAGCTTTCCATAAACGCAAATAAAACGTGGAAATTATGTACCAATTGTTTTCTTCTTTCAATTCTCTTCCTCTTCCTCTTCCGTTATAACTAAGCTTTGAAAAAGGAAACCTTTTTCAAGCTAGTCAAAGACTTTTGCACCCCTGATTTCATTGGCAAGTTCTGGAGTGGAGAGTTTCGATATATTCCTCTCTCTTCTCCTAATTTTATTTTTTAAAAAAATTAATGTTTAATTGTTTATAATTAATAATGATGAACCTATAATTACTTTACAAGTCAATTTGTCAAACAATAGTGAGACGGGCTCCAAATACGATTGTGAATAACGTGTCAAATCCTTCGTGTTGTATAGAAATATAGAATACAATAAACTCTGAAGCATCCTCGCACTTTCTGGTTATTAATTAAAGAAAGTCAAATTTATTTTTAATATTAATAAAACATTTTTTCATTATTTTCCACACATGACATTTTCACCGGAGGAGTCCCCTTGAATTCAACATTAAGATTCCGACACATCCGTGGTGGCCGGTGTGATGATATATATAAAACACGTGTCTCAATCTCAATAGATTTAGTTTCAACTGAATTAATTAAAAACAAGTCAAATTTCTCACTCGATACATTGGTGAGAAATTCGATTTAATCAAAACTACATCATCATGGTTGACTCAAAGTGGTAACATGTCTATTTTACTTGAAAATTAAAGAGTAACAGTAGAAACAACACTTTTATCCCTCAAACAATAATTGATATGTCATCCCAACCAACCCTTCCCTCCCTCCCCTTTTTTGTTATTTTTTAATAGGACTGATTCAAAGATTAGATTATAACTGACATATCGGTATTGTAGGATAGTTATGAGATATTTCGAACGTATCTTTTGTTTTTTTACCTAAAAAGTAAAATACATGCTCATTTACTAATGTTTCTCAATTCTTTTTCTTTTACTGACACAAGTCTTTTCACCCATCTTTACACGGCAGCGACTTTTAAGAAGATGTTGACAACGCCGGCAAAGATTGCCGATTTGCCGTGAAAACACATTGTCAAGCAAGTCTAGAATAATAGAATTACATAAAATTAAATTGTGAACCCGTGAACCCATATAATCTATGAAATTTGAGTTTGGAATTCTCAGATCGAGAGGTACTATTTGCTCAAGTTCTCGAATATGACATCATGAATGACATATTGGGCTTTGTCTCTCACTCTTTGCAAATGTTTTGTATGTTCCCCACATTTAGATTTGTCTTTTGCCATAATCTCTTTCTTCCAAAATCCAATGTGGGGGCCATGAGCGGGAAAAAGAACCGACCGACCCTATGGGCCAGGGCTACGATATTCACGCGTCATTGTGTCGTTGTAGTATGCCCTCGTTTTCATCTCACCAATGTAAAGGGCCTCCTCGGAAATGGCAATCGATCAACTCAAATTAATTAGTTGTAAACTTATTTTTAGTTACTTTTTATATATCGTGACATATGTCATACGGCATTTGAAGAAGGTAATAGAATTCTTTTCATTTTATTTATTTTAATAAAAAGTCAATCGAGATTTGTAGATAATGCATCTGGCAATATATATAAAATCGATTAATATTGACACGTATTTTTAAATTTAAAATAATGTTAAATTATGTACGCCATTAGATGCATCAATTTTAAATCTTGACCATAAAATAAACAGTATCCATTTCATTTAAAATTGAAAAAATTCTAATTCACATGTCACTTAACTTTATCGGACTAGTTTGTAAGAATTGGTTACAAAATTCCTACAAATCAGTTTGTAGCTAATTTTTTTTCCAATAACAACAAAACTTTTTATTAGTTCTATTAAAAATATATGTTTCTTCCCTGATAAATAACATTGATAGTTTTATATTATAGATTTAGAGCAAATCTGTCTTCTTCTTTTTTTCCCATTTTTTTTTTTTAATTTTATCTTTTATAAGTATGAGGTGTATATATATATACATCTTATATTAATACTATTCCTATCGTCTCATAATTACTAATATTCTTGGAGATTTTTTTGTTTTTGTTTTAATACAGTCTATAAAATTATTATGAGTCTATTGGAAATATGAGAAATACATATTTTTTATAGTATTGTCTCCTCGTTTTGTTTTGTTAGTTTTTTTTTTTTTTTTTTTTTTTAAGCCACAAGAATTTTGTATTTCTTCTTTTCTAGGTTTGATAATCTTGGAAAGTTTAGACAAGTAAAACTGTAGAAGCACGCAATTATTGGCTTCTTTTTTGTTATAGATATGAAGCACAAAAAATTGACCTTCTCGAAGGATCGAAATTGAAAAGTGAAGTAAAAAGTCAAATTTAGAAACACCCAAGAGTTCTGCAATTTTATAGTTTTAAACTCTTGAAGCCCATGGAAAATCCATTATGGCGTCTACTCATCTGATCAGCCAAACATGTTTATGCACTTTTCTTTGACTTAATTTCCTTATATGTCCCACTACACCCACAGTAATTAGTCCTTCAAGTTTCACAATCCTTGATTTTAAACACCGGTGTTGGTTGCATTACTACGGTGCCCCGTCACGACATCACACCTTGACCGCTCTGGTGAAAAATCTTGATTCTGTTTCTGACAGTGTCATAAGCATTTTTTTTTAATATTTATGGTTAATAGACTTTTATATGGTTAGAATTGTGACTATACATAGGAAGATAAGCCTCTCTTGGTTGCTACAAGCATAAAAGAACTCTTTAAAAGTCTTAATTGCATACTCATAGTGTTTTAATTACCATTGCTTGGTTCCTACGTTACCCTCTTATATGGATGATCAAGTTAAATTGGCCTCTTTTCTTAGAAAGTATTTTGCTTTTTAGTTAAAAAGCAGAATAATTTTAAAAATAAAATACTTCAAATTATTTTTACATTTATGTTATATCAGAACACTTTTTGAATAAAAAAAAAAAGGCTCTAAGAACTATCAGCCATTTAAAAAAAAAAAATCCAAAATATTGACAGGTTTAATACTTAGATACATCAAATTTTCTTCTTCTTGCTTGGATAGAAAAATGGTCACATGCTTGCTTATTTTCTTCTTGTAATAACCTTACTTTCTTAAAAATTGAAAAAAAAAAAAAAAAACCCTAAACAAACGAAATTCTGAAAAATTAAATAAATAAAAAAAGGCAACTCAAAGGGTGGTTGAATCACCCAGGAGTAGGCTTGGCAATTCGAGTTCACGGGCCGGGTTCGTGTCAACCCGACCGACCTGATTACATAATCGGATCCAACACGAACTCGACCCGATTATTATTCGGGTTGGATTATTAAACCCGAACACGACCCGTATATCAACCGAGTTACCCAAACACGACCCGAGTAACCCGTTGACAGGGGATCGTGATCCTACCCTAGTGCTGAATTTGCTGATGCCCATACTCCTCCTCAACCTCCCTTAGAAGCTCACCAACAGGGGATGGTTAAAGTAAATCACAGACACCAAAACTCTGTGAAAGCCACCGTCTTGTTGCCCCACATACACGGGCAAGTGTCCCTTCGGTACTGCCACCTTCTTCGCCCTATCTAGCGGCTCGTAGTCCACAGGTACATAACCCGACCCAGGTTTTCTACAGCACAGAGTTCTCGCTCTGTTTGTCAACCGCCGACCCTAGGTGATGAGTTTCGAGATGGGCTTGGGCTTGCTCGACGGCGGGTTTATCCGGAGGTATCCAGATCGGGCCTGTACTTTGCGGAGGAGCCATTTGGAGGCCTGGACCAGCCGTTTTCCGAGCTTGAAGCCTCCGATCTTTCTCATGTCTGTGTTTTGTTGAGTGAAACGAAATGGGGTTTTTGCCGAAAGGAGCGGGGCTTCATGAGGGTGTTGTGGTGTTCAGGAAAAGGGCCACGGGTTGGCGACGGACATGGTGGGGCGGAAGAGGGCGAGGCAGACTTCAGAGAGCGATGTGAGTATGTTTGACATGGCAGAAATCGCTATTCCAGAGAGTACTTCATCCGAAAAGAGCTAGGTTTCACCGTTTCCAGAAGGTTTTTTTTTTTTTTTTAATATATTTACCAAACCCAAACCCTGTATTTTCGTATTGTGTTCGCGAGTCGTGTCAAAAATTGCCAACCCTACCCATAAGATAGATTAGCCACCCAAAATCAAGAAGAATTGGATAGTTTAGCCACCCCCATATGCTGGCGCAAACCACCCTCAGGCTTTGGGGGCCACCCCCACCCCCACTCCCACCCCCTTCCCCATTTATTTAGGTGGCCTAATCACCCCTCCTCAAACAATTTTTTTTTTTCTTTATTTTATGTTTTTTTTTTTAAAATAAATTTAGTTTTAAAACTAGAATGGGTAAATCTGGTTTTTCAATTGTGAAAATGAGAATATTTTCAAAAGATGTCGGTCTAATTTTATTTTTTCATTCCGCCACTCTAACTGTCAACGCAAACTAAGAATATTAGCTTTTTTGTTACAAAATAGTAATTTGACGTATCCAAATATCACACCTACCAATTCATCTAACCTTTTAAAAAAATAACTGATAATTGAGAAACCTTAAACATATTTAACCAAAAAATTTATGAAACGAACCCATTGATTTGAATGACAGCTAGATATCATTGCAATACAGAATGTTCTGTGGGGGCCGGCCTTAGTGTGTGCGTGTATGCTGACGAAGGGCCACCGCGTATAATAATGACAATTAACATTTCCTTACGATCGAAGGACCACCTCGTACGTATTTTTATCAGAAACTTGGCTGCACCTAAAATGTGAACTCGATCATGTCTGGAAAAAGAAACATCAGGCATTTCAACTGAAAAAAGAAAACAAAACCAAAGTAAACAGCAACCATTCGGGTCTGTCTAGATCGTAGAGTTTCCTTCTGAATTCAGTGTTCTATCGATCTGTCAAGGATTTCAAGGTTTTCAAACTGTTCATATTGTGGAAAATTGATACCAATTTAGGGTAAACTTACTCTTGAAAATCGGTTTGTAAGGAAAGAGTACGGCACTTAAGAGCTTATATACACTACAAAAATAGTAGCAAATAGCCACGTGCAGTTTGACACGTGTACAGTGTCGTACACGTGTCAAACATTTAGACACGTACATTTTGACACGCGTATTACGTGTGTCAAAGCTGAAAGTCACAAACTGCACAATTTGACACGTGTATTGGAATACACGTGTCCAATTTGACACGTGTATTCCAATACGCGTGTCAAATTTTAAAATTTGACACGCATATTGGAATACACGTGTCAAATTGGACACGTGTATTCCAATACACGTGTCAAACTGTTTTTAATAAAAAAAAAAATCCAAATTCAGTTTTTTATTTAATTAAAATTTTTATTTAATTATTTAATTGTATTTTTCATTTAATTAAAAATACAATTATAAAATTAAATAAAAATTTTAATTAAATAAAAAACTGAATTTGGATTTTTTTTTTTAAATAAATTTTTTATTGTTTTTTAAAATTTATTTGGGTTAATTAAATTTTTTTTTGAATTTTTCAAATTTTGTAATTTTCGACACAATTAACGTAACATTTATTTTACCCAAAACCAACACGAAATCATACTACACAAACAAATAATTAATAACATATTCGTTAACAATCAAATATTTACGAACAAAAAATAATTACACAAAATATCTACAAATCTGAAAGGCGTCTCTGCGAATCACGAGGTACCGTCCCAGGCGTGTTCTCGCTCACCGGCGATTGCTGCGCAATGAATGGTGTAGCGGGCGAAGGTGTAGCGACAGTGGAGTGCTGGCTCAGCTGTCGTCCAACAGGCGACAACGTACCAACCGTTGTCGAATTACCTGCAAATAATATAGACAATTAAAGTATATAATATTACTTGCAAAATTAAAGGGGTAATGAAAACAAATTGAAATTAATTTTGTCCTATACACAATATAAATCATACCTGCAGATGCACTACCAACGGACGACGTACTACCTACGTGTGCAGGAGAAGACTGATTACCAACACATGGTGCTGGTACTCCCATGGAGGAGAAGAAGACCTCCATTTGTCGCACGCGCTGCTCTATGCCGTCGAACTGTTGCACGCGCTGCTCCAACCGGTCATTCCTCGCTCGCTCAGCATGTAGCTCCACTTGCATCTCTTCCATCTTCCGAGATTGTTCGGCCCAATCCCGAGACGTCCCCTGAGATGGTCCCCCTGTGACCGAGGCCTATATGAGAAACATGTCCCTCGAACAGGTGTGACGTTCGGCCCAACCTGCCGAACCCTCCCTGCATACTCAGGCCTCCCAATCGCCTGTTCGTAAGCGTCGTTCGGTGCCCAACGCACCGTGTCTGCGGAGACGCTTTGCGTGGCGGCTGGATCACTGGCTAAACTCTGCGTCATCCTCTCCTGTACGTCGTCAACATGAAAAAGTCATATATTGAATAATGACATATCACACATAATTTAAAAATATTAGTAAACTAAATCAGTAGCATACACATAAGACCCGTGTACGGTCGTTCACGAAAGTGCCGTCCTTCCTTGTGTGGGTCTTCACGAACGACGCGGCGCGAGTGGGGGGCGTGCCAGATGTACATGTCTGTCGTCATGCAGTTGACATATATAACAAACAGATAGCGATAAAAATAGTTTAAAGAAAAAGAAAAAGAAAAACAATTACCAACAAATATTACAAAACATAAACATATATATTTAATTACCTCCTCGTGATTAAATCTGGCATAACTTTTAGATCCCGCACAATGGGGTAGGTCATTCCGCTCCCGCAACCTCTTCATCCGTTCAGAGGTTGCCTACGTATTGAACATGAAAATAAACATGTAACAATTGACACACTTAAATAAAAACTAAAATTAAATGAACTGTTATTAAAAAATAGTTGACAATTTTTTGGCCTACATACGATTTTATGCTCTCTGCACCAATCTCTCAGCAGGAATTCTACATCTTCTGCATCATACTCCTCAAAAAATTTCTCCGGCATTCTCGCACGGATACTCTCGGGCGTGTCACCGTCTCCAATTTGTAGTTGGGTTTTGAACCTCGACTTCCACGAGCGGTGCTTACGTCCAATATCATTCCACGCCTCCTGTTGTGCCCTGCGCATGTCTACTGATACAGGTAGATAGAACTCCTCCTGCACATTTCAATCAAAGCATTATAGGTTTAAAATCTTCAACAAAAACATTAAGCTCAAGTTTAATTCAAATAAATAATTAAATTATATTCATAAACATACCATCAGCGCGTTCCACATTGCCTGCTTAATCTGCCTATTTACCTTCGCCCATTCGTCCCGCATGTGTATGTAGGACCCCCTCCTGATCATCTTGCCCACTGCCCGCCGAAAACGATTGCAGGCTCGTCCTACAGGTTGTATAGCAGCATTGTACTGCAATACAACCTTCTTCCCCCTGGGAGCACCCAGTTTCTCGCTGGGTCGTCAATCACCTCATAATAAATGGTCCCGTCTGGGTTGTACCCTAATGAAAAATATATTCAACATTAATTTAATTGGTTAACACTAAATAACACACACACACATATATAAACAAAATGTAATCAAATAGTTATTTTTTTCCAAACCAAAAAAAATATTTTGGTAACATAATATGAGTTTTAAGGATGTCTACATATGTACTTACCCATCAACCGAATCTGCCCAGTCCCTATGTGCTGCGTCGCTGGGTCGCCTGCAACCTCCTCGCCAACCTCTCCGGTTGGTGGAGGATGCTGATCATCATCTGAATCCATACCCTGGGGGCTACCGGGGGCCAACTGATCGGTATCCAACATCGCAACGTCCTCCTCATGGGTAGTCTGGCTCCCCCCCACATCTTGCATCTGACTCTCACCGGAAAGCGGCATCTGACTCTCACCGGAAAGCGGCATCTGGCTCTCACCAGGTAACGGCATCTGGCTCTCTACATGCCCCGGGCCCTGACTCGCCCCCGATGCTGGCATCTGTCTCGGCCCCAAAATCTGGCCCTGCATCGCCGCCTGTGCCGGTATCTGTCCCAACCCCACAGCCGGCATCTGCATCTCCCCGGTCTGTGACAGTGGAAATCTACAATCCTGCGTCTCACTATCAGGGTTACACGTCGGCACACTACACGTAAACGGGGAGTACGACGCATAACCCGGCTGGTTCACCCACCATCGATAGGCGTTACCCGGTTGGGTGAACCCTAGCTGAGATAATGACGGCGGCTCCGAGAATGGAGAGCTACAAGGTCCAGCTGTGCTGGTCTGCCCGTGATCTGAAGTAGGCCAGGCCACCGTACCCGGCAACAATGGTCTATAAGCCCCGTCTGGGTGGTGTGGCCACGCTGCAGAATACAATGCCGTCGAAACAGTGGGCGTGGTCATGGGGGGCACGGGTGGGCTAGGTGCCCGATACGCATAATGAGGGGGTCTCTGGTCCATCAATACCTGCGAACAAATACAGACAAATTAATTAGAATATGTTTTTTTAATATGTTTTTAATGAACATACTAAACAACAACGAAATTTATGCAATTAAAAAAAATTTGTATTGAGTACAAGCGAATTGTACAAACAATATATATATATATCAGTCAAGTGTATTGATTTCAAGCTAATTATACTCACAACAAATACATCAATCATTGTATCACGGGAGCTTCAATCGGATCTATGTCGGGCCTGTCGTACTCGAATTCATCATTCGTATCTGGTAGGTCATCAGTGGCTAGTACGAGCGGTACGCACTCATGGTAGGTTGTATCATCCTCATTACTCCCATCCCCCTGTCCAATGTCGTACACGTTGCGCGGTTTGGTCCTAACCGTACAAACCCAATTTGGGTTCCTTCCATCTTCTACGTAGAATACTTGATCCACCTGAGATGTAAGCACGTACGGCTCGTCCTGAATCAGTTCTCCCCTGTGGACGAGGTGATTGAAGTTGACAAACACTAGGCCATACTCGTCTATTGTGAATCCTCTGTCCATCGTGGGGTCTGCCCAATTGCACTTAAATAGGACGTACGTAGTCCTGTCATAGTACTCGACCTCAAATATATCGGTTAACTGCCCGTAGTACGTTTCGCCTTCAACGGTAGGAACACATACGCCGCTGTTCTGAGTCCTCCTTCCCACATCATGAGCAAGCGTGCGAAATAATTTTCCATTTACCACGTACCTGTTGTACTTCACCGCTGTCTCCTTTAGCCCTCTACAACGCATAACCAACTTGTGGCCCAATTCCTCCCTACGTTGATCGTCCAGGCCATCGACCTATGTTTTAATTACAAATAGTAAACATCACATTGGGTAATTATATTGAACCCGCATAAATTTATCCAATTTCAAATTTACAACTATTTCCTTACATATGCACGGTACCATTCGCAGAACTGCTCATGATGTTGTGCTTCAATAAGAGCCTCCGTAATGCGACCCCTAGTGCATGATCGCCTAAGCGCGTCTTTGTGCATCCTACATTCAGCGTATACAATTATGTAATAATTGTTATTAATATTTTTATTCGAATTCTGCTAAATATAAGGCTAGGACTACTTACGTCCGCAAATTGTGAAACTCTTCAGAGTTGAACACAATATAACGATGAATCTGGTGCATTATCAACCGGTTCATGGTAACACGCGTGCCCGCTCCCTTGGATCCATCAGGATTCCTCTGAGGTCTGTTGTGGAATGTTGGTGCGTTATTCAGATACCTTGAACAGAACGTTACCAGCTCGGTCGCTATGTACCCCTCCGCAATGCACCCCTCAGGAATTGCTTTATTGCGCACAATATTTTTGAAATTCCCCAGACTCCTGGTTTAAACACATACACGACAATTTAATTGTCGTCAATTAGGATTACAATTAAATAAAAATATTAATTTACATATTACGCCGAATTTTACCTCTCTGCCGGGTACATCCATCTATACTGCACGGGTCCGCCCAGTCTACACTCGCGCACAAGATGCACGACCAAGTGGACCATGCTGGTAAAAAACCCTGGAGGGAATATCTGTTCTAGCTTGCACAAAGTGATACAGACGTCACCCTGCAGTCGGTCCATATCTTCTTGTGATAGCTTTGTTGAGCATATGCCTCTAAAAAATGCAGAAATCTCCACAAGAGGTCTAACCACTTTATCAGGCAATGACTTACGCAGTGCAATTGGGAGAAGCTGTTGCATCAGTATGTGGCTATCATGGCTCTTCAAGCCGGAAATTGTACGGTCCTTGAGCCGAACACATCGTGAAATGTTCGAAGCGTATCCGTCCGGGACCCTAACATTTCGAAGAACCTTCAGAAAATTTTCTTTGTCCTCTCTAGACATTGTGTGACAGGCAGCGGGAATATACGTTTTACCGTTGGCGGCCGTGAACGGATGCAACTTAGGTCTCAACCCCATTTCCTGCAAGTCCAGCCGAGCTGCCAAGTTGTCCTTCGTTTTCCCTTTTATATCCAAAATAGTGCCAAGTATATTGTCCATGACATTTTTCTCTATGTGCATAACATCAAGATTGTGCCGAAGCAAATTGTCTTTCCAATACGGCAATCTGAAAAATATACTTTTCTTCTTCCATATAACATCGGAACTCCCTGCACCCTTCTTCCGCTTCTTCCGTTTCTTCTTCTTACCCGCAGTCTCATCCCCAAACGCAACTCCGTCCAACTGTTGGAGAACCTCGTATCCGCATGGCACAATCGGTGCGCTGTCAAATTCTTCAGTACCGTCAAATGTCCTTCTGTTAAGCCGCCACAGATGTTCAGGCGGCAGGTATCTCCTGTGCCCCATATAGCAAAATTTGCATCCGTTCTTTAAGCGTATAGAACGCGTCGATTGCATACAACAAGGACATGCCTTCGCACCCCTGTTAGGCCAACCAGATAAATCTGCATACGCTGGCAAGTCGTTTATCGTCCACATCAACTGAGATCGCATAATAAAATTTTCCTTCTTTGAAGCATCGAATGTTCGTACCCCTACATTCCACAGTTCCAGCAACTCATCAATCAATGGCTGAAGGTAAACATCAATATCCATACCTGGTGAGCTCGGTCCAGGGATAACCAAGGAAAGGATGAAGGACGACTGTTTCATGCACATCCAAGGTGGCAAATTGTACGGCACAAGCATTACGGGCCATGTGTTGTGGGATGTGCTCATGTTCCCAAATGGATTAAATCCATCTGCTGTCAAACCAAGCCGAACGTTTCTACTCTCTGCCATAAAATCTGGATGTAAAATCTCGAACGATCTCCATGCCTCACCGTCGGCCGGGTGCCTCAATACGCCATCCCTAGTGCGGCCTTCTGCATGCCATCTCATATGGGGCGCAGTATGCTCAGACATGAATAACCTCTGCAACCGTGGGATGAGTGGAAACCACCTCAAGATCTTCACCGGGCGTTTTTTTCTCGCTGATATGATCTCACCATCATCATCTACATGTGTATCAGCCCTCCACTTAGACTCTCCACATACGATACATGAATCTAATTCTTTGTTGTCTTTCCAGAATAACATACAGTCATTACGGCACGCCGGAATCTTCTCATACCCCAGACCCATGCCACTTAGGAACTTTTTCGCCTCATACGTGTTATCTGGCAATGCCTCATCGCAAGGAGGCAACAACTGATTGATAAATTCGAGAATGTCTGAAAAAATCTTGTTGCTAATACCTCCAACGCACTTCAAATTGTACATGTGTACAGTAGCACTCAATTTACTATGCTTTGTACCAGGGTGAAGGGGCTTCTCGGCGGTCTTTAACAGCTCTTGGTACTTCAATGCGTCCCCGCAAGAGGTATCTTCGTCAACTTGTTGCGGAAGAGTACTGACGGCTTCAGGAACATCGTGCAAGCCGAAGGCGTCACGCAACATGGCGTGCATGTCATCATCCTGTTCCCCGGCGACACCCTCCTGTTCTGTGACTTCACCATGTTCAGTGCTACAAGCAGCGGTATCTGTGCCACTGTGATAACTCAAACACTGACCGGGAATAGCGGACCCAGTCGTAGTCTCACCGTGCATATACCACAAATTGTATCCCGGATTCATCCCCCTACCTCCAGTCAGGTGAGCAAGAACGTAATCTGGAGTGTGCCGCTGATTATTTCGACAATACTTGCATGGGCAGTAAATTTTTCCATCGACGGCCGTACAGTTACTAACCGCAAATGCCACAAACGCCCTACACCCGTCGTTATACCGTGTCGTGCCCCTAGGTGCTGACATCCAAGACTTGTCCATATTCCTCTGTATAGGGTTAAGAGGACAAGACAAATCATACGTCTTACAGTATAAACGTGTACAAATATAGTGCATGTCACGCAACATGGGGTGTACGAATTTATTTCCCTTTTAAAGGGTTTATGGTTAGAGTTTAGGGGTTTTGTTTTTTTTTTTTATAAAGTGTAAGAAATTGTTTTATTTTTTTTAAAGGGTTTAGGGTTAGGGTTTAGGGTTATAACCCTAATTAGGGTTTTATTTTTTAGAAAGTGTAAGATTATTTCATTTTTTATTTTTAAGGGTTTAGGGTTAGGGTTATGGTTTGTTAGGGTTTAGGGTATTTTTTGATTTGAAAGTGTAGGATTATTTTATGTAGGGTTTTAGTTTTTTTTTAGAAAGTGTAAGTGTTTTTATTTTTTTTATTCTTTTAAAGGGTTAGGGTTTGTTAGGGTTTAGGGTTAGGTTTAGGGTTAGGGTTTTTTTCCTAGAAAGTGTACGATTTTTTTTTTGTTTGGGTTTAGGGTTAGGGTATTTTTTTTAGAAAGTGTACGTAGGTAATTTTTTATTTTTAGGTTTAGGGTTTAGGAGTTAGGGTTTAAGGTTTAGGGTTAGGGTTTTTTTCCTAGAAAGTGTAGGATTTTTTTTTGTTTGGGTTTAGGGTTAGGGTATTTTTTTTAAGAAAGTGTAGGTTATTTTTTTTTTAGGGTTTAGGGTTTAGGATTTAGGGTTTGTTAGGGTTTAGGGTTTAGGGTTTAGAGTTTAGGGTTATGGTTTGTTAGGGTCTAGGGTCTAGGGTTAGGGTTTAGGGTTTTAGGTTATTTTTTTTTAAGCGATTAGGGTTTAGGGTTTTAGGTTTTTTTTTTTTTTTTTTAAGGGTTTAGGGTTTAGGATTTAGGGTTTTTTTTTTTTTTAAGCGATTAGGGTTTTAGGGTTTAGGGTTTAGGGTTATGGTTTGTTAGGGTCTAGGGTTAGGGTTTAGGGTTTTAGGTTTTAGGGTTTAGGGTATTTTTTGATTTGAAAGTGTAGGATTATTTTATGTAGGGTTTTAGTTTTTTTTTAGAAAGTGTAAGTGTTTTTATTTTTTTTATTCTTTTAAAGGGTTAGGGTTTGTTAGGGTTTAGGGTTAGGTTTAGGGTTAGGGTTTTTTTCCTAGAAAGTGTACGATTTTTTTTTTTGGGTTTAGGGTTAGGGTATTTTTTTTTAGAAAGTGTAGGTTATTTTTTTTTTAGGGTTTAGGGTTTAGGATTTAGGGTTTGTTAGGGTTTAGGGTTTAGGGTTTAGAGGTTAGGGTTATGGTTTGTTAGGGTCTAGGGTCTAGGGTTAGGGTTTAGGGTTTTAGGTTTTTTTTTTTTTAAGCGATTAGGGTTTAGGGTTTAGGGTTTTAGGTTTTTTTTTTTTTTTTTTTAAGGGTTTAGGGTTTAGGATTTAGGGTTTTTTTTTTTTAAAGCGATTAAGGTTTTAGGGTTTAGGGTTTTAGGGTTTAGGGTTTAGGGTTATGGTTTGTTAGGGTCTAGGGTTAGGGTTTAGGGTTTTAGGTTTTAGGGTTTAGGGTTTAGCAGTTTAGGTTTTTTTTAGAAAGTGTAGGATTTTTTTTTAGGGCTTAGGGTTTAGGGTTTAGGGTAAAGGTTTTTTTTTAGAACGTATAGGATTCAAAGTTTATTTAAGGGTTTATTATTGTGTTGGTTTTATGGTTATGATTTTAGGATATAAAGTTTATATATGCATATGAGAGAAATTTTAGTTTTTTTTTTTTTGAGTTTTTTTATCCGAAGATACCAAATTCTTCTTATAAATCTGTAGTCTCTTCACATGAATAGTTAACGTTAAAAATGGAAGATAAAAAACAAATTCGTCGCAATTGATGATTTATGACGTTTGTTTTAAGGTTTTTTTTACGAATATGATTGTAAATGGTGGACAGTGGAATATTTGTTTTTTTGTTTTTTTTTTCCCGAAAATACCACAATTTATATATATTAGTAGCACAATTTATTTTCCCCACAATTTATATATATTCATAGCACAATATGTTGATTCTAATTTTGTATTTTAATTTTACTTTGCCATTATTGCTCACGATCATATTTTTATAAAATTAAAATGATAGCGGATATTTTTTCTTTTTGCCACTTCATAAAAATACCAAAATTCACAATAGCACATTAAATTCATAGTAGCACACTAAAATATATCTCAAATATCCTCACATCAAGAGTTTTTTTAAAAAAAAATTAAATATAATCACCAATAAATTCCATATTTCCATATTCCATATTTTCCATATTTCCACCAACTAGACAATGATTCAGTAATAAAAAATCAGTAATAAAAAATCTACAAGTATATATTCCATATTTCCACAAACTAGACAATGAAAAAAATTAGACAAATATCACAAAAAAAATTAATAAAATATACAAACTTATAGCAAAAAATTCAAAACAAAAATAAAAATAACTCACAGTGATTTTTGTAGTGCAAGCTTGTACGTGTACCTGGAATTTTTGACAGAAAAAAAAAAAAAAAAATTAAAGCTGAAAATGTTAGAACATATATGCACTGTAAACCAAGAGAGAGAGAGAGAGAGAGAGAGAGATTGAGAAGATGAGTGAGAGTAAGAGGAAGTGGAGGGAATACCGGTCCGGACGCGAGGGCTGCGGTGGGCGGGGGACAGTGGCGAGAGCTGAGAGAGAGAGAGAGCTAGAGAGAGAGAGAGAGAGAGAGATAGCCGGTACCGGACAGTACTGGCCGGAACGGGAGGTGAGAGAGCTAGGGAGAGCGAGAGAGAGGGAGGGTCGCCGGCAGAGAGGCACCGGAATGGGCTGTCGCCGGCCAGAGCTCGACGGAGAGAGAGAGAGAGAGAGAGAGAGAGAGAGAGAGAGATAGAGTCAGAGAGAGAGAGATTTACGTAAGAAATGGGTAGCTTCCTCTGGAAGCTACCCATTTCTTTTATATAAATTAAATATAAAATTTAAAATTTAAAATATAAAATATATTTAAAAAAGTATATAATTTGAATAATATATAATTTAAATATAATATATAATATTAAATTATATCCTCCGATTGGCCAGGTGGCGCGCGGGAGAATTCCCGCGCAGTACCTGGCCAATCAATTGGACACGTGTACGTAGTACACGTGCCCAATTGGGGACGTGTATGTAAATACACGTCTCCAAATGTCATTTTTTTTATATATATTATATATATATTTAATATATTATATATATTTTATATAAACCCATGCAACCCAGAACGTGTATGCACTGCATGTACTGCATGTACACATTGCTAAACCCTAAGACCTAAAACTAAAACATAAACTATAAATTAAAACTAAATATAAACCCTAAATTTAAATCATGACACTAAGTATAAGTATATATACTATACTACCCTAACCCTAAGTATATGTACTATATATTATTTTGAATTTTAAAATGGCGGCGCGCGGGAGACGTGTAATTAAAATACACGTCCCCCATTGTAGAAATTGTATGTAATTAAAAAAAAAAAAAAAAAATATATATATATATATATATATATATATATATATATATATAAAATTTAACAACGTAAAAAATTGTTAGGGTTTAGGGTTTAAGGTTAGGATTTTTGTTTTTAGTGTTAGGAATTTTTTTTTTAGAAAGTCTAGGATATTTTTGTTTAAGGGTTTATGGTTTAGGGTTTAAGGTTAGGATTTTAGTTTTTAGTGTTAGGGTTTCTTTTTTTAGAAAGTGTAGGTTTTTTTTTTCTTAGGGTTTAGGGTTTAGGGTTCGTTATGGTTTAAGGTTAGGGTTTGGTTTTAGAAATTGTAGGATTTTATTTATTTATTTATTTTTTTTTTTTAAGGATCTAGGATTAGGGTTTAGGGTTTAGGGTTTTACTTTCTTAGGGTTTAGGGTTTAAGTTTATGATTTTTGTTTTTAGTGTTAGGAAAATTTTTTTAACAAAGTGTAGGATATTTTTGTTTAAGGGTTTAGGGTTTAAGGTTAGGAATTTTGTTTCAGTGTTAGGGTTTCTTAATTTAGAAAGTGTAGGGTAATTATTTTTTTAGGGTATAGGGTTTAAGGTTAGGAATTTTGTTTTTAGTGTTAGAGTTTCTTTTTTTAGAAAGTGTAGGATATTTTTGTTTAAGGGTTTAGGGTTTAGGGTTTAGGGTTTAAGGTTATGAATTTTGTTTTAGTGTTAGGGTTTCTTTTTTTAGAAAGTGTAGGATATTTTGTTTTTTTAGGGTATAGGGTTTAAGGTTTAAGGTACGGAATTTTGTTTTTAGTGTTAGGGTTTCTTTTTTTAGAAAGTGTACGATATTTTTGGGGTTTAGGGTTTAGGGTTTAGGGTTTAAGGTTAGGACTTTTGTTTTTAGGGTTTAGGGTTAAGGTTTTTAGGGTTTGAAAGTGTAGGAATTTTTTATTTTTTAGGGTTTAGGATTTAAGGTTTGGGGTTTAGGGTAAGGGTTTTTTTTTAAGAACGTGTAGGATTCAGAGTTTATTTAAGGGTTTATTATTGTGTTGGTTTTATGGTTATGATTTTAGGATATAAAGTTTTGGGATACAGTTTTTGTTTTGTTTTAAGAGTTGAATGTTCTTTATTTAAAAAACAAAAACAAATACGGGTTTAGGGTGTTTCTTCTTTTTATAAAAAGGGTTTATTGTTCCGTGTTTAGGGTTAGGGTGTTAGGGGATTTTTTTTAAAAAAATGGTTTAGGGTTAGGGTTAGGGTTTTTGTTTTGTTATAGGGTTTGGGCACGTGTACTGAGTACACGTGTCCAATCCGGGACGTGTATTTAAATACACGTCCCGATATGTATTTGCATGCATAAAATATATATATATATATATATATATATATATATATATATATATATATATATATATATATATATATATGTATTTATATAATTTAACCACATAAAAAAAAAATACAAACCCATGCAGCCTGAAATGTATATACCGTACATATAGCTAAATAAAAAATAAAAACTAAAACCTAACCATAAAATTAAACTCTAACCCTAAGTGCATAGACTATATATAGCTATAAACTACAATCCTAATTAATGGTACGTATTGTATATAGTCATAAACCCTAACCCTAATCCTCGTGATTTAATATATATATTTAAAAGTATACAATAATAACACATGAAAAATATATTGACATTATTATTCAGAAAATGTAAAATCAATTAAATCATAACCCATAGCTTTAAGTGTATATATTATATATACCTATACAACATAAAACCCTAACCCTAAGTGTATATACTATATATAGCGATAAACCTTAACCCTAAGTATATACTATATATAGCTATAAACCCTAACCCTAAGTGTATATACTATATATAGCGATAAACCCTAACCTTAAGTATGTATACTATATATAGCTATAAATCATAAGTTTAAGTGTATATACTATATATATCGGTTTTATTTAATTTTGAACTGCTCATGATTTAATATATATATATATATTTAAAAGTGTACAATAATGAAACGTGAAAAATATATTGACATTATTATTCATTAAACGTAAAATCAATTAAATTATAATTCATAGCCCTAAGTGTATATATTATATATACCTATAAACCCTAAAACCCAAACCGTAAGTGTATATACTATATATATCGATAAACCATAATCATAAGTATATATACTATATATAGGTATAAACCCTAGCCCTAAGTGTATATACTATATATAGCTATAAACCCTAAGGGTATGTACTATATATAGCCATAAACCCTAAATGTATGTACTATATGAGGGACTAAACTATAAGTATTTAATTCATTATGTAGCGCAGAATTCTAAAAATAATTGCATTTACTATATATAGCCATAAATAAAAAGGTTACTGTATATAATTTCTAAACCGTTTACATGCATGCATATCTATATATATAGTATTAATTATAGGTTTTTTAACTTTGTTATGTTTAATTTTTTTTTTTTTTGTTTCTAAACGTAGATGGTGTACAAAACTGAACCCTAATTTGAACTATTTGGTTTAATTAGATATATAGCACCAAATTTGGTTAATTATGTATATAGTACAATATAGTATACTATATATATATAAATAAAGAACCTAAAAAGTATAAATTTCAAATATAAAATTTACATATAGCATATAGTTTTCAAACTTAATTTTATGTGTATAAGTTATGTACACCGTATTTTCAAAGATTTGTATGATTAATAAGATAATGAGTTTAATTTTTTTTTTTTTATTTTAAAAAATTAATACAACACTGATTTTTTTTTTAATGTTTATTTTGGCAAAAAATACCAATTTGCCACGTGTAAAAATACACGTGTCCAAGTGGACACGCGTATGAAAGACACGTGTCCAATTGGACACGTGTCTTATTACACGTGTCCACTTGGACACGTGTATTTTTACACGTGTCCAGTTCGACACGAGTATAAATATTTTTACACGTGTCCAGTTCGACACGAGTATTTTATACTCGTGTCCAAATGGACACGTGTAATAAGACACGTGTCCAGTTAGACACGAGTATTTTATACTCGTGTCCAAATGGACACGTGTAATAAGACACGTGTCCAGTTAGACACGAGTATTTTATACTCGTGTCCAAATGGACACGCGTATTAAATACACGTGTCCAATTGGACACGTGTATTTCATACGCGTGTCCATTTTTGACGCTTGCACAATTTGACACGTGTCACTTGTGACACGTGTCAAATTTGACGCGTGTCTACAGTAACGGGTACTGTAGACACGTGTCAAACTGCAGCGATTTTTGTAGTGATAGAAGCATGATTAATATTAGATTTAACCCACGTGAGACGCAAGAATTATAACAAAAATAAAGTCATCAGTCATGTATACGCTACACTTAGCAATTGGCAGCCGCGTGTCAACCAATCACATGAATGGATAGTGTAGAATAATGTCGATTCCATCTGTTTTCGTAGAGTGATGTTTTTTGCACACAAAGTATGTCCAGCAATTTTATTTTATTTTTTGAAAAAATGAAAACCATTTGACACGACACACTTTTCGGATTGTTAGACATTACCCTGAAAATTCAATTAATAATAATAAAATTTCCATCTACTTATTGGAAAACATCAAACTTCAGAGAAAGTTCAACACTCCAATTGAAAGCTAGCTGTTGATTATGTGATCGGGAAGCCATTCTACGCGAGTGGTTTTCTCAACTATACTTAGTAAAATTCAACACATTTTGAGCCCCTTTCCACGATCTGAATTATTATATTGAAAGGGAAGAAAAAGAGGATGATCCCTGGAGACTAAAATGAGTTGTGAAATCTTTCTGATTTTACAATATGTCAAAACTAGGTTGACTTGACCTCAAAGATTCACACCATGGGACCCAAGTTTTGAAAACAACAACATTATTAAAGAGTAGGTTAAATTATAATGGGCTTGTTTGAGTAGGCCTATTGAAGGCCTACGTTTCTCTTTTTACCCAAAAAGCAAAACACAGTTTCGTTTATAAATATTTCTCCGCTCTTTTACTTTTTTCTGTATGAGTTTTTTCACTCAGCTTTGCCACAGTTTTTTCCATAATTTTTTAGAAGATGTTGACAACGCTCGCGAAATACTTGTAGAAGAGAAGAGAGAAATACATTGATGCCTCGGAGAGAGGAAAAATAAAATAAAAATAAAAGACAGAATGTGGGGAGCGGTGTATTTTATTGAATAGCTACGTACCTAAGTTTTTAGGTATTGCAAGTAAGAGAACACTAAAAAACAGAATTCAAATTGGGAAACAAACAATTTATATTTATATTGGAAAACATCAAACTTAAAGGTTCAATATGTACAAAAATTAAATATAAATTAACAACAGCAGTTGCTAGCATACAAGTCATTACCCTCTATTTCTCTCTCTCAAAAAAAAATTTTGCCCTCTAATTGAAAGCTATATAGATCTTATATATATATGGTTGCCTAACCCATTCTCAGGAAATGGTATTCTCAGCTCTATATAATAAAATTTAAAACATTTTGAGGCCCTTTCTGATTCCCTTTTCACATTAGAAGAGAAGAAAAAGAGGAGGAACCCAATATCTTCCTCCGTATCTTTCAAATATGTCAATAAAAATAGGTCAAGTTCACTCTAAAAAGATTCACATTAGGGACTTAAAAGTCAAAACTAGTTTGACTTCACTTCAAAGATTCACATATACAAGGGTTGAAAATCCAAAACATTATTTAGAGCAATGTTACATATATACCCTTGTTAAAAAAAAATGAAGAAGAAAGATTAAAGATTTGATGAGCACTACCACATCAACCCAGTGAAATCATGAGGGTGTAGTATGTACTGGGTTGATGTGCTAGCGTCCATCAGCTCTTATTAAAAAATAAATCCAAATGCTGATGGACGATGGCACGGTCCCACATCAACCCGGGAGAATGGGAGTAGGATGTGGGTGTAGTTTGTACTGGATTGATGTGCTAGTATCCATCAGTCCTTATTAAAAAAAAAAAAAAAAAATCCAATAATGCTAATGGACGGTGCCACATCAACCTAGTAGGATGGGAGAGAGATGTGGGTGTAGTCTGAGCGGAAAAAATAACCAACTGACCCTATGGTATTCACGCGTCATTGTGTCATTGTCGTAGTTCGGCCGTTGATTTCTTCTCGCCAATGTAAATGGCCTACTCGGAAATGGCAACTGACTCAAATTAATTAGCTATAAACTTATTTTTAGTTAATTTTTATAAACCAGTTTAATAATGTGACATGTGTCTTATAGCATTTCAAAAGGTAATAGGATCCTCTCCATTTCACTTATTCAAATGAATGGTTAGAATTTGAAGTTAACGCATCTAATGGTGTATATGAAATTAATGTTGACGCGTCTTTTAAAAATTTAAATAATGTGAAATCATGTATACCATTAGATGCATCATTTTTAAATCATGGCCGTATATAAAATGAATAGTATCCTCATTTGAAATAGAGAGGATCTTAGTCCACTTTATCATACTAGTTTGTTGGAATTGGCTACAAAATTCATACAAACCAGTTTATAGCTAATTTTTGTCCAATAATAACACAACTTTTTATTAGATCTATTAAAAAAATATGTATTTCTTACCTAATAAATAACATATGATAGTTTTATATTATAGATTTGAAGCAATTTTTTTTTTGATAAATATGAGGTATACATTATATATATATATATATACACATCTTATATTAATACACATCTTATTGTCTCATCAATGCTCTTCTTGAAGATTTTTTTTTTCTTTTAATACAGTCTAGAAAATTATTATGTGTCTATTGAAAAGATGAGAAATACATACTTTTTAACAGTATTAACATAGTTGAAAAAAATTCTATTAACAAAAAAGAAAGAGTATACTTTTCACTTGTTATTAAAAAGCACCTCCGATCATCAAATCGGTGCTTCTCCCCATGGATTTGTAGGGCCTGTTTGGCAAATGGTTTTTTGTTTTTGCTTTCAAGAACTGTTTTCAAGAAAAAAATAGAAAATTATTTTTTCATTAAAAATACATTTGGCAAACTGTTTTCGAAAACAGTTTTTGAAAATATATAGAAAAGAATGGTACTATCTCCTCGTTTTGTTTTTGTTAGTTTTTTAATATTTAGCCACAAGAATTTGGTATTTCTTCTTTTCTAGGTTTGATAATCTTGGAAAGTTTAGACAAAGTGAAACTGTAAAAGCACAAAAAATTGACCTTCTCGAAGGATCGAAATTGAAAAGTGAAGTAAAAAAATCAAATTTAGAAACACCACAGAGTTCTGCAATTCTATAGTTTTAAACTCTAGAAGCCCAAGGAAAATCCATTATGGCGTCTACTCATCTGATCAGCCAAATTTGTTTATGCATTTTTCTTTGACTTAATTTGCTTATATATATATCCCAAGATACCCACCGTAATTAGTCCTTGATGTTTCACAATCTTTGACTTTAAACACTGGCGTTGTTGGCATTACTACGGTGCCTGGTCACGACATCACGCCTTGACCGCTCTGATGAGAAATCTTGATTCTGTTCTCGACGGTGCCATAAACATTTTTTTTTTTTATTATTATTATTTTTTTATATTTATGGTTAATGGACTTTCTATGGTTAGAATTGACTGTAGGAAGATAAGCCTCCCTTGGTTGCTACAAGCATAAAAGAACTCTTAAAAAGTCTTAATTGCATACTCATACGGGGTGTTTTAATTACCATTGCTTGGTTCCTACGTTACTCGATCTCTTTTATGCATGACCAATTTAAATTGACCTCTTTTTTAAGAAAGCTCAAATAACTCTAACAACAAAACACTTAGAAATTACTTTCGTATTGATGTCACATCGGATCACTTTTTGATTTAAAAAGTACAAAACACCCTCTAAAAACTTTTAGAGTTAAATACAAAAAAGCTCTATAAACTATAAGTCATTTTAAAGAAGTCTAAAAAATTGGCAGGTTTGATACTTAGATTCATTAAACTATCATTTTATGGCAAATAATTCACTCCGTTAGTTGGATGGAAAAGTGGTCACGTGCTTGCTTTTTTTTTTGCTTTTCTTCTTGTAATACCCTTACTTTCTTAAAAATTGAAAAAAAAAAAAAACCTAAACAAACGAAATTCTAATTTTATTTTTTATTTTTTTTAAAAAAATGCATCTCAAAGGGTAGTTGAACCACCCATGAGGTAGTAGCCACCTCGATGTGCTGGCGCATACCACCCTTAGGCTTGGGGGGGTGGCCACAAGGCACCCCCAACCCCTCTAGCTAGGGGCAGTTTGTGGCTCTCAGAGCTCACCCCCTTCCCCTTCCTTTTTCATTTAGGTGGCCTAATCACCTCTTTTTAGAACAACCCACCCCCCCCCCCTTTTTCTTTTTTCTTTTTTTTTTTTAAAAAAAATCTAGTTTTTAAAATTAGAATTGGTAAATCTGCAGGTTTTTCAATTGCCAAAATGAGAGTATTTTCAAAAGATTTCAGTCTAATTTTGTTTTTTCATCCGCTCTAACGGTCAACGCTAACTAAGGAGATCAGTTTTTTTGTCACAAAATAATAGTTTAACGTATCAAAATATCACAGTACCTGCCGATTCATGTAACCTTTTAAAAAAATAACTGACAGTTTGAGAAATTAACCTTAAACATATTTAACCAATTTTTTTTTTAAACTATCGAACCCATTGATTTGAATGACAGCTAGATATCATTGCAATATAGAATGTTCTATGGGGGCCGGCCTTGGTGCGGCATGTGTGCGTGTATGCTGACGAAGGGCCACCGCGTATAATAATGACAATTAACATTTCCTTATGATCGAAGGACCACCTAGCTCGTACGTATTTTTATCAGAAACTTGGCTGCACCTAAAATGTGAACTCGATCATGTCTGGAAAAAGAAACATCAGGCAAGCACTAGTTTCCGTCTGAATTCAGTGTTCTATCTCTTAAGGTTTTCAAACTGTTCATATTGTGAATTCAGTGTTCTGTCAACTACTTCACTGCTGATCTAGCTTTTCACATGCACACGTACGTACAAAGCACGTTAAATTGATTGTCTCTTTCTACGCGTGATTCGGTGTGAGAGTGCATGGCAACAAAACAACTTCATGTCAAGTTTCTCTCTTCTTATTATTGATCCAATCGTGTAAATCACCAATTAATTATAGAATGGCATCAAGTCGATCTTAACAGTCCCCAATTACGTACGAGACTCAAATGAAATAACTCCAAATTTACAATTAATTAAGGTACTCGATCATAAAGGGAAAAAAAAAAAATGGGTTCAAATAAGGGCATTTTCTTTTAAATTAGATTATAGGAAATTCCTTGACATATATATGCTTTTAGATATGATTTTTTTTTTTTAAATTGCATACGAGGATCACGTGCGTTGTTATTCATATGCGAAAATTATATATTCTAACAATAAATATCAATTTAAAAGATTGAATATAAAAAAATTTACTCTAAATCAACTTTTTTTTTTTTTACAAAAAAAAATATATAATAATTATTGGTGTTAGGAGTTTTGAGAAAACGTTACAAAAAGAAAATAATGTAAAGCTTATTGGTTAAAGATATAATAGTGGTCCATTGTTCACATCAGTTGACCGCATAGCGCAGTGGATTAGCGCGTTTGACTTCGGATCAAAAGGTCGTGGGTTCGACTCCCACTGTGGTCGGTTTGTTTTCACAATCTGTCATTGTGTCTTTTTCGTAAATTCTCTTTCTAACAGAAAACTTTTTTATGTTAAAGCACTTACGGCCCAGCTCATGTGGTTCCCGTTCCCCCCATAGCCCAAAAAAAGCCCAACATTTTGCTTTCTGTTCCTCTCTCTCTCTCTCTCTCTCTCTCTCTCTCTCTGTGTTTTTTTTTTCAAGAATCTGATTGTCAGCTAGTCGAACGAACCATCCCACATATAATCCTGAAAAAACTATCTTTATACACCATGAGACCTGAAGAGAACATCACTATACAGTCATTGGAAAAGAGCCAAAAGACAACTTATGCAAGCTCACTCTTGAGCAAAACTTATCGACCTAGTTGATTGTCGAAATCAGAATTCTAATGACTAAATCAAAATCAAATAAAAATTTAAAAGCTAAATATTATTTTTTTCCTAAAATATTTTACCCAATTGTACGTGAACAATAGCGGAACTTACCCCGGATGCCCGAAGCCATTTTAGATGTGGCAAAACAGCCGAGAAGAGGTTTGGTGCCACTCGGGATCGATCATATATCCAAATTTCTAATATAATTGGTATAGACAATTGAGCAGCATTCAACTCTATCACTTGACATCATCAAGAATAAAAGGATTGAATGGCTCTTTCACAAGAATAAGGGAAAGCATTTGCATAATTCATGCCCTTATATATTCTTTCCTTTGTCCAATAGCATCAAGAACATCAGTCAAGGACTTCACCCGTTGAAGATATTTAATTACAGATATATAAATTGTCTTTCTTTAGTGTGGATAATTGATACCGAATCTGTATGACATCATGTGATAAGAGATCATACGTTCTAAAGTCTGCCATATGTATGATGAAGTGGAGACCCCTACCACTTGAGTAAGGATCCCCTCCCATAAAGTGGAGATAAGCAGGTTAAAGGGCTTAGTTGAGATTGTGTATGGAAATAAAACTTTCATAGTCAAAAAGAGCTTTTGAGAAAAAAGAAAAAAAAGAAAAAAAAAAACTTTATTTTCAAGCTTTATCCAAAAATGCGTTTTAGCATTTTTTTTTATAGCCAAAAAAGTACTTTTTAAGGTTTTTTATCACATGTACCGATTTTTACTTTGCACAGCTATTTTTATGTATTAAAAACACTTTTTAAGATTCTTAATGCAATCCCAAATAGGCCCTAAGATTAGCATGATCTTGTTGATACTACATGGTATGGCCTGAATTGGGATTCGTTCTGGTTGTATTAGTAGCAAAGAAAGTAATAGTAAATTGTGGAGGACATCGAGTGCTCCCATCGACTTGTCATATAACTGTTTCACATCTAGGTAAGAAACAATCTGACCAGGATCCTCTCTGGTTGAAAGCAACAGGAGGGGATCCTAGTCCGAAACAATCTAGGCATGCTAGAGGAAATAAATACCTTTGGTCAATTTGAAAGTGACAATATGCAAAGATTTAATCTCAATAATGTAATTAAATTGATAAGAAATATCAAAGAGTCTCACATCATCATAATTTTTCTAACTTGTGAATTTTATAAGTCATAGACATTCATCATCTCTCAATGTGTCTTTTGAACGTGAGTTAGGCTTATTGGTTTTTGATATGATATCAAGACATATCAAAGATTGTAAGAAGGCGAAGAAGCTACCTTAAATTCAACTCCAAATACAACTTCATTTTCATATCTACAATTATCCAAAACCTCAACTCAACGTAATCCTTGCTAATGAGGAATTATGCCACCAACGATTAAGACTTGGAAGTTCAATAGAAAAGGGTTTGCCCTGTTTTAGTGTTTAGTTTAGGAGTTTATTATTTAAGCTGCTAAATTAGTCTTAGACAGTTAGATCTTAGCTAATATAATGTGAAAAAATATATATATCTATATCTATATAATATAATGTTATTATTAATATTATTATTTCAGTAATAACAGTGATTTGTTTTCTTCTAATATTCTTGTGAGATGTGACTCCTGCTCTAAACTGATAGTTGTGAAATTCCCCCATCGTCTTTGCCAAAGGTTGGTGAGACTCCGACATTATGGTAATTTTTATTTTATTTATCTATTTATTATATTTTTATCAAAGTAGTATTAGAACAAGTTCTTTTTTTGAGAGTTATTATTACGCACTTCGTTAACTATGCGTACAAGAAGTTGACTATCCTATGCCGAGAGGGATTGAGATATGATGCAATATATACCGACAATATGTATAAGGTGCAATGTCGTTTATCGAAGTCGTTTATTTAAAATGAATGGCCTAGATTGTGACAACAAATAAATAATAAAAAGAAGGGTACGTAGTGTATAGTGTAATAGATAATTGTTGCGGTGACCGAATTACCCCCTTTGGACACAAGGTTAGTCTGGCCACCTCCAAGTCAATCTTTTAGGCTTACCGTGCTTTGACCACCCCCAAACGCTCCATTGAGAATAGTCGAACCATCTCATGTGGTCAAAATGGATGGTTCGACCACTCCAATACCTTTTTTTTAGGCCCTATCATGATCTGGGCCATTCATTTAAAATGAACGGCATAAAAATAAATTAAAAAATAAAAAATAAAAAACTATTGTGCATGCAAGTATAATGCTCTATATGTTGCACCGGGTCTCGGTCCCTCACATGGTAGTAGCTAGAAAAGAAGATACTCCTTTTACTGTATGTATACATATTCTCATTACAGAGAAAATGCAACACCAAAGTCTATAAGATTATTATAAACAAAGATTAGAAAGGACTTTAATTTTGAAGTGATCCACAAATGAAATGAAGACAAATGCAAAAAAAGGATCTTCGAATTCGTAGCCGGAAAGGTTGATTAATTATAAGTATATGGAAGAAGAAAGAATCAAAAAGCAGATTAATAAAAGCAAAGAAAAGAAACATAAAGATAAAGAGAATAATTAAGAACAGAGAAAGGGCCCCTTATTCCTCCCACTAAACGAAGACCCACATCTTTAATCTCGTGATTATACAACAGTGGATCCAACGAGACCCGTTACATAATATTCACACATTAAGGGGAAAGCCGATTAAGGCTCAAAGGAGGGTCGATAAACAATGGAAAAAAGAAAAGAAAATGATGATTATGAGAGCTTAGGGCCTTGCAATATTAGTGCTGATCGCTTCTCTTTCTTTTTATATTATTTTTTTAAAAAAAAATTAATTTCTTTCTTCTGGTGGTTTGTCGAGAACTAAAAACTATTATACTTATCAAATAACAATTAGAAGACATTAATTGTAGCATGCAATCAATTGACTTCATACCCCGTTTGATTGTTTTGGTTTATCTTAAGTTCTTTTGTTTTGGTTATTTTTTGGCCTTAACTTACATACGTACGTACGTTGATATGAATATGCATATGATATTATAGTGTATTTCATATTGGGGAATCATCAATTGACTTTAAAATCCCATTTGATTTTTACATAAAATTATTTATTCAAATTAAAATGTCTTTGGGTGCAAAGAGGCTAAAGATTAAATTTGTATACTAGTTATATATATATATATATATATATATATACTGCTAGCTTTCTACCGAAAGAACTAACAAATATGAATATATGTGTGTGTAACGACCCACCCCCAATGATACAATATTGTCCGCTTTTGGCTCCCCAAACTAGACTTCCCAGGAGGTCACCCACCCTGAGATTGCTCTCGCAGAAGCACGCTTAACTGTGGAGTTCTGATAGGTTCATTGTCATAACGGCTTTAAAACGCGTTGTGTCATAAATGATGCATTTATACATATAAGTACATCCTCATTCCCAGGCGATGTGGGACGTCACAGTGTGTACATAATTGGTGCAAATAATTTACATAGCTAATTATCTTCACATTGTATATGATCTAGGACAATTCTCACAAATAGAAAATAATTTTAAACATATAATGAGAGTAATGCCACATGTACAACTAATTGACACGTATTTAACATGTGGTCAGGGATGGAGCCAGAAAATATTTTAGCCTTTTAGGCAGAAGTCAAGCTGCCAAAGCATGAATTACAAATATATTAAAATAGAGGTAGGGTCAAAGCATGAATAAAAAATATATTAAGATTGAAGATGAAATAAATATATAAAAAATATTTTGACGTTACATAAAAAGATAATAATTTTTTTTTCAATATTTTGGGGTAATTGTATTAGTCCTTGACAAAGAAAACAAAATCATCAGTAAATTAACTTCAAATGTTAAAGTTTTCTTTATATATATATATATATATATATATATATATACACAATTCCACCAAAAACCCCTTATCTTTTCCTTTTTTTCTTCTCACAGCACCACAACCCTAATATAGAAGATGAAATTGGGAGGGGGGGCAATGGCCCCTACCGGCCCCCTCTTTCTCCGTCACTGCATGTGGTTGGAGACACATCAACTACTAAAATAATAATTTTTAACATCTTTCAACCACATATTGACACATAAAAAATAATAGTAAAAGAGATATCAAATATATAGTTTGAAGTCTAACATTTTCCAAAAGAATAATGTTAGAAGCTACATTTTTATCCTACAATTATTCCACAATATTGCTGACGTAGTAGTATTAATCAATCATTGAATCAATTATTAATACCATGCACACGAGGATGAGGGGGAAGAAAGGATACATGGCGGTTAAGCTCGACATGAGCAAGGCGTATGATAGGGTGAAGTGAGACTTTTTGCAGGCTATAATGCTTAACCTAGGATTTGTTGAATGTTAGGTAGGCCGAATCATGCAATGGTCTTAGACAAGGGGATTCACTCTCCCCCTACCTGTTCCTGTTGTGCGCAAAGGGGTTATCTTCTTTGGTTAGGCAGGCCGAGTGCAATGGTCTCATCTCAGGGGTGCCCATATCAAAGAGGAGAGTAAAACTAAGCCACTTACTGTTCACGAATGATAGCCTCTTATTCTGTCGAGCAAATTTCGTGGAGTGGGGGAATGTGATACAGTTATTGCATAAGTACGAGTTGGAGTCGGGCCAAAAAATGAATAGCCACAAGACCTCCATTTTTTACAATCGAAACACGGGGGAAGCTTTCAAAGCTTTTATCAACGAGTCGGCTGGAATCACAGCATCCCATAATTTCAATAGGTATTTGGGGCTTCCAGCTTTGATGGGCCGGTCAAAGGTTCGTACTTTTGCTTCCATCAAAGGTCGAGTTCAGAAGATCTTGTTGGGCTGGAAGGAGACGTTCCTTTCCCGAGAGCACTGTGTCGTCCTCTCAATTCATTGATGAATCGTTTCTGGTGGGGACACAATTCTGATCACAGGAGTTTTGCCTAGAGGAGCTGGTCCAGTATGAGTGTAGTAAAAAAGCTTGGGGGAATAGGCTTTAGAGACCTGGAAATTTTTAACCTTGCTTTGCTGGCGCATCATTCAGCAACCCGAGTCTCTGGTGGCACAGGTTTTGCGTGATAAGTATTTCCCTAATTCTACCTTCTTGCAGGCCTCTCTGGGAAGAAATCCTTCGTACGCTTGGCGGAGTATTTTTAAAGCAAAGGCAATAATTGAGAAGGGAATGCTTTGGAGGGTTGGTAATGGTGAGACGATCAAGATTTGGGGAGACAAATGGCTGCCGAGTTCTGGTTCCTCTTTGGTTCAGTCTTTCCCGATGGGAATGAATCTCGATACCCGGGTTTCTTTTCTTATTGACCAGCAGGTGGGTGGGTGGAATTATTCTCTCGTTCAAAATCTATTTGATGAGGGGGAAGCTGAACAAATTCTCAGCATCGCTTTGAGCCCTTTGCATGGGCCGGATAGAATCATTTGGGGGGGAACCAAAAATGGGATCTTCATTGTCTGTAGTGCTTATCATCTGGAAGTGCAGAGAAGAAGACAGGAGGAGGGGGAGTGTTCAACTCAAGGAGCAAATTCATAATTTTGGAAGTGGCTGTGGGGTCTGCAAGCTCCGGGTGTGATCAAGAATTTTGCATGGTGAGTAGCTCATGAGCTGCTGCCAACGAGACATAATTTATTTAGGAGGAATGTTATTACTGCTCCTTTCTGCCCCTTTTGTGAGAGTGAGCTGGAGACAACATTCTATATTTTGTGGAATTGCCCTTCAACAAAGGCAGTTTGGCAAGAAGGTGGGAGACGGGTGCAGAAGTTATCTCTTTATGACTCTGACAGTATGGGTTTTCTGCAACAAATGAGGGATAGATTAAATGAGGAGGAGATAATGGAAGCTATCACTTTGTCGAGATTCATATGGTTGAGAAGGAACTCATTAGTCTTTAACAAGACTATCTCTGCTCCTCGCCAGCTGGTAGCCCAGGCAACAGAGATGTTGGTGGCCTTTACCACTGAGAATATGAGGACCACTGAGGAGGGCGTCTCTATACCTCATTCTCTAAATCTCTAGGAGAAACCACCCCCTGGTTGGATGAAAGCAAATTGGGATGCATCTGTAGACCTTAATCTCAAAAGGATGAGCACAGGTGTGGTGGTTCATGATGAGAAAGGGGTGGTGGTGGCAGCTTCTATGTCCATTGTCCCCTTCATTCGTGACCCAATTTTGGTTGAAGCCATAGGGGCGTGGCATGCTCTCTCACTATGCAGACTACAGGGGTTTTCACAAGTAATTTTTGAAGGGGATTCACAAGTGTTGGTGTTGGCCTTGCATAAGGGAAATCAGTGTTGTAGCAGTATTGGACAAATTATTGAGGATACTAGACACTATTTTTCTGCAGTACATCCTTATGGGGTGAATTTTGTAAAGCGTGAGGCTAACACAGCAGCTCACAAGTTGGCTAAAAGTGCTTTATGTAGACAAATTGATCAAGTATGGGTAGGGGAGTGCCCTCCTGATATCCAACGTGTTGTAGCCACTGAGCAAATTGCTTAAGTTAATGAGAATTGATCTCTTTTTCAAAAAGAAAAAGAAAAAGAAGAATCAATTATTATTATTTTTTTGAAAATAAATAAATTAGGAGTTGATTGAAACTGTCCCGTTAACATTATGAGATATAAATATAGTATATATATATAGTATTCTTCTTTTCAAAATACTAGTTTATTTCCAGTAATATCTTAATTATTAAGTTACTCATACACATAACAACTAAGAGTAATGCTATTGATGTTCTAACCTATTTATCATAATTATTTTATATCGATTAATATATATATATATATATATCAGCCAATATAAAATAGATGTAATTTACTCTTTAGATAAATGACTCGATGCTAACCCGTTGGGTCATATATCATCCATGCCTAAAATCTTTCCAAGGAAAAAAAATCAGTGGCAGTTAAAGCACACTGGTTGGTTACGACATGATTGATGATTCTAAGACAATCAAAAGCCAATTTATAAAACTCGCTCTGTAACTCCCACGAGAGCTTCTCCTTCATTCCTTCATTGGTGTGACTTCTTTCTTCTTCTTCAAACCACATCCTGTAACTTCCCCTTCCATGGATCACCTTCCTCCTACTCTTCAGGCTTTGATCCAGAGTACTGAAGCTCTTGATCTCGAAAGTCCTCTTCTTGCCTCTATTACAGAATCTCCCCAGTTTCAACATGGAGCGTTCTCTCTGTTAGGTCAGCTCCTTTCTCCTAAGCCAATGAACTCACAAACTGTTCGGGATACGCTCCAGCATGCATGGAAGTTTGCTCTTCCTCTCTCGTTTGCTGTTGTGGGCCATCATAAGTACTTATTTGGAATCTCCAATCAAGAACATATTCAGACTATCCTCGATCAAGGGCCTTGGAACGTTCGTGGTTCTCTTCTACTGTTAAAGCCTTGGTCTCCTGATCTTGCACTTGATGAGGTTAATCTCAACCTCTGTTCGTTTTGGGTTCAGGTTCATGGGCTTCCTTGCCAGAATATGGCTGCTATTAATGCAGTTATAATTGCTCAACGTTTGGGAAAAATTTTGGCGGTGGATCATCATGATGCTAAAGGTCTTATTTGTCAACCGTTTTTACGGTTTCGAGTGGAACTTGATACTTCTCAGCCTCTTCTGTCGGGGTTTCATCTTCCTCGTACTGGGCGTGATCCTCTGTGGATTAGCTTTCGTTACGAGAGGCTTGGTGACTATTGTACGCTGTGTGGTCTCATTGGTCACAAACGAAATCAGTGTATTCAGCCTTCTCATCGTCATTGTCCAGATAAATATCGTATACCTTTGCAGACGTTTTCTTTGGTTGGATTAAGCTCAAGTCCGCATTCTACACCATCCCGAGAGGACTCTGATTCTGGCCTATCTTCTGTTGGGACTTCCCATTCCCATTCAGATGCTCGTTCAAGCCCTGTCCATGGAGCTGAGTTGAGTCTTCAACTCGTGCCTAGCCCCAGTGTTACTCTGCCAACCAGCCATGTGGAGTCAACTCTCGGAACCCATGCCATGCACATACAATCCCAGACGTCTCTCCCTCCTTATGCGTTGTTCTCTCCCCCTGCTGGCTCTTTTCTTCACGCAAGCTACGTGTCTTCTCCCCAGCAGTTTCACCTCCTGCCGCTGGACTTTTGCACTCGAGTGGGTGACAATCCTTTTGTTTCCTCGAGCAGCACACTTTTGACTCCTTCTTCATTACCAGCCACGTTGCCCTTGGGATCTCGGCTGTCGGCAGTGGATAAAGGTAAAGCTCCTTTGACTATGGTTCCAGCTGCTTCTCCGGGTTTCCTTGATCCGGTTTCCACCCTATCATTATCTAATATTTCCCATCCATGCCCAATCACGATTAGCCCACCTCACTCTAACCCGGCCCACTTTAATGATTTCTTGGGCCGCTGGCCTTATCCATTTTCCCCAATGCCCGTTCTTAATCCTTCTCATGCAGTGCCTTTGTCTTACCATTCACCTGCAGGGAGTCTTTCTTCCACCTCTGCTGCCCAGTTTTTCAATCAGGGGCCAACACCATTTCCGGTTACCAGTGCACCTGCTTCTTCTTCCCAAGTCCTCCCATCTCTTCAATTTCATGGTCTCTCCGGTCGTCCACCCTTCCAAATCTATCCTCCATACACAACAGTCACACTATCTCCAGCTACTGCATCCCTTTCTCCAACAAACCCTCCTCCAGTACCTACTGAGTCCATTTCCCCATCTTCTCTACCCCGTGTCTTCCACCATTCCCCTGTCTTTCAAGGTTTCATCCATATACTAAACCAGTAGACCAACCTACTTCCCCAAGACTTCCCTTGCCCCCTGACGCCATTAGGCTTCGTTCTCCTTCTCCAGTTATCCAACATGCTAAACGGAAATGGACACACGATGATGTTCCCCTGGCTGTTCTAAAAAAACACAAATCTCATCCTTTGTATCCTGGTTTCTTATCTAATCTAGAGCTTGCAGCTATTTCCCTAACATCATTGCAGGATGGAGATGCTTCAGTGGGCTCCTTTTTGTCCATTGATCAAAAGGAATCAAGTTCCTTGGCTTTACAGGAGACTGTATCCTCCCAACCAGTGTTACCAATTGCTGCTGTTCCCTCTGGTTCATTACCTGGTTTAGGTCCATCCTCTGGGAAGCCACTGAGAAGGTTCACCCGTGCTTCAAGAGGACTAGATGTGTTTTCACAGCTCCAGGCTTCTCATGCTGTGAGTTCTCCAGCAGGAACAGATTCTGTGCAAGCAACAGATCAAAAGGGGGTGGACCAGGAGGGTCTACCTCCCCAGCAATGAAAATCTTAGCTTGGAATTGTAGAGGATTGGCCCGAGCCTCTACAATTCGCAGTTTACGAGCCTCTCCAGATATTTTGTTTTTGTCTGAAACTAAAATTCAACCATCTGCTGCTTGTATTATTTTGAATGGTTTGGGTTTTTTTTTATGGTCCATGCTCCTCCTTGTGGTTCTAAAGGAGGTCTTGTGCTAGCATGGAATATTGGGGTGGATCTAGAGTGTTTCCAAATTAATGTAAATATTATAAATGCTTGGTGTTTTTCTGATCCTCCGAATCAACCTTGGATGCTTTCATGTATTTATGGATCCCCTTATGCTGCTGGTAAACCTCCTTTTTGGGATAATTTGATTCATTTGGGTACTAATTTCTCGGGTCCTTGGCTTTGTCTTGGAGATTTCAATATGATTTTATCTCAGCAAGATAAGATGGGCGGTTTACCATATGCCTCCTCATCAACAGATTCTTTCCATGATTTTGTTAATTCATTTGGTATGATTGACTTAGACTTTATTGGAAATCCTTTTACTTGGTCTAATCATCGGGATGGTCATCAACTTATTCGCTAGCGTTTGGATCGTGGAATGGCTTCCTCCCAGTGGGTCCATCTATTCCCATCTTTCTCTATTAAGCATCTCCCAGCAACTGCCTCTGATCATAATCCTCTTTTTTTAAATACGGTTCATTATGACTCTAATTTGACAAGGCCATTCAAGTTTGAGGAATTTTGGTCTCACCATCCTGATTGCTATTCTACTATTTCTATGGCTTGGTCACCGCCTTGTTTTGGTACCCCGGGCTTTATCTTAAATCAGAAATTGCGTTCGACTAAATTTGCCCCCAAGCTATGAAATCGTATATCTTTTGGTAATATTCAACAACAGATCCTATCATTGACCTCCTAGCTGGATGTTTTACAACAGTCCACCTCCTTGTCTACGTGTTCTTTTCAGGAACGTGGTTTGCATAAAGCAATTGATAATTTCAGGCGTCATGAAGAAACACTATGGCGAAATAAGTCCCGTGAGCAGTGGCTCACATGCAGGGATTTAAACACAAAGTTTTTCCATCTTTCCACAGTTATCAAACGTCGAAGGACTGCTATAGACTTCCTAAAATTATCCAGTGGTGCTTGGATCTCGGATCGTCAGGCTATTGGGAATACACTGTGTGCTCATTTTGCAGATCTTTTTACAACTTCTGCTCCGCTTATTCCAGATGAGATGCTTAATCTTTTTGACAATGTGATTTCCATCGAAGATAACTTGTCCATTTGTATTATTGTGGTTTTCACACTTTAATTATATATATGTCTGGAAAGAGGCTGGACCCACGCGCGGGTTCGCCGTTGATGGAAAACACCTCAGCCATTTTCAAGATTAATCATTACAGCCATTAGATATGACAAAAAAATGTATAAATCAAAAGATGCGAAAAAGTAAAATAAAGATTAACTGGCACTCTAAAAGAAGACCATTATTATATGGCTATTAGTACAGTACATTACTGATAATTATAATTAAGCATGTACCCCAATCAAGTAGCAGATCAAGAATTAATATAAAATCTTTTTTTTTTTTTTTTTTTAAGTAAAAAAAAAAATAACGTAACGATAGAATGAGAAAGAAGCCTTAATTTAATTTACTCCCATTTATTTTCATTATATTTGTCAAACAAATTTTGTATATTTTGTTAGAGCATTTTTAATGGGCTAGTCAAAGGTTATTTTGACTAACCCAATAACAAAAACATTTGATAAAAAAATTATCTCCATCTTACTAGTTGTTTAAGTAAATTAAAAGTACTAACAAGTTGCTACGATGCTTAAAATATGATCGTTGGAGAAAGAATAAATAAATAATATTTAAATAAAACTGTGAAAGTTAAGAATTAAAATAGAGAGGATGATCCACGAAGGTGCTTTAAAAAAGTGAAGTTAAAATTGTTAAAAATGTGAATCTTTATCTAGAATTTCTTAAACGGGATGTTAATGTGCTTTTGTACCGTCACTACCTACACCAATCTAATAATAATTGATTGAATAAAATTTTATAATAATATATATTTATTTTTTATTTTTTGGACAATTGAGAATATATTAAAGAAAAAACCATTAGACATTACTCATATGATCACCCTATCATTAATCGGATAACCTCTATATAGAGTTAATTCCAATTAATTAAGGCAAAAACTAACCATCCATATATAAGGCATTAATGCCCAACTAGCTCTATTAACACATCAGTTGAACTGCGACTAATACTACTTAAGTTTGAAATTTTTTATGTGGAAGCTGAACACTCGAATTCTTATTCAACCGCTTAAAAATTATCTTGAGATCACTGAACCGCTACCATTAATGATAAGACATTGCTTCTTTGATCAATAATCAATAGAAGGCCAGATGGAAGTATTCTCTAATTAAATCAGATTAGGAAACATGATGCAGTCATCTCGGCTACATAGGACTGCTTGAGTCCCACCTTAGATCATCTTGTTTTGTCCTAATGCCCAATTATCTTCATAAGTTGTCCTCATTTCAAATTTTCAATGAATTTTTAAATAGTTAACGCAGTCGAACCACTGGACCATTACTTTGTCCCATTTAAGGGTAATCCAGAATTTACGATTCCAAATTCATTTCTTTAACACCTTCCTTTGGATCGATTACACAATTTATATATACTTGCATATACTTGAGGTTTTTTTTTTTTTTTTTTCTTTTCTTGATATATATAATTAAATATCATATATAAGAAGTGGACAAAAAAAGTTGCAGTAGGTTAAGTTATCAATGTTTCAGTACTATAAAGGAATAAGATAATCAAGCTTGCAATTCCTTTTAGCTTTATCATGTATATTCATCTAGTTAAGGAATAAATTAACCCATATTCTACGCATTAAACAGCGCTTTCTCTTGACTAATTTATGTTAGCTTATGTAAAGACTAAAGACCATCGATCCTCGTACGTATTAAAATACATGCCGAATTTCAAACTGCTTACTTGGGATTGTGCAAAAGAAATGAAGATCGACGGTAAGTTGTGTTGAAATATGAGTATCAAATTTTATAGGTCAATTATAATTTGATTTATTTAATTAAATAGGTTAGACCCTTCAAAGCTAAACTACTAATTTTGTGTAAAAAATTGTATGTCCTTATGGTGAGTGAAAAGATTAGATTGCATCGATGCATGTATATAAGACTATATAAGTAAATCATAATTCGACTCATTTAATTAAATGGATCAAATCCCTTAAACTTAACCCACTAATTTCGTGTTGGGTTCGTATTAGATTCGCAAATCGTGTAAAAATTTGACTGTCTTTATGTCGCAAGTTCAAGCCGTATCACTGCATGTA
The DNA here is from genome assembly GCA_028654335.1 of Alnus rubra. Taxonomy (NCBI): domain Eukaryota; kingdom Viridiplantae; phylum Streptophyta; class Magnoliopsida; order Fagales; family Betulaceae; genus Alnus; species Alnus rubra. The sequence continues at coordinate 2,566,234 of JAJPGS010000870.1, read as the reverse complement.
TATAAAATTATATATATCAATCATAATTCAATTCATTTAATTAAATAGATTACGCTCATTAACACTAACTTTTGTTAAATCAAATCGTATTAAAAATTGTCGGCGGCAATAGACAGCAGACAAATTGGTTTGCAAATTTGCATACACATTCCCCGTCCCCATTGCCCCATCTGAATTTGCAGTTATTAGTAATTGCTTCAATCATTGCAAAATTCTCAAAACATTTAAGGTCATTATAATGGAGATGAGCACAATTTTCAATAATATAAACACATCTTCCGACTTCCTATGATGGTAATGGAAAGCCATTCATGATTGGGGAATTAAGTCAATCTGGTCCTGCTATATACAAATGGCAACACCAAAATGTCCCTCACTGCCACCACACCTAGAATTAGGCCATATTGCACTTGTCTATTGTAAAACAATCATGATGTCTAAACATCAAAAAAGAAAAAGAAAAAGAAAGAAAAACGATGTCGAATTTATAAGATTAGATAGTTATGAACCTTTAATTTCTTTATGCTAGTAGTGGTAGTAATCATAACACTCAAAGATAAACCTAACTTTTTCACCCCCCACCCTCTAAAAATATTTATATATAAAAAAAGGTTTAAACAACAACATTGAAGGACCAGATAATCACATATCTTCCAAGGTATCATTTCCTATCCCTAATCCCTTTGGTGGGACATGGCTGCTTTTTCTTTATCTCTCTCTCTCTCTCTCTCTCTCTCATTCATTCAACTTTATAAGCAGATTAGTTGGAATGGTCAGGAGGATAAATTTTCTTGCTCCCTACTTCTTTGCTGCTGCTGCTGCTGCATATTCACAAAAGCCATTGGTTTCAAGTTATTCTCAACCATCGATCTCCTCCAACCATGAAAAGAATGGATATTTTCTGCGCATCTCCAGCCTCCACAGCCATATGCTCTAGCATGGAACACCGTTCGATGGTCCGCCGTGGCCCCAGACCCATTGATCGCCGCAATCCACACATCCATGGTCGAAGAAAAAGCCAACCTCACGTCCCCTGTTCATCTCAATTTCCCATAAATCCTAAGCCCTATTATGAAAAGTATAGGCGGAGCTCCTCTACTTCTAACCAAACTGATTTACGTATAAAAAGCTCCGCCGACATAAATGATCTGAACAGTCCTCCTGGTTCCTCTAGATATCTCCTAAGCGACTCACCCTTCATCGACTGGTTATCAGATCAGTCTGAGCCGGCCGGCGCCTCTGCATTGGTTCCTGCTGAGCCGGCAAAGCCCCGGCGCCCTAGCTCAAATGACTCTCCTGCCTTAAAATCATCTTTTTCAGCTCGCTCCCATGATCAGGCACGGTTTCTTTTAATCTCTCTTTTTGTCTTTCATGCTTCTCGAAAAAACCTGAACTTAGTCTCATATAGTTTGTTGAAAAACAAATTCCTAGAATGTTTTTGGACTAACATATATACTACTCTATTTGTTGTTGTTATTTGATATTCGAATTTGCAGGTGGTGGTTTTATGGGTGTCAATCCATTGTAAGGGCTGTGAAGGAAAAGTGAGAAAACATATTTCAAAAATGGAAGGTAATTAGTTGAAGCAGACATACGCATACAAGATATAAATATTATTTAGCAAGACTCTTATATATACGGTTGAGATGATCTTAGTTCTTAATTTTTTTTATTACAAGTCCTTCTTGATTTAAGAGCGGACTTTCACTGTCATTTTATCACGGTTGTACTGCCTGTACGTATAATATTATATTATTTCTCTTTTAAAAATTTTATAACATTTGAAAGAAAATTTTAGTGTAATAACACTTCTTTGAGGCAAAACATTCAACCTAAATGCCTGTAGTAGGTCTTTTCATTGTTTAATGTGATGTGTTTTTTGGCAAATTTTGTGCAGGAGTGAGATCATATAGTATAGATTTGGAGACAAAGAAAGTGACAGTAATTGGGGACGTGACACCTTTAGGTGTACTGGCGAGTGTGTCCAAGGTGAAAAATGCACAGCTTTGGCCGTCTCCGACATCATCATCGTCCCCATCTCCATCTTCCCGATGGTCAGCATGAGCAGTTGCAAATAAAACTAGAGTTTCTATTTAAGTTTTTTATGTACAAGTTTGGTATCCCAGAAGGGTGTGTTTGTATGCTTATATGTATGTTTGATAAACTTAATTATCATGTAAATGTAGACTCCTTTTTCTGTGGGATTGGAATCATAAACTTGGTTTGTTCTTGTTCAGAGAAGAAAGTTAAAGTAAAAGAGTACTTTAAAAGGAACCTGATTGTGATCATTTCTTGGAACAAACAATGGGGTCGATCTTCCCTTTCACTTTCTTTGAATTTAGAATCTTGCTTAGGTTGGCAACTCTGAAAATTTGTTCTTTGTTTACTATTTCCCATATCACGCCCGCCTTTATATGGGCCGTGTGGGCATTTCTGTAGCAGTTCCAGTGCATGGAAGTGTACGGCGATTCTGTAAAAAGTGCTACAACCTCTGCTCGGTAAGCGCACATCGAATCATCAATTACTTTTTCTTTTTTCTTTTTTTTTTGAAGAAGGAGAATATCGGTTACTTGCCCTGGCCTTAAATTTAGACCACGGTAATATATATTAACCAACGTATATATATATTTTAAAGTTCCTTTGAAATCACCCTTATTGCTAGGACGGTCAATTTTTGACACCATCTTAAATTTGATATGAATTCAATACAAAATAGCAGGTTATGATTTAATAAAATAGAACTCGGGTCAAATCGAGTCTACTTGATTAGTCATGAATAAACGGGTTAATTTCAAATCAACCTACAAGTGACCCACATGACTTGTATAAATTAAAAAAATTAAAACCCTACGGTCTAAGATAAAAATTACCCCTAGTCTCATCCCTAGTTGTAATGATGCAACTTTGGTCGTAGTGTAATTCATTTTCATGTTCAATAATTAAGAATTTTGTTAATTAAATGAGCAATGTATGTCGGTCGGGTCAATCGCCTATTTAAATTTGTTGCGTTAGGATTGAGATGACTGGCATGTTTAATTAAATGAATCGAAATCAAGTTGACTCATATAATCTTTTATATATATATATACCTCCACACGCAAACAAGAATTCCATCACGAGAGCCCCTTCTATTAGGCCATGGCAGAAAACCCTTGTTTTCTGCCCACCAATTACATTTTGACACTTTATCTCAGGAAAAAAAAACTCAAAAATTTCAATTGCTGTTGAAACACCAGATCTTTTGCCCCATTTTCCTCTCAAAGAAGTTGAGAAGAAAGAGACCGCCCCTGCCCAAGCAGACATTCCGCCACAGCCAGCCCTGACGCCGTTGGCACCGCCCAGGCCAGACCACGCCGCCAACGCCCGTAATGGACCCGCTGCCATCGACTGGGTCGGAACACCAGCCAGGCCAAAACCAACGGCACCGAACATTGCTCCTCCGACGTGGGTCTGGATGCTGCCAGCACCGCCCAGGCCGGAACATGCCGCCAACTCCCGAGTCGGAACACGCCACCGAACGCTGCTCCTCCTACGATCGACGTCCACCCGGCCGACGGAATGGTTGGCCCGAAGGCCACCCCCAGGTTTGGGCCAACCCCAGACCTCAGGGGTGGCCGCGCGACCTCCCCATGGACCAGGGGTAGCCTCGCGGCCACCCCCCAGTGGTCGGGGGTGGCCATCGGGCTAGCCCTAGATGGATCTAGGATTAGCCCGAAGGCCACCCCCGAGGATGGCCGCGCGGCCGCCCCATGGACTGGGGGTAACCGCGCGGCCACCCCCAGTGGCCGAGGGTGGTCGCGCGGCCACCCCCGGCCAACCTTTGGGTCCTAGAAGTTGCCGATCTGTTCGTCTTCTCCTTCCCGTACAGGGACTACCCATCATGTTCGTCTTCTCCTTCGAGTTCCGATGCCGTGGAGTTGCCGATCCGGCCATGGGTTGCCGCCGAGCTCGAGGTCCGGCGTGGCCACGTGGGGCAGTGGCTGGGAGGAGGATTTTTGGTTTTTTTTTTTTTTTTTTTCTAAATACTGAAGGAAGGAGGATGATCCGGTGTTTTTGCCTACACTTACATTTTTTTGTGTTTTTTTTGTTTCATGCTGTTATGTCAACTTGTATTGGTGGGCAAAAAGGTGGTGGATTTTGCCACCACCGAATAGAAGTTATTCTCTTCCATCACACCCCTAGTTACTTGATGTCTTTAAGTAGCTTACTCATTACCAAGAAGTAATTAATCAAATTAATAATAATAAAGAAAAAAAAAACTCTGATAAAATTAAAACTAAGATGGGCCCCGAGATGCATGAGCAGTGCTGCGCATCTGATGTACTAGATGAGTGGGATACTGTTTTAGAAGAAGATGACAGGCGCTACAAGATAGCGTGTTGAGAGACATGGGATGCATGCGAGGGCAATGGTTGGCAGTCAAGGACGGCAAGTTTATGGTTTGGGACAGAGACATTTCCAACTTTTCGTTTACTTTTTCTTCTGTCTTCCCAATCGTGCCCCTCTTTTTGGAAGGTGGATGTCCTGTTTTTGAATGGTCAGAATTTCGATTGTGGGTGCTCTCTAAGTTCTAGCAATATCTTCTTTTTCTTTTAAGAAATGTCGACAATACGTGGAATGGGATTGATCCTTGGAGTTGGAGGATCTGGATACCGGCAGGTTGTGACACCTAGGTTTTATATTGAGAAGATGAGTAACTCATATAAAGAGAGTAATTATAAGAAATATTTATGAGTGTTAAGTCTTACATTGCTTACTTATTAGGTGAAATTTAGCTTGCTTTTTAAGGATTCTAGTGAAACCCCAAATTGACTAGTTTTTTTTATAATAGTACTAGTGCATATATAGATAGCGTTTTTCCTTAGACCATTACGCAGACCATGAAAAAACCTACTAATGAGTCTAAAGCACTCATTTCAAATTTTCATGGTTTAATCAATGCACCAATCAACCAAAGGAATTGGAGAGCTATTGTAGGGTTTGGATACCGACAGAAATTGGGAGGGCCCATCCATCGCAAAGGCCAACAGACCTCCAACAATACAAAGTATTGCCGGTCTTTGAGGGCCCAACGGCCTAATAGCCCTACGGCCCATAAGCCCAATCAACTACCCGGATCCGAGTGCATTGGCCTTCACCAACGAGATGCCATCAAGCAGTGGATTCCCTTTTCGCCAGCTCAGTTAACCTACCGAACGCCCATACCATGCTATATATTAGGTTATATATATATATGGCTTCAATTTTCACATGGTGAGAACAAATTTTCATATATATATATATATGCTAATTGTAACTTAATTTGAGCTGCCGCATGCATGTATTGGTGGCAATATATCCTTTTCTTGGTGCATAATGTGCCTTCCCCATAATAAGACCAAATGATAACCGCATGGTTTACTTTTGGTTGCAAGTCCATTTCAAATTTTCCAGTGGTGGGGCCGCTTCATGATCATGGCTTTCAGTTTCTTCGTCTGTGTTTGCTTTTGAAACTTTATATGATATCTTAATCAATTGAACAGACAAAAGAGATCGAGTTGGAGTTTCAGTGGGTGGAGAAGAAAGAAAAATTTCCACATCCATATCCATAATATCAATTTTTTTATATTAATTTCTACTTCTTCTTTCGCCGGACGAAACTTCAAGGGCCGGCCGGAAAAAAAAATGTTCAAATTGAGGTTTTGATAGCTTTAATATCTTTGACTATCTTGGACGGCTAGAAAAGAAAATACCAGAAAAAGTGGAAAAGGGCCAATCCATCGTGGGATTATCGTATAATATTTTGGGTAGAGAAATTTTGGATAATTTTTTTTATTTTTTGAGAGGGGTTAAACGGGGTCATGACCTCACTAACCCCCGATTCCAATCACTAGTTAGAGCTTCAAGTTGTGATTGATGTACAATAAAATTGTATAATACATACACAACACTAGATACATGGGATGAGACCTATGTGGTAGATCTCACTCACATGGATCCCACCCATATGTCCTGTATTATACATGTGTTGTGCAAAAATCTTTTTCTTAGAGCTTTTGAGAGCACACAATATGTATTATTACATGTGTCACTATGTGGGACTGGAATCCCTTATAACGGAGGATCCCAAAAATTCCTCTGAGTCTTTTTATAATTGGGTAAGGGATGTGAGGGCCTTTGATAGATTGCCTCTTCTTACAAAGGGTCTATAATTTTCTTTGTGGACAGAGGATTGCAAGAATTAATGATCATCCAAATATGAAGTGTTTGGGAATGGAATTGTGGTTAGCTCTGACAAGAGTAGGTGTCACGTTTTCTTATGTGTCAAATGTATGTCAGGTTACTACTAATTATAATGTTTTTTTTCCTGTCTAGACTTATAAATTTGCATGGTTTTAGAGGATTAAGATTCTATGTAATAAGGCTGTCTAGTGTCTATTGCATATGCAAATTGACCATAAGTAAGTGAGACAAATTTGCAAAGTGTAAAGTCGTTAATTTTCATCCAAACATACACCCTTAAAAGACGTGATAAGACAAGCCTAAGAACAGTGCTAGTTTTGTTCTGCGATGCAACCAAACAGGGCAGAGAAAAGTTGAAAATGATAAAGATGAGAATGTTAATTAAATCATATCGATCCATATGTTATCCAAAAACATCTTTGTCGCGTTTCTCTTCTTTTTGAGACAGGAGGTGTGTCATTTATGTCGTATGTATGATTGAGTTTGAAATTTTGGAGTGATTTGCATATGATTAGACACACTTTGAAATAAGAGCTCACTAGAAACTAGGAGCATGCAGTTTAAAGGCCCACTGTGAATGGGGAACAGATCCCATCAATTATTTAATTGAATTCCGATGATTTTGTATGTAGAATTAATTTGGCAATTTCTGCATTTCACCTAGGTATTATACAAATTCTTGAATAAAATCCCATTGTATTTAAAAATGAGAAATGCTAGGTATTATACAAATATTTGCATTTCACCTATCATGTTTTTCTTATAAGTAGATTCAAATATAACACAAATAAAACCAGTAAATAAGATAAAGATATAGTCTTATAGGGCACTTCTCAATTAAATATTCTAAGCATTGAGCTTCATCTATTAAAAAATTAAAAAGTAGTTTGAGCTCACACGTGAGGGAAAGTGTTAAAATATTGGTTAAGTGATTAAATTTACCTATTCTTATAAGCTTAAGCTTTTGCCACAAGTGGTGATTTAATATGATATCAGAGTTATAGGCTAATGCAAATTTTCGATCCTGTGAATTTATTTATTTTTATGCCGGCTTTTGTATTTTACGGTGAAATCCGGCTACCCTTTGGTGTTTTGCTGCAAGATTCGACTGTCCCTTGATGTTTGTAGCGAGATATGACTGGCCCTTGATATTTTAGAGTGAGATTTGACCGCCCCGTGGTGTTTTGTGGCAAAATTCGACCGCCCCTAATGGTTTACGACGAGATTCAACCATCCATTATAGTCTTCTGGCGAGATTATTTTTTTTATATAAAAATAAATAAATAAATAAATACTCAAAATTCTACAAATTTTTACCTTGAGTTTGAAGGAATATTAAAATATATAAGAAGATTAAGAATCCAACTTATAGTTGAAAACTATCACAATTGAAGATTATGACCTAACTATAGTTGAAAATTATCACATAGTTACACTTGAAGACTTTTACTTAGTTGTAGTTGAAATTTATTTATATTATTTCATTTTCCTATAAATAAGAGTATGTTATATTGTAAACATCACTCTAAAAAAAAAAGAGTAAATGTAACTGTTTGGACTTCGTACCTATTTTTATATTCCACGTTACATTGTCTTTCAATACCGTCCTAAAAGTCAGCAAAGAAAAAGCGCATGCCCCAGCCACTAGCTACCTTGCCTGTGGGTCCCTCATATTTGGATTCGAGGAGTGATTGGTGCACGACAGTTGTGCACCACTCTAAAGACATGAGATGAATCCTATGTGGAACCCATCACGTGGAACCCATCACATGGGACCTACCCCATATCTCTAAGTGCAACTGTTATGCAAGAGTCATTTTCCTTTGGGTCCTATCCAACCAAATAAGAGACCCCCTATTTGAGCCATCCAACCAATTCCAAAAACCCACCGTTTTTGGCCAATTTCCATCGTATCCAAAAGGTTGACTTCATTTGTTAATGCTCTATTTTTTTTAAAAAAAAAGTAGTATTTTGATGTGTAAAAATAATTTTGAGTGTTTTGTAAATGTTTTATGTTTGAGTTATTTATTAAAAAAAAAAACAAAACAAAAGGGAGAAAGAAAAAAAAAAATTATCAAGCAAAGCCATTTTTTTTGCCAGTCCTATCTACTTTATTATGGATGCTTAATAGGCTACGTTCGGTACGCAGAATAGCTATTTCATCAAAAAAAAAAAAAAATTATTGAAAATAGAATAATATAAAATGAAATAGTGTTGGTATAGTCAATCTCTCATGGGCAATGAAGTAAATGATTATTTCGAATGTTAGATGCTTATCATATATTTTTAGGCTTGGCAATTTTTGACACGACCCGCGAACCTGGCACGAACGCGACACGAAAAAATCGGGTTCGGGTTTGTCATTGTCGGGTTATGGTCATAATCGGGTTAACCCGATTATAATCGTGTTTGGTGAGTCAACCTGCGGGTTGACCCGCTAACATTATTATAACACAATTTAAAAAAAAAAAAAAAAGCTTCGAGAAACACACTAAAAACGAACCCTAGCCACAGTGCCGCACTTTCATTTTTCATTTTCACTTTGTCTTTCTAATCCTTTCACTCGTTTAGTTCGATCATTCACACTTCACCTAGTACTGTTCACGCAGCCACGCCCATGAGCCCATGATGGTGACGACGCCTCACAGCCCTCACAGAGTCACACACAGCCACCAGTGCTACCAGTAGTGGAACAGAGTGGCGGCATGCGGCAAAGGGGGCAACCGGCGTTGGAGAATTTGGAAATGAGTTCCAGGGCTGAAGATATGGACGAATTGATTCACCAAGAAATCTATTTGGAGTTTGGGCACGCCGTTGAACAGTCCCACCAGTGCTACCAATAGCGTCAAGCTTGCTGGTATAATATTTTTATTTATATAATTTGGTTATTTGTAATCGCCTTCTAAGAATTGTGCGGTTCTCGAATCATAGATGTGGCTACCTTCTCTTCTTTCTTCGGGTTCTTTCTTCTTCTTCACAACGGGTTATCCGGGTCGTGTTTGGGTAACTCGATTAATTTGCAGGTCGTGTTCGGGTTTAAGTTTTCAACCCGATTAATAATCGGGTCAATTTCGTGTTGGACTCGATTATGTAATCGGGTTGACACAAACCTGACCCACACGAACCTGACCATGAATCCGAATTGTCAAGCCTATATATTATAATACTAAGATTATTTTATTTCACTTTCTTCCATTCCTAATCAAAGTTATTCATTTTTTTTTAAAATTGAATAGTCATTCCGTGTACTAAATATAATTTGAAGATGTTTTGATCTAATTCTGTTATATTAACCGCTTAAGCTTACTCTCATAAAAAATAATAATAATAATAATAATAATAATAATAATAATAATAATAATAATAATAATAATCGTACGGTATCTTTCCAATGTGATTTACTCACAAACCGCAATAATTATTGTAAATTCAAGGCTTTTTTATAACATCCATGTCCTCTCACTCTCACTCTCATACATATATATATATAGATAGAGAGAGAGAGAGAGAGAGATTTAGCATAAGTACTGAAACAGCCACCTTAAAAAGTAAACACACTAGTAAGTAAGATACACAGTGAACTGCAAAAGAGTCTCCACTCCACCATTATTTTGCTGGTTTGTAGCCGGAAAGGTCTTCACCGTGGCATAGCCCTTAGCGTCTACATACTTTCCAGTTCCTCCCATGACTGCAAGCTGGGATTCCGATGCAGCAGTTCGATGGACGCCAAAGAAGCTGAGACTGTCAGCGTAACCACCGCTCTGAAACATGGTCGTGAAAGCCATGGTCTGGCTCGTTCCATCTTCGGAGCTCGCTACGTAGAAACCCTGTGCCTTTCCAACCAAACCAGACCCAAGCTCATGCCCTTCTGTCAGCTCATTATCAAACACTGACAGTGTCCCAAACATAAGCTTCTGAAGTGTCATTCCCGCAGGTAGCTGGGCCCCATTGATCCCGTTGTTCCCATTATTCCCATTGTTTTGGATAACGTTAGGGATGTTTCCGCTGAGGCCGGTGAGGAACGGAATGTTGTTGTTATTGATAACTCCGTTGTTGTTGTTGTTGTTGCTTTGGGGAACCCCGTTGTTAACAGGGAGAACGGCGCCGTTGGGCTTGGCGAAGGGGACTTGACCGTTGACGGCTGGATTACTGACAACCCCGCTCACAGCTTTAGCCGACGGGTTTGACCCGCCAAGTATGTCATGCATGAAGAAGGACATCGGACGGTTGCCAGCTGTCACCACCGGAGGTACGCTGGAAACAGGCGGTTCAGTGGTGGGAACGGTTGTCTCCTCATCGAGAATTCGAGCTGATGCGGTGCATGTGATTGTGAGGGCTAAAAGGAGTAGGCGGAGTAAGTTCTTGAGTGGAAAAATGTTACTGGGCTCAGAGGCTGCCATTGATGATATCGGGAAGGTTTTTCTATGGTGCATGTATTGATGATTGGTCGTAGATAGTTTGAACGGGAATATATACCGTGAATTGAAAGAAACAAAGTTGGAATAACAAGATGGAGTTGATGAGATGGAGTAGGTGAACGCATTTTCCAATTTTAGTGTGTTCGTTAGAACTCTTTCTTTTCTTTTTTTGATCGTGTCGAATGAAACTTTTTTCTTTTTTTTTTTTCTTTTTTGGAGTTTGTTGGCTAGAAGATAAAAGTTTGGAAAAAAAAAAGAAGCACACTTACCTCTTTCAAACTAGAAAAATGATATTTATACATGCACATCCATTTTGTACCCACATTGTACACACTCGATCACAATGGGTGCATGGGAGGAGCCAGCCTTCTAGGGGGACAGGATTGAAAAAAAAAAAAAAAAAAAAAATTGAAGAGGGTGGGGGCCGGGGAATTTTAGGGGTAAAATTTTAATATTTTTTAGAATTTTTTTTTTTTCTTGAAAAAACCTTTGGCTTTGGGAGCCAGGCTCTACGTGGCTTCGCCGCTAAATGGGTGTGTACAATATGTGTAAAGTGTGTATGCAAATAACATAACTCTTCAAACTAATATTCAATTATTTCTTTAAAAAAAAAAATGGTGATAGACCCACAGAATTTTTTTTTTTATTTCCTTTAAAATATGTTGGGGTATTTTTTTTCTTATTGAGCAAAATTTAAGGGCATTTTTTGTTTTTATTTTTTTTGGGACAAGAGAAAGATTGCAAATTTTTTAATTATAATTTTGGAAAGATATTGATGCAATATTTACTTTCAGATAACATTATAAATTGAATGTTAGTTCATAAGAGATATGTTTAGTTTTTCCTAAAAGTTTTGTCCTTTCATATGTGGACTAATAAAAATAGAGTAAACCTTGTGTGGAGCCCAACAACCAACCCTTTGGACTTCAAAATCTTCTGCTCACCTCAGCACCTGGATTTGAGTTCAAGTACATTGTGTCTTGGGCTGCTTCCCAACTCATTTGGGCGGTGACTACTAACCCAGGTTCAAATCATCAGCATTTTTTTCTTTTCTTTTTTGACTGAGAAAATAACCAGCATATAATTGATTCATGAACTATATTCCAGATTTTACAGAGAGAGATCATTCTAATTATCTCCATCCAGAAACTTCGAGGATAGCTTCTCTTATCCTCTTCAGCAATAGATGGTAACCTTTTCATGATAATAAAACTCAAAAAGGAAACAAAATGACCTTAGGCATGCAAGATTCGCACTTGCAATTCAGATATTCAAGTGCTTTTACTCTCAACATAAAAATTTAAAAGGGATTAGACAGCTTTGTAGCCTGTAACTCGCAAGCCAAGTGTGACGACCCTGGCTTCAAAAATGGATAACAATTCCAAGCAGTGATCAAAGATTAATCAAGACTTGGTCCTTGGCATCAGAAAAAATATGGACAACTAAAAATATTTCAATTTTCAACAATCAAATCCTTCTTTTCTTCCCTGAAGCCTACAAATGGGCAAAGATCATTTCAATTACAAGCCACCAGCACCCCACAAGCATCACTAATGAGAGCTCACAAAACTTGCCGAAACAAAGGGCTGTCCATCTTCTACATTAATTCAAGCAAACAGCCAATAAACAAGATATCTCTATCTATGGACATGTCTACTTGTTGCCATTTATACTTCCATAGGAATCTCAAGCCTGGCAGAAATAATTTATTAAGCCCAACCACCAATTGCACGGGTGATGATCAAGTGCCTTACTGACGCAAACCCTTGGAAGACTACAAAATGTCGCAACAATGTCATGCAATTTTCTCTTCCGTAACACAATTCTGCCCAGAAACCAGTTCAGTTAGAAGCGTACAAGCACCTCTATCCCCTCCACAAGCATCCATGATCAAGGCTTCCCAAGCCTCCAAATCAATTTGAATCTTTCTCTTCTCCATCTCCTCCAAAACAAAGCAGGCACCATCAATTTTTCCACACTTCAACAGTCCCACCATCAAACATTTAAATGTTTCTGAACGTGGACAATGCCTACTTGTTAACATTACATTCAACACCTTCAAACCTCCCTCAAAATCCCTAACCCTGCAAAATCCATCAACCATCATTCTGTAAGTAGCTGCATTCGGCTTACAACCTCCAACCTCCATTTCAATCAAAACTTTATAAGCCTCTGCCACTTTACCTTCCTTGCACAGATAATTTAACAATATATTATAGGTGACAACATCCGGCTTAAACTGCCTTTTCTTCATCTCGTGAAGTAAAGATTTTGCCTCCTCAATCTTCCCTTTCTTCCCAAGATCACTCAACAAAACACCATAATTCACAAGCTGCGGTTTACACCCACGATACTCCATATCAAACATCATCTTTTTAGCTTCGGTATACTTTCCTACAGAGCACAAACCTTCCATCAATAACGCATATGTTACTGAATTCGGATATTTTCCTTTCTGCGTCATATCCTCAAGCAAGCTCATTGCTTTGTCCAAATAACCCTTTCTGGACAAAAACCCAATAAGACTATTATACGTCACCACACTGGGTTGCTCGTTTCTCTCAAGCATTTGATCAAACAGTTTACACGCTTGTTCCCACTCATCCTTTCTCAGCCACCCTTTAATCATTACATTAAACGAGACTGAATTCGGACGAAAACCCATCTTAGAAGAACGATCAAAAATCTCATTCGCATCGGAAAACCGGTCATTATCGACCAGTGCATTGAGGAGCGCATTAAGAGACTGCAAAGTACGGACACAATTAAACGAAGGCATTCTATGAAAAAGCTCAATGGCTTTGTCCACCAAATGGGCTTTCCCATAATGTTGAATCAAAGCAATGAAAAGGGTCTCTCTGCACCGAATATCTCGGTCCTGTATAAGACCAAGAATGGTCTCTACAGCTTCAAAGTTGCGAGAGCGAGCAAGCTTGTACACGAGAGAAGAGTAAGAGGGATAGTCGTGCTTGAAGCCCATTTGGTGATACTCGTGGAAGAGAGATAAGGCATCGTCTGGGTCTAGTACCTCCTTGACGCTGGTGACGAAAGGAATGGGTTTGCGAGGCCTTACGGTGGGTCTGTGAGGTCGTTGTTCATGGCGATGTTTGGTCTTGGGTTTAGAATGACGAGCAGTGCGGTATGTTTGAGAATGGAAGTGATTGATGTAATCGCGAATTACAATTGGTTGTGTTTGATTGATGGCCTTCGTTCTTGAACGGATCATGGAAGCAGGAAGACGAGCTGAATTGCTTGCAACCCGTTTTAAAACCAGTGTTTAAGGGCAGTCTCTTGAAGAAATATTTGATAGTTCAAACTTCAAAGTTACAATTGTAACCTTATTAACCCTAGGGATAATTGTACCACTTGTCTTTGAGGTTAGCCTAAATTATGAATTAATTCCTCTAGTATAAAAAGTTTATGGAAGATCCTTGTGGTAAACTATAATTACACATCACTCTCTAAATCCGTTTTCCGTCAGCCAAATTAACGGAGCCCGTTAGTGGATTACAATACAATGATATTTAGAGATTGTTTCACTATTCATATAACGTAGCAAACTAACGAATTCTGTTAATTTGGTAGACAGAAAACGGGTTCAGGGAGTAATTCGTAATTATAATTTACCGCAGACCTTCCATGAACTTTTAGTACCACAAGGAGTGGTTTGTAATTTAGGTCAATCTTATGAACCAATAATGCAATTATCTCTTAACCTTATTTGGGAAGGAACATGGGTTGCCTCCCTACATGCGGCCTTGAGGGTGGTAGGTTGATCACGATGGCGTAGTAGCTTCGCAATAGCAAACAATAATAGAAGTACAACTCTTTTCAAACCAAGATTCTATCAATGAATCAAGGCAAAAGAGATAGAAAATCACTCTTAGAGTGTTTCATATTGGTAAACCGATAGAAAATACATAAGCAGGAGGTTAAAGCCATCTTAATAGGCTTATATAGAGTATAAATTCAAAACCATACAAAATAATAATAATAATGCCCTGTTTGTTTCGGCGTAAAATGATTTCTGGAAAATGGTTTCGGTATTTTCCGGTGTTTGGTAGGGGCGAAAATAATGGTCAACCGGAAAATGATTTCCGTTTGACCAAAAATGCTTAATAAATTTCGGAAAATGATTTACGCTTTTTAAAAGCGTAAATCATTTTCCGTAAATGGTAGATGCAGTCGATTCTTTTTTAAACAACGCAGTCGACCTTTACGTTCAAGCAGTTGACTATTGCCGAATTTCGACAAGTCAAATTCCGACTCCGGTCGGTGCTGAAATTCAACAAATTAAGTCGGAATCCAGCAGATGTCGCCGGATTCCGGGGATACCATGCCGGATTCCGGCCAGAGTGCAGGATCTCCGGCTATCTCGCCGTATCTCGGCCCGAATCCGGCCAGAACGCCGGAGATCCGGCCATCTGGCTGGAATCCTGGATGGATCCGGCCGTTCTGGCCGGGATACTGGCCGAAGAGGCCGAATCCGGCCAGAACGGTCGGACCCTTGGCATCTGGCCGGATCCGGCTGTTCTGGCCGAATCTCCGGCCAGCTGGCCGATTTCCAGTCAACTAGCCAGGATCCGGCCGTTTTGTGCTGGATTCCAACAAAGTTCTCCGGAATCCGGCGAAAATGGCCGGATTCCGGCAACTTTTGCCGGAGTTTGTATATGCCAAATTTTAAAAAATATTTTTATATTATTTTATATTAATATTTTTTATTTTGTGAATAAAATTTAATTTTTTTAAATTAATATGATTAAATTAAAATATAAAAAATATTTGTAATTTTCTGTATGCGCCAAACACCGAAAAATGATTTCGACGGAAAATATTTTTCTGAAAAATGACTTCTCCGAAACTATTTTACGACGGAAACCATTTTACACCGAAACAAACGGAGCATAAAAAACGAAATAAAAACATTTTGCAATACAAATGATACAAAACGACAGTTTTTGCCTAGTAAACAGTGGAATTACAAAATGTTCATGAAATGCAAAATTGTAGCCCTCTGAATAAGCTTTCCAACGCCACCGCGTTTGTCTCAATATGATATCAAAATCAAAAGATATGATTTTTTAAGTAAAACAAATCTAACAAAAAACTGATAAAATTGGCCTGCATCATAAATGGAGAGAATAATAGTTTCGAAAATAAAAACATATGAAAAATTCTTGAAATAGTTTCAAGAGATCGATGTACAAATCCACTATTAAAACTGTGAGATCACGTGTAAGTTTTACAAATTTAATTATAGATATGCAAAAAATATGTGTAAGTGAATGACACCAAACACATATTTTATTATAATTCACTTATAAACTCGCTTATCATTTTACATATTATGTACAAAATAAGTATTATGTAAATTGTCACCTAAGATTCTACGTTTTAGTGGCTGATGTAATAAGTATTACGTAAAATACCGCGTTATTTTACAAAGGTCTTAAAAGGCTACAGTTTTTTCAAAACAAAAAAAAAAAAATCAAGCGCAAACGTTTTGAAAAATTCAATGCAACATTTTTCAGTTGTTTGACTGCACTAGATATCAAAATAAAAAGTTTTGCGAATAAAGTTGTGGTAAGAAAGGTTATGATATAACACTACAAAAAATTATTTTTATTTTTTGTGTTTTTTCTAATTACCCATCTATTTTCTCTTATCAAATAATACTTTTTGCTCTAAATTTTGTAGTTTCACGTACACCATCTCCAATAATAATTAAGGCTGTTTTACTTTAAATAGTTTTTCTCTTTCTTAAAAAATTTCAGATATGTAATCAAATTTTTATATATGCTTCCTATTTAGGTTGTTGTTGTTAAGTTTATTAATTAATCACTACAAAAAATATGGTATTCGTCACGTGTCTACAGTAGCCGTTACTGTAGCCACGTGGCCAGATAGCCATGTGTCATAACGAACACGTGGCTAAATGCAGCGAGAAAACATTTAGCTACGTGCATTAATTACACATGGCCAAATGGCCGCTTGTAATTAATACACGTGGCCAAATGACCGCGTGTAATTAATCCACGTGTCCAAATGGGCACGTGAATTTCTACACGTACCCATACAGCCACGTGTACAAATCCACGTGACCATTTACCAACGTGTATAATTTTCACATCGCCAATTAGCCACGTGTATAGTAAGACACGTGGCTAAAATATTCATATTTTTTAATTTTTTTCAGGAATTATTATATTTTTAAAATTTCAAATTTCAAATTTTAGCAACATGCTTTATGACCACGTTGCCATTTGCATGTTTTGGGGGAAGGGTCGCACCTATGTTTTAAGTTTATCTTTGATTTTAATTTTTTTAATTATTTTTTTTCGTTTCTTTTTAAAAGCCAAGGCGATTGCCTGGCTTCTCAATTTTTTTTATTTTTTTTTATTTTTTAGAAATCTCTCTCTCTCTCTCTCTCTCTCTCTCTCTCTCTCTCCTCTTTTCCTTCTTATTTTTTTCAACTCTCCCGATTTTCTTCTTTTTCTCAGCAGACGACGACTCACCCCCACCCAGACGCACGACTCGATCGCCAACACCTGGAGAAGCAGAAAAGTCGTCGATGATGGAGAAGAGGCCAGTCGTTTATGGGTCCTTTTGATGGTGATTTTTGGTACTTTTGTTACCTTTTTTTTGGGTCCTTTTTGTTAGTCGCCGGAGTAGTTGGTGTCTTTTGGTGTTTTTTGCTCATTCTTGGCCAACTGGGTATTTTTGGAGTGGGCATTTTCGTCGATTGGTGGCCGGCGTTGGTATTTTCGTCGATCGGTGGCCGGCGTGGGTATTCTCATCGATCGGTGGCGTGGGTTTTCTCGCCGGATCTCGATGACATCGTCGACGACGAGTTGGACGAAGATTCGGAGAGGATTTCGCCGGATACACCGGTCCTTTCTTCGAATCCAGTGATCGTATACAATATTAGGAAGGATAAAAAATAAGAAGAAGAAAAGAAAAGAAAAGAACAATTCGATCTGTTCTTTTCTTCTTCTTCTTTTTTAAGCAATAATACTGATTTTGGCGACGTGTGTTAAGAATACATAGCAAAAAAAATATATAATTTTCCATATTTTTTTTTAAAAAAAAAAGAAAAAAGAAAAAAGAAAAATACATTTAGCCATGTGTATAAAATACAAGTTGCTAACTGCACATTTAGTGACATTCGGATCAACCACGCGGCCAACTGCACGTGGCCAGCAGTTAGCAACGCGTATGACCCTCACACACGTGGCTAACTGTATGTGGATAAATACCAAGTTTTTTTGTAGTGAATTAACAATCCCATCAACCAAGAATATAATTGTGCCTTTTAGCTCAAAGTTGTACGAATGGCTGCTTCTTCTATGTCTAAGCTTTTTTGCTTAAAAGTTAATATATAACCAATGGCCCTTCCATGAGTTTCTGTAGCTGTTATGTAAATCAGATTTAAGGTTTTCTTTTTATGTAGGAGATGTTACTTACTTTTTCTGAAAGAATTTTACATTTGAAATTTCAATGGTGTTCATGATTGTAATCACCCTCTATGTTTTAATGCGATTGCATATCAGAGAGTGAATCTCAAACATGTTGAACTGTTTCTAATAATAATCAAAACACACTATATATAGCTTTCATGATTAAAATTTTATTCGGAACTTGTTCTACGGTATGATAAAAAGGTCTCACTAAAACATGAAAAACAAAACTATTTTCTTTGTAATCCCCATCTTTCCATTAGTCTTTTGTTCGGGACTAATCTTTTAACCCTAGCCTGTGAGAGCTATTTCGACAAGTGCAAATGAGTTTCATAAGATAGGTAGCGGCAAATACTTATGGTATGTTTGGTAAGCGTGCGCGAAATGGCTAGCTATTTCATTAAGAAAAATGAATAGTTTTTATTAGGAATTAATGGAATAAGGTGGAATAGAATAGACTTGGTATTAGAATATATGATAAAGATTCTATCATTGTCATATACTTTAACACTTGAAATAGTCATTCTATAAGGCCATGAGAATGGCTATTTTATTCAACGTTCTTCTATTAATTCTCAATAAAAACTATTTATTTTTCTAATGGAATAGCTATCTGCCTATCAAACCTACTCTTAATGTATTAATATATTGTATTTTGTCAATGTCGGTTGGTTTTTTTTTTAAAAAAAAAAAAAAAAAAATTGCCCTTTAATGTGCAGTAATTAACTAAATTCTTTGTACGTATGAACATCTTTCATAATGACTTTGCTAGTAGTGTAACGAGTGTTATAGTCGTTCAAACCATATATATGGAATATGGTTATATATCTAATACATTTTATTTTTGTCCTGCCAGCTGGTTGTTTATACTATTAGAAATGGTGAGAAGAAGATGAGGAGGACGAGAACGAGGTTGTGGCCATATATTGATCATCATGACTCACCATCTCTCATTGACGAAGTAGAAGATACAGGTACAAACTCGCAAATTCCTCCCGAGTCAGTGGATGGACAGCCTTATGAGCCGATGGCTAGCTGATGCCTTTGATTCAGTGACTCAGTTGGATTCACAAGGACCCATACTGCATCCTGTAAGTGCACATGCAGGTATTATTTGTATAGTAATTCTTTATCTCTATCTTTTTTTCGTTCTTTCTTTTTTTTTTTCTTTTTTTTCTTTTTTCTTTTTTGTGTATAGATTATGAACATACTACTTTTCCAGATATAAGTATGACTGATTACATTTCCATGTTTTACCTAACAGTTAGCACGTCCATCAGACGTAGGAACAGATGCAACGAGTTGAATTGATAGCTAGAACATGGTCCCGTTCGCCTAGAAATCCTTGACGGGAAGCAAGGACCTATATATGGGCAAGGTAGGTGGCGGAAAGTTTATGAGGAAGGTGATCGTTGGCCACGCGGGGACTGGGAACGTACTGTCGAATTTCTCAAGGGAGGCCTGCAGGGCAGTTGCAGTTTGTGGAGGAGAAGATGACCGTTCCTTTAAATATCAGGGGGCACAGCCTCACAACAACGCTAGCTATTGCTTAGCTTGGTCCTAAACTTCTTTAAATGCTATGAAATTTCTCATTCATGCGTAGAGATAAATAATGAGTAATGCTACATATCATCATCTTATCCTCCTTTTGTCCTCCCAAAATTGATGTTGCTTTTAAAATCACTATTAGATCAAAATCCAATAGTGATCTATTATAAATTTAATGGTGATTTTAAGAGCCACATCAATTTTAGAAGGACAAAAGGAGGACAAGAGGATGATGTGTAGCATTACTCATAAATTATTGGGCGTATAAGTTTCAAACTTAAGACTTTTACTCTGATATCATGATTAGAATAAGTAAATTTAATAATTTTATTACTATTATAACAAGTATTTCTTCCAATTTTTATTTTATTTTTTATAAGTATATCAATTAAGGAATAAAAACAACAACAAAGAAGGAATGAGCAACTCAACATGACTCTATGAATTTTTGGCACGAACACCAAGAAAAGTGGTTACAATTTAAGACGGTTAAACAAAGCGCGGGCAGGAATATGACCGTCACAAAACCCTTCAACCCTACTCAAAGCCCCAGTACAAGGGATGCAGAAAGAGGCATGACCTTCGAAATACCATTCAACCATATCCGAACACATGTAGGAAAACAACAACATAAGCCAAAAAAAATATATATATCAAAAAAAAAAAAATATCAGCACCAAAAGCGGAAATGGCAAGGAAGTGGGGGAAGCGAGGGAAGCGGCAACGGAGAGCGGAGGGGCTAGTGATCATAACAGTGGTAAAGCATGTTGAGGGGAGAAACTGAAAAAGAATGACAGATCTAACCACTTTTTTGGACCAAGTTCTTGTTGAGTACTCTTTTCACAAGCTAGTAATGCACGCAGTACGTGAAGCATGCGCCTACAGGCAGGGGCGGAGCCAGCCCCCCCAAGTTGTGGGGGGCCAAAATTAGAAAAAATAATAAATTTTAGGGTAAAATTTTAATTTTTTTTAAATTTTTTTAAATTTTTTTTTTTTTTTGGGGAGAACCTTGGGGCTTGGGGGCCCAGGCCCCCCAAGCCTCAAGGTGGCTCCGCCCCTGCCTACAGGCTACAGCTAGCCAACCAATCGAATCTCACTAGTAATATAGCCTAGCTTATTTAAGATGCACAAACTTGCCCTAAACTTAGCCATTTTTATTAATCAAGTTCTTGTTGGGCAATTTTTTTCACTTGCTACTAATGCATTACACGAATTAAGCACCTAAATTAACGCACTCTCACTAATGTTATAGACTTATAGCCTAGCTTATTTAAGATGCATTAACTGCACATCTTTGAACAACATTTTCAAATATCCTATAAGGAACGATTTAAAGTTAGTCCATCTAACAGTATATGTATATAATGTTTATACTGATTTGCATGTCTTTTTAAAAAATTTAAATAATGTAACAATATATGTACATTGTTAGATGATATATATATAATAATAATAATAATAATAATAATAATAATAATAAAAACCTTCAATCCACTGAATCCAGTCCTTTATCCTTTGGATCTTTGCATTTACTCAATCAATAATCCTTTATACCTAAGCAACACGTCGCACATTCAGCCTGCCTTGAATTGCTCCCTTTGTTTTCAACCAATTGATTTCCCCCATTCACTTTCAACACTTGATTCCTTATCTTCTCGTTTCATCTGCTCTCACACATCGCACGCCTGGCTTCCACACATAATTCCTTGTCTTCTCGTTTCATCTGCTTCCACATGTCGCATGACGAGGCTTTGGGCAAACAATAGGGCCCTTCAGATCAGAGATCGAGACGGAGCTCCTCAGCTCCTCACAAGGTTCAAGTCTAGCGCCGAACGCGTCTTTGTCTCCATCGATCGCACGACAAGGCTTTGGCTAAACAACAAGGCCCTTTAGATTAGAGATCGAGACGGGGCTCCTCAGCTCCTCACAAGGCTCAAGTCCAGCACCGAACGCATCTCCATCTCCATCGATATGGGTTTTTTAAAATCTTTTCAGATTTGGGTTTTTTTTTTTTTTTTTGTGTTTTCTATGTATAGATCTAAAGTATATGTTTCGTTTCATTTTAAATCTCCATTGATCTGATTGTATTTTTTTTTTTCGTTTCGTTTGGTTGCTTAGAAAATTCTCAATCCGATTTTTTTTTTTTTTTTTTAGTACCCGGTCGGTTACTGGTTTTAACTAATAACCAGGAACCGGCTCCAAGTTTTCACCCCTAATGAAATGAACAGAATCCTTATTCCCACTGTTGATCTTCCTTTCATGAATTTCAAGCCAATTGTCTCAAAAGTTCAAGTTCATTAAGAAAAAAATAGTTAATTTAACTATTAAATTAATATTCTAATATAAAAGGTAAAGTGGGTTGATAAATTTGATTAGAGATCACTTATCGAGATCTCTTTCAATTTGTGGAAGCCCACATGTGCATTTTTGGTTGGGGGCATATTTGCTTAGCTGGAATTAGGTATTGACGGGCGGCAACTTGACTATTGTGCCTGGAATATGAGAAATGATTGTTGTACAACTCTAACAACTTTTCTTCAAGAGTTGTGTTAGAAAAACACCAGGTGCACACCCTCCCCCTCTCACATCCAATAGTTAGTTTGAAAAAAGGAAAATGCCAAAAAAAACCAAGTACACACTCCTCTCTCACATGTGGTGGGGTCCACAACATATGGGTCTTACTCTTACATATCCACTCATTGAAAAAAAAAAATGTATATATCGTTGAAGTTGTACAAGAGTTGTAAACGTATCATATCTTCTGAAATATTATTCGGGAATTGAATATAGAAGACAAATGTAAGGTTGGTAGAAGAATATGAATAGCATTTCAAGTTTATTATTATTTTCTTTTCTATTTAAATGTTAGACCCTAGCTATGAGCAATTTGATTACCATAGTCTAATTTAACTTATTCTTCTTCCGCGCGTATAAGCCAGCCGATCCGTGATCCATTAATGAGAAAAATCCATTCAGCCTATCCATTAATTGGAGAAAAATCCATTCAGCCTATTAATTGATAAGACAGAGGCCAACAAAGGTTTGGCTTATTTGATAGACTATACATGAAACAAATGATAATTAATTAAAAGAATTAGTAACAAATGATAGGACGACAACAACAACAAAAGCAGGTGCTCAGTTCTATCCACCTCAGTTTACCACTAATTAGTTTATAATTTCCTTGCATGCGAGTTATTATATATATATATATATATATCCTCATTTTAGAATAAATTTTAGCACTAATTAGTTTATAATTTCCTTGCATGCGAGTTATTATTATTATTATTATTATTATTATATATATATATATATATATATATATATATATATATATATCCTCATTTTAGAATAAATTTTAGCATGTTTTGAATTTCACAAGAACAAAAGGTTACATGAATTTTCAGAACTATGTATTTTGTGAAATTTGTATACTAATTTAAGTAAAAAACATATGCATGCATGCCGTGGTAGAGCCAGAAATTTACTGTAGGCCAATTAAAAATATGATAGGAGCATGTTTCAGCTGTGCAAAATATGTTGGAAATAATTTTGGATGGTGCACAAAGTTCTTATTGAAATAAAATAATATCAATATGAAAATTAACAATTAAATAAATAATTGTTAAACAAATAATTGGTTGAAAAATTATTGTTGATACTAGACCATATTGATCCGAAATAATAATAATAAAAAAAAAATATTGTACAAGAGATTAAAATTAAATTAAGGAAATATCTCACAATGCTATAGAATCACGCAAGAAGAGAGTTGTCCTTAAAGGTTGATTCGTGCCTCCCGGAGTATATAACTCGGTGTGATCGGATCTCTTGACACGCAACCTCCCAAGATTAGACTATAGCGTCTATCTTCATTAAGGACACACTTCCAATAACAAATATCAAATAGAACAACCCTTTGATCAAAGTAGATGGGGAACTTCAAAAAATTTTGTAGACAAGCTAATATTATAATATATAGCTTTATACCTTGAAAACAAGTGTTTTACAACTCTTTGTAACGTATATAAAAGAAAAGAAGTGATTGTATGAAACATTTGATATATCAAATAATATATACTCGTGAATGAGTTCTAAAGGTCATAAAAGAAAATGTTAATGTCATGACCAAAGGTATCAAACAACCAAAACTTTGAAGATTAAAAACCATTAAATGACTAACGGTCATTTTACATTAAAACCTCAAAATATGTTAAAGACCAAGAAATCAATAGCATGTAAAAACGATCATAGAGAATAAATCGCTTTTAAGAGTTATAAATGAGCAACGGTCATAACCATTACAACTAAATTTTTCTTTCATAAAACTCTTTAAGATGAAGAAAATAAACGGTCAAAACACTTTAAGACCAAATTATTAAAATTGATTTTTCTTCTTCATAAAAACTCATAAACATATTAAGAAACGGTAACAGGTTTTAAATACCTCTAAAAAAATAATGTTTGTAACAAACATATTACAACAATCCCCCACATGTTACAAACACTATAATATAAGAAGATTGAAAGCATGCATCAATGAGGTACCCGAAGGTTTTAACCGCACCTAGGATAAATAAGTAGGAACTTAATGAATCGTGGTAGAGTTAAACTCTTTTAACCAAATTCACAAGTTGACCAAACTTATCACCCACATAACTTTCTCCAAAAAAAATTGTTGGGTTGTTCTATTGCGGGTTGGCGCCTTATACAGGCCATGCGCCCCTGGGTTTCATGAGCGCTCTAGAGACCTACCATAGTCTCATAGGAGGCGGCACCACCTCCACACTCACATAGGTGGCATCCATCAAGAGTGTGTGCAGGGAACACCCCATCCCAACATGTAGGGACTATGGATCCATTAAGAGTTTTTAAACTCATCCTTAATCACTCTACATCTTGTACTGTCGTACACCATAGGGATGGACTCATTACTATCTTCTCAACAAGATAATGGATAAACATAGAATGACAGTACCTCAACATGATCACTTGTGACTTCGTTTCCCATTAAACCTCATTCATGGGATCTCCAATCACAGAGGTTGGGTATCAATCACAGTGTCATAATTTGGGTATCAGTCCTATCCCCCTCGATGCTCTACTCACCAGCCTTCTTGCTAGTGGCTTGGTCAAAGAATTTGTAAAATTCCTTTTTGACCTTACACATTCCATGGAACTTATACCGGTCTCAATAAGCTACCTCACAATATTGTGCACTTTTCTCATTATAGATCTTGCTCATTGCTCGAGCTATGGCAGCCTGTCAATCACAATCAAAACACAAATGGAACTGAATTAGTATATAAAGGCAAATCAATTGATTAATAAACTCATTAGCCATTCATCTTTCGTTCTTGCCTTTTCCAGGCAACTAACTCTGACTCCATAGTAAACTTTGCTATACAAGTCTGTTTTGAGGACTTCCAAGAAATAGTTCATACAGCCAGAGTAAACACATAAAGTCACATATAGACTTTAGCTCATCTGAATCATAAATTCAGTTAGCATCACAATATCTTTTCAATAAAGGAGAATAATCATAATATGACAAACCAAAATTAATTGTGCCCTTTAAATATCTCAACAATTTAGAGATAGCATCTCAATGCCCAATAGTAGGATTATAAGTATACCTACTCAACATGTCAACATATGCAATATCAGGGTGTGTACAGCTTGTCAAAATATCAAGCTATCAATGAATTGTGCATATCTTTCTTGCATAACATCATCACCGTGATTCTTTACCAAATGTATTTTGAATCATATGGTGTAAACATGGACAAATAATCAAAGTGCTTAAATCTTTTAAGCATCTTTTCAACATGATATGTCTGAGATAAAATAATGCAATAATTATCTCTAAGAACTTTAATGTCCAATATGACATTAGTTCTAACCATTTATTTTATATCAAATTTATACGCAAGAGATCTTTTAGCTTCATACACAATATCAATGCTAGTTTATAAACTAAACAAGCTAGTCACCAATATATATAAACAAATAATGACACATTCATTATTGTAAAAACATGTTATGCATTTACTTGCACTATTAATCAAATATGCATTAGACAATATCACCTTGTCAAACTTTTATGTCATTGTTTAGGAGCCTGCTTTAATCCTACAAGAATTTCACCAATTTGAACACTTGTGTGTTCTTGAACAAGGATTATAAGTCCCTTGGGCTGCTCCATATAAATCTCTTCACCATTTAGAAAAACAACTTTGACATCCATTTGATGTACAACAAATTTATAAATAGAAGCAATCGCAAATAACATTTTATATATGCAATTATAGTAAACAAATAATAAGTACTAAATAATCATCATTTGGCATTTGCTTATAGGTTTTAGCTATCAAGCTTGCCTTGTACTTATCTATCATATCATCCAGTTTAAGCTTCTTCTTAAACATCTAGTTACAACCAAGTGATTTGGTTGAAGGAGGTAACTCAATGAATTTCAAATATGGTTAGACATAATTTATTCAAATTCATTATTTATAGCCTCTAACCAAAACAAATGCATCAAATAGATTTAATTGCTTTACAATAACATGTTGGATCATCATCAACAATATAAGCAATATAAGCAATATAATTATTACCGAAATTCATTTCTTTTCTAGCTCGCTTGCTTCTTCTCAATTCTTACAAATCATCAACGAATTTATTAGAAGTAACAGATGATTTATGCAATAACTTTTCCTTATTTTTCAAAGGAAATACATGCTCAAGAAAAACAACATTTTTTAGATTAAATAATAGTATTGTAATCTAAAGCATCACTTTTGATAATAAGTAATCTATAGCATGAACTACTGCAAGCATGACCAATAAATTCATAATCACAAATTCTAGAATCAAGTTTCCTTATTTTAGGCTCAGTCAACATAACATTTGCCAAACACCCCCACACTTTGAGGTATTCCAAGATAGACTTAATATCTTTCTAAAAAATTCATAAGAAGTTTTACTAATTTTCTTATGAAGCACTTTATTATGAATGTAACAAGTCGAAAATTGGCTTCCCCCACACATTGGTGGATAGCCCAAAACTAACAATTGTAGCATTCATAATTTATTCTCATTCGCTTGATGTACTCAAGATTTACATGTATAAATCTATTATACTAAATATTAATGAATAAACCAACTAAAAACAGGAAAATAAATTTCCATTAATAGCACACAAGTGCTATAAGAAATGTGACTTCCATGAGCCAATCGTTCTCTAAGTACGATCTATCATTTTTTTTTCTTTTATATCAATCATCACTTGTGATTTTGTAAGGAACTTCACTAAATAATTGTTACTGCTTGTAGCAATTTTTCCAAGTTCTACCAAGATAAAAAAATATTTTCAACTTAAGCCACGGTAAATATGCAAAGTATTAGGCTCAACCACATAGTAATCAACTATTACTAGCTCTTTGTTATAAATACACCATTGTTATCAATCTTACGATATGATAAATTCTCAGATGTTAAATGAGCTCTAATAGGAACATCAATCATCACATATATTTATTCCTAATCAGCATGTTAGGAAAATTGAAAGTTAAATGATATAGATAAAAAATTAATTAGCAAATACTTTTAAAGTATTCATGCTAATCTAGCATTCCATAGCTAACATAAGTGCTATGTGCTATTTCTTTTTCTTTTTTTTCTTCAAATAGATCAATCAACATATGCTGCTTATTAGATACAATATTCATATATTATAATTTTTCATCAACTTTAATTCAATCAAGGACCACCTTCATCACTTGATTTTTCTTCATTTTAATAAATGAAATTGTATATCATGTTTAAAAAAAATCAAGGCATATGAAACATAATTTAATAACTCACAGCGAAGCCAACAGTTTTACTCCAAGATCCTCCAAAATATGCTAAGTCACCACACACCAACTGGGTGTCATAAAAGACGATCAATTTAGCATGCACTCTTGTCTGCAATAATCTTCAGCAAAATAGTATTCTTTGCACACAATTAGCAATGTTTATTTTTATTTTACAACATAAATAATCATTCACATTTGTTATAATTTATCGATGTGAATGTTCTCCAACAAACTCAGTACAACAAAATAGAAATTGCTAAGTTCTAAAAATCTATAAAAGTCTCAACTTTTATTGAAAGATTCGTGACCTAACACAAAAAGATTATTTGACAAGCAAATTAAATAATACAAATTTGAGTTCAAATAATTGAAATTTTCTTTTTGTCAAAAATATTTTCACTTCCAATATCTACAAATGAAATCAAGCTTTTCTTCTGACAAATAAATCAGATAATTTTTTTTTTTTTTTTTCACAACAGAATCTTCATCTTTTCAACCACTAATTGATTTCATCTTTCTTGTATGCGAATTGCATACCGCAAACTCCAATTATATTTGACTTCTCAAAAGTTCAAATACCATTGTTATCACCTTAATCAAAATATTTGTGCAACCATCAACGTAAATCAACCTTTAAGATTGTTGGAAATAATTTTGGATGGTGCTCAAAGTTCTTATTGAAATAAAATAATATCAATATGAAAATTAACAATTAAATAAATAATTGTTAAACAAATAATTGGTTGAAAAATAATTGTTGATACTAGACCATATTGATCCGAAATAATAATAATAATAATAAAATAAATATTGTACAAGAGATTAAAATTAAATTAAGGAAATATCTCACAATGCTATAGAATCACGTAAGAAGAGCGTTGTCCTTAAAGGTTGATTCGTGCCTCCCGAAGTATATAACTCGGTGTGATCGGATCTCTTGACACGCAACCTCCCAGGATTAGACTATAGCGTCTATCTTCGTTAAGGACACACTTCCAATAACAAAGATCAAATAGAACAACCCTTTGATCAAAGTAGATGGGAAACTTCAAAAAATTTTGTAGACAAGCTAATATTATAATATATAGCTTTATACCTTGAAAACAAGTGTTTTACAACTCTTTGTAACGTATATAAAAGAAAAGAAGTGATTGTATGAAACATTTGATATATCAAATAATATATACTCGTGAATGAGTTCTAAAGGTCATAAAAGAAAATGTTAATGTCATGACCAAAGGTATCAAACAGCCAAAACCTTGAAGATTAAAAACCATTAAATGACTAGCGGTCATTTTACATTAAAACCTCAAAATATGTTAAAGACCAAGAAATCAATAGCATGTAAAAACGGTCATAGAGAATAAATCGCTTTTAAGAGTTATAAATGAGCAACGGTCATAACCATTACAACTAAATTTTTCTTTCATAAAACTCTTTAAGATGAAGAAAATAAACGGTCAAAACACTTTAAGACCGAATTATTAAAATTGATTTTTCTTCTTCATAAAAACTCATAAACATATTAAGAAACGGTAACAGGTTTTAAATACCTCTAAAAAAATAATGTTTGTAACAAACATATTACAACAAAATATGGGATAAGCTTTAATTTGATAGGAAGGCCAAACAAAGAGAGAGAGAGAGAGAGAGAGAGAGAGAGAGAGAGAGAGAGACAGTGGTAAGCCTATGCACATAAAGTGAATAAAGATGCAGCAAAGGATATATTGAACCATGGATGGGTGTTTGAGTACGGAAACACCGTACATGCCGCTTCCACGATCAAGGGAAAGGAGAAGCCTGACATGTGGGATGCTCTTCCAACTCTCACAGTATTATTCCAAGGCACAAGCATTGCTACCCAGCTAACTATCTCACTAATTGAATGCATCGAAAATTAAATTTACTTTTTTGTTTTCAGAAGCATAACCTTAACTCTCCATTTTTGCTGAAACCAGTCGATACCATAATAATTGGACTTACGTGAACTGACAGAATGTAAAGGATACCAGGGTGGAAATAGGACTACCCTTTCAACTAAATAGTTTTATAACAATATATTTCATTTTCATACATGTCAAAGCTAAATTTAGGAAGATGTCAGTTCATTAAAAAGATTATGAAAAAACTACACTTACCCTCCAACCTACCACTCAATTCGTAATGTCCCACTCAAATTAGAGCCGCTTTTGATAAAACGGCTCAAACTAATTGGAGCCGTTTTAACAAAAACGGCTCCAAATAATTTTGAGCCGTTTTTTTAAAAGAGCAAAACGGCTCTAATTAGAGCTCTTTAAAAAAAATGCTCTAATTTGAACCGCTTTAGTTAAAAAGGGCTCGACTTAGAGCCATTTTGTTAAAATGACTCCAACAAAAAGGGCTCAAAAAGCGCCCCCCCCCCCCCCCCCTTTTTTTTTTTTTGTAGTAAGTGTAATACAAGACTCAAAACATCGATTAAATCCATGCATAAAATAAAAATAAAAAAAAAGTTTTTTTTTTTTTAAAAAAAAAAGGGCCATGGAGAGAGGCCAGAGACCCACCTCCACGGCCTGGCAATGTGTCTCTAGACTGAGAAGGCCCCATTTCTCATGACGGCATGGTCTCCGTAGTCATCAAGGGAAGCGGAGGAGACACCAAGGTTTGCAGTGGCAGAGTCCCAGACGGTATGGCCAGAGTCGTTGACTAGCTAGAGGTTGCCTTCAGTGGGATGGAATTGGAGGTAGGCAACAAGGATGGTGCCTACGGACTAGATGGGGATACCTCCAAAGTAAACAATAATGACAGCTAGGAAGGTCAAGGGAGAGGTTGGGGGGCCAGAGACCCACAGCTTGTAACAGAATCTGATTGTATAGAGTGAATGTAAGGAAGAAGATGAACTCAGAGAGAGAAAGTGAGATTGGAATCTGATCTCATTCGGTGAAAATGAAATATTACAATAAGGTTTGTATATATACAAATTGGAAAGCAAATAGGATAATTACACATATATGAGCTAATCTAACAGATTGAACAGAAATACAACTAGATTAAAACTAATCTAACTAATCTGATAGCCCCCCGCAAGATGGATGGAATATGTTCATAACATTCATCTTGGACATGAGATCATGAAGCACAAGTCTAGGTAAAGCTTTTGTGAAGATGTCAGCAAACTGGTGAGCAGACTTGACATGTAAAGTCCGAATTAAAACTTGAGAAATTTTCTCATGCACAATATGACAATTCAACTCAATGTGCTGAGTGTGTTCATGGAAAACCGGGTTTGCTGCTATGTGAAGGGCAACCTGATTATCACAAAAAACCAATACAGCCTGAAGATGAGAGAGCTGAAGATCTTTAAACAAAGCAATTAACCAAGCAATCTCACATGTCACAGCAGCTATAGAACGGTATTCGGCCTCAGCAGAAGACCTTGAAAACGTATGCTGCTTCTTTGATTTCCATGAGATCATAGAATCACCCAAAAACACACAAAAACCAGTTACTAACCTTCGAGTATCCGGGCATGCAGCCCCATCCGAGTCGCAAAAAGCCTTCAGCTTAAGAGGAGAATCGGAAGGAAAGAAAAGACCCTGTCCGAGGGAAGATTTCAAATACCTTATAACCTGAAATGCAACATCCATATGTGGCTTTCTAGGTGAATCCATAAACTGACTCAATAATTGAACCAAATATGAAAGATCCGGTCGTGTAATGGTTAAGTAAACCAATCTGCCAACTAACCTTCGATAACTAGAAAGATCATCAATAAGCTCACCATCACCCTGAGAAAGTTTGAGATTCAAATCACCAAGAACACCAGAATCCTTTAGAATCTCCAAGGCATATCTACGTTGAAAGATAGAAATCCTTTTAGCACTACAGGCAACCTTAATACCAAGAAAGAATTTCAATGGACCGAGATCTTTGAGGTTGAAAACACTATGAAGAAACTGAGTAAGATCTGAAATTGCTGCAACATTGTCACTAGCAATGACTATATCATCGACGTAAACAAGCAAATTAAAAGCAATAAAAGAGGAAGCTTGTGCACGAGTGAACAATGAGTAATCAGCCTTTGATTGTGTAAAACCATGCAAAATCAGAATGGAAGAAAATTTGGCAAACCATTGCCTAGAGACCTGCTTAAGACCGTGAGGGATTTCTGCAATTTGCAAACTTTAGAAGGTCCTGAACTTGCAAAACCGGGAGGGAGTTTCATATAATTTCTTCAGCCAAGTCGCCATGAAGAAATGCGTTATTAACGTCCAATTGATGAAGATGTCAATTCTTCACTGCAGCAAGAGCAAGGAGACATCGAATGGTTGTGAGCTTTGCAATCGGGGAGAATGTGTCATAGTACTCTAGGCCTTCACACTGAGTATATCCTTTTGCCACCAATCGAGCTTTGTATCGCTCAACTTCACCATTAGCCTTAAGCTTTACTTTGTATACCCATTTACAACCAATGGGATTTTTATTGGGAGGAAGATCTGTGACTACCCAAATATTATTAGCTTCCAAAGCACTAATCTCAGCAACCATGGCATCATGCCATTGAGGATTTTTAACGGCTTGGAAAAAAGATTCTGGGTCAATGTGGGAAGTAATAGAACAACTAAAGTGTTTATAAGAATGAGAAAGATGAGTATAACCAATAACATATGATATATCATGTTGTATACGTGAAATAGAACTTGTAGAACCAACTGGATGAGTAGATTGAGTTGCTAAATTGCAATGATATTGCTACGAATATCCAGGTCTACGCCGAACACGAGTAGAATGGCGAACAGAAGTATGATTTAAAGTAGAAGAAGTAGGAACAATAGAATCAGAAGATGACATGTTAGAAAAATTATTATGAGTGTCATTAGAATCATGTGAAGGGATAGAATCAGAATTATTGATAGGAATAGATGTAGAAGAAATATTAGTATCTGAAATGAGTGTAGGAACAACAAAACACCCATCATAATTGAATTTTGCAAGTTGAGAAGGAAATGGAAAAATATACTTATGAAAAACTACATCCCGAGAAACAAAAACAAAATGAGTAGTTAAATCATAGAGTTTATAACCTTTGGAATTAGAAGGATATCCAATGAAAACACAAGGCTTAGCTCTATCATCAAACTTTGATCTATTGCGAGTAAGAGTTGAGGAAAAACAAAGACATCCAAATACCCTTAAGTGTATATAAGAAGGTGATTTGGAAAAGAGTAATTCATAGGGAGATTTATTGGACAAATTAGGAGTAAGTATTCGGTTGATGATATGAACCGAAGTTAAAACACAATCACACCAAAACTTAAGAGGTAATTGAGATTGAAATCTTAATGCTCGAGCAACATTAAGCAAATGTTGATGTTTACGCTCCATAACAGAATTTTTTTATGGAGTTTCAACACAACTCAATTGATGTATAATACCTTTTGAAGAATAAAATTCAGACATGCAAACTTCAGCCCCATGGTCAAAACGAATAGCTTTGATTTTTAGATGAAATTGAGTTTTAACAAAGATATAAAAGGATTGAAGTAAGTTGCAAACTTGAGCTTTAGATTGAAGCAAGTAAACCTAAGTAAAACGACTAAAATCGTCTACAATAGTAAAAAAGAAAGAGCTGCCATTTATTGATCGAACCGAGAATGGTCCCTAGATATCTATATGAATCAAGTCAAAGATTGAACTTGATATAGAAGAACTAATTGGAAAACATAGCCTTCTATGGCGAGTTAGTGGACAAACTGTACAAACAGTAGTGGATTTACAAGCAATGGAAGGAAGTACATCATGTAAAAGAGACAATCTAGACTGAGGTAAATGCCCTAAACGAAAATGCCACACATCGGCATTTACATTCTTAACAGGAGTAGAAACAAAAGCTGTACAAGACAATTCGGGAAAGGATGGAGTAGTTGCCTTGGATGTTTGCAGAAAATGAAATAAGCCACCATGTTGTCTACCCATGCCAATCGTCCTCCAAGTCTGCAAGTTCTGAATAAAACCGAAACCAACAATAAAAATGAGACAACAATGAATAGTCCTAAGCAATTAGCTAGCAAAGACGATGAGATTAAATGAAAAAGAAGGGACACAAGAACATTGGTAAGAGTAAGATGTTCAGATAGTCTAACAATGCCAATATATGTCACTTGAGCAAAGTGACCATAGGTAGTTTACCTTTTTGAGAAACAATAGCTATAATGGAAGTAAACAATGTGACAAATTAAGCTGATCATATGATCAGTAGCTCTGTGTCTATTATCCATGTATGACGAATTTGATAAATTTGAAAAAAAGAAGTACAAGAAAATACCGAATACCTCTTATCTAATGGACAAGAAGCATGAGTAAAAGTTCGGATATTACTTGCCATGTTAGAGATGATATGATCTTGTGGAAGTGCAGAGGAACTTGCTAGAGTTGGTGAACTGGCAGGAATGTCATGTGACTTGAGGAGAGCAAGCAATTGTTGACATTGCTTCTGAGTCACAGAGAGTTGAATAGAATCAGAAGATTAAACAAGATTTTGAAGCTGATGAGCGGAAGTAGGTCGAGGCTTAGGTTTATAGCATGGAGGATAGCCGTGAAGCTTATAGCATTTTTGAATAGTGTGACCTAAAAGACCACAGTGAGAACAAAGAGGATGTGGTTTGCGACAATGTGACTATTTTGGATATGAATTGGAAGAAGAAGAAGGATCAGTCTTGGTGAGGAGAGTTGTTGTGTCATGAAAAAAGGAAGAAGAGGCACAAAGTTCTCGCTACCTCTCTTTTTGAATCACCAAGGAAAACACTTTATTGATAGGTGGAAGAGGATCTATCAGAGGTGTTAGTTTGTAATTGGCCACATTCTGTTAGACAAAATCACTTCCTTGTAATGATGCTCTTTAACAGGGATTCCGCTATTCATAAGTGTTTCCAGAAGATTCTGCACAATTTGCAATCAGAAAATTTGGTTCCCTTCCACTAGTTCTACCCAACTATTGCTACCTATTGGCTACTCATTATTGATCACAACTACTAATCAACTGAATACAACACAAATGGATAAACACAACAATGATCAAAACAACTCCCAAGTTTATCATCAGAATTCTACTCTTCTGCCGCTTTACATAGTTTGCATGCACACACAAATTAAAATCAGGCCATAACATGGACAAACTGAATAGTTATAGAAACGAAATTGATATCTTTTGTTTGAATTCATTGTATTGCACATGCACCAAGATGATCATCTATTTTCCACACCACGATAATCATTTATTTAATTTTTGTTGGAATTTAAGCTTATTTCTCACAAAAAGAAGACATTTTTAATTAGTTAAACTTAAAAATCATCACTAGTTATTTGGGGGGGGGGGGGGGGGAGCAGTACGTAGAGCATTCCTTATGGGTGAAGGATATCAAGCGAGCTCAAGCGGGCCATTGGTACACACACAAGATCATGGGCTCTTGGAGCTGTCAATCCGGGCCCCTCATCCATATTAACAACAACATTTTCACCGTCCATTATCCCACCTTGTTGTCCAACCAACTTAAAATCGAAGCACTGGATCATAGCTGCGAGCAGTGCTGGGAGCTCTTGCATGGCCAAATTTATGCCAGGGCAACTCCTCCTCCCAGACCCAAATGGCAAAAATTGAAATTGTTGTCCCCTAACATCGATCATGCCCATACCCTCCTTCGGTAAGAATCTCTCAGGCTCAAAGTCCAATGGGTTTTTCCAGTAATTGGAGTCCCTTCCAATGGCCCATACATTCACAAATAGCAAACTGTTTGCTGGGATGACATAGCTTCCAATCCTACGATCTTCTATGCATTTTCTTGCGACCATAGGCAATGGTGGGTGAAGCCTCAATGTTTCCTTTATGATGGCATAGATGTATGGAAGATTTGGAACGTCTGATTCTTGGACTAATCTACTGTTCTTAACAACATTATCGATCTCCTTACGAGCTTTTTCAAGCACCATTGGATGGTTGATAAGCTCTGCTAATGCCCATTCGATTGCAATTGCTGTTGTATCTGTACCTGCTGCAAAGAAATCCTTGAAAGGATGTACATGTGAAAAGATGTTAGATTTTAGTATTGACAAATTCGGTGTCAAAACTTATTTTGTTGTAAGTTTTAGTCTACTAGTTAAGACGATGAAGAATTTCATCTAAGACTGAATCTAAATCAAATTGGAAAACCTAGAAGATGTGGTTAAACCTAATCAAACAAGAAAATGAGCAAATTGGAATTTCATCAAGTGGAGTTAAAATTGGATTTGTCAATTTCAGATTAAGCACATTTTTGTATTTTAACCATAACTTTCAGCTCAAGTATCAAATTCTAGTGAAATCAGCGGTGTTAGAAATCTAACACAAAAGCCAACAAATATTTCCGAAATAGGTTTTCCTTAACTCAGACGTTTACTATACCAAAATTGCTCCACAATACAGGACTGAAAATTTGGGTGAATATTTCTGAAATCCTTTTCCAACTCGAACTGGATTTCATTCAGAGTTCTATTTAAATGGACTTTCAAGCACAAATTTATTAAGGATTCTACTCTATAATTTAGTGTACTAAGAGAGGGTTTTAGACCTTGACTATTAATGTTAAATCTCTCTTAGAGTTTTGGTTATTGTGTAACCATCAACCTTGAACAATTGAAGCTAAGCGGAGTTGTGGTTAAGGAAATCAAGAAGACGAACTCTCCAAAGGTTCTGAGAGAAAAGCAAAAAAGTGGGTCACTTGTTGTAATTCAAAAGTGTGATGACTCCAAAGATTTTGTGAGTAATAACATCTTGTAATTCGCGGATTCTTCGTGATTGGATTGATTTTCTGGGTTGACTACTCTGGAGTGGTTTTTCTCTTTGAGTTCAAAGAGTTTCCACTTCGTCACCAAATATTTGTGCCAAATGCTTTATTGTTTTTCATATTTTGGTGATTGTTTGTTTGTGGTTGATTAAATTTTTAATTCCGCATTATGTCGTCATACACCTATTTAACCCCCCCTTCTAGGTATTGTTTGGAGGCTGATTTATATTTTCAAAAGAAATACTAATGGAATCAAATATGTAAAATTAAAATTGGTCAAAAATATAGATCGAGCGATCGATTATTTGGTGTTTTTGCCTTTTCTTTTGTGTTTTGAAAATAAGGGAGAAAAAGGACCAAAAAGATTGCAAACAGCAAAAAGATTCCATTTGATTAGAAGAACGTACCACAATCAGGGCTTTGATGTGAGCCCTAGTCAATTTTATCTCCGAATTTTCGTCCTCCGAAAAATCGAGCAAAATGTCCATGAAATCCCTCACTTGATGCTCTCGACCATCACGTTCTCTTTCTCCATTTTCCTTCTTTTTCCACAAATCTTTGCGTTCTGTAATAATCTTCTCCACCAAAGCATCAAACCTCCTATGAATGTCTTCAATTCTCTTCCCAAATCCCTGCAAATCCAAATGCTTGCAAAACCATATATAGTCAGAGACATTAAACTCTCCAAAAATCTGTACCACTTCACGTATCACAGCCCTAGCCTCCTCGGCCCGACCAAGCATCATTTGAGAAATTATATTATTAGTCAATTTCAACAACTCCTCGGTAACATTAACAGCCTCACCGGCCTCAGACTTGTCGGCCAAAACTCTTAAGAGCCGGCGATATTCTTTCTCTCTAAGCGAAATAAAGGCGTTGACAGTACGGCTGCCAAGGAGCTCGTTTGCGCTCAACTTCTTCATGAAGATCCAATAGGGTCCGGAGGGTGCAAATGCAAAGGAAGAGTTATACGTGAGACGGTCAATGGCGATGGTGTGCTTGCGTGAAGTGAAAGAGAGTTCGTTGGTTTTGAGAAGTTCTTTTGCGTACTCCGGCGTGGAGGCGACGATGCATGGGACTGAGCCAAGGCGGAGAGAAAATAAGGGCCCGTAGCGAAGGGATAGCTTGTGGAGAGACTGGTGGATGATGGGGCCAAGGAGGTGGAAGTGGCCGATGATCGGTAAGGCTATGGGGCTTGGTGGGAGCTTTGAATGGAAGGCGGAGAATAATATGGTTGAGACCAGGAGCCCTACAAGAAGGGTTAGGACGAGTAAGAGCTCTATTGCCATGGCTTCTGACGTAAAACTTTTATCGATAATAGATTCTTATACTTTGATGTTGTCTAATAATTTATATGAACTTGAATGTACATGCAGACAACCTTAATTATCTGGATTTTTAAATAGAGTTACGTGAAAAGGACAGAGTTAGGTTTGTTTCAAAAAATTTCAATGGCTTCAAAGCAACAAACTTATTCATGCAGTTCTACTTACCTACCGCGCATGCAGGGAGGCCAACATCTGTTATAATTAATTAGCTATAATTTACTTAATTAATGAGATCGATTTTTGGCCACGCGGGGGACTGGGAACTGTCAAATTTCTCAAGGGAGGCCTGCAGGGTAGTTGCAGTTTGTGGAGGAGAAGATCATGACCGTTCCTAGCTTTAAATATCAGGGGGCACAGCCTCGCAACAACGCTAATAATAGCTTTGTCCTAAACTTCTTTAAATACTATGAAATTTCTCATTCATGCATAAAGGTAAGGAATTATTGAACCATTAGTTTTTGGTGTTGGCCTAAATTATAAATCACTTTATGTGGTACAAAAAGTTCATCGACGGTCTCTGTGGTAAACTACAATTACGAATCACTCCCTGAACCCGTTTTCTATCCACCAAATTAACAGATTTAGTTAGTTTGCATCGTCATACCCAATAAAAAATCGACATGTGTCCATTACAATAAAAAAATATGAATAAATAAAACTTAAAAAATATTTTATTTTTATTTTTGAAAAAAATAGAAAATAGCAAAGGAGTGGCTACAGGGGGTGGCCTGGCCATGTCTGGGGGTGGCACACGGCCTCCCCTAGGCCTGGGGTGGCCACACGTCGATTTCCTATAGGTATGACGTGGCAAACTAACGGAATCTTGTAACTTGGTGGACGAAAAACGGGTTCAGGAAGTAATTCGATTATAATTTACCACATGGACCCTCCATGAACTTTTTTTACCACATGGAGTGATTTTTAATTTTGGCCAACCTCAAGGACCAGTGGTACAATTATCCCTACAGATAAATCATTGGAAAAGTTTCAAACTTAACACCTTTCTTCTGACATCATGATTGGAAAGTAGAGTAAATTTAATCATTTTATTACTATTATAACAAGTATTTCTTCCAATTTTTATGCAACCCAACAATAAACTCCAAAACAACCAGAGTAAATAGAAACTAGAAGAGAATGCATCAAAAGAATGGCGCAGTCCTTTGGATTCTTGGCACGAACACCAAGAAAAGTTATTACAATTTAAGGCAGTTAGACAAGGCGCGGACATGAGCATGATTGTCACAAGACCCTTCAACCCTATCCAAATCTCCTGTACAAGAGATGTAGATTGAGACATGACACTCGAAATACTCTTCAACCATATCCGAACACATGTAGGCGAACAAAAAATAAAATAAAATCAAAAATCAAAAAACAGCAGCACCAACAGCCAAAATGGTGAGGAAGTGGGGAAGCAGCGACAGAGAACGGAGGGGCTAATGATCATGACAGTGGTAAAGCGTGTTGATCGAGGAGAGAAACTGAATAAGAATGACAAATAAATAAATAAATAAATCGAATGGATGAAAAGTCAGCGGCTGAGCAGAGTTTGCTTAACCACTTTTATTGACCAAGTTCTTGTTGAGCAGTCTTTTCACAAGCTAGTGTAATGCACGCAGTACATGAAGCATGCACCTACAGGCTAGAGCTAGCCAACCGATTGACTCTCACTAGTGATATAGCCTAGCTTCTTCTTCTTTTTTCTTTTTTTTTCTTTTTTTTTAAGTAGCCTAGCTTATTTAAGATGCACAACCTTGCCCTAAACTTTACTTAGCAATTTTTATTAAGGGTTAAATACCTACTTGACCCATGTGATTTGTAAATTTTATTTTTTATCATTTGAGTGTTTAATTTTTATCATAGGTGATACCTTTAGTATGGAAAAAGATGGAAATAGTATCTCCATCCATTTTTCAGTTCAAAATTGACGAAAATTCACGTTAGCTTCACGTGGCACCATTTAAAATGCGACACATGGCTACATTTTAAAAAAAAAAATTAAGGCTTTTATTAAAAAAAAAAAAAAAAAAGAATTGTAGGGTGGCTCAATGGCCAAACGGGAAAGACAAAAAAAAATATTTTTGCCATGAGGGTGGTTCAGCCACCCCCAAACCGGCCGATCTGGGGGTAGACCGAACCACCCCCAAGGGCCAAACGGGAAAGACCAAAAAAAAAAAAAACTGTTTTTGCCTTAGGGGTGGCTGAACCACCCTCATAGGCCACGTGGGTGGTTCGGCCACCCCCAAACCGGCCGATCTGGAGGTGGCATGTGGCCCAAAAGGGGGGGGTGGCTGAGCTACCCCTATAAAAAAAAATTTTAAAAAGCCTTAAATTTTTAAAAAAAAATTAAAAAAAAATAGTATGGCCACGTGTCGCATTTTGAATGATGCCACATGGCACTGACGTGGATTTCGATCAGTTTTGGATGGAAAAATGAACGGAGGTATCATTTCCATATTTTCCCGTACCACAGGTACTACCTATGATAAAAATTAAAACTTAGAAGGCAAAAAATAAAGTTTGCAAGCCACATGAGGCAATTTTGTATTTAACCCTTTTATTAATCAAGTTCTTGTTGGGGAATTTTTTTCACTTGCTACTAATACATTACACGGATTAAGCACGTACCTATATTAACGGGCTCTCACTAATGTTAGACTTATAGCCTAGCTTATTTAAGATGCATTAACTGAACATCTTTGAACAACATTTCGAGCATCCTTTAAGGAACGATTTAAAGTCAGTGCATCTAACAGTATATGTACATGATGTTAATACTGATATGCATGTCTTTTTAAAAAATTTAAATAATGTAACAATATTATGTACACTGTTAGATGCGTTAAATTTAAATCATGACCATGAAATGTAGGGGTATAAATCCAGCCGGTTATAACTGGCCGGTAACCGGGAAACAGGTTTGGTACCCGGAGCCGCCTACCACTTTTAGCATTTTAATATATCCGGTTGTAATCGAAAAACCGGAGAACTGGGTATATATATATATATTTTTAAATAATAAAAACCATCAATCCACTGAATCCAGTCCTTTATCCTTCGGATCTTTTCATTTACTCAATCAATAATCCTTTATCCCAAAGCCACACATCGCAGATTCAGTTTGACTTGAATTGCTCCCTTTGTTTTCAACCAATTGATTTTCCCCATTTACTCTCAACACTTGATTCCTTATCTTCTCGTTTCATCTGCTCTAACACGTCGCACGCCTGGCTTCCACACATTCCTTAACTTCTTGTTTCATCTCGTTCCATCTACTTTCGTTTCATCTGGTTCCCACGTCGCACGACGAGGCTTTGGGCAAACAACAGGGCCCTTCAGATCAGAGATCGAGACGAAGCTCCTCAGCTCCTCACAAGGCTCAAGTTCGGCTCCGAACACTTCTCTGTCTTCATCGATCGCACGATGAGGCTTTGGGCAAACAACAAGGCCCTTCAGATCAGAGATCAAGACGGAGCTCCTCAACTCCTCACAAGGCTCAAGTCCGACGCCGAACGCGTCTCCATCTCCATTGATCTGGGTTTTTTAAAATATTTTTAGATCTGGGGATTTTTTATTTTTTATTTTTATTTTTTTTTGCATGTTTTCTATGTATAGATCCAAAGTATATGTTTCGTTTCGTTTTAAATCTCCATCAATCTGATTGTATTTTTTTTTTTTTTTTTGTGGTTTCATTTGGTTGCTTAGAAAATTCTTGATCTCATTATATATATTTTTTTTCAATACCTTGTTCGAATAACTGGGTACCAACCGGGGTAGCCGGTTAACCGGCTAGCCAGTTATCGAAGCCGGTTGGCAATTTTCAATAACCAGATGCCCCGCAGCCGATTACAGATTTTAGCCAATAACTAAGAATCGGCTCCGAGTTTTCACCCCTAATGAAATG
Source organism: Alnus rubra (assembly GCA_028654335.1). Taxonomy (NCBI): domain Eukaryota; kingdom Viridiplantae; phylum Streptophyta; class Magnoliopsida; order Fagales; family Betulaceae; genus Alnus; species Alnus rubra. The sequence continues at coordinate 2,524,694 of JAJPGS010000870.1, read as the reverse complement.
AACAGAATCCTTGTTCCCACTGTTGATCTTCCTTTCATGAATTTCAAGCCAATTGTCTCAAAAGTTCAACTTCATTAAAAAAATAATAATAATAATAATAAAATTTTGAATTTAATTATTTAATTAATATTCTAATCTAATAGGTAAAGTGGGTTGATAAATTTGATTAGAGATCACTTATCGAGATCTGTTTCAATTTGTGGAAGCCCACATGTGCATTTTTGGTTGGGGCATATTTGCTTGGCTGGAATTAGGTATTGACGGGCGGCAACTTGACTCTTGTGCTTGAAATTTATAATTGCACCACTGGTCACTGGGTTGGCCTAAATTACGAATCACTCCATGTGGTACAAAAAGTTCATGGAGGATCCTTGTAGTATACTATAATTACGAATCACTCCCTAAACCCATTTTTCGTCCACCAAGTTAACAGAATCTGTTAGTTTCGCACGTCATATAAATAGTGAGACAACCTCTAAATATCATTTGTATTGTAATCTACTAACGGACTTTGTATACTTAGTAGACAGAAAACGGGTACAGGGAGTGATTTGTAATTATAGTATCACAGGGAGTGATTCATAATTTAGGCCAACTCCAGGAACCAGTGGTGTAATTATCCCTATCAGAAATAATTATTATACAACTCTAACTTTTTTTCAAGAAGGGTGTTAGAAAAGGGAAATGATTTTTGTACATCGCATTACCTTACATCAATCATACAAAAAAACACATAAGGTGTGGGACCCATGCATATGAGTCTCATATATGTGGGTCCCATATACATGAGTCTTACACCCAATATGTCTTGGTGTAAAATTGATGTAGGATAATGTGATGTAAAAATAACACATCCCATGAAAAAAACACTAGGTGCACACCACCCTCTCACACATGGGGTGGGGCCCACCCTCTCATATGGAGTGGGGGCCCACAACCCCATGTGAGACGGAGGTGTGCACTTGGTTTTTTTTGGCATTTTTCTTTTTTCAAACTAACTATTGAATCTGTTTTCCTACGTGTGGGTCTTACATATCCAATGATTAATTTTTTTTTTCTTTAAAAAAAAAAAATTTGTTGAAGTTGTACAAGAGTTGTAAACGTATCATATCTCGTGAAATATTCTTCAGGAATTGAATGTATAAGACAAATGTAAGGTTGGTAGAAGAATATGAATAGCCTTTCAAGTTTATTATTATTTTCTTTTCTATTTAAATGTTAGACCCTAGCTATGAGCAATTTGATTACCATAGTCTAATTTAACTTATTTTTCTTCCATATAAGCCAGCTGATCTATGATCCATTAATGGGAGAAAAATCCATTCAGCCTATCCATTCCAATTACAATGTTATATATATAAAGTGATCAAAGAGATTAATAGATAAGGCAGAGGCCAACAAAGGTTTGGCTTATTTGATAGACTATTTATGAAACAAACGATAATTAATTAAAAGAATTAGTAACAAATGATAGGACAACAACAACAACAAAAGCAAGTGCTCAGTTCTATCCACCTCAGTTTACCACTAATTAGTTTATAATTTCCTTGCATGCGAGTTATTATATATATATGTATCCTCATTTTAGAATAAATTTTAGCATGTTTTGAATTTCTCAAGAGCAAAAGGTTACATGAATTTTCAGAACTATGTATTTTGTGAAATTTGTATACTAATTAAGTAAAAAACATATGCATGCATACAATGGCAAAGCCAGAAATTAATTGTTGTAGAGAGAGAGAGTGGTAAGCCTATGCACATAAAGTGAATAAAGATGCAGCAATGGATTGAACCACGCATGGGCGTTTGAGTACGGAAACACCGTACATGCCGCCTCCACGATCACAGGAAAGGAGAAGCCTGACATGTGGGATGCTCTTCCAACTCTCACAGTATTATTCCAAGGCAGAAGCATTGCTACCCGGCCAGGGGCTGGCAATTTTGACACGACCCGACAATCCGACACGAACACGACACGAAATTAGCGAGTTTGGATCTACCTTAAACGGGTTTGGATCATAAACGGGTCTACCCGTTTATGACCTGTTTAACTCTGTCTGGCGGGTCGGGTGGCGGGTCACCCATGGGTGACCCGCCAGACACGATTAACTTTTTTTTTTAAAAAAAAGAATAGATATAAAATTGTATTGATATAAAATAAAATATGACAAAATTGTAATTTAAAAGAGAGTAGAGCTAATAATAAAATAAGACTATACTTGGTCTTATCCATAGCCACACACGTGGCTATGGATTTTTTTGGCCTTTTGGCCAAAATTGTTTTGGCTTTACTCTCTTGAATCCTGACGCAGTCACGCCTCTCCCCTTTTCCTTTTATTTCTCTTTTCTTTTATCCTTTTCTTTGTTTCTTCTTCTTATCTCCTTCCGTCCTTCTCCGTTCTCCTGTCGCACACCAGATTGAGTGAGAGAGAACAGATCTGTGAGAGAGAGAGAGAGAGAGGAGAGAGAGAGAGAGAGAGCTGATTCGTGACTCCGTGATAGAGACGCAAAAATTAGAAGGAGAAGAAGAAGAGAAGAGTATGGGTTTTCAACAGAGATCAAGAAAGAAGAGGTCAGAGCTGGCTAAAGCCCTCTCGTCTCCAATGGCCGATCTATGTAACCCTATTCCATTTTTTTATTTTTTCTTTTACAATAACAATATTTTCTTATTAATTTTCGTTATTGCAGATTTGATATTTTTGTTTTTAATTTAGTAGTTTTTTGTGAAGAATACTTCATTTTTTTGTCATTTCATGGAAGATTTTGTATTTCCTTTTTTTTTTTCCCCTCTCTAGTGCAATATTGCTCTCATTTGCAGCCTGTTCCTTGCAAAAGGTAGTCTAGCTTTCCTTTTTTTGTCGTGAATGATGAAGTTGTAGTTCATTTGAGGCTTAGAAGTCTAAACGGGTCAAACGGGTTGTGCCGACCCGATATGACCCATTATGCTAAATGGGTTTCACGGGTCGTGTCGGGTGACCCGTGAAATTGCCGTGTCGTGTCGTGTCTGGAACTCCGACCCGTTAAGATAAATGGGTCGTGTTTGGGTCTAGCTTAAACGGGTCGCGGGTCTTCACGGGTCGTGTCGGGTACCCGTTTTGCCAGCCTTACGGCCAGCTAACTATCACTAATTGAATGCATCGGAAATTAAATTTACTTTTTTGTTTTCAGAAGCATAACCTTAACTCTCCATTTTTGCTGAAACCAGTCGATACCATAATAATTGGACTTACGTGAACTGACAGAATGTAAAGGATACCAGGGTGGAAATAGGACTACCTTTCAACTAAATAGTTTTATAACAATATATTTCATTTTCATACATGTCAAAGCTAAATTTAGGAAGATGCCCGTTCATTAAAAAGATTATGAAAAAACTACACTCACCCCTCAAACTACCACTCAATTCGTAATGTCCCCCTCAAACTGCCTAGCCCTTTCACTAACCCCTCCGTCAAGAATTTCTGTTAAATTCTAAGGAAAATGTGTCTCGTGTGATACATGACTCAAAACATCGATTAAATCCCTGCATCAAATAAAAAAAAAAGGCCATGGACAGAGGCTAGAGACCCACCTCCACGGCCTGGCAATGTGTCTCCAGACCGAGAATGCCCCATTTCTCATGAAGGCAAGGTCTCCGTAGTCATCAAGGGAGGTGGAGGAGACACCAAGGTTAACAGTGGCAGAGTCCCAGACGGTATGGCCAGAGTCGTTGACTATCTAGAGGTTGCCTTCAGTGGGATGGAATTGGAGGTAGGCAGCAAGGATGGTGCCTACGGGCTAGATGGAGATACCTCCAAAGTAAACAATAATGGTAGCTAGGAAGGTCAAGGGAGAGGTTGGGGGGACAGAGACCCACAGCTTGTAACAAAATCTGATTGTATAGAGTGAATGTAAGGAAGAAGATGAACTCAGAGAGAGAAAGTAAGATTGGAATCTGATCTCATTCGGTGAAACTGAGTATATCATTTTGCCACCAATCGAGCTTTGTATTGCTCAACTTCACCATTAGCTTCAAGCTTTACTTTGTATACCCATTTACAGCCAATGGAATTTTTATTGGGAGGAAGATCCGTGACTACTCAAATATTGTTAGCTTCCAAAGCACTGATCTCAGCAACCATGGCATCATGCCATTGAGGATTTTTAACGGCTTGGAAAAAAGAATCTGGCTCAATGTGGGAAGAAACAGAACAACTAAAGTGTTTATAAGAAGGAGAAAGATGAGTATAACCAATAACAGAAGATATATCATGTTGTATACGTGAAATAGAACTTGTAGAACCAACTAGATGAGTAGATTGAGTTGCTAAATTGCAATGATATTGCTACAAATATCCAGGTTTACGCCGAACACGAGTAGAATGGCTAACAGAAGTATGATTTAAAGTTGAAGAAGTAGGAACAATAGAATCAGAAGATGACATGTTAGGAAAATTATTATAAGTGTCATTAGAATGATGTGAAGGGATAGAATCAGAATTATTGATAGGAATAGATGTAGAAGAAATATTAGTATCTGAAATGGGTGTAGGAACAACAAAACACCCATCAGAATTGAATTTCGTAAGTTGAGAAGGAAATGGAAAAATATGCTTATGAAAAACTACATCTCGAGAAACAAAAACAAAATGAGTAGCTAAATCATAGAGTTTATAACCTTTGGAATTAGAAGGATATCCAAAAAAAACACAAGGCTTAGCTCTAGCATCAAACCTTGATCTATTGCGGGTAAGAGTAGAGGAAAAACAAAGACATCCAAATACCCTTAACTGTATATAAGAAGGTGATTTGGAAAAGAGTAATTCATAGGGGGATTTATTGGACAGATTAGGAGTAAGTATTCGGTTGATGATATGAACCGAAGTTAAAACACAATCACCCTAAAACTTAAGAGGTAATTAAGATTGAAATCTTAATGCTCGAGCAACATTAAGCAAATGTTGATGTTTACGCTCCATAACAGAATTTTGTTGTGGAGTTTCAACACAACTCAATTGATGTATAATACCTTTTGAAGAATAAAATTCAGACATGTAAAATTCAGCCCCATGGTCAAAACGAATAGCTTTGATTTTTAGATGAAATTGAGTTTTAACAAAGATATAAAAGGATTGAAGTAAGTTGCGAACTTGAGCTTTAGATTGAAACAAGTAAACCCAAGTAAAACAACTAAAATCGTCTACAATAGTAAAAAAGAAAGAGCTGTCATTTATTGATTGAACCGAGAATGGTCCCCAGATATCGACATGAATTAAGTCAAAGATTGAACTTGATATAGAAGAACTAGTTGGAAAACTTAGCCTTCTATGGCGAGCTAGTGGACAAACTGTACAAACAGTAGTGAATTTACAAGCAATGGAAGGAAGTACATCATGTAAAAGAGACAATCTAGACTGAGTTAAATGCCCTAAACGAAAATGCCACACATCGGCATTTACATTCTTAACAAGAGTAGAAACAAAAGCAGTACAAGACAATTCAGGAAAGGATGGAGTAGTTGCCTTGGATGTTTGCAGAAAATGAAATAAGCCACCATGTTGTCTACCCATGCCAATCGTCCTCCAAGTGTGCAAGTTCTGAATAAAACAAAAATCAGCAATAAAAATGAGACAACAATGAATAGTCCTAAGCAATTAGTTGGCAAAGACGATGAGATTGAATGAAAAAGAAGGGACACAAGAACATTGGTAAGAGTAAGATATTCAGATAGTCTAATAGTGCCAATATGTGTCACTTGAGCAAAGTGACCATTAGGTAGTTTAACTTTTTGAGAAACAATAGCAGTAATGGAAGTAAACAATGTGACAAATTAAGCTGATCATATGATCAGTAGCTCCGGTGTCTATTATCCATGTATGATGAATTTGATAAATTTGAAGAAAAGAAGTACAAGAAAATACCGAATACCTCTTATCTAATGGACAAGAAGCATGAGTAAAAGTTCGGATATTACCTGCCAAGTTAGAGAAAATATGATCTTGTGGAGGTGCAGCGGAACTTGCTAGAGTTGGCGAACTAGCAGGAATGTCATGTGGCTTGAGGAGAGCAAGCAATTGTTGACATTGCTCCTGAGTCACAGAGAGTTGAACAGAATCGAAAGATTGAACAAGATTCTAAACCTGATGAGCGGAAGTAGGTCGAGGCTTAGGTTTATAGCCTGAAGGATAGCCATGAAGCTTATAGCATTTTTCAATAGTGTGACCTAAAAGACCATAGTGAGAACAAAGAGGATGTGGTTTGCGAAAATGTGACTATTTTGGATATGAATTGGAAGAAGAAGGATCAGTCTTGACGAGGAGAGCAGTTGTGTCATGAAAAAAGGAAGAAGTGGCACAAAGTTCTCGCTGCCTCTCTTCTTGAATCACCAAGGAAAACACCTTATTGATAGGTGGAAGAGGATCTATCAGAAGAATCTAACCTCTGATGTTAGCAAAAGACTCATTTAAGCCCACGAGAAAATGAAATACATACTCTTGATGATGATGCTCAACAAGAACAATTGGAAACCGGACGAAAACTCAATAACTCATCCCAAAGCCCCTTCAATTGAGTATAGTAGGCACTGACCGAATTGTTACCTTGAGCAAGAACAGAGATTTTCTTTTGTAATTGAAAAACTCTGGGAACCATTGCTCTGAGAGAAGCGTTCTTGAAGATTGGACCACATAGCAGCAGCTGAATCAATGAAGATCACGCTATTGGCTATCTCAGTAGAGATCGAGTTGATGATCCACGAGAGGACCATCGTATTACATCGCGTCCAAGCAGAAAAAAGAAGAATCAGTAAAGGATGGTTTAGGAATGGAACCATCAAGAAAAGCTACTTTATTTTTGGCAATGAGAGCCATCTCCATAAATCGACGCCAAGTGCTAAAATTGTTGCCGGTCAAAATTTGAGAGACGAGCACAGTGCCGAGATTGTCGTCATTGTGAAGAAAGAACAGACTAGAAGCATTCTCATTGGAGAATGGAGGAGGAATAGCAGAAGAATCGTTCATTGTTGAACGCTCTGATACCATCACAGAATATGAATGTAAGGAAGAAGATGAACTCAGAGAGAGAGAGAGTGAGATTGGAATCTAATCTCATTCGATGAAAAAGAAATATTACAATAAAGTTTGTATATATACAAACTGGAAAGCGAATAGGATAATTACACGTGTATGAGCTAATCTAACAGATTGAACAGAAATACAACTAAATTAAAACTCATCTAACTAATCTAATAGCTTGGTCATAGATCTACAATTTGAAAGCCCGGGCCAATCCAAAAAAAAAATATCATGATGGGAAGCAAAAGACAAACTGAAGGAAGTTCCTCCCATCAGTTTGCAAGGGGATGGATATTAGAGGATAAACCTCTACCGCAAGTTATTCACTGCATCAACACATCTCTGCATCAATAAGTCTGTTAAAGGATAAATCTCTAACAACAACGATGATTTATTCCATATATTTTGTTAAATAACATACAACAAAGCAAATAAATCAAATAATAGTTCTACCCAACTATTGCTACCTATTGGCTACTCATTATTGATCACAACTACTAATCAACTGAATACAACACAAATGGATAAACACAACAATGATCAAAACAACTCCCAAGTTTATCATCAGAATTCTACTCTTCTGCCGCTTTACATAGTTTGCATGCACACACAAATTAAAATCAGGCCATAACATGGACAAACTGAATAGTTATAGAAACGAAATTGATATCTTTTGTTTGAATTCATTGTATTGCACATGCACCAAGATGATCATCTATTTTCCACACCACGATAATCATTTATTTAATTTTTGTTGGAATTTAAGCTTATTTCTCACAAAAAGAAGACATTTTTAATTAGTTAAACTTAAAAATCATCACTAGTTATTTGGGGGGGGGGGGGGAGCAGTACGTAGAGCATTCCTTATGGGTGAAGGATATCAAGCGAGCTCAAGCGGGCCATTGGTACACACACAAGATCATGGGCTCTTGGAGCTGTCAATCCGGGCCCCTCATCCATATTAACAACAACATTTTCACCGTCCATTATCCCACCTTGTTGTCCAACCAACTTAAAATCGAAGCACTGGATCATAGCTGCGAGCAGTGCTGGGAGCTCTTGCATGGCCAAATTTATGCCAGGGCAACTCCTCCTCCCAGACCCAAATGGCAAAAATTGAAATTGTTGTCCCCTAACATCGATCATGCCCATACCCTCCTTCGGTAAGAATCTCTCAGGCTCAAAGTCCAATGGGTTTTTCCAGTAATTGGAGTCCCTTCCAATGGCCCATACATTCACAAATAGCAAACTGTTTGCTGGGATGACATAGCTTCCAATCCTACGATCTTCTATGCATTTTCTTGCGACCATAGGCAATGGTGGGTGAAGCCTCAATGTTTCCTTTATGATGGCATAGATGTATGGAAGATTTGGAACGTCTGATTCTTGGACTAATCTACTATTCTTGACAACATTATCGATCTCCTTACGAGCTTTTTCGAGCACCATTGGATGGTTGATAAGCTCTGCTAATGCCCATTCGTTGCAATTGCTGTTGTATCTGTACCTGCTGCAAAGAAATCCTTAAAGGATGTACATGTGAAAAGATGTTAGATTTTAGTATTGACAAATTCGGTGTCAAAACTTATTTTGTTGTAAGTTTTAGTCTACTAGTTAAGACGATGAAGAATTTCATCTAAGACTGAATCCAAATCAAATTGGAAAACCTAGAAGATGTGGTTAAACCTAATCAAACAAGAAAATGAGCAAATTGGAATTTCATCAAGTGGAGTTAAAATTGGATTTGTCAATTTCAGATTAAGCACATTTTTGTATTTTAACCATAACTTTCATTCAAGTATCAAATTCTAGTGAAATCAGCGGTGTTAGAAATCTAACACAAAAGCCAACAAATATTTTGAAATAGGTTTTCCTTAACTCAGACGTTTACTATACCAAAATTGCTCCACAATACAGGACTGAAAATTTGGGCGAATATTTCTGAAATCCTTTTCCAACTCGAACTGGATTTCATTCAGAGTTCTATTTAAATGGACTTTCAAGCACAAATTTATTAAGGATTCTACTCTATAATTTAGTGTACTAAGAGAGGGTTTTAGACCTTGACTATTAATGTTAAATCTCTCTTAGAGTTTTGGTTATTGTTTAACCATCAACCTTGAACAATTGAAGCTAAGCGGAGTTGTGGTTAAGGAAATCAAGAAGAAGAACTCTCCAAAGGTTCTGAGAGAAAAGCAAAAAAGTGGGTCACTTGTTGTAATTCAAAAGTGTGATGACTCCAAAGATTTTGTGAGTATAACATCTTGTAATTCGCGGATTCTTCGTGATTGGATTGATTTTCTGGGTTGACTACTCTGGAGTGGTTTTTCTCTTTGAGTTCAAAGAGTTTCCACTTCGTCACCAAATATTTGTGCCAAATGCTTTATTGTTTTTCATATTTTGGTGATTGTTTGTTTGTGGTTGATTAAATTTTTAATTCCGCATTATGTCGTCATACACCTATTTAACCCCCCCTTCTAGGTATTGTTTGGAGGCTGATTTATATTTTCAAAAGAAATACTAATGGAATCAAATATGTAAAATTAAAATTGGTCAAAAATATAGATCGAGCGATCGATTATTTGGTGTTTTTGCCTTTTCTTTTGTGTTTTGAAAATAAGGGAGAAAAAGGACCAAAAAGATTGCAAACAGCAAAAAGATTCCATTTGATTAGAAGAACGTACCACAATCAGGGCTTTGATGTGAGCCCTAGTCAATTTTATCTCCGAATTTTCGTCCTCCGAAAAATCGAGCAAAATGTCCATGAAATCCCTCACTTGATGCTCTCGACCATCACGTTCTCTTTCTCCATTTTCCTTCTTTTTCCACAAATCTTTGCGTTCTGTAATAATCTTCTCCACCAAAGCATCAAACCTCCTATGAATGTCTTCAATTCTCTTCCCAAATCCCTGCAAATCCAAATGCTTGCAAAACCATATATAGTCAGAGACATTAAACTCTCCAAAAATCTGTACCACTTCACGTATCACAGCCCTAGCCTCCTCGGCCCGACCAAGCATCATTTGAGAAATTATATTATTAGTCAATTTCAACAACTCCTCGGTAACATTAACAGCCTCACCGGCCTCAGACTTGTCGGCCAAAACTCTTAAGAGCCGGCGATATTCTTTCTCTCTAAGCGAAATAAAGGCGTTGACAGTACGGCTGCCAAGGAGCTCGTTTGCGCTCAACTTCTTCATGAAGATCCAATAGGGTCCGGAGGGTGCAAATGCAAAGGAAGAGTTATACGTGAGACGGTCAATGGCGATGGTGTGCTTGCGTGAAGTGAAAGAGAGTTCGTTGGTTTTGAGAAGTTCTTTTGCGTACTCCGGCGTGGAGGCGACGATGCATGGGACTGAGCCAAGGCGGAGAGAAAATAAGGGCCCGTAGCGAAGGGATAGCTTGTGGAGAGACTGGTGGATGATGGGGCCAAGGAGGTGGAAGTGGCCGATGATCGGTAAGGCTATGGGGCTTGGTGGGAGCTTTGAATGGAAGGCGGAGAATAATATGGTTGAGACCAGGAGCCCTACAAGAAGGGTTAGGACGAGTAAGAGCTCTATTGCCATGGCTTCTGACGTAAAACTTTTATCGATAATAGATTCTTATTCTTTGATGTTGTCTAATAATTTATATGAACTTGAACGTACATGCAGACAACCTTAATTATCGGGATTAATATATAATAACACTTTTTTAAATAGAGTTATGTGAAAAGGACAGAGTTAGGTTTGTTTCAAAAAATTTCAATGGCTTCAAAGCAACAAACTTATTCATGCAGTACTACTTACCTACCGCGCATGCAGGGAGGCCAACATCTATCATAATTAATTAGCTATAATTTACTTAATTAATGAGATCGATTTTTGGCCACGCGGGGGACTGGGAACTGTCAAATTTCTCAAGGGAGGCCTGCCATGCTGGGTAGTTGCAGTTTGCATGTGGAGGAGAAAGATGCACTATATTCTACTATTTTCTTTTTCTTAAGGCGTGAGATTCCCACGCGGGGGACTGGGAACTGTTTTCTTTTTCTTTTTTTCTTTTTTTTTTTTTTTTAAAAAAAAATAAGTATATTTATTTATTTTTTAATAAATTTATATTTTTTTATTAAGATGGACACGTGTCACCATCTTATTGGCGACACATGCGCTAATGTGGCATTTGACGGAATCTGCTAAAATTTTTAAAGGAATTTGACTCCAGTGATCAATTTGTAATTATTGCTAATCACAAGGACCTCCCATGAACTTTTTAAACCATAGGGAGTGAAAAATAATTATGACATACCACAGAGACCAAAATGGTGCAATTATCTCTTTTTATTAATCAAATTCTTTTTGGGCAATTTTTTTCACTTGCTACTAATGCATTACCCGAATTAAGCACCTAAATTAACGTACTCCCACAAATGTTATAGATTTAGAGACTAGCTCATTTAAGATGTATTAACTGCACATCTTTGAACAACATTTTGAGTATCCTCTATAGAACGATTTAAAGTTAGTGCATCTAACAGTGTATGTACATGATGTCAATACTGATATGCATGTCTTTTTAAAAACTTTAAATGATGTAACAATATTATGTAAACTGTTAGATGCGCTAAATTTAAATCATGACCATGAAATGTAATGGTGTAAATCCAGTCGGTTATAACCGGCTAGTAATCGGCTACCCGGACCCGCTTACTGGTTTTAGTATTTTAATATACCCAGTTGCATGTAATCGGAAAACCAGGTATATATATATATATATAATAAAAACCTTTAATCCACTGAATCCAGTCATTTATCCTTCGGATCTTCGCATTTACTCAATCAATAATCCTTTATCCCTAAGCCACACGTCGCACATTCAGCCTACTTTAAATTGCTCCCTTTGTTTTCAACCAATTGACTTCCTCCATTCACCCTCAACACTTGATTTCTTATCTTCTCATTTTATCTGCTCTCCCACGTCGTACGCCTGGCTTCAACACATTCCTTATCTTCTCATTTCATCTCCTTTCATCCGCTCTCGTTTCATCTGCTTCCACACATCGCATGACGAGGCTTTGGGCAAACAATAGGGCCCTTCAGATCAGAGATCGAGACGGAGCTCCTCAGCTCCTCACAAGGCTCAAGTCTGGCGCTAAACGCATCTCTACCTCCATCGATCGCACAACAAGGCTTTGGCTAAACAACAAGTCCCTTCAGATCGGAGATCGAGACGGAGCTCCTCAGCTCCTCACAAGGCTCAAGTCCGGCGCCGAACGAGTCTCCGTCTCCATCGATCTGGGTTTTTAAAAATCTTTTCAGATCTGGGTTTTTTTTGTTTGTGTTTTCTATGTATAGATCTAAAGTATATGTTTCGTTTCATTTTAAATCTCCGTCTATCTGATTTTTTTATTTTTTTTTTAGTACTCAATCCGAATAACCGAGTACCAACCAAGGTAGCCGGTTAACCGACTACCCAATTACCGAAGCCAGTTGGCAATTTTCAATAACCAACTCCTAGTTTTCACCCTTAATGAAATGAACATAATCCTTGTTCCCACTGTTGATCTTCCTTTCGTGAATTTCAAGCCAATTGTCTAAAAAGTTCAAATTCATTAAAAAAAATAGTTTATTTAATTATTTAATTAATATTCTAATATAATAGGTAAAGTTGGTTGATAAATTTGATTAGAGATCACCTATGGAGATCTCTTTCAATTTGTGGAAGCCCACATGTGCATTTTTGGTTGGGGCATATTTGCTTAGCTGGAATTAGGTATTGACGTGCGGCAGCTTGACTCTTGTACCTGAAATATGAGAAATGATTGTTGTACAATTCTATCAACTTTTTTTTGAAAGAGTGTTAGAAAAATACCAAGTGCACACACATGTGGGTCTTACATATCCAATGAATGATTTTTTTTTTAGAAGAAAAAAAAAAGAAAAAAAAAAAAGAGAGAATACTGAAGTTGTATAAGAATTGTAAACGTATCATATCTCCTGAAATATTCTTCGGGAATTGAATGTAGAAGACAAATGTAAGGTTGGTAGACGAATACGAATACCCTTTCAAGTTTATTATTTTTTTTTTCTAGTTAAATGTTAGACCCTAGCTATGAGCAATTTGATTATCATAGTCTAATTTAACTTATTCTTCTTCCGTATAAGCCAGGCGATCCGTGATCCATTAATGGGAGAAAAATCCATTCAGCCTATCCATTCCAATTACAATGTTATATATAAAAAGATGATCGAAGAGATTAATAGATAAGACACAGGCCAACAAAGGTTTGGCTTATTTGATAGACTATATATGAAACAAACGGATAATTAATTAAAAGAAATAGTAATAAATGATAGGACAACTAGAAAAATAACAATAGACTCCTTCGAATATTATTCATCTTGACTCCCAAACAAAAGCAGCTGCTCGGTTCTATCCACCTCAGTTTACCACGAGTTATTATATATATATATATATATATATATATATGTTATATATTTTAGCATGTTTTGAATTTCACAAGAACAAAAGGTTACATGAATTTTCAGAACCATGTATTTTGTGAAATTTGTACACTAATTAAGTAAAAAGCATATGCATCCATGCAGTGGCAGAGCCAGAAATTAACTGTTGTAGAGAGAGAGAGAGAAAGTGGTAAGCCTATGCACATAAAGTGAATAAAAATGCAGCAAAGGATATATTGAACCATGGATGGGTGTGAGTACGGAAACACCGTACATGCCGCCTCCACGATCACGGGAAAGGAGAAGCCTGACATGTGGGATGCTCTTCTAACTCTCATAGTATTATTCCAAGGCAGAAGCATTGCTACCCGGCCAGCTAACTATCACTAATTGAATGCATCGGAAATTAAATTTATTTTTTTGTTTTCAAAAGCATAACCTTAACTCTCCATTTTTGTTGAAACCAGTCGATACCATAATAATTGGACTTACGTGAACTGACAGAATGTAAAGGATACCAGGGTGGAAATAGGACGACCCTTTCAACTAAATAGTTTTATAACAATATATTTCATTTTCATACATGTCAAAGCTAAATTTAGGAAGATGCCAGTTCATTAAAAAGATTATGAAAAAACTACACTTACCCCCCCCCCCCACCCACCACACACACTACCACTCAATTCGTAATGTCCCCCTCAAACTGCCTAACTCTTTCACTAACCCGGCCCCTTCGTTAAGAATTTATGTTAAATTCTAAGGAAAATGTGTCTCGTGTGATACACGACTCAAAACATCGATTAAACCCTTGCATAAAAAAAAAAAAAAAAAAAAAGAAAAAAAGGGCCATGGAGGCTAGAGAACCACCTCCACGGCCTGGCAGTGTGTCTCCAAACCAAGAAGGCCCCATTTCTCATTAAGGTAAGGTCTCCGTAGTCATCCAGGGAAGCGGACGAGACACCAAGGTTTGCGGTGGCAGAGTCCCAGACGGTATGGCCAAAGTCGTTGACTAGCTAGAGGTTGCCTTCAGTGGGATGGAATTGGAGGTAGGTAGCAAGGATGGTGCCTACGGACTAGATGAGGATACCTCCAAAGTACACAGTGGCAGCTAGGAAGGTCAAGTGAGAGGTTGGGGGGCCAGGGATCCGGATCCTCTCCGGTTCAAAAGAACTGGAGAAGAGCCGGTTCACGGCCTGCATTTCTTTAAAGAAATAAGGCTAAAAAACTGCCACGTTATCAGACTAAAGGATGAAAAAGTTAACGCCAATTTTTTACGTTAAGTTTTTTTTTTTTTTCAACAACGTTAGACTATTTTACGTTACGAGCTCAGAATGGCAAAAAAAAAAAAAGTCCCTCTTGTCTTCCATTCCCATTTCTGCAACTGCAAGGAGAGAAGCTTCCTCCTTTTTCATCCAAGTTCCATCTCCATGTCAACGAGGCCATTGGAGAAGCCGTGGCCCTGTTGGTTGATGGCGCAGGTGGCGAAGAAAACGGCGGTGAGATGAATCAACCAGCTGGACTCGCCGGTTAAGCCGTGGACGACAGCTAGGATTCCAAAAAAAAAAGCTAATAAAATTGTTTGATATAAATATGATGTATAAGTGGTCGGCTAAGAGAGTATAATCGGGTCGTAAGAGGGAGAAAATTGAAGTAAATAGCTAGTATTTGCAGAGGATTTGGGTGGAGAAGGAGAGAATGAGAGAGATTAGACCTTCTCTGCAGTGGAAAGATAATCTAGGGTTTGCTCTGTTCAATTTGAAGGAAGCGATTCGAGAATAGCAGATCCAGAAAAGAAATTGGAATTGGGAGCTGGAAGAATTTGAAAAGAGGGGTGTTTTATACCCACTTCTTCAACCGGCAGCTCTTTGTCCATGTTGGGTTTCTCCACCACTATACCCTCTGTTGTTGTTGGCTTTTGGTGTTCCTCGTCAATGATCAAAAAACAAGGAAGAAGGCTCTCTGTGTTTTTATAAAAGTTATGTAAATTAGAAAAGTTTTATACCCACTTATTCAATGTTTCAAACCCAAATCCCCACAAAGCCTAAGAAACAGAACCTCCGCAAAGCCTTCAACCACCTCAAAACTCACGCTGCTGCCATTGCCAATTTCATTATTCAATAGCAGGACCTGGAGGACCACTTCCTCTCCATCCACAATTCAATCCTCCAATCCCTAGCCGAAAAGACCCAACTTGCTCCAACCCTCCAATCCCTAGCCAATTTCCAACAAACCCTTTTCACTACTATTCTCCTTTCCCAAGCTAAATCCCAGGAAACCCAATTGATTCCGACCCTCCAATCCCAAGAAACCCAATTGTGGTGCAAGGAAGACACACCTACGACCCTTGTTCAGGAATCCGATCCTCTCCGAGTACATCATCAACGCCAGGGGCCATGGCGTCTCCGACGGTCTCGTCGCTCACATCCCCGACATCAATCCTGTCGTTGATGGCTGTATCTCCTTCTTCGACAACTTTCGTGCTTCTCTAGCACTCGCAGACATGGAGATGGAACTTGGATGGAAGAGGAGGGGATTTGACGATAACGTTGAAAATTTTCTTCAGATGCTGTTAGTTAGCTTTTAAATGACGTGTCAAATGTATAGCCTTAGATTTTTATCTGGATCATCTAGACCATCAACCGGCTCCTCTCCATTTCAAACGAAATGGAAATGGAGAGGATCCGATTCCGGGGGGCCAGAAACCCACAGCTTGGTCATGGATCTCCAGGGAAAGTTTTTTTTTAAAATAAAAATTAAAAAAATTAAGGGCATAATTGTATTTTCATACATCTGATAGGGGTAAAATTAACCTTTCAAGTTCTATGTATTGTGCATGACACATTTTTCTAGAGCTGCGACCATTTGCACTTATCAAGGAATTGATTTATTTATCATTTTTAAAAATAAAAAAAAATAAAAAAAGTTTATACATTGACAATTTACATTGGATAAAGGATTAAAGGTCCTCTAGGAAGATTATAATAAACAGAGAGGAGTACAACTGCTTGGAATGGTAGTGAGAAAATATGTAACTGCAATCAAATATTACTCACACTATACTAATCAAAATTTAAAATTTTAAAAAACAATTAAAAATTACTCACACTTTCTTCATTTTCTTTTTAGCTTTACCCAGAGTTGGATCGTTGATATAGGGTACGTTGCCTAAGCATTTCTAGACCGCTTGAACCGGCAAAAGTCCAACCGCGATTAATCACAATGTTTTCTTATTTATAGAGATTAGTGAAGAATAAGTTGACAATCATTGATTTATAATCTTTAATTGCAATCTTTCATTATAATCCTTTATTATATAGTCTTTGATTATAATCTCCGATGTAATGTTTGATTACAATCTGTACACTCTAGTGAACTATATAACAGATAACATAGATGACAAAAGGGATCATTTTGAATAACACTTTTGAGTTTTTTTCCCTCTTTATTTTGAGTATTGTTCTCAATTTTAATCGTTTCGCATCCACTACATTAATCCTATTACAAACAAATACTTTAGCTCGGGGGTGTTAAAGTGTCCCACATCGCTAAAATTTTCTTCATCTGAGCACTTTATAAGCCATAGTGTTCCCTCCTCTCTCAATGCGTCTTTTGAGAGTGAGTAAGGCCCATGGACTTTTACATAGTATCAGAGTCACAGGTTTCTTGTGATGATGGGTCTTTCCCTCCTGTTATTGTCCACGTGTTTGGCCATTAGTTGCCACACGTGAGGGGGCGTGTTAAAGTGTCTCACATCGCTAAAATTTCCTTTACCTGGGCACTTTATAAGCCATGGTGTCTCCTCCTCTCTCAAGGCGTCTTTTGAGAGTGAGTAAGGCCCATAGACTTTTACAGGAGGGAGAATCAGGTTTAAATTACAGCATCAACAGAAACAAATCAAGAAGCTAGGATTTCCAGTTACCAAGAAAATTTTAAAATTAGGATTCGATTGCAAAAGCATACCAGTACTGCAAGACTATGCTCATGTGCTAATTTCTTCAGCAGAAATCATTAAAGCGCATCCTGTATTTACCAACCAAGCATGATCCCGTTAGTTGCTAAACCCATGTCAGTTGAACATGACAGATCCCAGACAAACCAATATCCTAAAATGAAAAGAAGCCTATAATATAAATACATTAAGGAAACATTTTTTCTATGGAAAATGGGCATCAGTACACAGAAGGGAACAAATAGATATCCTCCTAAAAGAAGCAAAGAAAGATATTACAAAAAATACTAAAACAAAAACAAGAAAAAAGAGCATTCCTTTTAGCCAGAGAATCAGGCTCCTGATTAGCAAAAAATAAAATAAAATCCACTCACTAGGTTTAAGCAAATTGCATAATAAATATGATCGATCTGTTTCAGAGTTATATTTAGATATATTGAAAGTCTAATAAGTTTTATATTGGCAACAGAACATTTGATATGCTGAGGTTGAGTTTATTACAAAACATAGAATCTATGGCAAAAAGAATGCCACTTTCTCATGAGCATAACAACATAGGCTAGCCCTTCCAAATCAAATTGCTGTGCTGGAATACAAAAGCAAGTTCACATTAGTGAGAATCCCTTTAAATTCCCCCTTACATAGAGACGAGAAAAGGACTTCGATTTGGTTTAGGCAATTGAAAGTTCACATCCCTCTCCAATAAATCATCAAGAAACAAATATGAAATTGATAGTATGTTTAACCTGCTCAATGACAGGGTCAGAACGCCGACAAATAAAGTGTGTAACGCGTTGGGGAGAAAAAGAATTGCCTGTATCTAAGTATACAACACTGCACATATGCTCCTTTGCAACATTGAAGGCGGCTAGTAGGCAAAGCTAGAAATTAGCAAGATTTTGGATAAGTTGTAGAACAAATATCAATGTATTCAAAAGAAAAAATATTCTTTAAGTGCTTATGAGTTATGATATCATTTGGAGAATATCAACCAAAAGTGTTAAAGCCTAGAAATATCATTTGGAGAAGTGACATGATCGCATCAAGATGTACCACAAGAAAACAATGTCCAAAAAACCCAAATAAATTTGCAGAGACGTGATCCAGAAGTAGTATTCATCAGGCAAAACAACTGCTATCACAAAATGAAGGGGCTCCTTACTTGTGTTTTACCAGAAGATGATGGCCCAACAAGTTCAGTTCACTGTCCCTCGCGTAATCCTCCTTGAAGTAAAAAATCGATCCCAAGTCATGCAACCCAAAACATTTAATCAGGTATCCTAATAGAATCATACTCCCCTTGCAACAAAAGAAATAGGACAATCTTCGTGCTCAAAGTACCCTTCACAACCACTCAACCCGTTGTACACCCCTATATAGGATTAGCCTTCCCCCTCTAAGAGGAACACACATAGTTGTGGTGTGGGAGTCAGATCTATACAACCTGAACTTCTCTACCCTAGACCTGCAAACTCATAAAATAAAAGTAAAAATAAAAAAATAACCAATGCATTAAAAGTATAAATTCTAACAAACAATCGATGCAGCCATCCAATTTATGGGTGAGAGCTAAATCTCTGTTTGCAAGTGAAAATTTGGATTAAGACCGCGAGTTGTAACTTGTAACAAACAGATGCCAAAATCAAGAAAACAGTAAGAGAAATTAACACAGATTTTGGTAGCAAAGTAGATACGGTCAATGTGATGGATCGTGGTACGATCTATGTGATCGATCGTGATACGATCACGTGTGATCGATCGTGGTACAATCTAAGTGATGGATCATGGTATGATCATATGATGGATCGTGGTACGATCTATGTGATCGATCGTGATACTATCAATTATGTCAATATTCTCCCTCAAACTAACAAAAAATGTCAATGTTTCCCTTAATGACAAAAATACCCTTTATAAAATTATTAATTTTTTTTATTAAAAATATATATATATATATATAAGATAACAAAAAATTATAGGAAAAATAAATAAATAAATAAAAACTAGTTTTAATTTTTTTTCGTTTGTTTATTTATTTTTTATAATTTTCAGTTTATTTTTAAACAAAAATTTGTTTTTAATTTGTTTTTCCTTTTTTCTTTAATTATCTTTAATTTGTATATATTTTTTTATAAATTTTTTAGGGGTAATTACTTTTTTCCCCCATCAACTACCAGTCATTGTCAACATGCCCCCATGAACTGACACCTCGACCAAAAGAGAGCATCAAACTACCATCGTTACCCACTTTGCCCCCATCCGTCAAAAGATTCCGTTAACTTGGATGGAATATTCCATTTTTTTGCGTTAATTTTTGTTTAAAGACCAAAATGCCCTCTACAGTAATTAATAAAAAAATATTAAAATTAATATATTTTTTTGGTTTTAAAAAAAAAACAAAAACAAAAATTAATCTAAGGGTGGCACCCTTTTTCAGTTTTTTTTTTTTTTTAAATATTAATTTTAATATTTTTTTATTAATTACTGTAGAGGGCATTTTGGTCTTTGTGTGAATTAGACTGACGGATGGGGGCAAAGTGGGTAACGATGGTAGTTGGATGCTCTCTTTTGGTCGAGGTGTCAGTTCATGGGGGCATATTGACAATGGCTGGTAGTTGATGGGGGGAAAAAGTAATTACCCCTAAAAAATTTATAAAAAAATATATACAAATTAAAGATAATTAAAGAAAAAAGGAAAAACAAATTTTTGTTTAAAAATAAACTGAAAATTATAAAAAATAAATAAACAAACAAAAAAAAAATTAAAACTAGTTTTTATTTATTTATTTATTTTTCCTATAATTTTTTGTTATCTTATATATATATATTTAATAAAAAAAATTAATAATTTTATAAAGAGTATTTTTGTCATTAAGGGAAACATTGACATTTTTTGTTAGTTTGAGGGAGAATATTGACATAATTGATAGTATCACGATCGATCACATAGATCGTACCACGATCCATCATATGATCATACCATGATCCATCACTTAGATTGTACCACGATCGATCACACATGATCGTATCACGATCGATCACATAGATCGTACCACGATCCATCACATTGACCGTATCATGATCAATCCCATAGATCGTAACACGATTATGGTACGATCTATGTGATCGATCGTGGAAGAATCTAAGAGTTATCTATCATGGTACAATCAATGTGATCGATCGTGGTAGGATCTAAGTGTGATCGATCGTGGTACGATCAATGTGATCGATTGTGGTACGATCATGTGTGATCAATAGTGGTACGATCATGTGTGATCAATAGTGGTACGATCTATGTGATTGATCGTGGTACGATCATGTAATCGATCGTGGAACGATCTATGTGATCGATCGTGGTACGATCAATGTGATCGATCGTGGTACCATCATGTGATCGATCGTGGTACAATCTATGTGATCAATCGAGGTACGATCTATGTGATTGATCGTGGTAGGATCTAAGTGTGATCGATCGTGGTACAATTTTTGTGATTAATAGTGATACGATCAATATGATCAATCGTGGTACGATTTATGTGAGACTTTTTTTTTAAAAAAAAAAAATTGTTGCAATTAGAGCCCTTTTGATAAAAAACGGTTCTAATTTGAGCCTTTTTAGAAAAACGGCTCTAATTTGAGCCATTTCAGAAAAGCGGCTCTAATTTGAGTCCTTTTAAAAAAGTGGCTCTAATTAGAGCCCTTTTGATAAAAAAAAAAAAAAAGGGCTCTAATTAGAGCCGCTTTTCTAAAACGGCTCTAATTAGAGTTGTTTTTGTTACACTAGCTCAAACTAATTGGAGCCCTTTTTTATCAAAAGGCTCAAATTTATTTAGAGCCGTTTTAAAAAAGCGGCTCTAATTAGAGCCGTTTTTATTAAAACGGCTCAAATTAGAGTTGTTTTATATATAACGGCTCTAATTAGAGCCGCTTTCCTAAAACGGCTCTAATAAATACGGCTTAAAAAGCCTTTTTTTTGTAGTGGTATTGGGTTGTTAATTTTGGAATCAATAAAAAGTTATGATGTAATATAAAGTAAAAAGAATTTGTATAGAAAAGTGAAAAAAGTTTTGTATTGTAATGAATTTTTTTATTTGAATAATAATAAAAAATTATTTATGTAATATAAAAAATGAGAATGTTTTAATGTCGATTGTTATTCAAAAATATGAAAAAGTGAAAAAAAAATAATAAAAATTAAAAAAAAAAAAAAAGGAGAAAAAAATGATTGCATCCTATTATCGTGGCGATGCATGAAAAGCTTATCGCCAAACAAAGCCTCTAACTCCAATAACAAATTTTATAACCCCATTAACGAATTTTTAAGTCTCTGTTTTCTCTATATGTCAGTCACATTAATGAGGATTTTCTCTTTCCACAACTTTTTATTTTTTTAAATAACTTGAGTATTTGGCTCACATGTATATAAACACGTGTTAAATGAGCTGGCCTTTTCAGTTATAACTGAATGTATTTAACTTTCATTTGACAGTTAGCTTAGTCGATCAGCAAGCTAGTTATTCACTTTCCTAGCAAGTTAGTCGATAGTTTTTCTTTTCTGCAGAATGTAAATACTGATCGTAAGGTTTCTTTGATCATTCAATACAATTGAACAAGTTTCATTTCAAACACTCTGTTATTTCTGATAAAATTCCTAATCCTTCTGTGAATAATCTTCTGAGTGCTACATATATATATACCACCTTTCTCAGTCTCTTTTCATATATTCGTTCTCTACCTTTTCTCTTCTTGTTTGGGTTCTTGGAAAGTGAAAGAAAAAAAAAATGGAGCTTGATCTTTCTCCAAAGTTGCCCAAGAAGATTTACGGAGACAATGGTGGTGCGTACTATGCCTGGTCTCCATCTGAGCTTCCCATGCTGCGTGAAGGGAATATTGGCGCGGCCAAGATGGCTCTTGAGAAGCACGGGTTTGCTCTTCCTCGTTACTCTGATTCTGCTAAGGTTGCTTATGTCCTCCAAGGTATATATATCTTCGTTATCTGATTTGATTTTGTTTTTTCACGTCTTTATCTTAACGTACTCTTCATTGATTTTTCTTTTCTATAGGGAATGGTATAGCGGGAATTGTCCTTCCTGAATCAGAAGAGAAGGTCATTGCAATTAAAAAGGAAGATGCCATTGCCCTCCCTTTTGGTGTTGTTACGTGGTGGTACAATGAAGAGGACACCGAATTAGTTGTTCTTTTCTTGGGAGATACTTCAAAAGCTCACAAAGCTGGTGAGTTCACTGATTTTTTCCTGATGGGTTCCGATGGGATCTTCGCCGGCTTTTCAACTGAGTTTGCGGGCCGAGCATGGGACTTGGATGAGAATGTTGTTAAGACCCTTGTTGGAAACCAATCGGGCAATGGAATTGTCAAGCTTGATGGGAGCTTTAAGATGCCCGAGCCAAAGAAGGAACATCGAGAGGGTATGGCATTGAATTGTGAGGAGGCTCCATTAGATGTGGAGATTGAAAAAGGTGGAAGGGTTGTGATGTTGAACACTCAGAACCTTCCTTTGGTTGGTGAGGTTGGGCTTGAGGCTGACCTTGTTAGGTTGGATGGAGACGCCATGTGCTCTCCTGGATTCTCTTGTGACTTGGGATTTCAGGTGACTTATATTGTCCGGGGTAGTGGCACTGTTCATGTTGTTGGTGTTGATGGCCGCAGGGTCTTGGAAACAACTGCTAGGGAGGGTAATTTGTTCATTGTCCCAAGGTTTTTTGTTGTTTCCAAGATTGCTTCTCCTGATGGTCTGGAGTGGTTCTCTATTTTATCACCACCCCCAAGTAGGATTTTTTCCACATTCTTAATTAGCTCCATAATTATGTTCTTTTTAGCCTTTGATCGAGCCTACTGTTTACCTGATCTAGTAGCAGAAGCTAGCGATGGTTTCTTTATCAAGAACTTAGCCGTAGAGGCAGTATTCAATTCCTTTATATTGCATTGTGTATTATTATCTCCTGCTATACGATTATTATACAATTTAATAGGTTATTTTAATTGTATGACAATTATATAATAGTCTACTAAATATCATTACGCTGCAACTTATATGAATTTTCATTCCTGTGGCAGTCCGATATTCACTCACTTAGCTGCATGGAAGGACTTCAGAGTGGAAGGCTTTATCTCTCCGGATGTGCTCAAGGCTGCATTCAATGTGGATCCAGATACAGAGAAACTTTTCCGCTCTAAGAGGACTTCTGATGCCGTTTTCTTCGCTCCACCGAGCTGAACAAAAAACACTAGCTTAGTCTTTTAGTTTCCTAGTCACCCCAATAAAAGAGCTTAAAGCTTGCTGTAGGCTTGTAGGGATTTCTTTCTGGTTTATAATTCATGTGGATTAATAGGAGTTGGCTTGTGGGTTCTCTGAAACTTCCCATGTTAATGCATATAGTTTTTCCATTTGATTCAGGTCGGATTCCGGCCTGGTTTACCATATTCTAACAATCGGATACTAAAATTTGGAGATCCTCGGCAGTAGAGTCAGGCTACCAATAAACTTCAATATCTAAAAACATAACTTTTTCTACCTGTTTACTCTTTTCTTAATCTCCTGCATACAGTTTTTCTTTCATTTAATTTGATTCATTAGGTTAAAAAGAAGATAGATATCAATTCTTAATCACTGAAGCAGACAAAAAAATTGAGTAAATAAAATCCTTTATATGAATCAAATATACAATCCGACATGATCAGAAATATTTGTTCACAAATTAAATGTGTTAAACTGCTAGAAGCAATTCAGTGATAAGATTCCTCAAATAATCTTGACGTACAATTAATCTACCAAACATAAAAACCACCGTTACCAATCCAACTAGAGTCCAGGTTTTGAAATTCGGATTTGGATTAGATGGTGTAAAAAAAATTATGTTGTAGTTTTTTTAGAGGTAGAGATTTAATTCTTAATTTTTTTTATGAGAACGAGAGGGAGAGTGCAGTTAAATTTGGACAGAACCGTTAAAAAATTAAAGCACGTATTCCTTGGAGTCCAAGATAACCTGATAATAAAAATAAATAAAATAAAAAATCATATAGGTTGTCATAATATATATATATATATATATATATATATATATATATATATATATATATATTAACAAGATTTTGATCTATTCATAAAAGAAATTATTTTGTAATCGTTTTGAAAATATTTTTCTATTTTCAAAATAAATAAATAAACAATTTTTTTTTTTCAAAATCATTAATAAAGAATTCAAAATATAAAAACACTTTTCCTAATCCTAGTTGGGAGGCCCGTACGTGCAAGGCACATGCTTAATTTCCTTTCTTTTTTTTTTTTTTTTTTTTTATCATTTTAAGGTATTTTTGCCCAAAGGGATTCCCAACGTATTTGATAATATATAGGGTTATACACTTTTTTGGGACTTGTGGTTTAAAATCTTTTTTTTTAACCCTATGTGGTTTAAATCTTTTTTTTTTTAACCCTATGTGGTTTAAAATCTTGTGGTATCACATATGGTAATTAGATTTTGGGAAAATACCAAATTGGTACTTCCGTTAATTTTTTCGTCAAAAAACTAACGATTGTCCACGTGCCAACTTTTGAAAATAAATATGTGTCATAATGTAAAAAAAAAATTAAAATAAAAACAGAAAATAAAAAGCTTTAAGAATTAATAAAAAATTGAAAATAATAAAACTTTAAAAAAAATATTAAAAACTTATAAAAAAAAATTGGAAAAAATAAGAAGAAGAAGAAGAAGAACAAGGGTGACTAAGCCACCTGGCCTCCTTAGCCACCACGGGATGGCCGAGCCACCTCCAAGGGCCAAACTAAAAAAAAAAAAAAAAAAAAAAAAAAAAAAAAAAAAGGGATTTGGCTCTTGGGGGTAGCCGAACCATCCCCATGACCCATAGGGGTTGTTCCGTTACCCCAAATTATTATTATTTTTTTTTCTCTCTCTTTGGCCAACCCCAAGGGCCATAGGGGTGGTTCGGTCACCCTCCAAACCAGCTATGAGAAGCCACCCCCAAACCGGCCACGAGGGTGGCTCATCTTCTTCTTTTTTTCAATTTTTTTAAAAAAAGTTATTAATAATTTTTTTTTAAAGTTTTAATATTTTCAATTTTTAATGTTTTATTAATTTTTTTAAAAAAAATCTGTTTTTTTTTTTAAACATTATGACACGTGTCTGCTCTCGTCTCTAAGGAGTTGGCATGTGGACTACCATTAGTTTTTGAACAGAAATAATAATTTGATCTTTTTCTAAAATTCAAGTATCATCTATGATACGAATTGAAATAATAAACAAAAAATAGGATCCGACTCCTATGCGGTAGTGAAACTATCACATAGATGCATTGAAAGTTTTAAATGGACCAGGTGAAGTTTTTATTTTTTCTGTGACTTCACATCGTTCTATAGCAAAACAGAGCTGGGTTTTTTTTTTTTAAAAATCTTTTTGTCTCTTTGTTTTTGGCCATATCTCATTTTTCGCAACAACCACGTTCTCATTTTTCGCCATATCTCTGTGTTCTGCCAATTGCAGCAAAAACCTGCAGAAACAGAGGATGATTCAAATGGATGGAGCTTTTGTTTGCTCCATATGGCAGCCCGACCGATTCATATAAGTGAAAGTTCTTGAAAATTCTTATTACCGCAAAAGCTATATATACTTGATACATAAACATAAATAGACATTAACATTTTTGATTTACCCTGTAAATTACAGAAAGATTCCACCCAAAAAGAAAAGGCAGGGAGAGAGAGGTTTTAATTTTTATTTTTATTTAAAAAAAAGAAGAAGAAGATGATGGGGAACAGGGGAAGACACAAAGTAGGACAGTGGTGGGTCTCACCCACTCCGTGTTAGGAGTAACCTACCCAGCTCAGCAAAACACATTTGACACCCGAGCATCGCTGCATCAGACACTTATTGTTCTCTTCCACTCTGTACCCATCCCCATCGGCAAACAGGGCCAGCAAAACGCTCGCCTGCTTGAACGCGTTCGAAACTAGGTGACCGGCGGGAACCTGGCCGAGCTGCCGATGTCTACGGTCTTGGGTCGGGACAGGTGTCGCTGGGCCATGGAGAGGAATCTCGTTGGGAATGGACAGTGGAGATTTGATGGGGGGGAGGAATAGGGTGGTGTTGGTGGTGGAGTAGAGGAGTTGGGATGATGAGAACGTTTCCAAAAAACAAAGAGAGAAAAAGATAATGACTTTAAACCATATGTATCAAAACCCCATTTAACACTAATAATAAAATCCAAACGTGAAAAGCGTAAAAAATTTCATTTATATGTGGCTGCTGGGATTCGAGCCCAGGTCTCCACGGCCACAACGTGGAATTCTCACCACTAAACTACAGCCACATTGATAACGGCCTCTTGAAATATTAGTATCTAACATTAATATTCCTCAAGTAAAAGGAATAATAAAAAGACAAATTCTTCCACTTAACAATTGCAGTCAACGGTCAACATTCCAGACTTCCAGTATCTGTACCGCCGATTATCATTAAACGAGTTAAAACAAATCAAGCTCAACCTGAACTTGTTAACTTTTTTATTTTTTACTTTGGAATTTATTAACTTTTTAATATAGTAACCCTTATCCATAACTTCACACATAAAAGTGAAATAGGATGAATTGATTAACTTTGATACATATATTACATGAATAATGCTAAATACGATATAGACATCCCATAAATATCCTACAAAGCTAATGTAACAATATCTAGTAGCACTTAAATAAATCATTGTTAATAAAATAATCAATGACTATTAACATTACCACATCAACTTTGTAAGAGATTTATAAAATGTTTGTGTTGTAGATAATAAGGGTGTACAAGCGAGACGGTTATTAATTACTAATAACCGATAACTACTAGTATCGTCAACAATTGCTAACTGGATAACTAGAAATAACAGCAACCGAATAACTGGGTATTCCGGTTGCAATTACTGGTTCTAGAATTGTAGAAAATTAGTTAATAATCGGGTAAACAATATATATATATATATATTAAAAATGTAAATAATTAAAAATTTAAAGCCTAATTCTTTTCTCATTGGCTCACTACTTGGCTGCTCCCTAGTCCTTGGACTTCTGATTTCTCTTATTTTCTCAAGTCGCCGAGTCCCTAGTCCCTGGACTCCCTGCTTTCTCTTATTTTATTCTTCTTCTCTTCTTTCTTTTCTTTTTTTTTTTTTTTTTTTTTTTTTTTAATGTTTTAAATTTGTAAAGTTTTTTAATTCCTAACAGAGAAAACTGTGTTTAGATTGATTTTGGATTTGTAATATTGTTTGTTTGTTTGATTTTTTTGCAAATATTTTATGTAATCTATGAATTTGATTGTGAGATCATTGAAATGAATGAACGGTGAATGGTGAATGAAATTATGCACGTCATGTAGTATTTACTATTTAGAATTTAATTTTTTTTTTCTAACTATTTAGCATTGAATATTAAATAGTTGGATATTGATTTTTTTTTAAAAAAAGAGTTAAATACATATTTGGTACCTGTGATTTAAAAACTTTATTTTTTGGTATCTTAGTTTCAATTTGCATCACAGATGGTACTTAGGTTTTGGGAAAAGACATACTTGGTGCCTCCATCTATTTTTTCATCAAATATTTAACGGTTTGCCACGCGTCAACCCTTAACACAATATAAAAAAAAAATTAAAAATAGCAAATTAAAAAAACTTTAAAAAAAAAATTAAAAAACTTTTAAAAAAAATTAAAAAAAAGGGTAGCTATGGCCAAAAAGAAAAAAAATTATGAGAGTTTTGACCCTTGAGGGTGGTCGAACCACCACTAAATGCCAAAACTCTCATATATATGTGTGTGTGTGTATATATATATATATTTTGGCCATTGGGGGTGGTTAAACCACCCCTGTGGCCCTTAGGGATTGTTTGGCTCATCCCAATAGCCGGCTAAGGGGGTGGCTTGAGCCTGCCATTTGGCCAAAATGGGGGTGGCCGCTCAAATGGGTGCTGAACCCACATTTTTTTTTTTTTTTTTAAAAAAAATATTTATTTATTTTTTTAAAGTTTTTTAAAATTTAATTTTTAAAGATTTTTATTTTCTTTTATTTTAATTTTTTTTTTATATTGTACCACGTGTCAACCATCATAGGTTGACACATAGCAGGCTGTTAAATATTTGATGGAAAAATAGATGAAAATACCAAGTTTGTATTTTCCTAAAACCTAAGTACAATCGGTGATGATAATTGAAACTGAGGTACAAAAAATAAAGTTTTTAAACTATAGGTACCAAATATGTATTTAACAAAAAAAAAAAATCAACAATGTATGAATATTGGTTACCCGGTTAATAACCGAATAACCGGCAGTTGGTAATAACCGCAACCGGTACTGGTTGCGGTTGCAGTTATTTAAATGAGAATAACCGGGTACCCTAGTTGCGGTTTCAGTTATGAGAAAATAACCACAACCAGTTATACACCTCTAAACTAGATAGCATTACTCATAGAGTAATTCTATAAATCACTCTGCGACAAAAAAAAAAAAAAAAAAATCTACAAGTCATTTATGCGTTACTTTTGTGTCCCTCAAAAAATGAGGTGACTTTTAAGATCAAAATTTAATTAAAATTTAGAGGAACACTAGAGCTCATTCTTATGTCTTTCTGGGGTCCTTCTATACTAACATGACACCCTGTAATTTTTAATAAAAACAAGAGAGAGAAATCAAGCTGTAGTTTTTCTTTATTAAAAACAGGGTGCCATATCAGCATAGAAGGACCCCAAAAATACACTAGAAAGAGCTATAGTATTTCTCTAAAATTTAATAATGATCAATCACAAGCTAATGATGATTTTAAAAGTTACCTTATTTTTTGAGAAACATAAAAGTGACATAAGAAAGACTTCTAACTCATATCATATTGATGTTATTATTATTATTATTATTATTTTGACATGTCTGCACAAGAGAGGGAGAAAAAAATTTAAATTAGTGACTTTCGCTTCATGAAATATGGTCCTTAACTGATTAAGCTACCTATCGAAAACATATCATAATGATGCTATATAACGCTTAATGGAGCCAACTATCGTCATATTAATAACCCCATAAAAATAATAATAATAATAATAAATCTTTTACAGGATTCCCCTGCCTTATTTTATTATTATTTCTTTTTGAGAGGTGCTCTGCCTTATTTTAGTGTCTTAGTGATCTTAAACGACTTTCTCTAATAAGTTGACAATGAGTTTTAGTTAAACAATTTTTCTCAAAATTATTAACTAACCACTCAAAATTAAAAAGGATTTTTAAGTGTATTTAAGAAAAAAACACTTATTATTTTTATATCATATCAAATCACTTTTTTCAAAACTAAAATAAGAAAAAAAAATAAAAATTCAAATCATACGAAGATAACTTACGTATGTTAAAATAAAAAAGAAAAAGAAAAAAAAGAAAGCTCCAATACATTATCCAAACAAACAGGACCTTAGTAGAAACCAGTTTGGTTTGGAAATAACCTTGACCAGCGCACCATAGTCACGGAACCACAAAACCATCAGCAATAAAAGCGTAAAATATTAAACGTAGTTATCTTTCTTCAAGCATAAGCTTTACTACTTCTCAATCCCCACATCGACGTGTAGATTAACCCCAAAACAATCCGCGAATTTTTCTCTTTTCTTTGAGCTGCAATCTCGTTCTCGAAGCTCCTTGACACGGACAGTTCCCAGGTCAGCTTTCTGAACTTATAATTTTTTTGTACACAGTTCTTAAAGCTCGGGTTTTTTTTTTCCCTCTGTACTGTGCGGTATGCAGACTCGTCCCGAAACTCGCTTGCATTTGTAGGGTTCTTTTGAAGTTCGCTTTGCTTGCTCTGAATCTAGGGTTTTCCTAATGCGTGGTTTTAGTTTTTTAGTTTTTTTTTTCAAATATATATATGCTTTGTTTTAGTGGTTTTTGGCTGTGTTTGTTTGAATACGAGTGAGTGAGTATTCTATGTAATACCCAAATTACTTCATAAGTATATTTTCGTTGTTAAATTTTGCATTTTGTACCAATATGACCGTTGGGTACGAACTAAAACAATACACTTTTGGGAGCTTGTTTGGGTAACTACCGTGCATTGGCAAGAGAATGTTGAAAAATCAATCTTTCATGACAATTAATTTCACAAAGGCATGGTGTCGTGCAAAAAATATTGGAAACTTCAAATGTTTAGGGCTTAATAGAATATAAGACCTTCTGGCTTCTGGCTTTTTTTTTTTCAAATAAAATTTTCTTTGGTGTTTCACATTTAACACTTCAATGTTAATTTTACTAATGCATGGTGTCGTGCAAGTATCTTGGAAACTTAAATGGCTCTTGAAAGAAGACCTTTTCGGAGTTTTATATTTACATGTGTGTGCTTGCAAGTGCATGTCGCAGCTATAGAGCTATAGAAAGTTATAACAAGTTTATAGTTTTACATGGTTTCCTTTTCGAGGAGATTGATTGTGATGGTAGCTATTTGATTTGTCAATTCTTGTCCACCAAGGGATGCGAATTGACTCTGAGCTTGATAAGTGGGCGTTGGCTTTAGGGATTTGATGGGTTCCCTACATGGGGAGT
This sequence comes from Alnus rubra, assembly GCA_028654335.1. NCBI lineage: Eukaryota > Viridiplantae > Streptophyta > Magnoliopsida > Fagales > Betulaceae > Alnus > Alnus rubra. The sequence goes on along the minus strand of JAJPGS010000870.1, from coordinate 2,493,667 downwards.
GCATTTGAGGAACTTTTTGGCATGAGTGTTTGGCAAGAGATTCTCAGTGTGTCATGGTATGAACTCATATCAGCCATGGTGGGGCACTTGCTGATTTTCATAGTTGAAGACTAACCTCCCATGGTAGAGTGGCTCTCATGGTGTTGAGCATGAACTCTAGGTTAATGGGATTTTTCCCAAAATTTGGATGCATTGGCTTTTGTGTTTGTGAGAGCGGAGAGGTTGAAAGCTTGTTACCCGTATAGTTATTAGCGGATTTTTATCTTCTATGCTACTGACTGTCAAAATGCTATAGGAATACCATGGATGTCATTGACCTTGGTTTTATATAATACCGAAGCTTACTATGATTTTGAATGATACTTATAAAAAAAAAAACTATGATTTTATATATAATATTGTGGATTATAATAATTTTATTAGCATGATCTCTATATTTTTAATATAATCCTTCAGTTGAGATGAATGAGAAAAATGTAGCCGTTTGGGATTTGTGCATTGTGGACATAAGTTGCAATGACCGAACTATGTTAATTTCTTGTGTTTTCTTTTCTCTAATCTCTTTTCTCTCTCTCTCTCTCTCTCTCTCTCTCAATCTCAATCTGATATTAATTTATCTAACATGGTATTAGAGCTATTGTTGTTACCGTGCACAAGAATGATGAATAATGTGGAATTGAAAAGAGAGAGAGCAAGAGAAAATCAAGACACAGATTTACGTGATTCAGCAATATGCTTACGTCCGAAAGAGTGCGGCTATATTCAATAATGATTTAGGGTTACATTATAACATATTTATAACAAATCCTACTGTACGAACGTATATGGAAATCACACAAGTATGCAAGTGGTTGGGTCTACCAAGTGGATTGCCGAGTGATCGGACAGAGTGAAGATGCAGGGACATCATTAGGAAGATCAAATGGGACAAGTAAAACCCTAAGAGGTTGCTCTAACAAGGGTTGGGCAAAAGGAAAATGATCTTCATAAAAGAGAACATCACGATAGATGAAAGTTTTGTGATGATCTAGATCATAAAGGTGGTATCCTTTTTGACTTTAATGATAACCTAAGAAGACACATCGTGTGGCACGAGGATAATTTTTTTTATGGATTTTGCAGATGAGTGGAAGCAAAGCATAAGCAACCGAAAACTCACAAGTGACTGTAGTAGAGTTATGTAACTACGCATAGAGAGATTTACCAGATAAGAGGGGAGTAGGTATTCTATTGATCAAATATGTAACAATTAAGATGACGTCTCCCCAAAAATGCATGGCCATATTAGCCTAAAAGAGTAAGGCTTGGGACACATTTAGGAGGTGACGGCGATGCTTGCGTCCAACTACGCTAATTTGTTGTGGAGTACAGGTGCAATTGGTCTAATGGATTATTTCTTTGTCGGAGTAAAGGGATGGAATAGTGAATTTAGGGACATTAATTGTCACTACGAATGACTTTGATTTTGGCCAAGAATTGATTTTCAACAAGGATAATGAAGGATTATAAAAGAGAATGGGTCTTAGATTTATGTTGCAGTAAAGAGATCCATGTACATCGAGTGTATTCGTCAACAATGGTTAAAAATAACATGCCCTGTTAATAGAAGTTGTGCAATACCCACCCCAAATGTCAACATGCAGTAATGCAAAAGGTGCAGTAGAAGAAATTTGACTAGTCGAAAAGGGAATACGTGTTTGCTTTGCTAAAGGACAAACTGTAAATGATATATCTGCCACCTCATCTCATACACGTGCAGCATCAACTTCATGTCTAGATTCATCAACACATCCAGATTCATTTGAAGACTCATTCAAACAATCTCTAACTAACGGATAACTTAGAGATAGGATATTCTGTATTTTTGAATTATATTTTCTGTTATACACTTTTGAATTTCAAACTTAGATAGGATTACATGTAGTCTAATCCTCTATATATATTGTTCTGAACATCAATGAAATCATTTAAGTTCAAAACCTTTCATGGTATTAGAGCCTTAATTGCTCATGCTACTTTTCGATCTTTGCCACATTATTTCCGCTCACTTCCTATCTTGTTATCCATGGCATCCAGTTCTGCCTCTCCTCCTTCATTTATTCCGCCTAACATTGGCCAATTGATGACCTTCTTTATCTCAAAGGCACTATTGATTATGGCTTATGGTACACCAAAGGCCCTTTAACACTTCAAGCTTTCTATGACTCGGACTGGGCAGGTAATCCTAATGATCGACGTTCTACAACGGGTATTGGAATTGTTTTGGGCTCTTCTCTCATTTCTTGGACAGCCAAGAAACAATCAGTGGTTGCACGTTCTAGTACAGAAGCTGAGTACCGTGCCATGGCTCTTGCCACCACTGATCTATTTTGGTTGAGAATGCTCTTTAAGGATCTTGGTATTCCATTGTTTTCTACTCCTCGTCTGGTGTGACAACATTGGGGCCCTTGCCCTTGCTTCTAACCCTGTTTATCATGCTAGGACCAAGCACATCGAAATCGACTATCACTTCATTCGTGAGAAGGTGCTTAATGGTGATATCTCCATCAAATACATCAGCACGCACGACCAACTTGTCGACATTTTTACTAAGGGCCTCAGTTCGGCACGATTTCAGCTACTACGTGACAAGCTTATGGTTTGTTCTGTCCCCATCAGCTTGCGGGGGGCTGTAAATGGTATATCTGCCACCTCATCTCATACACGTGCAACATCAACTTCATGTCCAGATTCGTCAACACATCCAGATTCATTTGAAGACTCATTCAAACAATCTCTAACTAACGGATAACTTAGAGATAGGATATTCTGTATTTTTGAATTATATTTTCTGTTATACACTTTTGAATTTCAAACTTAGATAGGATTACATGTAGTCTAATCCTCTATATGTACTGTTCTGAACATCAATGAAATCATTCAAGTCCAAAACCTTTCGCAAACAAGACATGGTTTTGAATTTGAATCACAAATTTGAGATACATTATTGGAAAGAAATGATAGAGCTTTATTGGAGAGGTGACCTAATCGATTATGCCAAATTTGTGAATTTGACTTTGCCACATGAAACTGTGCGTTTATCGTTTTGGTGAAGTAGTACAAGTCATCGCGCTTAGTTCCCAGACCAACCATCTTCATTGAGCGAAGGTCTTGGATGAAACATAAATCAGAAGAAAAGATAATGAGACAATGCAATGTTTGACATAAAGTACACATAGAGATCAAGTTAAAGTGAAGAGTAGGAACACAAAGGATGTTATGAAGAATGAGCAATGGTGAAAAAATTACAAATCCAATGAGAATAACTGAAGCATAGGAGCCATCAGGTAATTATACAGTATGACCATGAACAAGAGATGACTTAGTCAAGGCAGTGGGAGAAAAGACCATATAGTCAGTAGCACCACTGTCAAGAATCTAGAAGGTATTATTAGACAGGACAAAAGATGTAGCTAAGAGAGATGATTCGGTACTACCTAGTTGGTGGACCATGGACTATTGCAGATTGACATTATTCAAAATAGCAAGGACTTGTTGGCACTGATTAGGTGTAAAAGGGAAACTGCTAGTAGTGGAAACTTGGGTTCATGGGGCTTAGAACTAGAGTTCGAGCCAGAGTTAGTCTTGCGATATTCAGGAGGAAATCCTCAGAGATGGTAGTATGACCTTCACAACCGCAATGGTTGCATTTCGGTTATTACTTCTTCTAATTACCAGGTCAATTGTCCTCTCATGGTGGTAGATTGCCTCTTGTAGCCAAGGCGATGCCCTCAACAACAGAAGGGGTTGTAATGCCGCGTGGGTGTTCCTCTTGAAGGACCAATGCATATGCACGATTGATCAAAGACAATGGTTCCATCAAGAAGACATGTCCACAAACAACAACGTATAATTCATTGAGACCCATAAGGAACTTCATGGTGCGCTGATATTGTTGTAGCTGCACAACCTCCTTTAGTGCGCCATAGGTGCAAGATTGGTTGGGCTGAAGTGCTGATAATTCATCCCAGAACTCCTTCAGTTTTGTGAAATATGTGGCGAATGGTATGGTTGCCTGAACGAGGTTGCTGATATCTTGTTCTAGTTGAAACATGCGAGTGTCATTCAGTTGGGAGAATCGCTTTTTAAGATCCAACCAAATGTCGCCAGCAAGGTTGCAATTAATGACACTAGTAGAAATATCATTGGAAATTGAATTTAATAGCCAAAATTTTTTACCATATTGTTGCAACGGCTCCATTGTGAAAAATTGTTAGAGGAATTCGTTGGTGGAGAGATGGTGTTGTCAATGAATCCAACCTTGTTGGCATTGAGAGCCATAATGATTGACTTGCTCCATGTTTGGTAATTCTCTCCAATGAGAGGCTGAGATACCAACGCCATACCTGGATGATCGGAATGGTGAAGGTAGGGATGTGTGACTTGATCCCTAAACGACCTGTAGTTTATAAAAGGTCAAAGATTTTTATTTTATTTTTTAAAACGAAGACTGTCTTCTCCCCTGCATAATAGAAAGTGCACCACAGAGAGCTTCAACCTTGGTGGCGAGCAACTGAACTGCCTAATAAAAGAGTGGTTAGGCGCAAAGCTGGCAACACAGAGTGACTGGGCCTGCTGTGGGGACGAGGCAGGCTGTGGCTGGAACTGAACCGCCACAACACTAATTCTTGGGCATGTGACGGGGGAGACAACCGGCCGCCGCAGCACCAACTTTTCACTAGTTGGGCGCGGAGCGGGTGAGGCAGAGCGTCTAGGCACGCGACGGTGACAATACAAACGGTGGCCTTTGACCAATGAGGACCACTGTGACAGGTGGAGAATAGCCTGCACGTTTTCTGACCTGCAAAAACGTGTGGGACTAGCACCCAAAAATGTCCCGCAAAGATATTGTCAAGGCACCGTGGAACAGGAATGAAAAATAAGGCTCTGTTTTCAATTGAAGAAATGGAGTTTTTAAATCTTGTTTCGAGGGTTGGTGGGATTTGATGAGGTTTCATGATTCCATCCACAGTATCAACTCTTTTCCTTACAGGTTTTGTATACATATCATATATGTCTTACTAAATCCTCCATAGATGCATTGCAAGTGATTTGAGGTGAATAGAAAGATGTAGCTATGTTCGGCTTTGTGTGTCATGGCTGTATGCCGCTATAACCAAACAGTGTTAATTCATTGTGGTTTTGTATAACTGATAGCTCCTTGTGTTTTGTTTATGGTATGCTCTTATTTGTTAAACTGTCTCTTATAGTATATTTTTCATGTTTTTACTAGCAAGACAAGACAGCATGAATCCCATATTATTGTTCCAAGCATGTCCATGTGTGAGTATCTGGATATTGGAGAGGGTTGGTATTTGGTTGTCCATATACATGCCAGACATGTTTATTGAACATAAGCTAACATAACAGTTTAATCAATATGGGCTGGCTAGAGCAACTTTTTTCCAACATATGATATTGCTTAGTCTAATTCGTCCTTGCTGGAAAAGTTACAGTATGTTGAGCAGAAATGACATTCCAAATATTGAAGGGTAAGGTTCAATGACCATTATTTTATGTGCTTGTTTCAAGTACTAAATATTTGATTTTTTTTTGCAACTAAAAGTGAGCCAATTCCACTATGTTCAGTATAGATCATTTGACATTTGGAAGGAGTGATAAATACTTCTCTTTCTGGTTACTTTTCACTTCTAAGTCTTGTATATATGTCATACTTGTATGTGGTCCAATTATCTGCCTCACTATTAAAGCTCTTTGCCTTTCCTGTAGTTCATATTAAGGGAAAAGTACACGTATCCCCCTCAAATTACCATTCAATTGTCAATGTCCCTCCCCCCCGAAAAAAACTACCAATTGTGTTAATATCCTCTCTCAAAACTATCAAAACATGTAACTAAAAATAAAAAATAAAAACTAAAAAAATTAACTTTTTTAAAAACAAATTAAAAATAAGGAAAAAACAACAAAAAATTTTTTTAAAACGAAAATTAAAAAAAAAAACGAAAAAAAAAACTTAAAATTATTAAAAAAACAAACGAATGAAAAAAGAAGAAGAAAAACCCGTATTTATTTATTTTTTGTATAAATTTTTGTTATTTTTAGATTTTTTTTAATAATTTTATGAAGGGTATTTTTGTCATTTGGTGGGACATTGACATTTTTCGATAGTTTTTTTTTTGGGGGGGGGGGGGAGATTGACACAATTGGTAGTTTAGGGAGAACATTAACAATTAAGTGGTAGTTTGAGAGGGTTATGTGTACTTTTTCCTATTATTAAATGTGTTTTGGGCTCTGGGTGTTATGGGTGCTCCTTGTGGGATTCGGGTTTTAGGGTTGATCCTTGTGGGTTTGTTTGGGTTTTTTCCTTTTGTGGGCTAGCTTTGGTGGTTTCTGTGTATACTTTCGGTGTACTTAGGGGTGTTTTACGCTTTTTAATAAAATCTTCTTATTTATCAAAAAAAAAAAAAGTTATGGTCATGAAACTTACATAGCACTAATTTTCTATATCCATATATTTTTCCTTATATAAGGTTTTCTCTTTCTTGGCTCTAGATTCACAAGGATGAGGCATGCAAAGGAAGAGCCATCGTGTAGTGCTGCACAGGTCAGAATTATTAGCTGAAGTAAAAACTGGTGCAATACGCGCTCGCACATAAAATTCCCCTGTTTATCTATTTGATGTGGACAGCTATTTTACTTTTCTTTTTTTTCTTTTTTTTCTTTTTTTTTTAAAAATCAAGTTAATTTCTGCTCTCTCTCTCTCTCTCTCTCTCTCTCTCTCTCTCTCGCGTATGCGTATTAATAAGGTCAATTTGTCTGTATGTGCAGGCCATTAACTTAGTTTCCGCGGTGAAGGAGTTACATGGGCTTAGCTCTCAGGAACTTAATAAATTATTGAGGGATTCAGAAAATTTTACTATTCACTACCCTACGGAAAAAGGATCACTGATAAAGGTCAGACAAAACTGTTAACATCATTGTTATTATGCTATCCTGATCTTACATTTCTATTAATGTCATATTTTATATTATGTATCAGATTGATATGGACAAGCTTGCAGCCTTTCTTCCTTTGCACCTTCTTGGAGTTCTTATGTCATCTGACAGAGATGCAGCTCTGTTCAGCTACATGTTGCGTGGTATTCGGCTCTTGCATTCCTTATGTGATTTAGCACCTCGGCATGCTAAAGTTGAGCAGGTTACTTTTAGTAATGCCTATGGCAATGTCATCAATTAACTTAATTCAGAGACTTGAAACGACATATGTGGTATAACCTATAATGAACTTGCTAGCACATATTATGACCTATGTTACTATAAAGTGATTGTGTTGGTGATACTCTCGTTTAGGGAAAGTGAGTGAGTGGGAAGGAGTGGGTCTTTCCACTGTGTTGGGATCTTTATTGTTAGTGTCTAAATAATTTTTACATAATAAAGGGCTTTTATGTGTACTAGTGTTTCGCCCCTTTGTGCTTTTAGGCTCCATTTTTTATTTTTTACGTAAGATGTTTTCTGAAAAGCGTTTTCCGGTGTTTGGTACAATTAAAAATCATGGTTAAACCGAAAACATTTTCGGTTGACTAAGAAAATCTTATTTAATCTCCGTAAAATGGTTTCGCTTTTTTTTTAAAACCATAAACTATTTTCCGAATTTGAGCTTCTCCTTCTCAAATTGACGAAGTTTGCCGGACCACTGCCACAAGCCGCCAGAATTCGCTAAACCACTGTTGTAGTTCGCTGAACCTCTGCCGGAAGTTGCCAGAAGTCATCAACCATTTTTCACCATCATTCATTTTCCGTACGAGCCAAACGCCAAAAAATATTTCTAGGGATAAAAATGATTTCGTTGAAAACATCTTCCGACGGAAAACATTTTACGTCGAAACAAACGGAGCCTGAATGAAATTGAATTACTTATTAAAAAAATAAAAATTACTTAAGAAAGGGTCATAAATCTGGGTGCTTTAGATTGTTCTGGTCAGTTGCATTAATTTTATGTTTGTCTGCGTATATCTCTTTCCAACAGTTTGGATACTTGTTTAGCATTTACTGAAGATTCTTGGAATAGTGTAAAAGAATAAAATATGATTTTCTCCTGATTGCTATATACATTAATATGATGTTCTCTTGAAAGTTATATTACAGATTTTGCTAGATGATGTAAAAGTGTTGGAACAGCTGCTGGACCTGGTGTTTTATTTACTTATCATTCTTGGTGGTTATAGACAGGTTCTCCTTTGATTCTTACCTTTGAGGTCTATCTTCCATACTGTTTATCTTTATGGAGGCTGGCTTTTGTGATGCAGGAAAACCATAATTTCGGTAATATTCCCCTTAGCCTTGTGCATTCAGCACTCTTGACCAGCAGTCTATATCTGTTACCAGGATGCATATCTTCACAGTGGCAAGATCTTGTTCATGTATTGCTTGCACATCCTAAGGTACAATTTAGACCACATGATTTGTTTAAGCTGCTACTCTTAGAAAGATGTTTCAACTGGACCCTTTTTATTTTAATTTTTAATTTTTTTTATATGTAAACATAAAATAATTATTAAGCTGGACCATTTAAGCAGTCTGTCTCTAGAGCTGCATGTTTGCATGTTAATGGTTGCTTGCTTGTTTGAGTTATGTTCTTCTATAAGTTAATCCACATTTTCAAATCCGTTTGACTATGAATTAATTGCCAAATAGTTTTTAGTCAAAATATGATTTTGGTGATTGAAAACTGTGTGAGGAATTTCTACCCTGGACTATCGATTATTTCAATTTAGTCTTTCCCCGCCTTTCCATCACTATGTGAAAGACAATTTCTAATGTGAACATTAGGTTAGATGTTGATCTCAAAAAATAGAATATGTGGAGGTATATGAATTAAATATTTAAAAGATAGTAAATTAAATAGAAAACATTGTGGTTTTTAACATGCATGTCATGTGTCTCCATATGTCAAGATTTTGAGAGCCACATGGTGTAACATGTCAGGTCAAGATTGTGAGTACAAATGTATACTGAAAATGGTCTATAATATTAGCAATTGCCATTCGCATGGTGATGCTAAGACAAGGTAACGGTATCATTGAGGATAGAGTGTTGAGCATCAGGTGTTAGTGGGTCGCGCTAGTTGCTCGCGTAGGGGTGTCTGGCGGTGGGGTTCGTTACTGTGTGGCTACATTTCGTCAAAAATGTGATCATTCTCTGGGTCGGACGTTTGGGTTCTGGGTGTTTTATGAGATGGAGTTAAGGTTTATCGTGGAGTCGAAGACTTTTGTCTTCTCGGTTCTGGAAGGGGTGTCGATGCTGAGGGTGGGGGAGAAGAGAAAAAGCTTCTCCGGCAAAATCTTCATTAGTTCTCCTTGCTTTGAGTGGTTGGCTTCAACTTTGGAGCTTCTTGTGGATTTTCCGGAAGATCAAGATTTCATCAAATCTTTCAGGGAAGATTCGAGAGTCTTGATTGCTCGAAGAGGGTGTAACAAAGCCGGCCGTTTCTTAGAGGCAGCTTCTTTCGGGATGGGTGGCCGGAAAGGTTTATTTTGATCCCTGAGGGACGTGGAGGGTGGGGTTGGATCAAATTCTCCGAAGAGCTGAGGAAGATCGCTGTTTCCGTTTCTGCTTCAATGGGCGGGGGGATGGGTTCTTGCAGGAGTCGGTGGAGATTAAGGGGAAGAAAGTAGAGGCTTGGCCAGGTTTGGTTCCTGTCACGAAGGGACCCTCCTTTGTGGAGGTGTTGAAGACAGGTTCGGCCGCTGGCATGAAGAAGGCGCCTTTCGTGGGGGATCGTTTGTCTGGGAGAATGGTTACGCCAGTGTGTGAGCTTGACCTTCTTCCGACGGTGAGGGTGATAGTTGCAGATCGGAGGTCGGTGTTGGACTGTTCTACCTTGGAGTCTCCTTCGTTAGATCTGTTGGGTAAGGACCAGCCTCACCGTTCGATGGGTAAGACCTTGTTTCCACATGTGAGTTTGAAATTTGAAATTTCAAAGTTGCGCACGTGGAGTAAGCAGGTCATAGGTTTCAACTTGGATTTGGGCCGGGCTGTAAAGAAGATTCTGGGCCGGCTTGCAAGAATCGGACGGAGTCGAAAGGGATTGCGTTTGGGTCGCTTCCTGAGTAAACCTAATTCCTTACGGACGTCGAGCTTCTCGCCGGAGACGACGCTGGTGACTTCCTCTGGGCCGTGCGATCTCATTCCGTCGGAGTCTCCCGTTGAGATTCCCTTGTGCGAAGATAGAACTGGGGGTGGGTTATCTCTGGTTAAGTCGGTTCCTTTGTTCGTCTTCCCTCCTCTGCCGACTGTGAAGACGCCGTCGCCGGCGACTTTGCCTCCGGCGTCGACTGGGCTTCTGCGTGGGACAGAACTCTCCGACCCTTCTGTTCCTTCACATTCAGGGGATTATGCGTTGGGGAAGAAGGTTCGTTCCTTCCCTTCCCCCTTGATGCCTAGTCGACCATTTCAGCAATACTTCAGGAGGGCTAGGGAGCTCAGGGCAGGGCATTCAGTGGTCTGGAATGATGGGCTTCTGGCTGACTCTTTGGAAGCCTCAAAGCTGTCCGCAGAACCTGTCCTTCTTAAGGTTACGGGTGGAGAGGCTTGTGCGAAAAAGAAGACAGAATTTCCAGCAAAAAAGGGTCTATTTAGGAAGGGTTTTCTTAATCTTCCCCCGAGTGTTCCTGTCCCTCCCGTTGTGCTGCGGGAGGTCAAGAAGGTCGGGGTGGTACGACCTTCCTCTCCTTCGAGTGGCTGCTTCTCCCCTTGCTCCATTGAAAGAACTGGATTCTTCGGTTTTGATCAAAACGGAGAGATTGTGGATTGGGAGAAGGAGGAAGATGACTTTTGGGATGGATCGCCATTGGATTGGGCATTGGAAGGGGCTTTTGGGGAGGAGGCCTTGGCAATTAGGGAAGCCATGGAAGAAGATTTTCAGCGGGAGAAGATGATGGCGCACCAAAAGTCTAAAGGGAAACGGGAGCTACTAAATTTGCATAGCTCAATCGATTATGGTGATGCTAAAGTTCCTTCTAGGAGTAGGAAAGGCAAGGCACACATGATGTAGGTTTGTGTGCTTTGGTGGGTGGGTGGTGGGTTTTTTTGTTCTTAGTTGGTTTTTTAGTCTGGGGTTTTTCTTCGTTTTCGAGGGGTTCGGGTTTTGTTGGTTCTATTGGGTTTTAGCGGGTTAGCTTTGGTTGTTTCTATGTATACTTCCTGTGTACTTAGGGGCGCCTTACGCTTTTTTTAATAAAGTATTCTTACCTATCAAAAAAAAAAAAAGTTTTTAAAATTTAGGAGTAAATTGAAACAATCAAGAAGTAAAGGGAGGAGATTGGAATCTGATACATAATTAAGATACCGAAATTCTGCAGGCTCACATAATTTAAGCATTCACTGATCGTGCAGCTTTCTGTGGCAGGTTGACATGTTTATGGATGCAGCTTTTGGAGCAGTTCACACAGCCATTGGGTTTCTTGAGATCAAGCTATCAGCCCACCATGCTGATTTCTCTACAAATTCAAATCTGACTGCTGAACAAGTAGTAAACTATTTATGCCAGCAATGTGAGGCTTCTTTACAGTTTCTTCAGTCATTGTGCCAACAAAAGATGTTTCGGGAGCGCCTACTCAGGAATAAGGTTTTCCAACTTGAACCTCTTTTTTTTTTTTTTTTTCTTCAATTTATGTGTTTGGAGCAGAGTCAAATGTTAGGAGCTGTCTCCTTTATGTTTTCTGTAATTTATGGTGGTCAGTAGACAAGTTTGAAAAGGACAAAAGAGATGGGACTAGTTAACCATGTTTGAAAAACCGGAAGCAGAAGTGGCATGGATATATGTTGTTGTCACTTACCTTAACTGCATTTTTCTGTGGGTCAAAAGCTAAGGATCCTAGTTACCGAGAGGGGAGATTAGAATTGTCAGAATCTCCTTTTGGCGGACATAAATGTTGAAGATGGAAACTTCTGACATGCTATGATTTGATTTGATTTATTTCCTATTATTCTGATTGTAATATGCTATTAATACCTTTCCATAATAGTTGTATTTCTCTTCTATTTAAAACCTATGTAAACATATGAAGCATTATGGTGGAATAAACACAGTTTTCTTCTTCTGCAAAATTTCTCTTCTTCTTCCAACTTGGTAGCAAAGCAAGGTTTGAATACTTGCAACCAACCCAAAAAAGATTCCAATTGTCTCTCACTATCTATGATGTCAGCAAAGACCCAAGTCTCTATGGCTGTGCGCGCCGTGATGAGCGACAAGCAGAGGATTGTATTAAACCAAATTGGGGATATCCTTACTCCAGATAAGGGATAGTGTGTGCTTGTAACCAAACACCGTTCTTCTTTGAATCCGGCCGGAGATTTGCTAGCGGCAACCGGACTTCGCCGACAACAACCACTGAGGCAACAACAGAGCCTACCGACAACCATAACGATGTCAAAACCCAACAAAAAGAAACACCGCAACACCACAGCAGCCACAATGCGGTTTTGCTGTCAACCACGATACCAACGATGGCGGTGACGGCAATAACATCCCAACTACCACGGTGATGACAACGCCATCCACCTCCACCCTTTTTGATTGGCGGAATGAGTTGGGCCACCGGCGATTGGTGGAGATCTGGTGCGACGATTGATTGGCTAGCAGTGCAACATGTTTTCTTGTTGAATCAATCATGAAGAGTAGTCTTGCTTGATTCTTTGGAGGTTCTTTTGTGTGTTTTTTGGAGTTTTTGAGGACCACCGACGTTTTTCAGTGGCGGCGGCGTGATCTTTAGTGGCTGTGCATGGAGGCTATGATCGAGGAGCAAAACGACACGTCGTTTTGGGTATGATGGAAAACGGAAAGTCGTACAACATTGTTCCAAATGGTATGTCATCTAGATCTGGGCCAAACAACATGCCGTTCGGGGGAAAAAAAAAATAGAGATGCTGCTTTGCCTTTGATATTGATGGGTAAATTTTAGTTTTTCATTTTACTTCTCTTTAATCTCTCTTGAGCCCAAGTGTATCGAAGCTATTTGGTTGGATGTCTGAACTCAAGATGTTGCCAACGAGTTAGACCTCAAAAACTCACAAAAAGGGGACACATCATTAGGTGATCTCCCTTAGTAAGAATCCAACTCTCCAAATCACAATTATGAAGTTGTACGGGTTGAATTATTGTCCTTGGTCACAATCGGCTATGTTATATAGTAAGAGTCGGGGAAAGATGGGATATCTAAATGGGAGAGTACCCGAACATGAGTTAGATGATCCTTCTTATGACAAGTGACAGGCCAAGAATTCAATGATCATGTCTTAGTTTTACACTTTATGCTATCGAAGATTAGTCAGGGATATTTATGTCTCCGCATGACAAAAGAAGTTTAGGATGCAATTGCTCAAAAAATACTAAAAAGCGGGGAATGCGACACAGATTTATGAATTGAAGCGACGGATACATGGAACAATCCAAGTTGATTGGTCTGTAGCTACTTATTTTCATATACTTCATGGATTGTGGCAAGAGTTGGATCATTACTAGAATTTGCAGATTGAGTGTGCCGCAAATGCAATCAAGATTAAGAAGATGATAGAAAAGGGACGTATTTATGAATTCTTATCTGGTTTGAACTTAAGAGTATGATCCAGTTCGCGTTCATATTTTAGGAAAGCATACACTCCCATCACTGAGAGAGGTATTTTCATGTCCAGCATGAGGAGAGTCGTCGCAACACAATGCTCCATTCCAATTCACAAGCCCAATATACTCTAGTAAGAGCATCTCAACGTAATTTGAAAATTGATTTTAGGAGTCGGGATGGTGGCAAGGTAACAAATGCGACCTCAGACGACAAGGATAAACTTTTTTGTGACCGTCTCGGCATACTCGGAAAACTTTTTGGAGACTTCATGGTTGTCCTACATGAGGTCACAGGTCATTCGAGAGGAGGAACTAGGCCTCGTGCCAATCATACCCTCTATGTAGAGACAATGGTTTTCGCACCAGATTCTAGTTCTCTTTCTGCTGATACGGGGGTCTTTAGCAAGGAAGAGGTAGACACACTTCATCGGCTTATGTCTCAATTGGAAACATCCTCCTCCTTCACTCATACAAATAATTTAGCCACTACTCTAAATGCATCTGCTACTCACTGTGACGATCGCTTGGTCATTGACTTAGGTGCCTCCGATCATATCACTGATATGTCTTGTTTTCTTCATATAATTCTTGTTCTGGCAAAGAAAAAGTTAGAATAGTTGATGTACTTTGTCACCAGTATTCGGTAAAGTTACAAAAGTTAGAATATGTCATTGTCTTCTGTCCTTCATGTACTCGATTTTGCCGCTAATTTATTGTCCATTGCGCGCATTACCTATAAGTTTAATAGAACCCGAACACCCTTGCTGTATAATATTTTCACCGTGCTCATCTTAGTAAGCTTGTATTGATATATATGCATTTACACTATATTAGGTTAACTACAACTCTACCTCTTTACATTGAAGTATAACTCTATCTTATACATTGAGTTTCTATCTTATCTCTTTCTCTTCATGCTATTTATCTCTTATCTCTTTATCACTAGAGTTCCTTATAGGATGAGTGTCCCTAGACTCACGTATAGGATGTGAGTCTCTAGGTGATAAGTCATGTGCGTTTATACCCTCCAGCAAGGTCAACGGGGGAGAACGGACGTTGAGCTTGAAATATAATCTTTGAAACCGAGTGGAGACAAGAGGTTTAGTTAGAACATCCGCTAATTGGTCCAAGCTTGGAATGAAGAGAATTTCCAATGATTTATCAACAACAACTGATCTCTAACGAAGTGGAAGTGGATTTCCACATGCTTTATGCGTGCATGAAATACTGGATTTACTGACATGTACGTAGCCCCAATGTTGTCATACCATAGTTTAGGTGGAGAAGAGAGAGAGATACTATGCTCATCAAGAAGAGCTTGAATCCAAAGGCGTTCAGCAGGGGTGTTGGCAACCACTGTATATTCTGCTTCCGTAGAAGAGCGTGAGACGGTGGGTTGCTTCCTAGAGCTTCATGAGATCAAGTTCGAGCTAAGGAAGACACAATAGGCTCTTGTGGAGCGTCTAGCATCTGGGCATACTGCCCAATCTGCATCCAAATAGGCTTGTAGGCTGTTGGATTGCGTTTGGTGAAGAAGTCTGTGAGATACTGTGTGCTTTAGGTATCAGAGAATCCTTTTTACAGCTTGCCAGTGTAGTTTAGTTGGTCTATGCATGAACTGGCACACAGTTAACAGCAAAACCCAAATTTGGACGTGTCAGTGATAGGTATTGTAAGAAGCCAACAATGTTGCGATAGAGAGAAGGATCTTCCATTGGATCACTAGTGAAGGCCGATAGAATAGAGAAGGCTGCCATGGGAGACGTGATAGGTTTGGCTTCCAGCGTGTTGGTTTTCTTCAATAAGTCCAAAATATACCTGCGTTGGGAGATAAGAAGACCCGAATGGACTGAGAGGACTTCAACCTTAAGAAAATAGTGAAGGTCACCCAAATCTTTAATAGCGAAATCAACACTGAGGAGCTGAAGTAGTTCAGTAATTGCAACTGGGATAGAGGTTGTGATAATTATGTCATCGACATAGATGAGGAGATACATGGTGACAGAGTTGTTGCTATAAATAAACAACGATGAATCTGCCTTGGAGCTCGTGAAGCCAAGTTGAAGTAGTTTTTCATTGAGTCTAGAAAACCAAGTGCGGGGAGCCTGTTTTAAACCATAAAAAGCTTTGTGGAGCTTGCAAACATGATGTGGATAGCTTGGATGGATGAACCTGGGTGGTTGGACCATGTATACATCTTTGGAGAGAAAGCCATGAAGAAATGCATTCTGAATATCTATTTGTTTGAGGGACCAACCTGCAGAATAAGCAATAGATAATATAGTTCGTATGGTTGTAGGTTTAACAACAGGGCTATAGGTCTCACCATAATCAAGTCTAGCTTGTTGGTGAAAGCCCTTGGCGACTAGCCGTGCCTTGTGGTGTTTAACAGACCTATCGGCCTTTCTTTTAAGTTTGAAAACCCATTTGTAGTCTACTACATTCTTGGCTGCCATTGGAGGACCAAGGGACCAACTATGGTTTTGAAGTAAGGTGTTGAATTCCACTTGCATTGCATTACGCCACTCAGTGATGGTGACTACGTTCAAGAAGCATGTAGGGTCCACAAGGGCTAATGTAGTTTCTGATAGTAGTACGCAAGGCATAGGGTATCTTATAGTGCCATTCGTGAGTTGCCATTGCTGAACAATATTATTCTGGGCCCTTGTCCGCATAGGATGAATGCGAGAAGGAGGTGGTACTTCAATACTGGAATGAGTTGCACTTGGTTCTGCAAAAGATGAATGTGACAAAGTAGATGGAGTGATATTAGATGCTGTAGGAGGAGGTGGAGGATGGGTAGGAGAATGTGCTGGAATATGGAGAGGTGGAATAAAGGGAGCAAGTTGAGCAGCAGAGGACTCGATGTGTGATGATGAAGTGGCGAAGGGAAACTGAGTTTCATGGAGCACCACTTCCCTTGAGATATACATGCAGCCAGATTTAGTGTGATAACACTTGTAGCTTTTGTGGTTTGGACTGTAGCCGAGGAAGACACATTCTTTGGAACGATTAGAGAATTTATGAGAGTTATATGGCCGAAGGTTAGGGAAGCACACACACCCAAAGGTCTTAAGGAAAGTGTAGTCAGGACTGTGTTTAAAGAGTGTTTGAAATGGAGACTAGTTTTTTAGCAATGGAGTGGGCAACCTATTGATTAGATTGCAAGAAGTGAGACATGGCTCATCCCAAAAGGTTTTGGGAAGATAACTTTCAGCTAAAAGAGCCAATGTGGTGTCAATGAGACGACGGTGTTTTCTTTTAGTGTATCCTTGTTGATGCGTGTGAGGACATGAAATGCAATGGATGATGCCAATAGATTGAAAATAGGTATGGAGGTTGCAATATTCGCCACCCTAATCTGTTTGAACACTTTTCTTTGAGTTTAGTAAGCGTTCCACCATAGCTTGAAATTTGAGAAACACGGGCATAACATCAGATTTAGATTGGATGGGAAAAACCCATGTAAAACGATTGAAAGCATCTATGAAGGACACATAATAACGATTTTCATTGATAAAAAGAGTTGGAGAAGGACCTCATACATCTGAATAAATTAAGGGTTAAATACCTTATTGGTACCTGAGTTTTTAGCTTTTTTAAATTTAGTACCTGTGTTTTCATTTGTTTCATAGATGGTATCTGAATTTTATGGGTAAAAATCATTTTGGTACTTTTGTTACATTTTCCGTCCAAATATTAACGGTTTGCCATGTGTCATCCGTTGAGGTTGACACGTGGCGTTATATAAAAAAATTAAAAAAAAATCTTTAAACATTATATAAAAATAATAAAATAATACAATTTTAAAAAATAAAATTGGCCGAATCACCCCCAAGGGCCAAAACCCATCAAACAATTTTTATATAGTGCCACGTGTCAACCTTAGCAGTTAACACGTGGCAGACCGTTAATATTCGGAGGGAAAATGTAATAGAAGTACTAAAGTGATTTTTACTGCTAAACTCAGGTACCACCTATGAAACAAATGAAATCTCAAGTATTAAATTTAAAAAAGCTGAAAACTCAGGTACCAATAAGGTATTTAACCCATAAATTAAATCTAAAGGGTTACATATGCTGGAAGTAGAAGCTGAAAATGGCAATTGATGTCTTTTAGCCTAAGCACAGGTAGTGCAAGGAGAGGATGCCTTGTTGGGGATGACTGGGAGATGAAACTGAGATAGGACTTTGTGGACTATGCGAAGAGCAGGATGTCCTAAGCGCTTGTGCCAGTGATCGGTGGAGGTTTGCTCACTTACAAGGGCTTGTTTTATTGATGAAGAACTAGATGAAGGATGGAGTTGGTAGAGCCCATCCTTAATTAGGCCTTGATGGAGTCTGATCCTGGTTTGACAGTCCTTAATCACAAAATAAGATGAATGAAATTCAAAGAATATCAAGTTGTCAAGAGCAAACTTTCGAACTGAGAGAAGATTTTTGCAAATTAAAGGAACATGAAGGAGTTTTTTAAGGACATATTGATGATGAGTAAGAGTGAGAGATGCAGAACCAATGTGAGTTATAGGCAAACCTATTCCATCTCCTACACGGATTTGGTCCTAACCATGATAGCCCTCAGTCGAGAGATTGAGATGCTGGAGCTCACTAGTAACATGATGAGTCGCCCCGATGTCAGGGTATCAATTTTCCTCAGTAGGCAGGGTAGGAGAAGAGTAATAAGCCTGTGGACTGTGCTGAGATTTAGATGGAGAGGCTGATTCCTGCCATTGGTAGCATCGGGGGGGTAGTGTGACCTAACTTGCCACAAATCTAACATGTAGGCCGTGATGAAGAAGCAGCATCATTGGAGAAGTAGGAGCCACACCCTTGGTTGTGGGATGAAGAGCCACGACCACGATAATTGTTTCGTCCACCATAGGAGGAGGATGACCCACGGCCACGGTAGCCTCGGCCTCTAGGCATGGGAGACCGAGAAGAGATGTTTGCAGAGGGTTGGGTAAGATCAATGGACGGGAGTTGTTGTTCAATACGCATCTCATAGGCAAGAAGATGTCTATACAACTCATCAGAGGATAGAGGATCCACACGCGTTGTTACAGATGTAACAAATGGATCACACTCAGATCCAAGACCTTTGAGAAGGAAGGAGCACTTTCAAAGTCATTAAGGGGCTGGCCAACAACAGCCAGAGTGTCATTCAAGGTCTTAATGGTTTGGAAATACTCAGTGATAGAATTCTTTCCTTTCTTGACAGTTGCTAGTTGGAGGTAGATCTGCATGACATGAGCCTGGGCTTGAGAAGCACACATAGTGACCAAAGTGGTCCATAAAGCTGTGGTTGTAGCACATCCTATAGCATGAACAACATATGGTTCCGTGAGTGTGGAAATGAGGACGCTAAGGATCATTTGATCCCTTTGGCACCACGAAAGATACTCCGGATTGACCATGGTTGCAGGAACACCAGCATCTGTGCTAGTATTTGGAACAATCTGGGCAGGGGGTTGAGATGAGCCATCTAAGAACCCGAATGCATCTTGACCTCGGGTGTAGGCAAGAATCTGCGTTCGCCAAGCCATGAAATTCCCTTTGGAGAGCTTGATATTTAGGTTGTGATTCATGTTAGGGACGGTGAAGACTACAGACGTGGGATTGGTTGGGTGGGGTAGTGAAGCCACGGAAGCTACGGAAGAGGTAGATTCAGAGTCAAACATAAGGATCAAAGACGTTGGTCTATATGCTGCTCTGATACCATAATAGAACCTGAACACCCTTGTTGTATAATATTTTCACTGTGCTCATCTTAGTGAGCTTTTATTGATATATATAGCATTTACACTATATTAGGTTAACTAAAACTTTACCTCTTTACATTGAAGTATAACTCTATCTTATACATTGAGTTTCTATCTTATCTCTATCTCTTAATGTTGTTTATCTCTTATTTCTTTATCACTAGAGTTTCGTATAGGATGAGTGTCCCTAGACTTACGTATAGGATGTGAGTCTCTAAGTGATAAGTCATGCGTGTTAATAGAGTTAAACTGTCGAGTCTTCTTTTATTCTCATTCTTGTCTTTTTCAAATCCTAGTCACAAGGAGGATGATTGGCAGTGGTAGCTTGGGAGATGGTTTGTACTATCTGGATTCTAAGTCCGAGACACAAGGTCAGCTCACATAGGCTTATCACACTGTTCGAGTGGATGACCCTGCAACAAGAATTTGTTTTTGGCATCAGCGATTAGGGCATCCTTTTTTTTTGTTATTGCAACACATTTTTTTTCTTTATTTTTGCATAATAATGTTTTCTAAGTTTCAGTTTGAAACTTGTGAACTTGCTAAAAACCATCATGTGTCTTTTTCTCCTAGTATCAATAAAAGTGTTGAGCCTTTTGTTCTTGTTGATACTGATGTGTGAGGCTCTTCATGGGTGGCTTCTTTATTTGGTTATAGGTGGTTCGTTTCTTTTATTGTTGATTTTTCTCTAACCACCTGGGTCTATTTGTTAAAGGATAAAAGTGATGTGTTCTCTGTGTTTCATATGTTTCACAAAATGATTCAAACTCGATTTGATACCTTTATCAAAATTGTGTCCTGACAATAGAGGTGAGTATATGTTGATTGATCTCGGTACGCATTTTCGTGAACACAGCATTATCCATCAATCCATTTGTGTCGATACTATCCAGCAAAATGGTATTGCTGAGCGGAAAAATCGACATTTTCTAGAGGTAACTTGCTCCTTAATGCTTGATATGCATGTTCCCAAATCTTATTAGGGGATGCCTTAGTCATCATTGCATATCTCATCCTTGTGTCTTAGATTTCAAAACACCTCTTGAGGTGTTGTCCCCACTTTTCTCTACTTCGGAACATGTCTCTTCAAAGGTGTCTGATTGTATTTGTTTTGTTTGTATTCATGGCCCAGCTTGGGGTAAGTTTGAACCTCGTGCCCTCAAATGTATCTTTTGTGGGTTATTCTTATGTAGAAGAGGTATAGATGTTATCATCCCCCATCGCGGAAACATTTGGTCTTGATAGATGTTACATTTTTTGAAACACAACCTTCTTTTTCCTTGGCCCAAACTAAAGGTTTCTAATCCTTTTACTTGTCCATGCTCTTGTCCTAGAGTAGGATAAACAACAAACACTTACTAATGAGTCTCTTAGCGATCTTATTGATAAGTTGTATGTGCCGCATGTAGAAGAGTTAAGAGTTAACTATCAGAAAAGTAAGATTATCCCTGATACTACTTGCCAAACATTTGATCTTGACTCAGGGAACACTACTTTTATCCCTGATATGAGCTCTTCAATACCTATTGTCGATGATATGAATCCTCCTATTTCACAACAAAAAGGAGTTAGGTCATGTACTCACCTTCCTATATTTGATTGTGTTTCCTATCAGCACCTTTCTCCATCTTATCGTTCCTTTGTGTCCAAATTATTGTATGTGTTTGTTCCTACAAATCTACATGAGGCACTTAGTAATTCAAAGTGAAAAGAGGCAATGCAAGAAGAGATGAAAGCCCATCATAAAAATAGTACTTGGGATGTTGTTGAATTGCCTAATGGGAAGAAGGTAGTTGGATGCAAGTGAGTGTTTACCATCAAGCATAAGGCCAATAGTTCAGTGGAACGATATAAGGCCAGACTAGTTGCAAAAGGTTTTACACAAACTTAAGGAATTGACTATGAGGAAACATTTGCTCTGGTAGCAAAGATGAACTCAATTAGAGTCCTACTTTCGGTGGCAACAAATCTGGATTGGCCTCTGCACCAATTTCATGTGAAAAATGCATTCCTTCATTGAGATCTAAAGGAAGAAATATCCATGGAAGTTCCTTATGGACTTGAAGATTCATCTTCTATGGGTAAAGTGTGCAAACTGAAAAAGACTTTGTATGGTCGAAATCAATCTCCGATAGCATGGTTTGAGCAGTTTTCTTGGGCTACGCAGAGATTTGATTACAAACAAAGTCAAGTTGATCATACACTTGTTATCAAACATTTCTCTCAAGTAATAACGGCTTTGATTGTGTATATTGATGATATTGTAATAATAGGAAATGATGATGAGGAGCTACAAAACTTAAAATAATCTCTTCCAAACAAATTTGAAATAAAAGACTTGGGCAGTTTGAAGTATATTCTAGGCAATTGAGGTAGCGAGGTCAAAAACATGTTAGTGTGGCGAGTCAAACTATGCATTCACCGCGTGAGCATCATATGGAAGCAGTTTATTGAATCCTTCGCTACTTAAAATCCTCACTAGGGAAAGGACTGTTGTTTTCTCGACATGATTACTTAAAAATAGAAGCCTATACATATGCAAATTGGGTTGGATCTATTATGGATCGACGGTCAACGACAAGTTATTGCACATTTGTAGGGGGTAATTTGGTTACATGGCGTAGAAAGAAACACTCAGCGGTTGCCAGATCTAGTGCAAAAGCGGAATTTAGAGCCATGGCTCATATGGAGTGTATGAAATGTTTTGGTTGAAGATACTCTTGAGAGAGCTTGGGTTTACTTCCAAGGATCTATGAGACTGTATTGTGACAATAAAGTTGCAATTAATAATGCTTACAATCCAATCCAACATGATTGAACCAAGCATGTTGAAATTGGCTGACACTTTATTAAAGAAAAACTTCAAGCGGGTATAATTTGCACACATATGTGAAGACAAGGTAACAACTTGTGGATATTTTGACAAAGGGATTGTCTAGTAGTATTCTTCATTCAGCCTTTATGCAAGCTGGATGTGCGAGACATCTTTGCCTTAGTTTGAGGGGGAGCGTAGAAGATGGAAACTTCTTATATGCTATGATTTGATTTGATTTATTTCGTATTATTCTGATTGTGATGCTATTAATACCTTTCCATAATAGTTTGTATTTTTCTTCTATTTAAAACCCATGTAAACGTATGAAGCATTATGGTGGAATAAACACTGTTTACTTCTGCCAAATTTCTCTTCTTCCAACTATAAATGCGATTGCAGCAGTAAAGGAATCAATGTTTAAGGTCATCTTGGTATGTCAATATTTCATGGAAGATTGGCTTGATGGATCTCAGTTTTAGGTCCCACTTACTTGTGTTCATATGCTTACTTCCCAAGAGGTTTTCTTGCTTATTAGCTGCTGTGATTATATGACTTGTGATATGTCAAGATGACGATCATTCTAGGTGAGTGATTTTCTGCACTATTTAGTATCTTTGTGGGATTGATTAATTACCATAGTAGAACTATGGAGAGGTGGTATTGGGTGGAGGCTAAGTCATTTGTGTTTACGGTGGTGAGATTGGAAGAAAGGAGGAGGAATTTTTCAGGGCTGGTCCTGCTTGGTGCTCAAAGTGTTGGGTGGCTAGCTTCGACGATGGAGAGTTTGCTGTGGTTTCCGGGGGATAAGGATTTTGTTAGGTCTTTCAGGGAGGGGTCAAAAGGTTCTCATTGTTAGACGAGGTGGTAATGTAGCTAGTAGATTCCTCGAAGTGGCAGCTTACGCTGTGGGTGGCCGGAGAGGGATTATTTACATTCCTGAAGGATATGAGGGGGCGGGGTTGGAGCAAATTTGTTCTTGAGCTGGGTAAGGTCAGAGATTTTCTCAATATCACGGATGGGCATGGCATGGTTCGTTTAGCTTCAGTCCTAGAGAGGCTTCGGAGAGCAGGTGATGTTGATAATGAAGATTTTGTCCCCTTTGTTCCTGTTGGTTCTCCCGGCAAAAATGGTGTCATCCTTCGTGGAAGTCCTGCGTAGAGGTGCCAAATGACCGGAGGTGGAGAAGAAGCTGTCTCATCCAGTGGACCCGTTAGGTGAGAAGCGCCGTGATCACTCGGGTGAGGTGAAGAAGCTGTCCCGAACATAGAAACCACTGGACAAGGTACTTTGTGACCGTTGTGGCGCCGAGAACGTGAAGGATGGGATGGGTGTCAGTCGGGTGCCTATGAAGTCTGCTGCTCGAGGCAAGGATGGTAGCTTCTCTGGTGACTATTCTGTAGATTTTCGGCTGACAGGAGATGAGCACACGTTTCCCTCTCTTTTGTTGTGGAAAAGCCAGCTGGAGAAGTTGAAGGCTGACGTGGACCAAGCTCTTAGCAGGGTTTGTGAAGGGCTTATTTCGGTTGGGCCTGGCTTTAAGTCCAAGCGATATGGGCGGAAGAAAAAAAATAAGAATAAGAGGAGAGTGCGTTGGGTTCCGAAAGCCCCGAAGCCCATTTCTTTTGACCTGTTAGCGGAATCAGTAATGCTTCCTGAGGTGGTTTCGTCGCCGGCGTTGGACTACGGCGTGTCAGAGAATCCTCCGGCAGTCTTTGAGCCTTCTGGTGGGCCGTGTCCTATGGCTCTAACGTCCGGTCACTCTGCTCCGGAGAATCAGTCTTCTAGACCCGTGCAGGGCCCTTGGCCTGATTATCTCGCAGCGGCTATGGAGGATGGAGTGGGTCCGTCCCAATCTGATTTCAGGTCTGAAAATGTGGAGGGTGGTGTAGGTGATGAGGTGGAGGGTTTGGGCCCGTTATCGGTTATGCCTTTGGCAGTGGAGATGGACAAGGATTCCTGTTCGAATGTGTCTCCTAGTTGGGTGATGGAGAGGGTGAAGGGTTACTACAAACTAGTAGGAGTGTCTTGTGACCAATTTGAGGATAAATTGTTGGCTTTGTTTGAACAAATTGAAGCCAAGCAGGTCCAATCCTTGGCTGATTCATTGGCTTTGGTTACCACTGTGTCAGGAGTGAAAGGCCAGAGGGAGATTAAGCGGCTGAATTGTTCCATTAACTATGACAAGAAGGGAGGACTATCTTATAGAAGGAGAGGAAAGGGTAGTGGCGTGTCATGTGTTAATGAAGCTTAAAATACTATCTTGGAACGAAGGGGGATTAATGAGCTGCATAAAAGATTGCGTATTAAAGGGCTCATTAGAGATTGAAAGGTTGATTTGGTGTGTTTGATGGAGACAAAAAATGGAAGCCATTACTAGAGAGGTGGTTCGAAGTTTATGGGGATGTCAACATGTGGATTGGTGTTATATGGGGGCTAGTGGGGCATCAGGTGGGATTCCGATTATGTGGGATAGGAGGGCTGTGGAGAAGGTGGATGAATGCATGGGACAGTATACTTTAGCTGTTTCATTGCGTAATGCTGATGATAATTTTATGTGGGCGTTTGGGGGTGTGTATGGGCCTAATGATGATGGGGAGAGGAGAGTGTTGTGGAATGAGATGGCTGGATTGATGAGTTGGTGGGATAGACTGTGGTACTTTGGGGGAGATTTCAATGTGGTGCGGTTTCCGAGTGAGCGATCGGGTGTTGGTGGTTTTTCTACTGCCATGGAAGATTTCTTGGAGTTCATACATGGGCAGAGTTTGGTGGATATTCCTCTCCAAGGAGGGCAGTTCACTTGGTCCAATAATCAGGTATGGTATAAAATTAATAGGTTTCTGTTATCTCCGGAGTGGGAAGAACATTACCCTGATGTGTCACAAAGTCGTTTGCCTAGACTTTTATTAGACCATTTTCCTTTGATGTTGGATTGTGGATCGCAAAGAGAAGGGAAAAGATACTTCAAATTTGAAAACATATGGCTCAAATCCGATGGCTTTGTAGATCAAGTGCAACGTTGGTGGGAGTCTTATGATTTTCAAGGTCTGCCGAGTTATGTGCTGGCTCACAAGTTGAAAGCTTTAAAAGTGGACTTGAAGATATGGAATGCGGAGGTCTTTGGTGATGTGGGAAGAAGAAGAAGGAATTATTGGAAGGTATTAAAGAGCTGGAGTGTTTTGAAGAAGCTCGGGGGCTAGTGGAGGAGGAGTGGGTTCAGAAGTCAGACATGATCAGGGATCTGGAAAAAACTCTCCTGTTTGAAGAGGTTAATTGGAGGCAAAAGTCTCAGGCTCTGTGGCTGAAGGAAGGGGATAATAACACTAAATTCTTTCACAGGGTGGCCAATTTGCATCGGAGGTACAATCATGTGGGAGTTTTGAGGATCAATGGGGCTTTGTCTTCTGATCCGGTGAAAATTAAGGATCATATTGTAAATTATTATAACTCTCTGTACACTGAGTTCATGGTGGCCTAGGGTGGATGGAATTTCTTTCTCCTCCATTGATGTGGATGAGTGTCTTTGGTTAGAATGAGGCTTTGAGGAGCAGGAGGTGTGGGAGGTGGTGCGGGAGATGAATGGGGATAAGGCACCGGGTCCAGATGGTTTTTCTATGGCTTTCTTTCAGAAATGTTGGGGGCTTCTCAAAAAAGATATTATGGCAGTTTTTTCAGAATTTCATAATAGTTGCCAATTTGAGAGGAGTTTGAATGCAACTTTTGTTTCCCTAATTCCTAAGAAGGCTGATGCGATGGAGGTTAAGGACTTTAGGCCTATCAGTTTGGTGGGAGGGGTCTATAAAATTATTTCTAAGGTCCTTGCTAACAAGCTCAAATCAGTGTTGGGGAAAAAGAGGCTGGATTATTGTGCAAACTAGATTTGGAGAAAGCATATGATCACGTGAATTGTGATTTCCTCATTTACATGCTTCAGAGGTGTGGGTTTGGGGAGAGATGGAGGGAATGGATTAAATTTTGCTTTTCTACAGTAAAATTTTTCATTTTGGTTAATGGCGTCCCTTTTGGTTTTTTTCAGAGCTCGCGGGGGATTAGGCAAAGTGATCCTCTTTCTCCTTTGCTGTTTGTGGTGGTTATGGAAGCGTTTAGCAGAATGTTGAATGCGTTTATGCTCCAAGGCTTGCTGTCAGGCTTCTAAGTGGGCTTCATGGGTAATGAATCTTTAGTGGTGAATCATCTACTGTTTCAGATGATACCTTAATTTTTTGTAGAGCACAGGCCGAGCATGTTCGAAATTTGAGGTGTACCTTCTTATGTTTCGAAGCGGTGTCAAGGTTGAGGATCAATTTAGGCAAATCCGAATTGGTCCCTATTGGCGAGGTGGAGGATGTAGAGTCTTTGGCACATTCTGGATTGTAGAATTGGGTCTCTGCCGATGATTTATTTGGGTATGCCGTTGGGGGCGTCGTTCAAATCTATTTCTATTTGGAACGGGGTTATTGAGAAGGTGGAACGAAGGTTGGCTCGTTGGAAGAAACTATATTTATCTAAGGGTGGTAGGGTGACATTGATTCACAGTATTCTTTCTAGCATTCCTACTTATTATTTATCTCTGTTCCCTATTCCTGTGAGTGTAGCTAAGAAACTAGAGCGGCTTCAAAGGGAGTTTCTGTGGAGTGGTTTGGGTGATGAGACTAAATTTCATTTAGTCAATTGACATCGAGTTTGTACTACAATCAAGGCTGGTGGACTGGGAGTTCGTAATGTTATTAATTTTAATCAAGCCTTATTGGGGAAGTGGATTTGGAGGTTCTCTCAGGAGCGCGATGCTTTGTGGAGATCGGTGATTGAGGTGAAGTATGGGAGTGTGAGGGGAGGTTGGTGTTCTTACCGGTTACGGGGCCTTATGGTGTCAGTGTTTGGAAGTTTATTCGAAGGGGGTGGGATAATGTTGCCAAGTATTTGCGTTTTGAGGTGGGTGATGGGTCTCATATTTGCTTTTGGCATGATTTATGGTGTGGGGACAAGCCTCTCAAGCTCTGTTATCCAGCTTTGTATTGTATTGTATTGCGCGTTCTCTTGATGCTTGGGTGGTGGATAATTTGTCTGTGGTAGGAGGCGTGGTTCATTGGAATGTTCTCTTTACGCGCTATGCTTAGGATTGGGAGGTGGAGATGATGATGTCCTTCTATAAACAATTATCCTCTACTCGGGTTCGGCATGGGGAGGTTGATAGGGTGGTGTGGATTCTTTCCAAGATGACGAATTTTGAAGTGAAGACTTTCTACAAAGCTTTAGTTTGTCACTAGGCGGCTTCTTTTCCTTGGAAGGATATATGGCGTGTTAAAACTCCGAAACGGGTGGCGTTCTTTGTTTGGACAGCGGCTTTAGGAAAGATTAACTCATGACAATTTACGTAGGCGTGATGTTGTTGTTGTAGAGTGGTTTGTTATGTGTAAAAAGCATGGAGAATCCATTGATTACCTTCTTCTTCATTGTGATGTGGCACAGGTGGTTTGGAGTTCTTTTTATAGCTTGTTCGGGGTGGAGTGGGTTATGCCTAGTAGTGTCTTGGATTTATTGAGTGGTTGGAGCACTTTGCTGGGTCGTGGTCCTGTTCTCCGTATTTGGAAGCAGGTTCCTTTATATGTTATGTGGGGCTTGTGGCATGAGAGAAATTCTAGGCTTTTTGAGAATATGGAGATATCGGTTGGGGCTCTTTGTAGAAATGTGCTTAAAATGTTATATCTTTGGGTGTCAGCGCATAGCTCAGGTAGTATGCTGTTCGCTGATTTTTTACTTTCTTGTTCGTTTCTTTCCTCTGTTTAGGGGCTCTTTTCTATGCATCCTGTGTACTAGGATTGCGCCCTCTGCGTTTTTTAATGAATTCTCACTTATCAAAAAAAAAAAATGCTTACTTCCCAATATATATAATTAATGGTTTTTGTTATTTTGATTAACTGATAATGGTACTATTTCAGGAGCTATGTGGAAAGGGTGGGGTTCTATTTCTAGCTCGAGCCATCTTGAAGTTAGATGTACCACCTTTTACAGGTTCCCCCAGAGTTGTGGCTGCTCTCTCTAGGATGAAAGCTAAAGTCCTATCAATTGTGAGTGTCATTGATGAAATTTTAGTGTTTTCTATTACATGATAGTTGATGCGCCTGTGTATAAACCTCTTTCATTGATCCAGTCACAACTCCCTTTTTCTCAGCTGTTGAGTCTGTGTGAAGCAGAAAGCATTTCATACCTGGATGAAGTTGCCAGCTCGCCGGAAAGCCTGGATTTGGCAAAATCTGTAGCATTAGAGGTTAGTTTGCTGTAATTTCAAAGGAGTCATCCCTCTCTTAGACCATAGCAAGTGCCGGTACAGCATGTTGGCTTGTTCTGCATCGCAAGACCAATGGGAGTAACCTTTTGAACAGTTTTTGCCTGGGATCTAGTGAACCGAAAATTTTCTGACAATATGATTGTCACATTATTTTAAATACTTCTCTATAGTAGTCCAAGTATTCACAATGTCTCTCGGTACTGAACTCCATAAGTAGAGGTTGGTTTTATTGAGTGCCCTGCCAAAAAAGATGATTATTTGAGTAGAAATCAAATTCATTATGGAAGACCCTTTGGGTGCTCTCCTTGAGAGGTGGTATGCAAAATGTATTTATGTTATTAGTAATACTAAACTTGGTAGATCTTCAGGATTAAACCACTGCTAATCTAGGTACTCTGTTCTATGTACAAAACCGGCTTTTACTGGCAATCTGCTTCCATTGACAAATTGTCATGATACAGGTTCTTGGGCTCTTGAAGGCTGCACTTGGTAGAGACCCTGAGCATCTTACTTCTTGTTCTGGCAGAAGTTACCCAATGGGGTTTTTGCAACTCAATGCTATGCGTCTTGCTGATATCTTCTCTGATGATTCTAATTTTCGATCTTACGTTACAATACACTTTGTAAGTGTTATCGAACCTCAAAGTCTGGATATGTGCTTTTTTTCCCATTCAATTACCAATAAAGGAAATCCTTGCTTTAGTTCCATTATCCTACTTTTCATATTATGGCAGTGACTGTTTTAAGACTGGTACACTTTCATATATTCACAGAACATCGAAGCTATAGTTTATTGCTCCTTTATAAATTAAAAAATTTACAGGAAATTGAACAACTGTCTTTTCTTGTTAACAGTTGAGAAGTCATTGTGTGGTCCACATGTAATTTTGATGGATTTAGTGCACATACATCTGTATTTGCCATCAGAGCATTTGTCTTTATGAGGTTTGTGTTTTTTATAGGTGTCTTTATGAGGTTTGTGACTATGTCTTTTTGTTTGTTACTCCAGACTAAAGTTCTGACCGCAATATTTTCACTCCCTCATGGAGATTTTTTATCTAGCTGGTGTTCCTCTAATCTCCCATTGAGGGAAGAAGATGCTAGTGTTGAGTATGATTCATTTACAGCAACTGGATGGCTTTTGGATAAACATTCATCGTTGGGCCTACCAAATGGAACAAATTTTGAATTTACTTTAAATCCGAATAGCATGCCCCAGGGTTCATATGAACATCAGAGAACATCGTTGTTTGTCAAAGTAATCGCAAATCTTCATTGTTTTGTTCCCAACATCTGTGAAGGTTGATTCTCTACCAATGATTTTCTCAATCTCATTACAAGTTGGTCATTCATAGCAGTTTTTCTTGACTATAGTGATCAAGTTTTCTGTTTTGATCCACAGAGCAGGAGAGGAACCTCTTCCTTCTCAATTTTTTGGAGTGCTTGCAAATAGACCTATCTAAATCATTGCCTGGATTTTCCATTAGTCCTGATGCTCCAAAAGCTGCGACTGTTTGCAGGAACCTCCGTAACTATCACTCTTCAATTATAATTATTAGTTGACATTTTTGCTAATGTTGTTGCATTCCTTACAAGTATGTTGTATGTGTAGGTTCATTGTTAAGCCATGCAGAATCTTTAATTCCTAACTTCTTGAATGAGGAGGATGTCCAGCTCTTAAGGTGATTTAGAGCTTGACCATTTATCTGTTCTCGATTTTTTTTTTTTGGCTAGGTTTTGAGGAACTGTATGAAAACTTTTGGATAACTACTGTAATGATTTGTCATGCATATTATTTTGAATGCCACATGGTTACCAGCTCTTACACAACTTAATTTAAACAAAAGCACCTTCATTATCTCCATAGCTTGCTGGCCCTATCAACCAAAGACCTTATCACTTTCCACCACAAAAATGTGTTGGATAAGCTTCTAAATCACCAGTTCTTTTTAGTTTTTCCTATTTGTGTGGGTTCCACGCCTGTTATGATAAGATGTTTTAGAGATAGTTTTAATCAAGCATAATGCTTTGGCTTCATATACCCCAACCTTGGCACGATAATGCCTGAAAAAAACATGCAGCACCTGATCTTAAACAAATAGCATCTCCTTACCCATGGGGGAGGGTAATGTCACAGGTTTAACCGCACAAGAGTATTTGAGTTGTGTTTACATATTAAAAAAAAAAAAAAAACCAATATACCTATGTATTTCTCCGCTAACCCATATAGTTTTAATTCCGCTTTGTAGCCGCACAAAACAAAGTCAAATGTTGTGCAAAATCAAATGGGTTTTCACTTAAAATACCATGTGAAACAAATGGGAAGGAAATGTAAAAGGGAATGAAGAAAATTCCTGTTTCTTCCTTTGTGTGAATCAGTACACAAATCAAATAAATCAGCCAAACAAAGACGGTGGGACTACAAATAAGTCTATCCAAGCATGCATAGAGATATAGAAACATCAAGAGTACAATAATCACTTGTGTTGACATCAATAATCTCATAGTGGATTACAATTTATTATTAGATTTCACCAAGTGAATCGAAAAGTGGGTACTTAAAACCTCACTGATAAAGTAGCAAATTGCCTTATGGAAAAAGTAGAATTGTAGCTTATGATATCTCGAATATCCTCAATAAAATTTCAGGGTAAGAGGAGTGCAAATCACTGACTGAACTACCTAAGAAGTACGTTTTTGAAGTGGGAAAATGCAAAAGCAATATGGCCTCTTGCAGTTTTCTCTCCTCTACATAGTTTTCCACCTGTAGCAACCCAAGACCTTATCACTTACATGTCAACACCAAAAAGATGTGGTGGATAAGCTTCCATGTAACTATGAGTTAAAGATTCTTTAAATATTTTTCGTTTTGTTTTCATTTCCACACGGCTTCCACCTGCAAATATGGGTCTGCCCCAACATTCTCAGAAATATATATTTACATCCTTGTATCTTTCTGTTATTTATGCTATTTATACTCTTTACAGTGAACATGTATCTATGAATACAGCACAAACAGATACGGCACAAACATTTTCTGTTTAACTTCCTGGATTTGCACTGTAGTTTTATTTTGTTATACAAATTTTCGTTGCAGGGTATTCTTTAACCAGTTACAATCAGTAATCACTTCTGGTGAATTAGAAGAAAATCGAGATCAAGTTAGTTTTTGTCCTTCCAATAATGAATGTTATATCTATGTTGTTTCTTTTCTGTTTTTCCTTTTCTTGTCTCATAAATGTCCATTGTGTTTAAATCATGCTGCTGGAGCAAATTCAAGGATAACAAGTTTGAGGAGTCAACATCTTGGGATAAGTTTTCCAAATTCAACATCAGTGAAAATCATCAGGTGAATGCCGAATATTATTTCATGTTATTCATGCTTCATGATCACATTATTTGGCTGATGTGGAATTTGAATTGGATTTTGGTCAAACCATTTTATTTAATATTTAAATCACCTGGGGAGATTTATGAAAAAGACTTTCTTAGTGGCTGTAAAAATTGAATATAGGAGTCGCTCACAAAATGAGCTTAATCTTGTCAAAATGTAAAAAGTAACAGAGTTTAGTAATACATGTATACTTTCGATTACAGTCACTAACAGTATATGTCTTAAATTTTGAAACATTATGAATCAGTCAATTTGATTGTCTTGTTGAGTTTTCCAATGGCGATGTAGCTTTTTCTCAACATATTGACCTGAGAGGTAAAGTTTGATTCCTGGTAGGAGGCTCAGAGTACAGGGGGATTCTCGTCACCTTTACCGAGAAAAGAACCTCCAAGATCTAATAACAGAAGAAGTAACTTAAAGGAGGAAATGTCGGAGAATTCTGCTTTTCAAGAAGTGGAGCATTTTTATGTCAAAAGTGATCATAAGGATCAAGGTGATTATGTAATGAGGCAAGATAGGAGGGAAGATAAAGGTATATCTGGTAAGTGTGTGTCTGGAGGCTTGAGAGAGGTCGATAGAGATGTTCAGAATGTTGAAACAAGTGGTTCAGATACAAGCTCTTCAAGAGGAAAAAATGCTACTGATCAAAAGGAAAATGGTGAGTTTTCAAAATTCAACAAGCAGATCAAAGAGAGTGGGTTTGGAGGAAAGCCAGAGGATGAAAAGGTTAGAATAGTTCAGTGTGAAGAAAAGCAGCGGAAAAAACGGAAGCGAACTATAATGAATGATAAACAGATAACACTAATGGAGAGGGCCCTCTTGGATGAACCTGATATGCAGCGAAATGCAGCTTCAATACAATTATGGGCTGATAAATTAAGTCTTTATGTACGTCAAATGCTCCTCATATTTGGTAAATATGTAAGTTAATTCTGTTTGTATACAAAATCATATTTTCTTCCCTAAGATTTTCCTACATTGTCTTTTCCAGGGTTCTGAAGTTACATCTTCGCAGCTAAAAAATTGGTGAGGAAGCCTCATCTCATCACATTAGCACATACAAACAACTCTCCCTTTTTGATGTTTTACTTAAAGCTCCTATTGATAATCTTTAACAGGTTTGGTCTTAGAGTGATTTTTGTAAGATTTTACCATTTCCTATGACTTAGTAGAATCCAAATAATGAATAACTGGAAAATTGCTGATTAGTTTAATGGAAATATTTACAGCTTGGAATCTGAGTTGATATATTGTCACCCTTAATAACTTCGTACCAGAAAAGAAAAGATATCCTAAAAAAGGTGCAAACATTGTTGAGTGAGATTTCTGTCAATTTAGATTTGTACCTATTTCCATTCTCTAGTACCTTTGGCCTTCATTGATTCAGATGAGATTGGGCATAGCAAATAATGTATGGTTTTCAAGATGAATGGGATTTGACCGTCTGAATCAGCTGCTCTAAGAATGTATTCTACCAAACTTACCAAAAGTAGAATCACATGTCCCAAACTTACCAAAAGTTCTCACCATCTACATTTCTAAATGGAATCTAGTAGTTCTTTCGTTCCAAGCTTCTTCTTGCAAGCTCTTTGCAAGATAGAAGTAATCATGGGCGTGGTGTGAAAATTAAACATAAAAGAAGAAATCAAAGAAGACTAGAAGTAAACCGTAGATGTTGGAGATTTGTCTATTCTTTTTTTTTTTTTTGATAAGTAGATTTGTCTATTCTAGGTGTAAAGACATAGTAGTTTATAGCAATAGTACGATGAATTTTGCAAGGGAGCTCCTGGTATTTAAGAAATTTGAATTGACTGAGGTTATTCAAAAGTAGTAATACACCTATTAGCAAATTTTAAGATGGTCTACTTATACAGTCCATTACCATAGTTCTAATGCATTCATTGGCATCATCCTTTCAGTTGAATGGTGGTTCTCAATGTTGTGTAAACTGTTTCCTCTGTGTCTCCGTTCTTTTCCACCTCTTTTGGAGTCTGGTTCAGGGAAAAATTACTTGTAAGACTATTTCTTCATTCCTTTGATTGTCTGCACAAAAGAAAGCAGAGGAGAACATTGTTTGACTTTTAAGGGTCTTAGAAGCATAATAGGTGTGCTTCAGTGGAGGTTGGAATAGAAGTTTGCTAATGAAATATTAGTGGCACCATTGGGAGGTATTTGGGAAATTTACATGGGAAAACTGGGTTTGCAGCAATCCAACTTTTCCTCCCTTCCAAAGACAAATCTCATGATGACTTTTAGCTTTGACTTTCTTGGGCATTCTTGCTATTCCTTCCAATCTTTTGATGACAAGCACCTAGTGAACAAGTTCCATAATTTATTAGGTGGTGATTGAACTCAAAAATTTATTGGTTTGTCTGATTTATTGATAAATGCATTCCACTGACATAAGCACACTATTTGCATCGCAATATATTTCTTATATTGCATCATTCTGTAGCATACTGCTTTTTCATGATCTTTTTGCTGGTTTTGTTCGTAGCTGAAACTTATATACATATATGTTTTATGTTTTATCAACAGGCTGAACAATCGAAAAGCCAGGCTGGCCCGCTCAGCTAAAGATGCTCATGCAACATCAGACATCGACGTTGCCCTCCCAGACAAGCAAGGAGGGCCAGGACCAGTGTCCGGTGACTCGCCGGTTCCATGTGAAGACACTAATCTCCCATTGAATGAGAGAAGAGACCCTCAAAGCATGTCGAGAACCGGCAGTGGCGAGAAGGCTGAGGCTTCCCTGGCAGAATTTGTTGATATTGGCCCTGCAGAATTTGTTCAGTGCAGGCCGGGCCAGTATGTTGTGCTTGTAGATGTCCAAGGAGAGGAGATAGCCAAGGGAAAGGTGAATCAGGTTCATGGAAAATGGTATGGAAGGAGTCTGGAGGAATTAGAGACGTGTGTTGTGGATGTTAATGAGCTTAAGGCTGAGAGAGGGGCAAAACTTCCATACCCGTCTGAAGCCACAGGCACCTCTTTTGATGAGGCTGAAACAAAATTTGGGGTAATGAGAGTATTGTGGGATGCTAACAGAATTTTCATGTTGCGGCCTGAATGAAAGCAACTGATGCTTGATTGAATGATTGGCTGCTGTTTTTGTTGCCTGAAATTTATTAATTTTTACACATTGCCATTGTTATTTATTTATCCATCTTTTAGGCAGAATTCAAAATAGTGTCCAATTAGAATTTGGCTCTCACTCTCACCAAAGCTACATCTTGATGGATTGGGATTTTGATTGAAGACCTTTCAAGGCTGAGCTCAACTGCTTACACAACTTAAGCCTTGGACCCTCTGACCAACTTAATCCCTTTTCAAACACCGTCTCCCAAAGTGTTGGCTGTATGTGCCACATATGCCAATTTTATTGCCGTTGGTAACACTCTTTCTGTCTTTTGTTTTCTGTTTTCAAAACAAAAGTATTAACAAACAATTGAAAACACAAAACCCTCACAAAAGAATGATCAAACTGATGTACTCTATCTCTCTGACAACGGGTCTCTTGGCTTGATAATAGACTCTAGATGTGGTGCAGTGTATGTCCCAAGCTAAAATTCTTCCGGTTCTTCTTCTGGTGGAGAGCAGTTGGTTTTATATGCCCTGGAATGTTACTGATACCAAATACTCCATCTATTGGCTATTGCTGCATGTGGGGACTAAAGAAAATAACAAGGCATGACCAGACGGATAGCTTGTGTGCGTGTAAGCTTAGCTCATGGCCTTCGGTGGCAATGTATAAGGAAAACAAAGCATAACTCTGCAACACTTCCCTTCTTTTTACAATGAATTAATTCTCACTAGGAATAAAAATAAAATTAAAGAGTATGTTATTCTTATGTATCGTACTTATTTTACACCGGCTGACATGACATATTTTAAGTAATTAATATGAGACAACACTTCAAACACGCAACTATCGGCGGGTGTAAAATTGGTGTGTAATGAGTGTAAAGTTTAGCTGTCTAGGATTACTCAAAAACAAAGGATGCTCCGATTTGATCTTTGATTGCCTACTATTCTTAACCAAGAAAAAAAAGTTCTAGAGAAGAGAGTGACTGATTAAGAGACAGAAATAAGCTGCTTGATTTAGTTTAGGGTTTGATGTAATGGAACAAGTGCTAAATGACCTTTGGGGAGGGGTCAAGGATTCTCACATGCCAAATGGTAAGAAATGTGGGATTTCGGAGGAAACTTATATCCGAATTCATGAATCACAATTCATTGGTTATTGGCCTTACAAGCACATAAAAAGCTCAACAATTAGCCTCAAAACTTTTCTTTCTGTACTGTTTTTTTTTTCCCCTCAAATTCCACTGCTCAGCCAAACAAGCAA
Source organism: Alnus rubra (assembly GCA_028654335.1). Lineage (NCBI taxonomy): Eukaryota > Viridiplantae > Streptophyta > Magnoliopsida > Fagales > Betulaceae > Alnus > Alnus rubra. The sequence goes on along the minus strand of JAJPGS010000870.1, from coordinate 2,457,447 downwards.
AATGTCGCTTAAGCAACTGCATGGGAAATTCTTTTTAGTCATTCGAATCCAAGTTCCAAAAAACAAACAAATAAATAAAAACATTCATTTGGCTTTAGCCTTTAGTTAATCTATGATTTATCTTAACTATCCAAAAATCGGGGATCATAAGATCTTTTGAACTCTGTATATCAGAAATGATTGCTGCTGACTCAGTTCCTGCATGAGCCTTCTCAGTTCATTATGCAGCTTTTGCACTAAAAAACTAAAGCTGCCTAGTACCAATGTTAAAGACAGTTACAAGTACCAGATATCATCGCGGATTCTCCTTCACAGGACTAGAAGCTCCATTTTCCATAGCTTCTAAAGGTAAAGATTTTTGAGGTGGATTTCTCATAAAGCTTTTTGCATAAAGGGAAGCAAAGACAGTAACCTGGCCGATGAATACAATGTTGTGTTATAAGGATTCAAAAAATAAAATGTTTAGGAAATGATTCAAATTGATGCTTACAGCTCCGATCCACTGAACCCAGGTAAGAGGATGGGCAAACCACACACACGACAGCATGATGCTCACCAACTTCATCAACAAAGAGATTTGAGAAGATACCATCCATCAGAAGCATAGTTGTGGGGGACAAATGAAAGAAGTTAAACAGTTAATATAGAGGTTTATATTTCACCTGTCTTGTGGTCATTATGGTGGCAAAAGTAAGGGCACCAAAATTGCGAATTGTGTAAGAAATGAAAAACTGACTTGCTGTTGCAACCTGCAACAAAAAATCATATTAAAAGAGAATACTGGGGTACGGGTCCAAGGAGGGGATGAAAATATGGTATTGATTGGGCATAAATAGTGACTACTGAACTGTTAAAAATGGTCCCCAAAAAAAAAACACATAACAAGAGGGTAAAGATCACTTACAGTGGAAAGCAATGCGACATCAAAGAAACAATCATTATGGCGATAAACAAAATCTATTGCTGGAAGTAGATTCCCTTGTAATATAAGACCTAAATCAGAATGATGAACATCAACCACTAAAATGAAACAAAGAAAGAATCTTATCTGAAAGAAGTACAAGACGCTTAGGCACAGAAGATATATTAAAGTTTCTCATGTTTGGGTTCTAATTTAGGAATTTTCATGTGCACCTCCTGTGGACTTGTGTTTGTCCGTAAAAACTTATAAAAACATAGATATATAAGTTAAATTCAACTAAGTACAATTACCCTTCGTCAATCAAATAGAAAGTGAAAAGGGGAAGGGCAGAAAGGATCATCTCGGTCATGTTACATATGAGAATACTTTCATTTATGGCTCACTATATACCAAAAAAGTTAGTCCAAGTCTGGATAAGCTTAAACTCTGTTTTCCTATTTATAAAGAAGGAAAAGTTATTTCTCATTCAAAGAGTTTGGCATGCCTAACAAAAGAACAAAGACAAAAATTTCACTTTTAATAATTGAAAAAGAAAAAATGAAATCTGAAAATTCATGGTTCCTCAAAATTCAATTTTCACTCCTATTTCTCGGCAACACCATTGTCCAGAATTACCATCACAGTTCACAACTACCACTGCCACCCATGACCACCACCATCATTGCAGCTCTCAACACTGCAACCACCATTACCAACCATGACCACCTATGTTACCACCCGCTACCATTGCCATGTTCACTACATCACCAAGGTATTACTACCAAAATCATTGCCAAAACTATTTGAAAATGCTCTGTTTATAAAACAAGTTTTTCCTCTTAAAAATTGGTTATAGAAAAATGAGACTATAGAATTTTTGCTTCCTGACAATGGATAGACACATGTCCTGTAATAAAAAAATCTCCTTGCTCAACTTTGAGATATGGTAATGATAGGGAAAAATAAAAACCAAAACTATCACTTCTTGAGTCAATTGAGAGGATAATAAATGTGATAACAAGAATTTACTGTTGCAAATGATTGGCAGGTGACAAATTGTTCCAACTGAATTCCTGAATAAACTAAATTACACAAGATCAAATTAATATACCTGACGAGGAATAAATGGGAGGAAAGGCATGATTCCAGCAAATTTTGACAAAAAGGCATCGAAGTTCTCAGAGACAGAAAAATAAATGGGAAAAATGCAAAATAAGTCCTTGCTGTTACACCGATTTTCAATAAGCTCCTTGTGATATAAAAATGTTATGAGAGCTTCCTATAGTATGCAAAAATAACAAATAGGTCCCTACACCCAACTTCCATCTAATTTTTTTTACGGAAACCGTTAAATGCCACTTTAGCACCAATCAGGTTATGACACGTGTCATCCATAACAAAAACTAAAAAACAAACTGGAACAGGGGGTGGTCGAGCAACCCTTTTGGCCAAATGGGAGGTGGCCAAACCACCCCTATTCATTTTAGGACTTCTTTATAATATAGGCCAGCCACCTGAATATACGAATGAGAAACTGTTAATGCATCCGGTGCTCTCATTTTCACTACTTGTAGTATGGATGGCCACAACAATTGCTATAATCACAGCTCTATGTGGAGTTCGGTCTCGGAAAAGATCATCACCATCATGTTATTTTGGATGCTTCAAGCAATTCATTTCGGATACTCCAAGAAACCAAAAAAGAAACGAAAACACCCGTTTCATTTTAGGACTCCTTTTTCCTTCACCAAGATCGAAACAACATTGTGGCACCATTTTCGAACATCAAACCAAGAAAGAATAAATCATGTAGAGATAGAAGAGAACAGAGAAGAAACAGAGTGAGAGAAAGAAAGATCAAAACTCCACACCTTATTTTGGATGTTTCGGTCATGGAAGGAGAATCCCTACGAATGAGAACTATTAATGCATCCGGTGCTCTCATTTTCACTCCTTGCCGTAGGAATGGCCACAACAATTGCTATAATCACAGCTCCATGTGAAGTTCATTCTCCAATTTTTTTAAATAAAAAAAATAAAAAATAAATATTTATATACTAATAATTTTTTATATTATGGGTGACGCGTCATAATCTTATTGGTGCTTACATGGCATTTAACAGTTTCCGTAAAAAAATTAGAGGGAAGTTGGGTTTAGGGACCTGTTTGTTATTTTTGTATACCACAGGTAGCTCTCATAACATTTTTTTATCACAGGGAGTTTATTGCAAATCGGTATAACTACATGGACTGATTTTATATTTTTCCCAAAATAAAATAAAGACCCTATTCTCTAGGTTGATAGCACAAAATAAATTTTAGGTAAATTGAACACCTATGTTACAAACACCAACGATAAAGTCTCCATTACAAGACAAGGCAAGCAGAAATTATTAAGCATCTTGAGAGTGTCTTATGGTCTATTTGGGTATTGAATTTTTGGAATTAGAATTGAATTCTAATTCTATTTACAAATTTCGAGGCAAAAAAATGTGTTTGGGTGTTGAATTTTTAGATTGAAAAATATTATTTTTTAATGGTAAGAAATGATTGGAAGTTTGAAAAGTTGTGTATAATGATTGGTATTGTGAAAAGTTGTGTGAAATAATAATTTAAATAATCTGATTCCGGCGGCTCCGGCAACTTCTCCGGGTTCTGTCCCTCTACCGACCAGATCAGGTGCTGTTGCTGTGGCACCTGATCAATCTAGGCAGAAAGTTAAAGTAGAAGAAAAGAAGTCCGCCAAGAACCTCTCTGCAGCTCCTCCTGGTAAGAAATCTGTCAATACTGCGACAGCCCCTTCCGCTTTGAGCGATCGTGCTCGGGAGAAGGTTCTGGAGTTTTGGGATAGGTTGCCTGTTGAGCGGGCGAAGGATTCGGGTCGCCGCGAGAAGTTCTTGGCTATCTTGGGTGAGATGATGGCTCGCTAAACGTCCAAAGGCTAGAGGGAGCCTTTGTGGGTCTTGAGGTGTTTTGCTCTCGGGTTTTGGGTATATTTCCTTTTGAGTTTAGTTGGTTTTATTTTGTGGGCTGTTTCTTGAGTGTTCTTTTGGGCTTGTTTGTTCTCTTTCTAGTTAGATGCTTTCTTTGTATACTACCGGTGTACTTAGGGGCGCCTTACGCTTTTAATAAAACTCTTTATTACTTATCAAAAAAATAATAATTTATTATATATTGATTGTTTAATTAAAAAATAAATAAACAATTTTTTTTTAAAAAAAATAATTAAAATTAAAAATAAAAAAAAATGGATGCAAGGAGGTGGCCCGGCCACCCCCCAGTGGTCGGGGGAGGCCGCGCGGCCACCCCCAAGGGTCGGGGGTGACTGCCAACAGGCAGCCACCCCTCTGCTTTTTTTTTTAATTTCTTTTAATTTTTTTTTTGTTGATTTAAATTTTTATTATTTTATTATTTAAATGTGGGACCCACGCGTTTTTTTGGAGACAACTTCTCCAGCGCGTGGGTCCCGATCATTAATCTGAATGTCAGCCTTGAATTGAAAAAAAAAATCGGGTCAAATTCGGGTTTTGAGGCGGGTGGGCGGGTTTTAGAAAAAAAAAAAAAAAAAAAAAAAAAACCCGAATGGAATAAATATTCTCTTCTAAATCCAAACAAACCATACATTGTAGCTGATCTGGCGAATCAGTTCATGTTCCAAATAAAGATAGCACATTAACTAGCTAGCACAGATTAAATACTAGATACCAATTCCATATACACATACAACAAATATGCATGTTTGCATGTTTGACATAGAGTCTACATTGAACTTTGTGCCTCTGCATAACACGTGGTACACAAACTACAAGCTTCAGAGAAAGTCTCAAAATTATCAGCTTACTGTCACTTAACACATTGCTGACACGCAAAGCTCAATATTTGCCTCGCACTTAAATGACATAAATTTTCTATCATGCATAGAGATGAAAACATCCGGGGTTTGTATTTCAATGTCCCATGTGCTTAAAATGGTTTCTGAGACAAATACATCATAGTGATTGACATGGCTAAACTTCAAAATAGAAGTGACCTTGTTACATAGCTTCCAATTATTTCCATGGATTTAATGGGATTAATTCCACTTTGGTTGGGATAAAGGCTTGGTAGAGATGAGTTGAATTACTAAACTACATTCAACAGTGAGAGAAGGCTCAACACGTAAATTTTGAATCCTTATTTGTGCAAAAAGGTAAAATCCTATCTTGAGACTGCCACTAAATTAACACTAATCCCTTGCTGATGGTAACTGCATAGTTGAGTAACAAAATCTTGAAGCCATTAGACATATGTCCTAATAACATAACATTCAAAATGCATTCAAACAGATTAAAGAAAGCAAAATTCTAACAATATACCATCTATAATGCTTATGCATGCAGCCCCATACCCCGTATATGTCCTTCCATAACCAAAATGTAACCATAGTGTTTAAGAGTATCAAGATTGAAATAACAATAAGAAGCTTACCTATCAAGCTAAGAATACAAGAACACGATGTTGTGTAGAATATTTGGTTGTGTATTTCCATATCATAGCCTTTAAAAAGTTTGTCTTGGAATGTGCTTGTAAATCCATCAAACCTGTCAACCACACAGATGAGCATCTGAATATATGGGAAACAATAGACATCCATCCATAGCCTCTAATCTAATCATTTAGAAGGTAGAGGTTTCAAAGCTAATCACAAACCAATCTTAAATGGACATGTTAACAACCAAGTTGATATGAGGATGATAAGCAATGAAGAATTAAGAAAATTATATAATATCGCTGTGATGGAGCCAGCTGTTAATATGTATCTGTGCAATACAGCTTAATGGGCATTATTGCCAGTAAAAACTATTGATATGATCTTCCTCTAGCATTCTAGGTGTTTCACTTGCCCAATGTGTGAGGAGTAAACATCAAGCCATAAGGTGTAAGATACAGTGCCAGACTTCTTATAGAAACCTAAAGGCATCCATAAAATAATAAATGATTAAAAGCTTATATTGTAACATCAAGAAAAATTATGATTAACATCCAAATTAACAGCTACTACCATATCAATTTGCAAATCAGTTATCCTCATAATGGTAGGATATGAGTTTCAAATATGTTACCCAAGATAACCAATCATCAGGGAGACGCCCCAAACAGTGTTTTCCCTTCCTCTACCGTATGGGCTAATGTCAGATGCTGCCTACAGTAAAGAAAACACAGAAGAATTACTTCAGCTTACATTCAAGTTAAACTGAAGTTAGTTCAGGTTCTTGTGCATCATCAACAACAGAGTCCATCACAGGAATATCACATATCAACAACCACAAGCATTCATTTTATAGACATATGAGAACATTATTCACTGTAATAGATACTGTCTAAGTTGTCTACTGTGCTACATGTGCGGTCAAATGACAAAATTCAATGTGCATACTCAAATATTCAAACGACAAGGTGGTCATTGTTGAGGTTAGATGCAGCATGGTTGTTAAAAAATGTAGGTATATAAGTGGCTGGCACATGTTTTCAAGTTAACTAAGTACCCTGAATTGTATCAGATTTGTAATTGACCAGTAAGAGTTTCAGTAGTTTTTTGATAAGTAAGAGTTTCAGTAGTTCTGTGGGCAACTATGAAACTAACAGCACTATTGGACAGTGTGGTCATCACACTTCTGTGATATGCAATAAAACAAAAGGATGAATATTTGAAACTAATATTCAAAACGTATGAAAATGTTGCACAAGGGTGGCTATAATATTATTTATTTTAAAAAAAAACCTAATCAGAGGTAGCTTGTTATGTCTGTCAATGCTGCCCTTGATTTTAATGGAAGTTGTATCTGAAAGACCTAAAACAAGTGAGAGTGTATACATCATTCAGACGACAACATATGTGTACACAAAGGGAAAAGTAGTAAGCCCCCGAGCCTTAGCTCAAGTGGCAAAAGGTGGAGTGGGTGTAGGTCTTAGGTTCATATCTTACAAAAAAAAAGAAAAAAAGGTTGGTCTCAAATTAGGCTAAGAAGTGGATAATAGGACCACTGTTATTACCGGATATAGAATAAATATTGAACAGCCCAGGGTCACTATAAAAGCCAACAAATAGTCATGTCCTCCATATTTCTTCTGCATAATAAGAGTGCCCCAAACCTGTATAACAATTAGAAAATAAAATAAGAATTACAACTTATATTCATAATAAGAAGCATAATGTGGAGACAATTAAAGGTGAAGGCAACAAAAAATATAATTTTCAGCAAAGCCATCACTTCACCTAATCTTCAGGAATGCCTCTATCAGACAAATTATGCAAAGGAAAAACGATGAAGATGAAAATAAGGTCGTTTCTCAAAGAACTTAGTATTCAACCCTTCCTTCCCCCCCCCCCCCCCCCCCGCTACATCTTCCTCATCATACCTCTAATAGATCATGAACAATAAAAAAAAAAAAATTGATGAGTAATAATTTCATTAAAAAGTGCAAAAGAGCCCCTAATTAGAGGAGATAAATGAACATGTAAGTAAAAAATCAGCAAACGACATACAACCCGGGTTATGTGCCGACACCCACAAATATAACATATTAAGTACATTTCTACAAAGAGCCCCAACCGTAACCCCCACATCCTCAAAAAGCCTAGAATTTCTCTCACACTACAAGCCCCACAAAACACATAAAGGAACCTGCTTCCAAATACGGATAGCAGAACCACGACCTAGCAAGGTGCCCCAACCACTCAATAAATCCAAAACACTACTAGGCATAACCCACTCCACCCCAAATAAACTGTAAAAATAACTTCAAACAACCTGTGCCACGTCACAATGTAGAAGAAGGTGATCAACGGATTCCCCGTGCTTCTTGCACATAACACACCACTCTACCACCACAATACCACGCCTACGTAAATTGTCATGAGTTAAAATCTTTCCTAAAGCAGTTGTCCAAACAAAGAACGCCACCCGCTTCGAAGCTTTAACACGCCATATACCCTTCCAAGGAAAACAGGCCGCCTCGTGACAAACTAATGCTTTATAAAAAATCTTCACTTCAAAATTCCTCTTCTTAGAAAGATTCCACACCACCCTATCAACCTCTCCGTGCCGAATCCAAATAGTGTATAACTGTTCATAGAAGGATATCACCATCTCCACTTCCCAATCATGAGCATAACGTGTAAAGAGTACATTCCAATGAGCCACACCTCCAACAACAGACAAATTATCCACCACCCAAGCATCTGAAAAACGAGCAATAGAGTACAAAGCTAGATAGCACAACTTGAGAGGCCTGTTCTCACACCATAAATCATGTCAAAAGCGAATATGAGACCCCTCACCCACCTCAAAACGCAAGCACTTGGCTATAGTATCTCACCCCCTTCGAATAAACTTCCAAACACTCACACCATAAGACCCCGTCACCGGTAAAGAACTCCAACCTCCCCTCACACTCCCATACTTCACCTCAATCACTGATCTCCACAAAGCATCACATTCCTGCGAAAACCTCCATATCCACTTCCCCAATAAGGCTTGGTTAAATTTAATAATATTACGAACTCCCAAACCACCAACCTTGATTGGAGAACAAACCCGATGCCAATTGACTGAATGAAATTTAGTCTCATCCCCCATACCATTCCATAGAAACTCCCTTTGAAGCCGCTCCAATTTCTTGGCTACACTCACAGGAATGGGAAACAAAGATAAATAATAAGTAGGAATGTTGGACAGTGTACTATGAATCAACGTAACCCTATCACCCTTGGATAAATAAAGCTTTTTCCAACTAGCCAACCTTCGCTCAACCTTCTCAATAACCCCATTCCAAATAGAAAGAGATTTAAACGATGCCCCTAACGGCAGCCACAAATATGTCATCGGCAGAGACCCAATTCTACAACCCAAAATATGTGCCAAAGACTCCACATTATCCACCTTACCAATAGGGACCAATTCAGATTTTCCTAGATTAATCATCAACCCTGACACCGCTTCAAAACATAAAAAGGTACACCTCAAATTTCAAACATGATCAGCCTGTGCACCACAGAAAATTAATGTATCATTAGCAAACAGCAAATGATTCACCACTAAAGCTTCATTATCATTTATACCCACCGAGAAACCAGACAACAAGCCTTTGAGCATAGACTCATTCAACATCCTACTAAGCGCTTCCATAACTACCACAAACATCAAAGGAGAAAGAGGATCGCCTTGTCTAATCTCCCTCGAGCTTTGAAAGAAACCTGTTGGCGCACCATTAATCAATCTCTCGATCCCCCATCCCCCTCCTCTCAATCTCTCAACATTCCTCTTCGATTGATTACTTGATAGGGGTTGTTGGGTTCTGTGCTATCCAGATTTGATAAATCAAACCCATAAATTATACACAATTGTCACCAAAAAATTTGGTAAATGATATCATGGAAAGAGTTCTTACAGGATAAAGAGTTAAGAATGAGGAGAAATTATAACCAATTTCCAAATCTAAAGACTCAAGAGAGATAATAAATAAAAACAGAACTACAGAAACTTTCCACTTTCCAGTATATTGTACAGGAACAGCACTATCAGAAAGCACAATCTGAAGCACCCACAAGAAGCAGTTCTTCATTTATAGACGTAGGGATACATGCACAAATAGAAGGTTATAAAAAAACTAACAATGGTACTATAAAAAAATAAATAAATAAAAGTATAATCACTTTAGAGTAAAAACATTTTGCACACTAAAAGAATTTTAAATGAATGCACTGTTACTACCATTATAAATAAATCAACGATTAACTTACCATAACAGGTATCATTTTAGCACACTTAGCAAGTGTCTGAACAGGAAAGCTGACATATTTAAGGGCCTGCAGCAAGCCTTGTGTCATTAAAGTGTACATAATGTACATAATTTATCAACTTGAAACAGAAACTACTTATTCAAAAAACTTGTAAAAAAGAAACAGAGAAATCAAGCAAATTAGTATTACCTATGGACAGATAATCATGTTAAGAAACACCGAAAATCTTCACAGCTTACCTCATACTGACATGTCGTGGTTAGTATGTTTGATACTGACACAAGGCAGTACTTGTAAAGGGGAGCAACTGGGTCCAAGGCTTTTTTACTTGCCTAGAAGAGGAAAAAAAAATTAAGAAGACAATGAGAATTCAAGTGTGAGAAATTACTGAAGCAACAACAGATACTCAATTGGTACAGCAACATTGCTTAGTTTGCAGTTTAAACATAGTTGAAAATACCAATTGTGTGATCATTAGTTGTGCAATACACTGACCAACTTCTAAGTTCTACACCCCCACCAAAAATATATTAAATTAACAGTTACTCACCAGTAAAGCACCTGCAGAGACAGCAGATGTTGTAATCCGATTGCAGAAAACAAGAAATAGCGAGAATCTAAAAAATTCTTTGTTCACCCCATATGGTACTCTCATGATCTTTTCCTGTATGAAACGAAATTTTGTGAATTGCTTCAAACAACATGACTGACAGCTCGTAGAATTGAAGTAATTAATCTAAATATATAGGTTACACACACATCCAGTGACTCTTGAAACAACAAACTCACCCCCAACCTACTACTATTTTAACTAGAGCTAACATATATATATATATTTGAGCTAGAGCTCATTGGCTTGCTATGTTCTATTAAGAAGAGAAACAGAAAGAAGAAGAAAAAACAAGAGAGAGAGAGAGAGAGAGAGAGAGAGAGAGAGAGAGAGAGAGAGAGAGAGAGATTTTAAGTAAAATAAACATTAAAATTTAGCATATAATTTTGTAAGAATCTACACATCCTCCAAAACTTAAACAATTTTAAAGATTCATTTTTTTTCAACACAGGCAATAAAATTGGACTAACTAGTACACTTTCAACTTCTTCTTAATAAATTCATTTTTCTCGTCAAGGAAAAAAAAAAAAAAAAAAGGAAACCAAAAATGCATGAGCTCTACTGGCTTAAGATTTGGCCTCCACCAGGAGAAAAAAGTGAACACAAGCCACAAGCATTCAAATGCATGCGCCAATAATGGACAACCTATAACAAAAACAGCATTAGCGGTGTGTATATGACTCGATTTCATTGATTTGAACGATTATAAAAATCAAGATTATTCGGTAAAAATCAGCAATCCAGTGGAAAGAACCAAAATAAACGAATGCGAAATGCACATATGTAACTAGAAATAAGGCAAAAGTTGCAATCTACAGAGATAAACAAATAAACAAATAGAGGTTTTGAAAAACGATGATTAAACCTGTAAGACACCGTAGGTGACAAGGGTGGTCATGATTCCGGCCACAGCGAAAACCATTTTCCATAACTTGCCCTCTTTCCAAGTACCGCCTGCTCCTGACGTTGGTTCCGCCATAGCCCATCCACACACCCTCAACACGATCCACCGCAAAGTATGATCATTAACAAGTCAGAGAGATTATTAGGCTCTAATCTCACCAAAACCTATATCAACACGACGTCGTCTAGAGGAGTCCCAGTAGAAAACGACCGGTTAATGCAAGGGCCCGAAGATTAGGGATCAAAGAGAATGAAGAGAGAGAGAGAGACAGAGAGAGAGAGAGAGACAGAGAGACAGAGAAGTTCAAGTCTTCGCTTTTTCCTTAACAGAAATCAAAAGTGGTAGTGGTGAATGAGACCACCAGCGTGTCTTTCACTCCGGCGACTTTTTCTCTCTTTTATGGGAATTAAGAGTCAAAGAGAAAGAACAATGAAAAAAGGGGAATGGCCACGTCAGCCGCTTCCACCGTGGGGACAGTTAACCTTACACGTACGTTACCCATCGGATGTAATTATTATTTTAAAAAAAGATGTATAAAAGAGGTACGATTTAAAAAAAAAATCATTTCTCTTAACTTTGTCTCAATGCTAATAGAGATAAGATAAGTTTAAAATCTTTATACAATTTCAACAATTATTTTTTTTACATGATTTTTACACATAGGTCATACATATTCAATAGTTAATTTAAAAAAAAAAAAAAAAAAAAAAAAACCTGTTGGCAGTGAGGTTGACATTGTTTGTGGATGTTGAGGGCATTGGACTTCTTTTTTTGTGCATCCAACACTTTAACTTTGCATTATTTTCTTTCATCTTAGCTAAGGTCTTGGTGTACTATGCATTATGTTTCATCAGCCCTTCGCGCATGGTTTGGATGTTGGAAAATTGGTTTTCCAATTAATCCATACGTGGGTTTGCCATTGGGAACTTAGAAGGTAGGGAACTGCGCCCAGACCTTTTCAAACACAAGGTTTTGGATTAATTATGCTTACTTTTTATTAATGACTCACGTATATAAATAAGATAATTACAAAGACATCGAATAGAAGATGAACTCATACCTTTATTTGAAGATAAACTCCTAATACAAATAAACTACTTGAAGATAATTCCAACTCGAACTTGGAGAAACCTACTACTAAATGACTTTTGCACCATAGTACTACAAATAATTAAAAGACTTTGACTTAGATAGATAACTATAACTATCATTATTTGATTAAACTACAATTACTATAAGATAAACTAATGCACGTTATGTAACATCTTCTACTAAAATTTTACTTTCATAACACTGACATTGTTGCCCTCTATGTACTTACAGAAATCAACAACAACTAGAGAACATAAAGATTTTGGAGATTATCAAAGATCCGATCGTTAGTGCAACCATCTGCCATCTAACAACTTTTTTTTTTCAAGGGAACTTGTAATATCATTATGAAGAAAGACAAATTTAACTCGGTGTTTACAAGTCCGGACAAACAAGATGGGAGAGTGCCAAACCAAACTTGGTTTTGTGGATGGGAGACAGCATATTTGGCGAGAGCATGGGCTATCGTGTTCCATTCACGCCTTACATGCCTAATTGCCCGGAGATCAAAACTCCTTAGCATTTAGCAATCGACGAGTTCCCCCGATCAAATTTCCGAACTTACCAACATCCTCGTCCACACGATTCAGTGCGTTCGCGACCTCCAAAGCATCTCCCTCTAAGATCGCAATACGGAGACCCATAAACTGTCCGAACTCAGCACAAATTCTGGCACCATATGCCTCTGCCATTGAAGGATTCGAGATATAACGTTGGGAGGAACACTTAGCCGCAATCTCATTGCCTTCAGAGTCACGGGCAACAATCCCCACCCACATAAGTCTTTGGTTTTTGTCAAGGAAGCATCCCAGTTCAATTTTGAGAAACCTTGAGGCGGCTTGGTCCACTGGTTGGACAGAGAGAGGTGGCCTTTGTTGTGTGTCCAAAAATGCTGAAGCATGAACCTCCCTGTATTCGGCAAGAGCCTCTTTTGCACCTTTAATCAAGCAGCTTGGGGGGGGAGGGGAGTAAACACTCCTTAAAAAAACGTATCGATTTCGCCTAAACCATATCTGTTGTGCAATCAAATCAAGAAATTCTAGATCATCTATCACTGGCCTGGAACTCAAATTGCTAAAAAGAGTTAGAAAATCAGCATCCCCATTAATATATTTTTGGATATGGGACGAACATTCAAACCAGACTGCTTTAGCTACACCACAGAGCCAAACTGCGTGAGTGATGGATTCAACTTCTGTACCACACAATGGATAGAAAGGGTCCTCCACAATATGCTTCTTCCAGAGTTTTTCTTTTGTGGGTAAGATATCATTACATACACACTAAAGAAACAATTGGACTGTCCGTGGATTCTTCAAAAAAGGAATTTATGGACAATTTTAAACCGTCCATAAATCGGGAAAAAAAAAAAAACATCTAGAAAAAGGTCCATATGGTTTTTTCTGGACGATTTTAAATCGTCCAGGAGAATTGGTTGGTATTTTGAGTTGCGGATGGTTTGGCCCAAACCGTTCGCAATTACAGACGGTTTGGCCCGAACGGTCCATAAGATGTTATGGACGGTTTGGGCCCAAACCGTCCGTAATTTTGATAGGGAAAATGTACATTTTTTTGGACGGTTTGGGCTGAATATATATATATATATATATATATTAAAATATATAATTAAATCCAAAAAAAATCCCTAATACAAAATTTCAAATCCATTTCCAAAATCCCAAATTCAAATCCAAATTCAAATTTAAATTTAAATTCAAATCTAAATCCAAATCCAAATCTATTTCCAAATTCAAACTCTTCACAACAACGGTCCATTAGCTTACATATTTCAAAAATTCATGCATACCGTTTACAGAATTCAAATATAAATACATAATTAAAATCCAAAAAAAATAAATTTTATATTAAATGCAACATTATAACCATCAATGCATGCAAGCCTAGAGGAGAATCTAATTTACAGTCTTGTGTGCATTGCTTGCTTCAACCATCTTCTTCATTTATGCTTCTAGTGTTTGCTGCAATAGGTATATAAATCCCAAATTGTTAGGTAAGAATCATCTTGATGAGGCTATGATTAACATGTTGCAAGGTGAAAACTAAACACAACTAATGATTATAATATAATCGCCTAGATACTCATACAAGCAACTTCATTTTTTCTTTTTCGCACCAAAATGATAGGATAGATCCTTGAACTAGTAGTAGCATTAGGAATTAAGTAACTAACTTTTAACTGCCAATATCACGCTGCTAAGCTAATGATAGAATAAAGAAAACAATGACAGTATTTTGCACTACAGAACCATTTCGGCACCTACACTACCAAAAAGTACAAAGTTCTACAGAAGATCATTGATAAGCAGCTAAAATTGTAGCTAATAGAAAATACGAGTTGATGATGTTTTCTCTAAGAAAAGACATGTTCACGAGGATTCCAAGATTCAACCTAAGCATATAATAGTTAACATTCATCTTCAACCATAAATTATTCTCGTGGAATTTGAAATAAAAATAAAACAAGCCCAATGAACAGTAAGAGGGGACAATTAATGATTGATTAATAAAAAATTAAGTGTAAACCAAAACATCACCATCTTCGTTGTTTCCCATTGATGGTTGTTTCCTTACTATAATCATGGCTACCATACGTTTGACGGCTACAAGCTCTTCCTGTTGCGCTTCATACTTGTTGTTTTGCTCTTGCAGTTTGATGCTTTGCGCTTCGTACAAAGTCTTCAAACGTTCCATCTCAGCAGCTATCTCTAGTTCTTTGGGAGTAGGCGCACTAGAGATCGATCCTTGTCCTGAGGTATAAGAGGTGGATTTATCGGGAGTCGGCCCTAGCCCTACCCCGCTTACACGACCGGAATGTTCTCGTCCTAGCACTTGTACACATGCATCGTTATGCGACCAATATACTGATCGTTGTGAACACACTCGTTCTGTAGGCGACTAATTCACGATAATTTCTCTCATCTTCGCCTGCACAAAACATTCAAGGGTGAAAACTTGAACATAGAACTAATATTACGTATTTATCACTTACGATAGCTTCCACAACCGCTGCATTCATAGGGTTCCCATCTTTCTTGGTATGCTTGACAATGAACATATCATCTCGGTTCGGTGTTTCTCCTATGTCTTCCTCCTGCAATATCATTAACATTATTAGTTATAAGCTTATTATCTTACTACAGTATGTATAAGCCGAGGACGTTTATATATTATACGTATCATTTCTCGTGCAACCTGTGCGATGCTCTTCGATCCCAGAGTGTGAAGAAATGTGTTTTGGCCACGACTTGTCTTGGACTTCAACGCCCTCTCCTATAAATTTGGTAATGTTAATATGTGGATTTCTTCAACAAAATAAATAAATGAAAATACCTTATCAACCGAAGACAACCACGTATCAACTTGCATTTCAAAGTCTTCTGCATCGAAGACTGGCGCTGTCGAAGTGCTACTAACCACAGACTCTACAGTATCACCTTCTTTCAAATTTAGACTCTTCTTGATCTCGTACCTGTATTGCCTTCTTTTCTTTGCTAGGTCCATCAACGTTAATCTTTTTATGTGTGCGAGTAGGTGAACAGGCTCAAAATAAAAAAAAAAATCTACACAAAAAATGAAATCTCATAGCTTAATTGGAAATGTAAGGCTACAAAACTATAAATAAGAAGTTATTGACATGAAATAACAAGTTTCATACCGTTAGGGTGCACCACATATCTTCCTTCCCTTCCAATGGTAATTTCCTCTAGTTACCATGCAACTGTACAAATCGACAATTTCTTACGATCTTCTCACAAATCCTTCTAAATTTCTCGACTCCCATGCCGGTTGGTTGGTAGGATAGGTTGAATTCGATCACCACATTTTCCCCATCAGGTATGTGCCATATGTCCTTAGGACTACCAACAGTCCTAACATTCTTTCTACCCTCATCATCTGTAACTCATAAAAAAAAAAAATTATGTCACACTTTATTATTACTAAATTAGTAGAAGATTATCAAAGTAATTGACTATCAACAAATATAAAATAATTCATACCTATTGTGTAAACTTTCCCATCCTGTAATATACGTGGCACCCGAGTAGTACCACTATGTTGTGAAGTCTCAAGTCCTGATTGTGCTGATGATCCAAACTCCATATCATATGCTACACATTGTTTAGAATCTACAGTTCCTTATGTCTCGTTAGGGTCCTGTGTCGTATCGTCTGATCCTACAACCAGTTGCTCATGTAGTACATGCTGAGAATCTATGCCCCCTTGTGTCTCGTTAGGGTCTTGTGTCGTATTGTTTGACCTTACAACTGGTCGCTCATGTAGTACATATAGGGGTGTAAACGAGTTGAGCTACTCGTGAGCTTACTCAAGATCGGCTCGAATAAACTCGACTCGTGCTCGAATCGATTATTAAATAAGCTACTCGTGAACACGAAATCAAACTCGATTATAAAACGATGCAAACTCGTATAAACTCGGCTCGACTTAATTAAAGCTCGTGAACCCGCTTGTATAAGGATCGACTCGTGTATATATATATGATGTGTATATGTTAAGTAGCAATAATTAATTGGTTATATGTATATTGAATAGTAAAAGTGAATAATATTAATACTTAATTTGTTCATTTAAAAAAAAAAAAAAACTTAATCTGCTAATCATATGATCTAATGACAATTTAAGTATTTAATCATATTATTCATGTTGCATAATATGACTATATGATCATGTAATAATACAATATTGTGCCATATGACATATAATCATTATATCATATGAATATAATCATATGTTATAAGTATTATCATTACATACTTATGAATTATTAGATCACGTGATCGAAGGTCTAAAATCATATAAATTGTTAGATCGTATGATGTAAGTATTATCGATAAATAGTTAAAAATTAAGATAATTGTGACTCATAACGATCATACTTATCATAGCTAGGTAATCTCATAAGTCATATGATATGATATGATTCATAATTTAAAAAATATTACATATATACACACACATAAAAATTAAGCACAACATGTCAAAATAAAAATAAAAATTAAACACAAGTATAAAGTATAGCCGCATAATACCATATAAGTATAAAGCTCCATACTAATACAATGATTAAGTATCTAGATACTTAGATACAATGGTTAAGTATGATTTACGATTCTAAGTATCTAACAATTATTAATCATACTTATATATAATAATTAGGTATATAGATTACATACGCAAGTATGAATTCACATTAATCATATGATGTAATCACAATTCCGACATGTAATCATATTATTCATATATAACGATAATGTGGTTCATATAATAATAATAAAATAATAATCATTAGACTACAAAAAAAAAATCATTAGATATATAGGACCATATGATTATATAATAATCATAATTGTTAATGTTATTTAACTTAATAAATGTTTGTTAATATTTATATCGACTATTGTTACATTTTTTTATTATCATTATATACTTAAGAATTGTTAGATCACATTTTAAGATCCAAGATCAAATGATAATACATTTTTGTTCGAGATCATATAATAATACTTAGATAATATGATACAATCATAAGATCTATATTAAATATGTAAGTATCTAGATTATGAATTGTTGTATCATAATTCATAAATATATAATTAGAAAATAAGCTATAAGTTTTAGTTCACATAATCACATTATTATCGATATGTGTCACATAAACACAAATTAAACTTTGAATATTAAACAATTAAGTATGTGCACAAAGTCCTAGACTATTAGTTGCATGATCGATTTTTTAAGACTTTAACTCTTGAATTTTTAAAATTTCAAGACAAAACCAAAAGAGAAAGAAAATTTCCTTTACTGAAAAAATTTAGGGGAAAAGTATATTTAGTCCCTAAGTTTTTATCTAATTTGGATTTAGTCTTTAGGTTTTCAATTTAAAAAATAAGGTCTTTAGGTTTTGCCCAAGTTTCAAATTGATCCCTCTATCAATTTAATGTCAAACTTAATGATTTTTCATTTATCACATGTGTTTCATTTGATACTTTGGGTTTTTGTTAGCACCCAATACAATGTCAATGTATATTTTTCAGTATCAAATTTAACGGTTTTTCATTTAATTTTACAAATCTAGAAGATTAAGATGACGAAGAATATGGTTTTTGTTTCTAGAGTTGTATCTTTTCTTCTTCTTCTTCTTCTTCTTTCTATTTTTTTTTTCTATGGATGACTTGACGCTTAATGATGTGGCATTGATATTAAGTATTGATATATACGCTAATGTGTCAATTGAGATACACATGAAATATGACAAACTATTAATCTTGAGGAAAAAAAGTGACAGATGTGCCTATTTAAATTTATGCAAAACCTAATGATCATATTCATAAAATTAAAAACTCAATGACTAAATTCAAATAAGATAAAAAACTAAGGACTAAATATGATTTTTTTCAAAAATTTAAGATTAATTTTCAAAATTTAAACTTTGCATTAAATTTCACTTAAAATTCTATGAATTTCCAATAATTATTATTAAGAATGGAATTTGGCAAATGCTTATACTCTTTACTCTTAAACTGTGGCTTGCAAAATAAAGATTTTTCATAATACAAGAGAGGTTATAACAAAAAAACAAATCATGATTAAAAAAAAAATGCCCTCAACATTTACGTAACCTTTAGGAAATAAACAAAAATGTTGTGGGGGTAGAATTCCCCCAAATCACCAATATACTCATCAACGGGAAGTGCAAGGTCTAAAGCTCGGGCCATCATATTGAAATGTAATAATGATGACATTTTGTTGTCAGACCATCCTATCACATCTTGTAAAAAAAAGGGAAGACATTTCATACAGAAAACGCCAAGTCTCACGCGTGGTTTCCAGAATTCGCCCCCGATTTTGGGTCTGTTGAGAACCAGACGCTGCAAATGCACGCCACTTGTCGTTTGACGCTGGCAGAGGCATGGTCCCAATGCACGCACGTCGCACGACACACTCTGCTCCAAAAATAATGTTTCATTCCTTTATTTCCTTCACTCACCGATCTCTCTCTCTGAACTTAAAGGTTTCACCGGAAATGGTGTTCTCACTTAACAAAAATGGCGTTGTTTCTCATTTCAATCCACTCAATACAACTTGCAGCTCCATCATTTCCATCTTACAAAAATGTCCCGCTGACCGTAGACGACTTGACGCTCTCCAAGCAGCGCGCCTAGGAGGTCGCTGCACGACTTAGGTTTGCGTTCTATTTTCCTGTCATTTGCTTTTCTAGGATTTCGTTTATGGGATTTGTTGGTTGGTTCTAGGGTTCGCGGTCTACTCATTTGTACAATTTTGTGTTTGTATTTGTTTAAATTTTTTCACTCGGGTTGAGCTCGAGCTGAGTACTCGAGCTCGGGATCGACTAAAATGATCGAGCACGAGCTCGGTCAGTAATTTTTCCAAAGTGAGCTGAGCTCGCACACGAATTTTAGGCTCGTGTCGAGCTCGAGCTCAAGCTTCACTGTTATATAAACGAGTCGATCACGAACAGCCAATACTCGCTCAGGATCGGCTCGTTTACACCTCTAAGTACATACTGACAATCTACACCCCCTTGTGTCTCAAAGGGTCTTGTGTCATATCGTCTGACTCTACAACCGGTCGCTCAACTAGTGTGTGGTCTATAGGCGTCCAAAAATCCTTTCTCGGTTGCGGCGTCCTTTGTTTAGGGGCTATGTTTACCTGCAAACACATTAAAATGAGTCACATTTAATAGTAAATAAAATATACAATATGCAGCAACGGAAACGACATGCTTAAAAAATAAAAGTGAGACGACTATAAGTAAGTCATTCTAGACACCATATATTTGGATTCTATTTAATAGTTTAACCATATTCATACATACAATTATTATGTTGCTTTAGTGGCCGGTACATTAGTACGTGCACAATCAATGTCATCAAAACCAACGTCTCTCATCACGTTGACGTTAAACGGCTCGTGCTCATGACAACTGTCAGCCTCGGCATAATCATCACTTTCACCACTGCCAACATCGTACACATTTCTAGGTTTTGTCCTTATAGCAACAACCCAATTTGGATTATTGGGATCCTCGACATAATACACCTGCGATGTGACGACCTTTTTTTTCTTCATATATATACAAAACGTAAAACGAGTCATCGCAGTGGCACGACTACGTGTCGCTCAGCCAACATATGTCACATGCCCCATAACATGCACCAAATCATCAGAGTTACATCTAACAACGGAATATAATAATCAATGTGCAGCAGTGATATAAAACTAACTGAGTTTTCACAAAGAACCAACATTTATATTATTTTTAGTCACGCGAGCACTATATCAGCCACAATTTACCAATAGCTAATACAGCAAACACCGACTATCCAGAAAACATTTAAAACATACTATATAGCTGTGAATATATGTAGAAGTCCCAATTTACCGCTTAAAAGTTTCTACATATAGACCCCTCTATAATAATACTTTTCGTCGGTCGCTGAGACATATGTGCACACGATCACTCCATTACAGATATCACGCCTACACACAGGTCTTAAGCAATAAAACATGGCATCTTACTCTTCCATACTAGGATAACATCCTTCAACAAAACACTTGCAACACCATCTCTAATCGTATTTCAGCTTTGTGCCTTGAATGTCAGTAGATCATGAGAGCACTAGAGTTAAATTCAATTATGCTAACACGTCTTTCCTGAAGAACAATAACAGTCAACCTTTTTACTCATAGACATGCCATTACTCGCACCTGGACAGTCATGTATCCATGTACATTCAAGTTCAATGTATGATATCTTAACACATGCGACCATCCGATAGAAATTTACATGAGCGCTTTTCATTTAAGACACTTATGCATACCAACAAGTCTAGTAAAAACTACTTATAACATAAAAACATCACTTATAAAACAATGTTATACATGATATGCATGAAACTGGGGCTACTGATACTACTGATACTGATATGCTTCTGAAACTGATATACTGATACTGCTGGGGTATGTATGCTATATACTACATGCTCTATGTTCTGTGCTTGACCAGTATATATTTCACTACTGTATCATGCTGTTACTAAATCATGTTCCCTTAAAACTAAACAAATTCGACATTTCATCAAATACTTTGAAATCATTCAAAACATAGTTTCTTCATAAAACATAAACAGTTTCAACATGACATGTTCTCAAACTATTTGCATAATTTAAATTCCAACTACAGCACACTCAAAACACTTTAACTCAATTCAACACAATTCACTCTTGCATCAGTTCTTAAACTTCATTGATATAATTGAACATAATCAAACTAATCAAATTATCCAAAACATATATTTCATCATATGGTTGGTTCAGATTCATAAAACAATATACATTTTACAAATCCATAATACATAAAAATATAATTTCTCAGTGAGTAGAATACTCACATGGCTACACGGATATTATGCACTAGGTTTCCTAGGTATCACCATACAATGCGTCACTGTGGAATAACACATTTCATCATTTAGCACTCTAAATAATTTGACACTCAAATTAGCACTTGAATCGTTCAATGCTAACCGTTTGAAAACCCATAATATTTTTAAGGGTTTCCAAACGTCTACCCATAAATCCTTGATACTAACTTAAACTCAAATAATACTAATTCCAAATTATTTCCACTAACCCATAAATTATTTTCGTCAACCTAGTCGCATAATTTACTACCGTATTTAATAGAACATCAATCCTAAAATTATGTTCACTAATCTTTTTACAATAATTACTAACTTATTAACATGATTTAACGATCTACTTTTAAACACTACCCTAAACACAATATCATTAACCCAATAGCATTTACAAAGGGTTCATCACATAAAAACTCAATTAAAATTAAATACTTAAAAGTTAGGGTTTGAGGAAACTCACCAAAAATTCACCAAACCAAAACCCATGGTTTGGGTAGCCTCCAACAAGTTTCAAGTAACTCATTGCCTAAAGAAAGTACTAAATTAAACTCACATTTGCAAGATTTAACCAAAATCTCAAAAACATGAATTAAACGAAAATACCTCAAAACGTTCGGTCAAAACGTAGATCGGGCTTCGAGGATTACGTTACCGAAGTCGGATCTAAGATTGGACGGCTGGATTTCAAGATAACACGGTTTTTAGGTGGAAAAATTGAGAGAAAATAAGAAAAAAACGGAGCTGCCGAGAAGAAAATGGCGTTCGACCCTTTTTAATTCAGACCCCGTCCGGACGGGTATCACAAACCGTCCGGACGGGCACTAACCACCGTCCGGACGTGCGCCGTTTAAGTAGGTGTGCGCCACTCGTTGCAAGCCGTCCAGACGAATTAAGTCAGGCATCCGCTTCGTGTTGATAAGGTACCGTCCGGACGAGCCTTTTGAGCCGTCCAAACGCGCCACATTAATTTCACTTATTTAATCCATTCTTCACATTTATTCCATTTCCCATTCATTCTCTCATATTTTCCTCTTATATAATTTATTTCTTTGGTCCATAAAATATTCTCTGCGCGTCCCATTGTATTTTCCAGTCGTCTAATTAATTTTAGTTGTTTATCCCATTAAGTTTTATTCTTAAAATGACAAATAATATTCGGGACATCACATGCGATACTTGATTTAGTAGTACGAACGGATCATCGGTTATTCGCGCACCCGTGTGTATTAGGTTCTTGAAATTTACAAGATCGAATCCATATTCGTCTTTTTTGTATCCCTTATTTGGTTGAATGTCGGCCCAATCGCACTTGAAAAACAATACCGCATCAAGTTGTAGTATGTAACTTCGATTATTCAAGTTAGCTTACCGTAGTAGGTGGGACCATCTTCAGTGGTGACACACACTCCACTGTTTTGACTTCTTTTTTTTCTTCGTCGACATCCAGGGTGCGGTATAACACGCTATTAACCACATACCGCTTATATTCTACAACATCGAACGTTGGACCTTTGGCATGACTTACAAGTTTCTCTCCCAATGCCATTCTATCCGCCTCGGCCAACTTATTAACTTGTGATTTATATACCTTATTTAAAAAACGGGGTTTCGTGATGCTTTTATAGGCAAATAATTATTCAAACCAACAATTTTCTTACGTATGATTTGTATCAGCTACATAATTGGTCCCTCTATTGCTTCACCAACTGTTGATGCGAGGTACGTTCCCTATTGTTTGGTTCCATTAGCGACTCCATGTGCATCTTATACATCAACAAAAGATGTATTTGGTTATTTTTCATTGTATTTAGAGTCGTACAATACGTATTTAATAATGTGACTCACATGCGAAATTGGAGGAAATCGTTAGAGTTGAATAATATCGGCTGTCAAGGCATGTGAAGAATGATAGGGAAGGATATATGATGATATTGTATGGACAGTTTCCTTTGTGAGAATTAGTATAGCTAGAAATTAAATTAAACCATGCTAATCAGCTTATTGTTTGCATTATAATTCTTACCTTTCAAAGGGTCTTACAGTTATTTAGTAGTTTAATTTAATTTGTTTAAAATTGACAAACAAATTAGGGCTTAAAGATTTCCAATAGTTTCAAAATAATATAGAAGTAGCCGTACCGGAGAAGATCATATACAATCTACATAAATATAAAACCTTTTATGGGAACATGCTTTCGAACAAGGATAAAAATTAAGGTAAGGTTTGAGCATTGTAACAATACTTCCACACAATTTTATGTGTAACGGCAAACACACTTGACCCCTTATTCGGTAATTTTGAAAAGAAAAGAAAAAGACTGGGCAGTAAATCAACCCAACCAAAGCCCTTCCTCAACTAAAACAAGTGAAAGTACTCGCAAAAAATCACAATTGTACAAACACTATCAATTTTTGCAAACCTAAACCCCTCCAACCACTTGATTATCAAAAACAAACTATAAGCCTAATAGGGTTAGTTTATAATTGTATTTACCTGCTAGTTTTAGTCTGAAGCGTCCAGGCGGTGTCGTCGTAACCCTGAGAAAGCACCTTCAGCAATTGAACCCTATCACCCAACAAAAACCAAAATCAAAACCAGCCCATTAAAATTTATCCAAAAGAGTCTAAAAAACACACAAAATCATTTACAGATCTAATAGCTAGCATATATGTTTTTAATTTTAAATGAGTGATACGATATTTACACGGTTAGATTCATTGTTTAATTAATCTGTTTTGTGCCTAAACATTTGAGGGTTTTCTCTTCCATTTATTTTTTAAGAACTCGTTAAAACAACTTCAGAACAAATGTCAAAAAAATGAAAACAAAAATGAGAATCAACCTTGAAATCTTTGAATACAAAACAAATCTCAACAAACCCAGATTCATAATTCAAACAATTAGTGAAAAAAAATCAAAAGGGTCCAAAGGAAAAGAGTCCCGAAATGCACTTGCTTAATATTGAAAGGTCTACAAATAAAATGGCCTTACATTTAATTTTCAACCAAATAATCAAATATCATCATCAACCTAATTAAAAATTTAAAAGGAAAAAAAATTGCAAAAAAAATGAGGTAAAAATTAAAAATAACAGTACCTTGGGCATCGGCTGGCTGAACGTCGAGGCGTCGGGGGTGTGGCTCCCAGGCTAGCTGGGACGCATCGGGGCATCATTGGAGAAGGGCCGATCTGACAGAGAGAGGGGCCGGACAAAGTACGAGCTAGAGAGAGAGAGAGAGAGCCGGACGGAGAACTAGCTAGACTGAGAGAGAGAGAGAGAGAGAGGGAGAGGGTGGGAGCGAGAGAGAGAGAGAGAGAGAGAGAGAGAGAGAGAGAGAGAGAGAGAGAGAGAGAGAGAGAGAGGGAGGGAGAGGGTGGGAGTGGGAGAGAGAAAGTGCCGGACTGAGTACGGAGAAATCGCCGGAGAGAAGGGGAGGAATAGGGTCGCCGTCTGGGTGTGAGTGAGAGAGAGAGAGAGAGAGAGAGAGAGAGTACGTATGAAGTTTCTGGAGATTGATGATATTTTTAGAACTAGGGTTATGGCCAGTTTTGAAAAAACCGTCCGGAAATAGTAAGTTCCAGACAGTTATTTTCAAACTGTCTATAAATATATAGACGGTTTGAAACAAACCGTCTGTGATTTTTTAATTACAGACGGTTTGATTCAAACCGTCAGTGTTTTAAGGACGGTTTTAGTAAACCGTCCATTTTTTTTATTGACATTTTAAAAAAAAACCAACCATAAAACATTAATTCTAGACGGTTTGAATCAAACCATCTAGAATCAGTCTTTTTTTTTTTTTTTTTTTTTTTGTAGTGGTGGTAGGATTAACCGAGCAGCTTCCTTGTTGCCGAGCCAATCGATCCAACTCAAGATTATAGGTTCTACAGACAGAGAATTATCCATTAGTGGTTCCCGCCTAAACCAATCTATCCTGCATCACCCAATGACTAATACGGATGTTACAAATCTGTTCAACCGTTTCTACCGGGAAAACTTGCTCCAGAAGAAGTATGTTCCACCAATTTGTCTCAAAATTTGTTAACTTGCAAACTCTAGCATCCATGTTTAAACTCTACATATTTGCTTGGATCATGTGTGTTTGGGTTGAGGGGATTTATTTATCACCTCTGATCTTTATTTTTGAGCCATCACCAATCCGCCACATGAGGCCCTCCCTTAGTAAAGGTTTTGCTTCCCAAATACTTCTCCATGCATAGGAAGGACAAGAGCCCAGAGATGATCCCAAGAAATCCCTGGGTGGATAATATTTTTCCCGAAAAAACTCTACTTGCCAAAGTTTCAGGATACTTGGTTAACCTCCATCCCTGCTTAGTAAGGAGAGTAGTATTAGAACTTACTAGATCATGTTAACCCAAACCCCCAGCCAATTTGTTTCTCCTTGGACCACTCAAAGACATCCAATATATTTTCGAATCATTCTCCTTATGCCCCCACCAAAATTTTTCCATAATTGCGTTTATGTTATGACACTACGTTTTTGGAACCCTGAATACACTCATGGTGTATGTAGGGATGGCCTGAATGACAGATTTGAGCATAATTTCCTTACTCGCATGGGACAAAAACTTCTCCTTCCACCCATTAATGCGCTTCCAAATCTTCTCCTTTATACCATTAAAGGTTGAAATTCTAGATCTCCCAATAAGGGCAGGAAGACCAAGATACTTCTCGTATTGAATGGTGGAACTAACACCCGTGCCTTGAAGAAGAATGTTTCTATCTACCTCTCGGGTATTGCGGCTAAAGAAAATTGTAGTTTTTTCTTAGTTTAGCTGTTATCCCAATGCCGCCTCATATTAACCAAGTAGAGTTTCATATGGCCCCAATCCGTGAGGTTAGCACGACAAAAAAGAGACTATCGTCGGCAAAAATAAGATGGTAAATTCTGGTTCCTCCACATGAAATAAGGACTCCCAAAATAATTCTCTCCCTTGACGAGTGTTGCATCAAAGAACTCAATACCTCCGCACAAAGAATAAAAAGATAGGGTGAGAGAGGATCACCTTGGCGGATTCCTCGGGAGGGTACAATGTGTCTATGAGGCTGCCCGTTGATAAGGATTGAGTGTGTAACAATCCAAATGCAAGGCATAAGGAGAGAAATCCACCTATTTGCAAAGCCTAACTTTCGAAGCACACCCTCACAAAAATCCCATTCGAGCCTATCATCGGCTTACTCATATCTAGTTTCATCGCCATAAACCCATCCTTCCCCTTCAAAAGAGTGTCCATGGTGTGAAGAGTTTTGAAAGCCACCAAGATATTGTCCGTTATAAGTCTCCCCGGAATAAAAACACTTTGTTCCAGGGAAATAACATGGGGCAGCACATGTTTAAGTCGGTTTGCAAGCACCTTTGAGATGATTTTGTAAATCACGTTGCATAAACTGATCGGCCTATTGTCGGTCACCCTTGGGGAAGAAGTCACCTTAGGGATAATACATATATTAGTAGCATTAATCGCGACATCAATGTGTCCCCCATTAAGAGCATTAAGAACAGTCCTAGTAACATTCGTGCCCACAACTCTCCAAGATTGTTGGAAACAACCAGCTAAAAATCCATCTGGACCTGGAGATTTCAGGGGATGCATTTGGAAAAGAGCACTCCAGACCTTGTCCCTCGTGAAAGGCTTGAGCAGTTTCTGGTTCATTCATCTGTTACTCGATGTTCCAGAGAGCTAAGACAATCTGCAATTCCTGAAGGAGATTGAGAAGAAAACAGTTGAGTATAATAAGCAATAAAAGGTTTACTGACCTCCTTTTTTCTCCTCCAAACTTGCCCCTTAGCATCAATAACACTACAGATGGTGTTCAATTTCCTCCGCTGATTAATGGAAAAACTATGTATTTCTGTCCCCCGACAAGTACCGGTGTTGCTTAGCACGTTGTTTCCACCTCACATCTTCTCGCTCCAGGATGTCGTTGATCTCTGCTTGGATAGCTTTGATTTCTTCTAAAGAGCCTAATTTGGACCTATTTTGTAGATCCTTGAGCTGTTGCTTCTTCTTCTTCAAGATCTCATCCACCTTCCCAAATTTTCTTCTGCTCCACTGAGTAAGCTCCTGTTGGCAAGAAGATAAACGATGTTGTACCCCCAGAATACAATCCCCTTCTTGCCTATCATGGTCTCATGCAGATTGGATCAGACCCTGATACTCTTCATCCCTAATCTAATATGCTTCAAACTTTAACCCCCCCTCCTATAGCATCGTTTGTCCTCGCGGTGCTCCTTAAAAACAACCAGAATAGGATTATGGTCTGAAAAAATAGCCGCCAAAACAGAAACTGTTGCACCTGGAAAAAGATTGCACCACTCTCGGTCCCCCAAAGCCCGATCCAGCCTCTCTTGAGTGAAGGAATTGTGGGTATGTTGATTACTCCAAGTAAATCTTGGTCCAATGTAGCCCGACCAGATCACTCAAACCACACTCCTCCAAAGTTTCCCGAAAGCCTATCATTTGAGATTCACGTCTGGGAACCGCCCCATTCTTCTCTACTGGCTCCAGAATTTCATAAGAATCCCCGGCATAATACCACGACAAAATATGGCTGGTTTTTAAGTGTTTTAGGAAAGACCAAGATTATGGTCATCCTGATCGTGCTATCTAACAACTATTGCGTGCATGCTTTGAAACTTAAAATAATAATAATAATAATAATTTTAGGAGGGTAAACATGAGATTTTTTATTTTTTATTTTTAAAAAAAAGGGAAAATTTTAAAACTTTGGGGGGCTAGTGTCCAACCCATATACCTAGTTAAGCCCCTGAAAATGTCCGCTATACTCCCATAAAATTTATAAAAATACAATCATGCCCTTAGTTTAAAAAAAAATTATAAAAAAATAATAATAAAAAATCAGAAAAAGACCACTCACCAGAACCACATATAACCATTTTGAACTCAACTTTTTCCCCATTTTTTCACTTTTTTTTTTTTAAAGTATTTTATAAAGGTATATTTTGATTGTTTTTGATTCTTCCGTTATGATTTAACATAAAATCTTAATAGAGGGAGTAATTAGAAATGGATGAAAGATTAGAACCCAACATTGTAAATTTTTAAAGTAAACAAATTAAAAAATAAAAAATCACGTGGTAGTTAAGGGATAAGCAAAGTTTTCTCAAATTTTTTTTTTTTTTAATCTTTTGTAACAATACGTGGGTTTTGCTTTTCGATCAAGACGCACTAGAATTTTAGAAATTTTGCATACATCATTTTGTTTGGATTTATATCAGTACGACATGTCTCTATCTTGTATTCTTTCTTTTCTCCTTTTCTCAATTATAATATATATATATATATAAGCTTTTTAACACTTATTGAGTGGAGTATGACCTTATTCTTTCCTTTTTAATCGAATAAGAAAAAAGGGTTACACAGAAGGATTTTTGACGCAGGACGAGACAAGAATAAATAGATTATTTAGTCAGTTTTAAATTATTTGTTTAATTGTATTCAATTAAAGGTTTGACCCAAAGTTTAAGTTATTTAATAATGGGCTTGGCTCAAAGTTAGTCATGTTAGTAGTCATGTTAGTCTAAATTATTTGTAATTTTAAAAGTGGGTTTGGCCCTTGGTCCAAAGTTAGTCACATTAGGGTTAGAGTTAGGGTTAAAGTGTCTATTTAAGCATAATATTCTCTTGTAATAAAACATATTATGATGAATGAAAATTATGTTTGTTTCTTTGAGGTGTGACTCCTCTCTTCTGTGGTGGTGAGACGCTACCAAAGCCAATGAGACGCTAGTTTGTTCTTCCCTATTGCTAATTTGGTGAGACTCTATGTTAGCAAAAGGTTTATCTCTTTAATTTTCTGTTTATTTTAATTTCTGTTGCGTCAATTTTTTTCACTCCTGATCCAAAAGAAAGAAAAAGGAGTGGGCTCCCCAACAATAGACTCAAAACAAACAATAACAGTACTCAAATAATTAATTACAAATAGTATAAAATGGGTTAAACAAGTAATTATCCAGTCATCTCAAAGAGCCGTACAATGCGGTTACAGAAGTTAAAGAAGTACAAAATAAGGCAAGCTTATTTGTACCCACCCGATCACTCGGAGACGGCAACAACTACCAGATCAAGGAGGTTAAAGTTATAAAAACACTGTTAAAGTCCGAAATTAGAACTACAAAATAGAGAGACACCAACACTAATCCATTGACCATAAATCTTACGGTCCTTACTATTTTACTGGTGAAGGTATTAGTTTGGTCGGGTTGAGGAGGGGGTTGGAAACAATTCTTGCTTGAATCCAGTTCAAATAGCTAGCCTTAATTGGCAACTATAGCGTCATGGTGATTGATAGCATGTGGTTCAGAAAATCCGTACATTTCCGAATAGTTTAAACTTATGGATAACGAGCATGGTTAGAGTACAAACACATGATCCAGAACTAGAGGCGGGCCTTTAATGCCTTCATTTGTTACGTTACATGCAAACTGTGGAGCCAAGCCACGCATGCGAAGAATATAAGTCGAAAAAAGCACTAGTTTGTTGAGAGTTTTGTGAGGCTAGCTAGCTAGCTTCTCAAATCCATGGATTCTGCTTTGTTTCCTCACCCCTTGTTTTCCCACAGCTTCACCGGCTCAAGGTACGTAAGCTCTCTCTGTCTGATCTGCTGTCTTCCCTTTGAACGAACAGATGTACGTTACAGTGAATCAGTGATCATGATTCTGCTACAGTTGTCGCCGATCTTTGGCGGCTTCTCAGAACACAGGAATTTGCCTGCGCAAGCTCAGGTTGTCGAATCATCCTTGTTGGGCTACTGGGGTGTCTGGAGACGGAGTTGGAGCCGGAAACCTTTTTGATGAGAGTTTTTTGAAGGGGAATGAAAATGGGTCTCTGTTGTTGGGCGCCTTTGATGAGTCGGCTTCAGCGCCGTTTGGGACAGTAGATGCTGAAATTACTCCGGAAACCATTGATTTCTTTGTCAGCGACGCTGAGGGTGACCCCGATTGCCCATCCGAGGGGTACTCTTCGATCGACCAGGCGCTAAATACACTACGCCAAGGAAAGGTGGGCGTTTAAATTGTTTACTCTCTTTTGATCGTCACTTGTTCGAAAATTAATTTTATACATTGGAAGTGACAAATTTTATGCATTAAATAATTAACATCATCGATTTTTATTACTTTAATTTTAAATAAGTGTTGGTATAAAATAATATAAAGTGAGAAATCAAGAATTCGAATTCTAACGTAACTCTACAATTTATCTTTATCTTCTGTATTTTTTGGTATTTGGTGCAACTAAAATTGATGGTCAACGAAAATTATTTTTAATTTGACTGAAAAAGCTTCTTTAATTTTTAAAAAACAGTTTTAAAAACCATAAATTATATTCTGAATTTGAACTTTTTATTCTTGCACGCACGTATGCGAGAATCTGCCACTAGCTACCAAGTATTAGAGTTTGCTGGTAACCCGAATCTACTTTCAAAGGTCTCCAAATTTTGGGATCCGATGAGCATTTCAAGTATGAAAGTTGTTAGAATTTGCAACAAAATAGATGAAGGTTTTTGCAAATAAGTTAACTGTTTATATTGAAAGAAAAATTATTGTGAACTTATTCTATTTGTTGATTTTATGTCTCTAAAGACTATATTACAGTTTTAGACCCTTTTTTTTTTTGGGTATTTTTGTACTAGTGATTACATGCATGTTATCTTGCTTATATATCAATTATGGCACATATTTTATGATTTTTGATAGATATAATTTTGTTATGGACATATTGTGTTACAAAATATTTTATTTCTTTTGAATTGTCTTTATCATATTTTTATATATAATAAAAACATAATATATAAAGAAAATAAAATAAATTATTTTATCATTACATTTAGATATTTTAATTTTGCCCCTGCTAAGATGGATTTAGTGTTTGAATATAAATTAAATTATTAAATTCATTCTCTCTGGTTAGCTTAAACTTTTAAAATAAATAGTGTGATTTAACAAATACTATCACGAACTTCAGTCTTTAGTCTTCGTCTGAGAAGATGTGGGTCGCTTTAATTCTTTATAAAGCTCTAAACTTGGTGAAGTTTTAATGTTAACCTCCATTGCAAATCTCTTAGTTTGTGATTGTTGTAGATGATGAAAATGGAGACATTGAAGGAAACCTTATCATGGCAGCATCTCATACAAGTCCCAGGGATGTGGCCTTTATGGTTAAGCACGGATCAGGGATTGTTTCAGTTGGCATGAAAGAGGAGGATCTCCAAAGACTGAAGCTTCCTCTAATGTCACCGGACATGGAAGATGAAGACTCTTCTGCCCCCACTTTCACAATCACAGTGGTACTAATTTCTAGGCGATTCTAACTTGTTGGCTTGTAGAAATTTACAGCACCATTTACCATCATCTAGATTGAAACTTTGCTACATGTCAATTCAGGTATCTCAACATGTCTTATTTGCCTGCACGTACAGGATGCAAAAACTGGCACTTCTGCTGGAGTATCAGCTTCAGACAGGGCAAAGACTGTTCTTGGTCTCTCATCTCCTCAGTCTAAGCCTGAAGATTTCCGAAGGCCAGGCCATGTGTTTCCTCTAAAGTACAGAAATGGTGGGGTTCTTAGGAGGGCTGGTCACACTGAGGCTTCTGTAGATTTGGTTTCACTTGCTGGCTTGCGACCAGTTTCTGTTCTTTCAGTTATTGTCGATGCAGATGATGGTTCAATAGCATCTTTGCCCAGTTTAAGAAAGTTGGCACTGGAGCACAGCATTCCAATTGTGTCAATAACTGATTTGATTAGGTAAGGTTCAAGCTGAAGTATTTAACTAAGATGATTAACTTTCTTTCTACATGAATATTGGTATTATGTGCATACCCTCAAAGGTTTTCGGCAGATGTTGAGTTGTCAGAGACCGAATTAATGGCATTGAAATATCTTGACAGAAAAGATTAGCGCAAAAATGACAATAATCGAGGATAAATTTCGAGAATTATTTTTTAAATACTATATGAAGTCCCCTTTACAGCCTTCAATCTTAGTTTCTGTTTACCGTCAGAACAGGTCTGAGTCAAAATAGCAATGATTCGAAGCACTTCTTTTACACTATTTCAGTCATCGAGTTATTAATTTGGAATAGGCTCGGTATTATGTGCATACCCCTCAAAGGTTTTCGGCAGATGTTGAGTTGTCAGAGACCGAATTAATGGCATTGAAATATCTTGACAGAAAAGATTAGTGCAAAAATGACAATAATCGAGGATAAATTTTGAGAATTATTTTTGAAATATTATATGAAGTCCCCTTTACGGCCTTCAATCTTAGTTTCTGTTTACCGTTAGAACAGGTCTGAGTCAAAATAGCAATGATTCGAAACACTTCTTTTACACTAATTCAGTC
The DNA here is from genome assembly GCA_028654335.1 of Alnus rubra. Classification (NCBI taxonomy): domain Eukaryota; kingdom Viridiplantae; phylum Streptophyta; class Magnoliopsida; order Fagales; family Betulaceae; genus Alnus; species Alnus rubra. Next base: position 2,424,294 of record JAJPGS010000870.1, on the reverse strand, counting down.
ATCGAGTTATTAATTTGGAATAGGCTCTTCTTTTCTTTTCTTTTTTCCTAGAAAGAAAATGGTCACAAGAATGATTGTACTTACTCACTCTACCATATGATTTGTAGGTACAGGAGAAAGAGGGAAAAACTGGTTGAAAGAACTGATGTTTCACGTCTGCCCACCAAATGGGGTCTATTTCAGGCATACTGCTATCACTCAAAGCTGGATGGAACAGAACATGTAGCGGTTGTAAAGGTAGAAGTGGTCCTTATTCAGTAAGGTTCATTAGTTCCTCTAACAACTGTAGTTGCTGTTAAAATATATGATTGTAATCAAATCATTCTAACATTGACAGGGAAACATTGGCCATGGACAAGATGTTCTAGTCAGAGTTCATTCAGAGTGTTTAACAGGGGATATATTTGGGTCAGCTCGGTGTGATTGTGGCAACCAGTTGGATTTGGCGATGCAGTTAATAGAGCAAGCTGGAAGGGGAGTTGTTGTTTACCTTCGAGGTCATGAAGGGAGAGGAATAGGCCTAGGCCACAAACTTCGGGCCTATAATTTGCAGGATCAAGGTCATGACACAGTCCAGGCCAATATAGAGCTTGGCTTAGCTGTTGATGCACGTGAGTATGGGATTGGTGCCCAGGTCTGTTTGATTAACCTTCTCTAGCTTCTACTTAAATCTAATAAGAGATAGGCTTCTAAGTTCTAAGGGTTTTTTTTTTTTTTGACATGTCCACGCAAGTGAGAGGAGGGGGATTTAAACTAGTGACCTACACTTTATGAGGCGTGATTCTCAGCCGATTGAGCTATTCTTTGGAAACAATTTTAAGGGTTAATCTAGAGAAGAAAGACTTCCTTGCACAAATATAGAATAGAAAAATAATAAGATATATATTTTTCTCAAATGTGAACCACCAAAAAAATACTTCTTCCCTTTATATCATATAAAAACGTTTTTTCAAAAAAAAAAAAACACTAACAAACATAGCCTCTATTTAGAAAAAGAAAGAGAAAATTGAGCATATTTATCCGATAAATGGGGAAAAAGAAAGAAAGATTATATACTGGTTCGTTTGGGAACGAAAGAGAATCATTATTCTCTTCGGGATTTTTCCTCCCAACCGGGTGTTTGAATCCAACCCGGGAGAAAACCTGAAATTCAGCCATTTTTCAAAACCTGCCGTGATTTCTCGTGGGTCCCACACGTCCTTCAGCACAGTACACCCACTAAACACAAATAATAATTACTTAAATTAAATAATAGTTTTATAATTTTTTTTATAATAAATAATTTTTATTTTAATCATTATTCCACACTACTTTTTATAACACCAATCATATTATACACAACTTTTCATACCTCAAATCATTTCCTACCATTAAAAAACACTACTTTTCAATTTAAAAAATCCAACGCCCAAACACAATTTCAAAAAGAATTTAAATTATACTCATCATCTAAACACATTTTCTTTGCCTTAAAATTCGCAAATCAAATAAGAAGATTTAAAAAATCGAACACTCAAATGGACCGGTATATGTAAACATTTGTATGAGATCCTCTTTGTTTCTAACATTTTTCCTACATCTCTTGCCTTGGAAAATTTAAAGTACCTCGATTGATAAGATTTTATATTCTAATTACATTGCTTAGTTGGTATTATATGAACTATATATGCTTTCTTGTAATATAATGAAGTTAGAGTCTAACCCTAACCTTGAGATATTGACGGCAGCAGATTCTAAGAGACATAGGAGTTCAAACAATGCGCCTGATGACCAACAATCCAGCCAAGTTCACCGGCCTGAAAGGATACGGCTTGGCCGTCGTTGGGCGGGTTCCTGTCTTGACGCCAATTACAGAGGAAAACAAAAGGTACTTGGAAGCAAAACGTACAAAGATGGGCCATGTTTATGGCTCCGATATACAAGGACCATTAGTAGGATTCATCCATCCAAATGTAAATAACCAAGACCAACAACCATAGACCCATTCCAAAGAAAGCAGGAAGCTCTTACTGTACAATGAAGAGTTACAGGTTTTTGATTTCCATATTTTTCTATCGGCAGCAAGCAATCCTTCTGAATCAAGCATGCCATAAAGATAGGATCACAGGAAAGGTCTATATTGCTCAATGTGTTATAACATGCCTAGGGGCGTGTTTCCTTTTCTTGAAACAATTTTTCGGATGGCCGGACCGACGACAGGTCACATGCAAAACGAAATAAAGAGTTATTGGAAGTCGCTGGTTCTAAGGATCGGGAAGCTTCCAATGCTTAAGTCAGTAAAGATACCTGAGAGAAAAAATTGAATGAAGAGTATAAGAGAAAATGTGTTACACTTTTAAAGAGATATAGTATCTAAATATTTGCCACGTGACAGACTGTTGGCCTTGTTATCATGGTAAATTTATTGTACCAACACCTTTCTCATTTAGATATCATTTACTAGGTTATACCCAAATGCTAAATAGACATTTATGATTATGCTTTATTCTTCTGGCAATACATAATAATCATATTTTCCACATTTGGGCCATCATGTTCATTACTAAAAATCGAGAGTCTTGTTCATCTATTAGGGTAATTTATAACCAAAAGTATAAAATATAAAGTCAACTTAGTTATTAAATTGACATCTGTCTTTTATATGTTTGAATGAAAAATATTAGTTTAATAAAAAAGACATGTAAGAATCACATGCTTTAAGAGGAATTCTTTTTTTTTTTTTTTAAAAAAAAAAACTTTGTGCATTAAAAAAACTCATTATCCTTACAAGCAAGAAACAAATAGAGAAGGAAAAAATTATTGGGGCTTTTCATTGCCATGAGATTCCCATTCAAGGAAGTTAAGCACATAGTTAAAACGGTTTAAACAACATGATTATAGTTTCTCTAGCTATGATCAGGGGCGAAACCAGGCATTATTTTGGGGGCTTCAGCTTCTCCACAATTTTAAAAATTCTTTTAAAATATATAATTTTTATAATTTTGACATCCAAAAATTGAAATTTCCGCCCATAATTTTTTAAATAGTTTTGCCTCCCATATCACAATTTATAGTCTCGCCCCTAAATATGACACTACCCACTAGCCACTCAAATTGTCAATAACCTGTAATTTGTGTTATGGGCCTACACGATGGATCAACATGGACTCCGTCACTGTACAGTGGCCCACTAAGGAAGGAAGGGTTCGGTTAGTAGAGGAGTGATTCTCGAAGAATCCACCTCACCTATGGTAATTTACTGTTATAGCCTTTTACAGATCTGCGTGTATAACAGATCAGGGTGCGTCTAGAAGCATCTTTTAGCTTGTTTTTCAATTTGATAATAGATTCTTAAGTTTTTAATCTTTGAATGAATTTGTTGGAAGTAAACACAGAGAAGTCTTTTTTTGATATGATATATTATAAAATTGAGTCAAGTTATATTGAGGGAGGGGGGTCATTATTAAAAAAATTATAAAATTTCACAATTTTTTTTTCCCGTATATTTTTGGGTTGTTCCTCGTTATATATATATATATATCTCGCTACACCCTAATATCCGCTCACATATTTTATTTGCAACTATTGGCTATCCATACATGAAGATGCAGTTTGTAAAAACCATTATTCGTATATGCGGATGTGGATAGCAGTTTTAAGGTATGCGGAATAACCTCATTGAAATAAATGTTTACATTGATTTGGTTGGCTGTGTTGCTTCTCGTGTAACACTTAAACAAAAAGGCAAAAGTAATGTAAAATCAATATATTTTTAAAAGATTAAAGCTTAAAAAAAGAATTAAAACAAGCCCAAAGTATTAACAATCGGCTTAAATTATTTTCAAAATCGTTTAAAATGGACCCTAAAAGAGACACAAAAAAAGCTCAAAAGGTTAAAATATGCCAAAAGTTCTCATTACCTAATATGTAGGTAGCGGATAATAACCGCAACAATGCAATTAACAAAAACATAATACAAATATAAATATATAAAAGTAAAATTCATATTTAACAGACACAATTACAAATATTACAAATAACCGTATCTACGTCATTAACATCCTACCCTTATCATCGTCAATTTCTCACACACCTATATTCTGAAGAATTGATCCTTAAGTTTTCTGTCCCCGTTGATTTTGACTGGGCTCCTCATGGGCCTAAGCTTATCTTTATTTTTAAGGCCGGGCCGGGCTTAAAAGTCCAGTTTCAATTTCCGGGCCCATGATCAGCTCGTTGCTGGTCAATGTGGTAATTAAAATGGACATTCAGGTAATTTCACCAAGCCCCTCTATAAAAACAAAATCTCCTCCTCCCTCTTCCCAAACCCTAGAGACTGCCCCTCCGCTTCCCTCGCACAGGTCTCTCTCTCTCTCTCTCTCTGACCATGTAAAATTTGAATTCACTCTTTCAATGGTTTACTTGAAGGAAGGCACAAACTTCAGTCATTTTTGGAGTTTCTTTACTGGTTTAGAGAATTATCCTCTAACCTTTGTGTGCTATATTTGTTAGGGTTTCAGGTGATTGAAAGGGTCTACGGGCAGAGGTTTCTTCAGGTTGTTCGACACCAATGGCTCCTAAAGGTATTGGATTCGGTTTCTGCTTCTACTTTGTTCTCATTGTTTTCATTTTCTTTCTGCTGCTTCTGTTTCTCGGTTGTTTTTCTTTTAACTGTTTGTTTGGTTGCCAAGAAAACCGAGTAGAACGAGATGAAGATACCATAAATCTTATGTGTAATGAGCTCCACCGAACCAATTGACTATATAGGGTGGCTTCTTTTAAAATAGAAGAAAGGTCGTTGTGTTATCTATGAAATTTATGGCGTTAAGTGTTAACGATTTTATTGTAGTGCTGGTGTACTTTCGTTTTCGTGATATCTCTATGCTATTGCTTTTTGATTTTGTTATTCTATTTGAATTCATTCTTTTTAAAAAAAATTTCTGTCCCTATGTGCTATCGAAACTAAGGAGAAGAGGAAGATGAACGGAACTATTGAAATTATGCCTTATAGTCAGAAATGAATGAGGGAATGAGCTCGTCTGAGCCAAAAATTGTATTGGGCTTAGTGCGAAATTACTGTTAGATTATATGTATCTCAAAAAAAAACTGTTAGATTATATGTGGAGAACTTTTTAACCCTCCCAAAAACAGGGACAGCAGTGTTGTTGTGTGCAGTGTCATGTTCTAAGGTATTCCTAAGGTAGATATTAGCAGTATGAGATATGTGGTAATTGGATAGCCCATTTGGCGGAAAGGGTAAAAAGGTGTGGTAGTTTGGAGAGAATGGAATGCTTGTATTTTTGAGGATGGAGAAAATTCTGTGGCAGGTTCTGCTGATTTGAAGATCAATTTTTTATGAGTGGGCTGGGCTGAAACCTGTTGTTTTTCTTTTACATTGGTAGACTTTGGATTTAATTAATTTTAGAGACTTGCTTTTTATTTTTGCCATTTCTCTTTCATTTTTCTCATGTACTGTAGCAACCTTGCATCACCTCTTTCCACTTTTAACGAAATTATTACATTATCAGAAAAGGAAAAAGGGGAAAAGAGAAATTTAAGTATTTGGATGTCCAACCTAAAATGCTGGATTAATTAGGGTGTATCTGGCTGGTCAGAGCTGGTGATACAAGTTCAATTGCATTCACTAAAGATAGTCTTGTTTTCTTTTGATTCCCCCCCCCCCCAAATATCTTGTTCAGCGCTGTAAGATATGTATAAAGTGTATTATTTTGAACAGAACTCTGGTTGTATTCTGTAATCTCCTTGTTTTCATTATTATTGTACCATATTTTCTCTACTGCAACTTAAAGGTGCATGTCTTATGCAGCTGACAGTTCCAAAAAGGGTGATGCAAAGACGCAGGCATTGAAGGCTGCCAAAGCAGTGAAAGCAGGTGTGGCCTTTAAGAAGAAGGTTAAGAAGATCCGAACCTCGGTTACGTTTCACCGGCCAAGGACACTTAAGAAGGACAGGAATCCTAAGTATCCTCGAATTAGTGCTCCACCAAGGAACAAGCTTGATCATTATCAGATTCTCAAATATCCCCTCACAACTGAGTCTGCAATGAAGAAGATTGAAGACAACAATACTTTGGTTTTCATTGTTGACATTCGTGCTGACAAGAAGAAGATCAAGGACGCTGTCAAGAAGATGTATGATATTCAGGCTAAGAAAGTGAATACCTTGATCAGGTGAGCCTTACATATTTTTCTTGTTAACCATCGTGTTTCTCTAGAACTTGTCGCAAATTTTGGTCGCAAGTCTAGGTTACTGAATACAAGGAATTCAATTCTACAACCTTAGATTGTTTACGGGTTGGCATGTGGCATGGACAACAAATTTCTTGGTAGTTTGGTTGCCTGTTTGTGAAGTACCCTAGTTACTCGTTAGTTCTTATTTCTGTTTTATTTTCAAAACTAAATGGCAAACTCAAAACACTTTTTTTTTTTTTTTTAATGATATTAGCTAAAGCCACTTTCATCTGTTGTGGATATTTTCACCTGTCTGAAGTAAAATAATTTTGAAGCAATAACTGCATGTGCAGTACTTGTGAATAGTGTGGAAAAGTTGTGGTCTTATGGGTGTTCAACAGGCACGGCTGCTTTATGTGTCATTGCTACTTGGGGTCTTTTTAGTGTCTCTTTATGGATGTAAAATTTCTAGGCTGTTAGATTGGAGAGCCTGTAATGGTGCACTTGCATGGATGGTGCAATAAGTATGGAATGCTTATCTTTGATTTCTATGTTGTGTAATGATGCTTTACTGCCTTCTTATTTTAATGGGTGTTCTCTTTCTATTTTGGGTTTTCTTTTTTCCTTGGATAGGTGTGGTGCCCCCGTTTCATGTTGCTTTCAAATCTTTCTTTTGTTTTTATTATTTTAGTTCTGAGTAATACTAGAAGTCCCTCTTGTGTCCCTCCAATAAAGATGTGACTTTTAAAATCACCATTGGACATGTGATTTATCATTATTGAATTTTGATCAAATGGTGATTTTAAAAGCTACCTAATTATTAGAGGGACACAAGAGGGATTTGTAGAAATCCTCTTTAGTTCTTCTATTACTTTTTACCTTTGTAAATCATTTCCCTTAATTATAAGTTGACCTAGTTGAATTGAAATGGCCAGTAGTCCAGATTGTGGGACTGATAATATTGACTCATCTTGGATCCATTTGGTTGAACTGAATTTGAAAATGTTACTCGACTTTGGAAATTAGGTTGAATTCAAAAAAATGGTATTTCTTAGGAGTTGATTAAAAAAATATATATAAACTAAGTGGATTTTCCTGTCACAGTTTTACATAATGTAAGATGCCTTTTTCTTTTCTTTTTTTGCTATGGCCGTACTAGTTTAAAGTATTTGAAGTTATTTCACTTATGCATGTGTGTGTGTATCTACTTCCTTTCCCCCCTCTTTCTGAAATATGTACAGATGGTCATCTAAATGCAATTCTTGTGTGCAGGCCTGATGGTACCAAGAAGGCATATGTTAGATTGACACAAGATTACGATGCCTTGGATGTGGCCAACAAAATTGGTATTATCTAAGATAGTTGTCTGGGATCCTCTTTTGGAGCTTTTTAATTTATTCAAATTCAAAGAGCAAGAGTCAGTTCTGTCGGGACTATAAGCTACTAGATTTTGCAAACTAGTTTTACAAGTTGTATACTTGTGTCATTTTCTGGTTCATGTTTCGGTGTTTTTTTTTTTTTTTATATTGGTTTAACTGACATTTCAACCAAGTAGGCTTGAAGGTACGATTTTTCCTGTGGATGATGTTTATGTTTGCTTTTGTTAGATTAATGCTTTCAGACGACATCCCAAAAAAGCTATTCATCAGTAAATTCACTGATAACTGTAATCGTGCCTAATGGAATAATTTAAGGATATTTTGGGCCGACATCAATTAAGCATTTCTCTTAGATTAGATAAGAGTGTTGCAGACATCATGGTACTCATGTAATTAGTAATAAGTAATAATCAGTATGTGGGAGTGTCTAATGCTAGTATGTTACCTAGTAAGAATGTTTCTCCGTCAAGGGCAATGGTGGAGAGCCGATGAACAAGATTTAAGAGGCGCGGGTCTCGATTTTTCTCTCATTAAACCTCATTATAATAAGCTTTCCCACGAAACGAATATCTCTGGTAGTGGGACTGGTGGTATCGTGTTCTTGGTGCATGATTTTGTAAGAAGTAAGTTCTAATTGCCCGTTTAGTTTGCGGTGGAATAGACCCTAATTGCTGTTAGGAACTTATTCTCAGGAAAGAATAACTATTTCCATATGAGAAAGAATACCTATTTTTTAATTACAAAAAGAAAAAAGGAAAAAAAAAAGAAGAGGCTCTTTCTACCCTCTCCTCCCACGAATAGAAACTCCTTAGCCCCACTTCATTTAACCAAACAAAAGAGGTTTTCTCTTCTCTGGGGTTTTTTATTTTTAAAAAAAATTATTTGGGAAAAATTAGAAGCTATTGACACTTGTTCTCTGCCACGGGCTTGCCCCTTCATTGGCCTCTTGGTTCCAAAATCTACCACTAGTCGTCTCTCGCAGTTCATTTCTTTTGGCACATGGAGCTATTTGTTGCCCTCTCCATCGGTGCGTGTGGCTCACGCGCCGCCCTAGGGTGGTATCCGGTTCCAAATCTTCCTGTTTAGAGCTCATTCCTACCTCCTTCAACAAATTGAAATAGTTAAACTCTTTTGTCCAGATCTAAATCTTCCTGTTTAGAGCTCATTCCTACTTCCTTCAACAAGTTAAAATAGTTAAACTCTTTTGTTTGGAGAGGTCGTAGAATATGCTATTTTATCAGAGATGGGGAAAATGTAATTTTCATCTACTGCCTTATCGTAGTCACTAGTCATTATCATCAATGCACCATCTTTCAGCTATCCATTCATCAGATTGCATCACATACCGCCATCATTACGGCCTTTGTGTCAATGAATTATGTGACTCGATCTGTTTGGATCTATTTTCATTTTATTTGTATTTTTTTTTTTTTTTTTGTATTATAATAACTGTTTTTGGTGGTGTTTGTTGGGTTTCCTACCCTCAGCTTTTGCAATTTTTATTTTTTCTGCTTTATTGTAATGGCTCAGAAAAAAAAAAAAGTTATTAATTGTATCAATTTATAATCAAGAGTTATTTATCAACATCTTGAAGCCCCAAGTAGGTAGTTGCTTGTTTAATGAACAATCAGCCTCTTGATCAGCTGACCATGGATGATCATGAGCGAGTCCCTTGTAAAACTTTTTTTACTTTCCATCGTAAACTCCAAAATAAATCAATTAAAATCTTAGACTCCAGTTCATGTAACAGTACCAATTGAAACAAATTAAGATGGAAATTGAAGGTTAGAATATTTAACTTAGTTCTTGGCTAGCTGCTCCTTGTTTTGTAAGTATAAACTCTCCATTGACTTCTAATCTGTCCTTATTAAAGTATAAAAGAACACTTAAATAGATACACACAAAACTTTTAGAGATATACTACTTAGTATTATTTTGTCCTTCTCCTATCATTATTTACTGACGTGATAAATCCAATGGTGAATTGACAATATCACATAACTAAAGGACATAAAAAAAATACAAAGTAGCGATTTTCAAAATTTTAACTTTAATTTAACCGACTTTGGGTAAAAAGACACATTCCAATCTTATATACATATCTAGGAGGAGTTTCTCGTCCTCATAAATCCATGGTGGGTTCCTGATCAAGTGTTTGGGAGCATGGGTTTGCATGGCAATTTGGAAGAGATGCAAAATGCATCGTTGTGCTGCCCTAATTAAGTTAGAACAAAAGATATTGAAAAATGAAAGTTTATATAAAAACTAGGGGTGTGACCAAAAGATTCAAAGTTTGGAGTTTTTGAGCGTTTTAATCTAATAATTTCAAAGCACATACCTAGTATATAAGGTTTATGTACTAGTTGGAGTGACAAGTAGTGAAAAATGTGGTGTTTTGAAGCTTTTCTTTTTCTTTTCTTTTTTTTTTAAATAAAAAAAATAAAATTAGAGAAGCAGTGAGAACCCCATTGGTTGACTGAGCACTGGGTTCGATCGACCAAGCTCGAGAGATTGAGTTCCTGAGAGTAAGGGTGTACATGCAGGCGGATATTAACTGCTCGCATCTGTTATTCACACAATCCGCAAATAGCAAAAACCACTATCCACAAGTGCGGATACGGATAGCAAAAGCCACTATCCGTAAGGGCATATGTGTGTAGAATTTTTAGGGTATGCGGATGCGGATAATAAACCACATACCCTTTATATATATATTTCACTTATGAGTGTTTAATATTTAGACAATTTATGTTTTTTATGTTATGAGTTTTTAATTTGTTTATTTATTTAATAATTATTATTATTATTATTATTTTTAATGTTTGCTAGCTTGATTGTTATGCCACTTGTGGGCATGGATTACCATGAATATTTTGATGTCATATCCATCGTCTCATTTTTTTTTCTCCATTCTACAAACTTTTGGTGTTGAATTATATTTTTAAAACAAGCCCAAAAGACTAATAATTAGTCAAAACTATTTCTAAAAACATTTAAAATGGGTCAATTATCTATGCGGATAGCGGATAATAATCGCACTTAATAACTGCAATATCAGCATGGATGCAGATAATAAAAAATGATATGAATGTGAATATCTAAAAGTAAAATCCGCATTTTGCGGATGCGGGTGCGAATATCGCAAATAACCGCACGGATATCCACATGTACACTGCTACCCGAGATCCCGGTTGAAGCCTCAAACGATCATCGATCGACCGAAATATTTTACATTCCATGAACTATTACACATGCTTCCATTCATGACATTGAGCCATACGATCTTAAATACATTATGTGTATCCTGTATATTAAATTGTGTTATGCATTGTTAAAGAAAATGATATTTTATGAAAATGAATTTGAAAGAACTTGCTTTAAAAGGGGAAATTTGTTTCTGAAACAGTTTCTGTATGAGCTAGTGTGTAAGGATAAACACTTAGACATATGATCCTGTGAGTGAAGGTTAAACACTTAAACTATGACCTAAGTGAGTGGGGGTTAAAAACTCGACACATGATCCTTTGAGTGAGGTTAAACACCCCAGTGTGTTAGTGGGGGTTAAACGCTTGACATGTGATCTTGTAAGCAGGGTTAAAACACTCAACATATGATGCTGTAAGTGGGGGTTAAACACTTACATTTCTGATTTGTATAAATAATATTAATGTATACAGGAACGTGATTTAATGGGGTAAAGGCCCTTCAAGTAGAAGGCTGCCCGTCTGATTGTCTTTCACAGAAAATTTGGAACCATTTAATTCAAAGCAACAATCATTATCTATGCAGAATATGTTAATAGACAATAAATTTGCAGCCACTTGAAGGCAGTGTAAAACAGAGGAAAGTAAAAATTTGGAATTGGCTGTGAATAGGTAATCTCAAGCCATTGCCAACAGCAAACCGTGTCTTGGCCATTGAAAGGTTGCTGAATATTGAGGTTTTCCAAATCAGCCGTTATGTGAGCATTAGCTCCACTGTCGGCATACCACTGCTGATCTTCCAAGGCAGCATTATTTTGGGCAACCATTGTAGCTAGCTGAGGAGGAGGAGGAGGATGTCCCTGATATGTGTAGTCCATCCCAAGAAAGCAGCCTAAGGCCTGATGATTCTGATTTCCACAAATCTGACAAGAAGCACGGGGCTGCTGCTGAGCTTGTGATTTTCCTATTACCAAACTGAGAAGGATGTTTGTTAGTAAACATTGCCAAATTAGTAGGAGCAGGAGGGACCGAGTGGGTGTGACTGTGATTTAGCCAGAAAGTCATATCAAAGGAAATAGAACTCTCTCGAGTAGCAAAAGACAGTGAAGTAACAAACGAGGCAAATGAATTATTCAAGCCACTGATATGATGATACACGAGATTAAATCATCATCCTCAAGGGGCTTGCCAACAGCAACAAGTTGATCGGCTCATAGTTTAGCAGACTGCAAATATTCTGTAGTGATGTACAATACTGCAATATTCAAAACTAAACAAACCAATCTAATCTCTAATACATTACACATGATAACTGAGTTGGTCTACGTTGATAAGATGGAAACCGTGTGTATGGATAAAAATCATGACTTATGAAGCAGATGTTGTTCTGTTATGATAAGAAGCGGATGTGGAATGGATTGAATTGGTGATATTGTTCTGTTTTTTGGGAGTTTCGAGTGTGATGTGTTGCCCTTTCTTGGACAAAGTATTCCCTCCTTAGAGTCTCTAGCAATGTACAGATTATTGATGGTGGATAGTTAAATCACAGGCATACTGTTCTGCTGAGCAGGCAATTTGAGTGAGACTGAATCCAGAAATATGGAAGACATGGGTGCAATTGGGTGAACCAAATTATCAACTGGCATTAGTTGATTCTTGTCTCAGTCGTGAGTTTGGTAGGATTAAGGAACGTAACATCTGGTAATGTGTTGTCCTTTCTTGGATAAAGTCTTCCCTGCTTAGAGGTTCCAGCATTGTGTTCACAGAAACAGGATATTCGGCGTCAGTGTCGATGGTGTGGATAGTGAGATCATAAACAGTTGTTCTGCAGAGGGGACAATTTGAGTGAGACTGAAACCAAGTGTCTATGCAAGCAACATGGAAGGCATGGCTGCAGTTGGGTAGGCGTTTTAGCCACTGCCCTTTTTCAAACTCACCCAAGCAAACCCCGCAGTCTGTATTGCTTTGGTTGTGTTCTCCTTCATTATTCTTCTTGAACTGAGACATGGGAAGAGAATTGATGATGGAAGATCCTAGTCCCTGACTGTGAAACTGTAGGGAAGGATCATCAGGATTGGCCCCGTTCAGAGGCTGCCTTCCAACTCGGTTTCTAGAGGTCACACCCCGAAATGCACAGCAGAAACTTTTGAGTATCCTATAGTAACTGAATAGGAGAATCAATGTACAAACTGTAGCAATAAAGGGAATTTCCCATGAATTTCCCATGAATTGGAGAGGCTTATTCCTAAATAACTCTGTGAAGAAGGCCTTTTGGAATGGAGGGGTTGATTAGATGAAAGCAGCAAATAGATATGGACATGCAAGGTTTGTGTTGGTGATAATATTGAGGATACCCCATTGTATGATCCGTCAATGCGAATTCTTCAGGTATATTCTCTTCTTGTTTACTCCGACCACTGGACATAATGCATGCTTTGGCTATATAGACATGCAGGCAGATGAGAGACTCAAGGAAATCTATTCTAAGCAGCGATTCCCCAGTTGTGTTTTGTTTTGTAGTATAATTTTGTACTGATTTTTTGTTGGATTAGCAGTCTGGTTCGAAATCGCTCCTATAGTCATCTGTAAGTGTAAGATCAGCCAACATTCAGTTTTAAGTCTGCAACATACTCCAGAGTTTCATATGATATATATTGGGAATTTGGGATGACAATACAAATTCCAACAAGGCATCTGGCATTGTCAACTAACAATTGTGGTATGTTGTTTGATAGATATGGTTCATGTCCGAAATTGAGGAAGATTTTTTTGGAATTTAGCTGGTGAGACCCAAGTTCTTGCAAAGATATATGATTATGTTTTAATTTTGGCAAGAAGATGAAAAGAGTGGAAAGCATTAATTGGCATTCCGATAGATCGAGGGAGATGTAAAAGTTCATGGGCCTTACTCACTCTTAAAAGACGCCTTGAGAGGAGGGGTATCTATGGTTTATAAAGTCTACAAAACAAGGATCTCTTAGCAATGTGGGACACTTTAACACGCCCTCTCACGTGTGTCATCTTTGGCCAAACACGTGTTTAACAACGGGAGGGAAATGTTCATCACTGTCAAAGGAACCTGCTCTGATACCATGTAAAAGTTCATGGGCCTTACTCACTCTCAAAAGTCTACAAGACAAGGATCTCTTAACAATGTGGGACACTTTAACATGAGATTCGATAAAAAACTCGAGGACGAGTTCCCGTGGAGTGGAAGGGACTGATGTAGGAGTCGGCGGAGGCTCCCAAAAATTCCCCTTACTCCCAGTAAAATTCTCCCTGGATATCCTGTTGCCCACCCTCAACCATGCAAGAGGGGTCAAATATTTTCTAAGAGTACCGAGATTCACGACTCACACACACGCCGACATAAGTTTCAGACTTTCAGGTGTTCATATTATTTTTAGGTCAAATGAAGTTGAAGGAAGGAAGGTGGAAGACGACCACAAAACGCACAGTTTCAGGTGTTTAGATTATTTTTTTAAAGTTTTGAAACACTAAAAAAAACAATTGCCAACACAGAAGCGGCATCGTTTAGAGAGAGCAAACAACAGAAGCAAGAAGGGGACTTTGCAATTTATGCTTTTAATAAGCTCTTGCTTATTCAATATTGGCACTTTTTTTTTCTTTTTTTTTTTTTTTTTTTTTTTTTTTGTCTCGGTGTATAATTTTTGGGACAAATGCTGTTTGTTTTAGGGTGCGTTTGGGATTGCAGTTTTGTAGAGAAAAAGTGCGATTTTAAACCAAATTGCATAAAATTAACCGTTTGGAAATTGCGTTTTTAAAAAACTGCGATTTCAAAACGCAGAAAAATGCTTATTCAAATTGCAGGCAATAGAGTGTTTTTTTGAAAACGCAGTATTTTAAAAGGCTAAACTGCGATTTTAAAGGCCAAACTGTGATTTTGTCAAACGCTTAACTGCGTTTTTAAAAATTATTTTTTTAAATCGTACATTTTTAAATCGCACTTTTTGAAATCGCAAACTCAAACAGACTCTTACTGTGTAGGTGAAATTTTTGCCTTTGCTTGACACATGTTTTATTTTTTTGAAAAAAATTAAACTATGTATGTTGCCTAATTGATTTGTCCAAAACATAGCAAAAAGTTTATCTTTCTTAAAAAATTTCAGGTACGTAATCAAACTTTTATATTTACATTATTCTTTTAAATTAATTGTTTATGAATATATGAAGACTCGTTGAAGACAATTGACTAAATTAACATTTGAGGTAAGACAAAATAAATTGTAATTTACATTAATATGTTTTAAACAATAATTAAATTTTATTAAATTGTTTATTTATTTTGTTAGATATATTTTTAATCAGTTTTTGTTCTACTTTATTTTTTTTTATTCATAAAAAAAAGGGTAATTACCTTTTTCCCCCATGAACTACCGGCCTATGTCATTTTGTCCCCACGAACTACCACTTCGACTAAAAGAGAGCATCAAACTACTATTTTTACACACTTTGCCCCCTTCCGTCAGGAATCCTGTTAACTTGGATGATATGCTATTTTTTCCGTTAATTTTGATTTAAAGACCAAAATGCCATCTACAGTAATTAATAAAAAAAATATTAAAAAAAAAAAAAATCTGAAGGAAAAGGGGTGGCTGCCGCCCACCCCGGCCTAAGGGGTGGCCGCACGGCCTCCCCAGAACCTGGGGTGGCCGGAGCCACCTTTAGGGGTGGCTCGCGGGCCAGCCACGACCTCTACGAGCCACCCGGGCACCTGCCGCCACCCCTTTTCCTTAAGGTTTTTTTTTTATTATTTTTTTTTTATTATTAAGACAAGGGTATTTAGGTCATTTTTGAAATTGAGTTAGGGCATTTAAGTATTTGCATGAATTAGACTGACGGAAAGGGGCAAAGTGTGTAAAAATGGTAGTTTGATGCTCTCTTTTGGTCGAAGTGGTAGTTCGTGGGGACAAAATGACATAGGTCGGTAGTTCATGGGGGAAAATGTAATTACCCCTAAAAAAAATATCTTGACCCCCCTAAACCAAAATCCTTATATATATATACACATACGAGTTTCCTACAAATTTTCAAATGAGCCGAAATACTTATTGCTGGTGTATCAGTCGGGATAGCACCAAAGTACTGGTCGTTTGCTTCCAGAAAGTTGTTAGCTTATGTGGAGCCTGGTTTTGTGTCCGACTCAGTTTGCCGACCCTGTTTGACGTTGGAAGGTTACAGTTTAAATGGGTTTTTGACCCGTTTCGGTGTTTTGACCCAGTTGAGAGTCGTATTTATAATCGCTTTTGTGTTTTTAAGGTTCCATGCGAGATTGACGCTTTCTTGTATTGTTCTCAAGAAATAATGAAACCTTGGTGGATATAACCTTTAGTGGTGAACCACGTAAGTTCATATGTTTTGTAATCGCTTATTTTTATTTAAATTCTTCTCTTTTTTTTTCGCTTCTCACCGGTTATGGGAAATAGGTTTTATTTCCTAACACAAATTGTTATAAACAAACAAATTTATACAAAACTATCAATTCAAATTACATTAAATTAGAGTTATTCTGGACCAGAAGCCCAAATTACTGGGCTTCTATTATAAAAACTACGAGCCACCACCCACCAGATTTAACTTCTCCTGAAAGTCTGTAACTGAAGCAAGAAATGGACTAGTCAGATCTTAGGTGCTTATTCTGTAAAATTTGCTCCTGTCACTATCCTCAGACTGAATTCTTGATGAGCATGCAATGCAAGTAAGCGCTCTCAATGACTTCTATTATGGTTTTCTTGTCACTGAATGGGTTTCCTGTTCAACAGAAGCAAGAAGCTCCTATGCTTTGGTTTGTTCCATCTCGTTTTTATGTGCCATTCCGACACCAAAAGTTGATGATGTAGACTGAAACTCTGTTTGCTTAAGCAAATCAGGTTCATGTATAAGGCAAGAAACAAATAAGATTGACTAACAGTTTCAAAATGGATATCTTGTTTATCATCATTGGCTCCTCTTAAGAATTCGACAATGTTATCATCGTCTTTATTATAATACAGCTAATCTCTGTTAAATCACCAAACTCACTCTCTACAAGTGATGCCAAACATGTAAAATATTTAATTGAAAATTAGAGGTGAATAACGAAGACAAAGTTCAAAGGACCTTGCTATGATACTGCTGTAATTACAGTTCTAAGTGTTAAAGTGCCCCACATCTCCAAGAGATACATGACTTGCGCACTTTATAAGCTATTGACACTCCTCCTCTCTAAATACGTCTTTTGAGGATAAGTTAGACTTTTACATAATATCAGAGCAGGTTTCTTGGACGAAGATGGGGCATTTTCCCTCCCGATGTTGAACACCTGTTTGACCAAAGTTGCAGGTTTCTTGGACGAAGACAAAGTTCGAAGGACCTTGTTATGATACTGCTGTAATTACAGTTCTAAGTGTTAAAGTGTCCCGCATCTTCAAGAGATATATGACCTACACACTTTATAAGCTATTGACATCCCTCCTCTCTAAAGGCGTCTTTTGAGGATGAGTTAGACTTTTACATAATATCAGATCAGGTTTCTTGGACGAAGATGTGGCATTTTCCCTCCCAATGTTGAACACATGTTTGGCCAAAGTTGCCCTCACACGTAAGGGGGTGTGTTAAAGTGTCCCACATCGCCAAGAGATACATGACCTGAGCATTTTATAAGCTATGGACACCCCTCTTCTTTAAATGCGTCTTTTAAGGGTGAATTAGGCTCATGGACTTTTACACTAAGAGCCGTGAGTGAATCACAGTGGAAGGTTGCATAAAAGGATGTGCCTTATTACTCATTGATTCAGACACTAACATCATGCTGCATTATCTAACACCACAGTTGAATGTGTCTGTATCTCTATTAACTTCCAGTCAATATCATATATTACATAAAATGGATATCAGAACATAAATCTGGTTTTTGCTCATCCTCCTTCAGGTGTTTTACCAGAATGAAATGAAAATGTGAGATATTGAAGTACAAGGAGACAAAAAGGTTAAACCAAGTTAAAAAGCTATGTCATTCAAAAGTTCAAACCCAAAAACAAGAGTATCCCATTTACACCATCAACCACTGAAATTTGGTTCTTACAAAAGAGAAGCAAAGTTTAGTGATTTCATAGAAACCTTTGTCGCTTGCCTGCAGGGACATGATTGTTAATACTAGCAGTGGGAGTCAAAAGCCGCGAATTGTTCAAACATGAAGCAGAAGGACTACTAGCAAAATTTAATATGGATGCTGAACAAGTTTGAGAAGTCCCACGAGACATCACAGGATATGAGGATGAATTCAGTGGTTTCAGAGCCATTAAGGTTGCAGTGGCAGTAGATTTAAAATCAACATTTGCATTCTGACAACCTTCAATGGAAACAGGAGGAATTTTGAAGGGTTGCAAAGGAGGAGGATTCCGCCATCGAGGAAGCGGCCCGGCAACAATAAGTGTCTGAAGTAAAGGACCTGCTTCCATCACAGCTTGTAAAAGCTTTCCCTTTTGAGGAAGAGCTTTTCCTTTGACAAGATTATCAATTACTTCAGTAGCTGGATCAATCTTTGCCTTTCCTGAAGAGACTAGGCCTGTGGACAAACAGCCATTATACTTATGAACAAGTGGCTGATTTACAAAACCCGAATCGACCACATTAATGTTTGAGAAATCCGGGGATGAAACAGCATCACCAAAGAAAGAATCTGCTGGGGAAGAGCCATG
The DNA here is from genome assembly GCA_028654335.1 of Alnus rubra. Lineage (NCBI taxonomy): Eukaryota > Viridiplantae > Streptophyta > Magnoliopsida > Fagales > Betulaceae > Alnus > Alnus rubra. Next base: position 2,405,842 of record JAJPGS010000870.1, on the reverse strand, counting down.
CGAATGGTAGTTACATGTTTCAGACAGACTGTTTGATTCTGTAATGCCTGAGTTTGCTTTAGCAGGCATTACAAGAGGGCTTTCATCTTGAGCATGAGGGAGTAGTTTAGGCAATTCTGTTGGGCTAGAAGGAATGAGCTTGTTTAGGATCTTCTGCAGCTGATTTCTTGCTTCATCTCGTTCTTGGTATGCCATCTTTAGAAGATTAAGTAAACTCCTCACATTCTCCTTGTTCTTTCTGATTTCCTCCCTTGCTGCCATTTTAAATGACTCCAGCTCAAAAGTGGTGTCGAAAAGCTTCTGCTTCAGCTCATCAATGCTCTGACAATATTCAGAAGAGGATTGTTTCTGAGGGAGACACAACATAGCAGAGTAAAAACAAGAGAATTTTAAGGAATAATTGCAGACACAAATATAGAGACAGAGAGACAGACACACGCTGACAGATCATCAATTATGGGGCACCTACAAAATTTTTATGCAAGACATCGAAGACTTTCATCAAAAAGATTTTAGATTTGAGGGATACAAAAATCAACACCAGCCCAATGGCACCAACCTTCTTTTGAAAAATCATAGAATCTTGTTGGCAAATGTAGAGGGATTCCAAATAAATCCAACTGAGGAAAAACTAATTCAAAGTTAGGAGGAACAGTAAAATCCTAACAGAAGCCCATGAAGACTTCTTTTTGAAATTGAAGAAAAGCAACAAAAAAAAAGGGTGGGGAGGGGGGGAGAAAGAGAGTCACCATTCATAAACCTACCTCTGAAATATATAGAACTTAATACAATGAAATATCACAAGTCCCCATTGATAAAGAGACATTCTAATCCAAGTTTCAATTGAGACATGTTCTGTCCATAGATGGACAAAAAATGTTCACATTTATACAAGAAAAGGTCCTGGGTAATTAAGAAAAATTGGAAATTTTGGAAATTTCCTGAAAAATAGTTTTTGCATTTTACAACACCTTTAAATTTCCATGCCTGGCGGTATTCAAACAAAAACAAGAACACTCTGTCTGGGCAATATAAACAAAAAAAAAAAAAAAAAGGCAAAAAAGAAGAATTGAAGTTCGGAAGCCAAATAGACTTGCCAAAAACACAAAACATTTCTTCTCTGCCAAGAAGCAAAGAAAACAGCAATGAATCAGCCAAGCATGACAGATACATAAATAGTAAATTTCACATACAAGAACTAAAACATGGAATGAAAGACACCCAGAAAGAATCATGGGTAGAACAGAATTACACAGTAAACAACCATCATAGAACATACAATTCAGGTTGAAAAAGACACAGCTTTCAATGCCAAACCAAACGAGACCAGAAGAAGAAGAACAACAGAGATTGACAACACTGAGAGAACAAGAAAACAAGAGATTACCCACCTCCGGGCAACTCCACATAGAACCGAATTCCTCCATACTATCTCAAAGCCTTTGTATTTGAGAAGAAAAGGCAAAAAAGAAAATCAAGGCACTAGGGAGTTCAACGAAGGTGGATTATGACTAATTTATAGAACAAAAGAGGCATGCTATAGGAACAGGACAAAACGAGAGTGCAAGAGAACGAGCTAGCGAGCGCGAGAGAGAGAGAGAGAGAGAGAGATAGAGCGGTGGCTTTGGCATGTAGTGAGAGCCTGTCCGCGTCAAAGAAAATCAGAGAATGCCAAAACCTTCCTTATAGAAAAATTCGGAGATTCCATTTTCTACACTTTCTTTGATATTGATTTTCATTGAAAGTTTGAAACCTTTTCCCACTCTTTCAGGACCTCTGTCTCTTACTTGCAAGAATTACACACACAAACACATTCTCTCTCTCTCCTCTCTCTCTCTCCGGTGGATTTTCCTTATATACAATTTAGAAGATTTAAACGGACATATTTTCCTCCGAACAAAGACAAAAAGAAAAGAAAAAAAGGAACAGGAAAATATGGTTTACAACCTTGTACACGGCTAAAAGTAAGCTCTTCCGGTTTACGCGGTCGTATTTTAGCAAGTTTCCATTCATACCCCGTTTGGGAAAATAATTTCCCTCCGGCGGCCATTGGTTTTGAAAGGTAAGTTTTAAGTTTAGGAGTTTAGACAACATGCACCGGCAGTCTGTCATGGGCGATGGTTTCTCTTCTTTCATTGGCCGATGAAAACATGTGAACTTACACCAACACCGTCCGATCAATTTCCTGTTCAGTGTATGTTGCCACGTCATTAGATCTGTAAAAATTTAAAATCTAATGTGAATCATAAATAGAATCTTCTCAATTTTGGTCTATAGCGAAAATCTTTTATTGATATTTGTTCCCTTTTTGGGAATAATATGCGAATTTTCCCGTTAATATGAAATGACACTTTCATCCCCACCAAGAAAAAAAAAGGGTTGAGATGATCACTGATATAACGTGGTGTTATTGGCTTTTGATGGGAGCCAATTAGATAGTGTATGGAAATGTAGACCGTCTCTTCCTAAAGACTAAAGTAGTTTTTCAACCATTGGATTATTATATTCAAATGCTATAAAATATAGTTGTGCTTAAAATTTTTTGTATTTTTTTTTCTTCTTATTATTATTCATTTATGATGGACCCAATTTATTAGATTAGATTATCTTCCAAGGGCTGTGCTAGATTGCGTTGTGAACTGCCCAAGAAAACTGAAACCAACCATCTAATGGTTGACTTATTACTGATTATTCTTATTCTTAATTCCGACTCAAATTATTTGTTTGAATTTGAGAGTATTCGGGCACGTGATTGTAAAAGACCATTTATGAGATCTACTTGATTGGATAAGTGTCTGGACAGTCCAATTTTTATTTGGTTAAGTGGGGTTTCATAAGTGGTATCTCACAATCACCTGTCCGAATTCTCTTAAATTCAGACAAATAATTTGAAAAGATTCTAATCCATACTTGGCAAGAGCATATTTGTACTATTTTTCAACTCCTAGGTTCCTACTTCAGGCTGAAATGAGGGGGTAAAAAAATTAAATTACATTTGAAAAAAAAAAAAAAAAACTTTAGGTACGAGCATTGTGCATCTCCAAACCAAACTGTGACAGTAAAATTAATGTTAGAATATTAATTAAATTTTATTTTTATCTTTTATCGTTTTAAATTTTATCTCAACCGGCCAGTGTTGTTTTTGTTTTTGTTATTTTTTTTAAGTTTTTGTTTTGTTGTTACCCTTTGCAGCCTGTCCTGGTACATTTTAGATAAAAACTGGACTGAAATTGTTATTTTTATATCAGAATATGCACTCTTTTATCTCTTCTAGTGGAACTCATGTGTAAAGAGAGATTTTTACTGCCGTAGTCTTTTTAAGGAATCTTTATACCCCTAATCACTGTCACTAGCCATTTTGGTCTCATATTATAATGAACAATTTATTTGTTAAAAAAAAAATGATATTTGAAAAAATGTTTAAATATTTCATTATTAAGCCTCATTTTTTTTAGGGAGGATTTGAGTCCGCATGTAAGCGAAAGTCTTATAATATTAATTAAATTAAATTATTTATATTCGCTCTGATCCATCCAATAAGAGTATTTGTTACGATTAATACATGATCGACCCAAAAATTAAAGGGAAAAGATAAAATTATTTAAAAAAAAAAAAAAAAAAACCCTTCTTATACACCCACACGTACCCACGTTCTTACATAAGATGGGTCCATGTGATGTGAGTCTCGCCCAATATGAAAGGATAAGTACAATATCCAAAATCAAAGTGCTCTTTTAATCTCATAATCGGTACAAATCTACAAGTCACAAAACTCAAAGAAGCAAACAAAATTCATTTTTTTTATTTATATTATGAAGCATAAAACCTTGTTCTGATAGAATCAATGAACATGGGTGATGAATTCCCTTGGAAAACCAGAAGATTTCTTCTTTATATATAATTCCCGACAAGCGGTTTCGGCACTCTTCAAATATATATATTTTTTTTGTAGTAATAATATTTTATATATATATATATATTGAAGCATAATAACATGACCGCCGCGACATATAAAGACCATACTACTTCGAGCTTGGTCATTGGATCAATCAATAATGATGTTTGAATTCATTGTTAATTATGTAATTATTCCTTTGCTAGAAACTGTTAGGGTTGAAGTAGCATGCATGTGTTACACAACTAGGCGGTGAGTCTGTGTTCCCACTGCATTATTATTATTATTATATTTTCTATAGTTTTTTTTTTAATGCAATTAAATATTTAAATATGTGGGTTCGCTTTTAACTAGGAAGCAGACAAATTCGCTAAATATAAAAATACCTCATTAATTTACGACAAAAGCTACTAAATTGAAAATAAAATAAAATTAAGGTTCTCTTAATTATTCAATGTATGTAGGCGGCTTATACTACGTGCGTAAGTGTATGGCTAATGGCTATGCCTAATTATTTTATCTTTGCTTTTTATAAGTTCGTTAGCAGTTGAGTTGACTCTTCCCTTCTTTCACTTCGGTGTGGAAGTTAAGAGGCCATCGAGGGCCATGCGTTAATTTATGTTTAAAGTATTGTTATAATGAAAATTAGTTTTTTTTTTTTTTTAAATAAAAAATAAAAAATAAAAATAAAAATTGTAAGTGCTTATTCAATAATTGATTCAAATTGTATCATCAACAAGTTGTATGAAAGTCGTATAAGAATTTATTAAATAACATTGATTTTTTGCTTATTGCTTCGATTTCCCAACTTCATATAAGGTTGATAAAATTAAACTGACTATATTAGGTTAAATACACATATTTTGGGTAAAAAAAAATAATACTCTTTACACCTATTTATTATACTCATTTCATATTGGTAGATGTTAGCTGTTATAAGTGGCTATGATCATTTCCTTTTTTTTTTTTTTTTTGGGTTAAACACTTTATTGGTACTTATGGTTGGGAAACTTAATTTTTTGCTCCATGTGCTTTCATTTGTATCACGAATGGTACCTATGGTTTAGGAAAAGATGGAATTGGTACCTCCGTTAGTTTTTTGGTCCAAAAACTAACGATTTGATACGTGTCAACTCCAAGGATTAGACACGTGTCATAATGTAAAAAAATTAAAAAAAACATAAAATAAAAATCTTTCAAAATTAATAAAAATTGAAAATAATAAAACTTTTTTCTTAAAAAAAAAAGTATTTAAAAACTTTAAAAAAAATTGGAAAAAAAAAAAAGGGGTGCCAAACCACCCCCAAGGGCCAAAGAGAAAAATTAAAATTAAAATTAAGCGGGTTTGGCCCTTGGAAGTCGCTCCCAAACCGGCCATGAGGGTGGCTGGCCATCCCCATGGTGGCCAAAGGGATGGTTCAGCTCTTCTCTTCTTCTTCTTATTTTTTTCAATTTTTTTTAAAAAAAATTTGAGTACTTTTTTTTAAAGTTTTATTTTTTTCAATTTTTATTAACTTTTAAAGTTTTTTATTTTCTGTTTTTTAATTTTTTACATTATGACACGTGTCTACTCTCAGAACTTGACACGTGTTCAATTGTTATTTTTTGGACGGAAAAACTAACGAAGGTACCAATTTCGTCTTTTTCCAAACTACATATATCATATGTGATACGAATGAAAGCACATGAGGCAAAAAATAAAGTTTACAAACCACAAATACCAATACGGTGTTTAACCCTTTTTTTTTTTAAGATGTGCTATACATTCTCCTGAACATTTCCTTCTCTCATCCTCTCACTTTTGAAAATCACCATTAGATTTGTGGAACTCATATGAGGGACCACATGGACCCTATAGATCTAATGGTGATTCAAAAGTGGGAGAATAAGAGAATGACAGAAGGAGGAAATGAATCATTTATTTTCTTCTTTTTTTGAAGTAGCGGACATAAAAAGCTACTTAAAACACATTACGTTAGCAGTGTTAAATGAATGTGATAAATGAGTCTGAAGAGTTACATTACTCTTTTGGATATATATATATATATATATGCTAAAGTAGTTTCTAGCATGAAAAAAAAAAATCCAGGATATATATATTTATGGCTCGTTTGGTTTGCGGAATAGACCCTGGGAATAGAATGACTATTCCATAGGAATAGTCATTCTTATGTTTGGTATGGGTCTATTCCTTGGAATACCTATTCCCATTGGAATACGCATTCCCTTATGAAGAGGAATACATATTCCTCTAAAAAATTAGAAGAATAGCTATTCCAATGGGAATAGACTAGATTTTCCAAAAAAAACACAATTCTTTTTTATTCTCTTTCAGTTTTTTTTTTTTTCAAAAAAAAAAAAAAAAAAGGTGAAAAATCGAAACCCCCCCCCCCCCTTAACAGTGGCTGGCCGAGGCCACTCCCTGTATATTTCATGGGTGGCCGACCACCAATTGTGGTGGTCGGCCACCCTATAGTTTTTAATTTTTATTTTATTTTATTTTAATTTTTTAATTTAAGTTTTTATTTTTATTATTTATTATTTTTAAAATTTATATAATGTGGGGATATTTTAGTAATTTTGATTGTATTCCAATTAATGTATATTAGTTGTTACCAAACTAAAGATTAAGAATAACCATTCCATTCCATCGGCTTCTATTCCTTTTCCTAATGGAATAGTCATTTCGCAAACCAAACGAGGCCTAAAGAGTAATACATATCATACCCATCATCACTTGATTTTTTTTTTTATTATTATTATAACAAGGGTTGATGTGTGTGTGTATATATATATATATATATAACATCAATATGTATATATATAACACCAATATGCATGTATACGTTAAACATTATTTTGGTTAGGAATAGGTGTGTCTTACATTAATATCTTTGACATCTTTAAAATGAAAGTGTATACATAAAACATTTTATATTTCCAATTTCTAATATTTGTCTCTTATAATAATTTTTTGTTTCTAATTGTTAGAATATACTTGTAAGAGTTTATAATAATTATAAGTATAAGTGATTAATATAACATATTTAGAATAAGATTTTGAGTTAGGTAGTACTGTCTATATATGTACTTAGCTATGCTATTCCTCAAATATTAATCTTCCCAACTAGTAATCTCAAAATCAATGTTCCTTTTTTCAATTAAAACTAATGTTTAATTATCTAACGAACATATATAAATCTACCTTGATTAACACCACTTCGTTGTAACAACCATATTTAAGTGAAATCACTTTAGAAGACAGTGATCGAAGTAGTACTACTCATGCATATTCATGAAGAAACATATATATAACTTAAAAAAAAAAAAAAAAAGCTAAATAATAACTATAATTAATGACCTAAGAACCACCTTAATTTATGGTCTATATATATAATCATTTTCAGAAACAATTTTTTTTTTTTGTCTTTTTCTAATCTTTCTTCGTTTTCAAACTAGTCGGCATTATAGTTTACACAGCATGAATGTTCTTGGGGAGGATACATAGCCTAAAAAGCCTATTAGAATGAAATTGCTATTCAGACGCGTTATAGGGTTATTATAGTAACTTTACTGGATCAAACTTTGAAGAATAGTCCCAAAAAGTGGAGACCAGTTCCCCTTTTACCTCCTAAGCTCCCCCAACGGGTAACGACTTTACCTGTCAAACTAATAATCATGTAAAATCGTGAAAGACATTTAAATATAATTATATTAAAAAGTAAAGAAAAAAGAAAAATCAGGCACTTCCTCCACATAATTAGAGGCAGACACGTGTCATCAAACAGTTAGAGAATCTAATCTTTCTCTAAGCACTTTTCATAATACTAATCAATAATAATAATAAAAAATATAATAACTCTCGATAGTAAATGAACATGTCTTTATCATAAGGTGGGCTTAAGAACTATTGCAAGCAAGCTTACGAGATAATTGTCCTCTTCCCGCAATCGCACATGGGCAATTAGGTACGAGTCACGTGGGGGCCATCAGGAGCGCGACACGTGTACGAGGGCAAAGAAAATCTAATCGAGAGATCGAGAAGTCATCACACACGTGCCTCTCGGCGCGTCGACCGTGCGGCGTAACACATGCCTAGCTAGTAGGTAGGCTACACGTGCCTTTCGCTAGGGCCTAGGAGGCTAGGATAGCAGTCCACGAACGGGAAATATTGTCAAGAGATCGGATAGGGCAGGGAGGCCAGGGTTTGGATCTTCCGCACCATTCATGCATTTCATGGCCTTTCTGTTCGAGTTGAATTTGACTGAGCATGCACCGGAGGAGACACAACATGTAGCAATATTCTACGTCGGACTGCGATGCTTTTTACTGTTTATTTTAACGTTCGAGAAGACTGTTTCATCGTTAATATTCTTCAATTCGGTTTTTGATACCGGCCGCTGGCAAAATGACAAATTTTTAATTTGTTCTTCTTTCAAACAGTGGTTATATATAACTATACATTAATTCTAAGATTCTTTGATTCTCATCCCTTCCTTAATAAACCTCTAATTAACCTATTTCTGCTACCTTTAGCAGCAGTAACTAGCCTCGATCCACAGTTGTGGTCTTTTTTTTTTTCCGGGGGAATCCTTACTATGCTCTCTGATTAATTTTTTTTTTTTTTTTTTTATAACGGGCTACTTCGTGTACCTATATATGTCGAGCAATTAAGTGCAAAACGCTATCTTCACACAAATCGGGTAAGACGCACTCCGACTTTGTTTGTTGATGCATGTACAGTAGAAATATGTTTTATGGGTTTCTTTGGCATTTGGAAATGATTAAGACGAAGAAAAGATGGCCCTTGTACGCGCTTTCTTTCCAGCAATGTGGATGAGGAAATTGCGAATAGCTAGCAATTTGGTGCATGTCAAATAGTTGGGCAGAATAGTGACGAATTAAGTTGATGTCAATTTGGATGCTGCATCCTATTAGTGCGGGTCCGTCGATCAGGGCATTTTGTGGTTACAGAGTGACGAAAAGAGCTATATATACAGAAGGTTTGGCATAGACTCCACATATTTATCTAATTAATTGAACATAAACGAACAGAGTAATGATCGAGGGGACAAAAAGCATCAACCCTGTAAGCTAGAAAATAACATGTGTAAGTAGGGGTCCTCACCAAGCCTCAATTGCCAGGCTCCATCCACTTATATTAATTAAGGGCAATGGTTCCCCACTACCCGGGGAATTTACTTGCGTTAAAAAGCCACTCGAAATGATCACCGAATAGCAGGTTAAGAATATACGGTTGCAGATACGTACACCACATGTACGTCCGCCCGCCTATTTCATATTATATTATTATATATTATATACATTTTTTTATCTAATATATTTACAAGTTAACCACCACTCCCCCACCTACCATCTCTTCCTCTCTCCACAACCACAACCAAGACCACACCCTCCTTTGCCGACACAACAAGAAGTAGTCCCTCCTCCTCAGCCAATTTCCCCAATTCCATTCTTAATTCTACACCTTAACACGGACGAATTGGGCCGGTATAGGCCATGCCTCCCCCCTCATATTTAAATAAGAACAAAAAAATTAGATAAAAAATAAAAATTTAATTTATTGGCCTCTACCAATAAATTTTTTTGGCCCTTATGCCCATAAGAGTTTTTAGTCCCTCCTCCTCGGCCAATTTTCCTAATTCCATTCTTAATTCTACACCTTAACACGGACAAATTTAGAGAGGGCCGGTATAGGCCATGCCCCCCTCCCCCCTTCATATTTAAATAAGAACAAAAAATTTAGATAAAAAATAAAAATTTAATTTATTGGCCTCTACCAATAAATTTTTTTGGCCTTTATGCCTATAAGAATTTTTAGTTCCATCCCTGCCTTAACACCATGACCACTCTATTAATAATTCCTAGCAAAGAAGAACATGAACAAGAATAAAAGCTCAAGTTTTCACACCTCTCTCTCTCTCTCTCTCTCTCTCTCGTAACAACCAAGCGCACCCAACAATTTCCAATCTCTATCTACATCCGGCCCCCGAGCGACCCAGATGTCCACACCTCTCTATCCCCGCTACTAACCATGTTTCCAAGGCAAAAACCAAAGTGAAGCTAACAATGACATCAATGACATAAAGATTATAATTTGGGCGCTTGAGATTTCAAGCAAGGTCATCATCAAGTTTTTAAAGAAGCCATGTGAAAGGCTAAGTTTGAAATCACGGGATAAATGAATGAAACCTATAAAAAAGAAATACCCATTTCTTAGGGGCAGATACGGTCAGTCTCCGCCCTCGTTTATAATAAGCGTTGTTCCTAAAATCACCCATGCTGGGGGCGAATACAGAGCTGAGATAAGGATGAAATCCATCCGTAGGGGACCGTGCTCAGCCTTATATGTATATTTTTTTTTTTTTTTACTGAGGGGAAAAAAAGAGGTAAGAGGGGTACGGTGCATGATGGGTACTCTACTCACAATCATAAAAAAAATCCTGAGAAGTATATATTCAACTCATCTTATAGAATGGATTAAAATTAAAAATTAAAAATTAAATAAAAATAAAACTGATGTTATAGAATCCGATCCGACATGCACCATCCTACCACAACATGAGTGTAGCAGAATTCAAACCCAATCGATTGCTAGAAACAATCCAGATAGCTAGGTGAAGATGCCAAACCTATTCTAAGCATCTAATTAATTAAGTAGATAGCATCATTGATAAGTATGGATCATTGGATACTTTAATCAAACTTATCACACACCAATCCATTTTTTGGCTCAAAAGTAAGCATCCCATTTTCAATACACATTTGACCAAATTATAAAAGACGGTTGGTTTGTTCGGACTGAACTGTTGGATTCTATCTCAATCCCCCATGTCTTTATTAAAGCAACAACAAAGTTTGAACAGGGCTCCAAAATGCTCCCTTTGTTGTAGGAAAGCCCCATCTACATTAATGCTTTACGGTGGAGTTTGGTGCAGGAGTCGGTGTGTCTGCAAATTAAGAGAGAAAAAAGAAAAGAAAAGAAAAAGAACTTATTAGCTTTGGTGTTGGCTCCTCCTTTTGAGATACGACTTTTTTCTCAAACTACTTTTCCGTCTAGATACACTACAAAAAGTGATCCAAATATAAAAGAATTTCCATAGAGTTCATCTACTTCAGAAAGTGAGCGGATTGCTTAAGATATGTTCAGACAGGTGAGTTTCATAAACCTCTCCCAACGATTCAAGCTCGTAGCAAAATTGCTAAAACTCTCTATCCATAAACAAGACATTCATTCGATTAGAAAAGCCATCATGGTTTGAAGATCAGACAGAATTTGTAGCTAGAAAAAGTCAAATCAGATCCCTCTCAAAGATATCATTGGTTGCTAGCTATAACAATGATGGAAGTGGGTGGCTGCTTGGTTAAAGCTAATTCGTTGCCTGAGAATATTCATGAGCTTTCAGCATGATCGAGCGTGGACCGCCTGTTTACCATAATTAAGAAAACGAGTGATGGGAGATCAGAAATAGGAACCAACCAAGTTGTTTGAATGGGTGATACTTGAACTTTATAATTAAGAAGATATCTAGTGGAGAAATAATTCAAAATGGCTGGGAAAATGAGGAAGACTATATATATATGAAGAACATCCATGTCAAGGAAAGATGGTGCACGGCAAAATGCATGGAAAGGAAAGAAAAATGTCTACATGAGCTTTTTGGTTAAGAAAACTTAGGACCGAAAATTAGGCTCGTTTGAGTGTACGATTTTTTGAAAAATTGTGAATATCGAGAGAATTTATTTTTTGAAATTATGTTTTGATGGTTTAGAAAACTTAAGATAAAATTAAAAAAAGTTGAATAAAATTTAAGTAGAATTTGATATTTGAAAAACAGTATTTAAAAATGTTTCTCATCCAACCATGCCCTAATCTCATTATTACATTCAAAGGAAAAATTAAATAAACTAGTTAAAATAGAAAACAAGGAACTCACCTCAATTGTTATAATAAGTGTCGTTAGATTTCTCATTATGTTTTTGAAAAGGTTGAGGTCTGAGTTTGACTTATCAGACAGAAGAAATCATGAGGTTTGGGATTGTAGATCTAGTTTGACAAGCTTCTTCTTTTTTTTTCCTTTTCTTTTTTCTTTTTTCTTTTTTTTTTCTTTTGAAGCAATTTACTTTTTAGCAAGAGAGTAAAAGTTTCGACAAACAATTCTAAACACAAAATACTTACAACTGGTAGAATATAAATTAAATAATTCAATTCACTCATTGCTATCAATTTAATATTTTAAAATGATGTTCCGTTTGTTTCAACGTAAAATGGTTTCCGTCGTAAAATGATTTCAGGGAAGTCATTTTTCTGGAAAATATTTTTCGGTGTTTGGTGCGTACGAAAAATCACAAATATTTTTAATATTTTTATTCAATCATATTAACCTATAAAAATAATTTTTATTCAAAACATATAAATATTAATGAAAATTAATATAAAAATTATTGAAAACGAGATTCCATCACTGACCAATAGGATTTCGGCCACTTTTACCGAATTTCGTCATTCCGGCTACTATAGCCGGAATCTAAGATAAATGCCGGAATCCGAACAGTTTCGTCGGAATTTGGGTTGGCCGGATTCCAGCGAAAAATTACCGGATTCCGGCATACTGGCCAGAATCCGGCCGTTCTTCCTGATCCGTCCGGCCATTCTGGCCGGGATGTTCTAACCAATCCGGCTAGATGACCGAAATACAGTTCCCGAAATCTAGGCTGACCGGATTCCGACGACAATGGCCGGATTCTGTCGCCGGATTCCAGCGACATTGCCCGGATGTTGTCGAATTTCGGTAGTGGCAAGATTTCGATGATGGTCGACTACTTGAAGTGAAGGTCGACTATATCGTTTAATAGGGGTCGAATGCATCTGACGTCTTCAGAAAATGATTTACACTTTTAAAAAGCGTAAATCAATTTCCTAAATTTACTAAGCATTTCTGGTCAAACAGAAATCATTTTCCTGTTGACTATTATTTTCGCCCCTACCAAACATCGAAAAAATGCCAAAATCATTTTCCATAAATCATTTTACGCCGAAACAAATGAAGCATAAGTAATAATTTAATATGATATCAGAGTCAGAAAGTAATTCCAAAATTCATCTTAAATTCATAAATTCCTATCAACTTATCTTTTTAGGATAAGTGGTGATCTATAAACAACAACTATTTTTACTTTTATATCATATCAAAACACTTTTTCAACTTAAAAAACAAAAAAGCACTCCATCTAAAATGTTTTATCAAACGAACCCTATCTTCAATACTTTGGACAAGGGAAAATGAGAGATCGATTGAAGGATACTCATCTTCTATTCCACTCATATACTATTAAGCTGATGTGGCAATATCTATTAGCCCTTAAATCAATCTTTATTAAAAATAAAATTCAAGAGTAGGCAGCAGTCCAGTAATCTGAAAGTGTGATAGAAAATAAGAATTTAGAATTTATTCCCTCAAAGAATTCCAACCTGAAGCAGTCCAAGTGACCAAGTCATACAGAGAGACATGATTAGTGGAAAAGATGTTGGGCCTGGACCACAGACACTTGTTGGGCTAAACCTTTTCCATTTTCTTTCTGGCTTTCACTCAAAGCAGGCCAGTCTGGATATAGAATAGCTTTAGGTCAATTTTGGCCGTGAGCCAAAATGAAGAACAAAGATTCGAGTATTGGTGAGGTCCACCATTATGAGCCCATTTAAAGATTTTTTTTTTTTTTTTTCTGAAGTAAAATGAAGAATAAAATAATTTAAAAGATGAGATCTATTAATCATAATTCCAGAACCCATCTCAAAAGAGTACCTTTTTTATTTTATTTTTTATTATTATTATTTTATTTTTTCTGACCTACACTTCGAGTTTTCTGTTTTCACATTCCAAGGAAAAAGACAAACTTAAAGTACAATAAAAAGTTTCTAAAATGCTAAAATTGGCAGATTTTGTAGTTTCAAAACGTATTATTTTAAAAAAAAATTGTTATTTAATATATATCTATTATATTGGGTTGATATGGCAGTGTCTAACCATTAGATCTTTTTTTTTTTAAACAAGAATTGATGTGTCAAATCTAGTTGGGTACTGCTACATCAACCCAGAGGTATGAGAATGGGATGGAGGGAGCAATGCTATGGACCATTTTTTATCCTCTTTTTATTCTTCAAAGTTGATATATGACCTTTAAAATTACTATTGAATTTTGGATGGATTATTATTGGATTGTAATCCAATTATGATTTTAAAGGTCATATCAACTTTAAAATGATAAAAAAAGAATAAAAAAATAGTCTCTACCATTACTCAGGATGGAGGTATGCTAAATAGCATTTGTATTTTAAAAAAATAAAAAATAGATTCGAAAACATGATTTGAAACGCGATTATTAAAAACATGGTCAAACATTTGGTAAAATTGCCGTTTTAGCATTTAAAATCGTACATTTTTAAAAATGCACTCTATTGCATGCGATAATTATAAGTGTGATTAAGGGTGCGTTTAGGATTGTGATTTTATGGACAAAAAGTGCGATTTTAAACTAAATCGCAGAAAATGAATCGTTTGAAAATTGTGTTTTTAAAATTTACGATTTGAAAACGTAGAAAACTGCATTTTCAAATCACAAACAATGAGGTTTTTTTTTTTAACATTTAATTTTAAAGACTAAATTACGATTTTGTCAAATGCTTAATTGGGTTTTTAAAACTCACATTTTCAAATCAAACATTTTAAAATCACTATTTTTAAATCATACTTTTTAAAATTACAAACTCAAATAGTCTCTAACATTCACAACGCTACCTCCATTATGCAGTCTATTATTGTCATTTAATAATTAAGAAAAAGAAGGAACATGTGCCAACCTTATCGGGGCACGATGGCAATATTTGAGGTTACAGAGTATGAGACTTGTAACCAAATGCGAAAACATTTTAGCTCCAAATTTAATAAACCCATATAGACTCTTATGTACACAATAAAACAAAATAGATTAATGAGCATGTTATTGGGTGTAAGAATATTAATTAAATTATTAAATTTGTCATCTTTTATTAATTTAAGCTTTTAGTATAACCGGTAATCTAATATATGCTCCATTTGTTTCGACGTAAAATGTTTTTTGAAAAATGTTTCCGGCATTTTTTAGTGTTTGGTGAGGGCGAAAATAATGGTCAACGGAAATCATTTTCAGTTTGACCGTAAAAGCCTCTTTAATTTTTAAAAAACGATTTACAGTTTTTAAAACCGTAAATCGTTTTCCAGATTTATAGTCTTCATTTTTACACGCACATTTGTGGGAATGCGCTACTATCGGGCATTTGACTTGTTGGTAATTCGAATCTACTGCAAAGGTGTAGTTGGATTGTGGCAATGGTCGGCCGCCGAAATTCGGCGACGTTCGGCAGCCATCGTCGGATTCTGGCTGTATTGCAAATTTGGTCGAAATCTAGCTCACTGGAATCCGACGACAGCGACTAGACGTTGCCTGATTCCATTTTTCACTGTTGGGGATTTTTTTTCGTGCATGCCAAACGCCGAAAAATATTCTCAAAAAAAATTATTTTTTTGAAAAATAATTTCGTCGAAAATATTTTACAACAAAAATCATTTTACGTCGAAACAAACGGAGCAATATATAGTATCAGAGTATAGATATTGAGATCAGTTGAGTATGTTAGAACATAGAATTTCCATATAGGTTTGATCATTTCCTTACCGAGAAGGATATACATTTTCTGTGAAAAATGGGAATTTGGTTACCCTAATAATAGGAATTTGATCACATTTGAAATAATTCAAACCATTTATAAAGCTTTATAAATCGAGTATTGTACACAATCAAATCAAGCAAAAAGAGAAAAAATTCAGCCCTTAGCGAAATGGAATTGGATTTTAGGCAATAAATATAAGAGAACTTCTATGGAGCTTACGGCCTACCTGTCCTAACAAATGGGCAGGCTGCCAAGACCTGTTCAAGCATGTAGATTTTATAAGAACTCTATCATATTTATTGTCTGAATTTATAACGATCCGATAAAAAAAATCGTTAAGAGATCTATATGCCATTTCTTCCGCTTATCTCTTTAATTTTTCATTTTATTATGAAAATCTTTTAGAGCAGTCATGTAAGAGCTCTGAGTTTTAGAAGATAAAAAAGTAAAAAAAGTTTGAGAGTTTGTATTGTCACCACTTACCGCAATAGGACATGTATGCCCGGAATAGGACATGTATGTATGTGATGATAGGTATATCACATATCACATGTGAATGAGTTGTAAACAGGTTGGGATCCTAATCTGATCATTAATATTTTTTTCCAAGATCCAAACAAAAACTTGATTAGAAGAATTTGATGGATAAATCAAGCCGTCAATAATAAAATATCAAGAAGATAACATTAAAAAAAGAAAAAAGAAAAAAAAAAGAGAAAGGGCAAGGAAGAGAGACAGTTGTCAGACATTGTTTATATTAATGGTTGGCAATTGATCCTAAATATTCTGGGACAAGATAAATACAACTACTAATCATGATTATCTTAACCATGGATTCATGTCAGGACGTGTTATTATATACACCATTAGCATGGAAAATGCTCATACATCTCATGTGGTCAGTTACGGCATATATATATATATATATATATATATATATATATATATATATATATATATATGCTTTGAGATTCAAATGCAAACACCAAGTCCACCATCCCCCACATCACCTACTGAATTTTCAATTACTCCTAACAACTCATTTTAGCTTTTTAATCCAATTAATAAATAGAGCTTACACTGTTTTTGCAGAAAATAAAAATTATTAGAACATGACGATGTCGGATAAATATTGCAGCTAGAGCTATAAAATACAGGCCTATGTCTTATTATTATTATTATTTTTTTTTTTTTATTATTTTTTTTGTAGTTGGTTCAATTGGACAACATCAACAAGATGACGTTGTAATTAACTTGTAAGCTCATAAATTATTATTTTTTTTAAAAAAAAAGGTGAAGTATAGTTTAGAATTTTATTTTTCTTTTTCTTTATTTTTGATAGTTTTCACTTCATTAACTCTTCGTGTAATTACATATACAATTTGAATAATCACTAAAATTTATAATAAATTTGACCCAAGATGTCAAAATCAATTAAAATATGCTCTCCAGCTATTGTAAAGGAGAAAACAGGTAAGAGTCTGTTCGGCCCCATGATTTTGCTAGTCAAATACCCGTTTTTAAACAAAATCATGAAAAGTATATTGTTTAAGAGTGTTCGAAAAAAAATTACGGTTTAAAAATGCCGTAGAAAAATTCATCTTTTCATGCAATAGACAAAGGTGTATGTCTTTAAAAACGCATTATTTTAATTTTTAAAGGCATCTTCGAATAGCATTTTTGTATAAATTTTACTAAAAAATTATATTTTCATTTAACAACATTTAAAAATTAAGATTTTTTTTAAAATTGTATGTTTTAAAACCATTAAATCTAACGTACACTCAATTTGATGAGTTTTGGCAATCCAAACCTACCATTGGAAGAGTTCTTTTTTTTGGTAATTTTCACTCAACATTTGAATAAGTTATCGAGGTGGGGGACTTGAGTTATGCACGTGAAGGAACAATAAAAAGTAACGTGACCTGAAACAGTTTTGACTATATATAATTTGTTTGTCTCTTTCTTTTGGGTTGTCTAGAGAGAGAACAAATTTTCATTCCCCAAAGCATATATATATGCCAAGGATTTATAATAACGCAAATGGTAGTGAGCTTGAGCCCTTTTTATAATTATTGAGAAGATGCTCACCTCAAACCAAGTTGATATTATGAGAAATAGAAGCATTCGATCATTTCACGGTTAAAATTAATTTTAAATGACGTGGTAATATAAAATAAAAAATTGACCCATGTAGTCACAAGGTAACCTAGGCCGTAAGTCACCATACTCAGTTATTGGTGAGTGGGTCAGCTTGTAACCCATAGTTATTGATTTGATTTATGAAGGGATTCAGTGTGAAGCTATTTAAAGATACTCGGATTGGTTGGTTGATAGGTTGGGCACCGGGTTTATAGGCCCGACACAGATAAATACTGACATGATAAAATCTCATCTATTTAATTTGAAAATAACAATTAAAATTTTAGAAATCTACAAAATATAGTATTTTAAAAAATCTACAAGATAGTATTTTTAAAACGCTAAAAGGATCACGATCCCTTTAATTCGTCCAAGTTGAAGCCACATTAAATCCCTTTAAAAATGAACAAAAGTTACATTCTCAGTTTGACCATTAGATGAAACTTGAAAGGTATTGTAAGGGACTTCCAAGATGAACTTTGTTTTAAGTGGCTGAAATCAAGTGGTTAAAATGACATTCACTATAGCAATACCATAGGACCTAACACACCACATCATCCCCTGAGCCATGATATCATCGTCTCTTCATGATCTCCACTAAACGAATTAAGGATATATACTCAAGTGATGATCAATTGTTCACGATAATGAAGCCACCAGAACTAACCACGGAGGTCTACATCACAGCCGCATAAACAATCCAATGGTCGGTCAAGCAGAGCCACAGCAAACAATCATTGGTGGACCCACCACCACACCCCATTTCGGTCGGTGATTAGAATTTCTTAACTATGCGATCATCCGTCCACGTGGCAAGCCTAGAACAGAACGGAGGCCCGGCCTAAAACCTTTTAGTGACAAGGAAAAGGAGCCTTTTTTTTTTTTTTTTCTCGTTGAAAACAAGCTGTTACCGGGTAGAAACCGGCTATTCCGGTTTTCCAAAAGGCCGTTAACCTTAGCCCTTCCTGTATATAAACTACCTCCATGTAAGCTAGAAAGGAAGAAGAAAGAAGCAAGAAAAAGCTAGTGCAATTTGGATATATTTCGGAAGCTCTAGGATTTCGAGTCTAAATTGACATTTTAGAAAATGCCGATTTCCCAAATTGCCATTGGAAGCCCGGCCGAGTTTGGCGATTTCGGGACTCTCAAAGCCGCCCTGGCTGAGTTCATCTCAGTGCTCATTTTTGTGTTTGCCGGTGAAGGCTCTGGGGTGGCTTTCAGTAAGGCCCTGACTGACCCATTTTTTGTTTCCAACTCCTTTGGAGCCTAAGTCGTAGTTTTGTTTCTTTCTTTTTTGTAGCAATTTGAATTGAGATAATTAACTGAGAAACTAAACTGATCAAATGTTGAATCGATGAATGTTTTGGCAGACAAGCTGACTGATAATGGCTCGACAACGCCAGCCGGCCTTGTAGCCGCAGCTTTGGCTCATGGTTTTGGACTGTTCGTGGCAGTGTCAATCGGTGCAAACATTTCCGGCGGGCACGTGAATCCTGCTGTTACATTCGGTGCCTTCCTCGGCGGGCACATCACACTCATTAGGGGTTTTTTGTACTGGATCGCCCAGCTTCTTGGATCTGTGGTTGCCTGCTTGCTTCTTAAGTTTTCTACCGGTGGACTGGTACGTAAGGCATTAATCACGGATCAATATATCTGCACAACTTTCAATATATTTTGTTAGATTTTGATTTTTGTTTGAATCAATTTGATGCAGGAAACACCCGCGTTCTCTCTATCTTCTGATGTGACTGTATGGAATGCGTTAGTGTTTGAGATTGTGATGACATTTGGGTTGGTCTACACCGTTTACGCCACAGCCGTGGACCCAAAGAAGGGTAACATAGGCATAATTGCACCCATTGCAATTGGTTTGATAGTGGGCGCCAACATTTTAGCCGGCGGTGCCTTTGACGGTGCATCCATGAACCCAGCAGTTTCCTTCGGCCCTGCTGTGGTCAGTTGGTCATGGGACAACCACTGGGTCTACTGGGTCGGCCCACTCATTGGTTCCGCCATCGCCGCCGTCGTCTACGAGCTCTTCTTCATCAGCCCAAACACCCATGAGCCACTCCCCGCTACAGATTTCTAAGCCATAAAGATCTCTCTCTTTCTCTTTCTCTTTCTCTTTTCTCGGTTTTGCAAAAGGGTTTCTTTTGGTTTCAGCTGTGGGTGTTTCGGTGTACGTTGTTTGTACCTTGCTGTTGTTAATCGTTGATTCTTGTGTAAGTTGAAACTGTCTTGTATTCCTGCAATCATTTTGATCAGTAATGTCCATCTGTGCTCAGTTTAAGAATTTCCCTCTTTGTCCTTTCGAGTTTTTAAAAAGTTTTAGGTGTAAAGGGGTACCCACTACCCAGTATATGCCCACCACCACTTGGAAAAAAACAAATAATTTGGTGGGTTTTAGTAGTCTGGATCACTTTAAAAAAAAAAAAAAAAAATTGCAATTTTAGCGGCATATTCCTTAGGTGCCATTCTTCCCTATAATTCATAATATAATGAGCAATGATTGGATCAGAACTCGTTAAAAAAAAAAAAAAAAAGAAGTTAATTTTTACTACTACGTTATTTTAATTGTATGTGATCGAATAACGGTCTACTAAATAACATTTATTAAACTCTCTAATGTAATGTATCAAATAAGAAAGAAGATTTTAAATTTCCTCGGCAGCACTCTCAACTACCCCAAAAATGCCCAGCTCACTGGTTTGGCTTCCAGCCACGACACAAGCACTCTCTAGAGTCAATGCCAGTTGTCCCTCATCTATTTCAAGGATATACAAATGAACTCACATGCCTGAGAGAATATGGGACCTTCAAAGGAGGCGAAGCAAAGCTATAATGCATAGAGCTATCTATGATTGGAATAGGGATTATAATACATCATAGAGATCATATGAATAAAAAAGGGCAGCCCCAGCCCGAATATTTTCTTGAGAACTATTGAACTATTACAAAAACGATTATTGCCTAAACAAGAGACGTACTACGATATGAAGTATTCTACATTGGTTAAATACAATTTTAACCATGTATATATAAGCTCTTAGACACTCTCCCTATGCAAGCCAATTTTTAAAAGAGAATTCTACTTAAAGTTTGTATCAACATGAAAGTACAAACTAAGCATATGAACTGTTGATAAAGGAGGGTTTAGCAGGAAAAGGAAAAAGGTTGTAGACAGAGGAAGTCTAATTGAAAGACAGGGCAGGCAGACTATCTTGCTGGACATATGATGTATACCGCCATACAGGTCCCTAGCGAGAAGAAGAAGAAACAGTTAAAGTAGACTTGACAAACCCGTTCAAAATAAACTTACCTTTATAATTTTATACCTTATAATATCTATATGAAGGGTGTTTTTTTTAGTCAGTTGCCAAATAGCGAGCTGTCATTCCACCTAAAAACTAATTAATGTTAAGGGAGACAAACTCAAGTATTTTATGGACCTTAATATCGCGCCCAACCGGCCTGTTTTTAGAGCGGTTGCAGGGAGCGGCATTGTGTGCCAACAATCCCTACCTCACAATGACGCTCCCACTACTCGATCCCATAATTTCTTAGCTCTGATACTATTTGTTGGACCTAAGCTACCATTCCACCTAAAACCAATTAGTACGTTAAGAGAGCCAAACTCAAATCTTTTATGGACCTCGACATCGCTCCCAACGGGTCTGTTTTTAGAGCGGAAGCACGGAGCGCCATTGTGTCCCAACAACAGTAAGCAAGGGGATAATGACAAATGACAGAAAATGTCTCTTCCCTTGCACTTTACAAGAAAATCTTATCAAACCTACAGAAGTCTAAAAAGGCCCCAGGGGCGGGGGGGCAGGGTGGGGGGGGTCAACATAAGCATAAAAGAAGAGACCCATGATCACAATGAGAATCCTAAATTTGTTTATTCTAAAAGTCCAGCTACAAAAGTAATTAGATTGCCATGCTACACTCCCATTACCATGCAACAGACTCCAGCATAGCACTATGACACTAGAATACATGCTCCCAACATAAAAAATTTCCAATATTGACACACAAATTTACTCATATATCATCAAGTAAACATTTGAATAAAAAATAATGGTAATGGGCATCTAAAATTTGTTCAAAGTCAAATAAATTGAGGGAGCTGCATATGCAGTCTGACTTTTCACTATTAAAAAGTAGTGAATCAAGGAAGAAAGACATTACAAGAATACATATGAAGCCCATGTACATGGCATACAGCATCTGAGGTTTCAAGCTCCCGAGCTACCATTAAGTGGCAACCAACTACTAACCATATCTGAAAGAGCACCAACCTTCAAATTTTCTTCTTTTTATGGTGTTTTCCGAGTTTTGACCTCCGTTGCTTAAACATATGCAGGTAAAGCTTTAAACCTAGGAAAGGGTAGCAGAGAAGAAGAACCTGAAAAAGAAAATTCAACTAAATTTCAGAAAGGTAAACAACTAACTTACAAAAATGAAGATTGAAAGAGAAGTCAGGGCATTGTAGCATATGGAAAGAAGGAAAACACCAATTTCCCTTGGCTACACTATATCTGTGATGCAGATATGGTGAACACCAGAACCATCGTTTAGTGAAAACCATAGGAAAGAATAAAAGGAGAAAATTAGAGAGAGAGAACTGCGAATGTTTGCCAAACTACCTCACAGGACAACCTGGAATATTATGGTAAATGTTCTTGGAAAGAACTGGAATCCAAGAGATTAATCAATGTGTTCAAAAAGTTAGACGTTCCAAAATGGTTTTAAACTTCCCGACTTTTTCTCCTAAGAAACTTCCATGTCAGAAAAGCATTCTATATCAAAGTGATGTGATCTTATCCTTAAGTTAGGAGTGGCATTGGAGCAGGTTTAGGAGGAGCAACTCAAAAGCCAAAAAAAAAAAAAAAAACATTATATGACACCGATTTTGAAATTCCCAACCAGTTCCTGCCTAACAAATGGCTAAATATTCCTTAAATCAGCCCGAGTATATGATACGTTCAGAATTTTAGAGCTTACGTGGCAGTACCAAATCCCCCAAGTCAGCAGTGAATAAGGAATATAATCTCCATATATTATTTCCCTAAGTGTTTTAACTAATAAGAAATGTATTTTCCATTAGTTTATTTCATTTCTAGTTATTTTTGTTATGGGTGTATGCAGCTAGAAGGGTAATCCTGGTATTTGGGTATTATGGTTAGTGATCTGGCAGTATAGAGTTCTAGAACCTGCTCTTGGTATGATAGGTGCTATTTATGCTTTCCTTTATTTACGCATTTCTGTTGCTACGTGTGTATGGGAGAGAAGGGAATATTTGGGTTGTTAGAACATAAGCTGAGGTGCCATTCTGTTGGATCTACCACCCGAATGGAAGTCTATAAAAGGAAGGGTCAGTAGGTAGGTGAGGTAAGAAGAAATCTATGAGCTACTATTGACTAGGAGACGAGCTTCTCGAATGCTCTCATTTTCCCTGTATTTCTGCATTTCGTCAGTAATTTCAGTAAAGCTTTCATCAACTTTTCCTTTATTTCCCTTTAAAACTCTAAAAAAAACCCTAAAACCCAGTTTCACCCACCACAATTGGTATCAGAGCCCTCTCGGTTCTACCCATTATTCTCCCTTATATCCAATATTTTTTTTGTTTTCCCCCGTCGTGTTTTGCAATGGCCGACGGAACCCGCCTCCACCTGCTTGCCGAATCTGTCAAAGAATGCCAAGACGCCCTTGCCCGTCAAACCTCTCACAACACCTCTGTTCAGACTCAGCTCACGGAGGTCACTGATATGCTCCGTACCCTACTCACTACCCGCCCAAACCCTGAAGCTCCCCCTTTGTTGGACGGTTTTGATGGCCGCCGACAACCTAGCTTGAATATCAGGGATGACCGTGATGCTCGGGAGGGTCATCGGGATTTCCGGGATGAGGATGATCCAGATCTCCTTCATGATGATCGACGTATTCAGGGCCGCACCTTGCAGCTGGATTTTCCACACTTTGATGGTGACAATCCGTCCGGTTGGTCGTATAAGGTCAACCAATTCTTCGACTACTACCAGACACCATTGTATCAACGTGTTCGCATGGCCTCTTTTCACATGGAGGGCGAGGCATTGGTCTGGTTTCAAGATGCCGATGAAGCAGGCCAATTTCCGACGTGGGACGCCTTCTTACAGGCCCTGCTCACTCGTTTTGGTCCTGTGTATGAGGACCCTATGGAATCTCTCGTGAAGCTTCGGCAAACAACCACCGTAACTGAGTACACTTCTCAGTTTGAGGCTCTCTCCAACCGTCTTCGGGGTATCTCGGACAAAAATCGCCTCAGTTGTTTCCTGAGTGGCTTAAAAGATGAAATTCGTCTTCCCTTGCGCATGCTGAACCCAGTCACTCTGGCTGCGGCTTTCGGTCTCGCTAAGCTCCAAGAGTACATTTTGAGTACTCGTCGTTCTTCTCGTCCGACTACGGCTTCTTATAATTTTAGTAAGTCCCTTCCTTGGTCTTCACCGGGTAGTTCTTCGACCCCTGCCAGCTCTTCCTCTTTGCCTTTGCAACAGTCTGCTTCTGCGTTTCCTATTCAAAAACTCTTTCCGGCTCAGATGAAGGAAAGACGAGACAATGGGCTTTGTTATAATTGCGACGAGAAGTGGAACTCAGCCCATAAGTGTAAGTCCCCTAAGCTGTATCTCATGCAGGGCGGTGAGCCCTTTACTGATGAAAAATTGGATGAACTTTCTTGCGACGATTCGGTGGATGGAAGTGATCCTCAGGCCGATCCTATTGTCACAGAAGTAACCGACCCTGAAATCTCTCTTCATGCGATTGCGGGCACGGTCAATCCAAATACCATGCGTTTGATTGGGTGGATTAAGCACCAGCGTGTTGTCGTCCTGTTCGACTCGGGCAGCACTCACAATTTTTTGGATCCAACCATCCTTCCCAAGCTCTTCCTCCCTATTGATACCGCTGTACAGCTCCAGGTACGAGTAGCAAATGGTGCTCGAGTGACCAGTGCAGGTCGTTGTTACTCTGTTTCTCTTAAAATTCAGGGCCATCTTTTCACGGCAGATTTTTATGTCCTTCCCTTGGGAGGTTGCGATGTGGTTTTGGGAGTGAAATGGCTGCGAACCTTGGGTCCCGTACTTCGGGATTTTCAGCTCATGACCATGGCTTTTAATCAAGCCTCGCATTGTGTCACACTACAGGGCTTACACCCTTCGGGTTTCACCTTGGAAGATGGTGATCGTTTTCTTAAGCCCTTTGCCTCCAACATTAAGGAATTTTTTCTTCAATTGGGTCCCTCGCAACCTTCTGGCTCTCCGGGTTCTTCCTTGGCTCGGACTTCCGAGCCCTTGGTTGTTGCGCTCCAGTCTCTATTATCATATTTTGGGTCTGTTTTCGATGAGCCGGCTGGCCTCCCTTAACCTCGGTCACAGGATCATCAGATTATTCTCCATGATTCAAAACCAGTGAATGTTCGGCCATATCGGTATCCTTATTTCCAGAAGACAGGGATTGAGAAAATTGTCAAAGAATTATTGGCTTCCGGGGTAATTCGTCCAAGCCTTAGCCCTTTTTCTTCGCCGGTTCTACTAGTCCGCAAGGTTGATGGCAGCTGGCGCCTCTGTGTGGATTACCGAGCTTTGAACCATGCCACGATCAAAGACAAATACCCCATTCCGGTAATAGATGAACTCCTTGACGAGTTGTTTGGTGCTCGAGTTTTTTCCAAATTGGATTTACATTCTGGCTATCACCAGATTCGTGTTCGGCCGGAAGACATTCCAAAGACCACGTTTCGCACCCATGAAGGCCATTACGAGTTTCTCGTAATGCCCTTTGGCTTAACCAACGCTCCTGCAACTTTCCAGGAGCTCATGAATGAGGTTTTTAAGCCATTCCTGCGTCGCTTTGTGTTGGTATTTTTTGACGACATTTTGGTTTACAGCACCGATTTGTCCACTCACATCCTGCATTTACGTTTGGATTTGGAGGTTCTCCACTCCAATCAACTCTATGCCAAACGTTCCAAATGTTGCTTTGGCGTGACTGAAATTGAGTATCTGGGCCATCTCATTTCTAGTCATGGAGTCCGTACAGATCCTTCCAAACTCGCCTCTATGACCAACTGGCCAATTCCTCGCAACATCAAATCTCTTAGGGGATTCTTGGGACTTGCCGGTTGCTACCGGAAGTTCATTCGGGGTTATGGTATCCTGGCTGCCCCTTTGACGGCACTCCTTAAGAAAAACGCTTTCACTTGGACGAATGATGCCACGGATGCTTTCAATCGGCTCAAGACAGCTGTTACTACCCCTCCGGTATTACGCCTTCCCGATTTTACTAAAGCTTTCACCATTGAATGCGACGCTAGTGGGACAGGGTTGGGTGCAGTTTTGATGCAAGAAGGCCGTCCAATTGCTTTCTTTAGTCAGGCGTTAAAAGGACAATCTCTGTTACTCTCAACCTATGAGAAGGAGCTTCTCTCCCTGGTCTCTGCAGTCCAGAAATGGCAGCCCTATTTACTAGGACACCCTTTCAAGGTTAAAACTGATCAGCAGTCCTTGAAATACTTGTTGGATCAGCAGGCTGCCACTATTCCTCAACAACGCTGGATTTCTAAATTAATGGGGTATGACTTCTCGATCGAGTACAAATAAGGCAAGGATAACAGGGTTGCGGATGCCTTGTCTCGCCAATTTGAGGCTTCTTCCGATTCAACTGAATTGTCCTTGTCCTTGATCTCTTTTCCCACTCCCAGTTGGGTGGCTGAGCTTAAGGCCTCTTATGCAACTGACGCCGAATCTCAGTCTCTCTTGTTGGCTCTCCAACAGAACCTTCCGGCTCCTCTTGGTTTCTCCCTCCAACAAGGCTTACTCCTGAAGAAGGGTCGCATTTGGGTGGTGCGTAATTCTCCTTTTCAACACCAGCTTTTGGAATTCATCCACTCCAATCCGACTGCTGGCCATTCGGGGTTCCACAAATGCCTTCACCGTGCCAAGACTGATTTTTTTTGGAAGGGCATGCGCTCGTACATTAAAAAATTCATCCAAGAGTGTTCGGTTTGTCAGGTCAGCAAGCCTGAAACTCTTCATCCTCCGGGTTTGTTGCACCCCCTGCCGGTTCCTAGCAGGGTCTGGTCCGATATTTCGATGGATTTCATCGAAGGATTACCTATCTCCCATGGGTTTTTTGTAATTCTTGTGGTGATTGACAGGCTCACCAAATATGGGCATTTTCTGGCCCTTTCTCACCCCTATACCGCTACCAAGGTTGCTAAGGTTTTTTTGGCTCATGTCTTGAAACTTCATGGTATGCCCAACACCATCGTTTCCGACAGAGACCCAGTTTTCACTTCCTCTTTTTGGCGAGAACTCTTTCATCTTCAAGGGACTTCTCTGGCATTTAGTTCCGCATACCACCCCCAGTCGGATGGTCAGACAGAGGCTCTTAACAAGTGTGTCGAGACATACCTAAGATGCTACTCTTCAACCAAGCCTCGGGAATGGTCTTCTTGGCTTCCGTTGGCTGAATGGTGGTACAATACCAACCACCATTCCTCCACGGGTCTCACTCCTTTTGAAGCTCTCTATAGATATCCTCCTCCAGCACTACTCTCTTATGTTCCTGGAACCACTGCTAATCTGGCCGTGGATAATATCCTTACAGATCGGAATTCCACTTTTAACCTCCTCAAAGAACAGCTTCACAAGACCCAACACCGCATGAAGTCCCAGGCGGATAAGAAGCGTACTGAGAGAGTTTTTCAAGTTGGAGATTGGGTCTATTTACGCCTCCAACCATATCGCCACAAAACTTTGGCTGCTCGGAAGAATTTAAAGCTTTCTCCTCGTTTCTTTGGCCCATTTCAAGTGCTTCAGAAAATGGGATCTGTCGCTTATAAGCTTGATTTACCGGCTACTGCTCGCCTTCACCCCGTGTTCCATGTGTCGTGTCTCAAGCCCAAATTGGGACAACACGTGATTCCTATTCCCACACTTCCTCCTGTGGATGCCCGGGGTGAAATCCAGCCTGAACCTGAGTTGGTGGTGGAGAGTCGCATGACACAACACCGTGGCCTGACAAAATATTATTTGAATGGCTGAATAATTTAGCCTTGAGTTTTGTGTATTATATAGACTTTACAAGGATGCTATACATGGAAAGGAAATATGGTCCTGCATGATTCTAGCCCTATACATGTAAACTATAATCTGTCAAATATATACGCTAACTATACAAAATAATAAATGGAGAAATAAGGAAACAATCGTGGGCTAAAAAATAAGGAAAC
Organism: Alnus rubra; assembly: GCA_028654335.1. Classification (NCBI taxonomy): domain Eukaryota; kingdom Viridiplantae; phylum Streptophyta; class Magnoliopsida; order Fagales; family Betulaceae; genus Alnus; species Alnus rubra. The sequence continues at coordinate 2,377,804 of JAJPGS010000870.1, read as the reverse complement.
ACGAAACAATTATGGACAGTTGTGTGCTGTCCATTGACAGCCCCCCTCAAATTGATGCAGGGTGATCAACAAGCATCAATTTGCTACTTAGGAAGCAATGTCGATGACGAGTGAGAGCCTTGGTGAAGATATCAGCAATTTGTAGATCAGTGAAAATATGTGGAAGAGTGATAATACGAGCTTCAAAGGCTTCCCGGATAGAGTGGACAGTCCACTTCAATATGCTTGGTGCGCTCGTGATAGACAGGATTGGCCGTGATCTGAATAGCACTGGTATTATCGGCATGTAAAGGTGTAGGATCAGTCTCAGAAAAATCTAACTCAGCAAGCAAACCGCGAAGCCAAATAATTTCTAAACAAGCAAGAGACATTGCGCGGTACTCAGATTCCGTAGATGACTTAGAGACTCTGTCTTGCTTCTTACTTTTCCAGGAGATCAAGGCATCACCTAAGAACACACACCAACCAGTGATGGAGCGACGAGTATCCGCACAACCAGCCCAATCAACATCACTATAAGCGGCAAGACGAGTAGAATTGCTAGCAGGGAAGAATAAGCCACAGGCAGAAGTACCGTGAACATAGCGTATGATCCTACGGACAGCAGTCAAATGTAGATGATGGGGAGTCTGAAGGAACTAGCTGACTTGCTGGACAGCAAAAGAAATGTCCGGTCTAGTAATGATGAGATAAACGAGGCTACCCACCAACTTCTGGTATAAACTGGGATCAGCAAGTAAGTCGCCCTCCTCTTTGCGAAGCTTGACATGTAATTCCATGGGAGAATCAACAGAAGGAGCCTCTTGAAGACCAGTTGTAGCCACCAAGTCACTGGCATACTTATGTTGATTGAGGGAAATGCCGGAGGGACCACGATGCACCTCAAGACCAAGAAAATATGTGAGAGACCCAAGATCTTTCATATGAAAGGACTCCGAGAGATGAGTTTTGAGCTGGTCAAGTAAAGTGGAATCGGAACCAGTGATCACAATATCATCAACATAAACCAATAGAAGAACAATACCCATGTCGGATTTCCGAAGAAACAAGGAAGTGTCATACTTGCTCTGCTTGAATGAAAATTGTAATAAAGTGGTGCGGAATTTATCAAACTAGGCCCTCGAAGCCTGTTTGAGACCATAAAGAGAGCGACAAAGCTTACACACATGTGAAGTCGGAGAGGGAAACAATCCTGGAGGTGGCTTCATATAAATACACTCTTTAAGATCCCCATGAAGAAAAGCATTTTTGACATCCATCTAATGCAGGGGCAATCACTGGAAGCAGCAAGGGCGAGAATCGTACAAATAGTAGTCATTTTAGCCACTGGAGCAAAGGTCTCTTCATAATTGACACCATAGTCCTGATTATTCCCAAGAGCAACAAGCCGAGCTTTGTAACGGTCCAAACTTCCATCAGATCGAACTTTGACTGAGTAAACCCATTTGCATCCCAGAGGCACAATAGTAGGAGGACAAGGCTCAATGTCCCAGGTGTGATTGGCCTCTAGAGCGACAATTTCTTCCTGCATAGCGTGTCGCCAACAATCATGCTTGGCAGCATGTGAGTAGCAGGTGGGGATATCAAAATTGGCCAATGTAGCCGTAAGAGCTGAATAGAATTGCCAGAACTGGAAGAAGGAAATCCATACCTATCCGGAGTGACAGACACTCGAGAAGAGCGACGAACCAAAGGCACAGGAGACGCTGCCACTGACTGAATCTGGAGCGTGGTAGGATCAAATACCGGGTGAGCCACCGGAAGAGACTGTGGGCGGGAGCGTCTTGTATACACAATACCTGGTTTAAATCGAGAACTGACGGGAGGAAGATCTGAGAGCTGCTCCTCAAAGGAGGGAAGAACCACAGTAGAAGATGATGGCAGAGAAGAAACAGGAAAGAAATGTTGGTTTTCAAAGAAAATAACATTCCTAGAAATGCGAGTACGATGTAAGATAGGATCATAGTAAACAAATCCCTTTTGACACACTATATCCCAAGAAAGCACATCGGACAGATTGAGCAGATAATTTATGTCGCTCATGAGGAGGTAAATGAATAAAACATACACAACCAAAAGTACGAAGGTTATCATAACTAGGTTGCTTAGCAAATAAGCGGAAATAGGGAGACTCCATATGTAGAACTTGAGAAGGGAAACGATTAATCAAGTGAGTAGCAGTTTTCATAGCCTCTACCCAAAACATGGACGGAACAGAGGATTCTAACAAGAGAGTACGTACCACATCAAGGAGATGACGATTTTTGCGTTCGGCTACTCCATTTTGTTGAGGAGTAGATGGACATGAACGTTGATGAAGAATACCCTTAGATGCCAAGAAAGCCTGAAACTCAGTAGACAAATATTCACCACCAGAATCGGTGCGTAATGTCTTAATAGAAGAAGAAAATTGATTGGCAACATACACAAAAAAACTCAGTGAAAGTACGAAAGACCTCAGATTTAGAGTGAAGAAAGTAGACCCAAGTAAATCTGCTATGATCATCAATGAAAGTCACATAGTATTTAAATTTTTCATGTGAACTCACTGGGGAAGGGCCCTAAACATCACTATGGATAAGGTCAAAGCAGTGAGATGCCCGACTAGCATGCAAAGGGAAGGGAAGAATTTTGCTTTTACCAAGTTTGCAAGAAGCACACTTAAGAGAGAAAGAATAACGGTTTTTATTACCAAGTAAACCAGAGTTCAATACATGGGATACGATCTGAGTATTGGGATAGCCCAAACGACGATGCCACACCATACTAAGATCGGAAACATTATTACAAGCAAAAGACTTAATAGAAGAAACTAGAATAGGCAAAAATAGTGGAAACAAGCGCCCCACTTTAGGTCCCTTCGCGATCTGCTCCCCCGTTACCTGGTCCTGCACAACACAACCTTCACCAGAAAATTTAACATCACAATTGTTTTCAGCTATTGGCAAGGAACTGTCATTGGCAGTCTGAATAACAGATTGACCATCATAGGGCCGAACATGACGCAAAGAGGTGTGAGTAGGAGTCATGTGATTAGAAGCTGCCGAGTCCACGTACCAGAGTTGAGGGGAATGGTTACCTTGAAAACCCATTGCTGATAAGGCCGAAATGAGAATCTGTTGCACCATTGCTGGAGTGCAGTAATCTGGTGCAGGAGGGGCAGGAACAGAGGACGCATCTGAAGGAGAGACAAGAGCGGCAGGAGGCGTGGCAAGAACCGAAGTCTGAAATGCTTGGGCCGGACGATTTTGGGGACGAATACGACATTCTTTGATAATGTGACCCTTCTTGCAATAAGAACATAATTTTTTAGGACAATTGGCAGCAATATGCCCAGATGCCTTGCAACAGAAACACTGCAAGGTTCGAGAATGCATAGGTGGTCCACGTCCTTGGGCAAAGAAGGCTACAGTTGCAGGCCCAGAACTGCCATGAGATTGCTCCAAAATAGATTGAGTACTAAGACATTGTTCTTCGCGAAGTAACTCACCAAAACAAACATCAAGAGAGGGAACAAGAGATCGATTCAGTAAAGAGGAGCGAACAGATTCATATTCTGGACGAAGTTTCATAAGAAACTGATCACACTAGGTAGTGGCGTGAAGAGTCTGAATAGTGGAAAGGGCAGCAACAGGAACTTTCGCGATAACCAAGGCTACATATTCGTGCCAAAGAGTCAAAAATGCCGAGTAATAGTCTTGGATGGAAAGACTACCATGCTGAAACATGGCAATTGCATGTTCTAACTGAAAGCGACGAGCATCATTATCCTGATGATAAACTTTCTTCAAATAAGCCCACATGGATTGAGCAGAGCAATGAGGCCGCAAGTGGGTGACAATATGAGACTCCACTGAACCAAGAAGCCAGGACATGATACGTGCATCAAGCACAGCCCATGACGGAGAAGACCCGTCAGTTTTAGATTTTTCAGAAGTGGATGATGGTTCAACATCCGTGCCATCAATATGACCCCAAAAAGCTTTGCCCTTGAGAAAAAATTCAAACTGAAATGCCCAAGAAGCATAATTGGTGCCTGTAAACTTAACACACATAGGAGCAGAATCCATAGAGGATAAATAGAACCCAAGACAAATCAAAGGGCCCAAAAACAACTGTGTTGTAATGGAGAGAAGTCAAAAAAGAACAAACCAAAGGAGAGGATTGCCGAGAAATCCACCGAGAGTGACAGAATGCACCGCCACATAGAAGTGACTGAGAAAAAACCACCAATACCTCAAACAGAGGCTGCCGAAAAACACCAACACAAGCTGCAGAAGACTGTTCCGAGAGACTTGGGCCAAGAGGATTGTGCCGAGAGTGACAGACCACTGTGCGGTGAGTACCCAAACCAGCGAAACACCAGAACCACCAAGGGGAGACTGCACCGACACCACAAGACCACACAGACTAGTCCGATAGACTCAGACCAGACCCAACGAGGAGAAAAAAAAAATCAAGGGTACACCACAAACCTGACCGAAATCCACCAGCGTCACGTCCGAAACCGAGAAGAAGAAGAAAAATGCAGGGAAATGAAAACTTAGCAATTGGGCTCTGATACCATGACAAAATATTATTTGAATGGCTGAATAATCTAGCCTTGAGTTCTGTGTATTATATAGACTTTACAAGGATGCTATACATGGAAAGGAAATATGGTCCTGCATGATTCTAGCCCTATACATGTAAACTATAATCTGTCAAATATATACGCTAACTATACAAAATAATAAATGGAGAAATAAGGAAATAATCGTGGGCTAAAAATAAGGAAACACGAAACAATTATGGACAATTGTGTGCTGTCCATTGACATGGCCGTCCAGTCACTGAGTTGCGGATTCACTGGAAAGGGACTGCTCCAGAAGAGGATACTTGGGAAAAAGCTTGGAAGCTTCGCGCTCAGTTCCCGCACCTTGTGGGCAAGGTGCTTTGAGAGGGAAGCCTTGTTATGGGTGTATGCAGCTAGAAGGGTAATCCTGGTATTTGGGTATTATGGTTAGTGATCTGGCAGTATAGAGTTCTAGAACCTGCTCTTGGTATGATAGGTGTTATTTATGCTTTCCTTTATTTACGCATTTCTGTTGCTACGTGTGTATGGGAGAGAAGGGAATATTTGGGTTGTTAGAATATAAGCTGAGGTGGCCATTCTGTTGGATCTACCACCCAAATGGAAGTCTATAAAAGGAAGGGTCAGTAGGTAGGTGAGGTAAGAAGAAATCTATGAGCTGCTATTGACTAGGAGACAAGCTTCTCAAATGCTCTCATTTTCCCTGTATTTCTGCATTTCGTCAGTAATTTCAGTAAAGCTTTCATCAACTTTTCCTTTATTTCCCTTTAAAACTCTAAAAAAACCCCTAAAACCCAGTTTCACCCACCACAATTTTCCTGCATAATGTAATGACAGCTAGACCTAATGGTTATGTCTTATGACCTAGTCGTCTTCTATATAAGTGTAACCCTAATCAATAAAGAAGCATGCTGAATAATATGAAAACCTAAAACCTTTGTTAGTATCTTGGAGGTCACGACTCCCTCAAAGTAGCCATTGGAGATCACGGCTTTCTCGAAATAGCCTTTATCCATTTTTTTTTTGTTCTTTTTATTATTTGATTGCATCAAGTGGTATCAGAGCCAGGTTGATTGTTTTCTACAACAATCTCTGATCCACACCATCACCGTGTCTTCCCGATTTTTCCAAAATGAAGAAGAACGAGCAAGGTGGGAAAAGCTACGGTCAAAATTCCTCACGTGGAAAGAGGAATCGAGCAAACGGATAGAGGAGATTAGGAAAAGAATTGAAAGCTTTTCTCTACCACGCACCTCTTCGACAAGCCAATCCCATAACGGGAGAGTCCAACGCAGTTTCTGTTGGTACGGATTTTATGCCCCATATAATCAATGTTTTGGCTACCGAGGACTTCATGATGCCGCCTGATTTTTCTGGAGATATTTCAAGCCCAAATGGTCGTGTTGTCAAGGAAGGAGTTGCTGGAATTCTTGTAGCAACTAGTCTAGTGTAGTTTACCATCAATAGCAGGGTTCTACCTAGCAACCAGCTTGAGCCGAAACCAAAGAAGCTGAAGAATGGGTCCAGAAGGCCGAGAGAGTTCCTGTCTCTCTATCCAGAAGGGGCTGAAAATATCAAGGGGGTGTTGCAGTAGAATGTGAAGAAGAAAGAAGAAGAGAGGAAGCACGTGTTGGAAGAGCATGGAGTAATGTTTACAAAACCAGAACTAAAACAAAATGAGAAGGAGAAAGAAGAGCAGGGCGTGATTTTTGCTTGGTTCAGGAAGAGAAAGAAGGAACAAAAAGAAGAAGCCGAACGTGTATATGGTAATATAATTCCATCCCCTTTTGCTAATCGCCGGTTGTTTGTTTTAAAGCAGCCTGTAGGTGTTGTTGGTGCAATTGAGCCCCAGAACTTACCCTTGGCTCATATCCTTGACCGTACGATTGAAGAGTATTTTTTTCATAAGGGTAATTCGGTTGGCTGCTATCATGGGGATCTTAATGCATTGAGGGATGATATGATGGAACTGAAGCCAACACTTCTTGCTGGGGTTCCTCAAGTTTTTGAAAAAGTGCAGGAAGGTATAAAAAATAGGTGGCCGGCTAGATGATGCAATCAAATAATAAAAAGAACAAAAGAAAAGGGATACGGGCTACTTCGAGAGAGTCGTGATCTCCAATGGCTACTTCGAGGGAGCCGTGACCTTCAAGATACCAACAAAGGTTCTAGGTTTTCATAATATTCAGCATGATATTTTATTGATTAGGGTTACACTTATATAGAAGATGGCTAGGTCATAAGACATAACTATTAGGTCTAGCCGTCATAACATAATGCAGGAAAATAAACTAAGAAGGAAATAAACTAATAGAAAATACATTCCTTATTAGTTGAAACACTTAGGGAAATAATATATGAAGATTGTACTCCTTATTCACTGCTGTTTTGGGGATTCGGTACTGCCACGTGGGCTGCCACGTAAGCCATAAAATTCTGAAAGTATCATCCCTCTCCCCTAACATCTTCCTTGTCCCCAAGGAAGAATTCTGGTTTTTTAAAAATTACTCCATGCTCTTCCAACCTTTACTTCATCTCTTCTTACCTTTGCTTCATCTCTTCTTCTTTCTTCTTCACAATCTGCTGCAGCACTCCCTTAATATTTTCGGCCCCTTCTCGATAGAGAGACAGGAACTCTCTTGGCCTGCTGAACCCATTCTTCAGCTTCATTGGTTTTAGCTCAAGCTGGTTGCTAGGTGAACCCTATTGTTGATGCCAAACTGCACTAGACTAGCTACTACAAGAATTCCAGCAACTCGTTCCTTGACAATACAACCATCCGGGCTTGAAATATCCCCAGAAAAATCAGGCGGCATCATGACGTCCTCAGTAGCCTTAACATTGATTATATGGGGCATAAAATTCATACCAACAGAACCTGCGTTTGACTCTCCCGTTATGGGCAAAGATTGGCTTGTCGGAGAGGTGCGTGGTGGATAAAAGCTTTCAATTCTTTTCCTGATCTCCTCCATCCGTTTGCTTGATTCCTCTTTCCACGCGAGGAATTCTGACCATAGCTTTTCCCACCTTGCTCGTTCTTCTTCATTCCGGAAAAATCGGGAAGACATGGTGATGATGTGGATCGGAGATTGTTGTAGAAAACAATCAACCTAGCTCTGATACCACTTGATGCAATCAAATAATAAAAAGAACAAAAGAAAAGGGATATGGACTACTTCGAGAAAGCCATGATCTCCAATGGCTACTTCGAAGGAGTCATGACCTCCAAGATACCAACAAAGGTTCTAGGTTTTCATAATATTCAGCATGATATTTTATTGATTAGGGTTACACTTATATAGAAGATGGCTAGGTCATAAGACATAACCATTAGGTCTAACCGTCATAACATAATGCAGAAAAATAAACTAAGAAGGAAATAAATTAATGAAAAATACATTTCTTATTAGCTAAAACACTTAGGAAAATAATATATGGAGATTCTACTCCTTATTCACTACTGTCTTGGGGATTCGGTATTGCCACATGTGCCGCCACGTAAGCTCTAAAATTCTAAACATATCACTGCGGCTAATAATTTCAGAAGGTGCACCCTTGAGCGTTGAGGTGGAAGAATTACTGAGGGTTACTAGTTGTGCCTTTGTAGTCACAGGCTATGGGTGGACAGAAACTTGCGGACCAACAACTCTTGGCTTTCCTGATGAGATGTGCATGATTGGTACGGTTGGTCCTGTTGGTGTGTACAATGAGCTATGCCTGGAGGAGGTTCTGGAGTTCTTCCTTGGGGACAAGGAAGATGTTAGGGGAGAGGAATGATACGTTCAGAATTTAGGACTTACGTAGCAATACCGAATCCCCAAGACAGCAGTCAATAAGGAATATAATCTCCATATATTATTTCTTTAAGTGTTTTAACTAATAAGGAATGTATTTTCCATTAGTTTATTTCCTTTCTAATTATTTTCCTGCATAATGTAATGACGGATAGACCTAATGGTTATGTCTTATGACCTAATTGTCTTCTTTATAAGTGTAACCTTAATCAATAAAGAAGCATGTTGAATATTATGAAAACCTAGAACCTTTGTTGGTATCTTGGAGGTCACGGCTCCCTCGAAGTAGCCATTGGAGATCACGGCTCCCTCGAAGTAGCCATTGGAGATCACGGCTCTCTCGAAGTAGCCTTTATCCCTTTTTATTTGTTCTTTTTATTATTTGATTGCATCAGTATGAGCTAGAACACAGCTTAGCCAAGTAATCGATGTATTACATGATAAAGAAAAAAAAAATGCAAGGTACATAAATGGTACAATTTGATTTTTTAACTACAATTTAGCTTTAAGTTCCAAACCTAAACCCAACTGCATAAATTCAAACCCTGTGCCTGCCGAAGCAGGCAGGTAGGACAAAAAACCTATCAAATTACCATCTTCACTTAAGTCAAAGGTTATAACCTATATAAATAAACATGTACCATTTAAGTTAATTTCATACCAAAGCCATAGTACAAAACCTCAAAGGAAAGGAAACGAAAAGAATGGCGAAACTCCTCATCTTTCCAAGAAAGAACTGAGGTTTCCACACAGAATCAAAAATATAAACAAACCTTGAGAAAATTATAATAGCTGAAGGGAAGGCCATTAAATAAATCTTCGTGGAGATGCTTCTTCTTTATAAATTCAAGTGCTTGGTACATGAGCCACACTGCATGGCAATGACAAAATTATACAGAAGAAAAAGTGATAAGAAATGAGAGAAAAGGAAAGGGAGAGTGGATTGTAATAATAATTTTACATAGTAAAGTCATTCAGATGATTGGAAAACATAGACTTACTTTCACCAAGGACAAGTCCTGTAGGATACAGCATAATGAATGCAGTGTACCTAGTGAAGTGTAAAGTATGTAATTTATATAAAAACATCGTCTTCTGCTTATATAATGTATCTGTAATGGTGCATGCATATAATTTCATAGGAAAATTTAAAAGAAGAAGAAGAAGAAAAACCTGAGATAGGTAATCCAAGATGGACAATTTCCTATGCAGTTCAAAGCGTAATGCGGATATCTAATTACCTGCATCCAGGATCATCATCATTGTCATATTTATTTATACAATGAAAGTCATGAAGCACAAACAGAAACAAATGTGAGATGTATGTCACATGATATTATAATTACTCAATATCATGTTGGCATGGATAAAAAATCTGTAACCTATAATGCAATAGGACAAATAAAGCCTAAAAAAAAGTGACTTGGTGGTATAAAAAAGAAATAAATGAAGAGAACCATCTTTGCCTTCTGTTCCTCCCAATTACCAAAACAACAAGAGAGAGAGAGAGAGAGAGAGAGAGAGAGAGAGAGAGAGAGAGAGAGAGAGAGAGAGAGAACAATTCTCAAAGAATGAGTGAAAGATCACAAGATCATTAGAAGTGGATTCGAACCACTGGCAAAAGGATTTTCAGTCATGACAGTGTGACTCTATTATTGTCACAGGTAGAGAATTCTGAGACTAAGTTTTTTGACTGTGTAAATATTCATTTCACCAAATTGGTCCTGAACCACATTGTTGTCTTCAACATAACTGGTATATAAGCCTATCAAACATCCATCCCTACTTGGAAAGCAAAGATCCCAGTGTTCAGCAAACGGACCCTACAATATACTGATACCTATCAAAAAATTCAAGTGAAAGATGATAAGAAACCAACTTACCTCAGTTAAGCTCCAAGCAACAAAAGTTATGAAAACTGATGGCAACTCTTGGACCTACAAAAAGCTAGAAACAATGACTTCTTTATCACTTTCAGCATCACAAACATACCACATACAATACATAAATTCAAAATCTATATCTGATCTCCCACACTGCACTAACAAATGGCCCTAAGAGACTGTCACATTGTGTGCTTGCCCTTCCCTTCTTCAAACACTCTTTTGTCAGGCAAAAGCTTCACATCGAAACTTGTAAGTCATGAACACGAACCAAATCCGCGGAATCAAACATGAAAATAGTTTAGAAATTAAATTGAATTATGAGAACCCAAAAACAATTTAGAGAACCTCATCGATTTGACGAACAACCACCAACAGAAAATGAACCCTTCCTCCCCATTGCATCAGGGTATTCACCACTCCACTTGGCACAATACCTCCAATTTCAAACATTCAGACATCAAAATCACATATATATTACACTCAATCATATTCCCATAAAAATGAAAATCTATGAAACCTTACTAAACCTACCAATGGCCGCATGTACAATTTCCAAGAATGCAACCGTTTGCAGCAAACCTTCACTCCAAAAAAATAACAAAACTAAATATACATTTTCAAGCTTGGGTTTACTTCAATACTGAGAAAATGAAGGACACAACAGCAATCGCAATTAGAAGAACGAATTTATCAGACTTTTGTTTTTCTTGGTTTGAAATTAAATCAACATTAGGTTCGTGAAATTCTCTCATTCTTTCCAATTGTTTCCCCAATTTTATCATAAACCAAACAGAGGGCTAGAAAACTGACAGATTAGCTCTCCAGCAGAAGCGTAAGCTCCATGAACGGACTTGGTGATTACAAAGCTGCTCAAAATTCTAGAGAGAGCAAATGCCCTGCCATAAGAAAATTACGAATACAGTAAACACAAGCAGAGAGAGAGAGAGAGAGAGATTTGGTAGAGAATTACCATCCGAGGGCCTGGAGAGAATTGTAAGCGAAGAGATAGCGGTTGGACAGTGGAGACATTGGAGACTGTGGCCTTGGTTTACAGTTGGCGAATCTGCGCGGGATATTTCGCTTCGGTCATTATAGATTGGGGTATCTCCTACTAAATAGTAAATACTCCACAGCACCGGAACCCAAAATTTCCCGGCAAGCCGTGCAATGGGCCTGAGAAGGAGGCCCACCCCAACAAGTTGCTACTTTCTAGGATAAAGAGGCCCTGCTCTGGTAAGAAATTTCATATACCACATATTTTATTAAGAGTAATGCTAAATACTATATTTTTATCTCGAGCAATGATACATACTATACTCTCATACCGTCGGTTATAAGTTTCAAAAATCGCTTACTGACAGTTATTTTAAAACCGTTAACCGCCTAAGGCGAAGTGGTTGTGGTTACGAAAAATTCGATAACCGTCTAAGGCGGTTGCGGTTAGCGATTAGAGACAATAACTGCGAATCGCACCTGCTTGTACATCCCTACTACATTTTTATCTCGAGCAATGATAAATAATACACTTTCATTTCACCATTATCTAATTGGGTTGGCTGATGTAGCAGTGCCCATCAGCCTTTTAATCAGTCCTTATCAAAAAAAATATATATATAGTTAATGGACACTACCACATCAGCCTAGTAGGATGAGGGTGTATAGAACATTTCTCTTTGGAAAATGTTAGATTTACAACATCAATACAACAACGGTACAACAATCCCTCACATGAGGGTGGGTCCCACATACTGGGGCCACCCTCATGTGAGGGGTTGTTGTATTGGTGTTGTATAAGAATCAAATCACTTTCTCTTTTATCTTATAACTATCTTACAATACTGATGTGGTAGTCTTAACCAACCATTGAATTTTTCTTTTTCTTTTTCTTTTCTTTTTTCTTTTTTTTTCCTAACGAAAACAAGTCTAAGGGTGGTTATAATTGCCACATCAGCATTTGTGGGATAAAATTGTGGTTTCTAGCATTACTCTTTTATTAAAGAGAAATGCGAAAAATCATATTTTTATTCCACTTTACTAATGTAGTACTGACAATTAGCCATTGGATCAGGCATTGTTGAAAAAAAATTAATTAAAAAAAAATCCAATTGCTGATTAGCAGTGTCACACATCAGTAAAATGGGATAAAAATGTTGCATATAACTTTTCTCTTTATTAAAATTAGTGGTAATTACATTTTTCTCCCATAAACTACCATTCTCTGTCAATATGGCTCCATAAACTGACACTCTCATTACCTGACCGCATCGAACTACCATTTATTTACCAAAACCTCCCGCTGTTAGAGAATCTCGTTAAATCGGATAGAATATTCTATTTTTAGACGTTAAATCTCGTTAAAAGACATAAATACCCTCAAATAAAAATATCAATATTAAAAACCAAAAAATAATAATATTAAAAAAAAGAAGGGATAAAGCATTTCCCTGTAGTTGGTCTAAATTAGAAATCGTTAATTACGGTATAAAAAAATAAAAAATAATTCATAAATCAGATCTCATCGGGGTAGGCCGAAATAATAATTTAGTCCCTACAGTTAAATTCTGTCAAAACACTTTATGAATTTCGTTAGTGTGCCACGTTAGCACCAACAGTATGATGACATGTGTCACTATTAATATATTAAAAATACAAATATATTAAACTTAAAAATTAAAAACTAAAAAAATTAATTTTTTTTTAAAAAAAAAGAAAAAAAAATGGGGAGGGGGTGGCGTGCGAGCCACCCCACGAGGTGGTGGCGGCGCCAGCCACGTAAATACTATATCTTTGATTCCATTCATAAATTTATTTTCTTCCCTATGATTTTTAGTCTCAACAAAAATGCTAGTTCTTACCGTTCATATGTTTGGAATGGCTAGCGAGTCATTCATTTTCTTCTTTTTTTTAAACAAAATAATAATAATTTTTTAGATTTTATATATTTAAATTTTTAATATTTTTTTATTAAGAGTAATTCGTGTCATCATTATATTGGTGCTGACGTGGCACACTAACGGAATCCGTCAAGTGTTTTAATGAAATTTGATTGTATGGATTAAATTGTTATTTTGGCCTACCCCCAATGACCTCTAAATTATTTAAGTTTTGTCTTTTGATTTTTTTCTTTAGTTTTAATTTTTATTTGTTTTTCTAGTTTTGATTTATTTTTTTAATTGGAACTGTTGCTGATACATTAATATTTTTTTTAAAAAAAAAATGTTTAATTCTAAGGGTATTATATGTAAATTTTGTTTATAAAGTTAGAGTATTTGTGTCATTTCAAGTTTTTTAACGATGTGGACCGACGGAATGAGAGTTTTGGTAAATAAATAGTAGTTTAATGCGGTCGGGTGATGAGAGAATTACTTTGTGGGAATATATTGATGGAAGCTGGTATCTCATGAGGGGGGAAATGTAATTACCCATTAAAATTATTTTTACAATAATTTTTTATGAATCCAAAATGTTCTTTTTATTTATTTATTTCTTTTTTTTGAAATCCACCACCTTCTTTTTTTAAAAATAAAAATAGTTTTAAAAATAGTAGTAAATTATTATATTAAATTTATTTTTTATAAAAATAGGTTAAGAATGATAAGAAAATGGTTCATTTTTATTTTTTTAAAATATTTTTTATTTGTTACATTTTAGATATAAATCAAAATAAATATAGGTCTTGGGGGGTATCCCTTGTTACGACCTGGGTGTAATCGTCATAAATGGCCACCGTATCCCCTCCAAGCACGCAAGCAGGCGGAACGAGCAACAAAAAAAAAAAAATTATATTTGATTGATTATGTGTATAAAAATATATAGGACTTTGTTTGCATTTAATATCAATGTATAACAATTTATATAAATAAATTTTTTTATGTCTAATAAAAATCATTATCTAGAATTTATCATAGAAATTGATACGTTCATGTTCAGTGATGGAGCCAGAATTTTGGTTCAAGGGGGTCAAGATTTTTATTTTCTATTTTTATATATTTTTATGAAGAAAAAAAAAACTAAATGTAAACAAAAATTGATTAAAAATATTAAAAAATATAACTAAAAAAATCCATTTATTGTTTAAAACGTATAAATGTAACATACAATTTATTATGTCACGCCTAACCTGTTACTTTATTCAATTATCTTCGACGAGTCTTCATAATTAGTTGACAAGGGTTTTTTTTTTTTTTTTTTTTTTGTAAATATGTTATTCGAATTTAGTCTTTATCACTAGAATGGTAATAAAAAAAGTTATTAAACAAATATATGTTTGCGTATTTGTTAAATCTACCTCTGCACGAGCTTATTTAGAATTTGATTGAAGCATAATGGAATCATTGTTATTCTTCATAATTTCAGGTAACTATAATTATATATTTCATACAATTAAAATATGTAAGAAAATTATATATATATATATATATATATATATAATATATATATATATAACAATTAATTTAATTGAGCAATCTAAATTTAAAAGCTTAATCAAAATTAAAGTTTAATTACATACTTGAAATTTTTTAAGAAACGGAAAATTTTCAAAAAGTAATTGATTTGAATTGTTAAACACCTGAATAAAAAAGAATTGGCCCACTGACGTTTTGAATAAAAAATAATTTTTTAAGTTGTTAAAGGAGTTAAAGGGTTGGTCTTTCTTTGAAGTTTGGTCTCTCAACCAAACCCACATGCCCACTAATGTTTTATTTTTTCCTAAACCCATTAACACCTCAAATGAAAGAAGCTAAACGGTCCTTGAAAGAAGCCCACTCCACAAAAAGTCCAACGACACACATTTATTTAAATAGTGTGTTTAAAGGGGCACCATCATTTTCATCTTCTTCTTCCCCATTTTCACAAACAGTCCAACTACAATACCTAAACCTAAAATCCTGAAATAATGAAACGGTGGTAGAAAATTTTCCAAACATCCCCGATGCTTGAATCGTTTGCCCTTGAAGTTTGGTAACTGGATTTCGATTGTCCCTAATTTGCAGTTGAGAGTGGGTAAACAAGGCATCTAGAGGATTTTCTACCATGGGTAAGAAATATTTTTGGAGGTTGAAGGGGGAGGGGGGCATGTGCCCCCTTTCAACCCCCTGGCTCCGCCCCTGTTCATGTTTATGTATATTAATTTACAAAAAAAAAAAAAAAAAAAAACGAATGGACTATATATATATTTTTTAGATGAATCAATTCTTTTATAACCAAACACAAAGGTAACAAACACTCCAACCAAAAAAAACTGGAACACTTGTGCTACTCAACATAGCTATAGAACATTAAGAAACAACAACCAAAAGGGATTTACACAGAAAGTAAAAGGTTGCAAACCCCATTTCCTAATCAGCAGAAGACTATTCACAATCTTCTTAGCCGAGCATCTAGCAAGCAACCTCGACCTAACCTCCCACTTCATTTGCTGAACCAAGACCTCCTCTGAACGAGGGGTATTCACATGCAACAAATCATTACGGTGCCTCCAGAGATAATAGATAGTAGTCCCAAAACAGAGCCTACAAATGGTAGCATGCAGACTTCTCCCCTTCAAATGGACAACACCCCAACTACCAATAGAATCCCAGTCCACATGAGGGTAAAAAACCAAATAATCAGACATAACACTCCTCCAAACACGTCGGCTGAAGCTACACCAGAAAAAGAGATGGTCTCAACTCTACTGACAAGCAAAACATGAAAGGCACGGAGTTGAACCTTTGTAACCCCAAGTGTACATATTTTCCTTGGTAATGAGGGCATCCCTAAACACCAACCAGAGAATGAAAGAACGTTTAGGAATTGCCAATGCATACCAAACAAGATGATGCCATCCTACTTCCGACATTCTAGGCCGAATCTGCTCCCAGGTCTAAGCACAAGAATATTTTCCAGTAGAGGACCTCCAAACAGGAATGTCATCCCTCCCAATACTATCTTCCAGCAATCTACTCTGAATTTGCACCAAAAAATCAGATCTGGCACTAGGCCAGTACCAAGCTCCATCCCGAATAATATAAGACACTTTATGACCAATAGAACTTCCGGCATCATAGATAGTCCGGTATCCATATTTATCAAATAAGCAACCCTCAAGATGCCACACATCATACCACAAAAAAAATCGCCCGACCATCTCCAACTTTGAAGCTAAAAAATTGTTTTGCTGTACTTCTAAGCTGTAACAATTTTCTCCAACTCCAAGAACAATTTTGGGGAATGGAGACTTGACTTGCCAAAAGGTCCTCCCCTTGAATAAGTTGTTCTCAACCCAAGCCACCCACAAGGACCCAAACCTAGCAAACAGAGCCCAGATGTGGTGAAGCATGGAAACTTGGTTCCAAATGTCAAGTTTTTTGATGGCCAACCTGGCTTCCTTCTTTAGGACACACACCTTGTCCCAAGCCACTTTAGCTTTGGCTCTAGTATCCTTCCCACACCAGAGAAACCTGTTTAGACTTTGTTTCAACAGTTTAACAACCTTCTTGGGTAGAATAAACACTCGTGACCAAAAACACTTGAAAACTACATAAAACAGAGGTTATAAGTTGGAGCCGGCCTGCAAAAGAGAGGTTCTTCACAAGCATAGACTCTATCCGGTTCACAACCTTAGCCACAAGAATGTCACAATCAACTGCAGACAATCTCTTGGAGATAAAAGGAACACGAAGGTACCGGATAGGAAGAATACCTTCACTCATCTGCAGCAAGCTTAAAACTCCAGCTTTATCACTGTTCTGAAATTCCAGCACAAAACACTATGCTCTTTGCTGGATTGGCTTTCAAGCCTGAGAGGTCCTTAAAATTGGTCAAGACTTCCTTAATAACCTGAACATAATCCAAACTGGCGGCAGAGAAAATCGACAGATCATCGACAAAGCAAAGGTGAGTCAGCTTAAGGGATTAGCACTTTGGATGAAAACCAAAGAGAGAATTAGTCGCATCCTCTTCCCACAACAGGGATAAAATCTCCATAGTCATAACGAACAAATTGGGGGACATGTGATCCCCCTGCCTCCAGCCTTTCTGCCCTGGAAAGTAGCCAACCACTTGGGTTAGAAATGCATTCCCTAACCCAACCAACAAACTTTCTGGAGGCACCAAAGCAACCTAGGCAGTGGAGGATGAACTCCCAACTTACAGAATCATAAGCCTTCATAAGATCCACTTTGAGAGTGCATCTAGGAGTCCCCTTCTCTCAGTGATAATTGCACAACAATTCTTGGGCCAACAATATATTCTCAGATATACTTCTACTAAGGATGAAGGCCCTTGGTTAGAACCAATAATATCATCCAACCCTTGGAGAAGCCTATTAGCAATAATTTTTGTAATGCATTTATAGACTAGATTACAGCAAGAAATCGGCCCGTAATCTCCCATTTTAGAGGGGTTTTTCCTTTTAGGAACCAAAGTAATAATGGTGGCATTAACCTCTTTAAGCAGCTTGCCATAAGAGAAAAATTACACAATAGCCTCAGTGACATCATTTCCAATAACCGGCCAAGCTCTCTGAAAAAAACCAGCTGAGAACCTCTCCGGGCCTGGAGCTTTGTTCCGATTCATAGCAAATATCACCTTGCGGATTTTAGCACTAGACACCTCACATGCCACGCTAACAACACAAGCAGCAGAGAACCTCCTTTTAACCAACTGAGAAATCCTATCAGCCTTGGTTTTAGTAAAAGAGTGGATAGACTCCCCAATAAGCTTTTGATAATAACCAATAGCTATGCTCTTATTCTGCCCCCTATCCTCCACTTTGTTTCTTGCTTCATCCTTCAAAGCCTTAACAAGGTTGGAGGAATTCCTCACCTTCACCGATTTGTGAAAGAAAGAATTATTACCATCACCAAGATTGAGCCAAATATTTCGGGCCTTCTGTTTCATAAAGTTCTCATCAGCCAAAGAAAGAGAAATATAGGCATGAAGGCACTCATTTTCATGCTTAAGACAGTCCGCATTGCCATGAGAAGCAACAAAGGAAGCTTGTGCCCAGTTAAGGTCATTTTTAACCTTCAGCACCCTCTGCCACAAACCTGAAAAAACCTCTACATTCTTAGCTTTCAGGATCCTCTTAACTGTCTTCAATCTAGTGTATAGCGTATACATAGAAAACCCCTCAACATGAATATTCCAGCCCTCAGCAACCCAATCCAAGAAAAGTTTGTGATCCGCCCAAAAATTGAAGAATTTAAAGGGTTTGGGACCAAAACTGGTCTACTGCTCCACTACAATCAAAGTTGGAGAATGATCAAAGACTCCAGCTTCCAAAAAGTCCATTGAAGTGCTACCATAACTCTGCACCCATATTACATTAGCTAAGACTCGATCGACCAAAGAAAGGGAAGTGATACCCAAGTCCCAACAAATCCATGTCTTCCCCAACAAGTGCATACTATAATTATGGAAAAAATTACAGCCAGGCAGCACAGACTCAACAATTCTAACCGAATTATCATGTTGAACACGAGTCTCAACTTAACAAATAATAGAAAGCTTGAGACTAACAACTAACCTTCTTACCTTTCTTTGCTTTAGGGGATTATTAAGCCCCCTGACATTCCAAACAAGGATCTTCATATTTCAGTGGTAGGAGAACCTCCTCCAGCAGAGGAGCATTGTCCCTTTTTTCGAGATGACAAAGCACTCTCAAACACATCCAATAAGGTAGGGGGAGGGCCGGGTCTGAATTGCTCCTCAGTCCCATCCTCAACCACAATCCTACCAATGGGGTCAAAAGAATTAGAAAGATTAACCCCAACAGCCTTACTCTTCTGCTTAGAGTTACTTGAAGGCCTCCGAACAGCCTTATCAAAAGACTTCTGAACCAGAGCAGTCTTCTTCTGATCATAAGCAATCTTAAAAGGGGACTTCTTGTAAGCCTTTGGAGGACCTTTAGAAAGCCATACCTTCGTACTCTTACGAGAACAAGCATAGGCCGCATGTCCAAAGCCAGCACACAAGGAGCACTTGGGAGGGAGCCACGAGTATTCCACACCAATGACAATAGAGGCACTATCGAACTCAATATCTATTTCCTTTGAGCACTCAGAGTTGACATCTATCTCAACAAGAACGCAAGCATAACCCAGCCTCTTCTACTCCTCAGTCACATTGTCTGCATATAAAGGTTTGCCAACACCACTTGCCACATGACTAAGACATGTTGGGGTCCAGAACTCCATTGGCAAGTGTAGAAGTTTGATCCACATAGGGATGGTCGCCAGAGTAAGTTTCATAACTAGCATGTCGGGCGTCCATTTGTGAAGAATCAATGGTTTGTTGGATATATGCCCAAGCTTAGCATCCAAAACTTCATCACGGGTAACCTCATCCGAAAACCTAAAGATGAACAAACCATTCTCTAGCGAGAAGACCTCAACAGTACCATACCGTTTCCACATAATATCAATAGATTTCTTCACAAGGAAGAATGGTAGAGGTTTATCTAGGAATTGCCCAATCATGCTCGATTTCCACTCAGAGATCCCCTCCTCAACTGCCTCTGTATGAGAAGAAACAACTACTTTGTCCCCAACCTTTTGAGGAGCAAAGAATTACAGGTTTCCCAAAGGTCTATCCAAATGGAATAATCCTCTCCAATCAGAACCTTTTGTGCAAGGGAAAACCTTCGGAGCCTCTCCACTAACTATTGGAGGCACATCATCCTCATCGGACCCCATACTCAGGCATTCAAAGTCAACTTCATGGTGGCCCTGTACTGAGCCATCATCTTCAGTCTCAACGTTGATCGCCTCAACAACAATCTCATTAGGTTCAATCTCAGAGTGAGAAGAATCCTCTTGCTTGTTAGCATCACTCTCAATGTTACCACAAGATTTAAAGGCATCAGCGAAATCAACAATTTTCACACCAGAACCCACAACAGGAGTTATCGACAAATTACCTTTGCCAATAGACCCAGTCAAAACTCCCTTCCCCATACCCTTGCCTCTACTAGGCTTTTTTGCCACAATCAAACCAAACACCCCACTCGGCCACGAAAAACAAACAACCAAACAAGTCTACCAATCTAAGAATCATAGATTATAAAGAATAGAAGAGTCCTGTGTGAGAAAAACCTCCGACTTCTAGCAGTGTCTCTGGCATCAACATGCCCTCACGCGCCGATCGCAATTCAAAAAGTATCCCGTGCTTTGCAATCCAGAGACTTCTAAGTCCGTACAGTTTTTTTCTAGCCTGTGACAGTATATCTTTTCCTCAACTAAGTTGGTTTTAGAGTCATGAAAACTCAGGATTGATTTTTTATTTTATTTTTGGAAACTTAAGGATTAATTTTTTAACTCTATTGGGTTTAGAGCTATAATTGAGCTGAGTTGAGTATTGAATATTCAAGCTCAGTTCATTTAATTATTATTTTTTAAAACAAGTAGAGTTTGCGCTTGTTCACAGGATATGCAATTATTACTTATTTCATATATAAAGTAAATGTCGTGATTTTTTTTTAAAAATATTCATATTATTATTAAGATTTATCTATTTATCTTATAGTATGTATATACATTTATTACACACATACATACACATAAACCGATTCATATATATATATATATATATAAATACACATATAACTGTATCAGTACTTATAATTACAATAATCCAAGCTATATCTATTACATTATAAAGATAAACCATTTTTCTCTTTTTAAATATTTAACATGTTTTCGTTACAAAGTTAAAAATAATATTATGAAATAATAAAAATGAAATTATATGAGATTCAAGTCGAACCGAGTTTATACGAGTTAGATTTGATTATTAAACGAGCCTAAATGATTGTTCAAGATTTGTTTGTTTAATAAATAAATTGATTCGAAGCCAAGTCCGAGCATATTTGCGAGTGGCTCTGTTCATTTAAAACCCTAATTTGGGTTGCTTGAAACTGGTTATAGCTTGCAATCTACGAGTGTACATGTAAGCGGATATTTACCACAACTATCCGCTTTCACACATACGAATGCGGTTAGTAAAAACCACTATTTGTATATGCAAATGCGAATAAGAATTTTAGAGTATACAGTTATTAATCACATATGCATACTCATTTTATATATATAAAATAAATTTACCAAAACAAAGTTATTTTAAGCATTAATACTAAAATGAAGTTGTTTTGGATTAGGTATGTGTTATGTTATTCTCACAAAAAAAAAAGGTATAAGTTATGTTTACATTAGTCTGGTTAATTGTGTTGCTCTATAGTGTAACACTTTAGTAAAAAGGTAAAAGTAATATGAAATTAATATATTTTCAAATATTAGTGCTTAAACAAATCCAAAATACTAAAAAAGTGGCTTAAATTATTTTGAAAATAGTTTAAAATAGGTCCTAATAGATACCCAAAAGGCTAATTACATAATTTGCAAATCGCGGATAATAAACTCAATAATCGCGATACTGCGGTTAGTAAAAATGTGATGCAAATACGGATATCTAAAAATGGTATCCGCATCTTATGGAGGTGGATATTACAAATAATTGCATCCACATCTGCATGTACACACGGGTTCTAGCACCTTATCTCATTCTAACTTTTCTTCATTTGTTTTTTTTTTTTTTTTTGGGGAAAACAGAATTATGTCGCCGAGAACGGCGTCGTTTTCATTTTCATTCTTTCTAGCCGACCACAAAGCGGGACGGGTGCTTTTGGTTCAATTTCCAGAGTGTTTGACTTTCATGAAGTTCACGGTCCGTTTGTTTCTTGAGAAATCGCGGGAAAATTGAGCGGAACTCCAAAATCTCATTACAACACGTGGACTAGAGATAACCGCTGTAGCCTGTAAGATTCTATTCCTCTTTTCTTTCATGTTTGTATGTGCGTGTGTCTGTGTAATTTTATTTGAATTTTACTGTTTTTTGTTCTGTACTTGACTTTTATATTGCTAAAATTGGAATTGGATTAAGGTTAGATACGTATTATTTCGTTGTTCTTTCAATTTTGGAGAGATTAGAAGGGAGATCAAAACAGTACCTGTTGTAACAGGTAACGTAGCACATAGTTGTCATGATTTTGGATTTGGCTATCTAGATTTGGCTAATTTTGTAGCTCAAATTAAGTTTATCTGTACGCACTTCTATTCCTATGAATAGATATTGGCAATAGAACATTTCTTTCATTAGATTAGTGATGGATCTTCCACATGCTATTGATTGACCGGGAGAAATCAAATGATACTGACAATATAGGTGATGAGAATATTCTGTATTTGATTGATGGAAAATGAGTGTATAAAGCGGGCATGATGAAGGATTTACGTATATTGTACTGTGTATATATGCGGCAGGAGTGGTGGAAATGCTTGTTAAGTTTTTGGCTTCAGATATCTACCTTTTGACTTATTGGAAGGATAGGATAAGATGTGATTATACGCACTATGGAAGATAATATTAACATCTGGATGACTGATTTGACCTGCATTCCAATGAAAAACAAGTAAAATTTGAAAGCAGATTGGACAAATAACAAGTTGCCTTATTTTATTAAGATCTAGAGGCGATATGGTAGAAACTAAATTGTGTATTCTATATCCCTCATTAGCATTAAACAATTAGAAAATGCGAGAAGCTGAAGACAAATTCATATCCAGACTTTCTTTTTCTCTGATTATAATCCAAGGTAGGCAGTACTAGGACCAGTGAATATTTGAGTTTATTTAATTGGATACATTATGAACAATGATATTTGAACCGGAGGAACCAATACAGGAAGCGATAGATTGTTTAAGTAAAACTAGCTCACCATTTGAGGAATCTGTTACGATCTTAAGTGTCCTACGTGGCTAAAGTACAATCTTAATCATGTGTATATAAGCTCTTAGGCATCATTCCCTTGTAAGATGCTTTTTAAGGGTGAGTTTTATATAAGGTTTGTATTATTTAGTATCAGAGTCGGCCACCACGTCGAGTATCATTGAATATTAACAGATGAGTGGAGCCGCCAAAAGAGAAAGGGTTACCATCGGGCCAGTGTCGATATAGTGAAAAGCTGTGGATGTCGATTGCGAAGCGTGGTGGTATGTATTGTAAGCTTGTTTTCAAGGCTAAGTTTTATGTGAGGTTTGTATCTGTTAGGGATCTACATCCTATGGTAAAAGAAGTCTTGTAGTAGCAAGACTCTCTTAATTTAGAATAAGAATGTATAATTTCATTAGGAGTTTAAGACTAGAATCTTAGAGATAATAAGTTATCTTTATTCATAACATTAAAATTAGGATTAGATTAGGATTTAAATGTTATAGATAATATATATGTTATCATTATTGATAACATTAGAAGTGGTTTATTCTAGTTAGTATTTTACTTATACTTTGCATTGTAAGTGTTTATTTAAATACAACATAGGTTCTTTAATAAGAAAGCAAAGATTAATAATATTCAGCTTTAGAGTTGATTTGGGAGGTGTTAGGGTTCCTCGAACTACCTTTATTCTATCTGTTATGTGCTTGAGAAATTAAATCCATTACAACTTAGTATCAGAGCCGCGTTGGGACGACGGACCAAGCCAACCATGTCTATCAGAGTCTCCCAAGAATTTTGACAGAGTTCCAACAGTGGTCAGATAAGTTTTTCAAGCAATGGAGAGATGACATTGCAACACGTCGCTGCCGGCCAGAAATATCCCTCCAATCTTCACCAAACATCCCCAACGATCACAGCCAATCCATCAATCCGCATGATTCAACCATCACAAAACTCATCAGTTCGGAATTGTTGGAAATCGTTCGATAACACTTCTTCCTATTTCTCAATGATATCCGACGATCCAAACAATTCCCATTTTCTTTAAAGCAGTTAAAAGCCATCATGCAAGAAGTAAGATTGTATCGATTACAAGAGAGGATGGCTCTAGAATAGAGGACCCCAATACTATTAAGGAGGAAGCTATTAAAAATTTCCAAAGGCTGTTAAGTGAGAACCAGCCCCACTCTTGATTATGACCTACTTGGAAGGGCCTTACCTTGAAGACTCGATAATTCTCAGTGTGGGGAGCTGGCTAGGGAAGTTACAAATAAGGAAATCAAAGATGCAATTTTCTCAATGAAAGATAGTAAGGCCCCTGGGCCGAATGGGTTCAATGCTCTTTTAAAGAAAAGAGCTTAGAACATTGTGAGAAGCTTAGTATGTGCAGCAGTTAAATCCTTTTTCAGATCAGGAAGAATCCTTATAAAATCCAACTCCACCTACGACCCAAACACCACAAATCCACCAAAAACCCACCATCCCCACCAAAGACCACAAATCCGCTAGACCCCACCGCACCCAGCATCTCAGCCGCACCACCCCAGTCGCGCCTCCGCAAATCTTGCCAGCACCGTCACGGTTCCTGCAGCACTACCGCATCAATTGCCTCCCAGTAACGCCCACGTTTGAGTCTCAATCTTTAAGGTTTCATGTTTTGTGGTTCATGAAAAGGAAGAAAAAGAATTCTGCCCTCTTTGATTGGTTCAGGAAGTGAAAAAAGGAAATTTTAGGACCTTGAGGACAAGGTCATTTTAAGGGGAAATGAGTGTATGGGTCTACATCCTATGGTAGAAGAAGTCTTGTAGTAGCAAACTCTCTTAATTTAGAATAAGAATGTATAATTTCATTAGGAGTTTAAGACTATAATAACTTAGAGATAAGAAGTTATCTTTATTGATAATATTAGAATTAGGATTAGATTAGGATTTAAATGTTATAGATAATATACATGTTATCATTATTGATTTAGAAGTAGTTTGTTCTAGTTAGTCTTTTACTTATACTTTGCATTGTAAGTGTCTATTTAAAGACTTCATAAGTTCTTTAATAAGAAAGCAAAGATTAATAATATTCATCTCTAGAGTTGATTTGGGAGGTGTTAGGGTTCTTCGAACTACCCTTGTTCTATTCGTTATGTGCTTGAGAAATTAAGCCCATAACAGTATCAGAATCTGAATCTCGATTTGCAAAATGCTTCAATTTGTGAGCAACAGATGGACAAAGTTTGGGTTTGCAAACTTGGAGTTGGACTATGATGACACTTAATAGACATGGAGCTGGACTACGATGACACTGGATGGTGTTGAGCTTGTGTCCAGTTGAACACTGTCTCTGCTTTTAGTGCATTAGATTAACTTACATGTAAAAGAACACATAATTACGTTTTAGTGAGATTTTTTGCCTGTGAGAACTTGGAATTCAAGTGCGTGTATGTCAAAAAATATGAAAGCAAAACGTTTTGTCATCCATAACCTCTTCAATATAGTCCGTATCTTATGGTTAATTGTAATCTGAGCAGACAAACGAATGAAGTCTGTTATCCTTCTTCAGGTGGTCATATAAGGTTTTATAGATGTCAACAAATTAGAGCTCAAAACGCATACCATAAAGGCCAGAAAGCCAAAACCTCTTATTGTTACAGAGAACCCATACACGAACTTGGTTTGAAAAGTGACTAAAATAGCAGGCCTTGTTCTTTTTGGAAAGAACATTAGCGGAAATTTCAACAGGAATTGAGACTCGAGAAGACAAAACGTAAGAGCTTGAAATTGTTTGACTTATCACCTTCATAGATAGTTTTGGCATCATGCTTTGATTCCCCAAGATGCGTTACACTTGTCTCGTCTTTATCACTCTAGTGCTTTTGCTAATTTTTTCTCCTTTCTTAAGAAGTGGATGTTCGTGTTGGAGCTTAGCTGATGTGGGTCAGACCAAGAGAACCACATGTCAAAATCAACTTGATTGTATTGAAGTGTCCATTTCCTTTTAATCAAAAGTGTCTGGCTTTATTGATCAGCCAAAACAATGTAGAAAATAGAGAGATGTAATGGATTTTGGTAGCTGACCACTAAGCTGGTATTTTACTTCAGGAAGTTCAAAACTATTTATCAGGGTCACTTCTGAAAAGCTGAAGCTCCTCCAGTTTGGTGTGCACTAGCCTTGATGCCTTTTTAACTTATTCATAATATATTCCCTTACCCAATTTGTTAACTACCAGTAATCCATCGTCCTTGTTTCCTCAACTTTAATGTAATTGATGACAATGAAAAATCAGTTAAATTTGCATACCAGAACTAGCTTACTTGGACTGTTGGGACTGTTTGAAATTTCACAGAAAAAAGGGTAGAAGCAATTTAGCATCTGGGACGGGTTTCTTTATTGATTTACCAATTAAAAACCAGATTAGAAGAAAGAAGAGGCTTTTATTCTTTGGAAGATACTTATATTCAAGATCATTTTCAAGGGCCGTACCATCTTATAGAAGATCTTTTACATAAGTGCTGACTGTAAATATTAATTGATGAAGTAACAGCTGAGTCCTCTCCGAACCGCAGGAGATAGAACATCAAATGCATTAAGTCATTGGTTGGTTTCATCTGGAAATCTCTTAATATTACTCTGAAACACTCAGTTATGAAAATGTTGAAGTTACTAAGTGTTAAGTGCTGCAACTTCTGCCAACGAGTTGAAAACCTGTGTACGTTCTCTCTCTCTCTCTCTCTCTCTTTCTCTCTCAAACTCATATATTTATGCGGGTGTGCGTGCGTGTGTGTGGGTGGTAGCTACACATGCTAACAATATGTGTGTTTATCATATATTAGCAAGACTAACATTAAACGGTACCAGCTTTATTGAAAAGTTACAAGGCGTATTATACATTACATCCATGAACTTACCAACCTCCTTATGGGAGGTTTGATGAGGTTATCTCTTCCTCTCTGAAAAGTGAAAACACACAAAACACATGGATAGACTACTGTTATGCATGAGATGATTACAGTGATTTGAAATGATGCAGAACTGAATCACAAAGCTTAGAGAAAACCCACACTATACAGGTTAGAGCTTCCTTAGGACAATATCACATTTATAAACAAATTTCAATAAATAAAATTATGATTAGCCTGTTAGAGATGCTCCCCAATATCCGTAGCTTGGAAAAAATTGATCACTCATGGGCAGAGACATCTTATCCTCTTCTTCATCCACCTTCCATAGCGAGTCCAAACAGTACTCCCATGATGGAGAAGCCAAAGGAGGACAACAGAAACTACCTTCTACACTATAGCTATCCTGGACTGGTTTTATATAGTTCTCTTCTGCCAGAGCGATATCTTTCCATATGTCATCCATGGAGTATCCCTTTTCACCCGCTTGCTCTTCTTCCATCTGCTTTTCTGCTGCAGCTATTACATCTGGACCTCCTGTGTCATAAAATCTCTCTTCTCCAGTCTCTGGGAAGGGCAATGAATCCACAGTGGGATTGCTTGCTGATGACGAACAACAATTGGAAGATGATGATGATGGAGAGGTAGCTTGTTTCTTCTCTTGAGCCTTTTTCCTCGTATGAGTTCTCCAATAATTCTTAATTTCGTTGTCTGTACGCCCAGGTAATTTGCGGGCAATTCTTGACCATCTGCATTGGATCATCATTATATGCTAAGGCAATACAGGTATATGTGAACTACTTATTAAGGAAACTAGTTAAATCATCATAGGTACAGCACACCACTGAGGATTATACATGGGGTTAAAACTAGTCAAAACTGCTATTCTTTATGATGTCCTCAAACCTGTTTCCCCATTTGGAATGAAGTTCCAGCACAAGGCGCTCTTCTTGAGGTGTCATCTTGCCTCGTTTGAGACCAGGGTGCAGGTAATTCACCCATCGTAACCTGCAACTCTTACCTGTTCTGTTCAAACCTACACAAAATGAGGCGGTTAAAGGCAGCCCCTTCCACAATCCCCCATATCCAAATAAGCATACCTATTATTTGTCTCCCGCCACCTTCAAACCTGAAACTTTGGCTATAAAATCCCATCGTCGATCTCCAAACAAGCCCACAAAGATGTTCAATTTGAAGTCCTCCTGTTCTGTCCATGGACCCTTTCGGATTACCTCTTGCGCCATTTTCAACTTTTTTTTTCCCTCTCTATATCTGTGTCTATGTCTCTTAACTCTTTATCTTGCTCCACCTATCAAGGGCTCATGGAGACCTCGGTGTACAACTACTACTATATATATAAGCCAGTTTCTATTATTGAGAAACTGCCTAAAAGTTTTGGTTAATATAAAATAATGATTGTGCATCTTCACCGTACATATGGTGCACGCATGCTCATTTGGTGATAGGCACCTTGTGTGCATCTGACGTCAGCCATTACAACCAAATAATCAAAGTAAGAGATTGATCTGTTGATGTGAATTTCATTCTCAGCCCTCCTTGTGACTGTATGATTTGATCAAACAAAGATACTTATTGGGTCATTTTTTAGACAGGTTATATTATCAATTACTGATGTTTCTGACTAGGTGATATGGCCTTCAGTCATAGGTCGTGAATCCACTCTAATTTGCAACAAGAAACATTTTAATATAATAGAGTTTCATTATATAGTTTAAAGTAAGAGTATGCATAGAAAATATGTGCTAAATCATGTTAATGGAAGTGCCAAAAGGTGGCACTTTGAAGAAAACTCTTTAGCTAGAGGCATTAGCTCATGGCTCATGCTTGATTGGATACATATTTCTAGATCTTCTTCTCCTTCCATTCGATTTGAGGAAATGATGGTGGTAGTGCCCCTTGACTTTAGTAAAGGCCATAAACTAGAAGGGTAAGGAAACGAAAAAGAAGATACGGA
Organism: Alnus rubra; assembly: GCA_028654335.1. Taxonomy (NCBI): domain Eukaryota; kingdom Viridiplantae; phylum Streptophyta; class Magnoliopsida; order Fagales; family Betulaceae; genus Alnus; species Alnus rubra. Next base: position 2,348,930 of record JAJPGS010000870.1, on the reverse strand, counting down.
CAAATCTTGAAAAGAATGGAATAGGAATGAACTGTTTTAGGTGCCTTAAAATTGACCTTTTTCTTTTTCTTTATTAAAAATGAGATATTAATTTAAGAGATTTATTGTTAAATGCTAGGGAGAATCAAGTTCCTGCCTAAACAGGGCTAGTTCTAGTTGTTTTCTGCATCAGACTATAGCTTTATGCTCACTCTGATAAAACAATCCTTCTTCTTACACGGATCTAGGTGAAATTAATTACCAGGCGTGCAGCAACAAATGATTTTAATTTTCCCACACAAGGTGATAAAGTTGTGTTAGACGTGTCGCTCAAGCTCTGGAGAAGCATGGGCCAATTATAAAATTTTTATCCCATTGTTGTTAGAATATTTTATTTGTTTTGCTCAGAGTATATCTACCGGCGTATCCAGCGAACACCACCTCTTCTGTATTAAGAACCCAACCCTCTTTTCCCCGGCAGGATGGGTGAAAAAGGAAAAGTAGGCAAAAAGAAAGACGCTCAGTCTGTTTGCTTTACATGTGTATGTAAAGCTAAAGTATTGGATGAGTTAATATGATGGGAAACACAAATATTTTTCATAATAGTTATGTACTGCATATTGAATTCCCATAATCTTTGGAAAGCCAAGATTAATATACTAGGAAAAAAATACTTAATAAAAAGAAAAATAGACTAGGAGAAAAATCATTGCAGTTTTATAGTCTTCTAAATAGTTTTAACTTGAAATAGTAATAGTTGATGGTATTGTTAAGAGTATTACAACTTTTAATACAAGCCTTTTGCGAAGTGACGTGGTAGTCTACATGGCACTTACCATGTCAGCTACTAAAATGTAAACTGCTACGTTAAGTTTGTAACCAGTACCAATAAGGATTTTGCCAAAAATATCAAATATATGAAATTGCCATCTCTAATTCTCTATGAGCTTTGGCATGTGTTTGATTTCCTGAAATAGTTTTGTAAGAGCCAATAGAATCGATGTGAAAAAGCATGTACTTGTTCCAGGCAGAATTATTGTCGGTACTTCTAGAAATCCAAAGTAGATGATAGGATTCCAGTACCTTTAGAATTTATTCAAAACAATAGTGGAAGACTAATAAATAGTTGAAAATTATATGGTGGATCAGAAAAGTTTTTGGGAAAAAATATCAGAACAAAAGTTCTGACTTTGAGCTTTGCCTCTGTCATTTACTTCTAATCTCAATTAAATATATCACTTGTTCAGTACTTATAGTGGGAAATTGTTAAAATATTGATTAAATTTACATTTTCTTGCCAACTTATCACAAATCTCATATCCTATGTTTAAATCATTTGAGTCCACAACATTTAAAATTTGGTGTTTGTCATGTATAGAGGAGTTGTTAGGATTATACATCGGCATGTTTTGAATCTCGTCTGAAATTATTTAATGGTGATTTGCATTAGGAAGAATATGATATTTGTGATGTTTAAAGTGAGATATGGCATCAAATGCCTGTGCTTATACTACCAACCAGTATATTTGTGTGGTTGATGTTTGCACTGTATCCGGCATAGTAAACAAAACTAAAGAATTTTAAATGGGAATGACGCCCACCTTCTTTTGATGCATTCTTAGTGGCGTGGTGATGGAAGACTCGCCTAAAAAGAACCTGTGACGAGGACACCATTAAGATGTCTCTCTCTCTCTCTCTCTCTCTCTCTCTCTCTCTCTCTCACATTAATGCATATGTGGAGCAAATCTTATATATGCACTTGCACAGGGGGTAGTTTTATAAATTTTGATGATTAAGGCAAGTGAGTATTTTATTATATTTAGATATTAACTAAATACTTTTTAAAATTTTTATATTATATTCTTTTTATTGAAAAAAATTATTTGCGCTTTTTAGGATGCATAATTACTAATTAAATATTTTATGTTCAAGTTTTTCTAACGTCTTATTTTCAGTTGATAATATGGCTAATTCACTTAATCTTTCTTGTGACATAGTCGATCTTAAGTAGTATTTTATCTATTTTAATTTTAAAAAACTTTAGTATTTTCAATAAAATTCTATACGTGATACATGCATTTGGAAAATCTAGTCTGTTAATAATTTCATACGCCAATTTGATTACTTTCTTATATTTGTAGAACTTCATTTAAAACTTTTGGTGCTAAGAATAAATCGAAACCATCAAATAAATATCATATTTGGGAAAAATTTCAAGATTATGACAAATTTTTTTTTTTTGCACACTATCATGTCTAATGATTTTAATTTCTTGAAACTAAATTATTTTTCTCATAATTGGGTTATTAATTAGAGAGTATTGGACTAACATTTTTCTATATCGGGAGTCTTACTCTATCTATGTGACTTTTCATTTTTCTCTCTTTCTCCCTTTGAAGTCTCCATATCTTGTGTGAGTAGTTGTTGTGCTACTATTTAGTATTCGCACCCATTTATCACATTTATTTTACACCGGTTTATGTGACGCGTTTTAAATGGCTTTTTATGCTAACCATTTAAAACACTCTACGTCAGCTAATGTGAAATGAGTGTGATAAATGGATTTTCATGTCAGCCAGTTAAAACACTCTACGTCAGCCGATGTGAAATGAATATGATAAATAAGTGTGAAGAGTAGCATTACTCATCTTGCCTATTGAATTATTTCCATTTTTTAACCTAATTTTTTTTTTTTTATCATAATTGGGGCCTTAATTAGAAAGCATCGACTACGTTCTTTTTTTTTCTTTTTCTTTTTTCATAATTTGTGTCTTTCTTTCTCTTTTGACTTTTCTTTCTTCATTTCTTCCTTTAAAGCCTCAATATTTCTCTAATTAAATTCTTTTCATCTTTCAATTAGTAATAGTTTTTTTTAATCTTAATTAGAGATATTAACCAATCTTTTTACCATAATTGGGGCCTTAAATATATATATAATAAAATATGCCTTAATTATATGACTACTATTTAGGGGATCTTATTCTGTTGGGGCCTTAGATGACCCTAAGTCACTTATTTGAAGAGCCGCCCATGTAGCGTGTATCATGTGTTCTTTGGGTTAGGGGGACGAAATAGTTATATACTACCTATTATACTAATGGCCTTTTGTATCATTAGAAGAAAAATGTGTATGATATAATAGTAAACTCGCCAATAATCCTTAGCTCGTCTTCTCTATTGTCCAAAATTCTCGGTGCTTTCATGTGATTCGCCAAGTCCCCTAGGCCATAGCCATTCGGATTTTGGACCGTAATATTAAACACTTCAATGACATCTAGCTGTTGGATTTGTTTGAGGTTTTTTAGTCGCTTTTTTTTAATATAAAAAAAAAAAAAGATTTTCCTGAGCAGTCGTGTGTGTTTTTTTTTTTTATATATATTATTATTAATAATTATAATGGATAGTGGCCCCAACGGGCATGCTACGTGTCTACAGAATTACGTCACTCATAACGTTTCCACTGAAAATATTTTAACTGGTATGATAACATATTATATTATATGTGGTAAAGATAATATTTTTTATATTTCTTTGCCTCTTGTTTTTGACTCCATATTTTGTTTTTTCTGTTTTGTTGCACCAAAAAAGCTAGTGGTGGGGAGGGAATTGTCTGGCATTCAATGGGGGTAAAGAACCCAGACCCCATATCTTTGGATGGTGGGAGATGGCTTTCTATAATTGATCAAAATTACCATAAATTAGTCGCGATTAACTAATTATTAATTTATTTTGTGTACTATATTCCGTATAAACCTCTTTTGACAATAATTAGGCATAAGCCAATGGGATCTGAAGGGGAATTCCTTTTTCTCCCTTCCTTTCCTAACTGGAGAAACTGGTGATTAGTCAAAACTAAATCAGCCATTGTGATTACAATACTAGAATGATTACGGTTAGAGATGTGTTATAGGTTTTCTTCTTGTCATTTTACTTTTTAAAAATACTATTGAATCCGTGGGGTCGTCATGTGTCGAATACTCATAAACCCACTAATTTAACGATGATTTTGAAAAAATGAGAAGTCGGAAGGACCGTAGAAATAAAGGAATCATTTCTCTTGTGGGCCACTTTTTACTTCTGTCCTCTTGTTTTAGTCTTCAATGCATCATTGCTTTTTCCAACCGGCAAGTGAAGTAGTTTCTAAGGGATAATAGCTGGGCTTAATTGATTTGAGGCTTTTGCTTAATCCAATGAAACACCAGGTGTGATATTGGGATTAGCATATCTTTGAATTCAGAAGATGTACTCAATATTCTTATTGACATGGAAGATTGACAATAATCGTGGCCCGTTAGTTTGTGATTAGTACCCCTCATAGGGTAGGGGGTGACATCTTCTTATCTTAAAAGTATTGGTGGTATATATGTTTTTTTCCCATCAAATGAGTGGATTGCAATTCCGCTTATCACACTACGGACGCACTTATAGTGATGGGCGGCTCGAGCTTTAGGCGATTGTTAAAGTCCACAACTAATAATTATACAATAAATATACATTTTTTTTTAAAAAAAAAAAAAAAATTAAGGCTCAAAAAATCATTTTAAGGCTCTAATATGTAAAAAGTTAATAAAATACTCTTTAATTAAGGCCTCCACTAAATAATTATACAATAAAGGTTATTTCCAAAAGCAAATTTTAAGACTCTAATATAGTAAAAATTTAATAACTAGTTTCTAATTTAGGCCCTCAATTATGCAAAAGTAATTACAAATTGAAAGTCTAAAAAAACATTCATAAATTCTTAGAAAGTTTTACTTATTTATTCTTTTTAAAAGCCCCAGTTTTACTTGAATATTTAGAAAAATATGAGAAGTCTTCAAATTGCATAAATTCTCATTGTTTGCGTTGTGCATAATAGATATAATTATACACACGGTGAGTCTTCAATGTCCAACAATTTTTTACTCATTATATTCTATTACAAATCAATCGTTATATAACTTATTTCCATTTTTCTCTTTATTTTTCTTTACATCTTATTATTTTATGTCTTTAAATCAAGTGACAAGTCATTCTATATTTAATAATTATTAAAAAAAATACATTTTACAAATAAAAGAAAGTGCTCTAATTGTGTGTGTGTGTATATATTAAAATAAATTTAATTTAATTAATATTTAAATATAAGAAAATTGCCTCACTTAAACTTGTTGCTTTAGGCGTCAAAATTTATCAAGTCGGCCTTGCTTATTATTGTTCATACGAAGTGTCTGTTTGGTTTAACGGTTTCAAAATGTGTAGCTTAAAAAAAAAAAAAAAAAAATAGTGACTTCAATACTTAGTTAATTAAAATACAATTTTTAAAAACGTTATTTCATTCTGCCTTTAAAATCGCACAATTTTTCAAAAAACGATCACCATTACTAGTGGTTTCCAACTTGCAGTTTGGAAACGTGATTTTTTTTCACGTTTATGAAAGGAAATTGTCGATACTCGTGGAGTTGTGGAAGACAGCATAGTGATATTTAATTTTGTCGCCGTCTATGATAAAGAAAATGAGGCCATAACCTTATCTCTTTTTTTTTTTCGATTGGAAGTGTAATGTGTAGATTACGTCTTTGCAAATTGCAATGACTGGCGATCACTGATCAGTGCCATGTCTAATCGCATAATAAAGAAAGCTAGCTCCGTGGAGATAAGCCTCACGTCAGCTGGTCTGTGGTGGTGTTTCACGAAGGGAAGTGCTCTCTTAGTCTCTTTGCACACGTAGCCTCACCAGAGATGGAGAGAAAGCGAGAGGATATTCCATCATCCATTCTCTCTTACCTCATCGCGTTAGCACAGGGCCAGTCAACATGCAAATCACAGTACACCCAATCAACACACCCATTTCAAATTATCGACCATTTGTTTAATCCATCCATTGAAAATATATATATATATATATATATAAAAACTTGGTTGTTTGTTAGATTGGTGTTTGGAAGGTCTTGATGGTATAGATTTTAGATCCGAATCATGAAAAGGAGTTTTGATTAAAAAGAGAGAGAGAGAGAGAGAAGAATGGAGTTGGAACAATTCTCAATTCAAAGAGGAGGGGTACGAAAAATTGTAAAGGAGCTGTTAGAGGGAGCCCTTGCCCGAGCAGAAGGGTTTTAACTCCCTTTTATAGACTCTGTCTAAAGAAGAGGGGCAGAGATAATAACAAGAATTTTCAATTATAAGAAATCTTGGTCCATTAGAGTAACGGCTTAACCGCTTAGAGATTTGACACATTTCTTGCTATTGAAGAGCATCTTCTTTTTGTGAAGCCAACCAATGGAAGCAATCCGGCCAAGAATCACGACTTAACGGTTCATGCTTATAGGCCTAACTCAATTGATGTGTATTAAAGAAGCTGAGAAATGTTTGGTGCACCAAAGTGTTGTGCAAATCTTTTTTCAAAGAAGCTTGATTGATTTTGTGAATGGATGGAACTAAGGTTTGATTTTACTTAAGAATAATACTATATAGCGTAGATAGGAGTAATGTTAGGGACCATCTATCTATTCTCTTTTTATCTTTCTAAAGCTGACTTGGCTTTTAAAATTATTATAAGATCAAAATTCATTAGTGATCCGTCTCAAATTTAATGGCGATTTTAAAAGCCATATCAACTTTAGAGGGATAAAAAAAATGATCCATAACATTAAATAAAAAGATATTCAACAAAGCCCATATTTAAGCCCGAAGCCTCCAAGTGAAATTTATCCATATATTTTTACTGATATAAGATTTGCTAGAATTTGAATCGATTTATAAAAAGTCTTTACCTTAACTTCTATCAAGCTAACAACCCAACAAAATCTCAAGACATTTTCTCCAAAAACCTATAAAAGCGCAAGAATTAATTTAGTCAACATTTTCTCGGAATTATTTAATCTGGTAATTTTTTTTCACTATAAAATATCTCCTTGGGACACAACATCACAAACAAAGTGACATCTACAATGCATCAATACGTTTGGTCCTATTATGACAACTTATTTTTCAGTCAAATCTATAAAATTTTGGACTGTCACGACTCAAAATGACAAATTTTCTCCATAAATTAAAATAAAAATAACAAATAAACGTAAGTCATTTTTTTATCTTATGGAGGATATTTTTGTCATTTTGGGTTGCGGAATAGGGACATTGTGTCCTCAATTGTAAATTGAAGAAATATTACCAAAAAAAAAAAAAAATGATAGATAGAGAGGGTAAATATAATTAACCCGAATATATAATTATATATCTTATACGAGATCACCTTTGCTATCAAGGTTGGGAAATGCTTGATGGGGGACACTCATCCGTCCCCCATCACCCATTTATAATAAAAAAAATAATTTTTTATTAAAAAAGGCTCACAGGGAATGGATAAGTGTTCCCTGTGTAGCAAGCCTCATCAAGGTCATTAGCAGAAATTCCGCCTAGAAACGACACTATCTTACCTAGCAATGCTATTAAACACCGGAAGTCCAAAACAAATGTGCAGTATACTAGTATCTCTCAAATAATGAAGAATTCACTTTATTGTATATTAATTAACTTTTTCAATATTACTTTTTCTTTTTCTATTTCTTTTTCTTTTTCTATTTTCTTTTTTAATCATTACTTACACATTCCGAAACTTTTGGGATAAGTGGTGGTTTAACATGGTATCAAAGTCAAAAGTTTTGAGTTCGAACTATGACTCTGTCATTTATCCATATTTCAATTAAATATTTCACGTATTATGTATCACCTATTAAAAGGTAATTTGAGCCCACACTTGAAGGAGAGTGTTAAAGTATTGATTAAGTGATTAAAAATTTACTTCTCCCTATTAGCTTAAGCTTTTGAGACAAATGGTAGTTTAATAGGTTTTGCAATAATTACCTCAAAGTTTTAAAATTTGTAATGTCGGTATCTCATATATTTCAGCTCCTTTTAATTTCACCCCTTTTTTGTTAAAATGCACCCTAAAAAAGAAAGAAATTGATAATTCAAAAAAAAAATGTCACGAGGGTGATTCCAATGCAATTTTTAATTTTCACTTTGGGCGTTTTAACAAAAAAAAGTTGAAATTAATAGAGGCCGAAACATGCCAACATGGGAAACTGACATTGCAAAATTTAAAACTTTAATGTTACGATTGCAAAACTGCTTATGCTTCGCGAGTGTAAATGAAGTTTTTCCAAAAAATAAAGTAAAAATTCAAAAAAAAGAAGAAAAAAAAAGCCTTGGACTCATCCACGGTCAGTCGTGAGTCTAGTGACAAATTCTCACTTTCTTCTAAAAAAAAATGGGGGCATTTTGGACATTTTAATTGTTGAAACAGGAGATACTCACTTTGTAAATATTTAAATTTTGAGATTATGATTACATTATATTTCAGAGGGTGTAAGAAAAGTTTCTTTTAAGAAAATTTAAAAATTTACAACGCGGATATCCCATGTTTCAACAACTAAAATGCCCAAAATGCCCCTATCTTTTTTTTTTTTTTTAAAAAAAAAATTGATTTTTTTTTTTTAATAACTAAGATTTAATATGTGTATGTAGTATGTACTATGTGTCGACGCCCCAGCGGAAAAAAAGAAAAATATTTTGTTTTGGAAATTGTTTTGGAGAGTGTGAGATATCATGCAGTGTTTTAGGACTTGGGTTTTAAAAGCCCTTATTCTTTCATACTAACTTGGTTCAAAACTGGAGCCGCCAATACAGTTGGGCCCTATCTCAACCTGCGTGCAGCCCAACAAGCGTGATAAATGGTTTGAGCCTTGAGGTACCCATTTTCAACCCTCTGGGCTTCATTTCTTTCTTTATCTATTTTGTATAACGTTTTGTATTGTGAATCCATCCAATGAATTTAGGCACAAATTCTTGCGGGTTCGTTTGGTCGTGTGATTTTTTTGTATTGTATTATATTATTTTTTATTATATTTAAAATTATGAATACCGAAAAAATTTATTTTTTGAAATTATGTTTTGATGGTTTAAATAACTTGAGACAAAACTGAAAAAAGTTGAATAAAACTTTAGTAGAATTTGAATTTAAAAAATTCATCTACATGCCTGTTATTAGAGATTGTAAAATTAATTTACAGAAATAGCTCTCACACTAAGCAGGTGTACGTATATTATTATAAATCTTTATTTATCCTAAGATTTTAATTAAATTAATAACAAGTTATAAATTCAATCATTTAATTAATATTTGAACACTCTCTCATATGTAAGCTTTCTCGTTCCGTTCTTAAATTTGCATGAGGCACTTGAAGTCCAACTCAAAGATGGTGGACATGGTATAATGGTTTATTGTTGAGAGATTAGGATCCTCTACAATTTTAAAAAAAAATTAGATTATCAAATTATGTGAATTCATGCCGTTTTTTACATCAAATGACATGGAAAATGCTACATATTAAAAATATAATATGTTATTGAGGAAAAAAAAAATTATTTCAAAATGTTTTTTCTTCACTTTTGAAGAGACGCTTATTATTTACTAATCCAAAAAACAGCTTTTTACTCAAAGCTTTTATACGACATAACGTGTAAGAACCTCATAAAAATATACTCAATTTTCATTGTTAACATGTCATATTTTTAATATGTTGCATTTGTCATGCCGTTTGGTGCATGAAATGATTTAGATTCACATAATTTGAAAATCTACAATTTAAAAAAAATTGTAAGAGATCCTAATCCAATACTAAGAACCTTTGTCCACACGCTACAACATTTCTGCACAAGCATAAGCAAAGGCACAAACACACATTCTCTTAAAGCTTAGGGGGTCTATTTATAGGGACTAGAAGAGGCCTAGAAGCTCTTGAAATTTCAGAAAAATCGTCTCTTGAGTCTTCTTGTCCGAGTAGGAGATTGAAACTTCAATCCAAGTAAAAAAATGATTTCAAATTCATCCAAAATTGCGATTTTTTTATTGTGGGGCGATTTTTGCATAGTAAACATCAGAATTAGGGAAAATATATTTCTTCAATATTTGTTTCATTTTTTATTAGCTTTCCAACGCCACAAATTTCATTACAATCCGATATTTGAGCTAAAAGTTATGATTCAAACACTGAGACATGTGCAGAATCTAAATTTGAATTCAATCCGATTTTGATTCTTATTGGAGAAATTCCGATTTAATCATTCCCTTGATTTGATTAAATTTAACTACATCATATAAGTCTTCTATTATGATTGGTTAAGCTTACCAATATCTTATAGGTCTTCTCAAAGTGTGCTTTAAGCCCAAAATTAATGGAATTAATTGCATCTTTATTTAAAACCTGAAAACATTAAAACAACACAAAATCAAACAAATAACAATGCTAATGAATTAACATATATAAGTTATGAGGCTTAAATGTGCAAAATTCGACGCTTATCAGTAAATAGACATTGAATTACTAACTCATAATGTGTTTCACAGGCAATGAAGCTCACAACTGCCCATGTTAGACAGAAGACATTGAGCCTTAAATCTGGTGCTGCAAAACTTACCAGGAGGTCTAGTAGGTTGTTAGCAACATTTAAGGAGCCCAATCCCAACAATGAGATACCAACTGTTGACCTCACTTCTGATGCTGGTCAACCAGCAACTGCACTAGTAGTGGTCACTCAAGAACCAGTCAGAGCATCCGGAGTTGTCATTTGAGAACCAGCAAAGAGGTCAACTAGAGTGGTGGTACCAACAGTGGAGAAAGGTCTACAGCGAATGGAAGCTAAAAACAAAGGGAAAAGACTAATATGGCAACCTTGATTGGTTTTTGAAAACTGTGTTTGGTTGATGTTTTAGTTTGGTGGTGTTGGTTGTTGGAAGTATGAAGTGACAAATTTTGTTATGGGTTGTGTTTATGAAGTAACTTTTGTTGTTGTTGGAAGTGTAAGAAGAACAAGTAGGCCTAAGTTATGTATGAAGTGACAATTTATGTTGTTGGTTGTGTTTATGATGTAACATCATAAAATTTGTTGTTGTTGTAATTATGGACTATGTTGGTTTGGTGTTGTATAATGTTGTTGGTTGTGTTTGGAGAGGAGCTATTGTTGATTGATTTATATTTGGTGTTTGGAAATGTCTTGTGATTTTTATACAACTATTTTAATTGGTTGAAAGCAAGTTGCTGAATCTACATAGAAGAAAGAACCGATTTACAATCACCAATACCAAATTACATGCCATATAATGTTACAGGGTAATTATATTTTCCTCCCATGAACTATCAATAAATTACATTTTTTCCCCATGAACTACCAGTAATTGTCAAAATGCCATCATCAACTTACAACCCTCACCAAAATAGGGCATTGAACATTTGAACTACCATATGATATCAGTCGAATTCCTATTAATGCTACCACTTTGTTGTTACATGTTTACAAATACACTATTAATTACAAAGTTACATACCCAAATTGTCATTCCAAACACACTAGTAATTAAAAGGTTACAAACCCACTTGCCATTCCAAAGTGAGTCAAGTAACATTTAAGAACAAAATACATTTTTTTTTCATGGTAGCCGATTGTAGGACAAATGTCCATTACATGCACCATAATAGTAGCCCCAAAACACACCTACGAAGACAACAACAACAAATCCACGAAAATGCCAAAAGTTGACTATTTGTCTTTGAAACTTTCACTTGCATGTCATATCGAACTGCTTCAATCTCTAGCTTGGCCTTCAATTTTGCAACCTCTTTGTTCAGCCTCACGTCCCTGTGTTGCAGACGATCCAACACTCGTTTTGCGTGATCGCATATCTCAGTATCTTTCCATTGGAAGAATCCGCACGAGCGACCAGCCTATTCAAATTAGAGGCCAAATAAACAAGGGTTAGTTTATTAGTTTTGAAAAAATTTAACAAAATCATACATTCTAAAGTCAAGACACCCGTCAACTTTGCACCTTACATTTAAACATACCTTCATTTGTTTAGCAAAGTCTATGAGAATTTGCTTATGAATGCAATTTGTGCTACCCTAAGCTATAATCCCCTGTATCACATATTTGAAAGCTAAATATATACATAAATTCTACCTAAAAGATGGGAATTTAAATTGAAGAGTACAATACCTTACATTATCACAATGATGTAAACATTTTAAGAACATGAAAGAATAAGAATAAAACCCTAGACTAGGTTATATGAGCTTATTAATTTAAGAAACGTGAAATTCTAACTTAATGTTTGAGTTGAATATAATTTATCCACCATAACTTTAAAATGATATGCATACCCAAACATTTATAAAATTTGGCTTTGATCCATCATGGTTTATCAAGGTTTGAATGCATCCAAACAAATGTTTGGACTTTGTCATAACACTTTTGTCATCGTTATGTTTAATGTTACTTCTTCTTTTTTTTTCTTTCTTTTTTTTTCCCAGTAAGTAGATAATATAATTTGTTAAAGGGTAAATGTTAGTTCATCAATATTAGCAGGAGCAAGAATACTTATGTTCATATTGTAAACGCAAGTGTTTAAAAATTGAAACACGTGAAAAAAAAAATAGCATGAATGTGTTATAGTCTGCATTGTACACATGGTTAACCCCAAACATATTCATTCACCCCAAATATTACTAATTTCAATTCAAACCACATATTGCTTGATAGCACACTTGAAAATATCATTCTGTTAAGCTAGTTATATTCTTTAATTCTCTAACAAATACTGATAACAACTAAACAATTTTTTTTCTTAAAAAAATAGTCAATGAATCAACTTCAAAAACGGGATTCAAACACATGAAAAAATTCAAATGGCATTCGACTCATAGAGACAGTGGTAAAAAATTCAAACCAGATCTAAGATCTAAACTTTCAAACCCTAAAAAAAATTACCCATTGTCTACAAAATAGAAGAGAAGAACCCATCACGTCCCTATAACACAACCAGTCGAAATTATCTAAAATCTAAACTTTCAAACCCTAAAGAAAATTACCCATTGTCTACAGATCTATGAAAAAAATTATTACCTTGTAGTTAACACAACCATAAAACAGCTTGCCGAAGTTATCCTCAGTGAAGGAAGTCTTCAAAGATGCAGGTACTCTACAACGGCACATCGGCTCCCCAGAGGTTGCTTTCCTTTTCAGTGAACACGACATTGTTGGTCTTCAGAAAGTCGCCTCCTCCTCCTCTCTCGTGCTCGTCACCTCCTCCTCTTCTCTTGTGCTCTTGCTGTTTGAAGTTGAAATGGGAGACAAGCTTCAAAAAGAGACATGCAGCTTGTCATTGTTTCTTTTTCTTTTTCTTTTTAATTTTCTTTTTCTTCTTCTTCTTTTGTTTCTATTCACAATCGTTTAACCTCAACATCTGAGGGCAAAAGGGGCATGAAAAATGCTAGGACGGCACGTGAACCGCAAATGACCCGTTGATTGTCTATTTTAACCACTCTGACTGACGGAAGGGGGCAAAGTATGTAACTGTGGTAGTTGAATGCTCTATTTTGGTCAAGTTGGTAGTTCATGGGAGGGTATCTGCAAAAGTTGGTAGTTCATGGGGGGAAAATGTAATTATCCTTTTATTTTTTTTTATTATTTTGAGCCGTTTTAGTGATAAAACGGCTCTAATTATTTGGAGCCGTTTTAACCAAAATGGCTCTAACAACCGGTTAGAGCGGTTTTGGTTAAAACGGCTCTAACAAGTTTGAGCTATTTTGGTTAAAACGACTTTAATTAGAGCTGTTTTAGTCGAAAACGGCTTTAATTAGCACTTTAATACTGGATATGTTGAGTCCTTTTCAAAACGGCTAAAAAAAAAAGGTTCAAACCATTTTGAGCCCTTTTTAGGCCTTAAAACAGCTAAACCCCCCCCACCCCCCCCTTTTTTTTTTGGGTAGTGTGAGGGTCAATGCCCAAACCTTAAACCCTATACAATTAAAAATTTTGAAAGGCAATTTAATATGAAGAACTAATAAAGACATCAAAAATAAAACTAGCTTGGTTTATTGTGTAAAGAAAAACTTGGGAAAAATGGGGTACAAATTAAGATGACTAGAAAAAGAAAGGACGATGTATAACATTGAAAAACTAGAGACATACATTCAGCAAATAACAATATGTTGCAATTCGACAATTTTATAAATTAACAAGTTGTTCATTTCCTAATTCTACCTCCACCATTAATCATAATTCAAACAACTAGCATACTCTATCACGGGCAAACCAGTGGAGTATACAACGTACATAATACAAAGACCTTCAGAACAAAGTGTGTGGCAATGGCACAGTTGCTCTTGGATTTTCCATTTTGAGAGAATTTTCGTTCTTTGATCTTTTCCGTGAGGTGCCAGAAAACTCCTTTTTCAGCAGAAGCTACTCGGGTATATATGCATGGGAACTAGATGTTTCAAGTCTTTGGCTGTTAAAGCAAAGGCTTCAACTTTTGTGTGGGTTTTGATAGTTTTGTCGGAGGTTGGGACCCATTTTTTGTGTGAGGGGGAGCAGTTGAACCCCCACTTTAGAAGTTCTTCTCCGTAGAGATCACCTTTTTCAATATACTGAGTGTCTAAGTCGATTCCCTTACTTTTCTCACCATTACTGGGTTTGAAGCAACATGCACTGCCTTCCGTGATGATAAGCATCATAAGTGGTTCTCCCTCTCGGAGAATGTAGCTGTCTTCATTGTAGTACTTTGGCTTGAGAGATTCGCAAATCTGTTCCGCCAGATTATAACCGCGATTTTCAAGATTTGGAACCTAGCTTGCAAACCATCGACAAGAATAATGATAAGAAGAAGTCCAATATAGAAATTATTATACGAGAGTGTAAGCATATATATTCAACTGTCAAGCCCTGCTAAAACAACTTGTAATGGCCAAGCCATGCACTTCTATCATCGACGTTAGTTTGCTCCCTTCAAAGCAAAAACAGGGAGACAACATGCCACAAAATGCACTCAAATGGGATTCTTGGATCATGAACAACTGCACCTTAAATTATCAATTCAATTCATTTAAAATAAAATCATACTGTCTATGCATTTTCATACTAGTTTAGATACTTCCAACTTTTTATTTTATTTTTCTGCATTTTTTCCCAAGAAGAATAATTATAGTTTTCAATTGATTGGCTATCTATTTTTCTTAGAAGGAAACAAAAAAGACTCACTTTTTTAAGCAATGGTAAACAAAGATAGTGCCTTATCTTTGTCATAAGATCTTTAGAAATATAAGAGATAAGTTTCTCCATATCAAAATCTTTATTTTCTTCCAATCTGTGTTGTATGCAGGTGAGGATCGGCCCTTTCATATTGTCAGAGAGCTGGTTTGTATATATACAACCAGAACTGTATTTTTGTTTTTATAAGTTCCATGTTCAATTTAGCCTTCTCATCAGCTTCCTTCTCCTTTGCCATCTGCATGTATGTCTATTGCACAAGTTTGGTTTATCAAATTACTGAAAAATGTTGAATTTAATCATTTGTACTATTAATATATACAATTGACCTTCTCATAACTAATATTGTAGTACTACCAAAATTACTGATTAATAAAATCTGTCGTCGAATTTCAGAAATTTTTGAATCTACAAGAATTCTACCCAAAAGCTAGTCCATGTAGAAAACTTTCAACTCTTATTAACCTTTCAAAATATAATGACACAAAATTATATATTCTAAACTGATATTAATTAAGAAAAAAAAAACCTTAATGTGTTTTCCCAATAGAGAAGAAGGCCGAACATTTTTTGCTAGTTCGTGCCTTATCCTCCCTAGTAACAGCTTGCACAGGTAACCAATGAAGTTATAGTTGTGGTCGTGGCTTCCTAACAACAATTATTGATCGATCTTGGCATACAATCTTTGAAAGGAAAACTTGAACAGAGTATTGTAGCATGGTATAGAGAGGAAAAGAAAAAACGTAATGGATGATATATATATCTCGAAGAATTTTTTTTTTTGTCCAGAAATAAAAGTAATTAATTTTATAAATATATGCTATATTTGATTTTTTTTTTTTTTTATTCTTGTATTTAATTGTTCACTAGTTTTTATAAACACTAATAACTAAGTACTAGAACTATTAACTATACGTGTAGTACCATAAAGGAGTTTGTGTCCATAGTCCATACCATCTCATGCATTCATAAGAATAACTTTAATTTTTTACCGTTAAACTTTAATTTCCATATATAGTAGTACTTACTACTTACGGTAAGTGCATATTAATTGTTGTCTTTCTTTCTATGCAAGCATGTACAGAAACCATCTAATCTAATGCGGACCACACGCCTAATTAATATATGAATAAGGGTCTTGTATCTTAAAAAATAAATAAAGATTTCAAGCACCAACCTGCGCATTACCGATGAACAACAAAAACATTATCAAACCATAGATCGAAATAAAAACTGCGAAGCAATTTTCCCATAAATAAGTACTTGTTTGAAGGTTTGAACCATAAAAACTGCAAAAATTGGACAACTATATTAATGAATGAGATAATAACCCAATTCAATTAATGAGTAACATCACATGCTTTTCGATAACATGTAAACATTGATAAAAAACTATTTGATCTGGAGAGATAAATTAAGAGACCACTATATATGCACAAACCTCAAATTTCGAAGGCCCCACTAGAAACAGTGCATGATCTTTTGTGGAATATTTGTTGACGACACAATATCAAATTGAAAGGCTTCAAGGAATATTCTAAAATCAACAAGCGTTGTATTTGATGTTTGTATAGGACAAGCATCATCTATAAATATGTGATTTCCTAAACCACAACCACATTTAAAAGAACTCGGGGTACATCCAATATGATTTTCACAAGCTTGGTACCAGCAAGCCATCTCTCCTTGGATAAAGAAAAAGTACCAAAGGCCACAAAGTACCTAAAAGACCAACAAGACTTTTAAAGATGAGTAAATTCTGCATATATATATATATATATATATATATATATGCTAGAAAAAAGAAAAAAGAAAAAGAAAATGCTAGTTCCACTTAAAAGGAAAATGGAAAAAAATAGTAATACTAGATGATTTTGACAAGGAGCTGGGCTCATAGGGAGTTGTAGTATTTAAAATGGTGATTTTGTTGCGGTGTTGGTTTTGTTAGACTGCTGTAGTTTGTAGTGAGAATGTTATAGTTTTTTTTAGAAAATTGATAGTTGTTGGTACAGTTTCCAGTATGGTGACGTGTCGCCTAGTGATTCGTTGCCTCCCTCAAACGTACAACCTTGATTCCTGTAAAACAACAAACAACTAGTCGGGGGTGCCGACTACGCCCACTCCGATGCCTAAGTCAGTTCAAATCAATTTTCTGAAGAATATCTGTAATCTCAAAAGCTCAGAGAGAATATCTCTAATACCTGGTGTGATAGTCTTATTTATAGGCTGGTAGCTGCAGTCCTACTGGAATTCTTGAAGCCCAGTTGAACTAGGAGTTTGAGTCCTAGTCTGATTGAACCTTAACCTTATCTTTAGGGAATTTGAATAAGGCTACAGAGTCCAAATTGAATTGCATTCGTACCTCTTTAATCTTAATTCCACGTTACTAGCCATCTTATCCCGTTAATAATAGGATAGAGGCTTATCCCTGATCTTCCGGGATACTGGCCTTATCTCACTCTAAGACAATTGTAACACACTTCGACCAACCCCCCAAGGTGATAATATCCGAGACATGTTCGCTCTGACAGGACTAGGAGATCTTGGAATATTGCCGCACCGTAACAGGGTTGTGGAAGATCCGAGGTGTTATCATACCGAGGCAATCTTTGTATACCAGGTTGTGATTCAAACTTCCCGAATGGTCCCGTAGCTTCTGTCAAATCTCCGAGGCATAAATATCCAAGATATGTTCGCTTCGATCAGACTAGGAGATCTCGAGATATTTCATACCGTTACTGGGTTCGATAGGACCGAGGCGTCATTATACCTAGATGATCTTCTTCTACTGGGTCGTATCAAATGTCCGAGATGTAACAACGAGATGTTTCAAGATTAGGATCCACGTGTCCTCGGGGTTAATTTTATCCCCAACAGTTAACCCCCTAATTCTCTAATTTCAAAAATAAATTGAAACTAAGGGAATTATTTATCGCCTGCCAACCTTTACCTGCTATTGCTTTTGTCATAAATGGCACGTCTTTTCAAAAGTTTGAATGTTTGAACCTTATCGCTTATTTTTCCCATAAAGACATCAGCCCTGAACCGCCATTCCTTTATAATCATGGCACGATACTCTCGAGGTTGCGTCATTTAATTTCTGGATCTGGAACGTGCGCCCTTTCAGTTTTCGGAGATATTGAAATGATGTCGCCTTTTGATATTTCGGACACGTGGGGGAGTATTTAATGTTTAGGCTGCTTTCACTATTCACCCTCTTACATACTTTCGTACTCTTTCCTTTTCCTCCATTATCGCCATCTTCTGAGCTTCTTTTTTCCTGAAACTTCTACTTTTCCTTTCTCTCTCTGAAATGGCTCCCAAGAAGGCCACCTCGAATATTCGTCCCACCTCTCAGACTTGAACCAAAAGGTCCGACGGCTACGTAGACCTTTCTCCCCTGGAGAGCAGGGTGGAAAACCCCCTCTTTGAAAGGCATGAGGGTGTTCTACGGCTGAATTACGACATTCCTCCGACGGTGAGGATGTTCTATCAAACCCCTGGGGCTCGACTTATTGATGGCGGCGACATCACTCTGTTTGAAAGGATGTTCCTGGCTGGACTCCGGCTACCTTTTTCGGAGATTGCCCGGGATTTCGTCCTCTTTCTAATGGTTGCTCCCAGTCAAATCATGCCCAACGCCTGGAGATATCTGTTCGCTTCATATATTCTTTGGAGGCTTGTGTTGAAAAAGGAGATGAAGATTCTCCAATTCTTGAACATTTACAGGCCGAGGCAGACTTCGGAGGGAATGATCGAATTGTGCGTCTGCCACCCCCTTATTTTCATCAAACTTAAAAGTGGGTTGACAAACAATAAATTCTGGGAGCAACAATTCTTTCGAGTATCTGAGGAATGGGAATGCCCCGAAGGTACTCTTTTGCCCGAGAACCGTAGGATGTCTCGGACTTGGAAATTGTTACGGCCTGACCGAAGTGAACCCCCCTTCATTTAGCATATCTGACCGGGAAGATGTCATAAAGATAAGCGACTGGTCTGCAGTCAGGGTTAAAGCTGAGAAGTTTGAGGAAGTTGATTTCGACAACCTTGTGACCGAGGAGAATCTGAGGCAATTTCTTGGATACAATATTCCGAGAGACAAGATGACAATCACCAAAAGAGGAGCGGTCAAGAAAAGAAATGATGCGCCTCCATCTCCGAGGCCTGTCATCAAGAAGAGACCTTTTGGCAGAGCTGAAGAAATTCCTGGGGATGTTCCTTTGAGGAAGAAGCAGAAAATCCCTTTGGCCTCCTCAGGTGTGAAGAGAACTCCTCCGAGGGTGTTCATGGCTGGAACCAACACCGAAGAGGGATCAGCGAGCTTTCGGGGTTTCGTTCCGGAAGTCTCCCCTTTTGTCTTAAGAGATGATTCTGGCTCTGAGGCATTGTACCAGGGCCCAGCTACTCCTCTTGAGGAAACCAATGCCGGAGCCTCCACAGTAACAAGTTCGGCGCCAGAGAGATCTGAAGAGGAGGGAGAACCGATACCAGAGGTCCATAACGTGCAAGTCACACGTCTGGTGAAGCACCCGGCGAGGAAAAAGAAATTCGGTGTCCGAGATCGTCTGGTCGAAATAATTTCAGAGGCTGAGCGGATGTGGGGTAAGCCAGTCATAAGGCCTTCTGATGCCGATGAGGTACGACAAGAGTCTGCCCCTTCGGGTGAAGAATCTGTTGAAGAGAGGGATGAGGATGTTAGCACCCCCCGAGATGAAGCTTTCGTCGAAGACTTTGTGGAAGAAGGAACTCCTTGGACTCCTTCGTCAGAGCGTCCTGGAACTCCACCCCCCCCAGATGTGACTGCGAAATGGGGCATGCCACCCCCAAGAACCATGTACAGCTCCTGACCAAACCGAGCCCCAAATGGGAACACCCGAGAGGGTAAATACCGAAGAGCCAGGAAGTTCTCAGCAAGTGGGTGTTCAGGATACACCGGGTGCTGGTCTTGAAGTAAGGAGCGTGGATCAATCCGAAGCGAGCCAACATCTCGGAGAGCCTGAAGGATCTAGGGTCAATACCGAGGCCACCACTCCCGAGGCAGATCTGCATCTCGATGCTTCTGATAGGAATAGATCCCATACCGAGGCCAGCACTTCTGAATTAAGGCCTAATGAGTCTGAGGCTGCCCTGACTACGGAAGCCACTCATTCTGTGGGCCCTAGCTCTTCTTCTATACTTTCAGTGGGCTTTGAAGTCTTGGGCAGAGGCCTTCTTGGTCATCCAATGGAGGCCATAAAAAATCTAATCCCCGAAGGGTTCCTGGGAAATATAGGGGTTTCCTCCCCCGAGAAAATTGCTCAAGGCATTCTTATTTCCCATTACCAGGTGAGTTTTCGAAAACAAACCTTTGTTTTATCCAATTTTTAGCACTTCATTCTAAATTTGCCTACCTTCCTCTTTATAGCTTCTGGTGAAGATGACAGCCCTCTGGCAAAGATATGAAAATCATCAAGTCCAGCCTACTGCTCCAACTCCAGAAGTGCAAGCTCGACTCTCGAGCCTAGAGAAGGAAGTGGCAACTTTGAAAGCTCTCCTTCAATCTAGAGATGAAGAACTTGCTTCCCGAGACTTGATTATATCCGAGGAGCGCTCTGCCAATGCTCGTTTAAAAAAGGAAGTACTTGAGGCAAATGAGCGGTATACTCGCTCTGTTGCAAGTCTTTCTGCTGAACTTAATCGTGTAGATCAACTAGCCTCTCGCCTGTCGGCGGTGCAGAACGAGTGCTCCGAAGCGTGCAAGAATGCCGAGGCAGAAAAGGAGAAGCTGAAGGCTGAAGTTGAAAGACTCGAGGCTGAAAGGGACAAAGCTGTTAAGGCGTAGGACCGTTCGGAGAGTCTTTTGATCAGGCTTAGAACTAGATATGACGCGGGCCAGGCAAAACTGAAGCACTATCTGAAGCAGCTAAGCTATGTGCCATTCCTTCGAGACCAGAGCTGGGCTCGTGGATTCAACTGGGGGTTCGAAAACTTTCAAACTTTGGTGACGAACCCTAAATATAAGTTTGACCCCGAAACTGTTGGGCCGCAACTGGTAGAATTTCCTGATGAAGCAGTCCAATAAATGGAAGAATTCGGTAAAAAA
Source organism: Alnus rubra (assembly GCA_028654335.1). Classification (NCBI taxonomy): domain Eukaryota; kingdom Viridiplantae; phylum Streptophyta; class Magnoliopsida; order Fagales; family Betulaceae; genus Alnus; species Alnus rubra. The sequence continues at coordinate 2,327,785 of JAJPGS010000870.1, read as the reverse complement.
TTCATGCCAGACGTTCCGAGTTGGGGTGCCAACACACCGAATCCCCGAGAGGATCCTCTTGAAGAAGCTGCAGGCTAAGGGTTGTTCTCGGGCCTGAATTTTTCATTCTTTCTTTCTGAAATCATTGTAACCTGTAAAAGACTTTATATATTACTGAAATGAAATTACTGAATTGAAATCTTAACCTTTCAATTTCCTCATCTCTGAATTTAGATGATCCATACTCATAGCATCTGGAGACCCCCAACCGAGGGGTTTCTTGTCTTGGTATCCTTTCCATAACCCTTTCGGGTCGTCCGAGGAAAGGATTCGGGCCAATTCTTAATCTTATCCCTTCAGAAACCCCCAACCGAGGGGTTTCTTCCTATTGAATCCTTTCCATGACCCTTTCGGGTTGTCCGAGGAAAGGATTCGGGTGGATTCTTATCGGGATATCATTAACCTTATCCTTCGGAAACCCCCAATCGGGAGGTTTCAACCCTTTATATCCTTTCCATGACCCTTTCGGGTTGTCCGAGGAGAGGATTTGGGCGGATTCTTTTCTGTATATCCTTAGTCGTATCCTTTGGAAACCCTCAACTGGGAGGTTTCAACCCTTTGTATCCTTTCCATGACCATTTCGGGTTGTTCGAGGAAAGGAATCGGGCGGATTCTAATCCTCATCCCTTTGAAAACCCCCAACCGAGGGGTTTCTTCCCATTGAATCCTTGCCATGACCCTTTCGGGTTGTTCGAGGAAAGGATTCGGGTGGATTCTTCCCTGAGCACCCCCACCATAACTCTTTCGAGTCGTTCGAGGGGAGGAGTCGAGTGGATGTTGATGTAGCTTGATCATCTTTGGAGAAGTTTGATGAAGAAGTGCTTTCATTCTGTCTCGGACTGCTGCTTTATTCTTAGAAGAGATCAATTAATACCTGGGGGCTATCTGTTCTTCCTTGCTCTCGGTGTTGGACTAACTGAGAAGTTTCTTGCCTTGATATCCTTCCCATTCGGGTCGTTCGAGGAAAGGAATCGGGCATTCTTAGCGTTATACCTTTAGTAACCCCTAACTGAGGGGTTTCTCCCATTGCATCCTTTCCATGACCCTTTCGGGTTATCCGAGGAAAAGATGTAGGTCGATTCTTTTCTGGGTATCCCCCCAAAACTCTTTCGAGTCGTTCGAGGGGGGAAGTCGGGCTATTTCTTAAACTTCTACAATTGTTGATATGAATTGGAAAGAGATCTTCTTTATTGAATATAAAATTGTGGAGAAAAAACAAAGAATTACATATAATACTTCTTCAAGTGCCCGACGTTCCATGATCTCGGGAGTATCTTCCTTGTCTCGGTCATCAGGTGATAAGCCCCTTTCTGATGGCATCCTACTACCTTATAGGGGCCTTCCCATTTGGGTCCCATTTTGCCTTCGGTTGGATCTTTCGTCATTAAGCTCACTTTCCTGAGTACCCAATCTCCGAGCTGGAACTTTTTAGGGACCACCTGTTTATTGAAATACCGAGCTGTTCGATTCTGATATGCTGCCCATTGACTTGAGCGTCGTCTCTTTTCTCCTGCAAAAGATCTAGATATACCTTGGCCTTTTCGTCGTTAAGCCCAGGATTGTAGTGAGCTACACGAAAGCTCGGGGATCCCACTTCGACTGGTATCACAGCCTCGGCCCCGTATGTAAGTGAGAATGGTGTCTCGCCTGTTGGAGTTCTTCTTGTGGTTCGGTACGACCAGAGCACCTCCGGAACATATTCAACCCATGCTCCTTTCTTCTTATCGAGCTTTTTCTTCAATGTCCTTACCAGGGTCTTATTCGTCGCCTCTACCTGACCATTCGCCTTTGGATAAAGTACCGAGGCATAGTAGTTTCGGATACGGAGTTCTGAACACCACCTCCGGAATGGTTCACAGTCAAACTGCTTCACATTGTCTGTGACAAAAGCATGAGGGATCCCGAACCAGTACACCACCGACTTCCAAAGGAAACTTGTGATATTTGTTGTAGTTATAGCTGCTAACGCTTCTGCTTCTGCCCATTTAGTAAAATAGTCTACAGCTACAACTAAAAACTTCCGACCCCCTTTCCCTACAGGCATTGAGTCGACAATATCTACCCCCCACTTCGCAAATGGCCATGGAGAAGTGGGGGGAGTAAGCTTCTCGGGACTTGTTTTTATAATTCTTGAGAACCTCTGGCATTTGTCACAAGTCTTGACAAGAAAAACCGAATTCTTTCTGATTGTAGGCCAATAATAACCTGCTCGGATGGTTTTTTGTGCCAACATCCTTCCTCCCGAATGGTCTCCACACACACCTTCATGGATTTCCTTGAGAACATAATCCGCCTCGGTCTTAGAGAGGCATTTGAGCAGGGATTCGGAGTATCCTCTTTTATATAGTACTTCTCCGAGGAGGCAAAACCGTGTTGCTTGTATCTTTACCTTCCGAGCTGCAACCTTGTCTTCGGGCAGCAACCCATTTTTCAGGAACTGAATAATCTCTATAGCCCATTCTGGTTCATTTGATGTTGGATCTGCTTCCATGACGTTAGCCCTCGGGGTTATCGATGGCTCGGTCAAAACGATAATCTGCCTTCTAGACACTTCAATCTCTTCATTTGTTCCTGATGCAATCTTCGAGAATTCATCGGCTCGGATATTTTCATCCCGAGGTATCTTCGTGATGACGACCCTTTCGAAATAAGATTGGAATCGGCGCACCTGTTCCAAATATCTGGCCATTCGATCTTCTTGTGCTTCAAATTGTCCTTGAACTTGGCCCACTACTACTTGAGAGTCACTTCGGATTTCAACATTAGTTGCTCCCATCTCTCGAGACAATGCCAAACTTGCTATTACGGCTTCATATTTGGCTTCATTATTTGTTGTGACAAAGTCCAGTTTTACAGCAAAACTGAACTCTTAACCTTTAGGATTCCTGAGGAGGACACCTACCCCGCTTCTGCCCTGTGCTAAGGAGCCATCCACAAACACGGCCCAGGTTAATTCTTTTGGAAGTTCTTCCACTTCGGGAATGTTGCAAAATTCCACCAAGAAATCTGCCATAACCTGTCCTTTAATAGCCGTCCGAGGATGAAACTCGATATCAAATTGTCCGAGTTCTATTGCCCAGTTGACTAACCTTCCCGAGAGGTCAGGCTTTTGCAGAACCTTTTTCATCGGATACTCGGTTAAGACTCTAATAGCATGAGCCTGAAAGTATGGCCTCAATCTCCTGGCTGAGATAACCAAAGTGAACGCCAATTTTTTGATCGGGGGATATCTTTCCTCTGCTCCATGAAGTGCTTTACTCGTAAAGTAAACAGGTTTCTGAATTCCTGAATCTTCTCTGACTAGTACCGAGCTTACCGCCGAGGGGGATACTGCCAAATAGAGATAGAGTATCTCCCCTTCAGTAGGGCGGCTCAACAATGGAGGGTTCGTTAAGTATTCTTTCAACTTTTCGAAAGCTTCCTCACATTCTTCACTCCACGTAAATGCTTTTCTTAAAATTTTAAAGGAGGGAAGGCACTTATCTGTTGACCGTGAAATGAAACGGTTTAGGGCCACAATCCTTCCTGTCAGCCGTTGGAGTTGTTTTGTTGTTCTCGGTGGCTCCATCTCGAGGACAGCCTTGACCTTCTCTGGGTTTGCTTCGATGCCCCTCTGTGATACCATGAACCCCAAAAATTTTCCTGAAGAAACTCCGAAGGCACACTTTATAGGGTTAAGCTTCATCTTGTATTTTCTCAGAGTCCAGAAAGTTTCTCGAAGGTCTTCTATATGGTTGGTTGCCCGAATACTTTTAACCAGCATATCATCTACGTATACCTCAACGTTTCTGCCAATTTGATTCCGAACCATCCTGTTCACCAGTCGCTGATAAGTGGCTCCCGCATTCTTCAAACCGAAGGGCATCATCTTATAACAGTAGAGTCCTCGGTCTGTGATAAAAGCAGTTTTCTCTTGATCTTCTTCTTCTTCCATGTATATCTGGTTGTATCCAGAGAAAGCATCCATAAAGTTTAGGAGCTCGTGTCCAGACGTTGAGTCGACCAACAAATCAATCTGAGGCAAAGGAAATCTATCCTTCGGGCATGCCTTATTCAAGTCAGTGAAATCTACGCACATCCTCCTCTTACCATTAGACTTCTTCACCAGTACCACATTGGCCAACCACTCGGGGTAATCCACCTCCCGGATAAATCCGGCTTTCAATAACTTTTCTACCTCTTCTGAATAGCTTGATTTCGTTCGGCGGAAAAAGTCCGTCTTCTCTGTTTCACTGGCCGATATTTGGGTCCATATTCAGCTTATGGACAATGACCGAGAGATCAATCTCTGGCATATCTTCATGGCTCCAAGCAAATACATCACTATTGCGCCTTAAGAATGCCACCAGATCTTCCTTCACGAGTTGGGGGAGTTGTCAGCCTATACGAACTTTCTTTCCCGGATCACCTATTTCGAACTCCTCCAAGCCTTCCACAGGCTCCCTCAACGGTGACTGCTATTTCCCGTCCTCCTTAGCTTTCTCACCCAGATTGTGCTGCCTCGGGGTGTCTTTCAGGGATAAGTTGTAACAACGCCTAGCCTCCTTCTGGTCTCCCTTAACCACTCCAACTCCTTCTTCTGTCGGGAACTTCATACTGAGATGGGGTGTTGAGGTCACAGCTTTTAAGTCGTTGAGAGCTGTCCTTCCGATAATGGCGTTATAGGCCAAGACTCTGTCAACTATCAAGAATTTCACCATGATGACCTTTTGCCTCGGATAAGTCCCCGTCATCACAGGGAGACCGATAGAACCGAGAGGCAGCACATTTTCTCCAGCGAAACCCTGTAAGTGGCATGAGACCGGGACCACCTTCTCCTGTGGGACTCCCATGTAATCAAAGGCTGACTTAAACAGAATATCGGCCGAGCTCCCTGTGTCAACAAGGATTCGTCGAGTCTGATAATTTGCTATTATTAGGGTGACCACAAGGGCGTCTGTGTGCGGAAGTGAGACTCCAGCATAATCATCATCTGAGAACCCTATAATCAGAGGGTTACATTTCTGAGACTTTGGGGGCTTTTGGACCGAATACACTTCGAAATCATCCAGCTGCCTGGCATATGCCTTCCGAGCCGAATTGGACTCGCCTCCTCCTCCAAATCCTCCCGAGATGGTGTGGATGATAGGAAGGTTGCCTTGCTGCTCCACCCGAGCTCTACTCCTGCTCCTTTCTCTTCTTTCTTCTCCTCGAGGTCGAGGTGCTGGTTCTCTGCTTCTACCTCTTCTTTCTTCCTGCCTCGATCTATAGTTTCTCCTTTCATTCCGATCTTCTTCTCTTCTAGGTTGCGGATATTGGTCCCGCTCCTATTGGTTTCTCTCATTAATGAGAAATCGGACTAGCTTCCCATTCTCGATAAATTTCTCAATCAATTGTCTCAGTGATACACACTGCTCGGTCAGGTGACCATATGAATCATGGAAGGCACAATATTTGTGAGCCAAGCGTGGAGGCGGATCTCCTGGAATGGGTCTCGGCATCTGGTAATTCGGATCTTTTTTTAGTTCCATAAGCACCTCGGTGAGAGAGGCATTTAATGGAGTCCACTTGTAATCTCCGAAATTCTTCTTCACCTTCTTGTACTCCCCGGGACCGGCATCCTGTGTGGGCTCGGGATTCTTCTTCTTCTTGGGCTTCTCGGTGGAAGGCTGTTGTTGCGGCTGGGAATTACCGAGAAGGGCTCAGAGTGTTTCCTCCTGATTAATGTACCTGTCCATTTTTACCATAAAAGTATGAAGATCCTTCGGTGGTTTTAACGCCAAGTCCGCCATCAACGGTCCGTCTTTCTTCAATCCTTGGAAAATTGCACCATAAATGAAGTCGTCTGGCGCACTTTCTGTCTCCAACTTTTCCTGGTTGAATCTCCATAAATAATCTTTTAAAGATTCGTTTGGTCCCTCCTGCACAGAGAGTAGATACCCTCTGGGTTTCCTTCTGGCTCTTCCAGACACAAACTGGGCTAGGAATTTCCTTCCAATGGTGTCGAAATTTTCAATCGACCTTAGGGAAAGGTTTCTGAGCCAGTCTCGGGCCTTTCCTGACAAGGTGAGGGGAAAAGCTCGGCACGCCACACCGTCAGGTGTCTTGTGCAAGGACACGTGAGATTGGAAATTATCCAAATACTCCACCGGATCTTCACTACCTGAAAAAACATGGATATCGGGTACCTTAAACCTTCCGGGAAGGTCGAAGTTGGATACTTCTTCGGTAAATATAGACTCCTTATGCTGAAAGAGGTTGTCCACGAGAGACTCCTTCCCGTCACGCTTCTAATCCATAGTTCTTGATAGTGCATCATACTTTATGCCCAAGTCCAGGACCATCTGCTGCAGCCTTCTTTCGGAGTCTATTGGTGGAGGTGGAACCGAATTAATAGGCTCCACACGGTCCTCGATATGCGGCTCTACTCTCTCCCCTGACTCTTCTGGGTTCCCATTAGGATTTGTTCCTTCAACCGCCTCATGATTCAATGGCGGTGGAGTCTGAGCAGCTATCAGCAAAGCGTTCTGAGCCAGCAAGTCCTCCACATTCTTCTGCGCCTGGGCCAATTGTTGACTTAGTTGGGTTATTCTGGCCTCTGGACCGGCAGACTCTGCTTCTCCGCAGACATCATCTTGACCTAGATTAGGGCGTCGCGCTTCTTCTTGGGTTTCGTTCTGAACCAGATTAGAACGTCTCGTAGTCACCATCACATATTTATTTTTCGTAAGAACAACTCTTCGATTCCTACAGACGGCGCCAAACTGTTGGTACAGTTTCCGGTATGGTGACGTGTCGCCTAGTGATTCGCTGCCTCCCTCAAACGTACATCCTTGATTCCTGTAAAACAACAAACAACTAGTCGGGGGTGCCGACTATGCCCACTCCGATGCCTAAGTCAGTTCAAATCAATTTTCTGAAGAATATCTGTAATCTCAAAAGCTCAGAGAGAATATCGTTAATACCTGGTGTGATGGTCTTATTTATAGGTTGGTAGTTATAGTCCTACTGGAATTCTTGAAGTCCAGTTGAACTAGGAGTTTGAATCCTAGTCTGATTGAACCTTAACCTTATCTTCAGGGAATTTGAATAAGGCTACAGAGTCCAAATTGAATTGCACGCTACTAGCCATCTTATCCCGTTAATAATGGGATAGAGGCTTATCCCTGATCTTCCGGGATACTGGCCTTATCTCACTCTAAGACAATTGTAACACACTTCGACCAACCCCTGAGGTGATAATATCAGAGACATGTTCGCTCCGACAGGACTAGGAGGTCTCGGAATATTGAAGCACCGTAACAGGGTTGTGGAAGATCCGAGGTGTTATCATACCGAGGCCATCTTATCCGAGGTGCTATCATACTGAGGCAATCTTTGTATACCGGGTTGTGATTCAAACTTCCCGAATGGTCCCGTAGCTTCTGTCAAATCTCTGAGGCATAAATATCCGAGATATGTTTGCTCCGATCAGACTAGGAGATCTCGGGATATTCCATACCATTACTAGATTCGATAGGACCGAGGCGTCATTATACCTAGACGATCTTCTTCTACTGGGTCGTAACAAATGTCCGAGATGTAACACCAAGATGTTTCAAGATTAGGATCCACGTGTTCTCGGGGTTAATTTTATCCCCAACAATAGTTTTGTATTTCTCAATTTGCTTTGAACTCAAGTTTTAGGTAGAAACATGAGTGTTGTAATCTCTATTTTATTATACTGGATTGATTGGATTTGCCAATTTTTTTTTTTGGTCTACAATTAAAAGGATTTAATTTTCATGTAACTTTTACGTTTTCTCTTGTGTGTTTCTCACTTGGTATTGGATTAATTGATTGTGATTAATTATCAAGGTATTTTCATCTGAAATGTAAAGTTTTATAAAGAAATTCAATGAAACTTTGAGAAAAACCAGAAATATTAAAGCATATCTGAAATAATTATAAGCATTAAAATAATTAAGATATATGGGATCATCAAACTTACATGGCTAGCAAGGAGATATAGAAAAATATTGAATGCAACCTTAATCCCTAGTTTTCTGGAACAATCGGCAAGTTGTGTTTTGGTATATTCCCTCCATGATTGGTAGAGTTGAAGAACGCTTGGCACTTATTGCAGGAGAAAGAGAACAATAAAGAGGTTTAGGAGCTTCCTTATGTCCAAAAATTTCGATCTTGTCATATTTGAGAAAATAATTGGAATCAAAACCTGGGCAAATTACAACAATCGAGCATGCGTAAGATCTACTTAATACAAGGAAATAAATTGCTGAAAAAGAAAACCCACTAACCAAATTGCTGAAAAGGACTCTAATGTTTGAAAACAAAAGCCATGCACCCATTAAACCTTCCAACTTAATTATCTTTTCTTCATGCAAGCCCCTTAATTAAGTGCATACAAATAATAATTAAGCAAGAGACCCAGAGCGGGGGGGTGGGGGTGGGGGGGGGGGGGTGAATGTAACTATAATAAATCTATTATAGACAATCTAAACTCATATGAAATCAACGAGTTGAATGTGGGTCACCTTATAATTTACGCTCTAATTAAAAGTGACCCAGGATTTAGAGAGTGTAAGAAATGAGGAGAAGGAGAAAACAGAGAAGGGAAGAAAGAAGAGGAGAACACAAAGTAAATCAAAGGACTACATCTTGTCTGATTTTATTACATAATTTTGGTTATAAAATACATCAATATATACGCTAATAGAGGATAGCACATTCCACAAAACATGGCATAAAATTTGGAGAGAATCAAGGAACATTGAAGAGGAAAACATGGAGGAAATCAGGAAAAATATTGGAGCGGAAAACAAGGAAGAGTCGGCTCTTATAGGGCTGTTGCAGGCTGCTGTGTCTCGGAGGATTTTCTGAATGATTTGAGGATTCTTTGCTTGAATATATTTTATCTTCTAACACTTCCCCCGCAAACTGATGGGAGGAACTTCTTACAATTTGTCTTTTGCTTCTTACAAGCATTTTTTTTTTTTTTGGATTGGCCTGAGTTTGCAAACTTTACCTCAAAACCAAAATTAGAGCCGACTATGGGTCAAGAAAAGAGCCTACAAAGGGCTTTAGTGAGCTTGGGTCTTAAACATTGTCTCAAGCAAGAAATTGGGCCAACAATGGGCCAAAAGAGCCAACAAAATGCGTAAATGGGCTTGGGTTTTCAAATTGTACCTTAAAGCCAAAATTAAGGCCATCAATAGGCCAAGGAAAGAGCCTCTAAAAGGCTTTAATGAGCTTGGACCTTTGAAACATTTGCCTCAAACTAGAAAATTTGGCCAACAGTAGGCCGAAGAGAAGAGGGCCAACTATGGGCCAAAGAGAAGAAAGCCAACAAAGGGCTTAAATGAGTTTGGGCCTTTGAACATTTGCCTCAAGCTTGAAATTGAGGAAACAATGGGCCAAAAAGAAGAGGGCCAACTATGGGCTAAAAAGAGAATTTCCCTTTCTTTTTTTTCTTTTTTTTTTTTTTGTTTTTTTTGTTTTTTGTTTTTGTTTTTGTTTTTTTTTTTTCATGTCTAGCATCTTTTGAGTATACACGACCAAATATGGAAACAAAAGGAAACTACAACGTTGGTTGGGTGCAGGCGCTGGGCGTGGACAACGGAAGGAGTCGCCGGATCTGAAACGTGGACGGCTGGATCGGTGCATTCTAGGCGATGCTGAGATGGCTGAGCCTTCTATGGCAGCGGACTAACCGAAGAGAAGGATGCACGAAGGAGGTTCTCGGGAGAGGAAGCTGGGTGGTTTCTGGCGAGAAAATCTAGTAATGGCAGGGCGCGGATCGGTGGATTTGACGCCGGAGAAAACGCCCTTTGATGCAGAAGGTTGAGGAAATCTGGGAACAGCTGAGATGTGTCGGACTGGGCGTCATTTTGCTGCAGAGTATGGAGATGGAGATTGGAGCCATTGCTGCTGCTGCTCACACTGTTGGTGACATTGCTAGTCGGGGAGTTAATGGGAGATGGGTTCGCCGAGAAATAGAGGTGAAGGTGAGGTGCTTGACAGAAAGACACAAAGAAGAGTTTCTGAGTAATGTTGTGGTTTAGGAGCAGGGCATCTCGTTGAAGAGAAGAGAGATTTTGGGAGAACTGGTTCTGTGGATGTCATGTGAAGGTGAGGTGTTTGATAAAAGTTCTGAGAGAGAGCAAAGAGAAAGGGAAAACAGAGGTGAGAGGTTTGGGCCGTGGTCTCTGGGTATCGACTCTGTGTCTGCTGGTGTTGGGTCTTCTGTAGATTGGCCAAATGGTGCGGTAGGGAGGACTGGTGCAGTACGGAAGTGGTGGTTTAGTTTTCTGGAGAGGTTCGGCTGAGGAAAAAACGTGCAACATGAAGATAGAAAATTTGAAACTAGGAGATGGTTTAATGTTTGACAAAGGTTGCAACGTGAAGGATCGAAAGATTGGCGTTGGCCTATTCAAGCTCTAATACCATATAAGAAATGAGGAGAAGGAGAAGACAGAGAAGGGAAGAAGAAGAGGAGAACACAAAGTAAATCAAAGGACTACATCTTGTCTAATTTCATTACATAATTTTGGTTACAAAATACATCAATATATACGCTAATAAAGGAGAGCACATTCCACAAAACATGGCATAAAATCTGGAGGGAATCAGGGAACATTAAAGAGGAAAACATAGAGCAAATTAGAGAAAATATTGGAGAGGAAAACAAGGAAGAGTCGGCTCTTATAGGGCTGTTGCAGGCTGCTCTGTCTTGGAGGATTTTCTGCATGATTTGAAGATTCTTTGCCTGAATATATTTTATCTACTAACAGAAAGGAGCCAAATGATGAACTGAACATCAATAGCACTAAGCCCTTATGGAGTGTGAATGAATCCCACTTATCTTATGCTCAAGTAGCTCAACATAGTGTAATATATATATATATCACTATGAGTCTATGATAGAATTCCTCATTGCATAGTTAAACTTGAAAAAAAAAAAAAAAAAAAGTTTTGGAAGCAGAAAGGTCTTCCTTACCTTTGGGATTGGAAGAATAGCGAGGATATCAATTGCGAAGTCCAAAATCAAATAATTTCTTTTTTGCCGAGGCTGCCGATGATATGGAACTAACACAGTTCGTCCATGTCTAAGACTAAAGTATCCCAAAATGATATTTCTAACATAAATCATATCGAAGACCGATCGGAAACAAAGTGCTATGACCATCAATCTTTTATCTAACGTAAGACACTTGTCATCTTGGATCATTACAGGAAGGTACAAGAACCAAGGGTCCACACATGGTACTGCAATCACACACGACAATAGAAACATTACTTGCCACAACCGACTGAAAGCTCTCCTTGGGTCAAGAATTTTGTTAATGCAATCAACTCCATCATCCTGTCCACCAGATTGATTCTCAATATTCGAATTCCTGATTGAGCAGAATACAACAAGCAGCGAATCATTAGAAAAAAGAAAAAAGACAAAAAAATAAAAATAAAAATACTTTTTATAGTCCCTTGGAGGCTTGTGCCACTACTAAATGATTGTATTAGGGTTTCTCAGCCTCCTTTTCTTCACTTATATATAGTTGGGATCACAAGAGCCCCCCCCCAAAAAAAAACAAGCGTTATAATTTTTTAAATTGTTAAATAATGCACTAAAAATAATAATATTTCATTTTCTTTTTACATTTTCAATAATTTTAGAGTGGCTAAAATTGTTAAATAGTTTAAAATTTCCATCATATTTGGGTGTATATACGTTCCACAAATTCTAATAACAATGGTTAATAAAAAGTAGAATAAAAAATTAATATTTAATATAAAAAATAATTTTAGGGTGGTTAGATCCGTGACAAGTACCATTTTATAGCTATTATTTGTTTTTTTAATGTTAGTTTATTTGATCTATGCAACCATGAACCATCACTATAGGTCAGAAATCAACCTTTGCTTAAATTTAATCAATTCCTTTGTAACATTTATTTTCTTTGTGATATAATAATGTTCAAAATGAAGAATCAACCTCCAAAATACTACTTTAAAAAAAAAAAAAAAAAAAATCCTCAAAATACTTCTTTTAGTGCCACAAAAAGCTGAATTCTGGTTCCTAAAAAAAATGAAAAATTGATTAGACCATCGACACACCATTTTCATCAATTCTAAGTGCAATCATGCACCCCATATTGTGCACCATAGGAATTTTTTCAGAGCAGAAGCAAATGGTCAAACTGTGCAGCATATATAAGACATGATAATGAAGAAACAAAGGTTATTTTTTTTTAAAAAAAAAAGTTACTTGTACCAATTTCAAATGGTCAAAGCAAGAAAACAATGCCAGATATATTAGATGGATATTTAATTTGTAATAGTAACCCAAAAATTAAAAAAATTCCATTATCATACTGTACTTTGCAATATATAAATATATAGCATGTGTGGGACGTTACTAAATGACAAAAAAAAAAAAAAAAGGAAACAGAAAAATAAAGTAAAAACGTAAAAAATCCAACCTCGAGTATACTTTACAAGCTAGTTGAATAAAAGTAAAATAATATCAGTTTCTGTTCATATTAAAGAATAATTTAAAAGTAAACGTACGGAATCGTTGTAGCATTGTCTATATCCATATATTTGTTCTATCATAATTAAGTGCCATTTTCAAATAGAATATTGTATAAGATAGGAAAACTACGGAGCTCGCAAAAATAAAAGAAAGAAAGAACAACCGCGGAAACAATAAACTTCTTAACTATCTGATCAACACTTTGATTTTCTTTTATTTCAGCATTTCTTCTGATTCATATATATATATATATATATATATTCTCTTCTAGAAAATTAATGATAACACTTCAGCAAACGGATGTTACCAGCTCGACTCTTCCCTTGCCCAATAATTTCCACGTTAACTCATAACTAAAGTTCATCAAAAACACAATTAATGTCCAAATTAACTATTTAGACTACAGAATTCCTAGAAAATGGAAAAAGAAAAATATGAACTTTTTCAGTGTAGAAGTAAAATCATTACACTGTGAGAAACTTCATAGCATAAGAGACTATCAGAATTACATGTACCAAATATAATAATTAAGAGCAAACAATAAATATATAGTTATAAATATGTATTTCTTTAGAGAGAAAGAGAGAATGTGTATTTATATATAAGATTGAATTGAACCTAATTAATAAAGTCGTCGAGCGACCGAGCGATTTGTTGTAAGATTTTAGAAACATGTAGACGCAGATGCAAGTAATGAACAATTTTTGCTCTTCTTTTAAGCAGTTACTAGTTTAAGTCAACCAGTCTATCCCTCAAGTCTTTCTTAAAATATTGAGTGGCTCAAATTTAACCAAGATTATGTCCACAGACGCAGATGCAAGTAAGGAACAATTTTTTTGCAAGGAGTCATCGTAGCTACCATCACTGCAGGCGTCAGCAGTTTACTCAAACGTACACATATATACAACGAGATGTCAATGATAAATATATATATCATAATTTTCATAGCCATAGGTTCTCTTCTTCAACTCCTTATCTTGAATTTTAATTCAAAATGTTATTTGGTTTGATATTCGACGAATGCATTAATGGAGGGTAACCCTCCATTAATGCAATTAAGAAACTGCCAGCAAAAATTGCATGGAGTCATCGTAGCTACCATCACTTCAGGCGTCAGCACTTAGCAGTTTACTCAAACACGTACATATATATACAACGACGACATGTCAATGATAAATATATCATAATTTTCATAGCCATATATAGGTTCCCTTCTTCAACTCCTTATCTTGAATTTTAATTCAAAATGTTATTTGGTTAGATATTCGACGAATGCATTAATGGAGGATAACCCTCCTCGTATGAATCTCGGAAAGAATAAGAGATTGTCGCAGTAATTTTCTTACTGCATCTGTTTTCTTGGCTTCGTTTGGCCCGAATTTAATGCATTCAAACTTATTTGATTTAATTATAATCAATGTTGAAATCAATCAAATATCATGGACGATATCATCCGTGTCAATCATGTAGATATCCCAAATCTAAAGCATATCCATAAAAACAGATTTTATGGGGGTGTACTTTAGTGCCAAGACAAACGAATTGTTATCAATCACTCGATGAGAGCATCTCCAGTTGGAGTAGGCAAAATAACTATTAAAAATGTACAAATTTTTGTTTTACCTATTCATTTTTCTATTCACGTACACTTCAACATATATATTATTTATTCTACACTATTTTTTAAAAATATTATTTTGTGTGAAAAAGAGTGTGAAAGCAGAGAGAGAGAGAGAGAAGGAAAGGGAGAGAGAAAATAATTAAAAAAAAATCTTTGTAATGTGAACACTACAAAAAAACCGGCTTTTAGAGCCGTTTTAACAAAACGGCTCAAATTGGAGCATATTTGAACTAAAATGGCTCAAATTGGAGCCGTTTGGGCTCCAATTGGTTAAAACGGCTCTAATTCGAGCCGATTTAGTCCAAACCGTCCCTAATTGGAGCTGCTCCTTGTAAAACGGCTCCAATTGGAGCCGCTTTATACAAACGGCTCAAATTAAAGCTGTTTTAATCGAAACGGCTCAACATGGAGCCGCTTAAACAAAACGGCTCCATTTGGAGCCACATTAACTAAAATAGCTCCAATTGGAGCCGTTTTTCTAAGGTGCCTCGAATTAGAGCCGTTTTTAAACGGCTTCAATTTGAGCCGCTTTATGGTAAACGGCTTCAATTTGAGCCGCTTTATGGTAAACGGCTCTAATTTGAACTGTTCTAACGAGACGGCTCCATTTGGAGCCGCATTGAATAAAATGGCTCTAATTGGAGCCGTTTTTCTAAGGCGTCTCCAATTTGAGACGTTTTAAAACGGCTCCAATTGGAGTCGCTTTATAAGAAACGGCTCTAAATTGGAGCCGTTTTATTCAATGCGGCTCTAAATTGGAGCCATTTTATTGAAAACGGCTCCAATTGGAGTCGCATTGTTAAAACGGCTCCAATTAGAGCCATTTGTATAAAAGCGGCTTCAATTGAAGCCGATTTATAGTAAATTAAAACGACTGTAATTGGAGCCGATTTAAAAAGCCTCCAATTGAGGCCCTTTTAGTTAAAACGCTTGTAATTAGAGTTGTTTTTGTTAAAATACCTCTAATTCAAGCATTTTTGTTAAAACGACTCCACTTGGAGCTGTTTTGAAAGTGTAGTCATTTTAAAAAATAAAAAGAACTCCATTTATAATAACCCTAACCCTAGGATTTAAGATTTCAAGACTGATTCGTTTATGAGTTGAGCTTAATTGAATAGTTGATCTCGAATTAGAGCCAATCTATAAAATGTGTGTTCAAGCTCGTTGAGAATGCCCCATTCGAGTCGATTCGGGTTACTCGACAAACTCAGCTCAACTAGAGTTCGAGCTAGGTTATTAAATTTTTTAAGTTCAAACCCGAATTTGAAAATAACTCGTAATTATATCATGTTAGAGTTCGTTATATATATATGGTACGGTATATGTATCATGTTAGAGTTCATTATATATATAATGATATATATGGATAATTTTTCATTCTTGAATTAGTGCCGATCTATGAAATGTGTGTTTAAGCTCGACTCGCTCGTTTAAAACTTGGGCAAGCTCAAGCTCGTTGAGATTGCTATTTGAGTTCATAAACTAATGATATATGTATAATGTGAGCAAGTAGTTAAAAGTCTAATATATTTTATATATATAACTAAGAAACTATAATATAATTATAATATATATATATATATACACACACACACTAATTATATACTAACTATATTTACAATATATGTTATATATATACTAAGTATTAATAATTTATTAATATGTTAGTTTAACATATATATATATATATATATATATATATATATATATATATAACTTATTAAAAAAACATATATATATATATATAGAAAACGACTCCAATAATTGTGTGGCTTTTAAAATCATCATTTGAAAAAAATTTAATAATGATCAATCACAAGTCCAATAATGATTTTAAAAGCCATATAATTATTAGAGGAATATGAGCATGACGTCTAATTATTCCATCTTTAAAGTTCAAAACTATTGAAAATAACATATGAAAAAAACACACACACACATAGTTGTGCTCTCTGTGGTGAACTGGCTTGAGATGGTTGCAAAAGAATGCAAAAGTTGCTCAACAATCTTCTTTTGAACCTTCTTTTCTGGTTGAAATACATCTAGGAAGAATAACTAATGAGAAAATTCCAATATCCAATAATTATATGAGGGTCAATGCCTAAACCTTAAACCCTATACAATTAAAGATTTTGAAATGGAATTTAATATGAAGAACTAATAATTAAAGACATAAAAAATAAAACTAGCTTGATTTATTGTGTAAAGAAAAACGTGGGGAAAAAGGGGTGCAAATTAAGATAACTAGAAAAAGAAGAAGAAAAAAAACGTGATGATCAAGCAAGATGTTAAAAGTGGCGACCCTTATAGAAAGGACGAGGTACAACAATATTGGAAAACTGAAGACATACATTCAACAAATTAATAACAATCTGTTGCAATTCCACAGTTTTATAAATTAACAAGTTGTTCATTTCCTAATTCTACCTCCACCATTAATCATAATTTAAAACAACTAGCATACTTTATCATGGGCAAACCAGTGGAGTATACAACGTCCGTAATACAAAGACCTTCAGAACAAACTACTGCTTTTGAACATTAGTGTGTGGCTATGGCACAGTTGGTCTTAGATTTTCCATGTTGGGAGAATTTTCGTTCTTCTTTTCCGTAAGGTGCCGAAAAACTCCTTTTGCAGCAGAAGCTACTCGGGTATGTATGGGAACTAGATGTTTCAAGTCTTTGGCTGTTAAAGCAAAGGCTTCAACTTTTGAGTGGGTTTTGACAGTTTTGTTGGAGGTTGGGACCGATTTTTCGTGTGAGGGGGAGCAATTGAACCCCCACTCTAGAAGTTCTTCTCCGTAGAGATTACCTTTTTCAATATACTCAGTGTCTGAGTTGATTCCCTTACTATTCTCACCATTACTGGGTTTGAAGCAACATACACTGCCTTGCGTGATGATAAGCATCATAAGTGGTTCTCCCTCCCGGAGAATGTAGCTGTCTTCATTGTAGTACTTTGGCTTGAGAGATTCGCAGATCCGTTCTGCTAGATTTTCACCATGATTTTCAAGATTTGGAACCTAGCTTGCAAACCATCAACAAGAATAATGATCAGAAGAAGTCCAATGTAAAAATTATTATACGAGGGTGTAAGCATATTCAACTGTCAAGCAGTACTACTAAAACAACTTGCAATGACCAAGCCACTTCTATCATCGACGTTAGTTTACTCCCTTCAAAGCAAAAAATATCAATGGTCTTCAACATATTAATGCTAAAATGGTTTTTTTTTTCCCAAAGCGGAGAAGGCGGAATGGGAAAAATTACAAGAAAATAAAAAACAAAAAGGACAGTACAATACTCAAAGTAGTTGGAAATTGGTCAAACAAATGATTCGATCTTTCAAAGTAACTATTGTAGCCAAAAGAGGCGGTAAGCGTAGATAGAATTCCGTAAATGGAACAATCTACAAAACAACGAGGGATAAAAATCCCAGCTGAGCAACAAATACAACCATCAGTCATTTGAGAGAGGGTAGTACTATAAAAAGAACCAAAAAAGAAAAAAAAAAAAAAAAAAGGTGGCAAGTACAAAAGAGTACGTCTCCTCCACATGCAAGGATAAACCAAACAAAGACAGGGAGACAACATGCCATAAAATACACTAAAATGGGGTTCTTGGATCATGAACAACTTGCACCTTAAATATCAATTCAATTCATTTCAAATAAATCATATTGTCTATCCATTTTCATACTATTATTAATGCTTTCAACTTTTTATTTTATTTTTCTGAATTTTTTCCCAAGAAGAATAATTATAGTCTTTAATTAAATATTATTGCTATCTATTTTTCTTAGAAGGAAACAAAAAAAAGACTTACTCTTTTTAGCAAGGGTAAACAAAGATGGTGCCTTATCTTTATCATAAGATCTTTGGAAATATAACATATCGGCTTCTCCATATCAAATTCTTTATTTTCTTCCAGTTTGTGTTGTATGCAGGTGATGATCGGCTCTTTCATATTGTCAGGAAGCTGGTTTGTAGCCATCCAGGACTCTATATTTATTTTTATAAGTCCCATTTTCCCTTTGATCTCCTCTAACTTCTTAGCCTTCTCAGCTGCCTTCTCATTTGCCATCTGTATATATGTCTATTGCACAAGTTTGGTTTATCAAATTACTGAAAAATGTTGAATTTATTCAATTATACTAATAATATATACAATTGACCTTCTCATAACTAATATTGTAGTAAGTTTAGAAAAAACACTTTTAAGAATCAAAATTACTGACTAATAAAATCTGTTGTCGAATTTCAGAAATTTTTGAATCTACAAGACTTCTACCCAAAAACTAGTCAATGTAGAAAACTTTCAACTCTTATATATTAACCTTTCAAAAAATAGAAATGACACAAAATTACATAGTCTAATTAAGCTTTTATTAAGAAAGAAAAAAAAAACTTTAATGCGTTTTCCCAATAGAGAAGGCCGAACAGTTTTTGCTAGTTCGTTCCTTATCCTCCCTAGTAACAGCTTGCACAGGTAACCAATGAAGTTATAGTTGTGGCTGTGGCTGTGTCTTCCTTAAAACAATAATTGATCGATCTTGGCATACAATCTATGAAAGGAAAACTTGAAACAGAGTACTGTAGCATGGTATAGAGAGGAAAAGAAAAAACGTAATGGATGATATATCTCGATCGAAGAAAAAAAATATTTTTTTTGTCCAGAAATAAGGGTAATTAATTTTATAAATATATGCTATATTTGAAAATTGTTTTTTATTCTTGTATTTAATTGTTCACTAGTTTTTGTAAACACTAATAACTAAGTACTAGAACTATTAACTATACCTGCAGTACCATAAAGGAATTTGTGTCCATAGTCCATACCATCTCATGCATTCATAAGCATAACTTTAATTTTTAACCGTTAAACTTTAATTTCCATATATACTAGTTACTACTTCATTACAGCAAGTCAGCTACGCATACATGTACAGAGTAATAGAAACATATGATGTAATGCTGACCACACATCGAAATATGAATAAGGGAACTGTATCTTAAAAAATAAAATACATAAATAAAGATGTCGAGCACCAACCTGTGCATTACCGATGAAGAACAAAAACATTAGCAAACCATAAATCGAAATAAAAACTGCGAAGCAGTTTTCCCATAAATAAGTACTTGTTTGAAGGTTTTGACCAAGAGAACTGCAAAAATTGGACAACTATATTAATGTATGAGATAATAACCTAATTCAATTAATGTGTAATATGACATGCTTATCGATAACATGCAAACACTGATAAAAAAACTATTCGATCTGGAACGAAAAATCAAGAGTCCAATATATATGTGCAAACCTCAAATTTCGGAGGCCCCACCAAAAACAGTACATGATCTTTTGTGGAATGTTTGTGGACGACACAGTACCAGATTGAAGGGCTTGAAGGAATATTCCAAAATCAACAAGCGTTGTATTTGGTGTTTGTATAGGGCAAGCATCATCTATAAATGTGTAATTTCCTAAACTACGACCACATTTAAAAGAACTTCGGGTACATCCAATATGTTTTTCACAAGCTACGTGCCAGCAAGCCGTCTCTCGTTGGATAGAGAAAAAGTACCAAAGGCCACCAAGTACCTAAAAGATCAGCAAGACTTTTAAAGATGAGTAAAAGAAAAAGAAAAAGAAAATGCTAGTTTCACTTAAAAGGAGAATGGAAAAAATAGTAATGCTAGATGATTTTGAGAAGGAGCTGGGCTCCTAGCTAGGGAGCTGTACGTAGTATTTAAAATGAGGATTTTGTTGCGGTATTGATTTTGCTAGACTGCTGTAGTTTGTAGTGAGAATGTTAGTTATAGTGTTTAGAAAATTGATAGTTTTGTATTTCTCAATTTGCTTTGAACTCAAGTTTTAGGTAGAAACATGAGTATTGTAATCTCTATTTTATTATACTAGATTGATTAGATTTGTCAATTTTTTTTATCTACACTTAAAAGGATTTGATTTTCATGTAACTTTTACGTTTTCTTGTGTGTTTCTCTCTTGGTATTTGATTAATTGCTTGTGTGATCTTTTTTCTTCTAATTGTTGCTTGAAATATTAATTTAACTCAAACATAGACGGTAGTATGGCCCAACAATATTTCCATGATTATCTCTACATATACCTACTGCAATCCAAGGATTATAGCTAGGATCGATCCTCTCTCAATTTGAAATGAAATTGATACTATCATTCGCATGCATGTCACAATCTCATTTTTGCGTTTAGACTTTAGAGAGGAGTGGGTGTATGGTATCACGTATATACCAAACCCAAACTTGTAGGGTACGTTTCAACGGTTTTCATAAGCATAAGTTACAATTATAGATCGATGGATAAAGTTTTATAAAGAAATCAAATGCAACATTGAGAAAAACGGACTTAATATTAAAGCAAAACTGAAATAAGCATTAAAAGAATTAAGATGGGATAATCAAACTTACATGGCTGGCAAGGATATATAGAAAAATATTGAATGCAGCTTTAATCCATACTCTTCTAGCGAATCCGGGGCTTTTGATATGTTTCCTCCATGATAGGTAGATTCGAAGAACTCTTGGCACATATTGCAAGAGAAGAAAGAGGTTTAGGAGCTTCCTTATGTCCAAAAATCTCGATCTTGTCATTTTTGAGAAAATAATTGGAACCAAAACCTGGACAAATTACAATGAGCATGCGTAAGATCTACTTAATACAGGGAAAGAAATTGCTGAAAAAGAAAACTCAATAACCAAATTGCTGAAAAGGACCCTTATGTTCGAAAACCAAAGCCACGCATTATGGTTAGCAATTTTTTACATGACTCGCGAATCCGACATGAAGTTATAGGGTTTGGATTTAAACTAATTAAATGGGTTCGGGTCATATGACACGTTTATAAACGAGGCAAACAGGTCAACCAACGGGTTCCATTTATGATCCGATTAGCTAAACGGGTTGACTCGCTCAACCCGTTTAACTAATCGTGTCGGATTCGGATTTGCCTAAACGTGATACGCACCCATTAAACAGGTTATCATATCGGGTTGGCACTTAATTAAGGGGCTTATGTTCAGGTTTAGCTAATCGTGGCATGAACCCATTAAACCTTCCTACTCAATTATCTTTTCTTCATGCAAGCCCCTTAATTAAGTGCATACAAATAATAAGCAAGAGACCCAGAGCTTGGGGGGCGGGATCTTACAATTAGAATGTAACTATAATTAATAGACAATCTAAACCCATATGAAATCAACGAGTTCAATGTGGGTCACCTTATAATTTACGTTCTAACTAAAAGTGACCCAGGCTTTTGATAGGAGCCAAATGATGAACTGAACATCAATAGCCCTAAGCCCTTTCCTCATTGCATAGTTAAACTTGAAAAATAAAAATAAAAGTTTAGAAGCAGAAAGGTCTCCCTTACCTGTGGGATTGGAAGAATAGCGAGGATGTCAATTGCGAAATACGTCTTCAAGTACTTCTTTATTATTTGCCGAGGCTGCCGATCATATGGAACTAACCCAGTTCGTCCATGTTTACGACTAAAGTATCCCAAAATGATATTTCCAACATAAATCATATCGAAGACCGATCGAAAACAAAGAGCTGTGATCATTAATCTTTTATCTAACGTAAGACACTTGTCATCTTGGTTGATCACAGGAAGGTACAAGAACAAAGGGTCCACATATAGTACTGCAATCCCTAACGACACTAGAAACTTCCAATGCCACTTAAACATGGAAGCTTCCTTTGAGTCATCCTGGCAACCGGATTGCCTCTCAAAATCCGAGTACCTGCTCGAGCAAAATATAATAAGCAAATAATCGAGTTAATATATATTTTTATATCATTTTCTTTCTTCAACAGATCGAGAGCCCCGCGTGTAATGAATGTCACACGTACAACACATTTTGCTTCTATTTTACTAGTAATTAGTGGCAACCACATTTTCTAACAATATTAATATTAATTATATTTTTTAACATTTTAAATTATTTTAGAGTAGTTAAAACTGTTAAATAGGCTAAAACTTCTCGTTATATTTGAGTGCATATACATTTAATATATATAGCTATGCACAAATTCCAAAAACAAAGATTAATAAAATAAAATAGATTAAAATTGTTTTAGGGTAGATAAATATGTGATAAGTAACATTTTATGACTTTTTTTTTTTTTTTTTTTTTTTTAGTGTTGGTTTTATTTGATCCAGTCAACCATCCTCACTTGTAAGAAATCAAAAACCGTTTGAATTTAATAAATTTCTCTCTAACAATTTTTTTCTTTAATTTTTTATTTATTTATATTTTTTTTTTCTATTCTTCTGTGCGTAAGAGTACTGTTTTCACAAAATATAGTTTGTAAGATACCATAATGGTGTCTTTCAACCCATACAGAATCAGTGAAAAATGTTTACAATGATAATTATCAGATGAATGTAAAGAGAGTTAATTAGCACATACGTACCCATTATGTTGTTGACGCCAGCGTTGACTCATAATTAAAGCTTATTGGTCAGTGATATAATAATGTCCAAAATGAAGAATCACTTCCCAAATACTTCTTTCAGTGCCGCAAAAAGTTGAATTCTGGTTTCTAAAAAAAATGAAAAATTGATTAGATGATCGACACACCATTTTTCATCAATTAATTCTAATTAAGTGCAATCACCCCATATTGTGCACCATAGGAATTTTTTCAAAGCAGAAGCAAAAAAAAATTGCACTATAAATCTATGCAGCATATATTAGACATGATAATGAAAAACAAAAAGGTTAATTTTTTTTAAAAAAGTTACTTGTACCAATTTCAAATATTAAAATCAAGAAAACAATGCCAACATTAGATGGATATATATTTAATTTGTAATAGGAACCGAAAAGTAATATTTTTTTTTTAAAAAAAAAAATCCATTATCATACAATATTGCAATATATATATATAGCATGTGGGAAGTTAAGAAATGAAAAAAAAAAAAAAAAAAGTTAAAAATCCAACCTTGAGTAGACTTTACTAGTTGATTAAAAGTAAATAAATATCAGTTCGTGTTCATATTAAAGAATAATTTAAAAGTAAACGGAATCGTTGTAGCATTAATTGTCTATATCCATTTGTTGTTCCATGTCCAAAATAGAATATTGTATAAGATAGAAAAACTACAGAACTCGCAAAAATAAAATAAAAAAGAGAGAGAAATTGCAAAAACGATAAATCCTTAACTATCTGATCAACACTTTGATTTTCTTTTATTTGAGAAATGAAGTAGATAATGAATTGGGTATATAATAGAGGAAAGAAAATAGCCTAAAGGTTTTAGCACACTTGGCGCCAAAAGATTAACACTTCAGGAAACGGATGTTCTCTTTCCTTAGCTTCATTGTTATGTATAGAAAATGGGTGAAATGCCCAATTGATATTGTCCACGTTAACTCATAACTAAAGTTTATCAAAGTCACAATGTCCAAACTATTTGGACTACAAAATTCCTAGAAAATGGAAAAGTAAAATATGAACTTTTTCAGTGCAGAAGTAAAAACGTTTCACTGTGAAAAACTACACAGCATAAGATCGAGATATATGATCAGAAATATTACATATACCAAATATCAAACAGTAAATAGTTCCAAATATATATGTACTTCTTTAGAGAGAAAGAGAGAATGTGTATTTATATAAGAGTGAATTGAACCTTAAAAAGTCGAGCAACCGAGCGAGTACTGTTCAGACCAGGTTTTGGACAAAGCAAAGTCTCCTGGCCATGGCGGAGAGTGGATTTTAGAAGTGTGCAGACGCAGATGCAAGTAATGAACAATTTTTGCTGTTCTTATAGACAGTTACTAGTTTAGTCAACCATTAACTATATATATATAGTCTATTCCTCGAGTCTTTCTTTAATTTCTTTTCTTTTCTTAACTACCAAATTAAGTTTAATTTATTCCAAAGTCAACTCTACCAGCTAAAAATACCAAAGACAAAAGTTTAAATCTAGTAAGAAATTAAGGACATGGAGTAAACCCGGGCCTTTAGCCCCTCAAATAGGGAGCTGTGCGCGTCATTTAATTTTATCCCTCCAATAAACAGCTGTTACGTCAGTATTTTACACAGCAGTGAATAAGCATCTTCATGCACAATCCAAGCATTAGATCTCTGTACGTTGTGTGAGAGACACGGGAGGGGTGCCGGCGTGCTGCGCAAAAGACCGACTTTGAAAAGGCAAGTAATTTTCTGTGAAATCAATTTCAAAATACTCTCTAAGTACTAAGTAGGACTGGTGGATATAATTGGGTAATGTTTTCCGTGTGCACAATAAATGCATATACTAGAAATAATTTTAATTTTTTTTCTCGCTTAATATCCTTCCTCTATATACCTCATGCATGCCCTCAAATTATTTCCACACCAGCTTAATTTGTTGTACGAGGCGTTTACATTTGTTGTGCAGGAAACATTATTCGGATGTAGTTTGAGCCTGTTTTAGTTTTTTTTTTAAATCATTTTTTTATTATTTGTTTTTTCTATTTTAACTTTTTTTAAGCTTTAGTGAATTTCTAAACCAAGTATGAAATCATATACCAAACCAACTGTTTTGGTATATATAAAATTGCTAACGGTATCCACATATGTGGTTAACGATTTTTGCCAGCTGCATATTAAAGCAGTGTCGCTAATAACGGTTAATTGTAATTAATAACTGCTTGCTTGTATAGTCTGATGATTTGAACCCTCCATACGAATAATTCTAAAAGTTTTTCATGCGTTACTCTTATGTTCTTAAAAAAATAAGGTGGCTTTTAAAATTATCATTTGATCAAAATTTAATAGTGACTAATCACAAACCCAATGGTGATTTTAAAAGCACCTCATTTTTGAAAAGATACAAGAAGAACTTCTAGAATTACTCACATCCGGTCCCTACGTGCTAAACTAGGCCCTTATTCATTGAATCAATCTTTATTTCTAAATAAAATTGAAAAATTAAATTTTCAAAGCATAAAGGTTTCTAAGTTATGATCCATTAACCATTTTAATCTAAGCCCAACTAAATAGGCCTACACACACCAAGACCCAAAATATTTAGCTTAACAATTATAGGTCAAACACTTTCTGAGGCGCAGGATGTTACATATTTGGACAAAGTCGAGAGAGCAACCCAACGTTAACTGACCAAGATTGGGATTTTAGACAAAGCAAAGAATGGCAGATAGTGGTTTTGTTGTAGGATTTTAGAAGTGTGTAGATGCATATGTAACTTAATTATGTAAGTAATGAACAACACTCTCTCTCTCTCTCTCTCTCTCTCTCTCTCCTCTCTCTCTCTCTCTCTCTCTCTCCTCTCTCTCTCTCTCTCTCTCTCTCTCTCTCTCTCTCTCTCTCTCTTCTCTCAAGTCTTTCTTTAATTCTTTTTTGTCTTTCTTAGCACACGATGGAAATTTAATACATTCAAAGTCATGCACGTTGGTCAGCTAAAATTGGCAGTGTAAACATGTCCTTTTTTATTAGGTTGTGTAAACATGCATGTATTGGACAAATCAAACTTGGTAGCTAGGCTTCCCACAAAAATAATATGATAGAAAATGCAATTGGCTAATTGACTAATACCTCAATATATATTGCGATAGCAAGTGGGAAGTCATGAAGTAGTTTAAAAAAAAAATTAAAAAATAAATCAGGCCCCAAGTATAATATGCTTGTCGACTAAAACCCCGACGTTGAGATTGCATGTGACAAGCTAAACACTCTCTTCATTTCTACTAGTAATATTTAGATTGCACTTTCCTCATTTTTTTACTAGTAGGTAGTCAAATCATGTTGGCGTTTCACCTTATTTCAAGAATAAACATCAATTTCTCTTCGTTTTAAAGTATTAGAATGTATTTCTTGCCATATTTTTAATATAATAGATATATATTTTTCTTATTAAGAACTCTCTTATTTAACAAACCTCAAACTCCATTGAAGCACTAGCAACAGATTCTTTAAATCTAATTCTCTTCCTTAGATGGAGGGAAAACTCCTTAAAAATCTCTTGAATCAGATTTCTTTATTGTTCCATAAACTAAGAAAATAGTAAGAGAACCAAAATTTGTACCATATATCTAGATAAGCAAAAGTAGTTCTTTTAACATTAATTTTTTTTTTTAAAAAAAAAAAAATCTCCTTCCTCTTTCATTTATCTAGCATTTATTTGAAACAATATTTTAATGATTTCTCTTTTCTCTCTCTTTCATTTAGTATCTAAATTTTTTTTAAAATTTTAAATGGTATAGAAAAAGGATAATAAAAGTTATTGTAGAGTACATTTAAATAGTGAAGCAAAAAGTGTTTTAGTTCCTTAAATTAAAAAAATAAAATAAAATAAAAAATAAAATTAAAAAGAAGCTGTTGCTCGTGCTAGAATACATTGTGGAAGTGCAGGAATAAAAAGTCAAAGCAAAAAGAAGAATAAAAAATCAAACCGTAGTAAAACTTGCACGTTGATCAAAACCTTAATATTGAGGTTGCACATGACAAGCCAATTTGCACGTTGATCAAAACCTTAATATTGAGTTTGCACATGACAAGCCAATTACTCTCTCTCTCTCTCTCTCTTTTAAATGTGATTGGGCTGGCCGCGCTGGTCAATGTTGCTGCATTGTCACTCCAATGTGGTTAATTAGGATGGCTGTGCGGTTAATTAGGATGGCTGTGCGGCCACCCCGATGTAGTTGGGGTAGTCGTGTAATGACCCAAAGAAAACGTTAGCCACATTTATGTTATTGTCTGAAAATGACTAGTTAATTTAGAATTTTTCTAAAATCAACTTATAAAACTTAGTTTCATATAATAAGTAAGAAATATGGGACTTAGCACACATATGTATCTTTATAAACCACACTTTATATGGGCTACTCAACCTCCAATATGAGACCAAGATGTTACAAACTCATCTTTTAAACCTCTGATCTCCTCGTCAGAGCTACCTCATGTTGTACTCTAGTACCACATGGCATTATTAGGTGTCTTTAATACCATTCATAACGACTCGGGTATAACACTAGCCACATCTGCGCTATCATCCCAAAATGATTAGTCAATTTATAATTTTTATAGAATCGATTACTTATAAATCATAGTTTCACTTAGTAAATAAGTAATGTGCATGAGACTTACCACTTATGAGTGTCTTTATGTACAATCAACTCTACGTACGTAGGATGTTCATCTTCCCAATTATTTGTTTAATATTCTTGCAAAAATGTGATTTGTTTTAAAATAAATGCTAAAACGGATCAAGAATGTGTATGGCCTAGCTAGACGCTAAAATGGAACGGGTTCATGCAAACTAGATTAATACGACTAGCTAGTAAATGATCAGTTAGCAGAGTGCCTAACAGGCTTAATTTGTTGATGCTAAAGATCACGTACGTTGAATTACTATAGATATATAGAGCCCGCAACAGCCAACTTACTGTCAATTTTTTTATTTTTTTTCAATCATACAAATTTATATATACATGTTTCTACGTCTATGTGAATCTCAGTCATACCATGCATGTGTAATTTGAGCAGAGAAATGCTTTCTTAATTTGCATTCTGGTCTATATCGATCTCCGTTGAGTTGGTATATATATATATATATGCTCCATCAATCATTAGTAATTTTTTTTTCCTTTGACAAATATATGACATCAATTAATGAAACCACCCATATTAATTCCATGCGTACGTCATGTCAATCCAAATATTAAGACGATAAAAGAAAAAACTTTTATATATAATAGAATATATTCAGACCGAAGCTACACCTTAGGTATCAATTCAATTCCATTAATTAAAATTAAAAACATACTTATCTCGACTTAAGAAAACACCAGCCAGATTTGTACTGTTACTCCAAAATCTGTTCAGTACTGTTATTCGTTATCCCCTTCAAGTCGATCCTTTACATGCCAAACTAAGCCTTTAAGCAAGCTAGATCGTGATTTGGACAAAGCAAAGAATGGCAAGGAGTACTGGCTTTGTTGTTGGATTTTAGAAGTTTGTAAATGCAGATGTAAGTAATGAGCAACAGTCTATCTCTCGATCAAGTTTTTCTTTAATTAATTCTTTTTTGTCGGTCTTTGGAACCGATCGATGAAAAATTAATTTATCTCAAAGTCGTCACGTCGTTGGTCAGCTAAAATGGCAGTGTAAACATGTACTTTTTTATTAGATATATAGTGTAAACATGTTTGGACAAATCAAACTTGGTAGGCTTCCCAATAAAAATAATATGACAGACAATGCAATTTGCTAATTGACGAAGACCTCAATATTGCAATAGCAAGTGGGAAGTAGTGACGAAATAAATATATATATATGAGTTGTGACAAGCTAACCAGTTTTTACTATTAATTTTTACTATTATAATTGAGATTGGATGTGACAAGCAAACCAGTTTCGTCATTTTTTACCATTAGGTAGTCAGATCATGTTGGCGGTTCACCTTATTTCAGGAATAAACATTAATTATATTTCTCTTCATTTTAAAGTTTTGAATGGATTTTTGCCATGTTTTTCAATATAATAGATAGATATTTTTCTGTTTAAGTATTATCTTATTTAACAAACCTCAGACTCCATTAATGCAATACATGGGGAAGTCAAGAGATTAAAAGTCAAAGCAAAAAAGAAAAATCAAAGGAAAAGGGACTGACCTCAACGAAGACAGTTTTCACAAGCCTCCCAGAAAAAGCAGTGATGTTTGCAGTAATGATTTTGAGCTTCAAAGATTCGAAGACCTCACAAAGTTTCACCATTGTGTCTGTTCTTTTACTGCATATTAGGCTCACCACCACTGTCTTCTCCCCCATGTATGTTGCCCTCAGCTGCACCCAATTCATTATTTGACCAAATCTATCAATATAATTAATAAAACTTCTCTAAATCAATTTTAATCATTTAATAATAGACTGTCATATAATTAAAATGACGTGATAATAAAATGACATTTTAATTATATGATAGCCATATAACAACGGTCTACTGTCTATTTTGGGTTGGAGAGAGATCGAGGGAGAGAGGGGCTCACTTCAAGGACTTCAATAGGGGAAGTTCTTGGTCCCCCAGAATCATAAAACTGGTCAGTCTTCTTCTTCTTTGATCTCAACAAGATATATAGGAAGCTCTTGCTCAAAGCCATAACCCGGATTTTTCTTCAATTTTCCGGATTCAAGCTCCAATATCTCAGCTTGGATTGTTCTTTCTTGTTCATGCAGCTCTTGGATGTATTCAATGGCGTCTTTGATTATTGAAGCCTTATCCATCTGGAAGTCAACAAGAGGATGGATGGATGGAACTAATTAATTAACACAGCAAAAAATGGAAGAAAGAGAACAAAATGGTGCACATTAGCAACGCGGTAATCATGGTAGGTGCAGAATAGCACAATTATTGGATTATATATAGTGTGGCATGTGTGTTAAATCAATTTCGGACGGTTTTTTTGCATTTCTAGACGGTTTTAAACCGTTCAGAATATGCTTTTTTTTTAGTAGTGGTACGTAGTAAAACTTGTACATTGATCAAAACACTTGATATTTGAGGTTTGCACACGACAAGCTAATCACTCTGAGTCCTTTTTTTTTTCTTGGCCATTTGCACTTGATCTTATATACCCATTTGCAACCAATGGGGTGTTTATATGGTCAGGTAGAAGATCAACACATAACAAGCGGAGGAAAGTTATACACACACATATATATATATATATATATATATATATATATATAATATATATATATATATATATATATATATTTATGTAAAAGATTTTATTAGCATGATTTTTACCTTAAATTATATTTTGATTTGTCCTCATAATTAGTACGTGTTTGGAATAGTAAATCCAGCTAATTGTAAATTAATTAATATGGAAGCACTATAGGTAATACTCTAAATTAATTATTTTAATTAGTTAATTTTAGAGGTATTACACGTACCAAGCTGCTAGCATATTGTTTCCTCTGGTCCAAGTTGGAGCCGGTGATGTGGCTGAGCTTGCTAAATTTCCACCAGTTTTGGGAGTATATTCTGGAGATAGCTAGTCGTTAGAGAAGAAACTTCAAGAACTACTCCGTTCTAGGAGTTCTCTAGCCTTTTCAAAGTGGGAATAGAGTTTTGAGTTCAATAATGTTACATTAATTACTCACTGCGTTAGATTTATATTCTATTTGTTTAATGTTTGTTAGCCATCAGAAAAATAAAATAGCTTGATTTATTGTATAATTAAAGACATGCATTCTACATCAAGCTACAACATTGAAAAACTAAACACAAACATTCAACAAATAACAATCTGTTGCAATTCAACAGTTTTATTTATTAATTAACAAGTTCTTCATTTCCCAATTCTACCTTCACCATTCGGAATTCAAACAACTAGCAACTGTTTTACGGGCAAACCAACACTACAGAAAAATTTTGAATTCTAGACAGTTTGAAATTGCCCAAAAATTGTAAAAAACCGTCTGAAAAAAAGTTCAAACGGTTTTTTCTGGACGGTTTCAAAACATCCAAAAAAATGTGCCGCTAATCTGGGTTTTGAACAGTTTGGGCCAAACCGTCAGCAATTCCAGACGGTTTGGCACAAACTGTCTAGAACCAATTCTAAATAGTTTTTTCAAATCATCCATAATTTTCAAGATGATTTGGGCCCAAAT
Organism: Alnus rubra; assembly: GCA_028654335.1. Lineage (NCBI taxonomy): Eukaryota > Viridiplantae > Streptophyta > Magnoliopsida > Fagales > Betulaceae > Alnus > Alnus rubra. The sequence continues at coordinate 2,296,947 of JAJPGS010000870.1, read as the reverse complement.
CAGCCAGAAAAATGTATTATTTTTTTTTTGTCCAGAATCAAAAAAAAAAAAAAAATAAATTAATATACTAACCTCATTGGCACACAAAAATCCTTAATACAAAATTCATTTATTTTAACATGCAAAAATCCAATTCCAAATCCAAAATCCAAATCCAAATTCAAATCCAAATCAATTTGCAAATTCAAATTCAAATTTTTCACAACAACAGTCTACTAACTTACATATTACAAAATTTAAATGCATACCTATTACTGAATTCAAATCCAAATACATAATTAAAATCCAAAAAAAATGAAATCTATAATCTAGCAAGGACAACAGCTAGACTAAAAGGTTGAATAATACATAGTAAGTAGACAATACAACTTAACACAAAGACCTTCATAACAAACTACTGCTTTTCAATAACGTGTGGCGTTGCTAGTCTTGAAGCACCAAGAGCACGACAGCTCGTGCTGTTCTCCTTAATCAGCCATTTTGGGAGAATTTTCATTCATCTTTTCATTAAGGTACCGGCAAGCTAGCGCTGCTTGTGCAAACAGTTTTGCTTGGGAACGCCTAGAAACTAGAATTTTCCATTTGTCGACCGTCAGAGCAAAAGCTTCAACTTTTGTAAGGGTTTTAACAGTTTTGGAGATTGGGAAGTCGGATAGTTGGGGCTCAGGGGAGCCACTAAATCCCCAGTACTCCAGAAGTTCTTCTCTGTAGAACATACCTTTTTCAATACATTGAGCGCCTAAGACGGTTCCCTCACCATTCTCACCATTATTGGTTTTGAAGCACAATACACTGTCTTGCGTGATGAAGATCATCGCAATAAGTGGTTCTCCCTCCCGGAGAATGTAGCTGTTCTCATTGTAGTACAATGGCTTGAGAGATTCGCAAATCAATTGCAGCAGATATTCACTTTCATTTGTAAGGATTTGCACCTAGATTAATTGCAAATAGCAAGAATAATGATGAGAAGAAGTCCACTCACTACCAAAAAAAAAAAAAGCTTTAATTTGAGCCGTTTTTAACGAAAACGGTTCTAATTATAGCCATTTAAAAAAAAAAAAAAAAAGGGCTCTAATTTGAGTCGTTTTTTATAAAAACGGCTCCAATTGGAGTCGTTTTAATTAAAACATGTCAAATTAGTTTGAGCCGTTTCAACAAAAGCGGCTCAAATTAGAGCCTTTTTTAAAGCGGCCCTAATTTGAGCCATTTTAACAAAACGGTTTAAAATGGAGTCGTTTTGATCAAAACGGCTCTAATTGCAGCCGTTTAAACAAAACAAAACAAAAAACAAAAAAAATGTCTCAAATTAGAGCCGTTTAAACAAAAAAAAAAGGTCTCACATTGATCGTACCACGATTGATCAGATGATCATACCACATTCCATCACATAGATCGTACCACGATCAATCAAAGATCGTACCACAATCGATCACATGATCGTACCATGACCGATAACATTGATCGTACCACGACCGATCACAGTTATCGTACCACGATCCATCACATAGATCGTACCATGATCGATCACACATGATCGTACCACAACCTATCACATAGATCGTACCACAATCCATCACATTGATCGTACCACGATCCATCATATAGATTGTACCACGATCCATCACATAGATCGTACCACGAACGATCACATATTCCATACCACGATCAATCACATATTCCGTACCACGATCGATCACACTTAGATCGTACCACGATCGATCATCCATGATCGTATCATGATCGATTACACATAATCGTGCCACAATCCATCACATAGATCATACCACAATCGATCACACATGATTGTACCACGATCGATCACTTCTTTTTTTCGTTTGTTTATTTAATTTTTTTTATAATTTTCAGTTTTTTTTTTAAACAAAAATTTGTTTTTTATTTGTTTTTCATTTTTTCTTTAATTTTTTTTAATTTGTTTTTTTAAAAGTATTTTTTATGTGTACTTTTCCCTATAATTAATATGTAATACTATATTTAATTAGCTAGTATATTATATGCTTAGTTATCAACAAATTAATTTAAAATAAAAACAAGTGATTGGAGCCGTTTTTGCCAAAAAAAAAAAAAAAGGCTCCAATTGAAGCTGTTTTGAAAAACGACTCTAAATTTTCTGCGCGCGGGACACCAATATTTCGTGTCCCTTGCTCGCACAGCGAAAAAAAAAATCAATCTTTTGAATTTTAATTTTTTTTTTCCTTTCACACACCCATAAAATATCTGGATCTCTTTCTTTACTCTCTCTCTCTCTCTCTCTCTCTCTCTCTAATTCGTCACTCTCATCTCTCCATAACTCTCCATCATCTTCCTTTCTCCCTTTCTTTCTTCTTTCTTGTTCTTCTTCTCCCTTCTTCCTCTCTCTCTAACCACCGTCGACGTGGGTCTCTTGGGTTTTGATATTTTAATTTGTGAAAAAAATGCATGTTGCTCATTTGTGATGGTTTTTCCATTTTTTGACTAGGTAACTCTTGGGTCTCGTGCTGGATCTGTCCATGTGATATTGTGATTGAATTTGATGGGAAGCATGTTGAAAGCATCAAAGAAGTATTTGCTGTTTTGTTTAGTTTTCTATTTTTGCTGCTTTTTTGTTGCGGTATTGGGTGTTTCTGTTGTAAAGGTTTTAGTATTTTGTGTTGTTTAATGCTTTGTTGTTGCAGTAATGTGATAGAATATTTTTTTCTCATGATTATGATTCATCTAGCCATGGTTGCAGCAGAGGTGCTCGACAAGATGCGGCAAAGAACGCATAGAAAAAGAAAAAGAGGAAGAACAATGACCGTTTGTTCATTCATAAAAAAAAAAAATAAATAAATAAAAAAAATTAATTAATAATAAATAAATAAATAAATAAAATTCTTTCTTTCTGTATTCTTTAGGACATGAATTATGTTTAGAAAATCAGAGATTATAATCTGTTTAGTTGTTCGGAAAATGGGGAAAAGAAAAAGATAATAATAAATGGTAGATTTTAGTTTTCTAGGTAACCAAACGCTACTTTGCAAGTCCTTTTTTTTTTTTTTTTAATTTAGAGTCGTTTTAGGAACCGTAAAACGACTCAATTTTTTTTTAATATATATTTTTTTTTTTTATTTTGAGCCGTTTTAGGGTCCTTAAAATGACTCTAATTTTTGAACCCTTTTTTTAAAGTGGCTCTAACCGTAACTGTTTTGAGCATCTTTAAAAAAGCAGCTCTAACCGGTTAGAGCCGTTTTTATAAAAGCAACTCAATTTAGAGCTGTTTCAGGTACAAACGGGTCAATTCGGGTCTTTAATTCTTGAGATTCAAATGAGGAAATTGCTTTGACGTTTTGGAACGTGTAGCAAATTTTCATACGTTACAATATAAAGAAAGATTTGTCTTTTTTTTTCAGCCTTTTTAAAGTTTTTGCGATTTTTTAAAATTATTATTAAATGCGTAATAGATTATTATTGTCCAATGATAATTTTAAAAAATACATCAATTTTAAAATGACTCAAAAAAAAACATAAATTTTCCTAATAACATTATTCATATTATAGGAGAGATAATAGAGACGGGAGGGGTGACCACACAAAAGACCGAGTTCGCACTTCACACCACATCTCTCTTGACTTTAAAGTTATATATAGGACAAGCTCAGAATATATATTTATTATTTATAAAAGAAAAGTCAATATTTCTTGTCTTAAAAACATTTTTGCCTAATTTAAAATGATAAAATTTTCTGTAACAATTTGAAAATAATCTCTAAGGATGGCTAGCCCTTGTGGGGATTTCAACCCTCCCTTCATGCCAAATTAAACCCTTATCCATTGAATCAGGCTTTATTTTAAAATAAACTTTCAAAGTATATATAAACGTTTATAAGTTATGATTTATTTACCATTTTTTCAACTAAATTGGGGGAATCTCGAAATGGGAAGCGCTTGGTTTACCACTTCATTGATGTGGGTCTTACTAGTGTTTTCAGTGGGGTCGGACAGAAGGACAGAACTAGAAGGTTAATTTTAGGAGAGCCAAATTGTAGTAAAAAAAAATAAGGGGCCAAAGCTGAAATACAAGACCTAAAATATATATATAACAAATTTAAAAGCTGAAAAAATGTATTTTTGACTAATTTTTTTGCTAGAGGGGCCATGTCCCCAACTAATAACATATTATATTATATGTGGTAAAGATAATATTTTATATTTCTTTGCCTCTTGTTTTTGACTCCATATTTTGTTTTTCCTGTTTTGTTGCACCAAAAAAGCTAGTGGTGGGGAGGGAATTGTCTGGCATTCAATGGGGGTAAAGAACCCAGACCCCATATCTTTGGATGGTGGGAGATGGCTTTCTATAATTGATCAAACTTACCATAAATTAGTCGCGATTAACTAATTATTAATTTATTTTGTGTACTATATTCCGTATAAACCTCTTTTGACAATAATTAGGCATAAGCCAATGGGATCTAAAGGGGAATTCCTTTTTCTCCCTTCCTTTCCTAATTGGAGAAACTGGTGATTAGTCAAAACTAAAGCAGCCATTGTGATTACAATACTAGAATGATTACGGTTAGAGATGTGTTATAGGTTTTCTTCTTCTCAATTTACTTTTTAAAAATACTATTAAATATGTGGGGTCGTCATGTGTCGAATACTCATAAACCCACTAATTTAGTATTAAATATGTGGGGTCGTCATGTGTCGAATACTCATAAACCCACTAATTTAACGATGATTTTGAAAAAATGAGAAGTCGGAAGGGGATCCGGCTTCCCTGCAGTAGTTTAAAACTACTGCATGGTGTTGTAGTGGAAAATGGTACCGTTTTCCACTTAAAAAATTTTGCAAAACTTTTAATAAATTTAAAATTTAAAATTTAAAAAAAAAAAAAAAAAAAACATAAGGGGTGACCAGCTTGCCCAAGGAGGTGGCCGGCCACCCCATTATTGGCCAAGGGGGTGGCTTTGGCCGATCTGGGGTGGACTAACCACCCCAGTCGGCTTTGGGGGTGGTCCGGCCACTCCCAAAAAAAAAAAAAAAAAAAAAAAAGAAGAAGAAGAAGAAGAAGAAAAAAAAAAGTTAAGGGTTTGGGGGGTAGCTCGCCTTGGGGGTGGCTCGGCCACCCCTAGATCGGTCGTATGGGGTGGTCGAAACCACCCCAGGCCCTTGGGGGTGGTCCGGCCACCCCTAAAAGGCCAAAAAAAAAATACAAAAAAGGGTTTGGGTTTTGGGGGGTGGCCGAACCACCCCCAAGGGCCTGGGGGTGGTTTCGACCACCCCCTACGGCCGATCTGGGGGTGGATGAGCCACCCCCAAGGCTTTTGGGGGTGATTCGGCCACCTCCCAAAACCCAATTTTTTTTTTTTAGTTTTTAGTTTTTTGGCCTTTTGGGGGTGGCCGGACCACCCCCAAGGGCTTCGGGTGGTTGAAACCACCCCATACGGCCAATCAGGATGTGGCCAAGCCACCCCCAAGGCCTTTGGGGGTGGTCCGGCCACCTCCCAAACCCTTAACTTTTTTTTTTGTTTTGTGTTTTGGCCTTTTGGGGGTGACCGGACCACTCCCAAAGCCAACTGGGGTGGTTCGTCCACCCCAGATCGGCTAAGGGGGTGGCTCCCCCTTGGCCAATAATGGGTGGCCAGCCACCCCATTTGGGCAAGCCGGCCACCTCTTTTTTTTTAATATTTTTGGTTTTTAATTATTATTATTTTTATAATTTTTAAATTTATTAAAAGTTTTGCAAATATTTTTATGTTTTTCACTACAACACCATGTTATAGTTTAAAATTACCGCATGGAAGCCGGATCAGTCCAAAGGACCATAGAAATAAAGGAATCATTTTTCTTACAATTCTCATGTGGGCCACTTTTTACTTCTGTCCTCTTGTTTTAGTCTTCAATGCATCATTGCTTTTTCCAACCGGGCAAGTGAAGTAGTTTCTAAGGGATAATAGCTGGGCTTAATTGATTTGAGGCTTTTGCTTAATCCAATGAAGCACCACGTGTGATATTGGGATTAGCATATCTTTGAATTCAGAAGATGTACTCAATATTCTTATTGACATGGAAGATTGACAATAATCGTGGCCCTTAGTTTGTGATTAGTACCCCTCATAGGGTAGGGGGTGACATCTTCTTATCTTAAAAGTATTGGTGGTATATATGTTTTTTTCCCATCAAATGAGCGGATTGCAATTCCGCTTATCACACTACGGACGCACTTATAGTGATGGCGGCTCGAGCTTTAGGCAATTTAGGAGATTGTCTAAGAGCAGTCCCAGCAGATGCGCTATTTTCTTCATTTGGCTAGAATAGCGTGAGAAATGAGAAAAATTCACCTCCATCAGCTTATCTTCACCAATGCCAATTTAGATTTTCGGAAGATTTGTGAACAGTGTCACGCCACATGAGGCGTGACACTGTTCACAGATGTATTGATATTTTATTATTTTTCTTCCTTTCTCTCACTCTCTCGAAGCTTTTTTCTTGTTCTTCTACATTTTCTCATCCACCGTCTTCCCTCTTTGGGCGATTGCTTGGCTATGGAGCACCTCAATATCTCTGCCAACAAGTTCTCCGGCGACGTCTACGACGCCCTCTCCTCGTGCAACCACCTCGCCTTCTTTAGAATTTCTCTACGTTTGCTTGGCGTCTTCTCCGGCGCCGGATCGCCAGGTCTTGAGGAATTATCTACCGGTGCTTGAGATTGAGCGAAATAGGGTACCGGCTCGAAACTCGAAATGCGAACACGAGTTTCCCATTATCTGCCGCTCGTTTCCATTAGGAAGAAGGAAGGCCAAGCACTGCCATTAAGATGAATGAGCAGGAACGAAACTTCCATTCCACTGCACTAAACCTTCAACCAAGCTGGAGGGATTAATCACCTAATTCACCTAGCTGGGCGTTGATTCTTGTTTAGTCCTATTCTGATTTTGGGCTGGAGCTTGAGGGAGAATTTGTAGGAGAATGGGATTTTTTTCTAGTGAAAAATTCATGGCCATGGGTCATGTGGGGATGAGTGTAGACGAGGGGCTGCGTGGAGATGCAGATGCGTGGCAGCGTGGAGATAGGTTTTTAACCAAAAATAAAAATAAAAAATAAAAAGAATAAAAATGCTTATTTTAATAAACAGAGAAGAGTTTAGATAAGCTGATGGAAGAAGGTGTTGAAAAGTGGTTAGCTAAACTAGTAAAAGTGGGTTTTCATTAGCTATTGTAGATAAAATTTTAGATAAGCTGTTGTGAGTGGTCTAAGGTCTCCAACTAATAATTATACAATAAAGATACATTTTTTTTAAAAAAAAAAAAAATTAAGGTTCAAAAAATCATTTTAAGGCTCTAATATGTAAAAAGTTAATAAAATACTCTTTAATTAAGGCCCCCACTAAATAATTATACAATAAAAGTTATTTCAAAAAACAAATTTTAAGACTCTAATATAGTAAAAATTTAATAACTAGTTTATGATTTAAGCCCTCAATTATGCAAAAGTAATTACAAATTAAAAGTCTAAAAAAACATCTATATAATTTAGCACCGATTAATTAAAGGTTTTTCAATATCTTTCTTAATAGCCAAAGGAATAGGTTTTTCAATGGTTTTAGTAGAATCAACCTTCTCTTTAATACTCCATCTGACTCTAAGTTGAACGGTACACCTTACCCTCTCCATCAATATTTCTCTTTCTAATTTTTCACTCGCACACAAAGGATTTATTTCTACTATTTGTTCAACAAATGAGCCTAGAACCTTTTCCCAAGCAATAAAGTCACCATTATGGAGGGAAGCTATGGAAAAAGAAATTGAAGCTCTTGAAAAAAATAATGCCAGGAGCCTCACTTCTCTTCCACCCAACAAGAAACCCATAGGATGTAAATGGGTGTACAAGATTAAGTACCGATCAGTGGAACAATTGAGCATTATAAAGCCTGGTTTGTAGCAAAGGGTTTTACTCAGATTGAAGGATTGGATTACCATGAGACTTTCGCACCTGTTGCAAAATTAATAACAGTTCGAACCTTGCTTTCTATTGCCAGCATCAAGCAATGGTCTCTTCATCAACTTAATGTTAATAATGCCTTTTTACAAAGCGATCTTAACGAAGAAGTCTATATGGCCCTTCCACCTGGTTTTTGCTGAAAAGGAAAGACACGGATTTGTAAATTCAATAAATCTATCTATGGGTTGAAGCAAGCGTCACGACAGTGGTTTGCAAAAATTTCATCTACCATCATACAAGCTGGCTTTTCTCAATCTATATCTGATTATTTATTGTTTATTAATCATAATGGCAATTCTTCTACCTTTGTCTTAGTATATGTTGATGACATCATTATTACTGGCAACGATGATTTGGCTATTCACCAGCTCAAGCAATTTCTCAAGAATAAATTCTTTATCAAAGATTTAGGCAAGCTTAAATATTTTTTTGGCATAGAGGTTGCTCGTTCTAAAAATGGCATATTTCTTTCTCAAAGGAAATACATATCGGATATTCTCAAGGATATAGGTTTGATTGGAGGACGTGTCTCGGATTTTTCTATGGAACAACACTTGCGTTTATGAGACTTTACTTCCTGATCCCACTCTTTATCGTCGATTGGTGGGATGTCTTATATACCTTATTGTCACAAGACCTGATATTAATTATTCGGTCAACATTCTTAGTCAATTTATGCACTCTCCTCGAACGGCTCATATGGATGCTACGCACCGTGTGGTTTGATATTTGAAGGGTTCTATTGGTAAGGGAATATTTTATCATCATCAAGTACTATTCATTTGCAAGGTTATTGTGATTCAAATTGGGCAGGATGTCCTGTTACTTGAAGATCCACTATTGGCTATTGCATTTTTCTTGGTTCTAATCTCATTTCTTGGAAAAACCAAGAAACAAGCGACAGTTTCTCGACCTTCTGCTGAAGCTGAGTATCGAGCCATGGCTACTTTAACATTTGAGCTTCAATGGTTAAAATATTTGTTGTGTGATGTTGGCATTTCTCATTCTTCTCCGATCACAATGTTTTGTGACAACCAAGCTACCTTACACATCGCCAACAATCCTGTCTTTCACGAACGAACTAAGTATATCGAAATAGGTTGTCACTTCATTCGGAAAAAGCTACAGTCCAAACTTATTGCTCCTAGATATATTCTTGCGTCTAATCGCATAATAAAGAAAGCTAGCTCCGTGGAGATAAGCCTCACGTCAGCTGGTCTGTGGTGGTGTTTCACGAAGGGAAGTGCTCTCTTTGCACACGTACCCTCACCAGAGATGGAGAGAAAGCGAGAGGATATTCCATCATCCAGATTCATCCTCTCTTACCTCATCGCGTTAGCAGAGGGCCAGTCAACATGCAAATCACAGTACACCCAATCAACACACCCATTTCAAATTATCGACTATTTGTTTAATCCATCCATTGAAAATATATATATATAAAAACTTGGTTGTTTGTTAGATTGGTGTTTGGAAGGTCTTGATGGTATAGATTTTAGATCCGAATCATGAAAAGGAGTTTTGATTAAAAAAGAGAGAGAGAAGATGAGAAGAATGGAGTTGGAACAGGAATACAGATCCCTTACAATTCCCAATTCAAAGAGGAGGGGTAGGAAAAATTGTAAGGGAGCTGTTAGAGGGAGCCATTGCCCGAGAAGAAGGGTTTTAACTCCCTTTTACAGACTCTGTCTAAATATGGGGGGCAGAGATAATAACAAGAATTTCCAATTATAAGGAATCTTGATCCATTAGAGTAACGGCTTAGCCGCTTAGAGATTTGACACATTTTTTGCTATTGAAGATTAGTATCTTCTTTTTCCTCGATGGAGTGAAGTCAACCAATGGAAGTAATCCGGCCCAACAAGTATCACGGCTTAACGATTCATGCTTATAGGTCTAACTCAATTGATGCGTATTAAAGAAGCTGAGAAATGTTTGGTGCACCAAAGTGTTGTGCAAAAATCTTGTTCGAAAGAAGCTTGATAGATTTTGTAAATGAATGGAATTAAGGTTTGATTTTACTTAAGAATAATACTATATAGTGTAGATAAGAGTAATGTTAGGGATCATCTATCTATTCTCTTTTTATCTTTCCAAAGCTGACTTAGCTTTTAAAATTACTATAAGATCAAAATTTAATAGCGATCCATCACAAATCTAATGGTAATTTTAAAAGCCACATCAACTTTAGAAGGATAAAAAGATGATCCCTTACATTACTCATATAGATAGTCCATTCCATACCTGGTTAATAACTTTGAGTGGACGACGGTTTACTTAAGTTTCAATCACATAAAAATAAAATTTTGAGTCAATTATATTAAGAATTCTCTCTATGCAAAACAAAAGGTAAAAGAAAATGAAACAAAAAAATATTTAACAAAGCCCCTATTTAAGCCCGAAGCCTCCAAGTAAAATTTATCCATAAATTTTTACTGATATGAGATTTGCTAGAATTTGAATAGATTTATAAAAAGTCTTTACCTTAACTTCTATCAAGCTAACAACCCAGCAAAATCTCAAGACATTTTCTCCAAAAATCTATAAAAGCACAAGAATTAATTTAGTCAACATTTTTACGGAATTATTTAATCTGGTAATTTTTTTTCACTATAAAATATCTCCTTGGGACACAACATCACAAACAAAGTGACATCTACAATGCATCAATACGTTTGGTCCTATTATGACAACTTATTTTTCAGTCAAATCTATAAAATTTTGGGCTGTCACGACCCAAAATGACAAATTTTCTCCATAAATTAAAATAAAAATAACAAATAAACGTAAGTCATTTTTTTTATATTATGAAGGATATTTTTGTCATTTTGGGTCGCGGAATAGGGACATTGTGTCCTCAATTGTAAATTGAGGAAATATTACAAAAAAAAAAAAGAAAAGAAAAAAAAGAATATATAATTATATATCTTATACGAGATCACCTTTGCTATCAAGGTCATTAGCATAAACTCATTCCCCCTAGAAACAACACTATCTTACCTAGCAATGCTCCTATTAAACACCGAATGTCCAAAACAAATGTGTAGTATACTAGTATCTCTCAAATAATGAAGAATTCACTTTATTGTATATTAATTAACTTTTTCAATATTACTTTTTCTTTTTCTTTTTCTTTTTTCTTTTTTAATCATTACTTACATATTTCAAAACTTTTGGAATAAGTGGTGGTTTAACATGGTATCAAAGTCAAAGGTCTTGAGTTCGAACCTTGATTCTGTCATTTATCCATATTTCAATTAAATATTTCACGTATTGGGCATCACCTATTAAAAGGTAATTTAAGCCCACACTTGAAGAAAAGTGTTAAAGTATTGATTAAGTGATTAAAAATTTACTTCTCCTTATTAGCTTAAGTTTTTGAGACAAATGGTAGTTTAATAAGTTTTGCAATCATTACCTCAAAGTTTAAAAATTTGTAATGTCCGTATCTCATATATTCTAGCTCCTTTTAATTTCACCTACTTTTTGTTAAAATGCCCCCTAAAAAAAAAAAAAAAACTCTCTCACCAGTGTGATTCCAATGCATTTTTTAATTTTCACTTCAGGCGTTTCAACAAAAAAAAAAAATGGGTGAAATGAAAAGAGGTTGAAACATGGAAAACTGACGTTGCAAATTTAAAACTTTTAAGTTATGATTGCAAAATTGCTTATGCTTCTGCCGTGTAAATGAAATTTTCCCAAAAAACAAGGTGAAATTTAAAAAAAAAAAAGAAAAAAAAAAAAAGGAAGCCTTGGACTCATCCACTGTCAGTCGTGAGTCTAGTGACAAATTCTCACTCTCTTAAACAAAAAATATATATATATATATATATATATGGGGCATTTTGGGCATTTTAGTTGTTGAAACATGGGATACCTAAACTATAAATTTTTAAAGTTTGAGATTATGATTGTAACCAGGGGCGGAGCTAGGATCCAAGATTTGGGGGGGGTCAAATTGAAAAAAAAAAATTTAGGGGGGCCAAAATTATAAAAATAACAAAATTTAGGGGTAAAATTAATTAATTTTTTTTTTTTTTTAAGGAATTTTTTTTTTTTTTGGGGGAGACCCCTGGCCTTGGGGGGGCCAGGCCCCCCAAGGCCAGGGGTAGCTCCGCCCCTGATTGTAACTGATTATACTTAAGGGAGTGTAAGTAAAGTTTCTTTTAAGAAAATTTAAAAATTTACAATGCGGGTATCTTATGTTTTAATGCCCAAAATGCCCTTATCTTTTTTAGAAAAAAAATAATGATTTTTTTTTTTTTTTAACTAAGATTTAATATGTGTATGTACTATGTGTCGACGCCCCAGCGGAAAAAAAAGAAAAATATTTTGTTTTGGAAATTGTTTTGGAGAGTGTGAGATATCATGCAGTGTTTTAGGACTTGGGTTTTAAAAGCCCTTATTCTTTCATACTAACTTGGTTCAAAACTGGAGCCGCCAATACAGTTGGGCCCTATCTCAACCTGCGTGCAGCCCAACAAGCGTGATAAATGGCTTGAGCCTTGAGGTACCCATTTTCAACCCTCTGGGCTTCATTTCTTTCTTTATCTATTTTGTATAACGTTTTGTATTGTGAATCCATCCAATGAATTTAGGCACAAATTCTTGCGGGTTCGTTTGGTCGTGTGATTTTTTTTGTATTGTATTATATTATTTTTTATTATATTTAAAATTGTTAATACTGAAAAAATTTATTTTTTGAAATTATGTTTCGATGGTTTAAATAATTTGAATTATCTGAGACAAAACTAAAAAAAGTTGAATAAAACTTTAGTAGAATTTGAATTTAAAAAATTAACCTAAATATATTTTTCAAAAATAAAAAAATATGGGTTACCCAAACATGCCACACTTCCGGCATAAGTTGTCCATTGCACCATGCTCCCATGGGTTTTACATGGGCTAATTGGGGATTCAACCAACAATTTTGCTCCATGCCTGATAATTTGGGTCACTAATCACCTGCTTCAACACACATTGATACATAGAAAGATGTTAATATTGTCAAAACAAAAAATTGGATATGTAATGATACACGTACTCCCATTCGTATTCCCGCACTCTCACTCTTGCATTATTAATTTATTGCTATCACAATTTATGACCTATCTGTTAAAATTACAATTGGATCAAAATATAATAATAATTCATTCCAAATCAATAAAAATTTTAAAAACCACGTTAAGGAGTGATAGTGAGAGTGTGTGTAGTATTACTCAAATTGGATTAGAAAGAGGGTCGCATAACAAAGTCCCTAATTGCATCACGACAATTTTTATTGACTAAGGTCAACTTTGACTTTGTTTCTTTTCTTAGCTTAATCATTTGGACTTAGTTTCTCTTCTCTAAACAAAAACATTAACAAATAACTCAAATATAAAATGCTCATAAAACACACAAAAACAGCTTTCACTTTTATGTTACATTGAAACACATTTTCAAATCAAAAACAAAATACATCTCAAAACACATTAACATACAAAGCGTAATATTTGAAATAATTGGCTTTTAGGTCTTTCCATGAGTTTTTCTTTGAAATTTTCCATACACTATTACTATCACATCAGCTTTTTTTTGTTAAATGACTTCAAAACAACTTATTCATGTTCAGACAAAACATCAATATTCCACTCATACAATTTATCAACAGAAACAGAAAACTGGTTTTGAAAAACCCTTTCTTCAAACTGTAGATCAGGAGGAGTGTGTTTATTATACCAATTCTTGGTAAGATTAACAAGTTTAGTTTTCAAAATTCTTTGGAGTTTTGGAGAAACATTGATTTTTCCAAAATTATCTTCAAGAACTTTAATATCATCATCAGTGAATAAGTTAGATTCATTAGAACCATCAGACTCATTAGCAGAATGTTCTAAAACATTTTTGTCTTTGCCATGGTTTATGATGCAAGCATTGTTAACAGTGGAAGAACTAGCTTCAGGGACAGAGGTAGTCTCACGAGCAACCTTTCGGAGACTAGTCTCGAGAAGCATTTCTTCAATTTTTTCCAAATTCTTTTGGCTATTAGTTTTTAAACTATCTCCTTTTCTTTCCTCAGGCAGATAAATCAAAGGTTTTCCAATATCTTTATTAACAGCCAAAGAAATAGGTTTTTCAATGGTTTTAGTAGAATCAACCTTCTCTTTAATACGATCAAGTTGTTGACCAATGATATGAAGAGATTGATTAACAAAATTATTTTGTTCAATAATCTTCCGAGTCTCAAAATGAGTGGTATCATTCTTAATGATTTTAAAATTAGAAGCAATAACAACAGTGTCATCTTTTCCTTTTACTCGGATAGTTTCAAGAGGAGGGTGAGAAGCTTTGACAACGATGTTGTTTTTAGCCAAAACAAAAGATTTTTTAACAACATTTAAAATACTAGGTTTAATATTATGAAGAAAATCAAAAAACAAAGTATTGTTTTGTTCTTCAATCATCTTTTCCACCCACTGAAGTTTTATTAAACCTCTTTCGTGTTTTGAAAAAGATTTAGCAAAAATAAACCTATTCTGTTGATTTTCTTTGGAATGAAAATCTTTTTCCAAAGAAGGCCAATCAAGATCATGAAAATCCATTTTCTTGGGGGCAGCAGTTATAGCATTACAATGATGAAAAACAGGCTCAGGCATAGGAGCATTTAAATCAAAAGCAGAGGGAGAAATAGAAGCAGGGGGAGAAATTTCTTCTTCTTCATATCTTGAGGCTTGGGAAGGGGCTGCCATTAGCTTGGTAGAATAAAAAGCAGAGCAAACTTGGGAATTAGTGGAAATTTCTTTTAGTTTGAAATCAGAAGAAGAAGAGTCAGCCAAAAAGGTTTCAATATCTTTATCACGTCTTTGAAAACCTTCTGTTGTGGTTAAATCAGCAAAAGAATTTATTATTTGATTAACAGCGAAGGAATTTATTCCTTCATTAATAGACAAGGGTTTTTCAACCCTTGAAAGGTTCAAATCAGCGAAGCTAATTTTGACAGATCTATTGAGGTATTGTTGGATATAGTTAAGATTAGTATCATCGCTAGAGATCTTGGCTGGTTGAGAAACATTCTCAATAAGCCACTCACTGGGGAGACTGATCTCACTCCATTTCATCATTCGAGGAATTCGGATGTTAGCATCACGGGTAGAACTTTGAATCAACAAAGTAGAGTTACCCGAATTTTTAATAACAGCTTGAGGATTCAAGTTGGTTTTTAGCAATTTGTAATAAATACGGTAGATGATAACCAAAGGCTGGCTACCTTCTAACATATTATAACCAGAGGTTAAAACATTCAAAGTTAATGCTTTAACAATATTAACATCACTCAAAGCAAGAGTTATATCAGGAAAAGTATCAAAATAAATTGGTCCATTATACAAAGAAGTTTGGACCATGCCAAGAATGCTAGTTTGGAAATAAGTAAATCTAGCATCACGAAGTAACATTAGCACAGAGGCATTTCATCATTCGAGGAATTCGGATGTTAGCATCACGGGTAGAACTTTGAATCAACAAAGTAGAGTTACCCGAATTTTTAATAACAGCTTGAGGATTCAAGTTGGTTTTTAGCAATTTGTAATAAATACGGTAGATGATAACCAAAGGCTGGCTACCTTCTAACATATTATAACCAGAGGTTAAAACATTCAAAGTTAATGCTTTAACAATATTAACATCACTCAAAGCAAGAGTTATATCAGGAAAAGTATCGAAATAAATTGGTCCATTATACAAAGAAGTTTGGACCATGCCAAGAATGCTAGTTTGGAAATAAGTAAATCTAGCATAACGAAGTAACATTAGCACAGAGGCATTAATACCAAGTCTTGTTAATGGTTTAACAGCGACTTGAACAGAACCAATATGCAGAAATTTAAAACCTTTAGCAAGGGAATTGTTAACAAATCTCTTACTAAATAGTTCAAAATTCTCATTTCTATTTGAAATAGGAATGGTTTATTCAACAGTTTTAATAGTATATTCGGCTCTGAAAGAGCTCTTAAACCAAGAAGTATTGTAGACTTCCTTTCCAAAGAGTCTTGGAATACTCCAATTTCTAAAATCAAAAGAGGAATCATCCTCAACAGAGAAGTGTTTAGAATTACACACATTATCAGGGAGATTAACAGAGGACGTAGAGCTAACAAAAGAGTTAGATCTCTACATCTTGAAAATCTAATCAAACAAAAATCAAAGCAGACATATTCTTAACATTAAACTTAAACTATTAGTCCACGACACATCCCCTTATCCTAAACCTTTTTTCGACCAATCCCTAAACGCCAACCCAGGCTTGAGCAAGAACCAGGTCTGTCCTAAAGATGGGCCTAATCCGGAGGGGTGGTTATGATCCCTAACAGAAAAAGAAATGCAACAGAAGACGCAAACTTTAACAGTTGAAAGAGAAGATAAACAGAATGAAAAGATCGTAACACTTATGGCTCTGATCTTCTCACTCATGAATTTTTGTAGTGCCACCATGGCAAGTAAAAAGGATCGAGGAAAAGGAAAACTTGTTAACCCTCCTGTTAACCAGCCTCTGGCCATCAAACCAGAGTCTTCTCCTGTTGGCACTCTGGCTATCTCCCCTATTACCACTTCGTTGGCCCTTACTAATCGGTTCATGACCTTCATTCCTGAACCAAATGCTATATATATATATATTAAAAGAAAAAGAAGTCAAAAAGGCCTTCCCAGTTCCCACCATTGGCCACCCCCACGGTGGGTAACCCAAGTGGCTAGTTTACAAGCTGGATTATGATTCTCTACAATTATTTGTCCGAATTTAAGAGAATTCGAGCAGGTGATTGTAGAAGATCACTTATGGGACCCACCTGACCGGATAAGTGATTGTGCAGCTCAATTTTTATTTAGTCAAGTAGGTTCCATAAGTGGTCTCTCATAATCTTCTGCTTGAATTCTCTCAAATTCAGATAAATAATTGTAGAGATCCTGACTCCTACTAGCCACCCCTCCTCCTGGAGTATTTCTGCTACATTTTTCTTCTTTATTTACGGTGTCCGCAATTCGCAACATAACCTTATTCCCAAAAAAGCGTTAGCCAATGGCTAGTCACTTGTCTAATGCAAACTGACATCATTGATGTTGAAGGTATTGAGAAGTTTGGTTTGGTTTTTTCCCTTCTGTTTTTTCTTTGTGTCATTTGTTCAAACACCTTCTCTGCACTATTATCATGATTACTCCAATTTACAATCTCTTCTGTCCCAACTTCGACCGTATGGTCCGTATAGGTGTGGAGAGACAGTAAGAGTTGAGATTTATTTTCCCTCATCTTCTTCTTCTCTTTCCTGGAACAGTTCACCATTTTTCTTAGTTTGAGAAGACCCATTAGCATAAGCATGAATATTAACAAAATAAACAAAACCTTTTAAGCTTTTTATCATATATTTGCCCTGTATTCAATAATTAATAATAATAAAACAATTCCGAGATGGGCTTAAACACTCCCTCCCTTGGCATTGTTGGCAAATGCCTCGGACTCGTACGTCAATCCACGTGCACTCCGACGTGCCGGTGCGTGTCAAAGCGTATGGAAACATGTTTGAACTTTCGGACTATTTTGCCGAAAACATAGACTAGCCGACCAGTTTTCAATACGTTTTTAGAGCGATTCCAACGACAAAAAAAAAAAAAAAAAAAAAAAAACGTTTTTTTGAGAAATCACAAGCGTACCAGGAGTATCTATATTTGAAGCTTGGATTAAGCTTGTCGCTGGAACTTTAGGGGACAATTGTATTGTATCCTACATGCCAAGATGGGCCCCTTCGTACGGTCCTCCCTCTAATCCGCTCCCTCCCTTTGATCTTCTTATCTCAAGAAAGCGACCAGTGACCACCGTCAGATCTGGCCGAGAAAATCCACAAGGACTAGAACCAAAAGATTTGGCCCATATCCACCTGCAGACCACGTTGAGCCCTATAAAAGAGGGAAAGTGTCTGCGACTGATCTGGACCGTGCACCTGGCAGATGATTTTGATTGAAGTCGCGTCCAATCTATCTATCATGGGTTTCAGAAGCTTGATGGATGTCCAATAGGATGGAGTTTTTTTCCAAAACAAGACACATCACGTGGTTCCATTTTCATGACCTTTTGATCACGCAATCAATGATTTATAGTCAAAGTTAGGTTTGGACATTAAAGAATGATTTAGTCAACTCAATCTCAAGAATTTTGAATTTTTGTTTCAACGGGAGGGATTGCCCAAAGAAACTCGTCAAAATCTATTTTGTATACAGAATCGTTGGATCATGTAAATGAAAAGAATTGAATTAATCAACTAAGTCTATCCTGAGTAGGAATAGGGTCTATTTAAGTTGAATAGTCTTTATCAATGAAAAATGCTTCCGGACCTACAAAGAAAAACATACCCTTAAGAAATAAATGTAGTGGCATATCAAATTTGAATCCTGACATAAATGTTGGCTCCCAATTTCTGTTAGATATTTTATATATTCACACGTTGTTCAACAAATTTGACTTAATTTTTAACAAGATAATAAATTTTTCTTTTCAGAAATCATATATATATATATATATATATATATATATATATATATATATATAAATTCCCTCTTTTTAGCAGTTATATTTCCAAGAATTCATCACTGTTCAACGATTACATTTTCAAAGATTATTCTTTTCTTAAATTGGTTTTATAAAAAGAGAAATGATTTTTTTTCTTCTCTTATCTTTCTCTCAGTCTCTTACTTTTGAAAATTATTATTGACTTTGTGTGGATCGGGATCCATGTAGATCTCTCATATGAGCCTCACACAACTACTTTTCAAAAGTGGAACAATGAGAAAAAGACTAGAGGAAGATGTGTTTTCATTTACGGAATTTTCTTGAATGTCAAAGTTCTTTTTTTTTTTAAAAAAAAATAATAATAAAATAAAAATAAAGAAGAACAATAGAACGTGTGATTTTGCATCCAAAACAATCGTGCATTTTTGTGTCTTCGCATATTTTTATCTTATAATTATATTATAATACTGACTTGATAGTTTTTCAACGAACTTTTAAATCGATTTTGTTAAAAAAAAAAAAAGTTAAGTTGAGACTGCCACGTTTAACGTTATAAAATCATTGTGAAATAAAAATGTAGGATATATCATTACTGTTGTTCTATTGATAACTAAATATTACAATTTCCATGAAGCGTCCACCCAAATTCGATTATTGAAATTGTGGATTTAGCTTGGGTGACACGTGTTGTAGTTTTTTTTAACTGTTTAAATTTAATTTCAATTAAAAAAAAAAGAAAGTAAAATTAAATTTATACCATTAAAAAAAACTACACCAAATTCAAATATTTTCTCACTGACCTAAAGCCAACAAGTACCAAGTTCCAAATTTCAAAAACCTACCAAATTCTCTCTACTTTTGAACTGACCATTGAAAAAGAATGCCAAAAAACCGAGGTCAAGTTCCCAACGACGGCGTTTTGACCCGCCAATAAAATAATACCTATAGGCCAACTCCTCTGCCACAAAACTTCAAGTACTGAAACTCAGACAAGGGCTCGCTTGTTTGGTAGCTGTTGTCTGCCGCATCCCCATTTTGAATCTCTCCCCCTCTTCACACCATTCACACCCTCCCTTTCCCCCTTTATATAAACCTCCACAACCCTCTGCTTTCCTGCGCTTTCCCACCTTTTTTTTCTTCTTTTTCCCAGCAACCAGTCAGTGGCTTGCTATCTGACATGGCTGTGGCTTCCAGAGGAAGATCGGCGACAGAGCTTCAAGTCCCGACCAAGTGGAGGGACAGAGACGCGAGCCCAGAGAGGACCAAGGTGTGGACCGAGCCTAAGGTCAAGGCGGCCGAGAAAAGGTCTGTCCCTGTTGTGTACTATCTGTCCAGGAATGGCCAGCTCGAGCACCCCCACTTCATGGAGGTCCCTCTTTCCTCTCCCGAAGGTCTCCATCTCAGAGGTAATGCGCGGAGTAAAAGAAACGTCGTTTTTTGAGTGTCTCTTTGGTTGCCGATAGGAAAAACTTGGAATTTTTTTGGAAGTATGTGATTTATATATGATTGACCTACCTAGGCTCAGAAGCACCTATAGTTCATTGCTTTTATCGCTTTTCTCTTTGTTCTAGCTAGTGATCAAAGGTTTTACCCTCTGTTTGGCTGCTGAGAAAAAAAGGAAGAAAAAGAAAGGAAAATGCAAAATTGAATCAGCTAAGCTCACATTATCGATTTATCCGTCTCTCTCAAACATGAAACTTTCAGCATTGAGAACTTCGATCAAATTTCTTTTGTATTTTCCCATATATAATCGGCAACCAAACAGAGCTTATTATTGCATTTTTCTCATTCTCTCAAATTTGCTGTCTATCTTCAGATGTCATCAACCGCTTGAATCTCCTCCGAGGCAAGGGTATGGCTAGCATGTACTCCTGGTCATCCAAACGGTACACTCACCGACTCCCTGAGCCCTTGGATCTAATTACTAATTTGGTTCCGCAATATATATCTTGATTGCGATTTTCTCATTTCAGGAGCTACCGAAACGGCTTCGTTTGGCAAGACCTCGCAGAGAACGATTTCATATACCCAGCGCACGGCCAAGAGTACGTTCTCAAGGGGTCGGAGCTCCTCGACCCGTGCCTGAGCAGTAAGGTCCACGAAACGGCATCTTCGCGATCCCTGAGGCCGCCGGAGACAGACAAGTCCGACGAGGTTCCCGATTTCCCGGTGATCACGCGGCGGAGAAACCAGTCGTGGAGCTCGATCGATCTCCACGAGTACAAGGTCTACAAGGCCGAGTCGTCCGGTGAGTCCGCCGGAAAAGCTGCCGCCGACGCGTCGACTCAGACCGAAGACAAGCGAAGAAGGCGCAGACCAGCCAGAGAGAAAGAATATGCAGAAGAAGAAGAACGAGAAGAACGAGAAGAGAAAGGTCAACGGGAAATGTGTCAGAGTCAAAGCACGGAGCTGAGCAGGGACGAGATCTCGCCTCCGCCGTCCGATTCGAGCCCCGAAACCCTAGAATCTCTAATGAAGGCCGATGGACGGCTGGTGCTCGGTTCAACTGGCGCGAATGAGGACAATTCGAATCGGACGGTTGAGATTTGTCCAAGCGGGAGGATGAAGGCTTCGTCTGTTCTGATGCAGTTGATCTCGTGCGGTTCGATCTCTTTCAAGGACTGTGGGTCCACGCCAGCGAAGGATGAGGCGTTCTCTTTGATTGGGCACTATAAGGCGAGGTTGCCCCGCGGAGCAGCGAACAATCAGGCGGGGACTTCGACGAGAATATCGAGTTTTAGGGGGGTGAAATTGGAAGATAAGGAGTATTTTAGCGGGAGCTTGGTCGAGACGAACAAGAAAGAAGAGATTCCAAGTCTGAAGAGGTCGTCTTCTTATAATGCAGATCGGTAGGCCTCTCTGATCCCTCCTCTGATATTGCTTTTTGAGCTTTCGATTTTCGTTTGCCGGTTAGAGAGTCACATGCTCACAGTACATAGAACCGACGTTCACACTTCCCTGTTCGTCTAATTATTGGGTATCGGTGGCTGTAGACTTTGACTTCCACACAGATCACGCGTTACGCCACAACTCACAAGGAAAATTTTAATAATAAGAAGGTAATTCTTGATTGCGTCTTTGAGTTAAGATCGTGTCAAATCTCGTTAATGGAATAAGATTATATGATAAATTTTAATTCAATCAATTTAATTATGCGAGTGTAAAAAATTATCAACCGTAAATATTGCGTATTGAGATGTAGGTATAAGACTATAGAAATCAACTTTAATTCGTTAATTTTATGTTTTAAAAAATTGTGAAACTTGAACCAATAAGCATTTTATGAAAAGCTATTGATATTTACAAATTTGAGTTCAGTGTTTGTCTTACCAAAGCTGATTTTGTTAGTGCTATTTTTAGCATGTGAGTTCTAATAAATTGCCAGGACATCATTGGTTTCTACTTTTGAGATTCTTATTTGGTTTTTTACCTTTTTTGTCTTTTGCGCTCTCTTTTTTAAATATTAAAAATACTACCGAACAGCATTTTTTTCTTTTACGTCAAATTAGAACATTTTTTAAATAAAATAAAAAACAAAAAAAACTCCCAAAATATAGTATCATACGTGCCCCTTTTATTTGTATTAGGATGAATCGTGTCATGGGCTTAAGCAATTGCTAATTTGGACTGTCTTATTTTCCACCAATTTTTTGTTATCGATCAAAGAATATGTATGTTAGTGATTTGACTAAGCTTTTTGAAAGCAACAACTTTTACACTAAAATTGGAAAGGAAACTTTTATCAAAGAAAACGATTTGTTTGTTATGTAGTACATAAGAAGGTTTGGGAAAGAGATAGTAGCGTGTGAAGTGCGTTGCTCAAGAAGCATGAGTGCAGGGACGGACGGAATAAAGGTTGATTTGAAGTTTCACTCAGGCGGTGGCTCCGCCAGTCCGTTTCTACTTCACAAGCAAACCCTTTTATGGGATTCTAGTTCAGATGACTTTTTTGATTCCCCCTGATAACTCTTTTTGGTCAGCTTTGGATTTGAATTCTGAGATTCGTACGGGGATTCAGAAATGCCCAGCTTAGCGCTAGCTGCCATTCACTAGCGAGTCTATATATTTTGTATATTAAATACTCACCGTCCAAATTAATTGAGCATATGTAAACCCACGTGGAGAACTCTAGTTGAGCCCAGAGAATTGAAGTCGCATACATCTGAAGCGAGAAAAGTCAGTTCTGTCGAGCTAGGTGGGCCTCGTGAGTCTCACTTCAGATATCTTTGCTCTCGCGCGGATGAGTTGACTTGTTGTTTACTTTCTTTATAAAAATGTGAGAGATTTTTATATATGAATTTGTTTGCAGGAGTTCGCAATTGCAATTAGCGGAAGAAGAGAGGGAGGGAGTAAGCACAAAATGCATACCGAGGAAACCGAAGACATTGCCGGCGAAGAAAGAGGGTAACAACGATGGCTCTTGTATGGCCGGCGGTAGCAGTCAACGGGGGAGCAAAAGACTCGATGTCTAACCTCGCCATTGTGTATTGTAGTTTGTACTTTTGTAACTGAAAAACTAAGAACAAGAAGAGCTAGAAAGAGGGGGTGGGGGGAGGGGAATATATGTATGATATCGAAAAAGATAGGCGAAATTTGTGGAGGGTACATTTTGCAAGTCACGGCAAGGCGGGGCACAGGCATTGAGGGGGAAAGGTGAAAGTTAGGGAATCTTAGAAAGCTCTCTCGGTTGTCAAATTCCAGTTATAGGGGTTTGGGCTGGGGAGGAAAATTTGGGTGCCTTGGGGTTAGAGAAAGGAAGGGCGGGGGGGTCAATTTGGCTCTATTTTTGGTGATCGGCGCTAACCCCTAATTGTTGACTTTTTTTGACAATCTAATTTGACTTTTAAAACATGCGATTTGAGCACGCATGTCCACGTGAGCTCACGACACGACTGAGTTTTGTTCTTGTGCCCGACAGACATTGGTATGGAGGGTGGAGAAGTGGTGGAACCAAGAAAGTGGGACTTGTGGGTTTGAAATACAACAATAATAATATCTCATGTTTCGGTAAATTCATGAAATAACCCGTTTATCCTCCTTCGAAAAAATGTCTTTTTGAGTTTTTTTTTTTGGTATCTAAAGTTAATGATAACGAAATGACTGAATTTCATTTTACTTGGAGGATACTAATTCAAATGAAGGGTTAAGTTTAGTGTTTAAAGTTGAATTCGAACCGAGTCGGATTTGGAATTGTCAAATGTTTGACTTCGAACCATGTTTTGAAGGATTGTTCGAATTCGGCTAACTTAATAAGTCGAGCCTCCAATCGAGCTCAATTAGAGTTTTATAATATTTTTTACTTAAAAAAAATAATATTAAAATTCAGTATAATTTTAACTTTGATTTATGTTCCACGTACTAAATAGAATGTTTGTAGTATTATATATATATATATTATATTATGTTTACTATGTTATTATTCATACACTATAATTATAGAATCTTATATAAAACTTATTATATATATAAATAAATAATATACTAGCAAGTTAACGATTCGAGTCAAACTTATACAAATCAGGTTCACATGCTTTGTTCGAGCTGAACCAAGTTTATAACTATGTTTCATTTAATTTGTGAGTATAATATTGTATTTACGAACGACTTTTTTTTTTTTTTTTTTTTGTACCGAGACCTAATCAAATTTAAGCAAGTCGAGTTCACGAGTAACTGGGCTCATCTAACACCCTTAAGCGTGTCAATGCCAACTTTGGCTTGGGCTTGGGCTTCACATGGCTCTTTGGCTAGCTGAAAGTCAAAGAGCCCTTATGATTAGCATCCGTTACGCTGGGTATCATCATAAATAATCACATGAGATTGAAAAATTGAATTGAGCAATTTTCGAAGCACCCCTAACATCCCTGATGCTCCTTTATCATCATCTCACTCATTACTTTCTCTTCATCTGCCATACTTGCACTGAATCTATTTCTCGGGTGTTTTCCCTGTCCAGCTACTTTAGAGATCAACTAATTGGCCCATCAACTCAACCCAAATTCGAAAACAGGCCCATCCAAGATTGCCCCGTTTGGAAGCAAATAGGCCCAATACTGGTGAGACTCATGCTGCTGCTCTCATTGCAACAAAACTTGCAGCTTCCCAAGGCCGCCATTCCTTTATGAATAATGATTCATTGCCACCTAAATATACAATTTTTCACCACCTTGCCACATAGGCAAGGTGATCCCCCACTACTTTTTGAATTTTTTTATTTTTTAAAAATAAAGAGTAATGATTCACTATCACCTAAATATACAACTTTTCACCATCTTGCCATATATCCTTCACCTTAATTTATTTTTAAAAAATAATAAAACTCAAAAAGTAGTGGGGGACCACCTTGCCACATAGGCAAGGTGGTGAAAAGTTGTATATTTAGGAAGCATTGAATCATTGCTCAAAAATAAATTAAGGTGAGGGACCACCTTGCCATATAGGCAAGATGGTGAAAAGTTGTATATTTAGGTGGTAGTGAATCATTACTCTTCTTTTTTTTTTTATGTGAATATATATAAAAATATATTTTGATGTAATATAAATGTGATAAGTTCTTTTTGTTGGGTCTAAGGGTTCGTTTGGGTTTGCGATTTCAAAAAGTGCGATTTAAAATAACGATTTTAAAATGTGCGATTTGAAAAAAGTGATTTTTAAAAACGCAGTTAAGCGTTTGGCAAAATCACAGTTTAGCCTTTAAAATCGCGAATTTACCTTTTAAAATTCTGCGTTTTCAAAAAAGCACCATCTTATCTGCGATTTGAAAAAGCAGATTTTCTGCGTTTTCAAATCGCAATTTTTAAAAACGCAGTTTCCAAACGATCTATGTTCTGCGATTTGGTTTAAAATCGCACTTATTGTCTACGAAATCGCAATCCCAAACGCACCCTAAATTTAAAAAGTATTTTATGTTTTGAATTATTTGTCAATAATTTTGTAAAAAGTATGTTTTTGATCGTTACCAAACAAGACCTAATACTTTTTCTTTTTATGCTAGATATTTTGGATATTATATTAATATTATCTTCAAATTTGGTTTTTGTTGTCATAAAATATTTATGTATTATCTTAACAAGAGAAGATATTGTACAAATATGTTGATTATTGTGCATCCAAGGAAATGGAAAACTACTATTTGACCGTTTACCATCTCGATCTCCAAAAACTATACATATAATACAACCAATAGTAGAGTGTTGCTATTCGATAACACTTTTTTTTTTTTTTTTTTTTTTTATTTATTTATTTTTATTTTTTTAAACCAAAAGCATTATCAAACAATTCAAAAACATAAAACATTCAAAAATGACTTTATTTTTATTTCACATTAAAACACTTTTTCAAAAAAAAGAAAAAAAAGGCAACCTCTAAAAAGCATTAACAAACTAATCAATATATGTTCACTTACATTTACTGATTTACTTTTTGAGAAATGCTACATTTCACAAAAATTATCTCATAAATTTGCTCCTCAAATTATGTGTCACGACCCTATATAATTTATTATTTTAAAAAATATGTCACAATCTCATAGAATTGTGATACATAATTTGAGGAGCAAATTTGTGAGATAAATTTTGGAAAATATAGCATTTTTCTTACTCTTTTTTTTTTTTTATTATTTTTTTTTTAGTTTTTTGGTGGATTCTTAAATGAGTAATGCAATATACCACATTTTTATCTTACAATTATTCTACAATACTGACGGTCACAATTTCAACCAACTCTCAAATTTTTTTTTTGGATAACGTCACTTAAGGGTACTGAACTATCGCTCTATTTGACTTAAGAGTACTGAACTTCAAAACGTCTTAAACTAGGATATCCAATTTTCAAAATGTCTCAATTACAGGTACTCCGTAAGAATTTGCTGTTAAATCTTGTCACAATTCCTAAAATACTACTGTTTTTTTTTAAAAAAATTAAAAATTAAAAATTTCAAAGATTCAAGCATGAGTATTTTTGCAAATTTTGTTAATTTTGAACAACACCCAAATCTTAGCAATTTTTTTTTTCTTAAAAAAAAAAAAAACAGTGGTATTTTGAGAATTGTAACAGGATTTAACAGCAAATTCTAACGAAGTACCTGTAATTAAGACGTTTGAAAAATTAGATACGCTAGTTTAATATGTTTTGAAGTTTAGTACTCTTAAATCAAGTAGAACGATAATCTAATACCCTTAAGTAAAGTTATCTATTTTTTATTTTTTATTTTTTTGAAACAAAGACCGATCCAAATATTGGTTGAGATTACCTCAACAACATTTTGAAATAATTGTAAAATAAATATGTAATTTATAAAATTAATCTTCTTATGGAATAGTTACATTAAAAAATTTAACCTCCAATGGAGAGAAAAGAGAAAAAGGTTTAAATTGCTTTTGTCACATTATCGCCTTTACTGAGTTGTCAGCTTAGAAAAAGGTATTCTTTATTGAACAGCCTGCATAAATGAACGTTACCAAATCGTCCTATTAAGTTGACTGTGCCGCATTATTTAATATATGAATTATTAAAAGCGACAGCAATATCTATCTAATTTTGACACTATTAATTTTTTTAAAGCTTTATATCAGGACGCCCCCCTCTTTTCTTTTCTTTTTTTTTTTTTTTTTTTTTTTTTTTTTTTCCCCTTTCTAAATTACTATATATGTAATACAATATAGCACAAGATATATTATTGTGTTTTTTAACACAAAAAAAAATCCATGCACAACGTGTGTCCAAATTAAGATAACCACCCCCAAATGGTTTTGCATTTATATATATATATATTTGCATTTTTTTTTATTAAATGAAATATGAGTCATAATATAATGAGTAATATTTGTTACACAATTCTTACATAATTTTCGCATAACTCTAACAATATTTTTTTAAAATCAACCATTAGTACTCTATTATTATTTGAGAAATTATTTGCCATATATGCCTATCACGGGGAGTTTTAAGTAAATATATATATATATATATATATATATATAAAAGTTTCCAAAGTCAATTTGCAGTTTCTGTTGATAAACTATACGAATGAAAATTAATATGGAATATCGATGATTTAGCAGAACAACAAATTCTTGATAAGTTAACCCATATGACCATGATTTCTAACAATTATGCTATGAACAATGACCTATATATATATATATATATATATATATATATATATATATATATATATGCAAATGGGTGCAACTATATAAACTAATTTTGTGATTTTTCCCTATATCTTATGTTGTTATAGACCTACTGCAAGAATCAAAGGCAAGATCTTACTTTCCCAAACATCTAGGAGAAAAAGAAATAAGAAAAAAAAAAAGAAAAGAAGGGAAAAAGAAGTATTGGCCCATCTACTGTAGTGCATGCGCACAACTATGACTGTGGAAAAGGACACTGATTTTTTTTTTTTGTGTCAGATAATTCAAAGCAATTGTTGGACAAATGCACACATTTGATCTGGATGCATGCAAGCATATTTTGTTAGAAGAAATTATTATTATTATTTTATAAGTTAGAAGAAATTATTAATACTACCTTTTTTTGAAACCAATTCTTTGAATAAATTTTTTTTAAGGTCATTATATTGATTTAATAATCCAAATAAAATATATTCATTTTGATAAGAGAAATGCTAGAGCATCATCTGGTGTTCTCTTGGCATGACATAAATGTAATTAAAAAATTATATCTATGTCCTTTTGGATGGCATAAATGCAATTTTTGAATCAAAAAAATTACATTTATGCCATCCCAGGAGAACACTAAGAAAACACCAGAAGATGCTCTAGCATTCCTCTTTTGGATAACTACCTGTCCAACTTTCTCCCTACTTTGTTGTCCCCTTTAATATTGTCCTTTCTTTTCTCTTCCCTTATTACTATTATTATTATTTTTCTTTCTGAGCACCCTTTCTTTTCATCTTTACCTCCCTCTCTCTCTCTCTCTCTCTCTCTGAAAATGACCTCTCTTTTTTTCTTTTTCTTTTTCTTTTGTGTGTTTAATCTTAATATATGATAAAAATAATTCCTACTTATTTTGATTAACAACCTTTTCTTATTTTCTATTTTATTATCCAAAGATAACCAAATTAAATTGGCCACTGGTGCGAAAAATTCATAGCCTCTGTTTACCATTTATGAAAAAGAAAATATTCAAAAGAAAAAAATTAGTGATGTTTTTGTTATTTTAATTTTTAATTGCAACTATTTGGTACATAAATGTCATATTCATCACACTAATTTTGCACATTATGATGTAATATTTTAAGTAATTCTTTTATATCAACTAATAAAAAATAAAGTCATTTAAAACATGTCAAGTCAACCGAAATAAAATAAATATAAAAAATAGCATTATTTATCCAAAATATAATTGGAGTTTTAATTTTTACTCTATCATTAATATTGGCACGAAATAATGATCTTTGGTTTCCTAAATAAATTTGAGGGAAACTCAAACAAATCAAGCAAAGCTCTAAAGCTACTCACAAAAAAGAAAAAGAAAAAGAAAAAAAACAAACCTCTAAAGCTAGACTTGTCTCTGGGAAATCTAAGTGCGAAGTGAGAGAAGAGTATCTCAGCCTAAGGACCAATGTCCATGTCTCTCACTTCGCTTGCCACATTGTCTTAAACAGCCACCAAACCCACCACATATGTTGCTTGGATTTTCCATCAGTTACCCACGCATAGCTTCTCTATTTCAACAAGCTCTTTCTTTTCTTGCATGCTTCAAACAGTTGCACAGACCTACGCATAGAGACAGCTATTGACACACTGTAACTAACAGTCTTCTTTGCATGCTAAGAGCCACTACTTCTTTCATCATTCTTTCATGATCTTCCTGTGCTTGCGGTAAATGTTTTTGTGTTATAACGAATGGGTATTGGCTTTTCTGTGAATTCTTATACAGTTTTTTCTTTCTTTTTTCCTGATTACGGTTGCTTGAAGCAGGTAGGTTTCTGGGTTTTGGTTCGATTGGGTTGTTTCCGCTGATGGGTCCTGTAAGAGGGTCCAGAAAGAGGAAAAAGACGGAGAAGAAGCATGATGAAAATGCTTCTGCTTCTGGGTCCCCTGAAGAGGGGCCTCTAGATTGGTGGGATGAGTTCTCAAGGAGAATTAATGGTATATCTTCTCTGAGATTATGATTGTTTTTCTGCTACTGTTTTGCTTTGTTTTGTTTTGTTTTTTTTTTTCAGTTATGATATGTTGATGTTGTTCTTGATGATCATTCTTGGTATAATGGGTATGTAGCTTTCTATCTATATTTGATGGATGGTTCATGGGTTGAATTTAATTTTGTCTAACTCAATTGAGTAAAGCTTTATTTCTTATACAGCTGAAATATAAGAGAACATTATGTACATAAGAAGGATTCCTAATCTGACTTTAAACTCGTCCCTTTACCAAATATTCTGGTTTCAATGTCTTATAGAATGCAAGAAATGATAAGACTAGATTATAAATTAACGAGCATGTAATTAACTTTAAGACAAGAATGGTATATTTG
Source organism: Alnus rubra (assembly GCA_028654335.1). Classification (NCBI taxonomy): domain Eukaryota; kingdom Viridiplantae; phylum Streptophyta; class Magnoliopsida; order Fagales; family Betulaceae; genus Alnus; species Alnus rubra. Next base: position 2,266,931 of record JAJPGS010000870.1, on the reverse strand, counting down.
TCGTTGGATAATGCTTGTGGATTATGTTTATGTTTTACAGTACATTTAATTTTAAGTACGTTATCTAATGGCTCGGCCAGAGACTCAAAGTATATAACTTATTTTGAATAGGTAAGAAATTTGAGAATAACTTATTATCTTACTTTACCTGAAATAAGAAAGGAAAATATCTACGGGACTTATTCTTATGTTTTGAAGCTGTGTCGGGTTTGAAGACGAACTTAGCCAAGTCGGAATTGGTTCCTGTTGGAAATGTTGATAATGTGACTGAGTTGGCTAAGATTCTGGGTTGTGGGGTTGCGTCTCTGCTCTTGAAGTATCTTGGTCTTCCGTTTGGGACTTCCCATAAGGCCAAGCATATATGGGACGATGTTACTGAAAAGATAGAACGTCGGTTGGCTAGTTGGAAAATGTTGTATTTGTCTAAGGGTGGCAGGCTTACCCTTTCCAATTTACCTACGTATTTCATGTCCCTCTTTCCTCTCCTTCGGGTGTTGCAAATCGTATATAGAAGCTTCAACGCGATTTCTTATGGGGTGGGCTTGGCGAAAAGTTCAAATATCATTTGGTGAGTTGGTTCGAGGTTTGTACGCCAATCTCTAAGGGAGGGTTGAGGATTACAAATTTGCTGAGGTTCAATCATGCTCTCTTAGGTAAATAGCTTTGGCACTATGGGCTTGAGAGAAAGGCTTCGTGGAGACTGGAGAGTGGTGGTGGATGCTAAATATGGAAGTTCACGAGGAGGGTGGTGCTCTAGGGATCAAGTTGGGGCGTATGGGGTGGGGTTATGAAAGAATACTATGAGGGGTTGGGGGAGTTTTTTCAAGTCATACTATATTTGAGATGGGAGATTGCTACAAGGTTAGATTTTGACATGATCTATAGTGTGGGGATATGGTTCTTAAGAAAGCCTTTTCAAGTTTATTTGGTATTGCGTGCACAAATGATGCTTTTGTTACAGATCACGTGGAAATTCCTAGAGCTCCCATTCAGTGGAATGTGAGATTTGCTAGAGCGGCTCATTATTGAGAGGTAGATGTCTTTACCTCGTTTTTCCGTGTATTGTATTTAGGGAGAGTGAGACGGAAAGATGAGGACAAGTTGTGGTGGGTCCCTTCCAAAAGATGGTTGTTTGGTGTTAAATCATTTTATAGTGTCATAAGTTGTAATGATGGTTTTCGCTTCCCCTAGAAAAATGTTTGGAGGACTAAGTCTCAAATGAGGTTGGCATTTTTAGCTGGGTTGGCGGCCGTAGGAAAGATTCTTACCATAGACAATTTTGGAAGCGGCATGTCATTGTGGTTAGTAGGTGTTGTATGTGTAAAAGGAATAAGGAGTCTGTGGATCATCTTATTCTTCATTGTGAGGTTGCTTCTGCAATGTTGAATTTTTTTTTCAGTCAGTTTGGGCTGTCTTGGGTTATGCCTAGACGAGTAGTCGACTTGTATGCTTGTTGGTAGACTACCAGTAGCACTCGGAGTGTTGCTGTGTGTAAGTTGGTACCTTTGTACCTTTTGTGGTGTCTTTAGAGGGAAAGAAATTAAAGATGTTTTGAGGACTGTGAGAGGACTTTGGAGGAGATTAAGTATTTATTTTTCAACACCTTGTATCTTTGGACATGTATTTTTGTTTTTCCTTTGGTAATTAGTTATCATGATTTTCTTGTTCTTTTTGTTCCTACTAGTTAGGTGGCTTCTCTTGTATTCTCCTTGTGTACTTGGAGTGACTTACACTTTTAACGATATCTCAATTACTTATAAGAAAAAAGAAAGCAAAATGAAAATGAAACCCATATTTGGATGATAATAGTCTGAACTGTTCATATTGTGGAGAGCTACTACATAATGCTATGGAGACATGTTCAGTGCAGTCACAGTTTCCATTAAATCCACTGCCTATGATATGCGGGTTTAAAAAGTAAAGTTGCTTTTTCTTTTCATTTTTCCCCATTGATTTCTTTTATGATTATTATTTTTTTTAAGGAAATTTGATAAACCAATACCAATGAATCTAACAAGAAAAATAAAATTTTCAGATGGTTTACCTTTTGAGTTGGAAGTGAAAATTGTTTTAATCGTTACTTGAAGTGGAGAATCAATAGGCACTATGTTACTAAAAGGTGGAGCTGGTTGTAAAGAGGCCAATTATAACAACCAGAGAAGGAAACGTTCAAAAATATGAATCAATAGCTTATGTAGGCAAGAGAAAGTTTTTGTTTACTATACCACCCACAAGTTTTTCGATTGATTTTTTTCTGCCCTGTTGCCTAAGCGTATGATGGTTGATTTTCTGCATAGGGCATATTTAACATAGTTGAGAAGATTAAAATGGTCTAAGAGGCTCCATTAAGCTCTTTGCTTGTTCCTGTTCTTCAATGTGTTGGTCTTATGGTGGAAATTCAAGGATACATCTGGGATTGATCTATTAAATATTGGTCAAATAGATTTTTACTTAACCAAAGAAAAAGGACATTTTTATCATTTGGAAATGGGATGTGGAAAATTGATAGTTTCCATGAAAGGTGTACGCATCAGATCATTGGGGTGAAGTTTTGAAAGTTTCATTGTCTCTTAAGTTCAAAAACAAAGGAGTCAGTAACTAGTTCATAAGCATGAGTAGACCTAATTGAAGATTTTCTTATGATGAAGATAGAGTAACGTTTGCCTTCCAAGTTGCCGATAGATTATCCTAATTGTTAATAGAGATGAAAAATCATATAATTGAGAATCAACTCTATATACACACATGCACACACTAGAGGTTGATTTTCAGATTTCAATGTTTAATTTTCTCACCATTTGTAAGGTTGTGCCACTTTTAGATGATTGATTTGTCACACAATGGTACATCTGAATCATGGAGGGAAGCTCATTTTGACTCATAAAAGGATATTAAGACTGGCTGAAGAAATTTTCTTTCATCTCTTATGCTTTCAAGTTTGTGCAAAAAATCAATTCAGCTTATTTTGGTGCAGTAGAGATGGTTGGATTGTTCATTTTCTTGTCTGGTTGCTTGGACTTTTAGATATTGGTCTATTTATATGCAGTTATGAGGTTGTCGTTCTAGCCAAATTTGCAATAATAGTTTTCTTTGTGCATGCTATTGGTGTCTGTATTAGAAGTTTTTTACTCATCCCTATTAAATTCCTGTATTTTTCATGCATTCCTGGCTTAGAAGTCCTGCTGATTATATCTCGAAAAACGTAATGTCGATGAAAATGCTCATTCATTGTGCATGTAAGGGCAGGAAGAGGCAAGTAGGAGCAACTGTCTTATATGTCACATTTGATGATGGATATAATTTGAAAGGTGCATGTAGCCTAAATTTGGAAATTAGCTTACTCTGATTTGTCAAGAATCTGATTCTGCTTTTGAATATATTTTCTCACCACAGTTTCTTTGGTAATATTTACAAAATCATTACATGCCATGGTAACCAGTATGCACTGCCTCATTTCCATGCTGATAAGTGATAACTTTCAAAACACCAAGAAAAAATCGTTCCCGTTTTGACTGTAGATTCAGATAAAATTTAAAATAGTCTACATGCAGTGATGTCGCATATATGTATGCATAATGTGAGTGAATATGATCAATGAAGCTCTAGAGATTAGAGAATGTTATGTGGTATATTGCTGCTATAAGACTTGCGATATGTTAGTTTGGGATTCAGTTAGTGGCCACTCATTTATGAGGTCTCAATCAACCTTCACCTAGAGTAAAAATTGCAGTTCTCATTAAGTTTTGAAACTTAGGTACCATTTAGTTCTTCTCCTTAAAATTCTTTTGGTAACCTTTGTAACAATAAACACTTCAACTTCTTTGTTCTGATGGTCAAGTGGAGTAGTGTACCATGTCATTTTTCATTTTTGGTAATTTGAAACTTAAAATTGCTGTAGGGATTCACTGAAAGTAAAGATTGAAAAGAACTTCAAGGCATATATGGCTTTGATTTTGTTTCTGCTTGAAGGGAAACTTATGGTGTTCCAAAACCTTTAAACATTCAATGAACCATAAACAGTAGGCGCACAGGACAAACTGCTATATGAAGCTGATGAGTTGAGAAATTAGTAACAAATGAATACCCACAATGGGACATTTATACGTAGAACTCCATAAGCTTTAATGAATTATATTTAAACATAGAATAAAAAAATTTCCATTGTTTTATGCAAGTGGTTCAGCACACTTATTGATGATTCCAAATGTCTGAAAACTAGGGATCGTGATAATTTTTCCAGGTCCATTGGTTGAGTCAACTAGATGTCAAAGCAATGATAAACATCTCTGGGGACACTTTTTTTTTTCTGAGCACGTTTCTCGGTAGACTAGAAAAGCTACCTCCTACTCTGTATTGCTCCTACTCTGTATTGTTTGTTTTTATTTACCTTCAATAGTTTTAAGTCCCTTGATCTAAGTGCCAATGCATATATAGGTTTATGACTCTTATTTGCTTTATTACTTATAAAGAAGAAAAAGGTGAAAAAAACTGTTTTTTTTTTTAATTAAAAAAAAAGAGGGGAAAGGGAGAGAGAGTTCCTTCTCAATCTCTCTCTCTTTCCTTGAATTTTTATTGTTTGTGCAAACTAAGCATAATTATGCTAAAATGTTGTACCTAACTTGAGAAATTTCACTCAAAAAATTGCTGAAAAGAATTTTGGAAATTTTTAAATTTTTTTCCTTCTTGCTTCATTTTTCTCCTACTTGTGAATCAAACTATGAGTTGCTACAAATTGAAATTTTCTCCTCTTCCCTTCTCTCCTCCTTTCAACCTTCTTTACGATAATGAACATAGGACAGGTGCATATTAAAAAAGAAAGGAGAGTCCTCTCATTTGAAACCTCTGCTCTAGAACAATCTTGGTTAGTGCTAATAGCTCAGATTCATCATGTATATAGGAACTGGAATATACATGGCATTATAAACCCAGCTACACTTGGATAAAATACATCCGTAGAATTTCTGTATCTCTGGTTGTCAGCAGCCAAAATGTGGCAGTCACAACTTTAATATTGCTGTTAATTCTTTTGAGATTGACCTTTTAAAAATCTCTCCCTCCATGCTTAGAATTAGAGAAAAACCCCATTTTGCTGAAAAGGGTTAAAAAAGAAAACTCCATTCAACATGCATCACACATTCTTGTTTAGATGGATGTTTGTTTCTCGTCTATTGACCCCTTAACCCCAGAGCACTCTAGCATAAGAACTGGCAACTTCTTATGAATATCCTTTCTGTATATTTCTTTGTTTTTGGACAAAGTTGGATTGGGTTTTGCATATGCTGAAATGATTTCACTAATAGAAATTTGGTTAGTATAAAGTAGCCGTCAATCTTATAACTGCAAGTTTACTTCTGTATGAAGTTATGGGCAACTAAGTTGCTGAGTGACATGAAAAAGATACTTTTATGTTATAACTCAATAATAGTATCATGTCCTTTTCTTAGTTGTCTTCGTGTATGCTTTCCTAGCTCAAAATATATCATGTGTGAAATAATCCATAAATTGATTATGCTACATCACATTCAATCAGTTTGATATATATTTTTTTTTGTCAACCTCAGTTCCAAGAATCCCTTTCGGTATCCTTAGGAAACAAAAATTATACTCTTTGTTTTATATAGTCTATGTATATATATGTTTTGTATGCCTTCTGTTACCAAGTGACTTTCCTTGATAGGAGAGGATTGAAATAGTATTGGATCTTTTTAATATATCGATAAATCCTATAAAGCTCATTAGTCGGTATTTTCTCTGCTCCACTTCTCACTGCAGGTCTTCAATCTCCATCAAAGGGTTTAGATAGGTTTGAATCTGTTTTCAAGATATCCAGAAAAACCTTTGACTACATATGTTCACTAGTGAAGGAAGATATGATGGCTAAGTCTGCACATTTTGTGTTTGCAAATGGCAAGCCTATGTCGCTATGTGATTCAGTAGCTGTAGCTTTAAGAAGGCTGAGCTCTGGTGAGTCACTAGTGACAGTTGGTGATTCATTTGGGCTTAACCATTCTACTGTCTCCCAAGTGACCTGGCGGTTTGTGGAAGCCATGGAAGGAAGGGGGCTTCATCACCTGAAATGGCCTTCCACTGAAACAGAAATGGCAGGAATAAAATCTAAATTTGAGAAAATACGAGGCCTCCCTAATTGCTGTGGTGTGATTGACACAACCCACATCATGATGTGTTTGCCTCAATCGGACCCCACAAGTAATGTATGGCTTGATCATGAGAAGAATCACAGCATGGTGCTGCAGGCAATTGTGGACCCAGACATGAGGTTTCGGGACATAGTCACCGGATGGCCGGGAAAAATGAAGGATTGGTTGGTGCTTCAGAGTTCAAACGTGTACAAACTCTGTGATAAAGGAGAGAGATTGAATGGGAAAAATTTAAAGCTCTCTGAAGGATCAGAAATAAGGGAATACATAATTGGGGATTCAGGCTATCCTTTATTGCCCTATCTTGTCATCCCCTATGAAGGAAAAGAACTCCCGGAGTCGAGGGAAGAATTCAATAGGCGGCATCATGCCACTCAAATGGTGGCACAGAAGGCGTTGGCGAGGTTGAAAGAGATGTGGAGAATCATTCAAGGAGTGATGTGGAGGCCCGACAAACATAGGTTGCCACGGATTATTCTCGTTTGCTGCCTGCTTCATAACATTGTTATTGACATGGAAGGTGAGGCACAGGATGAAGTACCTTTGTCTCATGACCATGACTTGGGTTACCACCAACAGATTTGTGGAACCGTCGACATAAAGGGTGTACATCTGAGAGATAAGCTGTCTCTGTACTTGTCTGGAAGGTTTCCACCTTGATTAAATTTCCATTTCTGGTATTTGATTCAGTTAGTTAAAGATTGTTGTCTTTAATTTATAAAGAGCTTCTGGGCAAGGATCTCCTTCTTAAAATTATAAAGGGGAAGTCAGATTGATTCGTTTTAGTCCTAAATAGTAAACTACTTAGATATACATGTATTACAGGGTAAGACTCAAGAAGAAACAAGATGACAGGCTGAGACAAGCAGGTGAGAGCTTGAGATTTGTGCTTCAAAAATAATTTCCACAATTATGGCCATGGGACTCATTCAATAACTGCAATGAGAGATTATTTTTCTTATGTCTTTTACTTTCTTCAATGTAATGTTTTTGTTTCGATTCTTGGTGCACATGATAAGCTGGAAATGAGTTGCAATTACCTTCTTCAATGTCTTTCTTTCTTTTATTTTTCTTTTTAATGGTAAAAATATGTTTTATTGTTCTGAAGTCTTCAAGTTCTGATAATTCAATGCCATGCAGGTGAGGGATGTGTACTGGGGAGGCCAAGGCCCTCAGCTTCTGATCATTCCCTTTCCAGAAGCTACTTGCACCTCTGCATTCACAAGGCAGTGAGCAATCTTCAAATTATGAATGATTAAGAGCTGATAATTCATCGAAAATACAAAAGGCTTACATAATTTAGATTTGTAAAGAGAAATATCAACTAAGAAAAGAATTTCATGTAAATTTGATTAAGCACAGAATTTGTCAATATTCGCTGTTCTAATGGGGAGGCTTAAGGCCTTGCAAGTAAGGGGATAAACCTTTTTTTTTACACATAATTCGGTCAAAATTGATTGTTAAATTGAAATTTTTCCATGACATTTAAACCATATAATGCTTACAGAATGTTCCATCTAATGGTTAGGAGCGTTCAATAGGATTTGGAGTTCGTTTGGCTCGCGATTTTGCAGGTCAAACATGCGGTTTTTCTAAACAAAATTGTAGAAAGTATCTTGTTTGAAATTGTGTTTTTAAAAAATAGCGGTAACCTTAAAAAATTTTACATTTTTAAAATTGCAGGTAATGTGGTACGTTTCAGAAAATGTACGATAAAGGCCAAATCAAAATTTTACCGAAACGCTTAACTACATATTTAGAAATCGTACATTTTGAAACTGCAAAATCAGACGGGCCCGAGTAAAATTTACTTGAAATCAAATACAATTCAGAATGGCTCATCACAGCTAGTGCTAATAGAGCCTTTGCAAGCATATCAAACCCTTACAGATCTATATATGAATAGGCATGCTCAGAATTATATATGATTATCACGACATTCAAGCTCAACTTAGGACAAAACATTATTGCTAGCTACCTTCGGTGAAAGCAAGAATGAGGGGTAAGCCTAATGTTGATGAGGGACAAATCTAGTTTTTAGGCCCAAATAAATAAATATTTTAAGGAAAAAAATTCAAAAGAATTTCATGTGTGGAACATAGTTTTCATTCTATCTATTCCTTAAGATAAACCTATGCTTTGGGATTATATTGATCCCTTTTATCATCTGTTTGATGGGTAGATTAACTCTTCCTGGCTGCCTACCTCAAATAAAGCCCTCAAAAATATTATAACACCACTATATATATATATCTTTGGGAACTAGTTAATCCTAAAACGTGTTCTCTCTCTCTCTCTCTCTCTCTAAATAAATAATCTCAAGACATACTTAACAAAATTTCATTTGAAAAAGTACTAAAGAATAGGAGTTTTTTTTTTGTAGGAATATATATATTAACAACAAAAACAAGCATAAATAGGACGGTATTAAAGGGTATTCAATCACCCAAAAATATGATTCAGAGTGCCACGAGCTCTTGAGAAGCGTTCTTTACACATTTTAAATTTGTTTTTCAAAGGAGGGAGCAAAATAGATGATGACTTTTTTATAGGTGTTTATAAGAATTTCAATTCAAATTCGATACTTGATAGTTTTATTTTTTTTTAAAAAATAAATTACAATTTTAAACGCTTTTTATATATATATATATATATATATATATATATATATATATATATATATTTTTAGTGCCGACTTGCTAATATATTATATCAAATTGAGCACTATAGTACCATCTGTATCTATGAACTTTTTTTTATAGTGGTAAATTACTCATTGACTTGGGAATTTGGAATTGAATACAATTTTGGTGATAGCGTCACCGTGTGCGCTTGGGCAAAGGTGTACGTAAGCAATGAGTGAGAAATGGGACCAAAAGATACGGATAGGGCCCACAGCCAATTGGGGCCTGTTTCAGTAGACGAAAGACAGTGGGATGTACGTGTGTTGTTTGAAGCCGCCGCCATCGCCATGTCTTGCAAAAGCAGCACACGAATCACGACAAATTAAATTAACTTACAAAAAAAAAAAAAAAAAAAATCATGATAAATAATCCTACCTTCTTCGACCACCTTATTGTTGACCTCCTCTCTTATAATATATAGATTTGGGAATTCCAATTCCGTATGACCATTATTATTAAATCGAAATGACACTAGGGTTGAAAATGCGAGCGGATAATGGCTCTGTATGAAAATCTCTCCATTCACTTTTTTCTTTCTTGTGCATTATACATTGTCATTGTGAATAGTGCGTAAGTAAGAAGAGTATAAGTCTAAAATTAAATAGGTTTTTTACTTTTTCATTTTACCCCTAACATGGAAAAAAAAAATGAAAAGTTACGAAGTGATGAAATACGAATCTTGACAAGAAAAAAAGAAAAAGAAAACAGTTCATCCTAGAGTACTTCATGTATATGCATATTTTTGACAATGAATTTTTTACTTTCTTGTTTTACCCCTAGCAAGAAAAAAATGAAAAGCGTTGAAGTGAGGAGATATGCGTCCTTTCAGGGGTAAAAATGGAAAAAAATAATAATAATAATACAGCTCTCAAAAAAAAAAATGAATTTTTCACTTTTCCATTTTATGGTTGGCAAGAAAAAAAATGAAAAACGTTGAAGTGAGGAAATACGCATCTTGAAAGGGGTAAAAAAAATAAAAATAAAATAAAATAAAATTATGAGGCACGTCTTGTATACGCACATTCTTGACAATAGATTTTTCACTTTCTTGTTTTACCCCTAACAAGAAAAAAAATGAAAAGCGTTGAAGTGGGGAAATATGCGTCTTGCTAGGGGTAAAAAATGAAAAAAAAAAAAAACAAAAAACAAAAAACAAAAGAATTTTGTATATTTCTGACATGTACAGTGCGCATGGAAGGGGAGAAGTGCGTGGGGGATTTCCAAACAGGACCAATAATTGTCTGTGATTGCTATTTATACTTAACCGTTATTAGCTATCTACATATGCGGATACATGTAGCAAAAATCATTATTTGTATATGCGGATACGGATAACGGTTGAAAGGTATGCGGATGTGGTTAATAACCACGTCCACATTCTCTTTATATATATATATAAACGCATTGAATATATAACAGCTCAGGTTCGGATAGTAATCGCATATTACTAATTAATAACCGCATTTGTATTTTTACCCCTACATATCACAAACCTCATATATATATATATATATCATATGGTTGTGATTTCAAAACTAATTTTGACTAATTTTGGCTAACACACTTTGGTACCGTTCCGAAATTCTAAAACATATAATTAACATATATATATATATATATATGTATCCCATGCCAGGTCGCATTGTTTGAGCAAAAGCATATATGTATATGTAGGTTCTTTCTTCTTTTTTCTCTCTCTAAAACTACATAAAAATATATTTTTGGAGTCGAAAATATTTTTAAAGAAAATAACTATCTTTTCATTGTTGAGACTCTAAAAGATGATATCGAAAATACATTTTTCGTTCTCTAGTTAATAATTAGTATCATAAATACTTTCCTAGTGCAATTAAAAACAACTCCAAATTGTCGGACAAGGGTTAATGGGTTAATTATCTTGAATAGCACCAACTAAAGAGTGCTCAAATGCATGATCAAATTGATGACTCTGCTTCAACACCATATAATTTTCAAAGCCATCTTCTAGAAAATTATCCAAAATACAAAATTTATGCCCCCACCATAAAAGTCAAGCTGGGAATTGAAGGAATTTTTTTTTTTTAATATTTTAAACTTTTTTTGTTTATTTTCAAAATGACAGAAAGAGAAGAGAAGATTTCAAGGAAGCTAGCCTTGGAACAAACAGTAGTTGACGGCAGGCAAATGTGTTTAATTTGAGTGCCGTTTAATATTATTATATGCTTTTTGGACTTTTATATTTAATGGGAGTATTAAACAAAGAGGTTGTTTTATATAATATATTAATTAGAAAAATAAAAGTCGAAAATCATCCGAAAAAATAATAGTGCTGCGATCTCGTCAAAATACATTAATTTGTAGCAGAAGGAACTTGGCATAGTTTCCATCCATGTGCGTTGCGTGTTAAGGCGTGTTCTAGATTGACAAGCACAGTACCCCTTCTACAAGTTAACGTATTAAATTCCATAAACAGCCCCAGAAGTCAAATTCTAATTGGATAAACCGTACGTTCGCTTGGAGGACACGTAGGTCCATACGGCACTAAGCCAGCTACAACCGACTACCCAACTAAATGATAACTGATAAGCATAATTTTATATACCATATATTTATTTTATTACGCTAATGTAACAGGTGTGTCAGTTATTTATTTATTTTGTTTTTTTTAAAAAATAATGATTCTCATTAAATCATAAAGATAAAACTTGTTCTTGAAGTACAATAGGCTGAAAGTAGGAAGGGCATTCCTTCACCCACAATTCATCTAACAATTGAGGAATTGCAAAGTTAGCTAATATATATATATGCATGGGCTGCTGTAGTTACGGCTCTACTAACATGTTGGATCACCATTGGGTGTAGACTTTGGAGCAACACTTTTGTATCTTCAACAATTTGTCCGTGGGGGCTCCAATTTAGTTGGGTCGGGGATGAGGACGATGACTACATCCTTAGAATCTCCCTCCAACACTACATGGTGAAGTCCTCTACACGCACACAGATTGACTACCTGCCATGCCGCCACAGCCTCAGCAGTGGTGGGAAGGTGCATGTACTAGTAATTGAAATGATATTGTATTGTTACAAACATATATTATATGTTTTTAGATATTATGTCTTTTAAACATGTTATCCTTTGTCGACAATAGGGATATGATACATTGACATCCTAAGACACAACTTATAATTATCTTTGCCCATGTGGCAATTTTTACCTTTTCTTTATTTTTTAAAGAAAAAAAACCCTAAAGCTAGTTAAGGAACCACCTTATTACAAAGATAAGATGCCAAAGTAGTCAAGAGTTATGTTTTGAGGTGACAAAATATCATATCTTTTGACAATATGCTCATAATTTTTATGAAAGAAAAATAAAAAATAACGTACTGTTTTAACAAGTTTAATGTTATGATTGTAACACTTTAGTTCCATAATGGAAAAAGATAAATAGTTCACATACAAATGAGTGGTTTATAAAGATACTCTTGGGTGTTAAGTTCCATATTGCCTAGTTACTAGGTAAATTAAACTGGGCTTTACAAGTGATTCTAGGGAAAACTTCAAATCAATCGGTCATTTTGGGGTGATAACGCAAATTTGACTAACACTTTTTCTTGAGTCATTACAATGACAGTTGGCCATTAACAAGTTTTATTGGTTTTTTTTTTTCTTCTAATTCAATTGTTTTGACCGGCCATTTGGTCATAAAGTTCTTTAAATACATTTGGTTACTAGCTAGATTCTATATGAAAAATAACGTTAGCTTCTTTTCACTAAGCTAAACTTTCACTTCTATATACAAAAAGGCATGGGATAGCTAGAGCACTTTATACACATACTTTTATATATACTAGTTGTATTTATTCTATTGCTCTAAAACAATTATGAAATTATCATTCTTCAAAAAATGTTACGGGTTGTTCTATCAATAGACTTTGTTATTGGAAGTGCGTTCTTAATGAAGGTAGATGCTAGCTTCATTAAGGACCGAGTAATATACTCCGAGAGGCATGAATCAACATTTAAGGACAACACTCTTGCTTAATTTTATAGCTTTGTGAGATCTTTCAATATTCTAATTTCATCTCTTGTATTTTATTCTTAAGTTTTGGATTACTATTATTTTATTTCAACAAAAATTTTGTGTACCATCCAAAATTATTTCTAACCATAAATGTGTGATATATAGTATTTGACAGAGCTTCACGTCAAGTGGAGTACCTAGAGTCCTAACTAAAATGAGAAGCCAAATAATAGTCTCACATGCAGCAGAAGAATAAGTCCAAGCGAAAATAACAAGAGTAAAAGTTTTATTTATCTTCTTAACCCTAATAGTCTAATATGAGTTGTAATAGTAGTAGCACGTAGTCTAAGTTTGGCAGTAATTTTTTACGAGTTGTATTAATTAGTATTACTATTAAGTATATTGCTTTCATAAACCGTAGTAGTATAAATAAGAGGTAAGTGTAAGTAACGATTAGAATTTAGAAAGATAATTATTAAGCAAAATAATTCCATCAATATTAATCTGCCGCCATGCCATTATTCTATCATGCCACGTAGCAGTACCATAACTTCAATATAAGGTTAACACGTGCCAATAAACTGTAAAAGAATTGTGCGGGGTGTGAAAATAGGAAGGTTGCAAAATAAGGAACACGGACCACGTGTGGACATCCTAGTAAGACATGCGACAGCATTCTTATCGGTTTGTGCTTTAGTCAGTTGGTAGTTGCCGCTTTCTTAGTCAACAATGATTTCACATCCACGCGCTTCTCAGTGAACACTAAAAAGTAAAAACCCCCTGTCCAAGGTGGTACCCGATCAATTTATCTTTGAATTTTTTTATTATTATTTTATGAATATTTGAATAGTCATTTTTCAGATAATTTAAAATAATACAGTACCTATTGCCGCTCCACCATTTTTTTTTTTTATTCATTTAAATCTTTTAATATTTGCGTTACTCAACTGAAGTGCTTGTTGAATATAAAATAATTACTTATATTGAAATTAAAAAAGAAAAAGAAAAAAAAGAGATACTTTCTTGTGGCAACTGATTGTTCGCGTTGAAATTACGTGCAAAGTGCGTGTTCCACAGGCGCACGTTTTGTACGCGCCGTGTGGTGCGCATGGGCCCTGACGTACATCATCCTATAAACTTTCTAGAATTGTCAAAACGTTTATACCTCAGCTAACACTGCACATTTACAACAATACCAGACCTCTTCCCTACCTTAACCACTAAGAAATCAAAGGAAAGGTTAAATCCGACATTTCCAATCTGACATGTCGTCGTCTATATATACATTTCCAATCTGACATGTCGTTGTACTTTGTAGTTTCCCATTCATACACATGAAGAGAGGCAGAGAGTATGGAGATGATCAGGTAGGGAGCGTAGAGATGGCCAACTGCTTGATGCTTCTATCCAAAGTTGGCCAAATTGACGTAGCCAAAAACCCACGTACACGTGCTTTTGTCTGCAAGACATGCGACCGGCAGTTCCCGTCGTTCCAAGCCCTGGGAGGGCACCGGGCGAGCCACAAGAAGCCGAGGCTGATGGCCGGGACCTATTCCACCACACGCCGACCTCGCCGGCGAAGCCAAAGACGCACGAGTGCTCCGTATGCGGGCTCGAGTTCGCCATCGGACAAGCGCTCGGGGGCCACATGAGGAGGCACAGGGCTGTCATGACCGAAGGCTTGCTGATTGATCATCGGCGTTCTGTGCAGGCCATGCCGGTGATGAAGAAATCGAGTAGTAAAAGGGTGTTGTGCTTGGATTTGAATTTGGTGCCGGTGGAGAATGATCTCAGGTTGTGTAGTTGGTGAGGAATGAGGATGGGATAGATTGATTTGTATTCTTACTTTAGTTTGGAGTTTCTCTCAGATATTTTTTTATTCCTATTCATATGGAATATCAAATGGGAGGTTCGTTCAAATTCAAGAGGATTGTGGGGATTGAGGACTTGTGCAGCAGGTGGGGCTAGCTAGACGATAGAATTCTGATTTGATTTGTTTAGACTGTCTGTATCTAGTGTTGAAAGTTTTAGTTGATTGACTTTGATGATTGTTCTTAGCCTTGCTGAATGCTGGCCCAGGTTTGCTGGGTCCTCTGAGAAGATTGTAAAGAGTTTTTGTTCTATCGATCTGTACGTTTATAATAGTTTCTCATTCTTCCCAAAAAATAAAATACATGCAATAAGGCTATCAGCCACAGATTGTGAGGTTCTCTTGCAGAAAATCTGGAGTAAAATTGATTCATGGTTGTCTAAACATTTCTCCTTAATTTGCTGGTAATTAAGCTCCAAGTTTTATCTTCAGTTCTGTATAGCTTTCAAATCTATTGGTCTCAAATTTTCATCTTACCTAAGCAGGTGATTGGATTAACGGAGAAAAATTTAACCCTTTTTTTTTTTTGGAATGGTAATGAGACCTGTCATGTGATTTGGTTTGTGTGCCGAAGAGGGAAGATGTACGTATTGTGATTAAAAGGCTAGATGATTGGAATAGGGCTGCTGTCCTAAAGCTTAGTTGGAGCTTATTTGCCAAATCAGGCTCACTGTGGGTTGTTTGTGTTAAACAGAATCTCATTATGGGAATTTTTTTGATTAATTACTTAAAGTTCCCAAACTGCTACTTGGAGTTGGCATAAATTTTTTAAAACTTATAGATACTGGTAAGAAATTTCAAGTGAGTAATGGTAGCATAATTAACTTGTGGTTGGACTCTTGGCATCTGGATGGTATTCTCTATGATCAGTATGGCTATAGAGTTATACATGATGCTAAGAGTAAAATATTCGATGCAAAGTTATGAAGTGTTATTAAAGCGGGTAAGAATTGGATTGGTTGCCTGCCAGGTCTGAAAGTTTGTTTAATACTCAAAGTAAGTTATCCAAGGGAAGTAGTGATATTCCTCTATGGTTAGCTTCAAAATCAAACGAGTACAGTACTAGTAGGAAAACTTGGGAAGAAGTAAAGATGGGGTTGATTGGTGGAAGCTGGTTTGATTTTGAATGGCAATACCAAAGCATGCATTTATACCACGGTCGGCAGTAAAGAAAACATGGTCTCTCAACTGGTGATAGAGTGCGGAAAATTCAAGGAGAATGAAGAGAATGTGGCTATTTTTGTTATAGTTAAGGTATACCTTCAACTATTACGGGCTAATATATAGTTTCCTGTATAGTTTTGGAAATGCTGATGGTTTCTGCTGGAGCTGGATTATGGAACCTGATAGCTAGACTTCCTGTTTTGACTTCGATCTGTAACAGCTAAAGGTTGCTAGTTCATCTGCCGCCTGCCTGTAGTTGATTGAAAGAGGCTTATTTGCTTCTGGTTCCCGTACGTTCTGTTGAGGAGTCCGTAGCAGATGAGGAAAGTTTGATGGTTTTCTTGAGTCCAAGTTTTTGAAATTTTGCTTGTAATAAGAATTTCTTTAGCTGTTGTTGTAGCTGTGCTACTGATTTGAGTTTGCAGATATTTGAGAAGAGTCCTTTAATTTGTAGAGTGCATGGTTTGTTGTTTGTATATATAGCTGGTAGTCTGTATTCGTGGAGTTGGTTATATCATAATGCTAAATGAATTCTAGCTTCAATTGAATACTCTCAACCTCATATTATATATATATAAAAGTTACTGAGCTAGCAATCTTCAATATATAATTCCCTGCTGATCAGTAATATCCATTTTTACTTATTCATTCGCCAACTTCTTCATCAGATTTCACATGAATTTTGCTTTCAAGCTCTTTCTTTTACAAACTTCCCACTTGTTCTCCGATCCTCTAAAATAATGATTATATATGATGATAAAAATAACAACAAAGAAGAATAAAAGTCCCCTAAACACGTTCAATTTCATTAAACAAAAACCATAAATTATAACAAACTAATCCCCAAAAAGAAAAAGGAAATCATCAATTCAGCACATTTACAGCCAACAACAACAACAACAAAAAATCTCAAAATATATATACAAAACATAGAGCATGAAATTAACAAAAGTTAAAACCCTACCAAAACCCCAAATACACTTATGACAGATAGTATGTAATAACTACAATAAATATGCATATACGGATATCTAAAAGGGATATGTGCATTTTGCCAATGCGAGTGCACGTATCGAAAATAATCGCACAAATATTCATATGTACACCCCTAATAGTGAGATGGTACTTTTTTTTTGAGATGATCAATAGAGTTCACTCATCATTACTCTAAAACTTATCATTTGAATTAATGGTTTTTTGGGTAAGAAAATGAAAAATTGGAAGGAAAGTGATAGGGAGGATGAAAAAATTGGAGAAATTAAAATTGGAGAAACTGTTTCCCATCTTGAGTGAAAGGCATTTTATCATTTAAATTTCTTCAAATCTTAATAATTATTTTTAAATTAAGTGGTTGAGATTTTATCATATCAACACCACTTATTACATCTATGTATTCGACATTTAAAATTTAAAATTATTAATATTTAAAGAACTTTATTCTAATTTGGTTACTCCGGAGGATCGATCCTCCTATACCTACTAACACTTAGCAATTTTTTTTTTTTTCACAAATAAACTTTTTTTTTTTCACAAATAAACTTTTTACAAGTAAATTTGTAAAAACTTACAAACCAGTTAATAAACCATTTCTATCCCGCTTTTTCCTAGTTGTTTCATAGAGGAAAAAAGAAAAAAGAAAAAAGATGCGTCAAACATAATTAGGGGTACGTTGAAAAATTGAAGTGCATGCATGTAGATGGAGGAGAATCTTCTTCATTTCTGTTTGTTTCCTTCCCATTTTCCTCATTCTCACTTCCTCCCTTCTTCGTCCCTGACTTCCTTCCCTTTAATTAACAAGTCTTTTTAAACCATTAATTAATTACCTCATTCCTGTGAGACATGTTCTCGACAATCACATATTAATTACGTACTACAGAAAAATCTTTAAATTCTTTAGTCAATAAATTAATACAAGAAAAGATAGATAACAACCAATCTTCCATGTCTGCGTTCAACAAATTAAAACTAAGTGCCAAGATCCAAACTCAATCCTGTGCCATCACACCTGACGTTTGCAGCGCGGGCGGATCATATGTGACCTATATATGAAAAACATAATATATATATATATTAGTCTATAAAAATTGTCATGTCTCTCACAATGGCAGAAACACGTCAACTCTTTTAATGCTATTAAAAAATATATATATATATATATATGTAGTACTTCTCATATATAGATCCTATCAATTTTGTTGCTCGGATTACTAGCCATTCGAAAATCAAATGTAAGAGAATTTTATATATGCACGGAACTTACCTGTTCGAGCAATGAGCAGGTTTCAGACAGTCTACCCCTGTTTGGACAGCTCTTTTATATTTGTTATCAACACTTCTCACATTCTTTGGATTGGATTTGAGTAACTTCTTCGGACCCAATTTTTTTAATTAAAAAAAAAAAAACTTGGTAGTGGTTGACTTGGAATTGTATACAATTTTCTGGATGTATAGCGTCACCGTGTGCGCTTGGGTTACGTTAGAGGAGACATTAAAATGTGAAATAAAGTGAGTTGAGGAAAGGTACGTAGTGTACGTACGTAAGCAACGAATGAAAAATGGGAGTAAAAGATAGACGACAGACAGTGGAGATGGTGTAATCTGTCGTCAAACATAAAAGATAGACGACAGACATTAAAATTAATAAAATAATCCCTCCTTCGACCACCCGACTGGTACGGGTTGGTATGGTAGTTGGTACCTTAATGTTGACCGCCTCCTCCATCTCTATTCCACTTGAGAAGTGCAAGTCTTTTTCTCCCCACAATGGCCGGCAAATTTGATTAGTAGTTTTTGCCACTAATAAAACACAAAATAATAATATTAATTTTCTTAAAAAATGTTTTATGTCGAAAACAAATACATCTTAAATGTTCTTGTAATATATAAGGTCAAAATGTACAAATTAAAAGATCTATTTTACATTTTGCGTTTGATACGGCATAAAGTATTTTACGAAAAAATACTTTTTCATTTTATGATGTTTGATATAGACAAAAAAGAAATAATAATGGACAAATAAAAATAATTTTTGTGTCAAACAACAAATTTGCTACTATATATATATATATATATATATATATATATATAGAGTTGCGTAAGCTATTTTCCGGAACTTATATCATCGATCCCTTTATCCCCAACTAATCAATCTTCTCTTCGTGAATTACTGCACCACTCCTTTTTACTTCTCGCCCGCCATACCCTATCCCCCGTGAAGGAACCTAACCACCTTCCCAGTGGCGGATCCAGCATTGACATTCTGGGGGCCCAAATTGAAGAAAAAAAATTAGAGGGGACAAAATTAAAAAAATAAAAAAATTAAGGATAAAATTTTAATTTTAATTTTTTTTAAAAAAAATCTAGGGCTGGGGGCAGAGCCTCCCTGGCCCTGAATAGATCCGCCCTAGCACCTCCCTCCTCTATTCAGTACCACCTTCCTTCGCTTGTTGCCCACCATGCTCATTGCTCCGTCGTAACTACTCCCCCAATAAATTTTTCGATCATTTCCTTGATGCAGTATTTTCTTCCCATTTGTGCTTTTTTTTTTTAAAAAAATTAAAAGAAAAATTGAATTGTTAGCAGTTGTATTTGGCATTGTCTATCCATTTTGAATGACTTTTTCGACTTGTTTCCAATTATACTATAATTTTTTTTTTAATACCAGGTAAATAATGAAAAATATTTTCAATATTATTTTTAAGGTTTTAACCATAATATATAGAAAACGAATACTTTTTTTAAAAAATATTTGCAACCAAGTATTTTTCTCACAACCCATTTTACAACTAATCGAAAAAGAAAAAAAAAAAGTAGCCTCAAATAATTGATAGAAAGCACGAGTAGGATGGATATCAAATTGTGAGATCGACGTTGAGAATTTGAGATGTACGTACGTACACGTAGCATATAATTTTCAAAAGCCATCTTCTAGAACTATGAGAAATTTATATATATATATATATATATATCCAAAATTCAAAATTAAAGCTTTTTTGTTTTATTCAAGTACAAACAGAAAATAAATAAATGTCTACAAAATGACAGCACATGGATTAAGTAGAAGAGAATATTTCAAGGGAAGCCTTAATCAGAACAAATTAACAGTATATAGTTGACGGCAGGCAAATGGACTTTTTTATATGCTTTTTAGAATTTTATATTTAATGGGAGTATTAAATAGAAAAATAGCTCGAAAATACATTAATTTGTAGCAGAAGGAACTTCGACGAAGTTTCCATCCATGTGCGCTCGTTAAGGCGTGTGTTCTAGATTGATATTTGACAAGGACAGTGCCCCGTTCTACAAGTAAACAGATTAAATTCCATAAACAGCCCCAAAAGTCAAATTCTAATTGGATAAACCGTCCGTACGCTGGGAGGACAGTGTTGGTCATTAATGTTGAATCTTCTCCAAAACGGTTCTACATCTGGGATCTTCAACTGTTGAATTGAAGGTTGATTAGGATCTTAGGAAGCAGAGAAAGACCGCCATTAGGACGTTATAATTAATCCACTAGAAACCGATAAACTGATTTGAAGGGTGTGAAAGATAAGTCCTACATATTTGAGAGTAATGTTATATACCGTGCCAATGTTTTGTTCACGTGGCATTCTTGATATTTTATTACTGTCCTATTTTATTGATGTGGTATTGTCAATTTGGATTGGCACCGTCACATTAACATTGTCAGATATTGGTGTGAAATATTGCGTTATTTCACCTTTATAATTAGAGTAAGAGTAATGCTATATACTACACTGTCATCTTATCATCATTCCATTGAAGTGATGTGGTAGTGTCCATCAGTCATTGATTTTTTTTTAATTTTTTTAACAATGGCTAATCTAATGTTTGATTGGCATTACCACATCGATCAGTCAAGTAAGAGTAGGCCCCGTTCACTAACCCCTTTCCCCTCCCCTCGATCCAATCATTCTTTCATGTTTGTGTCGGTACGGAAAAGTGTGAAGTCTACAAAAAAATTCAACATTTATTTTGTATTCCCATTTTACCCCAATCTTTGAATATAAAAAACGAAAAAAAAAAGGAATAAACAAAAAGGTTAGGGGTAAAATGGGAATAAAAATAAATGTTGGCTTCTTAAAGAAGCCAACATTTTAGCCTATTCTCATTTTACCCTCAACCTTTTAATATGAAGAACAAAAATAAGGGAATAAACTAAAATGTTGGGGTAAAATGGAAATTAAGTAAAATGTTGGCTTCTAGAAGAAGCCAACCATTCAGTAGTCTAATCATCCGTATCGACACAAACATGAAAAAAGAGTGGAGGGGAGGGGAGGGGAGGGGAGGGGAGGGGAGGGGGAAGGGGTTTAGTGAACAAGGCCTAAGATAGAGGTAGCCGGGATGAGCCGATAAAGGTGTAGTATGTAATATTACTCTTACAATAATTCTAGAAATCGTACTTTTATGTTTTATCCCACCATGTTGGCGTAATACTGTCAATTAATCTTTAAAATTTGGATTGGCATTGCCACATTAACACAATGAGATATTGGTATGATACATAGTATTACTCAATTTTTTATAATTAGAGTAAGAAGAATGTTATATATTACATCATTATCATCTCACTCCCATTTTACTAGGTTGATATTGTAATGTCAATCAACCCTTATTATTTTTTTTATATTTTTTCACAATAACTGATCTAAGGGCTAATGGGTATCGTCACAACAATCAAGTGAGATATAAATAGAATGACATTGTCACGTCAATAAAATAAAATGAGATAACGATGAGATAAAATGTGGTTTAATTACCCTTATATGTTGTGGAAAATCATTTTTCAAACACTTAACGTACACATGTGGTGGTGCATGTGGAAATATATACAAATAACTGAAATAAGGAACACGGACCGCGTAAACTGGTAAACATCCTAGTAAGACATATCACAGCATTCTTATCAGTTTTTGCTTAGTCAGTTGGGAACGTACATGCTTTCGTAGTCAACAAGGATTAATTTCACATCCACGCGCTTGTAATAAGAAATCCTGTCCAGTGTCCACACCATTTGGAGGCGCGGTGGAGGGTGATGAGTGATTCGATCCCCACCAAGGGACTGGGAAATAGCAAGGCTAATTAGGAACATTCCAACCAACAACCACTCGATCTGCAAACTATACACAAACACTAAACCCCCAAAAATCTCATCTCAATCCCCACCCCCCCCCCCCCCCCCCCCCCCATTCGCAACCCTGTTGCTCACCTACCTCCCCTACTTTTGCTATAGTCCTCACTAAAATCCTCTTCAAGAATTTGTCAAAATACACGTTTTTTTTTTTTTTTTTTAAGAGTAAGATTATTTTACTTGAATTTAGTTTACAAAATTATGACACATGCACACAAATTTTGTTGGGATCAGAATTTTTTACAATTTAAAAAAAAATTGTAGATTTGTAAATTACAGAATTTAGATCGTTTCTAAGCATCAAAATGCTTGTAGATTATTAAAAATGTAGTATGTTAAAGTTGAGAATTGAATATATTTTTATCAGATTCTTGTTTTATATGTTGAAAAAAAAAGTTTAAATAAAAAACTATTTTTAATTTTCTAAAAAAAAAAAAAAAAAAAGTCTTTACAAAAGTGAAAAATAAACCTTTTAAAAGGATAATGTTTTTTGTTGTCTTGATAAGATACCACATTTTGAATAGATAGTATTTTTTTAAATGTTTTTAAATTGTAAAGAATCTGAATCGATTAAATTGCAAAATGGCAGAAATTTCACAAATATTATTATATTCGAGTTTCTTCTCGCGTGTTCCACAGGCGCACGTAACATACGCGCCTTTGTGGTGCCGCATGGGCCCTGACATCATAAAAAAACATAACTTTCCAGTTTCTAGAATATTAATAGTCGGTCAAAATGTTTAAACGTAACAAGACTCTCCTCCACTGCCCACTGGCTTCACACTCACACAACCCCTTCCCCAAGTTTCGCTTCAGTCATTCACGCGGTCACGCAAAAGCTACAGAAGCGGCGACACCCACTTCATCAACCCCAACTATGACTACATATTTACTCCAATACCAAACCTCTTATTATGGTTTTCACGTGCGACCTGTTTAATTAATTAGGTCGGATTATATTTAATTTATATAATTTTTTACATATGTTTCAACACAATTCGATTTCGACATGTAATATAAAACTGATAATTTTTTATACAATATGCAAACCCAACATAAAATCAATGAAATAAGATTAATGAGTCGACCTGTTTAATTAAATAAGTTAGATTAGAGATAAGTTGTATAGTCTTAGAAACGAACGCAACAAGCAAACACGAATTTTTATTTCTGCCTTAATTTCCAAGAAATCAGAGGGCAAACTTTGACATTTCTTCCGCGTCAGCAGTTAAGTCATAGATAGCCACTAGCTAAAACCATCTGTCGTCGTCTATATATAGTACTAGAATTAAGCCTTAGTTCCAATATTCCACATTCAAAGATATCGACTTCGTCGTGCTTAGCTTTGTAGTTTCCCATTCATACACATGAAGAGAGGCAGAGAGGATGGAGATCAGGTAGAGAGCATAGACATGGCCAACTGCTTGATGCTTCTATCCAAAGTTGGCCAAATTGACGTAACCAAAAACCCACGTACACGTGCTTTTGTCTGCAAGACATGCGACCGGCAGTTCCCGTCGTTCCAAGCCCTGGGAGGCCACCGGGCGAGCCACAAGAAGCCCAGGCTGATGGCCGGGGACCTATTCCACAACAGGCCGACCTCGCCCGCGAAGCCAAAGACGCACGGGTGTCCCGTATGCGGGCTCGAGTTCGCCATCGGACAAGCGCTTGGGGGGCACATGAGGAGGCACAGGGCTGCCATGAGCGAACGCTTGCTGATTGATCAAAGGCGCGCTGTGCAGGCCGTGCCGGTGATGAAGAAATCGAGTAGTAAAAGGGTGTTGTGCTTGGATTTGAATTTGGTGCCGGTGGAGAATGATCTCAGGTTGTGTAGTTGGTGAGGATGCATGGGATAGATATTTATTAGATCGATTGTTGTTAATTTATTAAATTTTTGGATATATATAGCTTTAATTTGTATTCGTGTTCATATGGAAGACTAGAGAGATCTAGTAATTTTTCTTTTTCTGTTTTTTACTCCTGATATTATATTTTATATATATTTTGTGATTTTTTTTAATTTTTTTTTATTATTCAGTACACGTAAAGAATACGATCGTACGTATTTCATTTTCGAGTAATGTTAGAAGTCACTCTTTTATAACTTTTGTGTCCCTCTAAAAATAATGGGATTTTTAAAATCAATTACAATTGAGCTTGTAATTGATCACAAGAGTGACTTATAGAATTACTCTTCATTCTCTGATGCTAAGCATGTGTTAGGGAAAGATTTTTTAATTTTTAATTTTTTCTTTTTTGAGAGAGGAAAAGAGAAATAAAGTAATAGTAAATTTTGAAATTTTTATGAGAAAAGTAAATGAATATAATTCTTACAATTCAGACTAATAAGTACATGTTTTCTTAATAGCATTATTATGGTGTGTTTGGAATTGTGATTTCGTAAACAAAAAATGTGATTTTAAATCAAATCGCAGAAAATGAATCATTTGGAATTGTGTTTTTAAAAATTTGCTATTTAAAAAGTAGAAAACTACTTTTTCAAATCTTATGCAAGGGGATACTTTTTTTAAAAAGTAGAATTTTAAATGTCAAACTGCGATTTGCCAAACGCTTAACTGCATTTTAAAAAATCACTTTTTCAAATCGCACATTCTAAAATCATTATTTTTAAATCGCAAACACAGACAAACCCTTAAACTGATTTCCAACTAATTTATGTCGTCTAAAGTAAATAAAGTTGTTTGGTAATGTGAAAATGACAAAATTGGCTACAATTAGTTACAAACCAACCTAACAAAGTGATATGTGTCCCTAAATCCCATACTTTTTTATTAATGCTATTAATAAAATCCATGTGAAAAAATGACATAAAATTTCTACAAACTAGCTCGTAGGAAATTTATACAAACCAGCTTATAAAAGCGACACATGTAATTTAAGCTATTAAAAAAAGTACGCGAGAAACAAATGCTTTTAAAAAAAAAAAATTAACTTGACTCTTTAAATAGAAAGCGAAAAAAGTTGTTTGCCAGCACCCTCCTCCACTTTCCACACCAACCCCGAGATGATTCCGCCGTTTCCCATTGCTAGAGGCCGTCCTTGGGCCACGCACCTCCCGGGAGGGCTCCCACCCTGCCACCGCCTGACTTGTTGCTGCTGTTTTTATGTTTATTTGTTTGCTTTTCTGGGTATTTTTTTGTTGTTTTCCTCTCTCCCTGTTTACCCACGTTTTGGTGTTTGGGTCCTTGTGACTCATTACACTTGTCAAATCACATTTATTGGTGACCCCGGCTTTGTGGCATCCGTGCTTCGAGTCCAAGGGTCTACATCTTCGAAAGCATTGCCCCCGCTTACTTATATTCTTAGTTTAAATTTTGAGTTGCCTAGACTCTGTTGTGTTTGTTTTTTTATTTGTCGTTGTAATCTGTTTCTGTATCCATAAAAAAAGAAAAATAAGTTGTTTGCCAAACATACTCTTAAATTCCTAAAGCCATTT
Organism: Alnus rubra; assembly: GCA_028654335.1. Classification (NCBI taxonomy): domain Eukaryota; kingdom Viridiplantae; phylum Streptophyta; class Magnoliopsida; order Fagales; family Betulaceae; genus Alnus; species Alnus rubra. Next base: position 2,241,446 of record JAJPGS010000870.1, on the reverse strand, counting down.
TGAACGTTCTCCTTATTGTATCTTTCGCACGCTATTGCGCTAATAAGAATTTAGTAAATAAAACCATTTTTGACAATTAGATCTCTAAAATTGGGAAAATTTTGGAGTGCCTTTTTCGAATTGGTTGCTTCAAAAATGTAAAGGCTGAGTTTGTTTGGATGTAAATTTTTTTTTTTTGAAGATGTCTTTTTTTCATTTTCTAATGTTTGTTGTGGACGGAATATATTGATAAAAAAAAAATAAATAAATAAAAAGGATTTTTGAGTGAATACCATATTCGATCGGCATGGCTTACACCTCAAAGATGCAAAAAAGAGCATATCGGCCCCTCCCCAAATTGCAGCATCATCCACTTTCATAGTGGAATTCTAACCACCCCTCGATCCATCTCTCGTCCGCCAACCCCAAATTAATAATAATTAATCAATCTTTGTAACGAAATTATAAAACAACATTGAAATAACAAAAGAAAATGATATAGATAAGAAGGGTTCAATTGATTCAGCGTAAAATAGTTTTTAGAAAATGTTTTTTGTATTTTTTGGTGTTTGGTGAGACAAAAAATAATAGTTAAATCAAAAATATTTTTGAGTTGACAAAAAAAAAAAAAAAAAATCTTTAATTTTAGAAAATGATTTCCATTTTTAAATTCTTGAATCATTTTTCTAGTTTGAGTTTCTTCTTCTAAAACTTCCGGACCACCGCCGAACTACCCTCAAACCACCAACGAACCTCCACCAGGCCACCTTCGAATCACTGCCGAAATTCTAATTTACACCAATACCAAACCTCTTATTATGGTTTTGACGTGCGATCCCGTCTAATTAAACGAGTCTATTCAACCTATATGATTTTTTACATATGTTTCGACATAATTTGATTTCGACACATAATATAAAACTAATAATTTTTTACACGACATACGAATCCATCATAAAATCAGTGAAATATGATTAATGGGTCGACCCATTTAATTAAATAAGTTAGATTAGAGATAACTTGTATAGTCCTGATTGAACGCAACAAGTAAACACGAATTTTTTTTTCTACCTTAATTTCCAAGAAATCAGAGGGCAACTTTGACATTTCTTCCGCGTCAGCAGTTAAGTCATACATAGATAGCCACTAAAACCATCTTTCTTCGTCTATTGTACATTCAAAGATATTCCACATTCAAAGATATCAACTTCGTCGTGCTTTGTAGTTTCCCATTCATACACATGAAGAGAGGCAGAGAGGATGGAGATCAGATAGAGAGCATAGACATGGCCAACTGCTTGATGCTTCTATCCAAAGTTGGCCAAATTGACGTAACCAAAAACCCACGTACACGTGCTTTTGTCTGCAAGACATGTGACCGGCAGTTCCCGTCGTTCCAAGCCCTGGGAGGCCACCGAGCGAGCCACAAGAAGCCCAGGCTGATGGCCGGGGACCTATTCCACAACAGGCCAACCTCGCCCGCGAAGCCAAAGACGCACGGGTGCCCCGTATGCGGGCTCGAGTTCGCCATCGGACAAGCGCTCGGGGGGCACATGAGGAGGCACAGGGCTGCCATGAGCCAAGGCTTGCTGATTGATCATCGGCACGCTGTGCAGGCCGTGCCGGTGACGAAGAAATCGAGTAGTAAAAGGGTACTGTTGTGCTTGGATTTGAATTTGGTGCCGGTTGAGAATGACCTCAAGTTGTGTAGTTGGTGAGGATCGGATGCATGGGATAGATTATTAGATCGATTGTTTTTAATTTATTAAAATTTTGGATATATATAGCTTTAATTTGTATTCGTGTTCATATGGAAGATTAGAGAGATCTAGTAATTTTTCTTTTTCTTTATTTTACTCCTGATATTATATTTTATATAAATTTTGTGATTTTTTTTTATTTATTTATTTTTTATTCAGTACACACGTAAGGAATACGATCGTACATATTTCATTCTCGAGTAATGTTAGAAGTCACTCTTTTATAATTTTTGTGTCTCTCTAAACAAAATAATATGACTTTTAAAATCAATCACTATTGAACTTATAATTAATTGATCACACGAATGACTTGTAGAATTAATCTTCATTCTCATATGCTAAGAGTGTGTTAGGTAAAGATTTTTTTTTTTTTTGAAAGAGGAAAAGAGAAATAAAGTAATAGTAAATTTTGAAATTTTTATGAGAAAAGTAAATGAATATAATTCTTACAATTCAAACTAATATGTACATGTTTTCTTAATAGCATTATTAGGGTGTGTTTAGAATTGTGATTTCGTAGACTAAAAGTGCGATTTTAAATCAAATCGCAGAAAATAAATCGTTTGGGAATTGCATTTTTAAAATTTTACTATTTAAAAAGTTGAAAACTACTCTTTCAAATCTTATACAAGGGGATACATTTTTTTAAAAGCAGAATTTTAAAGGTCAAACTGCGATTTTGCGAAATGCTTAACTACATTTTTAAAAATTACTTTTTCAAATCGTACATTCTAAAATCATTATTTTTAAATTGCAAATACAAACAAACCTTTAGACTGATTTCTAACTAATTTATGTCGTCTAAAGTGAATAAAGTTGTTTGGTAATGTGAAAATGACAAAATTAGCTACAATTAGTTACAAACCAACCTAATAAAGTGATATGTGTTCCTAAATCCCATACTTTCTTATTAATGTTATTAATAAAATCCATGTGAAAAAATGACATAAAATTTCTACAAACTAGTTCGTTGGAAATTTATATAAACCAGCTTAAGCGACACATGTTCTTTAAGCTATTAAAATAGCATGCCAGAAGCATATGCTTTTAAAAAAAAAATGTAATTTTCACATGCAAAAGACATATGTCACTTTTATAAATTGAATTCTAAGAAATTTCCTACAAATCAGTTTGTAGTTAATTTCTACCCATGTGAAAAAATTAACTTGACTCTTTAAACAGAAAGAGAAAAAGTTGTTTGCCAGCACCCTCCTCCACTTTCCGCACCAACCCCCGATGGTTCTGGACGATTCCGCCGTTTCCCACTGCTGAGGGCTCCCACCCTGACTTGCTACTGCTGTTTTTGTGTTTATTTGTTTGCTTTTTTGGGTATTTTTTGTTGTTTTCCTCTCCTCTTGTTTACCCATGTTTTGGTGTTTGGTCCTTGTGATTCATTACACTTGTCAAATCACATTTATTGGTAACCCCGACTATATGGCATCCGTGCCTCGAGCCAAAAGGCCTATATATTCGGAAGCATTGCTCCCGCGTACTTACATTCTTAGTTTAAATTTTGGGTTGCCTAGACCCTGCTGCTTTTTTTTTTTTTTCTTTTTTTAATATTTGTCGTTGTAATCTGTTTCTGTATACAAAAAATAATAATAATAATAAGTGGTTTGCCAAACATACTCTTAAATTCCTAAAGTCGTTTTGAACATTCTCCTTATCGAATCTTTCGCGCGCTATTGCGCTAATAAGAATTTAGTAAGTAAAACCATTTTTGACAATTAGATCTCTAAAATTGGGAAAATTTTGGAGTGCCTTTTCCGAATTGGTTGCTTCAAAAATGTAAAGGCTAAGTTTGTTTGGATGTAAATTTTTTTTTGAAGATATCTTTTTTTCATTTTCTAATGTTTGTTGTGGACGGAATATATTGATAAAAAAATTAAATAAATAAATAAAAAAGATTTTTGAGTGAATACCATATTCGGCATGGCTTACACCTCAAAGATGCAAAAAAGAGCATATCGGCCCCTCCCCAAATTGCAGCATCATCCACTTTCATAGTGGAATTCTAACCACCCCCTCGATCCATCTCTCGTCCACCAACCTCAAATTAATAATAATTAATCAATCTTTGTAACGAAATTATAAGACAACATTGAAATAACAAAAGAAAATGATATAGATAAGAAGGGTTCGATTGATTCAGCGTAAAACAGTTTTTAGAAAATGTTTTCTGTATTTTTTGGTGTTTGGTGCAACAAAAAATAATAGTTAAATCAAAAATATTTTTGAGTTGACAAAAAAAAAAAAAAAAAAACTTCTTTAATTTTAGAAAATGATTTCCATTTTTAAATTCTTGAATCATTTTTCTAGTTTGAGTTTCTTCTTCTCAAACTTCCGGACCACTGCCGGACTACCCTCGAACCACCATCGAACCTCCACCGGATCACTGCCCAAATTCAAATTATTGGTTAATTTTTTTTTAATTTTTTATATTATTATTTTTTATGTTGTGAATAAAAATTTATTTCTATAAGTTAATATGATTAAATGAAAATATAAAAAATATTTTTGATTTTCTGTACGCGCCAAACATCGAAAATATTTTTAGCGGAAAATGTTTCTCTGAAAATATTTTTCTGACAGAAATATTTTTACGCAAAAAAATGGAGCCTAAGATTTTTAATGATGCTCAAATGTGTAATACAACAATTTCTAATTAAGAGAAAATGAAAAAAGAATTAGAAAAAATATGAGATAAGCAAAAAAAAAAGAAAAAATATAGATCTTAATAAAATATCAAATCCTATTTTTACAAATATTATGATCAAAATATTGATACAAAATTAAGAAATCTACTAATAGAAAGAAGTTCAAATAGAAATAATGATCTAAATTTTCATAAAGACAAAAATAATACACATTTATCTATGGAAAAATTCTAGATTTATAATTCTTTTATGACTTATTGGAACGTGTAAGCATGTGATTAGTATAAATTAAAAAACTTTTTAGTGATTGTCATTGCTTCAATAACATGCCGACACGTATCAACAAATTGTAAAAAAGCTGTAAATGAATAATTACTATATTTGAAAATTACTAATCGAACAAAAACATGATAGAAATAGTTTTGCAAATAGAAAACTAATACTCCAATTGAAATATTAAGCTATATGAAAAAAATAAAATAATTAGATTTCAAATACTTGCATTGCTTATATAATATTATTGACAATATTCGTATCAGTTGCTTAGGTATAAATAAATTTTGAAAAATTAATATTTATAAAAACTCATTTAAGATCAGCTATGTCACAAGAAAAAGTGAATAAATTAATATATCATTAATATATTGTATTCAATATATTATAATAATATAAAAATTACAATTTAGCCCCTCAAACTGCCAGTCTTTTTGTAAGTAGCATCACGAATTGCCAACGCTTGGACTCTAACTCTCAAAATTATCAAAAAGTTTTGAAAAATGCTCATATTGTCGAAATATGCATATAATATCCATGCCACGTGTCATTTTTCAATTGAAAAATTAAAAATTAAAAAACAAAAACAAAAATTTAAATTTTATTTTTAAAATGAAAATGGATTTTTATGGGGTGGTCTGCAAGCCACCTCCAGAGGTGGCCGAGGCCACTTATAGTGTGGCCACGCACCACCCCTTGTCCCCCGAGGTAGCTTTCAAGTCACCCATATATTCATTTCGGGGTGGCCAGAAAGCCACTCCCAGGCCCTAGTGGCGCCACCCCCTGACGCCTAGGGGTGGCTTACAGGCCACCCCCTTCCCAAAGGGAAGTAGTAGCCACTCTCTAAACACACATTTAAAAAAAAAAAAAATAATAATAATTAATTTTAGGCATATTTCGACAAAATCGGCATCTGTAAATTTTTTTGGTAATTTGGGGACTAAAGTCTAAGCATTAGCTGTTTATGAAGCAACTTGTAAAACGATGAACAATTTGTGAGGTTAAATTATAATTTTTTTTCTAAAATAATTTCAATACAAAAATTTGATTTGTATTTTTTTTACCTTTAAAAAGAGAAGAATGGATTTTAAATAATTTTTTAATACTTATATTTTAAATAATTTGTGCTTCTCTCTCATTTGTGAAAAAAGAAGTGACAAGCAACAAATATATTCCCAAAAAAGAAACAAAGAGTGACAACACTCACACCTCACGTCAAGCACGCTCACAATTCACAAAGTCCTTTTGTTTTTTTCTCAAAGCATGACTCACAACTCACAACGAAAATTTTGGCTTTTAGTGAACATTTGACGAAAAAGTGTTGCGGAAAATTTAGCTTTCACAACTCACAATTCACGACGTCTTGTGGAAGCCTGTTTATATTCTTAACGTAAATTTTCAGACTTAATTTGAAAGTGTTTTGGGATTACAAATCAATCGGATATTCAGAGCATTACAACGAAAATATCAAAATATTTTGAATGTAATGGAGTTTGATTGAAGTTTCAAAGCAGCATTTACATGCTATCAGAGAATATGAATGAAACTCTTATTCGAAGAAGTTTATGTTTTTTGTGCAAAAAAAAAAAAAATATTGTCATTCCAAATATGAATGATCTGAACCTATTGAGACAAAAATTACATACACTTAAGAGACAAAAATTACAAAATGATAAATTATTGTTAGTGTAGAAGTAGAAGAGATTTGTAATTTTCAAACTATTTCTCTATAAATAGAAGATATAGTCAAAGAAAAGGTTTTGACGTGTGAATGTATGCATTAAGCCGAAATATCTAAAATCTATGTTTCCTCACTTTCATTTATCTCTCTTTAAATTATTATGTGTTCTTACATGGTATGAGAGCTTTGTATTCTTACAGTACCAATCTCAATCACGACGAAAAGCTCAAAGCATGAAAAATTTACGTCATTATCGTGTGTAGCTTTATTATACTATTATATATAGACATGCAACTCCAAAAAACTTAACTGTCAATTTAATTAGGTGAATTCCAAATCATTACTGTGTTGCGTGCTTGAGTCCACATGACTAGTTTGTTGTGTTTAACAATGAGAAATTACTTCATCTTGCTTAGTTTTATCAAAATGATTTTTCAGCAGTTCAACATATCACCTTGCACAACCAATTTGAAACATATATCATTGACATGCGTTTTAGTAATGAATTATGTTATGAGATGGATGAGCAGGAGTTATCACCAGAGTGGTTGGAGTCTTCTACGTTACATTAATTAGTTGGTTGAATCCTTGTCACCATTAGTCGATTGTTATCTTATCTTTAGTTTGAATTATTTAAGTGTTTGAGTTTATCACTGTGAGTTGATCACTGTGTTTTTATCGTGTTACTAGGAGTCTACTGTTAATTAGTTGGGTAGATGCTTATCATCACTTGGTTGAGTCAAAGTAAGAATTGTACCGGGTTGTGGTTCAATCCTACAAGGTCATGCCGTTTATTTAAAGAGAGAAGAAGATGTGAATAATAATCATCAAATGATATGATCATCATTATTTGGTCTTGACTCGTGTTAGAGTTCAATAAGGAGAGTTATATCTTTCAGTTTAAGATTGAGTCAGATTCTTAGTAGATCGAGTCCTAGTCTAAAATTAATAGAGTCCATCTTAATCCTAATGTGCTGTAAAAAAATTATTTTACTTAAATTAATAGAGTCCATCTGAATCCTAAAGTTGTTTGCCAAATATACTCTTAAATTCTTAAAGTCATTTTGAACGTTCTCCTTATCGTATCTTTCGCGGGCTATTGCGCTGATAAGAATTTAGTAAATAAAACCATTTTTGACAATTAAATCTCTAAAATTGGGAAAATTTTGGAGTGCCTTTTTCGAATTGGTTGCTTTAAAAATGTAAAGGCTAAGTTTGTTTGGATGTAAATATTTTTGAAGATATATTTTTTTCATTTTCTAATGTTTGTTGTAGACGGAAAATATTGATAAAAAAAAATAAATAAATAAAAAGGATTTTTGAGTGAATACCATATTCGATCGGCATGGCTTACACCTCAAAGATGCAAAAAAGAGCATATCGGCCCCTCCCCAAATTGCAGCATCATCCACTTTCATAGTGGAATTCTAACCACCCCCTCGACCCATCTCTCGTCCACCAACCCCAAATTAATAATAATTAATCAATCTTTGCAACGAAATTATAAGACAACATTGAAATAACAAAAGAAAATGATATAGATAAGAAGGGTTCAATTGATTCAGCGTAAAATAGTTTTTAGAAAATATTTTTTAAATTTTTTGGTGTTTGGTACGACAAAAAATAATAGTCAAATCAAAATTATTTTTGAGTTGACAAACAAAAAAAAATACCTTCTTTAATTTTAGAAAATGAATTCCATTTTTAAATTCTTGAATCATTTTTCTAGTTTGAGTTTCTTCTCCTCAAACTTCCTGACTACCGCCGGACTACTCTCGAACCATCGACGAACCTCCACTAGGCCACCGCCGGATCACTGCCGAAATTCAAATTATTGGTTAATTTTTTTAATTTTTTATATATATATATATATATATTTTTATGTTGTGAATAAAATTTATTTCTATAAGTTAATATGATTAAATGAAAATATAAAAAATATTTTTGATTTTCTGTACGCGCTAAACGTCGAAAATATTTTTAGCGGAAAATGTTTCTCTGAAAATATTTTTCTGACAGAAATATTTTTACGCCGAAAAAATGAAGCCTAAGATTTTTAATGATACTCAAATGTGTAATACAACAATTTCTAATTAAGAGAAAATGAAAAAAGAATTAGAAAAAATATGAGATAAGCAAAATAAAAATAAAAATAAAGTATAGATCTTAATAAAAAATCAAATCCTATTTTTACAAATATTTATGATCAAAATATTGATACAAAATTAAGAAATCTACTAATAGAAATAATAATCTAAATTTTCATAAAGACAAAAATAATACACATTAACCAATGGAAAAATGCTAGATCTATAATTCTTTTATGATTTATTGGAACGTGTAAGCATGTGATTAGAATGAATTAAAAAACTTTTTAGTGACTACCGTAGCTTTAATCACTTGCCGACACATATCAACAAGTTTTAAAAAAGCTGTAAATGTATAATTACTATATTTGAAAATTACTAATCGAACAAAAACATGATAGAAATAGTTTTGCAAATAGAAAACTAATACTCCAATTGAAATATTAAGCTATATGAAAAAAAAAATTAGATTTCAAATACTTTCATTGCTTATATAATATTATTGACAATATTCATATCAGTTTTTTTTTTTTTTTTAACATGTTCACACAAGGGGGGATTCGAACTAGTAACCTCCGCTTCATAACGTGTGATCCCCAGCCGATTGAGCTATCTCAGTTGCTTACGTAGAAATAAATTTTGAAAAATTAATATTTATAAAAACTCATTTACCATCAACTATGTCACAAGAAAAAGTGAAATAATTAATGTATCATTAATATATTGAATACAATATATTACAATAATAGGAAAATTACAATTTAGCTTTCAAAACTGCCGGTCGTTTTGTAAGTAGTTCCACGAATTGCCAACGCTTGGACTCTGGCTCTCTAAATTACCAAAAAGTTTTGAAAATGGCAATACTGTCGAAATATGCTTATAATACCCATGTCACATGTCATTTTTCAATTTAAAAATTAAAAACAAAAAAAAATAAAAATAAAGAAACAAAAACTTAAAATTTATTTTTAAAAAGAAAATGGGTTTTTGGCAGGTGGCTACCACTTGGGGAGGGGGGTGGCCGCGCACCACTCCCCGACCCCCGAGGTAGCTTTCAAGCCACCCATAGATCCATTTCGAGGTGGCCAGAAAGCCACTTCCAGACCCTGTTGGCGCCACCCCCTGACGCCTGGGGGTGGCTCACAGGCCACCCTCTCCCCAAGGGAGGTAGCAACCATTCTCCAAACACAATTTTTTTTTTTTTTAAAAAGAAAAGGGAATAAAATTTTTTAATTTTAAGCATATTTCGACAAAATGAGCATTTGTAAAACTTTTTGATAATTTGGGGACTAGGGTCTAAGCCTTAGCAGTTTATGAAGCTACTTGTAAAATGACGAACAATTTGGGAGGCTAAATTATAATTTTTTCTAAAATAATTTCAATACAAAAATTTGATTTGTATTTTTTCACCTTTAAAAAGAGAAGAATGAATTTTAAATAATTTTTTAATACTTATATTTTAAATAATTTGTGCTTCTCTCTCATTTGTGAAATAACAAGTGACAAGCAACAAATTCCCCAAAAAAAAAAGAAGCAAAAAGTGACAACACTCACACCTCACGTCAAGCACACTCACAATTCACAAAGTCTTTTTGTTTTTTTCTCAAAGCATGACTCACAACTCACAACGAAAATTTTGGCTTTTAGTGAACATTTGATGAAAAGTGTTGCGGAAAATTTAGCTTTCACAACTCACAATTCACGACGTCTTGCGGAAGCCTGTTTATATTCTGAACGTAAATTTTCAGACTTAATTTGAAAGTGTTATGGGGATTACAAATCGATGAGTTATATACATGGCATTACGACGAAAATATCAAAATATTTTAGATGTAATGGAGTTGGTTGAAGTTTCAAACTAGCGTTTACATGCTATTAGAGAATATGAATGAAACTCTTATTTGAAGAAGTTTATGTTTTTTGTGCAAAAAGAAAATATTGTTGTTCTCAATATGGATGATTTGTACCTATTGAGACAAAAGTTACATATATTCAACAGACAAAAGTTATAAGATGATAAATTATTGTTAGTGTAGAAGTGGAAGAGATTTGTAACTTTCGGGCTATTTTTCTATAAATAGATTCTTGTATACAATCAAATAATCAAGGAAATATATAACCAAAGAAAATGTTTTGACGTGTGGATGTAGGTCATAGGCCTAACTACCTAAAATCTATATTTCCTCACTTTCCTTTACCTCTATTTAAATTATTATGTGTTCTTACATGGTATAAGAGCTTTGTGTTATTACAGTACCAACCTCGATCACGACGAAAAGCTTAAAGCATGAAAAATTTACATCATTATCGTGTGTAGCTTTATTATATTGTTATAGACATGCAACTCCAAAAACTTAACTGTCAATTTTATTAGGCGAATTCCAAATTATTACAGTGTTGCGTGCTTGAGTCCACATGACTGGTTTGTTGCGTTTAACAATGAGAAATAATTACTTCATCTTGCTTAGTTTTATCAAAATGATTTTTCAATAGTTCAACATATCACCTTATACAACCAATTTGAAACATATATCATTGGCATGCGTTTTAGCAATGAATTATGCTATGAGATGGATGAGCACGAGTTATCACCAGAGTGGTTGGAGTCTTCTACGTTACTTTAATTTGTTGGTTGAGTCCTTGTCATCATTAGTCGATTGTTATCTTATCTTTAGTTTGAATTGTTTAAGTGTTTGAGTCTATCACTGTGAGTTTTTTTTTCCCCCTAAATTATAACTGTGAGTTGATCGCTATGTTTTAATTTTATCATCTTATTTGGAGTTTATTGTTAATTAGTTGGGTAGATGCTTATCATCACTTGGTTGAGTTGAAGTAGGAATTGTACCGTTTTGTGGTTCAATCCTACAAAGTAATGTTGTTTATTTAAAGAGAAGAAGACGTGAATAATAATCATCAAATGATATGATCATCATTATTTGGTCTTGACTCGTGTTAGAGTTTAATAAGTAGAGTTATATCTTCCGGTTTAAGATTGAATCATGCAGATTCTTAATAGAGTCTATCTTAATCCTAATGGGTCAGTTAAATAGTTTAAGAGTTATATTTTGATTAATAGTTATCTTTGTAACCGATCAGTATTACTCCTCTATTTAAAAATGATTATTAATGAATAAGATATATGTTGATTATTGTTATGTGAAATACAATTTACTGTGTTTTTTGGGAGTTCCTATCTCACTCGAAATAGCTATTAGAGGTAACGGTTCTCTCGAACGTGTCAATCTATTATTTTCCTGTGTATTGTATTAATTGGTTCGCATCATCAAAAGAATTAATTCAAACTTGGTGTTTGACAAAGAGTCCTGGGATCCTCTAATTTCCTACCATTAGTTTCCCCAAATTAGCAAAATAGGTAAGAACAAGAATCAGGATTCTGCTCTTATTCTTCCCGAAGGTCGAAAAAAGATATCGCGTACCCATTATGAAGAAATCATGTAGTGATTTCAAAGTATGGAAACTCATCGAGAAAAATGGAATAAATTAACGTAAAGTGTGACAAACTAAATTGTAGGTAACATTTATATGTTTTAAAAAATAATTAAATTTTGCTAGATTATTTATTTATTGCATTAGTTATATTTTGTGTTCAACTTTAATTTTTCTTTTTCATAAAAATAAATTATTGATCTTCCTCTACAAAAATCATGGCTTCGCCACTAGTTACACCCATAGGACACGATGTCTTTATGTGCCAAAAAGAAAAAGAAAGAAAAATAGTTTTATTTTTGTAGAAAATAAAAAGGAAAAACTTCACTTAATTCTCTGAATGGTTGCTGCTTTTACAATTACCTCCCTAAATTTTAAAAACTCTTAATTTAGTGTATTTATCTTTCAATGTTTTTCAATTTCATCCGTTCGTTATGATTTTCCGTTGATTAAATATTGTCAAAATTTTTAAAATACAATTTTTTTTGGTAAGAAATATACACATTTAAAAAAAAAAACATATATATAATTCAAAGATTCATGTATAGGTATTTTTGTACATTTTATTAAATTTTGTCCGACGCTTAAAACCTAAAAATAAAAGGAAGAGTATTTAGGTACCCTAAAATATAAATAAAGCAGGACTTCATAATTTCACGAGAATAAGTAAATCAAACTGAAATTCAATTAGCAAGTAGAAATTGATCTAACAATACCTCAAGGAAAGAGACGGAAACCGCCTTTACAGTTTAAAGTCATGACAGCCGCAACTGCCACCCGGCCAAAGTAATTAACGAAATACAGTTGGACTTATATCTGTTTGGGTTTACGATTTCAGTGATTTAAAAATAGTAATTTAAAAATATGTGAATTTTTAAACCACAGTTAAATGTTTAACAAAATTGTAGTTTGGCATTTTAAAATCGGGTTAGTCTATCAAATTTTGCGTTTTTAAAAAAGCATCCCCTTATTTACAATTTGAAAAAATAATTTTCTGTATTTTTAAATTGCTATTTTTTTTAAAAATAATTTCCAAACGATTTATTTTTTGTAATTTGGCTTAAAATCGCAATTTCAAACGCACCCTTAAACAACAAACCTAACATAGGGATAAAATTACGGTGTGACAAAGCATATCTAAACTATCTTGTTACCACATTAACTAAAGGACAGAGTTTTCCTGTAAATTAAGTTAGAGAAAGTTCTTCAAATTTGGTCTATAAAAATGCGGTGCGTCTTTTTGCATGTTAAAATGAGATTTTTTTTTTTAAAAAAAAAAAATTAAAAATTAAAATTCCAACTTTGTCCCTACAATTAAAAAAGAAAAAAAAAACATATTTCTCACATGCAAATTGATACATGCATATGGCATTTTTATAGACTAGACCAACCTAGTTTGGAAAAAAAACTATGTCCTCTATTAAAATCTATTAAGGAAATAAATACTATAATAAATTACAAAAAGAGTACTAAAACAATTAGACTTGGTTTGATCTCCAGCACCTAGCCTCCACTTTGCTTTTGCCATTCATGTGAAAAGCTTGAAAGATTAAGAACTGGGGTTGGGGTTCGGTCGGGGTCGGGTGGATTCTTCACGCTCCACGTTGTGAATCTAAACCAATGAAAAATATGCGTTAGCAAAACGTTCTAAGCAAGGACGGAAGTAGAAATTTAACATATATAGCAGGTTTACAGTTAGTACGTAGAACACTGATATGATCTTATATATAGTGTGAAACCCTAATGCCAGAAAACCCTAGAACACCGCACCTTATTACTTGATTCATGACTAAAAAAGAAGAAAAAGAGATTATTAAGACTTACGTGATTTTACTCATTATATTATTGGATGACTGAAGAATGAGCCGGGCTGAAAATTCATGCGTTCTTGATCATCCCCTTCGTCAGTTGAACTGTCTTTCTCGTCAATGGGATGAGGGTCCCAATGCCACGGCGAAAGGAACGAGTGATCAACTTTCAAGAAAGATGTCAGTCGCGAGTAATCCACGGTGGATATTTCAAGCGTCGCGATCGGCGGGTAATAAATACTCCATATATAATTTGGAAATTCGTTGTAGAGATAAAAACACGGTTTATATTGCCACAGATAAGCTAATTCATCCGAAAGGGATGTTGGAGATTCGTCCGCACGTTCGTCTTCTTCCTCAGGCGGCGATTGGTCACATTGCAGCAGATAAGCTAATTCATCCAAAAGGGATGTTGGAGATTCGTCGGCACGTTCGTCTTCTTCCTCAGGCGGCGATTGGTCACATTGCCACAGATAAGCTAATTCATGCAAAAGGGATGTTGGAGATTCGTCGGCACGTTCGTCTTCTTCCTCAGGCGGCGATTGGTCACATTGCCACAGATAAGCTAATTCATCCAAAAGGGATGTTGGAGATTCGTCGATACGTTGCCACAGATAAGCTAATTCCTCCAAAAGGGATGTTGGAGATTCGTCGGCACGTTCGTCTTCTTCCTCAGGCGGCGATTGGTCACATCGCGGTTGGAGGGTGTTGGAGATTCGTCGGCACGTTCGTCTTCTTCCTCAGGCGGCGATGGGTCATATCGCGGTTGGAGGGATGTTGGAGATTCGTCGGCACGTTCGTCTTCTTCCTCAGGCGGCGATTGGTCACATTGCCACAGATAAGCTAATTCATCCAAAAGGAATGTTGGAGATTCGTCGATACGTTGCCACAGATAAGCTAATTCCTCCAAAAGGGATGTTGGAGATTCGTCGGCACGTTCGTCTTCTTCCTCAGGCGGCGATTGGTCACATCGCGGTTGGAGGGGTGTTGGAGATTCGTCGGCACGTTCGTCTTCTTCCTCAGGCGGCGATGGGTCATATCGCGGTTGGAGGGGTGTTGGAGATTCGTCAGCACGTTCGTCTTCTTCCTCAGGCGGCGATTGTCACATCGCGGTTGGTCGTCGTCTTCGAGCAGCTCGCGAATCATTTTTTCGACCATTAATGTAGCGTACAAGCTTTCTGCACTTTCGTCTTCTTCCTCATGAGGCGTCGATTGGTCGTCTTCTTCGAACAGCTCGTGAAACACTAATGTAGTGTAGTAGCGGCCTGCACGTTCAGCAAGATCGATATCAAACTGCGTTTCTGACATGACTGAGAAGTGTAGAATTCTGTCGATACCAACCAGTACGTACGTATAGTTTTTATAGTGTACGTACGTACTGTAGAACGTTTCCAATTAGTAAGTACAATTAATCTTTGCTTAATTACTGGGTTTCCCTTTATACAACCAGGATTAGTATTGGATTACAGGTTAATTTCTGACTAGGTGCTGTAAAATAAAAATAAAAAAATTTAATTTCAAGGTTTAGAAAGAGAGATAAAGTATAATTATATATATAAATAAGGACCATTATCTAATTAAGCCAAATCTTCTTATTACTAGGACTCGGATTGGGAGATGGAGTTTTAGTTGGAAGTAGATTAATTAATGAAGTAGGATGGGATCGGATTAGGACTTCAACAAAAGTTTGACTTTGAAGAGACTGCATTCGTTTAATCCTTCCTTTATTTAGTATGAACCATGCAACAGGACATGAAAGCTTACGTTACGTAAGTAATGATGGTTAATCCTTCTTTTATTTTTATTTCTATTATTATTATTGTTATTATTTTGTTTTTAGTGGGGCAGGCCATCTGGCTCCGCCCTATCTCCACTATGAGTGTACATGAGGGCGAATATAAACCGCACGCCCGCATCTGCTATCCATAACTATCCACTATTTACAAATGCAGATAATGGACCTGCAAAATCTTTATATATATACTATATATTTTATATATTGATTATAAATATTATATTTAATAAATTCACCAAAACGTCATTGTTTTGGTATTTAATACCAAAATGATGTCGTTTTACATTAAGAATAAGTTATGTTTACATTAGTTTGGTTCGCTGAGTTGCTTTCTTGTATACGCTTCCGCAAAAAGGTAAAAGTAATGTGAAATTAATATATTTTCAAAATATTATAGTTTAATTTTTTTTTTTAAAAAAAATTTCCAAAACATTAAAAATCAGCCTAATTTATTTTCACAATCGTTTAAAATAAGTTCTAATAGAGACACAAAGAATGCCTAAAAGACTAAAATAGGCTCATTATCTAATAAGCGGATAGCAGATAATAATTGTAATAACCACGCTGATACGGCTAGTAAAAACATACATGGTGCATGTGCGGATATTTAAAGTGATATTCGTATTTTTCGAATGCGGTTACGAATATTACAAATAACTGCATATACGTCTGCATCTGCATCTGCATCTGCATCTGCATGTATACTCCATCACTAGCTCTAAAGTTCAAAACATCTTTGTTTTTTTGGAAAATTCATTGGGCGTACAAGATTCACAATGGAATTAGGTAGCTAGGTCTCCTTTCCCCTCCAGCCCTTCTTTTTCTCTAATACAAGTGAAATTTGTTGAGACGAGACTTTATTAGTTAAGCCAACTGACACCTAATGTGATAAAAACTCATAATAGAGACTAATAAATATTTCTCCAACATGTATACTAATTTCATAAGTTCAGAAAATATTCCCATGTTCATTGGTAGCCGTCACAATTGTTTTATGAATAGATGTTACAAATTTTATTTTTTTATTTTTTTTATTTTTTTCATTCCATCATGGAAAAGGGTTACAACGAAAAACACAAACGAAAAGGAGTGAATTCTTCAAAAACAAGACCTGAACGGAAAATGCAATACAAATAAGAGAATAAACAGTAAGCATTAATATTATGGATCTAAAAAGGATCTAGGCCTCTCTAAGGGCTGCACTAGGCGGATTACAAAGGCAAAATGGCTCGGTTAGGATCCTTAAGCGATAAAGGCAACAACCATTATTAAGCGAT
Organism: Alnus rubra; assembly: GCA_028654335.1. Classification (NCBI taxonomy): domain Eukaryota; kingdom Viridiplantae; phylum Streptophyta; class Magnoliopsida; order Fagales; family Betulaceae; genus Alnus; species Alnus rubra. Next base: position 2,224,682 of record JAJPGS010000870.1, on the reverse strand, counting down.
TATTGCAAGGAAAATATTTTGTAGAACCAATCGAATAGATCGATCCAACAACAAATTAAGAACCTAAACAAACAAACAAAGCAGCAAAAAAAGCTGTGGAAAAAACAGTAGAAAAAACTCGGAATAGAACACTGGCAAAAGGCAAGGCGGAGGAATTAAGGTGGTGATGACCGGCGTGTGTAAGCCACTCACCAGCACGTAAAGACCACTTGCACATTGAACACCCCATTTGCACATAAATGAAAATTAGCAAAGCATACACGAATAAAGATTTTCTGTAATTGCTAGCTATTCGAATCGACACAATTCGAGTTGTCCAGTATCCACACAAAAAAGGAGTTACGGGACTTATTTGCCTCAAACAACACAAAGTTTGGGGTCACCTAACCTGGCAATAGGCCCTACAATTTAAACAATTGACCAATTATAAGGAATCTCAATCCAATGTAGACTTCCCAGATGATGGACATCCGAAGTAGTGAATCATGGATCCAACTTACGTCATGTAGAAATAACAACATGACATCATCATTTAGAAAAACGGATGGTCCAGATTTCATTACAGTATTTTTAAGCCAAACAACGTCGCGTAGAGCTAACGAAATTAATGTTTTGTGCAAATGTTTGCATTTGACGCCGTCGTTTCTCAAAGACCAAATGCCACTTTCTTCCCTATCTTCACCTACAACATGCTGACAATGGGTGTGTTTGATAACTAGCTTCCTCTCTCGTCTCTTTATTTTAACTTCTCAAAAAAAACAAAAAAAATAAAAATTAACTTTAAAACATTTTTCACTTTTTATATCGCATCAATCATTTATTTTTTTTACTTTTCAAATAAATAAAAAACTCACTACAAGCAATTTTTTTTTATTTTTTTTATTTTCACATTTTCATACAAATTATTTATACTTTATATCATATTAATAATTTCTTACTAAAAAAAAAATCAACTGAACAATATTTACCAAACAGTCATCTAGAGAGAGAAACATAGAAAGCAGCTTTGTGTTTTTCTAGAGAGAGAAAGAGAAGAGATACATGACACTTTTAGAGACTATTGAAAAAAAAAAATTCATCCAACTCAATTTAGAAAAAATTTATGTCATTGTTAATATTTTTATCACTAGGCTAATTTGGCAGTGTCCATAAGCTTTTGGATCAATCTAATTAAAAATAAAAAATAAAATCAAGGTCAAGGGTACAGTTGATGGGCACATGCACATCAGCTGAGTGGTATGAGAGTTAGGAGGTAGAGATATGCTATTTGATGAGTAATTTTATAAGTCTCTTTTGTATCTATCTTTGTGTCCGATGTAGCTTTTAAAATCACTATTGAATTTTGATCAAATTGTGATTTTAAAAGCCACATCATTTTTTGAATAACACAACGAGAAATTGTAGCATTACTCATTTACTCTTAAGGTGCGTTTGTGATTGCTATTTCGTAGATAATAAGTGCAATTTTAAACAAAATCGTAAAATATAAATCGTTTGGAAACTACGTTTTAAAAAATTGCGATTTGAAAACGTAGAAAATCTGCTTTTTCAAATCGCAAGTAAGATGATGATTTTTTGAAAATGCAGAATTTTAAAAGCTAATTTGCGATTTTGAAGGCTAAACTGCGATTTTGCCGAACGCTTAACTGCATTTTTAAAAATTATTTTTTTTCAAATCGCACATTTTAAAATCGTTATTTAAAATCGCATTTTTTGAAATCGTAAACTCAAACAGACACTTATTTGATATTCCCTTGTCATTCTCCTATTTTTTGTCTGGTATGACGTTGTCAATCTACCTTAAAATCAATCCTAATTTTTTTTTTAAAAAAAAAAAATTAATAATAAATTGACAATGTCACGTAAAATAAATAAAAAATAAAAAAAACCAAATAGCATGTCCGTGAATCACCAATCCATGGGCGTAGCCCAAAGGGTGTGATCAATCCAAATTGTGTGAGGGTTACTTTTCCCTTTTCTCTTTTGAATAATAATAATAAAATAATCCAAATTGTATGAGGGCAACGGGCATCAAGATGACAGGGCAGAAGACGTGGCTAAGCTTTGAAAAATCTGCAACGTGTCAAAACAGGGTTGGTTCAACAGGACATAAGTAGTTTTTCTTTGACTGTTACAAGACATTACCTACCAGAACCTCGCCACGTGTTGAGAGCCTCAACCCCACCTAACGACCACCCGTTTCGGATTCGCTTACCCCTACTACGCCAGAAAGACGAAAAGTCACCCAAATGAAGTGCTCAATCTTATCAACGGTTGAGATGCATTGATAATTCCACACGTGTACGACTGCGATGAATGTAACCGTGAGTTATTATCATGCGGATTCATACAAATTTTATATTCCCCTCCGAGAAAAGATCGAGTGCTCCACAGACACAATATCCATCTTCCTCTCAGTGTGACCCATTTTTCTTCTCTGAAAATTCTCCGTCCGGTGCGGCTTCGCCTGAAAATTCGTAGCCTCCGACCGGCGATCACTGTCTGGTCAGTTTCCCGGTCATCTTTGAAGGTACCGATCGTCAAATTCTCTATTTCTAGGTTTATCGCATTTCTATTACTCGTACTTGTTGAGTGGAAGATTCACGTTGAATTTTTTGAATTGCATGCCTTTTTTCTTTTCTCCGTGAAAACTGGATTTTTGTCTCAGTGTCTGATTTTATTAAATGAGTTATACGAGGTTTTTTATACAATGATCGTTTTCGATTTTTTTAGTGTTATTTTTTTGGGCTTTGCGTGGTTGGGCTTGTCCGTGTACTAAAGGGGTGAGTGTCTTTTGCAGAGGATTGTTTGAATGAATTATGAAGGGTAGAGTCCGTTCAAACTTCGTTGAGAAGTAAAGAAGGTGTAGTGAAAGCGAAAGTGGAAGCACAAAGCATTCCTTTTCACTTGGAAGTAGACAAAGCAAAATGGTACCCTTCTTCATTCTTATGTTTGAACTTTTCCCAGTAGCTTTATTTCAAAAAAAAAAAAAAACTTGGGTGGTCGGAAATGGTAAATTGTGGTTTGTTTGGGTTTCTTCATATGTTAATTTATATTTACTTGAACTTACATTATGGAATCCATTTTTGTTGAATCTCTATTTACGTGTGTTAAAGCTCACACATTCCTTGACAATTTTGTGACTGTAGATATTATATATTATTGCTTGGGTTGAATGTTTTTCCAAGCTAAAATTTGTGTTCATGGTTGAAGTTAGAAAATTGATCGGAGACTCTTATTTTGAAGGTTGTTTAAATTTTCTTGTGAAAATTGTCCATATGTTCTTGATTCTTTCTTATGTTGGAACTTTTCCCAGTTGCTCTCTCTTTTTCTTTTTTTAATTGGGTGGTTGGACATGGGCATGGCGAATTGTGGTTTGAATTGCTGTTTGTGTTTCTCATTACGTGTGTTAAAGATTATACATTTTGACAATTTTGTGAATACACACAAAATCGAATGCGCACATGTGCATGTGTGTACGTCTCTGTGTGCGCTCGCGTGTATATATATATAAATTTGTGTGCATGTGTGCATGTGTGTATTATGAGTTTAATTTAGAAAATTGATGAGGGACTTTTCTTTTGAAGGTTGCTTAAATTTTTTAAATGAGCTCTGGTTAGAACTTGAAACAGCATTGCACAATATGTGGAATGCAATGGTTCATGGACAGTGAGGGGGTGGCCTTCTTGGAGTCTTTCATCCTTTCATTTTTGGTTGCTAGATTGTTATTACGTCTTTGTCTAGGCACTCTCTCAACTTTGATTATCTTCTTGTTACTATCCTAGTTTATTTTAGATTGCGAGTACTAAGGCTTCGGAAAATGGTTTGCTTGGAGGCTAAAAAATGTATTCATCTTTGATGTTTGGATCAGAATTTGGCAAGTCCAGAAAAGATGTAAGAACATATTTGCTAGGGAGGGAGAACTTATTTCAGTGTATATACAGGGTGAACTTTTTGAATTAAAGTATGGATTGCTCTGAACTTCAGTTTGCGCTAAGCTTTTGTTTTACTTGCGATTCTCTATATATATAATATCTTATCAAATAAAAATAAAATGTAATTGACAAGAGATATGCAAAGAAAAAGGCGTGCTTGTGCCGATACATTGCTCTTTCGCGGCCTTGGAGTACTGTATACAACGTGAAATGTTGGTGTATTATGAGAGGGCATTGCTCAGTGCTGGAGGTTATCACATATCTTCTTGTTTATCAGCTTATCTTTCTATAGAAGCAGATATTTGTCGTTGTTATGTAGTCCTTATTCTTCAGGGAGAGATCAAGATGTAATTTTTGGGACTATTATTCCAATTTGTTACTGAGAAAACATAAGGTGTTGGATGCATTTTTTTTTTTTTAATTAAAGACTAATGCAAATATCACCTTTAATTTCTTTTGTTGGAGTAAAAGTATTATGTGGTTTCTTTTTTTGTTGTCATTTACCTAAGATAATGAAAATATTAACATTTCTAATTTTAAGAAGGCAAGTATAACTATATTATAATCCTTTGGGAAAGGAAAATTATATATATATGAATAATGAAACTTTGTAGATAAAGTGGATGCTTGAATTAAAGTATTAAATGCCTTTCTGTCAACAATTGTTGAATGAATGATTGATTCTGGCAGTCTTTCCAGAACAAGGGTTTTTGGATGGCGAAGGGTGCTGGACACATAAATGCAGGAGACTCAACATTTGATAATACTTCAAGAATTGAATCGAAGCGATCTCATCAGTGGTTTGTTGATTCTGGTGAAACAGAGCTGCTCCCTAACAAGAAGCAGGTAGTGCAAGTCTCCAACAGCAAATCTAATTCAGGAGTGTCAAATGCAAATATTCCTTCTTGGGAGAATGCTTCCAGTTTTCATTCAATGCCAGGCCAGTTCATCAATCGCTTATTTGGATCTGAAACAGAAAGCTCTGTCAACTTTGTTGAAAGGAATATGTCTCCTGTTGGAACAGAGAATTTGAATGTGAGAAGAAAGGGTATGGATGACCAATTTGGAGAAGATGCATCCATTGGTTTGTCCATATCTCCTCATGCTATGGAAGATCCTGAAACGTGTGTCACCTATGGTGGAATAAGAAAAGTCAAAGTCAATCAAGTTAAGGATTATGACAATGGAATGCATATTCCAAAGGGACATAGTTCTACTGGGGAACTTATCAGTCACCTGTCTTCAGGACAAGCCTATAACAGAGAAAGTGATGCTGATTTTACATCAATAGGGCAGTCCTATAACCAGGATGACAGTGTTACTTTAATGGGCCACACCTACAACAGGGGAGATGCCAATGTCAGATCAACAGCTCCCACCTATGGCAGTGGAGATGGCAATTCAATATCAATGGGTGACACCTACAGTAAGGGGGAAGGTAATATAATTTCTTTTGGTGGGTTTCCTGATGAACAAGATATTATCCCTGTGGGCAGGCCTGTAAGCAGCGGCTACGATCTATTATATGATCTGTCTTCAGAACAAACATCAGAAACAGCCTGTGAGAAAGAGTTGGACTCATCGAATGCCATTGCAGTTCTTAGTGCCAGTCAGGTAGGTAAATCAAGACCTGAATATGTTTCCAAGAATAAGTCAGAGTTCAAAACATCCAGGAAAGAAGCTCCAAACAGCTTCCCCTCCAATGTTAGAAGCTTGATATCTACCGGTATGCTTGATGGGGTTCCTGTAAAGTATGTTTCCTTGGCACGGGAGGTAAATTCCAGATTTTTCTTGTACGTTTTTTCATACTTCAGTTGCCATTGCACTTGAATGACTAGTAATTATATTTCTGCATTTAACAAGGAGCTTCGTGGAATTATAAAAGGTTCTGGCTATCTTTGTGGGTGTCAGTCATGTAATTATTCCAAGGTAAGTCATCAGTGGATTCTAACTTTGTGCAGTAAAATATCATCAATAGAGCTAACTGATGAATCTTATCTTTTCTGTTCAAGGCGCTGAATGCTTATGAATTTGAGCGCCATGCCGGTTGTAAAACAAAACACCCGAACAATCACATATATTTTGAGAATGGAAAGACTATCTATCAGATTGTACAAGAATTAAGAAGCACGCCCGAGAGTTTATTGTTCGATGCAATTCAAACTGTTTTTGGTGCACCAATTAATCAGAAATCCTTTCGTGTTTGGAAAGGTAACAAAAATTGTTCATTTCTTTTTTCCCCTACCTAATTTCTTTCAGTTTTGATTCTCTTTTTTTGTTATTTTTTTTGGCAGAATCATTTCAAGCGGCAACTCGGGAGCTTCAGCGTATATATGGAAAGGAAGAACTGAATCTTTAGGAGTATTCTAGGTGAGCCTTAATCAAATTGTAAGATTAGCGTCAACTCTATTATGTACACAGAAACAAGTACTAGTGTTTTGTAAATTATGTATTTGTGTATCTTGTTGTACGGAAGAACGGATAGTTTTTGTTATTATTAGGTAATTACATGTGTAAACTTTGAAATTGTGCTCTCATCCATTGAGACGAGCTTCTTCCCAATGGTAGTGTTATTATGTTGTGGAAAACTGTTTTCAGTTGTGCAGATGGCCGGTAAACCTCTTCAGTGGTAAAATTTCCAGCACATCATGTTTAGTTTCGTTAGAGGAAGGTTAATTGATTGCCTCGTTTTTCTTTTTCTTTTTCTTTTTTTTTTTGACCTTTTTCTAGCTTTATGAGAAACACAGAATCGGTCTTAATCTCATGTTAGTGATGAATTAGGATACACTTCCTTGACGCTACCTAATGGTGGATCATGTTTAGATGCTTCTATATCGACACGTTGAAAACTCCAACAAGGGTGTCTTTGGGGATGGAAGGTATTGAAAACTGAATATTTCCCAGAGGGTGAACTCTCACATGGCACTATTGGGGTGGAAGTCCGCCGAATTTGGATCCTCTCCATTTCAAATGAAAAAGATTTTCTTCATTTAGTGTAAAAGTGAAGGTGTGGTTATCTTTTTACGTTCCATGAAAATGTAAAAAAACAACTATGCTCTCACTGGTACAGTAAATGAAAGAGAATTCTCTCTATTTCAAATGGATAGAATCCTTGTCCGACCCATATAAGTAAATGATTCAGACTTCTTAATCCTATTCATCCCCTAATTTTGTGTTGAATTTACGAGTCGTGTGAAAAATTGGCCTTAACTGCCGCACCAATTTATTTGGAATGATCTAAATTGGTTTAATAATGCTAGTCCTAAAATTAATATACAGTTTTATAACAACTTGTTAACACATATAACATGTAATTGGATTAACAACCTTCAATCGTGTTTGCAACAAGTTATTACGGACGTCTTTTGCAGAGACTCAAGTTTCAAGAAAGGAAGTCAGATTTTCACGGGGCAAATTTACTGATCTAAAAAGCCACTACTTTTGAAGAGGCAAATTTACTCTTTTTCTACATTACAAACTACATTTACTTTAATAAACTGAAAGAAAGAAAGAAAGAAAGAAGGGGGCGAGAAAACAAATAAATCTATTGTTTGCCACAAGATACACATCCAATGTTGGCCATATAAATAAATTAAAAAAAAAAAAAAAAAAAAAAGGGGGACTCAAATAATAAAGGAACTAACTTTCACACACTAAACAAGTTTGAAAAGAATGAGTCAGAAAAATTACAAGCACCAATCACATTGTTATCACCATTAGTTTTTGTTTTCCTTTTTCCCTTGTCCAGAAAAGTGTCGCCTCCACTATTATTAGTGTGTTCTTAAGAGCCACAGCAAGCCGACTTTTGGGTAGCTTGGCCAGCTCCAGCTCCTTGATCTGCTTGATTGATCCTGATGGTTGTAGGCTGCAATGACAGAAAAATAGTAACATTTTCAAACACCGCCTCCTACTCTTTCTTAATTCTTGTTCAAGAAGATAATTAAGGCAGGAATTTATTTACCTCGGCCCTCGAGTCGGTGTCTGCAAGCCTTTGCTTTATATCCCTTGCTATCGAAAAGAAAACTTGCTCCACATTTAGATTTGTCTTTGCACTCTGCAATGGAGATTATATTTCAGTACCTACTATACTGATTAGCCTGTGCTTCTATAATCACTATTAAGCATTTACTTACAGTTTCAAAGAATTTGATACCATACTCATCAGCAAGTGCTTGGCCCTTGGAGGTAGGCACAGCCTAACAAAAACACAATATTTTATAAAATAAATAAATAGAAACGCATGATTAGGAAAGGTGCAAACACTGATCTACGAGAAAGCCCCAAAAAAGGCACAATAAAGGAACTGGAAGAATAATTAATTCCAGACATTAATCAAAGTAAGTTTTCTCTTTTCAGCCTATATAGCAAAATAGGTTTCATGCAATAGGAATCATACATAAAGGAACATACCCTCTTGCTTTCATCCATGTCAGCCTTGTTGCCAACCAGTATCTTGTTAACATTATCTGAAGCATGCTGTTCAATGTTGCGAATCCAATTTCTAATGTCTGAAAAAAGTGAGAAGCCAGATCTATGAGAAAGCAGTAGAAATCCATAAATGAAGTTATGTCAAATCAGTGTAGATTCTCAACCATCCACCTCAGTGGGACTAGATAACGTACATGGAAAAGGCATCTCCAATAATCCAAATCTTTAACCAACGTGTGTGTGTGTGTGTGTGTGTGGGTGGGTGTGGTGGGTGTAGGAGAGAGAGAGAGAGAGAGAGAGAGTGGCAAATGATGTAGAAGAAGTTGCACCGTAATTTTAAGTGTGGCTAGGATTTTGGTCCGCCTTTCAAGAGTTAGGAAGTCAATTAGTAAGTTGACTCATTTTAAGATACTAGGGGTTTGGAAGGATAAAAATATATATATATTTTTTTCATTTTTTTTTTATGAATAAAAAAAAAACATTAGGAAGGATAAATATGTTATGTTCTAGCAGAGCCTCATTATGCATTATTTAATAAAATAGAATTTGTTTCATTGTTTTGTCTTCTGGTGGATTTCAAGGTATTCAAGAAAGAAGACTTATTCTTCATCTCTTCCTCTTGCTTCTACTACGTCATTAAGAGAGATTGGGGAAAAAAAACATACTGTTGAAAGATGATTCATCAGTCACATCATAGACCAGCAAAATGCCCATCGCTCCACGATAGTAAGCTGGAAATAAAAAGAATAATAATAAGAAAAAAAAAAACTAGGGAAATAATCTGAAAAGATAATCTAATATAAGTAATTTGCCGCAGTACAAAACAAAGATTGAGAAAACAGCAATACAAGAATTCACCATCTCACCTCCTAGTGTAAAGGTCAAAACGTTCCTGTTTTAATGATATTTAAATTACCAACCTAGAGCATTGGATGATTCTAGAAATTAGATCTAACATACTTCAAGTTAATGGGTCCACTTGGTGGCGGCCACCAGAAACACTTGGAAGATTCCATGGAGCTAGATGGTAAAGATATAACTTGGCATTCTGAAAATTAAAATGCATAAAATGAGGGCATAACTCAGGCAATTTGTTTGGTACATCTCTTCAGAGCTATGGACAAACCAAGAGACGATCTATCTGCCTGAGCTTGGGTTGGACAACAAGATGTTAGAGCTTGATAGCTTGAATTGAACACAGTATCAACTCGAGCTCAGTTGAGAAGCTTAAAATCAACTAATAGAGTAGTGGGACACTCTGGAAGTCATTCAATAATTTTATTCTATTATGATATTAACCATAGGAACAGACATGCCATGTGGTGGACCCCAAGTTTACTGCTGACATGTTACAGACAGCAACATCTCGTGTTTATTTTATATACAAGACACGGATACCATTCTTTTGGTTACATTTAGTCATATATTAAAATGATGTATAAAAATTAATCGTATCACCAGACTCACTTTAGAAGATAATATTTAAGAGCAACTTTCTTTCACCTGTATACTGTTTCTTTCACAAGCTTGAGAGTTTTTGAACTTTGGGGGAGATTGCAAAAGTGATGGAAGGTCAGGAGGTAAAGTGAATTTTCCCCCCCTTTTTTTCAAATTAACAAGCCTTTTAACTGGCTTGAGCTTGATTTCACAAACAAACAAAAAGAAAAAGAAAAAGCCAAGTGAAGCTTTCTCTGGAGCCAACACAGGATAATTGTAAGTCTCAGCTTATCTGCTCTTTTGATCAAGGAACTGCAGTCTACCATCCAAACAATTTTTTTCTTTTTTAAATGCCATTTGTCAAAACTGCAAGATACATAAGCTTTTCAAATCAACTGGTTTCAGCCTGGAAAATTTTCCAGGTGTATGATGGAAGCGTCAGACATCACCCACGGATCAACTTCCCTCATTAATTGAAAAAAAAAAGGGGGAAAAAGAAAAAAGGAAAAAGAAAAAGATACCAGTTGTGATTGTTCGGAACCGCTCCTGACCAGCTGTGTCCCAAATTTGTAGTTTGATCCGTTTTCCATCAAGCTCAATGGTTCTTATCTTAAAATCAATACTGCACCAAGAAGAATGACAGTGAGAATTGGTGAAAATTTTCAAGAACCCAACACTAAATACATCAGTTCAACTCCGATGTTCAAAGAATACACACCCAATGGTGGTGATAAAACTTGTGGTGAAGGAACCATCTGAGAAACGTAAAAGAAGGCAACTCTTACCAACACCTGCAAAAGTAAATAACAAGAATCATCAAACCCACTTGATCAAGTCTTAACTGCAAGCGTTACTAGTCCAATTATTTTAATGAGATAGATAATTTTCATTGCACAAAATACATTTCCTAGTTATGGATAGGGTTATTGAAAATAAAATTTGCTGATATGCTCTCCAGAAGTACAGGAAAACAAATTGAGATATCCTCCAGATCTGAGTGTAGCCCAATTAGAATGTCAGTATAGCATCAAGCAAGTTGCCATACCAATGAACAAATCATAAGATCTCCCGCTTCAACTCAACTAGATAGCATAACCATCTCCATAAAAATGTAAAGTTTCTATATCCTAGAAGTTCACAAGTGTATTATCCTTCTTGCTAGTCATATTTGTATTATAATGATAAAAAATGCTAACTAGTAACTACCCTCCTCAGAAGGGCGATGACCTAAGTAGCAAAGTTTTATTTTTACTATGCTTAATTAAAGAAAAAAGTTCTTAATATACACAAGAATAAAAGTTGAGAAATGCCATTTTGTATTCTCCCATCCATCTTTTTTTAAAATCAACAATTGGATCTGTGGGACTCACAATGATTGATTTAAAAAAAAATGGATGGGAGAATACAAAATGGCAAGTCCCTAAAAGTTTCGAAGGAAAGTTATTTCAAAGGCAACAAGAACTCAGCAGTATAGCCCACCACTTGAGAATTCTTTCTCTGCTAGTAGTTAGATCACTACTTTAAAAGCACTTAATTTGCCTAAATATCATGAAGAAATTTGACTTCATGCCAAATCTTTCTATTGACTCTCTCTCACACACACAGCACTACAGCAGAGAAGAGAAAAGGACAAAAACAAAACCACCACGACCACCACCAACAACAACAAAATAGAGGCCTAAGGATATACCAAAGGCCAGAAGAAGACTTCAAAAATTCTTGTGACTGATCACAAGTAGGTGGGCAAGGCTTTGTCAATTTAAGTTCACATGAAGGGTACACAATAAATTTTTTTTGAAAAAAAAAAATGTTGAATCGGTACATTCCCATGAAGCCACAGTAGCCACTGATTCCAAAATTTATGACTTGCATAACATTAAAGTTACCTAGCACCAGAACCAAAATAAGCCTCAGGGACCTCATATAAATATTTAATTAAAACGTGATACTCAATGTAATATAGGTCAACATAGGAACACCGCAGAGAGCTCCAAATAGCAACACTAGATCAACAGAATGTCGATTCCACTGCAATCTTTACATGCAACAGTCAGGAAACCAGCAAACACTTAGATGAATAAATAAACAAATAAATTTCAGTTTTGCAACCTTGATCCAATGATTAATCCATTAAAAATCAGATTCTAGCAACACAGGAGATAGAACTAATGAACAGAAACGTGAACAATATATTATATTGTGGTGATCAATATCATTTACAACTTCGGCTACTGAAGTGTTTTTATTCATTTTTTCCTCTTAGTCAGGTCAGTTAGCCATCTTTGAATGAAATTGAGTCAAATTTCAATAACAAGTTAATTCATTTGAGCCAAAAGAAAATCCAAGCCAAAGATAGGAACTATTACGGCCAATTTGTCCTAAAACTGAATCCTAAACAAACAAACAAACAAACAAACAAAAACAGTGACTGAAAAATTCAACATCAGAACAATATATATATATTTGGTTTTTTTTTTTTTTTTTTTTTGGGGGGGGGGGTCCTAAATCTAGGTTTGTTGTCATTTTGGTCCCTGAAATTTGAATTTGATCCCTATATAATGAATTTGGTCGATGTATTCCCTGAATTTCGATTTGTTATCAATATAGACCTTTTATCATATATCCATTAATAATAGTAGGCGCTATTAAAAAAAAAATCATTAAACAACATAGCATTTCATCCAAAAAAAAAATTAGACACATTAATTAAGAAAATAATAAAATAAGAATAGAAAGTTCCAAACTTAAATATCTCCCTCTCTATCTATCTACATCCTCAAGTCATAACCGTAAAAGACGAAGTGGAGAGAGAGAGAGAGAGAGAGATTAATTTTGAATTTTTATGTGTATTTTCTCCCCTTCTCCCTCCCCCTTGAAGTCAATTACTTATCAAAAAAGAATTGGGCAAATACGAGATCATTTTACAGATTTTTATTTTTATTTTTTTTCATTGAGTGATCTATTGACGGACTTAGATTGATAGGTAACATTGACAAACAAATCAAAACTTCAGGGACCAAATTATGACTTAAGTGACAAGATGCAACAAACCTAAATTTGGAGGGACAAACATGCATTTTTTTTTTATTATTGGTAAGTTACACATGAACCCAACACAAATATATTGCGATAGAAATACCTAAGAACCCTCAAAGAGGATGTTTGAAGCTTGGAACTGTTAAATAAACACACTTCTCATCTCACTTCTTACCCCCACTCAACAAGCAACTAAAATATATATATATATCTTAAACATATATGAAAAAAAAAAAGTAAGAACCTTAATATAAACACATCATTTATGCATAATTGGAGTAAAAATAACATGACAGTCGGAATATTATAGACCCAGTCACTGTCAAAACATAGAAAGCAAGATTATACATAATAACAACATGGCAAAAAGCTACGGGTCATAATTTTGAAACTAAAACACTTGAGAAGTTTAGAAAAAAACAAAAAAAAAACAAAACAAAACATAACTATGGAGAGTTGAAGCATTTTCAAAACTATAAATGATCATTTGGAGAGTTCAACTTCACATCAAAGTAATCCATCAAAACTTAGATACACAACCGCGCAGCTATTTCTCAAAATGAAACAAGGTTGAGAATCTAATGTAGCGATTCCTGCAGATTAATTCACGGGATTCGTTTTCGAATTGATACTTCCAACCCCTAATAGCTCAGAAATCAGGTCAGAACACGTTTAACCCTCGAGCAAACTAGATCCACACAAATACTACATCACAATGCCTAGAGAGCCCAAACAAAACGAAAATTTTCAAATTCCAAAATCAACAAATCATATACGGAGCAAATCAGCCAAACCACAGGCAACCTACAATGCAGAAAAAAATTTCATATTTCCGAGCTCAGCAACCCTCCCTAGGTTCTAGACACATAATGATCGGCTTGGTTCTCGGGAAAATGAGAGAGAAAACAAAGGAAAAATGCTCTACGAAACGTACCGCTGTCGCCGATCAGTAGGAGCTTTATGAGGTAATCGTAATCGGCCCGAGCCCTTGCCGGTGGAGCAGCCATTGGAATATCAATTAAAAATTAAGTTTTATAAATCAAAACCCCCCACAATTACTTTACCTCTCTGCAAGAAAAGAACAAAAATTAAAATCGGAAAAAATAAAAATAAAAATAAAAAACAATGAGAAAGAGAAAAATAAAAAAAATAGCAAGAACAAATACCAGATCGGAAAGTTAGAGAGCGAGAGAGAGTTTTAGAGAGATAAAGTGGGAGAGAAAGGTCTCCGAGAGGTCAGAAGTGAAACGGCATAGAGATTGAGAGAGAGAGGGAGAGAGACTGGTTTTGGTTGTGGCTTTAGTTATTTTTACCTTTCAAAGCTCCTCCTCCGACTAAGGTGGATGGATCGCTAATATGCGCACTCTTCCTCGGCTTTTCACCTTTTGCCGCGTGCGCTATCCCCTCCCCTGTGCACGTTAGCCCTGACCAATCACAGCCTTGGACAGTTTTCTCATTTTCGCAGGTGTCCTTTTCTGAATGGTAAGCGTAGATATAATACAGATGGTCATGAATGTAGGAGACTGAATCTGGGTGTATGAGCTGGCATCCTAATCATCACCAAACAAGATCCCTCTTTGTCAAAGCTTTAAGTTACAACTGTCATATGTGGGTATGGCTGCATGCTATCAGAGCCGCCCAAACCCACCAATATCATCACCGCCAAATGGCAATCGTTTCTTTATATATAGAGCACATTTTCAGTGTATAACTTGCATAGCCTAATATTTGTGTTAATCAACTATTACGTTTGAATCCAAAGATTCAGATATGATCGTAGAGTTATAAATGCCAGTGGACCCACAGCATGGAGATATAATTTTTTATTTTAATTTTTTTTATATATCGATAACATGGAGATGAGATTGTTTGTGTTTTGGGGATGGAACCAATTTCAAAAGACTCTGACAACTTTGACCAGGTTGGCCACAGGTCATATTGAATATAAATTTTTGTTTTTATTTTTCTGACAAAACTAGGACGTGGTCCGAGCTACCGAATCAATTTTTTTTTTTTTAAAAAAAAAAAAACAAACCAACTTTATAAATAAATTAGGAACTCGAAGGTCAAATATAAGAGTCATAGAGACTCTCAAAAAACAATATTAGAGACATAAGATAGAGTTTCCTCCACTTATATTGAATCCAAAACATTAAACACAGCTGCTTTTGTTAAAGTATGAGCAATAGAGTTAGTCTCCTTTTCCATATGAAGAATAGTAGAGAAGCAAAGGAAGTTCAGCTCGGACTTAATCTCATCTGTATAGTGCCCAATTCTGCTTAGAGAAGGAAAGTCCGACTTGATCCCATTCACTACATGCAAAGCATCTCCTTCTAGTATGATATCAAGCAAACCTGAATCTTTATTGAGCATAACAGCGTATAAAGCAACCCAGGCCTCTGCAACAAGTGGATTGGCATGGCTACTAAGTGTCAAGCTACGAGCTGCCGAGACCCGACCATACGAATCGCGCACAATGATTCTGACACCAATAATTCCCAATATTTAAACGAGAAATAATATACATATATTTTTTATATATTTGCGTACAATCAAATTTTAAATTCACCATTAAATTTGTAAGGTTTAACGTGGGTCCTATAAATTCAATAGTAAATTTGAAAATAAGATGTGTAGGGGATATATTTATACTATTTCTCTATTTCAAGTGACATTTACGTTTTTAAATTTCATTAAGTGAAATAGAGAATAATCATTTAACTATTAAATTTTTATTTTTATTTTACTTTATGTATGATATCATGGCACATGTGGTCAAGAATTATGTTTTGGGATGACAATATATCATATCTCTTATTTAAATGATGGTTACTGATAAAATAAGGGTAGTTAGTTGATTATTATTTTTTACAATACAGTTTACTGTATAATTAGAAGTGTACATGCGAGCAGATATTAACCGCCGCATTCGCTATCCGTACATGCAGATAGCATAAAAAGTATTCGCATATGAGGATAACGGTTTTAGAGTATGCAAACGCGGTTATTAATTGCATTCGCATACATTTTTGTTGTTACCATGCACAACGATAATGAAAACTAAGGAATTGAAAAGAGAGAAACAAGACAAAATTTACGTGATTTGACAATTTACCTATGTCCACAAGAGTGCGGCTATATTTAATAATATGATTTAGGGTTACAGCATAACATATTTATAGCAAGACCCTAATGTATAGATAGATATGAGAAATCCCAAAATACCTTGTACCGCTTTGCCAACTGGCCACTTTACTAGTATTCTCATATTATTCTTTATGCTCAAGAGAATATAAGTCATTTATTCCAACATTTTTATATATATTATATTATATTTAATAAATTCACCAAAACGTCGTCGTCATGGTGTTTAATACCAAAATGATATCATTTTAGATTAAGTATAGATTATGTTTACATTGGTTAGGTTCACTTTGTTGCTTTTTCGTGTAATACTTAGACAAAAAAGTAAAGTTAATGTGAAATCAATATTATTTTAAAAAGATTAGGGCTTCAAAACAAATTCAACCAGCCCAAAACATTAAAATCAGCCTAAATTATTTTTAAAATCGTTTAAAATAGGCTTTAATAGAGACCTAAAGAAGGTTCAAAATGCATATTACATAACACATGGATAGTGAATAATAACCGCAATACCCGTACAGATGCAAATTCGAATATTTAAAAATGATATATGCATTTTACAAATGTAGCTATGGTTGTTACAAAAACCGGATATGCATGTACGCCCCTATACATCTATAATCATTAAAGATCACAACTCCTTCAAAACAACCATATATCTTTTTCTGTGTTTTGTTACGCCCAACCCATTTTAACAAACTAAAATCTAAGACCAATATCTAAAAAAAAAAAAAAAAAAAAAAAATCTAAGACCAATTAAAATATGACTAAGCAAAGCCAAACTATCTGATTCTAAGTTGATTTTTTTTTTAAAAGTAACTTTCTGATTGTGAGTTATTGGCTCTTGGAGTAATCTCTCCAAGCCATCAACTCATCAAGTACTTCATGATTGAACGCCAAAGTGTAATTATTGCGGTTGTTGAAACCTTTTTTTTACTTTTTGTAATTTTTTTTTTTTTAAAAAAAAACAAAAACGTTAACAATATATAATTCAAAACACAAAATCTTTGAAATTAATTTAATTGTATGTCACGTTCAAACAATTTTTCAAACAAAAAATATAAAATACATAGCCTAAAAAGCATTATCGCCACCACAAAGGACATAGATTTGACTTCAGCAATGAAAATTCTCATGTCTATCAGTGTAAACCTCCTTAAGTTTGATTGATGCTGTAATTAGACTGGTCAGATTTTTGCTTTGCAGACGTCTAAGGCCCTCTTGTTACTGTCCCAATAGATAAATACTACTATATAATATCGTTCAAATAAAAAAATCATTCTGTAAAGCAAGGACAGAGAGCTAGAGCATCAACTAGAAATTATCTGTTTGTGAAATATATAAATATATATGATTAGGTATACAGAGAGATTATATATTGTATAAACCATATATGATTGGTGCAAATCATATATATAAAAAGGAGACTTTATTAAATGACTTCATCGTCCATCTTAATATCCTCACAAACCGCACATCCATGTTGGGTTGGATTCAAACACTTTTCTTTAGTGAGAGGGAAAAAAAAATGTCACTAGCTAGGCTACAAGATCATCAATGTTGATACCTAATTCAATTGATTTGCACTACATATTAAAATTCAAATCCCCTTCTACCAAATTCTTAATCCTAACGTAAGCTACACAAATAAATAATGTATACAAAGCATCCATATAGGATTCATTGAGTTTTTGGTATGTTTGTTAATGTATTTGGAGAGTAACGGAGCCAGATAATTGTGATTGGAGGGGCCAAACTACAAATATGCATATGCTAAAGTCTAGAGATTCATATACTTCATACCAATGACGAGATATGGACCTTGGTTCTTGAACTTCTTTATCTTATAAGAACAGATGACTAAGAAAAATGAAGAGAAAGTTATAAAAACTGAGAACTTAGAAGAATGTAGTCTATGTAGAGAAAGCTTTCCATGACTATCTCTAATTCTATTTTAGTTTTACCGTGCAGTGGTTGAAAAGCATTTTACAACAACAAAAATTGACAACAAACAAAAAAAAAACCATAATATCGAGCTCTAAATAGCTTGTCAAATTATGAACCGAAAAATAAATTAAAAAATCAGAACGACCCAATCACCCAAACCCTAAAAGCAATTACCATGTCCATAATAGTTGTCAATGCATTTCTAGTATACATGGCGACAATGGCGTGCACATGTACACTTCTTCTGTTCTTCAATCTTCTCTTGGTTCTACAAAGTAACAAAGAGGCAAATTAAGACTAATAGACTATCTCTTCTCCGTTTCATTTTCCCAAGCACAAAGCACTTCTTGCCTTCCACTTCCACCACACGATTGATTGATTGATACGTTTTTTTTTTTTCTTCATTTCCCATGTAATGATGATGTAAACTTCTTGACACAGTGACACTAGTAGTAGGCTGAGGCGCTGAGCATAGAAGTATGGATGTATTTTATTTTATTTTTCTATGTACGACTAACTTGATCTTACACTTACAAAAAGAAAAACAAGGAAAAGGTGGTGGGGCTAGGACATTAGAAAAGTCTGAAAAGAGGTGAGCCTTAGGATAAGGGCCATTAGAAAAATTACTATTTTTTTTTCCCAGCAGGGCTACGGCCCTTTCTAGCCTAGGAATGCATCCGCCAAGGTATTTGGAAGTGATTTTTGTCTTTTATTTGAAAAATGTGTTATAATGTAACATAAATGTTATAAAAAAAAAATGTTAGACTTACAACTTGCTAACACGTATGAGCAAGTTATCAAAGATGAGTTGTAGACTAATTGTTAGCCTAGCATTACTTAAAGTGAAAACGTAATTTTTACATGGATTATTTCTCATGTACGTGTGATCGTACCTTATTTGTATTGTTTCTTCCTACCATATTTTTCTTATAAATAGTGATCATTTATATTGTGAAGTATATCATCAAAAAAATAAAAGTAAAATATTGTCCTTAGAGTAAAATATTGTTGGATAAATATTGTCCAACAAGGAACCTGCTTCCACTATTTTCTCTCGTTTTTATATTTTGTCACAAAATTTTAACATGTTAATGTCTTTTGACTTGATGGAAAAAAAAAATCATAAATAAATTTATGACATAATTTGACTTCTTTGTTTTATATTAATTTCAGAATAACTTTTTGTCACGGGTCAGTATGAATTTTTTATTTTTATTTTTATTTTTTTGTGGGAGTCGGTATGAAATTAGAATGCCTTTTACATGCGTAATCAAATTTTAATTAGTAAAAAATAAAGAATAATTAGGGAAAACAAGTAGGATCCAAAATCCAAAAGCAGGACGGAAGATATTGCAAAATATGATATAATATATATAAAATGCCAGAAATATAAGCAAATATTAAAAGTTAGGCAAATTGCATCCACGTTCCCATTATAATTATAATCGAAAAGTAGAAGGAAAAAAGAATATATATATATATATGGGCCAGGAAGTTAATGCTCCAAGCATATGCTTAGAAGATCCTCTCCCCCACAAAAACATATTCTCCTTTAAAGCTCGTTAACCTTCCCTTCACTCATTCTCTTTGAGACATCATCCGTGGCCTTCATCTAGCTACCTGTACGTCCGGCCACTGCATTTCTCATGGCATAAAGGACATGCAGCGGCGAGATCAACGGCGGTGATGAAGAGGAAGATGGCGGTGGGCACATGAATCGTGGCCGTTGAAGTTGCGGGACATGTTTGATCATCGGTTGGGCAACTAAAGACCCTTTGGCAGTGTATGTAGAATGAGATCATTTGTGGTTCAAGCTTCGTCAATCAGGCTATTTTTGTGAGAATGAAAAGAATTCATGTTCTTTTCTCTTTTATTTTCGAAGCTTAGATGAATAATTAAAGCTCTTGGCTTTTCTTGCCTTCTTTGTGAGTTGGCTTTTTTTTTTTTTTTTTTTTCACGTTGGCGATTTAGTTCAAAATATTTTATTTTATCTTTCTTAATTTTTAATTTTTTATATATTTTTATATTATGCTATCGGCAACCAACCCAATCCAAAATAATCGTATGTACCAAACCAAAAGGCCATGCATGAAAGGGGGCGAATCATGTCAGAGTACGAGATTGAGTGAAATAGATATGTCTGTGAAGGTGAGATTATCTGAAACTGGATAAAAAAAAAAAAAGATCTTACGAAACTTTTCTGTTACAAGGGTTTGGTTCTGGATCTTTTTTGTATATTTAAGGATTTTTCTTGTATAGTTTAAGTAGAGAGTAGAGAATGTTTCCTTTTTCCTAGAATGGGTGAGAATGTGAAATCTTTTCTCTTTGAGGGGTATAGGAAGACGAGACGTCAATAAGATATCACATCGGAAATGATGAAATTCTATCTTATATCATGATTACAGGCCAAGGTATAGTGAGGTAAAAAAAAACCTTCTATGTTGTAGGTCGCACATGTGAGGAAGGAAGAGGAAGGGGACGACCCATTGTGAACTTACTTTGAAAGAGCTAAAATTATAACTTTGTGTCGGGACTTACAAATTAAAGGATTATATCTACCTGGTGAGAATGAAAAAATAATAATAATAATCCTCTATTTTAAAGATTTGGCTCTGGATCTTTCTTGTGTATATAGCTTAAGTGGAAGGTATAGAAGGTTCCCTTTCCCTTGAAATGGATGGGAATGCGAGATCTTTTTTCCCTTACAGTAGTGCGCGAAGACAAGACGTCAATAAGATACCACATCAAAAAAGATATAATTTTGTCTTATATCATGACTATAGGACAAGGTACAACCTTAGGTCAAAAACTTTTATATTGTAGGCCGCACATGAGAGAAAAGACGAGAAATGGCACAAGGCGTCAATGAAATTGTTTTGAAAGAGCTAAAATTCTAACTTTGTGTCAAGACTAACAAATTAAAAAACAATCTCGGGTAAATAGTTCTTATGGGGCATATACTTCTAAAAAAGTAATAGATCAAAAGATTATCTGCACCTGGACAGATAATGATTCTAAATAATTTAAACAAGCCCAAAACACTAAAAATCAGTCTAAATTATTTTTAAAATCGTTTAAAATAGGTCTAAAACCCTTTTGTTAAGGTCCCAACAAATAAATGCTACTTTAGTATCGCCCAGATAAAAAAACCATTATGATCGCCCCGATTTACCCTTTTTGCTTTAAAAAAAAGAACAAAAAATATCAAACGGAGTGGGTCCATGATTTATTTTGTACAATCGTCTCCACTTGCAAAAGATGGTCCAAAAAGAAGACACCATTTTTGTAACTCATGCACGGACAGAGAGCTAGAGCATCAACTAGAAATTATCTGTTTGTGATATATATATATATATATATATATGGGGTGGGACTAGAATTTTTTAGACACGGGAGACGAAGTTTTTTTAAAAGGAATTGAGAGATAAAAATTTGATTTTTAACAGAATTATAAAATATATTTTTTTTTTAAAAAAAAAAACAAATATTTTGAGACTTGGCTGCTGTTGCCCAAACATTCTTAATAGTTCCGCTCCTGCACATGGGTCATGGCCTAACACTTCGCTAAGACAAAGACCATGCAAACAAGTTAATTGGAATTTATAACTGGCTATGAATATTTCCATGTAATTCCAACAATTAATGTTGGGATGCTTTTGGACTTTTAACACATGACAGCTCTTCCATGGTGCCGACTTAGATGAATAATTTCATAATGAAGTGGAAAATTAAAGAGAAAAGCCGAAGAGAGGGAAAAATAAATAAATAAATAAATATAGAATTTTTTAGTACTTCGATGTTAGACACTTACGTCGATTATTAGGTGCCTTATAACACATAGAATAGCACATATAGATAAATGTATTATAATTTACGAAAAATGATTTTTGTATTTTACTATCATTCTCTTGTCCTCTCACACAAATTCAATGGTTAATTTTCAGAATTGAATTATGGGAGAAGAATCCAAGTGTACTAAATACTATGTCTCATAATTTATATATGAGAAATGCTATACGCACTCATACTCCCATACTTTTCAAGTGTACACTTCTTGACGTGACAGTGAAAATTATAATTAGATTTTGGATGAATCGCATACTATTGAGTTTTGGATCCAATAATAATTTTCACGGTCACATCAAATAGCGTAGGAGTGGGGCATGTATAACATTTCTCTTTATTTATATAGACTTGAAATTGGATTGTTTAAATTAGTGTTAAAATGTCATACGATGTAAAATAAATATTCCATTTTGTTACGATAAATTACTTATGGTAATTCGTTACAACTTTTTACAAATACAAGGTTTATAAAGTTAATTTTGTTAGTATTTTATATCGGCAATATTCTAATTGACAAAAACACTTTATGTAACGGTTGCTTTTTAAACAGGATTTTCGGTTCTATTCAGAGTCTTCATGTAATATGGACAGTGTCTCATTTTATGTCATGTGTTGGTCACAAATTTCTAGAAGATTTTCATGAAGATTTCATGCAATTTCCAAGTCAGAACAACCGGTTCTTGTGCAACCGTCCGGACAGGCCTTTGAAGGCCTCCGGACACCCCGCAGTGTTTAGAAGCTTCAGCATTGCAGCTGTCCGGACAATCGAGCTACACCTTCCGGATGCTAGGTCAAGCTACTCCAAGTTCTAAACGGAATTGGATTTCAGTCGACACTATTTGAAAAGTTTCTGCAAGATATCTGGATGATGTGGCACACATTCAGACGCTACCCAGCGTTCCAGAATATTCCAGGTTTCCTTTATAGACGCAGAAAGGAGTGACAATGAAGACCGTCCGGACGCTCGGCCAAGCCGTCTGAACGTAGTCCTATTATGGGAAGAATCGCGCTATTCTGGAAAGGCGGTCGCAGAAGACTGTTCGGACGAGGCTAACTTCCGTCCAGACCCCAACTCGCAAGGGTTCGATTTTGAGCAGAATTAGATTTTCTGTAAGCCTATAAATAGATGACTCTGATATTTGTAAGAATTCAGTATAGAATTTCATAGTGCTTAAAGAGGGTGTTTATAGAGAATTGAAGATCTGCTAGCCGTTGCTGGTGTGTGCTCTTTGTTTGTGTGAAGTAGGAGACTTGGTTGTGATTCCATCAAAGACCCCTTCAGGTAGAAGACTTGGTTGGGAGGCGTTCACGATGAACTTCGTGTTATAGTTAAAGGCATGACTACTGTAGTAGGTTTTGTAAGTACGAGTGCTTTGTAACTAGTTTTGTCTTTGGATTAATGGTGGGCATAACCAGCCCGAACCCGCATACCCGCACTGATTCGCTCCGCCCCGCCCCGAATGTTGCGGATATTCAATGTTCAAAAATTCTCACAATTTGTTTTAGTTGAAAACCGAGTATCACGGGGCGGGACGCGGAAATCTGATTTTTCCTACCCGTAAACCCGCCCCGCCCCGCACCTTAGTGAACCTAATATGTTGCACCTTAGATTTCCCCTAAAAGCCAAACGTGAAAAACTGAAAAACATAGAATTAATTTCTAAATACTGAAGAGTCCAGCGCCGCATCCCTGAAGGCCTGAAGATTCTTGTGTTGTGAAGATTTTGTGCTGCAAATTGCGATTCTTTCCAATTTTAGCCCATTCTTTGATTTTTTTTTATTTTTTTTTTCACTTCTTATACGTTGTAGGGTTGGAAATCAAATGGGTTCTTCACTCTTCAGAGATTTCATCGTCGGCCATCACTTGTCTTCCGCACAATCTGTGTCTCAACCCATCTGTGCTGAAGAAATCTTCACTCTTCAACTCCCACCGCCAGCCGTCGATACAGCCATACAGTTATAAATCACTCTCCACCAAATACCAATGTTAGTTTCTAAATTCTAATGACAAGATGACTTGATGTTTCATTGAATAATTTCTGACCGTGGGTTTCTTTTAATCTCAGTATTTTAGATTCAGTGTTACCCATTATTATATGTTAGAAACTAACGGTTTAACAGAGTAACAGTGCATGGTTGATGTTTCTAACAATATTTCTTTTAAATATTTCAGTTGATTTCGTCCCAATTCAATCTCATTCTTACAGTTTCAGACTCTCAGTCTCAGGTAATGTAATCTTATCTTCATGTGGCTGTAAGATATAATCTTTTTGTCATATGAATATCTTATGTGGGTTCTTATAGCAATTTTTATTTAGTGTATCTGTGTATGTTCTTTTATGTTTTAAAAGTTTTGAATGTTTTAATGCAATGAGACAGTGAGTGTTATCTACTCTTTTCGTGTATATATATATATATATATATATATAAGTAGGGAAGAGGTCGTTGATGTAATCTATTGGATGGTTATATAGGAAAGTTAAAACTGTCATTCTGTATTTTATTTGTATATATATGTTGTTGGCTGGATTGTATATATATATTTGTTATGAATCCTAATAGGAAGTATGTGAATCGGTTGAATCTTTTTGAATAATGTGAATTTAAAATTTATTTGTACATGTTATATGTTGGATACTTAGGTGCACTGTGGGTTATATTTGAATTATGTGGATTGTATATGTATTTGTTATGAATCTTTTTGAATTATGTATTTCTATTTTTTTAAAAAAATTGTTGATATATATTTTTTCTAAACTAATTGTAGATTCATGAATGGTAATGCATTTAGTGGTGCTAAGAATATTGGTTCTATTGCTGGTGCTTCGATTTCACCAAGTCATACTCCTAGTCTTTTAGATAGCACTATGCCTCCAATTAATAATGAGAATGTTGAATGTCTTGGTAATGGACCTACAACAAATTTTGGTACTCAGAATCCTAGTTCAGTTGAAGCTCTCCCACCAAAACCTAAAACAAGCGTGCAAAAATCAATTGTATGGGAACATTTTACCAAGGTAGAGGGGTGTGATTCCGAAGATCCTAAATCAAAATGCAACTATTGTAGCAAATTGTTTAGTTGTCATCCCAGAAGGCTAGGTAAATCATCCATGTTATCACATTTGAGGAATAGTTGCAATAAATATCCTGGTAGGTTTGGCAAATTAGATAAGTCACAGTCAACGCTGAGTTTTGATGCTAAGAAGGAAGGACAAGTGGGAGAAGGATCTGTTGGCAATCTTGTCATTGTGAAATATAATGTTCAAAAAATAAGAGAGGCATTGGCTAAGATGGTAATCGTGGACGAGTTGCATTTTAAGTTTGTGGAGGGTGAAGGGTTTCACGATTTCATGAAGACGGTTGAGTCTAGGTTTAAAATTCATTCTTGTTACACTGTGATGAAGGATTGTATGAAGATCTTTATATCTGAGAAAGAAAAGCTTAGGGCAATGTTCTTGACAACTGGGGCTTGTGTTTGTCTTACCACTGATACGTGGACTTCAATTCAGAACCTTAATTATATGTGTGTTACTTGTCATTTTATTGATAGTGATTAGAATTTACATAAAAGAATTATAAATTTCTTTTTAATTCATAATCACAAAGGAGAGACTATTGGGAAAAGGATATAGTCTTGTATGCTTGAGTGAGGTATTAGTAGTATTTTTACTATCACGGTTGACAATGCTAGTGCAAATGATACTGCTATTGAGTACTTGAAGAGAAAAAGTAGAGATAAGGTGGGCGTCATATTGAATAATGAGTTTATGCATATGAGGTGTTGTGCACACATACTAAAACTTATTGTGACTGATGGTTTAAAAGAGGTTAGTGACTCTATTATGAAGGTTCGAAATGCAGTGAAATATGTGAAGTCTTCATCTTCAAGATTTGAGAAATTTAAGGCTTGTATGGAGACAGAAAAAATTCAGTTTAAGGGTTTGTTGTGTCTTAATGTTCCAACTAGATGGAACTCCACATATAAGATGTTAGAAGCCGCTGAAAAATGTCAAAATGTTTTACATCTAATGGAGGAAGAAGATGGATACTTTGTTTCTACGTTGTTTGAGGGAGGGCAAGGGAGAAGGGGTTTAGGACCTCCTACTTTTGAGGATTGGGTAAATGTTAGAGTTTTTCTCAAGTTTTTAAAACTTTTTTATGATGTGACCATGCGACTTTCTGGTTCTTTGTATGTGACATCAAATATGTACTTTCAAGAGATTTGTGGCATCCAAGCGCATTTACAGGCTTTTAGCAAGAGTGGGGATTATGTATTAAGTGCCATGGCGGAGAAAATGAAGATGAAGTACAGCAAGTATTGGGGAGATCTTGATAGGGTTAACTTGATGTTGTTTGTTGCAGTTGTTCTTGATCCACGCATCAAATTGGATTCATCAGATTATTGGTTCAAAGAAGTTCTCGGTGTTGAGCAAGCAACTCGAATGATTACAAAGTTGAGATACCACTTGGATAAATTATATGATCACTATGACAACAATGGTGGGAGTTCTTCTCGAGTTCATAATGGTAGTAATTCGTCAACCACAATAGATGAAAGTGAGAGTAGTGAGAATTCATTTCACTTCATGAGTAAGTTTCAAAAGTATCGGGCTTCTAAAAGTGATGTAGAAAGCAAATCAAAACTAGATCGGTATTTGATGGAGGATATAGAGAAAATGAATGTTAATTTTGATATTTTGAATTGGTGGAAGGTAAACTCAACCAAATTCCCAATACTTGCCCAAATAGCACGAGATGTTTTAGCAATTCTCATTACAACGGTTGCTTCAGAGTCGGCTTTTAGCACTGGAGGGCGTGTTTTGAACCCTTTTCGGAGTTCGTTGGCTCCAACAACAGTTGAAGCCTTGATATGTTCACAGAATTGGTTAAGGTCAAAACCTATAAGCTGTCGCAATGGTTATGATTCAGAGATAATTGATGATGCTGAAAGTTATAGGCTCGAATCAGGTAATCTTTCTATTATTTGAATATTCATTTACTCTATTTATCAAATTTGAATTATGATTGTAATTTTTTTTTTCATTCTCCTTTGTAGAAATAACTTTGAAGAACGCTAGCATTTTGCTTGAAGATGATTAGTTGAAGATGTTGGCATGCGAGGTTTCTTGTTTTATGTTGCTGGTTTAGAGCATTCAGCTGTTGATGGGACTATTGATTTTTTTGTGTTCATTGATTTTACCGAATTACTTATTTTGTTCTTTTGTTGGAACTTTTAATTTTTGTTTGACTAAGTTTTTGTTCTTTTTTGTTGGGACTTTAAATTTATTGGACTAAGTTTCTGTTCTTTTTTGTTGGAACTTTAAATTTGTTGGACTAAGTTTTTGTTCTTTTTTGTTGGACTAAGTTTCTAATTTTTTTTATTGGAACTTTTTATTTTAAATTTGTTGCACTAAGTCCAAATACTACAGTCTACGTTTACTACATATGAATATGTAATACTTTTAAATTTACTTTGATTGCTAAATGCTAAGGAGCTTCAAGCTTGCAGATTCAATGATTCACCGCTCCATTTACTGACCAATGGGCAGTGGATCACATTTAGGCCTTTAGGCCTTTTAAGGTGATAACTGCCAACTCGCAGAAAATATAAACTTATTTTAATTCAGTAATTCAATAAGTTTTTTTGGGTCCATAAAGTTTTTTTTTAAAAAAAAAAAAGAGAAAAAAATAGAATACCCGAACCCGCAAAACCCGCCCCCAATCCGTGCTACCCACTACATGGGTTACGGATCCGAATTTTCAAACCCGTTCATTACGGGACAGGTTGTAGAAAACGTGTAAATCCGCCCCAATCCGGCCCGCGCCCACCCCTACTTTGGATAGTGGATTTCTTGGGTTTGGCTACCCCGGAGTGGTTTTTCTCTTCACAGAGTTTCCACTTTGTCAACAAATATCTTGTCTCTTTTATTTTCTGCATTTAAGATATTTTATTGCACACGAACATGCACTTGATATTTAGAAGTCAAATATTTATTTTTCAAATTTTATAAAAGTTCCTAAATAAAGATACAATCTTTACAATTATTATTTTGAGAATGTCTCAGCTGGGTTACTTATCCTTTTCTAATAATTTTGAATACATAAATTAAATTTATTTATCAATTTCATTTGTATTTTAAATTTTTGTGTTGAATTTTTCTTTTCTATCATTGACTAAAAAATAAAAAATAAAAAACTCTCTTGTCTCCACAAACCGCACATCCATGTTGGGTTGGATTCAAACACTTTTCTTTAGTAAGAAAAAAATATATATATCACTAGGCTACAAGATCATCAACATTGATACCTAATTCAATTGATTTGCACTACAAATTAAAATCCAAATCCCCTTCTACCAAATTCTTAATCCTAACGTAAGCTACATAAATAAATATTGTATACAAAGCATCTATATAGGATTCATGGAGCTCGGGTATGTTTGTTAATGTATATGGACAGTGGCGGAGCCAAATAATTATGATTGGAGGGGCCAAACTAATAATATGCTAGAGTCTAGAGATTGATATACTTCATACCAATGACAATATATGGGCCTTGGTTCTTGAACTTATTTATCTTATAAGAACATAGAACTAAGAAGAATGAAGAGAAAGCTATAAAAACTGAGAACTAAGAAGAATGTAATCTATGTAGAGAAAGCTTTTCATGACTATCTCTAATTCTATTTTAGTTTTACTGTGCAATGACCGGAAAGCATTCTACAACAACAAAAATTGACCAAAAAAAAAAACCCTAATATCTACCTCTAAATACTCTAAATAGCTTGTCAAATTATGAACTAAAAAATAAATTAAAAAATCAGAACGACCCAGTCACCTAAACTCTAAAAGCAATTATCATGTCCATAATAATTGTTGATGCCTCTCTAGTCCCCATGGCGATGATGGCATGCACAAGTGCACTTCTTCTGTTCTTCAATTTTCTCTTGGTTCTACAAGGTAACAAAGAGTCAAATACTAATATATAGACTATCTCTTCTCCGTTTCATTTTCCCAAGCACACTTCTTGCCTTCTACTTCCACCGCACGATTGACTGATTGATACGTTTTTTTTTCTTCTTCATTTCCCATGTAATGATGATGTAAAGTTCCTGACACAATGACACTAGTACTAGGCTGTGGCATTGAGCATAAGAGTATGGAGAATTTATTTTTTACGTATGACTGACTTGATCTTACACTTACATGAAGAAAAACAAGGAAAATGAGGTCGGGTTAGGACATTAGAAAAGTCTAAAAAGAGGTGAGCCGTAAGGTAGGGGCCATTAGAAAAATTACCAATTTCTTCTTTTTTTTTTTCAAAACAGGGCCCACGGCCCCTTCTAGCCTAGGAATGCATCCGCCACTGTATTTGGGAGTGATTTTTGTCTTTTATTTGAAAAATGTGTTATAATATAACATAAAAGGTCATTAAAAAAAAATTGTTAGATTTACAACTTGTTAACACATGTCAGTAAGTTGTAAAAGATGAGTTGTAGACTAATTGTTGGTCGATCTAGTATTACTTAAAGTGAAAACGTAATTTTTATATGAATTATTTCTCATGCATGTGTGATTGTACCTTATTTGTATTGTTTTTACCTGCCACGTTTCTCTTATAAATAGTGATCATTGATATTGTGAAGTATATCAAAAAATAAATAAAAGCCCAATGTAATCCTTAGAGCAAATCTTAAGGATGGACGTAGATGCCTCTATATTTTGTTACAAAATTTTAACATATTAATGTCTTTCTTTCTTTTTTTTTTTGAACACATATTAATGTCTTTTGACTTGAGAAAAAAAAAATAATCATAAATAAATGTCTGACATAATTTTGACTACTTTGTTTTAAAATAATTTTGGAATAACTTTCTGTCACGAGTCGGTATGAATTTTTTTATTTTTTTTTATTTTTTTAGTGGGAGTCAACATGAAATTATAATGTCTTTTACATGCATAATCAACTTTTAATTAGTAAAAATAAAAAATAAAAATAAAAAAATACTTAGGGAAAACAAGTAGGATCCAAAATCCAAAAGCAGGAAGATATTGCAAAATATGATATAATATATATAAAATGCTAGAAATATATGCAAATATTAAAAGTTAGGGAAATTGCATCCACGTTCCCATTATAATTATAATCGAAAAGTAGAAGGAAAAAAGAATATATATATGGGCCAGGAAGTTAATGCTCCAAGCATATGCTTAGAAGATCCTCTCCCCCACAAAAACATATTCTCCATTAAAGCTCGTTAACCTTGCCTTCACTCATTCTCTTTGAGAAATCATCCATGGCCTTCATCTAGCTAGCTGTCCGGCCACTGCATTTCTTATGGCATCAAGGACATGCAGCGGCGAGATCAACGGCGGTGATGAAGAGGAAGATGGCGGTGGGCACATGAATCGTGGCCGTTGAAGCTAGTTGCGGGACATGTTTGATCATCGATCGGTTGGGCAACTAAAGACCCTTTGGCAGTGTATGTGGAATGAGATCATTTGTGGTTCAAGCTTCGTCAATCAGGCTATTTTTGTGAGAATGAAAAGAATTTATCTTCTTTTCTCTTTTATTTTCGAAGCTTAGATGAATAATTAAAGCTCTTGGCTTTCTTGCCTTCTTGGTGAGTTGGCTTTTTTTCTTTTTCTGCTATGCATGATATCTTTAATTAATTTTTCACGTTGGCGATTTAGTTCAAAATATTTTATTTTATCTTTCTTAATTTTTAATTTTTTATATATTTTTATATTATGCTATCGGCAACGCAACCAATCCAATCCAAAATAATCCTATGTACCAAACCAAAAGGCCATGCATGAAAGGGGCGAATCATGTTAGAGTACGAGATTAAGTGAAATAGACATGTCTGGATCGGATTATTTGAAACTGGATAAAAAAAGATCCTACGAAATTTTTCTGTTACAAGGGTTTGGTGTTGAATCTTTCTTGTATAGTTTAAGTAGAGGGTAAAAAAGGTTTCCTTTCTCTTGGAATGGGTGAGAATTGAATGTGAGATCTTTTCCCTTTGAGGGGTATAGGAAAACGAGACTTCAATAAGATATCACATCGAAAAATATGAAATTCTATCTTATATCATGATTACTGGCCAAGGTATACTGAGGTAAAGAAAAACTTCTATGTTATAGGTCACACATGTGAGGAAGGAGGAGGAAGGGGACGACCCATCGTGAAATTACTTTGAAATAGTTAAAATTATAACTTTGTGTCGGGCCTTGCAAATTAAAGGATAATCTCATGCAAACCATTCTTATGGGGCATAGACCTTCAAAGAGTAACAAATCAAAGGATTATATCTACCTGGTGATAATGAAAAAATAATAATAATAATAATAATAATCCTTCTCTATTTTAAGGATTTGGCTTTGGGTCTTTCTCGTATATATAGCTTAAGTGGAAGGTATAGAAGGTTCATTTTCTCTTGAAATGGGTGGGAATGCAAGATCTTTTTTCCCTTACAATAGTGCGCGAAGACAAGACGTCAATAAGATACCACATCAAAAAAGATATAATTTTGTCTTATATCATGACTATAAGACAAGGTACAACCTTAGGTCAAAAACTTTTATATTGTAGGCCGCACATGAGAAAAAAGAGGAGAAATGGCACGAGGCGTCAATGAAATTATTTTGAAAGAGCTAAAATTCTAACTTTGTGTCAAGACTACCAAATTAAAAAACAATCTCGGGTAAATAGTTCTTATGGGGCATATACTTCTAAAAAAGTAATAGATCAAAAGATTATCTGCACCTGGACAGAGAAAGATTCTAAAGAATTTAAACAAGCTCAAAACACTAAAAATCGACCTAAATTATTTTTAAAATCATTTAAAATAGGCCTTAATATAAACCTAAAAAAGGCTCAAAAGGCATACTACATCATACGTGGATAGTGGATAATAGCTGCAATATCCGTACAGATACAAATGCGGATATTTAAAAGTAATATCTGCATTTTACAAATGTAATTATGGTTGTTGCAAAAACCAAATCTTCATGTACTCATTAGAGATCAATAGATCATAGCTCCTTTAAAACAATCATATATCTTTTTCTGTGTTTTGTTACGTCCAACCCATTTTAACAAACTAAAATCTAAGACCAATTAAAATATGACTAAGCAAAGCCAAACTATCTGATTATAAGGGTTTTTTTTTTAATAAAAAAAAAAAAGTAACTTTCTGATTGTGAGTTATTAGCTCTTGGAGTAATCTCTCCAAGCCATCAAGTACTTCATGATTGCATTAGACCTGCAGTTGTTAACGCTTCTTTTTCTTTTTCTTTTTAATTTTTTTTTAAATAAAAAAAAAAAAACGTTAACAATAATTCAAAACATTACCTTAAAAAGCATTATCACTTAAGGACATGGGTGTGACTTCTGCAACGAGAATTCTCATGTCCACCGATGTAAATCGGCTTAAGTTTCATTGATACCATAGTTAGACTGGGTCAAATTATGGCTTATATTAGTTTGAAAGAACGCTTGTAATCTCCTACTTTACAGACCGTTTAAGACCTTCTTATTAAGGTTCGGCCAACAGATAAATGCTACTATAGTATTATCCAGATAAAAAAACCATTCTGATCGCCCCGGTCTACCAATTTTGCTTAAAATAAATAAATAAATAAATACCAAACTAAGAGATTATATATTGTATAAACCAAGATTGATGCAAATCATATATATATAAAAAGGATGCTTTATTAAATGACTTCATCGTCCATCTTATAGTGGGTTTCCCTCTTTCATCGGATCATATTAGCCTACTTACTACTACATCTCTATGTATCTCTCTGTCTTTTTCCACTTACTTTTATTTTTATTTTTATATATTATATTATAAAAATATAATATATAATGTATTTGGACCATTAATACGCCAAGATACATGTACACCTCATTAGCTCGTTCTTGTGTATATATCTACACAACATACAACATGTGCTGTGCAGGGGTGGGACTAGAATTTTTTAGACATGGGAGACGATGAGGAATTGAGAGATAAAAATTTGATTTTAACAGAATTATAAATTATTTTTTTTAAAAAAAAAAAAAAAAAAACAAATATTTTGAGACTTGGCTGCTGTAGCCCAAACATTCTTAATAGTTCCGCTCCTGCACATGGGTCGTGGCCTAACACTTCGCTAAGACAAAGACCATGCAAACAAGTTAATTGGAATTTATAACTGGCTATGAATATTTCCATGTAATTCCAACAA
This sequence comes from Alnus rubra, assembly GCA_028654335.1. Lineage (NCBI taxonomy): Eukaryota > Viridiplantae > Streptophyta > Magnoliopsida > Fagales > Betulaceae > Alnus > Alnus rubra. Next base: position 2,191,673 of record JAJPGS010000870.1, on the reverse strand, counting down.
TTAATGTTGGGATGCTTTTGGACTCTTAACACATGACAGCTCTTCCATGGTGCCGACTTAGATGAATAATTTCATAATGAAGTGAAAAATTAAAGAGAAAAGCGGAAGAGAGGGAAAAAAAAAATATAGAATTTTTTAGTACTTCGATGTTAGACGCCTACGTCGATCATTAGGTGCCTTATAGCACCCAGAATAGCACATATAGAAAAATGTATTATAATTTACGAGAAATGATATTTGTATTTTACTATCATTCTCTTGTCCTCTTACACAAATTCAATGGTTAATTTTTAGAATGGAATGACGGGAGAAGAATCCAAGTGTACTAAACACCATGTCTCATAATTTATATATGAGAAATGCTTTTTTTTTTTTTGTTGAAGAAATATGAGAAATGCTATACACACTCATACTCTCATACTTTTAAGTGTACATTTCTTGACGTGACAGTGAAAATTACAATTAGATTTTGGATGAATCACATACTATTGGGTTTTGGATACAATAATAATTTTCACTGTCACATCAAATATCGCAAGAGTGGGGCTCGTATAACATTTCTCTTTATTTATATAAACTTGAAATTGGATTGTTTAAATTAGTGTAAAAATGTCATACGATATAAAGTAAATATCCCATTTTGTTATGACAAATTACTTGTGGTAATTCGTTACTACTTTTTACAAATACAAGGTTGATACAATCTTTACTATTATTATTTTGAGAATGTCTCAGCTGGGTTACTTATCCTTTTCTAATAATTTTGAATACATAGATTAAATTTATTTATCAATTTCATTTGTATTTTAAATTTTTGTGTTGAATTTTTCTTTTCTATCATTGATTAAAAAAAAATTTTTTAAAAAAAAAAAAAAAACTCTTATCCTCACAAACCGCACATCCATGTTGGGTTGGATTCAAACACTTTTCTTTAGAGCCAAAAAAATGAATAAATAAATAAAATCACAATGCTACAAGATCATCAATGTTGATACCTAAGTCAATTGATTTGCAGTACATACTAAAATTCAAATCCCTTTTTACCAAATTCTTAATCCTAACGTAAGCTACATAAATAAATAATGTATACAAAGCATTCATATAGGATTCATGGAGTCTTGGGTATGTTTGTTAATGTATTTAGGCAGTGGCGGAGCCAAATAATTGTGATTGGAATGGCCAAACTAAAAATATGCATATGCTAGAGTCTAGAGATTCATATACTTCGTACCAATGACGATATATGGGCCTTGGTTTTTGAACTTCTTTACCTTATAAGAACAAAGAACTAAGAAAAATGAAGAGAAAGTTATAAAAATTGAGAACTAAGAAGAATGAAGTCTATGTAGAGAAAGCTTTCCATGACTATCTCTAATTCTATTTTAGTTTCTACAACAACAAAAATTGACCAAAAAAAAAAAAACACTAATATCGAGCTATAAATAGCTTGTTAAATTATGAATTGAAAAATAAATTAAAAAATCAGAACGACCCAATCACCCAAACCCTAAAAGCAATTACCATGTCCATAATAGTTGTCGATGTCTCTCCACTCTCCATGGCGACGATGGCATGCACAGGTTCACTTATTCTCTTCTTCAATCTTCTCTTGGTTCTACAAAGCAACACAGAGGCAAAGACTAATAGACTATCTCTTATCCGTTTCAATTTCTCAAGCACAGAGCACTTCTTGCCTTCCACCTTCACCACACGATTGACTGATTGATACATTTTTTTTTTCTTCATTTCCCATGTAATGGTGATGTAAAGTTCCTGACACGGTGACCCTAATAGTAGCTAGGCTGAGGCGCTGAGCATAGAAGAAGTATGAAGAATTTTTTATTTTATTTTTTTCTACGTACAACTTACTTGATCTAACACTTAGAGAAAGAAAAACAAGGAAAATGTGGTGGGGCTAGGACATTAGAAAAGTCTGAAAAGAGATGGGTCGTAGGATAGGGGCCATTAAAAAAATTACTAATTTTTTTTTTCCAACAGGGGCTACGACCCCTTCAAGCCTAGGAATGCATCCGCCAACTGTATTTGGGAGTGATTTGTCTTTTATTTGAAAAATATGTTATAATGTAACATAAAGGTTATATATGTATGTTAGACTTGCAACTTGTTAACACGTGTCAGCAAGTTGTAAAAGATGAGTTGTAGACTAGTTGTTGGTCTGGCACTACTTAAATGAAAATGTAATTTTTAATACGGATTATTTCTCATGTATGTGTACGTGATTGTACCTCATTTGTATTGTTTTCACGTACCATATTTTTCCTATAAATACTAATCATTTATATTGTGAAGTATATTAAAAAATAAAAGTACAATGTAATCTTTAGAACAAATCTTAAGGGTGGATGTAAATGCCTAGCTAACAAGGAACCTGCTTCCACTATTTTCTCTCGTTTTTATATCTTGTCACAAAATTTTAACATGTTAATGTCTTTTGACTTGATGGAAAAAAAAAATCATAAATAAATTTCTGACATAATTTGACTTCTTTGTTTTATATTAATTTCAGAATAACTTTTTGTCACGGGTCAGTATGAATTTTTTATTTTTATTTTTATTTTTTTGTGGGAGTCGGTATGAAATTAGAATGCCTTTTACATGCGTAATCAAATTTTAATTAGTAAAAAATAAAAAATAATTAGGGAAAACAAGTAGGATCCAAAATCCAAAAGCAGGAAGATATTGCAAAATATGACATAATATATATAAAATGCTAGAAATATATGCAAATATTAAAGGTTAGGCAAATTGCATCCACGTTCCCATTATAATTATAATCGAAAAGTAGAAGGAAAAAAGAATATATATATGGGCCAGGAAGTTAATGCTCCAAGCATATGCTTAGAAGATCCTCTCCCCCACAAAAACATATTCTCCTTTAAAGCTCGTTAACCTTCCCTTCACTCATTCTCTTTGAGACATCATCCGTGGCCTTCATCTAACTAGCTGTACGTCCGGCCACTGCATTTCTCATGGCATCAAGGACATGCAGCGGCGAGATCAACGGCGGTGATGAAGAGGAAGATGGCGGTGGGCACATGAATCGTGGCCGTTGAAGTTGCGGGACATGTTTGATCATCGGTTGGGCAACTAAAGAACCTTTGGCAGTGTATGTAGAATGAGATCATTTGTGGTTCAAGCTTCGTCAATCATGAAAAGAATTTATTTTCTTTTCTCTTTTATTTTCGAAGCTTAGATGAATAATTAAAGCTCTTGGCTTTTCTTGCCTTCTTTGTGAGTTGGCTTTTTTTTTTTTCTTTTTTTTTTTTTACGTTGGCGATTTTGTTCAAAATATTTTATTTTATCTTTCTTAATTTTTAATTTTTTTATATATTTTTATATTATGCTATCGGCAACCAACCCAATCTAAAATAATCGCATGTACCAAACCAAAAGGCCATGCATGAAAGGGGGCGAATCATGTCAAAGTACGAGATTGTGTGAAATAGATATGTCTGTGAATGTGAGATTATCTGAAATTGGATAAAAAAAAAAGATCTTACGAAACTTTTCTGTCACAAGGGTTTGGTTCTGGATCTTTCTTATATAGTGTAATGATCTTTCTTGTATAGTTTAAGTAGAGGGTAAAGAAGGTTTCATTTCTCTTAAAATAGGTGAGAATGTGAGATCTTTTCTCTTTGAGGAGTGTAGAAAGACGAGACATCAATAAGATATCACATCGGAAAAGATGAAATTCTATCTTATATCATGATTACAGGCCAAGGTATAGTGAGGGAAAAAAAAAAAACTTTTATGTTGTAGGTCGCACATGAGAGGAAGGAGGAGAAAGGGGATGACCCATCGTGAAATTTATTTGAAAGAGCTAAAATTAAAACTTTGTGTCAGGACTTACAAATTAAAGGATAATTTCATGTAAACAATTCTTACGGGGCATAAACCTTCAAAGAGTAACAAATCAAAGGATTATATGTACCTCGTGACTGGTGAGAATGAAAAAACAAAAATTCTTATCTATTTTAAGGATTTGGCTCTGAATTTTTCTTGTATAACTTAAGTGGAAGGTATAGAAGGTTTCCTTTCTTGTGAAATGGGTGGGAATGTGAGATCTTTTTCCCTTACAGTAGTGCGCGAAGACGAGACATCAATAAGATACCACATTAAAATTCTCTTACAGTAGTGCGCGAAGACGAGACGTCAATAAGATACCACATTGAAAAAGATATAATTCTATCTTATATCATGACTATAGGACAAGGTACAACCTTAGGTCAAAAACTATTATGTTGTAGGCTGAACATGAGAGGAGAGAGGGGAAAGGACAAGAGGCATCAATGAAATTATTTTGAAAGAGCTAAAATTCTTTGTGTCAAGACTAACAAATTAAAAAAACAATTTCAGGTAAACAATTCTTATGGGGCATATACTTATAAAAAAGTAAACAGATCAAAAGATTATTTGTACCTGGACAGAAAAAGATTCTAAGGAACTTCTCTGTTCCAAATATTTGATTTTAAATTTTTCTTGCATAGCTTAAATGGAGGTCAAAGAATGTCTAATTTCTCTTAAGAGGAGGGGAGAACAGGTGTGAGAAGCGAGACGTCAATAAAATGCCACATTGAAAAACATAGAATTTTATCTTTGTCAACTTATCATATATTCTAAAAGCTTAAACTGATTAGGAAAAATGTAAACTTGGTTTAAATTAACGAGAAAGTATAAACATTTCTTATGGGGGCATAAACTTCCATCGTAGTAAATTAGCAATCCAATCCAAATTTCTAGCTAATGAGAAATTTGGTTGCATAACGGCTGACATAAAGACGGTTTTTAGTTATTCAAATTGCTAAAATGTTATAAAAACATCATGCGTCACGTCCGACAGTGACCAAATTTCTTGACTAGGATGGCTTAACAACGCCACCTCCTCAAGTCAGTTGTGGCATAAGCTATGGCCGAGGTAGCTCCTGAGTGGCTACACAGTTCCCCAACAACAAACGTGGACGCTTTGTGCGATCCGACATGAAGGCAATTGAGGTTACTGTTACCAACACTCAATCTTGTTTATAGTTATCTGCAATTTTCTTTTGTTTTAGTTTGCTGATGTAATTTTATTTTCACTCATTTATATAATAATAATAATAATCATTGACACAACTGACAACATTAGCTTAATGTTGGATAAAGCCCAAATTGGCACCTAAAAAAACATACTGCAATGAATCGAAGGCATTTTTTTCAACTGAAGAACAAAAAATGGCACATCACATATTATGAGATTAAAACCCCAACAGAAATAAAGCACAACTTCGAAAAACAATGCAAAGGATGGAAAGCATCTAAACATATCAAACTTGAAGCAAAATAGTATTAAAACATAACAAAATATAGAAGTCCTTGCAAATTATAGAATAAATTTAATACCAACATTGGAAGGAAAATTGTCTTTTTAAGTTTCTTTTCTTTCGGCCAGTGAATAGAGAAACTACTCAGCAGATCATCCAAAATTTCAAAAAGGATCCTTAAGATGCTTCTTAGTAAAAGAACCCAAGTACTTTGCCACCGACGTTCTTCCTCCTTGCTTCTTCATGATCCATGATTCCGGCGGACGTGGTCAGCACAATATATCCAAACTGCAAAAATTATACCACCAATCAACAACAAACACATAGTAGCTTGCCAAAACTAATGGATATAATAATGAACACATCCAATTCAGCATTATGGGTTACATATAAAGAAAATCATCCATTAAGTTATACAAATGTTCCCACAACATTAGGAATGAAAATGCGAGCAGATAAAGCAAAAACTAAGATCCGCATATATATACATTCCCTTTATATATATATATATATTCACTAAAACGACATCGTTTTAAATTTAGTAAGTTTTGGACCTTTAGGTTATATTAGATTTTTTTCACTATCATCTCAAAAATATATCTCATTGCATTTACTTTTTTCTTTTTCTTTTCTTTTCTTTGGTAATCAAAATCCTAATAAATCTGACACAATGATCCTCTATGACTAATAATCGTGAATTGTGTAACAAGTTAAATCTTAATTTATTTAAGCTTGCATATAGTAATAATTATATTATTTAATCTTGCATATAGACTTAGATAGTAATCCAAAACGTCATTGCCTCATATGCAGATAGGAGATAGTAATCATATAATGCAGATACTGACATGTAAAAGTGATAACCGCATTTTGTTGATGCGGATATTATTAATAACCGTATCCGCATTTTCACCCTTACACAACATATGCAAGTGTACTCCACACAAACACTACCAGCAACCACTCCCCTTGTCGAACACAAACCAAAAGTGATGGACTCCATTGATGAGATCACATCATTGCATCAAAACTATCATTCTAAAAAAGTTACATATTGCACAGTAGCACTCAATATACCTTTAGTAGGCATAAAGCACCCAATATATGGCATGTGATCCTCGATTCGCAAACATTGCAAGAAAATCTGAAAAGCTCTCAAAACATGCATATGATTTAGGGTCCATTTGGGTTTGCAATTTCAAATCGTGGGATTTGAAAACGCGATTTTTAAAACATAGTTAAGCTTCAGATAAATAGCACTTTAACCTTTAAAATTGCAATTTAGCCTTTAAAATTGTGCATTTTTAAAAATGCACTACTTGCATGCAATTTGAAAACCCATTTTCAAATCGCAATTTTTTAAACACACTACCAAACGATACATTAACCATATATACAAACAATCACATCAATGATTATTCTTTTTGTTAGAACCAAGTTATACAAAAGAACAACAGATAAGAAGTTTCTGAGGCTAACCTGTCTTGACGGAAGCAGCCTGGCAGTCCAGCCTTCGATCTCTTTAACACCAACATCAAATCGAGGACTTATAACCCCGCACTTGTTCAGCCTTCCATTCAATTCAACCACAATTTTTCCAGATCTGTGATCGTCAACATACTCAAACTCCCCAATGTAACCTTCAAAACCAAATTAAAAATAAAAAATAAATAAAATTATAACTCGGATCGTACAAGAAAAAATGAGAACACATGAGACAACAAATGAACGCAATCGAACAAACCATGCTTCTGCATGACCAGAAGAAACTTGATGATCACTTTGGAGGACGGCCTGATCATGACCTGTCGCTTCCCCCTCTTCTCGGCATTGTACATGCTCTTGAGAGCATCATTCAACACACTGATTCTCACCATCCTCACAAATTCAAGCTCCTGAAAAAGGTTACACCCAATCATTCACAAGCCCAAGATACACTAATTACAAATCAATCGCTACAGAGGGATCGCCATTCAACAAACAATATAAACATTTACAAATCTTGCGCGAGAGACAGAGAGTGAGATCCTGTGGTTTACCTGACAGCAGAGATGGCGGCCGCGAGTGGGAGCTTGAGAAGAGAGCAAAAGATGGACTAGGGTTTTGGCTTTGTGGGGGGCGAGCTGAATATGGAGAGCTTAACGTGGTTGGTATTTTACTAGAGTGCCCTTTTGGTTTTGGGCCCTTCTACAATTTTAGGAGCCTCGGCCCTTGGACCAAAACTCAATACGGGTCAAGCCTACAGATGATGAAACAGGGAAAAAGAAAAATTTAATAATAAAAATCACCATATTAAAAATAGAGGACAAAAAATGAGAAGAGATTTAGCTCTTTTTTTCTTTTCTTTTTTCTTTTTTAAGTAGGAGATTTAGCTTATTTTGTTTCCACATAAAATGTTTTATGAAAAACGTTTTTCATTTTCGGTGTTTTCTACGACATAAAATCGTGGTTAAACCAAAAATATTTACGATTAATCATAAAAACCTTCTTTAATTTTTGTAAAATGATTTTTCCTTTTTAAAATCGTAAACTACTTTTTGAGTTTGATTTCTCATTTTCACACACACTCTCGCAGTTCATTCTCCGCTACCACTGAAGGTCGTCAGCCTCTTTTGCCGCCATCGAACTTCGTCAGACGTCACAGACCGTTGCCGCCAGATTTCGTCGGAGGTTGCTAGGAGTCACCAGCCTTTTTGGTTACCGTTGGAGGTCATTGGTCGTTGCCCACTGTTGCTAATTTTTCGTATGAGCCAAAAGCCAAAAAATATTTTAAGCTTAAATAATTTTCCTAAAAATGATTTCATTGAAAATATTTTTTAACATAAAACATTTATGCCAAAACAAACGAAGCCTTAAAAGAGAAATACTCGAACATTATAATGGTACAACATGAGCCTTGCAACAAATTTTAAATTAAAGGCATAAATGTAAGAGAATACTCATAATTCCTTACCATGTAATCTTGAAATCTATTCCCCCTTAGCGTAAACATTGGTAAAGAAAAATTGTTTATAGAATAAACTTTTATTATAGTCTTCTTACAAATTCACATAATAGTTTATATAAGTGTCGTGTGGTGCTAAAAGGGTAAAAAAAAAAAAAATTAAGTATCAACATTTGGCAGATATATCAATTTATAAGAAACTTATAGTAAAAATTGTAGTATTCATAGAAATACAACAAAACACAAGTCATTTTTGGTAAAAAAGGAAAGAATGGATGGAGCCACATTTGATTAATACGATTAGAGTAATCTTAGAAACTACATTTTTATTCTACAATTCTCTTATAATGAGGTTGAATAATGCTAGAAACTACATCTTTATCCAATTATCTCGCAATGTTAGTTGTGACTCTCACGTCAGCGTTGCAGGATAATTATGGGATAAAAGTGTGGTATATATCATTGAGATATGTTATTTGCACAACTCTTACACAACAATTGCACAACAATACTAATGTGTCCAACATTTTTTTTTTTTTTGGAAATGTTAGTTTTACAACATATGCACAACTTGTGCACTCCTCCTCTTCACATGAGGGTGGGGCCCACACACTGAGCCCCACCCTCATGTGAGGGGGAGAGTGCACTTGTTGTGCACTCTTGTAGTGCAGCAATCAATTATTTTAAAAAAAAAAATTAAATAAATAAAAATACTGGACACATCAGTCTTGTTGTGCAATTGTTGTGCACCTAACATATTTATATATCATTATCCTATAAATGTATGGGACCTACATGCATGAGTTCCATACCCTATGTGTTTTGGTGTAGAGTTGATGTACACTAATGTGATATAAAAAAAAAAATCATTAACCTATATCATTTATCTTAGTCATCTGACTATATCCCAATGCAAATTGAATAATGCTAGAAATTACATTTTTAACTTCACAATTACCCTAGAACGTTAATTTAATAATGTGATAGTCTCAACCAACCATTGGATCAATATATATATCTAAGGGTTTATTGAGATTGTCATATCAGCATTGTGTGATAATTATTGGATAAAAATGTGGTATATAACATTACTCATGCAAATTATGGAACATCTTTAAAAGAGTAATACTATAAACAATATTTTTATCTTGTAACTATCTCACAATATTGACGTAATTATCTCAACACACGTTGGGACTATTACATCAGTGTTTGTAAGATAAAAATATAATTTTTTGGACTCGTTTGAGAGTGCAATTTTTTTGTATTATTTTTTTCTGTATTCAAAATTGTGAATACCGAGGATTTTTTTAAAAAAAAAATTATGTTTGGATGGTTTAGAGAATATAAAACAAAATTGAAAAAAAGATGTTTGGAAAGATGAATTAAGTTGAATATATTTTTAAAAAGTAAATGAAAGAATAAATAAATCCAAATTATGAAAATCAAAAACTGAAAATATATATACCACTGAAACCGCTAGGGGTGGCTCCCAAACACCTGGGGTGGTCCAGCCACGTAATTTTTTTTTATTTTTTTTTTTTTTTTTTTTGTTTTTTTTTTTTTGAGTTTGGTTTTGACAGTGCTATGTCAGCACATAACCTATGAAGAAATGATATTTTTACATCTCCTATACTTTTCTTGTATAATCTATCTTTTAATTTATGAGACCCCATATTGAGCCCCAAATATTTAATGGTGAATTTGAAACTTAGTTGTATATAAATGTACAAAAAAAAAAAAAATATATATATATATATAGGAAATTTAACTGTTTGATTTCTCTAAGCCGTGATGCCTCAAATTGTGCGTACAGCTAGCATTTTTCATAATGAAAAGGAACGAACGAAATTGAATGGAACAAATGTTTATCCATTTTGCTTATCAAGAAGACACCCAACTTCTCCAAAACACAATAATAATATTATACTAAAGTTCCGATTTCTTTTTTTTGGCTAGTCATGTTGCATTATGTCCACGATAAATGAAAAAAAAAAACACACACACACACACATTCTTAACACGTCAACCATCCATCTGAAACGAAAAGAATCAACTGGAACGGACATCCACACCTAAAAGGTAGAATCATGAGTTGAATCAAAAGGTACAAGGTATCATCTTCTCACCATATCAGGAAGGATGATAGTGCAAGTTCAGATAAGGATAGTTTGATATCCAAATGTGATAAAGCTGATAAAAGCTAAGATAGCAGGATAGTTTGAAATTGTAACGTTATCTTTTCTAACCATTTTTCATGTACAGCAACTATTATAAACCATCAAACTATCTCATTGTCTAAAAGGTGAAAGCTTACGTAAATCCTTTTGTTCTTCAATCACGAAAAGTTGCAGTTGGGCTGAAAAATGCATCCCAGCTGATCACCTCCTAACTCCCATCCTGTTCAGGTCTCAAGATAGCAATGTATCCCTCCAGCCAATAACCCCGTCTTTACTTCTGAGAGGCGGCAACTTCGACAGCACCCAAGCGGGGGAATCATTAAGCCATAACGCCTCCCCAGTATCTTTGTGCTTAAAGTCAGGAGCTTTTGCATTCATCTACCAATACAGGTTAGTTAGAGAGGTATGAGATAAAAGTGGAAAAAGAAATACCAAAAGATAATCAGAATCTAGAGGGTTAATTACCTTCCTCGATCTATTGTCCCACCATTTACCTGGGTTTTCCACCAAGTTCTTCCATGATTGCTCACCTAAATTAAGTAGGCGTAGATACAATGTTAAACACAAGATAACAAATGTCTTTTACCCATTAATTGAAAGAAGCAAAAGAACAAATGAACACTTAGAAAAACCAGACTGACATTTTTTTTAGTTTGAGAACCCAAAGACATGAAATGGATGTCATATTAAATCAAATAAGATATAGGAAGATATTTTCCTCATCTGTTCACGTAACATTGAAATGGTAAAAAATTAAAGCGGTAGAGGGCGAAAATGCTCTCTTCTCCTAAACCCCTTCCCTTCTCTGACCAGCCTTCCAGCAGAACCACCCTAGGAGGAGGGAAGCTCTGTACTTCCCCCAGAGCTTCCCCCCCCCCCACTTTCCTGCTTCTCTCTAGCTGGAGCTTGCTCTAGCTTTTCTCTGGCTGGAGCTTGCTCTAGCATTTATTTGGCTAGAGCTTATCTACTGTTTTTTCTTTCTTTTCTTGTATCAACAAAGAAATCACCGGCCATCTCCTACATCCTCTATGTTTATTGCGAATTTTGGCAAGGTTTTTGGATCGAAAATTTGGAATCTAGATCTACGCATCTCCGCCAATCTTTGCATGCCACGCACCTCTCCACCGTGATTGCCGTCATCCTCCGCTTCCACCGACACTAGCCGCTTTTCATTATGAGACCAACTGCCCAAAGCGTGGGTTGCACACGCCAAAAAGGTTCTCTTTCATCAGCGCATGCAAGGCCAACTCTCCTCTCCGCCCCCCACCGCCTCTGCTGTTTGTGGTTTTCGGTTGCATGTAGCTCTCACAGGTAGGGAGAGGTCTCCAGAAGATGGCGTGTGGTTCACACGTGCAGGCAATGGAGTCTCCCATCCTTCTTCCCCTGTACTCACTGTTGATTTTGTTTCTCTATTGTATTTTTGGGCTTTTCTGTATTTCTTGTTTTTGTTGTACATATTCTCTTTGTATTTCTCTATATTGGTTACCCATGATGTTTGGGTCCTTTGGAATCCTTATACATCATTTACCACCTTCACTGGTGGCTTCGATTCTTCACATCCGTGTCCAGAATTAATGGGCCCCCATCTTCGAAAGTATTGCCCCCGCGTACTTACTTTCTTAGCCTTTTACTTGTATTTCCTAGTGTATTTCCTAGTCTTTATTTATATTCAATTGGGTTGCCCAGCCCTAGTTGATGTAATTTATTTTCAAAGTATCTATTAAAAAAATAAAAACATTGACATGGTAGTAAATAAATTTACACTGATCACTTATTTTGTTTTAAAGAAATGATTTTATTTTTTATTTTTATTTTTAAGTCTTTTTGTTGAGCAAGCCAAAACTGTAACTAGCACAAAAGAATTTCCCATTACATTAAGTTTACATCAAAGATTAGCACTAAGTCCATATATGTTTACATTGGTTATGGATGAGCTTATTAGATCAATTGAGAATGAGATCAATTTGCAGACGATATCATCATAGTTGCCAAGGCTAAAGCAGAAGTTGGCTCCAAACTAGAAGTTTGGAGGGATACTCAAAATTGAAGGTTTAGGTTAAGTGAGACCAAAACCGAGTATGTGCAGTGCAAGTTCAGTAAAAGTAGATATAATGAATTGGGAATAATAAAACTTGATGGTCGAAAGATATCAAAGATATATTACTTTTTGTATCTTAGATCAATAATTCATAAAAACTGAGATTGAGGATGCGGCTCATAAAACAAAAATAGGTTGGATGAAATGAAAAACTATCTCGAGAAAGCTGTCATTGTACAATGAGAAATGTTAAAAACTATACCCACATCTCACCCCTATTCTACTGAGCTGATGGGCACTACCACATCAGCCTTTGAATTTTTTTTTTTTAATAATAGATGATACAAGGGCTGATAGATACTTCCACATCAACCCAGTGTGATGGGGATGTAATATGTAGCATTGCTCCTATAGAATAGCTACTAAGTCGGGGAAAATTCTATAATACTATTAGAAGATCAATTATGCTTTATGATATGATACAGAATGTTGGATTGTTGAGAAATAACATATTCATAGATGAGCATAACTGAAATGATAATTCTAGGAATGATGAAAGAAAGAATGAAGTCATTTGTTCAAGGTTAAGGGTTGCTCCTATTAAGGAAAATATGAGAGAGGATCACTTAAGATGTTTTGGTCATGAATAACGGAGAGTAATGAATACACCAATAAGAAAGAATGATTCAATTCAAGTTATGGGAGAGAAAAAAAGAAAGGAGGCATAGAATAATATGAATGGAAACAATGAAAAATTATATATCAATTAGGGAGGAGACAAAGAGTAAAATTTTAGATATGTTAAAATGACGAAAAAAGAATACACATAGTCAATCACGATTAGCTGATAGATCCATAACCAATATAAATCTAATTGAGATTAAACGTAATTGGTTTGAATCAAATTATACTGCGCTGAAATATTTTTTAGTAACTATAGTCATCACATTGCTTTAACTGAAAGAACCTTGGATTCATACGGATATATGCATAATAATGTTTATCTATGTCTATGTTGCCGGCATTGGAACAATTAGGGCTAAATAACATGTACAATAAGGATGACAATTGAGAAATAGATGAGGGAAAGTCACTTAAGATTGGTTTGATCATGTGCAATGGAGACTAATTAATACATCAACAAGAAAGAGTGAATCAATTCAAGTAGAGAGAGAGAGAGAGAGATATAGAGAATGAAAAAAGATTAACTAGGGAGGCAATAAAGAGTACATGTTAAATTTGATAAATATGATAGAACGAAAAAAAAAAAAAACATATAGTTGATCCTAATTTGTTGATAAATCTATGACCAAACTAAATATTATATTCAGATAATGGCTTAATTGGGTCCTAAATATTCCTTTTTGTTACCATAATTGTCACTTTGCTTTAATTGAAAGGACCTTAAAATCATAGGGATATGCTTAACAACAATTATCCATGTCTATGTTGTAAGCAAGCAATCCAACATGGGAAAAATTAAGGGCAAACAATAGGATGTACAAGAAGGATGACAATAAGGGCAGTTTAGCGTACCAGCCCACCCCATTGCTTTAGGGGCAGGTTTGGAGCCTAGATAGACGAGACAAAGGTAAAACGGATAAAAACTTGAAATAGAATTTCAGAGACAGGTCTCTCCACCCAAACTTCTTTTCACTAAAATGCCCTTCAACAATACAAATCTTTTCCATAACTTCATATCCACATGTTTATTAGGTTTCCTACTCAACCACTACTATGCCCATGCCTACCCATTTTTCTGTAGTTTTTACTCCCTCTCTCCGGTTACCATCAATCATCAACATATCTCTTATCCAACTTTCAATTTTTGAAATCCCCATTAAAATTAACATCATCCCTTTCCTTTCTATTTTCTACAACTTATCTATGCAATAATATATTATGTGATACAACTTTTAATCAGTATTTCTTTTTTCCTTTTTTAATTGCATCTGTATTTGATTATCTATCTTTCTTAAAATATATTCCACCCTTGGAATATTTAGTGTTGCAATCTATGGGGTATTTTTCAATTCAAGTTTGGCTCTTCAGACTTTTTGTTCTTATTTTTATTTTGAACCTGATTCCTTCATTTTTGAGTAGCTTTTTCCCTTTGATCTTTTGGTGTATAACAGCATAGCTGATAAAAAATATACGAATACTATCACTTACTTGGGTTAATCAGGGTAGGATGGGGTGCAGACAGGGTTGGGAAATTTTAGGTGTTGAGAAAGAAATGAACTGCTGTCCAACTTGGGTATGGGGCAGGTAGAGAGATAGGGGTTCCATCTAGGCAAGGTTGGGAGAGGGAAGGAGAAACCCACCGTCTCATTGCGGTTCCTATGCACAGTTGTGGGATACTGAATACGAAATATTTTCCATGCTCACCTTTTTGCTGCTTTACTTGTTTTGATTTTTGAGCTTGAATGTCAAACTTTAATCCTTCAAGTTGTGACAAAACCAATTTTGGTGCAGACGAAAGCCAGAGTCCTTGACCGCCAACCTTATTTTTAAAATCAGGGTATCTTGGATTCACCTATAAAGAAACAAGAAGGTCATGCATTTCACCAATAAAATGAGTCAGATAGAGTAGACACCAGAAGAGAGGGGCTATTACCGATCCATTGCGCTTACTATCACGGTAATCCCTCCATTGATTTGGATCATCAAGAAGTTCTCTCCAAGAATTTAATACAGGGTCCCCACTTTTCTTTGCACCATCTGAAAATGAGTTAGTCCCCACTTTGTGATTGTCATAGAAAATATTAGTAAAAACATTCTAAACGTTTTTTTTTTATAAGTAAAAAATATAAAAGCAAAAAAAAAACATCATTCTAAACGTTTGACACAATGAAGTCACCAAAGTGCTAAAATGAAAATTTTTAATGAATAAGGTAAGTACTTCTCCAGCTTTTCAACTGAGTTTTGAAATCAAATGCCATAGTCTCAAGCTTCTTTTGGACAATCAAGAGGATGAAGTTAGGGCAGGTTGGATGAACAAGAGAGCTGCATCTAGGTTACCATGGATTGTGTCAAAGAGAAAATATTATAGAATGGTGGCTATGCAATATGGTTTAGAGTTTTGGCCAATCAAGAAATAGCACATCAATAAAGTGTAGTTGAGATGAGGACATTGTGATGGATCTATGGAAACACTAAGAAAGATTTGATAAACAATGAAGTTATTCATGAGAAGATGAGGTGAGATTATGCCAAGGCTAAAGGAACCAATGCCTTAAAACATTAAGATAAAAATGTAATATAGGGGTATAGGAGCTTCCAAGGTTATCCAAAAGCTAAGGGGGCCCACCAGTAATCTCTTGAAAGCAAGCTATGTTTATTCTCATCCTAATTATAATATCCATAATTCTATCAATGTCCGCATTGATGAACTTATATTCTAAGAGGCTACAGAATCCTATTCTCTTGGACTAACTTTGTCGATTAATTTTAGTGATTTTCTTTTTCGCTTTGCTCTTTCTAGTTAAGTTTTTCCTATTGTATACTTCTTGTGCACTTAGGGGCACCGCACGCTTTTAATGAGATTGGTATTATTACTTATATATAAAAAATAAATAAATAAACAAATCCTATTCTCTTGGACTAATTTTTTTATCGACATAAAGTATGGAAGCCCTTGCCCATTTCTCAGTGCATACAAGCCCCAACATAGCATGTTGCTCGTAAGGAATGCCCCTTGCCCAATTCTAACTATACATGGGGACCAATGCACTGTGTGGCTCTGGTACAAGATGCCCCAAGTCATCTCTAAAGGTCTAGATTAATAAGATGTGACTAATTCACATTGGTCTTCAGTTTTATCACAACCCTCCCATTTCAGGGCTTGAGACCATATGTGCAGAAAGAATAAATCACCAAGCATGAGAAAGGAATGTTAATTGAATGCTTAGCAAGTATTCAAATAATTATTAAGGTGACAAGCATAGATCATGGAACTAAGAACATATGGATTACCAGAATTTTGTAATGGTATCTCTTTTTCATGAGATGTAAAACTTTTCTTCATTTGAGGATATCCCTGGACCAAGTTAAGACTATTCACTATAACCTGATACAGTCAAACATTGGATGTCAGATTCAATACAAAATTTTGCATAAATAATATAAAAGAAAAAAGACTGACTTTAAAAGAGACACATGTGAACAAATGTAATTTCTCTCTACTACATATGCCAAAATAAATAGCACTGCTCCAACAACAATGTATGGGGCTCAATCGTCCAAAAAATTTCGAAGGTTTGAGATTGAAATTAAGAAAAAGAAAAAAACGAGTTTTGAATGGCTGCTGTAGACAGTAAATAGGGCCTCTGAATCATATAGCTAAACTGCCTTTTTTAGTGACTAAGGTTGAAAGTCTGA
Organism: Alnus rubra; assembly: GCA_028654335.1. Classification (NCBI taxonomy): domain Eukaryota; kingdom Viridiplantae; phylum Streptophyta; class Magnoliopsida; order Fagales; family Betulaceae; genus Alnus; species Alnus rubra. The sequence goes on along the minus strand of JAJPGS010000870.1, from coordinate 2,174,810 downwards.
ATTAAGACATTTCCCTAGATCCCAAGAGATTCTTAAACTCTAATTCAATCATAAGATCGGGGGTGCGTCAATCTAAAATGATTCAGTGGGAACATAAAATTGGTTTCCTTAAATTCATCCAAAAAAGAAAAATTGGTTTCCTCAAACAGTTGAGAAAAATCCACAATCAGTCGCAAATTAATTCACTAAGACTTGAATTAACACCAAATGTCAGTGAAGCCCACAGGGCCACATTTTTACTTGCAAAGCATACATGTTCAACGCAAAGGTCCAACTAGAAACATACCTGCATATTGGCCTGACCCTGACTTGTATTCACATGAGGCGGATCTGCACTCAGTTGTCCAGCTACATGAACACAATCATTTTCTTTCAAATGGCAAGCAGCAATATGAGCCAAATCACCCTCGAAAATGATCGGAATCCTGATTTATGCGAAAAACATATAAGACATTCTTGCATAAGTAGGAAAAATAATACCACAAATGATTACATAAAGAGATATCTAACACAATTCATAGAATTAATCGATTAAACTACTAACAAAGTTTTCCTCCAAATTGAGTTAATTCTTTTGATCCGGTGTATTTAATTGACATGTGTCCACACATGTAAATTTAATAGACTGGAATTCCTCCAAACTAAAAACTTTGTGCCTAGACTAATAAGCAAAAGCAATGAAAAGTTAATCAACCCTAACAATGAGAATTTAAGGAGAAACAAGAATGATTATAGCTTGTAACAGAATCACCAAATCAATTCACTTTTGTACAACTCAAAATGTGAAGAATAAAACGGGTAACTATATAACTTACTAGGAAATACATTTCTAGAAAATCATGAATAACAAAATCTCTGCATGAAATTCAAAAAGGCTTTTGACTCTTTTTTCTGTTTAGGGTAAAGTGCATACCAAAGATGGGAAGAGTCAGAAGGATGGTCCTGGGTGATAACGGTCCCAGCCCAGCACTTGCCGTCAGGAGAGGCTTCGAACTGGACTGGAATGTGAACTTTGCCGATCAGGTTCACCGAATTGGCAACCTTGGCCTGAAACGGAATCTCGCTCGGCCTCTCCCACACCTTAGGAGCTGGCTTTTCTCCGGGTTCGGGCTTTCCAGTGGTGGCGGCGGTGGGCTCAAACACCTTGGGCTTTTCCAGCTTATAAGCAGTTTTACGACTTGCACTATTGCCTGCAGAGGCGGTTTTAGCTGCGGCGGCGTAAGATTGCAGAAAGAGAGAGGGTTGCTGTAGAAACCGACGCCGCTTCGTTGTGGAAAGCGTCGAGGCAGTTTTCGCCAATGCTCGGCTTAGAAATGAATTCATAGCGCACCCTTCCGGCCCTTTGCTTTCTTCCTAACTTTCCAGGGCACGCCCAATAACTATTTTGAGTAAAGAAGAGAAAAAAAACAGAGCAACCCGGCGATTTCCTCAATCAAACTCTGCTTCTGAAATCGTTTCTTTTAGCTTCCCGGCCAGAGGCCCAGAGGTAAATCGGGCGTAAGAACAAGGCCGAGACATGGACTTTTCAGGAGAGTAGGGGTAAGATAGAAATATTTCGATAAATTTTTATTTTTTTTTTACACATTTTAATAATTTGATATATCAGATTAAGTGAGATTTCGTAGACAATAAGTGCGATTTTAAACAAGATCGCAAAACATAAATCATTTGGAAACTGCGTTTTTAAAAATTAAGATTTGAAAACGCAGAAAATCTGCTTTTTCAAATGAGTAATGCTACACATCATCCCATTATCCTCCTTTTGTCCTCCCAAAATTGATGTGGCTCTTAAAATCACCATTGGATCAAAATCCAAGAGTGATATATCAAAAATTCAATGGTGATTTTAAGAGCCACATCAATTTTGGGGTGACAAAAGGAGGACAAGGGGATGATGTGTAGCATTACTCTTTTCAAATTACAGGTAAGATGGTGCTTTTTTGAAAACGCATAATTTTAAAGGCTAATTTGTGATTTTAAATGCAAAACTGCAATTTTGTCAAACGCTTAACTGCGTTTTTAAAAATCACTTTTTTTAAATCGCATATTTTAAAATCGTGATTTTAAATCGTACTTTTTGAAATCGCAAACTCAAACGAACTCTAATACATTTGAAAATTTAAAAAGTTATTTTAAAATGAACTATTACTTCAGCGGCTAATTACTCTCCATTTCATTCTAACGACACCTTTTATTACTCTCCATTTCATCTCTCCCACCAATAATGGGTCCCAAATTCCTCACTTAACCTAATTCTCTCTTTCAAATAAAACTTAAAATTTTTAAATTCAATATTGCAACATGCTTAATAGGGATGTTACAAGGTTTGAATGGGCAGCCACTCCCATATGTTTTGGGAGGGGGTGGTGACTCCCTTATGTAGAAGGTAGTGGCTACGTGGCCATTCAAATATCCAATCTATTGTAGAAAGGGTGATGACACAACCAACTCTTAGGGGTGGTTGTGTGACCACCCTAACTCTTGTGTGAGTGGTGGTCGCACAACCACCCTATCTATCGTGGGATAAAATTGGCTGTTCTCCCATCCCTTATGGCATGGGAAGGGATAATTGCGTGGTCACCCCGTGCCACAATACATGGTGGGGCCATACGATCACCCTTCTCACAACATATAAGGGTGGTCACTTAGTCATTCCCTCACCTTTTTTTTTTTTTTTTACACACGAGATTTAGTGTTTTGTTGACATGGTATTTTTAATGACATGTTGTTGACAATGGTATGCATTTGACATAATGAGGTTGATTGTGCAATGTATACGTATGTCACAAAACTATTTGCTATGACATGGCACATACCAACTACTACTCATTTATCAATTGCCCCCACGAACTACTATTCGTGACACATGACCCCTTCAACTGCTAATTGTTGACAAACAAAACCCTTCTATTAGCCAAGCGCATTAAATTTGACAAGAAAAAAAAAAAAAAAAGCATACGTGTGACATGCATGTGCTTATATTTACTTGAAATAACAAAAATGCCCTAAAGTTTTTATAAAAACAAAAAAAAAAATAGTAGCAGGGTGATTAAACCACATTTAGGGGTGGCAAAGTCACCTGGATACCTGGAGTGGATCGCCACCTCCAATTTACAAGGGGTGATTCGATCATTCCCAATAATGGTTCAGCTACCTTAAATTACATTGGGGGTGGTTCAATCACCATCATCAGGCATTGAGGTAGTTTGACCAACCTCCACATAGCTAGCCCTAGGTATTGGGTAATTCGATATCAAAAATAGGAAATTCAATTTTCTACCCTAAATTGTTGGGTAATTCGGGTGATTACTTAACTATTTTCCAATAAGCATCAAATTTGAAATTTTTAGGTAGTTCGGGTAATTCAGTAACTAGTCAGTTAGTTAACAAAAGCTAAAATCCGCAAAGATGGGAAAAAAAAACAAAGAAAGCCCTAATATTTGCGATGGAATCCCCAAACTGACACATACCTACAACGAGCTACTAATGATTTGAGCTGAGAAAGGGAGGGAGAGGTAAGAAGGAGGCTTTAAGTAAGGGTACAAGAGTTTGACTTTGAGTCCGAGACCTTGAGAGAGAGAGAGAGACGACAAGAAGCGAGTAGGGACTAGGGAAAAAGGGAGAAGGGTGGGCGGCTAGGGGCCTGTGGTAGTGGGGTAGAGAGAGAGAGGCAGGGCGAGCAGCTTGGCTGCTAGAGGTTAGGGTTTAGATAAGAGAAAAGGAAAAAAAGAATAAGTTATAAGCATGAATATATTAGCAGTAGTAAAACGATGCCGTTTACTTATGTTGGGTTAGGTCGATAAACGACTAAAAAAATCCTTCAACGATTACCGACCTGACTTGATGTCGGTATAGATGTTTTAGTTTAAATTTCATTTTTTTTTTTGGTGAGGTGGTGAGCGGTTCGGTGTTAGTCGGTGGGCAACAATCGGATAATTTGCCCACCCCTAGGGCTGGCAAAACAGGTACCCGACACAACCCATTAAGACCTGTTACTCGTTTATGCTAGACCAAAACACGGCCCGTTTATGTTAATGGGTTGGGGCTTAAGACACGACACGACACGACAATTTCACGGGTCACCCGACATGACACGTGAAACCCGTTAAGCATAATGTGTCAAATCGGGTCGACCCGACCCGTTTAGCATATGAATTCACATTCATTGTTTTCCTGCATTTTCCTAGCATCCAAACAGAGACACTCAATAAGTAATATGCAAATAATAACAATACCTAACACAATAGATTAAAACCTTATATATTTGTTTGTGTTTGTATTTTTAATTTGTTGTTTGTTTTCAAGACAAATACACTGACAAATTTACATTCATGTTACTAATTCCCAATACACTAAAAACAAAAAACACCCCCTAATTAAAATACATTAACAAACATGACGATGTTTGATTTTAGTAGTAACACCCCTGAAAGCTTTATAAACTAAAAGGGTATGACCTTTCAAATCACGAGGTGTAAATATACAAGAAGAAAAATAAATTATTTCCCAGAAAATTGGGATTCATGCATACATAATCTCTAATACGAAAACTTTATTAGGATTAGATGCCGACTAAGCATCACGATTATGATTTTAATACCTACAATAATGATGCTATAAAAATTGAAATCAACTATTAACATACCAGCAGACCTGGCGGTACCGGATGCGACATCGGCGGAAGAGAGACGGGGAGAGCAGAGATGTCAGTAGCGAGCGCCGAGCGAAGAGCAAAGACTAGAGAGACTGAGAGAGAGAGCGTCCAGCGGGACTCGCAAGAGGAAGAAGAAGGGGCAGCGGCGCGGAGCTAAAGAAGAAGAAAATGGAAGAAGAAGAGAAGGGCGACGCGACTGAAGGAAAAACCAAAAAAGAAAGAAGTTAGGGTTTTCTGGTTTTGTGTTTTCGGCTAAAACATAAATAATCCCATTCCCCCCCCCCCCCCCCCCCCCCTTTTGTTGTTAAAGAGAAAAAAAAAAAAGAAAAGAAGAGAGTTAATCGTGTCTGGTAGGTCACCCACCAGATTGAGTTAAACGGATCGACCCGTTTATGACCCAAACATGTTTAAGATAAACCCAAACCCGCTAATTTCGTATCGGGTTGTTAGATCGTATCAAAATTACCAGTTCTACCCACCCCTACATGGTCAACTACCCCTTGTTTTTTATTAGTTTTTTCTTATTATTATTATTATTTAAAATAATTGAGTCTCTTTTATTTGATTTTTTTTTTTTTAAAAAAAAAAAAAAACTTAAAGTTTAAGTAAATTTAATTTTTGAACTCATCATTTCATGTTAAAAATTAGAACGTGTTCATGGCAATCTGTAAAATTTACATAAAGGGTAGTTTTAATGGGTTATTAAACCCCATCGTCAAAATTCAAAGCCCTACGGTACCCTCTTCCCCATCGCCAAAAGCGCCAAAGTCTCAAAAATCTCAATTTAACAATGAATACGTACAAACCCAGCAACCGTGACTCCATTTTTCTTCAATCTCTGAACCCACTACACCTTTACACAAACCTCTCTCAAACCCCAAAACCCCACGCTCAGGAAACCCCCAACAATCATAGGGCACAAATACTCAAAGAAGAAACAAAGATCGAGAGGGAGATTATAAAGGCCGTCACGGCTGGGAAGCTCGACTCCCTCCGGCCCAACTCGGGGCAGTCCGTGCCCATTGGCGAACACTACGTGTGCGTTTCGTTTCACGAGGAGCCTGACTCGGATTGCAGGGTTTGGGAGTGGCACGGGCACGTGGTGTTTTACGACGAAGAGAATGGGTTTGCGCAGGAGTACGTGTATGGGAATTACTTTGAGAGGACGATGAGGAAGGTGTTTGGGGACGAGAGCGATGAAGAAAGCGAGGAAAGGAGTCTAGGGTTGGGAGACTTGGTTGCTGCCATGAGTTTGTCGGACTGGCCGCCTCCATTTTCTAGGAAAATGGGTGCTAATTATCGCAGGTAGTTTCGATTTTGGTATGCATATGCTTGCGTTGTGTTTGGGTTTATATTACATTACATTACATTGAGTGTCAAAATGAAGTAGTTGGTGTTTTTTCAGGTCTAATTCAAGGAATCATTATTGGCTTTTGCATTAATTCATATATTGTTCTATGGGTTTTCTGTCGTTTTGGTATATGGCAAAATTTTCTTGCTTTGTTTCATTGTTTGTACGTGTTCATAGATATTACGCATTGCAGTTCTTTAAGGGTTGGGGTTTGCACGATTTTGTTGGTTGTTGCATGATTTTTGTATTGGCAAAGCTTTTTTGGTAAAATACTAATTATCTGTATGGTTAATAAATGGTCACTATTATCTGATCATGGATTTTCATTGACATTTGTGGGTATGTTGTAGTGTAATGTGTTTAGGTTTAATTATATATTTAGGATCCTCTTTCATTCGTTAGAGGTTTTTAGCTTTCAATATAGTTCCACCCTAGGAAATTTAAAATGCAGAGTCTTTCTTTTCTGTAAATGTAGCTTTTGATACATTTAATTCCTAGCATATCTTGATTTCATATGTGATTGTGTCTTTTGGTAATTTACTTCCTGTGACATTTATTTGGTTATTTAGCCACTGATTGTGTAAAATTTACTGTCTCCTAATCCTCGGAAGATGAATGGTTATGATTTGGTGCATGGGGAATGCATTATATATAAATGTATTTCAGTTACATGTGCATTGCCTGCTAAAAATTTTGATGCATGTGTTCAAGTATCCATCAGTGAAGTCTTTTGTTAAGAGAGAGTGTTGTTGCAGCAAAGCCTTTCCCCTTAAATTTAGTTACTCTGAAAAGGCTGGTTGCTCAAGTTCATACTTTCTCAAACTCTTATACAAGCACGACCTGTTACGATTCTAAGGATTAAGGGTTTAACCAAATTAGTATTCAACAATCTTAGGGCTTTTGTATCAATAGTTATGCCCTTAACAATTGGTATCATAGTATACACAACCACACTCTGCTACCAAATTATACAAACTTTAGGTACAACTTTCCCTTAAAAACCGGCTTGCAAGGGGAGGGTGCCCAAGAGCTTATATACACATGGTTAAGATTGTACTTAACTGATGCGAGACACTTAAAATCGTAACATACAACCAAGTTCCGTTGCCGACGGCCTACTCTATCGACATTGTTGATGGTAGCAATTTCTCTTTTGGCGATTCTACTTACCTATCAGTATTCAATGACTTAACACTATCCCATACATAACACCAAAATATTTTAATCCATCCTATAGGTTACTTCCTCCTGGACTCGGCCACAAAGTCGTAACCATTCGATCTCATGTTTGACAAGCTGCATCCGATCCCATACGCAATGTGGTGGCGGCTATGATACCAAAATGAGACAAACCTCAGGTACAACTCATCTTTGAAAACTGATTTGCAAAGGGAGGGTGCCTATGAACTTGTATACATATAGTTAAGATTGCACTTTAACTGATTTGGGACACTTAGAATTGTAATAGAACCATGGTTGACAACCCATCAAAAAGTTGTTATGCTATTGGGTTGCTCATTGAAAGGTCATCAATTTCAAAATTATTATGTTGACTGGATTTGATGAAGAATAATTCTTTAGGGAAGTTACTTTTCAGAAGTTCGCCCAAGAAGGTAGATAGGCGCTGAATCATTTTATAAACTAAGGATTTGGAATTAAAACCTTAGTGTTTCACCCATGGATGTAGGTTTTCAAGCCAAATCACATAGATCTTAGTGTCTTGTGTTCTTCAAACTTTTGTATTTTGATGTCTATTTTGTTTAAGATTCTGTGCATGACAGTAAATTATCATTATCATCAGAATTATTTGGTTGTTTTTGTTCACTTTCCATCTTGGGGGTTGACTTCAAAAATTGTCCTTCGCCATTATACAGATTGTATTCCTAAGGATTACTACAGGACCTATAGCACACGCTTAACAATGCCCCATCCTAATTACTTTGGGATTGGAATCATAAAGTCATCCAGTCCATTATTTAGTATAAGGATTCTGTCACTTCTTACTGCTTAACTGCTGGCATTCTTCTTGTTTTTCAGCCCCCCACCCCCCCCCCCCAAAAAAAAAAAAAAAAACTTGAATCCATTATTCCTCTTTGTTTGTTGGCGCAAAAGTTGTCTTTCTTGTGCATGACCAAAATAATCAAGCTCACTCTAAGCAAATACTAAGAGCAACTCCAGTAGAGTAGCTAAAAGGGCTCATAATAGTTATATTTAGCTATTATGAGTCAATTTTCGTCTCCAACAAATTAGCTCTAGAAGAGCTAAAATGCATTTTTTGCTATAGTGAATAGTTATTCTAGGTCACCTCTCTCTTGCTCTTAAATTGCGCAGCCCGAACAGGAAGAAATTTGCGGAGAAATGTTCGGACGAGGAAGAAGAAAATTATGCAGAACAGGTAGAAATGGGTTTCCATATTTGCTCTGTGCGTCTTTGTTATTATACAGTAATGAGTGTGCAGAGTTGGTCCAAGGAAGAATGGGAAAGTAAATTTTTTTTTTCTTCAAACAACAAACAGGAAAGTGAAAGGGATTTTTTTTTTTTTTTGGATAAGTAAATAAAGTTTTATTGAAAGCGTAAGGCGCTCCTAAGTACACTGGAAGTATACACAAGGAAATGTCTAAGAAGGCAAAGAAAAACGAACAAGAAAATCAGAATAGTTAATCGACAAGGGTGACAAAAAGGCTACTGTCTAAAAATACAACATATGAAGGAACAAGGCAACAATATCCTGTAAGGAGTTCTCAATGTCTTCGAAACACCTAAGATTTTTCTCATTCCAAACACACCAAAGAATGCAAATTGGTACCATATTCCAAACCGCAGCACTTCTTGGCCTTTTAGCCTTCCACCAACAAGCAAATAAGTCGATAACTCTTCTAGGCATAACCCAAGACATACCAAACCGAGAAAAAACATGATTCCACATAGTGGAAGCCACATCACAATGAAGAAGGTGGTCCACAGATTCTCCATCTCCCTTGCATAAGTAGCATCTATCCACAATGATGATCTTCCGCTTCTTGAGGTGAAAGGGAAATTAACAACAAATTTAGCTCCAGCGGTGGGGGTTATGTCTTCCCCCATTTCCATGTCCAAAAGGAGAGAGATGAGAGTGTGGAAGAAAAAGTGTTGTTAAGAAAATAATTTAAAAAAAAAAACAAAATTAAAATAATATTAAAAGAAAGTAGAGAATGAAATAGATAATATGTTGGAGTTTGTATAGAAAAATGAATAGGTAAAATAAAGAACAAATACTTTTTTACTAGCTAAAATACCTCTTATTGCTGGAGATGCTCTAATGGAGTTACAACTTGCTTCTTGTCATGGATGGTCTTATAGCCATCTTATAGGTTTGATATTTATTAACTAATATTGAATTACACTTCGAATTCTGTACCTGTGGTCTCCCACTCATCTGCAATATATTTGTAGTTCGTTCTCTTATCCCTCTAGTTCGACATCTGTTCTCTTATCCCTCTAGTACAACATCTGTTTCTGCTTCTCTTTTTGATTTAGTGCACTCTTATGTTTGGGGTCCTGCCTGATACCAGAACCGTTTTGTTAAATGGTCCTTTTGTCAGATCTAGAGAGATACTATGAGTCCTCCATCCTAGAAAGGAACGACAGTTGCAGAAAGCAATCCCTTCTAGGCCAGAGGTCTTCTTTCTTATGTCGTCTTAGTAGCTCAAATCTCAGTATCTATACTATACCTAAAATTGCCCACAGATCAATGATGCTTAAAGTTTAGAAAATATATTTTAAATATTGATTCGATCAAAATGTTTTCTGGTTGGTGTAGTCTTAATGCGTTTGATGTTTTACGTTTTCCATTTAGTTTTGGTTTGAATGGTGTGTTAAGGCAAGAAGAGCCATGGTAACCAGTGTCAGAACCCTTCTTTAGTGTAAAAAAGAGTGCTGCAAGGCTAGAGGATTACCTCTGTGGTACTAGAAGAGGGATTTCATCATAATTGTCTGATATTTCTACAACATTAATCATAATTATCAGAAATAGCATTTGTGATTAGAATTAATATATGTTGAATGTATCCCAGTTTTTAATTTGGTCAATTTAAGACCTGAGTTTATGAAAATTTTAAATCTAAGACTTCTGTCCGTATTTTCCCCTCAAATATATAACAAAAATGATATGAGAATACTATTATGCCATTTCTATTAAAAAGAATATTATATATATATATATATATATATATATATATATATATATATATATATATATATATATATATATATATATATATATATATATATATAAAGGGATGGCTCTCCCCCTGACTGGGGTGACCGGCCCCTAAACAGAGGGGTGGTTTGTGGCCATCCCCCAATAGAATGGGTGGGTCTTTTTTTAAAAAAAAAAAAGAAAAAAAGAAAAAAATTGATAAGAATGGCATAATCGTATTTTCATGTTATTTTTTTGAAATATTTTCCATTAATTTATGTTATTTCTTTTTTGCCAATCTATTAGGTTTCTCTTCAATTTGCTTGGTAGCTTCGGTTCCTCTTAAACTAACCTAGTTTAACCTTTGAACGCACAAAAGCTCTCTGTTCTGACTGAGATATCCCTGTATTTGTTTTGTTTAACACCGTGTAGGCTTCAATGCATCTAATGCCTTTTGCATTGAAGAACGAATGTGTATAAACCTTTTTTCTTAGCTAAATCATTTTGTAAACCTTCTCCTCTGGATTGTTATGAGCTGAATTCACGAAATCTTTGAACAGGCTTTGCAATGCAGACTGTTGTGCCATTAAATGCCACTGAAAATTTGTCTTTCCCTACTCTACTGTGCAACTTGGGTGTTTTTTATGCTTTTTTTTTTAAAAAAAATTATTGTCCTTCTATATCATTGTTATGAATTTCTGTTTTGCAACTTATTGATGTCGTTTCCTGATCTCTTGTTTTTCTTATGCGGCAGGTAATAGGAGCTTCTACATTGGCATGAGAACCCTGAAGATCTAAAGAACTATCCTTTTTTCTATTCTCATTTCTTTTTTATTTTATGTTGTTGCCATTCAGTCTATAGATGTAGGTTATTTCTTTCTAAGATCCTTTCTGCTGGGGATCAGAAAGTTAGAAATGTGCTGGTTACCACTATAGTACTAGAAGTTCAAATTTAGATGTTTTACTTGTCCAAACAGGCAAGAGTAATGCTATAAGGAGGAGTCCTCATTGTGTCCTCCCAAATGTTACGTAGCTTTTAAAGTCACCATTGAATTTGAGATGATTACTATTAGATTTTGATCCAATAGTGATTTTAAAGCCATATGACATTTAGGACACAAGGAAGACTCTAGTCCTCATAGATGAGAATTACTCAACAGCCAAAGGATATTATGCAGGCTAATTTATTGCTAATTTCTACCATTCATTTAAACCCTCCTACCATATGGCATCTTCAGTTTTCTTCCACCTTCATGGTGGTCACTGTCTGCAATTCCATGCTTGTAGTTTTTTGAAAGCATGAAGATATCGATGTAGCTCGGTTTGTTAATGCTTTTTAGATGACGTCTTTGGTGTTTTGTTTGAAAATGTGTTTTGATATAACATGAAGTTGGAAGTAGTTTTGAGTGTTTTATATTTTGGAACCGTTTGTTAATTTTTTATTTTGAAAAGAAGAGAAAGAAGAAAAAATTGTTATCAAACAAATCAAATATTATCTTTTTGGAGCAGATATGCCTGAAGTTAACCTGGACCTTTTGTTTGTGAACTGTTAAATTGTTGTTTCGCTGCTTGCACATACTTGACCATGCCTAAGATTTTCAGCTAGTTGATTAATCAGAAAGCTTGCCTAGTGAAATGAAAATTTTGGAATCTTAAACCATTTAATCCAAATTCTTGTATGTTTTAAAGAATTCTCCTATTTTCTTCATTTTACCTCGGCAACAAATGTCTATCAGTAATGCTGAATACTACACTCATCATATTGAGTTGATATGACAGTGCCTATTAGCTCTTAAATCGGTTTTTGTTAAAAAAAATAAAATAAAATCCAGCCAGTAAAATGTGGGTGCAGGATATAGCATTACTCAATGTAATTGCATTATTATCTCATAATACAATAGTATACATAAATACACACAAAGTAGTCTCTACAAACTTCGCATAGCAACTTCATAACCCCGTGAAATACCTATATTTTTCACCTTTGAAACTATTACTTGCTAGTCTGTAAAACAATATAAAGGTATAAATAATCACGCAAGTCTACGACTTTGTAAGTAAATCGTTAACAAAACTTAAACCATGCTGTGAACTTGGTTTAAGTTAGTAATAAACATTAGAAAGACAACCGTTTGTAGAAAAGAGTGTTGAGGAATTGTTATCAAAATATCATTAAGGAATAAGGATTAAACAATAGGTTATTAGAACAAATTATGCTTATAAGTAGGGCTGGCAATTTTGACACGACAACCCAACACGAACACGACGCGAAATTAGCGGGTTTGGGTCTACCTTAAACGGGTCTACCCGTTTATCTTAGTTAAACGGGTTATGTCACGGGTCACCCGCTAGACACGATTACCTTTTTTTAAAAAAAATAAAAAAAAAATAAAAATAAAAATTATTATTATTATTATTATATATATTTTATTAATTTTATTTTATTTTTTTTAAAAAAAAAAGAAGAAGCAGAAGAAATGAGATTAGTCTGATTAGATTTATTGTCCCACTCCTTTTCTACAATCCCTAAAAGCCCTAACCCCATTCGACTTCCCTTCAGTGCCTTCACAGTTCATTCCATTTCACACTGAAATCCCTAGACCCTTTCCTCTGCTTTCCAGTTTCCACTCTCCAATCCCTTTACCCCCACCACTCGCACGGTTGCACCCACCGAAACCCTCCGATCCGAAAAAACCCTATTCAACTCAGAAGGGCTAGGGATCCTACGGTCCTACCTCTCGGCGCCGATGACGTGGACCATTGGACTCGTGTGTAGCTGTCGTTCCCGAGATCCACCGCCGCGGTGGAGGTGGCGTCCTTGTCGACACGAGGCACTGGCCGGATCACGGGTTTCTGGGCTGGGTCTCGGGCGTGAGAAGCGAGCCTAGGGTTCTGTTTGCCGCAAGATGATGATCTCTGCAAACCAATTGGGGGGTTTTTGCTGGAGATCCAAATCGGGGTTAGGGTTTTGGAAGGCTTGGCAGAGACGCCTGCGCCGGCGAGTCCACCAAGGGCGTGCGGTATGTGTTCGAACTTCACTTACTTGTTAGTGTAAATGCTTTGTAATTACTAATTAATGGATGAGCTGAAGCAATGAGGAAAAACTCTCGGTCATCTTCAATCTCATCTAGTTTCATTGTTTTTACTTTCCTTTCTCTTTGATTTTAGTACTTGGAAGTTGGAAGAGTGTTTGATTTTGGTTCTTATGCTTGATGATTCTTGATCATAGTTTTTGTCTTATAAACGGGTCGTGTCGACCCATACGACCCATTATGCTAGAATTGGTAGCAAGACTCCATGAACCTTGCACATAACAGAGGATTTTTTGCTCTGTTTCACAAGCATTCACTGAATCTTAATTTTTTATTTTTTTTTCAAATGGTTAAACGGGTCGTGTCGACCCGTTATACTAAGCGGGTCGTATCCGGTCGTGCCGACCCGATATGACCCGTTATGTTAAACGGGTTTCACGGGTCGTGTCGGGTGACCCGTGAAATAGCCGTGTCGTGTCTGGGTCTAGGTTAAACGGGTCGCGGGTCTTAACGGGTTGTGTCGGGTACCCGTTTTGCCAGCCCTACTAGTTATAAGTAGTTATCACAATAATCATGTCAGTTTGGAAGTAGCACATTTAGCAGACAATCAAGGCATATACTTGAGAAAACATGCAACAGTTTTAATACAAAAAAATTATGCTGATGAAGTGTGCAATATAATAGATATAATTATATCTTAGTCCATCACCATCCTCCACGTGGCTTATCCGTATCCATAACCATTTTATAATGAGATTTGTGTGTCCCGTGGGACATATAGTATAATACTGGTGCCCCGATAAGAGTGTTTAAAAAAATAAATTATGCATCATGTGAGTTTTATAAGTACATGCATGTAAAAGATAATAATTAATTGCGTCATATGACATGGTTACCACATGCGATATAGATAAAGAATCTATAGCATGCGCATACTAGTATATGAGCTTAACCATATGATCCATTTTTTATTTTATTTTTTGCCTTGGATCCAGCGAGGAGAGTGATCAACGCAATTATGTATGGATGATGGTCACGCCTTGTGACACTGCAAATTGTGTGGATCAACCAAGGTCGTGCTTGATCGGATGGCTAGTGGTGGCTAGTTATTGTAACTCATTGGAGCACCGATATTGTAGCAAATGTCCCACGGGACGCACAAACCTCATCGTAAGAGGGTTAGTGGTACAAATAAACCATATGGATAAGTAGCTATGACTTGTTCACATGCAATATCATATATTATTATTATAATGCATTAATATGGTTTTTGCCTTGTTATTTTGACAATAACCCCATTGCATAATGCGTATGACTTATTATTCTTAATACAAATTTGCTGAGTGCACTATATGATGACATGTTTTTCTTATGCTAACGGAATAAGTAGTAGACTTATACTTTATCTTTTTCACATGTAAAATATTATTGTTTTACATTCGGTTATCCATTGAAGATGAAGTTTGGGAGGCTGAGTAGGAAACTGATGGCCATGGAGGACATTGTTAGACTAGTCTTTGAGGAGTAAGACCTTGAGTTGTCTAATATCGTGGCATGACCATAATAACAAATTGGGCAACAGATTTGTTGATGATGTTTTTGAGGAGGTGACGTGGCATCATCAGAGACGTCCCTTCATCCGCGCCCTGACCTGCAAAACAGGAAAGACCCGCCGGGGGTGGCCGGCGGAGCCTCCTCCGACGATCAAGTCAGTCCAGTGTTTGTAAGAAGAGGAGAGAGGGAGAGAGGGAGAGAGGATTTCAGAGAATAATGAATTCCCCTTTTTATAATTTTTATACTCCCTTTTTATACTCATATATGCCAGATGCCTATTTTACCCTTGTCAAGCTCAAGGCACCACGTGGACGTTTTCTAAGGTGGGGAGGAATATTCCTTAACACTTACCCCCCAATTCTCCTATCTTTGGTATAAAGGTGTGGAGAATTCACCTAATGAGATCTTTGCTACTCGACTGACTCATCGATCATTCCCCCTCCAGCTTGCATAATGCCCCCCTTTGGTCCCGTGAAAACTTGAACTTTTATTTGACTGCCGTTCCACGCGACTCCGGGCCATTTATGGCAAGTAATCAGGAATTTATTTCCATCATAAATTCACCATTAGTTAGGCTCACCTAACATCCCGTAAATCATGCGTGCATTGATTGTCATTATCCTCCTATTTATTCGTCACTTCCTTTGCTAGAAGGTCATTGGTCTCCAGATTGCCCATTTGAGCAGGTCCTCCTTTCTTCTTATCCCTTTCCCGGAGATCGGACTTTCCTCTTCTTTCTTTTTGGACTCCCCAGATCTTCTCACAATGTTCTTCATTCCCGGTGCGGTCTTCACGACCGAGCATATTCACAAATCCATTAAGGATGGTTTTGGTCTAGAAGTTCACCGCCGTGAAGCATCGGCTCTCCACGGCGGTCCTATCGAATGTGTGATCTCCGGCTTTAGGCGTACAGGGGTGCGTGTCTTCTGGCTTCACACCAACTTGTTCCTGTCTAGCCTATAGGAACTGTGCAGCACCCGAATTTTGCCTCAACGACCCGCGGGAGCCCAGCTGCTCAAACTGCGCTTGGAATTTGCGCGGATGATCCCTTTAAGGTTTCCAGGCAATTCCTCTTTACAATGTTAGGATTATTTGCAATCAGACGACTACCATGCATTGTATTCCTTCGGGGTTGTCTGTCCTCTTCGTCTTCATGTACGTGTGTACTTTGAGTAAATCTAATGAAATCTTCTTCTTTGACGAAAGTTACGCCCTTACGACGTGAATTCCAAGTTAATCTCTAATAGTTTCCTCGGGATACCACCGAGATGGATGTCTCATAAATCGTGATATTACGCCCGCACAACATCATGCCAAGCATTAGCATTATGCTTCCCCGGACAATGATTCCGATGGCATTTTAACATATCCACCGTTCCCAATAGTCGAAAACCTTTCATCGGACCATTAATTTCTTTCTCAATTCTGCATGGACGGGGGACGACGGTCCACCCCGGAAATATCTGGTTCGTCATCACCCCCTGCCCTCAAGCAGGAGGGGTGATCCACTGTTCGAAATCGGACTTTTCTCGTCACCCCCCTGTCCTCAATCGAGAGGGGAGATCCATTGTCCGAGATCGGACTTTCCCTATCACCCCCCTGTCCTCTACCGAGAGGGGTGGTCTTTTCTCCGAGAAGGGTTTTCTAGCTTCCTCATCCGAGGAGGACCCCCTTATTCAAGGAGGAACAGTCTGTGAAACATCCCATTCCCTTTTTCGTGTTATTCTACCATAGGAGTCCGAAAATCACTGGCGTCCCGGGAGCAAAGTCCGCTGCAGGGACGTTTCCCCAGCCCAAGGGTTTCCGAGCACAACAAATGATCTTGAAGATGGGAAATCATAATTTCTCACGCCGAATTTGTTATTGTCAATCTACGGCACTCGGTAGATCAGCTTTTCTGGCATTCCCAGCAATCATTCCGATGTGCTTCGGTGATCAGTGGGATTTCACAAGGGAAAATGGGGAAACAATCGTTCTGGTGTCATCCGCGGACAGATTTGCTTCTGTCTAAGTTCCCAGTCTCGTTAGAGCCATCCGAAGGCCGGGATGTAGGCATTCCGGCCTCATCCAATAAAAGATGTCCTCAACCGGGACTAAGCTATCTCTCCCATTAGCCCATTGAAATTTCCCGAGATTAAGAAATCTAAGGGAGTCCTGCTAGCGGAGATAAGCTGTCTCCCCCTGATGATTCGTCATAAGGGTTATATTCCTTATCTTGATTTTTTAACGAAGTTGTGTTCCTTGTAATATTGCAATTGCAATTTTATCGGAAATTTCTATCTGTCAAAATTTCTTTCTCAATTTTCGATCTGCCCCGGAAATGCATTCCACGAACGTTCAATAATTAATTCCCCAAAATCTCTTCCCCCCCAAAGCACTCCGGTCTGAGGATAGCTAGCCGGAGTGATTTGTCCTGGGAGCACAGAGCCTATAAAAATGAATCAAAGGCCGAAAAGCCAAAAGCCGATTTTCTTGTTCGGTGTCCTGATTCTCTCAAAGACTTATCCTCGTCTTCTTCTTTGTTTTTAACAAGGTCACCTCCTCGGGTTTGTTGTTTTTTACCGAGGCCCTTATTCCTCTCTTGATTTTTTACCGAGGTTATGCTTCTCATTGTGATTTTTTACCGAGGTTATGCTCCTCGTCAATGTGATTTTTTACCGAGGTTATGCTCCTCATTGTGATTTTTTACCGAGGTTATGCTCCTCATTGTCTTCATTGTGATTTTTTACCGAGGTTATGCTCCTCGTCAATGTGATTTTTTACCGAGGTTATGCTCCTCATCAATGTGATTTTTTACCGAGGTTATGCTCCTCATCAATGTGATTTTTTACCGAGGTTATGCTCCTCGTCAATGTGATTTTTTACCGAGGTTATGCTCCTCATCAATGTGATTTTTTACCGAGGTTATGCTCCTCATCTCTTGAACAATGCTCTCGGAATGTAACTTTGAGAGCCTTCCCTTTCGCTTTATCTGTTTGCACAATAAAAACAAAGCTCCTGCAACAGTGCTATAGAAAAATATCAATAAATCCACTGGGAGAATATCAAGATGAGGTCAACTCCCAACTCTATAGTGTGAGCTCAAAAACCTATTCCCTGTATTTGGTTCCAGGAAAATAACATTTGTTGCTAAAAGATTGAAGTTGCCATAACCCCTCTCTTTTCCTTTGTTTCTAGAAATAAATTTAGCCAAGCATTTTCTAGTACCTTTTTTTTTACGAGCTCAAATATTTGCATTGTAAAAATATTGGAAGCTAACAAGCATCAGAAGGGAAATTCTAGGCTTCTTGTTAACTATCAGACAGTTACCCATAGCACAAACTTTAACACCCAAACTTTAACCAAATAGAAATAAGATAGAGAGGTAGAAACTTATCTCGTTCTTGCCAAGGGAGCGAGTATCGATTCGGGGTGGCTTGAAGTGGGACTTGTCCCAATTGTCTACAATTCTGCTAGCCATGAGTGTAAGCCTTTGCATTGGTGTTCCAGAAGTCACTTCCCATAGTTCAATTGTCCAGCAGCACCATCAGTGTACCTATTTCCGAAATTCCCAGTGCACTGGACCGCCCGGCCTTCTCTTCTCTTTTCGAAGAGCTCGGTCTGTTCCGTGGCCTCCAGGGCCAAAGGCAGGAGAGCACACAGGTCTGACCATTTCCTTTCGAATATCCGATCTCAAGCCTTTAATAGCCACTCACACGTGGCTGTTTCTGGGGTCCGAGGTTCAGATCCAATTCGAGGTCTGAGGTTGGTATTTGAAGTGTTCTTATGTCCCTAAAGAAGTTTCGTACCACTTATTAGGGGCAAAACGGGCCCGCTTGGATATAAATGCCACCTCTGACCTCGGACTTTCATCGCCGGTACTTCTGTAGAGGAAATAATTTTCTCTAAAACATGGCCACTTCTTAGCCTTTCACGCTTCTCTAATAATTTTTGTGGAAGCCACATCCAGACAGGCTTATACAAAATCACCAATCACTCTAGGCAAGCTTTAACAAGATGAAAGCCCATTTGCAATGCCTTTAGCTCACAGGGCGTGTCTAGGAAGTAAATTAGCTTCATAACTATCTCTTTTACAATGAAATTCAAAAATGAGCCCAAGTGAGTTACATGGACTATTAAGACTCCAACCCACAAACCCGAGATGACCCTCCGACCTCCCTTGTATCCTTGCTCAGGGAGAAAATACCCCCCAGACTGAGCTCGCAGCTAGATGGGCGTTGGGCCTCTAAGTAGTTTAGATCAGGGCTTCTCGGACATCGGAACAGAAGGTTGGGTTAATAGGAACCCTCTAGGAGAGGTCGATTGAAATTTCTCGTCTACCTTGCCGGAGTCCGGGGACACCTCCATAAGTCCTTGGCCACCCTTCCAAAGATGGGACTGTTGGATGCTCATGAAGTGTAGCCAAACATGATGCAGAGAAAACTTCTTCTGCAACTGGGGCTAAGAGTGCCACTCATCTAACGTGCTATCCGGTAGTCGTAGCCCAAGATGCGGCGACAGTCTCTGCCCTCAAAATTCAGGTCTGTTATCTCAAGATCTGCATTCTTCCACTATTGTCAGATGTGGGTCTGGGGACCCACTCGCTAAATTAATCCTTAAGCGTGTCGTGGGCTTGCCCAACCGAACGGGTCGGACCCATACTTTCCTTTTAAGCTCTGAACTCATCTCCATGCACGCTGTATAACGTAATCACTGACAAGTCCGATCACCGAAGAGCGCATTAAACTGAACTTCCTTCTCGCACTATGAAAAACATTTCGGAACCATGCAGGGAAATGGGTCTTGGTCTTAAATATAATCTCGGACAGGTTCTTGGAAATAACCCCGGAACTACTTTCTCGGATAGAAGGGGTGCACATAAACAGAGTTCCTCGGAAAATTTTTCCAAGGTTGCTGAAATTTAAAGACAAGGTTGCCCAGGACAGATCGATGTGACTGAGGAGAACTGATTTATAGTCCATCTCATTTATAAACTGGCTTCACCGGAACTTCAACACATATAGTAGACTCCGGCGGATGATCTTGTCTCCTGGAAATGGAGCCTGAAAGAATATACTGTCGTCATGAAGACGGACGACCCCGGAAAAGCTTGGCCATGAAATCCGGGCAGCTAGGATCTCGATGGGGACCCAAGCGTGATGACCCAGCTCTGAAGACCGAAGACAAGCTTCTAAGGGAACTAGAGCCAAGTTGCACGCGATTCAACTTCCGCCGAACGTTTGAGACCTGCCCATGTACGCTCTCTGCCCCTCAACAAAAATCTGTGGATCAGCTGGAATTATCTTGTTTAGTCCTTCGGCAATTGCATTAGTTCTAGATGTTTGGCATTCTGGCAGCGCTGCCAGACAATCTCCAAGCCTTCAACAGCTGCTCACACGTAACTATCTTTGGGGTCCGGGGTCTCAAAGATATTTCTTTTCCCCAACCTCACCGAGGAGGTCGTCATTTTTGCACGTGTGAGTTTGGGCAGAGACTGCTTGTTCGATCTTGACATGAGGGACCCTCCTTCCTCCGAGACATGGTCTCTTCTCAACCTTTCTAGACTGCCTGCTGAACGCCCTCGGTTCCCCGATTAATCTAAGCCACCAAGAGGCATAACCTGTTTACTAGTATGACTCAACAAGCTCTTTGGTCAAAGAAAATGTACAATTTCTGACAGTTCGTTCCTTGCTACAGTGAAAAGTGCTCAGTCCTATTTGAAATGTCCAGAGTGAAACGTTGCCTCGAGCCCATCTCCTTTCAGTCGCAATAAATGATGTTGTCAGAAGAACATCACCTCCCATAAAAACCAATAAAGCAAGACCCACTCTCCTCCACGATTTTCTTTCAATTTCTCAACCTTATGCTTCCTTAAAAAGTCACTTTCAAGACAAATAAACAAAATACAAAGTGCTTTTTTTTTTTTTTTTTTTTGCAGAGCTAAACATCAATGGCACTCAGTACATAATTCATGCGAATTAAAGAGAGTTTCTCATCCCTTTTCCAGGAAGTTGCTTCTTTCTGCAACGGTTATCGAGAATTTAAGTGCCAATTTCTACATTCAAACCATAATGGAATATAGAAGACTCATCTCCCATCATATGAGGTCGACCGTCGGCTTGATGCTGATGAATTTGTCCTGCACAAGCTTGGATTTGTTGCACTCTCCTTTTCTTGGCAAAGGGTGCTCCAGATCACCCGTCACCATTCTGAGTTTTCGTTTTTTGCAAGAACGACGACGTCGTTCCCACAGACGGCGCCAAATAAAAGTTCAAGTTTTCACGGGACCAAAGGGGGGCATTATGCAAGCTGGAGGGGGAATGATCGATGAGTCAGTCGAGTAGCAAAGATCTCATTAGGTGAATTCTCCACACCTTTATACCAAAGATAGGAGAATTGGGGGGTAAGTGTTAAGGAATATTCCTCCCCACCTTAGAAAACGTCCACGTGGTGCCTTGAGCTTGACAAGGGTAAAATAGGCATCTGGCATATATGAGTATAAAAAGGGAGTATAAAAATTATAAAAAAGGGAATTCATTATTCTCTGAAATCCTCTCTCCTCTTCTTACAAACACTGGACTGACTTGATCGTCGGAGGAGGCTCCGCCGGCCACCAACCGGCGGGTCTTTCCTGTTTTGCAGGTCAGGGCGCGGATGAAGGGACGTCTCTGATGATGCCACGTCACCTCCTCAAAAACATCATCAACAAGATTCTTAGTATTTTTGTTGGGGTATTACGAGATGTTATGCAGTTGCCATGAATACACTCGACGACTTAGTATCTTTGTATTTAATGCTAACAACTTGTGTTGTAAAACTTTTAGACTTTACTTGGTAGCCGGTAGGGCGTAAAATGAACAAAGCTATTTGTAAAGATGTTCGGGCTCGACTCGATTATTAAACAAGCGGTTCGTGAACATAAAACTAGCATCGGTTATTAAATGATACATATTCGTATAAAATTTAGCTCAACTCAGTTAACGTTCGTGAATAAGCTCGTATAATGCTCAACTTGTTTGTTAGCTTGACTCGTATATGTTAATATATAATATATAATATATGATATATAATGTTAATTGTAGAGACAGAAAAGTGGGAAAAAGTCAAAGGCAGATAAACTTAAGTTAGTGCCAACTCATAACTAGGAAATTATTAAGTGAGTGTGAAGCTTGTGTCTAACTAAACTTAATTCATTGGTTCAAGGCCTCAACAGTTCAATTAGTTTCACCACATTTCAAAGATATAGGTAGGTGATATACCTACTCCTTCTACTAAAGATTCCTTCAAGTTAATTATTATCAACATTTGTTGTATTAAAGGTTTCATTCATAAACAAATTTTAAATGCGATTTATATACTTGTTTCCATTCAATGACATTGTGAACATGATTGAAAATTTGTTTATTTCAAGAATAAATTATTCTTTATAAAGAGATATTGTCTTAAGAAGATAAGTTTAACAATTTGTAGGTCGGACTTATTTGTTACACAGGCATAACACAAAGAGTTAATTGTTCAATCTAAAATCTCATAGATCTATTTATCACAAGGTCAAACCACATGGATCGGTTTAACAATTTTTCTTAATTATTAATAATAGACAAACATTTTGAACCGATTATTCCAGGGTTAGGTAGAGTGGAGAACATTTTCAAAATGGATATAATTTTCTTCAAAACTTCAAATTCAGTTCATAAAAATGTCAGGCATTCCTTAGCACGTGAGAAATACGTTATTTTTTAATTAGTATAAATAGTAGAAATGGTTGGCGTACGCAAAGAAAATCCAAACAACATGTGTTATCCCACCCAAAGTCTTTTAATTAGTATAAATAGTAGAATGGAAGAATCATTTGATGAATTAGTTCAATTTTCAGAAATTTAATTATGATACAATTGAAGGGTTTGAGTTCATTTTCCATTGAATTTGTAACGACGACGCGTCGTTCTCACTCTTTATTTTCTAATTTTGGAAATCTACTGAAGTATGGTTCCTTGGATTACAAACATCAAGGGCGATGGCGTAATTTTGCCTGAAAAATCAAAAAAAGAAAAAGCGGTTCGTCATTTTCAAACGACCGCGCGAGCCAAAAAAATGAAAAAACCAACTTGCCGCGCGAGCCAAACGCGTCCAAATTTTGCAAGCTAAAATCAGCGCAACCGTCGATCCGCGAGCCCACGTGAAAGCCGTTCAACGGCTAAAACAATCGCCAACTCACCGATCCGCACAGCAACCCCATGTCCGCAAAGTTACAATCTACCTCAGCCGTCGATTCAGTCTTTCGCACAATAAACAATCCAACGGTCCATCCCAACACACGCCAAGTCATCAATCCGCGTGAAACCCCCTTTGTCCAATACAAGCCCACTTCTCCTCTCTATATAAACGCTTTCCCAACCCCTTACGTCTTCACACAACCATTTACTTAGCGAATCTTATTCCCTTCGACTTTTTCGTTTTACCCACCACACTCAAAGAAATTTCCGATGGCCCCCAAAGGTGAGAAGAAGCCTGCCGAGAAGAAGCCGGCTGAGGAGAAGAAGACCACGGTAGCAGAGAAGGCGCCGGCTGAGAAGAAGCCGAAAGCCGGGAAGAAGCTCCCGAAGGAAGGCGGAGCCGGCGCGACAGACAAGAAGAAGAAGAGGACGAAGAAGAGCGTGGAGACTTACAAGATCTACATCTTCAAGGTGCTTAAGCAGGTGCACCCTGACATCGGGATCTCTAGCAAGGCCATGGGCATTATGAATAGCTTTATCAACGATATCTTTGAGAAGCTAGCCCAGGAGTCCTCCAGGCTCGCTAGGTACAACAAGAAGCCCACGATTACATCCCGGGAGATCCAGACCGCTGTTCGCCTCGTGCTACCCGGTGAGCTCGCCAAGCACGCCGTTTCTGAGGGGACCAAGGCCGTCACCAAGTTCACAAGCTCTTAAAAGGCTTTCTGTCTAGGGTTAGGGTTAGGGTTTAATTTCAGTTTCTTGCACTTTTTTTTGTTTTGGTTTTGTTTGTGAAGAAGATGGATCCGCTCGATCCGGGTTATGTGCATGTTGGAAATGAAATGGAATATTTTTTGTTAAATATTTGTGTTTTGTGCAATTTTAATCTGAATTTGTTGGCTTGGATTGGGTTTTCCCCAATTGATAATTTCTAATTTGTTACCTTATATACCCAAGGTGTTTGAAAGAATGTCGCTTTGATGGTGTTGTGGTGTTCTGGTTACAGAAGAAATTGTGTTGGTCAAATATTCCATGTGAACTGGGTTTTGGTTACGGGTTGAATTCGTGGATAAGAATTTAATTAGTGATGGTGGAAACCTGAATTATTCTGAGCGTTATGGTCTTAAAGTTTGGATGAAATTCCGGTTGTGATGCTGACGCTTCTGATTTCAGAGTTACCCAATTGATAACTTCTACCTTAAATCCCAGAAGTTTGGTGATGTTGTGTTGGGCAAAGCTGAATGAGTCTGTTAGGTAATGCATTTGGGTTCTCTTTGGCCTTTGAATGGGGTTAGGGTTTATGCTCTAGACTTATGGTGTCAGAGTTGGGATGAGAGTGTAGATGTTAATTTGTGTTGGATTTGTGACGGGTTTAGGATCTTGTCTTGAATTTGTGTCGTGTTTTTGGGTTGGGTAAAAAATTATCAGTTCTATGCTGGCGGTTAAGGGTCTCAGGGTTAAGCTTGCGGTTACTCTGTTAAAGATGTTTGGAGGCCAGAAGAGGGTTTATAGCCCATATTACTTGAAAGTGGGAAATTTGAAGAAAAAATAAGTCCGGAAAACGAAGTCGAGGAAGGGGACGAACAAAAACTTATGTATATTAATTACCATCATGTGAAATTGTGTTTTTTTTTTCACTGAAAATGATGCATCATTTGAAATATTAGTCACAAAGTGCTGGGATTTTTGTCAATTATTTACAAATTGGTTTGATCACAAACAACCCACAAACTGGTAGTTCATAGCACGATGGCTCTTAACTGAAACAGTTAAACGAGGCCCTTCTCCTCCCTCCTGGGCTGAGAAACACTGTTATAAATCTTCTACTTTTTCTTCTCACAATTCACAACCGGGAACCTCTATCTACACCCACTTGTGAACCTCATAGACAGCTGCAGTCGAACTCTTGAATTCGTTTTTGGCTCTGTGTCTCCGTCTTCTTCCCATATATATATATGCCCAATCTAACTTCGTTTGCAGCTGCAACATTTTCTTGAATCTACTTCTCACAAGGCTTCAAGTTCCGGAGCTCTTTGAGCAATAAATTTCCCAAATGGAGAGGCTTGAATACGATCAAACTCCTGACAATAAGTTCTTCTTGTGCCGTTCATGCCATAACCACATTGCGTTGGCGAAGTACTCTATTTGCGGGGTACGTAATAACTCTCTCTCACTTCTTCAGGGTTTTCTTGGAAGTGTTATGCATGAAAAGGAAGGTCGACTTCAAAGCATTTGGGTTTCTTTAAGAATTTCATTGCTCTTGGGATGATGTGTTTTGAAGATATATATGACGTGCTTTCTGGTTCATAGTAATATATGCATTCAAGAGCCTCATTCTTGGAATGTTGTGTGTTTTAGTCTTTAGATATATGCATTCAATAGCATCACAGCTTTGAACTAGTGTGTTTGGAGATGCTGCTCTGGGTTCTTCAGTTCCTCAACAATATTGTAATCTAACTTTTAAAATCATATCCTGATCTGTATAGCAGATGTTTTTTTTTTTTTTTTTTTTTTTTTTTGTATAGACAATTTATAAAATTGTTCGATCACCGTTATAGGAAACAATAAATTTAATTAATACTTTGAATAAGATGATTTAGAGAAACTTGAAATATGTGGTAATAAAGATTGGTGTTATAATGCATGCATAAATCATTGGTTTACAAAATATCCTATTTCTTATGATTGTTTTCCATCCATTTTGCAGGCTGTCCACTTGAGCGTCTTTGAGAAAGCGTAAGATATTATTCAAACTTCCTTCAATATTATATGATTCAATCCAATTGATCTTTCTATTCTATTTTGATCCCCAAAGTCCTGTTCATTTATCTTGAAACATATGATGTTCGATCTTTGTAATTGTAATCGAGCCTTGAAGTTCATTGCATTTTCATCTTCCATTTTTATTTATTTTTTTCACTTATTATGCCTTAATTAACACAGTTATGAATTCCTTATTTGAGATGTACGTAGTGTCAACGTGCTGATTGACGGTCCTGCAAATTATAAGAGGATTGGTAATAGCACAGTGGCAGATGTGTTTTGTAGGAAATGCAAGAGGCTCTTGGGCGGGAAATGTGTAAATATCTCTATTTATTTTTCTTTTTGAGATTCTGATTTTTCAACTTAATTAGACAATAAATCAATTCAATTTATTTTTATTGAGGCTTTGATTTTGTTTCTTTTGGTTATATTTATTATGTTTAGTTATATTTTCGTATTTAATAAATTGCCTATATTTAGAATGAATATCCTAGCAATTACTTTCTCTTTCTTTTGACCTATTGTATTTACCATTATAAAAAGATTACTGTTGAATGCATGGAAAATGGGAGTTGAATAATGAATTTTAAATACTAGGGAAATTTCTGAGTTCCTTTTTGCTTTTCAAAGCTAATGAGGACTGCATTATCACACTCCAAAACAACTAATTAATCAACTTTGAGTTTTTCTAAAATTACTCTTAAAGTTCAGTTTCACATAGTAAGTAACATGAAACTTAGAACCCATGAGTGTTTTTATAAACCACCAACTATACATGGGATCGGGGTGTTACAAATTTCTTAACTTGTTAGTGTTAGAGCACTAGCCGCAGATTCCCTTTAACTTTTCATCAATTTAAAGAACTAAATTACTTTTTGCTTACTTATTTAATTGAACTCTATAATAGCTTCTCTTATCATTTTTCTATACCATTTAAATATCCTTTAAATTAAATGGTAGGAGAAAGATAAATGAAAGATAAATCATTTAAATATTGTTTCAAATAAATGTTAAGGGAATAAAAGAGAAAATATAAAGTTTTTTATATTGAAATAATGTTAAGAGAACCACTTTTGCTTCCCTAGATCTAGGTACAACTTTTGGTTCTTTTGATGTTTCCTTTATTTAAGGAATAATAAGAAAATTTGATTCGAGGAGTTTTTTTAGGAGTATTCCGTACATTTAAGAAGTTATTGCTAGTGCTCTTAGAATTGAAGATGCTTTTCACTATATCCCGCTGCATCAAATTCTTTCACTTTGGTGAAGTGGCTACAGAACTACTCTTAACTGAAAGATAATACAGTGCTGAATATAAAAATAGATACAAAGAATTACGTGATTTGGTGTATGACTATGTTCATAGGATAAAGCTCAAAATGCTACATTTTGCTATTATTTTTTTGAGTGATGTTTACAATATAACATACTCCTATTTATAGGAGAATTAGATAATATAAATAGACTTCAACTGTAACTAGGTCTTCAACTGTGATTTTGTGATAGACTTCAACTGTAGATAGGTCACAATCTTCAACTGTAACTTGGATTAGTTCTTGAACTCATGATATACTTTAACACTAGCTGATTAATTATATTCAGGTTGAAGTTGAAAAACCTCTCGGGGCAATCAGAGAAGGACCAATTTTCATTCTTTTGTAAGTTGTCAGCATGGTCATTATGACACTGGTTTGTATGAACAGAAACATTTGACAAATTTGTGGGCACGCAGGAAGGAGCTCCTGTTTTGGAATGGATACGAGGCAGTACTGGCTATAACGACGACAGAACCACCTCGCACAGAGAGTTCAACAAAATCTGTCTGAAATTCATTGAGCATGGATGAAACTACAGCAGCACTGAGTTCTTCTTCTTCTTCTTCTCCTCTTTTTCTTTTTCTGTCTTTCATTTCCCTCCTTTTTTTCATTCTAGTTTGGTGGCTGACTTTGATGCTCACAGTATGTCAGAATTGTTGATGGTGGGTGGTTTTTTCAGCAAATTAAAGTGTGGAATTTCATGAAGTGGTGGTAAAAATTGAATCTTGATAAAGGCTGTTTGAAAACAATAATAATTTTAGATTCTTTCTTTTGTTTTTGTTTTGGGTTTCTGGGTTTTCATTGCTTGTAGTTTTGTTCTTTAAGAACTGTTTTTTTTTTTGGAAAAGAATTTTAAGCCCATTCTCATCAAGATCCTCTCAAGTTATTTGTCGAATTTTAGAAAATTCGGACAGGTAACTGTAAGATACCATTTATGAGACCCACCTACAATAGATAGTTGGGCCCAAAAAAAATGATTTTTTTTACATCTCCCATAAATCATGTATAAAAAATGTACATGTAATATATCTCTGGGCCGAATTCTCTAAAATTCGAGCAAATGACTTGAAATGACCTTCTCAAATTATTTGTGCTTGACAATTTAGTTCAAGGGCACCCCCACATTATTCTCAACGCATATTGATGGCTCAGCTTAAACAAAGGTTCAATCCATAACAAAACCGGCTAACTTAATTACGGTGGGAGAAGTGTTTCACAAAATAAAACCTCACTTCAACATATATTATTTGATGATAGGGCCGTTACCATATTTTGAAATATGGTGGGCATAATAATTAGCACATCTAGAGATCTTCAATACAGTCCAACTGTGAAAGGAGAGGAGCTGCAGCCGATTGATGTCGGCAAGTATAGGGGCCAGGGACGGATTTAGGGAGGCCCGGTATAGGCCAATGCCCCCCCCCCCTTCAATTCCAAAAAAGAAAAGAAAATAGGTAAAATAAAAATTTAACTTATTGGACCTTACCAACAAATTTTTTTAATCTTTAGCTCCTGGACATAAGAACTCCTGGCTCCATCTTTGAATCTCGTAAATTAGACAGCTCTTAGGGTGTGTTTAAATCTTGTATCTCTCTCACTTGTAGTGATTTATCATTCAATATATAAGTGACTGCAAAATAGTCATTGATCAAATTATAATGGTAATTGTGATCACTTTGTACAAAATATTCAAAAGTGTACTCATTCTTCCAACTATCTTCCTATAATCCATTCATAGTTTTCTAGTAATTAAGTAGCAGAATTATTATATATAGATAGTAAACTAGAATATAGGGATCATGCAAACTATAAATTACCCTTCTTTTTATACAAAAGACTCGTCGATCGACTTTCCTAGTTCTGCATTGCATGGTTCACAGATTTCTTAAATAATCTGCCATCTCTGTTCCTGTCTCCTGAGGGAGCAATATTCTGCCTGTGCCAACCCACAAACTGTTAGTTCCCGCCACGCTGGCATTTAACTGAAACAGTTGAATGAGGATTGATAATTAAGCACTGCTATAAATCTTCTTCTTCTTTTTCTTTCTGCTCTTCTCTCTCACAATTCTCAAACGAACTTTCAGAGCAACCATATTTCTCCAAGTATTTAGTACTTCTCATAACGTACACCTCAAGTTTCAGAGCTCTTTCAAATGGGGAGGCTCTTTCTCATTGATTACGATCAAAATCCCGACACTGGGTTCTTCTTGTGCTGTACATGCTATGCCCATATTGCCTTGGCCGGAAACTTAGTTTTCATGGTAACCAATCTCTCTCTCTCTCTCTCTCTCTCTTAGTTTTTCATAGCTAAGAAAGTCTGTTTCTTAATTCTTCTCGGTTTTCTTGGATACTGTTATACACACAAAGAAAAGTGGTTGCAAATATTCAGACTTTAAATTATTCTTAAGTCTATATATTTTGTGAATTTGATTGTTCTTGGGGTGTGCATTCAAAGCATCTCAGTTTCGAACAAGTGTTTGGAAATGGGTTCTTGATAAAATTTGATGCAGCTTCTGTTATCTTGAACTACTTCAACTTCAAAGACTATTTGATAAAAAAATGTAGAATAACTTGGAAAACAGAGTACGTGCATTCTTCGAATAAAAGTTATCTATTCTTTTGTTTATATATATCTAGATTGTCTATTGATCATTCCTCCTTTTCAATGTCAATTCTTTCTCATCGTACGTGGAGTACTGTAAGAATTTGATGTTATATATAATGCATCCATTGAGCAGCTTGTGTTTATATAAAAATCATGAAAAGAAGGAGAGATTCTTTTTACTTACAAGTCAAATCCTTTCAATCGCATTGCATTTTGCAGACTATGCCCCACAATGAAGGCCACTTTGAAAGCGCGTAAGATATAATTCAAACTTCATTTCATGCATATAATCTTCTTCTTCTTCTTCTTCTTCTTCTTTCTTTTTATTTATTTATTTTTATCGATGTAGTGCGAACCTGCTGATTGGTGGTCCGGAACATTATCGGAGGCTTGGTATTAACACAGAGGCAGGTGTGATTTGCAACAATTGCTTGGGGCACTTGGGCTGGAAATATGTAAATCTCTATTTATAATTTTGATCTTTTGAGATTTCTTTCTTACTACATGCACAACCCCTCACTGATTCTTGATGTTCAGGTTGAAGATGAAAAAGAGCCCCTGTTATGCAACGAAGCAAGAATTGTACTTCGTCTGTAAGTTAATTAGTTCTAAGCGTAATAATTACGATGCTATTTATTAGACTGCTATACGACGAAGATGACGTGATAGTGAAAATCAACTCTTAATTTTTATTTTTTACAAGCTCGTATTGATTTTCACTGCTAATCATATATATAGTCTACTAAATAGGATTACTCTTCTATAAAATTAAGATACATTTGAATTTTTGTGGGTTTCTGATCTAAGAATTTGTGAGCAATAAACGACTGACGACCCCGTATTTTGCCTTTAAGATGGATAGTTTTAGCCCTAATTTGATTGAATTAGACACTAGGAATAAGAGAGCAAAGAGTTCATTGGGTTCCCCTGCCTACTCACCATTTGGTTGGATTGGAATTTCCTACCCCCAATCTAAATTGTTGGGCGTTTTTGTGGGTTCCTTCAGTTTTGCTTGGAAGCAATTTTCTTTTGATTGCAGAATGTTGTTTGTAATCTTTGTGTGCTATTATAGCAGCATTGCTTTAAAAGGCCATCTGAAACATTATTAAATGTTTTGGTTTATGATGAGGAGATCTCTTGCAATTTCAATTTCGTTTCTAGATTTGAAATTTTGATAATTAGGTTTTCAGATTTTTTTCTTGTTTCAAATAGGTATATCCGTTAACCTAGCGTCCAATTAATTAAGGATATATTACTTCAAATGTCACGTGATTTTCGTTTGACGCGAACCAATTGTATGTGCCACGAGACATAGTTACTATAAATTACGACTATATCCTAACGAAAAATTAAAAAAGTCAAAATATGTTTAAAAAAAAAAGGAGAGAAAGAAAAAGAGAGAGGTGTCTCTGCCCCTCACTAGATGATGAGGGGTGGCGGCCCCTCTCCTATGCTGGACAACTTCTCCTCATAGACCGTTGGCCACTCCTCTCTCGATCCCTTTGAGAGGCGGCCCCGGCCTCTTCTATGAGGCCACCATTCATGAAAGTATTTCATTCACATAACATCAATCTTGTAAGAGGGTATATAAAACATATGGATATATATATATATATATAGCCTTTTCTTTTCCTTCGTCATATGTTCTACCTTTGTTTTGCTTCTGCAAATGCATATTTTTTATTTTATGTTTTTCCTTTCAAAGGGGAAAGGGATTAAGTCGTTTCTTCTATCCTTGGATTCCACTACAATTAATACATCTGATAATATATATATATATCAAATCATTTCTTTATTTGTCTGAGTTTTCTGGCCAACTCTAATATATACTTGTGTTTTTTGGCGACAGAAATGTCCAGTCATCCCCCCTCTCTATCAAAGATCAGGAAGAGAAGGCAAAAAGATGTGAGTTTGTTCATGGGTTGTTCTTGTCCACCATTCCTGTTGACAATTAATTTAGGAAGAAAGTTCTTAATGTCTGCTTAGTGGTCGTCTTCAAAATTACAACCAAGAGCTCGATCTGCATTTATTTAGTGGATATGCCTATTAAGGTATTAAACAGAGAGTGTGGAATTTACGTTGCATGAGAACTCTTATCCTTAATTATATTTCCATTTTTAATAATAATAATAAAAAATTATATTTCCACAAAATCGGACAATTCTTCCATTTTCAGTGCATGCATTCAATGCTCCCGAATATCCTTGAAAAATTAACCATGGTTTTGGCTAGCTAGCCGCTAGGAATTAGCAATGTCATTGTTGTTTGGTGACTTCAAGTACTCGTTAGAAAAAATCGAAACTATCTCTTTAACAGTTTTTTCTGGTCGTTACTCTATAAACGAGCATCCTAAATTAATGTGACAATAATCTTTTGAAGGGAAGGCATCCCAAGCCTTCTAGTGTAATCTCTTTTTGGACAAAGTATAGTTCGTAAGCTTCCGCCACAAATTGAATGCGGCAAAAAAGATCATGATTCATTTGAATCCTCCCTCGTTTGAAATACATTGAGAGGATATATTGATGGTTCAACAAAATTCTTTGCAAAACAGTTTCCCCTTTTGCGTCCCCTTCGCACCATGAAAAGAAAACCTTTGGCTATGATACTAACCAATGCAGGGTGGATGTGATGGATCATAGAACAAACAATATTATATTAACAACTCTTTCGAAAACCAAGAACAAATCAAGAATTTGATGAAAAATAAATATAAAATCACTCATTAAGTGTTTTTATTTTATTTTATTGAAAATTGATGAAAATTACACAGAACTGGCGGCCTAAGTCGTTCATATTTAGCTTATATAGTAAATAGAGTTGCTACCCTACTGAAACAAGCTATTCAGTCAGTTTGTCGTAATCTTGTCCACACGGGACTACTAACTCATTCGGACGAGTAGCAGCGTAATATTTCTCCTTGCCTAAACTTATTCCATATGGGCTAGCAAACGAGCTTCTTGAATCCCCATGTTTAACGACTTGTTCGGACTTGAACTGATCGCCATTCCGAACAAGCTCCCTGGACCCCTTTCCAGTATCCTCCCAGTAAACTTTGTCTTACGGGTTTTATACTTTGTCCGGCGGATACCAACGTCCTCCGTCGTTTTCTTCATGAAATCAAACGCCAGCTAGTTTACCCAATTAATGTGGAGGAAACGCTTTGCACAAATATGAGATTTACCCAACAGAAATGAATACACAAAATGACCTTACCTTAGTTTCATCTTTATATATATATATATATATGCATGTGCAGTAAAGCAATTTGGTGCACGTACGTTTGGCAATCCACAAACTGTTTAGTTCCCGCCACGGTGGCATTTAACTGAAACAGTTAAATGAGGTGATCATCCTTGTCACCACTCCCCCTCCAGATCGATCGATTGATAAATCTTAGCTTCTTTCTCACGTACAATCCTCAAGCAACATTTCTTGAAGTACTTCTCATAACACCTGAAGTTTCAGAGCTCTTTGAAATGGGGAGGCTCTTTCTTATTCAATACGATCGAACTCCCCACACCAAGTTCTTCTTGTGCCGTACATGCCATACTGATATTGCCTTGGCCGAAAACTTAGCTTTCGTGGTAACAAATCTCTCTCTCTCTCTCTCTCTCTCTCTCTCTCTCTCTCTCCTGTGCGTGTGTGTTGATTTTTTTCTTAATTCTTCTCGGTTTTCTTGGATATTTTTATACATAGAAAGAAAAGTGGTTGCAAATATTCAGACTTCAAATTATATATATATTTATTTTTTTGAGAACTTGATATATTGTTCTTGGGATGTTCTTTGAAGATACGTACGACCTTGTTATTTTTAAGACTATTTGATGCAGTTTCTGTTATCTTGAACTACTTCAACTTCCAAGATTTGATTAATAAAAATAAAAATAAAAATAAAAATGTAGTAATTAGGTGCATTCTTAGAATAAAACTTCTCTATTCTTTTGTTTTTGTCTTTTAAATTCCCCCTTTTCAGTGTCAATTCTTTTCCCATCGTACGTGAACTGTCAAAATTTGATGTTTATATATAATGCATCGATCCATAAATCACTTTTTATAAAAAAAAAAATAAAAAATAAAAAATAAAAAGTAATATTAATAATAATAATAACATATTATTCAATTTCATTTTGCAGACCCTTCTCGAGAGTAAAGGCCACTTTGAAAAAGCGTAAGATATTATTCAAACTTGATTCATTCAATTAATTAATGCATTATTTTTATTTTTTTGACTTGTGTGTTTGAGATCGATGTAGTGTGAACCTGGTGATTGATGGTCCGGAACATTATCGGAGGGTTGGTGTTAACATAGAGGCAGATGCTCTTTGCAACAAATGCTTGGGGCACTTGGGCTTCAAATATGTAAAAATATCTCTATTTAATTTTGATCTTTTTAGATTTCTTTCTGACTACTCAACTCGATCCTCACCGATTCTTAATGTTCAGGTTGAAGATGATCGAGAAGAACCAAGAATTGTACTCCGTATGTAAGTTAATTAATTCTAAAAGTCCTACTTATATATGCTCGATTCTTTAAAGAGAAATGTTATTTATTAGACTGTCGTCATATGATTAAGGTAAAATGAACTTAATTTTAATTTTTCTGATTCAAAAGGTTTATTTTCACATCATTCTAATTATATAAATAACGTTACTTTAATTTCTATCAAATTAAGATACGTACATTTGGCCTGATCCAAGAATTTGTCGTGAGCAGGAATAAGCTCCTGTTGTGGAATGGAGAACAGGAAGTGGCCGAATGGTATGCAAGAATAATTAGTTCATAGTTCATGCAAACATGGATGGGGACCCCATGTTTCTTGTTGTCCACCTTTCTTGATGACAATTTGGGAAGAAAGTTGTTAATGGCTGCTTAGTGATCAAACAGAGTATTAATTGTGGAATTCTGCATTAATCATTTCGCGATTAATATCCTCTACCTAGTATACTTTTTGGAAGTACATTTCATAGTCACCCAGTAAATTGAGAGGTTTATTAATTTGCTTCTTTTTTCTTTTTAAATCTTTGAGATAACTTCACAAATTGGTATCAAATTATACGTCGTTTTAAGATAAGAGTACTGAACTAGCAAACGTTTCAAACTGAGGTATCCACGTTTCGAAACGTCTCACTGAAGGGTATGTACTCCGTTAGGATTTACTGTTAAATCTTGCCAAAATTTTCAAAATACCCTTGTGTTTTTTTTTAAAAAAAATTATAAAATTTTTCAAAGATTCAGGCATGAGTATTTTTGCAAATTCCGTTAAATTTTGACTAATACTTAAATACTAGCATTTTTTTCCTGAAAAAAAGGGTGGGTATTTTGGGTATTTTGTTAGGATTTAACAGTAAATCTTAACGGAATACTCTTAAGGGAGACGTTTGAAAATGTGGATAACCCAATTTGAAACGTTTGCTAATTTGTCGTAATCTCGTCCACATGAGACTACTAACTCATTCGGATGAGTAGCAGCATAATACTTCTCTTCGTCCGAACTTGTTCCATATGGTCTAGCGAACGAGCGTCTCGAATCCTCATGTTTAATGACTTGTTCGGATTTGAACTGATCGTCATTCCAAAGAAGCTCCATGAACCCCTTTCCGCTATCCTCCCAGTAAACTCTTTCCAACGGG
The DNA here is from genome assembly GCA_028654335.1 of Alnus rubra. Lineage (NCBI taxonomy): Eukaryota > Viridiplantae > Streptophyta > Magnoliopsida > Fagales > Betulaceae > Alnus > Alnus rubra. The sequence goes on along the minus strand of JAJPGS010000870.1, from coordinate 2,139,535 downwards.
TTTTATTCGTAGCTCTTCCGGACGCCAACGTCCTCCATCGTTTTCTTCATGATCGAAATCGAACGCCAACTAATTTACCCAATTAATTTGAAGATAGCACTTTGCATGAATATGAGGTTTGCCCAACAAAAATGAATACACGAAATGACCATACCTTAGTTTCTTCTACTTCTTCTTCTTCTTTCTTCTTCTTTTTTTTTTAAAAAAAAAATTGTGTGTATATATGCATGCACGTGCTGTAAAGCAATTTGGTGCACGTAAGTTTGGCAACCCACAAACTGTTTAGTTCCCGCCACGCTGGCATTTAACTGAAACAGTTAAATGAGGTGATCCTTGTAGTTGTGGTCACCACCCCCCCTCCAGATTGATAATCGATCACTGCTATAAATCTTCTTCTCGCAATTCTGAAGCAAAGTTTCTTGAACTACTTCTCATAACGTACACCTCAAGTTTCAGAGCTCTTTGAAATGGGGAGGCTCTTTCTCATTCAATACGATCAAACTCCCCACACCAAGCTCTTCTTGTGCCGTACATGCCATACCCATATTGTCTTGGTCCCAAACTTAGTTTTGGTGGTAACAAATCTCTCTCTCTCTCTCTCTCTCTCTCTCTCTCTCTCCCCTGTGCGTGTGTTGATTTTTTTTCAGTTTTTCATATCAAAGAAAGTCTGTTACCTTAATTCTTCTCGGTTTTCTTGGATACTCTTATACATGCATACAAAGAAAAGTCGTTGCAAATATTCAGATCGACTTCAAATTATTTTTAAGACTATATATATATACATATTTTTTTGAGAATTTGATTGTTCTTGGGATGTTCTTTGAAGATACGTACGACCTTGGTTATTTTTAAGACTATTTGATGCAGTTTCTCTTATCTTCAACTACTTCCAACTTCCAAGATTTGATTAAAATAAAAATGTAGTAATTACGTGCATTCTTAGAATAAAACTTATCTATTCTTTTGTTTTTGTCTATTAATAAATTCCCCCTTTTCAATGTCAATTCTTTTCCCATCGTACGTGGCATGCATGGACTGTCAAAATTTGATGTTTATATATAATATTGCATGCATAAATCACTACTGTTTATATATATATATATAAAAGAAAAAAATAAATTATAATAATAATCTTCGAGAAAAGGAGATATTTTTTTACTACAATCGTTTGCATTTCATTTTGCAGACTAAGCCCGACAATGAAGGCCACTTTGAAGAAGCGTAAGATATAATTCAAACTTCATTAATTCCATGCATTTAATCTTCTTCTTCTTCTTCTTCTTTTTTGACTTGGGTGTTTGGGATCGATGTAGTGTGAACCTGGTGATTGACGGTCCGGAACATTATCGGAGGGTTGGTGTTAACACACAGGCAGATGCGAATTGCAACAAATGCTTGGGGCACTTGGGTTTCAAATATGTAAAAAATCTCTATTTATATTAATTTTCTTTAGAGATTTCTTTCTTTTTGGCAGTTACTGTATAAATAGGATCCTCTTGTACATAGTTTAATACACACAAAAATACAGCATTCAGTCATTCAGATATTCTCTACTTATTTTAACAGTACTGACTATTCAACTCCTCCCTGATTCTTTATGTTCAGGTTGAAGATTTTAATGAGCCCCTGATAAGCAAAGAATTTAGAATTGTACTTCGTATGTAAGTTAATTCTAATTAAATTAAACCACATAATTATGCTCGATTCTTTAAAGATAAATGTTATTAATTTATTAGACTGTCATACAGTGAACATAACGTGACATACAAATTAACGGTACATTAATGAACTCTTAATTTTATTTTATTTTATTTTTACAAGCACTTTCCGATTCAAAATTAGATTTTCACGGTGTAACAACCTAGTAAATAACGTTACTTTTCTATCAAATTAATATACATTTGGTCTGATCCAAGAATTTGTCGTGAGCAGGGATAAGCTCCTGTTTTGGAATGGTGAACAGGTAGTGGCCGATGCAAACATCGACGGCGACCCCCTGTTTGCTATTGTCCACCTTTCTTGATGATAGTTTGGGAAGAAAGTTGTTAATGGCTACTTAGTGCTCAAACAAAGTACTGTGGAATTCTGCATTCATTTCGCCATTAATATCTTCCAGTATATTTTTTTGGAAGTTCATTTTATGGTCACCCACAAAATTGAGAGGTTTATTGTATACGTACGCAGCGAAAAATAAAGAGTTTTAAGATTATATCCGGCCATGTTTGCTCAAGCGAGTTAATAAATCTTTGAAACAAAACCTTACAATAACAATATAATTAATAAAAATGTATCTCTTGACCAATGCTTCCTGAATGTCGTATTGATGGAATACATATATTTTATGACACAACTTCCAAAATAATTGTTAGTTCATGGATATGACCAAAAAACATACCTCCCCACGTACTCGGACAATTTTGAGTAATTCTAAAAGTCCTAGTCTTCTTCCAGTGTCCCAAGCTTTAAAAGTGAAATGGCTTTTAAAATCATAATTTGATCAAAATTCAATAATGATTAATTATAAGCTCAATAATAATTTTAGGGGTAATTACATTTTCCCCACATGAACTACCAAAAAATTCGTGATGCCCCCCATGAACTACCAACTCGACCAAAATAGAGCATTCAACTACCAAAGATAACCATTTTCCCCCATTCCGTCAGTCAAAAAGGTTAAAACAAACGGTCAACGGGTCACGTGACTGTCACACGCCGTTTTACCCTCATTTTCTTCCTCTTTTCCCCCATGAACTACCACCATCTTCCTATTTTCCCCAATGAACTACGATCATCTTCCAACATGCTCCCATGTAAAACGGCACATGACTCATTGACTATTTCTTTTAATCCCTTTGACTGACGGAAGGGAGAAAAATAGTTGTCTTTGGTAGTTGAATGCTCTATTTTGGTCGAGTTGGTAGTTCATGGGGGCATTGCGCATTTTTTGGTAGTTTATGGGGAGAAAAGGTAATTACCCCATAATTTTAAAAGCCACATCATTATTGGAGGGACACGAGATGGACTTCTAGCATTACTCGGTAAGAGTAATTTTAGAAGTCCTTCTAATGTTCTTCCGATGTCCCTCCAAAAATGAGGTAGTTTTTAAAATCATTGTGTGATCAAAATTAAATAATGATCAATCACAAGCCAATGATGATTTTAAAAGCCACATCATTATTGGAGGGACACAAGAAGAAAAATAGAAGGACTTCTAGAATTAAAATCACCATGTCTTCTTTAAGTTTTCTTATGCTCTCTTTGTTTATGTGTAAAATATTTTCTTAAAAGTATTTTCATTATTTTTCGATGTTTGGTGCAAGTGAAAATGATGGTCAATAGAAATCATTTTCAGTTTGACCGAAAAAACTTATTTAATTTTTGAAAAACGAAAAAAACCGTAAATCGTTTTCTGAATTTAAATTCTTCATTCTTGCACGCACTTTCGTGGGAATTCGTCACCGCTAAACATTGGAGTTTGTTGGAGGCCATAAATTTGCGCCGAAGGTTTTCGAATTTTGGGATTTGGACACTGGAATCCGGCGGCTAGTTTTGCCAAATTTCGGAGATAGTGGTCAGAATCTGGCCAGCTTGTGTCGGAATCTTGCCATTTGCAATAGCTAGATTTTGACGAATCTGGCCGAATTTTGCCAATCGGGCATGAAATATGGTTAGTGCTGCCGGATTCTAGCCACAACAGTTGGAATTTCATCATTGATAGTTTTTCAACTTCAGTAATTTTTTCGTACGAGCCAAACACTGAAAATATTTTCAGGAAAATCATTTTTTTTTACGAAAAATAATTTTTTTGAAAATATTTTACGACAAAAAATATTTTACATCAAAACAAACGAAACTTTAAATTGATTTAGTTTTTAAAATTATTATTGAGATTAAAATTTAATAATAATTTATCATGCATTTAGTAATAATTTTAAAAGCAACTGCAATTTTGAAATGAGTAAAAAAGAACATGATTTCTTTTCGTATTTACGAAAGACGAAATTACAAGATACAAGCCACTTCTTTTTTCTTTTCTGCGAAATTGAAAACCTCATATTATCATATACGAAGGGGAAAAAATTATTGTCAAAAAAAAAAAAAAAAAAAAAAAAAAAAAAATGAGTGAGAAGGAAACGGTGTGCCCGTTAAACGCGAAGTAGTCGTTTGCATAATAAACGCCTCCGCGAAGAACACCCATTTGAACTGAGATGGCTAAAAGATTCAACTCGCAGCTATTCGTCAGCGGTACTCTCTCTCTCTCTCTCTCGGGCGTAAATGGGTTTTTGTTTAGAGCGGTGGTTTTTTAATTTATTCTTGCTTTTCTGCCCAGGAATGTCATTTTACACCACAAATGAACAACTGATCGAAGAGGTTGTTTTCGCCATTTGGGGTAGTTACAGAAGGTATGCCTTATTCATCACGCTTAATTTCTGGTTTTAATTCTTATGGGTTGTAAATAATTGATGGGTTTTTTTTTGCTTTGGGATGTGTTTAATTTGCGTCTGTAGCTAGGCTAGTTAAAGACCCAAGAACCGAAAGACCCAAAGGTTTTGGTTTTGTCACATACGAATCAGAGGCTGAGGCTCAGAAGGCTTTGAAGGCCATGAATGGCAGGGTATTCTCTCTCTCTTCCCTGAAAATCTACTGTAGATTCTCTGTTTAATTTACTAAGCAAATTACATCGACGGCGACCCCTTGTTTGCTGTTGTCCACCTTTCTTGATGACAATTTGGGAACAAATTAAAGTTGTTAATGGCTGCTTAGTGCTCAAACAAAGTACGTACTGTGGAATTCTGCATTCATTTCGCCATTAATATCTTCCAGTATATTTTTTGGAAGTTCATTTTATATATAGTCACCCAGTAAATTGAGAGGTTTATTAATTTGCTTGTTTTTTCATTTTATAGTCACACATGATTATATATATAAGTATACGTACACAGTGAAAATAAAAAGTTTTAGGATTATATCCGGCCATATTTGCTCAAGCAAGTTAATAAATTTCTGAAACAAAACCTTAGAATAACGATATAATTAATAAAGAGGTATTTCTTGACCTATGCCTACTGAATGTCGACCGTATTGATGGAATTCATATATTTTATGACAACTTCCAAAACGATTGTTGGTTCGCGGATATTTATGACCAAAAAACATACCTCCCCACATAATCGAACAATTTTGAGTAATTTTAAAAGTCCTTCCAGTATTCTTCCAGTGTCACTTAAAAAATGAGACAGCTTTTAAAATCATGATTTGATCAAAATTCAATAATAATCGATCATAAGCCTAATAATGATTTTAAAAGTCACATCATTATTGAAGGGGCACAAGAAAAAAAAAAAAAAAAAAGGACTTCTAGAATTAAAATCACCTTGTCTTCTTTAAGTTCTCTTATGCTCCATTTGTTTGAGCGTAAAATATTTTATAAAAAATATTTTTATTATTTTTCGATATTTGGTGCAAGTGAAAATAATGGTCAATAGAAATCATTTTTAACTTGACCGAAAAAACTTGTTTAATTTTTGGAAAACAATTTACGGTTTTAAAAACCGAAAATTGTTTTCTGAATTTAAATACTTCATTTTTGCATGCACGTTCCTGGGAATTTGCCACTGCCAAACATTGGAGTTTGCTGACAGCCCGAATTTGAGCCGAAGGTTTTCGGATTTTGGGATTCGGCGACTAGTTTTGTCGGATTCCAAAGACAGTGGTCGGAATCCGGCTAGCTAGTGCCAGAATATTGCCATTTGCGCCGGATTCCAGGTACCGTAGTCGAAATCTTGCAATGGTAGCTGGATTTCGACAAATTTGGCCAGAATTTCACCGATCGGCCACGAAATCTGGTTAATGCTGCCGGATTCCGACCACAACAGTTGGAATTTCGTCACTGATGATTTTTTACATTTGATAACTTTTTCGTATGAGCCAAATACCAAAAATATTTTCAGGAAAAATATTTTAATGATTTTGTTGAAAATATTTTACGACAAAAAATATTTTAAGTCGAAACAAACATAACTTTAAATTTGATTTAGTTTTTAAAATTACTATTAATACCAAAATTTAATTATAATTTTAAAAGCTAACGGCAATTTTGAAATGAGTAAAAAAGAACATGATTTCTTAAATTTGATTTACTTATTAAATCAGACTGGTTTTCCTGGTTTTCATTTCTCCGTTCTTTTTTCTTTTCGGCGAAATTGAAAACCTCATATACGAAGAGGGAAAAATTCTTGTCAAAAATAAAAGAGGGAGAAGAAAACGGTGTGCCCGTTAAACGCTAAGTAGTCGTTTGCATAATAAACGCCTCCGTGAAGAACACCCAGATGGCTAAAAGATTCAACTCGCAGCTATTCGTCAGCAGTACTCTCTCTCTCTCTCTCTCTCTCACGCGTGTAAATGGGTTTTTGTTTAGAGCCGTGGTTTTTTATTCTTGCTTTTCTGCTCAGGAATATCATTTTACACCACAAATGAACAACTGAAGAGGTTGTTTTCGCCATTTGGGGTAGTTACAGAAGGTATGCTTTATTCATCACGCTTTCTGGGGTTTTTTATTTTTCTTTTTTATTGGTTTTAATTCTTATGGGTTGTAAATAATTGATGGGTTTTTTTTGCTTTGGGATTGTTTAATTTGCGTCTGTAGCTAGGCTAGTTAAAGACCCAAGAACCGAAAGACCCAAAGGTTTTGGTTTTGTCACATACGAATCAGAGGCTGAGGCTCAGAAGGCTTTGAAGGCCATGAATGGCAGGGTATTCTCTCTCTCTTCCCTGAAAATCCACTGTAGATTCTCTGTTTAATTTACTAAGCAGATTATATTCAAATTATTATAAAATGTTACATCTATTAGTAAATTGACTGGGGTTTTTACCACAATCCGAAAAAGGGAATTTACTTGAGTTAAAAATTTGTTGATTATCCAACTGGTTTGCTTCAGTAATTAATGGCCTTTATTGTTCATAGTTTAGCGGAAGATGAAGCATATAAAGATCAATGGTCCATAGAAATTCTTAAGTTGAAACACATAGTTAAGTTGCCATCACGAAACACATAGTTAAGAAGTTGAAGTATCTATGTAATGATTTGGCTAAATCGATTGCAGCAATTGTTCTAGTGTAATACCTAAGAATTTCAGTCAAGATTAGCATTTGAGTTAAGATTAGCTATGGAGGGGTTTTTCAATCACTGTAGACTGTTCAATATCTGGATTAAATACCAGAACTTATTCGTATTTGTTTAGAGTTTTAAAGGTTCATATAACGTTGTATTAGTCGTTTTCTCCTACCAGAGTGGACAGTAACTGTGGTACGAGCCCAGGGAAAACATGCATCATTCCACTTTGAGTACATTTTCAATTCATTTAGTTAGTTAAAAAGAGCGACAACTTTATAGTGTTAGGAATTGTTTTTCTCCATACGAAGTATTTGCCCTCATTTTACTTATCAAAAAAAAAGTATTTGCCCTCATTTCTTTCTATCAGTGAATTATCATCATCCAAAATTGTTACTGAGTTGAGTTTACATGCCACAGAAGGGGAAAACAAAATCAAGCTTACCTTGTAAGCCCAACAAATCAACTTAAATTTTATGTTCTTAAAGTTTTGCAGTGACAATAGCTAAATGGAAACCATTAGCAGAAGAAGGTTACCAAGAAACTCAAGAGAGAAAACATATCTGTCAGAACCTACTGGTTTAAGGTAGTGGTTTTTCCATTCTTCTGTTAATAATGGTCATTGGGTAACAGGCTAGAGAGAAGTGGTGAATCAGTTCTTCCTTCACAAGGCTAATTTTTTCTTTTCTTTTTTGGTTTTCATTATAATCTACGGATACATCTCTGATGAAATCCCTGCAGAGGGTGGTGATTGTACGTTTGCTTTCTAGTTATTGATTGTAGAAGGCAAGAGATCATTATGCTTTAGAAAATATAACATTAGTATGCAATAGCTTTTATCCAAAATCTTGAATCATTCTTAACAATGTAATGATGTTGCAATATCATTGCATCATATTTATTCATGTAATAATAGAAGTAAAAATAAAATGAATCTTTAATCTTTTTCAGTTTTGCATGTTACTTTTTTTGTGAGTGTAATCATTGATTGATATGTAACATTCAGAGGTTTGTTTTGCGCTTCTTTTGTTTGTTTGTGTTTGATGGAAACAATCTTTCTATAAAGAACTAAGATCATTACTTCAATCTGTGCGTTGTGATAACTGATAACCCTCTCTCTGTGAAGAAATTTCTGAGTGTGGCATGCTTTAACAGGGATAACATCAGACTAAAACAGCTTTTTCATCTCATATATTTTGTCCAGAATAAAAGAAAAAAAACCCTGTACTTTTGCAGGATATTTTTAGTTTTCTTTCTTGTCAGTCTATATGGCAACAAGTTGGGTCTTCAACCCTCTCCCAGGATATGCTGTCAAAAACTCAAATTGCATTAAGATTGCTGTGTTTTGTGGTTGATTTATAGAGCTAATGTTTTTCAAAGCACCTGCTTGATGCGGACATCTTGTTATTTTATTTATTTATTTATTTGTTTGGGTTGTAATAATGGGCTTCAATTATAGCCTTTATTTGTTTTAGTTATTTAGCCCACTCATAACCCTTCTAGGGTTTAATTAGGGTTGCTATTTGTACTATTTAAACATTGTTTACTGGAGATTAAGGCAATTTTTGAAGCATATTGAATAATTGAGCGTGCGCCACCATGTTTCCTCTCTATTTTCTCTCTTTCAGCTTTCTTCTTTCTTTCTTTCTTAATTCCTGCTTCTTCTTCCTCTTGAATTCTTGCTCTATTTCTCCGATTAATCACTCTACATCACTGCTGCTCCTATTTATTCGACTTTTGTGTTTATACTTTCTTGCAGATAATTGATGGGAGGCTGATTTTTGTTGAAATTGCAAAGACAAGGGGAGTTGAAGGTTCCACTTCTTGATGAGAAGGCTCATTTTAATGTTCCATATAGATTTCTGTATAGAAAATTGCCTTTGGGATTCAGTGTTGGATGACAAATAACATATTGTTTCAAGTAGTTTCTAACCCCGCCCCTAGTCTATAAAAATGACATGCATTCTTTTACATGTGAGAAGCACATTGTTTTTTTTAATTGCAGGGACAAAGTAAGAAGAAATTTTATTAAAAATGCATTTGCTCTTCCAACTTTGCCCTTGCAATTGAAAAAAGCATGTGCTTCTCACATATAAAACAACACGCGACATTTTTATAGACTAGATTGGAGGAGGTTGGAGGAAAACTCTATCCTTACAATAGTGTATGTATGTAGTAGAGCTTAAGTTCAAGTATGCTCATTTCATTATTAATCTTAATGCATTTTATTGATGTTGCTTTCAAAGTACTTGGTAAATGATATTATGAAATCTATCATTTGTTTTGTTGGTATTCCGTTTGTTAATGCTGTTTAGAAGGTGTTTTTTGTTTTTTGTTAGAAAAAAAATTTTATGTGATACAAATGTGAAAGTAATTTTGAGTGTTCTGTGAGTATTTTGTGTTTTGAGTTGTTTGTTAATGTTTTTTTGTTTTGAAAAGAGAAAATAAAAGGAAAAATGAAAAAGCGTTATCAAACAAAGCTGCGAGTCTTTAATGCAATTGGGTGTGCAAAGGATTGAAGAAAGTATACTTCAAATAAAACAAAAAGTTAGAACCATAACATCCAGTAAGGAAACACTACCAAATATTCTGATTCTTATGACTTCCAAAAAGTAAATTGCTGATCTAATAGTTGCTTATGTGGTTCCATCAAGTTAAACTGAGTTCAAGAGGAACAACTTTTCTACACTTGCACGCTTATTTGTAAGTTGAAGGGAGAGATGTTGTTCGGGATTCTGGATGATTTTGGGAGCTTAAGGCAGTAAACCAAGGAAAAAGCAGGGCAAAAATTTCTTGAGTGTAGGTATGGCTGTGAAGAATTCCGGCATTCCAACTATGTTATTCGACTCTCTCTCTCTCTCTCTCTCTCTCTCTCTCTCTCTCATGGTTTCACCATCTCTTTATGTCTTGTTGAAAGTTAGGTTAGGTGTCTTCGTGATAGATCTATAACGAAGATGAAGAGCTTAATCTTCATTAGATCTATTTCGACCCTTTCACCCGACTCAACCTCTGACATTTTGAAGGCGGAGGTCAGGCAAAAATGAACACCGTCTCAAAAAAAAAATCAAATCGGAAGGCATTAAACAATAATAGAAGTGGAAAGCAAAAGGCGAATTTCCAATTCAACCACCTCTTATGCACACCCCCTAATTGAAGGTAAGAAAGTACTTTCCTCCCTTCTATATTGTCGGTTCTTGATTTTGTTTTGGAATCTTTTAAAATGTTGTCGCCTTCAAAAATCATTGGACACAACTTTAATTTTCTTAATCTACCCTTTATTTGTTTGAAAAGTCAATATTTTTTTTAAAAAAAAGATGTGTTTCTTTCAACTCGAAAAGACAACACATTAAATAATGTTCCTTTAATTTTATTTATTTTTTTAATGAAAAAGAACTTCTCGAAGGTAAGACTACTTTGTGTATCCACTACTGTTAAGCAAATCTCAGACCTGTGAAAACACCCCTTCACACGGATAATGTTATACTCCATATCAGGCATTAAATAATGTTCCTTTAATGTTTTGGGCATGTTTGTTCAGGCTAATATTCTCGATAATTACCCATGTAGAGGATATGGTCAAATCAAGGTTAGTATATGAAAACATGTATAAATATCCTCGAAATTCCTACAAGTTTAAACACTTTTTTTCCAATCTTTACTTGATTCAGAGACACCAACTCTTGCTACCTTTCAGACTCTGATTTGCCACCACTCCAATGTCCCTGCTGAAATAAGCAACAAGTTTCCATTCACCACTCTAACAATGAATATAGTAGCAAAAGGGAAGTCCTCAACCCAAAAATATCATATATTACGTTTCTAATATTAAAGCCCCAAAGAAACTTTAAGCTTGCTCAGCTCTTCAGTTGAGAAGATAATTTGGCTACGTCTGGCTTTAGAGAAAAACTAATTCAATAAAGCATCCGATAACATGTGTAAACGGGTGACAGAATTCGACGCTTCAAATTTTACAATCCTCAAAAAATGAAAGAAAAGCATCCCTCTTTCTGTTTTACTTTAAGTATACTGTCTTTAGGAAAGACTGAAAGAGGTTCTTAAGATTTTGTAACACAGGATTCCACAGCATGCAAAACTGAAGGTAATAGCATCCAGTTTCTCATTTCCTGCTAAAACAGATGAAGCCTCAGAGATGTAACTGTGAGATGGTGGGATGATCACAGCTTACGCTGCTTACCTACATATAGATACACACATGAGGTGAAACAAAAGAAATAATATGCTCCCATCTCCTTTCCAGCCACCAATATGAATAATAATAATAAAAAGATTCCCTTAGATCAAACAATATCACCATTTTAACAATTTGCGTGGGTCTGTGAAGAAGAACAAACGATGTCATGAACTGAATGCAGCCCCAGATTTCATCCTTATAGCATCAACTGAATGGCCAGAGAAGTAAGGTCACCTCTTGGAGGTAGGCACATGAACTCTGCCAAATGCAGGCTATACCCTGCTCAGCATTTTACTCATAATGAAACAACATTGAGTTCTTGACTTGCAGATGAGATGGTGAGGATTGGCTTAAGGAATAATGAAAGCTGTTTGATAGAAAGCAACAGTGCACATTTGATACCCTTTGATGCATAAAAAATTACCTGTCCGGCAGGTGAGATTGTTTCAAATTTCATCAAGTAAACTGTCATGGCAAGAAATCTTGGAGGAACAGATTGAAGTACAGAGCCAAAGCACATACAACTTATTAAGACACTAGCAGATATTCAGCAAGACACCAAGCCAATCCCGGATATTCAGCAAGATACACCAGCTCATGAGATAAACTTCACAAGGCAGGATTCTGCCAGCAAAGACATGCATGGCATGGAACCATGCAAAGAAGGAAACGGATGCAGCAATCAAGCCATAACCACGGCAAGCTTCTCTACAAGGCAATCAGCAAACACTTCATAAGGAATGAAAGAAATGTTGCACAATTAATAGCCCACAATCTGTGGGATTGTTTTGTAACGAATCACTCATAACTTGTGTATATATAGAATCCTACACCTACTGTAACATCATCAAGAAAAGACGGCGAAATTCAAACACATATTTATTGTCTCTTTATGGTATCAGAGCCTTTCTAAGACTCAAGTCTCCTTTTTTTCTCGATCCTGCTCAACTATGGCCGCCTCTCCTACCAATTCCACCACTGCCTCACCTGCTGCACCCTCATCCTCCACCATCACGTTCTCTCCAGCCTCCTTCTTCAATAACCTTCCTCACCGTGTTACTACTCAACTCATGCGTGACAATTATCTCACATGGCAATGGCAAATGGTCACCTATCTCAAAGGCCAAAATGCATATGGGTTTGTTGAAGGCACTATCCTTCCACCCCCACAGACCATTCCCAACCCCACCCCATCAGACGATTCTCCTGCAACCATGGCCAACCTAGCCTTCCTCACATGGCTTCAACAAGACCAAATGGTCCTCAGCACCCTCGTGTCCACTATCTCTGAGAGTCTTATCTCTCAGGTCATTGGCTATTCTACCTCAAGTGAAGTCTGGAATGCCCTCGAATGCATGAACTCATCTCAATCTCGGGCCCGGATCATGCAAGTCCATTATCAACTAGCTACACTCAAAATGGGAGGCTCCTCTGTGATTGAATATTTTCAGAAGTTCAAAGCACTTGATACACTAGCTGCTGCCAGCCAACCACTCAATGATTTTGAGTTGGTCTCATTTCTACTTGCTGGCTTGGGATCTGAATTTGATCCGTTTGTCACCTCTGTCACCACCCGAGTAGACCCAATGTCCATTGAAGAGTTATATGCCCACCTCTTGACACATGAAATGCGCCTGGAACACAACTCCACGGCTGCTGAGGCTGTATTTCCATATGCAAATGTGGCTACTGCCCATCCCTTCTCTCCTAAAAATAAGGGACCCTACCAAGGTTCATCTCAATCTAGTGGACCCTCTTGTGGAGGATCGCACAACAAAGGCTACAATTTTCACAACCGGTCTCCTACAACCCGTGGGCGTTTTGGTCGTGGCAGAGGATCTCCATCCTCCCATTCCTCTAATAGCCTTCCTCCACGCCATGTATGCCAAGTCTGCAACAAATCTGGCCATACTGCTCTTACGTGCTATCACAGGTTTGACTACTCTTTTCAACATGAAAATTCACCTAACATGCAGGCCTTCACTACTTTGGCATGCCCACCCACCAGTGATGTCAACTGGTACCCAGACACTGGTGCTACAAACCATGTCACTGCAGACCTAGCAAATCTCAACCTTCATACAGATGGCTACACAGGCACGGATCAGCTGCATGTCGGCAATGGACAAGGACTACCTATTAGCCACACTGGTACATCCAAATAAACTTATCCTCATTCTGTGGGATTGTTTTATAACGAATCACTCATAACTTGTGTATATATAGAATCCTACACCTACTGTAACATCATCAAGAAAATACAGAGAAATTCAAACACATATTTTTTTGTCTCTTTACAACTAAGTCCCAACACCAAATACCTTTATGGCTGAAAGTGAATTAAATAAATTGAACAATCTAACCACATAATACCTTGGGTCCATCTTTTTATCCCCGGTGTGCATAATGCACACGAATATTTCTGCCGTCCAATAACTGAAAAGGATCACAAAACACAACTTTAGCTGATTATAGTATTTTCATTTCAAAATTAGGCACTTAACAGGGTTAAGTTTAAGACAATTAAAAAAAAAAATTATTTCATGGTAAAAAAGTACATTTACCTGACCATCCATTTCTTTTAGAGCAGTGGCGGCTGCAGTTTCTGAAATGAACCGCAAAAACCCATACCCTTTTGATCTCCCACTCATGTGATCACATATAACTTTAACTGCCAAATATGACAGCATAATTCCCTTAAGAAAATATATTGCCATTTAGACCGGAAAACATAATTTTCAACCTTTACGATACACTACATTACCTTCAATTATCTCACCATGCCGTCCAAAAGCTTCCTTTAGAACAGCTTCATTGGTATCATAGGAAAGCCCTACAAGCCAAAACACACATTACACTGAAAAAATTGGCTGCAAAAGAGATACTCTCAGGAAGCTAGGGAACAAAGGCTCCACAAATCCAACTTTAGAGAATCCAATTTTTCCAGAGGTGAATTCTCTGGTACTTAGCAACGGATACACTAATACATGAAGGATGTTGCTCAATACTATTAACAATAAATATGCCAAATTAAACTTTAAGATCAGCTTATGACACTCCAGAAAAGGTGCCAAACCTACTATTACAGATTCAATGCTAAATGTAGATTCAGTAATCCGTATGGGCATGTGAAAGTTCAATAAACAAAGTTTTCCTCTAAATTGGGTCGGAGAAAATTCAAAATACCTTAAATTGACATGTTTTTAGAGTTCTTACAAGTAGACAAGGAATTTTGTAATTGGCCTCTCATAGAGCATCACTTACATCGTATTAATACAAAAATCAATGAACCGATTTACAGTCTATTAAATTAATATATATTCTTAAAGCTCTCACATGCAGATAAGGAATTTTGTAACTGGCCTCTCATAGAGCATCACTTACATCGTATTGACACAAACAAGGAATTCATGCGCTCAAGTCAAGCTTAAGGAATGTTGCTTACCAAGATTAACTTTAAGTAGTGCATAATTCAAATTATGGAAGAAACATACTTGCTTTTGGAAGCGAATATTGATTTCAACTAGTTCTGAAAAGTGAAAAAAGAGGGAAAAAAAAATCTTCTAGAATTCAATTTGTGAGCTAATAACTAATAATGATGCTGAAAATTAACACTTTTTTCAGGAAAAATCGAATAACGATCACATTACATAATTAAAAAATGGTTACCTATTAACGGAAAATTTTGAAAAGACAAATGTTTTATCTTGGCATTCAATCTCGGATATCTCGTACGACAAGAGACTTTACCGGCTGAACTAATTGACACACCCAATAAAAGCCCGTGTTTGGTTGCCGAGAAAACCAGACGTGTGTGATGAGAAATTGTATGAAATGGAAAATCGAAAAGTGAATGTTCGAGAAAATACCTCCAACGAAGAGCTTCGCAGAAAATCGACGGGCCCGCAACCATCTGGACAATGGGAACGCAGGGGAAAGACGAACACCACCATTCAAGCACTGCATTTCTTCTTATCGTGCACCAGTGGGCGCATGATAGACGAACCCTCTGGTGTATAAGATGGTTGAAAACGGCAGTCGTTTTGTTGAGACTGAAAAACCGGTTATGGTAATGAAAATAAGTTCTTGATTTTTATTTTTTATTTATTTTTTATTTTACTAAGCGTCGATCCAATAACTGGCAGAAAACAAGATATTTTTGCCCATCAATAAGCACTCGACACGTCAATTTAGAATATCAAAGCACTATAGGGTGAAAACACTCAATTACACTACACTGAAGCTACCCAGGACCCTATCCCCATTCCCCATCACCACCTCCCCAACCCAACCCGCCGCCACAACTGCAGTCGCCACCAATGAGCCGGCCGGCGGAGTCGAAGTCGGAGTCAACCTGGGCCGACGGTGAGTGACAGCCTAGACAGAAGGGTTGGCCAAAAGGCCACCCCCAGACCCCGGGGGTGGCCGCCCCATGGACCGGGGGTAGCCCGCAGCAACACCCCAGTGGCCAGGGGTGGCCACGCGGCCACCCCCGAGGTGCAAGACCTGCCGAATGTGGGCGAAGGTGTTCCGGAGCAAGGACTCTTAACAAGTCTAAAAGGTTTTCACGAGAAATGGATGGGGCATTTGTTAGGATCCAGTGTTTCAGCAACATTTAAATTTTGAGTTTTTTTGTTCTTAGATGATGTGTCTATTTTTTATTGGTGGGCAGAAAAGCCTTATTTTATGCCATGACCTGATCGAAGTTATACTCAAATAAAAAAGGAGGTGACTGGCAAACAAGGATCTAAGTATTGAAACAATAATTACAAGAACTCAAGAGACAAGGTTATTAGAGTTACAAACACTCAAAAGACAAAAGTTACAAAATGATAAATTAGATTTATTGTTGTTAATATAAAAATATAAAAGATTTGTAACATTTAAACTATTTTTTTATAAAGAGGGTTTTGTATACAATCAAATATATAAAGGAAAGATATAGTCAAGAAAAGACTTTCAAATGTGAACATAGGTCATAGACCAAACTACTTTAATTTTATGTGTCTTTCTTTGTTCTTATCTCTTTCTTAATTATGTAATCTTAAACTAAGAGTATTCATAATAGCCTCACCAAATTTTACTCATCAAAGTAGTTAAAAACCATTTTTCTCTATTCTAATAAACCACTTTTTTAAAATTCTCTCAACAGTCTCATCATTTTAACTATTCACTATTACTATTACATTTAAAAAAAAAAATTCAAATTTCTTTATTCTTTCTCTATTTAATCTTTTATACAACAAGCTACCATACACATTCATCGTGAAATTAGATCATTACTAAAAAATTCACAAAAGTTTTCATTTACTTCTCAACCAAATTCAAGAAAGAAACACAAAGTTTATATCAGAAACAAAAAATCTTTAATGTCCATAAAATAAAGACATCATCGTATGAGAGAGATGGAAGATAGGAGAAAAAAATGAGAGAAAATGAAAAAAATATGCTGATTATGTGAGAAAGAAATAAGAAATAAAATTGGTAAGTAAGTTGGTGAATAAATATTACTCATCAAAATTGATAAGTATTTTCACTTACCAAAACTTTTTAGTTAAAGTAATAAGACAACTGGAAGTGATTTTTTAATATTTTTATCAAATTAGCTTACCAAAATAATTTAAAAACTATTTTGATAAGACTACTAAGAATGCTCTAAAAATCTAATTATCAAAATTAAATTGGCAATTTGACAAATAAACCTATTTGAAACCAAATCAGAACATTTTTTTTCAAACCAAAAACAAAAACCTCTCCCCAAAACACATTAACAAACAAATCAATTTATCCATCATCAAATAAATCTTCAATCAACTCAAATTCCCTTCAACAAATTTCCAGCTAATTCTTTGTAACACACAGGTACCAACTCACAAAGCCATAACAAAGCATATATCTACTTCTGAAAGTCCACAACAAAAGTTTGGATGCCAAAAACCATAAAGAAAGGGACAGAATCATCCAAAAAAGAACATGAGAGATCAAAGCAAGTGGAAGAAGGATTACTTTAGAAAAGGAAAAGATGTTCTTTGCTTTAACTTGCAGTCGAATTGGCATTTGCACACCACTTGAAAGAATATATACAACAGAAAGCAAACTACATCTTCACTGTTTGATGAAGCGTCCGCACAACCAAACACCCCAAAATTCAAACTAACAACCAGCAACATAGCCATCATTAACAATGATTGAAAGCAGGATGAATCACCCAATGCAACAAAATCAAACAAGAAAAAAGATCTACTGCTATTAATCACTAGATCAAAGTAATGAAACAAGCGGTTTCATTCATTAATTTCCAAGAAAATTCTAACAAATAGGTCACAAGATCTATCAAATTCTTCAATTCTCCACTACACAGAACAAAAAGCATGATCCATCCTACACCCAGATTACATACAAATGAAAAAAGAAGAAACTTGATTGGCTAGAGAAAGCTAAGCCTTCTTTGGAGACTTGGTGGCCCTGGATGGAGACTTGGGCTCTTTGGCAGCCTTGTCCGCTGTCTTCTTGGGCAAGAGAATGGGGTTGATGTTGGGAAGGACACCGCCATGAGCAATGGTAACACCTGAAAGTAACTTCCCAAGCTCTTCATCGTTCCTCACAGCGAGCAGAACATGCCTTGGAATGATCCTGTTCTTCTTGTTGTCACGAGCTGCATTTCCAGCCAATTCCAGCACCTTCACAACACATTTATGCACAATTACTTTACAATCAAGAACGAAAAACAGAGGCTGAAATTCAAACAGTACAGAACAGAATACTATCAAAAGAATAGAAACACGCCATCTCACTTTGCAATCAAACACAAATACTAAAAACTCCACATTTAGTAGCCATTTAAATTAGTTTCAGAAATTTATGGAAGGTCAACCCCACATGGAAAAAAGCAAAACCTACAAAAATATCCAAATTTCTCTCGAAAAAATTACCAAATGAAACAAATGGTTCCCCCAAGAAAAATCAGCTACTATTAATGCAATGTATACATTTTATGTCCTACATTTCCAGGGAAGCAAACATACATCTACGGCAACAAACACAAACTTCAACTACCAAACTATAACACAGACCCACGAATTTACGCACCAATTAAGCAGAATCACAGATCTGAGAGCTACAGCAAGTAAAAGCTAAAAACAAAGTTTAACCATAGAGACAGAGAGGAGAGAGAGAGAGAGAGAGAGAGAGAGAGAGAGAGAGAGAGAGAGAGAGAGGGCGTAGTCTTACTTCAGCAGCTAGGTACTCGAGCACGGCGGCCAAGTAAACAGGAGCA
The DNA here is from genome assembly GCA_028654335.1 of Alnus rubra. Lineage (NCBI taxonomy): Eukaryota > Viridiplantae > Streptophyta > Magnoliopsida > Fagales > Betulaceae > Alnus > Alnus rubra. The sequence goes on along the minus strand of JAJPGS010000870.1, from coordinate 2,120,956 downwards.
CCGGTCCCAACACGCTTCGAGTACCTCCCTTGCTTCAGGTACCGGCCTATCCTCCCCACTGGAAACTGCAAACCGGCCTTTACCGACCGAGTAACCGGCTTCTTCTTCGGCCCCCACCACCTCTTCTTCCTCCGGCACCTTTCTTCTCCATCAAAACACTAACAATCCCACACCGTTAGAGACTGCCCTCGCAGCTGGACCGGAAAAACAACCGAAATGAATGAATGAATAATTTTCGTTTTAGGGCAAAATGAGAGAATTGGGGGAAGATGGTTGCGTGGGATGCGCTGGGTTGCTCATATAAATATATAGATGGGTGCCATGTGCGAACCATGTGGGCGTGGTTCGTGAGGATATGGGAGTGATGGGGTGGTGGCCGTACGATTGGGACCTTATGGACGGCTGTGAGGGGCTGGGGGAGCTCCAGCCTCGATCCGTGTCTATTGAAATAGACCAATGGGGAGCGAGTTTGGAATTTTGGGAATTTTTTTTTTTTCTGCAGTGTAGATGCCACGTAGCATCCGCCAAAAAACATTTCCCAATTTCCCCCTTTAATTTTCACCCATCCTCTCCATATTCTTCTTTTCCGTTTTCTTTCCATCAAAAATAAACAATTCAATTAATGAGTTTTACGTGTAAAATGTTTTTTATTAGAAAATTATTTTAGTTAAAATTAATTTTTAGGAAAATAATTTCAGCTAAAAATATTTTTTTGGCATTTAACTTGTACGAAAAATCAACAAATATTTCTTATATTTTTCACTCAATCCTATTAATTTATAAATATTAACTTTTATTTGCATGCAAATGAAAATATTAATATAAAACAATTAAAAAAATCAAAAAGTTGGTTGAGACTATCACGTCAACATTGTAGGATAATTTTGAAATAAAAATGTAGGGCTCGTTTGGCAATGCTTTTTAGGGTGTCTTTTTTTTTTCTTTTTTCTTTTTTCTTTTTAGCAAAAAAGCAAAACATTAAAGACAACTCAAAACACACACACAAAAAAAAAAAATCATATTACTTTCACATTTATGTCACGTCAAAACAAAAAAAAAAAAGCAAAAAATACTTTCTAAAAAGCATCGTCAAACGAACCTGTAAATTTTAGCATTACTCTTTCATATAATCTGTGAAACTACGAAAAATAGAGATAGACAACAAAGATGAGCTGCAAATGAAAAGAGTGAAAATAAAAAGCTTTATGGGTATGATTAGGATTTAGTGCAATTGTCTGTCCAAATTGCTAACAGTTGAGCCTCGTAAGGAGAGCCATGGCCTCCATTAGTTTTCAAAAAAAAATTTATTTTATTTTATTAAGTTAAATATATATATATATATATATATATATATATATATATATATATATAAGCTTAAAAATTAAGTTTGGCTCCTATCAAAATTAAATTTGCCCCCACGTTCATATTTTGGTTCATTCAAATAAGAAATTCTCGTTCTGTTCTTTCTCAAAATGACCCTCTCACAATTGTTTGCTCAGAGTGTGAAAGAGTAGCAAAAAATAGTTAATGCATATGAGAAGCATAAATTATTTATGTTTCTTAAAGGTTTTTTTTTTTTTTTTTTTGTCAACTTAAAAAATATTTTCAAGTTGACTAATATTTTCTTAATCTGTTGTGGTGGCTGTAACAACCCATCTCATACATCAAGGATGGCCACATGACAACTCTAATTTTATTTTATTTTTAATAATAAGTTAACTCCTACCATGCAAAAGTTAAGCACATGTCTTGTTGAAATAATCCTAAAATAAAGTTTTGAAAGTTTTATAAAAATTGTTTTGAATTTTTTGTTATTGTATTTGAGAAAAATATTTTTTTCAAACTGAAAACAAAAAAGACCAGCAGAAAACGTTAGCAACTACAGCCTAGAATTAACTTTTTTACATTTTGAAAATGTCATAATGAGTATTTTTTGCTTTTTTGTCTCAACTCTCAAGGGAAATCAAAGTACACCATGTTGAAAATCCTCTCCCTTTTAGCTATCTTCTCTTTCCTGAAGACAACTCAAAATCTTCTCAGGGCTGCCGAGGAAGAGGAAGTGGAAGTTAAACCCACTCCCTCCCCTCTTCCCCCTTTCTCCTCTAGTCTCATTTTCCTCTTCCCCCTCCTTTTCCCGTCTATTCGAAGGTCCTATCCACCTCTTTAGATGCCTTATCCATTGCTTTTTGTGATACATCTCGGTTCAACATCACCGATGGCTTCTCCTCCATCGAAAATGCTATGGTATTAGCCTCCTCTTGTCGTTCTCAGTCCCGGATCCACCCCATTCTTGAAGTTTTTGTATTTGATTTTTTCACAATCATATATGTCCACTTCAAGAAGCTCCATTGCCACACGTGCCATTCTACCGTGATATGGGCTCTCTCTACTTTACTTCGCCATTTGCCGCTTCTCCGTCTAGCTAACACGCGCCTACACGTGGACAGCTCTTCGCCACGTGTGGTGACTTCCACCGCTGATACCGGTCTCCCGTAGTGGTCCACTTCTTCTCTGCAACCTCCACCTTGCCAATCGTCAATGTTACTGTTTCAGGATTTTATTTGCTGTTTTTTTTTATTATTATTATTTTTCTTGTATTTTTCTATTATTATTATTATTATTATTTTGCTAGTTTTTTATGCTGGCCTTTTTATGTTGGTTATGGTTTTTGTTATGTTTACGGAACTTTGCTCTCTTTAAGCACGTTATTTGGTGTAATATGTTTTTTTTTTTTATATGTCCACACAAAAAGAGGGAGGGGGAATTTGAACTTGTGACCTCAGCTTCATAAGGAGTGGTCTCTAGCCGATTAAGTTACTACCACTTGGAAACTATTTGGTGGCACTAGTAGCAGATGCCCTACAAGTAGTTCTATTCTCTAAAATAGGAAAAATTTGAAAAAAAATCACTAAAAATCATTCCACAACAGATACCCTATTTTAGAGGGTCAATTGGGAAGCACTGTAGCTTCCCAACATGTTATTTTAATAAATAAAAAAATCTCTCTCTCTCCTCTCTCCTCTCTCCTCTATCCTTCACGCGTCCTTTTCAGTTTTCACCATCCTCCTTTCTTTCCATTCTCCTTCCTTTCCCAACCAGAACTAGCCCCAATTCTGCACGGAACAGCACTCAACAGCCCCAACTCACTAGCATCAAGCACTCAACAGCCCCATCCCTCCATCAACAACCCTAGCCCTCTATCAACAACCAGAAAAGAAACGCTCATAAACCAAATCGACGTGGGTGAGATTGGGGAAGCGGAAAAGCAAGCGTGGTGGAATGTCACGTCCTCGCCTTCGTCCTCGCCACGGTTCCGCTACAGGCAGAGAAAGACTAGTGGTGGCAGAGCGTGGTGAAGAGGATGGTGGTCGTGTTCGTTCCTCACTGATGGCATCTCCATCAACTTCAACGCCCAGTTCCTCGACGACGACGAAACCCCTGATTTGGCAGAAGATGCTTCAACCGTTCAACGAAGATGATGGAGAGGTAGAGGGCGGCGTCGGTAGGGAAAGGAGAATGAGAAAAAGGAAAAAGGAGGAGGAGAAATAATGATGAGCCGATGCTTTTGGAAAGTTAAAAAGAAAAAAGAAAAAAAAAAGATAAAAAAAAAATGTTATTTTAATATATAAGGAAAAATAAAGGGAAGCTATTGTGGGGTGTTTTTGTATTAGGAGAAAAAAAAATGGTTTGATTCCCTAAATTTTTCCTAAATTAGGGAAAATGGTTGGGAGAATGCTGCTAGTGCTCGAGCATTACTAGCAGCTTCCCTACAATGGATCTGTTCCCTAAATTTTAGGAAAAATTTTTAAAAAGTCAAAAAAATCATCCCACAGCAGCTTCTCTACAATTATCTGTTCCCTAGGAAGTGAACAGTGCTTCCCAATGCATTGGGAAGCACTGTTCACATCCCATTCAATTGTTTATTCTAAAAATATAATCGCTCTCTTACTTTATCTCTTTCTTTTATTACTTTTAATTAAAGTAAAAGTAACAAAATAATATTTTAATGATGTAGGGAAAAATGAAGGGAAGCTGCTGTGGGGTGTTTTTTGATAGGGAAGCAAAAAATAGTTTTATTCCCTACATTTAGGAAAAATGAAGGGGAAGAGAAGGGAAGCTGCTAGGAATGCTCTAATATGTTACTTTGATGGGTTGAGTCATTTATTTGACACATTAAAGCATTCACAACAGCTTCCCTATAAGGGGTCTGTTCCCTAAATTTTAGGAAATTTTTTTAAAAAGTCACTCACAACAATTTCCCTATATTTTTTTGTTTCATATGAAGTGAACAGTGCTTCCCAGAATCCCAATGCATTCGGAAGCACTGTTTACTTCCCATTGCTTTGTTTATTAAAAAGATCCGTTCTTTCTCCACTGTATCTTCAACCTCCCCTCTGGTTCTCCGTCTCTCCCCTGTGGTTCTCTCTCTCTCTCTCTCTCTCTCTCCACATTATCTTCTTTTTCCTTTTTCCTTTTTCCTTTTTCTCTCTTTTTTCTACTTCAAATCAAACAAGCAAACCTTCCCCTTTGGATCGAACCTTCCCTGCCTCAAGATCAGACCAGATCTTTCCCCAATTGCCACCGAGCACGTCACCACCGTAGAGTGGTCGGCGTTCGACGATATTCAGGTGGTGGGTTTGCATCTGTGTTCGACGGCTGGGTTTGGTGTTCATTGGTTGGGTTTGCATCTAGGGGGAGTCCTTGATTGGTCCGATCCTAACGCGCCTCGAAGACTCTGTGTGGAGAGAACGCCAACAAAAAGGAGGCATCTTGGGGAGTCCTCGCTTGGTCCGATCAGTAGAGAACGCACACGATGACTCTGTGTGGCGTCGACGTGGGGCTCTAGAGCTCCGACCAGCTGGTCCTGGAGCGTACAAAACAAAGGCCACTGCCTGGGAGTGGCGTCGGTGGAGGCTCACCTGTCGGGGCTAGCCTCGGCTTCTCTCAACAGCTTCGTTCGGGTCTTCGACGTCGACACCAACGCCACTCTCGAAGCTCCACTCTTTGAAGACTGGCAACTGCGCTTCAATCCCCATGTGGGGTCTGGTTCAAAAGGGATGGTACCTGCTGGAAAGTGAGAGAGAAAAAACGAAATGAAAAAAAAAAAAATGGAAAAGTAAAAATTAATGTTTTATTGATATATGAAATAGTAAAGGGAAGTGAGGATTTTTTTTATTAGGAAGTAAAAAGTGTTTTTGTTCCCAATACATAGGGAAAATGATTGAAAAAGAAAAAGAAGCTGCTAGGAATGCTCTTACTGCTTTTATGAAGACTTTGTCGCATTTGTTTTTTCTTTTATTGTAATTTCCATTTTCCCTCTCTTCACTTTTGAATAAAAAAGAAAAGAAAAGTGGGAGCGACTCCCTCCCATTTATTATCGTTGTTTTAAATAGATTTAAAACATGTGAATACATTAATTAAAGGTAAGGGTATAGATCACACAATATCAATGCAGGGAGATATGTAGGGAAACAAAGTTACACAACAAAATAATGATTTTTCTTTTAAGACGTTGATTCCCTCAAGAATATTAGAAGAAAAGTATTATCAAATGGGTTGATCTCTCTATAGAATACCATGATTCAAATTATTCAATACATCAATAGCATTGTTGATTCCTAAGAGTACGAAAAATTGAAAAATATAGGAGAAACTTTCTCTGAAAATATTATGAACAATCAATCATATATATATTTGACAAAAATTCTGATTTTATTGAATTCATAAAAATAGAGCACGTTGCTTAAACGGTTAAACATAACCATGTCATAGATATAATTAAGGATTTTTTACTAATTTTTTTCAAGTGCTATATAAAAGAATAAATTACAAAAATATTTTACGTCAAAATTCACATTTTCTTATGATGAGGAGAAAAGGGAATTCCTTAGGGCACCCCCAATGGATAAGCTATTTGCAATTTTAAGCTAAAATAGCTAAGCAAAAGGTTAAAAACACATTCCATCGAATTATGTAAACAAAGGCTATAATAGATTTTCTTTAGTTTCGTGAATAGTACAACGCTACATGTAGCATTGCATTGTTCACATATCTGTATGTGAAAATGACGAGCAAATGGGTTTCAAGAAGCTTCTGAAATCCAAACCTCTCCAATTATGGAAACGACCACCACTACCAACACTCTCTCCAATCCCAAACCCCTCTCTCCTAGCACCATTGCCAAACCCTCCCACTGTGCTCCCCACTCTCACTCTCTCCGACCACACGCCCACCTCCTCCGCTTCCTCAAGGACCATCTCACACCACCCATCAGGCCATCACCCCCACCCACCTCATCCACTCCCTCAAGTCCAAGCTCTGCCACCACCCTTCAATCACCCACTACGACTTCCACATCTTCAACCGGGCCTCCACCATCGACTCCTTCTACCACGACCACTCCACGTTCGAATGGATGGCACGCACGCTCGCCGTCACCGACCACTTTAACGACCTCGGTTCCCTCCTCCACTTCATGGCCTCCAACCCCTGCCCTTGCTCCGACGATATCTTCTCGTGCTCTTTCACCGAACCCATCTTTAGATTTTCAATAAATGTGTATTGTAGAGTTGGGAGATTGGATGAGGCTGTAGTTGCATTTGAAACTATGAGAAAATGATCGGGAGGCCTAGTGTAATGATGTATAATATTTTGATTCATGGGTTTGTGAAATGTGAGCAGCATGAGAATTCTCATGCATTGAAGGTGTATGATGAAATGATTAAGAGTAGGGTTAAGCCGGATATGTATACGTTTAATATAAAGTTAAGAATAAAGAAAACATATCTAGATAATATAGAGTTAATAATAGATAAACAGATGTATAATGTTTTTTAAAACTCATTAGCTAAACTAGATAAAGTAAATTTTAATTAGCTATTTTAGATCGAGATATACATAAATCATTGAGAGTGCTCTTAATTCTTATTTCATCTAAGTTAACACTTCTTTTTACACTTTTAGGGAGAGGCCCAAAAGACATGGGCCAGGAAAACAGGTGGCAAATGGCATGGAGTAGAACGGAGTAGAAGGAATAGGTCCACTGGGCCAAAGCCCAGCTGTCATCCATAGTTCCATACGATGCGAAGACAGACCGAGAAAGCAACGTCACTGCAGGGCACAACCGTCATTCCAGTTTCATCAGACGCGTCGCTCCGTCATTGGACAGACCTACTTTCTGCCTGTTGTCACGCATGATCACCATCATTGATATTTAGAGGGGAGTGGAGCCACCGAATACCAAGGTGTACTCTGAACTGTTCAGAAAGAGAAGAGAAAAGAAAGTGAAAGTCTTTCATCGCGTGAGAGTCTCATATAGTCCAATCTCTCTCTCTCTCTCTCTCTCTCTCTCTTTCTTTCTACCCACGCAGATATTCATCCCCATTTTTCTTTTGGACTAGATTTTCGGAACCCATTTCTTCTGTCTTAAGAGCCCTCGATCCTTAGCCATGGTAAGTCTCTTTAAACTATTCTTTTTTTTCCTCTGTTTTTGTGTTTGATCTGCGATGTTTAACTGAACGTTGATTTGCTTATTTTGGGCTCCACTATCATGGATCTGATGTGGGTTTTCTTTTGATATTTGAATTTTTCTGTCGATTATGATATGTGAAGTTGTTGGGTACTTTTGACTACTGGGTTTGATGAAGCGAGTGTATGATGTATGTTAGGAAAAGAATCTATTTTTTCACATTTGGGTTGTTGGTTTAGTGGATCTTTTGGTTGATCCTGCCGCTTTGATTTATTCGTGGGTTGGACTTCCTTAAATTGTGGTATCATTATCCCCGAAAAAAGGTGCTATTATTGTTTGTTGAAATGTTTTGATTTTGTAAAGAATGGACGAATATGTGAAGGTTGTGCACTAGTTAGATCATCTTCGTCGCGCATGCTTTTGTGGTTGCGAATTTTTTTATTTATTTTTTGGATGAATTTGTGGGTGCGATTTAGTTTACTCGTGTAGCATTACTCGTGTATCTATCTCTTGATTTACAATTGGCTTTTGGTTGACTGCGTTTTTTGGCATTTGGGGTGGGGGGGTTATGGATTGACTGTTATATCTTGTTGATATGAATCCTGATGGGGTCGGTAATTTTGGCATGTCTTATGTAAAAGAACCGTTTACTATTTTTAGTGGTATTTTGTGAATTTTTGTATATGGTTTCTGTTTCATGTAGAAAGTTGTAAGCGTTGTAATTCCAAGATCGCTTTTGATTGTTAACAACACCATCGTTCCTCTATTATTAGAATTGTAGGACTGTTTTAGTTGTACGCTGACATTTGTGCATGTGGTTTGTTCTACCCCTTGGGACTTGCCCATTAAGCCTCCAATTTTATTTTATTTTTTGAGGGGGGGTTAAAATTCAGAAATTTGGGCAAATGCTTTTTCCGAGTGCTTTTCTTTGCACTCACCTTTTGACACTATTGTTTGGAGTCATGACCACCTGATGCAGCCATGGGATGAGAGTCAATTGGCTGTCTTTAGAATGTACTTTAAAATGTATTTCAGTTTTGACAACTTAGAATTTTCATATGTAGCACCAACATGTGAATTCCAATTAAAGGCATGTGTGCCTAGAGTGTTCTTCTCTCTCTTTTGGCTCACTGTTACTGTTCACACGGCCCTTCAACAGTAGCAGGCCCCTAACTTTATCCAACATAGTTTGTATTGTTGATTGATTGTTAGCTGCTGTAAGTTTTTCTACCTCAGCCACTGTCTCATTTTTGGAACAAAATGATATGCTTAGCCTCCAAGTCTCTGACTTTTGACATGATCACTGTTGGCAATCTGAATTTACATTGAGAAAATTTAGTGGCCTCCTGCTCATCTAGAGACTCAATGGTTAGTTTGCACATGTGGTTAAAGTTTAATATTCATTCCCATGGCTCAATATGTTTGGTTTCGCTTTAAGGTATTATGAAATTTTTCATCAGTATATTTGTAGTGGTAAAACTCTCTGGAGACCAGGGATTTTGACAGATTTGATCTAGCATTGGGAACTTGAATATGTTCATTTCGAAAAGAACTTGGTTAAGTCAATCCAGTTCAACCAGACTACAGCATTAATATGATTTGCTTCATTTCTCATCTCTCTACGATTTGGAAGTGGTAGATGTGGAAGAGTGCTAAGTTTGGTTTAGCGTTAACTATTGAGGGAAGACAAGATATTTGGAATGAACAACCCAATTCTAAACCCAAAAAAAAGACAAAAACCCATGTGCAAGATTTCAGATTATCAGAAAGGCCTAGCTTCAAATGTTATGCATTCCAGTACATGCCTATATTACAAAACATATAGAAGAGCCTTTTGGAAATGTTGATCTATGATTGCTCCTGTTGTATGGTTACTTTCAATTTAGTATTTTATTTTAATGTACATTTTATTTTCATTCTATGTACAGGCTAATGCAGCGTCAGGTATGGCTGTGCATGATGATTGCAAGCTGAAGTTTCTGGAGTTGAAGGCAAAAAGAACATACCGCTTCATTGTATTTAAGATCGAGGAGAAGCAAAAGCAGGTACTGGTGGAAAAAGTTGGTGAGCCAGTTCAAAGCTACGAAGATTTCGCTGCAAGCCTTCCAGCTGATGAGTGTCGATATGCTGTGTATGATTTTGACTTTGTGACTGAAGAGAACTGCCAAAAGAGCAGGATTTTCTTTATTGCATGGTAATATTTTATGGTACAAGTTCGTTGTTTGGTTCCCCATTTCGTTTTTTTTTTTTTTTTAATTTAAACCTATCCCTCTTAAATCATTGCTGTTCTGTGCATGTTTACTGTTTACTTAGGTGTCCTGACACAGCAAGGGTGAGGAGCAAGATGATCTATGCAAGCTCCAAGGACAGGTTCAAGAGAGAACTGGATGGAATTCAAATAGAGCTGCAGGCGACTGATCCAACTGAGATGGGTCTTGATGTTTTCAAAAGCCGTGTCAACTGAGATATCTCCCAGTCTTGCACGGCGATTTGGCTATGCTCTCAGTTTTACTCTTTAAGTGAAATGTTAATAGTTTGTGGGGCTGTGCATGCACCTGACTGAGTTATGATATTGGTTTGTTGTTCAAGTTTTACCTTCAAGTTTGTCCTAAAACAAAATTTCAGTGATTCCAATTAATATCTTATGATTTGTTGTGTGGAACTGAAGCAATGAGTGTCTCCTTGTAGTTGTTATGTCTACAAGCTAAAGGTGTATATCATCTGGGAATAGAAAAGCACTTCTGGTTTGTTTTTTAGACTCTGAAGTGGATCTTCTACCCTTCTAGCCTTGCAGGAGGTTGACTATGATACAAGGCTGTTTGCATGTTTAAGTTGCTGGTATGGTTGGTTTGGAACTCAAGCAAGATTTATTATTAAATGGACCTGAGAAACTTGTTTAAGCTTTGTCTTTGTTTGTTCGTTGGCTTATTTAACTTTACCTAACATTTAACGGTGTATTTGTTGTCTACGTTATGATGTCATTTAAAAGTTTTAAATGATGTGATACAATATACAACCATTAGATGCAGTATAATCTAATCTTGACCCAAGAATGGTGGTTTTTTATTTCAATTGAAATTGAAAGGATCTACAAAATATGCATCATTCCTTTGGAAGTATTGCTAATGGATTAAGTTCATCTACAATTATCTGTTCAAAGTGTAGATGATTTGGGCATATGATTGTGAGAGATAACTTATGAGATTTATTGGCAAAATAAGTGGTTAGACAACTCAATTTTTATTTTGTCAGGTGGGTCTATAAGTGATCTTTTACAATTACTTGTCTGAATCGTCTACACTTTAGACAGATAATTATAGATGATTCTGATCCATTGCTAATTGTGAATTTTAAAGACAATCAAGATAATAAGTTTGGTGATTTAAAGCTGCTATGCATGGGTTTTAATGGAAATTGCCAAGATAAATTCACATGTACATGTTTATATGTTTTGGATAAGTATCTCTCACAATTTTAAAGAAATTGTAGATTTTAAAAGGGAAAAATTATATTTAGTTTCTTAGTTTTCATCTTATTTGAATTTAGTCTTTAGGATTTCAATTTAAAAAATAAGGTCTTTAAGTTTTGCCTAAGTTTTAAATTGATTCATCTATTACTTTATCGTCAAGGTTAACGATTTTTCATTTGTCACATGTCTTTCATTTGGCACTCTTAAGTTTCTTTTTTCTTTTTTTTTTTTTTTTTGGAAAAACTCAGTTTTAATGTCAATGTCCATATCAGTATCAAAGTTAACGATTTTCCATCAATAAATCTAGAATATTAAGGTGACGAATGAGATGGTTTTTGTTTTTAGAGTTTGATCTCTTTTTTTTTTTTTCTTCTATGGATGACTTGATTCTTAATGATATAACATTGATATTAGGTGTTGATGTGTCAATTGAGACACACATGAATTATGACAAATTATTAATTTTGAGAAAAAAAGAAAAGAAAAGAAAAAAAGTGACAGAGGAGCCTATTTAAAATTTGTGCAAAACCTAAGGACCATATTTTTGAAATTAAAAACTCATTGATTGAATTCAAATAAGATAAAAACCTAAGGACTAAATATAATTTTTCCCATTTTAAAATTATGTGAATTTAGGCATTTTTTACATCGAACGGCGTGAAAAATGTTACCTATGAAAAATAAGACATGTTACTAATGAGAATTGAATATATTTTCATCGGGTTATTGCACTTTATGTCATAAAAAAACTTTGAGCAAAAAACTATCTTTAATTTACTAAAGAATATGCGTTTCTTAAAATATATATATATATATATATATATATATATATATATATATATATATATATATATATATATATATATCTTTTGAAATTTCTTTAAATTTTTTATTTTTATTTTGTATGCCTAACATATCACATTTTTAATATCTAGTATTTTTTTCAAGCAGTTTGATACAAAGAACAGTATGGATAATTTGAGAAATTTCAATTTCTTTAATGCTCCGTTTGTTTCGGCGTAAAATGATTTCTGGAAAATGATTTCGGCATTTTCCGGTGTTTGGTAGGGGCGAAAATAATAGTCAACCGGAAAATGATTTCTGTTTGACCAAAAATGCTTAGTAAATTTCGGAAAATGATTTACGCTTTTTAAAAGCGTAAATCATTTTCCGAAGACGCCAGACGCAGTCGATCTATTTTAAACGGCACAGTCGACCTTCACGTTCAAGCAGCCGACCACCATCGAAATATTGCCGGTATCGGAATCCAACATCCGTTAATGTCGCCGGAATCTGGCGACGGAATCCGGCCACCTTCGCCGGAATCCGGTCAGCCAGATTCCGGCGACCAATCTGACCGGAATCCGGCCAGACCGGCCGGTTTCCGGCCATCTGACCGGATCTGGCCAGAAAGGCCGGAATCCGGCCATCTGGCCGAATCTGGCCAGAGAGCCGGTTCCCGGCCGGCCCTGGCCAGGGAGGCCGGTTCCCGGCCGGCCCTGGCCAGGGAGGCCGGATCCCGGCCGGCCCTGGCCAGGGAGGCCGGTTCCAGGCCGGCTCTGGCCAGGGAGGCCGGATCCCGGCCGGACCTGGCCAGGGAGGCCGGTTCCCGGCCGTCTGGCCGGACGGATCTGGCCAGATCCGGCCTCTCTGGCCAGACCCGGCCAGATGGCCGGAAACCGGCATTTTTTGCCGGAATCCGGCCACTTTCGCCGGAATCCGGTTATCCCAGATTCCGACGAAACTGTCCGGATTCCGGCCTTTATCTCGAATTCTAGTTATGTTAGCCAGAATCAGGTGAAAATAGTCAGAATCTAGTCGGTCAGTGACCGAATCTCGTCATCAATGATTTTTATATTATTTTACATTAATATTTTTATGTTGTGAATAAAAATTGATTTTTATAAGTTAATATGATTGAATAAAAATATAAAAAAATATTTGCGATTTTCCGTACGCGCCAAACACCGAAAAATCTTTCGACGGAAAATAATTTCCTGAAAAATGACTTCCCTGAAACCATTTTACGACGGAAACCATTTTACGTCGAAACAAACGGAGCATAAGATTGTAGTAGTTTTACCCATCTAAAAGTAAAGGACCGGCTGCTCTCCTTCTCAAATACAGAGATAAAGATCATCAGATAGTTTATCCCAGCACACTAAATGCAAAAAAAAAAAAAAAAAAAACCACCGACTTGAAATGCTCTGGTAAGAAACAAGAGTGCAGCTGAACAGCAGAGAAGGATGCCCTCTATCCACCATTGTTTTCTACACTCCAAATTTTTGTAACACGACATACTCAGAAAATATGCAAGGAAACGTCTGCAGACCCCACAAAAAAAAAAAAAAACGAGTATTCACAGATTCACAGGGGCAAACTCAACCAAAGGGAGCAAATTTCCATTGTAACACAGACTATTGTTACAAAAGTGTCAATTTCATTTTCCTAAAACAGTGCTTACAACAGCCTGTTGTTCACAGACAATCAGTTAAAGATTCCCTTCATCCTTATGTTTGTCATCCTCAATTTACATTGCACATTCCCTGTCCTTCTCACCTCCTAGTTACAAGTTAGGTACAGAAAAGAATCTAGTCACCTTTAACTGGCAATACAGATTGTTAGATTTAGTTGGTAAATACTGTAATCTTCAATAATCATGACTCTTCTACAGCAAATAGAAAGACACTGGTAAAATGTTGCAAAGACTATTGACCTGCTTAAACAACACCAACATATCTAAGTAGACTGAACTGGACTTTTTGAGCAAGTTCCATGAATAAGAGAATTATATGTGACCCGATTTGGCGTCACCCCCCTTCTTATCATGTCATCACGTAATTCAAATGCCTTGGCGAGTTCTCCAGTAACGCAGCAACCATAAATCATAAAATTATATGCTAATGTATCAGGCTTTAGACCCTTATTTAGCATGGAGTCCCACAACTTAAGAGCTTCCTGTAAATTACCCCTTCTACAATACTCGTAGATAAAAGTCGAATAGGTAATACAATCTGGAAAGATGCCGTTGTCAGTCATTCCAACAAGGAGCTTGGTGGCTTCCTGAATCTTACCCAATTTGCAGAAACCCCGGATCAGTATATTATACGTCACAGTGTTTGCTAGAAACCCTTTAAGCATTGTATTGTGCAGCTTTACAGCTTCCTCCATATTTCCATCCTTTGTAAGGTAATCAAGGAAACAACCATATGTGATTTGATTGGGAAGGGCATTGCCACCTAGCATTTCTTTTAAAAGAAGCTCAGCTTTATCCATATTTCCTGCCTTACATAAGCCATTTATCAAGGCAGTATATGTCACCACATTAGGAATGCATCCCTCAGCAGCCATCATATCCCATAACCCAATCGCCTCCTTAAGATTTCCTGCTTTGCTGTATGCATCTATCATACTAGTATATATTACTTCATCGGGCTTCAGTTCTTGATCATGCATCTCCTTCAAGAGACCAAACAATGTTCCCGTATCATGCTGCTTTAGAGTTCCACCAATGAGTACCGTATAACACACAAGATCCATATCTACACCTCTTTCAACCATCTGACGACAAGCACTCAACGCATCCTTCAATTTCCCCTCCTTGCAATAACCATTTAGAAGTGCACTATAACACATCACATTTAACTTACGGTGCTCTTTGTGAAGGTCATCTATCAATTCTTTGGCTTCAGAAACTCTACCCAAAGAACAAAGACCACTAATTAAAGGCCTATATGTATATGTGTCTGGTTCAAGACCCTTCTCAACCATTTCATCAAGCAATTCAAAGGCTCTTACTGTGTTACCATTCATACAGTGGCCCTCTATCATAACATTATAAGTCACCTCATTTGGTAGAATGTTTCGCTCAACCATTTCATCAAACAATTTACTTGCTTCAGTCATCATTTTTGCACGACAGAGACCAGAAATAAGTGCAGTAAAAGTGTAAGTATTCGGTGCGATGCCCTTCCCAGTCATCTCATGATATAGCCTAAATGCCTTGTGCATTTCTCCTTCTCTGCAGTATCCACTTATCAATGATGTATAGGTTGCAACCGTTGGCACTAATCCTTTATCAATCATCTGATCAAAGAGAAACTCTGCTTCACCCAATTTCCCAAACTTGCATTGCCCATTTATCAAAGAATTATAGGGATACACAGTAGCTCTTATCCCTGCCTCTGACATTTTATCAAAATAACAATATGCAATATCTAAATTCCCTCTTCTACAAAATGAATCAATCAAAATAGAATAAGTGACATCATTTGGGAACAAACCCTTCTTGCCCATGCTATTAAAAAGTAACTCTGCTTCATCCGATTTCCCTTCTTTGCACAAAGAATTGATCAACGCATTGTAAACAAACAAGCTAGGCAACACCCCCACTCTCTCCACCCTATTTACTACATTATAAGCCTCTTCAATTCTTCCGCTCCTCCTCAATCCCTCCACAACTCCTGAAACTGCAGCTTCACTCGGAGCAAAACCCAACTCAATCATTTCATCCATCAACTCCATCCCAGCCTTGAATTCTTTCACTTTGCACAAACCAAGTACTAATGTACAATAAGTAACCACATCTGATTTCAATCCCTTTCTGCTTAATGAATTCTTAATCTCAACAGCCTCCCGAGCTCTTCGGCTTTTGCAGAGCCCATGAAGCAATACATTATACATCACGACACTCAAATCACATCCATTCAACTCTGCCCGCCGAATCATTTCCTTAGCTCTAAAAAAATCTTTCAATTCACACAAACTCCGAACCACCACGGTGTACATATAAACATCAGGCCGAATACCTGCACTTGCAAACTCATCAAACAATTGCAAAACTAAATCAAATTGCCTAATTCTCACTAGCCCGTTCAAAAGGGCATTCCGAGTTCTAACTTCAGGCAACAATTTATTCTCTTTCATGAGATTCACAACCAAGACACCATCGGATAATCTTTTATTTTGCACATAATTCTGAATTAACAAATCAAAACCCAAACTCGAAGCAAAATTAAATTTCTTATAAGAATTCAAAAAATGTTCAAAAACCTCTTTTGGGTCTAACCCACGAAGAAAAAGCGTTTGCAAGAGCGAAGAAGCTGGCCAAAAGAGATTGGACTGGATCAGAGCGTGGATCAGTATGCAAAACGACGTCGGAGAGTGGTTGAACTTTTGGTGCAAACCCAAGAAATTGAAGAACCTCAGGGCCAACCTGGAGTCGTCCAGGGTTTGGATAAGGACCTTCTCGACGTGGTAGGGCCTCAACGTGCTCGAAATGTAGGTGTTGTTGAGCGCGACTTTCCAGCTCTGGTTTCCTCGCACGATGTCTCCGAGGATCGATACGAAGTTTGAGTCGTTTTCGTCATTATCTTGGGAGGTGAATTTGGAGGTACAGAGGTTTCTTTGTTTTGGATAAATGGTGGAATTTGTGAGGGGTCGATGAGGACGAGTGAGCTTCATTTTGGATTGTGGGTTTGAAATGAGAGGGTTTTCATGTTTGAGCCATTTGGGGTTGCAGAGGTTGGAGCTGACGAGGAGCGTGAGCATTCACATCCGTCAGATTTAAGACACATCAGCTTGATACACAAAATGGAATAAACGCAAAAACACTGGATTACCCCATCCTTGGTATGGTTCCGGAAACTACCGATCCACCTATACCCGCCTCTTCTGCCAAACGCCACCGCCGAAATCAACGGAAGGCCACCGTACCGCCGCCTCCTACGCATAAAGCTCTCCGATCGTGATTTCTCTGAGAAGCCACGCTCCCGAGAATTTTCTCGGCAACCAATCGAATCAAAGAGAGAGTGAAAATGGGTTTCAGTTGGAAGAATAAATCAGGGGCAAAAGTTTGCTCAGTGACTCAGAGCTGGAGTGAATACGAAACGGGGAGGGTTTTGACTTGTGGAAGCTCGGTAAAGGACGTTGTTGCTAGCTTGCCGAGTAATGGTGGCGAGTTGACTCAGTGAGTCGGCGACGAGTTCAATAGGTACTAAAGCTTCTGATCGCATCAAAGATTCCGAGAAAGGAAGGGAATTGGGTGGGGGAAGGAGTGAGCTTCCGCTTGCACGAAGAGTGGGGTTGAGATTTTGATCGAGTTTGAGATTTGATGATGAAATAACTGCGATAACGAAAGGATTTGATGTTTTCATACATATTGCATTTGAGATATGATACATCGGAAAATCAAGAAATAATTTTTGACTATTTTTATTTACGTGGTAATTTTTATTTTTATTATTATATTTTTTTTTAAAAAAAAAAACCATAAACCTAGCAAGAAAATTATTTTGCTACGTAAGTAAGGTGATCAAGAATTATGTTTTGAAATGGCAAAAGATCATATCTCGCGTTATAACAGTCCATCCGAATAGAAGGTATTTTCCTTTTATGTAGTTCAAGCACTCTTCCTTAAGTTACTACGTAGATGCTAATTAATAATAAATGTTTTTAATTTATGGGCCTTTTTATGGCCCTAGTCAGATCGAGCCAAAACATCATTTATCCTATTGCACGTTACACTAAAAATTAATTCTTTATTTTATTTTTTTACATATAAAGGCTAATTTTTAGAGTTACGTCACTCTAGTTATAGAATACTATAACAATTTACTAAATAATACTATTCTTTCTTTTTCAAACCGCTAAAATGATATAAGTTGTAACCAATCCCTTTCAACTTGTTCCGCAAGTTGTAAATGCTCTCTTTGAAAAAGATTTTGAAAAATACTTCCGAGGAGGGAATCTTCCCTTCTCTCCTCCCCATCTTGATGTCTCTACATCTAGTTTCTTGGATATATGTTAGCTGCATAACAATTTTACATAACAATTGTACAAAAATATTAATTGTTTCTTATTTTCATTTAAAAAATAAATAAAATACTGGACACATTAACAGTGTTATATAATTGTTGTGTAGGAGTTGTGCAAATAACATATCTCAATCTCTTTAGACAGGTTTTTATCATTTATTGTTTTTACCTTCTTTGTCTTCTTGCTTAGAGTTTTGGAGATAGGATCTGCATCCATTCATTCACCTCTATCATTCACGCGTTTATTCTCCACTTTCAACGGTCTGCTCTCTTTTGGCCTATTGCTCATGTCCCAGAGGTGTACCACACACGTTTCATTGGCGTGTATACATGCACTCTGGGACGAAGGGAGGGGGGGCTGGAAAGGGCCATAACCCCCTCCCCCCCCCAATTTCATAAGGTAAAAAATAAAAATTTAGCCTATTGGCCCCTACCAAAAAAATAAAATAAAATAATTTTTTGGCTCCTGCCTATAAGAGCTTATAGCTCCGTCCCTACACGTACTACCACTATCATGGGTTTTTTTGCAACAGATCCATGGTTCTCTAGCTCTTTTTCGAATAGCACTTTTGGTCTTTCAAATCTCTCATATTCGAAATTGAGCTTTAACAGAATCTGATCTGGTTGGGCTTCACACTCACAACTATGGGTGAAGATGCGGATACGGTTATTAACAATATCTACATCTGCATCCACATAACGTGGTTATCACTTTTAAGTATATGCATCATACGATTATTATCCGCATTCACATGGTTATTGAGGTTATTATCAGCATATGAGGTAATTGACGTTTTAGATTACTATTTAAATCTATATGCAATATTAAATAATGTGATTATTACTATATATAAACTTAAATAAATTAACATTTCACTTGTTACACAATTCACGATTATCAAACATAGATGATCATTGTCTTATAGAGTAATCGAGATTTTGATGACCCAAAGAAAATAAAAAGAGTAAATTTAATAAGGTATGACTTTGAGATGATAGTAAAAAAAAACATAACATAATATAAATGTCATAAACTGACCAAATTCAAAAAGATATCGTTTTAGTGAATTTAATTAAATATATATTATATATAAAGGAATGCAGATGCGGTTATTATCTACATCCGCATATGCTGATAGTATTTTTTCCTAATCGCATATGCAGATAGCGAATTTTCACCCCTACTCACTACACTAGAAGGAGATTCCTCAACTGTTGTAAATATACATCTTAGTCTCTCCAATTCCCTTGAAAACTTATCAAAGTATTCTTGATTTCTATCTTGGGCCACAATCACCAGCTTCGCTAGCTACATTCCCATTTGACTAAGTTGTTATAATTAGTATTAATCATAGCTTTCATCTGTATGGTTTATCAAAGTCCTTAACCCTTATTGGTAGGTTGATGCTGTCTCGATAAACCTATAGTACAATATTGATGCCCCGGATATTTCGCATACTGTCATATACTAGCAACTCGACCGAATCCAATCTCAAGTGGCAAATTATAACACCCTGATAAATTAATTAACTGGTAATTAATTTTACGATTCGTCTTCCAATCCCATTCTACCATGAATAAGACTGAGGGATATCTCTCCTAAAAAAGAAAGTACTACGCAACAAAAACATAAAATATTTTATCAACATTTAATTACAACTAAAGCATCTACTAAAAGTCATCATATAACTTAAATCATACTATACAAATCATTGATATAAAATATCAAAATTAAATCCTTAATACACAATCGAACTTAAAATGATAAGCCTACAACATTACCAACAAATATTAATCACCATGAGCGACCTTCAAAATCATACAATTAGTCCTCAAATATAAAGGGATCGGTATCATTGCACCAAACGGTTGCATCTATTTTGAGTTCCATCTCGAATCCAATATCTAAAGGTGGTCCAACTATAAAATGATACATGTTTCGTTGGCATTGTCCCGAGGGCATGTAATATAATACTAGTGCATTGCATATTGTAAAAGCAGATCGACCGAGTCCGACTTCGGGTGGCCCATGCCACTAATGATGTCCGTTTATAGTGACTACCACTCAAGCATGGTTGCGTCGATCATAAAAACCATTAGATCTAAAGCCAAACATAAAAATAAATATTTGTTACCATATGATTAACCTGTATAGTAAGCTTATGGTCGTTATCCTGCATGTACCAGTATACCAAGTCATGCGATACAATTTAATTTTCACCGTCTTTTACCTGCATGCTTTTATAAACTCATTATTTTCATTATATTGTCATTAATCACTCGTTTTCACAAAAATAAAATAAAGTGTTCGCAGCAATCAATATATTTCATCTGGTTGCGTTGACCATTAGATCCAAAGCCAAACATAAAAATAAACCTCTGACCATATGATTAACCTGTATAGTAAGCTTGTGGCCGTTATCCTGCACATACCGGTGTACCAAGTCATACGATACAATTTAATCTTCACCATCTTTTACATGCATGCTTTTAAAAACTCATCACTTTTATTATATTCTCATTAATCACCAGTTTTCACAAAAAATAAAATAAAGAGTTCACAGTAATCAGTAGATTTCATGTGAGTTGTAAACATGCAAATTTGGTACACAAAATAATCATGCTATGTTGGAAAAATATAATAACAAGTATTCATGTGAGTTTTTACTCACTTGTATCGTAAAACTCTACCGTAAAGTCCTATTGAGGCTTCACAACCTCGAAATCTATGAAAAATACTTATCATCAGTCATAATCCCAAGTTGAACAAGCCTTAAATCTGAAACAAGCTCAATTGCCACATGTGCTTGATAAGGTTGGATTACAACCGATAATGAGTTTAATTGTCTCTAATGTTCACATGCCTTTTAATGAACTCCAAAAATTCAGAGGCATGCTCGTGAGAAATTTGTACACAGGGAGTTTTATCGATTTGTTCATATTCAATGTCACTAGCAGCATTAGTATTTCGTTCGTCTTTAATAATCATGTTATGCATTATTATGCACGCTTTTATAATGAAAAGTGGGTGGAAGAGAGAGAGAGTGAGATGCATGAATATCATATTGTTTTAGTTTTTTTTCAATATTTTATTAGTTATAAAATACCTCAAAATAATCAAATTTGACTATTATCAAGTTTTTTTTATTTTTTATTAAATTTAGCAAATGAGGCAAATTGGCTATTTTCCTTATAGAATGAATAGTGAATATGATATAGAACATATTCACTATTCATTCTATAACTAATAAAATATTGAGAAAAACTAAAACTAAAACAATATGATATTCATGTATCCCACTCTCTTTCTCCCATCCACAATATGATATAAGGCATATTCACTATCAGGAAAGCAACCAATTTGCCTCATCTGTTGAATTGAAAAAAAACTTGATAATAGTCAAATTTAACTATTTTGAGGCATTTGACTAGCCTGCTGGAGATGCTCTTAGAGAATCATCCAAAGTTGTAAAAATTATACAAATCGAAACACTCCACGTCAACACCCGACTTCGCACGCAAACCACTCTTCACGCATCTCTTGAAACCGCTGACCCCCAATTTCTACACAACTAATCCAACTATCAAAATGTGCCATGTCATTGATATGCGCCTTTCCCTCTCCACCAATAAAAATAGGGCTAAAGATGTTTGACTTTCATATGGTTTAATGCTTTTATTTTTTGCCAATTGTGGTTCATTTCGTATTGTAGATGGTACCTCATTTTTGGTTGAAGACGGAGATAGTATTTCCATTCAACTTCCATAAAAAAATTGACGGAAGTCCACGTCAACATCTCTCAAGTATTGACACGTGTCCTATGCATTAAAAAAACTTAAAAAAAAAATAAAACTTTAAAAATTAAAAGCATTATTATTATTATTATTATTTAAAAAATAGAAGGGGCCGTGGCTGATTTGGGGGTGGCTGAAACCACTCCTAAAAGCCTTCGGGGTGGATTCGGCCACCCCCACAAGGCCAAAGAGTGCAAAAAAAGAAAAAGAAAAAGAATGAAGGTTTAGGGGTTTGGCCCTTAGGGGTGGTTCGGCCACCCCCACAAGGCCAAAGAGCGAAAAAAAAAAAAGAAAAAAAAAAGAAAAAAAAAAAAGAAAGAAAAAGAAAAGAAAAGAAAGAAGAAGGTTTAGGGGGTTTGGCCCATGGGGTGGTTCGACCACCCTCGAACCACCCCCACAAGGCCAAAGAGCAAAAAAAGAAAAAAAGAAAAAAGAAAAGAAAAAGAAAAAAAAAAAGGGGGTTTAGTGGGTTTGGCCTTTGGGGTGGTTCACCCCCACAAAACCAAAGAACGAAAAAAGAAAATAAAAAAGAAGAAAAAAAGAAAAAAAGAGTTTAGGGAGTTTGGCCATTGGGGGTGGTTCGGCCCCCAAGGAGGGTCACGAGGGTGCTTTTGGCCACCTCCAAGCCAGCCATGAGCCACCCCTTATTTTTTCTTTTTCTTTTTTTCATTTTTAATACTTTTAATTTTATTTTTAATTTTATGGATAATTGCACAATTGGTCCATGTGATATGCCATAATTATTTTTCACTCCATATAGTTTAAAAAGTTTATGGGAGGTCCTTGTGGTAAGCAATAATTACAAATCGATCACTGGCGTTAAATTTCGTTAATTTTTTTTACAGATTCGGTTAAATGCCACGTCAGCGCAACGTCAGACCAATAAGAATGCGACACGTGTCTATCTTAATAAAAAAATTATTAAAAAATAAATAAATATACTTATATTTTTAAAAAAATTAAAATTAAAATTCAAAAAAAAAAAAAAGCAATAGGTGACTATGCGCCAGCCCCAGTGGCCACTGAGGGTGGTCATCGGGCCACCCCCTGGCCATTGGGGGTGGTTGCACGCCACCCCCGGCCACTGTGGCTTTTTTTTTTTTTTTTTTAAATAAGTATATTTATTTATTTTTAAATAATATTTATTTTATTAAGATTGACACGTGTTTCATATTTTTTGGTCTGACGTGACATTTAATAGAATTTGTCAAAAATTTTAAAAGAATTTGATGCCAGAGATCGATTTGTAATTATTGCTTACCACAAGGACCTCACATGAACTTTTTAAACCATAGGGAGTGAAAAATAATTATGGCATACCACAGGGACCAATAGTGCAATTATCCATTAATTTTATTATTTTCAGTTTAATAAGTTTTAAAGTTTTCAATTTTTCAATTTTTTTAATGCATAAAACACATATCAACATTTCTAAGATATTAACATGAACTTCTGTCAATTTTTAGACGAAAATACCATCTATCCATCTCTATTTTTCACCATAATTAAAGTACCGTCTGAGATACAAAATATACCCTAAGAAGCAAAAAATAAAATCATTAAGCATTTAAGAGCATTCCTAGCAGCTTCCCTTCCCTTTCCCTTCATTTTTTCTAAATGTATGGAATAAAACTACTTTTTGCTTCCCTATCAAAAAACACCTCACAGCAGCTTCCCTTCATTTTTCCCTATATCATTAAAATATTATTTTGTTACTTTTACTTTAATTAAAAGTAAGAAAAGAAAGAGATAAAGTAAGAGAGAGGTTATATTTTTAGAATAAACAATTGAATGGGAGGTGAATAGTGCTTCCCAATGCATTGGGAAGCACTGTAGCAATCATAGGGAACATATAAGGGAAGGGAAGCTGCTGTAGGATTAGTTTTTTGACTTTTTTGAAATTTTTCCTAAAATGTAGGGAAGGGAACCCATGTAGGGAAGCTGCTAGTAATGCTCTAAGCCACTTGGGACGAAAACGTATTTATCCCAACAAAATAAGCCAAATGCCTGTTGATGCATGTCTTCCGAACCGTCAGATTTATACTTCGAACAAAGTTAGATCAACAGCCATCGTTTTGCCATGTCATCGATCTGTGGCTTCTTATATTCTCCAATCAAAACCAACCTTACCCCTTTATAAATACGAAACACCAACTCCTTATTTTCACATCTCACATTTCTTAGCCAATTCTCTCTCTTTGTGTTTGTTTACCAAGAAAAAGAGAGGATTACGATGGCCCCCAAAGCTGAGAAGAAGCCAGCAGAGAAGAAGCCGGCCGAGGAGAAGAAGTCCACGGTAGCGGAGAAGGCTCCGGCCGAGAAGAAGCCGAAGGCCGGGAAGAAGCTTCCTAAGGAAGGCGGAGCCGGCGTGGCGGACAAGAAGAAGAAGAGGACGAAGAAGAGCGTGGAGACGTACAAGATCTACATCTTCAAGGTGCTCAAGCAGGTGCACCCTGACATTGGGATCTCCAGCAAGGCCATGGGCATAATGAACAGCTTCATCAACGACATCTTCGAGAAGCTCGCCCAGGAGGCCGCCAGGCTCGCCCGCTACAACAAGAAGCCTACTATCACGTCTCGGGAGATCCAGACCGCCGTGCGTCTCGTGCTGCCCGGTGAGTTGGCCAAGCACGCGGTCTCTGAGGGGACCAAGGCGGTCACCAAGTTTACTAGCTCTTGAATTGTACGGGTGCCGGGGTTAGGGTTTGTGGAGAATTGGGGGAAAAATTAGGGTTAGGGTTTCTTGTTAATTTCTATGTCGGTCTCCCTCAAGTAGTATGTGTTTTAGGTGATGTAAGTAGTGATATGCTTTATTATTGAATGAAAGTAATTTTACCCAATTGATGCGTTTCTTTTAGTAATTTGCCGTTTTTGTTTGTTTGATAATGGGAAATTAGTTTCTGTATCGTTTTCTTGGTTTGATTCTGTTTTCTTTTCCTTGTAAAGTCCCCCATAACCAAAACCCCACCCATTTCCTCCCCGAAACACCACACATACGTTCAGCAGCCAAATAAGAAAGGGAAAAATGGAGAAGCGACACAGAGAGATCCCCCATGTTGGGTTTAATTGCTCTGTAGCTGAAAATGAAAAAGAAAGAAAGAAGAGTGGGGGGAGAGAGATAGAGAGAGAGAGAAGGGGGGTAATCAAGAAAAACAGTTGTGAGACTTGCAGATAAGAAGAGATTCACCCCGGTCAACAATGACTGGCGAAATGAAGAAATGAAGAGAACGACTTATAAACTACAACTCTTTCTCCAATTCCATTGCTTTCACCATCATAGTCTGATCAGATTCAAGCTTTTCTAACAGAGGTGATGATGGAAGTGAGGGATTTGGGTTTTGATGGAAGTGGGGGATTTGAGGATAGGAGATTGCCATACATTTCAATTATTATTTTTTTAAATGATTTGTTACAATCTCAATCTATCATTTTGAAAAATGCATGAGATTATGATTTAATTTTATGAGATTATGATTCATCATTTAAGATCCAACTTTTAAAAAACAAAATTGGGATGTCTATCATTTGGATAACGTTGAACGTTTTCCTTTAGATTCTGTTAACTAGCTTTGTGGCAAATTTTAACTTTTGATCTTTTTAAGACAATCTCAGCCGTGAACTGGCTCCATTCGATCAAATGGAATGGAAAGAGATCTATTCAATTCCAAGAAGATACCTGCATAGAGTACAAATTCTTTAGGTGATGCGTTCAATCTAAATTGAGCCTAAACATGTATCAAATGGGTAATGCTACGGAGTAGCATTTTGTGTGCACTTTCAGTGGTTAACCCAACTCGGGTTAACTCCTTTTATTAAAAAAAAAAAAAAAATACAAAAAAGAAAGAAACAAAAGACGCCCACCGTGTTTCATTTTTATTTTCCCTCTTCACTCTTTCCCCCCAAATTTTTTTCCTTCCGCTTTCTCTCACCACCACGAAGCAGTGTCGACGCCCACCATCTGGTAAATTTCCCTGTTTGTCTTTTAGATCTGTTTTTTTTTTTCCACCCTCTCCCACCACCACCGTTCAGCTCTAGCCACCACGAAGCAGTGCCGACGCCCACCATCCGGTAAATCTCCTTGTTTGGTCTTTTAGGTATGTTTGTTTTGTGCGATTTCTGTTTCTTTTGGTTTTGGGTCTTTCGAAATTTTCCCGCAGAGTTTTTTTGTAAAGTTTCTGCCTTTACTGTCTATTTGGATTGCTTTTCACTGTATTTTTGTTCTAGGTATTCCATCATTATCTGTGTTCTTCTATGGTTGTTAATCCTTGTTTGCTTTTGGTTTTGGGTTCTACGTCTCTTGGGTAGGAAATACAGTCCTATATGGTTTTTGTTTTACGCTTTTGGGATGGGTGGTGGGGGTTTGCTTTTAATTTCGGTTGGCGACATTCATCCTAGGACTATGATGTAAGCTACTGTTCTTTTACTTTGCTGTTGGGATCTTATGGTGTTTTGCTAAGCGGTGAGCTGTTGATTTTCAAATGTCCTAAAATGTTCCATTTTGATTCTCAGGATGAAAATAGTTGCTGGATGTGGAATAAATGTCCACCACCTAGCAGAAAATAGGTTGATGATAGAGATTGAGGATGGGAATATAACAAGGAAGCCGAAACGGCAAGCGAAAAATATGTCCGTAAAAAAGAAACTTCTAAAAGGTTTATATTCTTGTCTAATTCACATTTACTAGCTGCATTTTCCTCACTTATTTTTTGATGCAATCATTATGATCTTATTTTAACCCACTATAATGTCCTGACTCCTGTTTACAAAGAAAATGTGGTTGTATAATTGACTAGGCAGAGTTTGGCTGCCATGAGTTTAGCTGTCATATCTGTCGGAAGGTGGTGTCTTTCCCACTTACTACTCCTTGTGCTCATAACTTTTGAGTTGATTGTATTCATAGTAATTGAGTAAAGTTGTTTGTTCTAAAACTTGTTTATCAATAGACAATTAATAGATGAAATCATTTTTTTTCTTTTGCATGAAAATTATGTTTTTTCCTATTTTGTTGTACTGTTTAGGCATTAGTAGTGATCAGCTCACACTTTATGACCATCGCTTTTTGTTGAAATTTTAGGTCAAAATTGTAAGGAGTTACAAAATTTTATTGATGATATTCAAACTTTCTGTCACAAGTTAACAGAGAGTTCATGGAGTTGATTGAATCACTACAAGGCAGAGTTGTAGAGGAAAATGTTGAGGAGCTGAGCGAAGAAACAGATGGCAGCCATGAGAAGCTGGATTAAATTGCTGATAATGTAGAAATTTGCGAAGTGAATTGTGTATTAAATCGTATTGATCCTCAATTTGCCTGTTTTCTCAAAACTTAATATACACTCATTTGTATTTATATTTGTGTTGTTTGGATTGAAAATTGACAATCCTGATAATCTAAATTGTGTAAAATTGAGATTTGCATGAATTGTTAAACTTGGAGTCTAAAGTGAACTATTTCTTTCAATATACTTTTTCTTAAGTGAAACGCCCAAAATTTTGGCAATTTCTTAGCTTTTTGTTCCTTTTTTGAGTTAGAGAAGCAGTTCAAAAAGATGGTCAATGAACCATGCATTGGTTGATTCTCATTAATTTTCTGTATTTGAATTACCAAGGGGTGAAGGGCTGATCATATTGGAAGTTGAATTGCCTTAATCCTAATTAATTGGGGCTGGTGACATGGATGTTTTTATATGCCTCTCAGCCCTTTCTAGGGCCATACTGCCATTTTCTCCTCAATTCTCTGCAATAAGGAGCAAAAGAGACTCAATGGTTTTAACTCAGAAATTCACCAAATGGAAGAATAAAAGAATGACAAAAATATACCTTTTGAACCTTAGTCATGCGTTTTCTAGAATAAAATGATTTAATAAGCCTCTCTCAAGGCCTTTTATAGTGTCTTAGGCTGTGCTTATTCTTCATACTAGTATCTCACACTGTCTTTACCAAAAGTGAAAAAATTTATTTGCTTTCTATATTAGCCCTTGAAAATTAAGATCCTATTGCATTGCAACTTTTGGCTTTATTGTTGATTTTGCATGGACAATGTTCGAAAATGCCATTGAAACCTAAAATACAACTAAAGGAACTCCAAAGGTGGAACATTTGGCAACTTAATAGATAATATTCTTCCTATCACAATATTCAACATCACAACAAAGTACATGGGATCAACTTGTTCAAGTAGTTGCAACACCTTGAAAATCTACTAGTTGCAACAACGAAAAGGGACAAGCTACTATTATATATGAAAATCTACATATTCACATATCTATACAACACAAAAAAATTTCAAAACAACAAAATACATTGTAACTTTCATTCCTTCCATTCCACTTGTTCCGTCTACCCTTCCAATAGCTCACGTGGCCATATATCCTGCAAAATTGTGAGCAAGATTTTAGATAAATACAAGCCAACTTTTAAATCTCATTGAGATTTTTTTTTTCTTTTTAAATACCTTTGTAGTTGTACTATCTTGAGTTCCAAAAACGTCACTATGTTGAATATTAGGTGAAATTGGCGAAGGAACTTTGAGTAAACGCTACATATCATGAAAAAAAATGAAAATGAAAAGGGTTAACAAATGGACAAATCTTTTTAATAAGCATGCACTAGGAGAAGAGAAATAAGCAACCTTCCTTTGACGCAATTCATTGCTTTTTTCTTGTGACTCCTTCTTGTTGATTGCTTTCTCCACCGCAGATTCCTTCCTTTTATACGGTAACCTTCCTTTAGTTCGTACCTTGAAAGGAGTATGCACCTGATCAGTTTCTACCTCTAAATCATCCCCATCAATTTCTACCTCTAAATCATCACCATCAATGGATTCACAACTTAAACCACTTAGGAATGCAAAGCAACTGACTAAATAATAAACAATAAATCCAAGGCAAAATTAGAATACTTTAATCAACCCAAATGAAAAATAAAAAATCATGATAAACAATAAATCCAAGGTAAAATGGCTAATTAGATACACAATTAGAATAAACACATCTGATTCATTTAAATACGAATACAAAAATGAACCAAATACAAAATCCAATTCTAGAAATTCAGTAGGCGGAAAACAAATACAGAAAATAGCCCAACAAATATGGTTTCAATTTTTTTACTTCTGACTAAAGAAAAAATAATGCCACTACCTAACCCACACAATGGATTTAGAGAGTACCAAAAAATTAATAATAATTACCCAAAACCCTAGATCACAAAACGCACCAGTCCTCTTAATTTCATACTACAAAATATCAATTTGACAAGAAGCAAGGAAAAAAAAAAGGCATTCTTAATTTATATCAGACAAGCTGCAGTTCAAGTAGCTGATAAAATTCAAGAACAAAAACTTTCTTAAGAAACAAACAGAAATCTTTGCAGGAAAATTTTGAAGGACCAAAACCAAAAGAACGACTAGGAAACTTCGGAGTAATGCTATGGAGTAGCATTCTCTCCGTAACAAAATGAACCAAAAAGAAAAATAGATCTAAGTAATCAGAGGCTCTTACAACAACATATAGCAGAAAAAAAAGGATAAAAAAACAAAACAAATATAAGAAACTAGAGGCTCTTACAGGGGGGAAAATAGCAGGAAAAAAAAAACAGATCTAAAAGACAAACAGGGAGATTTACCAGATGGTGGGCGTCGGCACTGCTTCGTGGTGGCTGGAGCTGAACGGTGGTGGCCGGAGCTGAACAGTGGTGGTGGGAGAAAGCGGAGGGAAAAAAATTTGGGGGGAGAGAGTGAAGAGGGAAAATAAAAATGAAACACGGTGGGCGTCTTTTGTTTCTTTCTTTTTTGTATTATTATTTTTTTTTAATAAAAGGAGTTAACCCGAGTTGGGTTAACCACCAAAAGTGCGCACAAAATGCTACTCCATAGCATTACTCGTATCAAATAGATCAACCAAAAATATACGCCTAAATGAAATACACTTTAGTTCATTCAGTTTAGATTTAAGAGCACCATATGCGACCCATTTTTTTTGAACAAAATTACTTTTACTTCTCTATAAAAAAATATTTCACAATTAATTTTCTATATCAATTAAATACGTTTTCTTTATTCATATATATATATATATATATTTTCTTCTTATTTTCTTACTTTTTGTCGTTATATAATTCATTGGGTAGCTACAATACTACACAATGTAGAGTTTAAAAAAAATATAGGAAAACTGATGGAGGTATTTTTTGTGATTTTTTTAAATTTAAAAAATAGAATCACTTATAGGCAGCCGAAACTAACTTGAACAATTTTGATTTATTAGGGAATACTTTATTTATTGATAAATATTTAAGAGAGATTTTAAAGTGATGTGAGTAAATTTGTGTAAACTATTATTATTATTATTATTTTTTTGTTATAGATAGATGAGATTCGATTTTAAATTTTTCTAAAGGGCACAAAAATTTACCAATTGATTCGGCTGATATTGCAGTAACCTATTCAAGTTAATCCTCCAAAATTGTAAAGCTTCCACAAATCGAAACACACCACGTTATCGCCCGACTTCGCACGCAAACCGCTCTTCACGCATCTCTCAGAACCGCCGATCCACACTTCTACTTCTACTCCACCAAATCCAACGATCAAACTGTGCCATGTCATCGATCCGCGCCTTTCCCTCTCCTCCAATAAAAATACACCAATACCTGTTGACGCATGATATCCGAACCGTCGGATTCTCCTTTAATCAATGTCAAATCTACAGCCATCGTTTTGCCATGCCATCGATCTGTGGCTTCTCCTATTCTCCAATCAAAAGCAACCTTACTCCTTTATAAATACGAAACACCAACTCCACATTCTCCTATCTCACATTTCTCAACCATCTCTCTCTCTCTCTCTTTTCTTAGAAAAAAAAAGAGAAGTTTTCCGATGGCCCCCAAAGCCGAGAAAAAGCCAGCGGAGAAGAAACCGGCCGAGGAGAAGAAGTCCACAGTAGCGGAGAAGGCTCCGGCCGAGAAGAAGCCGAAGGCCGGGAAGAAGCTGCCGAAGGAAGGCGGAGCCGGTGCGACGGACAAGAAGAAGAAGAGGACGAAGAAAAGCGTGGAGACGTACAAGATCTACATCTTCAAGGTGCTCAAGCAGGTGCACCCTGACATCGGGATCTCCAGCAAGGCCATGGGCATCATGAACAGCTTCATCAACGACATCTTCGAGAAGCTTGCCCAGGAGTCGTCCAGGCTTGCCCGCTACAACAAGAAGCCTACTATCACGTCTCGGGAGATCCAGACCGCCGTGCGTCTCGTGCTGCCCGGTGAGTTGGCCAAGCACGCCGTCTCTGAGGGGACCAAGGCGGTCACCAAGTTTACTAGCTCTTGAATTGCACGGCTGCCGGGACTAGGGTTTATTGGGGTTGGGGTTTGTGAAATTGGGAGAAAATTTTAGGGTTAGGGTTTTCTTTTAATTTCTATGTCGGTTTCTTTTTTCTCTAATTAGTATGTGTTTTAGCTGATGTAAGTACTGATATGCTTTAATATTGAACGAAAGTATTTTTACCCAATCGATGTGCTTCTTTTAGTAATTTTCCGTTTTGTTGATTTGATAATGGATATTAGTTTCTATATCGTTTCTCTTGATTTGATTCTCTCTCGTTTATATATATTTGATGTACGCGTGGGGATCTACAGCAACGGTGATTATGTGAACAAAGATCCGTGGTTATTTGTTTTGAGGCTCGATTCGTTTAGATAATCTTTGGGCGTACATGCTCTGGATTTTGATTTTGGTATTTCAGTGTCTGAATCTGAGGAATTGACAAAGACAGTATTTTTAAGAAATGGGTTAAAGTGGCTTGCACTTTATAAGAATTCTTGTATTTTTGGTTGAAGTGTGTGTTCTTCTTTTGAGAGACACCACTCAATTTATACACATCTTAGATTATTCAAGAATGGGTTATTGGAATGGTTGAGGCTCCCTTTCAAATCTCAGGGAGGTAGAGGACAGGAACCTGCAGAATGTACTTTAAAGTGGATTTCTCCATTTACCAACAAATAAGTGAGCAGAGCTCTGATGTGGCGAGTGAATTCAGGATGCCACTTGCTTCTGAGGGTTTCACACTTTGATTAATCGTAATATGTTCCATTGATGTGCTTGTTGCAGAGAAGAAATGGCAATGCTTTGAAGTTGGGGTGGTTGGTTGCTTGCGGGTAGATCGCTCTAATATCCCCCTTAAAAATTTTGAGCATGAGGCATGGGTTTATAAAATCCCCATGCATTATCCTTGATTCTCTCTGGCTCTTGTACACGAGTTCTATTCTTTCTTTGACACCCAATGGGGAAAAGAAATGGAATAACACCTTGAAGCTACTTTATGTGAGACAGTACAACAGTGGAGTCTGCAGAGAGGCCTTAAAACAGTGGAGTTTGCTGGTGCTTGCAGAGTGAATTGCTTGCAGGTTCATCCTCTAGTTGATGCTTCTGGCTTGTTGTGTGTTTAGTTGTTGTGGCCAACATGGTTGATAGAATTTACGGATAGCATTTTTTATGTTTATGCCTTTCCACTTGGGACTTTATTACAGAATCACAGTTCTCATCTGTTATAAAATCTGGCCTGTGAGAAATCTCATGAAAGCCACTTCTCTTTAAAGGAAGTCTATTAAGATTGATAGGAGTAGCTGTCCACTTATTTTTTCCTCCTTGATTGTCCTGCATAGTTTTTCATTATCGTCTTTCTGTAGTATGGCTCTGCTTTCCTACTGAGCTATTTATTTGCTTATCATTTACTTTTTGTGTTAAACTGAGCTGCTTACTATCTTGTGCAATGGTGTATTGGTTCTGATCATTGTATTTTGGTCCTAGATATTCTTTCCCCACATGCAGCACGTTTCTAAGCTTCGACATCCCTGAATCCAAGACTTTCCCAAGCCACATTGGCACCCGCCCTTCTCAAATCACCCCCCTTCAAAAGAAAGGATCTCATAACTTGTTCAACCTTTTTGGTGACTACTTTAGGTACAATTATTTATCCACTTTTTGTGTTTGACACAATTTCACTCCATTGTAGACTGTAGTGACTGACATTATATGATCAACATATTGCTTATTGAAGTTTTCATGCCCATGCTTATCTATAATACTTAAAAGACTCTTCTCAATTTGGTCGTACTCCTAAATTTGTTGGCTTAGGACTCTCCTTTCTTTGTTTATCCTTCCCCTTATCGTGCCTTCTTTGTGTTGTTATCTGTCATGCATGGCTCTTAGGGTATGGAAGGGAGACGTCGAATCATTGACCTCTGAATTGCAGTTATGTTATGATTTTGAAGGTTCATCAAGTACATTTTTCTGTGAGCACTCCGGAGAAGATCTATGCTGATACATGCATGATTAAGTAATCTCCTTCTTGAATGACAATAAACATCTTGACACAGTATGACCTCTATACATATGTGCATACATACAAACATATATACACACTCACTTTGTTGAGTATAGTACTTTGATTTATATGGGTCTTTTGCTTCATATGACCGTCATTCCGTTCTTAGTTTGTGATGTAGTGAAAATGATAGTATAGTGATTGAAAAGCTGTATTTTCAAATCACAGAGATCAACACACGATGATAGGAGACTGAAACTTGTATTCAAATTCAAAAGTACCTTGTTCTTACAAACGCAATAACTTATAATAGTCACCAAACAACTAATAAAGGAAACAAAAATCTCCCCAATTATATAATTAAAGAAAGGCAAAATTACAATAAGTCAATAACTATGGAAAGTCTATTCCTAGAAATCGTCTAAATCTGGCAAGAAAATTGAGTTGATCTCTTTTCTTTTTGGTTAGGTGTTTTGTTTGTATATTTCTTGTGTACTTGGATGCGCCCTTTTGTTTTTATTCAACTCCATTTACTTATCAGGAAAAAAAAAAAAATGCTAAAACAGGTTTGCAGCACGCTACGCTTGAGTGCTTATTTAGGGGATTTTGAGCAGTTCAACTTGTGACTGAACCGCTCGAGCAGATTTCGAGCAAGACTTCGAGCGGAGCATACTGCCTTGGCTCTTCTTCGAGCACACTTCGAATGGTTCATCCTGTCCTATTTGTCCTACATGACTTTGTGAAGTTACTGTAGTTCTTTTCTTAAAAGAAGCACATTGGGTAAATAAATGCTCAATAGTAAACAGTAAGCCAAGAAAGCAAGACAGGTAAGGTTCTACTGGGCTTTTTGATATCATATTCAGGATTATGATGTTTGCAATAAATATATGCTTCTCATCTAGTTAATGTTGCAGTTGGTTGACATATTATCTCATCTGTGTAGCATCTTTCATTTGAGGTTCTTAGAACTAATTCATATTTATCTAATGGAAAGGGCCTCATGGTGTATGTTCTGTTTATGAGAAATGCTACCCTTTCTGTGAAATCTCCTTTGCAAGATCTTGAATTGACACGGAGGAATGGAGACTTGGGTGCTTGTGGAGACTTGCTTTAATGGTTACTGGAATGGTGCTGCGTCATTTCATTGACCAAAAGCAGCATCTAGACCCTGAAATTTATAACATTGCTAGCCTTGTTTGAGCCTTGAACTGATTGCAAAGCAGTTTTTTTTTTTTTTTTTTTTTTTTTTTTTTTTTTCTTTTTAAAGATGAATCAAAACTTTATAGAACAAGAACACCAACAAACAAATCTGGACCACGTCCAAAGAACAAGACTCACAGGGAAGCAACAAGCAAAACAGCAAACACCTACTGCATCAAAGCTAGCAGATTACAACAAACAACTATCAAACAGAAACTGAACAGATTACAACAGGGAGTGAAGACTTCACCTATACACCAACTCTAAACAAGAAGATAAGCTCTTGAACATCCCTTTAGCTAGAAGTCTGGTTCTAACATTCTAGAAAACCTGGACCAAAATTGCTTCTTCTGAACGCGGTATATTACCATGTTGTAGGTCATTACGATGCTTCCAGAGGTGATACATCACCGAGCCAAAACACAGCTGGCCTAATTTGTCCTACAGACTCTTGCCGTGGAAATGAGAAATACCCCAATCCACAACAACATCCCAATAGCAAGGAGGATCAGCAAAACCACATGCCTTCATAGCAGCCTCCAAATCTTGCGACTAAAGCTGCAGCTTAAAAAAATATGCTCGCTGCACTCAATGCAACCATAGTAGAAAAGACCGTTCAAATTACCATTAAAACCCCAACAAGACAACTTCTGTTTTGTAGTGAGAGCATCTCTAAACACAAGCCAGCAAAGAAAAGAATGTTTGGGAATAGCTATAGAGAACCAAACCAATTTCCACCAAGCAACTTTCGGAAGCTTCTCCCTAAGTTTATCCCAAGTGTCAACTCACACATGAGTAAGTACCCTTACTAGACATCCAAAGGGGCATATCAGAATCACCCAAATGTAATTTCAGGTAGCCGGTTCTGGATGGCAACCAAATCATCTGATCTAGCTCCCTGCCAAAACCAGTCCTTATTCTTGATAATAGAGGAGAGTCTTGCATCCTTAGAGAATATTTTTATTAATACAAAATTATCCCAATTTAAGTACTTGGTAGATGAGTAGTCACAAAATGTTTATCTATTTTTCAATTTTCAGTTGTAAATAAAGGCACATATTTCGTTGTACATATTGCTGAATGTAGATACGCAACTACTTTTCAGGCACTTTCATTCTATATTGTTTTCCAGGCACTTTTGTTTATGCTCTTGCTGGTTGGTCATCTATTTGTTCTTTTATGACTGGAAGAACATTCTTGTTTGCACTTGGAACAGAAACAGTTCTTGTATGTGGCTGATCTTAAACTAGTTATTAAAAATAAGTCTCTTTACATGGATAAGGTCAAATGTAAAATTCTTAATCAAAGGATTAATGCTTGGGCCTTGACTAAGATATTGTTCCTAAAATAGTTAGCCAGTCTAATAGTATATGGAGAGTCGGAGACCATATGGTTTGTTTCAGGGCATGCTGGAAATAACGGTGGAGTCTGCAAGTTCATTGGTTAGATCATGGCATAGTTAACTGTTGACGAGTATGTGAGAAGCTTCACCTCTGAAGATGGCGTTGGAGAGCAGCTATTGTGAAGGAATGAAGTTCTTTTTGAAGTGTTACGAATGCACCATCCATTACTTAATGGGGTTCCCTTTGCAAGGTACATTCTCCCTCAGTTCCTCATAATTCTTTTTTTCAATCCTAAAATTTATATACCGTCTCTGCATTGTGAAATTGGGACGAATCCATATGTAGCAGTTGGTCATATCATTTTTTAAAGCATCAAGAACACCTTATGGGAAGTAGATATGATATTGATGGCTATCAGTTGCTATATATCAAGTCCTGTATATATCTGTTGACACACTTTTTGACAGAGTATACTCTCTGCTTATCCATCCATTTAGAGTGAGACTTCACGAATCACACACATGACATGCATGTTTTAGAGTGTGATTCAAAGATGGCATTATTGAAAATTCCCTTGTCTGTGTTCTTCTGGATCGGGTTTCTTCCCAATAAATAAGAAGAAAGGGAGAGAGATTTATTCAATGATTGTAGACATAGTAAACAAATGTAATGCAGCTACTTTCTAAGACATGTTGAAAATAATTTTGGAGGGTGCAAAAGCATGGCAAGCTCTTACTCGGTCCCTCCATTTCTCCTACTTATATCGCCACCCAAAGAAGAAACAGAAGAAACAGCAAAACAAAAGCTAGGGGGTGGATCTTTACACTGCAAATGAGGAAAGAAGGGAGAGTGGGGAAATAAGTGGGAATGCAGTCGGAGTGAACACTAGCCGCAACCCAATAAGCCGTATGGTACTGGGCGCAAAAGTTAGCAATTTTGTTCATCTTCCGAACCTCCCAAGATGAGGAGACCGGGATAATGGGAGATGGGAGTCATTGATTCAGTCTGCAATCTTCCAATTTTTCACTATGGTAGGATGTTGAAGAGCCATGACAACAATAATAGAGTCACCTTTCAGAATGAAGTTCTTGAGCTTGTCTTGAATCTGATTTGGTTTGCTTTTAGAGAGCCTCCATTTCTCCAAAGATACAAGTGCTCCAGTCACGT
Organism: Alnus rubra; assembly: GCA_028654335.1. NCBI lineage: Eukaryota > Viridiplantae > Streptophyta > Magnoliopsida > Fagales > Betulaceae > Alnus > Alnus rubra. The sequence continues at coordinate 2,084,381 of JAJPGS010000870.1, read as the reverse complement.
AAAAGAGACGTATAGTTTTTTGTTTATGGCAAGGATAAGACTTAATTTATAATGTATTATTATATAGTATCCTCACATGAGTAATTATGCATGTACATTAAGTGTTCATAAAAAAAAATGAAAATGCTTTTAAAATCACCAAAATAATGATTTTAATTAAATGGTGATTTTAAAAGCATTCTCATTTTTTTATGGACACTTAATGTACATGCATAATTACTCATCTTCTCATTCTTCTATTGATTTGGAGTAATTTTATGTATATTAAGTGTCCATAAGAAATAAGGTAACTTTTAAAATTATCATTAAGACACGCTTAATCAAATGGTGATTATGATCAAATGATGATTTTAAAAGCTATTTTATTTTTTAATTTACATGTAAAATTACTCACTGATTTGTCGTACTATAGATGGTGAATAATTTGTTTTCTTTTCATATTCCGGTGGATGGAGGTTTTTATTTATTTATTTATCCCAAGTTCTATATTCGATCTATAGATAGTTTGACTCGATTGGTTTTAGAACTTTTTTTTTTCGATACATAATTTATTAACTATCTATTTTTCTTAAAATAATAATAAAAAAAAACTTTTAACATTTGTAACTCCTTGAAATAAAAAAAGGGGTGGAGCCGTGGAGGTGGTGACAGGTTCCAGTCAAAGCAAGCCAACGTTGTTATACGTAACAAATTACAATTAGCTCTTTAATTTATTTATTTTTTAAAAATTGAACTTTAAAAATTAACTTTTATTGATTTAACTAGTCACTTTTTTTAAACTACTAAATAACAAACTCTCTAAATTTTAATCTATTTTAAATAAATACTATTTTTTTATGAGTAATTCTAGAAGTCTCACATGTGTCATTTTTATGTTCTTTAAAAAATGAGGTAGTTTTTAAAATCACAATTTGATTAAAATTTAATAATGATCAATTATAAGTTCAATGGTAATTTTAAAAACTATTTTATTTTTTGAGGAACATAAGAGTGATACAATATAGACTTCTATTATTATTCATTTTTTATTGATAGAGTTAATTGGCAAATGCAAAAAATAGTATTAAAAAATTATAGCATTCACTTTGATAAATAGCTCGTTAAAATAATAGTTTTTGTAGATTTTGTTAAAGAAAAACAAATATAAAGAGGTTATTGTGAGTGATCTAAATGGGCATACTTAAAAATTAACATCAATTCATTTCAATTATTTACTTTACAATATAAAAATAAATAAATAAATAATATAATTGAGTATATCATTTTTTATTATTCTATGTATGATATTATCTACGAGTCCGCCTCTCAAAAATATTTGTTAAATCTGAAATTGAAGAAATTTTCTCAATCCAAAATTATTAAACTGACAATTATTTTATATTAAAATATTGTTTAATAGATAAATTTGGAGTAAATTATTTGGATCCAATTTGAAATAAAAGAACTTTGTTCATCAATTATTTCACCCATCACAATAAACTTGCCTTCTACCGACCCTTTCGTGTATAATATCATGCAGCCTGGTGGATGAAAAGACTCTACACTCCTCGCCCATGTTAGCCGCTAAAAGAATCGCTCTTTCCTTAATTACACCGAACCGCCTTCGGTCATGACTCATGTCAGACCATGAACGTGTCTCTAGGGCCTAAACGATTACGAGGGCGCTATCGTCATTCCACTTCTCTAGGGGAAAATATATTTTTCACTTCTCGAATTATTATCATATTTTTATTTACCCCTTCAAATTTTAAAAAGTAATATTATAGCCCCTTAAATTACCTTCCCGTGTCAAATTACACATATTTTCATTTTTCTCTCCAAAATACCCTTAAAAGTAATTAAAAAAAAAAATCATTTTAGAAAAGATTAATTGGTCACCATTTTTGGTATTTTTAGTTTTTCTCATTTTTTGTTTTTATATATATATTTTTTCAAATGGTAATTCTTTTAATAACTTTAAAGGCATTTTAATTTTTGGGGGCTGAAGAATAGTTTAGAGGGCTTTAATGTCACATTTTAAAATTTAAAAGCGTAAATAAAAATAGGTGATAATTTGGGGGCTGAAGAATATTTTTCACTTGATAAAACATGCCCTCCTCCCCTCTCCTTTCCATTTCTCCCCAGAACTGCAAAAACTATATAGTTCAGAGTTCAGATCACGTTCTCCGTTCACAACAAATTAAACCACCGTAAAAAACCCATCATGGCTCTCGTTTTCTTCCACTCGCTCTTTCACCGAGTCGTGTCACGGTGGCCGTTGCTACTATGCGCGGCAATGTGGACGGTTCTCTTAACGCTAGCCGTGGCCGTGGCATCCTTCGGCCCGGAGATTGCTTTCGTGTCGGCGATATCTCCGTCTTCGTCATTCTCAAAGCCATGCAAGGGTGACCGATTTCTGAGGATCCCTTTGGATAATCCCTCGGAAGTGATGTGCTTCCCGACTCACTTCGTGAGGAGGTCCAAGTTTGACTTTTTCCTTCCGACAGTGTTTGCAGCTCTTGTTGTGTCTGGTTCGGCTTGCATGGTTCGGTCCTTGGGCTTGTGGGAAAGTCACAGAGGTTGATGATGATGAATATTGTTAAGAAACAGCCAGAGAGAGAGAGAGAGAGAGAGAGAGAGAGAAGTTGATGTCATTATTCAGTTATTATAATATCATTTTGAGGAGCATGTTCAAAGCTATCATTTTCATTTTCATTTTCTCTTTTCTCTTTTTTTTGATAGCAAGCCAAGAAATTTTTGAGTTATATATATATATATATATATATATTCTTGGGAGGGTTAGGGTCCTTTTGAAAACATTGTTAAGCATTAATAAAATCACAATTTTATCTTTAAAATCGTGCATTTTTAAAAACGCATTGTTATTTACTTGCGGTTTAAAAACGCTATTCCAAACGAAATACATTTTATGATTTGATTTAAAATTACGTTTTTAGTTTACGAAATCTTAATACTAAACACATAACTGATCTTAATTTTTCAATAAATTTTTACGAGCCAGAATTCGAACCAATGATTATAGTAAAGCTAATTAAATTTGGAACAGACAAGGTATGTTCTAGTTCAGTTGTTCCTCTAGTATTGATTAGAACATGCCCGAATGCGAACTAGTATTTGTCCCTATGTATCCTACAATTCAAAACAGATGTTGGGTATCTTGTTTGCACAAGAACAGTACACAAACGGAAGACTTCTCGAATAGATTTGTTAATTTTTGTCAAGTGATCCTAAATTCTAGCCTAATTTGTCTCATCACACTTGCACATATGTCGGGCAACTGGGCAAGCGTGAAGGACTGTGTCATGGAATGAAAACCATGCCACTTGACAAGGAGATCGAGGCCATTGCAATTGCAACACATGTTCCATAAAAAACGACCATGTTCGGGTGATTTTTTTTTTTATTTTTAAATATTGTTTTTTAAAATTTCAATTCTTTTCAGATTTTATCTTCTTTTTTTTTTTTCAATTTTGTTTTAAGTTTTTTAAATCATCTAAACATAATTTCAAAAAAAAAATAAAAATTCTCTTTTAAAAAAAAAATCGCACACCCAAACGAGCCTTAAAACATTTGAGTCGTGGATTTTTTTTTTTTTTGAAGTAATAAGAAATGACTGATATAATATAAAATAAAATAAAAATGAATAAATTCGTTAAAAAGTTGAATGTTTTGGAGTTGATTTTTTCAAAGAAAAAACAGATTGGTTTGCAAAATATAGCCATTTTTCAAAGGGTAATGCTAAAAAAACACATTTTTATTCTTTAATCATCTTACAACGTTGAAAAAAAAAAACCAACCCTAAATCAGTCATTGTTAAATAAAAAAAAAGGGTTAATTGGGATTTGACATGTTGCATTGTGGGATATATATGAAAAAAAAAATTGTACTTTCTAGCATTTTACTCTTTTTCAGAAGCTGCATTGCTTCACAAAATTGACAAAAATTGTGATATTTTGAGGGGCAAAATCGTATTTAGTTCCTAGGTTTTCATCTGATTTGAATTTAGTTCTTGAATTTCTAATTTCAAGAATATAGTCTTTAAGTTTTTGCTTAGATTTTAAATATATCTATCTGTTACTTTACCATCAAAGTTAACAATTTGTCATCTGCCATGTGTATCTCATTTGACATGTCAGCATCCATGTCAAGACCCAATATTAATAATGGCATAACATCAAGTGCCAAGCCATATATCCATAAAATAAAATAAAAAGACCCAACTGAAACAAATTAAAACCATCATTTTTTATTTTATTTTTTATTTTTATTTTTTTATGAATGAGCAAAATTTATAGAAGTAAACAGAAAAGTTTACAACCCTTGAGAAATCTGAAACATGGCTACAACCAGCAGCATGTACACTACAAAACTCCAACAACACCTATACAATCAAATCAAACAATGTAATACAAGCAAGAACCAAACTACTGAAGGACTCCATCTGGCAGTTCCCAATTTCTACACAACTCTACATTTTCTCTATTTTTCACAAATTTACAATTTGAAACAACCCTAGCTCCGATTCCTCAATTTATTTATTTTTTTTCACGTTTATGTGTCGGCCTTTCATTAGAGGGCACAAAAATCTTGGTTTATGCTAAGATCTTATAAAAGTTATTCTTTCAATTATATAGTGGGTTCTTAGAGGTAGTTTTTATTGCTGCCAAGCTCGGTTGGATATTATTATTAAAGGCTATATTTGTTAATGTGTTTTGGATATTATTATTATTTTAAAAAAAATTGGCTTAAATGCTGTAAAAAAACTACAGCATGTGTACTGTAGTTTCACCCAATGGTCCAGATTTAATTTTACTTTCTCTTTCTCTCTTATGAAAACTTAGAATTAAATCTAGACCATTGATAAAACAACAAAACATATTCTGTAAATTTTTTACAGCACTTAAGCCAATTTTTTTTTTTATTTTTTTTTAATGTTTCAAAATTGTTGACGTGATATAAATATGAAAATTAGTTTTGTAATTTTGGAAGTATTTTGTGTTTTAGATTATTTGTTAATATTTTAATTTTTTAAAAACAAACAACAAAATTTTAAGGACACAGAGCTCAGCCCTTATTGATGTAACAATTGTAGCCCACAATAAGGACTAAAAAAAAATTGTAGCCTTCGAGAAGAATTTTTTATTTTTTAAAAAATCAAGTTAAATCTATTGATAATTTTTTTTTTGAGTGTGCAGAGTATTTCTCATATATTTATTAATTTATGAGTTTTTGGAATAGTATTTTGTACGGGCTTAAATAATAATTTTAAAACAAATTAAGTATGTTTGTACGATATGGCGTCGCCCGGGTTCGAACCGGAGACCTTCAGTGTGTTAGACTGACGTGATAACCAACTACACCACGACACCACGTTACTGACACATGCCTTTTAATTTCAATCATATACTATTAAGCAAGACCAATTTCTAATAGTACGACCAAACCGTGTGAAGCCACTCTGGCCTCTGGCGGCGACTATTCTCTCCTCGTCAATCTTCTAATCCTTGTATCTCTTTCACTCTCTCTCTCTCTTTTCCAAAACGCTCAGATCCCTCTCTCTGTAGCTCCTAGGGTTTTTTTCTTCCTCTCTCTCTAGAAACATGTCGACCGCTTTAGACATGGCCCTGGACGATATCATCAAGAGCAACAAGCAGTCCGGATCCGGCGCCAGAGGCCGTAGCAGGGCCTCCGCACCCGGTCCGGGACCCGCTCGCCGCATCCCCAACCGCGCCGCCAACCGTACGGGTCCTTATTCCACCCCCAAGGTGACCAAGGGTTCCGATTGTTCATAAAGATTTAGCGTTTCGTCAAATTAAATGTTTTGTTATGTTCTTTGCCACGATTTGTTCTCTGATTTGTTTGATTGGATGTCAAATTAGGCGCCGGAGACGACTTGGCAGCACGATTTGTTCATGGAAGAGAATTTGGGGCGAGCCTCTGCCATAGAGACCGGGACCAAGCTCTACATATCCAATCTCGATTATGGTGTTTCCAACGAGGACATTAAGGTACTTTTCTATATTTCTTCTTTGGTGGTCAAAATTTGTTCTTTCAGTTTTGGATCGTTCATAGCCTTGCCTACTTGATTGGTTCAACAGGAGAATAAAAGGGTAAACAGTACACTTTTTTTTTTATCAAAAGGTTCAAAAGTACCATATAGCTATACCCGTACGAGATCCGATCTATTAGCGTCTGTTAGATTATGCCTTTGAATATAACGCTGCAACCAACGATTTTAAATAATCAGGAGGGTGAAGTTCCATTGTTTTACTTTTTTTAATCATGTAATGGTAAATTTGTCCCTTTTTCTCCGAGTATGTGGCCTACACTTGCAAGATTTGACAGCAAATTTTTATGGATAATAATGGAGTAGACCTTAGGTGGCTAAAGTCTCTTTTTGAGCCATTGGTTGGGAAACAAATTCACCCGTGTAATTAAACAAGAAAATAAAGATTTGCTTAGCAGTTTGATTATTGGATGTATAATATGGGGACGTGTGAGGGTGTCTTAAATTTGCGTTTGTGCATATCTTTTAGTGTTACTCAATGTAAAAAACAGCGATTGTGTGTGTGTTGCATGCCTCCGTGCTGTCCAGGTAGACGGAAGGCTATTTTGTTTGGGATCCATGTCTTTAAAATGGTCTTGTCTGCAAGGATATGGACTGGATCCATAGTTGTATGATGTCCTCAAAAGTTCCTTTTTGCCTGCATACATTGGCCACTCCTTGGTAGTTATTTAAATTTTCTCTCTTTTGGGTTCATGTTTCCTGCATTTAGTATACTACTTAGAGGGTTTTTGTTGGCAATGATAAAATGGGTCAATACACTTAACATCAGGTAGATCTCTTAGGGTTTTTATGGGAATTGCATTTTGTTTTGTTTTGTTTGTTTTTTTTCAACTTTTGCTGGTTGAGAGGCATCTTTGCAGTATTCGTTTTCTAATCCTACTTTAACCATGTGCAGGAACTGTTTGCTGAAGTTGGTGACCTCAAACGTTATTCAATCCATTACGACAGGAGCGGGAGATCGAAGGTATCTTGTCAAGTTTGACATAACTAGGTCCTTCTGATGAATTCTTTCTGTCCTGCTGTGGTTTAGAAAAACTCTTTTTCCTAGGGAACATCCGAAGTAGTCTTCTCCAGACGAGCAGATGCTGTGGCTGCTGTTAAGAGATACAACAATGTTCAGCTTGATGGGAAACCAATGAAGATAGAGATTGTGGGAACAAACATTGCAACACCTGCTGTGCCTCCAGCAGCTAATGGCACTTTTGGAAATTCAAATGGGATTCCAAGAGGGTATGTACTATCTGGAAAAAAAATGACTGCCATTGTGCTTGTAAATTTAGGTTCTAATGGTGTCAAGTTTCTGTGTCTTGTTTCTTATGCTTGGGATGGCCTATTTGGCATCAAGTTCTTTTGTCTTGTTTACTATTCTTGGGGCCTTTCCACTTATTCAAAATAGTAGTAGTTCTTATCATTCCCAGAGGGCATGCTTGCTGTGCATTTTCGTCGAATCCCAATCATGGTTGTTTGTCTTTGGTAAATGTTCTTTTGGAATAAAGGGTGTGCAGTACCATGGTTTCTTATATTGAACATATGAATATATGGCTGTCAAATTGGTCGAAGAAAGTTATGATCGTTGAGCTTTTTAAGTGTATTATTGTTTATCTTTTAAATATCCATGATATAGATGTGTAGTAGGGGCATGCATTTTGCTTGTACCAACTTGCTGGGAAATGAATGAAATTTAGAGAGAATTATTTAAAGCTTTGTTTTTCAGCTGTAAAGCAATTACACAAGAAAAAATAAATTGTTGGCATCCATGAGTTCTGGTTTTTTGTTGCTAAAGGTCGATCTATACTAGGAATATTATTAATGTTTGCAGTTTTTACTGCTAGTATGTGTATTGTGGTAACAATTTTTTTTTTTTTTGTGTGTGTGTGTGTTCCTCAATTTGGTTGAATGAAATAACTGATTGATTCAAAAGAATAAAATAGAGTATTATTAATACCTAAAATGCATTTAACACGTAAGTAGAACTTTTCAATATTATAGTTTGAGAAAATAAATTATTCTGTTAATATTACCAGTTGTCTACACTGTGAAATGTGTCTTTATAGAATTTTTTCCCCCCCCTGAAATTGGAAGTAATCAAGCTACGGTATCCTCCATTTGTGATGGTAATCCACTCGCAGAATCTGGTTTACATTTATTTGGTCTTGTTAGATGTGACACTCCATTTTTTGTTTAATTCAGTGTTACTATTTGTTTTTATTGGTTAATAAGTAGTTAGTACCTTTCCTATGTATTCTCATGTGTGCTGCTGATGGAAAATGATATGGCAGTCCTGATTAATGTGTTCAATGTGGTTAATGAGCAGTGGACTAGGTAGAGCTGGTGCACCAGGACGGCCACGTGGCGGCGGTGGTGGCGGTGGCCGTAGCATTGGAAGGGGTCGTGGACGTGGACGGGGAAGAGGCCGTGGTGAAAAGTTATCTCAAGAAGATCTTGATGCTGATCTGGAAAAGTATCATGAGGAGGCAAAGCAGAAAGATTGAAGGCATTATTATGTTTTATTGTTTGGCTAGTACAATCTCCCGTGGCCTTTTACTGTGTCGTGATGCAACAACTCATCTATTTTGTGTATCTCTACCAAAATCCTACTTAGAGAAAAGAGGAAAAAACTACCCGTAGAATCTTTGTTATAAGGAGTTTGGCCTGTTAATGTCGATTGTTCCTTTGACTTGATATAAGTTATGTGGGTTGATGGACAGCTGTCAGTATGTAATCTGAACCCGTACTTTTGGTTTTTTAGCTTCCTAAGTTCTTTTTCTTACATTCAACGAGTCAGAGTTTGGAAGCGAGGAACTATTTTCTCTCTGGTTACTCCATATGCAAAGAAAACTGTGGCTGCAAATGTGGGAGAATTGAGCCTTGCTGAAATCACCCACAGCTGCAACATCTTTTGGTTGTGAATGCGTCGTAAAACTGGGAGAGACTTCGATTGAGGTAGATCTCTTTATGTTTTTAATTTGTCTGTGCTCTAAATTTTGTACTGTGTTCATATAATGCAGTTGATTTAGCTGGTTGGTCGAGTTACATCTGTTGTATATTTTGGCCAGGGAAATGTTAGTTCCCCTGTTTATTATTATGGATCTCTTATGTATCATAGTAAATCATGTGGAGCCGCGCTGCTTCAGTTCAACTTGAGGCCGTGTTGGTGGCAGACATGGGCGTCAACACCTTAGCAAGGTTGACATGTAGGGATCAAAACCTGGAACCTCTGTCAAGTAGTGAGGATTACAGGAGTGACTTACATTGATGCTCAGAGTCGTGCGCTACCTTAAGGCTTCTGTCTCTGGAAGGAGTTTTGTGTATTCCTTCTTGGTTGAAGGTAACGATACCTGAATATTTGTGAAAGTAAATACTTAAGTATTAAGCTCCCTTCATCCTGATTTTATCTGGAAAAAGAGTCAGATAATTTGCTGCTTGATATAGTGAAACCTTTCAGTGATATGGGTATTAATGGTTGCTACTTTGGGGGAGTCAACTCTGATCAGTTGGTGGATTTCGTCTTGTTTCTGTGGCCGATTGATAGGGTGTTCTATGAGAAGAGAATGACCTCTCTGTGTCTATTGTGGGACTCGGCAGTTTCGTTTGAAAATGCTTTAGGGATTACATTAGAGCAAGAGCCTGCCTGTTTAGTTGTTTTTCTGCTGGGTGTTCCCAACTTCATTTCCTTTTTTAATTGATGCAGAATTTTGTTTAATACTATGCACCTCGAAATTTTAGACGATTGGTGCTGTATTTGCATTGGGATGCCAGTTTTTGTGCCAAATTTGTCTATTCTGCTCATCATGTTCTCTCTCGCGCTGCCTGCTTGTGATGATCTGGATTTTCAGCTTACAAGTCCTCATTTACCATGTTTTTTGGGCTGTCTTCCTCTGTTACGTAAATCTGTTGGGTTCTCCGTTAACACAAATAATGTTTTAAATGTGGTTGTGTAAGTCTGTTTTCTTTGCTAAGTTTTGTCACGTGGAAATCGGACAAGGATCTTGTTCATTATATAGTAATGGACTAATGGTATATATATATATATATATATATGTTGGTATTATTTAAATTTTTTAATGGAGAATCCTATTCCGTGAAAATTCGATGGGCAAGGCTAAAACACACGGGCCAAAAAGAGAATATTTTTGAAACGTCTCTATCATTTATCTACTTCCCCTTGTTTAATCAAGGAAGCTGCATGTATACTAAGAGATCACATACGATCGGAGCATTTATATTTGACAAGGCATGGTCAGAAAACATCTCAAATAGAGAAAAAAAAAAATAAAAATAAAAAATTGAACAAATGAGCAAATACTAGACAACAAACCCTGATACTCTCATCAAAATAGGTCATGTTCTGAAAAGAAACATTGGTACGATTGACTTCCCCTCAAAAATAAAATAAGAGGGGCTAATGAGAAAAACAAAAGGCGGACATACACTACACAAATTGAATCTTTATAAAGTGATTTTCGGTTTTGACTCTACAAGAAATTCTGGTGGGTCATTTATGATTCCTATGGCCTTTTCAGCTTCTCCCAACTGGAAAATACCAACCTTAACAGAGAGTATAGTACTGCCTTTATGCAAGAGATTACGAAGTTCCAACAAGAGGAGGGCCAATACCATGGATATAGCAATCGGAAAAACAGGCTTATAAGATGCCGAGGGTATCTCCCAACCTGTACCACAGCATTTAATGTTATGTCAGAAAAAAGATATGAAAGTGGATAATCTGTGAATTGTGATTTACTTTGGACCTTGTCAAGCATGGGGACTAAATTCTCACAAAACAACTTGGTCTCAATCATCTGCCTAAATCATACTCTTCACTAAATATGGAGTGACAATTCTACTTTATAACTTAGTTCTGGTAAATTCCTCTCATCAAGATGATTCTTACCTAACAATTTGGGATTTGTATACCTGTTGCAGCAAACACTAGAAGCATAAATGAACAAGATGGTTGATCTGTATTAAATAAAAAAGCATAATGTGGGTCTAAGTGATATATATACACATTGGCAGATTCTAGGGCACCTTGAAAGCCTTTCTTTGTTTTGTGGGGTTGACACCAAGCATCTACACAGTTCTTTGAGTAAAACCTAAAAGCCTCTTCTAGTCTGATAAACATCCAACCAAAACCTTCTGCTCTATAATTAACTTACATACTCTTCAAACAGTTATATTATATGGATACCAAAGAAGATTCACATAAGATTAGTGATAATAATGAACTCATTGTGATCTTAATGCCAATACAAGTTCATTAATAACGTGCAATTTTAATTTTTCCCATCCATTGGGCTAACTAAGCCAGAAAAATATAACTCACAGGAAAAAGCAAATCTAGTGCATCCCAGGCAGCATGGCGAACAGCTCTTGTAGGATACATTGGACCACCGGGAGATGTGAAGCTATATAAACAAGTCTTTAACCTTGTACTTGTGGTCATTCTCAGTTCCATGCCTGAAAAAATTAATAACCACATTGATCGGAAAAACAGCCAAAATATGTCAGATACAAAACATCTTAGATCTCATAGATGGTTGAAATACCCTGGAGAACCTTAATGTGTGAAAGGTAATGGAGCAGTACTGGTTCCACCTTTAACTTTTGAAGCTGACAATAAAACAATTTAACACAATATTAACAGGGTGGCATGTGCATGATGCTTTTTTCCAGTATACAACTATTTGATTAAAAAAAAAAAAAAAAGTTATCAAAAGATATATGCGGTGAAGATGGTCAATCGGATTTACCTGATCTGCAAGTTCAATAACAAAGAAGTCCGCTGGACCACCAACCAAGAAAGCATTTGGAAAATCTGGAAAATGCTTTAAGAAACTTTCAAGTTTGTCACCTGCATGAACGGCAACACTATGAAGAAATATGCACTATTTTGTTAAAGAGAGTATCTGCTGCACTGTAAAGCCTACCTGAATTATAGAAAATTATGAACCTTGAGAGTAAAAGATACAGATCTCTCTGGACCTGAAATTAGATAAATAATTGGCGACTGTTAAGGAAACACGTACTACAGATAACAGTTGGATAATGGTTCCACAGTCTGTCGTATTCGTCTAATTATACATGATAGATCAACCACACAAAAGGAAAAAGTATCAGCATGTAAGATCTGAGAGGACAACAACAATGACTGACCTGCACAGGAATCTTGTTTAACCGTGTGGGCTCCAGTGCAACTTCCTCAAGGAGATACTGAATTCAGTGGAAAAAAATTAAGGGAAGAATAAAAGAAAATCATGACATTGTCAAGCCAATAGATGTTGGAATCTAAAATTTCATCCGTGGAAGGGCTCTTACACAAAAGAGGGATTGAAAACGCCTAGTATTTGTTTGGATGTCAATCCTGCAAATAACCATACAATGATCATTACAACAACGTATTAAAATCCTACTTATCATTAATCTAAACAGGGGATTGTCAAGCACACAAAGAATATTGTCACATGATTACTCCAAAAGAAGAAGAAGAGACTCGATAATAACAGCAATAAAAAACAACAATGACAACAATAATAAGTAAAAATTCAGGCACTCGAGAAAAGTTTTCAAACCCATTTGTCGGCACCCTAATTCTCAACTGCAATGAAAATTAAATACAGACGAAATCTTATAAACCATTCATGAAAACTACAATCAAGGTAACAGTAAAAAATTGAATTTACTGCTGTCCTTTTGATTTTCGAGGGAGATTATCAGGCAGGGAGGGGGTTCAGAGAAATCATGGGTTACAGGGCAGAGAGGATCAAGAATAAGGAAACTGCAGTACACCAAATATTAGTTTTAGCTACAAAAAGCATGGCTGCATGATTATACAGAAACAACGATGGTAAAAAAGGCTTGATGCTGGAAATGGAGAGTAGAAGCTATGAATACTTTCTTCCAAAGCATAAAAAAAATGCAATAATATTACATTTTACAGTAGGGGCTACTGTCAAGTTTTTGTTATGTTGCGTTCAACATCCAAAACAAAAAATTGATCTTGATGGAACAAGTGATACCTAACACTTTGCGCAATACAGAGATGTAGGGGAGCAAACAAAAACAGACAATTTGAAATAACTGAGGACAACACAAATATCCTTTTCTCCGAAACCTCAGAAGTCAACACAAAAGACAGAGTGAAACTAAACTTCAAAAATCTTTCCATCAGCATTATTTACAAGAGGCACTCAACATTCAATAGAAATTGGAAATACTGCATTGCAACTCCAAACGTTATCAGTAATCAGCTTGATAATAGCCAATCAACCACTTATAATCCACGTATATTTCCAATATTCATACCATAAAACATTTGTAGCACCTTGAACAAGAGCAGATGAGTAACGGAGGAGGACTTCAGAATTGTCAAGTTGAACTTCAAACAGCTGCAAAAGAAAACAAGAAATATGTACTGGTCAACAACATAGGAATGTCAGTGTAGAGGAATAAATAAGTAATCATCACAAGCCTTCAATGAATAAGGCAGATTTGTTGGAATCAATATATAACAAAATATCACAGTTAAGCTCCAAAGGGGCTATTCATGCTGAGCAAACCATCATAGGCACAACCTCAACCCAATGGAAGAAAAAGAGATAAATGGTAACCAGGTTCAATCGTTTAATATAAGATCCCATAAGAAGTCAACTACAATCAAGCCTTGAAAAAAAGCCCCAAAGAAACAGTAATTATTAATGAATCCAAGCTTTAAACGAATTATAGGGATGGAGTAACATAAGTTTTCTGGGAAAAATAGGAAAAAAGAAGAAAGAAAGACACTTTTGCATAAAAAATATTCTACAGTCTACAGAAACCGGGTTTGATCTAAACTCACAGGCCTTACAACATCAATCACAAATATCTGGGAGCCTCAACATGCGTCAGACATAGTGTAAACAAGATCAATAACTATTGGTGTAAACAGAATACAATCCGATCCAAACAATAATTATATGCAAGCCAACATACCCATTTGTGGAACAAAAGTGTAAAAATATGGGATGCAAATGACTGGCTCCATAGCTGTACAATCAAATCAAGGATGGGCTTTCCACTCTCAGGCACCAGAACATAATAATCCGCAAGAACATCAAAAAAGCATAATGGACCACTAGTGCCATCCTCTGCAGGAGAAATCACTTCTTCTTCTCGCGTGAGAATTATATCTGTTTCAGTTTCAGTTGAAAAATATGAGAACACTTTATATATAGTCGTCTTTTTTTTTTTGATGAATTACGTAATAGTTGTTAGTAACACCTAGCACAGTCACAATTCACTATAAATTGCATATATAATACAAAATTGAAGTTTTATTTATCAAAAAAGATTTAAGATTTGTCGGTTGTGATGGACAAAAATCCCACAAGCTACTAGACAAACTCTAATAAAATCAATCTCTAATCTATATCAACCAACAGTTAGTAATTTAGTACGATTTGCCACTGCACCTGAGCAAAAGTCCTGAGTAGGTTTTCAATGTTTTTTCTTCATTGTGTACGAAAAGATTGCATCAAAATGAGAAAATAGGCAGGCATTGCACAACCTCGACTCACCTCTCGCTCGGTCATCAACCTCTAAAGCAATGTCAGCAAACAGCTCTCGCAACAACTTGGGACTCTGCGAAGGAGAAGCTTGCGCCTACCACAAATGAAGGCACACATAAACAATCTCTTCGAAAATATTGCGTGAATTAATCTCTCACAATCCAAATACTACCTAGACTAATTCATTCAAAACAAGCAACCTCGTAATCAACGAGCTTTTGGTTGCCGAGAAAACTAAGAATCAAAACAAAATTTGAAGCAGAAGTATAATCATTCCCATTCGTTCATATCCTACAACACTCTCTTACTGACCACTCTGACAGCTCCCGAACAACCCCCCAAAAAACAAAAAAAAATCGGTTCAACAAACCCAATTCCGTTCCCATTTTCCCCACATTTTCTCAGCAAGCGAACGGGTAAAAGAAAATCAAAGAGCGAAGAGAACGAACCCGTTTGAGCGTCTTCTCGATTTCTTGGGCGAGAGCACTGAGATAAGCAGAGCTCCGGGGCGATGGGGAAGCTTGAGCTTGTATCATTCTGATGGAAAACAATCCAAGCAAAAGAAGAAGAAAATAGCATTTGAGAAAACACACATACAAGCGCAAACAAACCCTAACCCCGATTCCGATCCCGATCCAAACACGCCGTTGACAAAAACCGCTTCAGACGAAGTGATCGACGAGACGAAAGTGAAGATTTCCAAGTACCCTACCCGTAGGCCGTAAGATGTTGCGGACTTTTACAGACATTATTATAATTGCGCATTTATGACACCAACTGTTAAATTAAAAAAATATTCAGATATGAGAATTTCGTTGTCGTGGGGTTTTTATATGGATACGTGGGGGCCGGTGGGGCTTTGGTAGTGGGGCCGGGGGGCGAGTGGGTGGCGTGGCGTGGCGTACGTGGACTTGTAGCTTAGAGTTTCCGCGTGTTGGATGGATGATTTTGGATTGCCATTACTAAATAAAGGTCACTCATATAGTATAACTTATCTCCAACGCTTGCTTGTCGGAAAGGTCGCTGCTTTTTTTTTTTTTTTTTTTTTTTTTTTTTTTTAATCATAATAGGGGAAAGAGAATTTGAATTAATAATTTTTGAGGCGTAATCTATAATCGATTGAGTTATCTCTCGAGACGAAAAGTCGTTCTTTGGGTATAGACTAATTTTTTTAAAATAAATAAAAAAACTCAAAATTTTCATACAATTTTAATTTACTCACTCAACTTTTAAATTTGACATCTAAATCCTTGAGTTTGTCATTTATTTTTTAATGTATTTTAATATAATATCTTTCTAATTTGAAAAAATGTTTTAGTGTATTTTTATTTATTTCAGTTTTATTTTAAGACTTATTTGCTATCGTGATGAAATTAAGGGTTTAAATTTAGTACGAAGGACCCGAAAGTACTTCTTTTATTGATGCTCTTTTTGCTTTACAATATCTATCAAATATTGCTGCACTAGCACGTACAAGTGTAGCAAGTACAAGAGTATTATCCTCTACTTCAGGACTTTTTACTCTTTTCATTGGTGCTTTATTCCTGGGCTGGTGTTGCCATGACGACTCTGGGAAAAACTCGGGCCACTGATGAGTCGACACAAATGAATGCTTCTGCGTAAGTCCTTAATTACTCCATCTTTGTCATTAAAACATATATATATATATATATATATATCTAATATTCTTGACTTTCAATATATTTGGGACTTATCCCAATGGTACGTGAAGTAAAGGGATTTCTTGATTGTGTTTGATGTAAAAACTACTGTATGTAAGGATTGTGATGTTACTAGTTATCATACGTCAAGTCAAAAGTATATGCAGAGATGGCAAAGCC
The DNA here is from genome assembly GCA_028654335.1 of Alnus rubra. NCBI lineage: Eukaryota > Viridiplantae > Streptophyta > Magnoliopsida > Fagales > Betulaceae > Alnus > Alnus rubra. Next base: position 2,067,927 of record JAJPGS010000870.1, on the reverse strand, counting down.
TGCTACTAGTTCAGGGAGGCTGGATGTTTACTATTGGCAAAGCTTTCTTATTCTATGCACTGTATGTGGGTGTATGTGGGAGTAGGCCGTAAGTGTAACGCTCCAGTTTTATATTAGAAAGAGATAAACAACTTACATAGAATGAATGATTTATAAATATATATACTCATGGGTGCTAAGTCTCACATTGCTTAGTTACTAGGTAAAATTGGACTTTATAAGAGATTTTAGGAAAGTTCTAAATTGACTAGTCATTTAGAGAGTAATAACACAGATGTGACTAACGCTTTTCTTTGAGTTGTTACAGTAGGGGTCAAAGGTTCAGCTATGCTGGATTTCAAAATACAGCTTAACTTCTTTTTGTTAGAACTTATAAACTTAATCATGCTCAATCTAACATGCGCAACGGAAATAAAAGGACAGGATCTAGGCTTACCTCTTGCCATCTTTGCTCAAGCATTTCTACAAACATCTAAAGAATAAAAGAATGTTATCTAAGGGATCTTCTGGCCTGTGCCTAAAGATGGATGCATAGGGCTCCTTATATAGGTAGGCCAGGGACCCTCGTCATTTATTAGTAGCTGATTATTTTCCTCCCATCAAGGAAAATAAATCAGAATAATTAATATAAAAACCGTTATTTTCATGAACCATAATGTGGAATATAAAAACCGTTCAAATCATATTGAATACATTTATTATAATTACCGTTACAGTAATTAAAAGCCGTAACTGTTACATCAAATTAAATATGACATAAGGGACACTTATGTAGTTTCTTACATTCTCCCACTTAGCCCTTATGACACATAATTCCTTATGATGTTCGGTTCTTCAATATGACAATTACTTTAATTATTCCAACCATTCATGAAATGCTCTTACTCACTCAAGGAATACTACACATGAATCATGGCGGTAAAACCTTATATAATAAGTTGTCCCTTCCACGTATTACATATAAAATATTCCCTAAATGAGCACTATATGGGCAATCAAACTTTATATGAATAAACTTCCCGTAAGTTATTCGGGTCCAACTTTAATTTTATCCCCATGGATAATGTAACAAATGTGCACAAAACTTTATTAACAATAATTTGATGTCTATAGACCAAATAGAGAAAAACTAAGCAAAAATGAATTAATGAATTTCATATACTCTGCATGACTTTATACTTTCTTTACCGGTAAACTTTTAGTCATGGGAACTGCAATCATTAATTCAGTACTTATATGCTCAATAGACATTTTATGTCTCTTTAATGTTCTCTCGTACTGAGATACTTGATGTCGATATATTTATTTCTGCTTCTATTGATAAAACAATATTACAGTAGAATTATCGTAGAATTTCTTTATGGTCTAACTATAAATCAACAATCTTGAGACTTTTAACAAAATGTCTCATCCATCATGCATGTGTAGTGAAATTCATAGCATGCAAGAATTTTAACTTTCTTGGTAGACGTAGCAATTATAGTCTGCTTTCTGCATCTATAGGATATATTCCTCAATAAGAAAATATATACCATAAAGTAGGCTTTCTACTATCTACACAATCAGCAAAATTCAAAATTCAAAATTTGAATAACCAATCACCATCAAATGGAAAATGTATCCTTAGGTTAAGTTGTTCTTCTTGGTTTCCTGTGTATACTGCAAGACTTTATTTGCAGCACTTTATTAACTCAATAATCTTACTGTCAGTCCAATAGTTATAGTCTAGTGCAAGTCTATGCTTGCATTAGGTTGCATAATACAGATGCTTACAAAAGACCTTTCATCTGCCATTTGTTCCAATACATTTTAGGACATTTAATATGTATTAAATTTGTCCCTCTTAGTTGCTACTTAAGGTGCGAAAACCTTCATTCTAAATCTTCCCAAGACCTTTTCAATGTAGGCATTCTGAGACAATGTTAATGTTCTTTATGTCTCTGTGAATCTCTATGTCAAAAGACATAAAATATTTCATCCAAAACCTTCATGTAGCAAAACTAAATCATTACTTGCAAAATAATATCTACATATAGGACTGGAAAGATTACTGTACTCCCACTGACCTTAAGGTATATATACTAATTAACAAGGTTTTCAATAAACAATGAAGCAATAACCTTGTAAAAAGTATATTACCGATGAGAGATCTGTCATTCCCATAAATAGAATTATTTGATTTGCAAGCATTCTGACTGTTATTTATAAAACCCTTAGGTTGTGTCATGTAAACCTCATCTTTAAGATCCCCGTTCTGGAAAGTTATTTTCACATCCATTTGATGTAGCTCTAATGCTATGATTATCTTGATGAACCATTCTTAAACATTGGAGAGAATGTTTCATGATAATCAATGCCTTCCTTATGAGTAAAACCATTGGCTACGAGTCTAGCTTGACTTTTTAGCCATGGACTTATCTCTCACTTCATGGCATTGAGCCATAATGTGGAGCTATCTCCACTCATAGCATGTGAAAACAATTTTAGATCATCTTTATGTCCAACATCAACATCAGACTCTAAGAGGTATACAACATAATCACTAAGAATTGTTGATCTCCTTATTCTATAGGATTTTCTTAATTCTACTTCCTCTGCATTTTGCAAAGTCTAAGTAGATTCAAACTGAACCTATTCTTCATGAGTTGACAATTCCAAAACTGATTGTAACTCAAGGTAATTAATTTGATTTTTCATGAGTACAATCAAACATCCTTCATATGAAGGAGCCTTAGTCAACTCTCATGTTTCCTCTAAGTAAAACCTTTGAGGATAAACACTCCCACTAGGTTCAACATCCTTTAGAAATTTTACAATCAACAACTTTAGGATTATATGAAGGATAATAAAACCTAAAACCCTTTCGAGTTTACTAGATAGTCTCTAAAAGATTTGCTGGTTGTCCTTGAATCTAATTTCCTTATGCGAGGATTATAAATCCCCTCTTTAGCAAGGCAACCCCATATGTGTAAATAATTTAAACTTGGCTTCCATATATTTCATAAAAGGTGTCTTAAGGACAACCTTAAATGGAATCATGTTTAACATATACACAATGGTCTTCAAAGCCTTACTCTATAAGGGTAATAGCAGATTAGTATTACTAATCATTTCCCTTTTGTGTGTACCTACCATAATACTCTTTATCTATATCAGATCTTCTGATCTTCATGTTGTTTATCTTCTTCTTCCTTATAGGTATTGAAAACATTCAATACCTCAGCTTTATTATTTAGAAGATAAAGATACATAAACCTTATATGGTCATCACCAAAAGAGATAAAAATATTTCTAACCATTTAGACAATGAGTATGAAAATGTCAATGCTTTTCAATATACATGATCTCAAGAATCTTAAAAGGCTCTCTTTGGCACATTTAGTGATCTTGTTGGTATGCTTTCCCTTATGCAGTCCACACAAGTACCAAAGTCAATAAATTACCTATTTTTATTTTCTGTATGGAGATATATTTCAATCTCCAAAGCCATAACAATAGCATTTTTAAATTCACAAATACTCTACTTTATGTCAACATCAATATGCAGAAATAAACAAATAATTTTGTTTCAAAATTGGGATATAGATAAATTTTAATAAACCATCAACTAATATTCCAGCCTAAATAAAAATTTCAAGTTAAAAATTGAAATTTTATTTAACAAGCTAAAATATAAATTAAATTTTTCTTGAAAATTTTGGAATATTTAAAACATATTTGATGTAAAACAAATAGCCGAATTTTAAAATTAATCTATAAATCCCAATAACCTTCAATTGTAAACACGTATTCTGCATTTGTTGACAATGTTGATTGTTAAACCAGAATCAATCCACAACATATTTGAATGAGTCACTAAAAGAGATTCACGACATACTAGATATATGAGATTATCTTTATTTTAAGTCATTTCTCATACTTCATGCAATCTTTCTTTATATGCCCTTAATTTTCCTTATTGTAGGAAAAATTGGTATCTTGATTGCCATAATACTTTATTGGCACCTTATTTTCATGCTTTAACTGTAAGGCACAATTACATTTATTGGTGTTTCCCTTAACATGAGTAACCATGTGACACTTTATAGATTCTCTCATATTCTTGAATATACATGGTCAAAAGTTACTTTACTAACCATTTATCCTTATGTATGTCTCAAGATAAAATTTCATATTTTAGAAGAGAGAATTCAAAAATGAAATAGACCAATAATGACTCAAAATCTCAATCTTTAGGAACTTAAGCTAAGCTATAATATCTTTCATTCCAATAATGAGATTAGAAACACTCAAATTAAAAAGCATATAATCTTTTTCCAGTCAGAAAAATATTATCATAAAGTATTGGAATTATAAACTACCAAAAGGTAGAGTAATAAGAATAGCTGCAATGACCAATAAAATAAAATAATACTTTAATGCTATGAAGTAACTTTATTTTAAATTAGCCAATGCCAACTTAATAGTAAATAGTAAATTTCAACCTACCTGTGGGCAAATGTTGCATCACGTATGAAATTTACCCTTTATTAATAAGATTAATAAATTTAAACATTAATAAATAAAATTCTCCGTACCTGTGGGCCTAAAAGAAAATTTACTTTTAATGCTAAATTTGTTATCTTATTCTAATTAAGTCATAAAAATAAAAACGTCCATGTGGGGATAAGCAATTAAATTTATGAATTAACTACAACATGATGTTAATTTTTTTATATGAAGTTCAAATGTGTACGAACTTTATGTAATTATTATAAAATTAGGATGTTGTGGCTCTCCCAAAATCATAATAATTACGCTGCAGTTCATGAACATTGATGTGAATTTTAATTGTACTCGCAAGTGCACGAATCGTTTGCAATAAAAGGTTTTGCAAGTGCGAGGTCAATCCCACAGAGAATTGTGTTCTTGAAAACAAATTTATGACTAAATTAATTAAATCTTAACCTAGTTCCAAAAAAAACGTTTGATTTTTTATAAAAAGAAAAACAACATAAAGTAAATAAAGTAAAATAAAACAAAAGAAAAGGTACTATGGTTTTGGAATCCACACCCACCAAATCATAGCAACATATTCTCGTGTTCATCAATACACATCCGAAGTTCTCACCATACAAATCTTATGTATGCTTTACTATGCTTCAAAAAATCATTAAATCATTCAATGAATCCGTTATTTGCACAAATCACAAAAGATATCCGGTTTAAATCAAATCATCAAATGTATCCGTAAAACGAAACACAATGAATATCCAACGTTTTGATAAATAAAAACCCAAGCAATCAATTATGTGAAATTATCTCAAATCATCAAATGTATCCTTGAATCACAAAAGATATCCAAGAATCATTCCACAAATTGAAAAGAAGTAAAACATAGGAAAAATTAAACCAAATAAAATCGGATAGTATAAACTTACATGAAAATATTGTTGCTCTTCAATGGTGAGGCTTCATCCTCAACCTTAGTTGAAAAATTAGCTACACATGGCTATGAAAAATAAATCCTAAACTAAAGAAAAACTAAACTAAAAAGAAAAGAATGTATTTGGTCTCTAGCTTCTTCCTTTTTTTATCTTGAGGCTTAGAGGTCTATTTATAGGGAGAAAACAAATCCTAGAAGCCCTAGAATTCCTAGAAAAATCGGAGGTTAGTCTCCTAGTTTGAGTAGGAAACTCAAAACACAATCCAAGAAGGAAAAGGACTCCAAATTCGTCCAGATTTGTGGTCTTTTATTGTAAGGAACTTTTGGCATAGAAGACGTCCGAATTAGGAAACTTCTATTTCATAAGTATTTGTATAAAATTGAGTTAAATTTCCAACGCCACTTGATTCACCTTAATCGGATACTTGAGCTGAAAGTTATGGTCAAAATACTATAACATGTGTAGAATCTGAATTCTAATCCGATTTTGACTCAAATTAGAGAAATTCTGATTTAGTCCTCTCCTTGATTTGGTTGAACATAACCACATCATCTAGGTCTTCTCAAAGTGTGCTTTCTTTCACCATAAATCTATTGTTTTCTCTCAATGACCTACAAAATACTAAAATAGCAAAACTAACCCAAAACATTAGAAAATAACAAAATTAAAGGTTTAGTAAATGCAAATTAAGGGATCTACATATGCAATATTTGGCACTCATCAAACATCTAATAAAATTATTTACGATATTCATACGTGTAATCTTGATGTAATTATCAATAAAAATGGGATGCTGTGGCTCTCCCAAAATTATTATGATAATTATGTGTGTGTAATCTTGATGCAATTATCATTCAAAATTGGGATGCTTTGGCTCTCCCAAAATTATCATAATAATTGAGACTTCATTAACATCTAACAACTTTAAAGATACCCACAAATGGCCCCAAGAATATAACAAACCAATACCTAAATGGGGTAAGCAGCATTCTCCAAGGTGCGCAATCAGGTGAGTTCCCAGGAAAGTGAGGGGGGTCACTTGGACACACTTAAATCCCAAGACTTTCCTAGCCATAACTTTTCTAGATATTGCATTCTTGGATATTACTGTAAACACACCAGCATATATGGTATTGTTAATTATTCTTAGGTTTAGGCATCAAGCAATTTATATTTAAACAATATAAATTCAACAATTAAAATATATTCATAAATTCATGTATTAAAGAAACAATGATTTTAATACAGATCAATGCAAATCGTAAGAGAAATAAAATTGCAATATGAGGACATAATAAATTATATGGCCTAATGGTTCAGTAGGTGGCATTAGACCCTTTATGGAACTCAAGTTCTAAACCCCACAAGTAGGGTGGGCAATTCGGGTTTACGGGTCGGGTTCGTGCCAACCCGGCCTACCCGATTACATAAACGGGTCTGACACAAACCCGACCCGATTATTAATCGGGTTGTGACACGCGACCCGATTAATAATCGGGTAACCTGAACACGACCCGATAAACATGACTAATAATCATGTCACCTGTTAATCCGACACGACACGACCCAACCCGACCCGAATGCCCCATCATCATCACCTCTGTCCATATCTCTATATCCCCCCTCCTTTACTGCAAAACACTTGATTCCCAATTTCCCATGGCTCTGCTCCTAACTCCTTCCTTCTTCCCCCCATTCACAACTTTCCTCCCATCCCCAAGACAAACCCACGAATTCTCAGCCCCCAGGTTGCGCAAATCCGCGAAGAAAACCTCGCCGGAGTTCACGCCGACCTTGAACGTCCCCGATAAGTCCGAAAAGCAATCGACTTTCTCCTTGACCTCCCAGACCACATTTCCAGACCTTAAATCCCAGAACTTGATGTTGCCAAATACTCCTGAAGGCCCGCTTTGAGACCCAGAAGCCCGAAACCCAATTCAGTTTTGTGGCCGGTATCACCGGGTCAATATCGGCACCGTAAATCTCGCAGTGACCGATCTCGGCCACCGGACTCAAGCTCTGCAAATCGTAAACCATAATCGAATTCGAATTCCTCTGAGCCGATTCGAAGCTCGCGAACAAAAACTCCGGCGACAACCCGATTCCCTGAACAGTCGGGCCCAACCGAGTCACATTCTCCCAATTCAAGCTCTTTCTCAGGAACCCATTTTCTTCCTCTCTTCTTTTTATTTTTTGTGAAAAAAAAAAAAACAAACAAACAAACGGGTCTAATCGTGTCATAATCGGGTTGACCCGATTACGACCTGAACCCGATTACAATAAACCCAAACCTTATTTTTCCGTGTCGGGTTTGCGGGTCGTGTCAAAAATTGCCAACTCTACCCACAAGAGCTTATTGTTTTTAATTCTTGATGGGCTACTGAAATGGGTTGGGCTTCTGGGTCACAAGACTCCAAATGGGCTACTGTACTTGGCAATTGGGTCGACCCACTTAATTTAGTCGGGTCTCGGTATCGGTATCGGGCTGACCTGGATGGATCAGCCCACTTTATGGCCATTTTTTTTTTTTTAACAAACTGCAACTTCTTTTGGATTGGGCTGACCCATTCGGGTCAGACATACCCAATGTCCAACCCAACCCGTAATTAAATGTTAATTGCAACCCGACCCGGGTTCACTTGATGGGTTGAAACCCTACCTGTTGACCCGACATCCTTAACTTCTGAAACCCTTACCTTAACCCACACCGCCGCCGCCACCCTTTTCCTTATGCCAGCCGCCGCTTGCCACCTCATGCGGCAGCCACTAGAGGCCGCCGCTCAGCAAGCTACGGCGACCCACGGGTCGCCGTTCGCACAAAACCTAGGCGGCCAATAAGGGCCGCCAGTCACGGTGATGGGGAGCGGCGCTCCATGCCCGGCGGTGCTCCATCACAATGATGGGGAGAGGTCGCGAGAAGAAGCCTCTTCTCCCACTGCAACTTCCTTATGCGGCACCGATGCAGGGTATTTCTGGTGAGGCGCCGCCCATAGTAGTGGAATTCAGTGATCCTTCCTTATGCAGTGATTCATTGCTTGATCTCCAATGGGTTTCATGGTGAAGGCAGTGAGTCTTTGAACATTTAGAAGGGCTCACAAGGGCACTACAGTAAATTTCATATTTTTCAAGCGTTGGGTCACTTTCTAGAATATGTGAAAAGAACAAAAATTTTGCTCTACTGCTATTTTTATACAACTTTTTAGGCAAACTTTGTTTCACTTAGAACAAATAACATATTTAAAATAATACCCATATGCTTTTCAACCATATGTGAACAACAACTTATATTCACAAATATTATTGATTCAACAAACTTTAATGCTAAGTAAAATAGCATAGAGGTGGCTCTGATACCATATGTTAGAACTTATAAACTTAATCATGCTCAATTTAACATGCGCAATGGAAATAAAAAGACAAGATCTAGGCTTACCTCTTGCCATCTTTGCTCAAGCATTTCTACAAACATCTGAAGAACAAAATAATGTTATCTGAGGGATCTTCTGGCCTGTGCCTATGAGTATGCTAAAAGATGGATGCATAGGGCTCCTTATATAGGCAGGCCAGGGACCCTCATCATTTATTAGTAGCTGATTATTTTCCTCCCATCAAGGAAAATAAATAAGAATAATTAATATAAAAATCGTTATTTTCATGAACCATAATGTGGAATATAAAAACCGTTTAAATCATATTGAATACATTTATTATAATTAGCGTTACAGTAATTAAAAGCCGTAACCGTTACATCAAATTAAATATGACATAAGGGACACTTATGTAGTTTCTTACACTTTTTTGTTTCATTGAAAGATATATATATAGGCTCTACGCCTGTTTACTATAAGATGAAAATTGATAGTTATCCTCTATTTTCTAAAGCTCCCTTTATTCATGCTGCAAACTTCTAGTGGAGCTTAGTTGTTGTGCCCCGAAGATTTTTGCATTCTACCTTAAGAATTTGAGAGACAATATCCAAAGCTATTAAGTGTATGGATGTAGAATATGTAGACCTGTTGGTTTCACATTTCAGTATATTGTTACTGGTTAGTCATATTGATGCTCTATCAATGTGCTTTTGTAATGCATGTTTTGGGTGTTGACAATTGGTATTTGTTTTCGGCAGTGGTAAATGGTCTCTTTCTGGGGATCTTTTTGGCCTTCTCTCAACTGTCATATGGCTTATTTACAGGTTCTGGATTGTGCCTGTTACTCAGTTTAGTATTCATTCTAGATTTATATTGTAATAAAGAAATAAGAGATATAAGCCATGGGAGCTGTTGCGACATCTTTCCCGGTATGAGCCATTGGCATGGTTGTGTGTTAGAGATTTTAATGAAATCCTAGATCTCCCAAAGAAATAGGGGTGTGTGGACGGCCTTGGAGTCAAATGGAAATTTTCAAAAATATGTTAGAGGACTGTCGGTTATGTGATTTGGGTTTCTTTCGGCCCAAGTTTACTTGGACTAACAAACGATATGGGAAGTGGTTCACACAGGAGCAGATGGATCGAAAGGTGGCTAACCAGGAATGGTGTGCGCTGTATAACACTATGGAGGTTTCTGTTCTGGCAGCCCGTAGTTCAGACCATTCACCTCTTCTCATTCAGTGAAAAAGGCATGACAGAGAAGTAAAAAATCGGGGATTTCGGTATGAAGCAAGTTGGCCATGGCAAAAGGAATGTAAGGCCATTGGTAAACAAGTTTGGAGAGTGAAGGAGACACAAGGGGAACATTGAGGGAATTTTTAGAAAATGTTACATCACTACCAGTATGAACTAGTACGATGGCACAAATCCAACTCAAGTCCGATGGAAAAGCTTATCAAACATAAGACTCAACAGCTAGTAGATTTGCAAGGGGAAGATGGGGAGCTAGCTATGGGCGAAATCAATGGGATTCAAAGTGATATGCACTCGCTCATGGAACAAGAAGAGTTGCAATGGAGACAACGGGCTAAGGCGAATTGACTTAAAAATGGAGATGAAAACACTAAGTATTTCCATGTCTCTACTAATCAGAGGAAGATGACAAATTAGATAGACAAAATTATGGATGAAACTGGTTGTATATGGGAATCACAGGAAGATATTTGTCAGGCTTTTATTCTCTACTATCAAAAGCTATTTTCTTCGAAGGCTTGGGGAGGTATGGAAGAGTGCCTTTTTGCCATGCGGGGAAGAGTCATAGAAGCCATGAATTCCCAACTATTGAGGGAATTTACAGTGGAGAAAATCAATGGAGCATTAATGCAAATGCCGCCTTTAAAAGCACCGGGTCCAGATGGATTTGCAGGCAATATTAGTGTGGGGATTGAGGTATGTAATACCATCCTTGGTTTTTTAAACTTGGGCAATTAACAATGAGTTGAATTCCACGTATATTTCTATAGTCCCAAAAGTAAAAAAAATCCTTGTAGAGTTAATGCATTCAAGCCCATCAGTTTTTGTAATGTCCTTTACAAAATTGCATCGAAAGTCTTAGCCAATAGGCTTAAGGGGGCTATACCCTATGTGATATCTTATAACTAGAGTGCTTTTATTCTTGGGCTTCTTATTTAATTCTGATAACATTCTGGTGACTTATGAGACACTTCATTCTATGCAAACTCGGCTGTGGGGTAATGAGGGCTATATGGCGTTGAAGCTAGACATGAGTAAAGCATATGACAGGGTGGAGTGAGCCTTTCTTGAGGAAGTTATGTAGCGAATGGGATTTGATTATAGATTGATCAAGCTGGTCATGAATTGTGTCAAAACGGTGAATTATGCTATAATTGTTAATGGCACTCCTGTGGGGAGAATCATCCCATCTAGAGGTATCAAGCAAGGGGATCCCCTATCACCTTATTTGTTCATTCTCTGTGTAGAGGCATTAAGCTCCCTACTACATCATGCTGCTACCACTGGACAGCTAACTGTTGTCCCAACCTCAAAGTGGGGCCCTAGCATTAATCATTTTTTCTTTGCTAATGATAGTTTATTTTTTGCAAGGCAAACCCCCTACATTGGTACAGATTATCAAGACTTTTGACTACTTACGAGCAAGCTTTTGGACATAAATTAAATCAGGAGAAAACCTCGACCTTTTTCAGCTGGAATACAAGTCTAGAGGCTCGGGACCAACTTTTACATATTTCGGGGATCCTGGCTACACAAAGATATGATAAGTATCTGGGGCTGCCACCTATAGTGGGGAAGAATAGAACATAGGCGTTCCAGAGTATTAAAGACAGAGTATGAAAACGGCTACATGACTGGAAGCTAAAGTTTCTATCACAAGTAAGGAAATAAATTTTACTTAAGGTAGTGGTCCAAGCTATACCCATATATAGTACAAGCATTTTCCTTCTACCAAAACCATTATGTAAGGAGCTAAATTCAATGATGCAACGGTTCTGGTGGGGTCACCAAGAGCATGAATCAAAGATCCACTGGATAAGCTGGTAGAGACTGGGGCTTTCAAAGGTACAAGGAGGCATGGGTTTTAGGGAGACCCCTTCGAAATCCAGAGAGTCTGGCTGCATAAATTATAAAGGCTAAATACAATCTTAATTGCACGATCTTAGTGGCGGAGCTATGTAGATGTCCCTCTTTTGCTTGGCAGAGTATCTTAGGGGTTGGAAGTTTATTAAAACAGGGGCTCATATGGCGAATTGGTGATGGGTACACAGCAAAAATTTGAGCAGATAAATGGCTCCCAACGCCTACTACCTTTTTCAGTTCAGTCTCCAAGAAAACTCCTAGAGACCAACGCTAAGGTGTGTGAACTTATAGATATGGATACTAAAGGGTGGAATTTTGCATTGATAAAAGAGATCTTTAACACAAAAGAGGCGCTACTATAAGTAAACTACCTCTAAGCAGCTTGATGCAGCCTAATATGTTGATCTGGAGAGAAACCACCACTAGCGAATTCACTGTGCATAGTGCTTACCTGATGCAGGACGAAACAAGAATAATTAGGTCTTTAGTTTTATTTGAATTAAATTAGGGGCTTGACCCAAAGTTTTAAGTTATTTGTAATTCAATAATGGGCTTAGCCCAAAAGTCAGTCACATTAGCTTAGGTTATTTGTTATTTAATAATGGGCTTGACCCTTGACCCAAAGTTAGTCACATTAGGGTTAGGGTTAAGGTTTAATCTATGAGCCTATTTAAGCATAATGTTCTATTGTAATAAGTAGTTGATGATGAATGAAAAAAACAGTTTTGTTTCTTGAGGTGTGACTCCTATTTTCTCTCTCTCTCTCTCTCTCTCTCTCTCTCTCTCTCTCTTTCTCTCTCTCTCTCTCGGCTTTCTTCCTTCTTAATTTCTGCTTCTTCTTCCTCTTGAATTCTTGCTTTATTTCTTTGATTAATCACCCTACATCAAATTGGTATCAGAGCATTAGAATCAATTATTTTCTCAAACAATTGACGATCGTGATGATCTGCCGCTAGTACTTGTTTTTCTTGGGTTTTTGTCCTCTTTTTTCAACCTAGAGTAGTCCAACACATTCCCTACCTTACCCTTTGTCATCTGCAATCCCTGTCGTTCGTAACCCACAACCCCACCAAAAAAAAAACCCCACACCTTCGTTGAACCAACCCACCAAAAAAGCACCTCATGAAAACCCAATCCTTACCTTTAAATTTGCACAAATTTGTTGTCTTCTGTCTCACCTAGTAACAATCCAAACATGAGTTATTGGCACTATGGAGCTCTTGATAGTGGTTGATCTTACGGGCATTCTCAATACGGGGGCAAAGATGTGTTAGATTTTTATGGCGGAAGGGATCCATATGCATTCCAAGATTGGCTCGATGCATTGGAAGACTATCTTGAATGAATTGGCATCTCTCCAAATTGAAAGGTGCGTTTCGTAAAGATGATGCTCAAGGGTGAAGCGCGTATTTGGTGCAAAGTGTTGAAGAACATCATCACCATCGCCGTCTACCTCCTATCTCCGATTGGGAAGTGATGAAAATTAAATTGCAAGGGAAGTACGGGGCTAACCATCATACCCAGTACCCCTAGCCGCAACAATTTACCCAACATGAAGAATTTTTGCTCCATCGAATTGCAGACGGGTTACACCACTACAACGATACTATGGACCACTGCAACGATCTTATGGACCACTGCATCGATCGAATGAAGGCATCGATTGACATAGTTAACCACTTCACTACTAGGAAACAACCCACCCAAATCCACAAACTCTCGCCACCGCGATGTGACAACGTCCTATCCAAGAATCCCGATTTTCTAACATCCACACCACTGCTGTCACAACCAATCACAGCACAAATCACACAAGATTCCACCACCACAAAGCAGACCCACAATGCAGAATCCCAAACACAACCACAATGCCCTAATCCTTTAGCACACCTGATACCATCAATGCCAAAAATCCTACAAACTGTGACCACTCCAGCACCATTCACCCACACCCAATCAACAGCCTTGTTGTTCAAAAACTAGACGAAAACGAAGCAAGTTCGCAAACCCAAAAAGACACCACACTAGAAAATCCCAAACAACCACCGTTGATAACCACACAGCAAAACTCACAACCACCGACAATACCCAAATCTCAGCCGCCCTTGATACCCATACCGCCAAACACCCCAATCCACCTCGAATCAACAATCTCAGCCGTTCCAAACCAAAAGGAAATCCCATCTGAAAATCCCAAACAGCCCACCCTCGTTCCACACCCATGGGTAGATACCCAATACTTAAATCTTTCAACCATCATTCACAAACCCATTCGGATATGGCAAGCCACTATGACACTAGAGTTTTTGTCTCTGCCTCTTCCCAAATCACCACCGTTACCACCCAAAGGTCCCAAAGACTCAAAACCCACCACCACAAACCAAAAAATCCATACCCACTGTTGAACAACCCACCATCAAGAAAACAACAAACCCAACCACAGATCTACGTCTTTTCGCCACCACAATGCCGCTTCCTATCCCTGTCAAGTGCCACACCCAAGAGCGTCGTGTGGCCGTCGATCTTCGTCGGGCTATCTTTCTTCTACGCTACCACTCACTCAGCATGTCCTCTTAGCCAGTGGCGGAGCCAGGATTTTGAGTGAGGGGGGTCAATTTTTTTTTTTAATGAATAAAAAAAACTAAAGTTGAACAAAAATTAATTAAAATTTTTAACTAACACAATAACTAAATAATTAATCAAAATTAAACTAATTTTTAGAACATATAAATGTAACTTACAATTTAATTGAGTTGTCCTCGACGAGTCTTCATTCCTTGAAATCGCTGCATGATTTTTTCATTGTTGATAGTCTTGAATATATCATTCTCAATGTACGTGACCAAACAATCATTCATCCACTGATCTCCTATTCTGTTACGTAAACGATTTTTAACAATATTCATTGCTGAAAATGCTCTTTCAACAGTTGCTGTCGCAACTGGTAGAATCAATGACAATGTCACCAATGAATAAACCAATGGATAGGTGATATCTTTTTTCATCTCCACCATCTTCTCAGCAAGTTGTCAAATCCCTTTAAGTGTGGCAAATTCTTCACTAGAACGCATGTCAATGATATATGTTTCAAGTTGGTTGTCCAAGGTCATAAGTTGAATTGCTGAAAAATCATTCGGATAAAACTGAGCAAGACGAAGTATATTATCCTTATTAAAGGCAGTAAACAAGTCATCTGGACTCAAGCACGCAACACAAAGTAATAATTCAGAATTTGCCTAAGTAAAGCGACTGTTAAGTTCTTAGAGTTGCATGTCTATAACAGTATAATAAAGCTCCACACGATAATGATGCAAATTTGTCATGCTTTGAGCTTTTCTCCGTGATCAAAATTGGTACATATCATCCATATTGGGCACAACAATATTTTTTTTGGCACAAAACAGAGAAATTTCTTCAAATAAAGAGTTACACCCTTCTTCTCTCATAGCCTGTAAACACTGCTTTGAAACTTCAACCAACTTCATTGCATTTAGAATATTTTGATCTTTTCGTTGTAATGCTTGAGATAACTCATTTGTAATCTCCAAAACAATTTTCATTAAATGTAAATTGAAAGCAAATTCAAAAGTCTGTAGCGACTGAATCAATATATTTGCTTCTGCTCTCTGTTCACAATATAAACCATCTTCCACAATATCTTCAACCGCCTCGATGATAGAAGAAAACATGATAATAAGATTAATAATTGCACCATAATGAGAACTCCAACGTGTATCTCTAGGTCTCTTTAGATTCATTTCTTGATTCAAGCCACGACCAGTAGAAATTTCATTATTTTGTAGTGCTTCAACAACTTCAGTAATTCTTTTTTCACGAAGTGTGTCATGACGCTTGCATGATGCTCCAACAACATTAAAAACACTATTAACCAAGCTAAAAAAAGTTGCAATTTGGATGTGATTTTTAGCAACAGCAACTAAAGTCAGTTGAAGCTGATGTGCAAAACAATGAACATAATAGGCATATGAGTTTTCATTCAAAATAAGTGTTTTAAGTCCATTCAACTCATCTCGCATATTGCTAGCTCCATCATATCCTTGTCCTCTCAATCTGCTAATACTCAAATGATGCTTGATAAGTACTGACTCAATTGCCATCTTCAATGCTGCAACCGTGGTATTGCTAACATGTGTAATGCCTAAAAAACGTTCAATCACATGGCCCTTCTTATCTACATATCGCAAAATAATTGTCAATTGTTCTTTAACAGATATATCACGAGCTTCATCAACTAGGATAGCAAATGACAAGTCTCCAAGATCTTTAAGAATAGCATCTAGAGTTTCACTTGCTGCAACATTTGCTATTTCTTTTTGAATGTCCGGTGCAGTCATTTGATGATTTTTAGGAGCATTTTCCAATACTACCTTGTCAATTTCTTCATTATGTTTCGCTAGAAACTGCAACAATTCACGAAAATTTCCCTGATTACTTGAGGTTTTAGATTCATCATGGCCACAGAATGCTAATCCTTGTTGCTGTAAAAAGCGAATACAATCAATTGATGCATTCAAACGAGTTCTATAGTCCCTTTTCTGTTGATCTGATTGCTTGTCAAAAAATGTTATGATGCTTTGTTTCTGATTAACAAAGCTTCACATCTTCGTCGAGTTTGATTATGTGCACTATTGTGAGCCCCCACATGACTCTGTAACTTTTCTCTCTTTTTCCAATTTTTAAACCCTTCAATACCAAATGAGTCTCCTCCCGCTTGATTTCTAGTGTCCGGTCTGAAGAGATAACAAAACAAGCAATACGCAGCATCTTTTAAAATGCTGTATTCCAACCAGTCAGAATATTCTTCGAACCATGCTGGATAAAACGACGCCATGTTTTTCCAAATTGTGTTTGTGGAAAATTATGCTCAACTGGTTGACAAGGTTTTTTTTGTAGATATGCTCTTCGAATTTCGTCTCTATCACTAGGATGGTAATCAGAAATTTTTTTCCTTAAGCCTGGATCGGTTGGCAAATTTGCTAAATCTACCTCAATACGAGCTCGTTTAGAATTTGATTGTAGCTCAATTGAATCATTGATCTCCATAATCTCACACAACTACAATTATATATTTTATACAATTAATATATGAAACCAAAACTATAAGTCTACACATATATATATATATATATATATATATATATATATATATATATATATATATATATATATATATATATATATTCCTAAACAATTAAATATAAAAACAATTAAAAAAAAAAAGCAATCTAAATATAAAAGAACAATAAATTCAAAAGATATAAAAAACTTAAATCTTAATCAAAATAAAATTTAAATACATATTTACATACCTGATAGAGTGATAGGTAGGTTGAACTTTGAAGTTTGAAGGTTTATTTGAATAGATGAACCTTTAACAGTTAAGACTTGAGTAACTTACAAGCCAGATCCTTCTCCTTCTCCTCCTCCTCCTCCTCTCTTTGATAGCAAACTATCAGTCGATAACTTGCTTGAATTTTGTTCTTGTGTTAAGTTTAACCAAACATCCGTCTAAAAGCCTCAAATTTTCAAAATTTTTGAATGAGATTTGACATTCACACGGCAGTTTATGCAACACTCAATTGCCTCAAGCTGTCAAGTAAGTCTCACTGTTAGACTGAGTCTATTGAGACACGCACGTCGTCCCAATTCGCAATTCGCAATTCCCACAGGGCTACAGCCGCTACACTAATAATGACTAATTGATATATTTTTTTTTCCAAGAAAAAAGAATTCAATTCATTTATTTTTTCTACATTAATTTATTTGTTTTTTACACATGATGATTCATTTACATTAAATATATTTGGTTTTCATTAAATTTTTGCACGATTGATTTGTTTTTTTTAACTTTTTTTTTTTGGCCTTTTGCATTAAATGTTGGACAGCTTTTAGTCTTTTACAGTTTCCCTTCACTTGTTTATTTGCCTTGCATTTAATGTGAAGACAGAAGACTCTTCAGTCTTCACACGATCACACCAGGCGGCAGGCTCCAAGCCACCAACTCCTCACTCGGTCAGTCAGTCTACTTGATAGCTGCTGCCACTGCCAGCATGAATCATGATTACATCCACTTCCACGACTCTATTAGAACGGTGCATTTTGAACTTTGGGATAAAGAAAAAAAAAAAAAGTGTCGTCTTCTACCTTCATCCTTCTGAACAACTAAACTACTTGTTTTTTTTTTTTTTTTTTTTTTTCAGTCTTCTTACATAGTAAGTAAACTGCAAACAGGAATGGAAAAGGTGGGAAAAAAGAAAAGAAAAAAAACTCACAACAAAGGGTAGGCCACGGACAAGCTTGCCCCCCTTCCTGTGGGGGGGCATTTCAGGGGTATAGAAAAAAATTATCCCCTGCAAAAAAATTTATAAGAAGTGAGGGGGGCCATTTGTCCCCCCTCGACCCCCCTCCCTCCGCCCCTGCTCTTAGGCAATTCACCCCCTACAAGTTGTTTTTGCTCTGCATCACCACCATATTCATGGCCATCGACTCTACTACTATATTGCGAAAGAAACTCATAAGGATTTAAGAAGCTTTTATTTTGTGTGGCTTAAGGAGAAGGGAAAACTGAAAATGCCGAGTTTTTTGAGGTTGGTTTCAAGAGGCGAGGACACAGGGAGCTTGTTTTTTATGATTGGTTCAGAAAGAAGAAAAAGAAAAAAGTAAAGGTGGTCCAAGAGGCAAGTGGCTGTCAAAGAAGAAAGAGGAAGAACAAGGCTCTTGACCGTTCCGATGGTTCAAAATGCAAGTATCTGGTCAAAAGTAACAACAGAACAAGTGGGAGCATGTTATTTTTCGTCAGAAGCAAAGAGCATCAATCAAAGGAGAAAAAGACATGGTCAGCCGATCAACGAATTATTTCACATGCTTTGAGTTGCAGGATGCTTGCAGGGTTTCACAAAAGCAAGAACAAACAAAAGACAAAATTCCAATTGGGCCTCTTACAACAATGTTCATTATTTCTCATCCCATATTCAATAGAAAGTTCAAGAATCAAAGGGAAATCTCATCTCGAAGTTAACAAATTGGGCTTGGTCTTAAGCATTTTCGTCTAAACTCGAGGACGAGTTCTTTTCGAAGAAGGGGAGAATGATGCAGGACGAGACAAGAATAATTAGGTCTTTAGTTTTATTTGAATTAAATTAGGGGTTTGACCCAAAGTTTTAAGTTAATTGTAATTCAATAATGGGCTTAGCCCAAAAGTCAGTCACATTAGCTTAGGTTATTTGTTATTTAATAATGGGCTTGGCCCTTGGCCCAAAGTTAGTCACATTAGGGTTAAGGTTTAATCTATGAGCCTATTTAAGCATAATGTTCTATTATAATAGGTAGTTGATGATAAATGAAAAAAACAGTTTTGTTTCTCGTCTTGCATCATTACCATTTGGAAAAAGAAGTGTACGATCACCTACGGAAAGAAGGGTCAGCGAGCAAGGGGTGTAGTGGAATATCGCGGTTGATTTGGAGCCTGAATCTACCTAATGCAGTGAAGATGTTTCTCTGGAGAGCATGCTACAATATATTGTCAACCAAAGAGAATTTGCTGAAACGAGGTATAGTTAAGGATCCTTTTTGTCATTTTTGTGAAATAGTTGGTGAAAGTCTATCTCATATTCTTTGGAATTGTCCATCAGCGATGGATATTTGGGGAGCCTGTGAGAATACTTTTCAAAAAAGCCCTTGTAGTGGATTTGAATTTTTGCAAGTTGTGGAGGAAATGGTTAGCAGGTGTAACTCTCAAAATTTTGAATTTTTTGTTGTCTATTTGAGGAAATTTTGGCTAAAACGTAATACAGTGGTCCATGGGGGGGAGTTTCTCGACTTAACCTTGTGGTAAGGAAGGCAAGGGATGACTTTAAACGAGCAAATGCGAAAGAAAGTGAAGGGCCAATAGAGCATGATGAAACGCTGCCTCTTCGATGGAAAACTCCTTCTGTAGGCATGCAAAAGGTAAACTAGGACGTTGTGGTTGACACTACAACTGGTCGATTGAGAATGGGTTTCATAGTGAGGGATCATGAGGGCTTTGTCTTTGCAGAATTCAGCAGAGATCTAGGTTTAAGAAATATTTTTTTGGAAGGTGATGCGCTCCATGTGGTGAATGATGTCAAATCTCAAGGTCAAAATTGGAGCAGATATGGTCATATTATTGATGAAATACGTGAAGTGCTTAATTGTATGCAATCTTGGCAGATTGACCATGTTAGAAAAGTAGTAAATTCTGATGCACATGTATTAGCCAAAACAGCTGTTAAATAAGTCGCATATTAGGTATGGATGGAAGAAATCCCTAATTGTATCTGTGACTTAGTTTTGTTAGAACAACTTGCTCTATATTTATGAGTTTAATGAAATTTGCATTATTATCAAAAAGAAAAAGAAAAAGAAAACAACAACTAGGGTTTCAATAGAAATCTAAACCATGCCCATCCATTACACCCTTACCAAAATCGCCCCAAATCCATCAAAGCTCAGACCCTTTACCCGAACCGTATAGCGAATACTGAAGCCCCTTTTCTGAACCGTGAAATTAACCAAACCAATGGCCATTTGGGTCAATCCACCCACCCACCCATTTTTTACCACCCATACCAACATCCATATTTGTTAACGAGAGATTCCTCACAGCCAAAACATCCCATATCCCAAATTTCCTCTAAGAAACTAAGACTCGCACGGCCCACGAATGGTTGCCCACAAAATTAAATGCCACCTAGACATCTTTCTCAATTTTTCAACCCAATTAAAAATATATATATAAAATTAGGAAAAAAAAAGTATAATTTTTTTCTATTGGTTTTTTTTTTCAATTTATTATTATTATTTTTTCTTTTTTAAAATATATTTATTTTAAATATATTCAATTTAATTCATCTTCCCAAACATAATTTCTACACTTTTTTTCTTTGGTATTCGAAATTTTGAATAAAATTAAATAGAATACAAAACAATACAAAAAAAATCACACACCCAAACACCCCGTCATGAGATAATCCAAATCCAAATCCAACCATCCTTCCTCAACTATCTGCCAACGATGAAAACACATGGAACTCAAAATACACGTGGGCTCTTAGTATCACTAGGATAAGCTTAATCGACAAGATCTGTCCTTAAAGTCCACTCTACCATTACTTCCTTCCAAGCGATGGAGGAAGAAATTGAACTAGAAATTCCAAATAAACACACAAAGAGCCACCATCCAAACCTAATTTACAGTGTCTCCTCTTGTATAATACATTAACATTACAGTTACACAACAACAAGAGCACTAAGTGCCATTAAATAACAAGACTTAATAGTCGAAATATTCAGCAATTAGACCTACACCTTTTACCCCATCTATGACCCCAACTACTCTGTAAAACATAAATATTTTTTAGAGGTATAAAAATGTTTTTACAGATATAAAAACAACACATAAGCCCACGACTTAATAAGTAAAATCGTCAACATTAAATAACCCATTTTATGATAATTTATGAGAAAAATGCATGTTTGCAATTATGTACAGAGTCACACTTAGATCAATAAGTAGTGACAAGAAATAAGGTTTTGAATGCAATGTTAAGCAATACATTATTTAAAGGGATAATTACACTTAACCCTCCTGATTTATCCACGGTGTGGCGATTTACCGCCCAATGTACCAAAATTGGTACATGACCCCCCTGAACTTGCCAACGTGTGGCAAAATCAACCTTCCGTCCAATCGACCGTTCGTTTGGACGGAAAATCGGTCACGTGCAAGTCATGTGACCGTTTAAGACAGAGACCCTCCCCAAGTCACGTGACTTGCACGTGACTGACTTTCCGTCCAAACGAACGGTCGATTGGACGGAAGGTTGATTTTGCCACACGTTGGCAAGTTCGGGGGGTCATGTACCAATTTTGGTACATTGGGGGGTAAATCGCCACACCGTGGATAAATCAGGGGGGTTAAGTGTAATTATCTTTCATAAGAAAAACATGCATAAGTTGGAAGCTCATATATCTTTCAACACCATCCACTTAGACGGTATAAACTGACGGATGGGGCCAAAAAACAAGCAATTGGTAGTTTGGAGGGTCAGAGTACAAGCTTTGGTAGTTCAGGGGGCCATCCGAAAAAAGGGTAGTAGTTTGGGGGGCTAAATTGTATTTAATCCTATATTATATATTTTCATTCAATCATATTAACCTATAAAAATAAATTTGTATTCGCAATATAAAAATATTAATATAAAATAATTTTAAAAAATTCACCAAAGATTTGAGTTTCAATGGTCGCTCGGCAGGGCTCAACAATGGTTTGGTTGTGGCCTGGCAGTAGCCCGATTATGGTCCGGTGGTGGTCCAACGATGTTCCGTTAGAGGCTCGGGGGTAGGGTTGGCAATTCGGGTCGGCGGGTCGGGTTCGTGTCAACCCGATTGACCAGATTACACAATCGGGTTCGACACGAACCCGACCCGATTATTAATCGGGTTGAGTTGCAAAACCCGAACATGACCCACTTCCCATCCGTGTTACCCGAACACGACCCGGGTAACACGATTCACTGATTCAGCAATTTCAGGCTTTCAGCTGCTAGGTCTGGGACTCTGGGTCTTCCTTCTTCGTTGCCGACTCGCTGACGCTATTACCATCAAGGCTCAAGCGCTGGGTCTTCCGTCTTCATCGCTGTTACCATCAAGTGCTGGGTCTTCCGTCTTCGTCTCCGTCCTCATCCTCTCCAGGTCCTTCTTTTTCCTCTTCAGCATCTCCCTAACCCTCCTCATCTCCATTGCTCTCTTCGACTCCTTCAGCCTCATCAGCCCCAACATGAAATCTGGCACACTCGCCCACAATATTGTGGGTTCACTGGGTTGTCAATCAAATTAATAGACAACCCAGTGAACCCACAATATTTTCCTTTAAAGTTTAAACACCATTCGGTTAGAGGCTTAGAGCTTCTTCAACCAACCAAATAACCAATCAAACCTAAATTAGTAAATCTCAAAAGGAAACCAAAGTTACCAAACCAACACCCATACCTTGAGGAGGAACTGAAAAGTTTGGCGTAGAAAGAGCCAAAGAGGGGGAAAAGGCCGAATGGTTGGCAGTCGCGCCGGTCGGGCGTGCGGAGTGCGGTGGGCGGGCCGGCGGTGTGCGGGCCGGCGGGAGACGGGCTACTAGGCTAGGGTTCCACCGTTTCGAACTTTCGGCCCTTTCTCTGTTTCTCACTTCTCACTGTTATCAGTTCTCACTTCTCAGAAATCAGAAGAATATCAGAGATTCAGATTATCAGTGATTCAGTTTTGAGTTTTCTGACTTTTCTCAATTCTCACTTTTCTGAACTTTTTGATTTCAGGTTAGTCGGGTTAGCGTGTTAGACTGTTAGTGTTAGAGTTAGACTAGTTTTTTTTTTTTTTTTTTTTTTTTTTTTTTTTAACTTAACCGAGTCACAATCGTGTCATAATCGGGTTGACCCGATTATGACCCGAACCCGATTACAGTAAACCCTAACCCCTATTTTCCCGTGTCGTGTTCATGTCGGGTTCGCGGGTCGTGTCAAAAATTGCCAACCCTACTCGGGGGTGGTTCAGCGGGGGCATGCAGTTGTCTGACGGTGGTTCAATAGGGGCCTAGTGGTTGTCCAACAGTGGTTTGGTGGAGGCCGAGGGTGGCCCAACGATGGTCTGAGGGTGGTCTGGCGGTGGTTCGGTTGTGGTCCAGTAGTAGCCGAATGGTGGGTCCGACGAGGTCCAATGGAGGCTCGATGGTGGTTCAGGGGTGGTTTGGCAGTGGCTTAGTGGTGCCCCGCGATGGTCCGATGGTTGCCTGTCGGTGGCGTAGTGGTGGTCCAACGGAGGCCCGCTATTAGCTCAGTGGGGGTGCCATGATGACCCTGTGGAGCTTTGACGGTGGGAGAATGAGGAAATCAATCTTGAAAAATAGTTTACGAAGTTTAAAAATAGAAACCATTTTTTGAAACTAAAGAAGTTTTTTTGGTCAAATCAAAATATTTTTAGCTGCATCAAACACCAAAAAATACAAAAAACATTTTTCAGAAAACATTTTATGACCGAAACAAACATAGCCCCGTGAATGGATTGTGAAGTTGTTATGTTGGGACAACTTTTCAATTGGTGAGCATTGAGATGTAGTTGCTTGCAAGAACAAGAATATATGAGCAAGGAAGCTTGTTGGTGTGAATCGACGGGAATAACTCCGATGTCTAAGTTAGCAATCTTCCATTTGTGAGAAAGATTATAAATATACGTATAAGGTAGAGTTTTGAGAGAGGGCCAAAAGACCCCTATTCCTGGTTTGAGCTTCCCTTTTATAGCGTTTTTCCCGCCATTTGAATCGTAATTGAGTTAGGAATTAGAGTCGTGGCCTATTTCCCAATTATTATCGTATCCGAGATTCTAGCCTCCGAATGGTGGAATTTTAGCTTGATAATAGAGATCTCATGTTTTCCCAAGATTTTTGGAGTTTGTATGGGGATATGAGATCTCATATTACACAATTGTGTTAGAGGGAATTATCCCATGTATATATAGTATGTTCTAGTCAGACTGACTTACTGGGCCCATTGATGGGCTTGCTCCACTTTATCGGGCTCTCTCCCTGTGTCTTGGACAGAGTGGGTGTAATGGGCCTATTTCTTGTGTCGGCCCAATTTTTAACATGTTACATAAATATTAAGTTTTACATTAGTTCTATTAAATAAAACTAGACTTTGTAAGTGATTATAGAGAGTTTTGATTTTAATATTTATTAATTCTTTTTAGAAAATAGCATAATTAATTAAAGACAGACAGTTGAGTAATTCCATCTAACAGTTTTACACGCTAAGTAAAAACAGACAAATTTCTTAAGTCTTAAAACGTGATCCACCTATCCATCATGAGACGACGTCGTAGATGGAATTCATGGGATCCAATAAATCCACGTCTAGACTATGGCATTGGTAGAGAACATGCATAATGCATGCATACTTCCATGGCAGTTTTTATGGATTAGCTAGAGTCCTTAATTCTCTTCTTTCTTCGAGTTCTTCATGTCATTCTCTTCTAATATTTCATTAAAAATAATTTTTTTTTATAATTCTAAAAAAATGTATATATAATAAACTATATATTCATAATTCCTCTGTCATCTTTTAAGGCAATTCATGTTTGTTTGCTTATTTGAGCTTAATTCCTACATTATTTGATGAACTTAATTGCTGCTCTTTTATTATACAAATTCTTTGATGCTGATCGAGGACCATTTTGTTGTACCTTCACTGAATCGATCACAGTGCTTAAATCGGGTCACATTTTCAGGCTTCCTAACAGTTCATGTGGCTCTTTAAAAGTGTACATCAAAGTGAATACATGTGCTAATTAATTTGTTCAAAGCATGGTGACAAGTATTGCTATTAACGTTCCGTTTGTTTCGACATAAAATATTTTTTGTATTTTTCAATATTTGGTGCGATTGAAAATGATAGTCTAACCGAAAATATTTTCAGTTTAACCAAAAAAGCAACTTTAGTTTTGGAAAATAGTTTAATTATGTTTTTAAATTTTGTAAACCATTTTTTGAGTTTAAGCTTATTCTTCTTAAAATGCCGGAATATATCCGGAAGTCGCCAGCGGTATTCTGCCAGCGCTCATTTTCTGAAAAATGAGTGTTTGTGTACCGGCTTGATCGAAATCAAACTTTCTAGACATGTGATGCAGGTCAATTTAAGAAACTCTATATTTTATGATTCCGATATTATATGGAGGTAAATTTGATGGCTTTACAAAGTTTTTGAAAGCGATATTAATTTGAATTTCACAAAATTTTCTTAATTCCAACAATATTTATTATGTTAAAATTGTTAGTCAATAAAAATACGAAAATCTATTTCAAAAACTTGCAATAAGGGTTGTTTTGTATTTGTTCTTTACAGGATGGTGACTACCCTACTTCTATTTGAGCTCAATAAAGACGACTTGGTGGCCATAGCATATGTATCCTCACGTACTGTTAATTAATTTTATTAATAAAGAAAACTATAAGAAGAGGGTTTTCTTTTCTTTTTTTTTGAAAAAAATTCCTATAATTCTTAAAATTTTCTAGAATATATAAAAAGATTGTAAATTATTGTGCTTTTAAATATGATTTTCCATTTCATTAGTCAAAAGAACCTTTTTCTTATATTTTTCTTCAAGTGGCCGGATCTAAACACCAAAGAGCTAGACATCTGCATAAACTTAGAATCACTGAGAGACAAGCCTTGGATTCGAGTCAGATTTTGTTTCTCTATTACCTTAATTTTTGGTATATATATATATATATATATATTATTTTGTTACCAGATCGAAGACACAGAAAAAGAGAAGATAGTCTTGTTGTTTAAAGATGAACAATATCTTGTAAACCTCACCTAACTTTTGTTTAATTATTGAAATACATTGAACCTTTACCGGCCATCTTGTAATCACATGGGAACTATAACTAATAATCTTTTATATATAAGGGAAGGAAAGGAAGAAATTTATAATCTAATTAAAGTTCTAATCTCTTTTAGATTAAAGAAAATAAAAGTAGTTGTACATTTGCTTTATGTCTTGGTGCTCCTAACTGATCACCCTTTACTAATATAATATTAGTTAATTAATATAAAGTTTACAAAGTCCAAAATATTTTCTCATTGCTCGATACGATTCTGCGAACAAAAGTATCAAAGTTACTGGTTTCAGACGGCCACAAATTGAATAACAGTAAGGTTAATTAGATAGCTAGGTTTTATAGGTAGCTAAAACCTGAAAATAAGCTTCTTAATTAGAAAAATTAAAGGAGAACCAAACCAATAATGTTTACCACATTAATTTGTTTACTAAGCATATATATATATATATATTGATCTTTATTAATTAGCTGAAGTTTAAAAGTGTTACTAGATCTCGATGCACCTTTTACCAAAAAAAAAAAATAATCATTATTTAAGATATATTTGTAATTTAAAGTAATTGTGTTATGTGGTACGTATAATTGACACGTGATAAGTCAAATGAAAGTTACGCGCCATTAATTAATGATTGGTTTAATGTCGTGTATTGGTAATTAATTGGATGTCAGGTGGACGAAATGACTTATTTGAAATTAGAGGAAAACCCATAGACCTAATTTTCGAAATTGAAAATCTTGGCATTAAATTGAGATTGCAAGAAAAACCTAGGAACTAAATTTAATTTTTCGCTAAAGAATTTGTAGTGGATTGAGATCCATGTACTTCCTAATAAAAGACTAGAAATAAATTAGATGATCTAGCTACATGCATAAAATAAAGAGGTAAAATAATAATAATAATAAACAAGAGAAGTTAATTAAGGCCAAATGGGATGGTCGGCAAGTTTATAATACGTTGGGGGATCGGACCACACCAAAGGTGTTTCGAGCGTGGCCGATCACTCTAAAACATCCGTTAGGGATGGTTGACCATCTTAAAAACTGTTTTGGAGGTGGTCGGCTATCCTTAATTAAAACAGCTTATTGGAGGTGTAGATCGGTCACCGTACTCCATCAGCTAATTTGATAAGTAGTCCGACCACTCAAAAATTGAAGAGGGGGAAGGGGTTGAAATGTAATATTTTTGGTTAGGATTAATTGAAATGACATAATTAATAATGGTCGTTCGTTATTACATAATAATAATAATGTCTAGCTAGCTAGACAGACACATAATTTGCAGGTTCAATAGATCACAGACACATTAATTTGTAAAAGACATATTTGGTATATATATAGGTTTATATGAATATTATATCCACATTAACAATACAAAACCAAACTTAAATAGACATGATGTCACTTTGTATACAACTTCTTTCAAAGAAATATCTCTTTGCTTGCATGGAGTTTTGGCTCGATAGAATAGCATCAGAGATTCAGAGATCATGGACAAACGACCACATGAGATGTTTCTGCCAAATGTCAGGAAATTGTAAACTGTAACTGCACGTACGTACTACGTTAATTTCTGTCTACGGCTTCCCAGTTGAACTCCAAAGACTGTGATCAACATGACGAGACGAAAACTCAAATTCAAATCTTCGAGAATCCAAGCTGAGAGTTCTGCTCTAATTAGTGAGAGAGAATCGTTGCTTGTCCTGCTCCAGTGGGTTTTTCATACACCACATGATCCCAAACCTCTAGCTTCTGATCCTCTCATGATTCTCAGCCTCTTGCAGGATGACATGAACATACTGTAAAAAGAGTAGGTAACTTTGGTAAGCATTGAGAGAGAGAGAGAGAGAGAGAGAGAGAGAGAGAGAGAGAGAGAGAGAGAGAGAAAACTTACTCCCATGGAACATCTCCAACCAGCATCCAGTCACCATCTTTGTCTTCATAAGTTGGTGCATATTCCGACCCCTTGTAGCCTTCCCTCTCTGAGTACTCACCTGAAAAAGGAAAAACCATAGGTAATTTTTGTTAGAATATTAATTAAATGATTAAATAAGGGGAGATTTAATGATTTTCACCATCAGAAACACACCGTCAAATTGGTTGAGAATAACATCAAAACATTTCAACGTACAGCAAAAGAAGAAAAAACAGATGTTCTTGCGTACCTATGGTGAATTTAAATAAGTTCTCCAAAGCCTTTAGTAGTTCTGGGTAGCCCTTGTAAGTCCTTAGGTCAATCTTTCTGAGGTAAGGGGCTCCATCCATGCTTACTTTCACGTAAATGCCAGCAGCCTCAGCCTCATCCTCTGCTTTCTTCGGCTGCAGGTTGTTTTTCCTGTAAGATCGGATTGGCGGCCATCCCACAATTGGTGCCCTGTCATGTCAAACATATATATGTGAGTCTATGTTTTTCTTTTTTTCCTGAAAATAAAAAAGAAGTTATTTAACGACGTGACAAGAAAAATCAGCCGGACTTACTTGGCAGGAGTGGCAATTTCATGGTGATCACCCTTTGATCCACACTCCTTGCTCGCGTCAGGGAACGGCCGCTTGTTGTTTCTAGCACCAAAAAGTGCTTGTTCTTCACTATCATCTGTCCCCGGCAATCCCAATCTAAGCTCGGTTGCCTTGAGGTGGTGAAGATCATTCTCATTCGCCACCTTGCTTTCCATTTTTCCTTATAATCTGATATACAACGAAAAGATGCAACAAATATTATTGCGCGCCGGCCAATGCAAATTACCACAGTGATCTTCTTGCTTAATTCTTCAAGAGTGATGCAATGGAAGGTAGTCAAGTTCTTGGAAGAAGTTGAAGATGGTGGGAAGGCAAGGTTGTATTTTATAGGATATATGATAAACAAGAGGCATTAAAGAGATGTGATCGGCTTTGTTATTCTCACAAATGCATGAATTATGGACAAAGGCAAGCTAAGCTGTCGGTAGCAATAGCAGCAGCTTTAAGGCAAGTTGCCGCTGCAACAGGGGACAAGGGTGGGACAAGCTCAGCCGCCCATAAGGAAGACTGGGGATTCAGTGGGACGGTCAAGATGCTTCCTGGCGGGTTGTGGGAGGGCAATCGGGGTCGTTGGTTTGAAGGAAAGGACGATAGCATCCCAAGTGAAAGGGGTCCAGGGTCCACGTGGGCGTTGGGTATGGGCATTCGGCAAGGCTTGGCCATGTGGGACTAAATTTTTGCAGAGTTTTTAATTTCGTTAATGGATTGTGGGGTACATATCATGTGGGATGCCATGTGTAAATGGTCAGCCCTGACATAATTCTTTTATTGTTTATTTTTTAATATTATAGAAGAATTTGGATTTGGGGTTCAAAAATATGTCTAATTACTACAACTTTCATTATGATTTTTTTTTTTTTTTTTACAAATTTACTTAACAATTCACATTTTATATAAATAAATATTGAATGGGGACGGTCATATGTCAGTTCACATTTTAATCACGCGGAGACTGCGGAGTCATGAACTATCAAGTCAGTTTGTAAAAGATTTATAGTAAAAACTATGGTAGTCAAGGACAGAGCTGGGGGTGGCCGGTAGGGGCCATGACCCTCCAGTTCAGTTGAAAAAATAATAATTAACAAGTATAGTTTGATTTTCAGTCTATTTGGCTCCAATCCATTAAAAATTTTGGCCCATTTTTTTTATTAAAGTGTGGTAGAATAAATCTTTTTAGAGCTTATATGTGTCGATTGATTCTTTGTAAAACGGTCTATAATTTGTGGAGAAATAAAAATGAATTGAAAGTATTGGTGCATGCCGAAAATAAATGAGCAAATTTCTCAACATATTTTTTTGAAGGTTTATTCTTGAGTTCTAAGAACCTGAGAAGAGGAAGAATAAAAAAAATTAAAACAATAAAAAATCTTGAATATATGAAGGAAGTTCATCCAATCCAGCTCGGAGAAAAACTTTATCCTACATAAATAGGCCGGAGAGATTAGGAGTGCATTTTTATGGGAAAAAAAAAATTAGTGCTTTGACCAAATTCCTAAGATTATTGTTTCCTTCTGGCCAAAACAAATTCTTAAGACGCAGCCAGGTTTGTCTTGGTCCGTGAAGGATATAATTAAGAAATTTTTTATTCCCGAAGTTAAAAAAACTTACAATTTAAAATGTTGTTCTTGTGCCTTCCATTTCAAAGTAATATTATTTAGTAGATATTTATACGATTGTTATATAATTATATGGAATGATATGTTATTGAAAATCGACTCATAATTTTTATTTTATTTTACAAGATAAGTTGATTTTTATTATTATGTCATTAAATTAATTATATGACAGTCATATAATAATCTACTAAAAATAGTATTACTCTCTGTTTTATACTCTCAAAGGTATAAATACCTAATTCAATTAGAATTGTAGAACAAGTTTTATTTAATTAAACAAACCAAACTTAAGTCCATGTTAAAAGCTTAATATTATTTAACAAATCAAATTTGGACAACACAGCTGCAATATCTTAGTAAACACTAGAGATAATATTTTTGCATGATTAATATATTGCAACTTAAAAGACAAATGTATAAAAGTACATTTTCATTTTATGTTTTGTAAAAATAATTACTATTGAAATTAATGAACTAATTAGTACATCTATAAAATATAGTTTGGTTTTGGCCATTGATGCAGTGCAATCCTTATGGGTTAAGTACTGTACCCGCTGGATCAAGATCTTATAATTACTTGTTCGAATTATTTGTTCAAATTCGAACAAGTGATTGTGAAAGACTACTTATATATATGACTTATCTGATAGAATAAATGGTTGTATATCTTAATTTTTATTTGGTCAGGTGAGTCCCATAAATAATTTACATAATTACTTGTTCAAATTCTCTCAAATAATTGTAGTGATCCTAAACCGTACCCTCAAGGCTGGGCTATTTTTACCAAATTGTAGAAATTAAAGAACAAAACTATATGTTAATCTTCATGCCGCACATTTACTGGTGCACTTCACCTTTTCGTAAATTGTCAACTTTTAGTTAAAAAACTTTTGATGCTTTATAAATGATTGTCTTTGTATTGTGATTTCGTTAATGGAAAGTGTGATTTTAAACTAAATTGTAGAAAATGAACTGTTTGAAAATTGGTTTTTAAAAAAATTATGATTTAAAAATGCAGAAAAATGTTTTTTAAAGGCAATGAGTGTTTTTAAAAATGCAGAATTTTAAAGGTTAATCTGCGATTTTGCCAAACGCTTAGTTGCGTTTTTAAAAATTACCTTTTAAATCGCACATTTTTAAATCGCAATTTTTAAATCACACTTTTTGAACTCGCAAACTTAAACGGACCCTAAATCTAAATTTACTTTTGTGTAGAGTGTAAAGCACTAGTCACGCCTTGCACTAACAATTAGGCGCACTTTGCACTCCGTATGTCATTGCATGAACCATGGTCCAATTATTTTCGTGCAAAATTTGAAGTTTTTTAAATGTAGATGACTGTAATTTTAATAGTCAAATTTCGGTTCGAATTTTAACATTAATAACCGCTTTTACAAAAGTCACTTTTTAATAATAAGAGTAAATTTCAATTTAACCTATGTTAGCCGTTTTGTAAGTAGCCCTATGAACTACCAACGTTTGGACTCTGGCCCCCAAACTACTAAAACGTTTTAAAAAGGTTAATTTTGTCGAAATATGCCTATAATACTCCTGCCACATGTCATTTTTCAATTTAGAAATAATAAAAACTAAAAACAAAACTAATAAAATTAAAATTTTTTTTATTATTATTTTTTAAAAATAAAATAAAAGGAAAATGAGTCTTCAGGGGTGGCTTGTGAGCGACCCCACAAACACCTATTTTTTTTAAAAATAAAATAAAATAAAATTTAGTTTTTATTTTATTTTTAGTTTTTTTTTTAATTTAATGTGTATTATTTTTTTAATTGAAAATAACGCATGGCAAGGGTAATTTAGGTATATATCGATAAAATAGGCTTTTTTGAAACATTTTTTGTATTTTGAAGGGCTATAGTTCAAGCATTGACAGTTCGTGAAGTTACTTGCAAAACGACTAACAGTTTGAGAGGTTAAATTATAATTTCTCCTAACAATAAATCACTGTATTTCAGCAATCAAAAACTACTCTTGCAATTATATATAAAAGAACGATTTCAAAATTCGAACTACTACTTTTTCTTCTCCGATATCGATTCAGATAGTTCTAGAATGACTTTTCAGACCCCTTTGTGAATTTAAAGCTTAGTAGCTTCAGTTCCAAGGAATCGAACTCATTATGTCTAAACATTGTTGGGATTTGTCATTATTGCTTCAGCAATGAAGTGATGAAAGTTAGCTGAAGTTTGTGGTGTCTGACCCATGAACAGACAACGTAGACTGGAAGCTTGCACTTGTGGCTCCTGTGCTAAAAGCTTCGCGCTTGTTCAGGCCAGAAACACTCGAGAGATAGCGATGCACGATTTAATGAATCAGATCAGATCAGGTCTAGATCATCCATTTTTTTTCGCAGATTTTGATCCACAAGAATTTCCCTGTAGGGTATATGAGCTAGATATTACACATCACTACATCAGTGGTGTCGAAACTGCCTCGTTGGCATGGCAGCAGGTTGGCAGGTTTTGACCAAGTACCTGTGAGGACATGGATTATTTTGCATTCATGATTCTCACTGATTCCTGTTTGGTATCCAAGAAAAGCAAAATATATATATATGGTTGTGATGGATGACATTTGTTTCATGACTTCTTCAAGATTTATCTTATGTTGGAAACAAGTTGCTGAAAATCAGAAAATAAATATATATATCTTCATAATAGTTTGTAAAATGATGATGAATTAACCTTAAGGTGATTGATAAACTAAATTAAGAAATCCATTATATATACTTGTTCGAGTTGCCTCATTTTTCAATCAATAAATATATAACAGGCATGCAGAACATGGTAATATTCAACAACAATGTATATTTGTTCTATATCCAACAGGTCTCATAATTTTATTTTTTTTGATAAAAAAAAATGATGGAAAACTTGACCGACACCCCTCAAAGTATAAGCGGTTTTGCAATTATAATATTGAAATTTAATAGTTTGCAATGTCGGCGTCCCATGTTTCAGCTTCTTTTAATTTCTCCATTTTTTTTAAATGTCCAACATGCCCTTTAAAAAAAACTAAGTGAAAATTCAGAAAAAAAGGTAAAAATTCTAGTGACCCATGGCGTTGTTGTAGATCGGTCTATATATATATATATATTCACTTTATTTTTTAAAAATAAAATTGGGCATTTTAACAAAAAATGAGTAAAATTAAAATGGGCTAAAACATGAAAATGGGATAGTCTAGGCCTGTATAAGCGGTTACAGTTAGCGGATATTGGATCTAACCGCAACTGCCTAAAACAGTTATTAAATTTTAAAAATCGCAATCGCAATCGCTTCGCTTAAGCGATTAGGGATTATTTTATAATTGGCGGTTGATAGTCGCTTTGATGTTATAT
This sequence comes from Alnus rubra, assembly GCA_028654335.1. NCBI lineage: Eukaryota > Viridiplantae > Streptophyta > Magnoliopsida > Fagales > Betulaceae > Alnus > Alnus rubra. The sequence continues at coordinate 2,034,101 of JAJPGS010000870.1, read as the reverse complement.
TTTATATTAAATATATAATATAAATATTTAAATATAAGGGTAGGCAGTTAGCGGTTATTAACCGCTTACCCCTACACATAAAATCAATAATCACTTCACCTTAAGAAGTTAGTGGTTACGGAGCGGTTATAACCGCCCCGTTTGTATAGGCCTATAGAATACCGACATTATAAATTTTTAATCTTCGAGATTATGTTTGCAAAACTGTTTAAACTTAAAAAGTAGGGGTGAGCGTCGTTTCGGTAGGCGATTAAGTCTGTTAAGTCAACTTTGTCGGTTAATTCACCGACTTCATTCCGACAAACTATATTTTAAAAATTTCGGTTAACTTCGTTAAGTCGGTTAATTTAGTTAATTCGGCTATTCAATTGTATTAAAACGATGTCGTTTTGATTTTTTTTACGTCGATTCGGTTAATTGGTTGGTTAAAGTCTTACTAAAATGACATCGTTTCGGATTTTGGCGGTTTGATTAAACGGTCAGTTAATGGACAGTTCGGTTCAGTAAGTCAGTTAACCATTTAACCGACCGCCTACCGAACCGACCAGTTTTGATTAAAAAATTTTCTACCGACTAACGAACCAAATTTTGTAGGTAGAGTCAGTAGAAAGTCAATATCGATTCGGTTACGATTCGGTAAGTGATAGTAAGATAATTTGTCCATCCGTATTAAAAAGGTCTATATACTGAAGCTGATGAAATGCAATCCAGTAATTACAGTGCAGTGGCAGCAAAAGGAGACTAAAAATTTTGTGCTGTTGCCAACCCTAATTATGAAGTATATGCCCTCCTGTGCCTACCAACACAGACACTGCAGCCCCTGTACAGGATGTTAAAGGTTGGACTGTTTTGCTTTTGGCTCAATTAGCATGTCGGTGCTGATACCTTTTGTTGTAGCTAAATGCTGCTTTTAGGCCTACTCTTTCCACTTTATCCTTATAAAACTAAACAAGTTGGAATAAAAAATTTACCTGCATTAAAAAGCCATAGGAGTCAGTGGTAGAGCACAACTAGGGGGAGAATTTTCTTGGCTGTAGGGTGTCCCATGGGCCTAAGACAAGATGACAAATGCCACCAAGTTTGCTCAGGGCAGTGGTCCCTTGGAGGCAACCCCCAAAGGAGCAATGGACAAAGTAAGGGCATCAGAATTTGGGATTGAAATTTACGGCAATTAATTACCTGAATTATTAATAATTTGAGCGGTTAATGTGAAAGAGTTCATATGAAATTTAACTGTCTGAGTTGGTAGCCAAACAGTTCAAAATTTATTTAGTTTGGGATTGAGATTAAGAGCAATTAATTATCTGAATTATTAACAATTTGAACAATTAATAGGAGAGAATTTATATGAGATTTTACTGTCCGAGTCGATGGCCAAACATCTCAAAATTTATTTAGACAAGTGAGTCCCGCTCTAACAATTTAGACAACTAAGAATTTGGGTGGGGGGTCATCTTTTCTTGCTTTAAATCTGGGGCTAACTTTTTTTTAAAAAAAAAATGTTAGGGATATCAAATCTTTTACCAAGAGATTGATATCAAAATGATATGGATCTTATTCATTGGAGATGATCAAAACAATTAATAAAGAAAAATGATACGAATACCAATGAATAAACTCTACATCATTTTGATATTCATCTTAGTAAAAGAGTCTATACCCCTATCATTTTTTTTTTCTTTGTTAAAAAATATTTCTCAAGGACATTAAATAGGTGGGTATTCTCTTTTTAGCTCCTCATATTCTGCATCATATCTGGCCAGGAAAACTTTTGCAAAAGGGTCCACCATTTATTTGCTGCATTGTGCACCACCATCAAAAATCTTGCAGTTATACCGGGCCAAAGCACATGTTTCAGAAGAAACCCTCTTCTGATACACCCATCTACCTACCCCTCTATCTCTTGTGGTACACACTACACACAACAACCAAAAAAAAAAAAAAAAAAGAAGCAATTTCTGGACGGTTTGAACAAAATTGTTCGCAATTACAGACGGTTTTGCTCAAACCATCCAAAACCGTCTCAAAACCGTCCAGAATTTGTTATTTTTTAATTATAATAATTTTTTTTTGTCCATTGAAAATTAGCTCCGGTCACCACCATCCACAATCCAGCCTTTCAGCAGCACCAAATCCCCCACCGAAACCCAGAAACATCGAAACCCACCCCAATTACCAACCCGTTAGCTCCAACCCCAAACGACCCAGAGCCAGTTTCGGCTGGAAATCTTGATGTCCTCGCCAGATACACCGGAAACCCACGCACCGAAACACAACCCAGAATCACCGAAACCCACCCCAATTACCAACCCGTCAGCTCCAACCCCAAACGACCTAGAGCAGGTTTCGACCTGAAATCCCGACGTCCTCGCTAGATCTGCCGGAAACCCACGCACACCTGCCTGGGTTTGACAGATCCGGCCCTCCATCTCCAGCACCCTCTCCCGCCGTTCCGTTCCAGTAGTCCCGATCCCGCCGTTTCGTCCAGATTCCGTCGCCCGTCTTTAGTCGCCGGCCGGATTGAGAAGAAGAAGAACGAGACCTGCACGCCCTACCTCTTGGGAATTCTTGGCCAAGTCTGTGAATAAAGTAAAGTGATATTGTGCAAATTGTAGGGTGGTGTTATATGAGTCGTTGATAAATTTGAAAGGGACGGTTGAGATGTGGGGTGTTATTTTGTGGCACGGATCGATGACATAGAATTAATAAGAGGATGAGTTTTAGTTATTAAAATTGCAGACAGTTTCATTGAAACCGTCTGAAAAATAATTTTCAAACGATTTTAAATAAAACCGTCTGTAAATTTAGATTGAAACCGTCTGGAAATTTATATTTTCAAACGGTTCATCTAAACCGCCTATAAATTTACAAACGATTTTATTTAAACCGTCGTAATTTATTTTTTTCTGGACGGTTTTAAAAAAACCGTCTGTAAAAATTTAATTTTACAGAATTTGCTTTTCTTTTTTTTTATTGTAGTGATAGAAATGTCTTAATATTTGTATTTTATAATGTCAATAAATGGTCACTTTATATTTGTATTTTGTACCGTGAGTTGTAAAGTTTGACGCAACATGGTGCAATGGGTCGTAGAATTAACACGCTTAAAACTCACAACTATTTTCAAAACCAAGAACTCAATCAAGAAATTGAAACAAAATAAGAGATCAAAAGCTCAACATTTGAGTGTTTCTTATTAAAAACTAAAAATAAAACAATAAACATAAGCTTACGGCCTAAGTTGTCTCTCTAGGAAAGCAAAGTAAAATGTAATTGCCGAATCGCGTTCAAACGGAACCTTGCAAACAAGCCTTCGTTCGAACGAGCTTTGACCTGCTAGCGACCAAGTGTCTTGGGTTGTCATAAGATGCAGCACCTTGGTTGAACAGATATCGAGTGACTTTCGACCGAGGCTCTCTATTAAGTACTGCTTTTTGATATTTCTCTTTATGGCCCATTTGGACCAAGTAAACCTTAGAATTAGAAAATGGTTATGAAATATGACTTTTTCAAATGAGCTTTTCAACATTTCCAAATGGTAGCTCAATCGGTTGGGGACCACGCCTCCACACACACACACATATATATATATATATATATATGCTCTTTGGATGGTTTCGGCCACTCCTATTTTGTTCTTTGGGGGTGGCCGAACCACCCCATACCCATTTTTCTTTTTTATAATTTTAATAGTTTTTTAATTTTTAATTATACATAGGGATACGTGTTGCTTTTTTGAGATTTGTGACGTGGACTTCCGTCAATTTTTAGACGGAAATACCTACCTCATCTTTAGTCATAATCGAGGTATCATCTATGATATGAAATGAATCATAAGGGACAAAAAATAAATGTATTAAATCATAGGAGGGTCAGACATAATTAACCTTAAATTTTATCATCTAGTTAATTTTTAAAAAAATAATAATAATAATTTAAGTTAAATTTTATCATCTAGATAAATAATTCCAATTATTGCGTTTCTAAAATCTGTCAGGGCTTTCAGAAAACAAAATTTCTTAGACGATGCATTAGAACCAGTTTTTAGTTTCATCAAGATGAAGAGTTTATGAAGATATCTTACACAAGAAAAGGGTTTTGGGATGGGATTTATTAAAGAACATTAACCGTGGTTTTCTTATTAAACAATAGGTATTTTAAGTGGAATTAAGATGACCGTTTAACGGATAAAATTTTGTTTTGTTGTATTTAATAAAATACATAATGTCACATTATTGAAAAATTTTAAGTAAAAAATATAAAATTAGTCCATGTGATTAGCATAATTTGCAAATCACTACATGTGATATAAAAATTAATTGAGAGATCTCGGTGGTAGGCGAAATAGACAAATTACTTCATGAAGTGCGAGCCACCCTAGATGGGGTTTGGGGTGGAGCACAGCCGCCCCCGGTATCTGGGGTGGCTCGCGGTCCACCCCCCTCCCCAAATTTCTTTTTTTTCTTTTTTTAAATAATATTTAAACTTTTTAATTTCTAGGTTTTTAATTTTTAATATATTAATATTTTTTTATTAAAAGTAACACGTATCACATTTTTATGGAACATGATGTGGCAACCTAATGATCGTTTCTGTCAAGTCAGTGTACGGAAATTGACTTCAAGAGGTAATTTGTCAATTTCGCTTGCCACGTTGACCTCTCAATTAATTTTTATATAACAGTGAATAATTTGTAAATTAGCCGAGCATAAAGACTAATTTTATATTTTTCTAATTTTAAAATAACTGAATATATTCCATATTAAATCTATAAAATCTAATCTCGAGAGTAAAATAAATCGTATTCATTTCGCTTCAAATAAAGAGAATTCCATTCCTTTTCCTTTTGAATTGGATCTTGGGAATGGAAAATCAAAATCAGTCCCTTAAATTTGGTCATATTCGGATACGGTTCCGGTTCGGACTTCGGATCCTGCTCCAACACGTAGTGGACCAGCGGAAGGTTGTAGTGAATGCGCGTGAAAAAGACGTCACAGACAGGAGGATTTCAAATATCTGATGTGTCTGTGACTCTGTCATGTGGTTGATGGATGTGTTTGTGGGTCCCAATTCGCCGATGCACACGAGAGGTACTGTCGGGCCCCATCCTATATTATTGTCTTTATAATATCTCTTACCTATGATTAGGAAAGAGCCATTTGTTTGGTCTAAAACTATAAGCCACGCTTACGCTCCGAGGACCATTCGTGGGCAACACCGTTGACGTGAGTGGGAACCCAAAGAACATGCTAAGATGGAACACCATCAATAATCATGGGTCCTAGGTGTGTTTTTTGGACGTAAAATAAGGGACGCCGGTACGGATATTTGTAATATTTGTAATTGTATTTATAAAATATGAATATTATTTTTAGATATCTGTTTTATATTTTTATTAATCGTATTCGCGTGTTTATTGCGGTTCTTATCCTATGAACCTTTTGAGACTTCTTTAAGTTTCTATTGGAGTTTATTTTAAATGATTTTGAAAATAATTTAGATCATTTTTAGTGTTTTTGACTTGTTTTAATTTTTTTAAAGCCCTAATCTTTTAAAAACATATTGATTTCATTTTACTTCTACTTTTTTGTGCAAGTGTGACCCGAGGAAGCAACACATCCAACCAAACAAATAAAAGCATAACCTATACCTAATCCAAAACTATATCTTTTTGATGAATTTATTAAATATAATATATAATATATATATTTTATATAAAAGGTATGCGGATAGTGATTTTTAATAACTGTATCTGCATCCGCATGTGCGGATAGTAGATAACATATAGGCGCGAATAGCGGATGTGGACGGTTAATATCCGCCAATATATACACCCCTAATAATCCTAATAATTTGTGATACTTTTTTAAATTGGGGGGCTATTTGATTTTGAAGTAAACCACATTTATTATAGAAGTATTTAACCTTTAGGACACGTTTGGTATACAGGATAGTCATCCTTTTAGGAATATGAATGAGTATTACTATAAATAATAAAAGTTGGAATAGAATGAATAAAATAAAATATTTGGAAACTCCATTTATGTTCCTCCATGAATATTATTGCTATTTTCAGAAATGGTGTAACCAAACAAATGAACCATTCAAATAAGTTTATTTTGCATACCAAACATGCATTTAGTGTTCAGTCTCTCGTTGAACATTTTGGATCCAATTGGATTCATACTTAGCTAAAACTTGTTTAATCACAACTTCCCATTTGCATCTCTAGTTATTATTACCAATTCGTTGATGAGTGGTTCTAAACCAGTAATACTAGAAATCCAATTTGAACTTTTGTCCACAATTTACAAGCAATTATGAGGCACTAATATGGTGATTTTTTGTGAATGATATTTGAGATAATTACACTTTACCCCTCTGATTTATTCACGGGGTGGCGATTTACCCCCCAATGTACCAAAACGTGTGACAAATTCGACCTTCTGTCCAGTCGCCCGTCCATTTGGACGGAAAGTCGGTCACGAGCAAGTCATATGACCGTTTAAGATAGATTCCCTCCCCAAAATACCCCCGCCTCATCCAGCCAGTGTAGTGAACACCCCACCCCGTGCGTGCCTTAAACATTTCGTGTGTGAGGTCCTCACTTCCATTTAGCACTTTCACTTTCGAAGGTTCTACTCAAAGAATGAGCCACCCACACGTAGTCGCCGAAATCCACACCGAATTCAAAGGATTCTGAACCTCTCAACTCTAAAAGACGTTTATAATTGTTGTTAAAGAAAGGTCGGTGTTTTTTTAATGGAGAAAGTTTTTTTTTGTAGGCGATTTGAGGGGTTTTTGTTAATCTAGGGTTTCGGATTTGGGGGTTTTTGTTAATTAGGGTTGTCGGCTTTGGGGTTTTTGTTAATGTTGTTTGTTCAATCTCATTTTTAATGTCGAAATTGACTATGATTTAGGTATAAAAAAATGTTAGGGTTTGTCGGGATTTGGGGGTTTCGGTCCATGTGTTTTATAATCATTCATGGCGGTCCCGATATTCCCCGTTTTTCAATATTTTGGTATGCTTGGACCGAGACAGTGATTGGAAGAAGTTTGCTTTACACATGGTCCCGATTTGTATCTTTTTTGGCTTTGTTTGTGGTCTGCAAAAACCCAGATTGGTTTGTTAAAGTGCATTGGGTTTGGTTTGTTAACTTTATATGCATTGGGTCAATGTGGTTTGTTTTGTTTACTACTTTATATGCAGTGGGTCCCGATTGCAATTGATTTTGGAGCATTAATGGGTCCTTATTTAATATTAAATATGTCTGTGCATTGGTTAATATATCTGTGTATTGGGCCCTCATGCTTTTGAGTTGTGCTTTGCATATTAGTTGCAGTGCCTTATTATAGTAGTCCCATTGTCCCATGCATAATGTATTTTTTTGTTTGCATGTGTAGAATGAAGCTGGTATTTGAGATAAACTATGGGGGTAGGTTTGACAGAAAATATAGATGTATTTATGTGGGGGGTCAAGTGGATGTCCATCCGGATAACGTTGATCCGGATAATATGCCATTTGTCCTGATTGAGTCTATTGTGAGACAATATGGGTATAATCCAGGTGATTTGATTTACTTTAGGAACCCTACCAAAGATCTAGTGGATGGTCTACAACTAGTATCATCGGATTATGATATGGCTTATATGGTTGCCAAACATGTGGATACTCCTATTGTAGTCCTTTATATTGTTTATTTCCAAAATGATGAAGGTAGAGATGGGGAAGGGGAAGATTGGGAAAATGATGAAGAGGGAGATGATGGAGGTAGGGTTGATTTTAATGATCCATGATGGGATGATAAAATCAGTGATGATAACGATGTTTTTGAAGAAGATTAAAATGAAGTTCGCTAGCATTCAACTATTTAGAGAAGTTGTTAAGTAATATAATGTGAGAAGAGGAAAGGACATAAGGTTTGAGAAAAATGAAAGAGTCAAGTATGTAGCAGTGTGTAGAGTTGTGGTTATAAAGTGTATGGTAGACAGATGGGGATTGAGGCATCATTTGAAATAAGGTCCTTAAGACCTAAACATTCTTGTCTTTGAGTATATAAGAGCTCAATTGTCAATTTGAAGTGGATAGCAGATAAACTTTATGATAAGTTTAAGGTTCAACCAGACATGCCACTGCGAGTGATACAAGATGAAGTTAAGAGGAAATGGAATGTTGAAGTCAACAGGAGTCAAATGTATAGGGGTAGGAAGAAGGCAGAAAAGAAGATATACGGTGGTCTGGGTGAACAGTGTGGTAAGCTGTGGGATTACTGTGAGACTTTAAGGCGTACTAACCCGAGTAGCTATGTAATGATGAAGGTTGAAAGACCAAACCCTAATTCGCCTGCTAAGTTTCACATACTCTACTTGTCCCTTGCAGTCATGAAGAAGGGTTCTTTGAAGGTTGTAGGCTTGTCATAGGCCTAGACGGGTGCTTTCTTAAAGGACCCTACAAGGGAATACTACTGGCTGCGATTGGTCGAGATGCCAACAACAACATGTACGCAATTGCAATCGCCGTTGTAGAATCTGAGACAAAAGACAGTTGGACCTGGTTCCTGGAGTGCCTTGTTTCAGATCTTGGTCATCATGAGAGGCACACTGCTCCTACATTCATTTCTAATCGGCAAAAGATTAGTTATATTAGATGCATAATTTTACATATTACTTTTTGCTATTTTTTTTTCTACATATAAACTTACCCTTTTGCACATTGGATTGATTTATGGTCTTGTGCCAAGTTTTGATGTTGTTATGCCAATGGCGGATCATCGAATCTGTGTAAGGCATTTATATGCCAACTTTCGAGATAAAGGGTTTTGGGGGGTGGCCCTGAAGGAATTGTTGTGGAAGGCTGCATCGTCTTATATTGAGATCGACTTCAGATTTCAGATGGAAGAGATTAAGAAAGTCAGTCCTGATGCCTTTGACTACCTAGACAAGATTGACCCCAGCGGACGGTCAAGAGCATGGTTGAGCGACTATCCCCAATGTGACCTCCTTTCAACAATATATGCGAGTGCTTCAATTCTTACATCCTAAAGGCCCGTGACGAGCCAATTCTGACAATGCTCGAGATGATTAGGAAGCAGCTCATGAGAAGGTACCAACTTAAAAGAGATGACATAAAAAAATTGAAGGGTAAGTTGTGCCCTAGAATTGTTGAGAAGCTTGAGGCCATTGGTGAGGCTGCATCGGACTGCCTATCCCATTTTGCTGGTGATGGCATATTTGAAGTAGAGCAGGGAAGTAAGCAATATGCTGTGGATTTGAGGAGGAGGACATGTGGCTGCAAAAAGTGGGAGGTGACTAGGATCCCATGTGCACATGCACATTCTGCAATAACATTTCATGGGCATAAACCGGAGGATTATGTAGATCCATGTTTTAGCATTGAGATGTACAAAAATGCATATGCTCCCATCAGATATCCAATGCCTAGTGAGGAACAGTGGGTAAAGACTGTGCATGATGTATTGGATCCGCCTAGATCGAGATTGATGCCAGGTAGACTTGGAAAGGCCAAAGTAAGAGGTCCTAATGAGTCGAGAGTTCCTCAGAATCCTTATAGAATGAGAAAGTTCGGATTGAAGGGTAGATGTGGGCTTTGCAAGCTGGTTGGACACAACACCAGGACCTGTCCAAAGAAGAAGGAGCAGGCATTTAATTACAGGCAGCCCACGACAGAAGTTGATTTGCCTACTCCACCTCCAGCTAGTTTGCCCACTCCACCTCCAGCTAGTTTGCCCACTCCACCCCCAACAAGTGTGAGTTTCACTAACCAATATAGTTGTATTATAGTTGATGTGCTATTTTATTTGGGTATTGTGTTATTAATGTTGGCCTTCAGACCCAAAGCGTTGGATGTAGCAGTAGTACAAGGGAAGGTGCACAACTAGCCCTAAAAAAAGTAGGCAATTCATTACAAACAAAAAATTCAGGTTAATTACTTACTTGGGAATGATACTGATTAATCACATGTCTATTTTGGTTCTTAGAAGGGTTTAAGGACAATTACTGGTACTACACAGCAACCCATTGCCCCACCTATTGCAATAGTTGAGAGAAATTTGGTACTTATCTTACTTTAGTCTAGTATTTAAAATGCATCCTATTGTTTATTTATCAATCTCTCATATTTGAAACTTATGGCAGGAAAATCCTGTTGGACTTAGAGTGCCCAGCTGTAATAAGCACCTGCCAGCACCTAGACCACCTCCACCTACTGCAACAGTTGAGAAAGATTTGGTACTTATCTTACTTTAGTTTAGTTTTTAAAATGCATCCTATTGTTTATTTATCATTCTCTCATATTTAAAACTTATGGCAGGAAAATCCTGTTGGACTTAGAGTGCCCAACTGGAACAGGCAACCGCCAGCACCCAAACCATGCATACCAATTAGAAGAGTGTCTAATCGAATCAAGGCCATGGTGCGGAGTGTTCCAATTGAAAAGGCTCCACCTATTTGGATTGACCTTACAGCTAGGACTAGTATTGATGGAGGAGGGAGAGTATTTGGGTTGACCTCAAGAAACCCACAAGTTGCAGAACATGGTGCGACGACAACATCCTCAACACCGGCAAAAGGAAAAAGGATCACCCATACCATTGAAAAATGATTATAGATTATGGAGTCAAAGCTGAAAAAGAAAAAACTAGAATGGAAGCATTAAAGTTTCTGATATTGGACATGTTTTGTTTTTTGGAATGTAATGGCATTTTGTATATAGGAAAGGGTTGGACATGTAGTTTATGTAAGTTTGAATTGCATGCTATTTTTTTTTTGGACAAATTTTGATAGATTTCTGTGTTTTTAAAAAATTGGACACTTTTGGTTTGGCTTATGAAAATTGGACAGGTTTGGTTTATGGTGTAGTAAATGCATGGTTTTGGTATGTTTGGACAGATTTGGTAAATGCATGGTTTTGGTATGTTTGGACAAATTTGGTTTATGGTGTGGTAAATGCATGGTTTTGGAAAATGGGTTTGGGGTGATTTTGGAGTGAATGCATGGTTTTGGTATGCATGGTATTGGTAAATGCATGGTTTTGGCATGCAGGTTTTGGTAAATGGGTTTGGACAGGTTTGGTTTATAGTGTGGTAATTATGCTTAATACAAAATTATAGTGGACATGCTTGGCTACAATATCATACAACCGGACTCAAATAAGTTCAGGTTCAACACACATACATTCTTCATTTCCAAAACATCATCCATTACGTACCAATTATGGTCTACATAAAGTAACATTCAACACCACCCTAAACAACAGCACCATAAACACATACAAAAAATGGATGATGTGTACAAAACAAAATCACCATAAACATCACCATAAACACATCACCCTAAACCCTGCCCAAAACAACATCACCCTAAATCTTCATGGTAACAACATATGATCATGTCTGGAATCGAATACACCCTTCGATTCTGATCCAACCATAAACATATACACAATCATCAATATCCATGTACATACAATTATTGTCTTATAAATCTTCTTCATTGTTTGGTAATTGATCCCATGAATCTCGATTTCTTTACGAAGGGCGGCATTTTCAGTCTCCATATTTGCCCTTGACTTTGCAACTTCAGCTTCAACTATAAGTCGGCATCGTTCGGATTCTTCTATCCCCATATTCGCCTTCAACTTTGCAACTTCAATTTCAATCATTGTACAACATCGTTCAATTTCTTGAATCAAACTTACATGTCATTCACGCAAACGACCTACCACCCTCTCTCCATGTGAACACATTTTGGGATCAACCCATTACCAAAAACCACAACCTCTGTTTATCTACAAAACGATAACAAAAAATAAAAATAAAAATAAAAATAAAAAATAAAAAATAAAAGAATAAACAAGCAGAAACAAAAGTTATTTATAGCTTATGTTATTTGAAAATTAATCTTCATAGGCTATTTATGCACTTTTCCATATCATTTCAAAACTCATTAATCTTCAGAAAATTATCAAAAGATAATACATACTCCAAAAAAAAATAAAAAAAACTACAATAGTTGCATGACGAATGGGATCATAAATAAAAAACGTACATTATATCTCTTAAGCCATAACTTGACCTTCATAGTACAGTAACATTTTCAACTAAAAATTTGAAACGTTACTGCCAAATAAAAATCGACCCAATCCTTTTATATATATATATATATATATTATATATATATATATATATATATATATATATATATAAGTACAATTAAAGGTAGAATTGAACTAAGCAACATTGCTCTTCTTAAAAATTGCTATAGATTTTGGGTCTAATAGGCATACAACCATCACTCAAGGTAATTTCAGCTAACAGATATGCGACATACCTAGCTGAAAATATACACTTGAAAGTCTAAACCCTAAATTACCTCGTAATTCTGGCATTTTAGAAACCTTCTACTGAAAATTTTTTCGGTGTAGGAGGTTAACATACAAGTCGGACGCTCAAAATAACAGATTGGCTTTACTGCAGAAGTCGCCCCACTCCTTGTTGACTTCGACTCCGTAGAAGCAATGCCTATGGTTGCATCTTTTGGAAATGGTACGAAAACTGGTCAGAAATGTCGAAAATCGGAAGCCCACTTTGAAAACCCTAATTCTTGCGGAGTTGTTGGTGAAGGAGATAAGAAAAATGTGCGAAAACTGGTCCCTCTCATTTCGAAAAAGTCTAAGGCACGCACGAGGTATAAAGGCTAGATGAGGCGGGGGTATTTTGGGGAGGGAATCTGTCTTAAACGATCATGTGACTTGCACGTGACTGACTTTCCGTCCAAACGGACGAGCGACTGGACGGAAGGTCGATTTTGTCACACGTTGGCAAGTTCGGGAGGGTCATCTACCAATTTTGGTACATTGGGGGGTAAATCGCCACCTCTTGGATAAATCAGAGGGGTAAAGTGTGATTATCCCATAATATTTGTATGGCCTTCCCTTTTCTTTGTATTCTCTGTCACTCTCTTATCTTATCGCAATAAATTAGCAATTTCCTTGTTGAAATTTCTTACTTTATGTGATCTTGTGTAAAGTTGTCTACCTTTAGTTTAGTTTCACTTGAGTTCAAAGTAATTTTGTCGTGCTATATTGAATTATAATCTATTGCTATGTGGTGTATCCGATTATCGAAAACCCACTCAGACCCCTATTACCGATGGATTATCGAAGGCCCATTGGACCTCTCCACCTAAGGCCATTTCTTCACCCAAAGGGCACTCGGGATTTTGGGTCTGGGTACGTTTCGCCACAAAGGCCCAAAGGGAAGCCCATCTCTAGCTGAGTTAAGCATCGAAGGTGATTTCACCGACATCACTGGCGAGCCTGTGACGTCCCACTTTGCCTGGGTATGGGAATGGGGATGTGCTTATATGTATATTCGCACCCATCCTAACACAATGCGTTTTAAAGTCATGATGGCTATAAACCTATCAGAACTCTGCAGTTAAACATGTTTTTGCGAGAGTAGTACCAGGATGGGTAACCTCCTAGGAAGCCTGGTTCGGGGGAGCCAAAAGCAGACAATATTGTGTCATTGGGGGTGGTTCGTTACAAAGCCTTTCTGACCTTTCCGCCTTCCTTGCAAATCTCTTAAGTCAAGCGCTTGGGGTGCAGTCACTATTCTAACACTATGCTTTATGGAATGACAATCTTGTGCTTCTTTTTCAGTTTGATTTTCTAATAAATATGTTGTTGTAGCTATGTTATTTGTCATGTATCTTTATGTCTACATAATATCACAAAGTACATTTACATTTGATATGCCTTGTTGTTTATGTATATATTTTTATGTTTTCACCTTCAGGCAAATGCTAACTCTCTCATACAAAAGCTAAAGCAAATGCTCAATACTAAAGGAAATGGACTCTTTTTATTGTCTGAATTGAGATATGCATGTACTTGGTTGGGAGTATAAATAATACATAATGATGGATTGCACAAATTTTTTCATCCTTGGTTATAAGCATTTTGGATTAGGGAAATGTTAAAAATATAACAAGTGCACAATTAGTATACAACTCCAAGACACATTGGGGGGGGGGGGGGGACCCACATGTATGGGTCCCACCCCAATGTGTCTTACGGTTGTGCACTTGTAGTGCATGTATCACAGCCCTTTGGATTATGGTGTATAGTTTATAGTTGTTGAGTTTTTTACAAGGATTGTTAACTTAGTCCTCTTGAGATTTACTTGGTTGGCCTTGACAATAGTGATGGTATTTCAGTTTCTATTGCTTTGTGAACCATGGGAAAAATGTTAAATGATGGCTTCTTCCCTTAACTTGAATAATTATTGTTTTTTTGCTAAAACCTAGCATGGTCTTTGTAATTTTTTTTTTGTTTTTTAGATGGATTAAGACTTTTTATAAAACAATCTCAACATTACACATAGTCTCTCCAGTAAAAATTGGAATCACAATCTCTACCCAAAAACCAACTTAAGAAACGACAGCAAGCAGCAAACAACTTTTGCTAAAATCAACAAACCAAAGCTCCAAACAAAGGAAAACAAACAACAACAAAAACTATACCCACAAGAGCTCAAAATAGAACCAAACATTACAAAAGAGTATGAAGGTTCCAACGGTGAATAAGAGGCCTATCATTTGCCTTAATCTTAACTATATTTCTAGCCAAAATCCTGGACCGCACCTCCCATCTTATCTACCCAACAATGGCTTCCTCGGTCCTGGGAGAATTTCCATGAAGCAGGGCATTTCTTTTAGGGTTGGCAATTTTTGACACGACCCGCGAACCCGACACGAAAAAACCGGGTTTGAGTTTGTTATAATCGGGTTCGGGTCATAATCGGGTTGACCCGATTATAATCGTGTTTGGCGGGTCAACCCGCGGGTTGACCCGCCAACACGATTATAACCCGATTAAAAAAAAAATTGAAGGTTGAAACATGTGAAAACAGTGAAATTGATTCCGTGTCGGGTAAACGGGTGACACGTTTTTTAGTCGGGTTTGTCGGGTCGTGTTCGGGTCACGTGTCACAACCCGATTAATAATCGGGTCGGGTTCGGGTTGACACGTTTATATAATCGGGTCAGTCGGGTTGACCCGAACCCGACCCGTGAACCCGAATTGCCAACCCTAATTTCTTTGCCTCCAAAGATGATAGGTGCTTGAGGCAAAGCTTTGCAAGGCAGACTTTAAGACTTTTACCCTTCAACTTAGCAACACTCCACACCACAACTAAGTCCCAATCGAAACGAGGAGTAGAAAAGCCACAATCATGCATGATAGTATACCATATCCTTCTGCTAAATCCATAGTGAAAGAAGAGATGATCACAACTCTCCATACAACCATAACAAGAGAGGCAATTAGAAGGACCAGCATATCCCCATGTATACATTCACTGTTTAGTAACAAGTGCATCACCGAAAACCAACCATAGGATAAAAGAGTGTTTAGGGATGGCCATGGAGAACCACACAAGCTTCCACCAAATCAAAGGGAGCCTCTTCTCTCTCAAAACCTCCCACGTAGCACCACAAGAGTAAATTCCATTACTAGAATTCCAAACCGGCAAGTCAGCACTCCCAATAATCACTTCAGCAAGCTTACTTTGAATCCCTACTATAGCCTTTGAACGGGCAAAATGCCAATGCCAATTACCTTCTCTAATAATGGTAGAGAGCTTTGCCCCAAGAGGAAAGCCTGAGTCAAAAACCACTCGGTAAGCAAACTTATCAAGCAGATATCCAAATGGGTGTCATTGATCAGACCATAGAAAAATATTCTTTCCATTGCCAACCTTGAACTGAATGAACAATTTAGCAATATCCCTTAGCTTAAGCAATTTTTTCCAACTCCAAGAACAAGCTTTTGGGATAGGAATCTGTCAAAAACTTCTCCCTTTCAACCACGTCGATTTCACCCAAGCAACCCAAAGAGACCCGGCCTTAGTGAACAAGGACCAGTTGTGGTTCAACATGAAAGCTTGATTCCAAGCTTCAACTTCTTCAAACCTAGGCATCCCTCTCTCTTAGGAACACAAAGATTGTTCCAAGCAACTTTAGCTTGAGCTTTGGAATCCTTTCCCATCCACAAGAACCGATTAAACTTTCGCTCAAGCAAAGAAATGATATTCTTAGGCAAGATAAACACCTTAGCCCAGTATACCTGCAGACTAAGGAGAACCGAGGAGAGCAACTGCAACCTTCCAGCAAAGGATAAATTCCGAGCTAACCAAGAATCTATCCTAGCAGTAATCTTAGACATCAAGGCTTCACAATCACCTGCAGCTAACCTTTCAGTAATAAGAGGGACGCCCAAGTATCTAACCAGAAGGACCTCTTCCTGCATTTTCAAAAAATCCAGCAACTCAACCTTCTCATGAGTGGAGATACTAGCATAAAAGAGGGAGCTTTTGGAAGGATTAGCACACAATCCAGATAAATTCTCAAATTCCTCAAGCACCCCTGCAATAGCACGCACAAAATCAAGAGAAGCTGCCGAGAAGATTAATAAATCATCAGCAAAACATAAGTGGGTAAGCTGAATGGGTCTGGACTTGGGATGGAAACTGAACAAGGAGTTGCACCGAGCCATCTCCTCAAGTAAAAGAGAAAACCCCTCCATTGCTAAGACAAACAAGTAAGGGGATAATGGATCCCCTTGTCTAAGCCCTTTTTGTCCTTGGAAGTAGCCCACCAAAGATATGTTAAGAGCTATAGAATAACTGGGAGTAGTAAGACACTCCCTAACCCAAGCAATATAGGAAGGAGGAGCTCCACAACATGCAAGACAATAGAGAACATCATCCTAGTTCAAGGAATCGTAAGCCTTCATTAAATCCACTTTAAGAGTACACCGAGCCTTCCCATTCTCCTTATGGTATTTACTCACCAATTCTTGGGAAAGCAAGATGTTCTCAGAAATACTTTCTAGAGGGGATGAAAGCACCTTGATTACAACTAATCACATCTGCAAGTCCAAAGACTAACCGATTAGCAAGAATTTTGGTGATACACTTATAGACCAAATTACAGCATGTGATGGGTCAATAGTCTCCCACAGCAGGAAGATTCAGTTTCTTATGGACAATAGTTAAATAGCGGCATTGACTTCCCTAAGCATCTTCCCCGTATGAAAAAACTCCAGCACAACATCACAAACAGCTTCACCAACAACTGGCCAAGCAGCTTGGAAAAACTCTGCAAAGAATCCATCTGGACCGAGTGCCTTGTTCTTATTCATAGAAAAAATGACCTTCTGAACTTCATCTCTAGAAACCACTGCTTGCATTCTAGATACACGGGAAGGAAAAAAATTTCTTTGAAAGAGATTAGAAACTCGGTTAGCCTTCAAAGTAGAGAATTCATGAACAGAAGAGCTAAGAAGATGTTGGTAAAAACCAACAGCCAGGTCTTTAATACCCTTCATATCTATCACCCGATTTCCCTCAGCATCTTTGAGAACTTTGATGAGATTATAGGAATTCCTAGCTTTAACCGATTTATGGAAATAAGCATTATTTCCATCCCCCAAATTAAGCCACTTATTCCTTGCTTTCTGCTTTAGAAAATTCTCCTCAGCATCAAAAATGGAAACCAAAGCATGTCAACATTCCTTCTCTCTCACATGACAAGCCACATCCCCATGAGAGACAAGAAAAGCAACTTGGACTGAAGCCAAATCCTGCTGAGCCTTCATAACCTTCTGCCCTAATCCTCCAAACACTTCCAAGTTTTTAGCCTTAAGAATTTTCTTAACAACTTTGATCTTAGAGTACAGCTTGTACATAGAGTAACCTACCACCTCAGTGCTCTACACTTCTTCAACCCATTGCAGAAACTGAGGATGGTCAGTTCAAAAGTTAAAAAACTTAAAAGGCTTAGGACCATAGCTCACATATTTTTCAATGGAGACAAGGCTAGGAGAATGATTCGAGACACCCCTCTCCAAAAAACTCCACAGAAGAATTACCATTCTTCTGCAACCAATCCAGATTAGAGAGGACACGATCTAACTTCTTAGAAACAAAAGCATCTCCAACTTGGTTATTAGTCCAAGTATGGAAACACTATGTAAAAGCCAAGTCCTCTATCTCCAAGCTAGACACACTCCACAAATTCAATTTCATAACAGGAGAAACCTTCATTTCCCCATTTCTCTTGAGGCCTTCTAATCACATTAAAATCTCCACCAATAAGCCAGGGAAAAGCATAAGTTAACCCTTTTGCATAGTTTAAACTTTGCATAAGCTTCCTTCTCTCCTGGCCTTGAGTAGCCTTATAAACAGCCGAAAGCATCCACAACTCATTATCATAAACTGAAGACAACTTACAAGTAATCAGTTGCTCATGAATATTGACAGCCATAACATAAAAAATATTCGGGTCCCAACACACCCAAATTCTGCCCAACCTATGAGAAGAGTAGTTATGAATTAGACCCCAAGAAGGGATCATAGCTGCCTTAATCTTCAAACAGTTCTCCTGCTTAACTCTAGTCTCTACTAAGCATAAAATAGACACTTTGAACCGCTTGATCATCTTGGTAACCCCCTTTTGTTTAAGGGGCATATTGAGGCCCCTTATATTACATATGAGAATATTCATAGGAATGATGTAGGAGAGAAACCTCTCTCAACTGGAGTACCCTCCCCATATTCTCTCACCTTCCTCTTTCCTTTGTCCTTAACAAAAAGAGCTTGTTCAAACACATCAAGGAAGGTTATAGGAGTTCTCAAATTAATCTCATCTTCATCAATCTCCTTATCCTTTATCTTGCCAATAGCCGTAAAAGAGTTAGATAGCCTAACTTCAGCTTGCCTTCGCTTTTGGGAAGTCCCCACTGACTTCCTCTGTGGAGGAGCTCAAACTAGCTGCAATTGCTGATTAGGCTTAGGACTATCTTTCTTTCTCCCAGCTTTAGCCATCTCCTTTGGCCTCTAGACCTTCTTGGCTTTTTTTGGACATGCATAGGCAGCATGTCCAAAACCCTCACAAACCGAGCATTTGGAAAGTAACCAAGGGTATTCCATTGACACCCAAATAAAATCGCCATTTGCCTTACAGATTTCAATCACCTTAGGACAATCAGAATTCACATCGATCTCCACAAGAACTCGAGCAAAACCTAATCTACTATGTTCTTCAGTAATCTTGTCAGCAAAGAGTGGCTTCCCAATACCACTAGCAACATGGCTCAAACAAATTGGATTCCAAAATTCCAATGGCAAATGAACTAGTTTAATCCAAATTGGAATGGTGGTAAGGGTAAGCTTTAGGACTTGCATACCCGGCCTCCATTTTCGCAGGATAAGAGGTTTATTCACAATATACCATGTATTAGATTCCAAGACCTCATTACAAGTAACTTCATCCTGAAATCTAAACATGAACATCCTGTTCTCCAATGAAAAAACCTCCAGATCCCCATATTGTTTCCACATACTTGTTACAGCCTTCTTAACCAAGAAGAAATGCAAAGGTTTATCCAAGAATTGCCCTACAAGGATGGACTGCCATTTAGAAATGCCCTCTTCAACGGCATCCTCCGGAGGAAAAATAGAAACCTTCCCCTAGACTTCTTCAGGACAAAGAATTGTAAATTCCCCAATGTCCTCTCAGAAGAAAACAAGCCACGCCAGTCTGCTGCAGTATCCCCATCAATAGGATCGTCCCTAGGACCCAAATCCTTATCCTCAATTTCATCACAATTCACCCCTAGAAAACCTACATTGTCAGCATCACCATCAAGAGAAATGATAGAGGGGTGGACCTTTAATCGGCCCCCTCCCCCTCCTTTTCAATAAAAAATGCAAGTTTATTCAAGAAAGTGTACTTTTTGATTGTTTTGTTTTTTCTTTTTGAATAAACTTGTATTTTTTATTGGAAAGGGGGGGAGGGGGGCCGGTCAAAGGTCCCCCCTCTATCATTTCTCCACTATCAAATTCATCAAATACTGATATATCAAGGCCAACATTAGTATTCTCCGAATGCCCAATACTAATAGTGTCGCAGCCCTGAAATTCCTCAATATCAAGTTTTTTCGAGATAGATTCATGCTGACTATGAGCATCTTGCCCATTTTGAACAACAGCATCAACAAAACAATCTGACTCAATAAGAACATCACCGGTTGGACTATCAACAGAGACCTTATCGAAAGGACTAATAGTTTCATTATGATTACCTCTACCCTTCCCACGACCTCGACCCCAATCCCCACAACTACCTTTCTTCGCCATAACCCCTCAGCCCCAAACCAATCCAAAAGAGAAAAACATCCAAATCGATAATAAATTAGGAATTGAGAAAAAAACCTTGAAAAGTCAAAATCACCAATCTCCAGCGATCGATTTCCAACGTCCACGCGCCGATATCCGTTTCTCAGAGAACTTGATGACGTGGCAAGAGTGTTTTTGAATGGTTTTGACCAGTTGATGATGTGGCGAGGGTTGTTTCTTCCCTAGTCCTTTGTAATGTTTTATACACCCTTTATACCCTCATGATACCCTTGTGCGTATTTTGAAGAGTTCAAGTCATTAAAAGTCACGTGTGATGCACGTGACTAGCATTATGTAAAAAAAAAAAAAAAAAAAAAAAAGTTGATGAAGAGTCTAACTTGCTACAGTTAGATACTTTGCAGGGGGTGGTCGAATGTTACTTTCTAAACATTGAACGTTAAAACACAAAAAAGATCATACTTCAAAGGTTAAGTGTATTTTCTCCTATTTTTTTTTTATTAATAAACCCTTCCTATTTAGCTCTTCAATGAATATGAGATTGACAATCCTCTTTCCATATCATTTTTCACTAAAAACATATTATCAAATTTTGAATAGAGAAAATTAGTATCGACCATTATGGTCAATTTCCAACCGTTAGATGTCACACATTATAAGTAAGACACAACCCAATGGTTCGTGTTCAATTAAGTTATTATTTGAGGCTATTAGCATAACACTGTGCTTAGACATTTTAAGATGAACACGTGTAAAAATATTCCTTGAGATGCTACTTAAAGCATAAATATCAGTTTTTTTTTCCCTTTCATTTTCTCCGTAATTGATACCAAAAGCAACCTAGGTTGACTATAATTTTCTTCATCAATTATAGTAAAATATTAATTAAATGATTATATTCATATTTTTTTATTAGCTTAATCTTTTGGGATAACTTGTGATTTATCATAATATTTTAGTAAAAAAGTATTAAGTTTGAAACTTGAATTCTTGTAGAGTGTTGGGAAACTGCCACTGCACATTTCCTTTCAAAATCGGGATCCGTATATTCTTGAATATAAAACAATACCCACAAGTCATGTGACTCGAACGAGGTGATTCACTCACCACACGCGCCTCTTAAGTGAATATCACGCACCACACGCATGGCCTACCACCTTTCACACGCTGACGACATATTTAACCTTTTTGGCAAAATAATCACAAAAATAGGTGTGGTGACTGCCGATCTACTAAATTGAGAAAAAAATCTCATAGTACGCCATCACACGTGCTCTCGCGCACCACTTGAATTTTTGGTTGTTCGTCCCATATTGACGTGGTGGAAGACTTAGTAATAACAATCAAAAGCATATGCGTCTGCGTCTGCGTCTTCTGACCAAAAGATAAAACAAACCTGTAGGGAAAATAAACGATTCCTAGTTGTAAAAGTAAACCTAATACTAATAAGAAAAGAAAATACTTGTATAGTAAACATATTCCTAGTAGTGAAAGTAAATCTAATCTTAGTAAGAAAATGAAATAAATAAAGTAAATCTAGTCCTAGTAAGAAAATGAAATAAAGTCTTAATTGTAAATAATAAAAAGAAAATCCGGCTTGACAATCAAGTCTTTCCTTTGTACTTTCATTGTCTAAGAACATGTAAAATTTTAATCAAATGGCGCTGCTCCAATATTATTTTTGACATTTTTATTTTTATTTTTATTTTTTGTTTTCACCAAAAATATTAGTAAATTCCGTGTTACATCACATATGCTTCACATGTCATAACAAACCTGCCCAAATCTAATGCACCATCACGCGCTAGTAGTCACGTGCTACATGGGCCAAAGCCTATTCCCTTAGGCCTATCAACCCAAACCATTTGGCCCAATTAGTGGCCTATTGTCGCCTAGTCAATGGCCAATGTCAACTCAATTCAGCAGCCTTGTTGACCCACTTTCTGCAGACCATTGTCAGCCTAGTTATTTGGCCACCACACTGATGTCAGTCCTTGTGCTGATGCCTTCAGTCACCGTGTTGATGTCCCCAGTTACCCCTTCATTGTCACCTGCCACCCCAATGCCACTAGCAACAACTCCGATCACAGTTTCCAAACACCTCCAGTCACAATCACCTGCCACCAACCATTGTCACAACCATCATTCGCCCAAATCTTTAACCACCCTTATCCCAACCTCTCAGCCATAGCGCGACCTAACTTTATGCACTGCTGGCCATTGTATATGTTGGGGAATTATTATTCCTTAGGCCAGGTGGGCCCTGTGACGTCCCACATCGCCTGGGAATGAGGATGTGCTTATATGTATAAATGCACCCTATATGACACAACGCGTTTTAAAGCCGTGATGACAATGAACCTATCAGAACTCCGCAGTTAAGCGAGCCGCTGCGAGAGCAATCCCAGGATGGGTGACCTCCTGGGAAGTCTGATATGGGGAGCCAAAAGCGGACAGTATTGTGTCATTGGGGGTGGGTCGTTCCAAATGGTATCAGAGCCATTGCCCAGCCTGAGATGGTGGGAGCGTGCACAAGCCCAAGAGGGTTGCCGGCGGGCACTCGCTGGGATGCCAAGAATGGGGTGATCCCATGAGGGTCGCCAGCGAGGACGCTGGGTCCAAAGGGGGGGTGATTGTGACGTCCCACATCGCCTGGGAATGAGGATGTGCTTATATGTATAAATGCACTCTATATGACACAACGCGTTTTAAAGCCGTGATGGCAATGAACCTATCAGAACTCCGCAGTTAAGCGAGCCGCTGCGAGAGCAATCCCAGGATGGGTGACCTCCTGGGAAGTCTGATATGGGGAGCCAAAAGCGGACAGTATTGTGCCATTGGGGGTAGGTCGTTACAGGCCCAGAGGAGGCCCTCGGGATGTGTGCCCGGATTGTACGGCTGCATCCTGAGAATGCATAGCGCCTGGACTGTACACGGGTCGTACAGTGCTCGAATTATGTGCTCGGACTACACACTTGGATTGTACCCTCGAGATGTGCACATGTTGTGCATGACCAAAATCCTCAGCAT
This sequence comes from Alnus rubra, assembly GCA_028654335.1. Classification (NCBI taxonomy): domain Eukaryota; kingdom Viridiplantae; phylum Streptophyta; class Magnoliopsida; order Fagales; family Betulaceae; genus Alnus; species Alnus rubra. The sequence continues at coordinate 2,010,851 of JAJPGS010000870.1, read as the reverse complement.
TTATTAGGATCTCCAGCATTTATTGATTGGCCAAATCAGACCAGAAATCATATCAGGTGTCAATATGGAGCCCCACGCCTAATATCTGCCCATCTTATCGGGAGTCAGAAATACCATAACTTGTTACTATTCATACTATACAATTAGCAGTTTGACTTCTACACGCATTAGCAATTGAGAAGAGGCCAATATATACACACGTAATGGTAAAAGAGGTAACATATATCATCTAATATGACCACTCTCTCTCTCTCACTCTCCCTACTGACTTAGGCGTCGGAGGAGGCTCTACCGGCCAACCCCCCGCAAACCTTTGTTGTTTTGCAAGTCACAAGCAAAGGGACCAATCTGAAGCTGTCACGCCACCAGATCGAAAACTGTACCAACAGTATATGACAACCGCCTCCACCATCTGCCGACTCTCTCTAGCAACCAATCAACCTCCAAGTCATCGGCTACCATACCAGGCCAATCTCCAACCACCACTTCACGATGACAGTTGTTGTTCAGTTCATGCCAACAGCCAAGTCAAACTCGAATGAGTCAACCGCTAATCAACTAGGCTGAATTAGTTCGAGACACCCTACCAAGTCAAGTTAGTTAAAATAAATAAATAAATCTTCCATTCCAAACAAAAAAGAAAAAAGAAAAGGAAAGATGGCTCATTGAGCCAACTCAGTGAGTTGACTTTGTCTTGGGAAAAAATAAAAAATCAACCTTAGCAAAACAAAAAAAAAATTTCAATTATTTTTTCTTCCAAACTCAAGTTTGAGAGGATGCTATAATTAATAGGATAGCTTTTTATACTTAAATTTTAGCATTTTTTTATCGAGACATGCTATTGGTCTTCGCCCATCCTCCTCTTGCAAATTAATCATTGGATTTGTGGGATTGACATGTAGGACCTTGCGAGTTTCACAAATCTAATATTGGATTTGTAAGAGGAGGACGGGGGAGGACCAATGAGGAGAAAAATAATTATTTATCTTCTTGATCAGATGATATCAGAATCTGATCATGTAATTATGGTAAAATATGGTCATTATCATGGGACTTAACTTCCTTATAATGTACATCTACTAGGTCTATAAATAGGCATTTCCATTGTAATATCAAACAAGTCAACTTTGTTAAAAAAAGAAAGAAAAAAAATCAAACAAGTCAACATAATCAAAATGTAGCCTTATTGGGAAACCTTCAGAGTGAACAAGTACGAATTCTGAGAGGCCCTAAGATGACTTGTCGGACCAAAATTGGTTGTTACTTGTTAGAGCCTTTAGAGAAACAGATGCGGGTTGGGCTTGGACAATTCCTTGCAGAATTGACTTATGCCCATCAAAGCCTCTAACAATTTTTCGATTTTAGGCCTTAGAAACCTGTCCAAAATGGAAGAGTTTTTCTTCAAATTGAGTTTCAAATATTTCTTCTAACAAGCACTTATTTTTTTAATAAAATGTTCCAATTTCATTAAATGTTAATACCATTGAAAAAAAAATATGTACCTGGCTCGACTCTACCGTCGAAGATTCCAAATTTTAGTATCCGATTGCCGAAATTTAGTTTGTTGGATTTCGTTTTATGCCGTTGGTAATTTTTTCATATGAGCCAAATGCCTAAAATTATTTTCAAGAAAATTAATTTTTTTGAAAAATTATTTTGTTCAGAATATTTTACGATGAAAATATTTTACATCGAAACAATCGATGCAGTAGTTGCCAAAAAAAACCTAAAATAAAATATACTGTAGATTGTGGTAGTTTATTTTTGTTTGGTTAACATAGAAAGTTTGATTATCCCAATATAGGGATAATTACACCGTTGGTCCCTGTGGTATACCATAATTATTTTTCACTCCCTATGATTTAAAAAGTTCATGGGAGATCCTCGTGATATGTAATAATTACAAATCGATCTCTGGCGTCAAATTCTGTTAAAATTTTTAACAGATTCCGTCAAATGCCACGTCAGCAACACGTGTCGCCAATAAGATGGCGACACGTGTCCACCGTAATAAAAAAATAAAAATTTATTAAAAAAATAAAAATACTTAATTTTTTTTTTTGAATTTTTTTTTTAAAAAAAGATAAGTTTTTTTATTTTTTTATTACGGTGGACACGTGTCACTGATGTGGCATTTGACGGAATCTGTTAAAAATTTTAACAGAATTTGACGCCAGGGATCAATTTATAATTATTGCATATCACGAGGACCTCCCATGAACTTTTTAAACCATAGGGAGTAAAAAATAATTATGTTATACCACATAGACCAACGGTGTAATTATCCCTAAAATATAATTGTGGATTAATGAAAGTGTAATCGTGTCTTCATCCACTACTTGCATGAACCGCGCAGTTTCCCCACTAAAACGAACAGAAGCGCGAAGCCTTCCCCTGACCTACGTGGCAAACCCCCAACAGTAATCGCACCATAACAGTGCTACACCAGACTACACCCGAAAGCACGCTGCCCTTTAATCCCTCCCTCCGCCCCCAAAATAAGCGAACATGAAGCGACTGATTAACGATCAATCAAAATCAAATCGTCAATCCCTCCACGTCCAAGCGAATCCGATTATTCAAAATCTTTTCAATTAACTTTATGATGATGATGCATATGGCAGTACCATTATAACTGTATTTTGGAACTTAAGACTTGGTGGTTAGGGCTTGTGAGAGGATTGGGAATGTGAGGAATGGCTCGGGACGGGCACGTGGTGCCGGCGGACCCGGGTGCGTCGGTGGTAGCGAAGATGAAGGGCCAGTGGGCTCGGAGCTGGATGTCGATCGACTGCACCGGGGAAAGGATCGGGCTGGACGTGGACAAGTACGCCATCATGCGCCGCGTCCACATCCACGCCCGCGACCTCCGCATCCTCGATCCCTTGCTGTCCTACCCCTCCACCATTCTCGGCCGTGACAAGGCCATCGTTCTCAACTTGGAGGTCAGTTCTCTGTCCCTCTTGTTTTGCTTTTTTTGGTTTTTTTTTTTTTTTTAATGCTTTGGGACTGATTGGTTTTTGTTTGCAATTTTTGTGTGCTCAGCATATCAAGGCAATCATCACTGCTGAAGAGGTTACTCTCTCTCTCTCTCGATTAGTAAATTGTGGAAAAGTACTTTCTTATGACTCCTTCAGTTCAATTACTTTCATTTTGCTGACGATATGTTTTGGTGATTAATAAAGAACAAAAAAAAATAAAAATGGAAGTGATTAGTCGATTTGACTAGAGTAGAATAATACTTAGGAAGTATGTATTTGAGTGATGCATAAATTTGTGTCGACTGGACGATTGAAAGGTCGGGTTTTGGTGGAACACAACAGCTATTGGTTCAAGCTATATAGTTGTGATGCGGAACGGCAAGAGTTAATTGGTTCTGTAATTTTATTTAGGTTTTATTAGTTAATTGAGTGATTAGTTTTAATTTATGTTTTAGTTTAATTTCCAAGAGTCAAAGGTGTTCTTGTAATTCAATAAATAGGTGTTGCCCTAGGTAATTTTAGGTTATTTAATAAATGACAACAAATGACGTTGCTCTAAATTATGTTAGGTAAGTCAATAAATGAGTGTTGCCATGGGGTTTAGGGTCCCTTTGAGTTTGCGATATCAAAAAGTGCGATTTAAAAAAAGTGATTTTTAAAAACGTAGTTAAGCGTTTGACAAAATCGCAGGTTAACCTTTAAAATTTGCGTTTTCAAAAAACACCTCCTTGCATGCAATTTAAAAAAACAGTTTTTCTGGGTTTTCAAATCACAATTTTTTTAAAAAGCAATTCTCAAACGGTTCATTTTCTGCGATTTGGTTTAAAATTGCACTTTTTGTCTACGAAATCGCAATCCCAAACGCACCCTTAGTCTTGAGTCTATTTAAGTATACTTTGTACTCCTATGAAGGTAGTCTTTGATGGAATAAAATTATAAGAAAGTGATTTTCTCTCTCCTATTTGCTATCTCTTTCTCTCCCCAGCTTCTTCTCTCTTCTCTCTCTTTCCCAACTTCTCACTTTCTAGCCTTTTCGCTTTCTTTATTCTCCTCTTTTTGCCCTAATTTCACATTGTATTATTGTGATCAATGTTTGTCCTGCATCAAATTGGTATTAGAGCCACTGCGACTGTTTTCTATCAACATTCGCGTGATCCGAAACACCACAAGCCAGTCGCACCCCTGTATCATCGTCCTTTTAGTCCTCCATAGAAAGCTTCTTTCAACAACATAGACCCACACCCCCGAAACCCAGCATCTCCGTTAGCCCCAAACATCCTATATTGGCAAACCATTATTTCATCGCACCACCACCCAAACACGCAACCCAAAACACCCAAACACCCCGCCATTAGCATATCGTCCACCACAACACCCATCGCAATACCCTACCCACATCAAAACCACCATATCACCCAACTACCGCCGTTAAAAAAATAATAAAATAAGAGAGAACCCATCGCAACAATACTCTTCCCCATCAAAGCCAACCTCGCCTAAAAACTGCAAATCCATGCATCATCGCACCCAGACTATGACTCACACAGTGCCGCAACAGCACCAATGAACACATGAATGGCCAATGTACTTAACAACTCCTTGGTTCCCAAACGTTAGCCCCTCACAAAGCAATATCTGGGCCTCAATTTGTCGTCCTTCCTTCCCATCAGCCCACAGTTTGGCTCGGATCTTTTTTAGTAGCCCGCTCGAGTGCGGTGCAGACGTCGACCACCATCTCACCAGAGCAACGAATTTGTAGCACTGCTAACACCCACTTTGCCTCCGCACTAGTTGTCGGAAACCGCGCCTGGCCGCATTGCTTGCTACCCCCGTGCCCTGCCACTGTGTCGTCCCCCCAGCGTTGCACCCAGCATGACCAGTTCTAGAAGGAAAGTTGTGGATGTTTTTATTTGGTTGAACACATGTTATGAGGGTTGTTTGGTTACTTGCGGTTATAGTCCGACATAGGAGCAAAAAAAAAGAACTATTTTCAAGAGTTGAAGGTTGGGCTTGGATCCAAAATTTTATGAGCATATCTTTTCAAGCTTTTAGCATTTCAAAACTTGTGGTCGACTTTTCTCCAATCAGGGGAGAGTGATGCAGAACGGCAAGAGTTAATTGGGTCTTATAAATTTATTTAGCTTTTATTAGTTAATTGAGTTATTAGTTTTAGGTGTTTTTGTAATTCAATAAATAGGCATTGCCGTAGGTTATTTTAGGTAATTCAATAAATGGAAACAAATGACGTTGCCCTAGATTATGTTAGGTAAGTCAATAAATGGGCGTTGCCCTAGGGTTTAGTCGTGAGTCTATTTAAGCATGCTTTGTACCCCAATTGAGAATCTGAGATAGACTTTGATGGAATAAAATTATGAGAAAGTGATTTTTCTCTCTCCTCTTTCTCTTCTCCCCCCTTCTCTCTCTTTCTCTCTGCAGCTTCGTCTCTTTTCTTTCTCTTTCTTGGCTTCTCTCTTTCTAACTTTTTTTCAATCTTCTTTATCTCTCATCTTTTAACTTCTTTCTCCCCTTTTTGCCCTAATTTCACAATGTATTGTTGTGATCAATGTTTGTCCCGCATCAAGTTGGGTTTTGGTTAATAATGGCATGTTGTAACACCCCGGTCCCATATTGAAAAAATGGTAGCCCACATAGAGAGTGGGTGGTTTATAAGAAATGCTCATAAGTGCTAAGTTTCACATTGTTTACTTACTAGGTGACACTGAGTTTTATAAGTGATTCTATGGAAGCTCCAAATTGACTAGTCATTTTGAGGTAATGGTGCAGATGTAGCTAGCGCTTTTTCTTGGGTTGTTACAAATGGTATCAGAGCCACTTAGTAATGCGCCATGTGATATTGTTAGTACCTCATGACGTAGCCCTGACAAGGACATCAGAGGTTTAAAGGGGGGACTTTGTAACACCCTAGTCTCATATTGGGAAGATGAGTAGCTCACATAGAAAGTTGGTGGTTTATAAGAGATGATCATGATGCTAAGTCCCACATTACTTATTTACTAGATGAAATTGGGTTTCATAAGTGATTCTAGAGAAGCTCCAAATTGACTAGCCATTTTTAGGTGATAGCGCAGATATGGCTAGCATTTTTCCTTAGGTCGTTAGACTTGTTACACATGTAACCTGTTTAATTTGCAGGTGACTCGATAAGTTGAAGAAAACTAAGGCCAATTTTAATTGAGTTTGAGTTTAATCTTCTTTTACAGATTGTGATTGTTATTTTGTTGTGGCATAGGTATTGCTACGGGATCCAACGGATCAGAATGTTATCCCTGTTATCGAGGAACTTCAGAGGCGATTGCCTCCTGTAAATGCAATTCACCAAGGTCAGGGCAGTGGGAAAAAGTACCCAGGTGGGCAAAATGATGTTGAGGCAGGCGAAGAAGATGGTATGCAATATTGATATTAATGGCAAAAAAGTTAAATAAAGAAGTAATGTTGATTAGTGAGGAATTGGGGCTGTCCTGGGTGTGTGTTTGTATTATTTTTCATCTTGTATATTTTCTTGTCATTTTCAATATTAGAACTACATAATGTCAGTCCTGGTTTTATTTCTTGATATCTGAATGATCTAGATTATGCAATGTAGAGTCTCCATTTGAATTCCGGGCTCTCGAGGTAGCTTTGGAAGCCATTTGTAGTTTCCTTGCTGCACGTACAATGGAATTGGAGAGTGCCGCTTATCCTGCGTTAGATGAGCTTACCTCTAAGGTGAGTGCTTATGTGTTTCCTTTTCTTTGAAATGGTCCATTGCCTTGATGATCTTGTAGTTACCCATTCCCTCCCCACCCCCAACCCTCCCCTGCCGCGCGGTTGTAGTTTATGGGTTGCTTTTGTAATTGATTTGCATTTTATGGGCCAAAGAATATCTTTGAAAACCATTTTTTTTTTTTATGAATGAGTGAGCAATATTATTACTAACAAACCATCACCTTACAAACAATGGTTGTCCAACTAAAACAGAGCAAAACAAAGCTCACAACCACCAAAACAACAAGCATATTTAAACTAGAACAGAAAAGGCAATGTTCCAGCTTAAACAAAGAGCAACATTCTCCCTAGTCTTTGTGAATTTGCCCTTTCCAGAAATGCGGGAGTGAATATCCCAATAGATCACCCGAAGCACCTGCTCTTCAGTTTTTGGACGACCATGGTGCTTGATTTCATTTCTTGCTCTCCACAAACTAATCTGCAGAGAACACCCCACATTCTCTTAGTTTTCCACTGCCCACAACCAACATCCAGCACAGTAGACCAGTCAAGATCAGGATTATCAATGTTACACCTCTGCATGCAATCCTTTCAAATTCGGGAGCTAAAACTACATTGAAAGAACAAGTGGTCTCGACTTTCTATCCCATGCCTACAAAACACACACTATGTGTCACCTGTATAACCCCAAGCCGTAAGCCTATCTCTTGTAGTAAGCCTATTTCTCACAACCAACCACATCAAGAAGGCTTGTTTAGGAATGGAATAAGGAAAGCAAATGAGAGGCCACCAAGTAACCTCCGGTTTCTTCTTTCTCAAAAAATTCCATGTTTCTGAACTAACATAAGTTCATTTCCGAGCCACAGTCCAAACCGGACTATCATAATCTCCTAAATGAATTTCCAAGAGCCGACTTTGAATTGTTACTAACCCTTCAGACCGAGCAATCTTTGAAAACCATTTTAATATCACCAATCCATTTACTCTGTCTTCATTGTTCATAACTTCAACATAAAAGAAGCACAAGAGTTGTATTGGCCTTTTTGCTGTTCTCATCCCCTAGAAGATGAAAATTTATTTTAGCGAATATTGTACTTAAAGAACTATATGGTCTCGTGACAATCTGTGTGCCTTTGAAACTGTGTGTCTGTCCAAAAAGAGAAGTTTTTCTCAGTCTTTGGTATCTTTTGGATACTTATGATTCAGGTGTTTTCATGGTCGGTCAAATAGGGCCTCTTAACTCTTGCATACCCAAATCTGCCTTTGTCTACTTTTTTTTTTTTATAAGCAATAAATTTTATTAAAAAAAGCGTAAGGCTCCCCTATATACACAGGAAGCATACACAGGAACAGACAAAACTGCCCACAAAAAACCGCCCCAAGAAGAAACCCCAAAAGACCCAAGAAAACCCTCAACCCTAAGACCCTCATACCCGAAGAAAACACAAAACACCCTAAGACAAAACTGCCTTTGTCTACTTTTAGAAGTTCAGTAGGAGCTCAAGGGGAGAATTATTGATGGCTTGGTACTGACTCATATCACTAGAGAGTTCATGATCTTTCTCTTAGGGTTTTAAAAAAATTGGGCTTTTCTCTTTATTTTTCTTAATCTGCTGAATCTCTTATAGAGGGGATCAGACTTTGGGCGCTTTTATTCTTCATGACCATTTTCCACTTTCCAGGCTTGTATCTTCAGCCGCTTGGCTTATTTCTTCCTAGCAACTTTTTGCTAATTATTTTACTCTACAGATTAGTAGCCGTAACCTGGACAGGGTTCGCAAACTGAAGAGTTCGATGACAAGGTTGACTGCTCGGGTTCAAAAGGTATGCTCCTTTTGTTGTGATGTGAGATGCATTGTACATCTACTGACCAAGAAGCAAATCTGTATTATCAAAGCCCTTATTTTTAGCGATTTTATTCTGTTAAAAAATTTTATGAAATTATGGACCTTTTACGTAAGACACATTGTTGACTAACCTCCTAATATTTGCTTTTTGGCCAGGCTCCTAATGTCTTTAATAGTTGAAACATAGGTTTCTTTTTTCTCCCTTCTGTAATCTGTTTTAACTAATCTATGTCCAACATATAGACATTTTCAGTTTTTCTGTTTGTTTGTTTTGTGCCAAAGAGATTTATGCGAATAAAGGTAAAATATGTTGCAATGATATAATAATCATTTACCAGTCATGGAGGATTCATACCCATGAATTTTTAATTCATATGAAGTCCGGCCAAGTTGTATTTATTTTTATTGGTTTGCATCTGAATGAGTATTTTTAAAATTATAGATGTTATAAATCTGGAATATCTGAAGCTTGAGAAACAGAAATAAGAGCAGTTCCTTCTCCAATATTACATAGCATAAGTATCTTGAATTAATCTTACACACTATACAAGGTGAATTTTATAGATTTGACAAGGTTTGTTAATTAAACTATAGAATTGTGTTCCACATTCTTATGGCTTTCGATTGTTTGTATAACTGCCCATTAGGTTTGGGCCAGTAAAATTAGAGGGTTGATATCATCTTATCTGAAAAATTCAGAGCAGCAAAACCAACTTCTTCGATTTTTGCACCATCTAAGTTAAAGTAGATTATATCCGTTACATAGTTTTAGGAGGATAATACACATTCTAGTTGACAAAGAGCCAAATTCTAATTATTTTGTTCCTAAGAAAATATGTCCTATTCAGATATTCCCGACCAACTTGAAATTGAGTATCTGTTTCCCTCATTTTCCTGCCAGGATTGGAACCCTGTAATGAGATCAGATCAAATAGATTCTCTGATGTATAGTTTTCGAAAAAAATGAGAACAAATCAAACAATGTAACGCTGATAAAAACAATCTTGAAGCCTTGACAGATAGCATTTAATTGTGCAATGCCACCTCTAAGCAAGTTGTTGGTTGAGAATTCTTTTTGCATGTTTACCTTTTATCATGTCACATGCAAGTTGATGCAATGGGAAATTATATGGACCACTATCTCTCTGAATTTCTAGTGTTGGATTTGATTTTAACTTTCTTGACAAGGTTACAATGGCAGAAATGTGTATAACATTTCCCTTTGCTTTCCCTCATAAGTTACGCAATGAGTTATTTACTGCCCACCAACAATCGCAGGTTAGAGATGAACTTGAACAACTACTTGATGATGACGATGATATGGCTGACCTTTACTTGTCGAGAAAGTTGGCTAGTGCATCTTCACCAGTTAGTGGCTCAGGCCCTGCCAATTGGTTTTCTGCCTCTCCTACCATAGGCTCAAAGATATCCAGAGCAAGTAGAGCAAGTTTGGCTACAGTTCGTGGAGATGAGAATGATGTTGAGGAGCTTGAAATGTTACTGGAGGTTATAATGTTGATTTACTTCACATTTGTCATGTTTTATCCAAAATGAAATCTCAATTGGGCGGTAATATATTTTGCAGGCATACTTTATGCAGATTGATGCCACATTGAACAAATTAACCACGGTATGTACTATTTTGGATGTAATTTCTATCTGTCAGTTTGTTTACTCTATTGGTACTTAACAGAGTATTCTTTATGACTGATTTGTGGCATCGCGTTATACTGGAAAAGCAAACTTGAGATACGTGATTCGTGTAGACAATCATGAAGGGCAGATGCTAGTAATTGGTGACTGATGAGGGAGTCATTTTTGAATTGGACTAGTGGGGAGGAGAGTTGGAGGGTTTTTTTTTTTTTTTTAAATCTGGAACTAGGTTTTCTGGTGTTAGTTTGCTGAGTAAATTGAAGTTAAGCTAAACCAACACTATTACTATACTGTTGTTTGGATCTTTGAATTGCGAGTAGTATGGGTCTGCTTATAGATTATGTGGCTTCTTATTATTTTTTTCCCTCAAATTGAATATCTGTTTTATCTTTTCAGTGATGTTTTCCCTTGGAAGTTTCTTATCATTATTGTTTTAAAGGTGTGGTTCTATATATGCATATATGGAGATTCTTTTCAGGTTTCTCTTAGGTTTAAGATTCTCTCTCTCTCTCTCTCTCTCTCTCTCTCCCAATTAGTTGATTTTCTACTTGTTCTGGCTCTTTAGTATGCTACTGTGAAAGAATAAAATTTTTGTCATAAAAAATTGTTGATTGATAAATTACATAAGCACTTAGTGGGTCTTGAACCCATGATGTCACTCAATACTCCTATTCTCTCTCTCTCTCTCTCTCTCTCTCTCTCTCTCCCCCCCCCCCCCCCCAATTAGTTGATTTTCTACTTGCTCTGGCTCTTTTCATGGTCAGACACTCGAGACTTAATTATTTTCTGAAGTATGAAGAATAAAATTTTTGTCATAAAAAATTGTTGATTGATAAATTACATAAGCACTTATTGGGTCGTGAACCCATGATGTCAATCAATACTCCTATTCTCTCTCTCTCTCTCTCTCTCTCTCTCTCTCTCTCTCTCTTCCCCAATTAGTTGATTTCCTACTTGTTCTGGCTCTTTTCATGGTCAGACACTCGAGATTTACTTATTTGCTGAAGTATGCTACTGTGAAAGAATAAAATTTTTGTCATAAAATATTGTTGATTGATAAATAACATAAGCACTTAGTGGGTCTTGAACCCATGATGTCACTCAATACTCCTATTCTTATAGGGGGAGGAACTGCAATTTGAGCTAGAGTATCTGGATCCTTCAAAATTCCTGTAGTAGAAGATGCAAATAATATGTACAAAAAAATTGAGATTTTATTTTTTTGTGATCTGTGCTATTGCTTCCTGAAATTCCTTGATAAGGGAGTCAGGTGAATCCATCTGCTGTTAAATTGCTTGTCCTAGCACCTTACAATTGTTTGTTTGCTATCTTAAACAGTTGGTGCTTTCTAACACCCCGGAACACACTATTATGTATGCTTGTATTTGTGTATTTATATTTGTATGTATATATATATATGATTGGAAAGGTTTAAAAAGAATATAAAAGAAAGCAGTGGATGTAACGTGTTTTCTTCAAGTTTCTTGAAAAATTTGTCAAAATCGAAGCAATTGATTAAGCTGATTTAGAAAATTGAAGCACCACGTAATGGGCCTTGATAACTAGGGTATCATGAACAATTTGGGGCTGGGTTTCATAATCATTTCCAGTCTTTGCATGAATGCAATTTCCTTTGAAATAAGTATTTATATCTTAAAATGCAATATAGTGTTTTCTTTTTAACATTTGCAGAAAGTCCGGATCTAAATGTAATTTGTGTACTATGGAAATTGTCAGCAAAACCCAGAACAGAATAACCCCTTTTTTGGAAAGGCAGGCCTAGTGATCAGTTGAACTAGAACATGGACACCTTTAATGATCTGTGTTGTTTATTCTTCCTAATCTACTCCTGCTATATGTTAGGTTTCCAAAAAGCAGCTAAATCTTTTGAAGTTTAATAAGATGTATTTCACATTCTTTACACTACGTCTCATGCTTCTTTAATTGCTTGTTTTGAACTTCTGCAGCTGCGTGAATACATTGATGATACGGAAGATTACATCAATATTCAGGTGATCAACTAAAAAACTTCAAATTTGTTGTTCCAGACTATTGGGCCATGTTCTAATGTTATATGATCTGAATAAAACTTATTTATTCTGTAGCTTGACAATCATCGAAACCAGCTGATTCAGGTGCTTTGATCTTCCTTCTGCTGTGTGTATCACTTAATATCAGTGCGTTTTTTTTTCCTGGGTGACATTGCTAAGTCCTGGAACGTTGTACTGTTTTTATACATTTGCATTATCTTCATCCGCTTAATGGCTGCAGTTGGAGCTCTTTCTAAGTTCTGGAACTGTTTGTTTATCCCTCTATTCTTTGGTGGCTGCAATTTTTGGCATGAATATCCCGTATACTTGGAATAATAACCATGGCTACATGTTTAAATGGGTATGCAAGCCATTTCTGCTGATAATTTTCTGGATGAAATTCGTTCAAAAGATTGAATAATCTTCCTGTTTGGCTTGGCAGGTGATCATTGTCGCGGGATTGTGTAGTGCTTTTCTCTTTGTAATAATTATTTCTTATGCTCGCGGCAAGGGATTGGTTGGATCTTGAATTCATTCGTACATGAAGCATTCCTGTGAGAAAAAAGGAGTTTCCAGCTTGAACACTGTGACAATTGTCGTGCAGTGTAATAAATTAGCTTCCTCTCTCTCTCTCTCTCCCCCTGTGGCCAAGATGACATGCGGCGACACTGTGTTATTCTAAATGGAACATAACGAGTACCCCAAATTATCAACAATCTGGGATTTATTGGTTTCAGGCACTTGTGCAAGTGTAAAAAGAGTTGGCAGAATGTCAATTCAGTCTCTCAATTTTGATTCACAATTCTTCTTATTGTTCTTTATACGCATCGGTGTATTTACAGGATATACCTGTACTGGATCATAATTCTACTGTTATCCATCAATTGGTTGTTTGGATCTATCTTTTTCTTTTTCTTTTTTTTGTTTAATTTTGTTCCTCCCCCCATTATTCTTTCTTTTATGTTCCAAGAATTGTTATTTTAGTTGATACCTGGTGGGTAACATAGCCTGGTGGTGAGGCCTTGATTATTTGCTCACTGATTTCTCATTTTTTGGTGTTGGGAAGTGAAACAGCTTGAGGTCATCAATTCAAAAGACAGGAGAGGAGAATAAAAAGAATCATTACAGTGCACCTAAGCTGATAGCTGCTTGTCTCATCAGTCAAACATGCTGCTGCTTGTACATTATCTTCATGATTGTAATTAGTCTTGCGTGGCAAATTGTATCCAGCACGTACGGAACAGATCATTTTGAGTCCAAATTGTATTTTTTATGTTTTATATATATATATATATATGCTTAAAAAGAAGAAAGAATAGGGTCTGAATGTTGCCTAAAGTCTCTTTCCTAGTCATTTCTTTCTATGTATTCACAAAGACCTCTCGCTCGTGGAGGCTTTCGGGAGGGAGAAGCCTCCTCCCTCTCTTCATCCTCTACCTTTTCTTCTCTTTGTTTTTTCTCTTTTTGTGAGAAGATGGAAGCTAAATGTACCGCTGCCCGTTCACCTCCGCCACACATGATCGAACCCCTTCCCTGGCTTCCCAACCCCAAGATCCACCACGAGCCGCTGCCAACCAGCCTCTCCACTAGTGTGTGGGGCTCACGTGCCACCCTCTCCACCAGTGCGTTAGGCACGTGTGCGTCCCCTTTGGTGGTGTCCAGCCATCCAGGTGCAGTTCTTCCCTCCAAGAGCCCACCCTCACTTTCCTCAATAAAGCAGGAATGGTTCTCTCTTTCATCTGGAGCTGTTGCGGAGCATCAGAACACGCTCATTTGTCCAAGATTTTCTCATCTTAGTCCTCGGCAACATACCCTTTTTTCCGTTTCATTTTTAAGCTTAATTTTTTGTAATGCAATGACTGATTTGGGGTATTTGTTGCGGTCACTCACCCATTCTTCTTGTAGTGATGATTATCTTGCTAAAAAAAAAAAAAAAAAAACCTCAGCCTCTTTCTCTCGAGATTCGGTGTCGGGTTGCATTGTCATGATGCACTAGATGGTGAACACTTTTTCTCTCTCTGACGATCAAGAAGGCCATGTTCATCCCAACGGCGTTTGCCATGCATAATTTTGGCACTTGTCTTCTTCTCATTCTTCTTCTTCTTCTGGTTTTTAGCATTTTTTTGATGGTAGGTGTGAATAGCTGTGACTTGACTCCCAACTTATTACACGCCTATACAAAAATAAAACGTCACTCTTAAACCCTGCCCAATCTAGAGGGCTAAAAAAGAAAATTGAATGACAGTCAAGTTTAGTAGAGGCAATACTTAAACATGCTATAATATAGATAAGGAGTTTTATCAAAGAGAGAGAGACCACCCCACCTTCCTCAATAAAGCGGTAATGATTCTCTCTTTTATCTGGAGCTGTTGCGGAGCATCAGAACATGTTCATTTGTCCAAAGATTTTCTCATCTTAGTCCACCTTGGTTTTCACAACTCAAAATATTTGGAAACTTAATCTGGGAGTTCTAAACGCCCTTCCTCCCCAGACTAGAATCCAACCTCTTATCTCTGGAGGAGCCAAAAAGAACAGAGGGAAAAAAAAAAAAAAAAAAGGGAAGAAAATAGGTCGTAGGATGGCAAGGTTCTCTAGCCTAACATCTAATGTCCTACATGATGAAACACCAAATAGCAGCATCAAATCAATTGCAATTAGACCAAATGTATTCTCAGAAATGAATGCATCCTTCAGCAAGCAACCTGGCTATAGCGATATGACAAACTACTAAAATACACCCTCACAATGCAAATCAACCCTTAAAACTTATTCCCTGAAAACCCAAACAACACCTCATACAACAAAGAAAATGCAAAGCAGAAAAATACGTTTGAGAACCCCTTTTGGGGCTGCTTTTGGTTTGAAATTTGCCAATTAGGGCTTTTTACAGTTTTCCACACCACGTTCGTGGTCCAGCCCGTACCTGCAAAATACTGACAGTCTGACAACAGTCCAACTTGACTTTTGCCATTTTTTTTTTCTCCGAGGCATGATATCAACTTCATTTCTCTTCCACAAGAATTTCCTCTGCGTCGGTCGCTTTGCTTTTTGGAAACATTAGCAAACGCACGTGCATTTTGCTTTTTGGGTAAAAAGCAGAACCAAAAGGCATTCTCAAACAAGCCCAATTACATTTGACTAATGGAAAATTCATAGCTCACAAAGCCTATAAATACATTCACAATTAAAAGGAAATATGCTCAACATACAGTCCTGACTTGGAGCTTCAAGGATACATGTTATCTGCGTTAGATTACTAGCAACTAATGCACCATACAATATACATATGCGTCATAGATCTTTGGAGCTCAAAATGAGAGAGAGAGAGAGATCTACTCACCAACCCATCAATATTCTTCTAACTCTGTCTACAATCTGATTCCTAGCTACCAAATTAGAAAATTGGAAGTTGCAGTCCTCATCCAAAAGAAATCTGTACACCTCCCATTCACGATCTGATGTTGAATGCCTTCCTATTTCAGCCTAATAACCAAGACAGGAAAGTGTTACAACCATTTCTGCATTTGAATTGGTAATTTATGATAGAGAAGTGATTCAAGAATCCCATCTGCACTGCCTTAGTTGAGTGGAAAAGCTAGTACCCTACCATAGGTTCTGGCTAGCCAAAATCCATGCCCCCCGTGTAAGGGCGGACATTAGCGAAATAGAAAAGATACAATGCCCGATTGCCACATTACTTGATGGCGCTTCAATTGTCAATCTAGCACCATGATCCATGGAATTGATGCTCTTTAACAACCGAAGGGTGAAAATCATGGAAGTCGCAAACTCGAAAGTGCGAATGGGATTTCTGAATCACTTACTTTCTGGTGCCAAGTATTCTTACAGAGAAAATGCAGATCCCAAGTGATTTTAGAGCAAGTGTAACATCATAGAAAACTCGTGGTCTTCCCTTTCCAGATAACTCAACTGGATTAGCAACCAGCAGTTCGGTGTCTGGTCCTCGGTTCGCAATGATGACATGTAAAGGATGGAGCATTTCCACCTTCAAACGGGAACATAATGCACTCTGCTTATCAGGATCAACAATCTTTTTTCCATCCTTATGCTGTATAAATAGGTCCAAATCACGATAGCCCTTGGTATTCGGTGAGAGTCGACCATAAGCTATCTGAATAATAAGAAACAATCCAAAACACATCAAATATCAGCCAACTGAAAATATATTATTATTTGTCAACTTGAATTGAGGACCACCTAGTGGACCTCCTCCACTCAGCCCTCGAGGATAACTCAAGAATCAGCACCTAATTGTTTGTTTGTTTGTTTATTTGGGTAAGAAAGGGAAGCAAGGACAGCTTGCTGGCTCATAAGAAAAAAGAGAAATGTGGAACCGTGGCAGTTAGTTAATGGTTTGGCAACATCAAATGGTATAACTATGTTTGTAGCCAACCTCGATTGGAAGATGAGTTTGATCTAATCTTACATTGAGACACAAGGATTATTAGATCGCAAAATTAACAGTACCAATTAGGCAATAGCTAGGTAAGTTGGTAGGTAGCGTGTGCTTAACACGCTATTTCTTTGGTTAGCGTCTAGTCTTTGCCACCTAGGTGTTTTTACTTTTGTAGACTTTCTAAATTTATTACCTGTTCCTCCCTTTTAGGGGCGCTCTTATATACTTCCCGTGTATTAGAGTTGCGTCCATCTGCGCTTTATTGATGAATTTGAAATTACTTATCAAAAAAAAAGTTGGTAGGTAGCTTAAATTTTGTCAAAAAAGCTCTAAAATTAATATAACACCCTTCTTTTGGAGTGAAAAATAGGCCCAATCCTGATTAGGAAGTCAATCAACTTTGAGCATAGCAATATAAGTAATGCCGTTTTGGAGAAAGTAACACAGCACAGAAAAATTGCCTGTCAAAATAATCATGGTGAAAGATAGGAATTCATACCTGGATATTGCAGTCTTTCAATGGTCTCATGATGTCATACAATAGACCCTTATGATCAGCACAGTGTATTTGAAGTAATGTATGAACTGGACTCAATGAATTGTCTATGGCCACACTAGCTTTCTTCAATTTTGCCATATCTGAACTAAGAGCTTGAGAGCAGATTTCCTTATCAGATAACTCACATCTCAAAAGCTCCCCAGCTACTACAGGAGAAAGAGAAGAAATTCCCTGATGACATTCATACTCAGGACCTGCCAACTGAAGTTCACAGCTGATACATGATTCACCCAAAACAGCATGCAATTGTTCCATCGTCTCATCTTGTCGCTTCTTTGTGTGTAGAAGCTCCCTGAAATCAATTGTATCAGATATGAAAGCTAAATAACCACCCACCCTGACCAACTGGTTAAATTTATAAATAAAAATCTTATGATTACTAGAAAACATCAATCAGTTAAAGCGGAGGCAATAATATGATCTATCATATTTCCAGTTGCCCACAAAAATAATTACTCAGTAAGCAAAATTGGAATTCCCATTGACATAAGGGAACTTAGATCTAAGCCCTAGAAGGGCAACTACTTAATACAACTTTTTTTTTTTTTTTAAAAAAAAAAAAAATGGCGGTATGCTTATTTAGAATTTAGAAACCATACGTGAAAATGAGAATCAGAAAAGTAAGCATACAACAAGGTTTTACAAAATCCAAGGTGAGGCAAGTCAGCTATGAGTCAATATAAAAGACATGAAAATCATAAACCACATTACATTTATTCCCTTTGGCCAGAACTGGACCACTTATTAAATGGTCTAAATCAAGGAAGTTATTCATCATGTTCATTAGGTGACACACACACAGTATATACACCTATCAAAATTAGGCATGACCCCTGTTGAGAAATCCTGATTCTGTATAATATATAATGAAAAAACATCTCAAGAGAAATTCCCACATGTTATGAATTAACAGTTTGACATAAACCCAAAAGAAAATCTGACATGTTATCTGTTATGAAGAAGAGGTCGAGGACTCTGCCATCCGGAGTGGTCGTCACTTTTACCCTTTGAATTATAAGCTCAAGCTCGCAGAGGACCTGCGTAACATCTAAAGCAATTCTAAAGCTGCATTAGAACCACGCAGACACGCACATAAAGCAACCAAAGAACACCAAAATCAAAGACAACCACGTACGATTACTTTACCGTGTAGTAACCCTTTTCGGTCAAGGCAAAAAAACTGTAATAGGTAAACCGGAGAAGACGCGGCGTGAGTAGACGGTTGGTCAAAGTAAAACGACACCAAACTCGGCGGGCATACGGATAGAAGGCGGTTTTTCAAATTCGACCATCTCAAGATGAGCGAGCTGGAATGAGGAACGACCCATAATACTATGTAGCACCATTTCCCATCAGTCGAAACATCTATAACCACAAATGTCCGCAAGCAGAATCAAATTTTCATGGCTAAACATATCCAATTTGCAAGAATTAGTTGTTTTCTTTGTTCAAACGCCAGAAAATAACATAGAAAATGGGAAGAAAAAAAAAACTAAAAACATTCCAGTTTTGCGCTAGAAAGTGAACGTTGATTTTTGTAGTATATAGCAGACCTCCTTTAGTTATGTAGAGGCCGAATTCGAGGATTATTCTGCAAATATCGCAACCGAGGCCGGTCTTATCTGGGCAATTGATGGTGATGACGCAGGGCTCGCCGGGCTGCTTACCCTTCTGGATCACAACGAAGTCGTCGCTCGGTAGTCCCATACAGGCAACCGGAAAATTCCCGCCGAAAATGCCAGAATCCTGTAGGGGATCTGAAGCCTGTGGTGGCTTTCGAAGGTCCGGTCTCCGGTGGTTGTTAAGATAGAAGGTTCTACTTTAATTGAGAGGCAGTGATGCTACATTTCTAGTCCCTGGAAATCGGTGGAAGATCCACGTCAGCATCCAGATGCGTGACAGGTGGCGGGATAGAGGTAGTTGTCTGCTGGACCTTAGAGCTCTCACTTTTTGGACGCCGGCGAACTGCCGTTACAAAGAGCTTGTCGTTTCTTGTGAATCGCTATTGTCACGGGTAGCTGGTAAAAGAGCAGTGTTGCCGGCTATTAACACCTACTTTTTATTAAAAAATAAAGTTAGTTTTAATGATTAAGTTGTCTCTAATGTCATATCAGAAACAACTTTTCATTAAAATTTAATTTTTAATAAAAAGTAAGCATTGAAAATGGTTTTCGTCCCTCGTTATCATTTTTTCCTAGCAAAAACTCGAACTTTACCAAGTTGTCATAAAAACCAATGGCAATTGGTATTGAGTTAATGCTCGATTTGTCTGGAGGTAAAATGTTTTTGTTATAAAATATTTTTAACGAAATTATTCTTTTAAAAAATAAATTTTTTAAAAATAATTTTTGGCGTTTGGTTCGTACGAAAAAATCACCAACTGCGTAAAACGGAATCCGACGATGTCCGACCGCCATCGCTGGATTTCAACGACTCAGATTCCGACAAAACTGGCCGAAATGTAACCAGTACTGTCAAAATCTAGCCTAGTTTGGTCGGATTCCAGCAGAAATTTCCAGATTCTGGCCAAATTAGCAGGAATCCGGCTGTACTGGCCAGATTCTGACCATACTGGTCAGATTTCGGCAGAAATTTTCAGATTCCATCACCGGCCATATTCCAACCTGTTTTGCCGGATTCTAACGACCATTGCCAAAATCAGGTCAGTGCCACCGGATTCCATCAATAGTGATATCAAAATTCGAGGATCTTCGGCAATAGAGTCGGGCTATCAACAAACTCCAATGACCGGTGATGGTAGATTCTCACAAACGTGTGTGTAAGAATGAAGAGTTTAAATTCAAAAAAACGATTTACGGTTTTCATTTTCTAAAAATTAAATAGGCTTTTACAGTTAAACTGAAAATGATTTCCATTCACCATTATTTTCGCCTCCACCAAACACCGAAAAATGCCGAAAAACATTTTACGCCAAAACAAACGGAGCAAAAATTAGGTTATTTTATTTTATTTTGAACACGAGTTAAGCTCAAATTTATTAAGAACTGTTTAATTAACTTATTTATTTCTTATATAATGTAAATATTATTTGAGTTAACTACATAAATTAACTTAATCTTAGATAAAAGAGAAATACTTGGCATCCTAACACTTTTTTTCAGAATTTGATTCCAACCTGATGTATCACAATCTTATGAGATTGTGACACATTTTTCAAAATGATAGATCTCATGGAATTATGACACATCAGTTTGGAATCAAATTCTGGAAAAAAAAATATTTGAATGTCTAGCATTCATCTAAATAAAATAATCTCAAGTTTATATTTATAGATATAAATTTATTATGTACATACACAAACACGCGTGTGATGTGTTTTAAATAGTACTCGCAAGTGCACGAATCATTTTGCAATATAGTGTTATGCAAGTGCGAGGTCGATCCCACAGGGAAATGGTCAAATATTGGTATCTTGCTTAATCAACCTCATTTTAACCTAGTTCCAAAGGTTTGAGACTTGATTCAAGAACAAAAGACTAAATGAAAGAGATGTAATGAAATATGTAAAATAAAAGGAACTAAGGTTAAGGAATCCACCAAACCAAATACTACAACTCACACTCTTGGTTTCCACTTGAACACCCAAAGAACATTAAGCTTAGGGTGTTATTCAAGTTTCTTAACCATAAACCCAAGAACCATTAAATGAATCCAACTCATTGACAAATCACAAAGAGTACCGATTGAAATCAAAACATCCAATGTATCATTCAATCACAATGGATATCATCATTCAAACCGATAAAACAATGTATTAGTCGGTTGAAACACATAAAATGTCCTCTATCCACCACTAACCACATTCATTGCAAAAGATAAAGCTTTAAATGAATGGAACTTTAATAACTAAAATGATATATCATTAAAAGTGCAAGTGGTACAACAAGATTGTGAGTGTTATCAATGGAAAGGTTTCATCCTCAACCCTAGTTGAGGTTACTAGCCTTCCATGACTAAGAACACCACAAGAAAATGATGAACAACCATGGAAATGAAAGAAAAGCTCTACAAAGAAAAAGTATTCTGAAAATAAACTACTGAATTACACTACAATAAGCACGAAATTAAAACTAACTACAGAGTTTCTGGTCTATTCTCTCCTCTCCTACTCTCTCTCTACTCCCCTTACAACAAGGGGATGGCCATGGCTTTTATAGAAGGAAGCCATGGCAAGAAATGACTCTTCTACCCTTCCTCTGCAGCTAGAGACAACCCCAAACACGAAACCAGCGTGTTCTGCAGCGGAAATCAGAGGGAGGACTGCTTTTTGGCTTCTGATTGGGTGTTCTGGCGCGCTCTGCAAAAGCAGTTTCTGGGAAAATTCGATCGATCGACTTTTATTTCGATCGATCGACTTCGGGCAAATATTCGATCGATCGAATTTTAAGTTCGATCGATCGACTTTTTAGGATCTCCGAATTTCCAGCTATTTCCTTATGAAATTTGTCATTCCTCTCTTATTGTCCTACAGAAACAGAAAACACAAAAACTAACCAAAACATTAGAAAAATAACAAGGCTAAAGGTCTAACTAGTGCAAATCAAGGGGTCCAAATACACAATATTTGGCACTCATCAAATACCCCCAAACTTACATTTTGCTAGTCCCTTAGCAAAAACAAAATGAAAAACAAAATCAAAGCATGAAACATAAGTCCTCTTTCGTGGGAGAAACGATTGCATTTAGCATATGCAATAAGCCTTTTAAACCCCTAGGACTCCCTAGTGGACGAGTGAAGTCTCGTGAGGGTTTGCCAGAAATGGTACCCACAAACATTGAAATGCCGTATTATCATTTGAGCAAAAATCATCATTCAAACATATGGTTCACACATCATGAGCATGTTTAACAAAATGAATATCACATTATCATGTTATCAAAAATCGATCAACTCATAGATGGAAAATTGAGACAACACATGTTCAAAAGTGTAAGGTGTGAATAGCATAGAATCATGGGGTTTCGATTTTCCTCAAAGCACATATATCCAAAAATTCGCAGGACTTCCGTCAAATAACCAAGGCTCATCATATATTTATTATCATTTATTATTACTTTGTGTCGGCTGTGCAATGTTTGACTCCTTTAAGCTTTCTAATTGACCTATGTAACGAGTGTTGGGCCAGTGACTCCCAAACCAGATGGTCTTAGGGCACTAGATGTAAAAACATCCCTAAGGGCTTACTTACTCAAGTCAAAAAGGCTACGAAGTCAAACTAGCCAAACAATCATCCAAACTGAAATTCTCATCTTTTGACGCGAACACCCAATGCTTAATGAGGCAAGGGGCCCGGTTACTCAATGAAAAGTCAAATTGGTGATATTATTCTACACATTTTTATATATATATATATCAATAAGCCAAGGTTTCATCAACAAGTCATCCTACAAATCTCAAGACACATAAATTTTAATTCAAATCTCATACCCCACAGAAACAAATGCTAATGTGCTTGTGATGAACAGTTTAAACATGTCAAGTCTCTCTAATCCAAAGATGAGTCAAAAGATCTCAGATTTAATGATATGCAAAATTCAACATTTTAAACAAACCAATGAGATGCAAACCATAGTAAGATGTAACCATGCTCAACTAACAATAAAGCATTTTTTTTTTTTTTTGAATGAGTATTAACAAGGCAACAAAACAAGAATTAAATGAAAACAGACAGAAATGTCTACCCCACCCCCAAACTTGAATAACACATTGTCCTCAATGTGGCTGGAGATACAATACCGAAGGGTGATGCAAGTTGGGCACACTGTAAGAGAGGCGCTCCCCCAAACTTGAATGGCAGACACCGTCCTGAAAATCACAACTAAAACACAAAAAAGAAAATCAAATGATAGGGAAAAATGATGAGGGTTGCCTCCCACAAGCGCTAAGTTTTCAGTCTTCAGCCAGACTTTCCATCATGACGACAATCACTCCGAGTAACTCGGGTCCTCTAAAAGGGTCGTCTCAACCTCCGAGCTCTGTAACTCCAAAAATGGCTTTAGTCGTTGCCCGTTCACCTTGAACGTGCTGCCATTTTTTGGATCCTCAATCTCAATGGCCCCATAAGAAAACACTGATCGAACTATGAAGGGGCCTGTCCATCGAGATCGGAGCTTCCCTGGGAACAGATGTAGACGTGAATTGTAAAGAAGGACTTTCTGACCAGGCTCAAAAGATCGTCTCAAAATGTTCTGGTCGTGGGCCTTCTTCATCCGTGCTTTGTACATCCTAGCACAGTCATAGGCATCGTTCCTCAGTTCTTCCAATTCATTGAGTTGGAGCTTCCTCTGTGAGCTAGCCTTTGTGAGATCGAAATTCAGCTGCTTAATGGCCCAGTAGGCTCTGTGCTCCAACTCCACAGGCAGATGGCATGCTTTTCCGTACACGATACGGTAAGGTGACATGCCAATCGGTGTCTTGAACGCTGTCCGGTATGCCCATAATGCATCGTTCAACCGGAGAGACCAATCTTTTCTTGACGGGTTCACCGTCTTCTCCAAAATCCTCTTGATCTCTCTGTTTGAAACCTCCACTTGTCCACTCGTTTGAGGGTGATAAGGAGTGGCAACCTTGTGCGTGATGCAATATTTCTTCATCAGCTGTTCGAAGACCCGGTTGCAGAAGTGCTTTCCACCATCACTAATAATTGCTCGGGGAGTACCAAAACGAGCAAATATAGTGTCTTTTAAAAACTAGACCACAACTCGGTGGTCGTTGGTCTTGCAAGCAACTGCTTCCACCCATTTGGACACGTAGTCCACAGCAACCAAAATGTACAGATAGCCGAAGGAGTTTGGGAAAGGTCCCATGAAATCAATACCCCATACATCGAAAATCTCAACAATAAGAATCGGGTTGAGGGGCATCATATTTCGACGTGAAATACTCCCTAGCTTTTGAGAGCGCTCTCATGCAACACAATAAGTGTGAGCGTCTTGAAAGATGGTGGGCCAGTAAAAACCGCACTGCAAAATCTTTGCAGCGGTCTTCTTCGCACTGAAGTGGCCTCCACAGGCATGATCATGACAGAAGGAGATGACACTGGATTGGTCAGGCTCGGGAATGCATCTCCTGATGATCTGATCGGGACAATACTTAAACAAGTAAGGATCGTCCCAGAAAATTTTTTTCACCATGGACATAAATTTGGACTTATCTTGCCGTCCCCAATGCAAAGGCATTTGACCGGTGGCAAGATAGTTTACTATGTCAGCAAACCATGGTGAGTGAGTATGAGCAATATGCATCAACTGCTCATCGGGGAAGGTCTCAGAAATGGGAGCGGCTTCTTCCGTGAAGTCCACGGTAATCCTCGATAGATGATCAGCTACCACGTTTTCGGAACCCTTCTTGTCCCGAATCTCAATGTCGAACTCTTGTAAGAGCAAAATCCACCGGATGAGGCGAGATTTAGCATCCTTTTTGGAAAAAAGATACTTTAATGCCGCGTGATCCGAGTAGATGATGACTTTCGATCCTAGAAGGTAGGATCGAAACTTATCCAAAGCAAACACGACTGCCAGAAGCTCCTTCTCAGTGGTCGAATAATTCAGCTGGGCGTCGTTCAGAGTTCGACTTGCATAATAAATGACGTGGGGAAGTTTGTCAATGCGCTGCCCCAACACAGCTCCAACGGCGTAATCTGACGCGTCACACATGATCTCGAAAGGTGTACCCCAGCTTGGGGGCCGAATGACGGGTGTGGACGTCAGAATTGCCTTCAAGGCCCCAAATGCCTTCTTACAATCTTCATCAAAAATGAAAGGGGCCTCATTCACCAACAGTTTGCACAAGGGCCGGGCGATCTTGCTGAAATCCTGAATGAATCGCCGATAGAATCCTGCATGGCCTAGAAAAGAGCGAACCTCTTTCACCGTCCGTGGGGGAGGAAGGTTGGATATCAGATCTACCTTCGCCTTGTCGACTTCGATCCCCCGACGAGAGATGACGTACCCAAGCACGATCCCTTGTTGCACCATGAAATGGCACTTCTCCCAATTAAGCACTAGGTTCTTCTCTTTACACCTCTCCAAAACTAACGTGAGGTGGTGCAAACACTCCTCCAAAGATGACCCGAAAACCGAAAAGTCGTCCATAAACACCTCCAGGAAACGCTCTACCATATCAGAAAAGATGCTGATCATGCACCGCTGAAAAGTAGCGGGTGCATTGCATAAGCCAAAGGGCATGCGTCTGTAGGCGAACGTTCCGAACGGACAAGTGAAGGTCGTCTTATCTTGGTCTTCAGGGTCCACAGGGACCTGGTTATATCCAGAATAACCGTCCAAAAAGCAATAATACTCGTGCCCGGCCAACCGCTCCACCATTTGATCAATGAATGGAAAAGGAAAGTGATCTTTCCTGGTAGCGGTGTTTAGCTTGCGGTAGTCAATGCAGACTCTCCATCCAGACTGTACTCGAGTTGGAACCAACTCGCCTTCCTTGTTCTGCACGACTGTAACTCCAGCTCGCTTGGGCACGACATGAATGGGGCTCACCCATTTGCTGTCAGAGATGGGGTAGATGATGCCAGCATCTAACAACTTGATGACTTCTCCTCTGACGACTTCTTGCATGGTTGGGTTGAGCCTTCTCTGTGGCTCCCTCGATGGTTTGGTGTCTTCCTCCAAGTGTATCCTATGCATCACCACCGAGGGGCTGATTCCCTTAATGTCTTCAATGGTCCAGCCTATAGCTTCCTTATGCTCCCTCAAGACATCTAACAACCTCTCCTCCTGAGCGGTTTGAAGATCTGAAGCTATGATTACAGGCAAAGTCTCTGCTGGACCGAGGAACTTATACTTGAGATTGTCCGGTAGGGGCTTAAGTTCCTTCTTTGGAGGCTCAGGTACTGCTGCCTCCTCTTCCTTCTTGCTCTCCAG
The DNA here is from genome assembly GCA_028654335.1 of Alnus rubra. Lineage (NCBI taxonomy): Eukaryota > Viridiplantae > Streptophyta > Magnoliopsida > Fagales > Betulaceae > Alnus > Alnus rubra. The sequence continues at coordinate 1,984,737 of JAJPGS010000870.1, read as the reverse complement.
AGGAGCAAACTCCAAAACAGCATTTGCTTGCTCAAGTAGGACATCCAAGTCCAGATCCTCTCCAAATTGAGCAAGGCATGCTTCCAGGGGGTCTTGTATGCTTGATTCATCAATGCTTTCCTCTAGGATTTCCTCTATCAAGCAGACATTGTTGACCTCATCGCACTCCCTCGGCTGTTTGCTGATGGTGAAAATGTTCAGCTCTACCGTCATGTTGCCGAATGAGATCTTCATTACCCCCGTCCTACAGTTGATCAGGGCGTTAGCAGTAGCTAAGAATAGTCGCCCTAGGATTACCGGTATCTGAACTCCAACGTTCTGTATCGGCTCGGTGTCAAGCACTATGAAGTCCACGGGGAAGTAAAATTTATCCACCTTAATCAAAACATCCTCCACTATTCCCCGTGGTATCTTAACTGACCGATCAGCCAATTGCAATGTCATGGAGGTGGGCTTCAATTCTCCTAAACCTAATTGCAAGTAAACTGAATAGGGTAGGAGATTGACGCTGGCTCCAAGGTCAAGCAGGGCCTTCTCAATGTGGCTGACTCCTATCGTGCAAGAGATGGTAGGACATCCAGGGTCCTTGTACTTGATGGGCAGCCTGTATTGGAGGATTGAGCTGACTTGCTCGGTCAAACAAACTTTCCTCGGGACATTGTTCCTCCGCTTGACAGTGATTAAGTCCTTCAAGAACTTGGCATAAGACGGCACTTGCTGGATGGCATCCAAGAATGGAATGTTGATCTGCACTTGTTTGAATACCTCCCGAATGTCCTCGAATGTTCCTCCTTTCTTGGGCGCGAGAAGTCTATCAGGGTAAGGCACCTTAGGTATAAACGGCCTAGGAGGAGGAGTCTCTACGGTCGGAGCTAATGTAGATGGCTCGGCATCTTTCTTCTCGACGCTCCTGCTTCCTTGTTCTCCTTGTGCAGCAGGGTTCTCTTCTGGTTGAACCACTTGGTTGTCCACTTGTTTCCCTGATCTAAGTGTGACAACGGCTTGCACATGCTCCTGCCCATGCACTGCATTTGATGATCCTCCCTCGTGAAATTGCAACTTCGGATTCGGCACAGGCTGACTAGGGAGCTTTCCCTTCTCTCTCTCCCCCAGGTGACTAGCAATTTGCCCGATCTGGGTCTCCATCTTGGCAATAGCTTGAGTGTTCACCATGGTAGCATTCTTCACGTCACTAATGGATTGGCCGGTAATCTGGATGAAGGCCTTAAGAGTGTCTTCCAACGATGATTGTGAAGAAGAGGCAGGGGCTTGAGTGGGGGGCTGGTATGATGGTGCTGGCTGGGCTGGACGATTTTGATGGTGAATCGGTTGATGAAAACCATGGGGGTATTGAGTATGAGATTGGTGAGGAGCTCCCCCTTGAGCCAAAGGCTGGTTCTGCTTCCAAGAAAAGTTAGGGTGGTTCCGCCACCCTGGATTGTATGATTCGGAGAAGGGTCCATTGGCTTGCTTTCGATAATCGTTGAAAGCGTTCACTTGCTCCATTGGTGATTCGACAAAAGTTGGCAATGACGGGCAAGTCTGTGCTAAGTGCAAGGGACTAGCACAGATGGAACAGCAGTCAACATGGAATGGGTTGGCAGCATTCATGGATTTGCTAACGACTAGGGCTTCGACCTTTTTGGTAAGGGCATCTATCTTCATTTTTAATTCAATATCCTCCTTAACCTCATAGATGCCTCCCTTCTTCTGAATGCGAGCAGCTCTATCTCGACAGCTAGAAAAATCCCACTGTTGGGAATTGTCGGATAACTGATCTAAGGTCCTATACGCTTCCTCTCCCGTCAAACTCAGAAATGCGCCTCCGTTCATCGACTCGATCATGCTACGATTTGATTGAGTTAATCCTTGATAGAAAAATTGCACCAGTCTCCATTTCTCGTATCCATGTGGAGGGCACTTGATCAGCATATCTTGAAATCTTTCCCAACTCTCAGAAAATTTCTCATCTTCTTCTTGAGTAAATGAACTTATTTCTTTCCTACACTCATTGACTTTGGACATGGGGAAGAATTTGTTGTAGAACTTGTTGAGCAAGTTTTCTCAAGAAGTGATGGAACCAGGCATGTTTGAATCCAACCATGCATTGGCCCTATCATGGAGTGAGAAAGGAAATAGCCTAAGATGCATAGACTCTTCAGAAAAAATTTGAAATTTGAAGGTGGCACAGATGTCCTTGAATTTCTTCACATGGCTATAAGGATTTTCGAGGTCCAAGCCATGGAATGCGGGTAGGAGTTGAATGACATGAGGCTTTAGGTCAAAATGAGTGGCATTGGTTGGGGGTAATACGATACATGAAGGAGAATTTGTTGCCACGGGTGCAAACAAATCCCTAAGTGTCCTAGTATGATCCACGTTTTCTCCCCGATTCCTCTCATTTTCATTTGCATGCATGTTATCTCCCATCTCAACAGAATTTCTAAGATTTCTCCTAAGAGTTCTTTCAATTTCGGGATCTAAAGATGTCAAGTCTAAGTTCAATGATCTTCTACCAAGCATACACCAAACATACACAAATATTCAACCAAAAGACAAACAAACAAAAATAAAGAAAATAAGTTGCTAACAGGGAACAAAGTTTTCCAAAGTACAATCTAGGCTAATTCCCAGGTAGGTGAGGGGGGTCTCAATGGACACACTTAAATCCCAAGACCAATCCTTGCCAGAATTCACCTTGACATTGCCTTAAGATTGCTAAGTACCCCTACTAGCAAAATATTTTCCCCTTTTTTTTTTTTTTTATAACAAAGAAAAATAACACAATTAAGATAAATTGTAAAGACTAACACAAATGCATACAATTTATACTAAGATAGCAGCAAAAGTAAAAATAAGAATACTTACAGTTGGGACCAAAAAGAATTTTGGTAAAAATTTTCTGCTACTGATCTTATCCAGGAGCTGCCTTCTGAGTTGGGGTCGATCGATCGAATGTAATGGTCGATCGATCGAAATTTTTATTCGATCGATCGAATGTTCGAAATTTGCAGGTTCCAGAAACAGAAACAAAAATAGAACAGAAAATCCTTCCTTTTTTTTTTTTTTAGAACAAAATAGAACAAATTGAAGATAATATAAAACACAAACTAAACAAAATTTGAACTAAGTTATAATGAACTAAAAGAAAATTTAAGCAAACAGCAAAACAGAAACAAATTATGAACAAAAATTGAACAAAATGGACTAAAAAAATACTGGAACAGTGATACTCACCTAGTTCCGAGCTGCTGCTGTGCAGAAAGTAGATCGATCGAAGTATATTTCGATCGATCGAAAGTCGATCGATCGAATATAATGTCGATCGATTGTCTTTTTTATAGTGTAGATTCTAAGTCGACCGATCGAAAGTCGATCGATCGAATATATTTTCGATCGATCGATTCTTCAGGGCACCCAGTAAGTTGCAGAAGCTGCAGAACAGATCCGGGAAAAACAAAGAAAAGACTTAGAATGCAGAACAGAAGCTAAACAACAGTAAAAATGAAACAAAAATCTATCTAACTAGTAGAAAAACAAAATCAATCAAACAAAAACCAATTTTTGAACCGATCTCCCCGGCAACGGCGCCAAAAACTTGATGTGTTTTAAATAGTACTCGCAAGTGCACGAATCATTTTGCAATATAGTGTTATGCAAGTGCGAGGTCGATCCCACAGGGAAATGGTCAAATATTGGTATCTTGCTTAATCAACCTCATTTTAACCTAGTTCCAAAGGTTTGAGACTTGATTCAAGAACAAAAGACTAAATGAAAGAGATGTAATGAAATATGTAAAATAAAAGGAACTAAGGTTAAGGAATCCACCAAACCAAATACTACAACTCACACTCTTGGTTTCCACTTGAACACCCAAAGAACATTAAGCTTAGGGTGTTATTCAAGTTTCTTAACCATAAACCCAAGAACCATTAAATGAATCCAACTCATTGACAAATCACAAAGAGTACCGATTGAAATCAAAACATCCAATGTATCATTCAATCACAATGGATATCATCATTCAAACCGATAAAACAATGTATTAGTCGGTTGAAACACATAAAATGTCCTCTATCCACCACTAACCACATTCATTGCAAAAGATAAAGCTTTAAATGAATGGAACTTTAATAACTAAAATGATATATCATTAAAAGTGCAAGTGGTACAACAAGATTGTGAGTGTTATCAATGGAAAGGTTTCATCCTCAACCCTAGTTGAGGTTACTAGCCTTCCATGACTAAGAACACCACAAGAAAATGATGAACAACCATGGAAATGAAAGAAAAGCTCTACAAAGAAAAAGTATTCTGAAAATAAACTACTGAATTACACTACAATAAGCACGAAATTAAAACTAACTACAGAGTTTCTGGTCTATTCTCTCCTCTCCTACTCTCTCTCTACTCCCCTTACAACAAGGGGATGGCCATGGCTTTTATAGAAGGAAGCCATGGCAAGAAATGACTCTTCTACCCTTCCTCTGCAGCTAGAGACAACCCCAAACACGAAACCAGCGTGTTCTGCAGCGGAAATCAGAGGGAGGACTGCTTTTTGGCTTCTGATTGGGTGTTCTGGCGCGCTCTGCAAAAGCAGTTTCTGGGAAAATTCGATCGATCGACTTTTATTTCGATCGATCGACTTCGGGCAAATATTCGATCGATCGAATTTTAAGTTCGATCGATCGACTTTTTAGGATCTCCGAATTTCCAGCTATTTCCTTATGAAATTTGTCATTCCTCTCTTATTGTCCTACAGAAACAGAAAACACAAAAACTAACCAAAACATTAGAAAAATAACAAGGCTAAAGGTCTAACTAGTGCAAATCAAGGGGTCCAAATACACAATATTTGGCACTCATCAGCGTGCACACACACATTTATCCACACATACTCACAAACACGCTCATGTACACACATAACTCTAAAACTAAATTCACAATAACAATAATTCAAGTTAAAATTTATCATATTAGGAAGAAAATTTACTTTAACTTAAGATATTCCTATTACAAAATTAAAAAAAAAAATTAAAAATGAAGTTATAGAAGTTTATTCAAGTTGAGTCAAGTTTATACGAATTTGTCTCATTTAATATTCGAACATATTATTGTGTTCACAAATAATTTATTTATTATTCAAACCGAAATCAAATCGAACTGAATTAAGACTAAATTAAGTTTAACCGAGCAGATTTCAAGAGATACCTACCTTGCAAATGCTTAATTAGATTTAGTAACAATTACCTAAAATAAAAATAAAAAATAAAAAATAAAAATAAAAATGGCTGTTAAAATAGTGACAAGGATAGTTCAGCCACCCATGATTATCCATTTAAGAGTAACCAAACAAACCTATTAGCTATGAGATGATTATGCCACCTCAACAGCCATCTCTTTGCACCATAATCCATCTCTTTTCTTTTCTTTTTTCCCTTTTTAATCTATTTTTAACGTGTTGTAATGATTTGGACCTTTCATTTCGAATGAGCATTCAAATAATGTGAGTTCAGAATCCTCAGTATTAGCCGTCGATTTTGAATTGGGTCACATGAAGAAACAGAGTATGTCCTACAAATATTATTATGTTTTGTCTCGTACAACACAGAAGCGATTCATGTCTTTTCAAAGACTCTTTTCACATCAGTTGTCACTACATTAATAGCACATAAATCACACTTGACGTGTCTACAAATCTGCACAACAATTATACAACTGTTATGCACCGATTGATAAAGTCAATTGAGCCTTACTCTTCCACAAAAGGCACCTTGAGAGAAGAGGTTTGCTCAAGGCTTATAAAGCCCACAACCCAAGTATACCTTAGCAATGTGGGACTCTTAACACGCCCCCTCACGTGTGGCACTATTATCCAAACACGTGTACAACGGGAGGGAAGGCCCAACATTGTCCAAGGCCCTGAAGCTCTGATACCATGATAAAGTCCATTGAGCCTTACTCTTCTACAAAAAGTACCTTGAGAGAAGAGGTTTGTTCAAGGCTTATAAAGCCCACAACCCAAGTATACCTTAGCAATGTAGGACTCTTAACACCGATTAGTTCTCTTTATATTTTCAATGGTGCATAAATTATCTTTCCAGTGATCTCCGAGAAGAAAACTTTATGGATGATGTTTTGTGACATGAAATAAATATGAAAGTAGTTTGTGTGTTGAATTCTTTGTTAATTATTTTATTTTATTTTATTTATTATTGTTTTTAAAAAAAAAAAAACAAATTCCCGAAAAATTATTGTCAAAAAAGCCCTAATCATGTGCAGCCATCAAGGCTTGAGCCTCATGAGATCCCCGAAGCTTGTAGAGATCTTATATGGTCCGAGGCCCAAAGTCACTGAAGCTCAATATAATAGTCACAATTTTGGCAGCGCCGGCCCAAGCTCACCTTATTCAAATCCACGCAGCAAATTTTAGTTAAATTTCAATTAAAGAATTATATTTTTCTTTTTCTATTCTAATTATTTATTTATTTTCAAAACACTTGCATCGCACCCTTTTATTTTTTTTTAGTTATTTTTACTATTCCATTTAAAATATTGTTTCTTTATTTACTTTCACTATTTCCAAAAAAGAGAGAATTAGATTAATTTTTTTATTAGTTGTATTTGTTAAACTACATTGCTTAGGAAATTTGTTGAGCAACTATAATCAGCTAGCTTTTTTTATTTTCTTTTTTTCTTTTTTTTTCGCTAAAGTGTCAAAGGTTGCGTTTGGTATGCAAAATGACTATTCTATTAAAAAAAAAATTATAGCTTTTATTATGAATTGAACAGTGTGAAATATAATAACCTTGATGTTATAATATATAATAAGAATTAACACTTGAAATAGCCACTTCCTCATAGACAATAAAAATAACTATTCTAAAGCCATTTCATTTCACATTCTTCAATTTTTGATACATCGTAACCTAACTGAATTGGGCTAATTTTTTGCCCATTTTTGTTACAGGATAACCAAAATAACCTTTTGATTAGCCAATGAAAATGTTATTATACTCTTCTTTTTCTTTGCAATTTATGAATGGAATTAGAGTAATTCTAAAATTCCTCATGTGTCATTTATTGTCCTTCCAAAAATAAACTAACTTTTAAATTCATAATTCAATTAAAATTCAATAATGACCAATCATAGAAAAATGATAAAAAAAAAAAAAAAAAAAAAAAAAAAACAATTACATAATTCTTACACAACCATTACTCACATGAGGTGAGCTCTCGATCGTGTTGTGATAAACCTCACCCCATATGAGTGATTCTTGTATACAAATTATGTAATTGTTGTTTTTTTATCACTATCCCTGGTCACAAGCCAAATTATGATTTTAAAAGTCGACAAAAAAAACTTCTAACATTACTCTTAAAATTACTTACAGAAATAGATGGCCAGCCTAAACCATGGCCCAAGTTGAACATAAAAAATAAAAAATGGCCCATGCCCAAATATGATGTACAGCAACAGAGATCCAACTTAGCCCAATTCCAAAACATTATTGAGAATTAAGCCATGTATGCTGGGCGCCTCAAAAAGCAATGAAAATCCAGAATTTCTCAGCGCCAAATAGAAAAATGCGTTTTTTCCAAAATAGAAACCGGAAACGTGTTTTGTTTCTTCAAGTAAAAAGCAAAAATTAGTTCTTTATTCTTAACAGAATCCAAACAATCTGCCGTTTTGTGCAGCCAGAAAGCCTATTAAACGACAAACTAAAATTAACTAGAGCTTACCAAACAGAGCTCAAACCCCGTTTTGTTCAATTCTCAGAATTACTTTACCATTTCTTCCAACATTTTCGACGGAACCAAACAAGGGATAAACAAAACTGACAGCACAATTTACAGGAAACGATTTAATAAATAACAAAGAGAACAGAGAATCAAATCCCACACGCACGAAATCCGGCAGTTCAGAGAGTCGAGCAAGACTAGCAGAGCCTCAACAGCGTTTGGTTACCGAGAAAACTATAATCACATAAGAGAACATACTTTCTCAAACAGATGTAGATCTCATAATTGCAAAGCTCATCAATTTATGCCACGAATTACTACAGATTTATTTCTCATTAATCAAATCCACCCTTTTTTTTCTTTTCTTTTTCTCTTCCCCCATTTTCCGAACAACCAAACGGATTAGTCAAAGAAACAACAAACCAACCCACAAAAAAAAAAATTCAAAAAACAATAGAGATTATATTACTTCGAATATAAGGTACGAATTACAGAAACTGACAGTGAGAATTACAGGAACACCATGAAACAAAGAAAAAAACCACAGAAACCGGATCTAGAGCCAAGATCCACAACCACTAATTAAGCACACTACCCTCCTACCATATTAAACCCCAAAGCATACACAATCTAGCCTCCAAACCCGTACAGAGTCCTTCCTTGCCTCTTCAAAGCGTAAACGACATCCATGGCCGTGACAGTCTTCCTCCTCGCGTGCTCGGTGTATGTTACTGCGTCACGAATCACGTTCTCGAGGAATATCTTCAGGACTCCACGGGTCTCCTCGTAGATCAGCCCGCTGATACGCTTCACACCACCCCTGCGAGCCAGACGGCGAATAGCAGGCTTGGTGATGCCCTGGATGTTGTCGCGGAGGACCTTACGATGACGCTTAGCTCCCCCTTTGCCCAACCCCTTGCCCCCCTTTCCACGGCCCGACATTTTCCCGGAAAGTTGCTGAGAAAATGAATTTAGACGATAAAACTGGATTTGACGTGTGAAATGTGTTTTGCTTTGATGGGGGAAGTTGTGGGGTTTGTGGTATTTATAGAGTGGGGGGGTGGGTTTGGATTGGGGTTTGAAGTAAGGGCGGGGGTTAATGGGGGCCGTTGGATTTGGAAAGTTATCGACGGCTAAGAGGCTCGATCCGCGTGAAGTGAGGATAGAGGATGTGAGCCGTTGATAAGATGAAAATTGACGGAGAGGATTGTTGTATGTGATGTGCCACGGATTGTGCTTTTTCTGTGAGATTCTCTTGTGCTTTTTTGGCGGTTTGAGGAGGGAGAGCCAAAGTGCAGTCCAAATTTTCGATTTTAGTTCCGAATTTTGAAATTATATTGTAGATGAAAAAAGTGCGCGCTAGAGAGGCTTTTGCCCAAAATTTCTAAATAATATCTTTTAGCATTTAGCATCATTCGATATTAAATCCGTTATATAATTACAAAATATTTTATTAATTTAATCACTTAACATTTACAATAAATCTTAAAAAATAAATTATCACTGTTTCTATTTTCTACTGCACATTTTTATAATTTAAGTTTAAATTCATCCAAGTCTTTTGTACGTACTATATATTTGTAATAATAGAATTTGATTTATCTCTTTATATCTATATGATTATAACATATAACTATAAATATCAAAGTTGTAAATACAACTTAAAAGGTTAAACTATTTATTAAGAGATTCTTACAAGTGTATATTTTACCAGAACCACATTAAAAGGTTTTTTTTTGTGTCATATATTGATATTATATTTTTCTTAATAATATTTATGTATGACTTTACCTCTTCGGTGCAGTGTACCTAGGGATGTAAACGAAGCAAAGCTACCCGTGAGCTCGCTCGGGCTCGGCTCGATAAGGCTCGGCTCGTGCGCGACTCAGTTATTAAATGAGCTACTCGTGGACATGAAAATATACTCGATTATTAAATGATACATACCCGTATAAAACCCGGCTCGCTCGGTTAAAGTTCGCGAACATACTCGTAAAAAGGCTCAGCTCGCTTATTAGCTCGACTCGTATATATTTATTAATATACATATTTATTAATAAATATATATCACTTATTAATTAACAATAATTAATTATTGTTATACAATATATAATTATTCACTACAAAAAATGGGACATTTAATGGCGTGTCTGCAGTAAATTATTTTTTGACACCTCACTAATTAGTGGCGTGTTGAATTAAAACACCTCACTAAAATTATTAGTGGCGTGTTTGATTTAGCACGCCAGTAAAATTGTGGCGTGTCTGTGAGACACGCCACAAAATTGCGGCGTGTCTGTCAGACACGCCAGTAAATTACTGGCGTGTCGGTCAGACACGCCGCAATTTTGCGGGGTGTCAGTCAGACACGCCACAATTTTGTGGCGTGTCTGACCGACACGCCGCAATTTTGTGGCGTGTCTGACCGGCACGCCAGACCATTTCCTAGAACCGCGCGGGACTGCGCGGTTCTTCCCCCTCTCCTTTTGTTTCTTCCCTCTCTCATTGTACTCTATCTCTCTCCTGTGTCCCTCTCTCACTCTACTCTCTCTCTCTCTGTGTCTCCGTCTCTCTATCGCCGGACGCCGGCCACTTCAGCTCCGACCGGTATGTATCTCCTTCTCTCTCTCTATAGCTCTCTCTTTTGCTCTCTCTCTCTCTTTAGCTCTCTCTCTCTCTAGCTCTCTCTCAAGCTCTCTCTCTCATCTGTAGCTCTCCGGCCACCAGCAGTCCCTGCCGCCCCCGACCTCCGAAGCCGTGTAAGGTAAATATGATTTTCCTTTTTTTTTTTTTTTTTTTTGTCAAAATTTGTTATAGACCCTAGGATTAGATACGTAACAAACTGAATTAGATATTTTGTTTGGACTGTAGTTGTATAATTTCAGTGATATATAGGTATATATATGTGTGTGTTTGTGTTATTTTTTCTTATGCAGCTTGTTTATGGGTTTAAACAAATTTTGTTGTGGTTGATGCTATGCTTGTTCATAGTTGTTGGGTAACTGGGTTTTGCTATTTGTTTGGTTGCCGGGAAAATGAGAAAAGAGAACGAAAGAAATTTTGTTGAATTTTTGTGGTGTGTTAGTTTTTTGTTTTTTTTTTTAAAAAAGAAAAGTAGGTTATTACCTGAACTTAGTGAAGTAGCTCTATTAGGCTCAATATGCTTTTTTTTTTTTTGTATAGAGACCAAGATTTGAGAGAATTTAAGTTTTTTTTTTTTTACTGAAAATAAAATTTTTTACCATTTATTTTTCCAGATGATCATTTTAGGCCTGCTTTTCTTTTTGTAGCATGGAGATTGACAGATTTTATTTTTCTTGAGATCAAGGCCAGGTTAATTTTCTTGATGCGGTTTAATTATTTAATTAGTCTCTTATGTTAAAAAAAAAAATTGCTTTTATTTAATTAAGTAAGCTCTGCATTCTTTTTTGCGATAGGTTATTAAATTCTCAGTGCATTGATTTGTGTTTGTCAAAGTAATTTACGTGTTAGGTTTCAGAAGAGAATAAAGTATATTTTCAATATTATGGCAAAATTGGCAAATGTTTTTGTTATTATTATTATTATTATTTTAGTTTTGTATTATATGGATCAAACTCTAGTGGATTAAATTTAATTAGCTGGGTATGACATGCAAACACGAATTGCAACCATGAAATAAGTACAACTCTTATAGAGAAACTTCTTTTTTTATTTACACCTAGGACACCATAGTTGGAAGTAAAATAGGTCTATTTTGTTGTTTATTACACCATTATTGGTTTAATTTAAACAAGAGAACCATAATTCAAAATAGGAAATAGCTAGTAAGATTGTAAAGCCGCATGCATATGCCTATTGCCTACCAACTCAATAAAGAATCAAACCTTTAGAATAACACCCATGCGCATGGTGTCCATACAACTTATTTTTATTTTATTAAATATTTTAATAACTTCTATAAATATTTTAAAATATTAAATAGCTTTTTTGTTGAAATTTTTATTTTTATCAAAATTTATATGTAAATTTTTAGAAAAGTTAATTATAATCTTCAAAATTACCATTTGAAAATTTATATGTTGTTTACTTTATTTTGTTACTATTTTGTATTGTACGTAGAGAAGAAGATGGACAAGACTTGGATGACAAAGTCTAGGGGTACGAGGGAATATAGAGATGGGTGTAGATTGTTTGTTAACTTCGCAGTTAGTAACTGTAGAATCCCCAGTGGAAATATACACTGCCCTTGTAAGTTGTGTCGAAATAACCAGTGTCACCAGCCCGATGTCGTACTTGCCCACTTGACAGGGGGTAAGGGAATAATGACTACATACACTACATGGTTTTGGCACGGTGAGAAGCATGTTCGGGGTCCTGTTGCAGGTTCTTACTTGAATCGCTCAGCCGCAGATGTGGCTAGTGGAAGCACAGAACAGGGTGGCGACATGCACTCAATGTTGCGTGATGCATTCGGCATGCACGAAGTTAGAGAATAAAATTGTGAGCCTGAGGTCGTGGCTCAGGGAGGTGAAGAAATTAGGTGGAATGGAGAATCAGCTGAAGGAAACGCTCAGAAGTACTACGACATGCTCAAAAAGTCGGAGAAACCACTTCATGGGGGTACTAAACATAGCAAGCTGAGTGCTACTGTACATTTGTACAACTTGAAATGCGTTGGTGGACTTAGCAACAAGATTTTCTCAGATTTCCTTGAGTTCATCATCCAGTTGCTGCCTGCATGTGATGACACTTTGCCAGCTAATACATATGAGGCGAAAAAATTTCTTAGTGACATAGGGCTTGGTTATGAGAAGATTCCTGCATGTCGTAATGATTGTATGTTATTTTGGAAGAACAATCAAGAATTAGAATCATGCATCGTTTGTGGAGAATCTAAGTGGAAGGATGAAATTCATTTGGACGAGGATGGTCAACCCATATCGTCGAGAAAGAAACGTCCGGTGAAAGTATTGCGGTGGTTTCCACTCATCCCCCGGCTACAGCGGCTTTTTATGTCGGAACATACAGCACCCCACATGAGATGGCATGTAGAAGGCCGCACTAAAGATGGCGTGCTGAGGCATCCGGCTGACGGTGAAGCATGGAAATCATTCGATCTCTTACATCCAGAATTTTCGGCCGATAGCAGGAACATCAGACTTGGTCTAACCTCAGATGGATTTAATCCATTTGGGAACATGAGCACTTCTCATAGCACTTGGCCAGTACTGCTTGTTCCATACAACTTGCCTCCTTGGATGTGCATGAAACAAACATCATTCATATTATCTCTGATTATCCCGGGCCCAAGTTCACCTGGAATGGATATAGATGTTTACCTTCAGCCATTGATTGAGGAGTTACAAGAACTCTGGAATGTAGGGGTACGCACATTTGATGTCTCAAAGAAAAATAATTTTGTGATGCGAGCGCAGTTGATGTGGACAATAAATGACTTCCCGGCGTACGCAGATTTGTCCGGATGGCCTAACAAGGGTGAGTTTGCATGTCCTTGCTGTATGCATTCAATACGGTCTAAACGGTTAAAACACGGTAAAAAACATTGTTATTTGGGACATAGACGATACTTGCCCATGGATCATCCGTGGAGGCGAAACAAAAAAACATTTGATGGAACCCAAGAATTAGAATGTGCCCCCCATGTGAAAAGTGGAGAAGAAATTCTGGGACAATTAGAGGGTATAGTATTTGGGGATGAGAGCGCGGGCATGGCAAACAAGGATAAAAAGAAAAAAAGGAATAAGCGAAAGAAGGGAGAAACATCGACTGAAAATGTAATTTGGAAGAAGAAAAGTATTTTTTTTAGGTTGCCGTACTGGAAAGATAATTTATTGCGGCACAACCTTGATGTTATGCACATAGAGAAAAATGTGATGGACAATATACTTGGCACAATTCTTGACATCCCAGGTAAGACAAAGGATGACCTCGCAGCCCGCACAGACTTGATGGAAATGGGTTTGAGACATAAACTTCATCCGTTCACGGCCGATAATGGTAGAACCTATATGCCCGCAGCATGCCACACGATGTCCAGAGATGATAAAACTCATTTTTTGAAAGTGATTCGAAATGTGAGGGTGCCCGACGGATATGCTTCTAACGTTTCTCGTTGTGTAAAACTTAAAGAATGTACAATATCGGGCTTAAAGAGTCATGACAGCCATATATTGATGCAACAACTTCTCCCTATTGCATTACGCGGATCACTGCCAAATAACGTAGTTAGACCTCTTGTTGAGATGTCTGCATTCTTCAGGGGGATATGCTCTACAAACTTAACACAAGAGGATATGGACCGACTAGAGGGTGACGTCTGTGTCACTTTGTGCAAGCTGGAACAGATATTCCCCCCCGGTTTTTTTACTAGCATGGTTCATGTGGTCATGCATCTTGTCCGTGAATGTCGACTTGGGGGGCCTGTACAGTATAGGTGGATGTATCCAGCAGAGAGGTAATATTTGTGCATGCTTAATAATTATTTTAATTTTTACGATATTAGAATACAATTGCTAACTAGCACTACTTGAATGGTGTTCCTATGTAGGAGCCTTGGGGGGTTTAAATCTAGTGTACGCAATAAAGCAGCTCCTGAGGGCTGCATTGCGGAAGGCTATATAGCGACCGAGTTGATGACGTTTTGCTCGAGGTATCTAGATAACGTACCAACATTTCACAACAAAACCCAAAGAAATCCTGATGGTTCAAAGGGGGCGGGAACACGAGTCATACTCGACCGTATCACATTGACACAGATTCATCGATATATTACGAAGAACTCTGACGAGTTCCTTCAGCTTCGAGCGTAAGTTGTGTTACATCAATATGTATGTTTAATTATGTTATAGCCTTGGGATGAATAATAATGCGACTAATTTCCAATTGTAGGATGCACATGGATACGCTTAGGCGATCACATAATAGGGGGCGAACTACGGATGATCAATTAGAAGCTCAACATCATGAACAGTTCTGCGATTGGTACCGTGAATATGTACGAATTATCATCATGTTTAATTATTAAATGTTGAACTTATACATCATATAAACTAACCAAACTAACTTTGTGCGTTTTACATTGTACGTAATATACTCGTAGGTCGATCGATTGGACGATCGAGGTAGGAAGGAAATAGGTGACAAATTGGTGATGCATTGTAAAGGGCCGAAAGAGACAGCTATAAGATATAATAGATATGTTGTAAATGGCAAACTGTTTCGCACTCGAGCACATGATGCGGGAAAGAGGACTCAGAATAGCGGTGTGTGTGTGCCGACCGTTGATGGCGAAATGTACTACGGGAAGTTAACAGAAATAATTGAGGTCGAGTACTACGATAGGACCAAGTACGTTTTGTTCAAATGTGATTGGGCGGACACCACGAGGGACATAGGGTACAAGGTGAATGAGTATGGGCTAGTGCTTGTCAATTTCAAAAAACTTGTACACACGGGAAAGTTGATCACCGATGAGCCGTACGTGCTAACCACACAAGTTGACCAAGTTTTTTACGTTGAAGATGAACGGGACCCAGGTTGGGCTTGCGCTGTAAGAACTAAACCTAGGAACGTATACGATGTTGGTGATGAAGGGCATGATGATGCATGTGCTAACTACCACGAGTGCGAGCCGCTCCTATTGACCAGTAATAATGATCATGATCTACGAGATGACTTTGATCACATCCGACCTGACTTAGATCCGGTCCTAGTGTATGTGTAAAAAAAAAAAAAATCTATTTGATATTTTAAAATATTTATTTCTACATTGATTGATTGTTAAATATGTGACTCATTTAAATACTGTGGTGCATATAGTTGATATATATTTGTATAAATACGTGATTTATTTTGCAGAGTACAATGAGTTATAGAATCCCAAATGTTATGAAGCGGAATAAGGGCCAAGGATCGAGATCTAGCGAGCCTACGCACACAGAGAGCGACCCTACGCATACAGAGGCAGGGTATAGACCAGTATTCGCAGATGATCACTCAGGATACCAATACAACATCGAAGATAATACATTTGGTCATCTACCTCAAATGTAGCAGACAGTGAGCCAATTAGAGGCGTGTTCCCCTGGTCACATGGCGCGGCTGTTCGACTACAGCATGTCGGGTTCTCATGATACTGAGACACATCTTTCAGACTATAATGAGACACAAGCTCCGGAGGGCCTACATGATGCACAGTCCGCGGAGGGCCTACATGATGCACAGCCTGAGGATGAGCTTGCTACACAAGTGCTGAACGTGAATCAGGTCCGGACGATAAGTAAGTACATATTTTTATAAATTTAAAGGATATATACGTATTTATTGTTTTGCATTTTATATTCGTTTCGAAATAATTAACATCAATATCTATTAATGTTATAGGTACTAATCCGGATGGCAGCACTTGTTTTGAAGTTATGACCATTATGGACCCGCACAAGGCATGGGAGATTCCCGCGGGAAAGAGGGTCGTGATGGATTATAATCCAGGCTGGCAACCCGTAGGATTTAGCGCCAATAAATTTAGACGGCAAACCGGGAAGCTAATAAGGAGCGGAAACTATGTGCATTTACGGGACGATTGGGCGCATGTACCGGCTCGTACAAAGGAGGATATATGGGAAGCCCTGATGGTAAGTAGACTTTTACGTACCGTCAAACTTTTTTTTTAAAAAATTTATTTATCATCTTCCAACTTGTGTAGGTGGACTTTTACATCCCACCAAATTATGATTTACAAAAAGTAAAACGAGATGCGTTTCGGGATATGAGTGTAAAGCTCAAGAATTGGAGACACAGCACAAAAGTTAATTTAGGCATTCAACGGGGAGATACTCCTGAGACGGTACGAGCAAGAGTAGGGGCAAGAAGACTCTCCAACTACCGCCCTGAGGACGTGGATGCGTTGTTGAATAAATGGTGTGACGAAGAGTATCAGGTTAGTCATGAATTATATTACTATTTGGTGTAGTTTCATTAATTTCATTTAGTTGTGTTAGTGTTTACATAATAAGAATGTTAATTGTGTAGGAGTATGCTGACCATATGAAGCAATTACGAGCATTGCAAAATACTCCTCATTGCACGGGGACCAAAAGCTATGCGAGGTTGTCACACGAAGAAGTATGTGCACCAATTTATTCCATACATATAAATGTAAACATTTTATATATGTAAACATGTGTTATAATGATTTATTCTTTTGGCAGACTGTCAAGGATGGCACTCCTCCTACGCGAGCACAAGCGTACATAAAAACTCACAAGAAGAAGGATGGAAGCTATCCAAATGATATAGTAAAAGAGAGATGTGTATGTTATTCATCTTTCATATATTGTTTTACTTATATGTGTAATTATTTATTTACGATGCACATTAGTTTGACGCACCAACATTTAATACTACATGCAGGAAAGGATGGCGATGCTAATGCCAACCGACTCTGCCGCATCGTCAAGCGTAACACAAGGAACGGTACGTTGGAGACATGACGATGCGTATGCCCAGGCGCTTGGCAACAAGCCGGAGTACGCCGGCAGAGTTAGGCAGGTTGGACCAAATATTTGGCCTATGCGAGGGTCCATACGCTCTTACCATACACCATCACAGCCGCATGCACAAAATCAAGGGCACGCCGTCTTTTCGCAAGAAATGTTTGTTTCTGAGATGGAGAGAGCACTCGAGGTTGAGAGGGCACGACACAGTTCTGAGATGGAGAGAGCACTCGAGGCTGAGCGGGCAAGACAAGCTTCTGAGATCGAGAGAGTACTTGAGGGTGAGCGGGCACGACACAAGTTACAAATGGATGAGGTGTTGACAGCACAATCTCAGATTATGTCCCGTTTTAGCCAAATAGAGTCATTGTGGCGCCAATCAGTATCCGTGCCTGGAGTCTCTCATGATAATATAGTGTCAGACAAAAATTCTGCACATCATATGAATGTGTCATCTGTTGATAGCAGATCAGGTAATAATTAATGAGTTTTTTTTTCCTTGGTATGATTACGTCTGTTTAAATTCACACTTTGTTAACTGCTTAGGACTTTATATAATTTGATCATATTGTTTGCTAACATACTATATTTGTTTTATCATTCACAGATCCTACGGAAAATGCTATGCAGTTACCCGATCATGAAAATCTTGCTGACGATTGATATTGGGTAACATTTAGGTTTATTTTGGTTGACAAATATGTACTTGCCTTTTTTTGCTCCAGTTTTGTTATCAATCTATGACAAAGATTGATTATATATTTTGTTTATTGAAACTTTTGGAATGACTCTTTGGGATTAATTTAGGACAAAGATTGATAATATTGTATATTTTGTTTGTTGTAAGTTTTAGTTTGAGTATTATGAATCTATGTTATGTATATATGTTTAGTGAAATTTTTGGAATAATTTTTTTTTTAGTTGTGATTGTTGATATGAGTTCAAATTGTTGCAATTGTGTTGATTATGGATTGATGGAATTGTTGTAGGCCAATACCAAATTTCGGATTACAGGATTTTTGGATTGCAGGATTTTAGGATTTTTTTTTAAAAAAAATACCACAATTAGTGGCGTGTCAGAGGGACACGCCACTATAATATATAGTGGTGTGTCCCTCTGGCACGCCACTATATATTATAGTGGCGTGTCCCTCTGACACGCCACTAATTTGTGGCGTGTCATTGGTTAACACGCCACAAAGTCAGAAATACTGACTGACTCATTTGTGGCCTTCTAAAAACGCCATTAACCCTATGTCACTAATGTTTAGTGGCCTTTCAGGGTGCCTGAAAGGCCACTAAACATTAGTCACTATTTACTTAAATTTGTGTAGTGATTAGTTATATTTATAAGTATCTATATAATATATAATTTAATTATAAAAAATAATTAAATTGATTATATCTTATATGATCTAAGAGACTAAGACTCCAAGTCTAATAATTAAATATCTATTGATTTTTGAATTAACAATAAATTGTTAATCATATAATTTAATGAAAATCTTGATACTTAATCTATTATTCAAATAATCATATCTTAGACAATGACAATGTAATTGGTATAACCCCATATCAATTGATAGCATTAAAATCAACAATGTGTTTCTTATAATCACAAATTAAGTATAATTATTAAAATTCATATCATTAGATTATATGATCATATGTATTATCACTAGAATTTATATGAAATGCATATGATCTAACATTTATATGATATTAAATTTTTAGTGATATAGCACATTATATCTTTATTATATAATGTAACAATCATATAAACAATACTTATTTTGTATTATTATATGATTAAGTGTGATATAAGTTCTAACAGTTTACTATGATGTAACAAGAATAAATTATGTGATCAAACAATTCATTTGATTCAATTTAAGCATGATCTGACCATTTATATGATATTAAATCTCATCTCATATGGCACAATGTATTATGTAATAATCATATAAAAAATACTTATTTTGTATCATTTTATAATTAAGTGTTATCTAAGTTCTATCAATTTTAGTTGTATCATGTCATATAAATGTTATTATTAGCTACTAATAAAGTTATGATAAGTAATTAAGTATGATTCATAATTTTCATATCATATCATAAATAATCTCATATTATATGATATGAATTATAATTCATAACTATATATAATTAAAAATTAAGATATAACAATAAATTATTATAACCACATAATGACATAGTCATATAACTACTTAAGTCATGACTCATAAGTATACAATTCACACCAAATAACTAATATAAATTATAATGATTAAGTATCTTGTTACTTAGATAATTTTGATATATACTTGATACTTCTAACTTAAGTATAAAATAATAATTAAGTATGATTAAATTATTATTATTATTATTATAGTTTAAATATAATAAATAATTTGTAAACTTTTACTCTTGAGTCTATGAATTAATGAATAATGATTAAATGTAATTTGTGTAAATATCAATTATGGATTTATGATTAACATTTAACAGATTATCTAATTAAGTATAAATGTATAATTATATCAATATGTAACTTATAAGTTAGAATTAATTATTTTTAAGTATAAATAATAATTTTTTAAATTTTTAAGGGAAAAGTACACATAACCTCCTCAAACTATCACATCATTGTCAATGTACCTCTCAAACTACCAATTATGTCAATGTCCCCATTAAACTACAAAAAAATGTCAATATTCCCCTAAAAAATAATTTTTGTTTGTTTATTTATTTATTTATTTTTTTAAATAATTTTTCAGTTTTTTTTTTTTAAAAAAAAATTGTTCTTTTTCGTTTTTTTAATTTAATAAAAAACTGGTTTTTATTTTATTTTGTTTTTTTTTTCTTTCTTTCAAAAACATGTTTTTATAATTTTCAGTTATTTTTTTATTTTTTATTTTTAAAAAATCGTTATTTTTTGTTGTTTTAATTTTTTTCGTTATTTAATTTATTTTTTTAAAAAAAAAACATTAAGTTTTTCCAAGCCAATTTGTCCCCCAAATCCCCCCACCCCCATTTTTCCCTCCTCTGCGCACTATGTCCTTGTACGTGCACAGTGCACAATATTGCTTTGAGCCTTTTTTTTTTTTTTTTTACCCTTTCCTCTATTATTTTTTTTATTTTATTTTATTTTTTTGTTTTTGAAATTTTTTACCCTTTGAAGTCTGAAAAAGCAAGACACAATATACACTAGTTGTCTAAGTTTGTAGAGTGGTATGATGACTCTTGACTTTTCAACAAACTTCTGACGCTACATGCTGTGTTTAGGAGAAAAAAACAAAATTGTTTACAAGTTTACAACAAGTCAACAACCACTAATACACTCATACTGTCATACGAAATGAAGGCTTGCTTCAATACTAAAACAGTGAGTTAGCTTAGCTGTTCTCCTTATGGACCATCACATTCAGCTGCTTTATCCATGCCAGGTGTCCAGCTTCTACTCTCCACACTAGTCTTCTCACGCACGTCGCACACACTGTCTAAGGATTGAACACACTGTCCAAGGGTTGAACACTTCACGTCTTCACCTGTCCAGCAGCTTCCTTCTGTTATTTCTTTCTTCCTCCTTACACCTAATGTCTTCTCTTTTCTAAGTTGTCTCCTTCAGCAGCTTTCTTCTGTTCTTTCTTTCTTCCTCCTTACACCTAATGCCTTCTCTTTTCTAAGTTGTCTCCCTCGATCTCCTCTCCTCTCTGTCTCGCATATGCCCAACTTTCCCTTTTCTTCCTCTCTTCGTCTCACAGGCGCTCGAGAGTGAAGAATCAAGAGGGAGCTACCGAACGGAAAATGCAGATCGAGGCTAAGAGGCCGTGTTGCAGAGAAGAAGAAAATAAGAAGAAGATGGTGAAATAAGGAGAAGAGGTTGAGAAGCCGTTTTACTCGCGAGCCGGGCGAGCCGAGTGCCCGATAAGACACTCGGCTCGTCAAAAAACCAAGCTCGAGCTCGAGCCTGGACATTACTTTACTCTTGGCGAGTCGAGCCAAGCTCCATATCTAATACCCGTCACGAGCTCGAGCCGAGCTCGAGCTCATAAATTTTCTCAACGAGCCGAGCTTGGACAACCACTACTCGCCCGAGCTCGGCTCGTATACATGCCTAAGTGTACCTATTCCTATAAGTTTTACTGGATTCATTGTTTATTTTGGATTTTCATGACCACGTTTTTGTTTCTTATATAGAAACAAAAGCCTTGTCGAATAAATTGTATGATGTTAGAAGGACTTTGGGTTTTGAGGGGCTTTTCACTGTGGATCCGGTTGGGAGAGAGGGTGGACTTGCTCTTCTCTGGAAGGTGGCAAGGGAAGTCGAGATTGTGAATTACTCTTTGCGGCACATAAGCGCTAACATTTGTGTGGGAAGTAGGGGGTGCTCTTGGATGTTCATAGGTTTTTGTGGCAATCCTAACCCAACTCTTAGAGAAGCCTCGTGGAAGTTGTTGGCCCATCTTAGTTCACTTATTTCCTTTGAGTGGCTTTGCGTGGGAGATTTCAACAAGATAACCGCTCAATTTGAAAAAGTGGGCGGACGAGCTAGAAGTGAAGTGCAAATGGAGAAATTCCAAAAAGAAACGGTGTGGGGATGCGGGTTGGGTGACCTTGGTTACAAGGGACCAAAATTTACTTGGAGAAATAAAAGAGCGCCTGCTGAATTTGTAAAAGAACATCTGGACAAGGCTCTGGCCAATAAAGGATGGTGTAGCAAATTTCCAGATTTCACAGTGGAAGTTCTCGCTGCTTGCAGCTCATATCATAATCCACTATGGATTAATTTCTACTCTTCCTGGCCTCTCAACCATCAGGTCTAAAATTTCAAATTCGAATCCTCTTGGAATGTATATGTTGAATGTGCAAAGGTGGTCAAAGGGGCATGGGACAAAGATATAGAAGGGGTGGATTCAGGGGCTGTAACAATTGCAAAAATTGAAAGATGCAAAGCTGCCCTCACTGCTTGGGGCAGAAACAAATTTGGGAATATAGGGCAGAAAATCCGGGGTCTAACAAAAAGTTTGGAAATGATGCAACATAGGGAACATCCAGGCAACATGGAAGCAATAAAACAGACTCAAGAGGAGATTCATTAGCTGCTGGAAATGGAGGACCTTTACTGGAAACAGAGAGCAAAATAGAATTGGTTCCAACATGGTGATCGAAATATAAAATTTTTCCATGCCTGGGCCACTCAGAGAAAGAAAAGAAACCACATAGACAGTGTGCATGATGCAGGGGGAAGGGTATGGACAACTAAGGAAGATATTGCCAAGGCCTTTGTAGACTATTTTCAGAGCCTGTTTTCCTCAAATGATCCAACTGGTATTCAGGACTGTCTCTCGGTAATTTCCCCCAAAGTTTCCAGTGACATAAATGATTCCCTCATTCGTCCTTTCGTTCTAGAGGAGATTGACACCGCTCTCAGGCAAATGCAGTCCTTGAAAGCCCCAGGCCCCGATGGGTTTGGTGCCTTTTTTTTTTCAGCAGAATTGGGACATTGTGGAGTTGGATATTTGGAAGATGGCTATAGATTTCTTGAACTTGGGGATATTTGATCCAGCACTAAATTCTACCCACATAGCATTGATTCCTAAGGTATCTAGTGCAGCCTTTGTTAGTGATTTCCGCCCAATCAGCCTGTGCAATGTTGTGTACAATATTTTTGCAAAAATCTTGGCAAATAGGCTCAAGATGGTGCTTCCAGCAATTATCTCCCTTCAACAGAGCGCCTTCGTTCCTGGCTGGCTCATTATGGATAACATTCTGGTGGCATACGAAACCCTACATACTATGTCCACGAGAATGAAGGGAAAGAAAGGGTTCATGGCTATAAAAGTGGATATAAGTAAGGCGTACGATAGAGTCAAATGGGCTTTCCTCGAGGGGATCATGAGCAAGTTAGGTTTTAATGAGGTGTGGATATCGAGGGTGATGACCTGTGTCACCACTATGTACTATTCCATTCTCATAAATGGAACTCCTATGAGTAGCATCTTTCCTATTAGGGATATTAGGCAGGGGGATCCCCTATTCCCTTACCTTTTCCTCTTATGTGCGGAAGGGCTTAGTGCCCTTCTGTCCAGTGCAGAGCATCAAAGATTAATCACAGGGGTTCCTATTGCACCAAGAGGATATAAGCCTAGTCACCTCTTCTTCGCCGATGGTAGTCTATTATTTTGTCGTGCGAATTTTTCAGAATGGTGTCAAATTTTCAGGCTGCTTGAAGTGTATGAAAAAGCTTCAGGCCAAAAGCTAAACAGTGCAAAAACATCTATTTTTTCAGCAAAAACACGGGTAGAGCTTTCAAGGACCATATTCAATCTATGATGGGAGTGGCAGTTACCAAAGAGTATGAAAAATACCTTGGTCTCCTTGCCCTTGTAGTTCGTTCAAAGCTAAAGGCTTTTGCAAAAATTCAGGAATGTGTGCAGAAACTTTTAGATGGATGGAATGAACGGTTCTTATCTCAGGCGAGTAAGGAAATTTTAATCAAGGCTGTTATTCAGGCGATTCCCACTTATAATATGAGCATTTTTTTTGCTGCCTAAAAGGTTGTGCAATAATCTAAATGGCTTAATAAGCCGTTTTTGGTGAGGCACAAAAATAATTCTCATAGGACAGCTTGGGTGAAGCGGGAAAAAAATTGGCAACTCTAAGCGGAATGGCGGCATGGGTTTTCGAAATTTAGAGGTGTTTAATTTGGCTTTACTCGCTAAATAGGGCTAACGACCTCTAAAGGATCCTACATCTTTAGTGGCTTAGATTTTAAAGGTAAAATATTTTCCTCATGGTTCCTTTCTATCTGCTCAACTAGGTAGGGCCCCTTCTTTGGCTTCGAGAAGTATTTTCAAGGGTAGGGATATTCTGACAAGGGCTCTACTTTGGAGAGTAGGAAATGGAGAGAGTATTAATATATGGGGTGACAAATGGCTTCCTTCTCCAACTACTTTCTAGGTGCAATCTCCAATGCACATTTTACAATCGGATGCTCGAATTTGTTCCCTAATCAACCCGAGTACTGGTTTATGGGACGTGGGCTTGGTATAAAAGCTATTTTCAACCTTACACAGGCTGAGGTGATTTGTGGTCTGGCCCTTAGTTTTTTACATCAACCAGATACTCTCATTTGGCATAGAACAAATAAGGGTTGCTTCACTGTTAGAAGTGCATACTTCCTTGAGCTATCAAGGAGGGTAAGAGAAGAAGGTGAGTGTTCTAGGCCTCAGGAAGTGTCGGAGGTATGGAAAACTATATGGTCACTACAGGTTCCAAGAGTCCTAAAATTGTTCATATGAAAAGTGTGTAACAATGCACTGCCAACCAAAGAGAATATGTTTAGTAGAAAGATTGTGCAGGATCCTCTATGTCCAATTTGTGACGGTCAGGTAGAAACTGTTTGGCATGCTCTATAGGATTGTCCGGCGTTTATAAGAGTTTGGTAAGAGTGCTCACGGCAAATTCAAAAGTTGTCTTTAAAGGAAAGTGACTGGTTGGGCTGAGTTCAACAAATGGCGGACAAGCTGGAGTCCTAGGTTCAGCTAACGTATTCTCTGTTGCACAGCACATTTGGTTAAGAAAGAATGGTGTTGTTTTTGGCCGCACCTTCATTGCCCCTTTGCAGGTGGTCTGCTAGGCAAGAGAGATGTTGGGTCATTTTTTTTAGGTTAATGTTAAAGAGCCTGTGGTGTCTTCGGGTCCCCCACCAACTGTTCCAAGGTGGCTGAAGCCGTCTCCGGGATGGGTAAAATTAAACTATGATGGCGCTTTAAATTCCTCTGCAAATATTATGGGTGTAGGGGTTGTGGTTCGCAATGAAGCGAGGGAATTCTTGGCGGGATTGGTAGTCACAATCCCATATGTTTCGGACCCTTTGATCACATAGGTGATGGCTGCATGGTACACTGTGGAGTTGGGAAGAAAGCTGGGTTTTCAGAGGATTATCCTGGAAGGCGACTCTTTGATCACTGTTGGTGCACTTAACCAAGCTATCCCTTGTTTAATTAGTTACGAGCAAATGATATAAGACATCTGGGTTTGTTTATTATCCTACCTTACTTTTGTTGTTCGTCATGTCTGTAGGCAAGCAAATACAGATACTCATTCTTTAGTAAAACATGCATTGGCTTTGAATTCTGAGATGGTTTGGTTGGAGGAGTGTCCTCCTTTCATTCTTCATATTGTAATTGTTGAAAAGCTTACTGCCAATTAATGAAAGTTTGATCGATTTCTCAATATATATATATATGTATATATATATATATATATATTAAACATCTTAATGGGATGAAATCTCTCACTTCATCCTCGATTTTTAGTTCATAGAGTAAATACTAAATTAAATACATCCTATTAAACATTTGTAACTAGAGTATCCAGATGTAGAAAGGCCTAGGGGGCCATCTGAGAGTTTGTTGGCCGAAAGGCAGCCCCAACCCAAGTTTAAGGCTCAAGCTCACTAAGCAGCATATGCACATAATACACTAAAACCATCCTCCTTGGATACTGTAACACCTTGGTCTTAACCAGGGTTAAGAAATTAGTAAGTTATGTCCTATGGTTAGTGAGGATTAAGTTTGAGTTAAGCAGATGGCTTCGCTACGCTTTTCCCCCTCGAGGGGATCCATAGTCCCTAGGAGATGCTTGCTTTGGTTGGATTTCCTAAGTGTTATGTTTCTGGTATTTTCTTATAGTGCTATGAGCTCGATCAAGGACAATCATATTACCCCGACAGAGTACTTTTCATAATCAACCAGTGGATAATCAGCATAGGAGCCAGGATTGTGGTTCGCGGATGCAACACTAATATTCTTTACATGACCACGGGAAATGGATCTGGAATAACTTTCAGGCCAATTTATAGCTGTGGATCACTCCGTGGAGTGGGGGGATAGATCTCAAAGTCCCAAGAACCCTAAGGATCGATCCAAGCTTTAAAAGGATCGATCCTTGTCAGACTTCATGCGATTTCTATGATTTTTAACGATGGTTTAAGTCTATATATACCCCCTTAACACAACCCTATACTCCATGTCGTTTTCCTAACCCTAATGGAGCGTTTTGAGAGTGAGAATCAGAGAAAATAACAATAAATGTGAAATATAATAGTTTCTGAAGGTTTTGTTGGGAGTTTCAAAGCTTCGCAATGTGAGGAGATTGTTTCTTATTCTTAATCGCTAGTCTTGTGTGATTCATTCCTCTAGGTCAGTGTGTGAGTGAGTGTTCTTGGTTCATATTGGTCATTGGAATATTGTATTAGAAATAATTTTACCGTTTCTTTTTTTAAACCATAGTTTTTGATGTGATAATGATTTTAATTAGTTTGTTGTGGGGTTTTGCTATTTTGGATTGATGAGATCATAATTGTTGTTGAGGTTTAATCATCGTTTGTGATTGATTAACGAGTTGTAGACTCCGTTGTATTTGAAACACAAAAGTTTATGTATTTGAGATACAAAGGTTGTGATTCAAAGTTTGAGGTCTTAAATAATGTCTAAGATGATCCATGTAAATTTTTAGAACCTTTTTAAGAGCCTTCTTGGGGTTATGATAGGTTTCTTTGGGGTTCATGGGTGTTTGGGATGTGCTGGGCTCGATCTCAGTCTTACAAGATTGATTCTACCTTAGCACAAGATTGATCACCCCAACCAAGATCGATCCTAGCCCTGCCAAGATTGATCTTGCTATGTTCAAGCACCATGTTTTGTTGGTTTTTGAGTTTTACGGTTGGTTTTTTGTACAATAAAACCTTATAACATTATGGTTTTTTACATAAATATTGTTGAACAATTTGATGTGGGCAAGGGCGGAGCTAGCATTTGCAACTTGGTTTGGGGGAGGGGGGCAAATTGAAGAAAAAAATAATTTGGGGGTTAAAATTAAAAAAATAGAAAAAATTAGGGGTAATTTTTTTTTTAGACATTTTTGGGAAAGCTTTGGGGCTTGGGGGCTAAATTAAATAAACAATTTTTTTTTTTTGGGGGGGGGGGGAATAAAAAAAATTAGGGATAAATTTTAAATTTTTCTAGATTTTTTTATTTTTTTGGAAAGTCTTGGGGCTTGGGGGCCGGGTGGGGGCAAGCTCCTGAATGGCTCCACTCTTGGATGTGGGTTTTCACGATAATGCCTACAATCAAAATGAGTGAAACTCACATTGGTACTATTATCTTCTTTAATGGCATAATATTTTATATATGAAACATGCATGCTTTATACTTGCACGAAAACATTTTTATAACAATGTGAACTCAATTTGATACACATGAAATACTTGTAAAGGAATGAAACTTTGTATAAGTGTTTATCATTGCATGCATGTAAATGATAGAATAATTGTATCATATGACATGACTTTTAATCATGGGCTTACCATTATACGAGCGTGACCTTATAGTCCAGTTTTATCTTTATATTTTTGCCACTTGGATCCAATTGATCAGATAAGTGATCGGTGCAGCTATACACACATGGTGATCACGACGAAACAACATCACTAGTGATATGGGTCGCCCAGGGTTGGACTTGGTCGAACTACTAGTTAGTGGCTACTATTGTACTTCATTAAGGCACTGATATTGTACCAGAGGTCCAACGAGACGCGCAAGCCCTACTGTGAAGGAGTTAAAGGCATATATAAACCATACAGAGTTGAGCTATGATTTACATTTCTTATACCCAGAACTGTCTACATGATGAGGTACTTTATTCTTAATTATTTCTATCAAGTTTATGAGTTCAATGCATTGATAATTGTATTCCATGTGATATTTATTTGCTAAGTCATTGACTTACATTCGATATGTTTATACCTGCAAAACATTTTTTTTTTTTTTGTTTTATAGTCGATCATTTGTCAGATGAAGGAACCTCTATTGAGAAAAAGACAAGATCACACAGAGAAAGTCTTCCAGAGAGTTTTGCTTTGCCCGAGAGGGAGGCCCCCTCCCCTAATAGTGATTTTGTTCCTCCCTAGTGTTAACCAGTGAAGGTTAGTTTTCGTTCAGCCATTAGGGTTGTAGAGCTTTTGTTTCCCTGGTAGATTCGATGGTGGTTGATCTTCCCCTAACCCTTTGGGCTATGGTGGTTTGTGCCTTTTTTTTTTCTTCTTCTTTATTTTGGTTCACGCAGGGAGGCTCAACTCAAGAAGCCAGTTTGGGGGAGTGGCTAGCTTTTCGTGTCATTGTCGGAGTGCTTTGGCCGGTTTTTTAATTGTTTTTTCTTCAGATTTTTGAAGCCAGATCTACGCACGTCTGCCGACTTCTGCTAGACACGCACCACCCAGCCGCATTCCCCATCGTCGTCAGCACCCGTTGCTAGAAGTACATATCACATCGATTGTCGGAGCTTGGTGCGTGGTCTTCATACGCTCAAGAGCCTTTTGCTCTTTGGTGCGCGTGATGGCCACGCTCCGCCTTTTTTGGCTGTGCACCGTGGGGGATGGAGTCTATCGTGTCCGATCTACGGCGGGGTGCTACCAGTGACAGCGTGTGTCCTCCAGGCGTTGTCGTCTCTGGCGAATTCAGCCCTGCCTCCACTGCAGGCAGCTTGTTTTGGATGTTTTTCTGCTTTTTGTGTGTTATGTATTCCTCCTGTTTCTCCAATATAGTCTATCTATGTATTGCTCAAATTTTATTGGAATTTTTGTTGGCTTGATGCTAGATCGGCTCTCTTTTATTTTAGAGTGAGCGTAAATGTAAGAGAGACTCAAATGTAATTCTGGTAAGATTTGTTGTTTCTGCTTAGACAACTGTTTTTTAAGTTAGATCCTTGTGGCTTAGAGTATGGGGGGTTCTGTCCCTCTATTCTCAAATTGTAAGCCTTAGGGCTTTTTCAGTATTTATAATAGCACATGCTATTTGTTCAAAAAAGAAGAAGAAAAAGACGAGAGAACCTCTAAGGCCTCGTTTGGTTTGTGGAATAAACCATTTGAATGTAATGTTTATTCCTATGAAATAATCATTCATTTATTTGATAGGGGCCGATTCATTGGAATAGTTACTCTAATGGTAATAATTATTCCCTTACGAATATACTATAATATTTTCTAGAAAAAACCATCCATATTCCTCTAAAAAAACGAGAGAGATAGTTATTCCTAAAGGAATATACTATAATATTTTATAGGAAAAACCATCCATATTATTTTTGTATTTTTCTCTCAACTTTTTTTTTTTTTTTTTTCAAAACAAAATTTAGAAAAAACCAACGTGTGGTTGGCCGACCACCCCAATTGTGGTCGAAGAGCCACATATGGAGTCGGGCGTTCTGAGGGTGGTTGCACCACCTTCAAAACGCCTCATGGTGGACCCCTGATGGGCTTCAGGGGTGGCGATCGTAACCACCCTCGAAGTCCTCGGAGCCACCCCTAAGCATCGTTGAGGGTGGCCTGGTTGCTTCGGGGGTGGTCACACCACCCTTGACTTTATCTGTGGTTGGCTGACCACCCATTGGTTTGTCCTTATTATTAGTTTTTTTTTTTTTTTTTTTTTTTTTTTTTTTTTTTTAACTAAAAGAAATAATGTGTGGGTTTTTTTTAATAATTTTGATTCGATTTTCAATTAAAGTATATGTGTTGTCAACAAACTAAGGATTAGAAATAACTATTCCATTCCACTATCTTTAATTCCCAATAATAACTATTCCGTTTTCTAATAGAATACTCATTCTGCAAACTTAACGGGGTCGTAACATTTCTCTAATACTAAACCTACCAAGAGCATCCCATTATTTTGGAGCCCACTCGTTATATATTTTCTTTTTGTGACAATTTCACTTATAACCCACCATATTTCATCACTTTTGCAATTAAGTATTCAAACTTTAAACTGTCAATTTAGGGTATCTATATTTCAATTTCAATCATCTGTTAGAATTTTCAGTTAAATCCTATAAAAAATTCTCAAAAAAACTTGTGTTTTTTATGAAAAAAAAATTATAAATTTTTTTCAAAGATTAAGGCATGGGTATTTTGCAAATTCCGTTAAATTTTAACGAATACCTAAATTCTTGCACTTTTTTTTCCCCCTAAAAAAATAGGGGTATTTTGAAATTTTTGATAGGATTTAACAAAAAATTATAATCGATGGTTGAAATTCAAAAAAATTGAAAGATAGATACCATAAATTGATACTTTTAGAAGTTTGAGTACTTAATTGTAAAAGTGATAAAAGATTAAGGGTAAATGAAGTTTTTTTTTTAAAGGTTAGGTTGGTTGAAATTAACTATTTTTTTTTAATAATTTTTTTTGGTTTTTAAAATAAAAATATTAATAAACAATTTAAAATCAGAGTTAACAATTTTTTACATGACTTGTGAACTCAATATGAACCTAACAAAAAATTAGCGAGTTATAGTTAATGGGTCTACTCGTTCAATTAAACAAAAAATTGTCAGTCTTAAATGTCGCATATCAGGTTTGGATAGTATTGAAACATGAGTATTAATAAGACTATTTAGTCTTATACTCTCATATCAATATGATCCGAATACGAGAAACAAATATGAATTTTTACTCTTACCTCGGACACAATACATTCGTGAAAAAAAGAAAAAAAGGAAAAGAAAAAAACAACCCACCGTTTGATTTATTTTTCTCATCATCAAATTACCCGCTCCTTTTCGCCAAATCCGACGGTCTCAAGTGGCTGCAAGAGCTATCCACCTGGACCATCTGTAATCTCTCTACTACGGACCACATTACAAATAGCCTTCACTTGATGGACAGAGAAGGAGAGAGAGAGAGAGAAGAAATCGAAGAAGAGAGAAAATGCCGAAGTTCGATCCATGGTCCGTGTTCTTCAAGCGAGAGTGGAATCGGAACTGGCCGTTCCTGGTAGGGTTCGCCGTCACCGGGACCATCATCACCAAGATGTCTCTCGGCCTCACAGGTACGCTACCCTCCGATCTTCTCCAACTTTTGTTTTTCTCATTTGCTGTTCCAAAACCCTTAATTCCATTGATTTGTAATCACCGCAGAGGAAGATGCGAAGAACTCAGCCTTCGTTCAGAGGCACAAGAGGTAAATTCTCCGATCACCAAACCCTAGATTTCATCTATCCCCATCTTTATTTTGCTTCTGTACATGTTTTCTAGACGAGCTACGCAGAGCCTTAGAAACTGAAATGTATTATATTTGAAATCCAAGATTTGGATAAACATTTATTGAACTAGCTAAATTTATAAGGCTTATTAGTGGGTTTTAGCCTTGGATTAGATTCAACAACAATGATATATACGTGTATTTAATGTAGGCAAGGAATCTGGTTATGAAAAGATGTAGGATATGCAATTATCTAGAACTAAAAATAACTGCAGGAGAAATTTTGGTAAATGGTCACGTCTCTTTGTTAGAGGGAATAAGTAAGTGTTATATTTTATAGTAGGTGTATTGTTTTGGAAACAGTTACTGTGGTATGATTCTAGGCTAATGGTATTTTTGCGACATTCAAATTGGTAGAACAGGTTCATGTCTTTTATGAGTTTGATCGTCTGTTGTTTGTACCACTTCATTGGTGTGTATGTAGTTCTTGTATGAAGCACTGTTAATCTGCATATGGGTTGCTTGTTTTTTATAGTGTTTTGGTTCACTCGGAGGCATGGTTACATGACTAGCCAGCAGCCAGTTGCTTTGGGACTTCTCTGCTTTTATTACAACCATTTGATAGTCCTTCAACGCTTATTATTCTTTGATATAAAAGTGCTGCAATTGGCGGCTAAGCCTATATCTTTTAGCTATTTATATTTGTGCGTTGGTATGACTTTAGAACCTCAGATAGTTGAGGTGGTTCTTTAGCATCTGTTGTATGAAGTTTAGTGGCAGGTTCTTACTCTGTGGAATAATAGCTTATTAAGAGGTTCACAACCCATCATTGACATAGTCAAATGATGAAGGTTGACATGGTGTCCCATGAAAAGTGACTTCTAGATATGGATCTCATCTAAGCATTTTTGCTTCAGGAGGCTACTCTTTTGGATTTGTTTGCTTGTATCCAACTTTTTACCATAAGTTCATAATTGCCTGGTGTTATCCCTTTAGTGCCTGGCATGTAATTATTAAATTCCTTTTCTTCTTCTTTTTTTTTCATTGGTACATGGATATTGGATCCCGGCAGTTGAATATCTGTTTGTGGCTGCAACTGGAATGAAGTTGCAACATATTCTCTCTCTCTCTCTCTCTCTCTCTCTCTCAAACTACATGAAAACATACTATTCCTATGTGACACGTGGCAGTTGCTATAAAATATAACATATTGCATACTTTTAAGATGCCAACAAAGTAAGAAGATTTATAAGAATAAGTTTTGTGGTTGACACTGAGTTGGAGTTTGCAATGGTTGGAATACAATGGTGGTGTATTCTTTTGTTTCTCATGTATTTTTTGTAACGGAAAAAGCCCAAGAAGTTAGATACATATGTATGTCACTTAAAAGAGTAGTGTTGGAGCAAGTATGAAGTTAACAACTAATGATCTGATAGAGACACAAATGAATGGGCTTTCTACTTCTTCTTATTCTTTTTTCCCCTTTTTCTGTATGAGTGACAAATGAATGACTTTATGAACTTCAGTTATGGCTAAACATCTTAACACATTATTCTTTGATAAATTCTTTATTTGTTGACAAAGATTTTCATGCTCATTCTAGTTCCCCTTGGAAGACATTCTTTTTATTTTCATAATAACATCATTTATTAACCATGGGCACCAGACCACCAACTGGACCTCCTCTCTATGGAGTCTCCAAAAATTTCAATGCTCTCTCTCTCTCTCTCTAGAGAAATCCTAGCTTGGTCTGTTTCAATGATATAATACCACCCATGTTCATCTTTGGAGACTTCATCGGTTGCTATGGCAACAATGAGAGCTGTAGACCTCCTACCAAATTGAGTTTTTATAGGGCAAGGACACAACGTAGTGTATCCATTTCCATGTACTCATTTCATTTGTATTTTAGTTTGATAGATGTGGCCCAAATATATACAAAAGCACCGAAATAGGATTCATGTAGTTGACTTTAAGTGATTGAATTAAAACTGTTTGCCACGTATATTTAAGTTGTGAATCTTTTGATTGTGTATACTTTTGTTTTACTTGAAGTCCTTTTACCTTTATTTATTATAGTTTACTTTTTTTACTTTCTTTACCATAAAATCCTGGTCTCCTTAGTTCAATGGGTTGATCATGATATGAATTTCATATGACCATTTTTGTATTGAGCTAAACTTGAAAGTTAGAGATTGATATAATGGTGTATGATGAACTATCTACTTCAATCTACTTACCAAAAAAAAAAAAAAAAACTATGTACTTCAATCTGCAGCTATTGTGATGGTATTTATGAATTGCTTGTTTTCAATGGCATTTTTAGTGCCATGATTACTCCATTTTTGTCTGAGACAAGGAGCTCTGAGTAGTTCACTATTTTGCATGGTGTAAAGCTTGATTCAGGTAGCACGTGTAATTTGGGATCAATATGGGCTTGATCTATTACTATGTTGTATGTTATTTTTAACTTAAGTTCTATCATTAAGGTGATTTGATCTGGTTATAATGTTATATTGCTCAAATAGGATTAATATTTTATTGCATGTGAAAAAATTTTGTATGTTCAAACATAATGGCATCAGTAGGTAAATATTTCATGATTCCTATGGGGATTAACAATGTCTAAATTCTTCCTAAATTTTCTAGGTGACTTCTGAATGACATTGCAGCTGCTAGCAAGTTTGATCTTATTGCAAGAAGGGAGGTTTGCCTGCTTCTTTCTACATGTGGATTAAAATAACACATCAGAGATTTTCTGGATACTCTACTTTTATTTTTCCTATCAGCTGTTGTTTTGTCATGAATAATGTTGAGGACTTCTATTTGATTGGTCATGTAGCTTGTGCACTTGAGCTGATAATTGTTTAAATCAAAATGGAACTCAAAGAATTACTTCATATTTGTTTTATTGCGATAGCAATTTCATTTGAATTTCCTTGGCCTTTTGGCTTGGGTCAATTGCAGAATCTATTCTCAGTTGTTTCTTTGTGTTCTTTCTCTTTCTTTCTTTCTTTTTTTTTCTTCTTCTTCTTCTCTCTCTTTTTTTTTTCCTGGGCTATTCTCAGATTTTTTAATTTGGGAATATTTTGTGTCAATTTGTTCTTTTTACCGCAATTTCCCTGCTCTTTACATAGGGGCTGTAGATTTTGTGCTGATGGGATTCATGTCACTTTAACGATCACAAAGTTTGAATCCAAGAAGTGGTCTCCAACTTCTCTTCACACATGCTCTTCAAACCAAGCTTATGTCTCTTATCTTTCAGCTCACACTAGCAGCTTTGGTTATTCTGGCATGAGAATAGATGAACTTATAGTTTTCTAATTATTTTCTCACCAGAATAGTTGAAGTACGAAGTCTCTAAGAGCAAAAATGACAACTACGACTGGGTTTCGGCCCCTTTAACATTTTAAGTTGTCAGGTTGCAACTGTCTCGCAAATCTAATACTGGTATAGGACTGAACATCCATTGCTACGAGTTTCATGGTAATATATTTGATGGCACTGTAGAGCTCCATTGTTGGAACATCCAAGTGAAAATCATCCGGGGACAGCAAGGATTTTACAATTGCGAAGGGCAAAATTAGTGACGATTGTATGAAATTTGAGATTTTGGGGCCATCTCCGAAATAGGTAAATTTTGGGAGAGGTGAACTTTATACTTTTGTAGTAATATCAGTCTATCAGAGAACAACCAAAGTAACATTTAACTTATTCAAAACTACATGGTTTTCTTTTCTATAGACTATAGTACTGGGAGTTGGATGAGAAAAGGGAAGGAAATGTTGGATAAGAGTTCAAAGATCCCTCATTCCCTCTTTTAGATATTATTGGCATTAAGTACACAATTTTGGGTAGTTAGCACATAATCTAGTTGAATTTGGGTTTCCAATACTTCAAATACAAACACTCATCCCTTTCGGGTTTTAAAATTTAGATCAGAACCCATCTTTATTTACATTCAAGTTCAAATTTTATTTGGTTGCATTTAATAATATATTTAGAGTCGCGTTACTTAAATTTTTTAAATAATGTGACAATATATTCATCATATCACAATTGACAACATACACATTATTAATCAGGCAACCAAGCATAAGAAAAGTACAATAACTTTGAAGACCCGAATTATACAGCAAATATGCCTTTCTAATACATTGTAGCAGCAAAATTGGGGTGACAAGAATATTGACTCGACCAAAGAACAATCATTTCTGTGATCCATAAAAAAGGTGGCGATTGCGAAGTTTAAGGAGCTTCCGTAGTTTCTCAGCGTTGATAATTAACAAAAGGAGAAAAATAGGAAAAAAACAGAAAGCAAAAGACAACACTCGCCGGTCGCCACCACTTATTTTGTCTAAAAACACAAGGGGAAGTAGTACAAAACGCCCGACAGGAATATCATGGACGATGGTTGTATTCTGAAACACTCTCATGTCATGTTTGATGCAAAAGTTCAGCCCTGCAGCATATCATCTATATATATATTTCAGGCGGCAGATTCAGTTCTTTTTGGCCACTCCAAGCCTCTGCCGGAAATCCTCCTCCATGAGGGGGAGGCCATCCCTCAACTTGACTTTTGGCTCCCATCCCAGCAGTTCTGTAGCCTTTGTGATGTCAGGTTTCCTTTGTCGCGGATCGTCAGGAGTATTGTCCACCTTCTTTATCTCCACCTCAGGATTAATAAGCTGCAAAAGCACAGAGTCAGCATTAATCATCATTTTTCATAAAAATTACTTTCATTTGAAAAAAACAACTCCTTCCACAAAATCTCTCAATAAATGCATGATACTCAACAATACTTCAAAAATCACATATCAGGGTTGCATAGGGTTAAAAACAATGGCAAAGAGAAACTGACCTCCTTCACTGTCTCTGCAAGTTCAAGCATGGTAAATTCACCTGAAAAGTACAAGAACTACCTGGGTTAGTGAATACATATAACTAATTACAACATCTCTACATATGCAAATCATAATTTGTAAGATAACCTGGGTTTCCAATGTTGATCGGCCCAGTGTGCTCTCCTCCCATTAGACGAATGAGGCCATCAACCTAAAACATTTCAAACAATAATTATTGCCTGATAACCCAATGCACATTCATAAATAATGGCAGAGTACAAAGCAAATTATATAACTTGCATACCATGTCAGAAACATAACAGAAACTGCGAGTTTGGGTTCCGGGAAGTTGGACTGTCAAGGGTTCGTTACTGCAAAGTGCGAAACAGAGAGTAAATGTTTACAGCTCAACATCATTAGATGAGTGAAGAAAGAAATGTCTTAACTATTCCAGTAACTCACTAAGTCAAGGTATGATGAACCACTTTTTAGAATGCAATGTAACAGATAAAAAGCTTTTTGGAATTGGCATGTTTGTTGATATGAATGTACATCAAACACATTATTTTGGACTTTTATAAGGCCTCCATAAGAGAGATATGGATCAACGCCACGCCGTGCCACAACACAGCAATGTCACTATCATGGTAAGAAAAAAGTGATTAAATCAATGAAACAGCACAAGGACTTACCGAAGTGCTTGAGCTATGAAATTGCTGACCACACGCCCATCGTCAATATTCATGCGTGGCCCGTATGTGTTAAAGATTCTAGCAATGCGAATTTCTGTCGAAAAATATAATGGGAAATTAAATACATCAAACGAATTTGCAACTGGAAGACTTTCATCAACTTTACCAAGAAAATCAGGAAACAAAATTCTGAGGAAAGCTAGACATTTACCTATCCCATGCTGCCTATGATAATCAAACATCAAAGTCTCAGCTACACGCTTCCCCTCATCATAGCAGCTCCGAACTCCTATAATTCAAAAAATGTATTTTGTGGTGAGAGTATGTTCTTATTAAATTATTAGAGAAAAAAAGAAGAAGCATTCATTACTTGTGTACAGAAGAAAAGGAGTAACATATTTTGCCTTTTGATATATACGATAGAAGTACAAGTAATAAACCACGTTTGGCAAGTACATAGAGTGTTCGACATAGAGACCCCAAAATATAATAATAAGATCATTTATGAATGCGGACTCATTTAAAAGCATCCAATACCAGTATGATATGTTTGAGACAACAGAGAAAGGTTAAAAATAGAAACTTGTTACAAAGCTTATATATTATGTCTTTTCCACATTGAGGAACTAAAATATATTTGCCAAGTAAATAGTGATGGGGAGCCAGCAGTCCACTTTGTGCAGTGCACAAAAATGTGTGTTTCTTTTGTTTTTGTGCTGTTTTGCATGGTAAATCATGGCCTATAATAATAATAATCAAGAAAATAAGTCCATTGTGTCCACTACTACCCGATATAAGTACTCCAACAATGATTGCAATTTCTACATGTAAATCAAATGGCAAACATCAAACGTAAAAGTTATTCAATGAGAATTAAGACAATGACAGTCTTTCTACTTTCTTCAGTGAAGATATATCTCCACCGGATATAGAATATAATCAGATAAACAGTAATCATCTTAACAGATTAGGCAAATAATCACATGCTCAATTAAAGAGGAACACCTACCAATTGGGTTAACATTTCCCCAGTAGCTCTCTGGCTGTGGATGCACAAGAGGATCTCCATATACCTCTGAAGTTGATGTAAGCAAAATTCTGTTCAACAGAACTATGAGTATAGCTGTTGATTACACCAATCAAAGTAATAAACATAAATAAATATATCATCAAATCCCCAAACCTGGCTCCAACTCGCTTGGCAAGTCCCAGCATGTTGAGTGTGCCAATTACATTTGTCTTTATTGTCTGTTAAAGTATAAAAAATACTGGTTAGACAACATCCAAGGTTCTTTACAATTTTATTTTATTTTTGGTTAAAAAATCTCAAAAGAACAAATATGAAAAATCTAAGAAGATAATGCAATAAAGAAATGTTTAGCTCATGAAAAACTTAGGCTTCTTCGGACGCTGTTTGTATGTACTGAGGCTAAACAACATTCTCCTAGTTACAACAACGTGGCCAGAATAATTGTCATACAAAAAAAAGCCATCCAAAATTTTTTATTTCTCCAACAGCAACCAAACCAAATGAGATTCAGAGTAGACCTCACAACAGCAAATTTTGTCCTTCTGGAAAGGATTATGTGGTTAATGATAGTAAGCTTGACTGCCCATATGCCAATCTAAGGATTGTTGACAAAGGTTCAAGTTCCCCCACTTTCATTTGTGGTACTGTAATTACTAAATGGGGATTGGATGTAAACTTATTGTAATGAAGTTGATGTTGACAGACATCAGTGAAAAAATGGAAGAATTTTCAAAAGAAAAACGATAGGTTCAAAGAATAGGACATCAAGGGGAGATAAACATTCCAGCAAGTGATTGTGTTGAACACATCGATATCCATGGGAATGGATACTATTGGACTTCCTTGACTGTAGGGGCGGAACCAGGATTTCATTTTATTTTATTTTTTTGGGAGGGGAGCAAAGTAGTAAGCAAGCCCATTAACTTGGGTTCAGACCAAATATTCCCTTTCCCTGTGTACCCTATTGGCTCGTTACTTGGAACTTGAAA
The DNA here is from genome assembly GCA_028654335.1 of Alnus rubra. Classification (NCBI taxonomy): domain Eukaryota; kingdom Viridiplantae; phylum Streptophyta; class Magnoliopsida; order Fagales; family Betulaceae; genus Alnus; species Alnus rubra. The sequence goes on along the minus strand of JAJPGS010000870.1, from coordinate 1,945,898 downwards.
ACCATAAGTGAGAGTGGCCGTGACTGTCTAAAATGGTTGGACATCCAACCAAAAGATTCTGTCTTGTACGTATCTCTGGGCAGTTTCTATGTGCTATCAGGTGCCTAAAAATGGATGAAGTTGCTACAGCACTGCATGATAGAAGTGTTCGATTCTTGTGAGTGGCTCGTGGTGAGGCTTCTCAGTTGAAAGAGAGTTGTGGTGATATGGGGTTGGTCGTGCTTTGTTATGGAGGAGGTGAAAATGACTTTGGGGGGGGGGGGGGGCATGGCCCCCCAAGAGTAAACGTGGGTCTGCCCCTGCTTGACTGGAAGCCGAGAAGAAGCAAATACATGCTAAACCACTGATTACATAACATATTCATATATAAGAATTAAGCATATATAATACACACCTTGACGGGATTGTACTTGTAGAAAATTGGGGAAGCAGGGCATGCAAGATGGTAAATCTGATCGACCTCGACCAACAATGGCTCAGTAACATCTAATAAAAAAAGAGAAAAAACATCATATTTTATATTCATCCAAAATAACCCATGAATTTGTAAAAGAAATTACAGGGAAAACGAAAGTACTCCATTGTAAACTTAACAAGGCACATCATTTCAGGATGAAATACAATCATAATGGTAACGTGCATTCATTCTATTAATAAAATTTCATATTTCTCCATTAATCAACTAAATTCACATTAAAATACCTCTCTGTGATCGGAAATTACTGCATGGACTGTCAAAAGAAATCCTAAACATATTAGCCAACTGTTCATGGTATAGTGATGCCTGATTTCGGCATATCTTGAGTTACAAATACAAGCTCGATTTGAGAGCTCAAATGCTAATTACAACAGCAATTTGAAAGAATAAGCATATGCTGACAAGGTTGTATTTTGACAGTAACTGAGTCTAAAACCATTAAACAAACACAACTTAACATATATTGCTCCATTGGATCTAATTAGCAGGACAAGGGAATAATTTAGTATCACGGCAATTCCATCCAAAAACTTCGAATTGTGAACAACTGTTAAGTAACTAAATTTTAAGGAAGTACCGTGACGAATAAGCTCGAATCGCGGATGACCAATCCATTTTCTAAGATTGTCCTTTGATCCAGTGAAGTAGTTATCAGCAACAATCACCTGAGTAGAAAAGATATATGGAACATAGTCATCATAATTGTTTTATGCTATTCACATGAAGTCAGTAGCCATACTTCCTGTTGGCGTTGGTGTGTCAGCATATCTACATGCTAATTCCTAAGCACAACCACCCCTTTTACACCGAATATTTTTATCATGAATAAACACGAAAACTAGCCCAGATAACATAAGAAAAGATACTGACCTCATTTTTTTCATTTTCCATCAATTTATCGACCAAGTGAGAGCCGATGAATCCAGCTCCTCCAGTGACCAAAATCCTCATGTTTGACTGTAGTCAACAATGAAAGTAGTAATTGAAGAGCAGATCAATCGATTAAATGATTAGAATGAAAAAAATCAAGTACATGATGATGTTTGTCTACTAGCTGATTATATACAGTTATAAACATTCTTCTGCAACGTAGAGAAAGAAGAGAATTCCAAACCAAACAATATAATAAACACATCTCTAGTGCTGAAACCCAAAAAGACGAGCATATTACAATCCATCTCATACTTCAAAAGAGAGTTACAAGATAGACCCGATCTCTCGGTTTTAACAGATGTAAGGGCTGTATTTTAATCGAAATACAAGATCTTCCATCCTTGGAATCCTTTCTACAAGATTCATTACATATAACGATCAGGATGCTGGATTTGTTTCATTTTGCGGATTCAGGATGGGATAAAACATAGGCTCTATAAGACAGTAGGTATCAATACCTATCCTCCACAATCACCTACAATATACCTCCGCAACTCTCTGCAATATGTTGCGCCCTACAGAAAAAATATAAGTTTATGAAACTATATAACCTATGCCCTGCTCGATGCGAGTACTTTTACCCCCAAAACATAAATCAACCAAATAGTTACCGACCTATTATTCAGTAGATCCAGTCGCACAAAAAGATGGCAAAAGCAAAGTAACTTCTAAAACCCAATTAAACCAATATTTGATAGAGGAAATGCAGCATAGCATGCACAGTAGTTGAAAGGTGAGAAAAAAATGTATTTAACAACGAGTAAGTTGTGACTAAATGCTAATAAACGCCAACAAGAAAAGTCAACTACCCAGATGCAGAAATATCGACATAATAAAAGCAATCGCCATAAGGCATACCCTAATAATCAATAGCTGTAAACATCAAATTTACATAAACCCAAACAAAGAAAAATAAAAAAGATTAAATATTTTTACCTGAAAAAACTTGGAAAATCGCAATGGAGATGGCAATGGAGGCGGCTTAGATGTGGTTTGGTGCTCACCGTTCGAAGTGTTCTGGGCCATTTCTCTCAGATCTCCTCTAATACTCAATGCCTACCACAATTTCCCACTCAATCAAACTCTGTAATTATATATGTATTCAAATTTTAACAGAGTAAGGGACACAAAGAAAGGCTCAGATAAAAAGCTAATTTTTTGTTTCTACAAAATTAACATAGAATTTTCAATTCGGGTTCAGAGGAGAGAAAGATCTAGAGACGCTGACCTAATAGTCGTTCAGAGGAAGAGGACCACAAACCCTAATTTCCCTTCTGATCCACAAAAAGCTCAGCGATCAGAGACCCATATTTATAATACAAAACCAATCCAAAAACCGAAACTTTCTCCACCAAATTATAAATTAAAAAAAAAAAAAAAAAATCAATTCCGAAGCCTTCAAATTCACGGAAAGTTTTGTAGTCATTAATCATTATGATGGCTCCTCGATAACAATAACATAAACAGAAATCACACCAAACTACAAAAACAAAACAAAACAAAACGTGCCAAAAAATAAAATAAAATTTCTGTACTAAAATTTTAATCTTAACTATCAATTACCTAATTAGAGTAGAAATCAACGGATTTTAATGAGGTTTTGGGATTAGCAAATGAAGAGGGTTAGTGGGATTTTAGGGTGAAGTTTGTTTGAGTGGATTAGACAGCGGTAATTAAGGAATGTTAAGGATTAAAGCCAGCTTTAGACATATGCTTTGGTATCATTCAGGTAGTGGGAAGAACTAAGAAGGTTCCTTTCAACTTTGTTTGGCAAAAGACAGAATTCGATGCCCATGCATGAGTTGTCTTTATACGCTCTACGTATCTGGGGTTCTGTCACGTGTACTTACAATTGGTGCATGATCCTACCATTTGCTGATTATTATAGGTATAGCTAGCAGGAATGCAGGATATTCTTCTCTTCTTGAGTCCTTGACCATGCGTAGAGGATACTTCTATCATTGACAATTACGTTACATTATTGCTTTCCTAGTAAATAATAGGTAATAAGTTAAATTAAGTGGTTGAAACACTTAAATCTGAATCTGATAGAGAATATAGGGCAAATTGATATTATCTCTAGAAAGGTGGTTCTTTTAATTACTACAGAGTGTAACTGTACTTGGAAAAGTTTGGACGAGGAGGATTATTTTATGGTCGTTGGTCGGAGTAAGATTTTACAGATTTAATGGTATTTATGTTGTTACATGGTGAATAAGTTGCAAATGACTGAAAGTATAGTCCATATATAAAGGAATTCTAAAGTAAAATGAATGCAAGTGTTGATAAGGATTTATTCCCTTAAGGAGGGAAAAAAAATAGTTAGAGAAAAACTAAATTAAATTTTGTCCTTCAAGGCAAGAGGGAGTGACAGAACCACTACGAAAGCTTTGAGGGTGGTTTGACTTGTTAGAATATTTTATATTTTATATTATTATGTTTCCTTCTAGGATATATTTCCTATCGTATTTAATCAATGATTTCTTGTTCACCACTCATAGGTTTTCTATTTATAGAAACTATTGTAACCATATTATTATATATTGAATATACAAGATACAGCCTACACATCTCTCTCCACCTCCGCCTTTGCTCTCTCTCTCTCTCTCTCTCTCTCTCTCTCCTCTTTTCATATTATTGAACCCATCATATATATATAAATATATATATATATATATATTTTTTATATATATATATATATATTTCTACATGGCCACCCCCATTTGGAATGAGAGAATCGTTGCCTTGGAGGTGGTTCAACCAGCACCCCTAGTTTTGGCCAAAGAGGTAGCCGAACCATTCCAAGAAACTTGGAGGTGATTCAACCATTTCTTTATTATTATTGGTATTGACATGACACGTTAATGGATTTTGTCCAATTTGCTAACAAACGTTTTAAGAGCACTTGTAGTGAACTCCTCAAAATTTCAGCAAATTTTGACGAAAAATATCACTTTTGTTATTTTAGCTACTTAGTTTTCAAAAGCTCCAAATATCAAACTTTTCAAATATTCTCTACTTTAAAACAAATACTATTTTTTATTATCATTCAACCAACCAACAAAAGACCCAATCCAGACTTCCACCGGACCCAAACCCACTTCCACTGGACCCAACCTTCGACGACCGGTGGAGGCTCGACGGCAGGCTGTTTATCGCGAACTGGCTTCTTCGACAACCGGTGAAGGCTCAACCTTCTCTGCTTCGACGACCGGCTTCTTCGAAGACTGATGGAGGCTCGACTTCTCTGTTTCTAGATCCACCGGAACCGGCTTTCCATGACGACCAGCTTCTTCGACGGCCGGCATCTTCTGGATTGATTTTGCCCTAAATTGGTTTTGCCCTCGATCGATTTCCACCTTTGAGACCAACGACCTTCACCCGCGAAATTGAATAAAATATTGCAAAACAAGAAGAGACGATCGACTTTGCCCTCAGCAGACCAGACGAGCCATTTCAAGTCTCACCAAATTTATTGTAGCAGAGACGAGTTTGTTACAGACACAATTTTGATGAAACTCAGCTGATTTTGACGATTTCCTCACTTTGACGAGTTCATTACAAATGCTCTAAGAGAACCATTTGTATTTTTTTACTTATCTTAAAATTTTTTAGTAAAGAACTATTTGCAACTCCGTAAAATTTCAAGGATTCATGTTACATTTTCCCCCTTAAGCTATAACAACTAGTACTTATGATGGTTGTCTACTCACCAAAAAATGAATATTAGAACTAATCATCAGAATTATATTTCAATAACTATACCATTCAAAAACATAATTTAAAAAGATGTGATTCTCTGTAAGAGTAGTACAGCTATTCTTTTCTAAACTGTTGCAGGTTAATTTATTCAAAACAATTGCTATCGAATTGGTACACTGCTTATAATTTGTATAAAGCATGTATTTTAGATGAGATTTCGTTTAAGTCAATGTGGCTTGAAGGATTCTCCCACTGAACCAGTTCCTTGATTTCCTTTTCAATCTCACTGGTCTCTTTCACTAAACTACTCATGCAAAACCCCAAGGCTGTCAAACTTAGAACCCCCTGGCACTTGAGCTCGTTTTGATCATTTTGATCATGGATTTTGTCTAGAAGTTCTTCCGAATGTTGCAGATATGAATCTATTATCTCCTCCATCTCCTTCTCATGTAAACTGGAAACCATGACAATTTTTGGGTCTCGTGGTTTTCCAGACTCAAGATCATCACAAGAAACATTTTTCTTCTCGAGCTCCTTTTCAAGCAATGTGAGCGACTTTATGGAAGTGACTTGTTCAGAACACTTAATTGACGACCCGACCATTTCCTTGAAAAGTTTAAGGTCGTCGTTTAGCTTGTCGACAACCTCCTTCCAAGAACCCTCTTGTGATTCTTGCTGGAGAGATATATATTTCACCGTCTGAGCAATAAAATGCAAGAGATCAACCATTTTTGACAGCGACTGCAATAGCCTACCATAGCAAGCACTGTGAAAAGGAAAAAACCAGAAATTGGGTTCCACCTCAGCTTCCTCAATGACCTTTTCCATCTCACTTACTTGAATTTGCAGCCTCTTTTGGTTCTCTTCCAAATCGGATAATTTGCTGCTAATTCCAAGTCTTACTGAATCGACACACTCGTGCAATGTTCCAAGACTTTTAGAGAGTAGAATTTTTGATAGAGTTGAAGCTCTAGTGGGCTGAAAGATAAGTTCAACCATGATTGAACATGACAATCCAATGAAGGTTTCAGTAATTCTTGCTATAGCAAATTCACTTGGGGGACCAAAATTTTTCCTGCCAAGTATTGGTACTGCCCCAATGACTGCAGAAATTCCTCCGGCTTGGCCGTACATTCGGCTACGCCGGAGAAAACTGGTGAGAATGAACCAAGGGAGAAGAGATAAGAATCTTATTGGCAAGAACTTTTCAAAAAGAAAGCATCCCAATACTCCATACACTGTTCCTAAGAGAGTCCCCTGTGCTTTAACGTTGGCAGCTTTGAATGTTGGCTCCTTGGCTGATGCAAGACTGATTGCCACTGGGAGTCCTGACCAATATCCATTTTCCTTGCTATATAGCAACCCAAATAGTACTGCAAGGCCTAAGGAAAGTGAGCATTTGAATGCTGGCATTAGCCTGTTGCTATTCCAAATCCCTTTGAAGCAGAACAAATTTATTTTACATGGATGATTATCAGTAGAATTCTCATTCCATTTGTCTTGTTTGGGAACAGATGGTCTGGTCAATGATTTGTTATGGAGGAAATTCATGCAAAATAAGAAGAAAAAAGAGGGTAAATCTTGGTGGGTTATTGGAATGGTTTGAAGGGTTGGGAGGGACTTCATTATACCTTCTATTGCAGTGGACTCGGGAACAGTACTTACTGGATCACAAGGCAAAAAGCTCTCGGCTTGTTTTATGGATAGTCGAAGCAGATCATCTCTGAGCTCTTCATCCAGCATTTTGACTGGATATGAAGAGGTACTCGTTAAAGCCAATTCCATCCCTCTAAAGAGTATCTCTATGTCTTGCAGTCTAACTCCTGCGTTTTTGTGCCAGGGTTGGAAAATATTGACTGGAAATCTCTCCCACTGCATGCCTTCCTGTTACAAAGAAGATATACATGTAAACAAAAATTAGCCAATCTACATAGGTATCACGTGTTAAATCACTGCCTATCTTAAAATTTTAAGTTGATAGAGAGGAATGGTTGAATCATTTAATTTATATTCTAATATTTTCCCTCACGTGTAGATTCGAACTCGATATCACCGCTTTTTCTAAAAACTCAAACCGAAAAGAATAAATGAATTTAATCATTTAATTTATATTTTAACATCATGATGCATAAACATTAGGATAAGTAACGCTTCAAAAGTTGCTTACTTGGTTCCTTTTGATACTTTGAAGAAATTTGGTTCCTGTTCCACATGACTTAGCTTGAGAGATTAATGCAAGTGAGGATGTGCCATCCTCGGCACAAAATGCTTGCACAAACAGCTTTAGCCTCTCTGATGCATTCTCAGCCAGTAGCTTGCCCTTCTGTTTCACCTGTGCACCATAAGAAAATATATCGATCCGCTCTAAATATATTGCCAATTGTATGTTCTGTTAAATCACTACTTGTCCAAAAAACTTAAGTCGATTAGAAGAGATGAATTTAATCATTTAATTTATATTCTAACAAAAAAAATGCCAACATCTAATGTTTGTTTCCCACACCGCTACTCTCTCAAGCCTACCATGATCCTGGTTTGCCAATATGATTAAGTAGGCGATCACCTCACTCACATTGATCATGCTAGAGTGCTCAATATATACTCTATCACATATATAACACTGCCTACAACCATACTATTTTCACCATTTTTCACCATTTTTTTCTTGGCTTCTTGTTTAACTGATCATGCACCCATCCTTAATTTTCGGGGAAAAAAATGTAAAAGTAGTCATTGTAATTTACTTGATTTACAATTAACTTCCTATGGTATCAAAATAAACTCAGAGGTTCTTGAGGTATGCTAAAAAAATAATTTACAGATTATGTTAGTGTGACATTGACTTTAATAAGACACATGTTACACTAATGGAATTCGTTATGTCAGCAGATGAGATTTAATTGTATGGAGTAAATTGTTTTTTTTGGCATACCTCAAGGACATCTGAGTTTATTTTGATACCAGAGGGAGCTAATTGTAAAAATCAAATAAACTATATGGACTAATTTTGAAATTTTCCTTAATTTTCACCCATTTCTGATAATGAACTCTATGCATACTTTGTTAATGTATAATTCAGCATGATAAGGCTTGGTCATCGACTCATCAAACACATATATTGATATATTCCGTCGCAGTGGTAGTAAGAATTGATCGATGTGATATAAAATAGAAAGATTTTATATGGAAAAGTGAAATAAATTTGTACTGTAGTGAATTTTTTTATTTGAATAATAAAAAAAAAAATTGTTGATGTGATATAAAAAGTGAAAAAAAAGAAATAAAAGTTAGAATGTTTTGAAGTTGATGTTTTTTGGAAGAAGTGAAAATAAGAGAAGAGAATGGGAGAGGGGTTGTCAAACGGGGCCTTAACCGCTGACATTGTTAACTAATTAATATCACTTATGTACTGGCATGGAAGGCTTTCATATTTTCTTTTAAGTTAATTTCTTCATTAACTTAGACTTGTTAATGGTGCGTTTGAGATTGTGATTTCGTAGAGAAAAAGTGCGATTTTAAATCAAATCGCAGAAAATGAACCGTTTGAAAACCGCGTTTTTAAAAAAATTGCGACTTGAAAACGCAGAAAATTGCTTATTCAAATCGCAGGCAATGTGATGCTTTTTTAAAAACACAGTATTTTAAAAGGCTAACCTGCGATTTGAAAGATCAAACTGAGATTTTATCAAACGCTTAACTGCGTTTTTAAAAATTACTTTTTTCAAATCGCACATTTTAAAATCGCTATTTTGAAATCGCAAACCTAAACGAACCCTAAACCAGATAACTTTTTTGCTCTTTCAATTCGGTGCAGCTCATATAAACAAGCAAAAAACCATCGGGCCAATTAGATGTTTAATTTGCACCCACTTAGGCTGCATGTGTTCTCTTTTCTTAGTTTTTAAACTATATATATACACAGCCTGCTAAAATGGAAACTTTTCGACGTTAATTCTAAGATTTGGCTAGCAAGGATTAAAATTAGGTGCGAAAGAAAGACACGAAAAGACTGGTGGTGCCTAGGAGTATATATATATATATAGCAATTAGTTTTTACTATTGGATGTTATTAATGATTACAGGTTTTACTATAAATTTTTTTTTTTTAAAAAATAAATTGACGTAAAAGTTCATAAGGGGTGAAATGATTAAAAGTGTATAATTTACAAGTCGATTACTATAATTAATTAAAATATTGATAAATTAAATTATTTACTTAATTGTTGCACAAATTATGGACTGCAGCTAGCTTGTAAGAAAATTTGTAATAAAAGTTGCATGCAGTGCACCAAATATTTTTCTTTCAAAATTTGAGCTTTATTTAGCTCCAAAATTACTTTTTTTTTTTTGGTAAGAAAAATATATTTGATAACACTTTTTTTTTTTCCTCCCTTTTGTTTTATCTCTTCAAAACAAAAACAAAAACATTATCAAACATCCTAAAACTACTTTATCTTTATGTGATATTAGAACTTACTTTTTTTTTTTCTCTCTCAAAAAAAAAAAAAACACCCTCTAAAAATCATTACCAAACGAAGCCCATACTTCCTTTTTCAAATGAAGTTATTAATTTGCACAAAAATAGGTAGAACATCAATTTGTTTGCATCATTATTCTTATACAAAATGAAAGATTGTGATATAGAGTTATACATACAAATTAACCAATGCCCAAATAAGATTAATTATCAGTTTTTCCCCTTAATTACCTCGCAATAGGCTAGCCGTGGGTAAGGAAGCAACAAGGCGAGAACACAAGCCAAGGCTCCAACCGCAGTACTTGCTGCCACGTGAACTGGGTGCATGACAGCTTCAGTGTGCGCGCCATCGACAAAAGCGATTACGTACAAAATCACAGTCTGGCCCAACGCTATGCGCTTAGCTACCAAGTGGGTGGACTCAGCTGGCAGGGCCACCACAAATGCGCCAAGCGCCACCGCCAGAGCAGTGGTCACGGTAGAGAACCGGGCCGGTCCAACCAGCCACAGGCACAAAATAGCTGGACCGACGATCTGGACCGTGGCGTAGAGAGCGAGCCAGCAGCCACGTAGTGTGTCGCCTAATGTTGCGTCGGTGACAATGAGGATTGCTGTCACATAGGAAAATGCCGGGAAGGGTATTTGGCGTTGGAGGGTGGCGGGGCCGTACAGGGTGGTGCAGCCGACAATGGTGCAGGCCAACGCGGTTCGGAACGCGGAGGCGAGGCACCCGCGCCAGCGCCACCCTGCTTGAGCTTGGTTGGAATGGTTGGGAATGGTTAGCATTGCAAAAATTAAGGATTAATGGTTTAGTATGTTGATGAGCATGCAAGAAGGTGAGAGCCAGGAGTGGGGTTTTTGTAGGGGAGGCCACGGGGGATTCTATACATGGAATTTGGATCCACGTGGAAGACTCTATAATGTGTACGTTTGTTTTTAGTTCTCAAGTAGTAATGATGATGCTCAGTGAGCAGTGGCTGATCAGCTTGGTAGCCATGGATCCGGCTTATGTGCTGTAGTGGAAACTACATGCCGTAAAAATATTGGAAAGCTCCGATTTAATCACATTTCTTTTAAGCCACACGTCGTCGTTTTTTATCCGAAGTCGGCTTCTTTTGTTTTTTACCCAGAGTCTTCTTCTTCCTTTAGGGACGCCCTTACAGAGAAGACATTGACACATTCTCCTTCTCTCTTTCACATGTCTTTTTCTCCGACTCTTCCCCTCTCAAATGTCCTTCCCTCCTCAAACAAGAAGCCACTTACCCTTCCTTCTCCAGCAAAAAAATTATACTTCTATGAAATTTCAAGAGGAAACTTTAGAGTAAGAAATCAGTAAGAGACTTTATGGATTTGAGGTAGTTTTCTCTCTCTGAAATTCCCTCACCTGAGCACTCTTTGAGGAAAGATTTGCTGTAAAAATAAAAACGGTCCAGATTTAAATCCAATATCCTTAACCCATACGAAGTCGTGGTGCCCAACAAAATGTGGGTAAAAAGTTGAGGCAATTGACGCCATCTGTTTTCAAGGCAAACTATGACACAAGAAGTTCTTTCAATTTGTTCACAATTTTGAGTTTCATCGGAACAAAATCAAGCTTGTAACTTGTTAAAGAAGCCGCGAAGTTGAAGATTTCAGTGAAAAACATAGAGAAGTATAGAGAGGGTGTGAGGACAGAGAAATAGATCGAGGTGAAGCCGTGAGAGAGAGAGAGGGAAGGGGGACTGAAGCTGCAACAGAAGGTATAAAAATGCCTCATCTCACTCTCTCTTGATTTTCATGGGCGACAGTATAACTGTATGTGTGAAATTGTGCAACGGAGAATTGAACAAAACCAGTCTTCTCTGTAAGGGTCCTAAGGGAAGAAGAAGATCGACTTTGGATAAAAAACGACAACGTGTAGCTTAAAAGAAATGTGAATAAATCGGAGCCTTCTAATATTTTTACAGCATATGTGCTGAAGCAGAAGCCGGATCCGATAGGCATATATCCCCACTAACTTTATCTCATGAATTGTAGTTACTAGTTAGCCTGCTAGGCAATCAGCTAGGTATGCATGTATACAATTCGAGCTTGTGATGAGTATTTAATATTGAGCTCGGCTTAGCTTGTCAAGAATAAATTCTTGTCCAAGCTCGAGCTCGGTTTTTTGACGAGTCGAGTGCCTGATTGGTTGCCCAAGCTCACTTGTTCAGAATTTTCACGAATTCGAGCTTGTGATGAGTATTTAATATTGAGCTCGGCTCAGCTTGTCAAGAATAAATTCTTGTCCAAGCTCGAGCTCGGTTTTTTGACGAGCCAAGTGCCTTATCAGGCACTCGGCTCGGAAGGAGAAATTTCAGTGTTCAACACCCGCGAGAACAAAAGCCTCAAAATCTTAACATATATAAATCAAGGCTATCCGATGATATATTGAAAGGCTAGCCGTTGGATCATACACTTCTCTTTCTGTGACGCTTCAGCTGGGAGCGTATGACCCTCGAGATATCTCTTGATGTCATAGAACCAAGGTTTACCTCTGGCGCTTGGGCTTCAATCTCGATGTTGTGGCAGTAGGCAAGTTCACTCCTCTGTCCAACCTCTATAGGTCTAGGGGTCGAGCCTTCAGGTATTTCGATGGGTGAAATTGTTGCGATTGCGAAACAAGTGAGTAAACAATAAACATTCAAATGTGGAGATAGGAAGAAGACGAGATGAAGAGTCGAGAAATAGCTCATAAAAATATAAAATAAACAAAGAAGCTCATAAAACAAAGAAGAGTTCAACAGCTGATTTTAGGAAAAGTAGAAGAAGGCTCAAGGTGTGGGATTAATGAGAAGCGTGTATCTCGAGGCGACATGTCAAAGCGAGATGAGTTCATATTAAATGGTGGAATGCAGCTGGCGACCATTAAGATAAGCATGTGTTTTATGTGTTAATTTGAATTTGAAATAAAGAGGAAAGGTATCATTAGCCTTTTTTTTTTTTTTTTTTTTTTTTTTTTAATGTTCGTGGGCCTTCTTTGTTCTTTCTTTGCAATCCTCTTTTAATAAAAACAAAAAACAAAAAAGTGCAATCTTCTCTCATTTATAAGATATGTTATATTTTTACAAAAGTGCAATCTTCTCTAATTTGAATTTTAAAAAACAAAATAGTTTCGATAAACTATTTTTACAACTAAAATATGTTATATTTTTAATAGATTAAAAATTACATGAAATTTATACCTAAGCTATAATAATAATAATAATAATACTTAAGCTCTAAATTATGTGAATTCGTACTTATAATAATGTGTTATGTGAACTCAAACTTATAGCTTATTATATATTTATAAATTATGATACAACAATTCATAATTTAGATACCTAATCATAATTTAGATACGCGGATACTTATTCTATATACTTAATACATATCTAATGATTGTATTATATAATCTCAAACCAAAAAGTATTATGATATTATCATTTGATCTTTGAACAAAAAAGTATATATCATGATGGCCACTAAAAACATAAATTATTAATCATAATTTATACATAATTTACATGATTAGATCATACGTAGTCACTAGTCATACAAAATAAGTGTTGTTGTCTTGTTGATATGAATGATGAATCATATGTTTATTACATAATTTACATTATATAATAAAGATACACTCTGTCATATCAATATATTACTTAACTTTTAAAATTTAGTATCATATAAATTGTTATATTAGTTATAACATAATCTTTATAGTTTATATTACTATGAATTATATACTTATGAGTTAGGATTTATGAATTATCTAACATTATGTGACTATAATTTATAGATATAGCCATGTAGGCTTATACATATATATGAATTGTTATATACTTACTTATATATATCCATATGAAATGTTAAATCATACTTAGTCAATAGTCATACAAAATAAGTGTTGTTGATATGAATCACATGATTATTACATAATTTACATTATATAATGAAGATACATTGTGCCATATAAATATATCACCCAACTTTTAAGATTTAAAATCATATAAATTGTTATTTCATATGCTGATTCAACTACCATTAGATACTAAATGGTTATATCATTTAAGATATGACCATATAATTAAATTTTATCTTTAAATTATATATATTATATAGATACTTATAGATATAACTATTTAATTATAGTTTAAACTTTATAGATCATATAATTATATGTTGTATACCAATCAATTATTGTTACTTAATAATTAATATTCAATTTATACATATACATATATACTATATAAAATCACAATTACTATTGTTAAATTATTACTTAATAAGTAAAATAATACACTATATAAGTTATTTGTAATAATTAATATATACATATATTTATTAATTAATATGTATATATATAAATATATACGAGTCGGGCTGATAAGCGAGCCGAGCTCTTATACGAGTATGTTCTTGAACTTTAAATGAGCGAGCCGAGTTTCATACGAGTATGTATCATTTAATAATCGAGTATAGTTTCGTGTCCACGAATAGCTCATTTAATAACCGAGTTGCGCATAAGCTGAGTTTTATCGAGCTGAGCCCAACGAGTTCATGGGTAGCTTTGCTTCGTTTACATCCCTACAGGTAGGCCTTTTAGGATAAGAATCTCCGGCTCTTTTTTATTCAAATGCTTATTAATTTGAATAGTACATGTGAGAGCACCCATATGTAATGATGGAAGGAAAAGTCTTAGGCACATTTTCTTCTCAATATGAGATATGAGTTTTACAAACTCCCTCCTTAAACTCCTGGCGTCTTCGCCAGAGCCACTTCATGCAGCGTTCTAGTATTTGTAATGTCCAAGACATTTCGTAGTAATTAAAATAAGAAATTTGTGTAAATAATTAATTAAAGTTAATTTAGTGTCCTTAAAAATAAAAAGTAAGCCAAGAAATAATAGGTGAGTAAAAATAAGTAAGACTTAACTAAATAAATAATAAAAAATTAAATGATAATGACAAAAGAGAAATTAGATATAGTAAAAAGAAAATAAGATGAATTAAATTAATGAAAAGAAATGAAATAAAATAAAAGTGTATATATATATATATATATATGGAACATGGGCGCACGTCTGCGCCCAGCATTCAAAAATTGAAGGGCGTAGGCCCTTCACCCATGCAGCCATTTGCTAAAGCAATGGCCATCCTCTCCCCCTCCCCACAACCACCCCACAAGCCCACAACCCATACCCAAATAAGTTTGAGAGTTTTCTCTCAAACCCCCAAGCCGGCTTTGCCCCAGTTCCTCCCCCATAGAACCGGCCTTGCACCGGATTTATCTTTCCCTTTTCCAGCTTTCTTCTTGCTTTCCTCCAACCAGCAGGCTTGTACTCGCCTCTTCATCCACCATGTTTATGGGTTCTTAAGGTTTGGGGTTTGGAATCATTTTTTGGATTTTAGATCTACACACCTCCATCCTCTCTCTCAAGACATGCTCCTCAGCAATGGGTTCGCCGGAGTTCCTGGAGTCCGCCGGTGGTCTTCCCCTTCTCCTCCGTCGCTTGGAAGATGGCGCGTGCTCTCCAAGCGCTAGAAAGCTTATGGACTCAACCGGCGCGTGGAGCTTCTGAGAGCACCCTCCTCCACTTTCCGCACCAACCCCCGGTGGTTCAAGCTGATTCCGCCGCTTCCCATTGCTGAGAGGCCTTCCCTAGGCAGCGCGTGGTTCTCACGCCCCTCTTGGGATGGCTCCCACACAGCCAGCTCCTCCATCTTTGCTGCTGTTGTTTTTGTGTTTGTTTGTTTGTTTTTTTGGGCTTTTTTGTTGTACCCCTCTCCCCCTGTTTACCCCTATTTTGGTGTTTGGGTCCTTGTGACTCAATACACTTATGAAATCACCTTCAATGGTGACCCCAGCTTTGTGGCATCCGTGCCTCGAGCAAATGGGCCCGCATCTTAGGAAGCATTGCCCCGCGTACTTTCATTCATAGTTTATATTTTAGGTTGCCCAAGCCCTTCTGTACTTGTGTATTTTATTTTTTGTTGTAATTGTTTCTGATGTATCTATAAAAAAAAAAAAAGAAAAAAAAAAAGAAAAAAGAAAAAAGAAAAAAGAAAAAAGAAAAAAAGAAAAAAAAGAACAAGAACAAGGTCTGTCGGCCATTTAAAGAAAAAGAAAGAAAAGTCAAACAAAGAAATAATGAAATAAAGAATAAGAGACAAACAAATCTGATGGCAATTGAAAAATGGTCAATGGCCATTTAATGAGAAACGGCTGAATGGCCAGTAAAATGAGACAAAAAGAAGAAAGAGAAATGCTATAGACCCCGAAATATTTTCCAAACAAAACGGTCCAAACTGACATGGACAAGGACAAGGACGTGGCTGAGCAACGTTGGGTTTAAAAAAAAAAAGAAAAAAAAATAGAGGTGGAGTCTCCCTCTCTCTCTCTCGCCCTTAAGCAGATCGACCCTTTCTCTCTCCCCCCTCTCATCGGCCGGCCTGACCGGATCTTTAATCGGATCTGGCCGGAAACCCACGCTCGGCCACATTGGGTTTTATAAAAATAAAAAAACAAAAAAAAAACGCTGAGTCTCCCTCTCTCTCGCCCTTAAGCAGATCGACACTCTCTCCCCCCCCCCTCTCACCGGCTGGCCTGATCGGATCTGGCCGGAAACCCACGCTCGGCCGGATCTGATCTGAGATCTGCGAGGTCGTCGGGGTTGGCCGGATCTTTGTTTCCGGGCGGATATCTCTCGAGCTCCAGTTGCTGGCTGTCCATGGCCTTCGGGAATGGCGAGTGGGACAGCCGGTGGCTTGAACGACGAGTGGGATGGCTAGCGAGCGGGATGGGCGGCGAGCGAGAGAGAGGACGAAAATATTTGGGGGAGCGTTTTTTAATTTTTTTTTTGTAAACCCCCAATCTGGCTCAGCCACGTAACTGTCCATGTCAGTTTGGAACGTTTTGTTTGGAAAATATTCGGGGTCTATAGCATTTCTAAAAAAAAAAAGGGTCGAACGGCCATTTAGCAAAAGAAAATAAAAAAATAAAAGAAACCGGACAGCACAACATTTAAGGGCAGTGCGCCATTTCTTCTCTGCAGTCCGGAAATCCTCTACCTTTTCTTATTTGTCTCTCTTTCTCATGTAAATAAAAACCATGATCTATGGAGATTCAACCGTTCAAACTCAAATTCGATTTCGGAAACGTAATTTATGAAGCTCGCTCTACGTTTCTATCGATTGGTTTGAGGATTTGTTGTGTGGAGCTTGCTAAACACTCTCCAAGTGTTGGATTTACAATTAGTGGAATTTTTGGTGAGTTTCCTCAACCCTAACTTTTGAGTATTTAATTTTAATTGATTTTTTATGTGATTAACCCTTAGTAAAAGCTATTGGGTCAATAATATTGTGTTTGGAATAGTATTTTATAAATTATGATTTAAAGTTAGAAACCTTAATTTGATGGGTTAAATTAATTTGGAGGGTTTTAAGTGATTAAAATCTAGATCGTTAAATTATGCTAATAAATTAGTGATTGTTGTATAAAGATTAATGAACATAATTTTAAAGTTAATGATATTGAAAAAAAAATGTTAGTGAGAAATAATCTAGAGATTAGTGAATATAATCTTTGGTCTAATATTATTATAAGTATTAGTGAAAATAATTCATGGGTTAGTGAAATTAATTGTGGGTTAGTAATTAATTAAATAGTGATTTTAATATCTAACCCTTAATAAATATTTTAAGTTAGTATTGTTTGAGCTTTAGTTAGTGTACAGGATTTATGGGTTTTTCAACGGTTTAGCTTTGAGCAATTTAAGTACTAATTAGGGTGTTAATGGTTTAATGTACTAAATAGTGCAATGTGTTATTCCACAGTGATACATTGCAAGGTGATATCTAGGAGACCTAGTGCTTAATATCCGCGTAGCCGGGTGATATTTTACTTACTGAGAAACTGTTATTTTTATATATTATAGAATTACAAAATATATATGTTTTATAAATTTGAACTAACTGTATGTTGAATATATCTGTTTTGCTTGATTTGAGTACTTTAGAGTATGTTCAAATATATCAATGATAGTTTCAGAATATAGTACAGTGTGTTGCATGTTTTGGATGAAATATTAAAATGTTTAGAAAAGTATGATTTATCAGCATGATACAGTAAGACAATATTTACTAGTCAAGCAAAGAAAATAGAGCATGTAGCATAGAGCATATAGCATAGAGCATAAATCATGCAGTAACCCAGCAGTAACACAGTAGTAACCCAGCAGCAGCCCAGTAACAGCTCAGTTCAGCAGTTTAACAGCAGCACAGTAGCATGCATAGCATATATAGCATGATTTAAATTGTGTGATGTTTTCATGATATAAATTATTGTAGTTTTTATGCTAGACGTATTAGTATGCCTAAGAGTTTTAATGGCAAAAGAGTTTATGTATACTGCTATCGTCTGGTTGCATGATTTTAGAACATTGAGCTTGGAGGTACAAGGATATTGTCATTGTTCGATATGAGTAATACAGTGTCCTGGGAGTAGGTAGATGGATTGTCGTGGTAAATCAGTAAAAAATGCTTGAATATCAGAGTTTTACTCTAGTAACTGCATAGATAACTATGTGCCATAGACATGAAGTTGTAATGCCCTAGGATTCGGTGTTAACCATATTCGGGGAATGATAGAATGCTTGTAATGAAGAGCAAAATGGCATGTTTTAAGCTTGGTGTACTTGGATGTGATGCTATTGGTTGGGATATCAGTGTGACTTCGGAGTAGGTAGATGGATTGTCGTGGTACATCAGTAAGAAGTGCTTGGATATCAGAGTTTCACTCTCGTAACCGCATGGACAACTATGTACCATAGACATGAAGTTGTAATGCCCTGAGGCACGATGATATCACAGTTAATAACATTAGATCTTTGTGCATTTAAGCTACCAGCATAAAACTATTATTGTAGGTGGGTGTATTTGTAGTTGCTTGCAAGCCATTGGAACTCCTACGTATGAGTCCAACTACATAATATGTTTTAAATGTTTTATGATAGTCGGTGTTCGCTATATCGGCTATGGAGTTTTCAAACAAAAGTTTATAAATTGGTAGCTGTTATAGTGTGCGCAAGACTAAAAAGGAAAAGTTGGATCATTGCGAAAACTCAGTTAGTTTAATATCACTGAGGTCTCGATATGTTTTATACGAAGACGATGGGCTCATAATTCCACATGTGCGGATGCGGCAACCCCCGCAACCGTGCAGACATTGATGCTTTGGTTGCAGGTTTTGCGGATATAGATATTGACTCGTCCACTTAGCGTATGGGATGCTATGATTGGAGCACATCGCGACAGTCATAAGTCACGGACTCATGGGTAGTCCGCATTGTGGGTATTTACTTATGGCTCGTGTCCTACATGGCATATGTATTTGTTGAGCCTGTAATTTTAGTATGTAGTTAGTGTAATATGTTTTATAAGCTTTAATCAGTTAGACATGTAAATGACTCTTGTTGTTGATAACAATTATGTATTAGATGTATTTTCGCTTTTGATATGTGTTTCGCTACACATTGATATTTATATTCCGCTGTGTTAGATGTAACTCTGAATATCAAGTACATGTTATGGAACATGTACATTACGTTGGCTGAGCGACACGTAGTCGTGCCACTGTGAAGATCTGTTTGTATGATTTAAAAAAAAAAAAAAAAAAAAAATGGTCGTCACAGTATCACATGGTTTGACATTACTAGGTGGCTTTAATACTATTTGTAATGACCCAAGAAAAAACGCTAGTTCCATCTGCGCTATCTCTCTAAAAGGACTAGTCAATTTGAAGCTTTCTTAGAATCACTTATAAAACCCAGTTTCACCTACTAACTAGGTAATATGAGACTTAGTACATATGAGTATCTTTATAAACCACTCATTCTATGTGAGCTATTCATCTCTTTCTAATATGAGATTGGAGTGTTACACCATAACTCTACCACATCTGAATAATGAGACAATGTTATGGTGTATAACATTACTCTAAGCTTTAATAGGAGTGTACGTACATGCGGGTGCATATATAGTTATTTGTAATATTCGTAGCTGCGCTCATCCGCAAAATACATACATTACTTTTAGATACTCGCATACGTATCATATTTTTACTAATTGCATCTGCACAGCTATTGCGGTTATTAAATGCAATTATTATTCGCTATTCACACATATTAGGTATTGTGCATATTTTAGTCTTTTGTGCTTTCTTTAGGTTCCTATAAGAGCCTATTTTAAACGCTTGTGAAAATAATTTGGTTTGATTTTTAGTGTCTTGGGCTTGTTTAAAATTTTTTCTTTAAGCCATAATGTTTTGAAAATATGTTGATTTCACATTAATTTTACATTTTCGTTCAAGCATTACACGAAAAAATAACATAGCCAATCAAACCATCTACATCACCAGCTGCACAACAAGACCAACAACGAATACCTCAAAACATATATAGCTAGCTAGCTATCTAAAAGAGCATAATCAGAGATACACCAAAAGCTGGTAAATCTCTTATATATCGAACATGCCCATACACAATTACACATTTTGGTCATGTCTACACTTCACATTCCCAATGAAAAATTTCAAGTTTTTTTTTTTTGTTGAGAAAAGGCCATTAGGGAAAATTTTCCAAGTAAAAGATGGTGGCTTGGGCTCTGGCAGCGTCACGGTTAGGGGTGTTCAAACGGAGCGGTTATAACCGCCTTAAAACCGCTAACCGCTTATAACCGCCTATAACCGCTAACCGCTTTTAAAGGCGGTTATAAATAACCGCTAACCGCCTAGGCGGAGGCGGTTAGCGGTTATAGAGTTTTAAAAGCGGTTATAAATAACCGCTAACCGCTTTTATATATATATATATATATATATATATATATATTAATAAAATAATAATAATAAAAAAAACTGACATGAGCCTAGAGGGGCGTCGTTTTGGGCATTCAGCAATGCCCAAAACGACGCCGTTTTGATAATATATATATAAACCATCTCAAATCTTTTAGGTTTAGGTTTCCCAATTCCCATTTCATTTTTGTCGCCGCCCTCTCGTCTCTGCCCTCTCGTCTCTGCCCATCTCGTCTTGTCTCCTCTCTGCCCATCTCGTCTCCCCCGCCGCTCGTCTCCGCCTCCGGTCGTCTCCGCCGCCACTATACTGTAAGTTTCTCCACCGGTTCGTGTATATCTTATTCTTTCATATTTGAAGAGCAAGCTTGATTCTTCGCTTTTGTCTGTTATGCTTTATTCCCTTTTTTTGTGTGCATATTTGTGGATTGCCAATATTTTCTCTTTAGATCTGTTTTTCTCTCAGTTTTGATAAATAGTCCTTTTTCCTTTTGTAGTGAATATATTCGTAGATTTAATTTAATGATAAAAAAAACTGTATATAGATATATTAGAGGTGATTGTATTCTGTATTTGTATGCTCTACTTGTACAGTAATTAAATGCTAGTGAATCTCTTTGCTTGGATGATCAGATCTGTAAGATCTGAAGAGTTTTCTATCTATATTTCTCTGTTTGTATTAAGTTTCAGATTTCTTATGTTATGAAGGCACATATACAGAACTCACTTAGTCCTTACTTGTTTGATTTGTTATTTATTCTCTCCAAAGTTAAATTGAGAAGCTGGGAATCTTAGTTTCCTTTTCCTTGGTTGATTGGCAATTTTTTCTCTTCAGATTTGATCCTCATGTTATAGTAGATCTTGCAAAATTTAAAATATTCAGCGCTATCAAGCTTGATTTTGTTGCTTCTGTTGATCTTCGTTACACCCATCTATTTAAGAAGTTTTGTTTTCTCATATATCTCTTCGTCCTCAATGCAGCCCATTTCTATTCCGATGAGTGGTTCTTACCACAGATAGAAACATGGGCTGCTTAAGGAGCAGATCCACATCTAGCATACTGATACTTTCATTTTCATGGAATTTTCTCCAAATTGAACTTAGTGTCGTATAGTCGGTGAGAAGACGGAGGGAAGGGATACAATTGGACAATCCTGGAAAAAAAAAAAGTACAAAATCTTTGCGTTTTAATCTGAAAGTTTTCTTTCCACAGAAAAACTTTTTCCTTTTGACAGTTCGAACTCCTTGAATTAACCTGATTCTTGTATTCAATATCTAATGATTCCTCTATGGTGATCTTGTTTCAATTGATTGATAATAATATATGAGAGCACGGTCTCTTGTTCCAAACATACTCCATTGGTTAAAGCTTTTTGTTTTTTCAAAACAAAAATATTAACAAACATAAAACACTTATATGCTGCAAAATTTCATTGTCTCCACTTATCGTTGAGGCGTTGGTTTGCACACAAAATTGGATAAGGAATACTCCAATTGACATTCGGGAGTTGGAGGAATTTGTGGAAAGCTTTGATGAAGAAGGTAAATGTTTGTAAATTAGTTGTAACTTTTCATTTGTACAATTATTATTTTTGAAACTTACTTAGTTACTTTTCAATTAACTAAAGCTTCTTTTTTTGTAGATGGCGCTCAATCAAGGAACGAAGCATCCTTGGACTTGATCTAATATCTAGAAGGATGTTAGTATCAAATCAAAGAGTTATTGATTAATTTGATTGTAATGTTTTGGTTTTAGTTATTTGGAATTTTTTATGTCGGCTTGTATTGACCTCTAGAGCTATTTTTGTTTGTAACTTTGTATATCTTTGATTGCAGGGAGTTCACCCTATCTTTGGATTTGTTTGGTTTTAGAACTTAGAGTATGTGCCTATGTGGTTATTTGGACTTGTAATTTTTTGCTTTTGAATTTGGTTATTTTGGATTTGTAATGTCTTTGAGTATTTGATTATTTGGATTTGTTTGGTTTTGGAATTTGGAGTATGTGGATTTCTTTGGTTTTGGAATTTAGAATATGTTTGGATTAATAATTTTTTGGTTTTGAATTTGGTTATTTGGATTTGAAAAATTAGATTTGAATTTGGTTATGTTTGTGTTTTGGATTTGTATTTTTGTATTTAGATTTGTTAATTTTGTAACAAAGGATAAAAGGCCCAAAAAGTATTAAATTTTTTTCTTGAAAAAATTAAAATCTGTACAAAAAATGGCCCAAAACAGGTGTAAATCTGGTCCAAAACAGGTGTAAAAATAGCCAAAAATCGATTTTAACCCGGCCCAAAACCGGAATTCGAAAGCGGTTTCAAACCGCCGGTTATAACTGCTAACCAGCGGTTATAAAAATAACCGCCTCCGCCTAGGCGGTTAGCGGTTGCGGTTGGTAAAATAAAAATAACCGCTAGGCGGTTAGCGGTTTTAGCCAATAACCACCGGTTATAACCGCTTGTACACCCCTAGTCACGGTGAACTGGTGAAGTGAATGAGTGACTGTGAAGAAAAAAACTTAAAACAATGTAAACATATGTAACCTATACCTAATCCAAAAAGACGTTAGAACCACATTCACATACACTAATTAAAACCGTTATATATCTGTATCCATATTCGCGTGTACGGATAACGGATAGTTAAGAATAATAGATACGAGCGGTTAATATTCGCCCACATGTATACTCCTAAGTTTTAATAAAAGAGCATCTCCTTAGAGATGTCTTGATTCGGTCCATGTTAGAGTCCTTATATGAGTTCAAGCCGATTTTAGAATTTGTTTCGGAGTCCTCAAGCTATCAAGCTAAGGTGGTAAATATGTGGAATCCAGTTCATAAATAAAGTTTAACAGAGACGATTGTTTATACTCAAAAGGTCTAAGTTTCTTCTTAAAAATCTATCCAAATTATCCCACTAAATTATCCCGTTACGAGCTTGATTTTGTAAAAGGATCTATATCATCATTAACTCCAATTCTTGAGCAGTGAACGTTGATATATTGTTCCATCCATCCTTAGGAGTCAAGTTTCATTTCTAGGTATAACATCATTCTTGTGTCGTCACTGCATATAAATCTTAAGTAATATTCCTAAGCATTGGCAATTAAATCATCGATCATGTCAATTAATTTAACAGACTTAACACTCGAGCCGATCGAGCTGACAATTGAGCTGATAAGCGAAAATCTTAAACAATCAAGGCAATAATAGGAGCTGTTAAATCGCATGCAAATAAGTGGAGTGGGGTTTCTGTAGATTTCCACTCAACCAGTTTTGACTAGCTAATTCGTACGTGTTCCTTGAGGGGCTGAAAGGGCCAAATTAGTTAAAGGAAGAAGCATGCCATGCCATTTTATCGATGAGGAATGCTTGTTGTAATCAAATGTGCACAAAGCTCAAAGCTCATGCAGTGGAATTCCAAGTAAAGGTCACAAGCAACGACATGATCCATTTCTACGTGTCCCACGTTTGTCTCCACATTAGTATATGGTTGACCTAGTGCCCTAGCTAGTGCCTCGGTTACTTTTATCGATCTTTTCGGCAATTTTATTAGGGATAATTACACCGTTGGTCCCTGTGGTATACCATAATTATTTTTCACTCCCTATGGTTTAAAAAGTTCATGGGAGGTCCTCGTGATATGCAATAATTAAAAATCGATCCCTGGCGTCAAATTCTGTTAAAATTTTTAACAGATTCCGTCAAATGCCACGTCAGCGACATGTGTCGCCAATAATATGGCGACACGTGTCCACCATAATAAAAAAATAAAAATACTTATTTTAAAAAAAAAATTCAAAAAAAATAAAAAACAAAAAAAAAATGCCGAAGGGGCCGGCCACCCCCAGCCACTGGGGGTGGCCGCGCGCCACCCCCAAAGGGGTGGCCGGCCCCTTCAACATTTTTTTTTTGTTTTTTATTTTTTTTTGAATTTTTTTTTGAATTTTTTTTGAATAAATTTTTATTTTTTTATTACGATGGACACGTGTCGCCATCTTATTGGCGACACGTGTCGCTGACGTGGCATTTGACGGAATCTGTTAAAAATTTTAACAGAATTTGACGCCAGGGATCGATTTGTAATTATTGCATATCACGAGGACCTCCCATGAACTTTTTAAACCATAGGGAGTGAAAAATAATTATGGTATTCCACAGAGACCAACGGTGCAATTATCCCATTTTATTATTTGAATGGTTAAAAATTTATCATATATGAGAGAGTTTTTATAAGGTTCGTTGATCCGAGTAGGTTTCAAACAATTTATTTATCTGCTAGAACATATGGACTTCATAAGAAGTTTATCACTAACTATTCAAATAGCAAATGTTAGAAGATTCAAATCCTCTTTTTTGTACTCATATATGCTCTCTTGTACTGTTCATGATTGAACTACAAATGTTTCATCTCCTCAATTAAATACACATTTAAGGTAACTGTTTTGGGAAGGTATTTTTTGTTTTTAGTTTGAAAAAGTGTTTTCGATGTAATATAAGTTAATTTTTTTTTTTTGTTTAATTTTATTATTTTTAAATTAGAAGTCAATCTCTACACCTGCAAAAATTAAGCACACGTTTTGTCAAAATATGCTTACAAGAAGGTGTAAAAAGTTTTTAAGAAAGTGTTGTATGTTAAAATAAATTGTTTGTTAATAATTTTTTTTAAAAAAATGTTTGTGTAGAAAACCTAATATACTTTGTGAAGACATTACCAAATATAGCCTGTGTTTTCAATGATTAGCTACATTATTTATTACACAAGCACAAAAAGATAGCCAAAACGAGGGAGATACAACACTATTGTGTGAGGAAAAAGCTGAAAATGAATTGTATTTTTCACTAGTATCCAATACAATGACACTTCAAATGAAATAATTATAAGATAAAAATATAACTTTTAACATTATTTTTATTTCTTAGAGCACTAGCAACAGACACCGAACCATTTTCCCTAGTTTAGGAAAAATTTAGGGAACCAAACCACTTTTTGATTCCCTATAAAAAAACACTTCACAATAGATTTTCTTATCTTTCCCTATATCAATTAAATACTGTTTTTTATTCTTATTTTATTATTTTTTTCTTTTTCCTACTTTTATTTTTTTATTCATTTTTTTCTTCTCTCCTCTCTTGTTTTCTTCGTCCTCTCTCTCTCAAAACCCACCACCCAACTGCACCAGATCAGAGCCACCAATTGCCCCACGTGTCGTGCGCCAATCGTTAAAAGCACAGTCCAGTCGCCGTCGCCGAAGCCTAATGTCAATAATTCCGGTCAAGGCTAAGAAACCCAGGTGGGAAATTCACAGTGAAGTGGTGGATCTGGTTTCCACTGGTATACAAATTCCACGGTTTCCTCTTGAGGATTTATTTATCCTCCGCAAAAATAAATGCCCTGTTTCTCGTCACCCATTAATCCTGCCGGCGATGCTCTCAAGCCAATCTCATCGCTTTCAACCCTATGGACGAAGTCAATCCATCCATTCCCAAATCCATTCCTAAATCGCCGACAATTGTTCCCCACCCCAAACAAACAACAACGTTCCCAAATTTTTCGAAAGACCATACTTTTCCCGAGAAAATCAAAAAGAAAAAAAAAATCAAATAAGAAAGCCCAGATGAAAACGCAATTTCACGAAGGAGCAATAGATGACGAAGATGAGCTGCGAAGATCCGACGACCACGTCTCCACAACGATGAGCAATAGATGACGAAGGACCCGGCGATCCAGCTCTTTAACTTCGCCGAAGCGATAAGCATAAGCTAGCAATCCCCCGAGAAGCTGTTCAAGATCCTCGGCCTCTACGACGGGTTGATGGATTTGATTCCGAACATCGACGTGGGGAGGTGATTCTGGGGCTTGGGGCTTTGCCGGGGTTGAAGAAATTTCGGATTTTGATTGAGTTTGAGCTGTGGAGACGTGGTCGGAAAATGGGTTTGTGGGGATTGAGAAGGGGTGAGCCGGTGAGGAAGGTGGAAGGTGAAATTGAGGTGAAGACAATGGAGGACGGGGGAAGGAGGAAGGAGAGAGGAGTAGGAGAGAGATGATTTTTTTTGTTGGATTATAATATCTTGTTGGGAAGCTACAGTGCTACCCAATGTATTGGGTAGCACTGTAGCTTCCTAAGGGTGACTATCTAAAATAGGGTAACTGTTGTGGTATGGTTTTTGGTAACTTTTTTTTTTTTTTTTTTTTCACATTTTCCCTATTTTAAGGAAAAGAACTACTTGTAAGGCATCTGCTACTAATGCTCTTATAAATGTAGTAAGAGCACTAGTAGCAGATGCCCTATAAGTAGTTCTATTCCCTAAAATAGGAAAAATTTGAAAAAAGTTTCAAAAAAACAAGCCACAACAGTTGCCCTATTTTAGGGCTCCATGCTTGGGTAGCTACAGTGCTACCCAATACATTGGGTAGCACTGTAGCTTCCTAATCTAATATTAATAAATAAAAAACGTCTCTCTCTGATCTCTCTCTCCTTCACGCGTCATTCTCTTTCTTTTTCATTCTTCTTCCTTTCTCTGATTCTCTCTCTCACACAGATGAGAATTGTTGTGGGGCTAGAGGAACCCGACCACGCCGAAAATTCGTCCGATAATCACTAAAACTTGGAGACCCACCGACTATGAGAATACGCCCATGCCTCGTTGATAACAGAGGTGATGTGGGCATCTGCTGAAATTGCGACTATATATGAGAACACGCCCATACCCCGACTATGAGAACACACCTAGCTCATCGTCGTCATCTATTGCTCCTTCGTGAAATTGTGTTTTCATTTGGCAAACCTAGATGAAAACACACGTGAAGCTTGAGAAACGTTGTGGTGTTGATGACTATTCCATTGATAACAGAGGTGATGTGGATTCTTGGGTTCGTGATGCTGCTATGGATGGCTTGGAAATTAGACCCAAAAGAAACATTTCTTCCGAGTGATTTTCATTGAAAGGAAGGAAATTCTGGTGGTCAAAATTTAGGTGCGATGGAGAAGATGAGAGAGCATGAGAGAGAAGAAAATAAATGAATAAAAAAATAAAAGTAGGAAAGAGAAAAAAGAATAAAATAAGAATAAAAAATAATATTTAATTGATATAGGAAAAATTAAGGGAATCTATTGTGGGGTGTTTTTTTTTATAGGGAATCAAAAAGTGGTTTGGTTCCCTAAATTTTTCCTAAATTAGGGAAAATGGTTGGGTGTATGCTGCTAGTGCTCTAACATAAAATTTTAAGTTTTTTAATATATAATCAACTACTGGTAAGTCTTATTTGGCGTCCTTATCTTCGGCTAATATAGAAGTTCCTTAAAAAAATATAACTCAGAGTCGGTTTGAGATTGTGTTAAAAAATTTAAGAGTACTTTTAGTATCTAAAAAGTTATGTCAATAAAAAATAGGTCCAATTGGTAAAAAACTTAAAAAAAATTAAAAAAACATTTTTTTTTCTCTAAAAAAAAGCCTAAAACTGAGTTTTAGGAGAAGTTTAAAAATAAGACTTTTTCTATTGACAAAAATTCTATTTTTCAACGCAATTCTAAACATGATCACTTTGTCTGTTAAAGTTTTTTCATTTTTTTTTCTTTTACTTTTCAAAAATAAATAATTTTAAATATAGAACACTTTTAAAAATTATTTTTATTTTTATATCACATGAAAACACCAAATTCAACTCGACTCGATTACGGCCTGCTTGTGTATATTCTTCCAACTCTTACGAGGAGGCCATTAGGTTATACGGTTTTGTTATTTATCTAAGAATATTCAATGATCGGCCACTAGCTACTTTGTGCTTGAAATTGAGAATCACTTTTTCCTTACAATTAGGGTTTTGTTTTGTTTTTGTTTTTGTTTTTTTTTAATTATTTTTATTGAACTTTAATTTACTCTTTTATATGTTAAAACAAGTATTAGTGACCTTTCAGATTCTAAGGAGCTGGGGCAGTTTAGATCGTAAGATAAAGAGGGATTAATATTATATTCATTCAAAATATTTATATTTAAATATATATATATATATATTTAATTTGGTCACGTTTCGTCTTTGGACTTTATACCATCAACTTAATTATGATAATTATCGTGCATATGCATATTTATGAAGAATAGATTTATATATATATAGAGACGGGTAAAGGCATGGTAGACATTGTTCATGAGATTGAATATGTACATCTAATTTCAACTCTCGTTTAGAGTTCTTCATGCCAAATTGCACTAAAAAAGGAAAAAGAAAAAACAATTGCTTTATTAATGATCATTTGATTCAAAATATCTCCTTGCTCCCTTGATTGCTTGACCATGTTAAAAAATTCAAAGATTGGACCAAAACATATATATATATATATATATATATATATATCGCCAAATACAATAAATCCTCTTCTTTGGGTAAAATGGATGGATAACTTTAGCCTCTAATCTTTTGTTGCAGGTATGCAAGAATTATTTGGAGGGAATTTTTTTTGCCTTTAGATTCTTTGGCTTTTTTTTTTCTTTTTTCCTAGATAAATGGGGAAAGAGGTTACAAGGGAGGTTTTGGATTCTTTGGCTTGGTGGGATGAGTTTGTCCGATTGGTTTAAGTATATTATCAATCCTATCCATGTTCTTGGTATCCCTAAGAAGGATGTCCATCTTTTTCAAATCTTTACTTGTGTTATGGTAGCGCGCCAAGCGGCTACGTGGATTTTAAATTTATAAGTTTACCACTCGCAATAGTACGTATCGATTGTACTATAGTAAGGGTGATCGAACCACAGAGATTATTAGTTGTTTTGCGTAACGGGATACTAAAGAACGTATTTAACTTAACTTAAGAGTAAAAATAAAAGCAAAGGTTGTAGAATTGAAGCTACAACAATAAAAGTAAGAAAATAGCGGAAAATGAAAGCAAACTTAAAAGAAACTTAGGGTATTGATCTCATCTAATCCTCAACCAATGAAATGCTTAAAGTATAAATGGATTCTCCTAACATGTATGATATGAGCGCGTAATGGGCGTCAACCATTACGACGACCTCGACGTGAAAACACTTTCGTTAAGACGTAGTTATAAAGCACCTAGTTTTACATTAGTCTACTCTACGTAAAGATTAGTCTATAATTGAAAAACGTTTACGCTACGAAAGGTGTGGAGTGATTAATGCTCCCTAGCTTACTACTCTACAACACATCCTAATAAGTATACATAATACATGAAAACCCTAATTAGGCCACAATGATAAGGTATCTAGTTTCACACCAATCCATTTCACGTAAAAGTTACACTATAATTGAAAAACGGTTTAAACTACCAAATGTGTGAAATAACCGGTATTCCCTAGTATACCCTATAAGGTAACTCTAATAGGTAAACACATATCATGTCAAAAAGTACCATTGCAAAAGACATCATTCTCTTTCAAAAATGTTGATTTTACTCATGAATTCAAGAAAACTCATAGACAAGCATAACTCTTTTTCATGAATAATTAGATTGAAATATTGAAAACAAAACCTTTTAGCATGGGTTTTGCAATCCTCTAGCCTTACACAATCATCAAACATATTAAGAAAATCTCAAGAACATCAAGAACGCTTCATAGTTTTTGGAAAAGATTTTGATCAAACCCTAAGAACTAAATTAGCTAGACATAATTGAATCTAATCTATGCATGAAAATTAACCAAAAACAGTGAAGAAAACAAGATTTAAATAAACTAAGAACACTATATTAATCAAAGGGAATTCGGATTACAAAAGGAAATGAAAAGCATTAAAATTAATTAAGATACACCTGAGACAATCGAAGCTCCCAAAAGATGCATGCCTATTACTCTCACCCATGCCTCATATATATAGAGGAGGAGATTTACAAAATAAAATCTAAATAAGAGATAAGATAAGAGATAAGATAAGATAAGATAGGATAGGATATGATAGGATAGGATATGATAAGATAGGATAGGATAAGATAGGATAGGATAGGGTAGGATAGGATAAGGTAGGATAGGATAGGGTAGGATAGGATAAGGTAGGATAGGATAAGAGATATTTGGAAATATCTAAGATATTTTGGAAATATCTAAGATATTTTTGAAATATCTGAAAATATCTAAAAATATCTAAAAAAATATCTAAAAAATATCTAGGAAATATCTAGAAAATATCTAAGATATTTAAAATATCAAGGAAGACTGACATGTCAACATTGTTCCAGATTGTTCCGAAAATATCCAAATTTGATCGATCGATTATAAAGTCGATCGATCGCATTTCGCTCGATCGCATTCGTGGTTGCCCTGTCTCGATCGATCGCATCTCGCACGATCGATTTTTCTTCGACTGATGATTCGATCGATCGATTATAAAGTCGATCGATCTATTTGCCTTAGCCGATTCTTCACTTGGCATGAGCAACTTTGAACTCTGGAAATGACCAAATCACCCTTGATATATTTTCAGGTCTAATTCAAGTGTTTTGAACTAGATTTCAACTAAGACCTGAAAATAAGACAAAACACAAAACTACAACAAAACGTTATATTTACAACACAAACTAGGTATAACAAATGTAAATGAAGGGGTCTTGAATAGAATATTTCAAGACTTATCATGTTACATGTGATATTCTCTGGTTTCACAAGAACATGCAAGATCAGGGCAGAGCTACATGGTAGCTTGGAGGGTATGGCCTCCTAAGTCACCATGTTTTTTCTTGAAAATTAAAATTTTATCCCCCAATTTTTTTTATTTTTCAGTTTCACCCTCTCAAATTTCAAATGCTACCTCCAACCTTGCTGCATGATGGTATCTCCTCAGATGTCTTGGTTATCACCAGTTCTATTAAAAAAGTTTCTTTGGAGCATTATTCAGCACGGAAAGGCCTCCACCCTTTTGGAATCATGGATCCTGCCGGTGGCCGACTCCTTTAAGGCTAATTTTGATATTGCAATTAGAGATTCTTTCAATGCTTAAGCTGCTGTTTGTGAAGCCTTCTTATGGGGAGGCCCTGGCCGCCTCTCTAGCTATATATCTCTTTGGCTAACTCTTTGAAGCTCTTGAATTTCACATTAATTGGAAGGTGACTCCCAAGTTTTTGTTATGGCTCTGCAACACCCCGGCCACCATAGTCCAGGGACCATAACTAGACTTTTGTTGATGTCATCTTAGATTTTATTGCTACCATTGTAACGACTCAGGAAAAAGTACTAGTCAGATCTGCACTATCACTTTAAAAGGACTAGTTGATTTGAAGCTTTTCCTAGAATCACTTATAAAGCCCAGTTTCACCTAATAACTACGCAATGTGGGACTTAGCACTTATTTATCTCTTATAAATCACTCACTCTATCTGAGTTATTTATCTTTTCTCAATATGGAATCGGGGTGTTACAAACTCCTCCCCTTAAACTCCTGACGTCCCCGTCAGGGCCACGTCATGCAGTGCTCCAATACCATTTGTAACGACTCAAGAAAAAGTGCTAGCCAAATCTGCGTTATCACCCTAAAAGAACTAGTAGATTTGAAACTTTCTCTATAATCACTTATAAAGCCCAATTTTACCTAGTAACTAGGCAATGTAGGACTTAGCATTCACTTATCTCTTATAAATCACTCACTCTATATGAGTTATTTATCTCTTCCCAATATGGGACCAGGGTGTTACAACCATCCCCCCTTCCACTTCTTGGAAGACAATGAAAGTTTATAGAAGTGCAAGCTTCTGCGTCTGTTATGTGGCTTATTGGGCCGCGGTTAAAGTTCACTCTAGCTGCATTCCCACTCATTTTTCTCATTCTCCCTCTTTTCTCATTTGTAGTGGGAAAAGATCCCCTTTGTTTTTATGTTTCCTTTTTTTGCTTTCCAGAAAGTAGTTATAAAAATTATAATAATAATAGCCTCTGAAGGTAGCAATGAATGTGAAGTTTTCAGTGTATTTTTTTAAAAAAAATTATGAGGGTTAAATACGTTTGACCCCATGTGGTTTAAAGATTTTATTTTTTACCCCATGTGGTTCATTTTGTATCGTAGATGGTACTTCGTTTATGGCTAAAGATAGAGATGGTACATTCGTCCAACTTTCGTCCAAAAATTGATGGAAGTTTACGCCAACACCTCTAAGAATTTACGGAATGTGATCATAGTTTAAAAGTGCTGATTTTCTATATTAAAATAAGTATTATCATATTTTATTATAATTTAATTCTTGCATTTTATATTTAATTGTAGAATATTGTTTAAATATTAATATTAAGATTAAATGATATATTAATGCAAGAAATTGTGTTATGTAGGAATTACAAAAGAAATCAAAGAGTAAAAGCCAAGAGTTGGGTCAAAAGAAGAAGTCTATCCTATGCCCGGCCAAGATAGAGTCCAACGTGTAATACAAGAAGAGGTAAAACCAAACTGCTGGACCCACGAATTGGAGAAACATTCTAATACTACTACATGACAAAACCAATAAGAAATATGTGTCTTTGGCCCTTATAAAAAGAAGAAGCAGTGTTTTGTTTCAGGTGTAAAAGAGAGACGTGGAATAAATAGAAGACTGAAATTCTTATAGTTGTATGAACCCCAAAAGAAGAATGACTCTTATCTCTATAAGAGAAGCAATACAACAACAAACAAGGGATTTGAAAATTGCAGAAAAAGAGAAGAAGACGTTCAGCTCCAGATCGAAGAAGACAGCGGCGACGGTTCAAGATTTGTTTTTATTTTCTTCTTAGTTATTTTATTTTGCTAGCATAATGTTTAGGATTTTAACGATGAAATTTATTTACGTAATCACGTTTAGCTAAATCTCTAACTAAGGCTAGGGGTGAAACTTTTAATAAGATTGTAATATTTATTTTCCAACTCTTTTATGGTTTTTAATGTATGATCTTTTTAATTGATTGCATGATTTATTCTTAGAAAAATGTTTTTTGTTCTGTAAAATTCTTTGATTCACTGTTAACTACGGGTACAGTGAATGCTTTGAATTTCCTATTATTATTTATATATGTTTTTCACTTCTGTGCGCAATGCATCAGGATCCTTTCCAATTGATGTTCATCTTGAGAGGAGCCGATCCTTTATACACATGGGCATTTCTATAATTTCACACCAATTTCTCTCCAATTCCTCTCAACTGGAGAGGATCCTGGTCTGTGCGCAATGCCTTTTGTCATTTAAAGTTGTTCGGAAACTATGCATTAAAAGATGGGAGAAGGATAAATGAAATTGAGAGGATCCATTTCCATATGAAATTATAAAAATATTTCTGTATATAAAGGATCAATTCCTTTCAAGTTCCTCTTGATAAAGGATCCCAATGGATGCGTGACGCCTTTTGTCATTTAAAGTTGTTCGGAAACTATGCATTAAAAGACTGGAGAAGGATCCTCTCCAGAGGGAATTTGTTTATGAGGTCATGTAATAATGGCAATAGAGACTTAATACACAAGGGACAAGAAATCGTCTCTAGCAATCTTTTTTAATAAAAAAAAATTGATTTTAATTAAAAAATTATTTCTAATGTGACATCAAAGACATCACATTAGAAACAATTTTTTAATTAGAATTATTTTTTTAATACAAAGAGTGTGTTGGGGACGGTTTCCCGTCCCCTCAAATCATTTCCCACGGCAATAAGGCCACTTTCTATCACTTTTGCGGAGGAAACGAGGAGCTGGTCCTTTATTTTTTATGGGCTAAAATTAATGAGAAATGATCCCTACACTCATTTCTCACAACAACCCCACAACAAGCTGACGTGACTGGTAATATTTTATTACTTTTTTACAAAAAGAAAAGAAAAGAAAACAAAAAAATAATAAAATATTACCAGCCACGTCAACTTGTTGTGGGGCTGTTGTGAGAAATGAGTGTAGGGATCATTTCTCAAAATTAATTGTCTTTCACTTTTTTTTAGATCGTGGAAAAATATATGTCAATTGGATTTGGCTTTAGCTGCAGTAAAAAAATTATTGCATGTGTTGTAATTTCATTTAATTGTTTAGATTTAATTTATTTTTCTTTTTCATAAAATTTTGAAATTAAATTTAAATTACTAATAAAATTACAACATACATACAGTAGTTTTTTACCACATTTAAACCAAATCCATGTCAATTACAAATTTACAAGGGTTTTTTTTTTTTAATTTTTTTTTTTATTATTATTATAACTTCACAAAAATGTATTGAATTATATGTCGTTTTGAGATAAAAGTACTGAATTAGCAAACGTTTCAAACTAGGATATCCACATTTTCAAACGTCTGTTTTAGTTTTCCTGTTGTATTTGTGTTTTATATTTCTTGTATTTCTTGTTTTGTCAAAGTCTATCTATGAATTTTACAGATATTATGGCTCTATTTTTAGGGCTTGATTGCTCGGATCAGCAACCTCATATTTAGTAGTGAAGCTTAATGTCTAAGAGGGCTCAAAATGCCAAATATTATAATATTTATGTATTTGTAAACAATACTCAAGTCAATTTATTTGGTTTAGCGCGTAGAGTGTTTGGCCTTTTTTTACTAATGCAAAAAGTAATATTTGCCTTACTAAAAATAAAAATAAAAATAAAAATAAAAGGATGAGAGAAGGATCCTTTCCGAGGTCATGTAATAATGGCAATGAGTACCGATACATGGGGACAACCAACCATTTTTCACTTCTTTTCACTTTTTTAATAAAAAAAAAAAAAAAGCAAAATTTGTCCTTTGAAGTGATCATCAAAGAACAAATTTTAATTCTTTTTAATTAAAAAGTAAAAAAAAAAAAAAAAAAAAAGGTGATGGGGACGGTTGGTTGTCCCATGTATCATCACTCAATGGCAATAAGGCCACTTTCTATCACTTTTGTGGAGGAAATGAGGAGCCGGCCCTTTACTTTTTATGGGCTAAAATTAATTGTCTTTTCATTTTTTTTTATTTTTATTTTGTGGAAAGATATATGTCAATTGGATTTGGCTTTAGCTGCAGTAAAAAAATTATTGCATGTGTTGTAATTTCATTTAATTGTTTAGATTTAATTTAATTTTCTTTTTTATAAAAATTTAAAATTAAATATAAATCATTAATTAAATTACAGCATATATACAGTAATTTTTTACCACATTTAAACCAAATCCATGTCAATTACAAATTTACAAAGGTTGAGTTTTTTTTTTTTTTTTTAATAACTTCACAAAAAAGTATTGAATTATACGCCGTTTTGAGATAAGGGTATTGAACTAGCAAACATCTCAAATTGAAATATCCACGTTTTCAAAAGTCTCACTTAAGGGTACTCCGTTGAGATTTGCTGTTAAATCCTAACAGAATACTCAAAATATCAATATTTTTTTAAGAAAAAAAATTCTAGAATTTAGGTGTTTGTCAAAATTTATAGAAATTTGTAAAAATACCCATGCCTAAATCTTTGAAATTTTTTTAATTTTTTAATTTTTTTTTTTTAAAAAATGGGTATTTTAGAATTTTTTTTTCAGGATTTAACAGGAAATTTTAACCGAGTACCTTTAAGTAAGGCGTTTGGAAACATGAATACCCCAATTTAAAACGTTTGTTAACTCAGTATCTTTATCTCAAAACAACGTATAATTCAATATCTTTTGTGAAGTTGTTATTTTATTTTTTATTTTTAAAGCAAATTACAGGAAAAGGAAGAGGGAAACTACAACCGTGAGTGAATAGAGTATTTTTCAATGAACGAAAGAATAATGTCCACTAAGTTGAAGAAATGCCACAATAGAGTTTGGCTAGGGTTCAGTTTTAGTTGTTTATATATATATATATATATATATATATGTCTCATAATAAAATGCAGGGTTAAATACATATTTGCTTTCTGTGTTTTATGACCTTTATTTTTTGCTCCCTTAATTTCACTTTTTATCAATTTTGGTACATATGATATATGAAAAAACGAAAATGGTACCTCCGTCTGATTTTCCGTCTAAAACTAACGTCTACCCACGGCATTTTCTGTCATGTTGTCTGGATGTTGTTGGAAACGATGTGTAAAGAATTGGGTTCTGGGCTTCAAATTTTTAGGTACCCAATGACGTGGGTGGACGTTAGTTTTGGATAGGAAATCAGATTTCCGTCTTTTCATATATCACAGGTATCAAATTTGATAAAAAGTGAAACTGAAAGGACAAAAAATAAAAATTGTAAAGCACATGGGACAAATATGTATTTAACCCTAAAATGCAAGAAACACGTGAGTCAATTTTAATTGTTCTCGAAGCCAAACCTGTATACCATCATGATTCATGCCCTAGCCCATTGGTTGGGTTTGACCAATTAATCGTTATGAAGTTGGTGAGGAACTTAAATGATGGCAACCAGCAATGGGTCGGGCATTAATGGCCTTTAATATATATACGTATGGACCACCTACCAACCACCCCACCCCATTTAAACTCTATCAAAAAAAAAAAAAAGTTTTTTTTTTTTTTTAAACACCCATCTAAACATTTATGTGCTAACCAATAAATATATAGAACAAATATACTTGAAGCCTATGATAGCTATCACTATTAAGGAAACGACATCTGTCACCTTCATTGATTAATTAATTACGACAACGTTGGTTTGGTAATGGTTTTCATGTCGTTGAGGTAAGAGCTCTAAAGTCCTCAAACTTCCGATAATTAAACAAGGACGGTGTTTAAAGAAATAATTGTTTTATAACTCTTGGCATAATGTTTATATAACTCTAATTTTTTTTTTCCAAATTAATTATTAGATTTGTTTTTTTTATAAGTGGTCGGGTCCTACACATCTAATGATTAATTTTAAAAAAAATAGTTAAGAGTTATACAACAGTCGTAAAAGTATCATATTTTGAGGCCCAAAGAGCACGTTAGACTTCTATCTTATTTTTATTTCATAAAGATAAAGTAATTTTTAAAAGTATCATATTTTGGGGCCCAAAGAATACGTTAGACTTCTATTTTATTTTTATTTCATAAAAATAAATAATTTTTAAAATTATTATTAAATTCAAATTTAATGATAATTTTAAAGTCACGTCTTGGTCAGGAATAAAAATCCAATAACTTATAGCTATACTTTTGTTCAAATATCCTATCCGATATTTTTTACTTTATTAATCTCTTTTTCAAAAGCTGTAGTATGACTTTGCTGTCAAAGACTTATGCAAGCTCAATTATTTATTGAGAGTCAGAAGTTCTTAAATGTTTATACATGAATCTACTATTTGATAGTACTTCGATAAGGTGTTAGTAAAAATTAAGATCAATACTTATAAAAAAAAATTAAAAAAATTAAGTGTAGATTCAAAGGTTAATTTTTATATCTACTTGAATAATTCTAAAATCTCATTTTTCGTTGTCTTTTTTATTTCACTTTCATGTGCCGATGTGACAGAACCATTAATCCTTAAGTTTTTTTCTTTTTTAATAAAGACAGACAAAAGATTGAAAAAATGAAAAATATTAGAGTTATTTCTAGTGTCTTTTTATTCTCACGTGACTCTAAAAACTCACTTATGCAAGCTCAATTATTTATTGAGAGTCAGAAGTTCTTAAATGTTTATACATGAATCTACTATTTGATAGTACTTCGATAAGGTGTTAGTAAAAATTAAGATCAATACTTATAAAAAAAAATTAAAAAAATTAAGTGTAGATTCAAAGGTTAATTTTTATATCTACTTGAATAATTCTAAAATCTCATTTTTCGTTGTCTTTTTTATTTCACTTTCATGTGCCGATGTGACAGAACCATTAATCCTTAAGTTTTTTTCTTTTTTAATAAAGACAGACAAAAGATTGAAAAAATGAAAAATATTAGAGTTATTTCTAGTGTCTTTTTATTCTCACGTGACTCTAAAAACTCATTTTCCATCGACTTTTTTATTTTACTTGTTGAAAATTATTTAACGAAGTAATGCTGGAAATAAAAATGTGGAGCTACAGAAATTGAAAAAAAAAAAAAAAAAATTCTGTATGAAAAATAACACCAGAAGAAACTATATATATACCATTTCTCCTCGAACACAGCGGCATCGTCGGAGTGGGTGATACTGAGAGCATGGGATAGGTAGAAAATGAGTAGTAGCCTTAGCCTTCCTTCCTCCTGATAAGGGAAACCAACGTCATCGCCATGTGCATCCGTACTGTCAAAAGTAAATACTTCTGATGAAATTATTCAATTTGCGCCAGTTTAAGTAGACCAAACAACTACTCCCTCCCCACCAGCACTTTTTCCGGCATAAAAAGTACCATTTTCCTGTAAATTTTGTAAGCTTTCATTGTCTTTTACACCTTTTACTAGCAGCTCATTTCCTCTCCTCTGAGAATGGGATTCACGGACCTCCTTATCCTCTTCCTAGCTCTTCTCTTTCTCCGCTTCTGGTGGCGTTACTGGTCCGTCACCGGAGGTGGGTCCAAAAACCTTCCCCCGGGGCCGCCGGGCTGGCCTATTTTGGGTAATCTCGGCCAAGTCATTCTCCAACGCCGGCATTTCGTCTTTTTAGTACGCGACCATTTACGTGCAAAATATGGCCCAATCTTTACCATGCAAATGGGCCAACGCACGCTCGTGATTGTCACCAGCTCCGAGCTCATCCACGAAGCCCTGGTGCAGAGAGGCCCTGCATTCGCGAGCAGGCCGGAGGACTCGCCGATCCGGCTCCTGTTTAGCGTCGGAAAATGCGCCATTAACTCCGCCGAGTACGGGCCGCTCTGGAGGACTCTACGCCGTAACTTCGTGACCGAGCTGATAAACCCTGTGAGAGTAAAGCAATGCAGTTGGATACGGAAATGGGCGTTCGAAAACCACATGAAGACGCTCAAGAGAGAGGCCTCAGAGAAAGGGTTCGTCGAGGTGATGAGCAACTGTAGGCTCACCATATGTAGCATCCTCATATGCCTTTGCTTCGGCGCAAAGATCTCCGAAGATGAGATCAAAAAGATCGAAAGCGTGCTAAAGGACGTGATGTTGATCACGTTACCCAAGCTCCCAGACTTCTTCCCAGTCCTCACTCCGTTGTTCCGCAAGCAACTCAAAGAAGCCAAAGCGCTGAGAAACAAACAGCTGGAGTGCTTGGTTCCACTGGTAAGAAATAGAAAGGCTTTCGTGGAGAGCGGTGGAAATGGTGGTCCGGAGATGGCGAGCCCCGCTGGTGCCGCCTATATAGACTCGCTTTTCGGCCTGGACGCGCCGGGTCGGGGCAAGTTGGGAGAAGAAGAGCTCGTGACGCTGTGCTCGGAGGCGATCAACGCCGGGACGGACACGAGCGCTACTACTTTGGAGTGGGCTTTGCTTCACTTGGTGCTGGACCAAGAGATTCAAGAAAAGCTGTACAAGGAAATCTCGGATCACGTAGGGAAAGATGGGCTCATCACTGAGAGCGACGTAGAGAAAATGAGCTACCTCGGTGCGGTGGTCAAAGAGACTTTACGGCGACACCCACCGGGACATTTCGTGCTCTCGCACGCAGTCACGCAGGAGACAGAGCTCGGAGGGTACACCATTCCCGAAAACGCGAGCGTGGAGTTCTACACTGCGTGGGTGGCCGAGGACCCGGTTCTGTGGGAGGACCCGGGTGAGTTCCGACCCGAGAGGTTCTTGGTCGGTGATGGGGTCGACGTGGACGTGACGGGGACGAGGGGGGTGAAGATGATGCCGTTCGGAGCTGGCCGGAGGATTTGTCCGGCAATGACGCTGGGGACTCTGCATGTACTCCTCTTGCTGGCAAGGATGGTGCATGCTTTCAAGTGGTTGCCGGTTCCCGGAGCCCCACCCAACCCGACCGAGACTTTTGCTTTCACTGTTGTGATGAAGGACCCTCTCAAGGCTGTGATCTTGCCAAGGCCCAAGGGTGTGATAGGTTAGAGTTTTGCTACGTGCCATTGGTAGGTACGTGGATAAGATACTGTTGTTATAGGAGAGGTAATTTTCTTCGGATTTGGCTTAGATGGCGAAAAAAAAAATTACAGCATCTCTGTGATTTAGGTTTTTTTAACGGTTCAGATTTAATTTAATTTTTTTATTATTTTTTTATAAAAATCTTAAAATTAAATTTTGACCGTTGAAAAAACTAATGGGTTAATTTTTTTTTATTTTTTTTATTTTTCCATGTAAGCCAAATCCATTTTGCTCTTTTTGGATGCATTAATAAGCTTAGCTAATTATGCTAGTGTGTTAGTATTTGCTTAGACAAAAAAGAGAGACAAGGGGCTATGCTATGTATAAGTGGTAGAATGAAGGTTGAATTAATCCTTATTTTGAAACTCTGGAGTGCATTCTAATTAGTTTTTTGTGGGGAGAATATATTGATTGTTAAAATTTATGTTCTTGATTTATTATTTTCTGTTCTCGAAAATAGAAAAATACTTTTTAAAAACATAAAAATAATTTTCATATTTATATCACATCATATTATTATTTTTTTTTAGAAAAAATTATCCCAAAATTACACCCACAAGAACTCATAAATGGAAGAGTGTTGCTTGAGATTCTACATGATCATCTCATTTTAAGTGAACGAGATGAATTATTTTAGGGTTTAGATTTGTTTTCACATCTCATAATGATGGATACATTGCCTATGTTGTCGTGTCATTTAAATGGTGCTACTAGTTTCTTCTAAAAAAAAGCATCAGGCAAAATTAACCTTTTTCAGTTTGAAGCAAGAATTCAAAAAATATTTGTTAGAAACTATGTCTCAATTACCAGATGATGAAGAAGAAGATGAATCAGTGCTACCAGGATATTCTCAGGATCCTTATGCAGATATATAATTGTGAAGCATGCATGAAAGAGTATGATGAGATGAAAGTGGAGAATAAAAGAAATTACGAAGAATCATGCATGATATTGAACAAGTGGAGAATTATGGAAAATCCCACTACCTCAAAAGGACAATAGATAATCTGATGAATTATTCATGCCGACACAGAAGACAAAAATAATGGACTGACAAAATTATCAATTTTCAA
The DNA here is from genome assembly GCA_028654335.1 of Alnus rubra. Classification (NCBI taxonomy): domain Eukaryota; kingdom Viridiplantae; phylum Streptophyta; class Magnoliopsida; order Fagales; family Betulaceae; genus Alnus; species Alnus rubra. The sequence continues at coordinate 1,904,526 of JAJPGS010000870.1, read as the reverse complement.
GAATTATTGTTGCATTTATTGTTCAAATTTCAGAATCAGTCAGAAAATAGAGAGAAATGATAATTTTGTGAATTATTGTGATTTAATTTTGAGAACCTTAGAGTTTCTAATTAAGGCTAATGACTTTGAAAAATGAATGATCGTTTGACTCTCTATGCTATTTTATATGCAAGAAAATGAAATGATAACGTGCTCATATGACATGACCACATTTGTTAAATAATGTAAAACTTGGAAAGAAATCTGTGGCATGTGTAATTACTCAAGAGTTACTAACTTTTTATGAATTCATTATTAAGTAGTAGTTGATGAAAAGCACAGAATTACTCAAGAGTTACTAACTAGGTAAGGAATCTTTTTTTTAAAAAAAAAAAAAAAAAAAAAAATTCAGTATGTTTAAAATGGAGGATTACTGTTCATGAAAAGTGGATTCATCAGATTCTCTCTCGTCCTTTTGAGGTAGTTGGATTTTGGATTTTTTTTTTATGATTCTCCACTTGTTCAATATCATGGTTCTTCATCATTTCTTTTATTCTCCACTTCCATCTCATCATACTCTTTCATGCATGCTTCACAATTCTATATCTGCATAAGGATCATGAAAATACCCTGGTAGCACTGATTCATCTTCTTCTTCATCATCTGATAATTGAGATAGAGTTTCTAACAAATGTTTTCTGAATTCTTGCTTCGAACAAGAGGAGGCTAATTTTGCCTGGTTGATGCTTTTCTTTAGAAGAAACTGATAGGCGCACACCATTATATATTATTATACATTATACATTACATGAGAGGTACCATGTACATAGGGCAAGCATTCGTAAATAGAGAGAAAACTACAAACTAAGACGGTCTAAAACTTAAAAATAAGATTAATTTTGTCGATGAAGAGAGTGGACTTTTCATGAATAGTAATCCTCCATTTTAAACATAATGGACTTTTTATGATTTTCTACAATTATTTGTCCGAATTTAAGAGAATTCGGGCAGGTGATTATGAGAGACTACTTATAAGACACACCTGATTAAATAAAAATTGGGCTGTCCAACTATTTATCCGTTCAGGTGAGAGTTCCATAAGTAATCTCTCACAATCACCTATCTAAATTTGAGAGAATTTGAGCAAATAATTTCTAGAAGATCATAATCCTTATTATAGCAACAATAACGCTTGATTCGCACAAAATCGATAATTACAAAATTTGACAATTAAAAAAAGATGATAGCTAATTGCAAAAAATTACATCTGATCAGAGACAAGATTACAAAGCTACTCCACGAAACTCCAGACAGAAATTATTTATTAACTTATGCTGGACGTCAAAATCTTAAGGGATAATAAAGAGCAAAGAGAAATGATGGGCGGTCCACTGCTACTCTGATTTCCAGGAGGCAAAAAAAGGACGGCTTCCAGGATCAAACAGTCCAGCAACAACGGCTATGAAAACCCACAACATCAGGATGCTTATTATGGCAGTTCTCAACACCTGGTCACAGTTACCATTCAGGTTAATATCAATCTCATCCACTAGATGGCGTGCACGTGGATCCTCACCGTCAGTCACTACTGCACTAGGGTCAATCCTGTTCATCCAATTTGTAGGAGGCTGCTGCATGTAACCGATGCTCATGGTTGAACATTTTGTGCATGTGCATTTACCACCGATATAAGATGGTAGTGTTTCAAGGTACTCAGAAAGAACCTTCTTGTACATCTCTCCTTCAATTTTCAACTTTTTCCGAGTGATGGGCTTCAGAACCTGAAAGATATATCCATTCATTACTGCCATCAGATCCATATTTGAAATAAAAAGAAAACGAAAAGCAAGAATATCAAACATCTAAACCCCAATAAAAAGATAAAAGCTTACTTGAATAAAAGTTTGAGCAATAACGCGAACGACCGGAGGAAGTCGTATGACAAACAAACAGCCAAGGCGGTTCGGGAAATGATCTTGCAAAAGGGCAGAACAGGATCTCAACATTTGCATTGGAACTTTCAGAGGAGATAACCCTTCACAATCCACCAAAACTATAATTTGTGAATTTTCTCCGTCAACTAAATGCAAGACTCCATGCTCAACCTGAGATACTGTAGTTGCAACAATTGAGTGAGTTACAATACCACATGGAATACTGATGGGAAAAATGGGATAAAAGAAAAACAACCGACGTGTGCACTATGAGACTATAAAGTGAATGAATTAATTCCAAGATTCAAACCACATCGATGGTTATGACATTTACTGCCTTAATTGGAGTTCCTCATTTCAACGACGCTGGAAATTGCAGTAAAAAAAGACAGTTCAACAAATTACCAGTTTACCACATTAACAACTAATTATGTTTTCAAGCTTCAACATACTGAGCCAATGATTCTTTTGATAACAACGTACAATTGACCACCAAAACCATAGTTCTTCACTCGAATTTACAGACTATATTTCTCCCACTATCAAAAGTCGTGCTGAAGGAAGCTGATTGCTGGGCTGGTGCCTGGTGCTGCCCAATACAAAACAGATTTCCTTCAATGACAGATCATAGATGTGGACTATGCACAGCAAGAGGCTTGAAGACAGTGATCATAAGTTAGACACAGAGAGAGCATATATGTTTATATCCAACAAAGCTTGTTAATAACTATGTAACTTAATGTGGTCAAATCCTTACTTTGCAATTGGGAGCAACCATAGGGGTATATGGTAACCCAGAAATTTACCAGAAAGAGAAAAGAAACATACTGATTGCTTGAGCAAAGCGAGGTTTGTCATGAGATGGCAAGGTGACAAAAGCAAGTCCAAGTCTTACTATGAGGCATGGTTGGTGCTTCACATCAAATCCATGCCAGAAAACCATATCTGACCACATTTCAAGCTCTTGTGCTGAAAGAATCCTGTAAGTCTCCCTCCAGCGGATTGTCTTCTTAATTGATGAGAGCAAGCACGCAAAATCACCATTAGCGGCAGTGTAAAATCTATGGATCTCATCTTCATTAATTCTGCATATAACACTAGTATGTCATGGTCCGCTGCAACAAGAGAAGCCAAGGTATCCAAAATAAATACGCTAAGTTTCAAAAACACAAGAAGCTATTTCTCCAGATCAGTACTAAAAGTTTATGTCACATCAAAGTGGCTATGCACAAGAGACTTTTTACCGTGTTAAGGGAATGAAAATAGCATTATAAGCTCATCTCAACAATTAATTCTACATTGAATTATCTTTATATAATAATTTTTTTGATAAATAATGTCATATCATTAAAAAGTGCAGAGGATCTTTATATATTAATTAAAAGCAAGATGGTGGGATGTGGATAGAATATCAAGGTTATGAGAATTTAGTAATTCCTGTAATGGAATTAGGGATTTAAAATCCCAAAATGATGCCAACAGGAAAGTACTCTGGTTGTAGGGGGATTAAGTATGGAAGAAAACCACACCTATAAGTAAAGACTATCTATTGAGTTAACTTGTATTCTGGTCGTATTCAGCTGTTCAACAAGATCATAGAGAACTCTTCAAAAAAAAAAAAAAACAAGATCATAGAGATCAGGTGAAAGCAATACAAAATAGAAAAACCACATTAATATGCAAGATGTCAAAAATTCTAAACAATATTTTAGTCTTATATAATAACAAGAATAAGAGTGTAATAAGAGATTACAACAAATATAAAGCAAACATTTTAGAGAAAAACAAAAAAACAAAAAACAAAAGAAAAATTTAATCATATACTTTTCCTTCATGTTTATTTAAAAACAAAAAATTAAGTGCATCACTTGACCATTGTTTATACCTAAAACTCATCCAATTACCTTTCTGGCAAACAAATCCCTTGGTTTTTCAGTTCTTTATGCAGTTGTATCATCCAATTTTCAGATGCCAGACTTAGAGGCGATCCATCAGAAGTCCTGGGTATCACATGAAAGCTATAAACGTAAATAACTATCAAGATACCCTCAAATACCTAACAAAAGGAGTAAGACAAATGACTGAAGAAAACTGCTGCAACACAAACATTCATGTAAAGTTTCTGGTCACTATTATTTTCAAAACAAGTAATCACTTACACAATCTCACAAGAAAAAATAACAATGACTTCAAAAATTGAAATCTATATAAAAAGTTGTCTCATGGTCTGAACACGATCAGTTGAGGACAATTGATATTTATTTAGATATATATGACCTGATAAGATTGTTTTGCTTGGTCCCATAACCAAGGGTCAGCAAGCTCAAATTGTATGGTTATATATCTGACAAAAAAGCAGAACCACTCCCACTGCTAAATCTGAAGCTGCTAAATTATTCTTTCTTTAAAATATGTAAAGAGATTTGTTATATAAAAAATAAAGAAAGAAAGAATGCCAAAAAGGGTTCAATGATTTATGTGTCTAACCCTGTACCAAGTCCAACCAAACACTTAGAACCAAGTAAGTACGTGAAGTCTAACAAAGTTTAGCCAGCTCTAACTCCAATCTTTGACTCCTCCATACATATCAATATGTTCTGAAAATCTTTTGAATTCAAGATTGAAATCCTGACTTCCCAAGAACGAGAGATTCCATTAATTGTCCAGATTTGACAATTGACTAAACCATTCTCCATATGAACAAGAAAACTTCATAATTAACAATAGGGAAATTGTACCATAAGGGCATGAGTTTTACCCGTGACAAATAAGGGCTTGAGTTTCTAATTTTGATAATTAAAGGCTTAAGTTTTCGCTTTGTGATAAATAAGGACAACCGTCTAATTTTCCGTCAATTTCTTAACGGAGAATCTGCCAGCTGTTAATACCTACTTCAAACCAATTAAAACACGACACATGGATATGTAAGCAACTTAAGCCACGTCAGAATCTCATCAGCCCCACATCAGCATCTCATTAGCGCCACGGCAACTCAACCCAATCATGGCTGGGTCATGCCCAACTACGACAATGGCTGGGAATGAACCAGCCATGGCTGGGGTGCCCCGCCATTGCCGTGGGTGGCAGCCCAACCATGGCTGGTTCGTTCCCAGTCACTGCTGCGGCTTGGAGAGGACCCAGCAACCGTGGCTGGAGATAGCATGGCTGGGCTGACATAGTGCTTATCTGGGGCTGATGAGGCTTAAGTTATTTGCATGTCCGCGTGTCATGTTTTAATTGGTTTGACGTGTTTATAATGAGAGCAGGCAGGTTCTCCCTTCAGAAATTGACAGAAAATTAGACAGTCGACCTTAATTGTCACAAGGCGAAAACTCATGCCTTCAATTGTCAAAACTAAAAACTTAGTCCCTTGTTTGTCACAAGGTAAAACTTAAGCCCTTATAGGACAATTTCCATTAACAATAATATATAAATTGTCTTGTCACTCTAAGTTACCTTAGAAGCATCATTAGAATTCTGCAATTCCAGTCAATCAAATTAACCTGATGCTTATAATCTTTAAAGTTTTACAGCAGTTGAACTAAATCTGATTGTCTGTTATCAACATTCATCTTTTACCTTTCTCCAAACATATATAAGGTGTCAAATAACAAATGAAATATCAAACTTGCAAGCATCATCCTGCTCAATTATATACCTTGTATCCATATTAGACTGTACAGAGGATAGCTCTGAAGATGGTTCTGAATGTGTATGAGAATCACTGACACCATCTGAGGTTCCACTTGTACACACTGCTTCATCAGACAAAGCTGTTGCAATTGAAAGGACTAGAATAGGCCCTGACAACATCTGTAAGCATGGAAATATTTTAAATAATCTTTTTTTTTTCTTTTTTTCTTTTTTTTGTATAAGTAATCGAAATATCATTAAAAGCGTAAGGCGCCCCAGATACACAAGCAGTATACAGGAGAAGTTACCTAACTAGAAGGGACATATATTTTTAATACCAAACAACCCTACGAACCAGTATAAAGAACTTGGAAAAGAAGAAATAGAAAGAAATTTAACATTTTTTTTTTTTAAATGACAAGGAACCCTTCCAAGGTAGGGCTACTTCGTGTATCCATTCCTGTCAGGTAAACCTCGGACCCGTGTAAAGCGCCCCCTCCATACAGATCAGGTAATACTCCGATTTTTCCAGTGGGCTGACCCCAAGGAATTGTTTACACTCAAGGAGATTCGAAAGAGAACAGATAATTGCCCTGGAGAAGCCACCTAGCTAGAAGGGGCATATATTTCTAATACCAAACAACCCTAAGAACCAATTTAAAGAACTTGGAAAAGAAGAAATAGAAAGAAATTTAACATTCATGAAAGAGAGAACAGATAATTGCCCTTGACTACCTCAACCACAGGAATATGATAATGCATGTCATATGTATAAGAGCAGATGTATTCCTATATTTATAGCTCTTGCAAATAAAAAAGCAACTATAATGGTTTCAACTACTTCAAAGAGAAGAGAACAAACTTATCAGTACACTTAATTTCACATTCATGAATTATGCAAAATCATAATTGTTTTAAAAAGTACTAGCGCCGTCCGTGAGGACCACAGTATCAATTATAAAATTTTATACAAACTATCCAAATAAAATGTTTCCATATATGCAAGACTTCCAGTTCGAATGCATTGGAATGAGTTGACTAAGCATTTTGCATTGTAAATTGGAATAAGTTCCAATATATATTGTTTTAACAGTACGTAATTGTACTGCACCTTTTTATTTTACTTTTATAGTCTACACTGTAGTCAGAATATTAAATTACCTTACACACAAAAAAACAAAAGGATGAAGCATATAATTGAGATTTCCATATGCAAGGCTTATGTTCTGAACTGCTTTTTAAATTAACAAAAAAATCAAACTAACTTGTTTTTATTTATTTTTTTGGGTAATTACCTTTTTCCTACCACTCATTTATAAGTTGCTCCCATGAACTAACACCTGTCACACTCAACCGCATTGAATCTACCATTTTATTACAAAACCCCCCTCGGTTAATCAAAATCGTTAAAAAAAAAAAAGTGAAATGACATAAATACCTTAGTTTAGAAACAAAATTTACATAAAATATCCTTAAAACTAAACAAATAAAAAGTTTTAAAAACCAACAGAAAAGATTAAAAAAAGAAGAAGAAGAAGAAGAAGAAGAAAAAGAAATGAAGAAGAAGAAGAGAAAAGAAAAGAAATCCTAGGGTGGTGGCCGCACCACCCCCAGGTGGTTTGGGGTGGACAAACTATCCTCAAAAGTCATAGGGGGTGGCTGAAACACTTGGGGCTGAATAGGCCACCCCAAGAGGTGGTTCAACGACCATCCCTTGTTCCTTTTTTTTTTTTTTTTGAAGTTTTAAGATTATTAACTTTCAGTTTTTATATTTTTATTTAATTCTTAATTTTGATTTTTTTTATCACGTTTTTAATTTTATTATTATTATTATTATTTATTTTGAGGATATTTGCCTCCTTTAACAAGATTTAACATCTAAAAAGGGAATATTTCGTTTGATTTAACAAGATTCCATAACGGCCAGGGGTTTTTCTAACAAAATGGTAGTTCAATGAGATTGAGTGTGACAAGTGTCAGTTCATGAGGGTAACTTATAAATGAGTAGTAGTTCATGTGGGGAAAAGGTCATTACCCTCTATTTTTTTAATCGGTGACACACACAACCAATGGATCTTGAACACAAAACCTCTACCCTACACGTTTAATTGGGGAGGAAGTGTCATTTAAGCTAGATCTCATCGGCAACCAAAAATTAAATCAATTTGAAAATGGCAAGTGCGTAGAAAAATGTAGAGCAAACAAATATATTGATGCACATGTATATATGAAACCAGACTAACAAGATAATGATTAATTTACAATAATTTGAAGTAAGTTAAAAACAAAATGAAAAGATACAATGCAAATTTATTTTTAAAAGTAATACCATGTACAAATTTATGCCACACATAAGTTGTACATAAAGGCATAAACTGCTTGTGCAATTCATGTAAAAGCAAAAACCCAAATTCGTGATCAAAGAAAGGTTGCTTTGATGAGTTAAACACTCTATGATATGGATGATATTTAAGCTCTCATATTTCTATATGCTTTATATAAAGGGTGACCCACATATGATTAAACCTTCATAAATTTGTAAAATCAAACCTGCATGCCTTCCACCAAACTCTTGAAGGGAGCCCATCTCTGAATCCACTTAAATGGTGGATAGCAAAGAACTTGCAGTGTCTGAAGACCATGCCATGCAAAAGGACATTTGGCCATTGAAAACCTCCGTACTGTCTCTAATGCAGCAACTTTGAGTAGAAACAATGCTGAGCTGCCAACTGCACCACTTCCAAGTATACCATGGCTTACCGAAGCTATGTGCCTTAAAGGATTCTGTAAAGAAGCTCTAGGACGAGAAGCAACTAAACTTCTTTTAGACACCTTTTTTGCAGTTGTGACACTGGTCGCTTCAGAGCTTCTGCTTAACCTAGAACTTTGCAATGAGTCGCCCATTGAGAAGACTTGATAGGAGCTCACGTTTGCAGCCCACTAGTACTCTACAGAGTACTCATAAGGACAAGAATGATTAACCCATAAATTTACTCTAAAGCAGCTGGAACCCCTGGATACATAAAAAAGAGTTACTTAAGCAAAGCGTATCTCCCCAGCTGTTAATCTTAATTAGTGAAGCATGTACGAATATCAACCAGCAAGAAGCATTGACAAATCAGGAAATGCATAATGAAATAATTGTTTACACAAAAATAGGCCATTAACCATCTTCAAGTAAGGTAGAAGCATACATTCAATATAAAAAAATATTATGGAAAGTGAGTTTCCTTTTGAAAAGGATATTGCTTACCATCTATTGTCCATCCCTAATACATGTTTGCAAACTATAAATTATTATGCCCTAAAAAATCATGCTGCCATCTAATATGAAACCACTGCCTTATTAGCATTTAAATAAGATGTCAATGGGCTGTAGCTCAAATGGTACTTCCTCCCTTTGTAGCAAGATGGAGGGTGAGGTCATGGGTTCAACTTTCATCAGGTGCGTTTGTGACTTACCAATAAACTGGAAAATGAGGAGCGTACATGAGAAACACCATTGACTAAAATGTTCAAATCTACTGATTTGGTCGCTTATTGTTGCAGGCAATCTTCTAAAACACATATTAAGTTTGCAGATAATACCAAAGAACTCGATATATAAGTAAAAATCAATTATCCTCTTGGTAGTGTCCCCATTGGATTTCAACTTGGCAACAAAAATTAGGGTAAAAAGCCGTCATCGATTTCCTAATTTATCAGAAAACATCTTAGGAGGAATTTTTTTGTTTTGAAAGAGGAAAAATCGTTTTATTTCGCTCCAATATATTACTCCTACGAAATACTTCAGATATGCAAAAGCAGTAGTACTAAGAAAAATTGATCGGCCAAATCAAAATTATCCTTCTCTATTATACTTTTTGGTAATATATATTAAAAAAAAAAAAAAAACTTAAACCATCACACAGCTTAATAAAAAAATGAATTAAATAGCGATTCAAAGTTACAATCACGTCACAAAAATTACAGGCACTTATCCACACAACATCGCGATAAAAGAAAAAGAAAAGAGTTACAATCTTTCTTTATAATCAAGAAAAGAGTTACAATCTTTCTTTATTTTTTGTACCATCAGTCGAGTTCGATTCACCAAAGTTCCAATCGCGATGCTAATTTGCCATATAGAATTTTCTACAACATTCACGATCTAACAATTACTAAGCATAATTCAACCAAAATTTTATATTTTTCAAAAAAATGAATGGAGCAAGTTCCTCAAATTCGTACGAATAAACCAGAAATTAGAATTTAAAAATTAAAACAAAGTCACAGACCTGGAAATCTTCCCGTAAAAACTGGAAAGTCAGAGAAAGAGAGCAAGGCTTTTTTCGGTTCTGGCGTTTTCGACGAATTGGTTCAGTAGATTCTTGTTGTGGGAGTTAACGAGAAGCTTTTGAATTAAGAGTCTTCGTTCTTCTTCGTAGTCTTTAGTTCCAGCACAATCGATGATGTAGAAAATGAGAAAGGGGAACGAACTGGCGGAGGGAACGGGGCCCCAGCACGTGACGTGACACTCCGATATCGACAGCTAGCCTGACCTGATACGTGTCGCTGGGAACTTGACCGGGAAATAAAGCTATGGTTTGGTAAATGTCTGAATCCAGATACCCAACTTTCCCAAAACTTTATTAATAACTCAAAAAAAAAACTTTTAATACCCAGAATCTTTTCAATTTTTTTTACACATTCTTATATAAATATTTTGTCAAAATAAGTATTCAATTTTTGTGGATATAAGGCTAACTTATTACTTTTAAAAAAAAAATAATAAATAAATAAATAGTCATGTGAGTTAGTGAGTACCTTAAGTAAAGAAAGAGTGGTTGGGGGCGTCCACCTTAATTTTGATTAAAGTTGGTTGTATAGCCACCACAATAAATTAAAGGTTGTCACGTAACAACTCTAGCTAGATCGGGATGGTTACATAGCCACCCTTCTTTTTTATTGAGGGTTGCCACCAAAAATATTTTATCAAATGTGAACTTTTCAAAAATTAAAAAAAATAAATAAATAAATAAATAAATTTCCAAAAGCATTATCAAAAAGCTCCAAATTGTTTCTTCTGGTCAAATAAGTTTCAATTTTGATGGTGAAAAGATGGTGCCATTGCATTAGAAAAGGTTAAAAGAGTAGGTGACTCAGTAGTCTTCATATACTTTCTCCTGGACATCCAGCAGCCGTTACAGTCTACATCATCTAAGAGAATAATCAGAATATACTTTGCAAAAGGGGAAACTCTCATCAGCAAAAAGGAAAAAAAATATAATAATAATAATTTAACTTTATTTCTCCCTAGCAATAGAAACCCATGCTTAGCAAGTTAGTGTACTCACCAAAATAGATTTTTTTTTTTTTTTTTTTTGGTGCTATTTTGATGAGTTAATTTGTTAAAATGGTCTTAGCGGCTTCACCAATATGGTGAGTGAACAGTACTTACCAACAATAATGAACACTATTCACTAACAATAATAATAATAAAAAAAACTATTAAACTTTCTCTCTTATGCATCGCACACCACCTCTATTTTCAAAAAAGATTATTTGAATAAAATAGCGATTGTAGATAGCTAAAATGATAAGACCGCTAAGTGTACTCTAAAAAAGTAGATGGCTAAAATAGAGAAATGCGATTTTTAACTATTTTGGCTAGTAAAATTTGGTGAGCACCAATATCCTCGACCTGATAAAGGAAAGAGTTGATCAGCACCATTACACATGCATTAGAAAAGGTAAAGAGATAATGGATCTCTAATAGGAACTATATATATACCATTTTGGCTCGCCATTAATGATAATAAAGTAAAACACTAAACTGGTGAACTTCACGATTAACTGTATTCATTGGTGGAAAACCTAAGCTTTCTCAAAACTACCTCCAGAAAACTTCACTCTACTTGGTCATAAGTTTTACTCATATCAAGTTTTAGGGTTAAGTATCTCATCTTTCCCTTCGTACTAGTTTAGAGAGTTTTATATGCAGCTAAAATATTATGGGTAATTAGTCTTCAAGGTATAAAAACACTTTGATTATGAGAAATGATGGGATTCACTTTACGCCCGTGGTTAACACACATAACATAAAATTTCGTGTTCTCTTTTTGCCATTTGCTTTTGTTGGTTTATTTTAATTTTTCAGCTTCCATTTCAAAAGTTAAAATTTTAAGCCCCTACTTCTCCTCTTCCTTTCCCTTTTTACTCCTCGCTCCTAGCTTCTCCTCCTATTTAGATTTTTTTCTTTTGTTTGTAGGTGCATGTTCTCCAACTAAATCAACAACTTTGGCTTCTTCGTTATGCATCCGTCCATCTACCTCCATGCTGTGCCATTTCATATCCTCTCTGGCCGCTGCTGCTCTTTGCTGGTTATGTTTTTGCTTTGAATAAGAGTTTTCTTCTCTTTAGATCTGCCATCATACATGGACGATCTATGAGATGAATGTTAATCAGGTATGAGGGATTATCTCTCACGGTTTGAATAGTTCGATGTGAGAGGTTATCTCTCAGGACCGGTTTAAATAAAAAATTTCTAAGATATTTGGCTACCATTGTCTTAGATCTAGTTTGCTCGGAGCAGATATGCTCTTTAATAATTTTTGTACATGGGTTAACGAAAGATAAAAGTCATAGATCGATATCACTTTATTGTAAGAATTTTGTTTGTATATATCTATGGTTATGTAACCTTATAGCATGTGGCTATGATTTTGCAAAGCTTTATACTTCATGATGTAAGAGCTTTATGTTCGTGATCTTTGATCAATAAAATACTCAAATCTTTCATTTAATATATATATATAGATTACTTTTTACTATAATAAATTATAAGATATTATTTATACTTTATCTTAGAATTAATACAATAATGTTGTTCCATATGTTGATTAATATACTTTCCAAATATGTATTAATAGAATGTGCAAAATAGCTGCCTTCATCAACATGGCATCGGAAAAGCTAGCTTGTTAAGTTTTGGACGTAACTAGGATTCGGCATAACCCGCCCGAACCTGCATATCGCCCCGTTCTGTCTCGAAATTCACGAGTATACCATGTTATACAGTTCGAATCTAGCTTGCATGTGTAATGAAATTGAAGAATACTAGAGTTTCTTTTAGTGTTCTCCTGGTGTCCATCTGGAAGGATATAAATGTAATAAAACAAGTTATATTTATATCCTTTTGAATGACATGAATGTAATTTTTTAATTATATTTATGTCATTCCAAATCAATATCAAAAGAACACTAAAAAAAAGTTCTAACATTATGAATGAAATTAACAGCACATCTACCATAAAAAAAAAAAAAAAAAAATTGGACGGTCGAGATTTGACAACAACAAATTTCCCTAATAGGAACCTAAAGGAAAAAGTGGCGCCAAAGTACTAAAACCGTTTGTTTACAAATAGGAATTTAATTTAAAGAAGCTTATTTTTTATTTTTTTTACTGACTTGAAATGATGAAACAAGTGAACCGGGCCCAATGATATGCCATCAATGCTCCGCAAGGTTAGTGAGAACTCACTGGTCAAAGACGCAGTGAAAGCGAAAACCAAGCCAATTAAGCCATTAAAGACTTCAAACTCTTTGCATTTCTCCGTTCTTTTTCTCTACCTTTTTCATGTTCATCCTCAGCTTCTTCTTCTTCTTCCAACCTGCCTTTTGGAAGAGCAGATCTACAGCGCATAAGCAACAAAGCATTTGGTGGAGGAGCAGCAGGTGCAGAAATAGATTCATTATCACTTGGGTTGTCTCTCTCTCATTTTTAGCTTCTTTGCACAACTTATTGTTTTGATTTTCCTGTATAAACCATACACAAGTTCACTTGGAGAAGACAGTTCTTGATCGAAGTATTTTTAGCTGCCATCACCCCCCTGTCCGAGATATTGGACTTTTCTCCTCACCTCTTTGTCCAAAATTTGACTTTTCTCCTCACCTCCCTGGTCCTCTACCAGGAGGGGAGATCCTTTGTCCGAGATCGGACTTTTTTCGTCACCCCCCTGTCCTCTACCGAGAGGGGTGGTCCATTGTCCGAGATCGGACTTTCCTCATCACCCCTCTGTCCTCTACCAAGGGGGGTGGTTCTTTGTCCAAAATTGGCCTTTTCTCCTCACCTCCCTGGTCCTCTACCAGGAGGGGAGATCCTTTGTCCGAGATCGGACTTTTTTCGTCACCCCCCTGTCCTCTACCGAGAGGGGTGGTCCATTGTCCGAGATCGGACTTTCCTCATCACCCCCCTGTCCTCTACCAAGGGGGGTGGTTCTTTGTCCAAAATTGGCATTTTCTCCTCACCTCCCTGGTCCTCTACCAGGAGGGGAGATCCTTTGTCCGAGATCGGACTTTTTTCGTCACCCCTCTGTCCTCTACCGAGAGGGGTGGTCCATTGTCCGAGATCGGACTTTCCTCATCACCCCCCTGTCCTCTACCAAGGGGGGTGGTTCTTTGTCCAAAATTGGACTTTTCTCCTCACCTCCCTGGTCCTCTACCAGGAGGGGAGATCCTTTGTCCGAGATCGGACTTTTTTCGTCACCCCCCTGTCCTCTACCGAGAGGGGTGGTCCATTGTCCGAGATCGGACTTTCCTCATCACCCCCTGTCCTCTACCAAGGGGGTGGTTCTTTGTCCAAAATTGGACTTTTCTCGAGGTTATTACTCCTCTCCCGATTTTTTAACGAGGTTATGACTCCTCTTCCGATTTTTTAACGAGGTTATTACTCCTCTTCCTTTAATTTAATCCGGAAGTTATCGAAAATGTCATCAGAAATGTTAACGGGATTTTACATATCAAATATTTGACAACCAATCTTCAAATCAATCTTCCACGCTCTTACCCCTCCAAAGCACTCCGGTCTGAGGAAAGCTGGCCGGAGTGATTTGTCTTGGGAACATAGACCCGAACAGCTTGTGTGGCAACAAGAGCCTGTAAAAATTAATCCTTTATTTTTTAACGAGGTCACCTCCTCGATTCCCCCGGTAATCCCCTGTTAAGGGCGGGTTCCTGATTTTTTACCGAGGTTCTCACTCCTCTTCCATAGTTTTTTAACGAGGTCACCTCCTCGATTCCCCCGGTAATCCCCTGTTAAGGGCGGGTTCCTGATTTTTTACCGAGGTTCTCACTCCTCTTCCATAGTTTTTTAACGAGGTCACCTCCTCGATTCCCCGGGTAATCCCCTGTTAAGGGCGGGTTCCTGATTTTTTACCGAGGTTCTCACTCCTCTTCCATAGTTTTTTAACGAGGTCACCTCCTCGATTCCCCCGGTAATCCCCTGTTAAGGGCGGGTTCCTGATTTTTTACCGAGGTTCTCACTCCTCTTCCATAGTTTTTTAACGAGGTCACCTCCTCGATTCCCCCGATAATCCCCTGTTAAGGGCGGGTTCCTGATTTTTTACCGAGGTTCTCACTCCTCTTCCATAGTTTTTTAACGAGGTCACCTCCTCGCCAGATTTTTATTTATTATATTCCGGGAATATCATCGGAAATTAGTCCATCTCCTGCCCCCAAACAGTGCTCTCGGAATGTAACGTCGAGAGCTTTCCTTTTCGCTTTATTTGTTTGTATAATAAAAACAAAGCTCCTGCAAAAAGGCTATAGAAAAAGATCAATAAATCCAAGCAGGAGACAAGATAGCATGAGCTCTAAGACCTGCTCCTTACACTCGATTCCAGGGAAGTAGTCTCTGTTGCTCAAAGTTTGGAGCTACCATAGCTCCTTATTTTTGTAAATAAATTCTAGGCTATTTGTAAAGGAGCATATCTAACCCTTATTACTGGAATTACAAAATTATTAAAATTCTCCGTATTTGTGCTCTGAAGCACTGGATATAGGGGCACAATTATTCACTGGTCATTGTTAACCGTCAGAGAGACGATTTCAATTTTAAATATTTAATAAAATGAAATGAGAAGAGGAAAGTGGGCTTATCTCGGCCTCCCCGGCCTCTGAAGGGATCCCGGACCTAGGAACAACCAGTTGAGCTCTGAAGAGTCTTCTGGGAGAGGTCGACAGGAGTTTTTCGTCAACCTTGCCGAGGCCCGAAAATGCCTGACAGGTCCGTTCTCCCCGGACCTAGCCTCTCTGTACCCGGAACCGCCGATCCTCTGAAACCCGTTGAGCACGTATGCTTTTGCGTCCTCGCAAACTTTGGTCTCCTTCCATTTTGTGGTCTAACCTGTCCGGGGACCACGAGCATGGCTACTGTTCTGCCTTTCCTTCTTAATTCCTGCTATCAATATTTAATATCCAGAATTTGATAAAATGGAATAAAAAGAGAAAAGGGAACTTATCTCAGCCCCTCCGACCTCTGAAGAGCGTGCGAAGTCTCCCCTCCATTTGGATCTTTAAGCCCGAACTCAGGTAGGTTGCCATCCTGCTACTGTATGTGTCCGAGATGAAAAGTAGCTTCATAACTAGCTTCATAGCTTCATAACTATGCCTGTATGTTTCTCCTTTTTTCTTTTCTTTTTTGCATTCCGGAAGCTCCAGTACCCATAACTATTTTGTTGGGGGACAGAAGCCCCTCCGACCATCCTCTAGGAATGGGCCTTAATCTTGAACATAACCGCGGAGAAATTTTCAGAACTAACCTCTTGATCTCGACGGGTCCTCGGAGATAACCCCGGAACTACCTTCTCGGATGGGAGGGGAGCCTCTGAACATAAGTCCTCGATAAATTTTTCAAAGGTTGCTTCGCTACTCGCGAGGTGCCATTAATGAAACTGTCAGAGGAATGTCATTTTGAAACCCGAGAATACGAACTGCACATCAAACAGCGTTTTCATTCCTCATTATTTATTATTCTTTGAAACGTGGCCCACTCTGAACCTTTTATTTCTCTTGGACATAAATATTGGTTCGTCCTTCACACACATACTTAATGGTACTGTCAGAGTCATTTGAAATTTGCATGAAAAAGTTGCACAAGACCCAACAAAATAATATGCACATCCTTAACTTTAAATTTGATATCAGATACTTTTCCCTTCATACTCGTAAAGCCACCTTTCTCATGATTTCTTCTTTTCTTTCTTTTCCTTAGCTTGAGACGTGGCCACCTCTTCACCTTTTATCTTCTGACAAAGTCACTTCCATGACAAATAAATTAAATATTAAGAACTTTTTCCTCTCACACATGTGGAAATAAATACAAACCAAGCTCGGTGGTCGGACTCCATTTCGATGCTGATGAATCCAAATCTACTAGCCCGTCCCCACACATATTCATACTTGGCGAAAGTCGGCTTTGCTTTCGGCTCAGTTGTTAACAAGGAGCCACTCCAGCTTGGATCTTCATAAAATCTCAGCATACGAGTACGGATATGCTGTTCTTGAGTGTAGACCTGTCAAACGTGGATCCAGATCTGCTCCACTCGCCCTCTCTCAATGAAGGAGGTCTCTTACCATCAGTCACCATTTTGAGTTTTTGTACGAACGACCATGTCGTTCCCACAGACGGCGCCAATTGTTGGTGATATTTTTGAGCCGGTGACGTGGCATCATCAGAGACGTCCCTTCATCCGAGCCCTGACCTGCAAAACAATAAAGACCCGCCGGGGGGTGGCCGGCGGAGCCTCCTCCGACGATCAAGTCAGTCCAGTATTTAAAGAAGAGGGAGAAGAGGAGAGAGAGAGATTAGTAGATCCTGCCTCTAATGATTTTTCTTTACTCCCTTTTATATCCCTGCATGCTATATGTCCATTTTGCCCTTGTCACGCGCACTGTCCAATGGGGACGTCTGATATCTTCTCTGACTTGATTTGACTGGTCTCATAATTATTGAAGGCTTCCTGCGACCAAGGCTCACTTCCGAGGACTAACCCATTCCGGGGTCCGAAATCCCACTTTGGGGCAAACCTGGCCCCACTCCAAAGTGGGGATAAATATTTCCCTAACAAGTTTAGATATCACTTGGATCTTTATCGCCTCGATCGGTAGGGTGAAATTGTGAATTTGAATGGGCTCGGAACCATTTTTTGGAACCCGTCCATCACGGGGAGGCCGGGTTCAAGAAAAGTCTGAAACCAAACCTGAGCCCCCGTGCCCACCCCCAGACGTAACTGGGAAAATGTAGTAGATTTGGACGGAGTAAACATAGGTGCCAGGTGGACGGCAATGGATCCTGCTTAACATGCATGAGGTCCGCGTGTAACTTTGACTTGCTACAATTGCTCCCAACGTGTAAAAAGGCAGCTATCAGAAATAGCAGAATATATATATATATAAAACGCTTGCGCATCGAGCCCCAGTCGAACAACAATGGCGTCTTCTCTCAACCCAGCGTTTGCCTACACGGTTGTGTACGTGAAGGACGTGGCCAAATCAGTGGCCTTCTATGCCGAAGCCTTTGGCTACAATGTTCGTCGCTTAGACGAATCCCACAGGTACGTTAATGTTAGAGCCATATATATCTAAACCACTGATATATATATATATATATATATATATAATGAGAGAGACAAAATGTTTGATGGGTTTTGGACCTTTTGGTAGATGGGGAGAGCTGGAAAGCGGGCAGACCACGATAGCGTTTACTCCGCTGCACCAACACGAGACTGACGAGCTAACCGGTGCGGTCCAGATCCCTGGGTCCGGCAGCGTGAGACAGGCAATTGAGGTTTGCTTTGCGTACGCGGATGTTGATGCTGCCTACAAGGTATGTGATTTGCATGAATTAAGGTTGCTTGTGAAAATGTGATTAATTGTATTGTACGTAACAACTGTTTTGGTGGGTTGGATCAGAGGGCGGTGGAGAGCGGTGCAGTGCCGGTGAGCGAGCCGGAGACGAAAGAATGGGGCCAGAAAGTTGGTTATGTGCGTGATATTGACGGGATTGTGGTGAGGATGGGGAGCTACGTGAACCCACCCAAACGAGACTGAGAGTCAGAGTGGAACGACCAAAAACATTAGTTGTACTTTCGCGCATCTATATGTATGAGTTGTGACGAACACGTTTGGATTTAATTCTAGATTTTTTTTTTTTTTTCCTTTTTTTTTTCTTGTTTTTTTTTTTTTTTGACATCTTCACGTTAGAGGAAGAGAAAAATTCGAACTAGTGACATTTACTTCATGAGATATGGTCATTAACCGATTAAGCTATCTCTTAAAACATGAACTTCAATCATCATGAATAATTCAAATCCGGAAAGAAAATGACGAGAAATTTATATGAACAAGGTCATTTAAGTGTTTGTTTTTTTGAAGAAGAAAAAAAAAAAGCAGAAAAAAGTTTGAGAAATGATATTTTTATATTTACTGTGCATTTTTTAAAATCTATTAAATCTGTAGAATCACAACGTGGTCCAACAAATTTAATGATGAATTTAAAAAAAATATATACAATAAATGTAAAATAGATTTTAATAGAAAACTTTTGTTTTTTGTTTTTTTTTTTTTGTCCCCCACTTAGGTTTTTGTCCCTCCAATCTGACATTATTTTAAGATGGGGACCCATTAATTGGACAAAGGTTGACGTCTGATTCTAGAGCTTCAATTGAAATGAATGCCACTGCCAAACAATATTTCTCCACTCATTTATGGTGGATCAGTTGATTCCAAGGTGTCCATGAAAAATGTCAATTCGAATCCTATATTCACGCCAAATAATAGAATCTGTTTAGCCTTTCTCTCAAATTATTTTGTGGATAAAAGTATTTATCAACACTATATACGAATTCTCTATTTTCATCTTTTTGCTTCTTTTTTTTCTTTCCGGGTCATAACTCCATGTCATTAACAAGTGGCAGAATTTTATCAATTCCCGCAAGGAAAAGGCGAGCGAAACCCGCCTCATATTACTCAATAGGAAATGTTTTTTAGACAACATTTTTATGTAACAATTATACAATTCTTCTTATATGGGTTTGACCTAGGTAAGAGTAGGTCATACCCATATGAGAAGGATTGTATAATTATTGTGTAAAGATATTGTGTTTGTATCATTACTCTTAGTCATATATATTGTTGTAGTTTAGTCATATATATTGTTGTGGTAAGAGCGGGCCCGAAGAAACACGTGTGGGGTAGAGTAGGGGAGAATAAGACAAATAAACCCCTATGGCCACGTGTGAAGTGCCAGAGTGTACTTTTTTTAGGATCCACGTGTCCTCGGGGTAAATTTTATCCCCAACAGTTCAGATTTTCATATTTTATTAGAATGTGATCCTATTAAACATATTATTTACTCCGCTTTAACTTTTCTTCTGTATCTTTTTTTTTTCTTTTTCTTTCCTTGGCGAAAAAATGGCGAAAAAAACCTACTCACAACCTTACTGTTCACAAATCATGCCGATTACATTTGTCCTAGAATTGCGTAATTGACATATCCAAGAAGTGAAACTTTTTTTTTTTTTTTTTAAGTCAAGAAGTGAAACTTTGACTGGGTAATATTTTGCGCAATTAAAACTGTATTCCACAAAAATTATTTCCTAAATAAAATTTGCCTGGAGTCCGTGTGATGTTTTAAGGAATAGGATGTGACATTAAATTTAAAGTAAATGTCTAATAAATTTCTAATTCAACGTATGATTTGAAATCAGTTTTTCACTGTTTAAAAATCAAATTTTGCTGCTTAAGTTTGTCGCAAATTTGAAATCAGTCATTCAGTAGTTTTTCCGTCCATTTTCCTATTGCCTGTTAGGGTGAGTCACCGTTTATCCACGTATGCATCTACATATCTTTGCTTTGAGCTGAACATGCATGTCATTTTAGATTACAAATGTATGAAGAGTTGCACTTGGTTTTGGTAGTGAATCATGCAAAATCTATGAGTTCTCCATTGCTATTGGATGCCCTGCATATATAAACAAATGATGGTCCCGCAAGGGGTTCACTGTTATCCACAGAACGATTTAGGTCATTGTTCTAACCCAACAATTGATTTAACTGCTGAGAATTTTCGGTTTGCAGTTGTTTGTTCAGGTAGACTGTTGACTTGTATTGGTGGCAGGTGATGTAGTTATCCATATATTCCTTCCGCCACAAAGAGCTTTCTACAACTTTGGAAGAAATATTCTATGCTAATGCAACGCCCATTGAGCTGATTTTTGAAGACCAACCACCATTTCGCAGTTGAGAAAGTTATGATTTGCCCAGCCAAAAGCTTATGCCAATGGATACCGTTTTTGACCAGCTTGAAACACGATTGGAACATTGCTGATAATGAGTAGTGATCACAATTTGCTTTGCATGAGATGATCAACAATTATCAGTGAGTAATTAGTACGAATGGTTCCTGCTTTGATTATGTAAATTTTCATCTGAACTCCAACTCCTGTAAAGATTTCTCATGTTGCTTCTGTTGAAGACATTTATTTGGTTGTTATCCTCAGTAGGCAAAATCCTGCTATCAGTCAGTTCCAGAAACAGCTCAAAACCCTAGTATACTGAAAAATATTAGGTGTCGATATTACTCGGGTGTTATGGTGGAAGTCCTTGCTGTGAGGAGTTCAAACCACAATCCTTTGTGGATTCGTTTTCATCAGGATAGAGCTAATCGGATCGGCCCACAGCAGTTCAGATTTGAAGCCAACTGGAACTTGGATTCAGAGTGCTCTGAAATCATCCAACATGCTTGGCATGATGAGGGGTGTGGTTCCAATTTGGACAGGTGCAAAATTGAGCTCCAGAAGTGGAGTAGAGCAAAATTTGGCCAGGCTAAGAGAACAATTAAGCAGCTGTCTACCAAACTGCAATGTTTGCAAGAGGAGGAAAAACCTGAGAACTTGGAGAATATTAAACGGTTGCAGGGGGAATTAAATTTATTATTGGAGATGGAAGATATGAAATGGAAGCAAAGAGCAAAGCGGAAATGGTTCAGGCAAGGAGATCGGAATACAAAGTTTTTTCACACTTGGGCCACACAACGAAGGAGGAATAATTTTATAAGCAAAATCAATGATGGGGGTGGTAATTGCTGGTCCAGGGATGTCGATGTAGAATTGGCCTTCACTGATTTTTTAAAGGGCTTATTCACCTCAATAGGGTCGACTGGGATGGAAGAGTGTCTAGCAGCAGTTCCAGCTTGGGTCACTTCAGCTATGAATCAAATCCTCCTTCGCCAATACTCCTTTGAAGAAGTGGACTTGGCACTCTCTCAAATGCAGCCGTTGAAGGCATCGGGACCTGATGGGTACGGGGCATGTTTATTCCAGAAGCCTTGGAACATTGTTGGCCAACAGGTTCGCTCAACTGTTTTGAATTTTCTCAATTTAGGTGTTTTTTATCCTGGCATTAATTTTACATATATTGCTCTTGTACCAAAATCTGCTAATGCTTCTAATGTTAAGGGCTTCCGTCCCATTAGTTTGTGTAATGTTCTATACAAAGTAATAGTAAAGGTACTGGCAAACCGGCTCAAGTAGGTTTTGCCTGAGATCATTTCACAATAGCAGAGTGCTTTTCTGCCTGGATGACTTATTTCAGACAATATCTTAGTTGCTTACGAAGCCCTTCATACCATGGCCACTCGTTTGTTGGGGAAGAAAGGGTATATGGCCATTAAGCTCGACATGAACAAGGCCTATGATCGAGTCAAGTGACAGTTTCTCGAGAATATGTGCTTGTATGAATCGGCATCAGGTTAAAAATTGAATACTGAGAAAACATCCATTTTTTTCAGCAAGAATACAAAGCATGAGTTCAAGGAGCACATTAATTCTCTTATGGGAAATCCAGCAACCACGAGCTATGAGAAATATCTCGGATTACCAGCCATGGTGGGTCGTGCAAAGAAGAAAACTTTTGCTGGAATCCAGGGAAGAGTTGGGAAGAAATTGGAGGGTTGGAAGGAGAAATTCCTTTTGCAAGCAAGGAAATTCTTTGCCATCCCCACATATGCTATGAGTGTTTTCCTCCTCCCCAAAACCCTTTGTAAATCCCTCAATTCCTTGATGAGTAGGTTTTGGTGGGGCTCACAGCATAATGGAAGGAAGGTACCGTGGATGAGTTGAGAGAGAATGGAGGCATCCAAGCTTAGTGGTGGTATGGGATTCTGAGACTTAGAAGTGTTTAATTTGGCCTTGCTTGCAAAACGATGTTGGCGCTTATTTCAAACTCCAAACTCTTTGGTGGCTCGGATCATGGCGGATAAGTATCACCCTAATGGCTCATTTATGCAGGCAAGCTTAGGAGGTAGGCCTTCTTATGCTTGGCGAAGCATTCTCAAAGCTCGACCAATTCTGGAAAGGGGGTTAGGATGGAGGGTGGGGAATGGAGCTAGTATTAAGATTTGGGGAGATAAATGGCTCCCATCCCCCACGTCCTTTAAAGTACAAACGTTAGTTCGGGTCCTTCACCATGATGCCAAGGTTGCTGACCTCATTGACCCAACAACAATGGGGTGGAAGTTTCAGCTCATTGGGGATATTTTTTAGCAAGAAGAAGCTACACTGATATGCAGCCTCCCTCTAAGCCCTCTAATGAACAATGATAAGCAGGTTTGGTTGGGCTCAAAAAGTGGCTTATTTTCGATGAAAAGTGCATATTATCTGAAGAAATCTAGGAGAGATGTAGAGAAGGGATCCTGTTCGGATGTTTCAGAGAGGGGGGCGTTTTGGAAAACTTTATGGAAGTTGCGTGCGCTTGCTATCCTCAAGAATTTTCTCTGGAAGGTGAGCAATGACATAATCCCTACCAAGGAAAATCTCCACCAGCGAAAAATCACCCCCAGACCCACTGTGCCCCTTCTGTGGTAGAGAGCCAGAAACAATCTTCCATATCTTGTGGTCTTGTCTTTCCTCTGTAGCGGTTTGGCAGGAAAGTAGACGTCGTGTTCAAAAACTATCTCTTACCGAAAGTGGCGGCCTGGGACTTCTCCAACAGCTGCTGGATAAACTTGAAGAGGAGGATTTTCTGGAGGCAGTGACAGTATTACGGTTGATTTGGTTGCGTCGAAATACTTTGGTATTTGAAGGGTCTTTTACTCCTCCGGCTATTCTGCTGGGACAGGCTAAGATCAAACACTCTGAGTTTGTACAGGCCATAAGTCCTGAGATAGACCAAACAGAAGCTGTCCAAACTTCCTCATCATGGAAATCTCCCCCTTTTGGTGTGCTGAAGGCAAATTGGGATGTTGCAGTGAATAGCAAAGAACAACTGGTTGGTGTTGGGGTGGTGATCCGATCACACGAGGGTGCTGTGAAGGCGGCATTTCATGCGGTGGAAAAGGGCATCACAGACCCTGCAGCAGCCTAGGCTTTGGCTGCATGGAAGGCGATCCAATTCTACAATTCCCATGGATGGAAGCATGTTTTATTTGAGGGGGACTCAGTTGGTAAAAGGAGCTCAACAGATCTACTGAAAGCTGGAGTTCTTTTGGCAACTTGATAGAGGACTCTAACGCAACGCTCCTTAATTTTGATTCATTTATGGTTCAGCATGTTAGTCGAGTAGCAAATTCTGCTGCTCACTGTTTGGCTAAAGTGGCTTTGTCTCTAAGGCTAGATCAGGTGTGGATGGAGGGATGTCCTCCTCCCATCCAAAGTATTGTACTTGCTGAGCAAGAGAATTCTCTTTGATTTTATAAAATCACCATTATTCCTCAAAAAAAAAAAAAAAAAAAAAAAAAACTGCCCTATGCCAACCGCTAAACAGAGCATGATGACTGATCAAAGTGCAACCCATTTTATTAATACAAGTCTTGAATGCATCTGCAAAGGGACTTTCAACGCCTATCATCTAAAAATGTTTTAAAAGAACATGTGCGGGTGCGAGATGTGGCAAAACACCGAAAGATATTGAAGAAAGCGAACAAATGCATAATATGTCTTCTCTCTCTCTCTCTCTCTCTCTCTCTCTCTCTCTCTCTGCTAAGTAACTGGGAAAAGAAGAAAAAGAATAGGATTGGGAGGAATCCTAGGTTTAAGCACAATGTACAAGATTACCAACCGTCAACATTGCTACTAGCTCCATCCAACGTACGTTCTCACTCTCATTGTGTCGGATGAAAATACAATGATAAGAAGGTTGCTTTCCAAATGAAAACAAATCCGCCACATTTTCCCTCCTTATTCATTCCTTTTCGACAGATCAGTTGTAGACCGTTCCATCATAAATAGGGCACTCTCTCTTGAGATTGGCCCTTCATAACAACGCCAACCTCTCCTCAAAAATACATATTTACAGATATCTATCACAGGATTATGGATGATGCCTTTTATGTCTTCCTCGTCTTGAGTTAAACTTGCAATGAGAAGCAGCAGCACAACCCAGGATGGATTGGTATAAGATTCAAGCAAAGCAATCACGGGCAAAGTTCAACAGAATGGGGAAACTAGGGAACAGTTCCTGCAAACCATCTACTCACAAGCTGATCAAGGGTGGCCACAAATTTGAAACTATGGACATTGATTCCTGCACACACAAGAATTTATACACATTTTTTCGTTAATTGCAACCAAAGAGATCAACAACAATACAGAAACAAAAACAAAAAGTTTCAAAAACGACAACAGCTGTGCAAGGGTGTAACATATGAAGCTAGTTTGGTGACTGTCTGTTACAGAAATTTAGTAATGAAAACTTGGATAAAGTATTAATGAAGATCAGGAGGGAGAGCTCATTTCTCTCTTTGAGCAGAGACTCTCATATGCACCCAACTCCAGGTAATTCAAGAGTAATACTGAAGATATATGCATTCACAGGATTTCACATTCAAGACGTAGATGATGTTATTCTCCTGAGCATATATAGCCAAACACCAAATGACCAATTCAACTGTTCAATTGTGAAATCCCCTTCAACAAGATTAAATGTCATGATAAATCTAGACGCATCAGACTCCAGAAAGAAACATAGTTAACACCGTTCAAGCAAAACCAAAGGGAATATAAACTCGTGCGCACGTGCATCAACAGATTCAATAGTCTTTTGGAAACCCAAAAAGAGTCTGACTAATTGAAAATTCATATACTAAAGTTTTCCCAGATCAGAAATAACTTTTTGATAAGACTTGCTTATCGCAATATGTCCTATTTATCTAGAGATGACTGGGCATATGCATGCATGCATATGAGTGTACACATGATCACACATAGACCATATCTTAACATGTTCATATAGTTATAGGATATCATAGTAATAAAGTACTATATGAATGTCAAATGCTCTAGTTACTTGCTTTTATTCATCTTAGAAATGAAAATGCCATGAGACAATTGAGGGCACAACACTTACATCCACCCATATCTAAAATTAGTTCATTAACAAATATGTTTTCCTCAACTGACCTAAAAGTGCAGATTAATAAGAATAATGTGTTTATTGTCAAGAAAATCATAGTCATTATTCCCATACTTTATTTGCCATCTGTCACTCCAATGCATATGAATCAATGCTTCTTTTTTGTGTATGTAAAGGACCAGATGCTCAATATATATGTATGATTTGAAATTTTATATTTAAGAAAACAACCAATGTCCTTCATGTCTAGGTTTTTGGGATTTGCCACTTCCGAGGCCCTGTGTCCATGAAAACTTCACACTCGTTGCTCTTTGTTAAACACAGTACTTTCTACTTCAGCTATAGCACTTTCTATCAAATAATTATAGTTCCTGTCATAGAACTACCATTTTAAAGTCTAGCAATTTGTGAATAACATGAATTGAAAGAATGGTTGGATGTTGCGGTAGCTAATGGTTACTTTCACATGCATTTGAACAAGCTGGTAGCAAAACAAAGAGAACCATAAAAGAACAAAGAGAGAAAGATGGTAGCAAAACTTCTTATTACTTGTAAAAGATGTTCAGCTAAAAAAAAAACAAAACAAAAAAAGACCAATTCTCATACCTTCCTAATCTGAGAAGATGTCTACTACTTAGAGTAAAACCAATTTAACAATATGTACTATTGTTAGTGACTCGTTCTTCTACAACCCCCCTCCCTCTTCCAAAAAAAAAGAAAAAGAAAAAGAAAAGAACATAATACATATATAGATAGCTATATGAATACAGACAATCAAATACAAATGCATGTTGTGGGTGGGTTTATAGTAAGGAATTTGCAATTTGTAACACAGTCTTCAGACAACTATTTGACAACTGAACATATTAGTGATATGACAAAATTAACAATACTCAGAGGTAGCCAGCTCCTCTTTTCAGTTTGTTGTGTTTGCATGTGTAAAGCAAATAACTCAACGGCCTCTAATACATAACTAACATAAGATGCATTGCAATGTGGATATGAAACTTGAGGAGAGTTACAGTTACAATTAGCCGAGCGTTGACTGGCCTGTCCAGGTTCAGTAAGACTTAACTCCATATTATGAGTAGCTGTCCAACCAGGTTCGTATGCTTCAAGGAAACCAATCTTTGCCTTATTAGGTAGATCATGGGGATGAACAAATGGTACTCCAGGTGGCCACGCGATCTCCATTCTTATATTGGCACATGGGCTATCTAGCGTGTGAACATGACTTTCACATTCCTTCAGGTTACAAAACCTCAGCTTGATCCCCTTCTTATCAGCAATATCCTGAACCCTCTCCTTCAGAACTCTCTGAGCCTCAAGCCGTAACCTCTTGGAAGGTGGCAAAGGTTTGCTTCTCGAATCATTCTTCCTCCTCCTCATCAAGGGCTTCATAGATCCTGTACCAGCATTTCATCGATGCAAGGACCTGCTGTTAAAAACTTCCCGCTAAGGGCTACTTGCACAGAAAAGAAGTAACATATTTTAGGCTCCATGAATGCAACATAAAACGTTTTCCGTAAAACATTTTCAGCATTTTCCGATGTTTGGCTGCGCTTGGAGAACTTGGTCAACCAAAAAACATCGCCTTGTTTCCCGTAAAAAAGTTCATATTTTTTAACACATAAAAATATTTTACATCCACAACTCCTCTCTACAAACATTTTTAATGCGTAAAATGGGAAAGTAGAGTGTAATTAAATTATTAACTTTCAACTCCAATGGTGGTATCTGATCTAAGGTCATGACCCATTATCCTTCTTCATCGAGAAATAAAAGGTTTGAGAGATACAGAGATATAACAAAGAGACCAACTGGGAATATTAAGTGCTCTATCTAATCAATTGCAAAGTTGATGTTCAACAAACTAAAAACATATTGGGGAGACAGAGAGAAAGCACCTACCCAAATTGAAGCCAGGAAACAAAATAAACTTACTAAAATATTTTTTTCTTTTATATGAGCAGAAAATTTCGTAGTTTGAGATCAAGGAAATTAGATGTTTGGTTAGTACCAAAAGAATATAAAGACTGGCTTAAACCAAATCTGGAGCTTAAAATCGTCACTTGTCCATGCTTTTTTTGGGTTTTTTTTTTTTTGGGAGGGGGGGTGGTGTTGGAAAAAGGAGGAAGGGTAACAAACAAGTCGTATTTTTAACTGAGGTATGAATAGCCTAATCTGAGCCAGAATGAAAATGAAGGGTAGTAAAGTCATCAGCAGAAAGAGGCTTATGGAATCAGATTATAATTAATTTATGGAAACATAAAATCTACAGGTTAAGCAATGAAAAGCTAAATATCGTAAGAATGCTGCCTACCATCTTGGGCTGCGGGAAAATTGAAACACGGGATATTCTGCCTGTTGAAGAGCTGATCAGTTGGGTGGGATCTCTGCATGAAGTCATCCACCGATACTGGAAGCTGGAACTGAGCTTCAACCCCGTGACCAGCTGCTCTCATCTCTGAGCAACTGAGACTGGTCATGGATCTGGGCATGAGTTTGAAAGCCAAAGAACATCGTCCATACATGTTTCCCTGGATGCTATTAATCTCTGTTCTGTACAACGCAGGGTTGACATAGCCTGCTGTTGCCTGATAAAGTGCAAGCCCAGGATAAACAATGGCTTCTTGAGGACCAAGATCTCCATCCACTAGAATCCATCGGCCATGAAAATCTCTTATATGTAAACCTGCCTTATCTGATTTAACAAGAGATAACAAGCTTTTATCAACTTGGTGCTCGTGGTCAGGAAACATAACCAACTGGCCATCCTCTTGGGTTGCTAAATTATGGTGTTGTGCTCCCTGAAATGATGTCCTCGCATGACAGCAAACAGACAATACCGAAGATGAAATTTCCCGATTTCTCAGGGGAACATTATCTAGTATCTCAGTAAATGGAGAGCTGCGCAAGTTCAAATAGAAGCTGATGGCATCCAGAATATCCCGAGCTGCCTTTCCAAGCAGAGCAAATACGTCTGGCAAACCAGCTGGAGGGAGATCCATTACATTGTTGGGCTCATTAGGAGTAAGGCCTGGCCGGTAATCATAAGTTTCTAGCCACAGCTGAGGATCTGCATTGTAACCAGACGTCTTGCACCACTCACGAGAGTCATTGGTATGCATCATATCCGCAGCTGGGCATGATGCTCTTTGGTGAAAGTATAGGCGAGCAGAATCCAATCCAGATCTTAAAAGAGCCCCATCACTTGCAGGAAACTGGATGATGGCAGCAGAATATTGAGCTAGTGACTGTGACAAAGTCGAGACTGATAATTTATAAGAATCAGAAGGAAGACCTTCAGAGGGTACTAGATCAGTGAGCTTCACACGACCCAAAGACGGCAGGCCACTGCCTGCCATGAAATCCTTTCAATATGCCAGCTGCCTCAGTCAGAATGGATCCTGTACAGACCATTGCAGATTGGGTGAAAATTGGCATCAGTCACAGACAAAAAGCAATTATCATCTTTCATGTCAAAAATAAAACATCATTCACTAAGACTGATATAAGATATTAAGGTAGCCAAAGAAATTGACATTACACTCACCAGAAAACAAAAAAAGGACCATAAAATAGAAGAATCATAAGAAAGGGGGAAAAATATGTATGCCAAAAGTTGCTTTAGTTGGTTATCTGCTCTCAGCTAGAAAGGCCAAATGCAGTAGTGCTGTTGACAA
Organism: Alnus rubra; assembly: GCA_028654335.1. Classification (NCBI taxonomy): domain Eukaryota; kingdom Viridiplantae; phylum Streptophyta; class Magnoliopsida; order Fagales; family Betulaceae; genus Alnus; species Alnus rubra. The sequence continues at coordinate 1,875,125 of JAJPGS010000870.1, read as the reverse complement.
GAATTACTCAATAACCAGCTGACGCAATAATATTTCAACACCATGAAACAGAGGCTGAAAAATATGACATGTACACCGATGATATTGTAATTGACATTGGAAAAATTTGGGGAAAAGATGTAAACATATTCTAATTCAAATAAGGGCAAACCAAAAGAAATGGATTAATGAACACTCAGGATGCCAATGATTAATAAAAGATTTTGTGGCACTTACCACCAGCATACAAAAAAGTAAAATAACAACTTTTAAAAAAGAGTAAAATTATAGTTTTTCATAACTACTTTCAATTCTAGGCACTAAAATATAATTGTAGAAAGGCATGCATGCAATAACAAAAAAAAAATCCATTTTGTATTTAGCAATAAAATGTTTAGGGATACTTTACATTATGCAACACTGTAGGGTTTTCATTAGTCCATTAGAACATGTCATGTAGTTTTCTCTGATGATAATTTCTTTTTCTTTTTGATGAATAATTGATCTTATTGAGAAAAAAAAAAGGGTTAAACCCTCGTACACAAAGTGTATACAATATGGACTCAACCCTATAAGCTGCTACAATGTAAAAAGCTAATCAAATCAACCACATTTGTAGAGACAAAGTTAGGAACATTAACAAAAACCCAACCCAAGAGAGATCTCAAAAGAGAAGATTTTAGAAAGAGCATGCTTGTCTCATTATCCTCGAAAATACGACGATTCCTTTCTCTCCAAATGCTCCACATTAAAAGGGCAGGAATAACTTTTCAAATAGCCTCTTTGGGATGTCCCATCCCTTGTGCTTTCCAGCAAAAAATAAGTTCTTGGATGTTGTTAAGCATAACCCATGAGACTCCAAAAAGATTAAGGATCAATTGCCAAAGAGCCGAAGTATACTCGCAGTGGATGAGAGAAGGTGATTAGTCATTTCCTCATTCTTTTTAAACAGACAACACCAATTAGCTAAAGAGAAGCCCCTCTTTCTAAGAGTATCCATCGTGAGAATTCTATCAAGTGTTGTTGTCCACAAGAAGAAAGCAACGCGAGGAAGCGCCTTGACCTTCCAAACACTTCTCCAAGGGAAAGAACTGTGCTCACTTGACAATAACAGAGTATAATAACTCTTCACTGTAAATTTCTGGCTGCTAGAGGGAGTCCACAACAAGTTGTCCACTTCCCCCGGATGCGTCTTCGAGGAATATAAGAGACTAAAGAACAAGACAATGTCTATTTTAGTTCCCAATCATGTATTCCAGTTCCCAACATATATTCCTGTTCCCAACATTGTCTTAAGCATAAAACAGGATCCGATATGAGATTTCAGCACTAAAGTCTTCATCTTTCTTCCAAAATCCAAACTTTACATTAACCCATAACAAGTCTTTCCTAAATTATTCTCAAATAACGTGGATCTACTCAATCCTTTAAAACAATAAGTGAACGGGGGAGCTAAGCCTATGCTAATACTTCACATAAGAATACTCAACCCTATCCTTACAGATGCTTCCTATGCTTGTCAAGCCCTAAATGGTACACCAAGCACTCACTTGTTGGACCTTTAGCGTCTATGCACAAGCCCAACTTGTATGACATCCAAATTTGTCCCATTGTTGGCTATGTACACCCATAGCACCTTGCCATGTTATAGACTAGCTTGCTCGCATCAACGAGCACGCCTTGACCTTACCTTGGCCACCATCATGCCATTGATCCAATAAGGAGAACACACTACATCAACAACATACAGTGCACTATGACATGTAGCGTAATGATCAAGCCACCTAATATTGAGCATTCGCACCTCAGCAACTCTTGTTATCATTTCCGAGTAGCTTCTTGTGTCTCATGGCATGCCTTCCTCATGTTGTGACAAACAAACAAATATATATATATATATAAAATCACGACTTGAATTTCATTTTCTTTTCACTAAGCACGGTTCAAAACCAATACCCTTGAGTAGGTTTTTAGCTTTTTTTGACGATCAAACCAACATGTGTTGACCACTAGAAATCATCAATCAATTAGCAAAGGCATGGCTATCGAACTGAGGAATTGCACGGGGTGCAATAGTTCTAATTTGGGTTCTTCATTTTAAACTAACGACCCAAAAACTGCCACATCATCTAGAGAAGATTACATCTCATTTTTCACCAGTTGCCTCATCTCTCCGCCCACTGTACCTTCTCCCTCTTCTCCTCCACCACCATCGAGCTCTTATCCTGCCACCTCCCCTATTGTCACCCTGTCGCGCAAGGTAGCCTAACCACCTCCAGTGACCTAAAGGGGGTGGTTTAGCCACTATCAACTGACCTTTGGGGGTGGCCGAACTACCCCCAGTGGCCAAAAGGGTGGTTCGGTCACTCTGCCCGATGGGACGACAATGATTGGGAACTGGAATACATGATTGCAATATATAAGAGGCAATGATGCCATTTACGTGTATATATATAAACATCAACGTCTAGTGTTAAAATCAAAGTGAAATCAGAATCCAGAAAAGCTAGAGAAACAGAAGAATTCAAATAAGATCAAAACCTGTAGCGGGTGAATTGTGGTGCACCAGGTGAAGTGAACGTTACACGAGTTGTTCCATGAACATGGCTGGGTTGAGTAAGTATGGTCTGCCGTCTGCGCGCTAGACAAATGGGAATTCAGGAATCAGGGTTCCGAATTTGGTTCAGCGATTTCAAAACCCTTTAAAATCTTTTTTTTTTTTTTAAACAATTTTTTCCTGCCTTTTAAAAAAATAAAAAATTCACATTTTCAAACCGGTTTTTTTTTTTAAAAAAAAAAAATTATATATATATAATTTGTTTTTTTGTCTGCAATTTAAAAATATGAATTCTTTTTCATTTTCAAACTGTTAATTTTTTTATTTTCACAATTTTATTTGAAAACAGTCTTGAATTTTTGACGAGCCAGAGAGACTTTAAGCCTGGTAAAACGCCTTAGCAAACCCATCAATTTTGGTTGCTTACTACTATAGTAAGAAAATGCTACACTTTTCCAAAAAAATTTCTAAAATTTGCTCTCCAAATAATGTCGCAATCCTTTAAGATGATGACACATTTTTTAAAATAATAAATTACATAAAATCGTGACACAAACAAATTTTGGAGATAATTACATAATAAATTACATAAAATCATGACACATAAACAAATTTTGGAGATAATTTTTGAGAAGCATAACATTTTCATTGTAGTATTTTCGTTGTAGTATTGCTAGCATACAACTACAAGAGTAATGTTTGCTGCATAACATTTGTACAACAACGTTGACATGAAAATTATTTTCAATTTTTTTTAGAGGAGGGGAAATTAGGTCATTTTTCCATCCCCATTCACGCACGCTGTCACCCCCCACCCAACGCCCTTTCTCTCTCTCTCTCTCTCTGTGGCCGGCCGTTCTTCTTTATCGGCTAGCTGATTATGGTATTTTTTTTTTTTGGTTGATTTAAATTTAATTTTCTAGATGTTTGCCGATTAATTTGATTTGTACGACTTTTTGCAACATGCTGCAAGGATTTTGAGGGGGATTTACTTTGTGGGTCGTTGAAAATCTAGGCATTTCAGGTGGATTTTGAGTGGTTTTATTTCGTTCCTTATGGTTTTATTGTTGGGGTTACTCAAATGGTTTAGATTTGTGCAAATTCTTAATATATGTTGGGTGATAGGCCTCTAGGTTTCCTTAAAATTTGGATTATATTGTCAAATTAGATGCTTTTAATGTTATTTGCTTAGCTTTTATGTAGTATAGTTTTCATGTGGATGGGAGTCTGGATGCAAAGCTTTATGTAGGAAAAATATATTTTGTAGAATGTTAAAAGTACTAACTTATTATTAACAAATTCTCACTTATTATTAACTTTAATTTCCTCTTGAATTTTCAACCGGTTAGGTGTTCAACCGAAGGGGTATTTTGGAATGAGAAATTTTCTGGGTTTGTGGGTAAGCTTTGTGGCGTTAAGTGTTTTCTTTACCGTTAATTTCTAGCCTCCCAACACTGTTCCGTTACTTGATGTGTTTGATTAGTTGGGATAAAATGAATCTGCTCAAACTTGCAGATGCCATAGCCCTTGTCCTTCCAAATAGCCCACTGGATAGAAGGTCAAAATCATGAAATAAGAGACTAGAAGGATGATTACCCTCTAAATCAAGTAGTGATTTTCGTCTAGAAATCATGCAGTGATTTTAGTCTGGAAATCATGATGTTAATGACAATGACTGTCAATTTTTTATTTTATTTTTTCTTTCTATAAACCGGTTTGAAAATGTGAAAAAAAACAAAAAAACAAAAATTATGTTTTTGAAAAGGCAGAAAAAAATTGTTTAAAAAATAAAAAATAAAACGATTTTAAAGGGTTTTGAAATCGCTAAACCAAATTCAGAACCCTGAATTCCCATTTGTCCAGCGCGCAGACCTGCCATCATCGCCCCATTTCATGTTGCGCAACCCAGACATGCTAATGGAACAACTGGTGTAACGGTCACTTTCACCTGGCGCACCACAATTCCCGTTGATATTTCAAAGCCGCCACAGCTGGTATCCACCAGCAAAAGGTTCTGATTTCATTTGAATTCTTCTGTTTCTCTAGCTTTTCTGGATTCTGATTTCACTTTGATTGATTTTAACACTAGACGTTGATGTTTATATATGGACACGGAATTGACGGAAATGGCATCAACAGCGACGTTTTAATATATATTCTCTATGATATTTTTAAGATTTAAAAGCAAGAGTCAAAGCAAAAGGGGAAAAGGAAAGAAAAGAAACAACAGAATGGGGGGCCATTCCATTTCAAGACAACAAATATAATAATATTAGGGAGGGGAGGAATCCGAGTCGATTCTTTTAGATTTTCTACAGATTTTGCCAATGTTGAGGATACCCACCCCAGATTTGAATCATTAGAAACGAAGTCTATTTATACCTAGGCTTTACCGCAGGTTACTCAATACAGATGATGACATAAAAGTGGCCCATCAAGAGCGCTTGGTCATCGAACACTAAAAAAGCATTTTGAATACAGAAATTCCAAGTCATACAATTGAACATGCTGAGAAAAACAAAACAACTTAAATGAAGAGATGGGTGTGAGAACTTCAACAGCATGCTACACGGACCAACGAATTGCCTGGCGAACCAGTTCCCCCCTCCACCCCCACAAAATAACTTTTTTGATAAGTTATTCAAGACCTCTCTGGCACCCACAAGCACGAAGAAGAGCATTGGTGGTCTGGTAGTAGATCATAGCATTTCTTGTGATTTTCTCACACATCGGCTCACCTTTTTCTTGAAATCATCTCTCCTATCTCTCCATTCCTTCTGCAATAAGAGATGCAAACATGGATATCTTAGATTAACTTTATGATACCAGACAATGCATGGCAATATTAACAAGTAAATCCTTTGGCTGTTATCTGTTCCGGAATGATACTCTACCAACAACAGGTATAGTGGGCAGATGAAAAGAAACCGGAAAAGAGAAAGAAAAGGAAAAATGAAAAATGACTATCATCATAATCATCACTGAGAAGATCAAAGCAGAAAATCCAAATATGAACATGAAATTGTACAGAATAATATTACTTAACGACCGTGGTTTCCTACACTTACAATAACACAAGAAGTAGTTGTTGAGGACATCTTGTATACCTCGATTTGGGCACCCCATTTCTCGATCTTGCACAATTGTACAACATTCTTTAATAGGTTTACCATCTAATTACATGGATTTGCTTTTCTCGAAAAAAAATTTAAGTTTTCTTTACATCATCAAGATGACTAAAGAAATCAGTCGATACTTTTTTCTCCTTCGTTCACTAAATAATATCAAGGTACTTCTTCCTACATCCTTGGTATATCTGCTCTCTTGGCTTACACAAACCCACAAACCCACTCCGATCTATAGGATTTAGAGTTATTTTGATAATCTGCCTACTTAAACCGTATGGCAGTGATGCTATATTTATAACAACAATAGAGTTAGTCCTTTAGTAGGACTGTACAAGACTTAACTTATCACAAGCAGAGAAGAATAAACCTAAAGCAATACAACTTCTACTAGGTGATTGCCGCGATAATCTAGCCAAGATAATAAGATAAAACAAATCCTTTAATTCTGGACAGATTTATCTTTATCAGAAGGTAAAGATATATCTGGTCTAATATGCCCCCTCAAACTCGACATAGGCAACTTGACGTTGAGGTTGAAACTAAGCTGAAGAAATCTGCTTGAGGTAAGAGGCTTTGTTAGTACATCCACAAGCTCGTCTTTCCCAGAAATAAACCGAACCTCAAGATACTTATCTGCAACTTGATCCCGAACAAAGTGATAGTCTATCTCAATGTACTTTGTACGCGCATGATAGATTGGATTGGAAGTGAGATAAGTTGCGCCAATGTTATCACAATATAAGATTGGTGCATGTGGAAGTGAAACCAGAAGCTCACTTAAGAGAAACTGAATTCAAATCAATTTAACAGAGGCATTTGCAAGTGCTTTGTACTCTGACTCGACAACCAACCCAATCAGAATCCAAGAATGCAATGAGCTAATGCGATGAGAGTTTGTGGATGCAAAAGGTGTAGTCAACTCTGGCCTTTAAGTAGCGCAGGATGCGCTTGACAGCAGACCAATGAGGTTCTCTTGGATCTTGCATAAACTGAAATACCTTGTTGACAGAAAAAACAATGTCTTGACGAGTAAGAGACAAGTATTGAAGTGATCCACTAGTGCTGCGATAGAGTGCAGTATCTGTAATTGTAGAGCCTTCAAACTTGCAGAGAATTGTAGAGGAGGACATTGGAGTAGAAATAGGTTTGGCAAGCTCCATATTGGTCTTCTTCAGAATATGAAGGATGTATCTTTGTTGAGAGAGATGGAGGCCATCTGAGGACCAAGTGGCTTCATCACCTAAAAAGAAATGTAGAGGTCCAAGGTTTTTGAGAGCAAATGATGAATTTAGATCATGAATAAGTCTAGAAATGGCTCCTGCGTGTGAACTTGTGATGAATATATCATCAACATAAATCAACACAAAAATTTGAATCCCATGAGCATTGTAGATAAATAGGAATGAATCAGCCTTGGAGCTTTTGAAATGCAATTCTAGAAGCCGTGTACTTGGTCTTGAAAATCATGCTCTTGGTGCCTGTTTTAAGCCATATAAGGCTTTGTGCAATTTGTAAACGGCCGTAGGGTGTGAAGGATACTGAAAACCAGGAGGTTGTGCCATATACACGGTTTCTTAGAGGTTGCCATGGAGGAAGGCATTGCTTACATCAACTTGATGGATGGCCCAACCTGCAGAAACAGCAATGGAGAGCACTGTTCTAATAGTTATAAGATTAATGACAGGGCTATAAGTTTCTGAAAAATCAATTCCAGGTTGTTGATGAAACCATTTGGCTACTAAACGAGCCTTATACCGCTCAATTGTACCATCAGCCTCTTTCCTTATTCATAAAACCCATTTGCACCCAACTATGTTCATAGCTAGGGAGGGGGGGAGACAAGGAACCAAGTGCCATTCTTGAGAAGGGCATCGAACTCTTCATTCATTGCCTTGCGCCATTCAGCATGCTTGTTTGTTTGTGTAGCAAGTTGGCTCAATTTCCTGTCCTTGGAGTAGTGTCGTGAGTGCTTGAGGAGGTGAATATCGGATTCGGCCATCTGTAAATTTTGTTTGCTTGAAAATCTGATTCTGTGATCGGGTGGTCATGCCATGCACTCTTGGTTTGTTGGGGGGGGTGGGAGACAAGTGGAGAATCTATACGAACTAGAGCATGGTTATCTGAAGTGTCTGTGTTTGTTGCTATGGATGGTGAGGGAGTGAATGTAGTTGGATAGGGCTCTAGAGAGAGGCTGATGTTGTCATTAGTTTGGTTGTTTGATGGTGCAACGAGAGGGACATGCATGGAGGTATGAATGAGAGGAGTGGATGATCGATTAGGAACTGATTTGGAGAAAGGAAAGTTTTGTTCATTGAAGATTACATGCCGAGCAATGTAAATCCTGCCAGAGGGAATATGAAGACACTTGTATTTAAGATGATTCTTGCTATATCCAATGAAGACACAAGATTGAGATCGGAAAGCAAGTTTGGTGGAATTATAAGGGTGGAGGAATGGCCAACACTCACAGCCACAAAATTTTAGAAATTTGTAATCAAGTGAGAGTTTGAATAAATATTCAAAGGGAGACTTTTGCTTGGTGACTTTGGATGGGAGCCAATTTATGAAATAAGTTGCAGTCTCAAAAGCCGAGTCCCAATATGTGAATGGTATAGTGGCAGTGGCGAGGGTGAGGATTGTTTCAACAATGTGGTGATGCTTTCTTTCGACAGACCCCATTTGATGCTGAGTGTGTGGACAGCTTAGACGATAGGACACTCCCATGGCAGTGAGGGAGGTTTGAAGAGGGCGAAATTCACCTCCATTGTCACTTTGGACTAAGATAATTTTTGTATCAAAATATGTTTCCACAAGTTGCTTGAAACAGAGAAAGGTAGCACAAACATTAGATTTTAATTGGAGAGGATAGAGCCAAGTATATTTGCTAAAATCATCCACAATGCTTAGATAGAAAGATTATTGTTTACAGAAGTTATTGGAGCCGGGCCCCATACATCAATGAAAAGCAATTACAAAGGATTATTAGAAATAGAAGGACTGAAACTGAAATGAAGACGATGACTCTTGCCCTGCTGACATGATGAACAAATTGAGGATAACTTGGAAGAAACCACGGGCAATTTATTTGACTTGACGACTTGACTAACAATTGGAGAAGTTGGATGACCCAACCGGAGATGCCATTTATCCAATGATACTTTTTCACCAATGTAGGCAGCAAGAGACTTAGAAGGAGCATGAAAGGAGGGCCATGGATACAGGCCGAAACTACTCGGGCCTTGAAGGAGCAGCAGCAAGTTTGAAGGTCCTTAACACAACAAAAATTAGGATGAAATTCAATGAAACCAGGATTGTCACGAGTAAATTGGTTTACAGATATAAGATTTTTTTGAATTGCAGGAACATGGAAGAGTGAAAATAAATGAAGTGTGTGTGAAGGTGTAGGCAATATATCACGACCAGAATGTAAGATTTCCAAACCTTGGTCGTTTCCTACTCGAATCTTGTCAGGTCCAGTGTATTCCTCACCATTCAAGTTGAGATTGGACAAGTCATTAGTGAGATGGACATTGGAGCCAGTATCTGGATACCACGAAGAGAATCAAATGCAGAGGAGGCAGAGGCGATGTTTGCATGCAGGGGAGAAGAATCAGCTTGATATCCTTGCTCAAGTCGGAACCAACATGTTGCTGTAGTGTGACCTTATTTTTGACAAATCTAACAAGTAGGACGCCGAGATTGGCCAGGGCCAGAGAACGAGAAGTTCTAAGATGGTCCTCTTCCTCAGCCACAGCCTCTACCGCGGGAAAAATTTGCGTTGCGCTGGCCAATGTTGTAGCCATGATTGTTATGTGGATAGGATGGTTTTGTCGTTGGGCAGTGTTGGCAGTGGAGATCGACAAATCAATTGTTGATTTGTGTTGCTCTAAACGCATCTCATAAGAGAGCATAAAGCCATAGAGTTCATTGAGAGAGATGGAGTCTTGGCGTGTGGTCACAGAGGTGACAAGAGGATCATATTCTGGGCCAAGACCAACAAGGATAATGGTGACGAGCTTTGAAGCTTCAATGGGTTTTCCAACTGCAACCAAAAGATGGGAGAATCCCTACGCTTTTTGATAATAAGCAGAGATTGATAGAACTCCTTTCTTTAAGGTAGCCAATTGTTGCTTGAGTTGCAGGATTCGAGACTGAGATTGGGCGGAGAAAAGAGTCTCTAAGGTGAGCCATACTTCCCGGGAAGCGAAAAGACTAATGACATGCGGTAGGGCTTCAATGGATAAGGTGGAGATGATGGCATTGAAGATCATTTTGTCTTGATGATACCAGGTTTGAGAAGCTAGATTTGCAAGGAGGAGGCCGGATGTGGAGTCGGGAGTAAACTGAGGGGGTCGTGGATGTGTTCCATCGACATACCCAAAAAGATTTTGTCCCTCTAAGGGGACCATAAGATGTAGTTATCTTGATTGAGTTTTTCAGAAATATGATGATGCACATTTTGAAGTGCTATTGGTGTAGCGGAAGGGCTAAGGATCGAAAGAGGGAGTGAGGTTTGAGTGGAGTCGGTTTCAAAGGTTGGATTGGCCATAGACGTTAGTCTTGAGATGGCTCTGATACCATATAGGATTTACAATTATTTTGATAATCTGCCTACTTAAACCGTATGGCAGTAATGCTATATTTATAACAACAATAGAGTTAGTCCTGTAATAGGACTGTACAAGACTTAAGCTTATCACTTAAGCTTACACTAGCAGAGAAGAATAAACCTAAAGCTATACAACTTGTACTAGGTGATTGCCGAGATAATCTAGCCAAGATAATAAGATAAAACAAATCCTTTAATTCTGGACAGATTTATCTTTATTAGAAGGTAAAGATACATATGGTCTAATGAGATCCCAGTCAGATACAACATTTGTGGAGTAATGCTACACTTTACATCTATTTTATTACACTCACTTCACACCGTTGACATGGCATAAGCTGAATAAAGGCAATAAAGTTTCGCTTTTTTAAGTGGCCATTCAACTCATCCCACGTCAGCCGGTGTGAAATGTGTGTGATAAAATGAGTGTGAAGTAATAGAAGTAAATGTCTCTATTTCCAAGATCCTCTAAGCATGCATAGCATTCTTTGATGACTTCTACCACCCTTTTTTTTCTTTTCTTTTTTTTTATTGACGAGGAACCCCTTCAAGGCAGGGCCACTTCGTGTATCCAATCCTGTCAGGTAAACCTCAAATCCGTATAAAGCGCCATCTCCACACGGATCAAGTAATACTCCGACTTCGCCGACGAGCTGGCCCCAAGAAATTGTTTGCATTCAAGGGAATTCAGACCTTAGACCTCATGGGACTACCACAAAGACCAATGCCCTTACCACTTGAGCCAATCCCTTGGGGTTGATGACTTCTACCACCTACACAAGCACAACCATCTGAATGGCCAAAATTATGACATCAACCCATTTATTTCCTTCTTCATTCCCTAAATGACATTCATCAAATGTTCGTTAAAATCTACTCGTGGGAAGTTAGTCCCCCTCTGTGGATGCTTGTAACCAACTAGATTAATCCTCCCTTGCCGTTGAATTGCCACAAAATCCATTTTTCGCCTAATGTATGACAAGCTTTAGCATTTTCCTCATTTGGTTCAACAGTTTTTCAAGTTAAAGTAATCTATCACAAGGCTACCAACATTATGGAACTAAAACAATAAAGAGAATTTTTTTTAACAAGTAAATCAAGTCTTATTAAATGCATAATGTGCCCTAAGTACACCAGAAGTAAACAAAAGGAATCAATAAAGAGAATTATCTAAAATATCTAACCAAAAACTAAAACTGATTTGCAACCATGCTTATAATCTGTCGGAATGACTTAAAACATTTTCTCATTGACATATTACACGTGATAAGCTCTTTAATTTATCAATATAAAGAGAAAAATCAGTAGCGAATGATCACTTACTGCAGCTTCAACGTTTGCAGGGGATTCGTCATTGGGACCGGAAAGCATTGATATTATACTCAAAACTATACTTTCAACCTGCAACAGCAATAACAATACCTGTTAATGCAGATTATAGTAAAGATCAACCATTCAAAGTTAACCATAGAGTTCTAGGGTGAGTGCTGGTACAGAGCTTCAGCCCTCAAGAGTCTTATAAAACGATCTCGATGAAAAAAAAAAATTGTTGAGCCAAGGGTTTAAGCCTCAAGTCTCGTAATCTTTTGAGTTCACATAACAGAAAACTCATAAAATTGAAAGAAAACCAACAGACTAAAGTTGCTTAGTTGAAGTGTCAGACTGGTTTGATGACATTGGGATTCTCCAATTTTCTTTTAGCCACCTCTTTTTAGGGACCAGTTTCCACCTTGACATTACTAAATTAAACTATAGGAAATTTAGAAGCAATAAAACCATTGGAGAAAACCTCTTAATCAGTCATCCATTGCTATAAGATAAGAATCAACTAAAACAACAAGGGAAAATAATAGATAATACTTATCAAAAAATAAATAAATCATAGATAACAGACAGAAAGGGAAACCAAATGACATGAAAACATGGAGAGAAGCCTTTCCAGGCTGTGTTTGTTTCGAGAAAAATCAAGACAAAATAAACCCCAAAATTCTCAACTGTCTACCTGATGCAAACTTCTATGAACAAAAAAAATCCTACAAGGCAGAAAAATAGAAGAAAATGGCACCCACGACTTTGTCAGTGAATATATTTCCTACAACCAGAAAAATAGATTCTACTAATATATATTAAATTTTAAAGAACCAAAAAAGTCTACCGTGAAAAAACCTTTCAGTAAAACAAGCACAGTTGAGCCTTGAACTTGTACTCAATGGCATTCAACATGAGACTCAAAGCATAAGCCTTGAGACCTTTAAAACCAAGCCATGGAAATATTATGATAACTCAATTCTAGCAATGCACTTCAGATAGGGGGTGAGCATCAAACCAACGGTCAGTTATATATATATATATATATATAGAAGATTAACACGATGGTGTGGGTCACTGGAAACTAGGCACTAAACCAAGCCCATTGATGGCCAGTAACGAATGTTGGTGCAATGCGTTTCGACTGTCAGTTGAGCCCAATTTTTGGTTTTTGGGTTTTGCTTGACTGTTTGGGCCATCATATCTATTACTCGTTTGGTCTGTTTTGGATTGTTTAGACTGTTAAGTTTGCCCCAACCGCTTGCCCACTACCACCAATCACGGCCATTCACGGACGGAAAAGCCCAAAAACCGCAACCACCACACCCAAGCTCGCCAATCAGGACTCACTACCCCACACAAACCACTCTATGGCCTCAGATCATCTACAACCATACCCCCATGGCAGAAGGACCAAACCTACCACAAGAAATAATCCCATACCTGCCACCCACCGGAACTAATACCATCAACCACATAAATCCTACAACCAATAGACCACAAAACGTGAAAATAGCAAAGCAACAAGGCCAATCAGTCCTCAACCAGCATAAGAGCATGAAAAAGTAAAAGAAAAAAAATGAAAACCAATACTTGTTGACAAGATCTGACGAGGATAGACCAAGAGAATACGTATGGAGTCATCAAACAAGAAAAGGGGGCAGATGAATGACAAGGGTTTGACGATATCTAGGATCGATTTTGATGAGTGATGAAAATGAGAAGGGGAAAACTAACGAAATGGGTCGAGAGAAGGGGGAAAAAAGTAATTGTGTTTATTAGGAATTTTTTTTTATGAATATTTGGAATTTTAATAGGAGTAATGCTACACTTCATACACATTTATCACACTCATGTTACGACTAACGTGATGTGTTTGAAGTGGCTTACACTTTTTTTTAAGTGGATGACGTTGTAAGCCGCTTAAAATATGCCACATCAGCCGGTGATAAATCATTGTAACGAGGTACATTATTCTTTTGATAAACATCAGTTAAGTAGTTTTGTCGGACAGCCAACAACCAATCTGTCACAGCCTTCAATTTCTCAATGTTTGAAACCTGATCACTCTGCTGGACTGTCAGAAACCAACCAACAACATTCATTGACTCTAGGTCAGTGGCATCATGCAGGTTGGATTTCAAGTCAGATGCTCAACCCCACTTCAAATGAGAAAATGTAATTTGTGTAGCTGACAACATCTGAAGTTAGACAACGGTGTTACAGGATTTGGTCACTGTACATTCCATTGCAATGTAGCTCTATATTCTGAATAGCTCCATTATTTAAGATTATGCTTTCAACTGTTATCATTAATAATAATGCACAAATTGCATGGCAAGTCCAAAACACTTGCACTTTTCCTGTCAAGTCCATAACACGTATACAGCCAAGCCACTGATTGAAGTTCAATATAATAATTAACACAATAGTCTTTAGTTCTGAGTAATCATTAATGTTGTATGCCTATATTAATTTTTTTGACTCACTATAAGTGTTTTACTTCAGAATATTGACTTCGCACAATCTTCCCCAACCCTGAAGTTGGAAAGTGGAGACTTCTAAGTTCAGAATCACCAACTTCATCCAATGGAAGCAAGAGAGAAATACTAGTTTGAAGTGTTTATGACCTACCGTATGGACCGGTGTCCAGCGCTCACTTGCAAGCTCATAACCATTTGGGTCGTCACCAGGAGGATGAAGAATTGATATACAAACACGACCATCGGGATAAACTGCAATTAATGCATCAAATAAATCAGTTTCATGCAGTATGCCACTAACACGAACAAAAAGATAACAAGTAACCAACCGTTAGGATGCCATATCTCCGAAGTAAACTTCACTGTTGGAGGGCTGTTTGGGTAGTTGGGTGGAAAGCTCATAATGGCATTGAAAAAACCACCCTCACTGCAATCAAGTAATGTGTTATAATCATAATAATGAAACCTTTTTTTGCTTTAAACCCTAGATTGAATCTCAAGAAGATGACCATAACCTGTATACTTGCTCTATTTTATAGAAAAAAATATTAGGGTAGATATATCAAAAGCTACATGCTAGGAACTAACCCCTCAATCAATGTTAAATACATGTGCATGCTTTGATAAAAAGCAACGAACTCAACAACCAAATCAAGCAAGTAGCAATAGATACATCCCTGGACTTAAAAGCCATCAAAAAAAATATAGGCAAAGTATCAGCCTTTATGACCAAACAAGTTAAAAGTCTGGTTCTTTGGGTTATAGGCAAAAAGTATCAGCCTTTGTGACCAAACAAGTTAAAAGTCTGGTTCTTTGTGTTTTCTGAACAATGATAATCAGTTTCTTCATTCTCTTCCCTCATCTTTTTAAAGAACCGATGTGTAACATATCCTTTCAAAATATGAAACTTTCAACAACTCCAACCCAGACCGTCAATGAGAAATTGTCAGAAACAGAAATTCATAGTCTAGTAACAAGCTGAGAGTTAAGTTTCCTTCTATTAACTTTTCTCTTCCAAAAATGACTAATTTGAAACAATATCTCAATTCAACCATCAGTCAATAACCCTCAGAAAAGATATCAAATCAAGAAGACTCCACAAGCACCAAAGACCCAATTAGCTCAATCAATTCCAAAACCCCAATAGCTATTCAAACATACAAACTTTCCCCAAAATCACAATCCCAGCCCTTGATCCACACCCTCACCCATAAAAACTCAACAAGAAAACCCAATTAGTGATCCAAAAAGCACAAGATTTATGCTTACAAAGAACAATTTAAAGCACGTACTAAAGAGTATCTGGCGGTCCAATAATCGTTACGCTCCATTCGAAGATATTGGTCTCATCCACAAGACCCGCCGAGAACCCGTCGACCGGGTTCTTGCAAAGATCTGCACCACATAACAAGATCAATCAAAACCCGGCTCATGATCAATCCCTTCGAAAAAGAAAACCTATACCAAATTCCGCCCGACACAGAGATAATTGAAATTTCCATACCTTTGAGCTGCTTTTGAAGGAGGAGACTCGCCTGGGAAGCCATGAGAGGGAGATGGCTCCAAGGAGAGAGAAAGAGGGGAGCTGATTAGCTCAGCGATTGCGAAGGCGGAAGAGAGAAAAGAGAGGTTGCGCAGTAGAGACGTGCCGTGTATTTATAGATAGACAGAAATTTCGGCCTGCGGAATTCAATAAGAGCTATGCGTGTGGGAGTCTACGGGCTGCTTTTTTACGGTCGGTGTCTCGGCCTATAGCTTCTTGCCACGTAGGAAGATGTAGTGGGAGGCTTGGCACTGGAAAAGGTTCTAGTACTTTCTTGGCTGTACTGTAGATTTTACCATTGGGCTTGTAGGGACCACGTTAAATGAAAGGGAAAGTGACTGTACGAGCCCCTGCCCCTGCCCTGCCCCTCGCCCACTATTCTTAAGTCCTGGCCGGTATTGAATTACAGGCTTCTTCAATCTTTACCCACGATTTGGCGGTGGGGTCGGCCGAAATACCCCGAAATCCCAATGCGCCGACCATTCCCATCCGAACAAACGTGCATTGGTTGGCTTTGATACTCGTCCAATTAAGATTTTGGTATATCTTTAAAAATTTGACAGTGATAGACAAGCTATACACTACACCAACCCAAGTTGGGAATGCCGATTCAGAAGCTTATGATTTGAGTAGGGATGATAAATGCTTAATTGCAAGCTCTTACTAGACCACGAAGGTCGATGCGAGAGAGCAAAATAGAGCACAAATAATCGGACCCGATCATGGAAAGGAAATTTAGATAGTTCGACCAGTTGTGTCAATGTAGTGGTTGCGCAAGTAATGTCGGGATTGTGACACCAAGAATAACCGCTCTAAAGTTTCATCTCAATTGTCTTGTGATTTTAGGCGAAGAATTTGGCTAAGGCCGTAATTTGCTAGCAAGCGTAGAATTTGGTACAAAATATGGCTACGATCATAACCTACTAGTAAGTGAAGAATTTAACACACCTAGCTAAAGGTAGTACCCCATCAGACCCTTCACATAAGGAAAAGCATATACGATCGTTTCAAGTTCAATCACACAATCGTTGTCATACGCCAAACACTTTCCAAAAGAACACTCTACCTCTCTCCCTTCGAGCAATATGCTATTTTCTTTGTTAACTTAAGCATCAAAGAGTTTTCCTGCTAGCAAGTCTGGCATGCCTCTTATTGTTTATACCTTTTTTGCAGGCATCTATTGTCCGAATCCATCCGTGCGATCAAATGCATCATCATATAAAGTTAATTCAATACCTAATTCAACAAACGACGTTAATATAAATATTTGTTTAGGACTCTCTCCTTGTTGCACTATCTTTGCCTCCCTTGTCTACACTCTCCACAACCATGTTGAAATCCTCACTACGTGGAATGTGTCATGTCATTCAACAAGTTTAGGACTACTGATGACTCCTTTACCTCTGCCTCGCTCTCCACCATATGATACGGCGCCAACGATATCGACATCGACCAATCTCAAATTGTCTAATCAACCAAAACCTCTCAATGCCAGTGAAGTACAATATGGATCAAGATCCCGTGTAATACCTTAGTTTGATAGGCATTGAGATCCTGTGCAATACCTTAGTTTGATATGCATCGAGATCCCATGCATTACTTAGAGCATTGCATAGGGTGGTTTCATTTTATAATTTTAGACCAAGTGCCTCATATCTTCGCCTACTGTCGCCTTTCCCTCTACTCCTCCGCCACCTCCCTACCTTCGTTGAGCTCTTATCCTACCACATCCCCCATCGTTGCCCCATCAAACAAAGTGACCGAACTACTCCTTTGGCCATTGGGGGTGGCCAAGCCACCCCCAAAGGCCAGTTGAAGGTGGCTGAACCACCCCATTTCGGTCACTGGAGGTGGCTCAGCCACCTTGCATGAAGGGGTGATAATAGGAGAGGTAGCAGGATTAGAGTTTGATGATGGAGGAAGAGAAGAGAGAGAAGCGACAGTGGGCGGAGAGATGAGGCAACTGGTGAAAAATGAGATGTAATTTTTTTTAGATGATGTGGCAGTTTTTGGGTCGTTCGTTTAAAATGAACAGCCCGAATTAGAATTATTGCACCCTATACAATACCTCTGTTCAATAACCCTGCCTTTGCTAATTGATTCAAGTGATGATTTCTAGTGGTCAACACATGTTGGTTTGATCATCAAAAATAGTCAAAAACCTACTCAAGTGGATTGGTTTCAAATCATGCTTAGCAAAAAGAAAATGAATTTCAAGTCGTACTTTTATATATATACAAAATTGTTTGTTTGTCACAACATGAAGAAGGGATGCCAGAAGACACAAGAAGTTACTCGAAAGTGATAACAAGAGTTGATGAAGTATGAATGCTCAATATTAGGTGGCTTGAGCATTACACTACATGTCATAGTGCACTGTATGTTGTTGATGTAGTGTGTTGCCTTATTAGAGCAATGGCATGATCGCGGCCAAGGTAAGGTTAAGGTGTGCTCGGTGATGTGAGCAAACAAGTCTGTAACATGGCAAGGTGCTATGGGTTGTGCATGAGGGCGAGGTGCTATGTGAGCAAACAAGTCTATGCACAAGCCCAACAGGACAAAGTTTGGATTTTGGAAGAAAGATGAGGGCTTTAGTGCTGAAATCTCATATTGGATCTTGTTTTATGCTTAAGACAATGTAGGGAGTTGTAGTAAAGCCCTATGAGGTGTTAGAAAGGTTAAATTTATAAATTTTTTAGGTGCACTACAAGAAATTTGTATATTAACATCCAACTTTTTAGTGGCGACACCAAAGTCGCTGCTAATAGTGGCCACAAATATATACTAAATCATTAGCGGTGACTAAATATCGTCGCTAATGATCGAGCATTAGCGGTGACACTCACAAGTCACTGCTGATGCTAGATTATTAGCGGCGACATTAAGAATCGCTGCTAATAATGGGTCAATAGCGGCAACAATTGGGGTCGTTGCTATTAACCCTACACAATAAAAATAAAAAATAAAATCATATTCTAGCCTCAAATCATATTAGCCTACTAATTTTTTTAAAAACAATTAAACCCTATATAGAAAAGATGATTTTTTTAAAAATATTATTAGTGAAGTTTTCTATTTACTATTCTTATTTAAAATGTATTCACCGTTTAGAATTTTTTTTTATTTTAGATATCTATTAATTGTTTTTGTCATGATTGATCTTAGTGCATTGGATTCTAGACTTTGTCAAATGTATCATGACAAAGTCTAGAATCCAATGCACTAAGATCAAGGGGTGGCCACCCCCTTTCTTTCTTTCTTTTTCTTTTTTCCTTCATTTTTTAATTATTTTATCATTTTAAAATAAAATTATTAAAAAAATAAGTAAATATTGAAACTACGTCGTTTTTAAGCTTAGTTGTCGATGCTAACATGGCCAAACGGTGACTAGCCAAACGGAATTAACAAAATTGGATGGAAAATGGACGAAATGACATAATTCAAAAACACGAAAAAGTTAAGGAGTAAATGTTTAAAATTAAAAAGTGAGGGACCATTTTCAAATCGCGCATCAACTCAGGAATTTATTATACATTTACCCTATATTTTTTAATAAGTTTCTAGTTTTTATTTTATTTTAATAATCTTATAAAGGATATTTTTGTCATTAGGGGGACATTGATACAATTGATAGTTTTGAGTAGGGGTGGGCGCGGGCCGGATTGAGCCGGATTTGCATGTTTCCCATAACCCGCCCCGCAGTGAACGGGTTTGAAAATCAAGATCCGCAACCTGCATAGTGAATGGTCAACCCGCTGGACCTTGGGTAGTGCGGATCGGGACGGGTTCATGCGGGTTCGGGTATTTTTTATTATTTTTTTTATGGGCCCAAAACCAAAAAAATAATTCACAATCTTGTTAACCCAATTCAAAATTTGAAAATCCCAATTGAATCAACCTCACCAGCAAACAATAACAAGAAGAAAGAACTAGAATTATCAACAAACCTAACTGTAAATAATTTTTTTATTCTTTTATGTGATTGTAGATTGAATGAGTATGTGTATGTGAGAATGTAGAGATGAAAGTGTATATAAAAATGGAATAAGAATAGAGATGAAATGGATAGTGCAGAATTGAATGAAATCAAAGGTACATAATCTGGGCAATTCATGAGTCTTATAATTTTTTTGGAGAAAATTTGATGAAATTAAAGGCACACCCCTAGTCATGATTCTTATAATTTTTTTGGGAAAAATTTGATGGTACGAGTATAAAGGAATTGCGGGGCGGGGCGGGGCGGGTGTGCGGGTGAGAAAAAATTTAATACCGCAACCCGCCCCATAAATCACGGGTTGGCATATTTAGGATCCGCACTTTTTTAGAAATGCCTTATATCCGTTATTGATGGGGCGGGTTGGTGCGGGGCGAGGCGGGTTCGCGGGTGCGGGTGGGTTTTGCACACCCCTAGTTTTGAGGGAGACATTGACAATGTGGTGATAGTTTAAAGGGGTTACATGTAATTTTTTCTTTTTTACCAAAAAAAAAAAAATGGGTCAAATAATATTTGTCGCCGCTAATATATGACTATTAGCGGCGACCAGTTGGTGTCGCCGCTGATAACACCCAATGCTTAACGTGGGAATGGAATGCGCTAAAAAAAATTTCGCCCAAAACCAACTAAAAATAATAATAATAATAATAATAATTGATTAATTTAAAAAAAAATGTGCTTCCCTTGCATATCAAATCTCTCTCTCTCTCTCTCTCTCCTGCACGTCTCACTCTACTCCAACATATCTAACATCTCTCTCTCTCTAATTGAAGCAGCCCAGGTCGACACTGCTGCCCACCTCGCTACCGTCATCAGAGCCACACGGACCCAAAACGCTCTGGGTCTTCCTTTTCACCTAGAAAAAGAAGGTAATCTCTCTCTCTCTCTCTCTCTCTCTCTCTCTCTCTCTCTGTGCTTATATTGCTTGGATTTTTATTTTTTATTTTTTTAAGGTTTGTTCATTTGTCTGATGGAAAAACAGTTTACCTGGAGTTGGATTGTTAAGCACATAAATTTATTTTTTCAAACTAAAATGAAGAAATCAGTTCTAATTCCATTAAAAAGAATATATTTTTTCAAGTGTCGAGTGTGTGTGTTTTATTAATATGTGGGTTTAATTTGTATTTGAAAGCTTAATGGAAAACAAAATGGTCTGGTGCAAGTTTTTGATTGTAAATATTGAAACTTTGGAATTGTAAGAAGAAATCTTCGTATAAGTGTAACAAGTCTGTTACTGATTTAGGGATTTAGGGTTGATTTGTAAGAAATAGAGATGAAACAAGATTGAGAAGATATGGAATTGAATAGAAAAGATATATTGATTACACTATTTAGATCAATTCGAGTTTGATCGAACTTCTCTTACAAGACTAAAGCTAATCTACCTATAGAACTAAACTTGAGATTACAATTCACAGTATGCCTAATACAAGATGGGTTTGGGGTTTTATAGAATAACCCATTATTGCCAGCTAAGCCCAAGTGTTATAACAAACTAACAAAACCCATTTAGTTATAACCATCTAACAAAGCCCATGTGATTGAATTATTCTTACTTTGCCCAATCTGTAGACCATAGACCTGTTACATTACTCACTCCGTCAAGAGCACCTTGCCCACAAGGTGCAGGTTAAAGAAAGAAAGCCCATTTGCTGTAATTTTAACAGATCAACCAATTTGGTTATACAGGCCCGTGAATCTTGCCATGTGCCAATCGCCCTTCAGCCTATATGATAATCACCCACCTAAACTGATCCTTGCACATTAGATTCATTGCACGTAGACAACCAAGCCCACTGTAATGCAATACCTCGAGCTTTGCCCGTTGCAACCCTGTCCAGCACCAAGGAACATTTGACATCACACTATCCAAGGCATGTGAGATTGTCTACTCTTCCAAAATCAAGACAATAAATGTACACTTTTGACCTTGAATTCAACTCTACTCTTCCCTTTCCAATGTAAAGAGCACATCTGGCACGCCATTAGTGACTCCCCTTCATCCAAGCTTGTGTCTAAACTTCCATCTCCATCTATGTTTGAAAATCACAATTTTCACACCATTTTCAGTCAAATAGAGAAACACAAATTGTCTCAAAATATGCGTCACCACCTCCTGCTTCGACTTCACCATCAACGTGAGATTCTCAGCCCATCCAAGATTCTTCTGCCCATAGTTAAAGTTGCTAAAACTAAGCCAACCCACCACTTCCTTTGGCTTCCACCTTGTTTTGAAGACCCACCAATTGTATTTCCAAAACATATCTCCTCTTGGCTTCCACTTACTTTTCAACATTTCATCAAAGACGTTCTCTTCATCTTGATAGAGTACATCATCATCTTGGAATTGTGTCAAAGACAAGGTGGTGAGGACGCAAACTTCTTCCAAAAATTTGATGCTACAATTTAAATTTGGAATTAGCACACCAATTACCTTTACGACGATCAATGGTAATGAATTCCTGAATTTTTTTTGTCCTTGATTTTGATCTGAAACCCCAAGAGTTTATTGGCTCTTCATGGACTCGAACTCCTTGGCTGGAACTAAACCCTCTTCGTGGAGGACGCTGTTCGGATTAAGATCGCCCAAATGTATCACCGTCTGCTCACTGATGCTCCCCAATAGTTCGGGCAATGTGGATAAAGGATTATGATCCGGGCCTACGGTCTTGATTTGCTCCTTGGTTGCTTCTTGAATTTCTTCACCAGAAACCTCTAATTTTTCAATTTCATCACCTTTTTGTTCCACTAATTCTTGTTCGTCTTTAGGTATGCCAACAATTTTATGTTGTCCAAATCTAATTTGGAAACTATTCCAATCAGTATCAATTGTAAAGACTCCCTCTCTTTCCATTTTTTTCCAACCAAATTAGAGCCTCACCTGCCATATGATATGAGGCTAACATATATCTGTGAAAATCGTCGGGAGTATCATAATAGTTGAAACATTGGTGAACCTTGATCAACCAAACTGAAAGATTCTGACCATCAAATTTGGGAAGATAGTACCCCACCATTTCTTGATTTTTTTTCTGGAGTATCGGTCACCATATATGCCGTTGTGATTGGCTCGTTTCTTTTCCTTGCATTACCACCAACGAATCTAGCGGTATTTCTATCATCTTGTGTAAGGTGAAGATGTGACATCAAAAGTAAAATGGAAGGAAATGGCTGAATAATACTAAATTGATAATTTTGAGCTATTCGAGAGGCTCAGTCTCTCCAAAAGGAACTTCACAATAATTCTCAAGTGTGCCTCATTCTCTATCACATAGTTCTTATATAGACTCAACTAAGAATCTATCCTACTCTTTCTCCTTGAACGACTAACAGTAATTGATAACAACTTAGGGTAAAAAGGTAAATTAACACTAGAATAACAGATTTTGGAATACTTCTAGAATGCTCCCTCGACTGATTCTAACTTCCTGCTACGTCACCCATTTCTGACGGCTGTCTGATAATGACTCATGGTAGATCCATACCTCTGGGCTTGACCCATGATAGGCCCATAACATCTTGGTGCTTGAACCCACCAACATTTTTGTCATCTCTGTACTTGGATCCACCAGCATTCCAATCTTCTTGATACCGGACCCCTCCTGGTCGATCTTCTTGAAACTGGAATCTTCGTGGCAAGAACTCTCCCGGCTGATGACCCGCACCAATTTTTTCAGAATGATAATGGTGAAATCCGTCCATTCTGGGTTCTGGATACTGCTTGAATTCTTGATATCGGTGAAATCCTTCCATCCTGGGTCCTGGGCGGTAGAATCCGTCCATTATGGGTTATGGGTATTGCCTAAATTCTGGATTTTGCAGCCTGGTTTGGTAATTCCCCAAAAATAGTATTCTTGGAAAGAATTTCCCTCTTTGCAGGTAATGAAATTCGAAAATTCAGTCTTCTTAGTACTGGAATCTTGCTCATCGACCATCTTGAAAATTGTAACTCATTTCTTGCATCTTCGTCACTAAGGAAAGTGCTCTGATACCAATTTGTAACAAGTTTGTTACTGATTTAGGGATTTAGGGTTGATTTGTAAGAAATAGTGATGAAATGAGATTGAGAAGATATGGAATTGAATAGAAAAGATATACTGATTACACTATTTAGATCAATTCGAGTTTGATCGAACTCCTTTTACAAGACTAAAGCTAATCTACCTATAAAACTAAACTTGAGATTACGATTCACTGAATGCCCAATACAAGATGGGTTTGGGGTTTTATAGAATAACCCATTGTTGCCAGCTAAGCCCAAGTGTTATAACAAACTAACGAAACCCATTTAGTTATAACCATCTAACAAAGCCCATGTAATTGAATTATTTTTACTTGGCCCAATCTGTAGACCATAGACCTGTTACAATAAGCATCAATACCCAGGAGCTTTTTGTGAAAGTTTTGATTGTAAGTATTCCTTGATTTCTTATGTGTTTCCAATTGATTGGTCAGAAATTATCAATGTTAGGTGCAGAAAATGGAAATCAAAATCCATGGAGGGTATCCTTTGTCGGTTGATTTTGAGTTGTACTGTATCTGGCATTTGGCATAATTTTGAGTTTTCAATTGATACTAGTATTTTGGAGTAATTTTGCTTATATTTGTCATGTTTTGACAGTTGGTTGGCTGTTTTATGGCTTTTGTCCAGTTTGCTTTTTCTTTTCTTTTTTCAAAAAAAAAAATTGTATTCTGTCATGTTTGCTTTTGATGAGTTTTGTTTGTTTGTTAGAGCTCGTTATTGCTCGATTGTTTTGTTTTAGACAGTTTGTATAGTTGTTTTGAGATAAATATAGTTCACTTACTCATCGAAAAAAAAAAATTTGTTTGGTTTTGTGTGTGATTCCAACGTGTTGATTTTATAGGGTTTGATTTTATGGGTGAGATGGGGAGGAGGATTAGAGGGCTCTGCGCTATTGCCCAGGCCGAGTAACTCCGCTACAAGCTCCTCTATGGTATCGCCAATCGGATTATAGATATTAGCATATAATATCTCAACTTTGGATCACAAACACTTCAATTTTTGAAAGGTATTTCTTTTAATACTTGAGAGGGTTACCTCTTGTATACATCCTTTGTAATAGGTACACAGGATTGCGCTCCCCTGCGCTCATTATTGATATGCATTACTTATATTAAAAAAAAAAAATGATCGAATACTTGTATTGCTTTGGTTGATTGGTATATGTAGTGTAGTTACTACGGTTTCTCTGGTTTGTGGTACTGAAGATTAAAGATATTTCTGGTTTGCTGTATTGCAGATTTGTTTCGGTTTTCGTTAGAGTTGGGGTGTATAGCAAGTTGTGTTTGCTGTTTTTGCAGCTTGAGGTCCAACATTTTTTTAAAGCTGGAGTGTTTATTAGCAAGTGTATATGCAGATTTCTCTGTTTTATGGTACTGCAAATTAAAGATATACTTCTGGTCTGTTTTATTGCAGACTTAGATTCTGTAGATTTGTTTTTTGTTTTTGTTTTGGTTAGAGTTTGGTTGTATGTTGTATATATGCTATATTTTGCAGCTTGATGTCCAGTTTGTTTAAAAGTTGGAGTGTTTTGTAACAATGGAGTTTCTTTAATGAAATGAAGAGATGAATTTTAACAATTATGTTAATTTATTTAATGATTGTATTTTCTTAGCATATTTGCAGATGATTGCATTGAATTGAACTTTGTCTTCTCTTGATAAATTGTACTAAAATTGAGATATCTGACTGCTGGGATAATATTGTACTAGAATTGAGGTAACCCTCTCAAGTATTATGTTGATTTATTTAATGATTGTATTTCCTTAATAGCGGCGACCCAACTGTCACCGCTATTGGTCTCTCAATAGTGGCGACCTATATGTCGTCGCTATTGGATTATCAATAATGGCGACCCAACTGTCGTCGCCATTGTTCTGTCAATAGCGGCGGTACAACTGTCGCCGCTATTGATAGACCAGTAATGGCGACACACGTCTTTGGTTCAAAAACCACTTAGCGGAGACAAAAAATAGTTTTAGTGGCGAATTTTGTCACCGCTATTGATCACTCAATAGCAGTGATGTGTTAGGTTGCCGCTATTGATCATTAGAGGCGGAATATTTGTGGTGATCACATTAGCGGCGACAAAAACACTTTTCGCGGCAATGAAAAATTGCCGCTAATGATCATTTTTTTTTTGTAGTGGTGTTAGAAAGGTGAATGATGATGACGCTAAGGTTAAGGGCTCGAATGGACCATATAGAATTTGACTAAGACTTGTTCCCATGAAATATCAAATATTATAGATATATTGTATCAGCATGATTTTCTGCCTTGTTATTCAACAAGAACATTGTTGCATAATATTGCATGGGGTTTACTAATCTTTTTATAAATTGTCTAAGTTCACTACATGATGCCATGTTTCAGATACGCTCATTCACTAAGTGGTGGACTTATGCTTTTATATGTTTCTACCTGTAAAGAATGTTTTGTTTTATAGTTGGTCTACCTTTTAGATTACAGGTGTACAAGTGGTTGATGTTGCGATTATTTCCTCTTAATCATAACCGCTTTAGGCGGTTATCACTTTTAAGTAATCGCAATCGTCCCGCTAGGGCCGATTAGCGGTGTGGTTATTGAAGGCTAAAAAGTAATCGCTAACTGCCTGTCAAGTAATGGGCATTTTGGACTTGTTTTAGTGTTTTGGACCTTCTTTGAGATTCTTTTTACAACATGTTTTAGTATTTTTCAAACATTAAAATCCATATACTTAAGTAGGAACAATAATAAACATAGCCTATCTTGGATAATAATAAATTTGGCCATCCTTTCTCTGTATCATTTAACTAACCATGTAACAAATTAAACAAATATATTAATAACCCAAAAAATGAGAAAAAAAAAATAAAGTTACTGAATGAAAAATACATGAAAATTGGGTCCCATGTTTATTTTTATAAACCTGAAACATGTTTGACGATTGAAGATGAACACGAGACTAAGAGTTCCAAAATAAGCAAATTCAAAAATAAACATTTAGAATTCTACAAGAAGCAAATGTGATCCATGTGATTTTTTAGATGGGGCTTGATTCATTGTAGCATCAATGAATCTAATAAGTGAATGAGAACTAAGAGATGCGAATTGCAGCGTGAATGAGAACCAAGAATAAAGTCAGGAACAAAAATCCTATAACCTTATATCAAAACGACATTGGTTTGCTATATTAGTATTTTTAATTATATTTAATAATAAATATTATATATATAAGGGTAGGCGATTAGCAGTTATTAACCGCTTTCGCCTACCCCAAAAACCGCTAAACGCAATCGCCCTAAGTGGTTATGCAATTGTGGTTAATAACCATCCCGCTTGTATACCCCTACTTTATATGTCAAAAGCAAAGAGGGCAAAACCTTTGTTTAGAAAAATGTCTTGGAGGATTTTGTCAAGCTGGTATTTGAGGAATTATATTCTGGCCTGTGGCATTACCTATGGTTTGAGGATATAAATCATTTTGACAAGTTTCTAGGGTTTCTAATGTTAGTATATGATATTCAATGTCATACTGTTGTTTTGGTTTAGCTATTTGTAGGCCTTGATGAACCAAAATGTGAGCCCGCTCGTAACTCTAATTTAAGTGTTGAGAAGGTTTATAATTCGATATATAACCCGTGATATATTATTTGAAATTTATTTTAGATTTGGCTTGTGATAGTTACTTAACTTGATGGCGGCCTTAGACCTAGACATCTCAGACATGGTGATATCTTTTATTCTATGTTTTGTAATGATGTTTTAATGCAATGGTTATTATTTTGACATGATGTAGTGATTAATATCTCTTATATAAGTGTATAAGTCTTTCGTTGTTTGTCCTCTGACGATGGTCTTAGTAACATGTGATATGTAAACGGACTGAGCATACTTTATTTTCCTTAATGATATGTCATACGCTTGCTAATTTATATAACATATTTACAACTGTTCGAGACAAGTTTTACTTATTTTATAATATTAATAAATGGACTATATTAATTGCATCGTATGTGTAACACCCAAGATTTTAAGACAGGGTGTCTTAAATAGAATTTAAGATCTATGGCGATCAATTCAACATTATTCTGATAATTGCCCATTTATGTGCCACCTGTTTAAATTGATTAATAGACAAACCTAAATATTTGGTAAAATTAGTTGGGATAATATTATTCCTAATATTATTATATGCAAATATTTTGTGAAATAATATTATTGATATATTATTATGAAATATTATTTTGGCCTAATATTATTTGGTGTAATAATATTAACAGTATAATAATGTTATTCAAAAATTTACATTTTTTATGAAACGAATTGGACTCAAAATGGGTTTAAAATTATACCCTAATAAGTTATTAAATGAGAAAGACCTTATATAAAAATATCTATAATTAATAATAATTTAGTTTTTATTAAAAAGTAACTCTAGTTAACCTAACTAGATAAAAGTTAATCATAAGTTAACTAGATATTTTTAAGATTAACTAAGGTAAAATTTAACTATGGGTTAATCCGATATTTTACTTTTTAACTCATGTTAATTTAACCGAGATAAAAACTAACTATAGTTTATTTACTTCTATAAATTAAGCCCATCTCTCTCAACAAAATTTGCACCACTCAGTTTAAGTCACTGAGTTTCCTTTCTTCTTCATTTCTCTCTTCTTCTTCTCTCCTTTTTCTTTTCTTCTTTTTCTTTTCTTTCCCTGTTTCCATCCGAGTCTCTGAAAGGGGACGATCGTGGGGAAAAAAGGGAAGTGAGAGTAATGGAGAAATCAAGAAACTAGAGGGGGGATTTTGAGAGAATAATCAGATCTTTTTCCCTTTCTTATTCTTCCTTCTTTCTAGTTTCTTCCTTCTCTTCTTCTTTCTTATCCTTTTCTGTTCTTCCTTCTTTCTTCTCTTCTGAGACCCGAAAGAGAGAGAGAGAGAAGCCGACTGAGGGAGAGAGAGAGAGATCGCTGAGAGAGAGAGAATCCGAAAGAGCCAGTGAACCCGACGGACCCAGACCTGATTTCCGGCGAGCAGTGGCGCGACTTCCGGTGGGTCGTTGGTCGATTGATCTAGGGGTGATTTTCGGTGGTTCTGGCCGAAAATCCGACGACTTTCAGTGGCGATTTTCCGGTGAAGCCTAGAGATGTTTTCCGGTGAGTTTCTACGGCCTTAAACAGAAATTCCTAATGATTTCTATTTGATTTATTGTGGATTTCTGGTGTGTATTTAGTGTAAAGATTTTGTTGAATTGAGGGTTTTTGGTTGTATTGTGGTGCTCTAGCTGTGTGTGTGTTTTGGTGTATTTCGGTTTTGTAGTCTCTTAGCCAATTCTGGATTTGGGAATTATTATTGGGTATTTCATATGGGTTTTTTGTTGTCCCTCTTGTGGGTTTGGACATCACGTGTGTGATGTTGATAATGGTTGTCTCCCTGTTCTAACCTATTTGCAGTATGTTCACTATTGTTGGCCGGTTTTTGGGAGTGGAATTCATGGAAGTTGTGGTTATGGGTGATTTGGCAGATTCGGGTTTCTTGTACCCTTCTTTAATCGATCATGTGTATGGAGTTGTGTGTGGGTTGTGACTAATTATATACTAAAATATCTGATGATTTTTGGGGTGTTTTATTATTTGATGGTTAGTTTTTAAATGGGGTTTTGTTAACTAAACTTTATAAAGATTTTTTAATATAGATATAAAAGTGACAAAATAGATGTTTGGAAAAGAAAAACTGATACTAATATCCTATATATATAAATATATATTTATTACAGAAAAATGAGCTATTATGAGAACTGCACCAAAAAGCTGTAAGTATCTCTATACTTACTGAGGACGAAGCTGGTTAATTTTTCCTATAATATTATGGTTTCTGTTTTACTTAATTGTTTGTGCATGTGGATTTTGCATATTTTGTTATTTTAATTAATGAATTTAATTATAAAAGAGTTGGGAATGACGTCTGCCAACGGATCAGGTAGTGACGTTTGTTTTTTTAAATATTAATAAAGAACAGAGTAGGGAGTGACGTCTGCCTACGGACCAGGGCGTGACGTCTGCCTGTGCCAAAAAGATAATAATTATTAGAGGAGTGACGTCTCCTTAGACAAATTGTTAGAGGAGTGACGTCTCATTAGAATGCGCTAAACAGGAGTTACGTCTCCTATAACACGCTAGACAGGAATTACGTTTCCTTGAATCTATGTGTTAGAGTTACGTCTCTAAAGATTGAACGCAAGAAGTTCATGATTTATTTTATAATAAGACTGTGCATATAAAACTGTCATCACTTCATATTTTTGTATTGTGCTGCATTTATCTAATAAATCAGCAATTATATTATTATGGGAAACAGTGGACTCACTTTAGTATTTTGTGTTTTTGTTTCTATATATATATATATATATATGTATATTGGTGCAGGTTTATAGACAAAGATTAGAGTTCAAGAGGTTTTAAAGCTAAGGACGCATAGATTGTATTTTGTTTATAGTTTTTTGTGTTTATAACATTTTATGTTGACAAGATTGCTAATAATTTCATGTATTCTTTTGTGTCACTATTGACACCTGTTTTCATGTATTTGTTTTAAATATCTTCTTTATGGATGTCTAGAAGTATATCAGTTAGAAGCTCTGTCGTGTTATTCATTCCAAGTCTGTTAGATATATTATATTCTGCTGCCAAATCTTAACTCTGATGATGTTGTAGTAATGTCACGTGAAAGTTGAAAAATTTTCACTTACGCCTTTTTGTAAAAGGTGGGGCGTTACAGTATGACATGTTATACTGCTACGTACGATAGAACGACCATATGCTTATTATACAGGCTTGACCCTATGGTCACAGAGGTTTCTTTTATGTTATGATGAACCTTGGATCCAATGGTTATTTTTGTGATCGGCGCACTATTTACGAATGGATGTTATAGTTACGGTTTTGTTAGTAGCATGGGCCACCTGAGGTAAGTTTCGGTCGGTATGCAAACAGTATACGGGGCATTGGTGTTGTATTAAAGGTCCCTCGAAACAACGACAACCTTGTCAGGAAGGGGTTAATATACTGGGTAGACCATACGGAATATGGTTATGACTAATTTATTTATATGTATAACATATTTTCTCGCATTAAAATATTAGCGTTTGTTGGCAGAATTATGCCTCAACAACTCTTCAAACTAAATTACTTTGTATTAGAAATAATAACAAAAGCAATACATATCATTTTTGTGAAAACCCACGTTTATAATTCTAAATATTATCAAATGTCACTTAAGGCTTATTACAAATCCAATTTCGTAAAGATTTATCTACTAGGTGATAGACTTATGCAATTATTTTTTCTTTCCTCGGTGTTTACAGTTTAGCAGGTTGTCAATATGTAGAACGAAAAAATTTATTAGGATGAAGACGCCAAGCGAATGGCTTGTAGTAGCAGGTTTGGTTGTTTTGAGTCTGTTCTAGAAATGATATTGGAGAACTCTAATTCTGTAATTAATGATACGTTTGTGGATGATTTAAGTAATTTCACATCACGGTTTTCCTTTCCGCTTATTTTTACTTTGATAAGTCATTGTGAGTAATTTCACGAGTCAATTACGAGTTAATTGATATAGAGAAGTTGCCAGTAACTCTCCAAGTTAAGTAAACAGAATTACCTAATTTTAGAAACATTACACTTGCAAAACATCACTTCCTAGTGGGATCACGGGGACTGATGCTAATGTACTAAGAGATGGGATTTGGTGTGACGTTTTGTGGCGGTATCCAAATTCATTGGTCAATAGGCCGGCTATTTAGGATGCTTGACCCAACAGGGTTGCTAGGCCCAACAACCTCTCAGTCACCTTCCTACTCTCCCATTTTGCTCTTTCATTCTCACACCTCTTTTACCTTCCCATCATCTCTGAAAAATAGTTTTTAGTTACCGGCCATTGACAATCAACCTTCTTTATGTTGACCAAAAGCTTCCCTTGCCGACTTTATGATTGGTTAGAAAGATAAAACATGGTTGGCACAACGAGATGAAAGATTAGGGGTGGACAATAGTACGTGAAGTTTTCCCAAATATAAAATATACTTCTTAAAATACATTAATAAACTGACCCAAATCACAATATAAGATCCTACAGGATCCTGTGGCCTATGATTTAGATCCAATCATTTAAATTAGGCAGGCCAGGCTTTTACTTTCACTGAAGGCCATTTGTGCCATTTTGTCACCACCAAAGTAAGTGTCGTAACGAGCTTAAATTCATTGGATGATATGTAATTTATTATTATTATTATTTTATTTTATTTTGCTTTTCTTTTCTAGGTAAGTGGATACTTGTGTTAGTCATAAGAGGGGAACAAAAGAAAATGAGATTTTATATGAAAGGAAGTAAAGGTGATAATCACTTTGGCAAAGTTTTTTTTGGTACAAATTAGATAACAAAAATATTTCCTCAATAATCAATACTTAGTTTAGTTGGTCAATGGAATAGGATCCTCGAGACAAATTATTTTATAGTTTAGATTAAATTTTACAGTTTTTAATGGTGTACATAATGTCACATCGATTAAAAATTTAAAATGATGTGACAACATAGGCAACATATACACTGTTAATTATTGTGAAATCTAACCTGGACATAGAAATGGAATAGGATCCTCTCCATTTAAAATGAAATGGATTGTATATATTTAATTGTTAGAATTTAAAGTTGGTGTATCTAATGGTGTATATGAAATCAATTTTGACTTGTCAGAATTTTTAAAAAAAATGATGTGAAATAATCTGCATCGTTAGATTACTTAGATACATAAACTTTATTCATTTAATTTGAAATTGAGAGGATCTTATTCCCTTATGAATTAAGAAAAGAGCTTCGATCAAAATATGAAAGTAAAATGTTTGAGGTATTAATTATAAATTCATATCTCAGCATTTTAATAGTAAAACAAATTAAGTAATAAAATTTGACGAGTAAATTTAATTGTTTGGTGACCGGTGTGAAAAACGTCATGGGGACTACCATAACAATTTATAATAAAAGGTTTAATACCTTTAATAGCACTCAAACGTGGAATGCACTTGACCAATCAGCTAAAACTTTCAATAAGTGTGTTCAATTCAATCATCTTTAGGCATTAAGAAAATAAATTATTTATTTTTAGTTGAACTAGTTTTTATGTGTTAATAGAAAGAAAAATGTTATATACTCTATTTTTTTTTACAACCTTCTCACAATGTTAAATGTAGCAGTCACAACCAACCATTGGATATATACACATTAATAATGTCTCATTCATGGATTTGTTGTGACTAATACGCCAACATTATGAGATAATTATGAAATAAAACGTAATTTCTAGTATTATCCTAAGAGAAAATGTAATTTTTTGTCCATAAACCTTGGAGAATAATCTTGACTAGTTAAGGCGCACTCCTTTTGTTAATGAATTGTTTTGCTTTTTCGAAATGGGTTTGTCATTCCCAAATGTACTACACATAAAATGTGAAACCTCGTAATTGGTTAGAATATAAAAGAACTCATGGTACTAAGTCTCACGTTAATTTATTATTAGATGATACTATATTTTATAAGAGATTTTAAAGAGCTTCAATTACAACTTGACTAAAATTTTTGGAGTCAAAGGCCTTCTAGCAAGCTTGGGTGGAAAATCTTAAGAAATGAAATGCTTCTTTGGGTTTAAGCTGTGTTAGATTTATTTAAAATAAATAAATAAATAAAGTTATTTATTTTTGGTAATTCAAATAATTATGGAATATATTTTTTAATATACAAGTATTATATGCATTTTTAAATTGAAATATTTACATCTTTCAAGTCAATCCAAAATTTTGGAAGAAAATCCAAAATCTTGAAGTGCAGGGTGAAAAGTTTATCCTATATTCGCTAAATATAAAAAAGTCAACTAGTTTATAAACAATCAACAACATCTTAATAATAGATAGGCGATGGAGAAGAGAGTTAGCCATTCGTGTCACAAGCATGGGCAATGGGCACTTTGAGGCACACTTTGCACGGGTCGACCGAGATGATGCATCATGGCCCTATACAAAAATATGAGTACCTCAATAGACCCAGCTAGCCATTTTTCATGTGCAAAATTAAAAGAAAATTTGAACATTTCTACCTGTTGAAATGAAATAATATGCTATTTAAGATATCTATTAACTTAGATTTGATGGTTACGATTTTGGACCATTGGATGTGTCCAAAATTAATATAAATATACCCATTTGATCATATTAATATACAAAGACACACAAGCAAATAGCTTATTTATTGTCTTCCACAAATTTCTTTTGTATAATTTTCATTATAAAAATGTTTTAATTCACTTTAAAAAGTGCTAATTTTAAAATAACTATAGAGCTTCACTATATCTTGCCAAATTTCTTATTTCTTGCCTACATAATGTTCCCTGATTTATTTCACAATTTTTCCAACAAGTTCGGGTCAAGTGTCTTATTAAATAAGCAAATTTCTTTCAAGCCTCTATCCCACCTAGATATTCTTGGCTGTAGAAGGAAATTCTCAGTATCAGAAGTATAGTGAAAAAAGGGGCCTCTCCCAGATAGTCAGGCCCAATATCAATCATGGGTCTCTTTACTCCTCCTGAGAGCTTTGCATTGCGGATCTCATTTTGGACAATGGGCCGTAAATGGAATGAGACCCAAGAGTTTCATTTATTTAATGACATCAACTTGTTAAAATCCATCTATCAAGAGAGATCTGCCAGGATCAATGGGCTTGGGCCCACGAGTTTGATATTCTTATATCATTTTTTTGAATTTTTTTTTTAGATTTTGTTTATATAATTTTCAGTCTGGGCCATCCCTTGGATTTTCATTTTTCTTTTCTTTTTTTCAATCTCTAAAAGAATTTTTTTTTTTTTTAGTTTTAATTTTTTTTTTCAAATTTATAAGAATATATTTGCCTTATTGAAACTTTTTTAGGGTTATTTTTGTCTTTTTGTTGACTTTAAGGGACACATTAACATTAGTTTAAGGAGATCATTTACACAATTGGTAGTTTGGGAGGCATTGACAATAAAATGATAATTTGATAGAGTATATGTACTTTTCAAAAAAAAGAAATTGAAAGTATAGCGTTTGTTTGGAGTGATTCGGCTACGATTACCACTTGAAGTGGTCTAACCATCCCGAACCATAACTTAGTCATCCCAACAAATATTGAAAAGCCTTTTTTTTTTAAAAAAAAATCTTTATGGGTGTACTTGGTAAAGATGGTTGAGTAATATATAGTCCGAAATGATTAATGTGACATAAAGTATAAAATATTTGTATGAAAAAGTAAAAAATTATTACTGTCATATTAAGAAAAATAAAAAAATCCCAGAAAGATGGGAATTTGGGTGCCCGAAATCCGGGTTGAAGGTTGGTTCAAACCAAAAGCAGGGTGCCCAAAATAAAGGAAACTACACGTGAGTCGTGACAGTCGCAGTGATGCTTTTGGAGCAGTAAAAGACGGGAGTTTTCGAGAAAAGAAACACAGCTTGGACGTCTGCATGCACAAACGTCACAATCAAGGATTCCTGCTCCCCATGACATATTCCTCACAGATTCGCTCCCTTGTCTGTCTAAAGAGA
The DNA here is from genome assembly GCA_028654335.1 of Alnus rubra. NCBI lineage: Eukaryota > Viridiplantae > Streptophyta > Magnoliopsida > Fagales > Betulaceae > Alnus > Alnus rubra. The sequence continues at coordinate 1,839,898 of JAJPGS010000870.1, read as the reverse complement.
AATGTTACTCAATACTACTCATTCACTCTCACTCTCACTCTCAATCACATTTTTTGAATTTTTTGTTATTAAATTTTGGATTAAGTAAAGCAAGCGATTAACATAGATTAGCATACGTTAAACAAACCCCAAAATCCAAATGATACACGCATTCACACTCCAATACAACATAAGACACTGTAGACACAGCTACTTACAAAAACAGGAAAAAAAAAATACATAAGACACAGCAAAGTGTCAAAAAGACAAGGAAAAAGAACTCAAAGTTCATTATTTTTTATTTATTTTTTTCCCAGATTCAAACAAAAACCGTGAAGACGAGACTGAATGCAGGCTGCAGGGCATGCATAGATGGAAGATCTTGGTGTCTAGTGGCAGAAGATGATCTTCAGCTCACGTGGCGACGAGCATTCGTGCATAAGAGTTGGGCTATCATGGGCATACGTAAACGTGGCAGGGCACGCATGCTTGAAGAACTCAGAGAAGCTCGAAGCCCTACACGTCTGAGGACTGTTGTAGTGGTTCCTACAGCACAGCTCGTCCGTACCGAACGCCTCGCACCCACTCTTGCACGCCACGACCGGCCCGTGACCGGGCGGAGACCGGACCTGCAACCTGTCGGGACACGTGGCGAGCAGGTTGGCGCGACAGCCAACAACGGGGCAGTGGCCCTTGCCCTCGTGAGGGGTCACAGTCATGGGCACGTTAAAGCCATCGACAAGGCTGACACCGTAGGAGGAGAGGTCGTTCTGGCCGTGGTGGAGGCTGAACTGAGCCAGCGTGGCGGGGGTGGAGCCGCCTAGGCCGTCGCACTCTAGCCGGCCGCCGCAGTCGCCGGTGGCGCAGGAGAACCGGTTCTGGGCGTAGGTGCACCCGGTGCGTGCCCAGACCCGGCCAGACCAGTGTTGGGTCGGAGCGGGGAAGGAGCGGTGGGTCAGGGTGTTGAGCGCGAAGCCGCCGCGCTCGAGGACGGGGTGGCCCGAGTTCGGCTGGATGGCTGGCCAGACCGTGAAGGGGCAGTTGTTGACCAGGGTCAAGATAAACCCTGGATACGTAGCCGTGGAGAGAGTGCACAGGACAAGAAGTGTGACGGTGAAAAAGAGAGCGGAAGCCATTTTTGTGAGTGTAGGTGAAGGGTTTGCTTGGGGTTTTATAGGCCTTGAAGGAGCTTAAGAGATGTGTTTGGGGCCGGGGGTATAATTTGAACTCGGTTTTCCAGTGAGACTGGAAAGACCAACCTGCCCTTCTGTTCAGTCTGTTGTATGCTTCACATCTTGTGGGTAGTCCGCAAAAGTTTTGCTCTTTTTTTTCTTTTCTTTTTTTAATTTTTTTATGCAGTGTACTATTGTGTCTGTTTGTGACTGTTGCTGTACGTTCCCTGTTGTTTTTCTTGCTGTGAAGTACTGTAATGGTCAGAAACTGGGGAAAGTATAGGCAAAGTAATCCTGTGAGTGTAATGGTCTGAAACTAGAGGGAATAGGGATGAAGAAAGTAAACCCTACAATATTTAAATGATTTACATTTTTTATCTTTTTATTCTAATATTTAATTTAAATAATATTAATTTATAACTGTAATGGCCAAAATCCAATGAGGGTGGCTTAACCGGAGTTCGGCACGGGCTGCCGATGATTGTCAGAATCTGACGGGTGTTCGGTGGCATCCGCTGAATTCTAGCAATTGGATATCAAAATTTGAGATTTTGGTTGATAAATTCAAGCTATCAACAAATTCCGATGTCCGTCAGTAGTAAATTCTTACAAACTGACAAACGTGCGTATAAGAACGAATAGTTTAAATTTAGAAAACGATTTACAATTTTCAACCGTAAATCGTTTTTCAAAATTTAAAGAGGTTTTTACAATTAAATTAAAAAAAAAAATCGTTAATTATTATTTTTACTCTTATCAAACACTTTAAAATATAAAAATTATTTTACACCAAAACAAACTAAACATTAGTTTGAGAGGTTATACGTTGCAGAGCCAAAGGGGCAGCATCTCCTTTCTCGGGGGATATGAATCGAAATTGACAAATATATAGTGTCAAACATATTATACGTTTGATTAATATAACAAAATAACATTAAATAATCTCAACTATTAATTAAGAAACATCCAAAATACTATAAGAATTGCTAAAAAAAATTAATATAACCAATTCCATAGCCAACAACAAACAAGGCAGATCTTGTAAGTCCACAAAAGCCGTGTGATCATCATCATCTCTGAGCCCATCTGAAGCAGAACATATCTACAATATAATGAGTATCAAGCGCTTACGTGTGTGTCGAAGAGTTAGAGACAACTGGTTAGATCAAGCGCGAAAGTATAAAAGTATGAAAAATGTTAAATTTACAATACCAATATAACAATCACACAACAACCCCTTACATGAAGGTGGACTCTACACACTCGAGCCCACTCTCATGTGAAAAGTTATTGTGTAGTTGTTGTGATGGTATAGTGTATGAATCAAATCCAAACGATCCCTTCACATTTTTGCACTGTATAAAAGAGTCGTATTTCAAAAGTGATGAGATTGGAACTTTACGTCAACGTAAATTTCATTGGAGGTAAGGTTTCTCGGGATGCTGTGGGCCTTTAAAATCATCCAACCGGTGGCGTTGGCGAAGATGTGGTGCGTGTGAGAGAGGAAAAGCAGCGTCCGTTTCGAGGTGGACTCACGACAAACACTTTGGGTAAAGAGGATAAGCCGCACCGTCTCCGAGGTTCATGTCGGTTTGCTTTTTGGTTCCTGCTGAATCGCATTCGCACGTAACGTTTTGAATTATTTTTTTTGGGTTAAATACATTTTCTATTGAGTTTTGAATTTTAAATTTTTTTAACCATAACACATTATTTTAATTTTAAGAAAAAATCAAATTAATATCTCAGTTAAATTTTTCGTATAAAAGCTAATGGCTTGCCCCATGTCAACCTCCAAAAGTTAAAACGTGTTGTAATATAAAAAAATAAAAAATAAAAAATTTTAAAAATTAATTAAAAAATTAAAAACTTAAAAAAAAAAATTGAAAAAGAAAAAGAAAAAAAAGATGGGTGGCTGGCCACCATGGCCACCCCCATTTTAGCCAAGAGGGTGGCTCCCCATGGGATGGTTCGGTCACCCTAGGGCAAAAAAAAAAAAAAATCATCAAGGGTTTTAGCCACGATAGTGGCTGAACCATCCTATGGCAAAAAAAAAATTCAAGGGCTTTGGTCCTTGTAGGTGGCTAAACCACCCCATGGGCCACGGGGGTGGTTCGGCCACCCCCAGACTGGCCACTGAGGCGGTTCGGCCACTACCAAGGACCAAAATCCTCTAAAAAAATGTAGAGGGTTTGCCCATGGGGTGGCCGAACCACCCTCATGGGTCACAGGGGTGGCCGAATCACCCCTATGGGCCACGGAGGTAGTTCGGCCACCCCCAAAGGCCAAAACGCTTCAATTTTTTTTCCCGAGTGGCTCATCTTCTTTCTTTTTTTTTTTTTTTTTTTTTATAGTTTTTTTTTTTTTAAATTTTATAATAAATTTTTAAAGATTTTTATTTTTGTAATTTTTTATATTGTGACATGTGTCAACCCTCAGGGGTTGACATATGTCGAACCGTTAATTTTTGGATGAAAAACTTAACTGAGGTACTAATTTGATCTTTTTTCAAAATTGAGGTATCATCTGTGATGCAAATTGAAACTTAAGTACTAAAAAATAAAATTTTCAAAATTCAAAAATAAAAAATGCATTTAACCCTAATTTTTATTAAACTTTGTTATTGACTTGGTTGTTTTAACTTTTGACAATTTGAAAGTGTTAATTGAAAATAATAGATAATTGAACTTTGGCAATGTTTTTGAAGAAAAGGAGCACTCTAACTTTTTTTCTATAGGCTTCAAGGAATACTCTCATTAAATGGTTCGTTGCAACTCGCAATTTGAAAGAGATGAATATGAATATTACGAGGGACAGAGTCATAATTTTTTTTTAGGGGTATGAACTTAAATAAATATATACAGTCAAGCTTTAAACTTCACTTCATATTAAGTAATAAGTACAGTATACAAAAATTACATGTCTATAAAATCATCTTTAAAAATAAATTTTTTTACGAATACAAAAGTATTCTATTTTGCTATAAACATACAAAAAAAAAAAAAAAAAACTTTGTATTTCTTTCGAATTCTGCTAAACGACGGTCTTCCACGGAATAAAATTCCTCCATTATTATTTATGTAGTGAAATTCTTATATATTTCTTCTAGTAAATGATCTGTTAAAAACTCATCTTTCATTTTACTACGTAATCTAGTTTTAACTAGTAGAGTAAATTTTTTAAGGGGGTTGACTTTATTTTTGTCGAGGTCATTATATAATTAAACCTCAAAATATAATGTTTTTATAAGGGTTTTGAAATTTTTTAGAGGGCCATGACCCCCACCTTCTATGTGCGCGTCTGCCCGTGAATATTATTATTATTTATTAGAATATCCATGCACAAACTAGCAAAGCCCAAATGATATAATTAATTACTTATTTTAAAAGTTTAAATTAATATAAAAGTTTAATTAAATTATTTAATAAACATTTTAATAATATCCATGTTCCTCTCTTTCGACCATCCACGTAAAAAAGTTGAGGTGGAACCTTTCTTTTGAAAAAACTTTATATATATATATATATATATATATATATATTTCTCATTTGTTTTCGCCTTTTCGGAACCCGACAACCCAAGGAGGAAGCTGCAGGCAGCGTTACGGTGGAACCTTTCTTCTTACGAGGAACGTGGGAATCACAAACTCTTCTATCGGGTGATGGGGATTTTTCTTTTTCCTATTTAATATAGAGATAAGGATTACAAGGAAACACAAAAATAAGAAGTGGGCTACAAAACGATAAGGCCCAACAATAAATATAGTGTTTGGATGAAATACAATCAAATAAATTTTTTTGATCCGATCCAATATTTTTGGGCCGGAAGCCAAGAAAGAGCTACACAAGGCGGTTTTTATGCAAACCCAAGAGAAGCTTGCTTGAGCCGTTTTCCGCAATGGCAACCGGTGAAGATGTGGATCGCATTAGAGCACCGGCAGTAATTTTTCTTAAACTTTTAATTAATTAAGAGAATTAAACCACTTTTCATTTTTTTATTTAAATGTGTTCCACAACAGCTTCTCTTATCCTTTATCTCTGTTATTTAAATAGGCCCCTAGGGGCAAAACGCTCCCAACAAAGACATAGGAGAGTTTCGGAGGAGAGGGTTTCTCAAAAGGATATAACAAAGAGTTTCTCTTTCTAGAAGACTAGAAGGTTAGAGAGAATAAATGATATATCACTTGTGTGGTTGGAATTTAAAACTCAAGACTAAAAAAAAAATAAAGCATCACTTTTAAAAACACTATATCCTTTTTATTATTATTATTATTTTAAATTTTAGAAAACGATTTTTTTTTTTTTGGTTAGGTTGGAAAATGGGTCCCACGTACGGGAAATCATAAAAGAGATGAGAGGAAGTATAGTTTTTTATTAGATTAAAGGAGAGAAAAAAATAAAAAAAGGAGATAAATGATGAGCAATAATAATCCTTTGTAGAGAAAAATCGGATGAAGGGTGAATTTTAGATGCGGTCTTTAAAATTTTGAGAAAATGTCTCTTTAAAACATTCATTGTGAATGCTCTTATGTTGGGTTGTCAATAGTTTGGAGGGCCCATTTGAGTGATGTTGCTGGGCCACATTGGGCCCAATAACTCTGCAGATGATCAGAACGTTTTCACCCAAAGAAGGAAGTTCAAAGGTGATTTAGTAAAAACTTGATTTTTGTTTATATGGGTAAATTTTTCACATGGATAAAGATGTCCATTTAATTTTTTACTATCCAAGTTATGAAAACTTGATATTTCTACCTAATTCATCCTCTAAGAACACCAAGGAAAAAAAAAATGTTAATATAGTTGACTAGTTTGGCTAAGGATTGATGCTTGCAAATAGAGATGAGAGGTAAGTAGAGAAGCTTGTGGGTGTGTCAACAGCGATGCCTTCTATGCTTAAATTAATAAAATTGTTTGGAGAAACTTTAAAGCAAAAGAAAATTGACAATGTGAAGCTAAAAGGTCATACATGCTATGGTAACTTCTTTCTCTTAGCAGACAATTACAGTACGTACAGGAACATAAATTCCCTTGGTGCACCTACCAAGACCTTCAATAGTCAGTGGGTCGGGATATGATTGGCTCTAGCCTCACTTCTTTACCTACAGGCCACGATAATTGATTGTGAGATCTTAACCATGGCATTAGCGATCAATTGGACTTACTTTTTGTTTATTTTCTTTTCAAAACTCTGCCTCTCCGGCCAAAGCCAAACTGTTTGATTAAAATTTTATTGTAAACTCAATAGTGGATAGTGATTAATCTAATTTGGTAGCAATCAACAAATCCAAACAAGTCACTATCGCCTAGCACCTAACAATAATAAAGAAAAAAGAAAAGAAAAGAAAAGAAAAGAAAGGGAAGAAGTAACTATTATGTGTGATTTGACTTTAGATTCAAGTTTTTGCTTTACAACTCATCTTGCTTTGCTACTGCTGCCGTCAACTACCTCCTTTTCCTTGCTAAAGAGTTACTCAAGATTTTTATGACAAATAAGGGTGGGGGGCAAAATCTTGGATTCGACCCGGGCGGGTTGACTTTCGACCGGAGTCGGGCTAGATGTCGAAACTCATATTGCATTTATAACAAAGTCGGGTTGGAAGTCGAAATTGTTTAAGAAATACTTACTAATTTTGATCCAAACGACATATTAAACCTGATTAATTTTTTTTATTATATGACGTCGTTTTGGTGAACCTATAAATACATCTCATTCAGCTAAAAGCCAAAATCCTTAGTTGAGAAGGTAATCAATGATTAATGTTGAAAGAAGAGATAATAATAGAAAAATATGTATTTTGATTACAGATTGATATGTAGGTGTGTACAACATCAAATAAGATTAAATCAGCGTTGAATATTTAATCGAAACGGGTAAATGGAGAGTTGAGGTTTGAATTTTGAACCTCTATTTAATATGCATTAAATTATTATTAATCTAACAAATTTAAATTAATAAATAATATTTTAACAATTAAATATATGATTTTCTTGAACCCATGATTTTGTCAAACCATAAAGAGTAGTGATACATCGGGAAAAACAACCGTTCTCCATTACCCCATTTTTCATTTTTAAAGCAAAAAAACTAAAATTTATCCGATCAATTTATATATTTTTTATTAAAAAAAATAAAAGAGGTGATGATGGACGGTTATTTGTCCCCACCTATCAATTTTTCAACCATAAATACACACTTCATATACAGTAAATTATTATAAGTAATTTGGTAGGTAGGAGTGTGGGCTCAGCACCATGAGGCAAAAAGGGTTTCGTCTGACAATTGTTTCCACTATTTTTCAACTTTTGCTAGACAGATAAGTGCATGAAAGGAATAGGGTGTTGCCAAATGAATAAAACGAGACACTTGTTCACGTCCATGTATAGACAGGAGGGAAATTATTATTTGAAGGATTCACCGGGGCCGAAAATGGATAATGGTTAACGGTTATTGTCTTTAACTGCTAATCGTAAACGTCTTAAGCAGTTATTTTATTTTTATAATCGTAACCGCCCCGCATTAGGCGATTAACAGTTATTTAAAACTATAACAGTATCACATAACCATTTTTAAATTTGGACATTTTAGGCGTATTTTTTTTTGGATGTTGGACTTTTATTGAACCTCTTTTTGGACTTATTTTAGATTTTTCTGGGCATTTTTTTTTTGGCCAATGCATGTATCATTTAAAACCCCAAAACAAACAAAATTATTGTTTCTTAATATATTTCAATTTTCAACTCAAACACCTATAAAAATGAAACCCAAGTTTTTTTAGATCTCGAAAATCACCTACGATTGAATTTGTACTAAATTTCGTAGCAATTTTTCTTTCAATGCACAAAATCAAAAAATCAGTTAGAAAATTAACTTCAATTTTGTTGCAATGCCTAGTTTTGACAATATTCACGGTTAAGATACTCGTTTTGTAGATGCATAGAAACATGAAAAGTAAGCCAACACTGCATTCCTTTAATGTTTCTTTTTTTTCTTTTAGAAATAAATAATAATAAGTTCGCTCTTGCCCTTGTAAAAGGTAAGCACATGTTTTATCAAAATATTCTTACAATAAAAAATATTTTGCATTTTAAATTATTTGTTAGGGTATTTATTGTGAAAGCAAAACACAAAAACAAAACAAAAGTACAAACTAACATGGCCTATAATGGGCAATCAGGATTCAGGAGGATGGGAAGTGAAATGTTTTAGTGTGAGATAAAAGTGTGATTAGTGGAAATTAATCTCAATGTTGTCTGCATAAACGACAAATTAAGAACAACCAAAGACCTTTTATATATAATGTCAGGAACTCAAACACTGAAAGAGCAGGTCCCTACATGCCATGCCGACAGCACGGCTGAAGCACTCACAACAGAATAATAAGTCCTTACAAATTTATCATGGACGCAATGATGACAGAGAAGAAGTCTACTCACAATGAGGAGAAACCCAGATTCATAATCTCTTATCAATCCAGTATGCAATGGCATTAGCATAGGATTCCCAACCACTTTTAAACAAAATCTTCCCACCTATTTTTTCTATTTTTTGTTATGATTTCTTCTTCATGCTCCTACAAAACCCCCATTCACAGCCCACTAGAAGAAGCATGCACAAGCTAATGCGCAAAATGACAAGACAGACTCTAATCCATCTTCTTCTCCTAGCATGCCTCCTCCTGCTTCCAGCTTCTCAACACCCTTATTTCACTGCCAATGTCCAAGCTCTAGAATCAGGTAAGCTAGTGCTACAACCCTTTCTTCCTTCTCCTCTTCTTTGTATATTGCCACAAGATAAACTGCCGCCTCTCAGGTCCCCGGTCCCTGAATAATTCTACCAGAGAGGCCAACTCTTGTTAGCAGACCCTACATTTATTCTTACAAGCACTAATGTATCATTGTATTCTGCTCTTCTATGTTGCTGCAGCTCATTCCAGGCTCAGACGTGGACAACCAAGCTTAAGGTCGCACAATAGAAATGCCTTGCCTAGTTGGGTAAGTATAAGGAGTACAATTTTATTTTATTTTATTATTATAATTATTCTTTAAAGAAATACCATAAAAAAAAGAATGAACTGTTCGATCTATCGAATGATGAAAAACAGGTTGAAGGGAAGAAGATTCATAAAAGCCCATCAGGCCCCAATCCGGTGGGGAATCACCGCCCACCGTCTAAACAATGAATAGATGGATGCACATTTTCTGCATATTTTGAGAAAAACAAGGTCAGATATATCCATGTAGCTTGGAAAAGCTGTTCTTTAGGGTGTTGTGCTTGTACAAAAATGGAAATTAGTTGGGGATGTGTATTTTCAAAGCCTTTGTTACTGACCAATTGCTAGTGTTCATCCTAGAATTTCCATAAGCTAAATCTCCACCAAAATCTTTCAACATAAGATTTAAACTCCAGCCTATAATGACCAAACAGGCAAAGAAACCAAGGCATAAAATTTCTCTACACAACAACTTAGATTTTTTTTTGGTTTGCATTGTAGTTGAGATGAAAGGGGATCCCCTGTTTGCAAAATGGGTATTTTTCTCAACCATTTTTACAAAAAGCATAAAAAAAAACACCATGCGAACATCATCGGGCTTGCTGTGTAAAGTTTCCAAATGCAGAAAAACCAATCGCCGCCAGAATCAACACAATGTCTTAAAGAAGTTTTCTCTTTCAATAATCTGTAAGTTTAAGCTATTTAAACATAAACTATAAACATTGCTTCACAAGATCTTCCAAGAATGAGATTGCTGTCATATACAGACAGCTTGAAATAATGTGTTACATTTAGACAGTAAGGATTTTATGGTATCCAATTTCATAAGGAAAATAGTTATTCAAAACATGTGAAACAATCGTGTGGCTAGAACCAAGGAATGTGGGGAACAAATTTTATTTTTAAGATGAAAGAGCCAACAGAAAAATGGCCACTATATTAACCAAAATACAATTTGTTGAGATATACAGGACTCACCATAAACTACAAACATACAGTATACGGTCCCTTTATACAGCACGCTTCCGCTTTGATCGCTTGCTTCTCTTTGGGCGCGGATAATTTGGGACTTCTTTGCCAACACTAGAAGCATATGCTTCTTCTAAAACCTCCTCGCCCTGTCAGAAACTTCTAAGTTAGTTTCTAAAAAGCCAGTTTAAAACAAAAGCATCAGGGAAAAAAAAAGTTGTTCATAAAATAAAAATAAGCACCCAAATCTCAGATCCCAATTAAGGTGGAGGGGTTGTCAAGATTGATAATGATTCTCCATTTCAGATAAAAAATAAAGCAGTCGCTAAATCTCTTTCAAAATAAAACTAAGTTCACATACGCATTGACTTTAATCTTGTGCTGAAGGGAAATTAACTTTAATCTTGCTACGAATTTGTTATTATTTATGAACATCAGACAAGTATGATCTGCTTTCCACTTCAATGTCTCTGACATATGCCTACCAATATTATTCCCTACTCCTCAACTGTTTGATGTTAAGCCAAGGTCCAATCAATGTCTTCCCAACAATAGCTGAAATGACAAACCTGAGGCAGTGGAACCAACTACTGCCTCCACACAGTCAAGACAATCTCATGATCATGCTGCCATATGGATCCAATTTCAACTCTGTCAAAGATGACTACCTCTCTTTTTGCTTCTTTAACATCATCAGTTTTAAGTCACAAAGGACGAATATCAGAAAGAAGTGCTACAGTGGCTCTCAGCACTTCAAATTTGCAACAAACAAGATAATTCTGAACCTTTGATTCCTTGGTCCCACTAAATGTACTCCTTTTCAAATCAAACCAACCTGATGAGCCTAAACATTCAACTAGTACTCTCTTTTGCTTTAAATGAAGAAAATATAGTAAATTGATTTGGGAGCTCCTCCCATGTGCATGAGTTTCATGACCACTGAATATATGGAGCTCCTTTTTATTTTTCATTTCTCTAAAAATATTTATTCACAAAATGAAAACAAAATAATATAATTTCATGACAGATTGATTTGGGAGGACATGACCAACAATACTCCAACTGAATGGATAGTAAAAACTAAAAGTTGGATTTCACCTTGTCCTTAGTTTCTTCTTCTGAATCATCGTCAGAATTAGATGTGGAAGCCAGAGTCTCCACATCTTCTGCAGGTAGTGCCTTGCTCAACGTTTTATTTTCTCCTTCTTTTAACTGCCTAAACCTGTTTATTGCCATTTTTGTCAGTAAGGCATTTGTTTTAAGAAGCTGATGATACTAGTACGCATTCTGTCATGTAAAACTGACCTCTCACCAGGCTGCACTGGCTGAGAAGCTGCTCGTTTTGCACGTCCTGCTGTAATGATTCCACCAGCATTCTCACTCACAACAGGTTTTGCACCACCTAATTTGCGTAACCATACTTGTTGGGCCGTGCTAAGCACATTGTTTGTGAACCTAAAAGCCACATGGTAAATTATGCAAGCATGCTCAGCATAGTAGAACAAATCACAAAACTATGGGGTAGAATCACTAGATGCAGCAAAATCGTAAGGTCATTGGGCTACCCCAAAGTGTTAAACTAGTTCAAATACCTACTCTTATGGACATATAAACTACTCAGGATATATTGAAAAGAGATATATCTATGCACCAGTTATCATCATAAGAATGTAAATGGTTACAGACAATTCCCAAGGGACAGACAAGGAAAAGTAAAATTGTTAAAGAGAAACCAACCAGTAAATTGACAATCCCGATGGGACAGATAAGGAGAAGTAACCAATCATGAGCGGAAGAAACTTGAAAACAAGAAGTGTATTCTTTTGAGCTGGATCATCAGTCTGACAAAAGAAGACAATCACAGCTTCACAATGCTTAGAAAGAAAAAAGAGAAGAGGGAAGTGAAAATGGTCAGTGAAGAGGCTTATGCTTTACCTGGGGAGGCTTCATTAGCTCCATTGAAAAATACTGCGAAGCAACAAGGAGGACAGGTAAAACAAGGTATGCTGCAGTGTCAATCCAGCCCAAAGGTGGATGGCCATCCTGCACGAAGAATTCTATATTGTAAATGCCATATCAGATGCACAAGCTTGCAGAAAGAAGAGAAAAACCTTGGCCATTAAGTGCAACAAATGTAGAAAATACAACCAATGAACTAAAGCAGGTTTGCCTAACTGTCTATTGTAAAGTGCAAATCTAATTATGTAGATCCTTGAAGGTTCACATGGAACATAGCTCATCTGTATCATAGGACATGCTTACCACCCACGACGTGCATCTATCCAACTAAAGGGAGAAACATGATGGATAAGCAGAAACATCAACCTACCAAGGCAAACTTAACCTTCCAAACTTCAGAAATGACCCATTATTAGGGGCAATTTTACCTCAAAGCAAGGACAAAAATAACTTACTAAAAAACATCTTTAAGAAAGGTCATCTATTTCCCCATATGTTTTGAAGGTATCTCCATAGGCTGTTAGAAACTTCTCCGCTTGCTACATCACATGTTATCATATGAACCATCTGCCAAATATATTCTACGAGCCTTGCTTGCTTTGGGAGGTAAACAAGATGGACTTGCAAAGATTTTTGTGCCAGTCAGCAACACCCAACTAACCCAATATCCAATGAATCACCCATCAATAATTAATACAATTTACTTTGGCAGGAGGAGATTAAGGATGGCTTGGAAGGCAGAACAGTGTAACAAACAAGCCACAATACTGAACACATCCTGACTACTGGTCAAACTCTCTGCATCACTAAATGTTGCAGATATCTGCTTCAAATTGAGAGGTCAAGCTAACACTTCCATGATCAATGACTCAAATAAAACTTCCGTGACAACGAAAGAGTTTAAATTAAGAGTTGATGCAAACAAATTAAATCTTTAACATAAATAAAAAAAGCAGCAGAACAATTTTTTTTTTTGCTTCACAGCCATGGGAACGTAAAGGCTATTACCACAAATGGAAAAAGCCAGGAAACGCCAGATCCACTTTGTCGAGCAGCGATTGAAGTTGGACCAGATAGAGAGGGAATCCAAAAGAAACCTTCTGTCAACAGTCCCTTTGAGTACAATTTTCACAAAAATTAGCAATGATCAACTTGTGTGAAGGTATAAAATTTCTGTCCAATAACATCACTCAAAAGATGATGGGATATTAACCCCTTAATTACCTCATTCGCCACATTTGAAAGAGCTTGATATAACCCTATCCAGACCGGAATAGTAGCCAAAGTTGGGAAACAACCTTTGCAGAAAAATGAATAAGATATTAATATGCACGAATAGCACTATAAGATGTTAAATCATAAGTTATCTGAAAAGCTTAAATTGATAGAAAATTGTGAATTTAATTATTTAATTAATATTCTAATACTCTCTTTCACGTGTGGGCTCGCCTTCAATAAGTGAGGCTCAACATGTGGAATTACGGAGACAAGGTTTGACATCAAAATCTCTATTCTCATACAATCAGTCATTCCAAAAGTTTAAGTTGATATAAAATAGTGAATTTAATAATTTAATTAATATTCTAGCATAAGGCAATGAGTGAATTCAGTAGATGAAATATATCTGAGAAGGGGAAGATAACAATAACATGACCTTGAAAAAAAAGAGAAAAAGAAAAAGAAAAAGAAAAGAACTAAGAACCAGGCATAAACAGGTATTGGGAATGGCAATATACATTTATAGAAAATAGAAGACACACCAACTATGACGCCCAGGACAAATTAAGAATTTTGGACTTTCATCAAGATAAAGATGAAAATGATTCGACTACTATAACTCATATCCCAACACCAACCACCAAAAAACATATATTTATAACTCATATTCCAACACCAATTGCCACATAAACATATAGTAGGGGTTACTAATACTAGATTTAATCCACCAGCTCCATATAATAAGACAATTTATATATTTTTTTAAAAAAAATAAAAATACCTGCAATGTTGAATTTGAGAATAGAATGCAATGTTTTAGAGATTCATTAATAAAATACCTGCCAATGGATTAACCCCGGCTTGTCTATATAGCCTTGATGTCTCAAGTTGTATTCTTTCCTTAAAAGAGAAAAACAGGTCAGCGTTATCAGAAAGAACCATACTTAATACTTGGGGGCCAAAAATAACACACAAAAGTTAAAATTTGTTTCCCAAATTGAAGATCCATATACCCGGAATGTGTCTCACCTGATTACCAGCATATCTTTGTTGAATGGCTTTAATCTTTGGTTGAAGGTTCTGCATAGCTAGTGTTGATTCAACCTACATATATTACTGAATGTCACAACCTAATAATACTAATACTACCGAAATCCAGCACATCATATCATTACAGGCACAACTGAAATTTGGTGCATTCACAGCAAATACTCACCTGCTGCTTTGTCAAAGGAAATGTGGCAATCTTCACAATAATAGTTAGCAATATAATGGCAAATCCATATGAATACGGCACGTGCACAGCCGCAAGCCCATCCTTCAATACCTAACAAAATCAAAACCCTTCATTCATTCAAACCGTACTTATCTGTCTCTAGCAAATTACATATCACAAAAATTAAATCGTTTCGCTCACCATTTCTCGCAAAACTACACAATTACCAATTTATTTAAATCATCAATTGTCTCAAAAGTTTAAACTAAAAAAAACGATGAATTAAAAAAGAAAAGAAAAGAAATGAAAGATACAATATAGAGTTGAGATTCAAACTTAAGATCACTGCATAAATATCATACTGAGTCACGTAAATCAGCCGATTTATATTTAGTCATTTAATTAATATTCTAACAGTATATTACCTTGAGAACGACCTCCATGGCGTCGGAAATGAACCCGAACCACCCGTTGTTTTTCTGTACGACGGCGTCGGCGGAACTCGAGGCCGGGTCGGCGGCTACGGCGGCGTCGGCGAGCGTGTAGAGAAGACCTTCGACTCTGGTGAGGACCGCAGAGATATCGACCGGAGAGTGGAAGGAGTGGATGGGAGGGATGTCCTGGAAGCTGAGCTTCACTCTGGTGGTGACGAGCCTGCCACGGTGAGGGAGGGTGCGGAGGCCATGGCGAGAGAGGGACGGGAGGGGCACGCCGATGAACGGTGGGGATGAGATTAGGGTTTTCGCCATGGGTGAAGAGAATGATAGCGAGCTCAGCTTCTCATGAGAGAGCGGTTTGGAGATGAGGAGAGCTTGGCAGTGGAAGGTAGAGAATGAGTTTTTCGAATTATCCGTATTTTCGTAATATTTTGTGAGAAGGCAATGTGAATTAAGGAATGGACTGTTTGAGCCAATCCGTGAATGCCAGGTTTGAAAAGTGAGGGATTCTTTAGTCATTTTGTTGAATGTAGAGTGCGTGATGACTGAAATGCCCCTTATATGTTCGTTGGCGGAGCGATGTGTCACTCACTGGTGGCTGACGTGGCCTATATCGTTCGTTATTTACCTACTTTTAGCCTTTAAATATTTTTTTAGTGATGGATTTTTTTAATTAATTAATTAATTAATTTTTTAATATAGGATTACACGAGAGAATCTTTCTATTAATGACCTAAAAAGAATAAAAAATGAATGATCCTATTAATGAAAAAAGGGGTGGACTCCCCAAAAGTACCATATCCAAACCAAATTAAAACAACATTGAAATAATTACAAATAATAAGAAAATAGTCAAATAAATGACTCAGTTCTCTTAAAGGACGGCCAGTTATAAAAGCTAAAAGAGAACACGTTAGTTTGTGCCTATCTGCACCTCCACTTGAAAACATCACCGACCATCAAAAGACGCTAAAGCAATAAAAAATGCTGCTAGAGTCTAAAAAATAGGACGGCAAAAAAAGAAGAAATTAACACAAATTCAAATATTTATGAGATATTTGCGTGTGACATGTGATTACATAATTTACATAACAATTCTAATACGGCAGCCATTACACACATCGGCCTATGTTATTGACACGTAAAATTGGCCATTTGGTAGATTTCTGTTGTTTGACACGCAAATCTGGTTGGCCATTAATGATCAAAATCTAATATCTTAGAAATTTGTGGCGCAAATTTTTCCATCCGTTCGGTTCTGAACAACTTTGATAGCAGCAACACTAGCTACTTAGCTAGCAGCGTTGCCGAAAAGCTCTATTTACAACTTATCTGCTGATTTTCTTGCAGCATGCAATTTTATGGCACAAAAAAGTGATAAGTGTGTTTTAGTATCAATTAGGATCATCATGGTAGGTGATTTAATGTCCTCAAGAAAATTTTTAAGCGGTTAAAATATGTATTAAGGGGAGAGTTTGATTTTTAAAATTAAAATTTTAATCTTATTAGTATTAATTATTTTAATCTCACTAATGTCTTAATAGGTCGGATCAAATTATAATCCAGACGGACTTTAAAGAACGTTTACCGTTCTCATCGTCTAGGCTCTTTATATTCTGTTTCTAGGGTGCAGGTGACACTATAATTATAAAAGTGACAAAAAATAAAGGGTGATGAATGAAACTTTTTCTTAAAAAATTAATGCATTGATTTACACACCATAGCAAATATTTCAATCATTCGGATAAAAAAGGTATAGAATTTGTGGTGATTATGGACAGTCAGGCAACTAATATTTCAACTCAGGTAATCAGTCGACAAACAAGCCTGAAGAGTTGCGAACAAAGTCTGCCGGCTCGGCATGTCCAAAGTCGGAACTTTGTACGAATGAAACTCCTCGATTACTATACTGCGGAGTCTCTGATCTTTCTCTTGAAAAACCCAAGAGATTTCTTCGTTGCTTTTCATTATCTTTTTTCCTGTCAATTCTTGTAAGCTATGGCTGGGAAAGGCGAGGGTCCGGCGATTGGGATCGATTTGGGAACATGCTACTCCTGCGTGGCAGTTTGGAAACATAATCGGGTGGAGATCATACCCAATGATCTGGGGAACCGAAAAACACCATCTTGTGTGGCTTTCAATGAGACTCACCGTTTGATCGGTGATGCGGCCATGGGCCAGACAGCCACGAATCCAACCAACACTGTTTTTGGTGAGTTCCTGGTTCTCTGATACCGTTAAGAGTTTTACATTAAAAAATTTGGTTTATTTATTTATTTATGCATATATGGGTTCTGTTAGCTTGCTTGGTCAATGACATTAATTATTGCGGCGGAAGGCGAGAAAATTTGGACTTCGCTTAAAATGTTGTTTTGTTTTCTTTCATGATAATGAAGAAGAAATTGTTTTAAGTCGCTGGGGTCTGTCTTTTGCTTCGGGCAAATCCCCAAGTAGCATAAAAAGTGAAAGAATGAATGATGAAATGGTTGATCAAGATGATTCAACCGTGTTCTGTATTGATCAATTTATAACTTTACAATTGTGAGTTTAAGATAAGTTACAATACGTGTTTTCATATTCAAATAATCTAATCTATCACTTTACATTTTACAAGAGTCAAGAGGATAACAAGAAGAATACATTTGCAATTAAAATTAGTCTCAGCAGCTGGAGTTCATACATTCTGTAATGCAGTGTTTGAACTCGAATTCCATCGTGTATTGTCATCTGATAATACAGCTTGAGTAGCTTGAGTAGCTTGAGTTTGTGTTTGAATACCATAAGAATTATCACCAACAACCTCTCCAATGTTAACGATCGATAGCAACTGCTTCAGTGTTATCCAATTGGTTTGAATTTGGAACATATGCTACTCTGTTTTGAACTTGGACTTCATCAACTGGTGCACTTTCGACAGCTACTGCATTTGCTGCACTGGCTGAACTAGGAGATAGCTTAACAAAAAGTTGGACCTTTTTTTGCTTTCTAATGGGTTCAACAAATTCAGGTGACAAATGTACTTATTGTGAAGCTAAGAATGTTTAATGTAATTACTTGTTTACATGTTGATGTTCATTTCGGCGGTATGAAGACTCTAAACGTTTGATTGGAAGGCGATTCAATGATGCCTCAGTGCAACATGACATGAAATTGTGGCCATTCAAGATGAATGCTGACCCTGATAATGGGAGGCCCATTATTGTTGTTACCTACAAGTACGAGGAAAAGCAGTTTCTGGCTGAAGAAATCTCTTCAATGATTCTCATAAAGATGAAAGAGATTGCAGAGGCTTATTGTGGTTCAAAGATCAAGAGTGCTGTTATCTCTGTCCCTGCTTGTTTCAATCACTCACAACGTCAAGCCACAATGGATGCTGGTGTCATTGCTGGCCTAAATGTGACGTGTATTATCAACGATCCAATTGCTGCTGCTTTAGCATATTGGCTTGAAAAGGAGTGTGGTACTGGTGAGAAGAATGTGCTCATCTTTGATCTTGGTGGTGGCACGTTGGATGTCTCGCTTCTCACCATTGAAGAGGGTTTCTTTGAAGTGAAAGCTACAGCTGGTGATACCCACTTGGGGGGTGAAGATTTTGACCATAGAATGGTGAATCATTTCGTTCAAGAGTTCAACGCAAAGCATAAGAAGAATATTACTGGAGTTAAGGCTCTTAGGAAGTTGTCGACTGCTTGTGAAAGGGCTAAGAGGATTCTGTCATCTATTACAAGAACACCGATCGAGATTGATTCTTTGTATGAGGGTATTGACTTCTACTCAAACATCACTCGAGCCAGTTTTGAGGAGCTTAACAAGGACTTATTCTCCAAGTGTATAGAGCTTGTTGAGAAGTGTTTGAAAGATGCTAAGATGGATAAGAACAGTGTCCATGATGTGGTTCTGGTTGGAGGGTCTACCAGGATCCCCAAGGTTCAGCAATTGTTGCAGGACTTCTTCGGTGGAAAGGAGCTCTGCAAAAGGATTAACGCCGATGAGGCAGTTGCCTATGGTGCTGCTGTTCAGGCTGCAATCCTTAGCAGTGAGGGTAATGAGAAGGTGCAGGACTTCTTGTTGGTGGATGTCACTCCTCTTTCCCTTGGTTTGGAGACTGCTGGAGGTGGCATGACTGTGTTGATTCCGAGAAACACCTGCATTCCCACTAAGAAGGAGCTAGTTTTCTCAACCTACTCTGACAACCAGCCCGGTATGCCGATCCAGGTGTATGAGGGTGAACGAAGCAGAGCCTGTGACAACAACTTGCTGGGCAAGTTCGAGTTATCTGGCATTCCTCCTGCTCTTAAGGGAGTTCCTCAAATCCATGTGTGCTTTGACATTGATGCTGACGGTATTTTGGATGTCTCTGCCGAGGATAAAACCACTGGAAATAAGAACAAAATTACAATCACCAATACGGGCCGGCTCTGCAAGGAAAAGATGGAGAAGTTAGTGGAGGAGGCGAAGAAGTACAAGGCTGAGGATGAGGAGTATAACATGAAGGTCGAGAAAAAGAATGAACTGGAGAAGTACGCTTACAACATGAGGAAAACATTTAAAGATGAGAAGTTTTCAGCCAGGGTCCCATCTGCTAACAGGAAGAAGATTGAAGATGCAATCGAGAAGGCTATTGATTGGGTCGAAGGCAACCAACTTGCTGAGGCCGATGAATTTGAATACGAGATGAGCGAGCTGGAGAGAATATGCAAACCGTTCATTATGAACCAGGCTCAGGAGGCTGATCAGCAGTACGTGGTTCAGGTCGATCAGAAGCATAAGAAGATGATTGAGAAGAAGGTGAAGAAGGCAGAGAAGGCCATCCCCGAGGATAGGGAGCATCAGAAGAAGGTGGAGGCAAGGAAAGTATTGGAAAATTGTGCTTACTACATGAGGTACAGAATCAGAGAAGTGAAGAATGCTTTGGCAAAGGCTGAAGATGAAATTGAGCAGACCTTCCGCTCGCTTGATAGGAACCAGTTCGTGGAGGCACAAGAGTTTGAGAATAGGACGAAGGAGCTGGAGGGTATTTGTTACCCTTTCATGGCCAAGATGTACCAATGAGCTGGTAGTGAGAAGAGTTTATAGCTAGATTCAGCATCTCATTGTATTATGGGTGTCCTTGGGTCGGGTGTTTTAACTTTTATTTCGATAGATTTGGCTTAGGTGGCGTGTTGCAGTTTTTTCAACGGTTCAAATTTGATTTTACTCTTTCCTCCATTGAAAATTTGGAATTAAATATTAACCATTGAAAAAACTACAATATGTATGCTGGAATATTTTATTTATTTTTTTTTTTTTTTCAATAGAACCCTAAAACATACCCTTAACACTTGAAAGGGGACAATTTATAAAGATATCGTCGTTACGATTGTGCCTTGAAGTCACCTCCCAAAATGGATGGATAGAGGGGTTAGGATAGGTAGAGGTAGCGACTATTTGTCCCCACCTACCCTTAATATATATAAACTACATAATTTTTATTTTATTCAAAAATTATAGGGGTTCGTTTGGGTTTGCGATTTAAAAAAGTGAAATTTAAAAATAGCGATTTTAAAATGTACAATTTCAAAAAGTGATATTTTAAAATGCAGTTAAGCGTTTGGCAAAATCGTAATTTGGTCTTTTAAAATCGAAGGTTAGCCTTTAAAATTTGGCGTTTTCAAAAAAGTATCCACTTGCTTGCGATTTGAAAAAGCAGTTTTTTGCATTTTCAAATCACAATTTTTTAAAGACGTAATTTCCAAACGATTTATTTTTTGCGATTTGGTTTAAAATCGTATTTTTTTATCTACGAAATCGTAATCTCAAACGCATCCTAAGTCTCTTAATCTTAGTTGCCCACTGATGCCCCTCCCGCTCTCACCATTGCTACTCAAAGCTGTCGTGCCGTTGACAATGGTACTGCTGGTATTATTTGATTTTTCAAGTTTTCTTGTGGATTTAATTTGATTTTTCAATTTTACTCATAAATTTTTGTTTTGATTCATTTCTTCTCTCTCTGTCTTCTGTATGTAAGTTTACGTGAAGAATCTGAGCAGTTAACCCCATTCCGTGACGGGCAGTTTCGAATGGTTTTCTTTCTACTATTCTTTATACCCTATCTTTTGATAATGAATTTCTTTCTCGTCATTTCTCGTTGTATATGTAAGCCAGGGCCGGCTTAATAAATTTTGGGGCCTTAGGCAAAAAGTTTAAGTGAGGATTTATTTATTTATTTAAAATTAAATATTATTTAATTTAAAACTATATTTTTATTTAAAATTCATTCTTCTCGCTTTTTGGAATGCAAAATTACTTGTTAAGTTTTTATATTTGAGTTTTTTTAACATGTCATTTTTCATTGATAATATGGCTAATCAATTTAATCTTTCTTGTGACATTGTTGATCTTAGGTAGGATTTTATTAATTTTAATTTTGAAAAATTTCTTTCTGTAGAAGCAACTGTAACAAGTATTGTCAATAAAATTCTATAAGTGATACTTGCATTAGGAAAAGAATCAAGTCTTTTTATATAATTTAATTTGTCAATTGGAACACTTTCTTCTATTTGTAAATTTCTGTTAAAAATTTTAGTTTTGAAAATAAAAATTTCTGGAATAATTTTAAGGAATTGAATAGTAAGTTATTGGGAAATAATGAAAATGGAGAAGAATAGATAAATTCGAATTCAAATAAGACTTGAATAGGAAAATTGAGATAAAAAATGGAAACTTATAAAGAGTATGATTTTTGATAGGATCTTATAAATAGTAGGATTTGAAAATGGAAACTTAGAGTCTTTCCATCTTCTTAGCTTTTTTTTTTTTTTTTTTTTCATTGCATTTTGTCTTTTGAACGTTGGACTTAACTTAAGGCCTTTAATTTTGGTAATTAAGACCTTCATGACTTTTAAGACTCTCCATATCATTTATTTATTTATTTTTCATTCTATTTTGTCTTTGAACGTTGAACTTAACTTAAGGCCTTCAATTTTGGTAATTAAGGCTTCATGACTTTTGAAACTTTCCATATCTTTTTAGCATTTTTAATTTTAATTCCTTTCTCAAAATTTATTTTTACCATAATTTGAAGCCTTATTAAAGTGTATTGATGGTAATTAAGGCCTTATTTTTTATTTTTTAGAAATATATATATTTTTAAAATTGGGGGCCTTAGGCGGCCGCCTAATTTGCCTAAGACTCCAGCCGGCCCTAATGTAAGCTTGTCAAGCGAAACCAGATAAATTTTAGTGTCATGTGTGATTGTATTATTTTTATTGAGATTTTTTGTTCTTTACTTCTTTGTGATCCTAAAAATTAAATTTGTTACAACATCCAAGACAAACACTTGTTGGCTTCACACAACTATATCGCGTTCCTTCTCTATTAAAAATGAGTATGCATTACATTCTCCTATTTGATGTAAAGCAAAATCAGAGACACACTATCTTAAACCAACATGAACCCAAAGCTATAGCAATACTTTGTGCTCTATGAAAGGCCCTTCCACAACCCACAGCTTTACCAGAACCATCACGAACTTGAATATCAGCTTTGATTTCTGTGTGGCCTTTATTCTTTTCCATTAGTCAGTCTACAATCTACCTCCTGGATTCCTCTTGGTTAGAAACTTGCACTGTCATCCCCTTCAATTCTTCTGTAAGCATTTGCATTGAATTCGAAATTTCAGCCTTATACACATAGAACTTAATCACAATCAAGAAGAAACCGAAGTTCAGGAGGTTTAGTACAGCGAAAAATGCATAATAATAGTCAAGATGAGAAGCATTCAGGTTGTTTAGAATCCACCCGTGGTGACCATGCTCCTTGGTGACGTGAGAAACTGTTGAAAGAAGGAAACTACTGAGAAAGTTTCCAACTCCTAGAGTAGTCATGGAATAGGAAGTCCCAAGACTCTTCATGTTTTCTGGCGCCTGGTCATAGAAGAACTCAATCACGGCAACCGCTAAAAATGCATCTGCGGTGCCCATAAGCACAAACTGAGGAAGTAAAATAAATATGGTTAAAGGAACTTGTCCTCCATTTTCAACCAACCCATTTTCCTTAGCCACTCTCAATCTATATCTCTCGGTTAGCGATGCAATTATCATAATTATAATGAGCATAAAAAAGCCAATTCCCATTCTTTGAAGGAGAGTGATGCCTCTAGGGCTTTTAGTCCACCTTTGCACAATCTTGATGAACAACCGATCATAGAGCACAACTGAGACAAGCATGGATATGGTAACAAATCCACTTAAACTTGCGGGGGGCATTTTGAAGCTGCCAATGCCTCTATCGAGAGTGGTCCCTTGCTTGACAAAAAGAGTATTGATCTGGGCAGCCGTTGTGCTTGGTATGAAAGTGGCAACCCAGATTGGGATCATTCGTAACATTTGTTTAGTCTCTTCGACTTGTGTAACTGAGCATAGCATCCATGAATTAGCTGAGCCAGTTTTCACAGACGCCTTGTAAGGAACCTGCTTCCATGCAACATTAAGTAAAATTAGGACAAAAATGGACTGCCAGTTGATAAAAGTAAATTTTGAACTGATCATGTATATATATATACCTCAAGGTTGCTGTGGAATCAATTCTGAACTTTCTTTCTTGGCATACTCTTCCAAGTCGAGCTCATAGAGCTCTTTCGGATCATCAGGGATACGTACCCTCCATTTATTTAAAGCAGCTACAATAACCTTGGCCATCCTCGTGAAGGGACTACCTGCGGGCACCTTGTGTCTGTAGGAGGATGTGCCTACCAAGAAGATTGCAATGGATATTGCAAGTCCAAGAGTCGGAAGCGCATATCCTAAGGTCCATCCTACATTGTCTTGTACCCACACAAGAACCGTATTGGCAAAGAGTGTCCCAAAGAAGATGCTAAACATCCACCAATTGAAGAAGGACAGCTTGTGAGCCTTCTCCTTGTGGTCGAAATCATCGAACTGGTCTGCCCCAATGGTGGAGATGTTGGGCTTGGTTCCGCCTGTCCCGACAGCTAAGGTATAGAGTGCACCATAAAACACGGCAATTTGTAATGTCGAAGCCTTCTTACAGTTCTCCATATCGATCTCTAAGCACTGAGGCGGTTTTAAACCAGGAAGTGAAACGGCCAGTGTTAGTAGTGACATTCCCTGCCAATATAGTTAAACATACTTGTTTAGACACAAAAGGTTTATCCAATTTGAACAATAATTTCTTGATCCTTGCCTAATTGTGGTTGGTCGTTGGACAATGAGAAAATAATGTAGTAAGATAGAATAAGAACTTTCAGTAGTTGGCTTGGGTGGGCAAATCGGAATTGGTGCTAGCTACTTGTGTTTTGGGGTGATTTTTTGTTTTTGGTTTATAGAAGTGAAAATTGTTTAAACATAAGAGTGTTTGTTAGTGTTTTTGTTTTGAGAGAATAAAATGGGTTGTGATTCATACACAACCTTAGCACAATTCCAAGCACATTGGGGTGGAGCCCACACATGGATCCCACCCTATTGTGCCTTAGAGTTGTGAGCACATTAGTTGTGTTAAAGTTGTCTTTTTAGTATTTTCCTTACTACAAAGGCCAGTCCTAATTTCTTAAGCCACAAGGTGAAGACCCACCCTAACGTTCGAAGAATCTTTAAATTTCTTATTAATTAATTTATAATAAATGTAATAATACACCCCAAACGACACAATATTGTTTACTTTTGACTCCCTCAAATCAGACTTATTAGGAGGTCACTCATCCTAATACTACTCTCGCAGAAGCACGCTTAACTGCGAAGTTCTGATATGTTCCTGTCCATCACGGCTTTAAAACGTGTTGTGTCAAAAAGTGTGCGAATATACATATAAGCACATTCTCATTCCCATACTCAGGCAATGTGGGACGTCACAATCACCTCTTATTAGGACTCAGCGTCCCTGCTGGCGACCCTCATGGGATCACCCCATTCTTGGTGTCCCAGAGAGTGCCCGCTAGCGACTTTCATGGGCTTGTGCACACTCTCCTCATCTCAGGATGAACAATGACTCTGATATAATTGTAACGACTCACTTTAAACAATACAAAATTGTCCGTTTTTTGCTTCCCCAAACCAGACTTCTTAGGAGGTCATCTATCTTGGTACTACTTTCGCAGAAGCACGCTTAACTGCGGAATTTTGATAAGTTATGGTTATCATGACTTTAAAACACGTTGTGTCAAGAAGAGTGCAAATATATATATATATATATATATATATATTTTTTTTTTTATATATATATATATATATATATATATATATATATAAGTACATCTTCATTCACATACTCAAGTGATGTGAGACGTCACAATGTTAAAAGTGTTTACATATAACACCAGCAGTGGTAATACCCTCTTATTATTTATTATATATTGCGTTATGAGAGTAAATTAAAATCCTATTATTTCTAATAAAAGCACAAAATGTATCAGTAATTAGTTTCTCAGCTCGTACGTAATTCTTACTGTGCACATTTTTGTTGTACTTGCTTTCAGTTCTTAAAAGCAGTGTAAAAAAATTGGAATTTTTTTTTTTTTTTTTCAAATAATTATTGAGTTTTTATATGGATCTTTCAAGCATCTTATTGTATTTGTTTAGTTATATGCCGGAGACAACATCTTCCTCTTTCCCTTTACTTGATTTTAATTGATGGTAATGAAGGTGGATAAATTCCAAACTAAATTGACCAACATCCAGTACAACCCAGCACGACAATAAACATAGTCTAAACATATATTACACAATAAAAAGTTTAAAAACCATTACCATACGGAAATAGTGTCCATGTACGTTTACCATATAGTAGTAATAAAAAAAATCTACTTGGTCATCCTTTATCGCTATCCTCGAGAAAATATATATAATACGTAAGTCCTTCTCAAAATTAAAGCTTGTGTCTTCACCTTATCCTAAAAGCATAATAGAATTTCTATTTAAATTAATATAAAACAAAAGATGTGTAAATTGTTCAACATAAACAGGCCACCGGCCGGGCAACGTGATTCAAGTTGTGATATATATAGATATCCCTGGTCCACTTACCATTTTTTTTTTCCTGGAGCAAGAAATCCTTGCCCTTAGCCTATATAGATTTCAACGACAGCCTTATAAAACAAAATTTCCAAGTCAAACATGCATATATACTATGCATGAACTGATGGACAAATACGAATTAAAATCAATCTTTGGCATGTTTGACTTGAATTAACCACGTGTTAGGGTTTCGGTTTAATAGCTAGACCCCGTTAATTTAATATTACATTTCTTTCTTCTTCTTCTTTATGGGTGTAGTGTAACATATACATATATAATATATAAAGAAATTAGAAAGGGTAGAAATGAGATAAATGATAATGATTGAGACGTACCGAGATATAAACGATGCAGGCAATGACAAACGTCCAGTAACGGCCGAGATGAGCATCAGCGACGTAAGCACCCAAGATTGGAGTGATCCAAACAGTTCCGACCCAATTGGTGACATTGTTGGAAGCGGTGACGGTGCCCTGGTGGAGCTTCTTTGTTAAATACAAAATCAGATTGGAAGATATACCATAATACGCCATGCGTTCGAAAACCTCGTACACTGCACATTTCACCAATTAATGAACAATATAGTTTTGTTAAAGTGTTTCGTATCGTTAAATTTTTTTTTTCTAGACATTTTGTAAGTTATGATGTCCCATTCTTTCTCAAAGCATTTCTTAAAAGTGTCAATGGGCCTATGGGCTTTCAAATGGTATCAGTACCACGTGTTTCTTGCGATGATAGGCATTTCCATTCTATTGTTGTCCACATGTTTGACCATTAGTTGCCAGACGCGAGGGAAGATTGTTGGGGTTATCTCACATCGTTTGTGAAATGGGTTGGATGATCAGTTTATAAGTGTGAGAGAAAGTCTCACCTCATGAGCTAGCTTTTGGGGTTGAGAGAGGCACAAGAACGCCTAACACCAAGTGATATGTGATATGTTCCTCAATATCTAATCTTGATTTTTTAAACCATAAAAAAGAAAAAAGAAAAAGAAAAAGAAAAAAAAAGCATGGATATGGATTGGAAGAGCTTCACGTACAGCTGAAAAGAACAAGAGCAGCGCCCTCGTACGTGTATCCCTTTTAGTATACATATATGCACGAAGTGGGTTGGTTACTTGGTTGTGGGTAACCAAATCCTTAAGGCTGGATTAGATGCCTTTGAAGAGAGATATATAGAGAAAGAGATGAAAGACTGAAAGAGTCAGAGAGATAATTATATTACCGACAATAAAGGAGCAAGCGGTCCATCCACCACGCTTGGATCGACGGACCGGGTTCCCTTTCAGATCCACTGTCCCATCCTGCGTGTAATCACCAACACCTTCTTCCACGGCCATACTTTTTGCTTCTACAGATGGATCGAGTTTTTACAGTGAATCAGTGATCCTAGCTCCCCCCACCGTTTGAACTCTCCGGCCTGGCCTCCACCATTTTTATACATTTATACAACTTTTGTCTACTAGTTGGTGTCCCATGCACCCTTTTGTTTCGGGACATGATTCCTGGACAATGTGCAGGAATCAAGACTTATGATTTGATTCCACGTGGTAGATCTCACCACGTGAGTCCCGTGTAAAACTGAACCCATATCTCTTGGCAGTTGTGCTAGAGACCTCCTAACTTGCCAACCGTGTTAGGCCTTCAGCTAATTAGTTCAACTCACCTTCTAAATGACGCATATGCCCTCATAACAACTTTTAATTTTCCCTTTTTTGTTTATTTAAAATTTCGTTGGACCTAGAGGCGGAACTATATAGGGCTAGGCCTAGCCCTCCCAACCCCAAAATTTCACCAAAAAAAAAATAAAATAAATTTTACCTTTAATTTTGTTTATTTTTTTTAGTTTTACCCTCTCAATTTTTTTTATTTTTTTTTATTTTTTTTCTTTCAATTTAACTCTCCCATATTTACAAGGTCGTTGGGTTCGCCGCTGGTTGGACCCATAATCTAGCAACAAGCGAGGTGATCTTTAATTAATGCATTTATTTTTAGTTCATTTATAATACAATAAGATAGTTCAAATGAAAAATTGAATATTGCTTGATTGCAATCTCTGTCTTGGATAGATTAATTCTGAGTTTCCTGACCTTAGCTATTTAATGATCTAGTTGAAACATATATATGGGATTCTGTTTAATAAATCATAATAAAGATGATAAGAAAATAATGAGGGATTCGTTTACATTTTTATTTGTTTTTAGACAAAAATTTCTTACAAATCGGAGAAAATTTCATACAAATCATATTTAAGATTGACATGTGAGAAAAACAAGTTTTTTTTTTTTTGAAGAGGAGAAGCACGTACATGTTTTTTTTAGGCATATACTTCTCACATGCTTTTTTAATAGCATTAATAAAAAAATCATAATTTATGTCACTTTTAAATGTGAGTTATAGATAATTTCTTACGATCCGATGTGTAGAAAATTTATACCCTTTCATTTTTTATTTACGGAATGTGGTTAGCTCATGAATTAAAATCTATTTGCACCAATTTCGAGTCTGAAACTCAAATGGTCAAAATAGTCGTTTTAGAAATCTTAATTTGCATAGGTTGAGATTGCTTTAGGCCTTTAAATTTAAGGATAAATATCCTACAGATACTTAGGTTACGCCATAAATCAAATTGTTGTTTCGGTTTCCAAAAGTGTTATAAGTGGTAGTATTTGTCGTTAATGAAAAAATTCAGTTAGTACTTTTGCAAGTCCTTTGTTATTTTTTATTAACGGACCTCACTTTAATACTTTACCCACCTTAAAATGTTGATACATGTCCTTCCTTTCACATGGCACATGTATTATATGTGTTTTAGTGCCACATGGGATGAGAAAATATATATATATATTTTTTTTTTTTTTAAAAAAAAAAAAATGCCAAAATTTATTTTTTTAAAAAAAGAAAAAAAATTGAAGAAAAAAATATTGAGGGTGATTCGATCACCACCATTTGGCCTGAAGGTGGGTTCGGCCACCCCAAGGTCCGACCCTCCCTTTTTTCTTTCCCCCAAAATTAGAAAGTAAAGATTATAGAAGCAATGAGGTTCATAATTCATTAATTCTTATATATCTGGTAAATTAGTCAACTTTGCAAAAAAAAAAAAGGGTGATTGTAAATTTGTTTTCCATCTCGTATTTTTTCAGCCCGAGGAGAGGACAATATAGGCCTACAAACCCAGTTACTTTATTAGGCAGTAAAAAGTATAAACTTCAAAAAAAGAAAAAAAAAAGAAGCAATAAATGTATGAGCTACACTCGGTGGTGGTTCAGAAAAATTTAGGCCCAGTACGTAATTGATTAGCTGGGTTTCATTTTTCATTTTGTATAGCTTTTTGTTCGAACAATGGAAAGAAAATGGGAGATGGATCACATCCCGAGATTGGTGCACTACAAATATGTTGGTACAGTTTTCGATATGATGAGTATGTAATTGGTATGATGGTGATGTTTTTATATCACCCTTCTTTTGCAGCTTGATGGGGATTTATGAGGTCAATCCTTATCCCATAAATCTCGGTCATAGTCTTCTAGTGATATTTAAACAGTTTCATGATAGTCTTGAGGACACATTCCTCGAGACCATTCAATATAGGCTGATAACATATTCGAGGCAGGATGATCCTGAGATGTTTTTCCTCCGAGGTGTGGAGATCCCGAGATGTATGCACCCTGAGGTGTTTTATGCTCCGAGATGCTTGTGTCCCGAGACACTGATGTTCCGAGACTTCTATAGTAATTATCCGATACCCTGATGACCGAGTGGGTTAGTTGGACCAATTGGGGCCCTGGTTCGGACATGGGCCAACTTAACTTTGAGAATAATAATTTTCCCAACAAAATGCATGCATGCATGTGTGGGTCTTCAATCTTGATAAGTGCTTTGAAAGATGACATGTGGTTAGAGCAAAAAACGTAACTTGGATTATCCTTTGCTCCCAGCTCGGCTTTGGAAAACCTTGGAGACTCTGATCCCATTATGGAGCCCTTAGTGTGGACCATGCATGAATAAGGATCATCCATTCCCTCATCTCTGCTTGCCTTTGCCATTCCCTCACACAAGAGGTTGATTGGGTTGGTTTGCCATCCCAAGTCTATTTGAGGGTATCGATCGGCTGTTCCATTGGATGCTTTAGAAGCGATTGACTACCTCAAAAATTGTATTGGGTGGCCGATTACCTAAAAAAAAAAATATAGAAGTAATCGAATGCCCATTGTGCATGCTTTGAGGTGGCTAGACCACCCTATGAAAGGAGACAACGACGATAAAAGAGATAGCAGGATAAGAGCTCAACAGTGATTGAGAATTAGCAGAGGAGCAAAAGAAGAGGCAATGATGGGCAAAGGGGTGAGACAGCTAGATTAGATGATGTGGTAGAGATTGTATCATACATTTTAAAATAATGATCAAGATTAAGCGAATTGCAGCCCATAGAATATCTTAAGTATTATTGTATGAGATTTCAATCCCACTTCAACTTATTGCCTGCGCCAAAAAGGTTTATTAGTGTGAGCACCACTTTCCCCCATCTCCTCCTTAGGCCACTGCAACAACACTAGAACAACCCCGTCAACCTTTTCTAAAATATAAAATATTAATATAAGTAATCTAGGGTGAGGGAGTGACCGCAAATCACCTCTGTATTCACAACTGCCTCTTGTGTCAATGAAGGTGACTTCTCGTTAAGTGGGGGAGACGTTGGGGTGACCTCTCTCCCTACTTCTAATGAATGGGTGATATCCACCGTGCGAAGGCTAGCCTCCACTTGATATTATATATGAATGCCTAAACATTATTTTCAAGACTATTTTTGACTTAATTTTAAAAACTGAGCATATGTTTTCAAAACAATATCATTATACGAAGGTGTATGAATTATTTTAAAAGTGTTTTGTGATTCATTTTTATAATTTGAATGTGTTTCTTAAAACAAAAACTCTAAAGTGTTTTTTTCGTGGGGTTAAATCTAAAAACTTTCAACTTGGTAGATCTAATAAGTGTTTTCCATATTAAATAAAAAAAAAAAGGACTTTTTTTTAAAATGTTACGAAATTAGATTTTCAAATGGGGGCACTTTTGAACAAATGCCAAAGGAAAAGAATCATTTGCCCTTTGCTTATTTGAGCGTATTGGCACACGAGGAATGCTAGACATTCAAACACTTTTTTTCTTCTTCTAGAATTTGGTTTTAATTTAATGTGTCACAATTTTATGAGATTTATCATTTTAAAAAATGTGTCAGAATTTTATAGAATTGCATGTAATACATCATGTTGGAACCAAATTTTTTTAAAAAAATAGTGAGATATCAAGCATTTCCCTTCGCACGTAAGAGTCCACGACCTTGACCAGCCAACTAATATTTCCTGTCTTCTTCCAAATATGTCATTCTCCGGCCGATTGGAATATCCAAATTTCAAAGGCTTCTAGATGCGTAGAAGTTACAAATTCTTCTACGAGTACTTTAAAAGGAGAGCTGATACATGAGGGATGGTTTTCTGTCCCCATTACCCTCTTTTTTATTTTTTAATAAAAAAATAAAAATTTGTCATTTAGTAGTCACATCAAAAGACAAATTTTAATTTTTTATTTATTAAAAAACTAAAAAAGAGAGTGATGGGGGACGATTCTCCGTCCCCACAAATCATTTTTGCTTCAAAAGTAGGATCCAGAATGATTAAGACCCTAATTTAATATTATATTATCGACGTGTAATGAAAGTAGTCAAACTTTAATATATGACATTTCTCTTTTGTTTAATCAAGAAGGCATAAACTAATTAAGCATATTATATGTTGAAGGATAAGCGTCGACCCACTTAATTAGTGTGGATAATCCATCCTGTCATAGTTTTAGCTGGGGCCGGGCCGCCCGAATATTATCTGGAATCTAAGACGAATTATATGAGGTCCTTATAATTTTAGTATAATAATATAATTTTTTTTTTTTTTTTATATTAAGTATAAAAATATTGAAAAGCTTTACATTAAAACAATAAACCTTGGTAAGTGATCAAAACTTGGAACAACTGCTTAGATAATATATATACGGGATAATTGTATTATTGGTTCCTGTGATATGCTATAATTACAAATCATTTCTTATGATTTAAAAAGTTCATGAAAAGTCCTTATGATAAATTATAATTACAAATCGATTCTTGGAGTCAAATTCCGTTAAATTTTTTGACAGATTCTGTTAAATGCCACGTCAGCGCCACATCAAACCAATAAGATGGCGACACGTGTCTATCTTAATAAAAAAATATAAATTTATTAAAAATTAAATAAATAAACTAATTTTTTTTTTTTAAAAAAATTAAAATTCAAAAAACAAACAAAAAAATAAAAAACAAAAACGAAAGGGGTGGCCACGGCCTCCCTAGAGGCTAGGGGTGGCCACCCCTACCTTTTTTGTTTTTTGTTTTTGTTTTTTTCTTCTTTTTTTTTTCTTTTTTTTTCTTTTTTTTTTGTTTTTTTTTAAAAGTAAGTTAATTTATTTAATTTTTAATAAATTTATATTTTTTTTATTAAGATTGACACGTGTTGCCATCTTATTGGTTTGATGTGGTGCTGACGTGACATTTAAAAGAATCTGTCAAAAATTTTAACGGAATTTGACTCTAAGGATCGATCTGTAATTATAATTTACCACAAGGACATCCCATGAACTTTTTAAACTATAGGGAGTGAGTAATTATGACATATCACATGGACCAATGGTGTAATTATCCATATATATATATATATATATATATATATATATATATATATATATATATATATATATATATATATATATATATAACTTTTTGGAGAAATTACCTTTTGTCCCTATGAACTATCACCCTTCGTCAACATGCCGCATGAATTGTCGCATTAACTATAAGAGAGCATTCAAATACCAATTTTGCATATTATATATACGGGATAATTGTATAAAATATTGTAATTATTCAAATACTTGACCATAAGTGATCAAAACTTGGAACAACTGCTTAGATAATATATATATACGGGATAATTGTATTATTGGTTCCTGTGATATACTATAATTACAAATCATTTCTTATGGTTTAAAAAGTTCATGGAAAGTCCTTATGATAAATTATAATTACAAATCGATCATTGGAGTCAAATTCCGTTAAATTTTTTGACAGATTCTATTAAATGCCACGTCAGCGCCACATCAAACCAATAAGATGGCGACACGTGTCCATCTCAATAAAAAAATATAAATTTATTAAAAATTAAATAAATAAACTATTTTTTTTAAAAAAAAAATTAAAATTAAAATTCAAAAAACAAACAAAAAAATAAAAAAACAAAAAACGAAAGGGGTGGCCACGACCTCCCTAGAGGCTAGGTACGCACCCCCAGCCACCCCTACCTTTTTTGTTTTTGTTTTTTTTTCTTCTTCTTCTTTTTTCTTTTTTTTTTTTTTTTTTTTTTTTTTTTTTTTTTAAAGTAAGTTAATTTATTTAATTTTTAATAAATTTATATTTTTTTTATTAAGATTGACACGTGTCGCCATCTTATTGGTTTGATGTGGTGCTGACGTGACATTTAACAGAATCTGTCAAAAATTTTAACGGAATTTGACTCTAAGGATCGATTTGTAATTATAATTTACCACAAGGACGTCCCATGAACTTTTTAAACTATAGGAAGTGAGTAATTATGGCATACCACATGGACCAATGGTGTAATTATATATATATATATATAACTTTTTGGAGAAATTACCTTTTGTCCCTATGAACTATCACCCTTCGTCAACATGCCGCATGAATTGTCGCATTAACTATAAGAGAGCATTCAAATACCAATTTTGCATATTATATATACGGGATAATTGTATAAAATATTGTAATTATTCAAATACTTGACCATAAGTGATCAAAACTTGGAACAACTGCTTAGATAATATATATACGGGATAATTGTATTATTGGTTCCTCTGATATGCTATAATTACAAATCATTTCTTATGGTTTAAAAAGTTCATGGAAAGTCCTTATGATAAATTATAATTACAAATCGATCATTGGAGTCAAATTCCGTTAAATTTTTTGACAGATTCTATTAAATGCCACGTCAGCGCCACATCAAACCAATAAGATGGCGACACGTGTCCATCTCAATAAAAAAATATAAATTTATTAAAAATTAAATAAATAAACTAATTTTTTTTAAAAAAAAATTAAAATTAAAATTCAAAAAACAAACAAAAAAACAAAAAAACAAAAAACGAAAGGGGTGGCCACGACCTCCCTAGAGGCTAGGTACGCACCCCCAGCCACCCCTACCTTTTTTGTTTTTGTTTTTTTTTCTTCTTCTTCTTCTTTTTTCTTTTTTCTTTTTTCTTTTTTTTTTTTTTTTTTTTTTTTAAAGTAAGTTAATTTATTTAATTTTTAATAAATTTATATTTTTTTTATTAAGATTGACACGTGTCGCCATCTTATTGGTTTGATGTGGTGCTGACGTGACATTTAACAGAATCTGTCAAAAATTTTAACGGAATTTGACTCTAAGGATCGATTTGTAATTATAATTTACCACAAGGACGTCCCATGAACTTTTTAAACTATAGGAAGTGAGTAATTATGGCATACCACATGGACCAATGGTGTAATTATATATATATATATATATATATATAACTTTTTGGAGAAATTACCTTTTGTCCCTATGAACTATCACCCTTCGTCAACATGCCGCATGAATTGTCACATTGACTATAATAGAGCATTTAAATACCAATTTTGCATATTATATATACGGGATAATTGTATAAAATATTGTAATTATTCAAATACCTGACCATAAGTGATCAAAACTTGGAACAACTGCTTAGATAATATATATACGGGATAATTGTATTATTGGTTCCTGTGATATGCTATAATTACAAATCATTTCTTATGGTTTAAAAAGTTCATGGAAAGTCCTTATGATAAATTATAATTACAAATCGATCATTGGAGTCAAATTCCGTTAAATTTTTTGACAGATTCTGTTAAATGCCACGTCAAACCAATAAGATGGCGACACGTGTCCATCTCAATAAAAAAATATAAATTTATTAAAAATTAAATAAATAAACTATTTTTTTTAAAAAAATTCAAATTCAAATTCAAAAAACAAACAAAAAAATAAAAAACAAAAACAAAAACGAAAGGGGTGGCCACGGCCTCCCTAGAGGCTAGGGGTGGCTACGGCCTCCACCCGCGCCAACCCCAGCCACCCCTTCTTTTTTTTTTTCTTTTTTTTTTCTTTTTCTTTTTTTTTTGTTTTTAAAAAAAGTAAGTTAATTTATTTAATTTTTAATAAATTTATATTTTTTTATTAAGATTGACACGTGTCGCCATCTTATTGGTTTGATGTGGTGCTGACGTGACATTTAACAGAATCTGTCAAAAAATTTAACAGAATTTGACTATAGGGATCGATTTGTAATTATAATTTATCACAAAGACATCCCATGAACTTTTTAAACTATAAGAAGTAAGTAATTATGGCATACCACAGGGACCAATGGTGTAATTATCCATATATATATATATATAACTTTTTGGAGAAATTACCTTTTGCCGCATGAATTGTTATATTGACTATAAGAGAGCATTCAAATACCAATTTTGCTTATTTTCTCTCCTTCCGTCAGTCTGACCCATTAACTTGAACGGTCAATAAATCATGTACGCACCACATGCCATTTTATTAATTACTCTTTCTATTTTGCCATTATTTGTAATTATAAAAAAAAAAATGTAATTCGCCACTTGCATGTTGCCACGTGTTTGGGGCCCATACACGTGGCAAACTGTTAGCCACGAGTAATTGGCGACGTGTGGGCAGCATGATAGATCTAGTTGTTGCGAAATGTGTAATTAGCAACGTGTCCACGCTGCCCACGTCGCTAATGTGCCACGTGGCAGTCTGACCACGATAGCCACGTGTATTATCCACGTGGCACATTAGCCTCGTGGATCAGTGTCCACGTGGCTACAATCGGCAACGTGACTCAAACCACGCGGCCGACTGTGGTCACGTGGACCATAATACACTTGGCCACAGTCGGCCATGTGAACAGTAATACACGCGGCCGACTGTGGCCACGTGGATCATAATACACGTGACCACATGGACCATAATCCACGTGACCACAGTCGGCCGTGTGGGTTGGAGACACGTGTCGCATCTGGCATCTGCCACGTGGCAAAATGCAAAGTTTTTTTTTTTCCTTCCCAATATATATATATATATATATATATATATATATATATATAAATCAAATTAATTGCTGCAATAATTATAAGGGATAATTGCAAGTTCATGGGAGGTCCTTGTGGTTAGCAATAATTACAAATCGATCTTTACAGTCAAATTCCGTTAAAAATTTTAACAGATTCCGTCAAATACCACGTTAGTGCTACAATCGGCAACGTGGCTCAAACCACGCGGCCGACTGTGGTCACGTGGATCATAATACACTTGGCCACAGTCGGCCATGTGGACAGTAATACACGCGGCCGATTGTGGCGACGTGGATCATAATACACGTGGCCACATTCGGCCACGTGGACCATAATCCACGTGGCTACAGTCAGCCGTGTGGGTTGGAGACACGTGGCCACATGTCGCATCTGGTATCTGCCATGTGGCAAAATGCAAAGTTTTTTTTTTTTTTTTTTTCTTCCCAATATATATATCCAAAATCAAATTAATTGCAGCAATAATTATAAGGGATAATTGCAAGTTCAAAGGAGGTCCTTGTGGTTAGCAATAATTATAAATTGATCCCTACAGTCAAATTCCGTTAAAAATTTTAACAGATTCCGTCAAATGCCATGTCAGCGCCACGTGTCCATCTTAATAATAAAAAAAATTATTAAAAAATAAATAAAAATATTTATTTTTAAAAAACAAAAAAAAAAGAAAAAAGAAAAAAAAGGGGGCAAGGGGTGGCGTGCGGCCACTCTCGGCGGCCACCCCCATTGGCAAGGGGTGGCTGGGCCACCACCCCTTGCACCATTTTTTCTTCTTCTTCTTTTTTTTTTTTTTTTAAAAAAATAAGTTTATTTATTTATTTTTTAATAAATTTATATTTTTTTATTAAGATGGACACGTGTCGCTGACGTGGCATTTGACGGAATCTGTTAAAAATTTTAACGGAATTTGACTATAGGGATCGATTTGTAATTATTGCTAACCACAAGGATCTCTCATGAACTTTTTAAACCATAGAGAATGAAAAATAATTATGGCATACCACAGGGACCAACGGTGCAATTATCCCTAATTATAAATCCAAAACAACAATAGATTATGTACTAATAAACGTTATTGTTATTAACAAAACAAAGTTTCACAATATATCTACAAATCTAAGGCCGTCCTTCCTGGGGATCACGAGTTCCCGTACCAGGCGTGTACTCGCCAACAGGCGATTGCTGCGCAAGGGACGGTGTAGCGGACAATGGTGTTCCAACGGGGGAGTGTTGGCTCAACTGTCGTCCAATAGGCGACAACAAACCAATCATTGTCGCATTAACTGCAAGTAATGAAAACATTAAAAAATTAGAGTTTATGCATATTAAGTCCATAACATTAATTAAAAATAAGCAATTTACACTATTAATTATACTTGCAGATGCACTACTAACAGACGACGTACTACCTCCGTTTGGAGGTGGAGACTGTTGTGCACCAGGGCTTGCATATGATACTCCTATGGAGGTGAGCACAGCCTCGAGGTGTCGCATGCGCTGCTCCAAGGCATCATTCCTCTCGGTCTGAGCCTGTAGCAATTTTTCCATTGTAGCAATCCTGCCCTCATGTATGGAGCAGCCCCAAGATGTACACTGGGATGGTCCTCCCTATGAGCGAGATCGGTATGAGAAACACGTTCTCTGTACGGGTGTAACGTTCAGCTCAACCTGCCGAACCCTCCCCGCGTATTCAGGCCTCCCCAACACCTGCTCGCACGCGTTGTTCGATGCCCAACGCAACGTGTCTTCTAACATGCTCTGAGTAGCGGAAGGATCACTCGATAAACTCTGTGTCATCCTCTCATGTATGTTGTCAATATAAATTACACATGTAGTTAATATATACTTTCTCACACGCATAACTTAGAAATATTAATAAAATAGATCAGTAGCATACGCATAGGACCCGTGTACGTTCGTTTGAGTGAGTCCCGTCCTTCCTAGTTTGTGTCTTCACGAATGACGCTGCTCGAGTGGGGGCCGTGCCAGAAGTAGTTTCCTGTCGCCATCCAAATGAAATAAATAACAAATAGTAATATTAATTTAGTGTAAAAAAACAATTAGATACAAATATTATAACATCTACATATATTTGTTCATACCTCGTCATGATTAAATCTGGCATAGCTTTTGGATCTCAAGCAATGGGGGAAGTCGTTCTGCTCCCGCATCTGTCACAGGTTTCCTTCCCAGTGAACATTTCATAATATTTAAGCATTGACACACTTAAATGAGACATAAAATTAATTGAACAATTATTGAAAATACACAAAATAGTAATACAATCAAAGACTTACATACCATTTTTCGCTTAGTACACCAATTTCTCAGCAGGTGCTCCACGCCTGTTTTGTCATACTTTTCAAAAACTTTGTCCAGCACTCTTGCATGTATACTTTCGGGCGTGTCACCGTCTCTAATATGTAGCTCTTTTTTAAATGAATGCTTCCACAAACGGTGCTTACGTCCAATATCAGTCCACGCTTCATGTTGTGCCTTGCGCTCATCTACAGATGCGGGGAGATAAAACTTCTCCTGCACATGCAATTTAAACATTAATTTTATAAGTTCAACAAAAACATAACCCTAAGGTTTTTAAAATAAATAAATAAATTATTTTCAATACCAATGTGTACTAAAACATCTTTCTTAAACATACCATCGGTGCGTCTCACATAGCCTTCTTAATTTGCTTATCTACCCTCGCCCATTCGTCTTGCATATGTATATGAGACCCGCTCCTCACAAACATTCCTGTAGCACGTCTAAAACGATTACAGGCTCGTCATACGGGTTGTGTTGCAGCATTGTACTGCAACACAATCTTTTTCCCTCTCGGGAGCACCTAATTCCTCTCTAGGTTCCTGATCACCTCATAGTAGATGCTCCCATCTGGATTGTACCCTAACCAAAGAAAATAAAACATTTAATTTAATATACTAAAAAGATAAATTATATTAAACAATGATATAATTTATGTTATTTCAAACTTAATATTAATTAGTAATATAATATGGGATTTAATGATGTATAAATATGTACTTATCCATCAACTGAATCTAGTCAGTCTGTATACGCTGGGTCGCTAGGTCATTTGCATGCTCCTCGCCAATCCCTTCCCCAGGGGGAGGCTACTGGTCGTCATCTGCAAGCGTATCTTGGGGGCTATCGGGGGGCGACTGATCGGAACCCAACATCGCGAAGTCCCCCTCATGGGGCATCTGGCTCTCCCCCAGATCCGACCCCTAACTCTTCCCAGAAAGCGGCACCTGGCTCTCCCCCGGGGTCGGCATTTGTCTTACCCCTGAAGTCGGCATCTGTCTCACCTTCGAAGCTGGCATCTGGCTCTCCTCCGGCTGGGACAGCGGGAACATGTCATCCTGCGTCTCACTTTTTTCACCTCTGCGAGACTGTGACAACCTCATCTGTTGGTACAGTTTTCGATATGGTGATATGTCGCCTTGTAACGTTCATCAAACAAACTCTTCTCTTCCCTGAACATCCTTGAGATCTGTAAAAATAACAAATGACTAGTCGGGAGCATCGACTACTCCCATTAATGTTGGGATATAGATACATTCCGGATATCTTGAGATTGAGTACTTAACAAAAATCCCATGAATCATGGATATAGATTTCTAACGGTTAACAGATACTTACTTGCCGAATCTAAGAAGATAGCTTCACGGCGCTTATACTATACACAGTCCAGTCCTCCGAGGTGGAAATATCCAAGACGTATTGGCTCCATACAAACTTGGAGATCTCAGTTTATTCCGCATCATGCGGAGTCTTGAAGTTCGAGGTGTTCAATCTCTCTGGACATGTCAGAGTCCGAGGCGCTCCGGCATTGAATTAATTTCTTCGTAGAAGGTTATGACAAACATCCGAGGTGACCGAGTTGGGTTGGACTAGGTCGAGCCTATGGGTTGAAACTCTGACTTGACTTGGGGGCCACGTGGCTTTGGGGCTGATTATTTCCCCAAGATTTATCCCCTAATTCTCTTATTTCAAATTTTTGAATTTAAGGAAATTATTTGTATCCTTTTAATCCGTACTTTTTGAAAAATGTCTCTATTCACACCATAAATACTGTATCTATCAGTCCCAGCCTTTTCCCATCATTATGACTAAATCCTGCACGCTTCATGATGACGCTGACTTTTCAAATCGAGGCTTGCATTCTCGAGGTCGCGCCTTTAATGAGATTTTTAACTTTTTAAATTTCAAATGGTCGCCTCTTCAATTTCGGGAATTTTTGAAACGATGGCGCCTTTTGGTTTCTCGGACACGTGTGGAGGGCATTTAACTCTTCACTTTTCACCCCCTATAAATACGGTACTTCACTGAATTCTTTTACTTTTCCCCATTGTTGTCGATTCTTCAAGCTTTTCTTCCCTGAAATCCTCTTGCTTTTGCCTTCCTTGTTTTTTCTTCTCTGAAATGGCCATCAAGAAATCTGCTTCCAATGTTCCTTCCACTTCATGGGCCCAAACCAAAAAGTCTGATGGTCCCATAGACCTTTCTCCTATGGAGAGTAGGGCGGAAACTGCTATCCTCGAAAGGCACAAGGACGTTCTGCGTCTGAACTACAACATCCCTCTGACGGCGAGGATGTTCTACCAAACTCCTGGGACTCAGACCATTGATGGTGGTGACGTAACTCTCTTCGAGAGGATGTTCATGGCCGGAATTTGGCTCCCCTTTCCTAAAATTGCCAGGGACTTTGTCTTGTTTCTGATGGTCTCTCTAAGTTAAATCATGCCGAACGCTTGGAGATATCTGTTTGCCTCCTACATTCTGTGGAGTTTGGTGTTAAAGAAGGAGATGAAGATTCTCCAATTTTTTAACATCTACCGACCGAGGCAGACTTCGGAGGGGATGATCGAGCTGGCTATCCGACACACCCCCATTTTTATAAAACTCAAGAGTAGGCTGACCAACAAGAAGTTCTAGGAACAACAATTTTTTCGAGTGTCCAGGGAGTGGGAATGCCCCGAGGGTACCATTTACTTGAAAACCGTAGGATGTCTCGGATCTGGTGGTTGTTGCAACTTGACCTAAACGAACCCCCTTCCATCAGCATAAGTGACAGAGAAGATGTTACAAAGATTAGCGACTGGTCTGCTGCGAGGGTAAAAGCCGAGAAGTTTGAGGAAATCGAGTTTGACAAGCTTGTGACTGATGAAACCATGAGGCGATTCCTCGGATACAAAATTCCTAAAAACAAGAAGACTGTCACTAAGAGAGGTGCAACCAAGAAAAAGAGTGATGCCCCTCGGTCTCTGAGACAAGCCGCCAAGAAGAGAACTCTTGATCCAGCTGCTGTAATTCCCTAGGAAGTTCCTCTGAAGAAGAAGAAACAATATATTCCCCTGGCCACTTCGGGTGCAACGATGATTCCTCCGAAGAGCCCTGCGCTCGAGACCAACACAAAGGAGGGCTCAGTGAGCTTCAGAGGTTTTGTGCCCGAAACCTCCCCTACCCGAGGAGCAGGAACCTTGCCACCTTTTGGCCTAAGGGACGAAACTAGCTTCGAGGCCTCACATAATGGCTCGGATGTTCCTGATGAAGAGCTAAATGTAGGGGTTTGGGGGGCAACAAGTTCAGCACTTGTACGAACGGAAGAGGAAGTAGAGCCCACCCTTGAGACAAGCCTCGAGCCGGCTTCGTGTCGGGTGAAACACATGGCCAGGAAGAAGAAGTTTGAACCCCGAG
Organism: Alnus rubra; assembly: GCA_028654335.1. NCBI lineage: Eukaryota > Viridiplantae > Streptophyta > Magnoliopsida > Fagales > Betulaceae > Alnus > Alnus rubra. Next base: position 1,797,965 of record JAJPGS010000870.1, on the reverse strand, counting down.
GTCATCTTGCAAGTTTGATTTCAGAGGCTGAACAAATGTTGGGAAGACCAACGTTCAGCCTTTCTGCGGTTGAAGGGTTTCAAGCCGAGTTTGCTTTTCCTGGTGAAACTGAGGAGGGTTGCGAAGGAGATGAAACCCCTGAAGCGTCCTTTGCAACTAATGGCATAGAAGCAGAAGATGTTCCTTGGACTCCTACCGAATGGAGGGATCCGCCTCCGCCTCCAGAGGACAACGATAAGGAGATGGAAACAAGTCTAAGGGCAAGCTCGGCTTCTCCCAAGCTTGTCCAACCCCAACAACCTCTCGAAGAAGGAGTTACGGGTAATCTTCGGGGTAGCCCAGAGGTAACCAACAGAGATACAATGGAGGCTGAAGGTCCTAGAAGGTCCGTGCCTCTTCCGGATGTTGGAGTCGAGATAGCTTCGGAAATAAGTTCGAGACCATGAGATTGCTTCCAAGGACGTAGTAATCTCTGAGGACAAGTCTACCATCATTTGACTTGGGAAGGAACTTCAGGTTACTAACGAGCGATATGCGCGATCAATCGAAAGCCTCTCTATCGAGATGAATGCCCGAGAAGCTTTGGAGACTAGACTTCGGGCCGTTGCGAATGAATGTTCTGAGTCCTGCAAGAATGTTGAAGCTGCGGAGGTTGAGAAGGAGAAACTCATGACCGATGTGGAGAAGCTCGAGGCCGAAAAGGAGAAAGCCTTAAAAGAGCACAAGACCATAACGAGAATCTCTTAATTAGAATTCGGAGGCAATATGACATTGGCCAAGAAAAGATCAAAGGACTTCTGAAGCAGTTGAGCTATGCCCCCTTACATTCGAGACTTCGGTTTCGGTCGAGGTTTCAACTGGGGTTTTGAAAACTTCCGAGCTATTGTCTTAAACCCTCTTGCTGGATTTGACCCTCGAGCCGTTCAATATGTTGCGATAAGATTCCCGAGTATGTGGTTAAGGAGATGTCTGGTTTTGGTCCGAGCTTTATGCCGGATGTACCTGACTGGTTTGATGCTGCTTTGAGTCCTTTTCATGATAATCAAAATCTTGAGGGTAATCAGTAGATCTTAGGGATTTGGAGTGGGCCTCAGGGCTTCAACTTGTAAATACTTGATTTTTTTTTTCGATGTATCTTTTCTATTTCATATAAAAAATTTGTAATGAACAAAACTTTAATGTTAAAGAAATGACGACATTTTTTATTTTGAACATTTTGACTTTTACTTTCTTTATTTTCGAACTATTACCCCTAGATAATCTAAGGATTTTTAGAGTTATCTGTGGAACATATCAATTTTTCAAACTAATTTTTGTCTTACTTTTTATACTAGAGTTACCCTCCAAAACTTGTACAAACAAACAGTTTGTGTAAGTTTTGACTAAAAGGATTTTAAACTTGTAAGATAAACTGGCACTCCCCAAGGTTTTGGAAGTTTACCCCCGAGGGTTAAACTTACTAAATGAACTAGCACCCCCCGAGGGTTTTTGAACTTTACCCCCGAGGGTTAAAACTTACTTGTTGATTTTTTAAAGAGGTTTTGTCCTCATACCTTTATCCGAGTTGCTTCCTTTGAGATTTTGTTCCGACAGCTTGACTAAGCCTCGGCAATATCTCCCTTTATAGCACATCGGGAATCTTACTTTGAATTACTTTCTGGCCTTCGTCTTCATTCTTCATCCTTGTCTTTGTCAAATCCTTATCTTCATCTGTATCTTTATCCATATCTTTTGCTGAGATACCCCCCTTTAACTTAGTGTGTAGTCAGGTATCCTGGGTATCTCTCAAATACTCGACTGAGTTTTTTGGGGATGAGTCGGGCAGATAGTCCCCTGGGTATCCCTCCAATACTCGACCGAGTTTTTTGGGGAGGGAGTCTGGCAGATAGTCCCATGGGTATCCCTCCAATACTCGACCGAGTGTTTTGGGGAAGGAGTCAGGTGTATAGTCCCCTGGGTATCCCTCCAATACTCGACCGAGTTTTTTGGGAAGGGAGTCGGGTGGATGTTGATGCAGCTTTTGTCACAATAACTTTGCAGTAGACAATAAAAATAGAAGAAGATTCCTTTATTGATGATAAGATTATCGAGCTACAATGACTACATATAGTACTTCTTCAAATGCTCGGCATTCCATGCTCTTGGGAGTATCTTCCAGGTCTCGGACTTCAAATGGTAGGCCCCCTTTTCATGACACTTTACTACTTGATAGGGGCCTTCCCACTTTGGTGCGAACTTCCCTTCAGTTGCATCTTTGGTAATCATGCTCACTTTCTTGAGGACCCAGTCCCTGACTTGAAACTTTCTGGGGTTTACTGTTTTGTTGAAGTACCGAGCTGTTCGTTCCTGATAGGCCGCCCAGGTAACTTGAGCATTGTCTCTTTTTTCCTACAAAAGATCTAGGTTCAAGTTGATACCTTCATCATTAAGCCTTGGGTTGTAGTATGCTACCCTGAAGCTCAGGGATCCAACTTCTGCTGGGATGACCACCTCGGTCCCATAAGTGAGGGAGAAGGGGGTGTCACCGGTCGGGGTTTTGACTGTTGTCAGATATGACCAGAGCACTTCAGAGACATACTCTACCTAGGCCCCTTTCTTCTGCTGGAGCTTCTTCTTCAACGTCCTCATCAGAGTCTTATTTGTTGCTTCCACTTGCCCATTTGCCTTAGGACGTAATACACTGGAATAATAGTTTCTGACACAGAGTTCAGAGCACCACTTTCGGAACTGTTTGCAGTCAAACTGTAGTATTCCGAACCGATATACAACGGATCTCCAGAGGAAGGTGATTACGTTTGTAGTGGTTATGGCTGTCATTGCTTCTACCTCAGCCCACTTGGTCAAATAGTCGACAACCACAACAAAGAACTTTTTGCTGCCTTTACCCGGGGGCATTGGCCCTACAATGTCTACCCCCCATTTTGTAAAGGGCCACGGAGATGTGATGGCGGTGAACTTCTCGGGGTGTGAATTCACTACCCTGGAGAATCGTTGGCACTTATCACAATGCTTCACGACTTGGGCCGTATCCTTGCTCATCGAAGGCCAATAATAACCGGCCCGAGTTGCTTTGTGTGCCAACATCCGAGCTCCTAAATGGTTTCCACAAACGCCTTCATGGATCTCTCTCATCACATACTCCGCTTCATCCTTCGAGAGACACTTCAGTAGAGGTTCGGAGTATCCTATTTTATAAAGGATTCCTCCAAGAAGACTATATCGAGCTGCCTGTAGCTTGACCTTCCGAGCCACAACCTTGTCTTCATGTAAGAGGCCGTTCTTCAGATACTGAATGACATCAGTAGCCCATTCGGGTTCAGCCGGAGCCGTATCCAACTCCATAACATCAGACTTCGGAGCAATGGATGGCTCGGCTAGAACAATGACTTCTTGATCCGAGGCTTCAATCTCTTGATCACTCCTCGAGGCCAATTTTGAGAGCTCATCTGTTGCCGTATTTGTTTCTTTCAGTATCTTGGTGATAATAACCCTCTCAAAGCAAGACTGGAGTTTGAGTACCTTTTCTAGATACCTGGCCATTCTGACTTCCTGAGTGTCAAACTCTCCTTGGACTTGGCCCACAACTACTTGGGAGTCGCTACGGATTTCTACATTTGTGGCGCCCACTTCTCGGGATATGGACAAGCCAGTTATAACTGCCTCATACTCTGCTTCGTTGTTGGTGGTGACGAAATTCAGTTTGACTGCAAATCGAAACACTTGACCCTTCGGGTTTAACAAAATGACTCCGACCCCACTTCTTTTACTGGCCGAGGACCCCTCGACATACACGACCCAAGTGGAATAGCTATTCCTGAGGGAATAAACAACATTTTCCAAAGAGAACCATATTTTTCTTGAACTTTTTCAAATTAAACTTAAAAAAAAAAAAATTAAGAAATTAAAAAAATTAAAGAATTTAGATAAGATCTGTGGGTAAGTCCGACATTTATTATTTTTTCATAAGATTAGAGTTTTTTGAAAAATAAGAAATTATATAGGTTTTTTAGTAATTTTGAGTCAATTCCAATTGTGGAATATGTGTTGTTACCAAACTGAGGAATTAGAATAATTATTTCATTCCACTCTTCTTTATTCTTAGTAATAACTACTCATTTTCTTAATGGAATACCCATTCCACGAACCAACGAAGCCTAAAGCCTTCATGACTTTTGACTCTCCATATTTTCTTAGCATTTATTTATTTATTTTTCATTCTATTTTGTCTTTGAACGGTGAATTGAACTTAAGGCCTTCAATTTTGGTAATTAAGGCCTTCATGACTTTTGAAACTCTCCATATCTTCTTAGCATTTATTTATTTAATTATTTTTCATTCTATTTTGTCTTTGAACGTTGAACTTAACTTAAGGGCTTCAATTTTGGTAATTAAGGCTTCATGACTTTTGAGACTTTCCACATCTTCTTAGCATTTTTAATTTTAATTCATTTCTTAAATTTATTTTTACCATAATTTGAGGCCTTATTAAAGTGTATTGATGGTAATTAAGGCTTTATATATATATATATATATATATATATATTACATTGGGGGCCTTAGGCGGCCGCTTAATTTGCCTAAAACTCCAGCCGGTCCCGATGTAAGCTTGTTAAGCTTAACCACGTAAATTTTAGTGTCATGTGTGATTGTACTTTTTTTATTGAGATTTTCTGTTCTTTACTTCTTTGTGATCCTAAAAATTAAATTTGTTACAACATCCAAGACAAACACTTGTTGGCTTCACACAACTATATCGCGTTCCTTCTCTATTAAAAATGAGTAAACATTACATTCTCCTATTTGATGTAAAGCAAAATCAGAGATACACTATCTTAAACCAACATGAACCCAAAGCTACAGCAATACTTCGTGCTCTATGAAAGGTCCTTCCACAAATACAGCTTTACCAGAACCATCACGAACTTGAATATCAGCTTTGATTTCTGTATGGCCTTTATTCTTTTCCATTAGTCAGTCTACAATCTACCTCTTGGATTCCTCTTGGTTAGAAACTTGCACTGTCATCCCCTTCAATTCTTCTGTAAGCACTTGTATTGAATTCGAAATTTCAGCCTTATACACATAGAACTTAATCACAATTAAGAAGAAACCGAAGTTCAGGAGGTTTAGTACAACGAAAAATGCATAATAATAATCAAGATGAGAAGCATTCAGGTTGTTTAGAATCCACCCGTGGTGACCATGCTCCTTGGTGATGTGAGAAACTGTTGAAAGAAGGAAACTACTCAGAAAGTTTCCAACTCCTAGAGTAGTCATGGAATATGAAGTCCCAAGACTCTTCATGTTTTCTGGCGCCTGGTCATAGAAGAACTCAATCATGGCAACCGCTAAAAATGCATCTGCGGTGCCTATAAGCACGAATTGAGGAAGTAAAATAAATATGGTTAAAGGAACTTGTCCTCCATTTTCAACCAACCCATTTTCCTTAGCCACTCGCAGTCTATATCTCTCGGTTAGCGATGCGATTATCATAATTATAATTAGCATAAAAAAGCCAATTCCCATTCTTTGAAGGAGAGTGATGCCTCTAGGGCTTTTAGTCCACCTTTGCACAATCTTGACAAACAACCGCTCATAGAGCACAACTGAGACAAGCATGGATATGGTAACAAATCCACTTAAACTTGCGGGGGGATTTTGAAGCTGCCAATGCCTCTATCAAGAGTGGTCCCTTGCTTGACAAAAAGAGTATTGATCTGGGCGCCTGTTGCACTTGGTATGAAAGTGGCAACCCAGATTGGGATCATTCGTAACATTTGTTTAGTCTCTTCGACTTGTGTAACTGAGCATAGCATCCATGAATTAGTTGAGCCGGTTTTCACAGACGCCTTGGTAAGGAACCTGCTTCCATGCAACATTAAGTAAAATTAGGACAAAAATGGACTGCCAGTTGATAAAAGTAAATTTTGAACTGATCATGTATATATACCTCAAGGTGGCTGTGGAATCAATTCTGAACTTTCCTTTCTTGGCATACTCTTCCAAGTCAAGCTCATAGAGCTCTTTCGGATCATCAGGGATACGCACCCTCCATTTATTTAAAGCAGCTACAATGACCTTGGCCATCCTTGTGAAGGGACTGGCTACGAGCACCTTGTGTCTGTAGAAGGATGTGCCTGCCAAGAAGATGGCAATGGATATTGCAAGTCCAAGAGTCGGAAGTGCATATCCTAAGGTCCATCCTACATTGTCTTGTACCCACACAAGAACCGTATTGGCAAAGAGTGTCCCGAAGAATATGCTAAACATCCACCAATTGAAGAAGGACAGCTTGTGAGACTTCTCCTTGTGGTCGAAATCATCGAACTGGTCTGCCCCGATGGTGGAGATGTTGGGCTTGGTTCCGCCTGTTCCGATGGCTAAGGTATAGAGTGCACCATAAAACACGGCAATCTGTAATGTCGAAGCCTTCTTACAGTTCTCCATATCAGTCTCTAAGCATTGAGGCGGTTTTAAGCCAGGAAGTGAAACGGCCAGTGTTAGTAGTGACATTCCCTGCCAATATAGTTGTTTAGACACAAAAGGTTTATCCAATTTGAACAATAATTTCTTAATCCTTGCCTAATTGTGGTTGGTCGTTGGACAGTGAGAAAATAATGTAGTAAGATATAATAAGAACTTTCAGTAGTTGGCTTGGGTACTGGGCAAATCGGAATTGGTGCTAGCTAGCTACTTGTGTTTTGGGGTGATTTTTTGTTTTTGGTTTATAAAAGTGAAAATTGTTTTTATGTTTGTAAGAGTGTTTGTTAATGTTTTTGTTTTGAGAGAATAAAATAAATGAAAGAAAATGATAATTTTAACAAAGGGAAACTTATCCCTTTCAATTTTAGTTTCTATGACTATTACCACAAAGGTTTGTCCTAATTACTTAAGCCACAGGGTGAAGACCCACCCTAATGTTTGAAGAATCTTTAAATTTTTTATTAATTAATTTATAATAAATGTAACGACACACTTTAAATGATACAATATTGTCTATTTTTTACTCCCAAAACTAGACTTCTCAGAAGGTCTCCCATCTTAATACTACTCTCGCAGAAGCATGCTTAACTGCGAAGTTCTGATAAGTTCCTATCCATCACGGCTTTAAAACGTGTTATGTCAAAAAGTATGTGAATATATATATATATATATAAGCACATATTCATTCCTATACTCAGGCGATGTAGAACGTTATAATGTTAAAAGCCTTTACATATAGCACCGGCAATGGTAATAACCTCTTATTATTTATTATATATTACATTATGACAGTAAATTAAAATCCTATTATTTCTAATAAAAGCACAAAATTTATTAGTAATTACTCTCTCAGCTCGTAGCTAATTTTATAATTAGAACCACTGGTCATGCACATGCATTTACTAAGATTTTTTCAACCTATTTGAAATCCATAATTTACGTAACAATACTTTATACAGTATCCAACGTACTATAATTTTATATATATATCTTGACCTGCTTAGGACTTTCTGATTAGCTCTTAATTAATTCCGCCACAGCCTGGCTCCCCTCTCCCGTGAGTCCGTGACTAGCTAGAGACATGAGAAAGTTCCTGCTAATTAACATTTAACAATTAATACTTTCTGTCTTGTTCTTAGTTTCCACTTGGTTAGTTTTAAAATTCTAACCTACGTACTCTAAAAATATAAAATCATTTGGTATAAATTTATAAATTTGAAATCCATTGGATCTCATCTTTATTTATTTAGATTATTTAGAAAGAACTTTAGAAAAAAAAAATTGAAAAGAAAATGGGTTTTGAATCTTTAGAACAATCCATATGCTCAGAATAAATCCAAAATTAAATTGAATAGATCTATCTAGGGAGAATTCACTCTGAAAGTGGAGACCCCACAACCTTCCCCTACTGTTCAGCCTGTGATGTGGGTCTCCCCTCTCCTAGGAATAATCAAAGTGAATTGGGATGTAGTCCTTGACAAGAAATTGAGACGAGTTGGTTTTTGGATCATTGCTAGGGACAACGAAGGAAATTTGTTGGCCGCTCGGAGTACTACCCATATTGACACCACAATGGCGGAAGTATAGGCAGCTCTTCATGCGATTATTTTCATTAAGAAAATTGTGATATTTTGACATTATCCTTGAGGGCGATGCCCAGTAGGTTGTTAATGAGATCACTTTAGAAAGTCAGAGCCTCAATAGATTTGGACACTTTATAGAAGGCATTCGATCTGAATTGTGTTATTTGAGGTCCTCTCAAGTGATTCACGTGCGAAGAGAAGCAAATTTAGCAGCTCATGTTCTAGTTCGAGCGGCTGTAACTCAAGTCATATATAGTATATGGTTGGAAGAAATTCTACCTTTTATCTACGATATTGTTCTTAGGGAATGTATTGCCCCCTCAATGTTAACCCATTGGGTCTTTATTTTATCGATGAAGATTTCATATGTGATAAAAAAAAAAAAAAAATCCTACTTGATTGTCGTATATCGCTATCCTCGAGAAATATATATATATATATATATATATATATATAGTAAGTCCTTCTCAAAATTAAAGCTTCTGTCTTCACCTTATCCTAAAAGCATAATAGAATTTCTATTTAAATTACCTATAAAAAAAAATTTCTATTTAAATTCGAGTATATTGGTCAATATAAAACAAAAGATGTCCCTTCAAAAAAAAAACAAAAGATGTGTAAATTGTTCAATATAAACAGGCCACCGGCCAACGTGATTCAAGTTGTGATATAGACATCCCTGGTCCGGCCACTTGCCAAATTTTATTTTATTTTTTATTTTATTATTATTATATTTTTCTGGAGCAAGAAATCCTTGCCCTTATCCCATATAGATTTCAACGACAGCCTTATAAAACAAAATTTCCAAGTCAAACATGCATATATACTATGCATGAGCTGATGGACAAATACGAATTAAAATCAATCTTTGGCATGTTTGACTTGAATTAACCACGTGTTAGGGTTTCGGTTTAATAGCTAGACCCCGTTAATTTAATATTACATTTCTTTCTTCTTCTTCTTTATGGGTGTAGTGTAACATATACATATATAATATATAAAGAAATTAGAAAGGGTAGAAATGAGATAAATGATAATGATTGAGACGTACCGAGATATAAACGATGCAGGCAATGACAAACGTCCAGTAACGGCCGAGATGAGCATCAGCGACGTAAGCACCCAAGATTGGAGTGATCCAAACAGTTCCGACCCAATTGGTGACATTGTTGGAAGCGGTGACGGTGCCCTGGTGGAGCTTCTTTGTTAAATACAAAATCAGATTGGAAGATATACCATAATACGCCATGCGTTCGAAAACCTCGTACACTGCACATTTCACCAATTTGCATGTGCTTGAGAATTGGGTTAAACTTTAAAGCGTAAAGAAAAGAGAAAGCGCAAACCCGTGATATGTGATATGTGCTATGTTCCTCAATATCTAATCTTGATTTTTTAAACCATTAAAAAAAAAAAGAAAAAAAGAAAAAAAAAAAAGGGATGGATATGGATTGGAAGAGCTTCACGTACAGCTGAAAAGAACAAGAACAGCGCCCTCGTAATTTGGCTTCCAAGTTCCGAGGGGCCGCCTTACACGTACGTACGTGTAACCCATTTAGGATACACGAAGTGGGTTGGTTGTGGGTAACCAAATCCTTAAGGCTGGATTGGATGCCTTTGAGAGCTTGAGATATATAGAGAAAGAGATGAAAGAGGCAGAGAGATAATTACCGACAATAAAGGAGCAAGCGGTCCATCCACCACGCTTGGATCGACGGACCGGGTTCCCTTTCAGATCCACTGTCCCATCCTGCGTGTAATCACCAACACCTTCTTCCACAGCCATACTTTTTGCTTCTACAGATCGAGTTTTACAGTGAATCAGTGATATTCCTCCCCCCACCGTTTGAACTCGATCTCCGGCCTGGCCTCCATCATTTTTATACATTTATACAACTTTTGTCTACTAGTTGGTGTCCCATCCACCCTTTTGTTTTCGCCATTTATCTCCGCCGGTGGGACCTCTCAACTTGCCATTTGCCAACCGTGTTAGGCCTTCAGCTAATTCGAATCACCTTCTAAATGACGCATATGCCCTCATAACAACTTTTAATTTTCCTTCTTTTTTTTTTTTGCCTTTTTTTTGTTTATTTAAAATTTCGTTGGACCCATAATCTAGCAACAAGCTAGGTGATCTTTAATTAATGCATTTATTTTTTGTTCATTTATAATACAATAAGATAGTTCAATGAAAAATTGAATATTAAAATCTTCTGTCTTGGATAGATTAATTCTGAGTTTCCTGACCTTAGCTATTTAATGATCTACTTGAAACATATGGGATTCTGTTTAATAAATCATAATAAAGATGATAAGAAAATAATGAGGGATTCATTTACATTTTTATTTGTTTTTGACAAAAATTTCTTACAAATCGGAGAAAATTTCATAGAAATCATATTTGAAATTGACATGTGTCTTTTGAAATGTGAAAAAAACATGTTTTTTTTTTTTTTTAAGAGGAGAAGCACTTACATGTTGTTTTAATAGCTTGTGTTTTTCACATGTTTTTTTAATAGCATTAATAAAAATACATGGTATATGTCACTTTTAAATGTGAGTTGTAGATAATTTCCTACAAACCGTTGTGTAAAAAATTTCTATCATTTATTTTTTATTTAGAGAATGTGGTTATAATAACCCCAGCTCATGAATTAAAATTTGTTTGCACCAATTTCGAGTCTGAAACTCAAATGGTCAAAATAATCGTTTTAGAAATCTTAATTTGTATAGGTTGAGATTGCTTTAGGCCTTTAAATTTCAGGATAAATATCCTACAGATACTTGGGTTATGTCATGAATCAATTGTTGTTTCGATTTCAAAAAGTGTGACAAGTAGTAGCATTTGTTGTTAATGAAAAAATTCAATTTGTACTTTTACGAATCTTCTGTCCATTTTTTTTTAACGGACCTCACCTCACCCACCTTAGAATGTTAATACATGTCATTCCTTTCACGTGACACATGTATTACATGTGATACTTAGGGTTTCAGTGCCACATAGGATAAGAAAATTAATTTTTTTTTTTTTTTTTAAAAAAAAAAATTTGAAAAAAAAAAATTAGAGGGGTTCAATCACCGCCATTTGGCCTGAAGGTGGATTCGGCCACCCCATGTCCCGTAGGGGTGGTTCAGCCACCCCAGGACTGACCCTCATTTTTTTTCTTTTCCCAAAATTGGAAAGTAAAGATTAAAGAAGCAATGAGGTTCATAATTCTTATATATCTGGTAAATTAATCAACTTTGCCAAAAAAAAAAGTGATTGTAAATTTGTTTTCCATCTCGTATTTTTTCGGCCCGAGGAGAGGACAATATAGGCCTACGAAGCCAGTTACTTTATTAGGCAGTAAAAAGTATAAACTTCAAAAAAAGAAAAGAAGAAGCAATAAATGTATGAGCTACACTCGGTGGTTGTTCAGAAAAATTTAGGCGCAGTACGTAATTGATTAGATGGGTTTCATTTTGTATGAGCTTTTTGTTCAATCAATGGAAAGAAAATGGGAGACCGATCACATCCTGAGATTGATGCAATACAAATGTGTAGGTACAGTTTTTGGTACAGTAGGTGTGTAATAAGTGTGTTGATTGTATTTTTGTATCACCCCTTTTGCAGCTTGCTGATATTTAAGGGATCAAATCTTATTCCATAATTTTCGGTTATAGTCTTCGAGTGATATTTAAACAATTTCACAATGGCCCTGTGGAACACTCTTCGAGACCATTCAATATAGCCTGATAACATATTCAAGGCGGGGTGATCCTGAGATGTTTTTCCTCCGAGGTATGGAGATTCCGAGATGTTCACACCCCGAGGTGTTTTATGCTCCGAGATGCTTGTGTCCCGAGATGCTGATATCCCGAGACTTTGTAGTAAGTATCCAAGACCTTGATGACTGAGCGGGTCGAGTTAGGTCAGTTGGGCCCTAATTCGTCCATGAGCTCACTTAGCTTTGGGAATAATAATTTTTCCAACAAAATGCATGCATGTATGTGTGAGTCTTCAATCTTGATAAGTGCTTTGAACGATGACAAGTGGTCAGAGCAAAAAACGTGGCTTGGATTATCCTTTGCTCCCGGCTTGGCTCTGGAAAACCTTGGGGATTTCGATCTCATTATGGAGCCCCTAGCTCAGACCATGCACGAATCAGGATCATCCCTTACCTCATCTCTGCCTGCCTTTGTCGTTCCCTCACACAAGGGGCTGATTGGGTTGGTCTGCCATCCCTAAGTCTATTTGAGGGTATCGATCGGCTGTTCCATTGGATGCTTTGGGAGCGACCAACTACCTCAAAAATTGCATTGGGGTGGCCGATTACCTAAAAAAAAAATGAAGGTAATTGAATGCCCATTATGACTACTTTGAGGTGGCTAGACCACCTGACGAAAGGAGACGACGACGATGAAAGAGGTAGCAAGATAAGAGCTCAACAGTGATTGAGAATTAGCGGAGGAACAAAAGAAGAGGCAATGATGGGTAAAGGGGTGAGACAGCTAGATTAGATGATGTGGTAGAGATTGTATCATACATTTTAAAATAATAATCAAGATCAAGCGAATTGCAGCCCATAGAATACCTTAAATATTGTGCGAGATTTCAATCCCACTTCAACTTGTCGCCTGCGCCAAAAAGGTTTACCAGAAGCATTGCTAGTGTGAGCACCACTTTCCCCCATCTCTTCCTTAGGCCATTGCAACAACCCCCGTCAACCTTTTCTAAAATATGAAATATTAATATAAGTAATCTGAGGGAAAGGAAGTGGCCGCAAGTCACCTCTGTATTCACAACTACCTCTTGTGTCAATGAAGGTGATTTCTCGTTAAGTGGGGAAGACATTGGGGTGACCTCCCTCCCCACCTCTGATGAATGGATGATATCCATCGTGCGAAGGCTAGCCTCCACTTGATATTATATATGAATGTCTCAACATTATTTTCAACACTATTTTCCACTTAATTTTAAAAACTGAGTATATGTTTTCAAAACATTCTTCTACGAAGGTCTATGAATTGTTCCAAAAGTGTTTTGTGATTTATTTTTATAATTTGAATGTGTTTTCGAAAACAAAAACTCTAAAGTGTTTTTTCCGTGGGGTTAAATCTAAAAACTTTCGAGTTGGTAGATCTAGTAAGTATTTTCCATATTAAAGAAAAAAGAAAAAGGTTTTTTTTTTTTTTAAAAAAAATGTTACGAAATTAGTTTTCCAAATGGGGGCACTTTTGAACAAATGCCAAAGGAAAAAAAATCCTTTGCCCTTTGCTGACTTGAGCGTATTCACACTCACAAGTCCACGACCTTGACCCGCCGACTAATATTTTTTGTCTTCTTTTAAAGAAAGAGATAAGTGATTGGTGCATAATAATGTTATGCACAATTCCTTACAATCACTTATATTGGTAAGACTCATATACGTTGGTCTAGATCTCACATATGTAGGCTCCACTAATATGAGTGGTTATATAAAAATTGTGCACAATATTGTTATGCAAAGATCATTTCACAAAGAAAAATGATCATTGCACAATAATGTTGTGCACAGCTCCTTTACAGCCACTTACATTGGTGGGACTCAATACGTGAGGGAGAATGCTAAAAATACAACTTTAGTCCAACTATTGTATAAACCCAATGCACATTGCCAAATTGGGGTGGGATCCACACAAATATTGCACATCCCCAAAGCACATTGGGGTTGTGCAATAGTTGAGCTCCGATTGTACATGAATTATGACCCATATGTGAGACCCAATATAAGTGGTTGTGCATGAGTTGTGCACAAACAACTCCTATATAGCCACATTAATGGAATTCAATGTTTGAAACCCAATATAAGTAGTTGTGTAAAAGTTGTGTATAATTTTATTGTGTACCAATCACTCATTTCTTCCAAATATGTCATTCTCCAGCTTGTTGGAATATCCAAATTCCAAAGGCTTTTAGATGCGTAGAAGTTACAAATTCGTCTACAAATACTACTTCAAAGTAGAATCTAGAATGATTAAGACCCTAATTTAATATATGTTATCGACGTGTAATGAAAGTAGTCAAACTTCAATATATGACATTTCTCTTTTGTTTAATCAAGAAGGCATAAACTAATTAAGCATATTATATATTGAAGGACAAACGACCCACTTAATATTATCTGGAATCTAAGACGAAATGTTTATATGAGGTCCATATAATTTTAGTATAATAATATAAATTTTTTATATTAAGTATAAAAATATTGACAAGCTCTATATTAAAACAATAAATTTAAACCTTGGTACCTGACCATAAGTGATCGAAACTTGGAACAACTGCTTTTAGATAATATATCTATATATATATATATATATATAACTTTTACGAAAAGAGATAAACTGCATGATGACAAATAATGAGATAAAAGATTGATAGAATAAAAAAATAAGAGTGAAAAAATAATAATAAAAAGAAAAATATTCTATATAAAGTATATTTTTCCAATATAAAAACCCAACAAAATGGAACAAAAATAGCACACGTGTGACGTAGAGTACTTACATATTTGATATTTGAAATGCCAAAAACAGACAAAAAATAGTTTATGTGACTTACATGTTCATCTTCTGGACTTGAAATATTCAAATTATACACTTATTTTAGAGAAAAAAAAAATAACAAAATTAAAAAATTAAAAATTAACAATTGAGAATTTAAGGATCGAAAGTGGTTAATCAACCTTGTGGAGTTGATCAACCTCCCTTTTAAGGCTTTCAAGGTTTCTCACCACCATAGAATAATGCTAAAAGGATATTTGATCTCCTTCTAAGGGTGCGTTTGAAATATTTGAAATTTCAAATATTTAATCTCCTTCTAGTGTTTAGTAATATTGATTAAAAAGTGATTTTTTTATCAATTGAGTATTTGGATAACATTAATATAGAAGTGCGATTTCATAAACAAATTACCAACATGGACATTTGTTTATAAAAATAAAATAACTAATATTGCTTAACCCTTCGTTTCAACCCCTACGCAAACCAAATTATAACTTATTAATTACGATTTTTGTGTACAAATTATCACAAACGTTTAAACAAAATGAAAAAAATTTGGGGTAATTACCTTTTCCCCCCATGAACTACCGGCCAGTGTCATTTTGCCCCCACGAACTACCCCTTCGACCAAAATAGAGCATCCAACTACCAATTTGACACCGTTTGCCCCCTTCCGTCAGTCAGACCCGTTATGTCCGACGGTCAACTGCTCACGTGCATGTCAAGTGCCGTCTACCCCATTTTTATTCCGAAAATGCCCTCCGGTACAGTAGATTAAAGCTTATGAAAAGAAAAAAAGAAAAACAAAACAAAACAATTCAAACTAAGCAACAAAAGCTTCTTTCACGTCATTTTCTTTGGTGTTCCACTTCAACTTCAAAGCAGTAGCCCGCTGAAAGAGTCGACCTTGAAGAGCTTCAATGTCTTGTTCATGGAAGAGCGAAGCAACATCCGGAGAGCCCATCTGCCGGTGTGGAGTACCTGCACCTTTGAAGACTTCCTTTACCGATGAAAATTTCGGCCGCTTGTTCTACGGTTGTGTGAACTATGAGGTAAGATTTTTTTTTAATGGATCTGTAAATAATGGGTAGTACCTCTTCTTCGTCTGCTTATTCTCTTATATTTTATAGATAATGGGTAATTTTTTTAGGGTTTGAAAGTTAGATCTTAGATTATTGTCTTAGGATTTTTTTTATTTTTTATTTTTTATTTTTTTTGTTCCTTGGTTTCCTGTTTTTGGACAATGAGGTGTTTTTTTTTTGCCTGAACTGTTTTGGGGTTATTGTTTTCGGACAATGGGTAACTGAAGACAATGGGTCGTTTTTTCTTTCTTTTGCTCGAGTGGTTTTTGGTTAAATTATCCTGAAATGAGGTATTGGTTATTATTTAGTTGTGTTCGGACAATGATTGCATGATGAATACCTCTTAGATAATTCATGAAATCAGAGCATTAATATCTTTCTTCTCGTCATTTGCTGAGGACTTTAGCAATAATGACACCACTATTTGGCATTGTAAATAATTTCAGTAGCATTATGTTGTATTTGGTTTGGTTAAATGATAAGCAAATTGAAAGCACCACTTTTTGTGATATGCATGTACTGTATCTTAACAAATCGAAAGAGAAGAGGTCAGTGAGCTTAGTCATGTATGTTAGATTTCTATTTTTTTAATTTATAGATATGATCATGCTTAAATTCCAAAAGAGCCAGATTAATATGTACATCATTTCTATATGTATCATAATTGCATTGTATGCTTGTTTCCACATTAATTACCCCTATAATATAATTATGTTAGTAAGTAAAGTGGTATCAACTCTTAATTATACTTGGCCTTCCATTGAACTTTTTTTAACGTTGAAAAACTAACTTTGTTTATGAGACCTCTAATTGAATAGGTTGGTCGGTCTTGCGGATTCTTCCAATGGAAAGATTCTGAAATGTGTGAACATGCTAGACGAGCATTGACTCGTGTGCAACACAGGCACGCTATGCTGAACAAGGAAGTTGTAGAATTGAAGGCCAAGCTAGAGATCGAAGCAATTCGATATGACATGCAAGTGAAAATTGCAAAGACAAATAGCCGAATTTTGGCATTTTCTTGGGTTTTTTTTGTTGTCTTCTTAGCTGTGTTTTGGGGCAACTTTTATGGTGTCAGTCAAGGACATATGTCCTACAAACGGCTACCTTGAAAAATTGTAATGACTAATATGTTTGTAATGATTAGTGTATTTGTAACTTTGAAACCTTGTAACTAGTGTATTGGTAAACTTCGTAATGTGTAGTGTACTTGTAATGTTTGTCTCCCTCTTTTCGAAAATGTAAAAAATGTGTATAATTTCCTGGCATGAAATTTGGTATCATCAAAATAGCTTTTTGACAACCCCAATTTGATTCATTATTCCTTGTACATATGCTAAAATACTGACCTATACTTCCAACATACGAAACTTGAACAAATAGTTTCCTGTACAACTTTGCATTTTGGCATCATCAACATAACATTTTGGCATTTTTGCATAATTTCAAATCAGAAAACATAGCATTGTTCCTGCATATTTTCCTTCAAACCTAAACAAGTTGTTTCCAACAACATCAAACCAACATAGTCCATATTTCCCACTACAACATCAAAAAATTGTTCCTATCAACAACAAACCAAATTGTTTCCAACTACACTGTTTTGGAACCTGAACAAATAGGTTCCAACATACAAATCAGAAAACATAGTATTGTTCCTGCATATTTTCCTTCAAACCTAAACAAGTTGTTTCCAACAACAACAAACCAACATAGTCCATATTTCCCACTACAACATCAAGAAACTGTTCCTATCAACAACAAACGAAACACAGTTTCCAACTACAAACCAACATAGTCGACTATCATATTTCCAACTACAAACCAACATAGTCGACTATCATATTTCCAACAACAGTTTATAAAAACACATCAAGGCTGCCATATTGGTTTTTTCCCTTTGTTTTTAGCTTCCATTCTTTGTATACCCTTCTCCACTGTTGGTACCACCACTCTTGCTGGCTTCCTTACTGGTTCTCGAATGACAACTCCGAGTGCCCTGGCCGGTTCCCGAGTGCATACTCCTGGTTGTGAATCATCACATGTTAGGTCAATAGTGGGTATCTCTTTGTTGGGATCGGGCTCCTTAAATGCTGCCATCAACCTACCAGACCTCCTAATAGGCCTTGCAGCAACAGATTTTGCCTGTGCAACACACTCTTATTAGTAATTCAAAGTCTATTTACATATAAAGTATAGGGTGGAAAGCTGTATTTGCTTACAGCTGTGGAATTTGCTCTTTGTGATGCCCGAGTATGCATTGAGGGAGCCATTGTCTTACTCCTTTTCGTTGAAGTAGGCTACATATGTAACATCGTCATTAGAAATAACACATATATATTTGTAATAACAAATGTTACTGATACCTACATCAACAGTAGTAGGTGAAACTCTCTTTTTGGGCCGTGAAACAGGTTGTGCAGCTGTAGATGATTCTGTAGGCTGTGAATCATCAGCAATTGGGTGAGAAGGAATCTGCGACACAAAACAACCAAGGTTAGGAAAATTATTAACAAAGTTGGCAATTGTCTTTTGTTATAAAAAAATAAAAAATGGTATTTAAGATATATGTACTTACATCATCTAAGTTCAACTCTGTTGCAGTGCTTGGAGTGGACTTCCTCTTCCTCCTAGGGCAAGTCCTAGCATTATGGCCAACTGTCCTGCACTTCGAGCATCTCATGCTTACACCACCCTTCCTCATGCAATGTGGGTTTCTTGGCTCATCTGGACCCCTTCTCCGGAGCTTCTTGGGCCGGCCTGGGGTAGCTCTAATAACGGGTGGGTGAACCTCATCTTGCTCGGTTCTGACCCATTGGTCCTCACTTGGCACTGGGTATATCATTGGGTCATAAGCCATTTTGTAATTCTCAACACTGTAATACGGATGCAGGTACTGTTTAGGTTTGGCAGAATGATATAAAATGGCTGAGATGGCATGTGGGCATGGAATGCCAGTCATATCCCACTACCTGCACCCACAAACACGGTCCGTCAAGCTAACCACAAATGTGCCATAACTGCACAACACTTCATAGATTCCATCCCCAGCATAAGTTGAAGTACACTCTGCAGCATCCTTTCCACATTGGTCTAACTTTGCCAATATCTTCGGGCACCATTCCCCGACATACTCCCTTATTCCTTGCCTCTTCTTCTGGTATCGCCTCATCAACTTCTTCCTAATCATCTCCAGCATGGTAATGATTGGCTTGTCTCGGGCATGGATGATGTACGAGTTGAAGCACTCGCATAAGTTGTTCATGATCAAGTTGCACTTTGGGGTGGTGTCAAAGAAAGCCCTAGCCCAGGTACGAGGGTCAATCTTCTCCAAATAAGCATGGGCAGCTGGACTCAATTTCTTCAGCGCCTCCATTTCCCTTTGATACCCATAAAAATTATATGCAGCAGCTGCTTTCCACAACTTGTCTTTTAGCACCAATCCTTTGTGCCCATCACCCCTAAAGTTTGCATATAAGTGTTGGATACATATGCGATGCGGTGCACTTGGTAGGACCTCCTCGAAGCTTGGTATCAACCCCTAGGCAAAGAACAACAGAAGACAAATTAAAAATAAATAAAGAGAGATTTGAGTCAATGAAAGTAAATGCACAAGTGAAAATGTATGAAAAGACAATATTTTAATATACCTTCTGTCTGTCAGAAATGAATGTCCACCCAGTACAGCCATTTGGACCAAGGTCCCCCACTAGAGTCTCTAGAAACCAGGACCAACTATCCTTGGTTTCAGCTTCAACCACAGCCAGTGCAATCGGATAAATATTGTCGTTTGGATCTCTTCCCACAGCAGCCAACAATTGCCCCCCGAAATGTCCCTTAAGGAAGCAGCCGTCAACACCTATCACGGGCCTACAAGCCCTTTTAAAACCCTCCTTGCATGCTGCCAAAGACATATACAACCTTTGAAAAGTAGGTGGGACGTCTAACGTAGGCCTTTCAACTTTCATCAACAGTGTACTCCCTCTATTCATTTGTCTTACTGTTGCACAATAATCTCATAGCCGCTTGTACTGTTCCTTGTGCTTACCTTCTACCTGTTCTTTCGCCTTAACCCTGGCCCTGTACAGTTGTCTAGAAGTAACATCCACATTCCATTTCCTTTTTACATCATCAAAGAGAGCTGCAATTGGATAGTTTGGCTGTGTCCTAAATTTGTGGGTCATTCTGTCTGCAATCCATCTAGACGTTACAATCGAAGACTTGTAACATCATGTACACTGGTGTTTAGGGTTCAGTGACTTAAGCATAAAAGTTCTCTCACCCGTAACCAGTGAACCATAAACTCTCCAAGGACAACCCTTGGGCCTACTCTTACAAACTCCAATAACCCGATCCCCATCATTTTTTGTGAACACAACATCCTTACCCCTAAACAAATTGTATTCTCTCACAGCTTTCCTGAATTGAGCAGCAGATTCAAATGACATGCCAACATCCAAATGTGGGTCTTCCATGTCCACATCCTGAAACTGGGAAACCCTAGTAACACACTTAGGCCAACTACTCGCCTCATACTCCTCATCACTTTTAGGGGGAGTTACGAGGATATCACTTCTAGCTAAGTTAGAGGATACCTCATCCTCTTCCTCATCATCCAACATAGTAGCCGAACCACTTAAACCACCAACATCAGCTGCCTTTTCATGGCTACCCTCCCCATGAACACCATCCTCCTCATCAGTATCACCCTCATTATCAAAATGAGGACTATAATCATCATCACGTTTTGAACCACCAGCTTCTGGTTCATCAGCCCCATCCCATGCATCGTCATCGTCACTCATCAATGCATGCCAGTATGGATCATTTACAACCTTCAACCTCCTTTCCTCATTACCACTTTCCACAATATCTTCACCCTCACCCTCACCCTCACCCTTATTTGCCCCTACTTCAGCACCAGCATCTGCAAAAGACACCGTGTACAGTAATACAAGTGTATGGCCTAATAAGACATCGGCCATTCTGGAGACATCCTCATCAGATGTTAATAAAACCAACCCATCATCTAATTCTCTTCCGGGTATTCGATAGTACACCAGGTCACCTGGTTCGTATCCAAATTTTCCAGCTACTCTTTCGATCTCAAAAAAAGACAAACAATCTAGGTCATACGACTCTTCATACAACCCTATTTACCCTCCAACATAGGTGCATTTGTATCGCCGATCAAACCGGCCCCCGTAATGAACCCTAAAAATGACATCGTTGTTTGCCATTGTTCAAGTGATAGGATTGATTGACACTGCACATAAAACATACAAACGCTGAATTGAGTTTTAAATTTTAAATTTTATTTCGAAAACTTAGAAGTTTATAGGTCATAAATTTTTTAACAAAGAGTTTCACGGTCACTTCTGAACAATGAAGTCAAATCAACTAATGCCATGCTATTTGGGTGGCATGGATTGAAGCTAATTGGCTGAAGGGTAGGAGTTTGTGGCAACTCTCTATTCCTAAGTCTTGTTCTTGGAGCTGGAAAAAGATTCTTCAGCTTAGGGATATTGCTAAGTCTTTCATCCGGTTTCAGGTTGGTGATGGGAGTAATATTTTCCTTTGGCATGATCATTGGCACCCTATTGGTTACTTGTGTGATCACTATGGTTTTAGGGTGATATATGATTCAGGTTTCCATACTAACATTAAGCTCTCCTCTATTATTCTTAATGGAGATTGGTTTTGGCAGGGGGTTAGATCAGAGGCTTTGGTGGATATTCAAAGCCAACTGCCGGGGATTAAAATTGGGGGTGTAGATACTCCTATTTGGTTATCAAAAAAGTGAACTTTTTCTTGTGCTGAAACTTGGGATAGGTTGAGGGTTAAGTTCCCGGAAGTCTCTTGGTGGAATTTGCATTTGATGCTGCCTTAGTTGCTGGCTGCTGTTACTGTGGTGCTATTTCTGGATTTTTGGATCTTTCTGATGCTGAGAAGTGGAGGGATTATAGTCTTTGTTCCATTGTGTTGGTTTTTGAATACAGGTTCCAGCTGTATTGATTACAGAGGAGTTGATTACAGAGGAGTTGATTACAGAGGAGGGTTTGATCCCTTTTCTTGTTGGTCTGATTGGATTGAAGGGTAGCTGTGTTTCTGAGCTGGGGTTTTCTTTTGCAATTTAGAGCTCTATTTGATGGTGTTGCAGTCTCCAAATATGGAGTGCCGGATGTACGAGATGAAGTTCCCGGAGGTTTTCTGGTTTTGATATTTGATTCTGGTGTTTGTGGTTGCTGCAGTGTTTGTTTTCTGTTCTGTTGTTTTGGTTGTGTGTAGTAGCTTGTTGCTTTATTAGTTGTGTTTCGTTGAGGAGTAGTAGGCTGTGTTGTTTGGTATTTGGTATCCTAGCTAGGGGGTTTCTTTGTCCCTATGCAGGAGTGCTTCCAGTCTTCACTGGAGTGTTTGTTGGATGTTGAGATTGTGCTTTATGAAGTTTTTATTCATCGAAAAAAAAAACCCTAAACAATTTCAAAACACACACAACAAACAAATGGGGAACAAAGGGGACCACTTCAGGGGAAAATTGGTGAACTTTAACACACAAAAGGGAACAAAGTAACAAAGGGGACCACTTCCGAACAAAAAAAAAAAAGAACCACTGACCGACAAAGGGCCGACCACTGCGGGACCACTTAGGGCAAAGAGGAAACCCTAAACAAATAAAACCAAATCCCAAGTAGCAAATCTATCGGGTACTACCAACAAATAACAACAAAAAGAAATCAACAATAACAAAGCAACAGGTCACTGATCAGAGACAATGAAAACAAACAAATTAAATAAAAAGTACTTACAATTCCGAAAATCTCCAACAAACAGAGTTACTTGTAGCAGATTGGTAGTTGTTATAGGCTGATTTTGATGTTCGAAGATTGCGTGAGGATTGAATGTTGTTCTAGGGTTTTCAGTGTTCAAAGTGAAGTGTGGTTTGAATCCGAAAATAGTGAAGTGTGCGGCGCAGATTAGGGTAGAATGAAACAAAATTCAAGGGCATTTGAGGTATTCCACGCTAAAAAGGGTATTCTCGCCTTTAATCGTACCGGAGGGCATTTTCGGAATAAAAATGGGGTAGACGGCACTTGACATGCACGTGAGCAGTTGACCGTCGGACATAACGGGTCTGACTGACGGAAGGGGGCAAACGGTGTCAAATTGGTAGTTGGATGCTCTATTTTGGTCGAAGGGGTAGTTCGTGGGGGCAAAATGACACTGGCCGGTAGTTCATGGGGGGAAAAGGTAATTACCCCAAAAAATTTCAAAAATAAAACCTTTGTATTTTTTTCTTCAAAAAAAAAAAAAAAAAAAAAAAAAACTCATTTTAACTTTAAAAATGTCTATTTTTGAGGCAATCTCAAACATAATCCAAGAGAGAGAGCATGACAAAAGCAGCTGAGGATGATGTTAAAAAAAAAAAAAAAAAAACTCATTTTAACTTTAAAAAACTCTATTAGTCACTGTTCACTGTTCAGTGCTACGGAGGAGCAAAATTTTTGAAATTCATCTGAAAAGTTTTCTATGCTTTGTTTGTAGCGTTTGGCAATAAAATCTACCATTTTCTTCATTTCTTTTTAAAATAGGAAAAAAAACAAATTCTTTTTAGTCACTGTTCACTCGCATTGATCACTGTGCACAATCACTGTTTACTAAACAGTAATATATCACTGTGCACCGCAGTGCTCAGTGATCGATCACTGAGCACTGCAGTTATGTTTGCAAATTTAAATTAAGACAGTAAAATATGTTCCCAACGTTCACCGAAAATCTGTCTATTCAAGTGTCAACTTTCGCAGAACACAAATTACACGTATATCAAAGCAATTTCATCTGCCCTTTTACCTGTAATTTTTCAACATATACGCACATCTGCACTTTCATCTGCTCTTTTCTTTCACGGACTACCCTTCTCTACCCTTCTTTACCTCTGTGCACTGGTTTATCAAAGCATTTTCATTTATTCATACAAAACCGCACAAATAGGCAAGAAAGTGCAACTTTGCAAAAGCAGAAACTCTAGAGAGTTTGCAAGAGCAGTATCAACGAAAGTGCAAGAACAGTCGAGAGCAGTCGAACGCCAGTGAGAAAGAGAAGAGAGGCAGAGAGAAGAAAAAACAAGGGTTTTGACATATTTTAGGTGGGTATTCTTGTAATATTTTTCTTTCTTGCTTGCTACGCGAAATCGTGATTTTCATTTAAATTCTCGCCTTTTCAATTAAACACCTCCTATCCTGCTGTCAGAAATTGTGATTTTTTCCACGATTTTAGAAAATGCGATTTTAAATCGTAATTCTCAAACGCCCCATGTTTTGCGATTTTCTTTAAAATCGCAGCTTATTTTTGCAAATAAGCAACCCCAAACGGGCATTAAAAGTACATTTTGAAGAATATTGTACCAAAAAGCTACAAATCCAAGTGCAAGCTTTCGCAAGTAATAACTTCTAGAAAAGTACGAGGTCGATTCACAGGGGAATAGTAGATACTAAGTAAAATTTCTATTATCTTATAGAAAAGTAAATTGAATTGTTTTTCCACTAAAAAGTGGAGCAATTGAAAGATGGTAAACTAAAATTAAATTAATTAAATGAAATTAATAAAAGTGAGATTTGGGAAAATTAATGAAAAACACAAAGGCTCCAAGGATCCACCCAGTAATTTATTACATATTTTTGAGACATATTTTCTTTTTCTTTTTTTCAATTAGGTAGAGAATCAACTCTTCTAATCGGAAGATAAAATAATTAAGCGCAAGAAAAAAAATAAAATATAAAATGAACCTGGGTTGATAAAAATTTGATTTTAACAACAAGTTACAATAAATTAAGTATTCAATATATTTTCGAATCATAACAAATCAAACAAAATAAGCATTTGGTACAAACAAAAATCATAATGAATCAAAATAAATTTGTCACATGAAATTACTTCCAAATAAAATTCATTCACAATATTCAATCATTAATCTATGAAGAACAGCAAATAAAATAGTCTCAAAAACACATAAAAATTACTAGGCTTCACCGTTAGCCTTAGCTATAGATTTAGCCACTCATAGTATTAAAATACATAACGAAGTATAAATGAAAAGACATAAAAATAATAATAAAAAAAAACTTGAATATTAGGGACAAATCTCCTGTACAAAAGCCCTCTGTTCTTCTTTCTTCTCATCTCTCTATTTTTTTCTCTCTACGGTGGCTTGTCTGTTTTTTTTTTTTTTTTTTTCTCCTCTGCAATCCCTTTTAAAGAGGGTCCAGAAAAACCCTAATGCTTCTTTTATTTCTTCATATACCACCTATTCAAGTTTGGGCTTCACTTCTTTTATTTCTTTTTTTATTTTTATTTTATTTTTTCATGTTTTGTTTTCTTTTAAGTGGGCCCCACGAATTTCTTCCCTATTTCCTTGGTCCTCCACCCGCTTTCTCCTTCCTTTCCTTCTTCCTTTTGCTTTGTCTTTCATTTATTTGCTTGGCTTGGTTTTCTTAGTTTGACTTGATTCCTTTTAGTTAGGGTTGGCAATTTTTGACACGACCCGCGAACCCGACACAAACACGACACGAAAATTCAGGGTTTGGGTTTAATATTATCGGGTTCGGGTCATAATCGGGTCAACCCGATTATGACTCGTTTATAATCGTGTTTGGCAGGTCAACCCGCGGGTTGACCCGCCAGACACGATTACACGATTAGCTCCTCTTTTTTTTTTTTTTTTTTTAAAAGTCAGGTCCAAAAGGACCGAAACGGCGAAACCCTACCCGGATCACGCATCACCCATTTCTTGTTTTCTTTTCGCTTCACGCCATCACCCAGTTGGGCCAATGCCGCCAGTTCATCGTCTTCAATCTTCATGAAGTTCACAGACTCACAGTTCACACCGCAACCCTCCTAAACGGCCGAGACACCTCTCGGAGACTCGGATCCTCCCCACGAGGTCCAGGGGCCCAAGCTCTTAGAGCCGCAAAAGCCGAGTTCTCAAAGCCGAGCTCCACCACGCAACCCTCCAAAACGGCGATGTCTCCACTGGCTCTGTCCGGGCTTTCCCTTCGATCTCCACCGGCGTCGTCCCCACCGGCTCTTTCCCTTCAATTTCCACCGGCGTTGTCCCCACCGGATCTTTCAAGGTCCAAGCCAGTCGAACCTCCTAAAGGCGGAAGTGCTCGGTTCTAGTCATCAGATCCGGAGGCCTGGGCTTGCCAGCCCTGCTCGGCTGCTCCACCTCGTCGACGTCGTGTCCTGTGGGCTGTGGGGTGGGCACTGGGCTCGTCGACGTCGTGTCCTGCGACTCCTGTGGGTTGTGGGGTGGGCAGTGGGCACGCGTTACCGAGTTCAACGGGTTCGTGTCGTGTAACCCGGTTCACAACCGGGTCGTGTTCGGGTTATAGTGTTTGACCCGATTAATAATCGGGTCGGGTTCGTGTCTGACCCGATTGTGTAATCGGGTCAGCCGGGTCGACACGAATCCGACCCGCTGACCCGAATTGCCAAGCCTACTTTTAGTTCACTTCTTTCCTAGGCTTGGCCAGATGATTATGAAAAAGTTCAAACAAATCAATTTCCTACATTAAAATAATTTTTTATGCTCAATATTAATAATTCAACACTTTTCTTTTATTGAATCTAAAATATAAGAATTAAAATAAAGCATAGTATAGTATGATAATACTTATTTTAATAATAAAAAAAAAAGCAGTTTTAAACTATTATCAAGGAAGAACAAACCACCCCCTCAACTTTGAAAAGTTGGTTGGCTCCCCTTGAACGCTGTTGGGGTAGCTAGGTAACTTGCTTTCATATTTTCACTATATTTCCTTATATATTTTCCAACATACTCTGTACTCCGTCATTAGCATATAGATTTGGAATTCTCTCCTAACTATTGAATACGTGATTTCATTGTCAAATGGCAGTCACACTACATTTGTGGATACTACAATGGTCGGTTAGAGAAAGGTAGAGGATGCTTAGAGGAATGAGCTCTCACTACTGTTACCCACAACACGAAATAGAATTTCCACAGTTCTTTTGCTTATGGAGACATCCGGTACATGTCATAGTTGTGGAATTTGACAGGGCATTAAAGATGGTTCCTTTGACAGGGATCGCCGCTCATCTTCATTACTAAGGCTCACGACCGATTGTGGTGGGTTGCACTCAAGCGCCGGCCACGATCGCCACCAAACACCCTCACTAGCTCAACTTATGAAATTCTGTCACTAATTGATTGGACCAATACTAAAAAAGAGATTTTTAGATTATTTCCTTCTTCTTACCATCCCAAAAATATGACAACAACGCACTTGGTGCTCTATATGACAACCGTTCCTTGTCCATCTTTTAATATTAAAATAAAATATAATATTTTTTTTTTTCATTTATCCCTTCTGATTTTTTCATTTTTTGTTTATATAATATGTTATTTTAATATTAAAAGATGGACAGGGGACGGTTGTCTATCATTTCCCTTACTTGAACATGGCTTATATCCCATCAATCTTATAATTCCAGAAATGTAGACACCATAACTTGATGACACGTGTCGTCCGGCCAAACCTATTCCTCATAGTCAAAAGGCCTAGATATGGGGAGTCTGTCATCATGGCTACAACCGCCGCAAAGCTCCTATATAAAAAATACTTAGCTAAGATATATATGAGAAATTCCGGTCAATTTTCTCAAGTTCATTTGGTATGTGGACCAGGTATTTCATTAAGAAAATAAATATTTATTAATGAGAATGAAGAAGGATGAAATGAATAGTTATTCCTGTTCTTTAGTTTAGTGACAACACACATACTATAATTGGAATTGAACCAAAATTACTAAAAAAAATTATCATGATTTCTTATTTTTTTTAAAACTCAAATCTTTAGCCGGCCAGCTATCCACAACAAACCTCAGAGGTGGTTGCACTACCCCCGGCGCCATCGGGGGTGGCCAAGACCACCCTCGACAAGCATGGGGGTGGTTGCGGTGACCCTGATGAGTATCAGGGGTGGTCTTAGTCACTCAAAGAATCAACATATGTTTCTTAATTTTAATTTTTTAATTTTTTTTTTAAAAAAATGGTTTTCGAAAGAAATTAAATTAAAATATGGTTTTTGTTTTTTTTTAAAATGCTGTCAATTCTCTTAGAAATAGTTGTTTCTCTCTCTTATTTATTTTTTATTTATAGGAATAACTATTATTTTTCGTAACGAAATAGTTATTTTCATTGAATAATTATTCCTAAGAATAGGTCACAACTAAATAAAAGAAAGAATATATTTTTTGGAATAGTCATTTCATTCCACGAGCCCCAAGTCTAGAAACTTTCTCTCTAAGTCTTTGCCATCTTCGGTCTTTGAGTTGTATTTGACTTAGGCATCGCATCGGAACTTTTTCCCGCCGGCACATCTCTCCAAGCTCTTTGCCTAATTTTCTACTTTCTTGCAAGGACTAGTTCGTGTGTGACCGAATTTGGAGCTGTCCGGTCATCAACCAAAAACTGTTCTAACACTTCTCATGCCTGTCTAGTTTTCGTGAACTACGACTCTTGCGTAATGATCAGCTGGTTGTTACAAATGATCACTTTATTATCTCTCCTTACAATTTTCTTTTACCTATGAATAAGTAGGCAACTATATATATTACGACGTTGTACTTTTAGGGGTGTGCAGATTAACCGATTACCGCCTACCGACCGCCTACCGAACCGAAATTAACCGCCTACCGACTTAACCGACAAAATTCGGTTCGGTAGTCGAAAGAGAATCTTTTAACCGAAAATTGGTCGGTTCGGTAGGCGGTCGGTTAAGCGGTTAACCGAATTACCGAACCGAACCGAACCGAAAATTAACCGACCGGTTGACCGATCGATTAACCGACCGATTAACCGATCCGTGAATTGAGATTTGAGAATTCACTGAATTGGATTTTTCATTTTTATATAATTATGTTATGTTTTCCAATTTCCACTGCCACTGGACCACTTTTCCATATTTTTTTGTTTTTATGTCTTATTTATTTTTATTTTTTTTTTAAAAAAATATGTATATAAAAGGACTCAAGGTATAAGAAAATAATTTTGATTTTCATTTGAAATTTTGAATGGGCCAGTAGGGCCATTGGCATTGGCTTGTAGTTGTGGGGTTGTAGACCTTGTGGTGGACTAGTGGCAAAAAGGCCTTAAAATTATTTTGACTTTTTGAGTCTTTTTGACCCATTAAAAAATGAGGCCCAAATTAAGAAGGCCCAAAACCGATTAACCGACTGCCTTACCCGACCATTAACCGATGCCTTAACCCACCGATTACCGACCGCCCTAACCGCCTTAACCGAAACCTTCGAAAATTTTTCTTGTCGGTTAAATGTCGGTGAATTAACCGACCAAGTCGGTTAACTGAACCGACTTAGCCGATTTAACCGACTTTCGAACCGCTGCACACCCCTAAAAGCCATGATGATAAGCCCTCTGTACAACGTGGGAACGCGGTTTCTTGTCACTTTTGTCTTTCATAGTAGAAAGGTCTTGCACCATATTTTTCCAATGGGGCCTAGTCACTTTTGTCTATCATAGTAGAAAGGTCTTGCACCATATTTTTCCAAATAAAACAAATGATATTTGATGGTCCTGCACCATATTTTTCCAATGGGCCAAGTCACTTTTGTCTTTCATAGTAGAAAGGTCTTGCACCATATTTTTCCAATAGAATAAATGATATTTGATGGGATTAGGTATTCTTAATCTTGGGCCTAGTTACTTTTGTCTTTCATAATAGAAAGTTCTTGCACCATATTTTTCCAATAGAATAAATGAGACTTTTGAAAGTTCAAATGACCAATCTTCCATATATATATATCAATCAAAGATACCAATTTTGATAGCAACATCTTTTGCACGCTTAAAAGTGAGAAAACCTCCCTATATTGCCCTATTTATATTTCAGCCATAATATGCGATTTCAATCATTCAATGATTAATTTTCACAATAGGAATGTTACGCACTTTCATTTTTATATTCTCATTGTTGAACATGACTTTTAAAATTATTATTAAATTTTGATTCAATAATAATTTTAAAAATTACATTAAAAGCGGTAGTGTTTGAGCCTTTAGTGCTTATGACTCGAAACACTAATCCCTTGAAAAGGATTGGCTGCTTAAATTGCCTTCGGAGCTTGACGTAAAGATTACTACAAGACTTGGAAGACTTTTAAAGTAGAAAAGGGCTGCTTAAACAGTGTAACACGTAAAAGACTAGGAAGTCTTTGAATTAATTGTGATAGTCATCGTGACAAAGGACGTCTAGTCGTCTACCAGTTGACGAGCTGACTACTCAAAGCATTCTTATATCCTCTTCTCCTTCTTATATATATACACGGAAAATATTAAAAAAAAAAAAAAAATCACTCACAACAGATATTTTATTGGTTTTCTGAGTATCGAGAATACTACAGTTCTACGTACCCAATGTATCAGGAACTAAAAAAGCTTCTTTATTCATTATTTTAATACAATTTTTTTTTTCTCATCTCTCATCTCTCATCTCTTTGCCTTTTATTGAAGATTGTGTTTAAATTTTGTGAAAAAGTGAGCTCGCATATATTGGTAAGAACTTATATTTTGTAAATAAATAATATTTAATTGATATAGGAAACGATAAATGAAGCTATTGTAAAGTGTATTTGACTAAAAAGATAAAAAGTAGTTTTGTTATCTAAATTTAAAAAAGCTTCCTAGTCCCATCAATTTTAATTTCTTAATTTTATATTTTGGTATTATATAGGAAAAAGTCTGCATAGCCTTTAAACTAATATCCAATGGGCAATGTTTTTGCAAACTTTTAATCGTTACAATGTCCCCCCAATCTACAAAAAATTGTCAATGTCTCTCAAGGTTAGCAAAAGAAAAGAAAAAAAAAAATATGACCCTAATTATTATTTTTTGAATAAGACAAACCTATCTTATAAATTTGAAAAAAAATAAAAATAAAAATTATAATTCTTTTTCTTTTAGAAAAAGAAAACTTTTTAAATCTTCGTCCCTTGGTTTTTTTCATTTTTTTTTTTAATTCTTAGTTTTAGTTTTTTTTATAAGAACTTTTATTTTTAATTTTATTTTATTAAGGGTATTTTCGTCATTAAGGAGATATTGATATTTTTTTATCAATTAAGTTGTCGTTTGAAGGAGTAATATTAGAGACTATTTTTTTTTTTTTTGGCACTGATTGCTGCACTACAGCAGCACAACACCCCTCTCAGTACTTTGTTGAATATAATGGTAATCAATGAAGAATTTTATTAGACACCAAATTGTTGGGATTGAGGTTGTAAGAACACAAAATTTAGGAAAGAAATGAGAATAGGAAAGAGTGTCAGAATTAAGAGTCTAATTCTTTGCAGGAATTGAGATTTAGATTTTCAGGTATTCCAACGGTGATATAATTTATGGGACTAAATATTCAAATGATTCAAACTATCCAACAATGATGTGAGAAAATAAAAACCCTCAAGAAAAATTAAACAGGGGACTAAAAAAACCATAAGATTTGGTGGGGATATAAATGACGTGGGCCTCACGCAGGCAGTCTTCTACATGACATATAATTGGACAGTTATTGCACAGCTGCAGCCTGTCGCGTGGCGAGCATCCACGCACTCCATCAGGGATCATCTTCAGGTAGCCTCACTTTAAAAAGGGCCACCATACCCAAAATCATGTAATTCTCTTGTCTTTTAACTCTTTTCATTATTAATTTTTTTTTTAAAATTATTTATTGACTTAAGC
This sequence comes from Alnus rubra, assembly GCA_028654335.1. NCBI lineage: Eukaryota > Viridiplantae > Streptophyta > Magnoliopsida > Fagales > Betulaceae > Alnus > Alnus rubra. Next base: position 1,766,523 of record JAJPGS010000870.1, on the reverse strand, counting down.
ATCGAAGAGAGTCCGATCCTTCAGGGGCGATGGTTTATAGTGACTTTTTCTCTGTGTTTTGTAGGTTGCCTGGCAACCAGTACGCCGTGCAAAATGAAGCATCATAGATCACTAGGCATTATCCTTTATTTTAGAGGTATTACGGCTTTTAATAAGAATTTTCTTAAATAAGAATAACATAGGAAATTGAAGAAGTAATAACTTTCATTTTGAAAAGTGAATATATATTATGATCGAAATATCCAAATAAAAAATAGGACATCTAAATTTAGTGGAAGTCGTAAAATATTACGAAAATTATATTAATTATCACCGCATGTGTTTCGTGTTTTTTTTTTTTTTTTAAAGTAATTTTAGGAATCTCTTCTTTGTTATTCTTATGTTCCTTTCAAAAATAATGTAGCTTTTAAAATCATCATTTGATCAAAATTCAATAATAATCAATCACAAGCCCAATAGTGATTGATTTTGAAAGCCACCTCATTTTTGGAGTCACACAAAAGAGACTTCTAACATTACTCACGACTTTAAGATTTCAATTTGATGATTTCAAGATCCAAGGTCCGATCCACTATAAATTTGAATTCTCCTTAAGCTTTCCCACAAATTATTGTACAAATTAGTCAACCAATTTAAATAATAGGTACATAGTCCCAAGTTGTGTCTCAAGTTGTGATTTATTATATAGAATAGATTTACATAAGCATATAAATAATTTTTTAATTAGGATTCCAGAGGGTCATAAATCCAACCACCGAAAACTCTTTCACATGCACATACGTAGACCACCACTCATATGCTATTATTCAATAAGTTTGACTTAATTGCTGTAAATAATAATAATAAAAAAATAATAAAAAAACGTACAACATATATTGTGTAATGTTTTTAACGATCTACATTTATTTTTACTATCTCTTTTATGAAAAAAAAAATTAAAAATAAATCTAGATAGTTAAAAAAAAATTACAAGAAATGTACTGTAATATTTTTTTTACAACATCCAAGTCAAATTCTTGTTCAATTTATTAAAAAGCATTTTAATAGAATATTATTTTTAGCAATTTAAATAATAATCTAACACTTTTTTTTTTGGTCCAATTCAAATCACTAAGATCAAGGTTATCAATTTCATTTTTATAATTGTTTATTAGAATAAAAAATATCAGTAATAGAGCAATATTCTAATGTACTATATATATATATATATAATTGTACATTCTTATTATCTGATGCAATTGATCCATATCTTTATATATATAATTTCTTAATTAAATTATTTTAATCACAAATTATTTACACCATACCTAATATTTCTCAATCATTCGGATAAAAAAGGTATATAGATTGTAACAATAATTTGAGCCTTTGAGGTGATTATGAACAACCAGGCAACAAATATTTCAACTCACGTAGTCAATCAGACAAACAAGCCTGAAGACTTGCGAACAAAGTCTACCTTCTTGGCATATATAAATGTCCAAACTCGGAGCTTTGTATAAATGGAACTCCTCGATTAATTACTATATACTAAAAGTTATCCAAACCATACTGCGGAGTAGTCTCTGATCTTTCTCTCCAAGAGATTTCTTCGTTGCTTTTCAATATTATCCTTTTTTTACTGTCAATTCTTGTAAGCTATGGCTGTGAAAGGCCAGGGTCCAGCGATTGGGATCGATTTGGGAACATGCTACTCCTGCGTGGCAGTTTGGAAACATAATCGGGTGGAGATCATACCCAATGATCTCGGGAACCGAAAAACACCATCTTTTGTAGCTTTCAATGAGACTCACCGTTTGATCGGTCAGGCGGCCATGGACCAGGCAGCCATGAATCCTACCAACACTGTTTTTGGTGAGTTCCTGGTTCTCTGATACAATGGGTTCTGTAATTCTGTTAGCTTGCTTGGTCAATGATAATGAAGAGAAAATTTTGGAATTTTTCCTCTCTTTTTTAATGTTGTTTTGGTTTCTTTCATGATAATGAAGAGGAAAATTGTTTTAAGTTGTAGGGGTAAATCCCGAAGTAGCATAAAAAGTTGACCTTTCTGATGACAAAATGTACTTATTGTGAAGCGAAGAATGTTTGATATTGTAATGACTTGTTTACATGTTGATTTTCATGTCGGTGGTATATATGAAGACTCTAAACGTTTGATTGGAAGGCGATTCAATGATGCCTCAGTGCAACATGACATGAAATTGTGGCCATTCAAGGTGATGGCTGACCCTGATAATGGGAGGCCCATTATTGTTGTTACCTACAAGTACGAGGAAAAGCAGTTTCTGGCTGAAGAAATCTCTTCAATGATTCTCGCAAAGATGAAAGAGATTGCAGAGGCTTATTGCGGTTCAAAGATCAAGAATGCTGTTATTTCTGTCCCTGCTTGTTTCAATCACTTGCAACGTCAAGCCACAAAGGATGCTGGTGTCATTGCGGGCCTAAATGTGGTGCGTATAATCAATGAGCCAAGTGCTGCTGCTTTAGCATATGCGCTTGACAAGGAGTATGGTAGTACTGGTGAGAAGAATGTCTCGTCTTTGATCTTGGTGGTGGCACGTTGGATGTCTCAGTTCTCACCATTGAAGAGGGCATCATCGAAGTGAAAGCTACAGCTGGTGATACCCACTTGGGAGGTGAAGATTTTGACAGTAGAATGGTGAAGCATCTCGTTCAAGAGTTCAAAGCAAAGCATAAGAAGAAAATTACTGGAGTTAAGGCTCTTAGGAAGTTGCGGACTGCTTGTGAAAGGGCTAAGAGGATTCTGTCATCTAATACTCGAGTAAGTATTGAGATTGATTCTTTGTACGAGGGTATTGACTTCCAGTTAAACATCACCCGAGCCAGGTTTGAGGAGCTTAACATGGATTTATTCTCGAAGTGTATAGGGCTTGTCGAGAAGTGTTTGAGGGATGCTAAGATGGATAAAAGCAGTGTCCATGATGTGGTTCTGGTTGGAGGGTCTACCAGGATCCCCAAGGTTCTGACATTGTTGCAGGACTTCTTCGATGGGAAGGAGCTCTGCAAAAGGATTAACCCCGACGAGGCGATTGCCTATGGTGCTGCTGTTCACGCTGCAGTCCTTAGCGGTGAGGGTAATGAGAAGGTGCAGGGCTTGTTATTGATGGATGTCACTCCTCTTTCGCTTGGTTTGGAGACTGCTGGAGAAGTCATGAATGTGTTGATTCCTAGAAACACCACCATTCCCACCATGAAGGAGCAGGTGTTCTCAATCCACATCGATAACCAGTCTGCTGTACTGATTAAGGTGTATGAGGGTGAACGTAGCAGAACCGGTGACAACAACTTGCTGGGCAAGTTGGAGTTATCTGGCAATATTCCTCCTGCTCCTGAGGGAGTTGCTCAAATCCATGTGTGCTTTGGCATTGATGCCAACGGTGTTTTGGTTGTCTCTGCCGAGGATAAAACCACTGGAAATATGAACAAAACTACAATCACCAATACGGGCTGGCTCTCCAAGGAAGAGATGGAGAAGTTAGTGGAGGAGGCTAAGAAGTACAAGGCTGAGGACGAGGAGTATAACATGAAGGGCGAGACAAAGAATAGACTAGAGAACTACGCTTACAACATGAGGAACACATTTAAAGATGAGAAGTTTTCAGCCAAGGTCCCATCTGCTATCATGAAGAAGATTGTAGATGCAATTGAGGGTACTATTAAGTGGTTGGAAGGGAACCAGCTTGCTGAGGCAGATGAATTTGAGTTCCAGATGAGCGAGCTGGAGAAATTATGCAAGCCGGTCATTGCCAAGGATGTGAACCAGGGACAAGAGGCTGACCAGTACGTGGCTCAGGATGAGGAGCATAAGAAGGAGAAAATTGAGGAGAAGAAAGCTGGGAAGACCATCCATAGGGAGCATCGGAAGAAGGTTGAGGCAAAGAGAGCATTGGAAAATTGTGCTTACTACATGAGGTACAGAATCAGAGATGTGAAGAATGCTTTGGCAGAGACTGAAGATGCAATTGAGCAGACCATCCACTGGCTTGAAAGGAACCAGCTTGTGGAGGCACATGAGTTTGACAATAGGATGAAGGAGTTGGAGGGTATTTGTCACCCTTTCATTGCCCAGATGTACAAAGGAGCTGGTAGTGACTCGAGTTGATGGATTAATTAGCATCTCAGATTCTCACGGGCCTATAAAAAGTCTCCATCTTTTTAAATTAATTTGTTATATATAGTGATATTTTCCTTTCTTTATTTATTTTTATTTTTATGGGCATTTTAATATGACTTTTGCCGTACGTATCAATTTTACCAAATATTTATAAAATATTTGTGTGGTGTGTAACATTACTTGTAATAAAATATTTGTAATATTTAACATTTTTCTTTGAGTAATATTATATACTACACTACTATCCTATTACTATCCTACTATGTTGACGTGTCATTACCAATGCATCCTTAAATCAAATTTTGTTAAAAAGTCCAAAAAAAAAAATCAATAGTTAATTAACAATGCCACGTTAATATAGTAAAATAGCGATGTGGCAAGAGATTTTGGAGCTCGTGCCATACCGGTGGGGGCTATAGTGAGAAAAAGTGCCAAAATTTTGAAGGAAACTCTATTGCCCCAACAAAAAGGGGACAAATTTTGAAAAATTACAACTTGAAGAAAGAGATCATGGAGCTAGAGCCGCATTTATTTGTCATGCATTACATGTAGAGGTAACAATTTATATTCATATATAATTTAGGTCGTGTCGAGTTATGAATATAAAACGAATATGTCAATCTTAATTCGATTCATTTAATTAAATTGGTCAGTCATCTCAATCACAATTCGCTAGTTTCATGTTGGGTTCAAGTTTAGTTTGTGGGTGTGTAAAAAATTGGCAACCCTAAATATTGTGTATAGGGTTTGGGTCGTGTAAAACATGAGTATAATGCTCCGTTTGTTTCGGTGTAAAATGTTTTCGACATTTTTTGGTGTTTGGTGAGAGCGAAAATAATGATCAACGGGAATCATTTTCAGTTTGACCGTAAAATCTTCTTTAATTTTTGGAAAACGATTTACGGTTTTGAAAATTGTAAATCGTTTTCTGGATTTAAGCTCTTCACTCTTGCACACACGTTTATGGGAATCCACCACCGCCGAGCACTGGAGTTTGTTGGTAACCCGACTTTATTGCCGAAGATCCCTGAATTTTAGTATCGAATTACCGTAATCCGGTGACGTCGCCGAATTTCACCAGACCAGTACGGCTGGAATATAGAAATTTATGCCTGAATCCGGAGACTTTGCTGGATTCCGGCATATTAGATTCCGGCCAGTTTGAAAATTTCTGCTGGGATCTGGCGACTTTGCTAGATTTCAGCAGACAAGATTGGCTGGAATTTGGCGACGGCGGCCGGACATCACTGGATTCCAACGACGGTTGCCAGATTCTGTTTTACGCAGTTGTTGATTTTTTTCGTACGAGCCAAAATTAGGACTGCACTGGTTCTCAACGAGAAACCATACTTCAACTAACCGAGATGTGTTCTTCTGAGTCGGGCATTTTCGGGAGCGATGAACCCTAATTTTTCAGTGAGATGTGTTCTTCTGAGTTGGTAATTGGGAAATTTTTACCTATATATATATACTAAAACTTATCCAAACCATACGTACTGCTGAGTCTCTGATCTTTCTCTTCAAGAATCCAAGAGATTTCTTCGTTGCTTTTCAATATTATATTCTCTTTTTTTCCTGTCAGTTCTTGTAAGCAATGGCTGGGAAAGGCCAGGGTCGTCCAGTGATTGGGATCAATTTGGGAACATGCTACTCCTGCGTGGCAGTTTGGGAACATAATTGGGTGGAGATCATACCCAATCATCTTGGGTACAAAAAAACACCATCTTTTGTAGCTTTCAATGAGGCTCGCCGTATGATCGGCAATGAGGCCATGGACCAAGCCCTCCTGAATCGTACCAACATTGTTTTTGGTGAGTTCCTCGTCCTCTGTTAGGAGTACATATTTTAGAGTTTTATCTTTCGTTTGTTTCGGCGTAAAATGGTTTCTAAAAAATGATTTCGGCATTTTTTGACGTTTGGTAGAGGTGAAAATAATGGTCAACCGGAAAATGATTTCCGTTTAACAAAAAACGCTTCGTAAATTTCGAAAAATGATTTATATTTTTTAAATCATTTTCCGTAGATGGCAAACGCAGTCGACCTTTATGTTCAAGCAGTTGACTATCGCTGGATTTCGGCACGAACCATCTGACAAATTATGCCGGAATCCGGCGACGTCCAGCTACCTTCACCGGATTTTGGCAGTACAGTGCCAGATTTCAACCAATCTGGCCGAAATCTGATCGGAACGACCGGATCCGACCAGAACGGCCAAGATGGCAAGTTTCCGGTCAATTGGTCGAGATCCGGCCGTTTTGCCGGAATTTGTATGTGCCAAATATAAAAAAAAAAAAAAAAAAATCTTTTTATCTTATTTTTTATTTATTTTTTTAAATTAACATGATTAAATAAAAATATAAAAAATATTTGTAATTTTTTGTACGCGCCAAACACCGAAAAATTATTTCGACGAAAATATTTTTCCTGAAAAATTACTTCCCTGAAAATATTTTACGACGAAAACCATTTTACGCTTTTTTAGCGTAAACCACACAATCGACCATTTTCCCCCGACAACAGACGCGTTCAACCATTTTTTAAACGACGCAGCCAACCTTCACAAATCACACTCAAACAGTCGACTTTCGTCCAAAACTTGCAAGTGCCGGAATCCTGCCAGTTCCGAAATCCGACACGTCCGGCTGCCGTCCCCGGACTCCAGCGACCGGATTCCGGCTAAATCTGGCTGGGATCTGGCCAAGCTGGTCGGATCTGGCCGGAATCTGGCCGTATTAGACTAGATTCCGGCAAATTTGACAAGAATCTAGCACGCCGGAATCCGGAGACAATGATCGGATGTTGCCGGATTCCGACGACAGTTGTTAGATTTTTTTTTTTTTCATCGTTAATGAATTTTCTGTACAAACCAAACACCGAAAAATATTTTTAAAAAAATTATTTTTTTAAAAAATAATTTCGTCAAAAATATTATACGACAAAAATCATTTTATACTCAAATAAACGGAGCATTACATTCAAAACTTTGCTTATTTGTTTTATATATTGTAATGACTAGTTTACACAGGGCCGTTTCACATCTTTGACAAGAGATGAAGGTGAAAAGGTGTGGCTGTTTCACAGCCACATCTTTTCTTTGCTTTTACTTTTTCTTTTTCGGTCATTTTCCCCATGCGAAAAAGTAACCTCTTTTTTTTTTAAAAAAAAAAACAATAAGGGAAAGGAGTTACTTTACTTATAAAATATTATTATTAATTTTTTTCAACAAAAACTTATATAAATAAACTAATATTAGGCAGATGAAATTATGAAAGGATGCCCGTTTATTATTTTGTCCGTATAAATTAGTTACTAATTATTAAAAAAAAAATTGTCTTATGCAGGTTAAAATTGTTACATGATTTTATTATAGAGCAAGGCGTTTTTGATAAATCAGGTTTTATTTTATTATTCTTTTATGTCACTTTTTTATTTATAATATTTTGTAATTTATGCTACAAATATGATTAGTTATGACTTAAGAAAAGCTTTAAACATAGAAGAATAAAAAAAATATAATTGAATCTAAAAAAATTCTGCAGACAAATTTATTACTAGCAATAAAATGTTAAATCTTAAAAGCAAGAAAAATAATTATTAAATAAAAATAATATATATATATATATATATATATATATATATATATATATATATATATATATATATATATATATATATATGAAGACTCTAAACGTTTGATTGGAAGGCGATTCAATGATGCCGAAGTCCAACATGACATGAGATCGTGGCCATTCAAGGTGATTGCTGACCATGATAATGGGAGGCCCATTATTGTTGTTACCTACAAGTACAAGACAAAGAAGTTTCTGGCTGAAGAAATCTCTTCAATGATTCTCATGAAGATGAAGGACTAAGGAGATTGCAGAGGCTCATTGTGGTTCAAAGATCGAGAATGCTGTTATCTCTGTTCCTGCTCGTTTCAATCACTCACAAAGTCAAGCCACAGTGGATGCTGGTATCATTGCGGGCCTAAATGTGATGCGTATTATCAATGATACAAGTCCTGCTGCTTTAGCGTATGGGCTTGATCTTGGTAGAACTGGTGAGAAGAATGTGCTCGTCTTTGATCTTGGTGGTGGCACCTTGGATGTCTCACTTCTCACCATTGAAGCTGGTATCATTGAAGTGAAAGCCACAGTTGGTGGTACCCACTTGGCACTACAAAAAAAGTTGCAGTTTGCCACTTGCAAGTAGCCATGTGAACGGAGCCCATACACATGGCAAACAGGTTGCCACGTGTAAATGGCCACATGTGTGCGGGGACCGGCATGGTAGATCCGATTGTTGCGAATTGTACAATTTGTCACGTGTACAGTGAATACACATTGTCATTGTGCCACGTGTCCCATAAAACACGCTGCCACACGTTAGACACGTGTAATATACACATGACTGACGTTTCAGTCGCGTGTATTTAATACACGTGGCTGACTATCAGCTACGTGTACCAAAGTACACATGTCTGATGTCAGCCATGTGTACTTAGATACACGTGGCCACAATTGACAGCTACCACTTTGCTGCGTGGCTAGGTGCCACGTGGCAATTTTTTTAAAAAAAAAATTAATTAATTAATTAATTTATTGTTTTAATTTTTTTTTTCACCCAAAAATATCATAAAATCTATTTTACCCAAAACTATCACAAAAATATTAAGACAACATTTTAAATTTACTACGAACACAAAATCAAATTACACAAATCAATAATTAATATCGTGTTTGTTAATTACACAAATCAACACAACAATATCTACAAATTTGAATACCATGTACTAATAAACGTGTTCATTACTAACAAAAAATAATTACACAAAATATCTACAAATCTGAAGGCTGTCCCTGCGGATCACGATATACCGTCCCAGGCGTGTACTCGACAATGGGCGATTGCTGCGCAAGGGATGGTGTAGCAAGCAATGGTGTCCCGACAAGGGAGTGCTGGCTCAGCCGTCGTCCAATAGGCGATAACGGACCAACCGTTGTCGCATTACCTTCAAGTAATAAAAATAATTAAAAAATATAAAACTATATGCAAATTTAAACAAGTAATGAAAACAAATTAAAAATAAGCAGTTTAAATAATATTAATCATACCTGCAGATGCACTACTAACAGACGACGTACTACCTCCGTTTGCCGGTGGAGACTGCTGAGTACCAGGGCTCACATGTGATACACCCATAGAGGTGAGGAAGACCTCGAGTTGTCGCATGCGCTGCTCCAAGGCGTCATTCCTCTTTCTCTCTCTGTCCGTAGCATCGTCTCCATTGTCGCCATCCTCCTGTCATGTACAGCCTAGTCCTAAGATGTGCCCTGAGATGGTCCCCGTTGTGAGCGAGCCCGGTACGAGAAACACATCCCACGAACAGGAGTAACATTCGGGCCAACCTACCGAACCCTCCCCGAGTACTCAGGCCTCCCCAACGCCTGTTCGTACGCGTTGTTCAGTGCCCAACGCACCATGTCTTCTGAGACACTCTGCGTGGCGGCAGAATCAATGGATAAATTATACGTCATCCTCTCATGTACGTCGTCAACATAAAATACACATGTATTGAATACATACTTTATCACACGTATAACTTATAAATATTAGTAAAATAGATCAGTATCATACGCATAAGACCCGTGTACGTTCATTCAGGTAAGTGCCGTCCTTCCTTGTGTGCGTCTTCACGAACAACTCGGCGCGAGTGGGGGGCCTGTCAGATGTAGATGCCTGTCGCCATCCAGTTGAAATATACAACAAACAGTAATATTCATTTAATATAAAAAAAATTGTTTGATAAATTGAAAAACATCTACATATATTTGTTCATACCTCATCGTGATTAAATCTGGCATAACTTTTGGATCCCAAACAATGGGGGAGGTCATTCTGCTCTCGCATCCGCTTCATCCGTTCACAGGTCGCCTACGCATTGAACATTTCATAAAATGTAAGCATTGACACACTTAAAGTAGTAATAAAATTAAATGAACAGTTATTGTGGCGTCTCTCCATCAAGCAACACATCTCAATCCTTTTTTTTTTTTTTTTTTTAAAGAAAAGATGAGATCACATGTCCAATAGTGATCCCGGCCCAATTTTATTAGAATAAAGCCTCACTTTTGGCGGAGGAATACCATGATAACATCCAAAAATCACAGGAATTACAAAGAAAACATCCCATGAAAGACAAAACACAACTCACTTTATTCTTAAGCAAGGTAAACCACATTTGTCTACCCGTAAAATCCCTTTGAGTTCCTTGAGAATATTATTCGAATTATAATCATGCGTAATCCCCGCACTACCACGTTTATTGAGCCAGTCCGCAGCTTGGTTACCTTCTATAAGCACATGGTTAAACCGAGTATTCAGGCCACTGAGAAGAAGAACTATTTCCTCCGAAAAATCCTCCAAATACCAAACCCGACAACTACCTTTCTCGAACCAAGTCACAATCAGAGAAGAGTCAAGTTCAACAACAATATTACGTAAACCCATCGCCTTACATTTTCGCAAACCAATAAAAACCCCCAATAATTCTGCTTTATTATTAGAACCAATACCAATATACTCCGAAAAAGCAGCGATTAAATTACCTTTATGGTCTCTAATCAGTCCCCCCGCACCTAAAATCCCCGAATTCACCAAACTACTGCCATCCGTATTTAATTTGAACCAACCCAGCTCTGGCTTCTCCCAAGCAACTGCAATGAACTTACTTTTCGCAGGAGATACAGCCGGCAGATTTAATTCTTTAAGAATTGCTTGATTACGATGATACAAATTACCGGTATCCCTGAGCCTCAAGCCAACCCAATGAATCCAGTATTTAACCTTCCGCCACAAAACATTAAAGCAATCCTTTTGTCCCTCCATACGAGCCGAACATCTCCATATCCATAGGTTCCAAATAATGATACAGGGAATCAATCCAATCAAATTACCAACCATTGTGGATTTTTTGGATCTACGAAACCAAGCTTCAACAGTACTCAACCAAGACCTAGTAGCCACATAAGGCATACCCAGGAAACTAGAGCACATTTTCCAAAGCTTAGCCGCAATCTTGCCACTGTAAAGCACATGATCCAGGTCCTCAATGTCACCCTGCGGACAGCATTCACATTTTGAGGCTATAGAGATACCAATACGCCTTATCCGGTTGTCCACACTCAAGCTATTTGTCATTGCCTTCCACACAACAATTGAATTTTTTTTTGGTAAAGCAGAGTGCCAAATCCAGTTTGTCCATTGGTGCTTTGGAACCGAAATACGAAGCCAATCCCAAACACTTTTTGTTGAAAATTTCCCATCCCTACTACCAAGCCATATTAACCGATCCATTCCTGGTTTAGTTCCATCAACCTGAGAGAAAATATCATCAGCAACCTCTTGACCCACAAGCTGAACAACCATGTCCACATCCCAACTATGCTCAACCATGCAGTCTTTTATTTTTAACAAAGGCAAATCAGATATCTGAACCTTCTGACATATAGGACCTGACTCCATCCACTTATCCCGCCAAAAAGAAAGGTTCCCATCTTTGACACGCCAAACGGACTTGTCAATAAGCAGGGGAACGGAATTAATAAGCATTTTCCAAAATCTAGAGCCTTTAGAGGAGTCCATATGAATGGGTATCGACATAATAAACAACATCAACATAAGCAATTTTAACTGTCTCTATAACATACCTCTTCTGGGTTTGGTGACAACCTCAACAACCGGAGCTGTTTTTTTCTATGTATTCGTTTCCTCATACGGTGGGACCAAAACCCCATCAATCCCTTGCACCAAAATTCTCCCGTCCGTGTATATATCGGGGCCAAACAAATAAGCAGACCCATCTCCTTGACCGAATTTCACAAACCCATCAGCCTCTTGAGCCACAACCTTGTGCGGCAATTGTAGAGTATCATACCGGATCTTCCAAACTGTCAAACAACATTGTACATACTCTCCTCGGTGTGGTACTCCTGAAAGACAGGGCCAGGGGTTGTTGCCACCACCCATTCCACGGCTTCACCCCTTTCACTCACCATCCTCACCGATTCCTTTCTCACACCATCTCTCTATCGTTCTCTCTCTCTCACTCTACTCGTTCTCTCTCAACACTTCTCTCTATAGTTCTCTTTGGTCTGGTGTGAGTTACAGAAAGAAAATAAAGAGGGGGAAGCTCCAATGAATGAAAGTAAGGGAGGCATTCTTGTAAGAAGGCAGAGGAAAATGAAGCTGTTAAGATTAGAACCACAGATCAAGGCAACTATCCAGCACTGTGAACTTAAGTTGAAGTGCGTATTTTGGTCAATATTTTAGTGAAAATAGAAACCTATTTTCGAAAACAGGTTGAAATTGTTTCCTGTTTTCGTGTTTCTCCTTGTTTTTGTTTTCCATGTTTTTGTTTCTAAAACAAGCAGCCAAACGTCTCTCTACAATGATGAAACATGTTTTGCTGTTTTGGAAACATAAAACCTGTTTCCAAAACAGGTTGCCAAATAGGCTCTCTATTGCCCCCCGCCCAATAAAAAAAAAAAAAATATGAGGATTGATTTTGGGGAATTACAACTTGAAGAAAGAGATCATAGAGCAGTGGAGCTCGAGCCGCATTCATTTGTCATGCATTACATGTAGAGATAACAATTTGTATTCGTATATAATTAAGGTTGTGTCGAGTTATGAATGTAAAACAAATATATCAATCTTAATCCGATTCATTTAATTAAACAGGTCAAACTTTTCAATCATAATTCGCTAGTTTCATGTTGGGTTCGAGTTTAGTTTGTGAGTCGTGTACAAAATTGGCAGCCCTAAATGTCGCGTATAGGGTTTGAACTATGTTAAAACATGCATGAATATAAGACTATATATAAATGTCAACCATAACGTGACTTATTTAATTAAACGGGTCAATTTCTTAACTGCAACCTACAAATGTATTATTGAGTTCACATCAAATTCACTAGTCGTGTTAATAATGAGTGTAATATAAACATCTTCCGTGTTATCTAAATATTAAATCTTAAATCAATTACATGAAATGATCGTATTTCACTTCAAATGGATCGGATCATAGGAATCATGAATTTATTAAAAGAAAATGTAAGGTATAAAAATGTTCACATATTTAGCAGCTAATTAACGGGCATTTAAAGAAATTAACGGAGTTGAAATCTCCCCTCTTCCATTCCAGACATTCTCTCTCTCTCTCTCTCTCTGAGATTGATTAGCGAGGCCGAGAATGAAGCTTTTCTACTTCTTGGTGTTCGGTGCTCTCACGGCATTAGAGCTTAGCAAAACCAGCAAAGATCCAATCAACGCTTTAGATGTGGCATATTTGCCTAATATCTTATCTAGCTAGGTTTTCATTTTTGAAGCTAAATTTAGGTTCAGTTTGTTTCAACGTAAATATTTTTTCTTAAAAATATTTTCAATGAAATCAAAAAATGATTTCAGCTGAAAATATTTGTTGACATTTGATTCGTACGAAAAATAAGCGACAGCAGGCAATGGCCGACGTCCTCTGACGGCGGCCAAAAATAACCAATGACTTATGGCAACCTCCCGCAAACACCTGCGTCAAATTTTGGTGACATACAGTGAATTCTAGCAGCTGATTTCAGCGGTCTTGGTGGTGGATTTTGGCAACAGACCCTGAAGAACTCCTCGCAATTGGCCAATGGCAAATTGTAGTGAACTCCGGCAGGCGGTAAGCTCCAACGACCTCCGACAGCTACGAAGAATGAACTACGAAAGAAAGTGCATACGAGAAGGAGAAACCTACCACAGGTTTAGTGGTGCATGTTTCTTTTCCAATATACTAGCATTTTTTTTAATGGCAAATCAGTCTATTGAATCCTACATCAAGGGCTCAAACCAGGGGATGGTTCCCCCCTCCCATTTGGCCTTCTGGTCGGCCGAACCAACCAAGACATTTTATTTTTTTTGTTGCTTTCCTTTAATTATTTTTAAAAAAAAATTAATTTGTATTAATGAATTGTATGAGACAATTGTCAAATTGTAATTAGACTTGACTTGACACGCCGTTAACTTATTGGACGTAACGTAAAGGAAAGTACGAAATGTGTGTATTAAGTATCCACGTATACCATTTATTGTACTTTTTGAAATTGAAGGGTCTTTTTTACTTTGCGTTAAACTATAGGTACTAATAAAGTAATTGACCCTAATATTTTTCATACACATTAAAACTAGGTATAGAATATTAACACGTTATAGGTAAAAAGAAAATTAGACAAAAATATCATATTATAATTGATTTATTTTGCACCATCCTTTCTCTCACGTGATAACATTCATGATGAGAGAAATTATAATGTAGAAATATGGTTACCAAAAATAAAATTAAACTTGTATCCATGTCATTTCCTCAATAAATTATAATTCCAGGTAATTCTTTCAACCAATAAGGTAACATCACGTGACAGAAATTAAATGTTGCAAAGAATACTTATATGTCAGCTTCTTCTTTTTTTTCTTTCGAACATGATATGTCAGCTTCTAATTAGTCTAGTAGAGTGTAAAAGTCTTGGTCGTCTTTGTTTGTTGTTGCCCTCTTCTTCCATCCAAGTAACGTCAGCAATCTACGTCACCTTCTATATGAGTTGCTTGGGTCATCGATAAAGTTGGATTTTTTTTTTTTATTATTTTTTTTTTATAAAGAGAGAACTTGTTGGAGAAGTATTAGATCGGGATTCGGGATTAATCATTTTAAATTCTATCTAGACAGGTGGGTTCAGACAACTCTCTATCATATGATGTTGCCTTATTATCTTGCAATAAACAATTTATTTATTTATTTTTTTTAATTTAATAAATAAAAAATTATTACAAAAAATTTCTTCTCGCTTCAGATTAGAATAAAAGAGAGAGTGAACAATTTTTAAATTAAAAAATTGGTGAGCTTCTCAACATTATACCCAAAATAAAAAAACAATGCAGCAAATAACAGAAAATAGGCCAACTCGATCCTTTAAATCTTGGTCACAAAACCAATAACAAACACCACAAATTAGTGTTCGAAGAAGCTGGCCAAAAAGGGGTGCAATAAGCATTTGAATTTGTAACAATAAAGAATAAGGGGGTGTTTGGTAACATATATATCATTCCCCTCATTTATTTTTACTTATCCTAAAAATAATTAACTTCAAAACATTTCAATTTTTTTTACTTTTTATATCACATTAATAAATTTTTTTTATTACTATTCAAATAAAAAAAATCACTACAACAAAAAAAAATTTCAAATTTTCTTACAAATTCTTTTTACTTTAATATATCACATCAATCACTTTTTACTACTACTTGAAAAAAATTTAACAATCTTTACCAAACAAACTCAGAGACGTCGATTGACAATAGATTAGGAAAAGAATGAAAGCCCATCGATTGACAATCGTACGAAAAAGTGGAAAAGGAATCAAATATGCCCTAGCTGAAAAGCTATTCATGTAAGCCGAAGTGTAAACTTCTGTGCCCAATGCTCATCATGTGGCAAATTGGACCGCAACCAAAATTCATTCTGACTGCATTCCCATTCTTTCCCCTCTATCCACATCTTTTCCACCATGTTTTGGAAAAGACTCCCCCTTCACTTTCTTTATTCCTTAAGTTTTTGTTTTCTTCACAATGTACTCAAAAAATAAATAAATAAATAAAAAAAAAATGGACAAACAAGACTGAAAGACTTGCGAGCCAAGTTTACCAGCTCTGCATTTCCATGCACAGTCGATCGGACCACAGTACAAATGCAACGCCTCCATAACTATATTACTTAGTTAGCCCTCTCCACTCCCCAGTGATCTTTCTCTTTACAAATATTCCAAGAGGTTTCTTCCTTGTTTTTCACTATCTTTTTTCCTGTCAATTCTTGTAAGCTATGGCTGGGAAAGGCCAGGGTCCGGCGATTGGGATCGATTTGGGAACATGCTACTCCTGCGTGGCAGTTTGGAAAAATAATCGGGTGGAGATCATACCCAATGATCTTGGGAACCGAAAAACACCATCTTATGTAGCTTTCAATGAGACTCACCGTTTGATCGGTGATGGGGCCAAGGGCCAGACAGCCATGAATCCTACCAACACTGTTTTTGGTGAGTTACGCTCGAGTATATATACATTTTAGAGTTTCACATTCAAAACTTTGGTTATTTGTTTTCTGTATATATGGGTTCTGTAATTCTGTTAGCTTGCTTGGTCAATGACGTTAATTATTGCGGAGGAAGGAGAGAGAATTTTTTTTTGGATTTGTTCTTTCTTTTCTTTTTTATGTTGTTTTGGTTTCTTTCATGATAATAAAGAGGAAAATTGTTTTAAGTTGTTGGGGTCTTTCTTTTGCTTCGGGCGAATCCGTTAGTAGCATAAAAAGTTGACATTTTTTGCTTTCTAACGAGTCCAAAACAAATTAAGGCGACAAAATGTACTTATTGTGAAGCGAAGAATGTTTAATGTGATGACTTGTTTACATGTTGAAACTGCATGTCGGTGGTTTGAAGACACTAAACGTTTGATTGGAATGCGATTCAATGATGACGAAGTGCAACATGACATGAAATTGTGGCCATTCAAGGTGATTGCTGACCCTGATAATGGGAGGCCCATTATTGTTGTTACCTACAAGTACGAGGAAAAGCAGTTTCTGGCTGAAGAAATCTCTTCGATGATTCTCATAAAGATGAAGGAGATTGCAGAGGCTTATTGTGGTTCAAAGATCAACAATGCTGTTATCTCTGTTCCTGCTCGTTTCAATCACTCACAACGTCAAGCCACAATGGATGCTGGTGTCATTGCGGGCCTAAATGTGATGCGTATTATCAATGAGCCAACTGCTGCTGCTATTGCATATGGGCGTGACAAGGAGAGTCGTGCTGGTGAGAAGATTGTGCTCATCTTTGATCTTGGTGGTGGCACGTTGGATGTCTCACTTCTCGCCATGGAAGAGGGTATCTTTGAAGTGAAAGCTACAGCTGGTGATACCCACTTGGGAGGTAAAGATTTTGACTGTATGATGGTCGAACATTTTTGTGGAGAGTTCAACGAAAAGTATAAGAAGAAAATTACTGGAGGCAAGGCTCTTCGGAAGTTGTGGACTGCCTGTGAAAGGGCTAAGAGGACTCTGTCATCTAGTACTCTAACAAGTATTGAGATTGATTCTTTGTACGACGGTATTGACTTCTACTCAAGCATCAGCCGAGCCAGGTTTGAGGAGCTGAATAAGAAATTATTCTGGAAGTGTATAGAGCCTGTTGAGAAGTGTTTGAAGGATGCAAAAAAGGATAAGAGCAGTGTCCATGATGTGGTTCTGGTTGGGGGGTCTTCCAGGATCCCCAGGGTTCAGAAATTGCTGCAGAACTACTTCAAGGGGAAAGAGCTTTGCAAAAGGATTAACCCCGATGAGGCTGTTGCTTATGGTGCTGCTGTTCAGGCTGCAATTCTTAACGATGAGGCTAGTAAGAAGGTGAAGGACATCTTGTGCCTGGATGTCACTCCTCTATCCCTTGGTCTGAAGACTTATGGTGATGTCATGAGTGTGCTGATTCCGAAAAACACCATCATTCCCGCCAAGAAGGAGGAGAACTTCTCAACCAAAACTGAAAACCAGGATAGTGTGTCCATACATGTGTATGAGGGTGAAAGTATCAGAACCCGATACAACTACTTGCTGGGCAAATTTGAGCTCTCGGGTATTCGTCCTGCTCCTAGTGGAGTTCCACAAATCACTGTTTGTTTTGACATTGATGCTGATGGTATCTTGAGCGCCTCTGCCAAGGACCAAGCCACAGGAAATAAGAATGAAATTACAATCACCAATACGGGCAGGCTCTCCAAGGAAGAGATCAAGAAGTTAGTGCGGAAGGCTAAGAAGTACAAGGCTGAGGATGAGGAGCATAACAGGAAGGTCGATACAAAGAATGCACTGGAGAACTACGCCTACAACATGAGGAACACATTTAAAGAGGAAAAGTTTGCAGCCAAGGTCCCATCTGCTAACAGGGAGAAGATTGACAATGCAATTGAGCAGGCTATCGATTGGGTTGAACGGAACCAACTTGCTGAGGCAGATGAATTTCAGTTGAAGATGAGCGAGCTGGAGAACATATGCAACCCGGTCATTTCCAAGATTGAGCAAGGTTCTGATGGTGATGACATGGGTGGAGCTGCGCAAGAGGACAAGGAGCCTGGGAGGGAGATTAAGAACCAGGCACAGGAGGCAGAGCAGTACGTGGGTCAGGATGAGGAGCATAAGAAGGAGAAAATTGAGGAGGAGAAGAAGGATAAGGAGCCTGAGAAGGAGATTAAGAACGAGGTGCAGGAGGCTGAGAAGTACATGGTTCAGGATGAGGAGCACGAGAAGGAGAAGATCGAGAAGAAGGTGAAGAAGGATAAGAAGGCCATGGCCACGCAAGCCGATAAGGAACCTGAGAGGGAGATTAAGAACCAGGCACAGGAGGCTGAGAAGAATCCGAGATGTGAAGAATGCTTTGGCAAAGACTGAAGATGAAATTTAGCAGACCATCCACTGGCTTGAAAGGAACCAGCATGTGGAGGCACATGAGTTTGACAATAGGATGAAGGAGCTGGAGGGCATTTGTTACCCTTTCATTGCCAAGATGTACCAAGGAGCAGGGAGTGATAAGAGTTGATAGATTTAGCATCTCACGGGCCTATTAAAGTCTCCATCTGTAAATTTGTTTCTAACTCATGAAGAATGTCATTGTGATCTTTTTATTTTTATTTTTCTGGGCATTATAATATGACTTTTGTTTGTGGGTATTACTGGGTAGAGGGTTGCAGGCTGAGTCTATTATTGTATTGCAAACATAAATCATAACTCGTTGCATTTTAGGTGTTCTTGAGTTGGGCATTTTAACTTTCATTTCGTGTTGTGGGTAACAGAAGCAAGTGAGAGCCCACTTCAGTGGGCTTAATTATATAATGAAAATAATTTGTACATGAATCTAGCACAAATTTGAATTTTAGTGCTGTACAATAATAATAATATTAAGGCATGTTAGCATAGAACACCGAAAAAGTTTAAAATGAAAACAGCATACCCCACGCTATTCCATTCAACAGAGGAAGTGATGAACAAAATACCCGTTACCTCGTTCAAGAGATTCGAAGTCCACTGTTCGCCCCCTCTCCTCGGCGGAGCCACCTCTCCCTTCCTCCGCCAAATGCCACTGCCAAACAAAAACGAGCCTTCTCTATTAATTAAGATGAAACATGATCTGCAAAAGGACCCTCAAATCAAGCATGAAAATCAGCCGCAGAATCCAGCAAAACCCTCCACAATTCATGCTGACTTGCTCTCTCACAGCAGCCTGCAGCAGCCTACCTCCTTGATTCTTGCTGCATAATCAAGCCCCATGTCATCCGGAGTGCTCACCAACGTTTTATGGGATGTGCTCCCCTTTATTAGTCTATATATTGTTCTATCTTGTAACCAAAATATGTAATGAAAACTAGACAAAATGTAGTCCTTTAGTTGACCTTCGTGTTCTCTTATTCTTCCTTTACAAGCTTCCATCTCCTTGCCTTTATTTTTACATGGTATTGAGCCTTCAAAATCGACCAACCAACGTCGTCTTCTTTTTCTTCCTGTAGCTTCTCTGCGTCTTTCTGTCAAACACCTTAGCCACAGCCCCTGAGACCCTGCACGTCCAGCAGTCCAACCACTCTCTTTCTCTTTGTAGAGAAGAAGCCACGCCCAGCAGCCCAACATGTCCCGCAGCCAAGTCACCCTCTTCCTCTCTGTTGCAAGTGGAAGACTTCAAAAGCCTTCTTCAACAGTATACTTGCACACTTCAAAAGTCACCAAGTGTTGCAGAAGATTGCACCATGTGACAATCTGGTCTTAAGCCACTCTCATCACATCTTCTTTTTGCCCCAGTCTGGTCGCTGTCCGTCTCAACAAGCTCGTGTTCCCTTTACAAGCTTCCATCTCCTTGTCTTTATTTTTACATTCTCCACATCTCCACATTTTGAGTACATGTGTATAAGAGCAGTAGCTAGAAAAGAAAATGTTCAGAGGAATGGCCATGTACGTAGAATCAAGTCTATCTTCCAACTTCAAAATTAGCAAGACTTGAACATTCAGTGAGAAGGCAGACCATTGTTGCCGAGTTGGGTTCAACACTTCAACCTCATCAGCCGAGACAAGCATGTCACGAAAAAAGCCCAACATCTCCACCAAATTCCGTTCTTTCCCCCACACCCCATTTATCATCGCAGTTAGGGGTGTAAACGAGCTGAGCTACTCGTGAGCTTACTCGAGATCGGCTCGAATAAACTCGACTCGTGCTCGAATCGATTATTAAATGAGCTACTCGTGAACACGAAAATCAAACTCGATTATTAAACGATGCAAACTCGTATAAACTCGACTTGACTCGACTAAAGCTCGTGAACCCGCTCGTATAGGGATCGACTCGTTTATTAAGGCTCGACTCGTATATATATATAACTAGTTTGATAATATAGTATATTAATAAATAATATACTATATGTAAGCATAAATTAAGTAATAAATAACAATAGTTATGAGTTAGTATATATTAATTGGTTATAGGTATATAAAATAATAAAAGTGAATAATATCAATAATTAATTATTAGTCATATGATATAATGACAATTTGTATACTTAATCATATTATTCATGTTATATAATAAGATTATATGGCTATATGATCATATAATAGTATAACATTGTGCCATATGACATGTAAATATAAAATATGCAATCACTTTATTATATGTTATGAGTTTATCATTAAATACTTAATAATCATTACATCACGTGATCTAAGATCTAAGATTTAAGATCATACGAGTTGTTAAATCATGTTAATACATTAAATATGCTATCATATGATAATACTTAGATCGTATGATCATATAATATTAGTATTATTAGTAGGTAGTTATGAATTATGATTTATGACTCATAAATTCATAATGATCAATTTGACCATATTTAATTACTTATTATAGATTCATAGATAATTGTAATTCAGATTCTAGACTCATTGGCAATTGCCTTATTGTTTGCTTTTATTGCAAAATTCTAATACGTGCAAGTGCACATTATTTTGAAAATTTGTGGTTTAATTTTTAATTTTTTGTTGCTAAAATCAATAATTTAAATTATGATACGAGCCGAGCTCGAGCTGGGTACTCGAGCTCGGGATCGACCAATATGGCCGAGCTCGAGCTCGAGCTCGGACAATAGTTTTTGTTATGCGAGCCGAGCTCGCACAAGATTTTTCAGCTCGTGTCGAGCTCGAGCTCGAGCTCGAGCTTTACTGTTTGTTAAACGAGCCGAGCCCGAACAGGCAATACCCGCTCAGGATCGGCTCGTTTACACCCCTAATCGCAGTCCAACAAAAACACATTCCTTTTTCGCAGATTTTTTTCAAACAAATCCCTTGCCCTTTCAACCTCTGTTATGGGTCCATACAAGACGGAGCCAGACATTTTAATTGAAGGGGCCAAATAATTTTTATTATTACTATTATTATTATTTTTATTTTTAAGTAAGGGTTAAAGTATATGTATATTTATAACTATATATAAAGCTAAATTTTAAATAAATTAAACATAACCCAATTTTTATATTTTTATTATTCCCTTTAAATAAAAATAATAATAATAAGCAAAATTGAAAAGAAAGTTTTTTGATTAAAAAAAAAAAAAAAAAAAAAAAAAAAAAAAAAAAACGAAGAAAAAGAAGAAGAGTAAAGAAAACAGCTATCCAAAGATTCAGAAAATGAAAAAAAAGAATGTCTCAGTTTTTGTACTGAAAATTGAGGAAATTCAATTGGATGAATTATATGCTTCTCGGTGCTCATAAGGCTTTACTTGGATGACATAACTCTTTAAGCTAACATTCTCTTACTTCTTTTGTTAGAACATCTCACTCTAACTAATACAGTAGTCCACTTACTGTAATACAAAACACAATATATTCTACACAAAACACATTCTATTAAACGCAACACAAAACAAATGAAACACATATCTTCTAGACTTTTCTAATGTCATCTAGCTATATTGAAATGAATCCCCATTTTACGTTATATTTACCACACATCTTTAGGAAATTGAGCTTTGCCACTGCTTTACTAAACCCTTTCATTTACTTTGAACAAAACATATGCAACTTTGTAAAGCTCATTTCATTGTTACCCTTCCTAAAGTATTTTCAAAATTAATATGTATATATATTTATTTTGTGTCTTGGGAATGATTTAAAAAGAAGGTGTTAAAGAACATTAATTGAAGATAGTCTCACATGGGAAAAAGAGAAATTGTAGTTGACATTTGTAAGACCCAACACACTTTAAGCATTTTAAGTAATGCTTGAGTGTATGCGAAGCACCGGACGCACACACACACGTGCGCGCGTGTGGTAGTGGGCTGTAGATGGACGATATACAGAAGTAACTGCATAACAAAATTTCTTTTATTTTTAGCGCTTTTTCTTATACCTTCTGTATTTTTAAATAAATTAAAAAAAAAAAAAAAAAAAAAGTCTTTGTCTATCTCTTTCTATAATAGAAAAATCTAGAAGTGTTCGGGTTTAATTTTTCATTAGTGCAAAACGCAATCAAACAAACAGAGGATTTTGGGCTCCATTGTATCCTGGAGAAATATTTGTTGTAACCTTTTGAATACCTTTTTCGAGGGGGCAAATAATTTCTTTAAGGAAAGCGACGTTGTAACGCGCCTTAAGAGCATTTCTTTTTTTCTTTTCGTTTACATTTTCTAACAACCCTTCTTAGACATGTCTATTGCTACCCGTGAAATATTAAAAGAAAAAGTTTTGACAATGAATCTATTGTTCCAAATGAGATGAAACTAGTTGAAAAGATGATAAAAGGGAAGGGGCCAATTTTTTTTTTTTTTTTTTTTTTGCTAGGGGCTAATAAACAAAAAACCTTAAAATTGTTTTTTTTTCTTTTTAATAATTATGGGGGGGGGGGGGCATGACCCTTACCGGCCCCCCCTTCCCTCTGTCACTGGGCCCAAAGGAAGCCACGATCTACTCTAGTTATTTATGCTTTGTACGTGTGTGTTTGTTATGGGCGTAATGGTCTTTAAGTCATTTAGAGCATTCTCATTGGATTAGCTATCTGTAACTTTAGGTTAAAAATACACTTCATTGAATTATATAAACAAAAGTTAGAATACATGTTTTTTAGATCCGTGAACAGTGCAACTCTACATGTAGCGTTGCCCTGTTCACATATCTCTCTCTTTCTTTCTTTTTTTCTTTTATTATTATTATTATTATTATTATTATTATTACTTATCTCCACTTTCTGCGCTTTTTTTCTTCATTTTCCCTCTACGTTCTACATGCAGCAGCAGTTGATTGGTTTTTTTTTTTTTTTTGTAATGCAATTGATTGAATTAGGTCGACTAGCTTTGGTTACACAGAAGTCCCATTTAATGTGATATTATGATAGGTTCAACCCTTAATGACCGTTAGAAAAATGATTGTTTAAAAATTATTGCGTTAGGAAAATACCAGATTTAACAAAACAACTGTTAAAGAATATGACTATTAGAAAAATGGTCGTTTGAGAAAAAATGATCGTAAAAAATTTGTGTTAGAAAAATGACCGTTTTAATAAAACAACCGTTGACAAATATGATCAAATATGACCATTTATATATATATATATATATATATATATATATATAAAGAAGAAAATAATAATAAAAAAAAGTCAGCATTATCTAAACTAGATAAAGTGAGTTTTGGTCATTGGGCCCAAAGGAAGCCATGATCTACTCTAGTTATTTATGCTTTGTACATGTGTGTTTGTTATGGGCGTAATGGTCTTTAAATCAGTTAGAGCATTCTCATTGGATTAGCTATCTGTAACTTTAGGTTAAAAATACACTTCATTGAATTATGTAAACAAAAGTTAGAATACATGTTTTTTAGATCCGTGAACAGTGCAACTCTACATGTAGCGTTGCCCTGTTCACATATCTCTCTCTTTTATTATTATTATTATTATTATTATTATTGCTTATCTCCACTTTCTGCGCTTTTTTTCTTCATTTTCCCTCTACGTTCTACATGCAGCAGCAGTTGATTGGTTTTTTTTTTTGGTAATGCAATTGATTGATTTAGGTCGACTAGCTTTGGTTACACAGAAGTCCCATTTAATGTGATATTATGATAGGTTCAACCCTTAATGACCGTTAGAAAAATTATTGTTTAAAAATTATTGCGTTATGAAAATAACAGATTTAACAAAACGACTGTTAAAGAATATGATTAGTAGAAAAATGGTCGTTTGAGAAAAAATGATCGTCAAAAATTTGTGTTAGAAAATTACCGTTTTAATAAAACAACCGTTGACAAATATAATCAAATATGGCCATTTATATATATATATATATATAAAGAAGAAGAAGAAAAAGACAGCATTATCCAAACTAGATAAAGTGAGTTTTAGTTAACTATTTTAAATTGAGATATACACAAACTATTGAGAGTGCTCTTATGTGTAGTTTATAAGGTAGTGGGTCACTTATTTGGAGAGTTATTATCACGTAGCCTGAAGATGGGCAAGTGGGCGAGTTATGTTTAGTTATTAATTTATTGTATTTAATCCTTGTGAATCAATGAAAAGATATCGAAGTATTTGAATCAAAATTCGTGAAATTATAGATGTGTACTAAAGAAGAATTTGGCCTCTTGAAGTGCCAATTGTTACTTTTGTTGTCTTTTATTTTCAGTAAATAAGATTAAAATGTATCCTTTAGAGCTTTATCATTTGAACATAGATCATAGACCGAACCACGTTATTCCATTATTTATTTATTTTCCAATTTCATTATTAATTTGTTCACCAAGAGTGATCGACGTACATAAGGGTCGAGCAGGCCTTAAGAACAAATGGGTATGATGCCTTCTCGTAGTTTGAGGTAGAGAAACAAGGACTCTTGAGGTGAACCTTGGAGTGTGTTAGCTTCTAATCAAGGTGTTCCAAGGGAAATTGGTCGGGGAAAGGATTTCGTCGAACACAAAGTGAGCATAGCCAATGAAATTAGAGGTCGACAAGCTTGGCGAACACCTAATTTTGGAGAGGGAGGCCATGTACGAGGATTTGGGCTTGAATTTGAAGAAGGTGTGTGAGAGAGGTGGCACTGCGGAGGAGAGAGGAACACAGAGCTCTGGTAGCCAAGGGAGGAAAAGGGGTTATCTTTTCACAGTGGGGTTCTGTGGAGGAATGGGGCGGTGCAGTTACCTATTATAGAAATTGAGGAAAGCGGTTAATAATCGATAATTGGTTTGTAAGAGCTTATGTATTTTTATATGCAAAATAGCTAATCAAAACTTACTTTATTTATTTTAACTAATGTGTTTCTAAATATACTATGCATCGGATTATCTATTATTTCACTATATCATTTAAATATTATTTTTTTTATTCTTTCTTTATCTATCTTTATTTTAATTCTAAGATATTTTTTCAACGATAAGTCATTTTTTAAACATTGCCGTTCATTTTTATTTTTTTTTGGATAATTATTTGCTATAAAGTCAGCAAAAATTTTGTTCTCATCTAAGGTAGTTTGCATAAGTGTAACCTTAAAATGACACATAGATTTTGTCATATAGACATACTTTGAAATACAAATAAATGCATGTTTGAATAGTGCAACTCCACATGTATCATAAATGTATTTTGCATTTGATTTTCATAATCGGATGGAAGGACTTTTTAGTGAATTGGTTAGTCATTTTAGCCTAAAGGTAAAAAATGTTAAGCAATTGAGAATGCTCTAATATATATTATATAATAGAAAATGATTAATTTAATTATCCAATTTACAACTTTATTGTTTTTGTATAAATCAATTACAACCTACGAGGAGCAATTAATCTGATTCCCAAAATTTCGAATTGTTAAAAATATACGCAACAAAATGGTTCAAAGACAATCTCCGAGATAGCTAAGATATGATATACATTTATGTCCAATAGTGTATGCTTATCCAATTGGAATATTTTTTCTTTGAAATAATAGATCTAATTTCAATCATAAAACCAATAGAGCAAAAATCATCTACAGAAAACAAAGTCCTAGACTTTGAGGATATAGTTTCCTGAAAACACGCCGGAAAACAAAACTATTCACACACCTAAATTTCTCCATAACATTCTTCATGCCGGAAGTTTACAATAACCATTTTGTCTCCAAAAACTCGAGAAGAAACTACTCATGTATAATCACGTCTTCTACAATTACGTCTGATCTTCCCGAGGAAGTTAGAGCAATTTTCTTTGCCACATAATTACTATTGCCTTCTCTGCTTATGTCATGGGCTTGACCAACTAGTCGTCGTCGCTCCATGATGCCATAGTAGGAATACTCCCTAGACAAACCCTGGGATTACACCACACTAGAACAGAACCGATTTCACCCAGGACCGTGAAAGCATTCATCCCAGATTGGTTTTCATTCCCGAATTAGGGTGGACTTTATGGCAATCTTACCCACAATACGAACTACAAACATAAAAATAAACCCCAAAGGAGAAAACACACAACAAAGACAGAAATCTACTTCTCAATCCCAGAATAGAACGAGAAAAACCACAATAAAGACAGAATTCTACTTCTCAATCCTTAAACATGACGAGAAAAATCACAACAAAGACAGAAATCTACTTCTCAATCCTAAAGATGAAAAAAACCACAACAAATACAAAAATCTACTTCTTAATCTTAGAGTAGGACGAGAAAAAAACTACCTTCTCCTCTAAGATGAAGACGTCGCCCAAAAAAAGAAAAACCCCATACCGGAATCTAAAAGCAAGTACCTAAAACACCATGGGAGGAGGCTAGGGACTTTTTTTTCTCAGTGGCAGTTTTTTTTTTCGATCTCTGAAAGCTTATCCAATTGGAATTTGGAACTTAATTCAACACAAATTCAAAGTGAATCTTCACCATCATATCCGCATCCAACCTAGCAATATAATCCTACCAAAATGCCTATTTTCATCCAAATCTTAACCATAAAAAAGCTCTCTTGTCATTTATTTTAATATGTTGTTATTATTTTTATTTTATTTTTTTAAAAAAAAATTGAAATAGTGAAACAATTTATTGATAAAAAAAAATTGAATTTTTATGGAAAGTAGTTACTGGTTAATAATCAGTCTTCAATGACTATATAACCGCCAGTTGCGATTAACCTCTAATAAGCTTAGCGGTTGTGATTGCAATTATTTAAAAATTATAACCACCTAAACCGGTTACAATTACAATTAGTAGAGAATAACCGCAACCACAACCGACTACAATCGATTGTGGCCCTATGATGCAGATGAATTGGAGTTCAAGATGAGGGAGCTCGAGAGAAAATGCAACCCACCCAACAAGTGGCTCGCAGCTAGACTCACTTGTCGTCCGACGCTCTGCCCCAGCTGACACCTCGAAGGCTAGTTACGGCCAGGCTCTGAACAATTTGAGGACGAGGACGCAGGGAAAAAAGGGACTTATGCCTAGCTAGCTGCTAGGGGAGCAGCAATTATCCTGCTAAAGTAAGTACTCAAGTCCTCGTTCAAAAGTTCAGCAAGAAACTAAAACCCTCTAGCCATTGGGCATAAGTTGGGCTGAAGCTAAATGGAGGGTAGAAAGCACCTCCTTAACCAACCTCAGGAACGGAAGCCATAGGCTAGCTTTGAGAATTTCTTCAAAAAGACAAACTCATCGAGGTTGTCATCTACCAGAGCACCCTCGTAAGGATTGGGAGGGTAAAGAACTATAAAATCAGGTATGTAGTATCTCTCTCGCAACCTAACCATGTCGCTCTCCTTCATCACAGAGTGCCATGAAGCTTCGTGAAAAACAACGTGCCCCGCAGAGTCCTTCAGTAGGTTACTAGGACCTTCGAAAGGAGTTGCACTGTGAGCTCGGGCACGACCCATCAGATAATCTATTACCAATCGAAGATGGGGAACAACCGACTCGAGCAAAGGAAGAACAAGATCTAAAACAGCAGAAACCGGTAAATCTACACGTGCAATGTAAAAGGAAGCTGGTCTACAGCGGCTCGGAAACGACAGATTCTGACAAAATTAAAACAAAAAAACAAAAAAAACAAAACATAAAATCCTGAAGATGATAATCTGAAGGAGCTAGTAAAAGACAACCAGCGGCGGCGAAGAAAAGAACGACGATGGAGGCAGATTGTAGAGGAGAAAAGATGAAAATGATCACCTAAAAGGTACACTCTTAAAAGATTTTTATTGTGGTAACCCATAATCGCATAGATGATGTTGTTAATGGAGGTGATAAGTGTGTGGACAAAGATCCAATAGCCTCATACTTGGATTACTACAATTGAGGTCGCGGGATGCGGCTTGCTTTTGTGTTAGACTAGCTAGCATGCATTAGTGTGTCTCTTTTGTATATCATTTTTGTTGTATATATGTAAAGGTCAAAATGTATGTATGGCTTGTATCGCTGTGACACTTTTGTCTAGCCATTTTTTTGTTATGTATTATCACAATATAAAAGTTTTAAAAATATAAATGTTCATGTCAACCCTATGTAGTATATAACTATTATTTTATAGATGTTTCAAATGTGATAATTTCTAATATGATATACTCATTGTTACATATTATTGTTAGATTGTTATATTATAACTATGATTCGGTGGCTTAGTGGTTTAACGGTTTCTTACTAACCCGAATTGCAAGGGTTCGAAACTTATCCTCGGCAAAATGACGGTTTTGATGTCTTTATTGTCTAAAAAGACTTAAACCGCATAATTGCAGTTATGAGGACTCGAACTTGTGCATTGGATGATAGGGAAATGCTACCCTTATTCCCAACCCTTACAACCTGACATGGTAATACCACATAGATTTTTTATTTTTAATTTTTTATCGCTTTCTTCCTCAAAAGCAAAGGAAGATTGGAACACAACCCAAAACACGCCGAACCACCAGGCACCACCCAGCCTGGAACACGCCGACACCAACTCCCGCCCACCCCGAATCATCCGGCACCACCCACCCCATAATCCGATCATTCTAGCTAGAAAAGTGCTAGATCCCGGCCAGCCAGCTGGGATCTGGTCGTTCTAGCCGGGGAAGGGCTAAATCTCGGCCAGCCGGCCAGGATCCGGTCGATTCGACCATTCTGGCCGAGGAAATCAAATCCTCTCCAGCCACGGCCTCGTGCCGCCTGGAAGTCTGTTTGTGGACCCTCCGCGGCGCCTCGTCCGTCCGTTTGTCACCATCACCGGCATCTCCGTCACTGTCGGGAATCCAGACCGAGAACATTGCCTTTGTCATTGATAGGTGGGACGGGTGGGACGAGTGATAGTGGAAATGGACGGGTGGAAGGTTTGAGATCTAAAGCATTTGTTTTTTAATTTTTTTTTTATATGCCACGTCTCTTTGCCACATCAAGGTGTAAAGGGTTGGGTGTGGGGAATTGGGTGTAAGGGTAGCATTTCCCTTGGAGGACAAAATGAGGCACCCATCCATTAGGCCAATTGCTCTGTTGGGTGTTGTGGAACGCTTAATAATATTAATATTGTAACTACTGTCAGTTACATGAAATGAAAAGTTATGACTTTTCACATGTGCCCCTTCAATACTTATAAATATAACATTCTTCCACCAATTTTATTATTCACTTTTTCATTCTCAATTTTAGAAATTCACAAGTGAAATTGTAGGAATTCTCCAGAATTACTATCTGTAGAATTTATAGCTTTGTTGTATCCTGGAGGCAATTTGCTAACAACCTATTAGCAAACTCATTCCGAGTGGGGGCAAATATCGTCAAAGATAGTGATTCATCGTGCCTCAAAGCTACCTTTTAATTTCATATTTTTGTTCTTTCTCACATAATATTTTCCTAGCAATTTAAGTGTTTTTCTTTTGATTCTTCTTCTTATAGCTCTACACTCCTAACAATTTTAAGACGATATTTACAATGGAAGGAGGATCAAACGTAACAAGTTTCAAAGTTATGAATCAAGACTCTGTGAAATTGGACAGGTTCGATGGAACCAATTTTACTCGTTGGCAAGATAAGATGAAGTTTCTCCTCACTGCACTGAAGATTTTCTTTGTTCTCAATCCAAGCCTGAATCCATTATCTGAACCAACTCCTGAAGATACTGATGCTATCAAGGCAAAGAGAAAGAAACGTGAAGAGGATGAACTTGTATGCATAGGGCATATTCTAAATACTCTTTCTGATCGGTTGTATGATTTGTTCACTGCAATTGAGTCACTGCGGGAAATTTGGAATGCACTAGAAGCAAAGTACAAAACAGAAAAAAAAAAAAAAAAAAAAAGTTACGGATAAATTTTTGATTTTGAAGTACTTTGAATTTAAAATGGTAGATAATTTGTCTGTTCTAGACCAAATGCATGAATTGCAGGTTTTCGTCAATAAACTCCGTGATCTTTCTATTAATATTTCTGAGTCATTTTAAGTAGGAACAATTATTGCAAAACTTCCACCAAGTTGGAATAATTATAGGAAGAAGCTTCTGCATATGACAGAAGATCTTACATTAGAGTAAATTGGAAAACATATGTGAATTGAAATAGAAAGTCGAATTCGTGATGATATTCAATTTGAGTCTAATGTGAATGTTAATAATGTCCACAACGGAGGTAGTAGAACACAAAATTATCTTAAAGTGAATAAGAAGGAAACTAGCTTTAAGAAGAATAACTATAAGGATCCCAATAAAGACAAGAAGGACAGATCATGTTTTAACTGTGAAAAAAAGAGCCATTATATTCGTGAATGCAGATTCTTAAAGAATAAGAAGAAAGAAAACGATAGCAGTTCAAACATGGCATGTGACGACCCGTTTTTTTTTTTTAATTTTTTTTTTTATACAAACATAAAACGAGTCATCACAGTGGCACGACAATGTATCGCTTAGCTAACATATGGTATATGCCCCATAACATGTACCTGATAATCAGAGTATAACATCTATCCATTTATGCAGCAAAAAACATAAACCTAAATAGCGGAAATCATAACATAAACCTCTATTACAAATAATCATAAACAAAGAGTCATATTACATCTATCTGTTTAAGCCTTTTCTCATAATAAATATATAACAGAAATGGCTTAACAAAGATTAAGTGACACAAGCATCACAAGCCATTAACCAAAAACTGTCCGGTCATCAACCAAAAACTGTTCTAACACTTCTCATGCCTGTCTAGTTTTCGTGAACTACGACTCTTGCGTAATGATCAGCTGGCTGTTACAAATGATCACTTTATTATCTCTCCTTATAATTTTCTTTTACCTATGACCATCTTGAATAAGTAGGCAACTATATATATTACGACGTTGTGCTTTGTTGAATGGTAATCAATGAAGAATTTTATTAGACACCAAATTGTTGGGATTGAGGTTGTAAGAACACAAAATTTAGGAAAGAAATGAGAATAAGAAAGAGTGTCAGAATTAAGAGTCTGATTCTTTGCAGGAATTGAGATTTAGATGAGATTTTAGTTTAATTTTGTTTTTTTTTTTTTTTTTTTTTTTAGCTAGGTGGGTTGTTGTCTTTTTTGCTTTAGCTTTTGATAAAATTTCTTTCTAATTAAATACTTTGTTGATAATGAAAGTAATTACTCATAAAGAATTAAGAGTTTGATTGTATTGATTTATTCATTTGATTGTATATAACACTCTTTTTATAAAGAAAGAGTCTTGAGATACAATTTGCAATACACCCCTCATTGTGAATCCCGAAACAATCCACTCCATTAGATTTTCAGGTATTCCAACGGTGATATAATTGAAGGAACTAAATATTCAAATGATTCAAACTATCCAACAATCATGTGAGAAAATAAAAACCCTCAAGAAAAATTAAACAGGGGACTAAAAAAACCATAAGATTTGGTGCGGATGTCACTCAGGCAGTCTTCTACATGACATATACATTGGACAGTTATTGCATAGCTGCAGCCTGTCGCGTGGCGAGCATCCACGCACTCCATCAGGGATCATCTTCCGGTAGCCTCACTTTAAAAGGGCCACCATACCCAAAATCATGTATTCTCTTGTTTTTAATTAACTCTTTTCATTATTATTATTTTTTAATCATTTATTGACGAGTAATGCTACATATCATTACTTTCATTTTGAAAAATGAATATATATCTTGAGATATCCAAATAAAAAATAGGACATCTAAATTTAGTGGAAGTCGTAAAATATTACGAAAATTATATTAATTATCACTGCATATGTTTCATGCTTATGTTCTTTTAAAAAATAATGTGGCTTTTAAAATCATCATTTGATCAAAATTTAATAATAATCAATCACAAGCCTAATAGTGATCGATTTTAAAAGCCACCTCATTTTTGGAGGGACACAAAAGAGACTTCTAACATTACTCACGACTGTAAGATTTCAATTTGATGATTTCAAGATCCAAGGTCCACTATAAATTTGAATTCTCCTTAAGCTTTCCCACAAATTATTGTACAAATTAGTCAACCAATTTAAATAATAGGTACATAGTCCCAAGTTGTGTCTCTATTATATAGAATAGATTTACATAAGCATATAAACAATTTTTTAATTAGGATTCCATAGGGTCATAAATCCAACCACCGAAAACTCTTTCACGTACATGCACATACGTACATACCATGGAAATTTTCAAATTTTAGATACCCCTGGCCCCTGGCCTCTATCGGCTCCACCACCACTCATATGCTATTATTCAATAAATTTGACTTAATTGCTGTAAAATAATAATAATAAAAAAAAATAAAAAATAAAACCTACAACATATTTTGTGTAATGTTTTAACGATCTACATTTATTTTTACTATCTCTTTTATGAAAAAAAAAATTAAAATTAAATCTAGATAGTTAAAAAAATTACAATAAATGTACTGTAATCTTTTTTTTACAACATCCAAGTCAAATTCTTGTTCAATTTATTAAAAAGCATTTTAATAGATTTTTTTTTTTTAGCAATTTAAATAATAATCTAACACTTTTTTTTTTGGTCCAATTCAAATCACAAAGATCAAGGTTATCAATTTCATTTTTATAATTGTTTATTAGAATAAAAAAGATCAGTAATAGAGCGCGCAATATTCTAATGTACTATATATATATATATATATATATAATTTCTTAATTAAATTATTTTAATCACAAATTATTTACACCATACCTAATATTTCTCAATCATTCGGATAAAAAAGGTATATAGATTGTAACTATAATTTGTGCCTTTGAGGTGACTATGGACAACCAGGCAACAAATATTTCAACTCACGTAGTCAATCAGACCAACAAGCCTGAAGACTTGCGAACAAAGTCTACCTGCTTGGCATATACATATGTCCAAACTCGGAGCTTTGTACAAATGGAACTCCTCGATTAATTACTATATACTAAAAGTTATCCAAACCATACCGCGGAGAAGTCTCTGATCTTTCTCTCCAAGAGATTTCTTCGTTGCTTTTCAATATTATCCTTTTTTTCCTGTCAATTCTTGTAAGCTATGGCTGTGAAAGGCAAGGGTCCAGCGATTGGGATCGACTTGGGAACATGCTACTCCTGCGTGGCAGTTTGGAAACATAATCGGGTGGAGATCATACCCAATGATCTCGGGAACCGAAAAACACCATCTTTTGTAGCTTTCAATGAGACTCACCGTTTGATCGGTCAGGCGGCCATGGACCAGGCAGCCATGAATCCTACCAACACTGTTTTTGGTAAGTTCCTGGTTCTCTGATACAATTGGGTTTTGTGATTCTGTTAGCTTGATTGGTCAATGATAATGGAGAGATTATTTTGGTTTCTTTCATGATAATGAAGAGGGAAATTGTTTTAAGTTGTGGGGTAAATCCCGAAGTAGCATAAAAAGTTGACCTTCTTTGCTTTCTAACGAGTTCAAAACAAATTAAGGTGACAAAATGTATTTATTGTGAAGCTAAGAATATTTAATATTGTAATGACTTGTTTACATGTTGATTTTCATGTCGGTGGTATATATGAAGACTCTAAACGTTTGATTGGAAGGCGATTCAATGATGCCTCAGTGCAACATTACATGAAATTGTGGCCATTCAAGGTGATGGCTGACCCTGATAATGGGAGGCCCATTATTGTTGTTACCTACAAGTACGAGGAAAAGCAGTTTCTGGCTGAAGAAATCTCTTCAATGATTCTCACAAAGATGAAAGAGATTGCAGAGGCTTATTGCGGTTCAAAGATCAAGAATGCTGTTATTTCTGTCCCTGCTTGTTTCAATCACTTGCAACGTCAAGCCACAAAGGATGCTGGTGTCATTGCGGGCCTAAATGTGGTGCGTATAATCAATGAGCCAAGTGCTGCTACTTTAGCATATGCGCTTGACAAGGAATGGTAGTACTGGTGAGAAGAATGTGCTCGTCTTTGATCTTGGTGGTGGCACGTTGGATGTCTCAGTTCTCACCATTGAAGAGGGCATCATCGAAGTGAAAGCTACAGCTGGTGATAACCACTTGGGAGGTGAAGATTAATTTTGACCGTAGAATGGTGAAGCATCTCGTTCAAGAGTTCAAAGCAAAGCATAATAAGAAAATTACTGGAGTTAAGGCTCTTAGGAAGTTGCGGACTGCTTGTGAAAGGGCTAAGAGGATTCTGTCATCCAATACTCGAGTAAGTATTGAGATTGATTCTTTGTACGAGGGTATTGACTTCCAGTTAAACATCACCCGAGCCAGGTTTGAGGAGCTTCACATGGATTTATTCTCGAAGTGTATAGAGCTTGTCGAGAAGTGTTTGAGGGATGCTAAGATGGATAAAAGCAGCGTCCATGATGCGGTTCTGGTTGGAGGGTCTACCAGGATCCCCAAGGTTCTGACATTGTTGCAGGACTTCTTCGATGGGAAGGAGCTCTGCAAAAGGATTAACCCCGACGAGGCGGTTGCCTATGGTGCTGCTGTTCACGCTGCAGTCCTTAGCGGTGAGGGTAATGAGAAGGTGCAGGGCTTGTTATTGTTGGATGTCACTCCTCTTTCGCTTGGTTTGGAGACTGCTGGAGAAGTCATGAATGTGTTGATTCCTAGAAACACCACCATTCCCACGATGAAGGAGCAGGTGTTCTCAATTCACATCGATAACCAGTCTGCTGTACTGATTAAGGTGTATGAGGGTGAACGTAGCAGAACCCGTGACAACAACTTGCTGGGCAAGTTGGAGTTATCTGGCAATATTCCTCCTGCTCCTGAGGGAGTTGCTCAAATCCATGTGTGCTTTGGCATTGATGCCAACGGTGTTTTGGTTGTCTCTGCCGAGGATAAAACCACTGGAAATAAGAACAAAACTACAATCACCAATACGGGCTGGCTCTCCAAGGAAGAGATGGAGAAGTTAGTGGAGGAGGCTAAGAAGTACAAGGCTGAGGACGAGGAGTATAACATGAAGGGCGAGACAAAGAATAGACTAGAGAACTACGCTTACAACATGAGGAACACATTTAAAGATGAGAAGTTTTCAGCCAAGGTCCCATCTGCTATCATGAAGAAGATTGTAGAAGCAATTGAGGGTACTATTAATTGGCTGGAAGGGAACCAACTTGCCGAGGCAGAAGAATTTGAGTTCCAGATGAGCGAGCTGGAGAAAATATGCAAGCCGGTCATTGCCAAGATTGTGAACGAGGGACAAGAGGCTGAGCAGTACGTGGCTCAGGATGAGGAGCATAAGAAGGAGAAAATTGAGGAGAAGAAGGCTGGGAAGGCCATCCATAGGGAGCATCGGAAGAAGGTTGAGGCAAAGAAAGCATTGGAAAATTGTGCTTACTACTTGAGGTACAGAATCAGAGATGTGAAGAATGCTTTGGCAGAGACTGAAGATGCAATTGAGCAGACCATCCACTGGCTTGAAAGGAACCAGCTTGTGGAGGCACATGAGTTTGACAATAGGATGAAGGAGTTGGAGGGTATTTGTTACCCTTTCATTGCCCAGATGTACAAAGGAGCTGGTAGTGACTCGAGTCGATAGATTAATCAGCATCTCAGATTCTCACGGGCCTATAAAAAGTCTCCATCTTTTTAAATTAATTTGTTATATATTGTGATATTTTCTTTTCTTTATTTATTTTTATTTTTATGGGCATTTTAAATTTTTAATATGACTTTTGCCATATCGATCAATTTTATAAATATTTGTGTGGTGTGTCAAATTACTTGTAATAAAATATTTGTAGTATTTAACATTTTTCTTTGAGTAATGCTATATACTACATTACTATCCCACTATTATTCTACTATGTTGACATGCCATTGTTAATGTATCATTAAATCAACTTTTGTTAAAAAGTACAAATAAAAAATTATTAGTAAATTAACAATACCACATTAATATAGTAAAATAGCGATGTGGCAAAAGATTTTGGAGCTCGTGCCACACCGGCAGGGGCTATAGTGAGAAAAAGTACCAAAATTTTGAAGAAAACTCTAATGTCCACCCAAAAAAAAGGGGTACAAATTTTGAAAAATTATAACTTGAAGAGATCATGGAGCTCAAGCCGCATTTATTTGTCCTGCATTACATGTAGAGATAACAATTCGTATTCGTATATAATTTAAGTTGTATTGAGTTATGAATATAAAACAAATATGTCAATTTTAACCCGATTCATTTAATTAAATTGGTCAAGCATCTCAATCATAATTCGTTAGTTTCGTGTTGGGTTCGAGTTTACTTTGTGGGTCGTGTAAAAAATTAGCAACACTAAATGTTGTGTATAGGGTTTGAGTTGTGTTTTGTTTCGGCATAAAATGTTTTCGGCATTTTTCGGTGTTTGGTGGGGGCGAAATTAATGGTCAACGGGAATCATTTTCAGTTTGACCGTAAAATTTTCTTTAATTTTTGGAAAACAATTTATGGTTTTGAAAATCGTAAATCGTTTTTTGGATTTAAGTTCTTCACTCTTATGCGCATGTTTGTGGGAATCCACCACCGCCGGGTACTGGAGTTTGTTGGTAACCCGACACTACTGTCGAAGATCCCTGAATTTTAGTATTGGATTACCATAATCCGGTGACTTCGCCGAATTTCGCTGGACCAGATTCGGGCCAAACTGGCCGGAATATGAAAATTTCTGCCTGAATTCAGAGACTTCGCCGGATTCCGGCAGATCAGATTCTGGCTAGAGTTTGACCGAAATCTAACCAGTACGGCCGAAATCCGGCCAGTACAACCGAATTTCAGCAATTTTGTCCAGATTTCAACCAATTTAGCTAGAATTTGGAAATTTTTGCCGGAATCTGACGACTTTGCCGAATTTCGGCAGACAAGATTGGCTGGAATCTGGCGACGGCGGCTGGACATCGCCGGATTCCATTGACGGTTGTCAAATTCCGTTTTACGTTGATGTTGATTTTTTCGTACGAGCCAAACGCCGAAAAATATTTTCAAGAAAATTATTTTTTCTGAAAATTTATTTTATCAAAAATAATTTACGACGAAAAATATTTTACGTAGTAGAAGACTATATATGTTAACCATAACCTGACTCGTTTAATTAAATGGATCAGATTTCTTAATTGTAACCTACAAATTTATTATTGAGTTCACATCAAATTTGCGAGTCGTGTGAATAATATGAGTGTAATATAGACATCTTATGTGTTATCTGAATATAAAATCTTAAATCAATTACATGAAATGATCGCATTTCACTTCAAATGGACAGGATCATAAAAATCATGAATTTGTACTTATGCTCTGTTTGTTTCGACGTTAAATGGTTTCCGTCGTAAAATATTTTTCGACTTTTGGTTGGCACAAAAAATTACGAAAGGTGAAAATACAACTGTTGCCGGAATTCAGAAACGTTTGGTCGCCGTTGTCGGATTCCGGCGAGCTTGTTTGACCAGATTCCGTCTGGGCTCCTCCAGATCCAGCCGGATCCTGGCCATTTTGGCCAAATCCGGCCGGATCCCGGCCATTTTGGCCAGATCCACCAAATCCGGCCGGAATCTGGTCCGTCGGCATCAGGGTTCCGATGGCTAGATATTGCTGGATTCCGGTGCCGCCTGGATTCCGACAACCGACTATTACTGGATTTCAGCAATCGGATATAAAACGTGTGTGCAAGGACGAAGAGTTTAATTTCGAAAAACGATTTACAGTTTTTAAAACCGTAAATCGTTTTCCAAAAATTAAACAAAGTTTTATGGTCAAACCGAAAATGATTTTCGTCCCTACGAAACATAATAAAATACCAAAATTATTTTTCAAAAATCATTTTATACCGAAACAAACGGAGCATTAAAAGAAAATGTAAGGTATAAAAATGGCCACATATTAAGCAGCTAATTAACGGGCATTTAAAGAGAGCAAAAGTTGAAATTAATGGAGTTGAAATCTCCCCTCTTCCATTCCAGACATTCTCTCTCTCTGACATGTTCGGTGCTCTCACAGCATTAGAGCTCAGCAAAACCAGCAAAGATCCAATCAACGCTTTAGATGTCGCATCTTTGCCTAATATCTTATCTAGCTAGGTTTTCATTTTTCAAGCTAAATTTAGGTTCGTTTGTCTCAACGTAAATAATTTTTTTTAAAAAAAAATATTTTCAATGAAATCAAAAAATAATTTCAGGTGAAAATATTTTTTGACATTTGATTCGTACGAAAAATTAGCGACGTCGGGCAATGGCTGACGACCTCTAACGGCAGCCAAAAATGGCCAATGACTTCTAGCAACCTTCGGCAAACACCTACGTCAAATTTCAATGACCTACAATGAATTCTAATAGAGGATTTTGGCGGTCTTGATGGTTGATTTTGGCAACAGACCCCAAAGAGCTTAGCGCAATTGGCTGGTGGCAAATTGTAATGAACTCCGGCAGGCAGTAAGCTCCAACGACCTCCAACAATTACGAAAAATAAACTACGAAAGAAAGTGTATGCGAGAAGGAGAAACATGTCACATGTTTAGTGGTGCATGTTTCTTTTCCAATATAATGGTAATGCTTCCAAGCTGTGAAAACTTAATATCTAGAGAACTCTATAGCATATATATATATATATATATATATATATATATATATATATTTTATGGTAGATCAAACTATTGAATCCTACATCAAGGGGTCAAACCAAGGGATGGGATGGTTTTGCCCCCAAACAACCCTTCCCCCCTCTTCATTTGGGGTCATCTGGGTCGCCGAACCAACCTAGATTTTTTTTTTTTTTTTTTCTTGTTTCCTTTTATTCTTTTTTTTTAAAAAAATTTAATAAGTATTAACGAATTGTATGAGACAATTGTCAAATTGTAATTAGACTTGACTTGATACGTCGTTAAATTATTAGACGAAACATATATGAAAGTACGAACTGCATGTGTTAAGTATCCACAAGTACCATTTGTTGTAGTTTTTGAAATTGAGGGTTTTTTATTTTTTATTTTGCGTTAAACTATAGGTTCTAAAAAAAAGTAATCGTCCTTAATATTTTTCATAAACATTAAAACTAGGTATAGAATATTAACACGTTATAGGTAAAAAGAAAATTAATCAGAAATATCATATTATAATTGATTTATTTTGCACCATCCTTTATCTCACGTCAGTCAAGTGATAACATTCATGATGAGAGAAATTATAATGTAGAAATATGGTTACCAAAAAGAAAATTAAACTTGTATCCATGTCATCTCCTCAATAAATTATAGGGATAATTGTACCGTTGGTCCCTGTGGTATACCATAATTATTTTTCACTCCCTATGGTTTAAAAAGTTCATGGGAGGTCCTCGTGATATGCAATAATTACAAATCGATCCCTGGCGTCAAATTCTGTTAAATTTTTTAACAGATTCCGTCAAATGCCACGTGTCCACCGTAATAAAAAAATATAAATTTATTAAAAAATAAATAAAAATACTTATTTTTTTTAAACAAAAAAAATTCAAAAAAAAAAACAAAAAAAAAAAAAACTTGAAGGAGCTGGCCACCCCTTTGGGGGTGGCCCGAAAGGCAACCCCTGGAAGATCCAGGGGTGGCCATCGGGCCACCCCCGGCCACTCGGGGTGGCGCGCGGCCACCCCCAGTGGCTGGGGGCGGCCAGGCCACCCCCAAAGGGGTGGCCGGCTCCTTCAGGTTTTTTTTTTTAAAAAAAAAATAAGTATTTTTATTTATTTTTTAATAAATTTATATTTTTTTATTACGGTGGACACGTGTCGCCATCTTATTGACGACACGTGTCGCTGACGTGGCATTTGACGGAATCTGTTAAAAAATTTAACAGAATTTGACGCCAGGGATCGATTTGTAATTATTGCATATCACGAGGACTTCTCATAAACTTTTTAAACTATAGGGAGTAAAAAATAATTATAGTATACCACAGGGATCAACGGTGTAATTATCCCTAAATTATAATTCCAGGTAATTCTTTCAACCAATAAGGTAACATCACGTGACAGAAATTAAGTGATGCTAAGTATACTTATGTGTCAGCTTCTAATTAGTCTAGTAGACTGTAAAAGTCTTGGTCGTCTTTTGTTTGTTGCCCTCTTCTTCCATCCATAGTAACGTCAGCAATCTGCGTCACCTTCTATATGAGTTGCTTGTGTCATCGATCAAGTTGGGATTTTTTTCTTCTTTTTATTTTTTATTTTTTATTTTTTATTTTTTATTTTTTTATAAAGAGAGAACTTGTTGGAGAAGTATTAGATCGGGATTCGGGATCAATCATTTTAAATTCTATCTAAGACAGGTGGGTTCAGACAACTCTCTATCAGATGATGTTGCCTTATTATCTTGCAATAAACAATTTATTTCTTTTCAAAAAAAAAAAAAAACAATTTATTTATTTATTTATTTTTTTAATTTAATAAATAAAAAATGATTACAGAAAATTTCTTCTTGCTTTGGATTCGAATAAAAAAGAGAGTGAACAATCTTATAACTGATGAACATCTCAACCTCAGACCCAAAATAAAAATACAATGCAACAAATAATAAAAAATAAGCCATAAAAATAACTCGATCCTTTAAATCTTTGTCGCAAAACCAATAACAAACACCACAAATTAATGTTTGAAGAAGTTGGCCAAAAAGGGATGCAATAAGCATTTGAATTTACAACAATAAAGAATATGGGGGTGTTTAGTAACATATATATCATTTCCCTAATTTATTTTTACTTTTCTTAAAAATAATTAACTTCAAAATATTCTAACTTTTTTTTAACTTTTTACATTACATCAATAATTTTTTTTTTTTATCACTACAATATAAAATTTTTTCAAATTTTTTTACAAATTCTTTTTACTTTAATATATCACATCAATCACTTTTTACTACTACTCGAAAAAAAAAAAAAAAAAAATTAACAATCTTTACCAAACACACTCACGAATATTAAACACAATCGAGAATATGACTTACTTTGAATGCGACCAAGTGGATTTATGCCAATTCTTTTTTTAAAAAAAAAAATTGATATTCTAATTTTCAATTTGATAAAATTAAGATTGTTATTTTGAATATCTATAAATCGATACTTTTGTTAATATTTTC
Organism: Alnus rubra; assembly: GCA_028654335.1. Classification (NCBI taxonomy): domain Eukaryota; kingdom Viridiplantae; phylum Streptophyta; class Magnoliopsida; order Fagales; family Betulaceae; genus Alnus; species Alnus rubra. Next base: position 1,724,773 of record JAJPGS010000870.1, on the reverse strand, counting down.
TATTAAATAAATAACAAAAACAACGTAATTTTTTCATTTATTTATTTATTTATTAAAAAGGTTGGGTTGATTCTATCACGAACAACACTCCTAATTTTGATAGAGAAGTTTAAGAGACGGAAATCCTCTTTAAAATTGTACTAACAATTATGATTAGTGATTATTGACTAAAATTGTTAATCACAATCATTTAAGACGATTATTAAATTTTAACAAATGTAACAATTATTTTTATAAATGTCAATTAACAGTTATTGAACTTCTAACCTGTAATTTAAAAACCGTTTTTTTTTTTTTTTTGTTTTATGTGAGATTTAGACCCATTTTAATAGATAAACTTCTTGGACAAGTAGCAATAATTACAACGAGTGGACTCATTTGTCAAACTGTTCAGAAAGGTGGGTTCATGATTGATTAAGTCTCGTTGAATGTTGCTTTATTATCGTGCAGTAACATAAAATCACATTGTACGGAATTTGAATTTGCAACAATAAAGAACATGAATATTAATTTATTAAACAAGATCCAGAGAATACGACTTGACACCAAGTGGATTTATGCCAATTCTTTTTGCTTTGGCTTTTATTTTTTTATTTTTTATTTTTGATATTCTAATTTTCAATTTGATTAAATCATACTTCTGTTAATATTTTCCATTCAATAAATATCCAAAACAACATAGAAGTACAATTATTCTGTTCGGTTTTTTTTTTTTTTTTAAATAAAAAAAGAAAAAAAAAAAAAAAGGTGAGGTTGGCCTGCATTCATAACTCAACCACACCCCTAATTTTGATGGAGAAGTTCAAAAGAAGCGGGCCTTGTTTGGCAAACTCCTCCGCTTTCCATCACTTTTTTCTAATAAAATCAAATTGAAAACATTTTAACTTTTTATATAAATCAATAGCTTTTAAATAATTTTTTTTTCTTCTCTTTTTATACCACATCAATTATTTTTTATTATTATTTAAAAAATAAAAACACTACAAAATATTTATCAAACACATCCGCAAATCCCCAACATTAACTTTAAGTTAGTGATTAGTCAATTTAATGTATTTTAAATGAGGTGGCAATATATATATTAGATCTTAGATCTTAATAAAATGACTTCTCTCACTTTCAAGTGAAATGAAAATGAGCTTATTTGAAATTGTCATAGTCACATCTACCGGTAGAACTATTCACCAAATAGCTCATATTCTTAAAAGACAATTAAAAAGATGGCAGGATCATTATTTCGGGTACGTTTGGAATTGCAATTTCGTAGACAAAAAGTACGATTTTAAATCAAATTGTAAAAAATGAATCATTTGGAAATTGCGTCGCAGAAAACTGTTTTTTAAATCGCAGACAATGGAGTACTTTTTTGAAAATACAGAATTTTAAAGGCTAATTTGCGATTTCAAAGGTCAAACTGTGATTTTGTCATACGCTTAACTGCGTTTTTAAAACTCATTTTTTCAAATCGTACATTTTAAAATCACACTTTTTGAAATCGCAAACCCAAACAAATCTTTCATATGAAATTGAGGGAAATTCAATATTAAATGCTTATAAAAAATATGCAGCATCATAAATAATTAAAAGTGAAAATGGTCTAACAATAGAAGAGGGGGTTGGCGATCCTTCAACATTTAAAGAAAGAACAAGTGATTTATTGATAAATATTAGATGTGCTAAATTATTTGATTTTAGGGGGCAGACAGTTTTTTTTTTTTTTTTTTTTTTGGATAAATGTAAAATCAGTCAATGTGGTTGGCCTATATTACAAATTAAATCGAACATTGTGGTATAAAAAATAATTTATAGGTCTTCGAAACAGGCTAAAATAACAATTTAGCCATTGCAATCAAATTTCATCAAAACACTTTATGGATTCCGTTAGTATGTCACGACAATACCAATAAAATGATAACATGTATTACTCTTAATAAAAAAAAATACAAATATCTTAAATATATAAATATAAAAAATTAAAGACTTAAAAAATTAATTACACATACCCATCAATGACAAAAATACCCTTCATAAAATTCTAAATGTTTGTAGTAGCTAGTATACTAAATCTTAATTAATATGTTTGCAACTATTTATTGAGCTTAATTAAACTTTTTTTTTTTTTTTTAACTAACGTGTGATGATAGGAAAATGACATTAGGGGCCTATTTGGCAAGCAAGTGTAAAATTTTCAACACACTTTTCACTTCTCAAAAAAAAAAAAAAAAAAAAAATCAAATCAAATCAAAAAACATTATACTTTTTTTATACTTTTTACGTTACATCAATAATTTTTTTATTACTATTCAAATAAAATAAAAAAATTTCACTACAAAATAAAACTTTTTCTCTTTTTTATAAAACATTTTTAAATTTTATATTACATCAATTATTTCTTATTACAATTCAAACAAATATTTCACAACACAATTACTTACCAAAGCAACTATTTGTTTATGTTCCGAGGATAAATCCGTTACCAAACAACTCAAAGATATTTACATGCCTGGAAACAAAACATAAATTGTTTATCATGGCCTTATTTTCGTGAAACACAAACACTAGGAAAAGAAAAAGAAACGTCGATTGACAATAGATTAGGAAAAGAATGAAAGCCCATCGATTGACAATCGTACGAAAAAGTGGAAAAGGAATCAAATATGCGCTAGCTTTTCACAAACAATAATTGCGAGTCATGTAAACAGACAAACAAGACTGAAAGACTTGCGAGCTAAAGTTTACCAGCTAGGCATTTCCATGTACAGTCGATCGGAACACAGTACAAATGCAACTCCTCCATTACTATATTACTTAGTTAGCCCTCTCCACTCCCCAGTGATCTTTCTCTTTACAAATATTCCAAGAGGTTTCTTCCTTGTTTTTCACTATCTTTTTTCCTGTCAATTCTTGTAAGCTATGGCTGGGAAAGACCAGGGTTCGGCGATTGGGATCGATTTGGGAACATGCTACTCCTGCGTGGCAGTTTGGAAAAATAATCGGGTAGAGATCATACCCAATGATCTTGGGAACCGAAAAACACCATCTTATGTAGCTTTCAATGAGACTCACCGTTTGATCGGTGATGGGGCCATGGGCCAGACAGCCATGAATCCTACCAACACTGTTTTTGGTGAGTTACGCTCGAGTATATATACATTTTAGAGTTTTACATTCAAAACTTTGGTTATTTGTTTTCTGTATATATGGGTTCTGTAATTCTGTTAGCATATATTCTTTCTTTTCTTTTTTTATGTTGTTTTGGTTTCTTGCATGATAATAAAGATGAAAATTGTTTTAAGTTGTTGGGGTCTTTCTTTTGCTTCGGGCGAATCCGTAAGTAGCATAAAAGGTTGACATTTTTTGCTTTCTAACGAGTCCAAAACAAATTAAGGTGACAAAATGTACTTATTGTGAAGCGAAGAATGTTTAATCTGATGACTTGTTTACGTGTTGATTTTCATGTCGGTGGTATGAAGACACAAAACGTTTGATTGGAATGCGATTCAATGATGACGAAGTGCAACATGACATGAAATTGTGGCCATTCAAGGTGATTGCTGACCCTGATAATGGGAGGCCCATTATTGTTGTTACCTACAAGTACGAGGAAAAGCAGTTTCTGGCTGAAGAAATCTCTTCAATGATTCTCATAAAGATGAAGGAGATTGCAGAGGCTTATTGTGGTTCAAAGATCAACAATGCTGTTATCTCTGTTCCTGCTCGTTTCAATCACTCACAACGTCAAGCCACAATGGATGCTGGTGTCATTGCGGGCCTAAACGTGACGCGTATTATCAATGAGCCAACTGCTGCTGCTATTGCATATGGGCTTGACAAGGAGAATCGTGCTGGTGAGAAGATTGTGCTCATCTTTGATCTTGGTGGTGGCACGTTGGATGTCTCACTTCTCACCATGGAAGAGGGTATCTTTGAAGTGAAAGCTACAGCTGGTGATACCCACTTGGGAGGTAAAGATTTTGACCGTATGATGGTCGGACATTTTTGTGGAGAGTTCAACGAAAAGTATAAGAAGAAAATTACTGGAGGTAAGGCTCTTCGGAAGTTGTGGACTGCCTGTGAAAGGGCTAAGAGGACTCTGTCATCTAATACTCTAACAAGTATTGAGATTGATTCTTTGTACGACGGTATTGACTTCTACTCAAGCATCAGCCGAGCCAGGTTTGAGGAGCTTAATAAGGAATTATTCTGGAAGTGTATAGAGCCTGTTGAGAAGTGTTTGAAGGATGCAAAAATGGATAAGAGCAGTGTCCATGATGTGGTTCTGGTTGGGGGGTCTTCCAGGATCCCCAGGGTTCAGAAATTGCTGCAGAACTACTTCAAGGGGAAAGAGCTTTGCAAAAGGATTAACCCTGATGAGGCTGTTGCTTATGGTGCTGCTGTTCAGGCTGCAATTCTTAACCATGAGGCTTGTAAGAAGGTGAAGGACATCTTGTGCCTGGATGTCACTCCTCTATCCCTTGGTCTGGAGACTTCTGGTGATGTCATGAGTGTGCTGATTCCAAAAAACACCACCATTCCCGCCAAGAAGGAGGAGAACTTCTCAGCCAAAACTGAAAACCAGGATAGTGTGTCCATAAATGTGTATGAGGGTGAAAGTATCGGAACCCGAGACAACAACTTGCTGGGCAAATTTGAGCTCTCGGGTATTCGTCCTGCTCCTAGTGGAGTTCCACAAATCACTGTTTGTTTTGACATTGATGCTGATGGTATCTTGAGCGCCTCTGCCAAGGACCAAGCCACAGGAAAGAAGAATGAAATTACAATCACCAATACGGGCAGGCTCTCCAAGGAAGAAATCAAGAAGTTAGTGCGGAAGGCTAAGAAGTACAAGGCTGAGGATGAGGAGCATAACATGAAGGTCGATACAAAGAATGCACTGGAGAACTATGCCTACAACATGAGGAATACATTTAAAGATGAAAAGTTTGCAGCCAAGGTCCCATCTGCTAACAGGGAGAAGATTGACAATGCAATTGAGCAGGCTATCGATTGGGTTGAACGGAACCAACTTGCTGAGGCAGATGAATTTCAGTTCAAGATGAGCGAGCTGGAGAACATATGCAACCCAGTCATTTCCAAGATTGAGCAAGGTTCTGATGGTGATGACATGGGTGGAGCTGTGCAAGAGGACAAGGAGCCTGAGAGGGAGATTAAGAACCGGGCACAGGAGGCAGAGCAGTACGTGGGTCAGGATGAGGAGCATAAGAAGGAGAAAATTGAGGAGGAGAAGAAGGCTGAGAAGGTGATTAAGAAGGAGAAGAAGGATAAGGAGCCTGAGAAGGAGATTAAGAACGAGGTGCAGGAGGCTGAGAAGTACATGGTTCAGGATGAGGAGAACGAGAAGGAGAAGATCAGGAAGAAGGTGAAGAAGGATAAGAAGGCCATGGCCACGCAAGACGATAAGGAACCTGAGAGGGAGATTAAGAACCAGGCACAGGAGGCTGAGAAGTACATGGCTCAGGATGAGGAGCATAAGAAGAAGGCTGAGACCATCCCTGAGGACAGGGAGCATCAGAAGAACGCTGAGGCAAAGAATGCATTGGAAAATTGTGCTTACTACATGAAGTACAGAATCCGAGATGTGAAGAATGCTTTGGCAAAGACTGAAGATGAAATTGAGCAGACCATCCACTGGCTTGAAAGGAACCAGCATGTGGAGGCACATGAGTTTGACAATAGGATGAAGGAGCTGGAGGGCATTTGTTACCCTTTCATTGCCAAGATGTACCAAGGAGCAAGGAGTGATAAGAGTTGATAGATTAGGCATCTCACGGGCCTATTAAAGTCTCCATCTGTAAATTTGTTTCTAACTTATGAAGAATGTCATTGTGATCTTTTTATTTTTATTTTTCTGGGCATTATAATATGACTTTTGTTTGTGGGTATTACTGGGTAGAGGGTTGAAGGCTGAGTCTATTATTGTATTGCAAACATAAATCATAACTCGTTGCATTTTAGGTGTTCTTGAGTTGGGCATTTTAACTTTCATTTCGTGTTGTGGGTAACAGAAGCAAGTGAGAGCCCACTTCAGCGGGCTTAATTATATAATGAAAATAATTTGTACATGAATCTAGCACAAATTTGAATTTTAGTGCTGTACAATAATAATAATATTAAGGCATGTTAGCATAGAACACCGAAAAAGTTTAAAATGAAAACAGCATACCCCACGCTATTCCATTCAACAGAGGAAGTGATGAACAAAATACCCGTTACCTCGTTCAAGAGATTCGAAGTCCACTGTTCGCCCCCTCTCCTCGGCGGAGCCACCTCTCCCTTCCTCCGCCAAATGCCACTGCCAAACAAAAACGAGCCTTCTCTATTAATTAAGATGAAACATGATCTGCAAAAGGACCCTCAAATCAAGCATGAAAATCAGCCGCAGAATCCAGCAAAACCCTCCACAATTCATGCTGACTTGCTCTCTCACAGCAGCCTGCAGCAGCCTACCTCCTTGATTCTTGCTGCATAATCAAGCCCCATGTCATCCGGAGTGCTCAACAACGTTTTATGGGATGTGCTCCCCTTTATTAGTCTATATACTGTTCTATCTTGTAACCAAAATATGTAATGAAAACTAGACAAAATGTAGTCCTTTAGTTGACCTTCGTGTTCTCTTCTTCTTCCTTTACAAGCTTCCATCTCCTTGCCTTTATTTTTACATGGTATTGAGCCTTCAAAATCGACCAACGTCGCCTTCTTTTTCTTCCTGAAGCTTCTCTGTGTCTTTCTGTCAAACACCTTAGCCACAGCCCCTGAGACCCTGCACGTCCAGCAGTCCAACCACTCTCTTTCTCTTTGTAGAGAAGAAGCCACGCCCAGCAGCCCAACATGTCCCGCAGCCAAGTCACCCTCTTCCTCTCTGTTGCAAGTGGAAGACTTCAAAAGCCTTCTTCAACAGTATACTTGCACACTTCAAAAGTCACCAAGTGTTGCAGAAGATTGCACCATGTGACAATCTGGTCTTAAGCCACTCTCATCACATCTTCTTTTTGCCCCAGTCTGGTCGCTGTCCGTCTCAACAAGCTCGTGTTCTCTTCTTCTTCCTTTACAAGCTTCCATCTCCTTGTCTTTATTTTTACATTCTCCACATCTCCACATTTTGAGTACATGTGTATAAGAGCAGTAGCTAGAAAAGAAAATGTTCAGAGGAATGGCCATGTACGTAGAATCAAGTCTATCTTCCAACTTCAAAATTAGCAAGACTTGAACATTCAGTGAGAAGGCAGACCATTGTTGCCGAGTTGGGTTCAACACTTCAACCTCATCAGCCGAGACAAGCATGTCACGAAAAAAGCCCAACATCTCCAACAAATTCCGTTCTTTCCCCATACCCCATTTATCATCGCAGTCCAACAAAAACACATTCCTTTTTAGCAGATGTTTTTCAAACAAATCCCTTGCCCTTTCAACCTCTGTTATGGGTCCATACAGGACGGAGCCAGACATTTTAATTGAAGGGGCCAAATAATCTTTCTTTCTTTCTTTTTTTTAAATAATCTTTCTTTCTTTTTTCTTTCTTTTTTTCTTCTTTTTTTTTTTTTTTTTTTTTTAAGAAAGGGTTAAAGTATATATAAAGCCAAATTTTAAGTAAATTAAAAATAACCCAATTTTTATATTTTTATTATTCTCTTTAAATTAAAAAAAATTAATAAGCAAAATTGAAAAGAAAGTTTTTTGATAAAAAAAAAAAAAGGTCTTAGTTTCTGTACTGAAAATTGAGAAAATTCAGTTGGATGAATTGTATGTTTCTCAGTGCTCATAAGGCTTTAATTGGATGACATACATCTTTAAGCTAACATTCGCTTGCTTCTTTTGTTAGAACAGCTCACTCTAACTAATACAGTAGTCTACTTACTGTAATACAAAACACAATATATTCTACACAATACACATTCTATTAAACGCAACACAATACAAAACAAATGAAACTCATATCTTCTAGACTTTTCTAATGTTATCTAGCTATATTGAAATGAATCCCCATTTTACGTTATATTTACCACACATCTTTAGGAAATTGAGCTTTGCCACTGCTTTACTAAACCCTTTCATTTACTTTGAACAAAACATATGCAACTTTGTAAAACTCATTTCATTGTTACCCTTCTTAGACATGTCCGTTGTTACCCGTGAAATATTAAAAGAAAAAGTTTTGACAATAAAGCTCTTGTTCCAAATGAAATGAAACTAGTTGAAAAGATGATAAAAGGGAAGGAGCCAATTTTTTTTTTTGTTGGGGGCTAATAAACAAAAAACCTAAAAATTGTTTTTTTTTTTTTTACCTTAATTTTTTCTTCTTCTTAATAATTGAGGGGAGGGGGGGGGTGGCATGGCCCTTACCGGCCCCCCTTTCCTTCCGTCACTTGGCCCAAAGGAGGCCACGATCTACTCTAGTTATTTATGCTTTGTACGTGTGTGTTTTTTATGGGGTAATGTAAGTCAGTTAGAGCATTCTTAATGGATTAGCTATCTACAACTTTAGGTTAAAAACATACTTCATTGAATTATGTAAACAAAAGTTAGAATACATGTTTTTTAGATCCGTGAACAGTGCAACTCTACATGTAGCGTTGCACTGTTCACATATCTCTCTTTCTTTTCTTTTATTATTATTATTATTATTATTATTATTGCTTATCTCCACTTTCTGCGCTTTTTTTCTTCATTTTCCCTCTACGTTCTACATGCAGCAATAGTTGATTGGTTTTTTTTTTTTTGTAAGTGCAATTGATTGATTTAGGTTGACTAGCTTCGGTTACAAAGAAGTCCCATTTAATGTGATATTATGATAGGTTCAACCCTTAATAACCGTTTGAAAAATGATTGTTTAAAAATTATTGCGTTAGGAAAATAACAGATTTAACAAAATGACTGTTAAAAAATATGATTGTTAGAAAAATGGTCTTTCGAAAAAAAATGATCGTCAAAAATTTTGTGTTAGCTAGAAAAATGACCGTTTTAACAAAACAACTGTTGACAAATATGATCAAATATGACCCTTTTTTTAAAAAAAGAAAAAAAAAAAAAAAAAAAAAAGCATTAGCTAAACTAGATAAAGTGAGTTTTAGTTAGCTATTTTAAATTGAGATATACACAAGCTATTGAGAGTGCTCTTATGTGTAGTTTATAAGGTCGTGGGTCACTTATGTGGGGAGTTAGTATCACATAGCCTGTAGATGGGCAAGTGGGTGAATTATGTTTAGTTATTAGTTTATCGTATTTAATCCTTGTGAATCAATGAAAAGATATCGAAGTATTTGAATCAAAATTCGTGAAATTATAGATGTGTACTAAAGAAGAATTTGGCCCCTTGAAGTGCCGATTGTTATTTTTGTTGTCTGTTATTATTATTTTCAGTAAATAAGAGTAAAATGTACCATTTAGAGCTTTATCCCGTGAACATAGATCATACACCGAACCACGTTATTCCGTTATTTATTTATTTTCCAATTTCATTATTAATTTGTTCACCAGGAGTGATCGACGTACATAAGGGTCGAGCAGGCCTTAAGAACAAATGGGTATGATGCCTTCTCGCAGTTTGAGGTAGAGAAACAAGGACTCTTGAGGAGAACCTTGGAGTGTGTTAGCTTCTAATCGAGGTGTTCCAAGGGAAATCGGTCGGGGAAAGGATTTCGTCGAACACAAAGTGAGCATAGCCAATGAAATTAAAGGTCGACAAGCTTGGTGAGCAGCTAATTTTGGAGAGGGAGGCCATGTACGAGAATTTGGGCTTGAATTTGATGAAGGTGTGTGAGAGAGGTGGCACTACGGAGGAGAGAGAGGAACACAGAGCTCTGGTAGGCGAGGAGGAAAACAGGTTATCTTTCGCTGTGGGGTTCGGTGGAGGAACACGGGTGCAGTTACCTATAATAGAAATTGAGAAAAGCGGTTAATAACCGCTAATTGGTTTGTAAGAGCTTATGTATTTTTATATGCAAAATGGCTAATCAAAACTTACTTTATTTATTTTAACTAATGGGTTTCTAAACGTACTATACATCGGATTATCTATTATTTCACTATATCATTTATATATTACTTTTTTATTCTTTCTTTATCTTTCTTTATTTAAATTCTAAGATATTTTTTCAACGATAAGTCATTTTTTTAAACATTGCTGGTCTTTTTTTTTTTGATAATTATTTGCTATAAAGTCAGCAAAATTTTTGTTCTCATCTAAGGTAATTCGCATGAGTGTGACCTTAAAATAACACATAGATTTTGTCATATAGACATACTTTGAAATACAAATAAAAAAAATAGATGCATGTTTGAATAGTGCAACTCTACATGTATCATAAATGCATTTTGCATTGATTAATGATTGAATATCACTCAAAGATACAACTTTTCACCACCTTAATTTATTTTTAAAAAATTAAAAAACTCAAAAAGTAGTGCGAGACCACCTTGCCACATAGACAAAGTGGTGAAAAGTTGTATCTTTGGGTGGTATTCAATCATTACTCTTTTGCATTTGATTTGCATAATCGGATGAAGGGACTTTTTAGTGAATTGGTTAGTCATTTTAGCCTAAAGGTAAAAATAGTTGAGCCATTGAGAATACTCTAATATATATTACATAATAGAAAATGATTAATTTAATTATCCAATTACAACTTTATTGTTTTTGTATAAATCAATTACTAACCTACATTTTTCTTTCTTTAGAGATGAGTACTTACGAACCTACAAGGAGCAATTAATCTGATTCACAAAATTTCGAATAATTAGAAATATACGCAACAAAAACGTTCAGAGACAATCTCCGAGACAGCTAAGATATACATTTATGTCCAATAGTATATGCTTATCCAATTGGAATATTTTTTTTTTGAAATAATAAATCTAATTTCAATCATAACCAATAGAGCAAAAATGCTCTACAGAAACAAAGTCCTAAACTCTTTGGACACAGTTTCCTGAAAACACGCAGGAAAACAAAACTAGCCATACACTTAAATTTCTCCATAACATTATTTATTCTGGAAGTTTACAATAACCATTTTGTCCCCAAAAACTAGAGAAGAAACTGTTCATGTATGATCACGTCTTCTGCAATTGCGTCCGATCTTTTCGAAGAAGTTAGAGTAGTTTCCTTTGCCACATAATTGCTGCTACCTCCTCTGTCTGCGTCACGGGCTTGACCAGCTGGCTGTCGTCACTCCATGATGCCATAATAGGAATTCTCTCTGGACAAACCCTGGGATTACACCACACTAGAACAAAACCGATTTCACTGAGGAACGTGAAAGCATTCATCCCAGATTGGTTTCCATTCCCGAATTAGGGTGGACTTTATTGCAATCTTACCCACAATATGAACTGCAAACATAAAAATAAACCCCAAAGGAGAAAAAACACAACAAAGACATAAATCTACTTCTTAATCCCTGAACAGGACGAGAAAAACCACAACAAAGACAGAAATCTACTTCTCAATCTCAAAGACGAGAAAAACCACAACAAAGATAAAAATCTATTTCTCAATCCTAGAACAGGACGAGAAAAAAACTACCTTCTCCTCTAAGATGACGACGTCACCCTAAAAAAAAAAATCCATACCTGAATCTAAAAGCAAGTACCTAAAATACCATAGGAGGAGGGATTTTTTTTTCTCAGTGGCAGTTTTTTTTTTTGCTTTCTGAAAGCTTATCCAATTGGAATTTGGAACTTAATTCAACACAAATTCAAAGTGAATCTTCACCATCATATCCACATCCAACCTAGCAATATAACCCTACCAAAATGCCTATTTTCATCCGAATCTTAATCATAAAAAAGCTCTTTTGTCATTTATTTTAATATATTGTTATTATTATTATTTTTCAAAAAAAAAATTGAAATAGTGAAACAATTTATTGTTAAAAAAAATTGAATTTTTATAAAAAGTAGTTACTGGTTAATAATTAATCTTCAATAACTGCGTAACTGCCGATTGCAGTTAACCTCTAATTAGCCTAGCGGTTGTGATTGTGATTATTGAAAAATTATAACGTCCTAAACCAGCTACAATTGCAATTAGGAGAGAATAACAACAATCACAACCGATTGTGGCATATCATGCAGATGAATTGGAGTTCAAGATGAGGGAGCTCGTGAGAAAATGCAACCCCCAACAAGTGGCTCGCAGCTAGACTCACTTGTCGTCCGACGCTCTGCCCCAGCTGACACCTCGAAGGCTAGTTACAGCCGGGGTCTGAACGATTTGAGGACGAGGACGTAGGGGAAAATGGGACTTATGCCTAGCTGCTAGGGGAGCAGCAGTTATCCGGCTAAAGTACTCAAGTCCTCATTCGAAAGTTCAGCAAGAAACTAAAACCCTCTAGCCATTGGGCATGCGTTGGGCTCAAGCTAAATGGAGGGTAGAAAGTACCTCCTTAACCAGCCTCGATCATGAACGGAAGCCAAAGGCTAGCTTTGAGAATTTCTTCAAAAAGACAAACTCATCGAGTTTGTCATCTACCAGAGCACCCTCCTAAGGATTGGGAGGGTAAAGAACTACAGAATCAGGTATGTAGTATCTCTCTCGCAACCTAACCATGTCGCTCTTCTTCTTCTTCTTCTTCTTCTTCTTTTTCTTCTTTTTTTTTTCTTTTTTTTTTATGAATAAAGCATTTATTGATCATCAAACCAGAATACACTCCAGAAAAGACTGGAACTCTGTCCCATAGGAACACACTCCCAAAGGCCAAACAAGCCAACTCAAACAAAACAAATGCATCTTCGCAGGGAGCAGTACCCTAATACCCAAACCAAAACAAAACCAAGCTCCCTTCTATACAACAGAGCAGCACAAAAAACTTAGAAAAACCCCAGTAAACCAACATCAGAAACTTAGTAACCCTCCATACCAAGCAGATCAACTAGATAAGATTCTGCAGGTTCCATCTAGAAACAAGACCCATAAAATTTTGGAGGTGCTTGATGATGAGTGCCAAATATTGTGTATTTGGACCCATTGATTTGCACTAGTTAGACCTTTAGCCTTGTTATTTTCTAATATTTTGGTTAGTTTTTGTGTTTTCTGTTTCTGTAGGACAATAAGAGAGGAATGACAAATTTCATAAGAAGATAACTGGAAATTCGGAGACCCTGACAAGTCGATCGATCGAACTTAAAAGTCGATCGATCGAATATTTGCCCGAAATAGATCGATCGAAATAAAAGTCGATCGATCGAAATTTCCCAGAAACTGCTTTTGCAGAGCGCGCCAGAACGCCCAATCAGAAGCCAAAAAGCAGTCCTCCCTCTGATTTCCGCTGCAGAACACGCTGGTTTCGTGTTTGGGGTTGTCTCTAGCTGCAGAGGAACCCTAGAGGAGGGTAGAGAAGTCATTTCTTGCCATGGCTTTCTTCTATAAAAGCCATAGCCATCCCCTTGTTGAGAGGGTAGTAGAGAGAGTAGGAGAGGAGAGAATAGAGCAGAAATTCTGTAGTTAGGTTTAATTTCGTGCTTCTTGTAGTGTAATTCAGTAGTTTATTTTCATATACTTTCTCTTTGTAAAGCTTTTCTTTCATTTCCATGGTTGTTCATCCTTTTCTTGTGGTGTTCTTAGTCATGGAAGGCTAGTAACCTCAACTAGGGTTGAGGATGAAACCTTTCCATTGATGACACTCACAATCTTGCTGTACCACTTGCACATTTAATGATATATCATGTTAGTTGTTCAAGTTTCATTCATTTAAAGCTTTATCTTTTGCAATGAATGTGGTTAGTGGTGGATAGAGGACATTTTATGTGTTTCAACCGACTAATACATTGTTTTATCGGTTTGAATGATGATATCCATTGTGATTGAATGATACAATGGATGTTTTGATTTCAATCGGTACTCATTGTGATTTGTCAATGAGTTGGATTCATTTAATGGTTCTTGGGTTTATGGTTTAGAAACTTGAATAACACCCTAAGCTTAATGTTCTTTGGGTGTTCAAGTGGAAACTAAGAGTGTGAGTTGTAGGATTTGGTTTGGTGGATTCCTTAACCTTAGTTCCTTTTAATTTACATATTTCATTATATCTCTTTCCATTAGTCTTTTGTTCTTCAATCATTTCTCAAACCTTTGGAACTAGGTTAAAATGAGGTTGATTAAGCAAGACACCAATATTTGACCATTTCCCTGTGGATTCGACCTCGCACTTGCACACACTATATTGCAAACGATTCGTGCGCTTGCGAGTACTATTTAAAACACACATCACTTGAAATGCCCTTTAGCCACGATCCTAGCCCGAGCTTCCCACCTAATACGAGCAAGGAGTGCTTCCTCAGTGCATGGAGTATTATTGTGCAAAAGATCATTTCTCTACTTCCATAAATGGTACACAGTAGCTCCAAGGCACAACCAGCCCAAGCTGGCTTTTCCCTTACAACGCCTTCGAACACCAGTCTTCTATACTTTCCCAATCCAAATGCACATTGAGAAAAGAACAATCAGCCATGATTGCAGTCCAAATCCGATGACTGAAACTGCACCTAAAGGAAAGGTGATCACGGATCTCTTGGGCTCCATAACAGAATACACACAAAATCTGTCATGTATAGCCCCAACCACTCATTCGTTGTTTTGTGACCAAAACATCCTGGAAAACTAGCCAAAGAAGAAAGGAATGACGGAGGATAGAAGTGGGAGACCAAACAATCTTCCACCACCTGACTATCGGATGCACCTCTCGCAGCTTGTCCCAGGTATCCGAACACTTGTAATGGCCACTTCGAGAATTCCACACAGGCTCATCAGAATCGCCTATCTCAACTGTATGTAGCTTACTTTGCACCTCTACTAGAGCGTCTAATCGGGCATGACCCTAGAACCAATCACCATTTTTAATAATAACATCCTGCTTGAAATGCAGAGAAATGCCAGAATCATGTCGCTCTTCTTCATCACACAGTGCCATGAAGCTTCGTGAAAAACAACGTGCTCCGCATGCAGACTCTTTCAGTAGGTTACTAGGACCCTCGAAAGGAGTTGCACTGTGAGCTCGGGCACGACCCATCAGATAATCCATTCCCAATCGGAGATGGGGAACAACTCATTACAAAAAATGATGCAATTAGCCGTGTGTCTACAGTAGTGGTTACTGTAGCTACGCGGCCAACTAGCCACGTGTCTTGGTGACAACGTGGCATATTGCATATAAAAAACAAGTGGCCACCCGTTTTTTTTACACGCGTCCAATTGGCAGTGTGTATTTTGTACACGCGTCTAATTGGCCGCATGTATTTAATACACGAATCCAATTAGCCGTGTGTATTTTTTACACGCGTCCAATTGGCCGCATGCATAAATAAACGTGGCCAATTGTTTCTAATTTCCCCCTCTTTTTTTTTTCCATTTCCCCGCCCTTTATCTTTTCATTTCCGCCTCTCTCTCTCTCTCTCTCTCTCTCTCTCTTTCATTTCCCCACGCCTTATTTTTTTTTCCTTCTTTCCCTTTTTTCTTCCCCTTTCTTCACACAGTCACATAGAGGGAAATAGCTGGAAGAGGGAGACCGAGAGAGCTGGAGAGAGAGATTCTGAGATAGATCCGGCGAATGACGACGGAGCTGGAGTCCGGAGGGTCACGGCCAGAGATGGAGGAGATCTAGCCGACTCACGCTCGCCGGCCGGTTTTTGGTTTGATTTCTGTTCAGTTTTTCTTTTCCTTCTTTCCCTTTTTCCCACGCTCGCCGTTCCTTCTTCTCCTTTTTTTTTTTTTTTTTTTTCTTTTTCTTTTCTTTACAAAGAGGGAGATGGAAGAGGGAGACCGATCGGAGATAGATCCGTGGTCGACGACGGAGCTGGAGTCCGGAGGATCACGGCCAAAGAGGTAGAGATCCAGATCGACCGATTCTCAGAGATGGAGGAGATACGGCCGACTCACGCTCGCCGGCCGGATTTAGAATTTGATTTTGGGTTTTTCTTGTTTTGGTTAGATGATTTCCGGCAAGTGGTTGAGTAGGCGACTGGGTGTAATGGCTGGCAAATTGGTTTTTTTTTTTTTTTTTTTTTTCTGGTTTTATTTCTGGCGACTAGATTGTTGTTGTTTTGGTGTATTGAATTTTTTCCCATTTTGGGTTTTTGTATTTTTGGTTTGATGGGTTCGAATCCGGCGATTGGGTGATTGCCGGTCCCGGCTTGGATTTACACCGGATTGGGAGAAGAAAAAAGACCGGCCTGGCCGGATGTACGCTGGATTGGGCGAAGAAAAAGATCGGCCTGGCCGGATGTACGCCAGATTGGGAGAAGTAAAAAGAAAAAACAGAACAGAATTTATGTTCTGTTTTTTCTTTTCTTTTCTTTTCTTTTTTTTAAAAAAAAGAACAAAATTTTTAGTCACGTGTCTTTCATTACACGTGGCTAGAATTGCCTATTTTTTTTTCATAAAAATGAAATTGCAGTTAGCCACTTGAGGTGGCACGTGGCTAAATGCTACATGGCTAAATAGCCGTATATATAAAGGGACACGTGGCTAAAATTGCATTTAGTTACACCCGCATTCACTGCATGTAACCCACGTAGCTAAATGCACGTGGCTAACAGTTAGCCATGTGTATGACCCCATACACGTGGCTAACAGTTAGCCATGTGTATGACCCCATACACGTGGCTAACTGCAAGTGGCTAAAAACAAAGTTTTTTTGTAGTGACTGACTCGAGCAAAGGAAGAACAAGATCTAAAACACCAGATACCGGTAAATCTTAACATGCAAAGTATTCAACAAAAGGAAGCTGGTCTACAGCTGCTCGGAAACGACAGATTCTGACAATTTTTTTTTTTAAAAAAAAAAAAAACATAAAATCGTGAAGATGATAATCTGAAGGAGCTAGTGAAAGACAACCAGCGGCGACGAAGAAAAGAACGACGATGGAGGCAGGTTGTAGAGGCGAAAAGATGAAAATGATCACCTAAAATGTACACTTTTAAAAGATTTTTGGAGGTACACGCAACAACTAACTCAAAATTTTAAATAGATGATGTTGTTGATACAGGTGACAAGCATGTGGACAAAAATCATGTAACCTCATACTTGGATTACTACAATTGAGGTCGGGGGATGCGGCATGCTTTTGGGTTAGACTAGCTAGCATGTATTAGTGTGCCTCTTTTGTATATCATTTTTGTTGTATATATATAACACGCATGATGTATGAATGGCTTGTATTGGCGCGCGCTGTGACACTTTTGTATAGCCATTCTTTTGTTATGTATTGTCACAATGTAAAAGTTTGGGATAACTTTACAAAAATGTATCGAATTATACGCCGTTTTAAGATAAATGTATTGAACTAGCAAACTTCTCAAATTGAGGTATCCATGTTTTCAAATGTCTTATTTAAGGGTATTCTGTTAGGATTTGCTGTTAAATCCTAATGGAGTACCAAAAATACTTATATTTTTTAGGAAAAAAAAAATGCTAGGATTTAGGTGTTGGTCAAAATTTAACGAAATTTGTAAAAATACTCATGCCTGAATCTTTGAAAATTTTATATTTTTTTTTTTAAAATAAAAATACAGGGGTGTTTTGGGAATGTTGGCAGGATTTAACAACAAATCCTAACGGAGCACCCTTAAGTGAGACGTTTGGGAATGTGGATACCCCAGTTTGAGACGTTTGCTAGTTCAATATCCTTATCTCAAAACGGCGTATAATTCGATACTCTTTTGTGAAGTTATTCCTAAAAGTTTTAAAAATATAGATCAATCATATTCATGTCAGCTCTATGTAGTATGTAACTATTATTTTATAGATGTTTCAAATGCGCTGTAATAATTTCTGATATGATATACTTATGCTATGAGGTGCTATAATGTAATGTGCATATGGCACAGGTCGTTGTGACGATTTGACCTTTGGTGATACAAGGAGATGTGGGCCCTGTTTAATAACCCTTCTCATCCCATTCTTCTTATTTTCATCTCTCTAAAAAAAATATCAACTTCAAAATATTCTTAACATTTTTTACATTTTATATCACATCAACAATTTTTTATTATTATTTAAATAAAAAATCTCACTACAATACAAAATCTTTTTCACTTTTTCATATAAATTCTTTCTACTTTATATCACATCAATCACTCTTTACTTTTACTCAACAAAAATATTTCTCCCATAACGAGAAGGGAGGGGAGTTATTAATCGGGTTGTGGTCACAAGAGTTATCCCCTGCCGACACCCCACCATGCTCCATTACTTTATATATTTTTTTCTCTTTTAAATGTCCATATTGGTAAAGTATTTGGCGAAAAAAAAGAAAGAATAAAGTTCTAACATATGTGATTATGGATAACATTAATGGAAATTATGGATAACATTAATGGAAATATAATAATCGACGCCTTTAGATTATACTAGTATGGAAATATAATAAGCTTTGTCCATCTTTCTCTGGTAGAACTAGAAATGCTTTAAGCTTAATTTCTGACGTCGATTGAGAATATATAGATCGATTACGAAAAGAATGAAAGGCATCGATTGACAATAGTACGGAAAAAAGTAGAAAAGGAATCGATAGCTTTGGCTTTCCACAAGCAACCAATGCCACTCATGTAATCAGACAAACAAGCATGAAGAAAGCTATGTCTACCAGCTCGGAAGCCTCGGATGTCCACAGTCGACGGGACCATAGTACAAATCGAAGTCCTCGATTACTATGTTCTAAGTTAGCCCTCTCCACTTCTCAGCACGCTCTTCGGATCACCAAACCATACTGCGGAGTCCCTGACTCCCTGTGATCTTTGTCTTTAAAAACCAAGTGATTTCTTCGTTGTTTTTCATTGTCTTTTTCCCTGTCAATTCTTGTAAGCTATGGCTGGGAAAGGCCAGGGTCCGGCGATTGGGATCGATTTGGGAACAAGCTACTCCTGTGTGGCA
The DNA here is from genome assembly GCA_028654335.1 of Alnus rubra. Classification (NCBI taxonomy): domain Eukaryota; kingdom Viridiplantae; phylum Streptophyta; class Magnoliopsida; order Fagales; family Betulaceae; genus Alnus; species Alnus rubra. The sequence continues at coordinate 1,705,886 of JAJPGS010000870.1, read as the reverse complement.
GTTTGGAAACATAATCGGGTGGAGATCATACCCAATGATCATGGGAACCGAAAAAAACACCGTCTTTTGTAGCTTTCAATGAGACTCACCGTTTGATCGGTCATGCGGCCATGGACCAGGCAGCCATGAACCCTACCGACACTATTTATGGTGCGTCCCTGGTTTTCACAATTTTACGTTCTAGAGTTTTACATTCAGAAGTTTGGTTTTTTCTTTTATGTATATATAGGTTCTGTTAGCTTGCTTGGTCAATTACATTAATTATTGCGGAGGAAGAACAGAGCATTATTATTTTTTATTTTTTTTTGCTTTCTAAATTCTAATGGGTTCAAAACAAATTAAGGTGACAAAATGTACTTATTGAGAAGCTAAGAATGTTTAATGTAATGACTTGTTTACACGTTGATGTTCATGTCGGTGGTATGAAGACTCTAAACGTTTGATTGGAAGGCAATTCAGTGATGCCTCAGTGCAAAATGACAAGAAATTGTGGCCATTCAAGGTGATTAATGACCCTGATAATGGGAGGCCCATTATTGTTGTTACCTACAAGTACGAGGAAAAGCAGTTTCTGGCTGAAGAAATCTCTTCAATGATTCTCATAAAGATGAAGGAGATTGCAGAGGCTTATTGTGGTTCAAAGATCAAGAATGCTGTTATCTCTGTTCCTGCTCGTTTCAATCACTCACAACGTCAAGCAACAATGGATGCTGGCGTCATTGCGGGCCTAAATGGGGTGCGTATAATCAAAGAGCCAAGTGCTGCTGCTTTAGCATATGGGCTTGACAAGGAGTATGGTAGTACTGGTAAGAAGAATGTGCTCATCTTTGATCTTGGTGGTGGCACGTTTGATGTCTCGCTTATCACTATTGATGAGGGCATCTTTGAAGTGAAAGCTACCGCTGGTGATACCCACTTGGGAGGTGAAGATTTTGATAACAGGATGGTGAACCATTTCGTTCAGGAATTCAAGAGGAAGCACAAGAAGGATATCAGTGGAAACCCCAGGGCTCTGAGAAGGTTGAGGACTGCTTGTGAGAGGGCTAAAAGGACTCTCTCATCTACTGCTCAAACCACCATTGAAATTGATTCTCTGTATGAGGGTATTGATTTCTACTCGAAGATTACCCAAGCGAGATTTGAGGAGCTTAACATGGACTTATTCAGGAAGTGTATGGAGCCTGTGGAGCAGACGCGGAGCTACCCCTGGCCTTGGGGGGCCTGGGCCCCCCAAGGCCAGGGGTCTCCCCCAAAAAAAAAAAAATTCCTTAAAAAAAAAAAAAAAATTAATTAATTTTACCCCTAAATTTTGTTATTTTTATAGTTTTGGCCCCCCCAAATTTTTTTTTCTTCAATTTGGCCCCCCCAAATCTTGAATCCTAGCTCCGCCCCTAGGAGCAGTGTTTGAGGGATGCTAAGATGGACAAGAGCAGCGTCCATGACGTGGTTCTAGTCGGTGGGTCTACTAGGATCCCCAAGGTTCAGCAATTGTTGCAGGACTTCTTCAATGGGAAGGAGCTTTGCAAGAGCATTAACCCTGACGAGGTGGTTGCCTATGGCGCTGCTGTTCAGGCTGCAATCCTTAGCGGTGAGGGTAATGAGAAGGTGCAGGGCTTCTTGTTGATGGATGCCACTCCTCTTTCGCTTGGTTGGGAGGCTGCTGGAGGCGTCATGTCTGTTTTGATTCCAAGGAACACCCCCATTCCCGCTAAGAAGGAGCATGTTTTCTCAACCTACTCTGACAACGAGCCTGGTGTGCTGATCCAGTTGTACGAGGGGGAACGAACAAGAGTCCGTGACAACAACTCGCTGGGCAAGTTCGAGTTATCTAGCATTCCTCCTGCTCCTAAGGGAGTTCCTCAAATCCATGTGTGCTTTTGCATTGATGCCAACGGTATTTTGGATGTCTCTGCCTCTGGAAAGAAGATTGAAATTACATTCACCAATAGGGGCAGGCTCTCCAAGGAAGAGATCGAGAAGTTAGTGCAAGAGGCTAAGAGATACGAGGCTGACGACGAAAAGCATAACATGAAGATCGAGACAAAGAATGCACTGGAGAAGTACGCTTACAACATGAGGAACACGTTTAAAGATGAGTTGTTTTCAGCCAAGGTCCCATCTGCTAACAGGAAGAAGATTGAAGATGCAATTGAGCAGGCTATCAATTGGGTCGAACGGAACCAACTTGCTGAGGCAGATGAATTTGAATTCATGATGAGAGAGCTGGAGAGCATATGCAACCCGGTCATTGCCAAGATTGAGAAGGGTGGAGCCACGCAAGAGGATAAGGAGCCTGAGAAGGAGATTAAGAACGAGGCGCACGAGGCTGAGAAGTACATGGCTCAGGATGTGGAGCACAAGAAGAAGGAGATCGAGAAGAAGGTAAAGACAGCTGAGACCATCCCCGAGGGTAGGGAGCATCAGAAGAAGGAGGAGGCAAAGAAAGTATTGGAAAATTGTGCTTACTACATGAGTTACAGAATCAGAGAAGTGAAGAATGCTTTGGCAAAGGCTGAAGATGAAGTTGAGCAGACCATCCACTGGCTTGAAAGGAACCAGCTTGTGGAGGCACACGAGTTTGAGAATAGGACGAAGGAGCTGGAGGGTATTTGTTACCCTTTCACGGCGAAGATGTACCAAGGAGCTGATAGTGATAAGAGTTTATAGATTTTTTTTAGCATCCCACGGGCCTATAAAATTCTCCATCTGTAAATTTGTTTCTAACTTATGAAGAATGTTGCTGTAATATGGTTTTGGTTTATATATAAAGGGTCCGCAATGCTTACAACATTTGGTAATCATCCTAAAACCTCGGAGCAAGTTTTACAGCCTATCTTTTGGGATGTTCGCACTCGTTTGATGGGAAGGACAGCTTCAAAATGACCAAGGAGAATGTTTCTCTTTGCAGAAATTGGGGTATCAAGGAAGAGTTGCTGGTTTGAGTTTTGAGGCTGTTGCAGATTTTTTCTCTGCTTTGCCTATGATGGCTCAGTTGGGGCTGCTGACATTTTCTTTCTGGTCTCCTTTAGATGAGTTAGAGACTTATATTATTTCATAGTTCAATAATGGGCTTGGCCAAAATTAGTCAAATTCGGGTTAGAGTTTTGTTAGTAAGTTTATTTAAATGTTCTTTTGTATTAGAGACAGATTATGAATGATGAATAAACAAAGTTTGTTTCTTTTGAGGTGTGACTCATCCTCTTTTCGATGGTGAAACTCTGTTCAATCTACTCTTGTTGTTATTTTAGTGAGTCTCTGAATTAACATAAAAATTATATTTATTTTCTTTTGTTCTTTATCTATTTGTTGGAAAACCTTCCCGTCCTGCGTCAATTTGGTGCCAAAGCCTCTTGCAATTTATTTATTTATTTATTGAATCAAAGAAACACGATAGAATTACTACTATGACCACAATAGAGTCTCACTGTTGCGGCTGATTTGTTATGTGAACAAAAAAATTGGATCTCACAATTGTTGATAGAAAATAATCACATTGGTTTGGAGGAATTTAATTTGTAGAAAATTTATGTCCTAATTATAACTAGCCCATAGCACTGGTTTTTTCATTATAATTTAATTTATATATTTTGTTCGAGGAAATGTCTTAGAAAAGAATAGTAAAAAAATAAAATTACTTTCATTACCATTTGTGCTTTAGATAGAAAAAACATAATAACCATATTCCTGTCAAACCACGGGCCACAAGGTGGGTCACCAGACCCATTAGTTTTTTTTCTTTTTTCTTTCTTCTTCTTCTTCTTAAAAAAATAAAGGTATTTTAAGAATTTCAATACTATTATGATTCAATAAAAAAATTTAACATAAAATCTTCAATCACTTGCTCCAGCTAACAAGCCATCTTTTATATATATATATATATATATATATATTGAGAATACATTCTATCTGGATGAGCCGTAAAGTTTATATTGTTCAACGTCCACTTAAAGGTTGACAAGTCAACAAAAAATACAAAATACAATAGATGTAAAAGCACCAAATTATTTTTGTTCGTCTTACTCATTCAACACCCTAAATCCTACTTAACAGAAACCACTAGAGCCTCCTACACCTGCCTCCTCCTCTGCTAAACGCTGTCACTTTTGTCAAAATATTCCTACAATACCCCTATTCTCTTAAAAATTGAAAAAAAAAAAAAAAAAAAAATTTAAAAAAAAAAAACGAAAATATAAAATTAATCCATGTGGTTAACCTAAATTACAAATCGCTCACTGTGAAATAAAATAATTCAAAGGTCTTCAAGGTAGGCAAAAAATAACAATTTAGTCATTATAGTCAAATTCCGTCAAAATATTTGACAGATTCTATTAGTGTCAACGTCAATACCAATAAAATGATGATATGTGTCACTCCTACTAAAAAATATCAATATATTAAAAATATACATTTATAAAACTAAATCATTCCCTACACACTCAAATTCGATCAAAACACTTGACAGATTCCGTTAGTGTGTCACATTAACATTAATAAAATGATGACACATATCACTATTAATAATATATATAAATTAAAAAAAAATTAAAAAGTTAAAAATAATTTTTTTTAAAAAAAAGTTTGTACATAAAATAAAAATAAAAAATAAAAAATAAAAAGGAGGAAGAAGAAGAAGAAAAGGGGTGGTTGCTGCTGGTGGTGGCTGCGGGCAACCCCCAACCCATTAGGGTGGTCTCGTGCCTGCCTCAGCCTTCTCTGGAGTGTGTGTGTGTCTATATATATATATATATATGTATATATATATAAATTTAAAAAAAATTAAAAAGTTAAAAAAAAATAAAAATTAAAAGAGTTTGTACATAAAATAAAAATAAAAAATAAAAAAGAAGGAAGAAGAAAAAGAAGAAAATGGGTGGTTGCTATTGGGGGTGGCTGCAGGCAACCCCCAAGGGCCTCAACCCATTAGGGTGGTCTCGTGCCTGCTTCGGCCTTCTCTAGAGTGGCTCGTGAGCCACTTGAGGTGAGGGGTGACCTTCAAGCCACCTCCAATGGTGGATTTGAGAAGTCGGGGTGACCAGCAGCCCATCCTAATGAATATGTCTATATATGATTATACACGAGCAAGCTAACGACTTAAGCCAAATAAGTCGATTCAAACTTATACAAGACAAGCTCACGAACGTTATTCGAGTCGAGTTGAATTTATACAAGTATGTCTCGTTTAATATTCGGGTAGATTATTGTGTTTACGAATGATTCATTTACTATTCGAACCGAAACCGAATCGAATTTAACCGAGTTGAGTTTACGAGCAGCTAAACTGACTTAACGCCTCTAATATTTGGTGATCTAGCTAGATGCTAGATTTTGGTGTATTTTGTTTTGAGTAATAAAAATCATTTAAAATAAATAAATAAAATAATAATAATAAACCTATTGTCATACCGGCGGGATAAGAGCGGAAGAAAAGAATTTCAAATATTTTGAGGGAAACTCGTTGGAGCTTTCCCAAATACGGCGGCGACAGAACCAGTAGTCAGAGCTAACCGTCACAGACGCAATTCATACCACGTGGCCTATAAGAAAACTCTGGAAGGGCCTAAATAAAAGACCGAAGAAAAGCTGGAGACCCCCTCCAATAAAAATTAATAAAAAAAAGAAAATTCCAAACAATACAAGAAAACTCTCGAACCGCCTAGAGAATTAAAACTTAAAAGACCTACGAAAAGCAGGAGATCCCTTCCCAAATAAGAATTAATGAAAAAATAAATTTCCTGTTATGGCAGTTAAATAGTCTTGATCCTACGGCTCACAGGCCCCGATCAGAACCTTCCAGAAAGCCCACACTTCCTTTATAACCCATCCCACTCCCTGTCTCTCCTCATCAATTGAGCAAATTTTCTGTGTCGCAAAAATCAAAGCTATCGTTGTTTTTCAGTGTTTTTGTTTGAGTTTTCGTTGTTGATTAGCTATGGCGAAGAGCGAGGGGCCGGCGATCGGGATCGATTTGGGCACGACGTACTCGTGCGTGGGGGTGTGGCAACACGACCGCGTGGAGATCATTGCGAATGACCAGGGAAACAGGACGACGCCGTCTTACGTGGCCTTCACTGACACCGAGCGTCTTATCGGCGATGCGGCCAAGAACCAGGTCGCCATGAACCCTACCAACACTGTTTTCGGTGAGTTCCTTAGCTCTCTAATGATTGCTCTTTAGTGGTTTTGCGTTCGGATTAGAGCTTCGTAAGCTTCTTTTTTCTGTTATATCTGATGCTTTTCTATGGATTTTATATTTAGTGTTTCAGTTGTTTGATTGAGAAAAGAAAGAATTGTGTTGGAGTTCTCTATCTCTGTTTTTCTTTTTTTTTTCTTTTTCTTTTTTGAATTGAAGTATAGTTAGGCGATGAAGCTTGATTCGTAATATTTACATAATCATTAACCCCCCAGAGGACAAAAGTGAAGGAAAAAAATTTGTTGATCAAGCTAATCGAGTAAAAGGAAAGAAAAATTCGTTATAAACGGTGTTGTTTCATAGTGGCTCTGTTTTGAGGAAGGCCTCCTCTGCATGTGATCTATTTGCTTTTTTTTTTTATCTCTTTTTTTTCTTTTTTTCTTTTTTTGTATCAACCTACACCTCTTTAAACATCAAAGAGTAATTTGTAATCAATCTCTGCCCTTATGAATGTTGAAGAAACTTCTTAGGTTATCGTGGAATAATTATTTTTAAAAGGGTATGTTTTCAGGAAAGAGTTGTTCATCAAGCTAATCGAGTAAAAGGAAAGAAAATTTGGTTATTGACGGTTTTGTTTCGTAGTGGTTCTGTTTTGAGGAAGGCCTATCTCGTATGTGATATATTTGGTTTTCTAATCAATCTACACCTCTTCGAACATCAAGAGGAATTTGTAATCATTCTCTATCCTTATGAATGTTGAAGAAACAATAGTACCCAGAGATTTTTAAGTCAAAATTCCATGTATTTAGATTCATTCAAGTCACAAAATGTTATTTTTTACCTCCAACTTCTAATAGACTTCTTAAGGATTTTCTGTTGTTTTCTGATTTAGTGTGTCTAAACCCAAAGATAATTTTGGATAATGTTCTGAATGAATTTGTTTATTTGGGTATGCAGATGCCAAGCGATTAATTGGTAGGAGGTTCAGTGATCCGTCGGTGCAGAGCGATATGAAATTGTGGCCATTCAAGGTGATTCCTGGGCCTGGGGACAAGCCCATGATCGTGGTCAATTACAAGGGAGAAGAGAAGCAATTTTCTGCGGAGGAAATTTCCTCCATGGTTCTCATAAAGATGAAGGAGATTGCTGAGGCATACCTTGGTACAACTATCAAGAATGCCGTTGTCACTGTCCCTGCATACTTCAATGACTCGCAGCGTCAAGCCACAAAGGACGCTGGTGTCATTTCCGGCCTCAATGTGATGCGTATCATCAATGAGCCAACTGCAGCTGCTATTGCATATGGGCTTGACAAGAAGGCAACTAGTTCTGGCGAAAAGAATGTGCTCATCTTCGACCTTGGTGGTGGGACGTTTGATGTCTCGCTTCTGACCATTGAAGAGGGCATCTTTGAAGTGAAAGCTACCGCTGGTGATACCCACTTGGGAGGTGAAGATTTTGATAACAGGATGGTGAACCATTTCGTTCAGGAATTCAAGAGGAAGCACAAGAAGGATATCAGTGGAAACCCCAGGGCTCTGAGAAGGTTGAGGACTGCTTGTGAGAGGGCTAAAAGGACTCTCTCATCTACTGCTCAAACCACCATTGAAATTGATTCTCTGTATGAGGGTATTGATTTCTACTCGACGATTACACGAGCGAGATTTGAGGAGCTTAACATGGACTTGTTCAGGAAGTGTATGGAGCCTGTGGAGAAGTGTTTAAGGGATGCTAAAATGGACAAGAGCACCGTCCATGACGTGGTTCTAGTCGGTGGGTCTACTAGGATCCCGAAGGTTCAGCAATTGTTGCAGGACTTCTTCAATGGAAAGGAGCTTTGCAAGAGCATTAACCCTGACGAGGCAGTCGCCTATGGTGCTGCTGTTCAGGCTGCAATCCTTAGCGGTGAGGGTAATGAGAAGGTGCAGGACTTGTTGTTGCTGGATGTCACTCCTCTTTCGCTTGGTTTGGAGACTGCTGGAGGCGTCATGACTGTTTTGATTCCAAGGAACACAACCATTCCCACAAAGAAGGAGCAGGTTTTCTCAACCTACTCCGATAACCAGCCCGGTGTGCTGATCCAGGTGTTCGAGGGTGAACGAAGCAGAACCCGCGATAACAACTTGCTGGGCAAGTTCGAGCTCTCTGGCATTCCTCCCGCTCCTAGGGGTGTCCCTCAAATCAACGTTTGCTTCGACATTGATGCCAACGGTATTTTGAATGTATCTGCAGAGGACAAAACCACCGGACAGAAGAACAAGATTACAATCACCAATGACAAGGGCAGACTCTCCAAGGAAGAGATTGAGAAGATGGTCCAGGAGGCTGAGAAGTACAAGGCGGAGGATGAGGAGCATAAGAAGAAGGTTGAGGCGAAGAACTCGCTGGAGAACTACGCTTACAACATGAGGAATACTATCAAAGATGAAAAAATTTCTGCCAAGCTTCCAGCTGCCGACAAGAAGAAGATTGAAGATTCTATTGACCAGGCCATCAATTGGCTTGATGGGAACCAGCTTGCTGAGGCTGATGAGTTTGAGGATAAGCTGAAGGAGCTGGAGAGCATCTGTAACCCGATCATTGCCAAGATGTACCAAGGTGCCGGCGGTGATATGGGTGGAGCCATGGATGAGGATGGTCCGACCACTGGCAGTGGAAGCGGTGCTGGTCCCAAAATTGAGGAAGTTGATTAAATAATGTTCTTCTAGTGTTTTAAGGATTGTTCCTTCAGATAGAGAATGATCATTTCTCTACTTTTGTGTATGTAGATCGTATGTTTACTTGGTTTAAAGACTTCATGATGTTATGGTTGATAAACTTTACATAATGCTATGTTTTGGTGTTTGTAATAGATTTCTTTTTATTTTCCCCCCATTGTCTATTGTTTTTGTGCTTTTGTTTTTATGTACTGGTCTCCAAGATATTTTCATTGTCTTAGTAGATGAAGAGGAAATGTTTGCAAAAAGGATTACTGCTCGAGCAGCGGTTGGCATTTTTTTATTATCAAAAAGTGACTTCTGATGTCACTTTTTGATGGGACGATAAAACGTCTCCTGTCAATCACTGCTCTAATTTTTACTCATGTTTAAATGATTGGATTGACTAGATGCGGCGTGAAGACTAACAAAAACCATCAAAGTCTCAAATTCTATACTAAAACAATGTGGTTAGGCTATATTATTAGTTTTTATTATATTTAATATGTATACTACATATTATATACAAGTTATCGGTTATTAATTATTTTTGTCTAACTATTTCTAAAACCATTAACTCTAATCGGTTTAAATAGTTATATAATTACATTTATTAGCGATTAATAACCGTCTACTTATATTCGGGCTACGAATAAAACACCTACAGGCTACAGGTCTGTTGTACTTTCACTGCCTCACTAACTTCCAACTCTTCATTGCTCAAGTTAAAGTTAATTTGAAATCACTATATTCCGGACCCCACCATCGAACATGATGTATTCTGTGTGAGAGGAGCAGATGATATGTAATGCTCATTCTATTGAGATGATATATAATACAATGTTAAAGCAGCACATTTATCCTAGAAACAGTTTTTGTTACTTTTTTTTTTTAAGGATGTGCGGTTTTTTTTTTTTTTTTTAATAAGACATAAAAGTAAAAGTAATTTTAAGTATTTGTGTTTTAAATTGTTTGTTAATGTTTTTATTTTAAAAAGAGAAAATAAAATGAACAAAGAAAAAATGTTATCGGCCATCCCTAATATGAAGAGAACAATCATGACTATATTCGCACGAAACTAGTGAAAACAAAAGGCATTTGGAAGGATGGGGATGCCCGGCAATTACCTGTTAGCAATTTGGACAAATAATTGACGTGGATCCCAAACCCATTTGGAAACCTCGTAGAGGACATCTTTGACATGTAAAATTTGGATGTTCCATTCTAAGGCACCTCACAGCTGTGATGACTGCACTACATATATATATATATATATTACATATTTCTACTCAAGCACTATGATAAAATTGCAACAAAAACATCTGCTAGAGCCAGACATCATTATACACCCAAGATTTTCAAAATTTAGTATAACCCGGCGGGAGTACCTTATCTAACTTGATCCTGAGATCTAGAAGATATCAAGTAGGTGAGCAATGAGGTTGCAGGATCCTTACCCCTGACCCTAGAACTTCAAACTCGAAGCTCAGGAGCAGTTCCAGACCAAAGCTATTTGAATACACCAAAAAAAAAAAAAAAAAAACCAGAATAATCAGCTTGAGTCCAATGCAGTAAAAGAAAAATCACGAGTAAAAATGTAAATTTTATTTGATAAATTAAAAAAAAATTCTTTCTTCCATACAAAATAATGGAAAAATGACCATGACAGACTCCCTTACATTTTTCCAATAAATGTCTCATTCAAGACAATAAAAGCTCATTTGCTCCAAGGTGAGGGCGAAGGCAAACACGAACTTCATGTTCTTCTGGTCCCACTCGATGTTTTGGCACCATGATCTCAAGACCAGTTCCTGTTTCATCACCATATGCTTCTAGCTTGGCGTCATCTGGGATCCGGGTGGGTAGAGGGATTTCCCTTACAAACTCCCCGGGAGGACAGTGTTCAGGAGATGGATCAGTGAGCTTGAATGTTCTATCATTTCTCTTGATAAAGGGCATGCAGGACGTGCTCCAAGATGATATCTTCACAACACCATGTGTGAGATTATTCCACCAAGTAACTTTGACCCTTGTAAGGTCAGCAAAAGGCAAGCTGACGATTATCAAGTATCCTTGGTCATCTTCATATATAGTTTTTGCAGCTGTGACAGGTCCATATACATTCCTCATCACCCCGCTAAATTCATTTAACCAGGGTGGTTCAACCGGGTGAATTTCTGTATCTAGAACTCTATCATTTTGTTGATTCATAAGCAAGAGACAATCTTCATCATTACCTTGTAGAAACAAATCCTTCTTCCTCTTGTTGCAAGCAGGTGAGAGATCCATCCCACCACCATTTACAAGGTGTGTTGACCGAGTTGACAGATTCAAACTAGAACCATTAAGCAATTTTTTGGGATGGGGATGCGAATTTGTCTTTAATGGAGGAAGGGGTCTCTCGAGCTCAAAATCGGTGTTGGGAAGGTTCCTCCATGAACAAAATTCACTTGCTTCAGTTGGGACTGTGAAGTTCAGATCCCTCCCTGTGAGTTCCATCCACCTTTTCTGTTCTTCCTCATCAAGACCCTTGAGGCTGGGACATGGAACAACCTCAATACCATGCACACACTGGGGATTTGAAAGGCCCCTGTAATGCTTCCGCTGCATTCTGTGAGACCGAACAAACCCCTTGTCAACGCTGAATGGAAACGGGCGCTCACCCTGACGAGAGTGCCCATTCATGTAGCTCCTCAATTGCATCTTACCTAATGCATTCTCAGGCCTTTCCTTAAACACCCACATGTACATGTTCTCCATATCATGCTGAACCAAGAACACTTCCAGCTCCAGGTCCGTCTTATCAAATCCAGAAACTCCATTACTACCCCGCACTATCTTGCTCTTCGATTTCTCATTCAACACAGGCTTAAAATAATAACTGAAGAAAAACCAAGCACCCCACACACTGTCCAACCTCTTAGCACATTTTCTCCCCGACTTAGGCAGATTAAGGAAAGTATCAGACTCATGAATTTGAGTACCAAGGCCAACATCCAACATATCAAATGCGTCAGTATTCCACGACTGCAAAGGACTTCGCTCCACGGACAACGGGAGATTAATATCAGGTGGTCGAGGAAGAACAACCGACCGATTCATCTCTAGCTCCAATTCCTCATGAGATATGGCACTTGAATCCATGGACAATAGTGTTGAAGGGTGGTGGTTCTCTATAGATAGGCTTGTGAGCAAATCCTCTCCCATTTTTTCCCGTATTCCCTCAATGGGTATCTTTCGTTTTGTTGAAAAAACCAATTTTCAATCCCACAAAAGCTAACAAAAGCACCTCATAGCACACCCATATAATCAAATTTTCCTAGACAAACCTAGCTTCTCCAAAACAACACTATAACCCTTCACCATGAATAAAAATAATAACTTTATTGGTGGATACAACCATCAATATGAAATTCTTTTGGATCTTAACTAGAAAGAAACCCTAAACAAGTAATAGGGTAATCCTAGATATATATATATATATATACCCCTATGTATAGTGAGAGATCGTCAAGAACTATATGATCTAAGGATAAGAAAAACAAAGAAAAAAAAAAGTTGGGTATAAAAAGAAGGGGATCTTGGAAGATTACCTTTTGAGATTGGCTTAGAATCCACAAAAACACAGATCCTCAGCAGCAATCCTCGTCTCCAATAAGCTGCTGGAGGGGGACAAAGAGATTGGGGAAAGGAACGATAACGGTTTCCGTTTGAAAGACCGTTTAATGTGGACGCGGGTTATCACGGAGTGAGTCCACCAGCTAACGACAGGCGCACTCATTACTGACGACGTTATATGCTGTTGACTGACGGTGACGGGAAGTAGGGTCCAAGGAAACGTCGAGGAGTCATTGGTCCTCTCGCATTGAGATAGAGACAGATTTTTTTTCAACGTTGTGGGCTCAGCCAGATTGATGAAAAGCCTTTTAAGCCCAATCCAATTTATGCCCAATGAGCTCTCTCTCGGACCAAAAATAAAGAAGCATTAAGCCATCCCCCCCCCCCCCCCCCCCCAAACTACCTCATTGTCAAATGTTAAACTCCTCCTTAATGACGAAAATGCCTTTCATAAAAATATTAATATTAAAAAAAATAAAAATTAATAAAAAAATTTTTAAAAAAATAAAAACAGGTTTTTTTTCAATTTTTATAATATAATTTTCAGTTTTTTTTTCAGATTTTTAATTTTCATTTAAAAAAAAAATCATTTTTCTTTAATTTTAATTTGTTTTTAAAAATTTATTTTTTTAATTATTATATTTATTTTTTCGTTTTAGTTATTTATTTTTTCGAATTTATAAGGTCATTTTTGTCTTTTTGTTGATCTTAGGGATCCATTGACATATTTTAGTAGTTTGATGGAGAACATTAACACAATTGATAGTTTGAGAGTATTGATAATTGAGTAGTAGTTTAAATGATATATATATATATATATATATATATATATATTACCAAAAACAAAATCATTACTTTTTCCATTCTTTTTTTTTTGTTGGAAAAATCATATTTAAAATAGGTTTTCGTCTTATCTAGATTTAGTTATTGATTTTTCAATTTAAGAATAAGAATCTTATGTTTAGCCCAAATTTCAAATAAGTCATTCTACTACTTTATCATTAACTCGTCTTGCCATCCATTTATTAAAAAAAAAAAAAAAAAAAAAAAAAAAAAAAAAAAAACCAACTCTAAATACGTAAAACCAATCAATTTGACCTCCTTTGGCGTGAAACTTTTAAAGAAAGGGTAGTACTCATAAACTTTTTTATGTATGTATGAAAATTTACATATCGAAAATTAATTAGGATCATCAAGAATCCACGTGTTTATATTGACTGTCACGTTGCGACCAAATATATATATATATATATATATATATATATACACGTACCAAAGATTGTTAAGAGGGAAGTTATTTAACAGACAACTTTGTTTGATGGCAAATGCTCGTGTAGTGACGACTGGTGATGAGGACATGAGAACATGAGATTTTCAAATGTGAAAAATTCTTCTTTTTTTATCTTCTTCTTCTTCTTTTTTTTTTTTTTTTTTTCACCTTGAATTCTATAAGTATGCGATCTTAATGTGCAAGTCCTTAGCTAATTTTTTTTCTTTTTCTTTTTTAATAAAAAATTGTAACTTCCTGTTGCAACCTATATGTTTACACAAGACAAGAATTTCTACAGAGAAAGTGTTAACTCATGCATGAGTGGTGAGTCGGATCATGTTCATAGGTATTTCGTTTAGTGCCGCCGAGTTGATCGACGACGGAGAAGACGGCCAAATCTAGCCGGAAACACTCAGATCAAATCCAACCACTCAAATCCAATCAAAGCCAGAGGCAAGGTTAACGCGAAAGAAGCCCCATAAGTTCACGCGGAACCCACTGCTGGCAAGCTGGGGCCCCATGGCTCCAACGGTTTCCGGGGCTGTCAAGGAGAAGGACTGGGTCTGACAGGGGTCAATCTTTCCGGTGGGGATGAACATGAAACCGACTTGGGAGCTAGAGTAGAGGAGCTGGAGGGTGCTGTCGTAGTGGGAGAAGACCGATGAAGAAGAAGTTGATGAAGAAGAAGTCTTTCCCCCGTCGACTTCCTCCAGGCAGTCTGTGTTTGTTTGGGAATCAAATTGGCTCGATTTAGGGGCTAGAGGGTTAGGATTTTGTATTTGTTTGCTAAATATTGGGGGTGTGATTTTGGCTGAGAAAAAAATCGGATGGATGTGGTGAAATTTGGGGGAATCACGTTGATTCAGACCAACCAGGGAAGAGAAAAGGACTTGGTTTAGCCAAATATTTCTATACGGTTTCAAAAGAAACCGTCTGGAACTGAAACTTTATGGACGATTTCGTAAAATCGTCCATAAAATTCTCTGGGAATAACATTTACTCCAAAATCGTCTATAAATTTACAAACGGTTTTTATAAAACTCTCCGAAATTTTATGGACAGTTTAATCAAACCGTCAATAATAAATTTCTTACAGACGGTTTCGAAAAAACCGTCTGCAAATTTTGTTTTCGAGACGGTTTCTAAAACCGTCTAGAAAAAAACTATCCATAAATATCCTTTTTATGTAGTGAAAACTTAAGAACCTTATTCTTGAAATTAAAAACCTAAGGACTAAATCTAAATCAGATGAAAACCTATGGGTTAAATATGAATTTTTCCGTCTTTTTTTTAAGTGCATTTGTACCAAATAGTCCTTCGGTACAAAAATTATTCTCCAAATCTTTGGAGTAAGCTAACAGTTCAAAATGACCCCCCGCCAACCTCCACATCAGCGCATTTGTTTTGCATAGCATGGAGCAAAGTTGATGGGTTAGAGCATTTTCATATAATGGCAACCATGGAAACAAAAATTTGTCAAAAAATATTTGCATCCGATTAGTCATTTTAGCCAAAAGGATTTCTAGCTGCTATAGTGTTTGGCTTTTAGTGTTGGTCAATTTAGTGATCAAAACAAGTATTGTAAGTTATTAAACACTTAATTGCTTTGGTGGTTGAAATTCAAAGTTAAAGTTGTGGATTCTACACTGGGGTCAACAACAACGTCAGCAAACCCAACTTGACGAGGTTGATCCAGAGGAGCCACCGAAAGCTCCATTAACTAAGGTGTTAGTAAAATGTCTTGACGAAACTCGAGTATGAAGACTTACAACATGTCTTCAATAAGCCTGTCAATTGGGATGTTATGATGCGATGAGTTTTAGAAACCTACCCAAGAGGTCCGTTAGCTGAGTCATCATCTAGGCATCCTGGCACCTTTGTTAATTGGTTGATAATATGTTTAAAACCCTATGATAGGACAACTTAAGCATCTTGACGCCACTCGGACATGCATAGTTAGGCTTTTCCATTCTTTCTCTATATTATAAGGTTATTTATGGTCGATTGGAAACCAAACCTAAGCCTTCATGGCAGTTTATATTCAGTGTTTTGTTTCATTTCATTGTGAGCCAAAATAATTCTTTGATGAAAGCTTATGTTGCCTAATTCTTTTGGAGTGTTCATTCAGACTACACCTTTCGTTAATCAACCATTTGAAGCCTACTGATGGATTGGTAACAAGACCAATAAGGAAGATTGCCCAATAAGGAGCTGGAGATGCTACAGCAAGAAACAAGTGCTTGTCTGCATACAGAAGTCTAAGTCGTTAGAAATGGTTGTAAGTGTACTTTGCATGTACTTTAAATCTTTCTTAATGGATTGATTTCCTACGTTTGGCTATCCTAACATGGTTTTTCCTTCGATGTGTTATTCAAAGAGTTCCCACTTCATCAACAAATATTTGGATTGATGTGTGGTGAGTATTCTTTGTGGTTGATTGATTTAGTTTACTGCTGCATATTTGCATATTTAATTATTGAATATGCTGCATAATCGATTATCTTGCATTGTGTGCTTTGGGATAAGAACTTGCAACTTAAAATTGGTATTAGAGCAAGGTATACTCTGTTTGGATTAAAACGACTAAGAGTGATCCTTGACCCATGTTTTCATGCAATTAACACTATTGAATTCGTTAGACATGAGCAACACACCAGTTGAAGGTGAGAACCTTGTATCTCTCACTGCATTATGTTTTAACCTCCAAGAGTCTCGTGACTTTGACTCAAACTCAATAAAGTTATTTGAGGATGAATCTAAGGAGGTAGATGATATGCAACTTGCCTATGATAATCTCTTTGAAAAGTTTTCCAGATTGAACAAGAAGGTTTTTAAAAAACTCAAAGAGATTGACTATGAAAAAAAAAATTGGTTGCTAATTTGAAAAATTCTTGTGCTATTTGTGATGCTCTTCAACTTGAGAATGTCATGTTGATCATTAGGATAAAATATTTTGAGAATGAGTTAAATGAAACAAATGAACATTTGAATAAATTATTAAGTGATAGGCGGAAAAATCTGCTTGGTGTTCAAAAGTCTAGCATGAGTAATGATAACTTTGGTGCATCTACTTCACTTGATTATACTTCTACAAAAAAGACCATGTTTGTTAAGCCTTTGAGGATTGAAGGAGGCAAGGTTTATGTAGCCTGTTGGATAAGGGAAAAATTGTATGTTTGCATAACTGTGTGAATTCCAAATCCAAGATTCCTCAAAGTTTGTTTCTACATATTTCTATTGTGAGATCATCGGTCACACTAGATCAAATCGTTTCCATCTGAGATCCCAAAAGCCATGGAGTCAAATAAATGCCCCTAAGAGAGATGAACTTGGTTATGAAAATTAGGTAACAGCTTTGACTATGCAAGCCAAGCTTATTAGTGGACTCCAAGGTCATATTCAGCTAAACAACTGTCTAATTTGGCTAAATAACTGTCTAGTTTGGCGACTAATATGCCCGTCATCTCCTCCCTTTTTTCAATAATTATTTGCATGAGATTGGGGAGGTAACTCAACTTTTGATCTATACAATCAAGACGAGAATCTTCCAAAACTCGTGTGGGTTGTGGAAAAGTTGGCTCTAAGACCAAATGATACATGCCTCGGGTAGAACTTACCTTTGAAAACCGACTTGCAAGTGAATGGTGCCCAAGAGCATATATACACATGGTTAAGATTAGACTTAACTCATATAGGACGTAAGGATCCTAACATACCACCACTCTCTACATCCGACATTCATTGTGTTCCACTTTATCTTATAGGTCACTCCTTCTAAGACTCAAACCCGTGACATGAAACTTGGCTCTGATACCAAAATGTTACGTGAATGATTTCACAAATATGCAACGAGATAATTTGTTACGTTTTAAGGGAACCTAAACCCTTTAGATTCGTTAAAGGGAACTTAATCATTTTCAAATACAATGTTTGAGATTAATTTCTGCTTACTTCTTTATGAAAATTGCAATTTGAATTGGAATAAGACTCTTACAATCACTTGGAGATAAAGTCACTACAAAAAAAAACGGCTTTTTGAGCCGTTTCTATTAGATTCGTTTTAATAAAACAGCTCTAATTAATTTAGAGCCACTTTTACTAAAACGGCTTTAATTTTTATTAAAACGGCTCTAATTAGAACCGCTTTTTTAAAACGTCTCTAATTAATTAGAACCGATCACATTGATGATACCACGATCGATCACATAAATCGTACTACAAACCGTCACATAGATCGTACTACGAACCATCACATTGATCGTACCAGGACCGATCACATAGATCGTACCACGATAGATCACATAGATCATACCACGATCGATCACATAGATCGTACCACGAACCATTACATTGATTGTACTATGATCGATCACATGGATCGTACTACGACCGATCACATGATCGTACCACAATCGATCACATTGATGGAACCACGATAGATCACATTGGTCGTACCACCATCAATCACACATGATCGTACAACGATCGATCACATAGATGGTACAATCATGTGTGATCGATCGTGGTACGATCTATGTGATGGAACGTGATACTATCTATGTGATCGATTGTTGTACAATCATGTGATGGATCGTTGTACGATCTATGTGATCGATCGTGGCACGATCTATATATCCCCTCAAACTACCATTTAATTGTTAATGTTCTTCCAAACTATCAATTATGTCAATGTTCCCCCTCAAACTACCAAAAAATGTCAATGTTCCCCATAATGACAAAAATATCATTCATAAAATTATTAAAATTAAAAAAATATATATAAAATAACAAAAAATTCTAGAAAATAAAAATAAAAACTGGTTTTTAATTTTTTTTTTTCATTTGTTTATTTAATTATTTAATTATTTTTATAATTTTCATTTTTTTTAAACAAAAATTTGTTTTTTATTTTTTATTTTTTTTTCTTTAATTTTTTTAATTTTTTAATTTTTTTTAAAAAAATACTTTTTATACGTTTTTTTTTTTTTTTTTTCAGTTGGAGCCGTTTTTGGAAGAAAAAACGACTCAAAATTTTAGGCGGGACACGAAAATTTCGTGTCCCACACGCGCACAGTATTAATGAAATTCAAATTTTAAATTTTAGTTTATTTTTTCTTTCGCACACCAATAAAATATCTCCTCACTCTCCCGTCACTCTCATCTCTCTATGTTTTCCTTTCTCCCTTTCTTTCTTCTTCTTCCTTCTTCCCCCCTCTCTCTCTCTCTCTCTCTCTCGTCTCCTGGAGACCCACCGTGGGTCTCCTGAAGACGTGGATCTCCTTAGAGACCCACGTCGTGGGTCTCAAGACACCCAGCAAGAAGTTGATTTTCGGCGATTAGGAGTGATTCTTGACCACTGGAGAAGGGGTGGATGACGACAGAACTAGGGGAGGCTTCCGGTGAAATTTCTGGTGGCCTAATTAGTCATGATTTCCGGTTGATTTTCTACGAAAATCCTCTAGATAAATAACTCTTGTAAAATATGTTGCTTTATTTGTGGTCTCCCGGTTCATATTTAATCTCTATTTCCCTTTTCTTTTCTTTTTTCTTTTTTTTCATTTGTTAGGCAAAAAGTCCTAAAACTTTTTTCTCTTTTATGATTGTGCAGATGCCAAGGGTGCACTACAAAAATACATGAGTTTTGTGACAGAGTTTTAGTGGCCTTTCAAGATGTCTGAAAGGTCACTAAACAATAATGACCTTTGATTAGTGGCCTTTCTAGAAGGTCAGTAATCCGGGGGTCAGTAATTCAGATTTAGTGGCGTGTCACTGGTTAGCACACCACTAATTAGTGGCGTATCGTTTTGGCACGCCACTAATTATTAGTGGCGTGTCAGAACAACACGCCACTATATGTTTAGTGGTGTGTCAAAAAAACACGCCACTATTTAGTGGCGTGTGTGTTATACAGCTACGCCACTAATGTGGCGTGGCAAAAAAAAAAATTATTATTATCGATGAGTTAAAAGTGCTGAGAAACAAAAGATTTGGATTTGTACAATTGTGTGGATATGCTTTGGACTGAGTCACTGAAGCCAAAATTGTTCTGGGAAAACCAAAAACAATGTATGCTTTGCTTCTTTCAAACTGACATTAGCCGTCCTAAGCCATCATTCAGTCAAACTTTTCCTCAAATAAAAACATTTTTCTGACTCTTCCTTAGAGATATAATTATCCTCATTGTTACATTCACCCATTTGACGAGAAAAATCAGAAATAAATCTGCAAATTAAACATCTTCTGCATCTGATCAAACATCATCTTCTCCACAGCAGAACGCGTTTCTGAGTCCAAGTCAGACAACTTGCTTGGCTCCGGTTCCACTTTCTGGGTATCAATCTCTTGGCCCCCCTTTAACAAAGACCTCCACCAGTCTGTCCAGTCTCTCTTGCTCATAAGAATGGAGATTGATTTCTGATCCTCCAAACTCCAAAAGCAATCGTCAGCTTTCACATGCTTATATAGCTCCCCATCGTGAAAATTATGTGTTTATAGAAAATTTGTTTCTCTCTAAACACATATAATAGGAAGACAAAAAAGAAGAAAGGAAGACAAGAAAAAAGAAATGAAGAAAGGAGTACCTGCGTAGGAGAGAAGAGAGAAGATAGAAGGAGAAAATGGGGGGAAAAAAGAAATAAATAGGGGGTGAGTAGGAAAAAAAGGAGGGAAAACAAAAAATTAGTGGCATGCTGAATTCACCACGCCACTAATTAGTGGCGTGGCTGCCAGACACGCCACAAATTTAGTGGCGTGTCAATCCAACACGCCACTAATTATTTTAGTGAGGTGTATTACTGTAGACACGCCACTAAATGCAGAATTTTTTGTAGTGGTGTCTCAGTTGCAACAGTTGCAATAAACAATGTTACCAATGTAGGTTTGCTCGCACTATTCTTGGTATTAACTGGATGTTTTTTTGTTTTGGTGTTCTTGATGGACTGAGCGGTGAATGTGATTATGCTTTGACGGTTTTCTGGTGGTGTGGTGTTCTGGCAAGTTGTGTATTGTGGGTTGTGGTAATGTTGGTAACCTAATGTTCTTGATGCTGTGATAAATTTAGATGAGTATTTGCTTTGTGACCTTTGTTGATGGGTATTTTAATTTGGAGTTATTTTGATCAGATGTATATGGTGTACTGGAAAGGGATTTTTTTAATTTTTTTTTTTTAATTTAGAGTCGTTTTAGGGTTCCTAAAACGACTCTAAATTTTATTTTATTTTTGTAAAATTTTTTATTTAGAGCCGTTTTAGGGTCCCTAAAACGACTCTAAATTTTTTATTTTTTGTAAATTTTTTTTATTTAGAGTCATTTTAGGGTCTCTAAAATGGCTCGAAAGAAATTAATAGATTTTTTTTAAAAAAAAAAAAATTAGAGCCGTTTTAAGTTCTTTAAAACGGCCCCAATCGATTTGAGCCGTTTTAGTCCAAAACGGCGCAAACTGAGATTTTGATACGCTATATGTTGAGCCATTTTGAAAACGGCTAAAAAAAAAGGACACAAAACATTTTGAGCCATTTTAAGGCCTTAAAACAGCTCCAAAAAAATAGCTCAAAATACCTATTTTTTTGTAGTGAGTTCAACTAAAACAAAGATAATTAAACAACACTGACTTTATGACTTGAAGATAAAACTCAAAACCCTAATATTAGATAAACTTTAAACTCCTACTTCCAATAAATTAAGGCAACATAGACCTATAAAAACATTGCATTGTAGTGCTACAGATAACTGTTAACATGTCATATCCCACATAATGTATTATCATAATACTTTGGGTGACACATGAAGGCCCAAGAGGTGTACGTTGTTTGTGACTAAAATTTCATTAGGAGTATATCAAGACTTTTTGAGACTAATGGTGGAACACAACTACAAAAGGGTTATAGATATGTGTGATAAAAAATTAGACCAGACGACGTTAGATTGATGGCACGTGTTGCACGCGGTTAGTCAGAGTTTGGCATCATTGTTCTTTATAGTATAGATCTCGACATCAACAAAAGGCTATAAGAGCATTCCTAGCAGCTTCCCTTCCCTTCCTCTTCATTTTTCCTAAATGTAGGGAATAAAACTACTTTTTGCTTCCCTATCAAAAAACACCCCACAGCAGCTTCCCTTCATTTTTCCCTATATCATTAAAATATTATTTTGTTACTTTTACTTTAATTAAAAGTAAGAAAAGAAAGAGATAAAGTAAGAGAGAGATTTTATTTTTAGAATAAACAATTGATTGGGATGTGAACAGTGCTTCCCAATGCATTGGGAAGCACTGTAGCAATCATAGGGAACATATAAGGGAAGGGAAGCTGCTGTAGGATTGGTTTTTTGACTTTTTTAAAATTTTTCCTAAAATGTAGGGAAGGGAACCCATGTAGGGAAGCTGCTAGTAATGCTCTAAGCCAAGTGCATGGTCCAAGAATCTTGACTAGGACGGAAGACAACCCTAGTAGTCATATATGACTAAAAAGATATAGTGGAGGTGACAAGAATGTAGCTTTGAATTTAAGGACGGCAATTTGAGTTCATGTGTCGAGTTCGTATTCTATCGAGTTATGAGTATTTGACTATATGGGTCGACATGAACACAAATCATTTAATTAATCATGTCAAACTTGTCAATTTTGACATGACCTGTTTAACTAAATGAGTAACACGACACGGCTCGTATAACTCGTTTAATAAACATATCATGTTGAATTTACACAAATACAACCTATTTCAACCTATTTAATATAAATAGGTTGAGTTAACACAAATACTTGATATGACATGATCAAAACAATTTCTGATCTTGTAAATTATATCAAATATACACAATTCACAACTAGATTCATGATAAAATCAATTTGATAATCGATATCCATAAACATAATTAATAAACATAACTCAACTTCTTTGTGCATATCCAATTAAAATAAGATTACAGTCCAATGAAATTGATCTAAATAAACAAACACATATAAATGAAATAATAATAATAAGATTACGACGTTCCGTCAAATAACATGATAAAGTTTCCTCACAAAATATCAACAATAGTTATTATAACATAATTGGAAGTAGATGGATTTGAAGTATCGTACTTGGAATTTTTGTTGATACCCATAGTTATAATATCTTCTGAGAGCTCGTCTAATTTTATTTGCATGAGTTCTATATCAAAAGATAGAGGCAGTAGTGTCATTATATAGAGGGGAGTCAAAAAATTATACGAGTCTTAATTACTTGACACAGAGATCTAGAGTAAGAAAAAGAGAATGGAAAGCGACGAGAAAAGTAGAGGGTTTAAGAAAATGTGTTATATGCTTAATTGGTGTTTTTACGGGTAAAAATATAATTTAATTATACGAGTTATATATGTAGGTTAACTGGGTTAATACAAATTTGACCCGTATATTAATCATGTCTAACATTTTTATGACTTTAACCCTATATATCAAACTTGAACCAAACTCTCTAATGTCATGCAGTGTTCGAGTAAAAAATTAATTGTCCAGTCTAAATTATATTTGATACAATTTTAGAGAAATTAAGATAGAAAAAGAAAATACCTATAATTAATATGCATGGTTAGACCATATTAACGTACATATATATATTCTCATGATACATATGTACAGAGTCCCAACAGCTCCATATATATTTCTCATTCATCTCAATTCAATGTGAATGTACAAGATATCTATTATATAAAGAGTTTATATGGAATAATAGAAATTATATGATATTATAGAAGTATAAACACAAAAGTATAGGATGATCATAGCACATTAACAATTTACAGCCATTGTATTCATTAATCATATTCATCAAGAAAAATACTAATGCATGGAACCAAGTGTCAAAGTGCATGCATGTAATAAAGTCATGGAAATTGTTCCTTTATTCAAAAGTGAAAAGACCAATCCAATCATATAAAACTTGAATAAAAAAGTAGGCTTCTTCCTTGATCCAACTATCGATTACAGAAAGACGGGAAACACAAAAACTCATGACCAGGAAAAGATATACATCAAAAGAGACCCTCATATCCATAACCCTTGCTACAGCCATTTCCTTCCTCATCAAATACAAAGGAGCCCTACCAATCGCAACCCAGAAACAAAATGAAACTAAACAAGTAAACCTCAATTATTATTTACGCTAACGGATCGATGCATGCATGTCAGTACTATAATTCCGCAAATATATAACATTCGATTAGCCATGACTTTCACAGGAACCCTCTCTGGAGAAGAAATCAAAGAAGAGTTGGTCACCAGAACCTTCTTCAACCTCAGAAAAGCTAGGATTTTTAGTGGAGTTGTTAGCAGAAGAACCAATGGAAGACTTTCCTGTTTCTCCTTGTAAAATGCCTGTTGGATGCAATGGAAAAAGAGGCAATGTTTCTTGACTATTAATGGGCAGAAGCGTATCATATTCCTGGAGGGCAGTGTTGTATCCTGCATCATCGAAGGCTCTTGATTTCTCTCGTTTTTCAGTCTTTGGCCTCCTCCTGATCCCACCAGGAAGCAAAACTTTTGGATTGTGGTATTGAGGATAGAACCCTCTATCGCTCTGTGGTAGGTAATATGGGCTGCAAATAACTGAAAAAAGAATACCCCATTTAAAAAATTCAGATACAAAAGGGAGAGAGAGAGAGAGAGAGAGAGAATAAATGCTTGTAGATGAGAAGTAAAAAGTAGATAATATTGAAGGGGAAATGGGTTTACTATAAATCATTTTAATTTTGTAAAATAGATCAAGTCCATATTATGGGATAAGGGAACAGGAAAATCAAAAAAGTATTGAGACAACAATAGGAAAGGGACCGGGCATAGCAATGATATTATTGAAGATCCAAAGTATAAATCTGAAGAAACAATTCTAAAGTTCTGAACTCAATCATAAAGGTGCAGTCAGAAAGACAACTGAAACTCAAACCAGAAGTCATCAATTTCGTACTAGTTTAAAGGGGAAAAAAAAATTAATACACAAGACATGCATACATTACTGTTTGAGTTATTGCTCTCGGGAAGTTTAAGAGGTCGAGGGAGAATGAAGAACTTTGTGACAGCTGGGGTATCAATGCCAAGATTCTTGCATGGTTGATCCTGTTTGAGTAGTGTGTATATATATAAACTGAATAATTTGTTCGAGTGGTAAGTCATTGCGGTGCATCATGCTTCAGCATCACGAAGCATGAGGTTTAAAGTTCGACCTCTTGAGTGCAAATAATTTATTAGAACCACGATGGCAAGCAAAAGTCAAAACTTTACCCGATTTATGTGAAAAGAAAGGGCATTTTGTACAGTATTCTGATAATTTAGTTGGGTCCCGAATACCGCTGTTATAAATAATTAAATAATATATATATATATATATAAAACTGACTAAGACTATTGGAAATATAAGGCAAGATAAAGTAGCGACAGACCATTTGGGCAAGGACCAAACATTGGCAGAGTCCTATGAAAATAGCGATTGATGTAAGCCATGCTCTCTTGCTTCTGCTTCTGCCTTTGCCGTGCCTTGTGATTCTGAAACCAATAGAACACATTCTTCCCTTCAATGTGACCGTAAGCCCTTAACCTGCTTGTTATCTGCTGTATTTGCTCAGCACTCGGCGTTCGTATCCCTTGCCTATACAGGCCCTCAAGCATGTCTATCTGCTCCTTTGTGGGGTTCCAGCGTGAACTTACTGGAGCCTCAGCCGCCGGTCCACCAATATCGACATTATCAGCCTCCATGTTTCTTGAATTACTATGATATATTCTAGTGTTTAGGGTTCATGAAAGAGAGAGTTTGGAGATGGAGTGGTTGTGACTTACTTTTTGCATGGGTTTTGTACAAGTATTTTATAGAGGGAGAGCGATGGTCAAACAAAGAAGTGGAGAGAGAGAGAGAGAGAATGACATGCGTATTGTTTTTGGAGCTTGACATCTCTGAAAACATGGCGGGTAGCGGCTGAGAGTGATATTGCCCGTATCTTTTCTTTTCTTTTTCGCTTTGTTCTATGTTGGTTATTTGTTCCTCAATGCTGATATCTCGGGAATGACAGAAACTGACTGTAACGTAGGTTACGCCATTGAAGGAAAGGAAGGGTATCAATGTCATAGGGGTAAAAGACAGCCGGTTGGGTTGTAAGGTGTAGGTAAGGGCTAGGCTTTGGGAATTGAAGTGGGAACAGAGAGGTGCAGAGATGGATGAAATTGAAACGTCTTGGGGGGTTAAAATTAGATTTTGTGGCTTTGCTTGCTTAAAATTTTCACCAACCGATTTTATTGTTTTGAATGTCACTAATTTTAACAGTAAATATGAGAGAATTTTTATGTGGATATATCATAAAAGTTTTCACATTTTTCTGTCAAAATTACTAACAATTGGAGGAGAAAAAAAATTGGCGAGAATCCGTAAAGGCCTCGGTGCCTACTAAACCCAAAATTGAAAATTCCATCTTGATAGACCCTTTAGAAGTTAACAAAAAAGGGAGAAAGGGTTTGCATACTAAAAGATCATATTCATTTGAAGAGTATAAATAATCTGTTTCATTTACTTTTATTTTAAAGAAAAGATCCTCAAAGGATCTCTTCGTGCTCACTATATAGAAAGAGTGAGCAACTAAGCATGGACTAGCACTAGACTGGATTATGCTGGAGAGGAAGGAAAACACATAATATATCTTTTCTTCTTCAAACTTGTCCTAAACATGCATGCAGTTGATCATCAATTACCGTGACATGTTGTGTATCTTCGTTTGCATGAGGCCAGGGTTAATTAAGATAGGCAGATGAAGGCCATGGCGTGGCCCGTGGGTTAGCAAAACCGGAGAATTACAGAAAGCAGACGCGCCATAAATGCAGGCCGTCACGCACGGTCAATGAAACAGGGGAAGAACAGAGGCGATGATAGGTCATAGGTGGGCGCTACTCATGCGTGATAAAGGGTTTACGCGCGCTGACTATCACGCTAAACTATTATAGGAGTGGATTGGATTGGAGTAGTTATACATGTCTGTTTGTTTGTTGCGCATTATTCAGGTGCCGCCACCTTTCAGCGCCGCCTCGTGAACCACAACCACCACCACCACCCTACGCCCTTTTCTTCTCCACTGTACAGCACCGAATTCGATGCAGATTGGTGGAGCTTCCTTCTCATCTCTCTCTCTCCAATGCAGATTAGTCCGCATACGACAATGATGTATTTGGCCAGAGAAAGATACATAAGCATGGAGTAATGATCTAGAGTGGCTATAATGCTATGTGGTCAGTTTTCAACAAAACTATAGACGACAAAGTTGATATCTGAACCGCCTGCCCAATAATTCTGCGACTAGATGATCTGCATGTCACGATTGTGATTCTCAACATAAAGTTTTATTGATAAGAATGAATTTCGTAACCAATGGACTATCTATGCGAATCTTTGTAAAGATTGAATTATGAGAATTCGTGTTTGTGTATCGAATTTGAGTGGTGTCTAGTAGTTATGAATATAAGTCAACTTTAATCTGATTTATTTAATTAAATAAATCAAACCCGTCAATCATAAACCATTAAATTTATGTTTGATTCATGTCGAGTTTGTGAGTCGTGTTTAAAAATTGTTTGCCCTTAGAGACATATTAGACATCCATCATCTAATCGTATTCTATCAATTTTCATACAACTAAATTTTTTTTTTTAAAAAAAAGTTTCAAATTCACCGTTAGATTTGTAGGACCCAATGTAGATCTCAAAAATCTAATAGTGGATTTAAAAATGAAATGAATAGGAGAAGATGGGTAGGGGATGGATTTGTATTATTTTTCTTGTCCTAAATGTCGTGTTTTGAATTCACGTCGTGTCTAAGCATATATATAAGACTATATAAATTAATTATAATTTGACCCATTTAACTAAACGGGACAATCCATTTAACGCTAATTTACTAATTGTATATTAAATTCATATCAAATTTGCAAACAATCTTAAAAATTACCGGCCCTAAATCGGACATAGCCAAACTTTTGTCAAGTACGAGAATAATATGCTGAGATGTGCGATACCTTCAAAACGGTTGGGCTTATTTTTTTTTTTTTTGGTTTTTATGTGAGCCAGACAGTTTCAGTATTATTGGTTGCGTTGGGCTTGGGCATGATATGCATCAATGTTAAATAGTTCAGCCCACATCTGACTTTGGGCTACATAATGGCTTAGCATGACTCAGCTTGAAGCCCATAATTTCTTGATCTAAGATATAACTATTTTATTTACAGTTATCTACCTATCCTAATTCTGAAATAATTACCACACACGTGCATATTTTGTTGTCTAGGTTATTTTTAGTAGTTGTGGTCTTTTATGGTCCGAGTCTGACTTGCCCGGTGTGAAAGAAACTCTACCCATAGTGCCTCTGATTTGGTTTATTAGAGATTCATTGTAACCCTGGACATTTGACCGATTGATCTTTTTTTATATATTGAAATGGATCTTTAACTCAAAAAAAAAAAAAAAAAAAACCAAATCGTAGACAAAAAGTGTGATTTTAAACCAAATCGCAAACTATAAATTGTTTAAGATTGCGTTTTCAAATCGCATATAAATGTGTACTTTTTTTAAAAACGTTCAATTTTAAAGTTAGTTAATTATCTCAAAAGCTAGTTCTAATACTAAGTTAAATTATCAGATATTTTAATATAGTTTAAACGGTATATTTTGAAACGACAACTTAAATATTTTTCATATATATATATATATATATATATATATGGTAATTGCTCACAAAAGGAGCAGTAATGCAGCATATTTCATTTGAACTCCTCGATGGAGAAGAAAAGTTACTGTTTTTCAAAGTGACTCAACGGATAGATTGGAAGCATCATCTAGAAGGGGAGAAAAGAGAAAAGAGGGTTTAAAATTTATAGACGATTACTACCGTTGGTACAATTTTCGTTTATAAGCAGGTAATGGTGGGATCAAAATTTGACTTTATTTTAGATGCCGTAGAATTATGTGTGTTGAATCGCTGATCGGTTGAATCAAAAGCAGCTCCGACCGATTAGACATAATATCGTTCAAATACAAATCAATTTAAAGGGGTCCACTGCACGAGCTTTGGGAGCCGGAAGGGCCAAGCAATAAAGTTTTCATGATGCACTTTGCGGCCCTAACTGCACAGTTCTCGAGCAATGGATCAAAAAGCTCCATTAAATGGTCCCACTCTTCCAACCAAGACTTGGGGCATGGATCATGGATGTGTTTAGTGTTTAATGTTTCTGTGAGGAGTCGCCTATTTTGAGGTTTTCTTGGGCAGCTTCTTTTTAATTCAATTCTTTCTATATCCATGAGAAAGAATATATATATATATATATATATATATATATATATATTGAGATTGGGATCAAATTTCATGGGCATCAAGAAAAGGGTTTGAGAGAAGGAAAATTAACTCCTTGTATTACCTTGAACTTTTTTTTAAAAAAGAAAAAAGAAAGGAAGTATGAAAAAAAATGTTTCATGATATTTAAAGTATAGCCTTTTATCAAATCGTTTTTTAAGATTTAAAAGTTATCAAAACACTCCCTATAATTCACACCGTTATCCAATAACTTCATATGTTCCTCTTCCATTCACATTTAAACGGTGATAAGTGACATGTGGTCTGATGGCCCCATCATGCCAAATAAAACGATGACACGTGTTCAGACTATCCAGTCAGTTAGCTTACGTTAGACACTCGTCACACTCGAGCCTCAATGCCACATGGATGCGCTACATCATTAACATGTCAGCACAAAACTTAAAAGTTAGACATCTAAGGCAGAATATTTTTTTTTCTTAAAAAAAAAAAAAAAAAAAAAAAAAAAAAAAAAAGAAGAAGAAAAAGAAGAAGAAGAAGATAAAAGGCCTTCAATTGTCTAGGAGGGGGTGAGGCCTGAGTTATTGAGCTGATTATTCTCGTCCTCCATCAAGGAGAACATGCATAGCAAGACATAAATTATGTGTTGGGAATAATTCCAATTAGATCAGACTTCATGTCAGTACTGGCCCAAGAATGAGACACAGCAAAACTCTCGGGATAGAACAATCCCGAGAGGTATATACCAACCAACCAAGATAGCAAGACTTATCTCAGGAGATACATACCAGCTAGTTATTCCCGAGAATGCGGGACAAGAGGTATAGTCAAATTGGGTCTCGAAAAATGCAGACATCTCGGAACCAAGATTAAACTTAGCCAGCCAAAGCCCGGGACAAGCATGTCCCAGTAACTCAAGTATTAATCGCATCCCAGGAAAATCGGATCAACATCCCGTGAAGATAAACGTTACAGTTCAGATTTCTTGAAATCGTGCCCAGTCCCTGAAAATCCAGAATTGAGGCTAATCCTGAATTTGTTGCCAAGGATCTCACTCAGAGGTTGATGAGGGCGCACATCATTCAGCCCATAAATAGGCCCCAACCCCAGGTATAAAGGGGACGGAATTTTTGAGAATTAAGTAGACTCTTTCTCTAGCAGAAGTTAACTTAAGCATAAGAACGAGACCCCTGGAAGGGTCTCTTAGGTTTGCTAATTTTGCAGAATTCTTGGAAAAAGCCTGAAGAATCTAGAAGGAAGAGCCGTGTTCACGCTATACCGAAAACTGTATTAACACCATGCATGTCCGTCAAATGATGTTTTGGAAGTATAGTTGGTCCTCCATGCCGAGATCGATCACTCACACTAGCTTCGCCTAGCATGGTGGTGGGGGTCCCTCCTCAAAGTGATAATGCTTGAGACCTAGTTGTTGTTATTGTTGTTGTTGGGACCAGGATGATAGCGCATGAATCTAGATCTAAAACGTTGCCGCAACACAAGTGCTTTGCGAAGTCAAAAGAGCTCACAAATGCTAAAGAATTTGGAGTATACGTTGTCCTCGGAGGAAATGCCCAACGATTAAGGGGTTTGTTCGGATTTCACGTAATTGTCAAAGGTAACGCTGGAAAAGAACAAGCCATGAAGAGTTTGTTGTTTTCGTCGTATTGGTTAGAGATTCTCAATGATCAACTCGGCAACGGTTATAACTTCAACTCAATTTTGGGGGTTGGTATCGTCGTGGTGGTGGTGGGTGGGTTTAGGTTGAGGCCTTTTGAAGGGATAAGGGAACCCATTTTATTGGCCGGACAACGAGTTTCAGCATGGGGTTGACCATGCTTCCATAATAGATGGGGGTGTCCAACTCTCATACAACATAGGTTTTTTTTTTTTTTTGTTCGTTAGGGCTGACGTGTCTAATTATTAAGTTATGGGCTGACGTGACAATGACGTCTAATGTAAGTTATTTAATTAGATAGTTTTGACACGTCTTCTTTTTATTTGACATGACGTGGGCCACATGGCCATCAGGCCACATGTCACTCATCATCGTTAAAAAGTTAACAGAAATGGAACATATGAAGTTATTTGATAACAATGCAAAACTTAAGAAGTAATTTCATAACCTTTTAACCTTAAGGAACAATTTGATAAAAGGTGAATCTTTAAGGACCATTGGAACACTTTCGCCAAAAAAAAACCTAGAATCAAGGATTAGGAAATGCCTATCATATGATTTGTAAATGTACAATACTTCTAAGAATAAATAAATAAATAAAATTTATGAGGGAGTGCCATTTTTGTTTATTAACATAAATCGAACTGAAATGGTAGGTTATCGACAATCAACAAGTAAAATTGGGATAAGGAAATTAAAAAGGGAGGAGGGAGAGGAAGGAAAGTTGAGTTAGGGTTAGTTTTGGGTATAAAAAACCCTAACCAATACTACTCAAATAGACAATTTAGGATATAATTTTTTTGTTTGAGCCTACTAGATCTATCTCGTAATTTTTTTTAATTTTAATTTTATTTTTTTGTTGTTGCCTCCTCTTTCTACTCCCGTTGTGTGTCATTGTAAAAAATGTATCGACAAAAGCCCTCACATCTTTACCTTACTCGTTTGTCATCCTAATGTACTTTTGCCTCCAATCTTCCCAACCTATGTAACATTATAAAAATTAATTAATTAAGACAATTTAACTGAAGTGTTACTCGTAGTGTCTCCACACTAATTAACATATAATTAGCTGAATGTACTATCTTAATCATTAACTATCAAAGTAAAATGTAGTGGAAAGCGAAAAATAATGATCTGAGACAAACTAAAATAACTTCGACAATATTATACACTATTATCAATGCAAACACAAAGGCTTCTAAAGAGATATAAACTATAATGTTCAATATTATCTATCTATGCTATGCAAATCTGACTATACAAGTCATTCGTTTAGCATCTTCAGTCTAGCAAAATGCTATAACTCGACTGTCTGTCTAACCTGCTAATCTGAAAAAACACAAAGGTGTTTCACAGGCGAAAAAGTAACTGCATAAGTCTAAGACTTAGTAAGTAAATTATTATATAACTAGTTATGCAATGAGCCTCAATTTACAGAATATAGACAATTGACTTTGGTAACCAAAAAATATGTAAGTGTTGCATCGATTAATATGCTAACATAAAAAATGGTTTTGTTTTGAAATTGGGACCTACATAATTTCAAGAACAATTCACATATTATTTTGATGTAGAAATTATGGTAACAAGATATTATACATAATAATACACAATCCATAATTTTTCTCCATATTATACATAATCCATAACTTTCCTCAATATGGTTTATTAGAGTCCTTGATCTCTTTTCGATATAGTTAACATTGTCACAAGAGACCTATAGTACGACATTGATGCCTCGGTGAAGCATGCATACCGTCATCGCTAGTGGCCGGACCGGCTTTAAACTCCAGGTAATCTACACCACTAACGATGTTGTCATTGTGACCACCAGTCAAACGTGGTTGTGTCAGTTGTTGTGCAAATTATAATACTTGCAAGTGCATGAATCATTTGCAATAAAGCTTTTTGCAAATGCAAGGTCAATCCCACATGGAATTGTGTTGCGAAAAATCAATCTCTATTCAAACTAATCCTATCTTAATCTAGTTCCAAAATTAGGGCTTTTAAACAAAATAAAACATAAACTTAACAAATCAAAAGATAGGGTTTTAAGGTTTTGGGATCCACACCCACCAAATCATAGCTATATATTCTCATGTTCATCAACATATATTAGAAGTTCTCACATACAAATCTAAGGTATGCTTTATTTTGCTTCAAAAATCGTTTAAATCATTCAATAAATCCGTTTCGCACAAATCACAAAAAATACCCAATTTTTTACAAAATCATCAAATGTACCCGCTTAAACAAAACACAATGAATATCCAACGTTTTGATAAATTAAAACCCAAGCAATCAATTAAATGAAACAACCTCAAATCATCATTTGTACCCATTGAAAGAACCAATCACAAAGGATACCCTCTTTCCATTTGAAATCAAATCATTCATTGTACCAATTCAAAGAACAAATCACAAGAGATACCCAAAAATCATCTCAACAATCGAATGGAAGTAGAACAATTAGAATCAAAAGCCCATAAAATCAAATAACATAAGCAAGCATGAAAACATAGTTTTTCTTCAATGGTGATGCTTCATCCTCAATCCTAGATGAAAATTTAGTTATACATAACTAAAGAAATCATAAATAAACAACAAGAATGCATTAAAATCAAAGAAACTTAGAAAATGATTGAAGTTCTAGGTCAAAATCAACCCAAAATCCCCAAAATACAGTGAGAACGGCGCCTAGGGCTCTCCCAAGCGTCCTCCCCCAAAAGAAATGATAAAGAGGGGTATTTATAGAGCTAGTTAGGGTTTATGCATATCCAAGTCAGCATAAGTGCACTCGATCGCACTTTAGGTGTGCTCGAGCTCACTCGAGCATTTGTCAGGGCGTTGATGGTTGTTGTGGGCACGTGCGCTTGAGCTCAACAAGGCTGTGATCGAGCCCACTCGGGTGAAAGGCTGTTGAGGGCTGTTATGGACGTGTGCGCTCGAGCTCAACATGGATGCGCTCGAGCTCATTCGGGTCAGAGGGGCTGGTGTGGGCACGTGCGCTCAAGCTCGACAGGGCTGTGCTCGAGCTCATTTTCAGAAAATTCGAATTTTCAGCATTTTTGCCTCAAAACCTGAATTTCTCTCTTAATGACCTGCAAAACACTAAAACACCAAAACTAGCCAAAAAATCAGAAAATAACAAAACTAAGGGTTTAACGAATACAAATTAAGGGGTCCAAATATACAATATTTGTGACTCATTATCAATAACCTATAAAAACATTGGATCCAAGACCAAACAATAAACATAAATCTTTGAACAATGGGGCCAAGCCTGTATACTCATGCGCTCGTCATCCATACATGACAATCCACAATATATATATACAGTTTTCATAATTCCTTTAATAATAAAATACATGTATAAATGAGATAAACATTTGTTGGAAATATTAGGCTTGCAACATAATTATTAATTGAAAGCATGCATCAAAGATTACACGGTTTATAAATAAAAATATCACATTTTCATGTTAAAAATAGTTTAATCGTTCTGTAAGCATTTACTTACCTCGAATGCTCATTCTTAATCCTGAACATCTTAACTTCATATCATTGCAAATCATACTCAAATATTAGGCATATTACAACTATCATAATTCCTTAAATAAAACAAAAATACATGTATAAATGAGATAAACATTCGTCGGAAACATTAGGCTTGCAAAATAATTATTAATTGAAAGCATGCATCAAAGATTAAACGGTTTATAAAGAGAATATCACATTTTCATGTTAAAAATAGTTTAACCGTTCCATAAGCATTTACTTACCTCGAATGTTCATCCTCAATCCCGAACATTTTAACTTTACATCATTGCAAATCATTCTCTAATATTAGGCATATTGTACACTAGAAACTCTAATCTTATACGTGAAACCATAATCATGCGTCAAAATGATAATCATGCAATTAAAACCCTAATTATACACTTCCTGCCAACATCAATCATTCGACCCTCGATGATCAATTGATCGATGCTATGTTATTTTGGTCAATACAAAAAATTTGTTACAAAAATCCTAATTTCATGCATAAGCAAGACAACTAATCATCTTAGAAGTCCTAATATATATCATCTACCATACACACACATTTTGATCAAACATAACCACACACATTGCTTAATAAACATTAAAGATGACAACTTTTGTTTTCATAATCAATTCCCATTGTTAATAAGCCATTTAAGAGTGTTTTGAAATACTGAAATATGCGTGTCTAGCTACTATTTTGACTTCAAAATTGATAAATATTGTTAAAGCTCATATATTTCATGTAAGAATCAAACTTTCTTAAAATTAAAATGCCAACTTAACCCATAACATTGAGAAAGTAGCTAAGCATGTTTATGTACTAGAAAATACAGTAAAAAGTATGCATGAAAACTAAGGATTAGAGATTTGGTTAAGCTCATTACCACAAAGTATAAGCTCTCCAAACTTTGAGGAGCAAAACTTGCAAGAAAGCCCCCCCCCCCCCTCCTCATCTCTCTCTCTTTCTATAGGGTCTGGGTGTTTGAAATGGATGAAAATAGGACATAGGGTTTATTCTTGATCATTAAATAGGGTAATCCCTTGCTGCATAATTTTAAAATTTTATTTCAAAACTTTGCATGAGAGCATTGATCGTTCGATGTGTCACGTGTATCAATCGTTTGATGATAACATCAAACAATCAATGGTTGTTAAACCTTAAAATTTTAAAATATTTTTAACACTTTTTATGAAACACTTATATATATATAAAAGGAAATTCTACACTTAAAATAGTTTAAAGTATATAAGAAAGTTCTCATAATTTGTAAATAGAAAATATTTATTTTAAAATAATTGCCACATATTTAAGCGAGGTCTTCTATGTTGACTAGTCGTTAAAAAGAGGCACTCTAACCTCTAGGGCAAGGCACTGGCTTGATTAAGGTTGGAATGTCAAATTGGATTAGTAGGCAATTTTGGATTCTAATGCTAAATTGTGCCACTTGTATCAGCGTCGAGCAAACCTTGACAATGTTGGCTTAGAAGACAGTGGCCCCTAGAATGCTAGGGGCCATAGCCCAACCATCGATCTAGTGACCACAACCTAATGGTCGTCGTGACTACTAGACTCAGAGAGAGGGAGATTATTTTTCTTCTTCTACGGTAAGGAGGAGGCTATATATATATGAGAAATACTAGAACTC
Organism: Alnus rubra; assembly: GCA_028654335.1. Classification (NCBI taxonomy): domain Eukaryota; kingdom Viridiplantae; phylum Streptophyta; class Magnoliopsida; order Fagales; family Betulaceae; genus Alnus; species Alnus rubra. The sequence continues at coordinate 1,669,987 of JAJPGS010000870.1, read as the reverse complement.
CTTCTAATGTCTTTTTGTGGTCATTCTATGCTAACATGACACCCTATTTTTTTATTTTTTAATAAAAACAGGAGAGATAAATCAAGCTGTAGTTTTTTTATTATTATTAAAAATAGGGTGTCATGTCAGCATAGAAGAACTCCAGAAAAATACTAGAATGAGCTCTAACATTTCTCATATATATATATATGGTCGGGTCCGGTAGAAAGTATGTTGGAAATCTTATCCATATTTTAACTTTCAACCCACCTCTTGTCGAAATTTAAAAGCTTTTTTAGGACATCCAATGTACCTGTAGTCGGATGTCAGCCCAAATGGGTTGGAATCCGGTCAGGGGCGGACCTGTATAGGGGCTGGGGGGGCTTTGGCCCCCCCAAGCCCCAAAAGTTTCCTAAAAAAAAATTCAATAAAATAAATAAAATAAAATTTCACCCCCTAATTTTTTAATTTTTTTAGTTTTACCCTCTAAATTTTTTTTTTCAATTTGACCCCTCTATTTTTACAAGCCTAAGTCCGCCATCGATTCCGGTGAAAGGCGGGTCAATTGCCCAATGCACTGAGATTTGAACACCCCTACAGTACCCACTAGATTAGCACCCCGAAATTAACCAGTTGATTGACATTTTTGGAGTGGTTGGATTAATGGATTAGTGTGCATCAACCATTTAGTTAGGCGTGATTGGTAGTGGCCGACAGCTACCGGCCGGAATCCGATCATCAGAAATAATCAAAAAGCCGACCCAAGGGGTCAATGTCCTACTCTATTCACATATTCATACATTGTGTTTTACACGTCTCCATTTTTATTCCAATATGCTTTACAAACAAAAAAGCTTGCTTATTAAACAAACAAAACCCCCTTCCCTCTCTAATCAAAAGAAAATAAAAGACAAAAGAATATTAAACTCAGCCCAGCTGGACGGGTGTGGTATTTGGCATTGTCCTCTAACCGGATTAGAATTTACGTGGTTGAGCGCGTGGGTGATGCAATTACTACCCATTGGCCATTATTTTTATAATTTCCACTTTTTTCCACTTCTCTCTCTATTCTTTTCTGCTTAAATTTTCCATTATGACCAAATGGAACACACGCTTTTGCAAACCCATGTGACCTGCTCTCCAGCCATTCCACACAACCACATAGTACAAAGATTTGCCCACGCATCCCCGTAATCTGAATCATGTTAGTATTCCTTTAAGCTTTCTGATGTCTGATCTTTGACAATACTAAATGTGAATCCTTTAAGCTAAGGCCTTGTTTTTAATTGGTTGCACATAATTTGTGGTTCTGGGTGGTTTGTTTTGCTTAAAAGGTTTCTTCTGCCCGGGATTTTCTTTCACAGTGCCTGGTTTTCCCTGTAGCGTGTGTTTAAGGCTACAATATAAGAGTCACCTTAGTCTCTGAAATTTAATAAAAGGGTAGGGTACTTGAGCCGTTTGGGAAGTAGGGTCCTTATGGATTCTCAGATTCTGTAGCAAATAGTGGTTTTTTTATTTATTTGTTTCTCCATTTCAGACTAAAAAACTGGGAGAATCTTTAGCAATCCAGAGTCCAAGGTTAGCTCTTTGAGCAAATTCTGAGCCCAAGATTAGTTGTTCTGGGGATGTGAAATTCCAGGCAAAGATGACATCTTTCAGTGGGTTAGGTATTAGTTTGAGCCTGGTCTTTGGGTTCCTCCTACTGGCTCTTGTTGCAGAGCTTTACTATTTGCTATGGTGGAGGAAGAAGAGAATCAGCAGCGCAGAGATTGAAGATGATTACAGCAAATATGCGAGGGAATTCTTTCAGTTTATCTGCTGGAAGAGACCCTCTTCTTTGCAGACCAACAACACTGAAGAGATTGTGAGAGACCCAGATGCCAATTGTCATGAACCAGACCCAGAGATGGGCTCTAGCAAGGATTTTCTGCTGCTGGCCTGTGGGGAAGAAGGTGTGGAATCAGAGCTCATGAGGCTGCACAATCTGGCAGGCCCTCCACGATTTCTCTTCACAATCAAAGAGGAAACTAAGGAGGATTTGGACTCTGAAGATGGGAAATCTAGAGGTGACAGAAGCAGAAAAGGGTCGAGAACGAGGAGCTTGAGTGATCTTGTTGCGGCTGTTGACAGCCCATTCCTTGTCCCTTTGGCTTCCCCACGACTAAAGTCTCCTCCTTTGAACGCTTTGGATTCTTATAACCACCACGGATTCAACCCTCTCTTTGAATCTTCAGCGGAGGCAGAAATGAACAGGTTGAGATCTTCACCCCCTCCAAGCTTCAAGTTCTTGAGGGATGCAGAGGAGAAATTGTACAGAAGATTGCGGGAAGAGGCGGAGAAAAAAGCACTTCTGGATTGCGGGTCTGTTCAAGCCTCTTCCAATTCAACGGTGGCAGCAGAAGAAAAAGATGGGTCTTTCCTCAAATTTATTGCTGGCCAGAACAAAGAGAGAGAGCTTCATCACAATCTACCACAATATTCTTCAAGCTCCTCACAGGTACTGCCACTGGATTCTTCCCCTACAGCATTCAGACCGCTTGACAAGGCACCTCTGGTGCATTTGATATGAATTACCATGAAATGTGTCTTTGTTAATTCTTTTCACATGTTAATCCATTTTTCCAAGATGATTAATTCTGTCTTTTTGAATCTTTTTTTTGGTTTCTTATTTCTTCTGTCATGACTGTTTGTTTTGGGGAAGATCGCCATTCTCAAAATCAGCTACAGTTTTGTGCAAGGCACCTTTGAGAATTGAATGGCAAACTGACATTTTCTGCAGAATGATGTTACGATGTTGGTTAGCTCTAGTGGGGCACTAGTAGGGTAATCTGTTTTTAGCCATTCTTCATTGTGTCCTGGGGTGTTAATCATTCATGTGGATGGTAGTGCTGCAGAATATCATTGCCAAAAGGGCACTCTTATTCTCTCTGGAAGATAGTGATTCAATCACTTTTCTTTCTTCTATCATTCTGTGGCCCTCTTCGCTAACAACCCCATAAAAGCATGGTTAACTAATGATATTTTCCTTAGAAAAGGGTCCCTAAATCAGTGGATAATTCCTCACCATGACACCATCATTACTGGGCTCTAAATCACTGTTATGAATTACTGTTATTCTCTCTGGAAGATAGTGATTCAATCACTTTTCTTTCTTCTATCATTCTGTGGCCCTCATCGCTAACAACCCCATAAAAACATGCATTTGATATGAATTACCATGAAATGTGTCTTTGTTAATTCTTTTCACATGGTTTTGTGGTTAACTAATGATATTTTCACATGGTTTTGTGGAATTCCTTTGTGTGAATGAATATGTGTATGCGATCGACATGAGCAAAATACTGAGTATCGGTCATATATTTTACATTGACCTTGGAAAGGAAAGTTCAATTTCTCCACTAAACGCGTCAAATGCTGTACAGGTAATGGCATTAGAAACTTTACAGTTGAATAATGGTGCAGCAACTTTTTGAATACCTTTTCCCTTTTGCCTTCCCTCAATTTTGGTATTTAGATGGAGAGAAGAAGGGGAAAGGAAAGAAACAAAGATTATTAGAAAATGAAAATGCTATAAAATTGGAAGGAGAAACTCCACATAGCCTCGTGAGGTCCAATATTAAATGTTCGATCTTACAACGTGGACTGTTTGCTTGTTCTTAAAAGATCTCAAATTCAAAAAATAGTTTGCCGGATTGCAATGCATTAATGGTTGTTTTTAGGAGTGTCTTGTTCCACAAAAAGTGACAAGGTTGAAAGCTCAGCAGGTTATGAGCTTGTGATTTGTGAAGCCTTTACAAAATCAAGAAGTGTCGTTTTATCACGCGAGTCGCGAGTCATCTCTCAGCCGAAAGTTGCCCCACCCTTCAAAATATCAATTCCTTGCGTTTGCGTTTAAAAATGGCGTTTTTATATAATTGGGATTTAAAAATACATAAATCTGATTTTTTAAATTGTAGCCAATATTGTACTTTTTTTTAAAATACATCATTTTAAAGGATAACTTGTTTTTGCCAAATGTTAAGTATTCCCCTTTCTTAAGGCGTCTTTTGAGAGTGAGTAAGGCTCATGAACTTTTACATGGTATCAGAGCAGGTTCCTTTGACAGTGATGGGCATTTCCCTCCCTTTGTTGAACACGTGTTTGGCCAAAGATGCCACACGTGAGGGGGTGTGTTAAAGTGTCACACATTGCTAAGAGATCCTTGTCTTGTAGACTTTATAAGTCATAGACAAAGGCGTGTTAAGTATCCCCTTTTCCTAAGACGTCTTTTGAGAGTGAGTAAGACCCGTGGACTTTTACTCCAAACGCTTAATTGTATTTTTAAAAATTACTAATTTAAATGGTACATTTTAAAACGGAAAAAGTACACATACCCCTCTCAAACTATCATTTTATTGTCAATGTGCTCCCAAACTACCAATTGCGTCAATGTCCTCCCTAAACTACCAAAAAATGTCAATGTCCCCTGAAAGCAAACAAAAAGACAAAAATAACCTTTAAAAAGTTTCAATAAGACAAATATATTCTTATAAATAAAAACTAAAACTAAAAAAAAAACAATTTTTTTTTTTGAAAGATTGAAAAATGAAAATTCAAGGGGTTGCCCAAACTGGAATTATATAAAACAAAATCTAAAAAATAAATTTTCGGTTTTTTTTTAAAATTTTAATTTTTTTTTAAAAATGATTTTAATTTTTGTTTTTGTTTTGTTTTAAATAATTTTTATAATTTTATGAATTATTTTTTTGTCCTTGGGGAGCACATTGATATTGTTTGGGGGCAAATTGACAATTAGATAGTGGTTTAAAGATTGTATGTGTACTTTTTCTTTTTAAAATTATTATTTTTAAATCATAAATCCAAACAACTCTAAACTCCATAAATTTTCTTTTCAAATTTTTGGATGCCCAAATACCCACAGCTTAAGAAAAAGATGAGGTGCTCCTCCAACGTATAGAATTTTGAATTAGCAAAGCCAGATGGCATTGTGTTCAGGCAAAGTGTCGAGACCTGCAGGGATATATGAACATTATTCCATGTGAAAACCAGAGAGGCAGAGACCAGAGTGAGCAGACCCGATGGTGGTCCTCACTCCTTAGTAGGAGTCAATTTGTTGGGCCCAGCCCATTAACACCTCCAAATTACTCACCGATGGTGTACGTGGGCCACCTCAAAAAAACAAAAAACAAAAAACAAAAGAAAACAAAGAGATTAAGGATTAGAAATATATGATCTACAGAGGCCAGTTGAAGATGATAACATCTATCTATTTATCTTCTGTTGTTATCACAGACTCTCCTTCTGGCTGGACTTTGCAACAAGTAGGACTAGCAAATTATGAGACTGGCAGGAATAACTTACTATAATTTATGCTAAAAGTTTTGTCTTGGATTATGCAAATCTCAAGTAAAATTTATTTATAGTTATTTAATGACTCAACATTATACTTTTATATAGTATTAATACATTGTAATTCAGCTTTAGATCGCCCCTTTTTATGACTCGACCACAAATCTGCAATTGATGTAGGACAGATTATTGCAGAATATTAATAAAAAATGAAAGAGCCGAATAAGGTGACGATTAAAGAATAATCCATATAATAAGATTTTCTTTGGCACCAAGTTTTGCCATAACTAGCTCATTCTTCCTTCTTTTGTTTTATTTTCGCTTGCAAGAGATTTATTTCCCTTTTAGTAGCTTTATGGTTAGAGGAACAGTTGTATTGGAAATTCATTTAAGTTTATTATCAATAATATCTTAGTTTTCTCTATCAACGTCTGTGTTGGTGTTTGTGTATTGAGAACACAGTTTCTCTTTAACGTTTTATCGCTTTCGCTAGGTCAACAACTCATTCAGTTCTATACTCAATGGGTTGTATCCGATCTCATACACGACATAATAACAGTCATGAAAAGTGACGTAAATAAAAAGGCACCCAAAAACTTTGAGTTTCCATACATGCACGGGGGATTTAAGCATATTTCTACTCCGAGTGGAAAAGGGTGGGGAAGGATAAATATCTTGTATGATGTTTTGAAGAGGAGGTAAAGCCAAAGAAAGAAGTTTCGTGCTACCCTATTCCTTCTATACATTTTGTATTGACCTTTTTTGTTTTTTTTTTTTTTTTTTTCTAATTAAAAAAAAGGCACGTTTTTTAAACTAATTGTAACTATTTTAGCTGAACGTGACCATAAATAGTGAGAATGGTAGGTAGTTCCCTTAAGTTTGATTGAGCTATAGCCTGACTCAACTCTTTTAGGACATCAGTAAGACTCAAGACGGTTAAGACTAATAGAATTGAAAATTCTCATTTTATGAGTCAAACTATTACCTTAATACATGTCCAACTTGGCGACTACTTTGAAAATTTTCTTTAGGCCAATTATTTGACCCTTATTACAAGTTAAAATAAATTTTGTGCTACGAGTATTCTCTCTATACATTTTGTATTGACCCTTATCACAAGTTAAAAGCAGGAAAATGTTCCTAAGAGGTAGTTCAATAGGCTGAGAACCACGCATCAGGAAGCGGATGTCACTAGTTTGAATCCCCTCTCCCCCTCTTGTGTGGACATGTCAAAAAAAAAAAAAAAAAAGAGCAGGAAATTATCAAAACTCTTTTTTTAAAATAGGAAAAATTGAAAACTCAATAAACTAAATGAAAAACCAACCAATCACCCTAGGCCTTTGAAGGTGATTCGACGATCCCTTTTAGCTGGCTTGGAGGTAGCCGAACCATCCTATAACTATAGGGGTGGTCGCCACCTAGTGACTGCCCAAACTAATTTTATTTTATTTTTTTCAAAAGCAAAAATAAATTAAGGGTAATTTATAATTTTATATTGATTCAATTCGAAAAATAACTCAAATTTGTAGGGAGTGAATTATTTGTTGCGCATGCATATTATATGAAGGTATTTGTCATTTTTGAAACTCTAAGCATCCATTTGTCACAACCTCAAATATAAACCAATTTAACAATTTACTTATTTATTTATTTGTTTTTAATGGAACAATTGTTGCTTTGTTAATTGTGCCATGTCAATTTTCAACCTGAATCGACCTTATCTAAATGGGTTGATTAGTCTTGCCAGTTGGAAGTAGGTAAGAAAAATGGGCACCCACCCTACTTTTCAAAAAAACTGAAAAACTCTTGTTTTGAACTTCTTTTTGTCCCGTTGCCAAGCTTTTTCATGCCCTAAGGACTTATATTTTTTATAATTATTTGTTTGAATTTGAGATAATTCAAATAAGTGATTATGAAAAATTACTTATGAGACTTAAGGTTCGTTTGGAATTGTGATTTCGTAAACAATAAGTGCGATTTTAAACTAAATCGCAGAACATAAATCGTTTGAAAACTGCGTTTTTTTAAAAATTACGATTTAAAAATACGAAAAATCTGCTTTTTTCAAATCGCAGGTAAGATGATGCTTTTTTGAAAACGCAGAATTTTAAAGGTTAATTTGAGATTTTAAAAGCTAAACTGTGATTTTGCCAAACGCTTAACTGCATTTTTAAAAATCATTTTTTTCAAATCATATATTTTAAAATCGTTATTTTAAATCGCACTTTTTGAAATCGCAAACCCAAACGGACTCTACTTAACTAAAGAAATTAAGCTATCTAACTATTTATTTCGTCAGATGGGTCTCGTAAGTGGTCTCTCATAATTACTCATCCGAATTCGAACAACTAATTATAAAAAACCATGGTCAAAGAAAAGCTAAATTAAACAATTGTGAAGTACAAGAGACCAGGTTTGAATATTTGGATCACAGTTGGGTCACACGATATCTTGGAGATTACCAAAGAAAAAAAAGGATTCAAAAAGAAGAATAAAATAAAATAACAATTTAAACAAATCCTTCGAGAAGATGGTGGTTGTATGACAAAAAGTCTTAGGAAAACAAACTAAAGATAAACCGTGTCATGTAATTTGAAACCTACTTTATAATTTAAAAACACAAAAAAAGATGTCGTTCTCATTAATTTTTAGAAAAAATACTATATATGCTACAAGACGTTTTGTCAAAAATTGTGGAGTTTTGAAGTGTTGAAGAAGTTTTCTTCGATTAATAAATATAATATTTTTTTTGTTTGTCAAGTACACGACGGCGTCATTTGAATAGAAAAAGAAAAAAAAAGGTACACGACAATCGGTGACGGAAGAGGAGAGGGGCCGGTAGGTGTCATGGCCACCGATTTTTCTTTTAAAATAAAAAAATAAAAAATCTCTATAAAGACAACCTGCGATGAACTCATGCTCTGGATATAAGGTCTGTAGACAAATTAAAAGATGTTGGACTTATTTTCATAAACCATCAAATATTATTTTTGAAGTGTTTCACCTACGTTCGCTACCAAATCGTTTTCAAACTTTGATTTTGTTGATAATTTTTTAACAAGTTTGAAGTAAACTTTAAGTGTGTACTGGTGAAATTTTAATAAACAATTCCGTCTTTATCTTAACTCACTATTTCTAGGGTATGTTTGGTAGGTGAAATATCTATTTCATTAAATAAATAAATATATTTTATTGAAAATTTAAAATATATATATAATTGTTAGAATAGTTTTCAGTCTGGTGACGTGTAGATCTTTGATTCGTTGTGTTCTTCGTAATCTACAAGGAAGAACAAACAATGCGTCAGAGGGGGGTCTCCCGACGTCCCTTCTCCGATGCTTAAGTCAATGGGTCATTTTGAAGAATATTGAGAGTCAAGAGTTTAGTATATTTTCAGTATATAATCAGAGTGTATTTTGTACTTGGGGTAGCAACCTATTTATAAGCATATAGTTCTCAACCGCATTGTTTCACCTTCATGTCATGACTGAGTGAGACCCTTAGTGGGATGAGATAGAGATTGAGTGGGAGAGTGGGGGACACTCTTCATAGGATATTTTAATCATGTATCTTATCTCATGTGTTCCAAACATAGTTTTCAATGTGTTATAGGATTCTGTTAAATCCTAGTGACTGAGCGGGTCAAGTTGGGCTAGCAAGATCAACTGGACCCTTGTTCACGTATATACCCATTTGCCTAGGAAATGATAATTTCTCCAACAATAATGAAATAGCCATTCTCATAACTCATGACCAAGAGCGTTTTATTTGCACGTGATACATAATTCAATATCAATGATATTATGGTACAATATACTTTTAAGGAACATGACTTTTGGTCATTGAAACATATTTTAGTTAGAAGTAGAGACGGATGAATGAGGGGTGGGGGTGGTATAGCCATGGTCCCCCTGAAATTTTTTTATTTTATTTTTTTTCGGTTATGGAAGATATCTATGAGTAATACTACACATCCTCCCCTTGTCCTCTTTTTGTCCTCCCAAAATTGATGTGGCTCTTAAAATCACCATTGGATCAAAATTCAATAGTCATATATCAAAAATTCAATAGTGATTTTAAGAGCCACATCAATTTTGGGGGATAAAAGGAGGACAAAGGGATAATGTGTAGCATTACTCGATATCTATTGTCCTTTTTTTTTTTTTTTTTATTGGATGAGGAAAAGAGTCTTCTTGTCTTAGGTTGATAATTTTAATACAACCCACAAATATGATATGAATTCAATACGAAATTAGCGATTTATAGTTAAAGAGTATGACATATATGGTTAAATGGATTGAGTTAGAATAAATCTATATAGTCATATACTTATACTTCGACACGATCAGAACCCGATATTCGAACACGAATTGTCATCCCTTATTTGTCTTCCATGGTCTATCGGTCTGGCCCAGAATGCTCTGCCTAAGCCTAAGCAATCAGGGGCTTTAGGCTTGCAAGTTCGATTACCCACCGAGTATGTAAATCCAAGCCCAGACCAATTCACCACAGGCTTATACTCTAATTTTAACATACATTAAGTAGGCCCAGAAAAGAAACAGAACAGCACAAGCTGAACTCGATCTCCGCCTGCAAAACCTAAGAACAGATAAATGCTTTTTGTTGTGTACCAAGCAGGTCCTAGAATCCCTGTTCCTCTCTCTCGATCTCTACTGTTAAAGATCCAGTAAACCCACTGCAGATTTTTGGGTTTTGGCATCTAAAATATTTTTTCCTTTTACTTTTTGGTCTTAAGTTACCATTTTGATTATGTTTTTTGAATGGAGGAATCGTGTATCAACCGAGGAGTTGTTAATGTGGGAAAGTTTATATTTTTTAAGGAAATTATATGTAGTTCTTTGCAGATTTTGTACCTTAAAATCACTTGTTAATGTTTGCTTATGTTCTTTTTGGTGTGAGGATGACTAGAGTTGGATGAATTATGTGAAATTATTATATTCTTTCATTTACCTGTTTATAAAATTACAGAAGTGGGTTTGATCTTAGTAGCGCAAGAGAGTTGGGCCAAAAAAAAGGGATGGGGTGTTCTAAGAGCGTTGATACATAGGGGACGGAAACCGTCCCTCAATACCCTTTTTTCATTAAAAAAAATGAGTTTTAATCAAAAAGCGTAATTTAATATCATTTTTCGTATTCTAAATTCTGATTCAATTGGTGTTTTATATCTTCAATTTTGTTGCGAAGGGGCCAATGAACCCATCATTTTTAATTAAATGTTTTAAATTTTTTTCACCCCAGTATAAGATATAATGAATAATGAAAAAATTAAATATTTTTATCAAGGTAATAAATAATGAGATTATAAAATATAAACTAATTAATTAAAAATAATGATTAAATTTTTTTTTTATAAAAAAAAATATTTGAGAAAAAATCAATCATAGAATTACCTTATAGATTATGAAAATCCTTCTTCCTTTGGGCCTGAGGCTTGAATTGCAGATGATGGGCTTGTACCCAGGCTGTTAAGTGTTAACCATCTCAACAGGGCTCAACTACTAAGCCCATTGAGCCTTGGCTTCGTTTACGTTTTCATACTTCGCACAGCGATTTCAGTTTCAGGCTTTCAGCCACTGCTTCGACCCTGGAGAACACACTGTTCTGCTTCGCGATTCTAAGCTTCAACCAGGTAATATCAATTTCCCATCGCATTTTCTGAAATAATGTTGTTCGATTTCGATCTCGTTTTTTATTTTTTTATTTTTTTGGCTCTTGGGTTTTCCATTTGGAAAACACCTGATCTGTTTGGTTGCTGAGAAAATATAGGAAAGGAAAAGTAAATCCTCAAACTTCAGAAAATTTATTTTATTGGCTCAAGGACATCGAAATTTTTGCTCATCTGAACCTGTTAACCCTATTGACTTTATTAAGATGAAGTTCCTATATTTCTGGGAAATCAGATAAACATCAAGCTCTATGTTACTCGATTACATATCTTTCTTTTTTCAAAATTTTCTTAGCAGACAAAATGAGACTTTGTTTGTTGAGAAGGGGCAATAGGCTAAAAATATATATATATATATATTTTAGATTTTCTTTTTCATCCTTATAATTTTTTTTTTCAATAAATGGGGGGGGGGGGGGGGCTCCTCCATCACTGGTTGCTAAAGTACAAAGTAATGCGTTTATCAAATGGGCCGTTGGGGAAATTTTTGTTAAGATATTTGATTAAGAGAAAAAGATAATTGGAGCATATTGGTGTCTGGTGTAATATTCTTTCCTTGTTCTGCACTTCCTATAAGTTAGGGCCTCCCCTTGGGTGCTAATGCATAAGGAAATGATGGAAAGATGTTTATTCAAAGCTAAATTGTAAGTGTAGATAGTAACCTGAGTCTTACAAAAGTTCCTTGCCAAACAGCATAACTATAATCTCCCTCCCCCTTTCAATGTTATTATGGGTTTGAGAGGTTGCAAAAGAATATCTTTCGGGAGGTGAGGGGGATCAATTGAATTAACTTGGAGAGGAACAAGTTGGACAGAATTTTAATTACAAATGGCATGATCAGTTTACCCTAACGTATTGCAGAAAGGGAACTGCCACAGAAATGGCTTTGATTGCAGATACGGTGACTATTGATTATTGGACAGTATTAAGAGTGATGCCTTTGCTGGGATTCAGTATATCTCTTTGAGTTATGGTCAGCCTTAACAGGAACTTGTCTGAAATCAGTTTTCTCGTCTAGAATCGGATTCACTTTTCATTCATCTTTCTATTTGTGTCTTGCCAAATTCAATATATTAATTTAGTTTCCACCATTGACATTTCCCTAAATCGAGGACTTGAATAGAATTGTGTTAGTATGTATTATAAGAAATGTCAGGAATATGAGTTCTATGTGAGTTTATGGGTAACTAGTGCCTTGACCCTGTATAATTTAAATTCTTGGAACAAGGCTTTGCTGTTTTGGGTAATAGTCCCCAATTGAAGCTTTTAACTCAGCAAGGGGAAAAGGTTTTAAGCTGTTTCTCGGGTAAGTAATTGACATGCAGAAAACTGTAGCAACTTGCTTTTTTGTGGTAGAGCGCTATCTACATCAACACTTTTCTGATTTTCTAGCATCAGAAGCTCTACATGTGTGCGTGTGTATAATTTGACTTCCATGCAAGTGAAAGTAGTTAAGGACACTTAACATTGAGTAGGAGAAAAAGAGAGGGGGAGAGATTGATCAGAGATAGAAAGATTCTTTAGTGGGTTATTGTGGAACCATCAGTGGTGCTTGCTCTTTGTTCCTTTCATATATATATGAATAATAATTTATTAAAAAGAAAAGCTCATGTACACAAAAAATGCACAAGAAAAGCAACCACTCTATTGGAGTCGAAAATTTAAGAAGTCAACAAGATTAGAGGAAGATAAATTAGGAACAAAAGTTACAGTCCAATCTAAGAGGGCACTCAAGAAGGATGGTTTTAGTTGAAACACATTAGATTCGCGGTCCTCGAAAGGATGATGATTTTAGTTCTTGCTTTTTGTTCCTTAAGCCGTAATAGATCAGGGAGGTTGATCATTTAAGTACCTTGAAAGGTTGGTAAGTTTCCCACTGTTGGTGATGTTTTCCTGACAATTCGTTTTCAGCATCTGGTTTTTGTTGTGGTTCTTGATTTTATTTTTTCCAACAAGTGGTTGAGTCTAACGTTGTTCTTGGTTGGGCGTGTGTAGTTGTAAGTGTAGAATAATGGGCCGGAAAGCTGGTACGCTTTATATTAACCCAAAGAAATTTGGCGCTCTTCACAAGCCTTGCATGAAGGACATGATAACATTTCTCAACTGCTTGGCTCAGAACCAAAGCAGTGCCGAAAAGTGTGTTCGGCAGAAGGAACTTTTGAGTGCCTGTATGGATACTCAGGTGACACAACTTTTCAAGTTTATTGTAACTTCTGCTTCTTTTAATGTCTGCTTATTCTTTCTTGCTTACATTTGTACATGTTTCTGAATATTGATTGTTTTTCATCTAGGATTTTGTTCAATGTAATATATATGTATTTTCTAAAGCTTCTGATTACATTTGTTGCAGACAAGCAAAAAAAGGTCTGTGGGAAGTATTAATTACCACCTTCAGAGGCTAAACAGGGGAAGGAAGTAGCTTGTGTTTTTGGAAGAAGGTTGAACTAATGTCTCATTCGTCAAAAGCTGGGGAAGGAACTACTCTGTTCGTTGAACAAGAGAATGTCTAAATATCATTTCCCATTTGAATTGACTGCATTGCCAATGCAAACATTGAACATATTTGAGCAGATCTATTGTAATTTACATTAATCCTTGTCGTGGTGAATTTTTTTGACAATAATTTGTAGAATGAAATTTGGACAAGAAAGGTCTCCTCTCAGTTATTTCTTTACTCTTTTACTCAGAGTTCAATTTTGAGATGTTGCTCACTGATAACCTATTTTGTCCATGGTTCATGAACATACAGCCATGCACCACTCACCTCTGCCAAATAAACTTTATTTTTCCTTTTTTTTTTTTTGTATTTATGCAGTCTGATTGGCCTGCGATTTCATAGACAAACTACTGTTGAAAAATCTATATTTTCAAATTTTGTGCACGGAAGTGCATTTATGCACAATTTAAAAATTAAACTGCAATTTCAAAGTCCAAATCTTAATTCTATAAAATGTGTTACTATATATTTTTAAATTGCGTTTTCAAATCATATATTTTAAAATTACTATTTTTTAAATTGTAAGTTTTGAAACCAAACTGTAAATCGGGACCCTTAATTGTCGAAAGGACTACATGACAATAGCTGATTTTGAAATCATATGCTTTTACTTTCGCTGGTAACTAACTGGCTCCAAAAAAAAGAAGAAAAAACCTTTCCTTGGTAACTGATATATATATATATATATATATATATAGGCTGATGTTGGGTGTTAAATCTGTCTGAATTGATCTGCTTTAGCCTTTATAATATATTTTGACACAATCAACAAATCAACCATAACCATTCCAATTATTTGATTGACTCAATTTTTTAGGGTTTAGTTCGATCAAAGACAAGCAATTAAGCTTGAATTCAGAATTTCAGCTTCTTTCTCGTATTGAAGCATGTAATGCTTAATAATATCCGCTCTATCTAGGAAATAGAGAGAGATAGCCTCCCTTCTCTGTAGAATTCTCTGGTGCCTTCTGTTATAAGCTCCATGGGAGGAAAGCTTTGTGCTTCCCTCCCCATCACCCATCCCCGTTCCATACCTCATTCATCCACCACACCTCACAACCACCCTTACTTCTCACCTTCTGTCATTTATCCAAGATATTTACAGCCTTTTGGGCCATTAGATAAGGCATAAGCTTCGACTACCCATTTATCTTTTTCAAACTTTCCTTGTTTTTTCGTGGCTTGAGTCTACACAGCAAATTGATTTAATTATCCCCTCCCTCTGCATTCACCGTGTTCTTTGTATTTTTTGGATAAGTGTTTTGATTGATTTCTTTGGATTTAGATCTACTCACCTCCATCCACTTTTACAAGTCATGCTTCTCAGCAACGGGTCTACCGGCGTCTCTGGATTCCACCAGTGGTCTTTTTCCCTTCTATCGCCAACTGGATGTTGGCGCGTGTCTTCCATGCGCCAGAGAGCTCTTCGACTCAACCGGCGTGTGGAACTCACCTCTACTTCCTCCGCTTTCCTTTTGCTTCAACCCCCGGTGGACCCAGATGTTTCCGGTGCTTCCCGCTATTGAGAGGCCTTCCCTAGACGGCGCGTGGTTCTCACGCGCTTCTAGGGATGGCTCCCACCCCGCCTAGTCGACTGTTTTTTATTTTCCTGCTTTATGTTTAGTTTTTTTTTATCTTGTTGTGCTTCTGTTCTTCTTTAGTTTTTGGCAGTGATTGTTCTCTGGTTGAGGCTTTTTGAGCCCTTTTGTCATTTAAAACCACTTTATACGACCCTTAGAAAGGCCCGGCTTATTTATGATTCTTCTGGAATCATAGGTGATTACCATTGTCTACTGTTACTTTGCGCTTGTGATGTCTTGCTGCCTGTTCCTTTGGAGTTCAGTTGTTTTGTTGTTGGGTTTATTATTGGGAAGTCCATCGTTTCTTTGTTTGTAACATCATCCATTTTTTCTTCCTTTTGGATCATAAGTGAAAATGATCCTTCCTTGTAACCTTTTCCTCGATCAATTAAAAAAAAAATCCACTCTATCTGCAATCCTAATCACTGGGTAATTATGCTTTCATTATTGTTTTATCATTCTTTTAGGATATGATGACCTACACGCGCGATCACCCCCACTACACGGTAATGGAATCTACTGTGGGCATGCTTGATCCTACTCTTTAATTTAGATTACGAATTGCAGACACAGAGACATAAAACTTAAATATATTAAATTAAATTATTGATCCCAATACCTGAGAATCATCAGGAAGAATTACATCAAGAGCTATATAAAATGAAATCTCCCCCACACCACACACACACACACACACACACAATTTCTTTCTTGTGTCACATGGGAATGGGCAGTCAATATGCATGCATGATTGAATGCTATGGAATGAGGATTCCCCTCATCTTGGTCGGCTCGTCTAGGCCCCTCTTCTTATTGGTTTCTCCATGGGTTGAAGGTTGCCATAATCATGTCCAAGTAAAGTAAGACTGCCACAATCGGCCTGTCTCTCTTCTTCTACCTTTTTTGCTTATAAAAAAAGAAAAAAAAGTAAGTCATGTTTTGTCAGTAGCAGAAATGGCTCACCACTATTTTACTCGCCTTCATGTTTTGTCAGTTTATGTGCTTGGAGGTTGGGTTTAGTGGCGACAACATTTTTGCTTGGCTCATTCAACCACAAAATGATTTTGTGTTTGTTTTAGCCCCGCCATTAGGATTTTTTTGTTGTTGTTAAGTTGAACGGAAAATGCGTGAATTGTGTATTACACATTCAGTGAGTTGTGTGAAAATATCAATATGTGCCCCCTTAAATTAAAATATATATATATATATATATATATATATGCAGGCACATAATTTAGATACAAACAAGTTTATAGTTATTTCTTACAAATCAGTATAATAAAGTGATGTGTTTTTAAAGCATTTAAGAAGCACTTACTATTAAAAAAACATGTATTTCTCACGTGCTAAATGACACCATGGATCTACTCCCATAGTGAGTCTTCGTTTCCATGGAGACCCACGGCCGTCGGTCTCCACTTCCATGAACACCCACGGTTGGGTCTCCTCCTGTGGACGACATTGTTTTTTTTTTTAAAAATAAAAAAATAAAAAAATCTAACACAAAGTTATTATTGTTATTTTAGGTCACGCGCTTAGCACGTGCCTATTTTCCATTTGATTTAACCAAAAACCCTAATCAAGAGGTTAAGTGCAAAGAGCTAGTAATTTAGCGGGTGAATTACGTACAACTTTTAAAAGTTTGAAAATATTTCAATTTGACGATAAATTTAAGAGGGGGTAATTAAGTATAATTCCTTTTTTTTTAATTGATTTAAGAAAAAGGTTACATGGGAATCTTTATCACTTCTGATTCAAAATGAAGAAGAAGTGACTGATACTATAAAAGAAAAAGGGGTGAGCTCCTTAACATTAATAAACCTAGAATAAACCAAAACAGTGTTAAAAGCACTGTTGTTGATAAAATTATGTTTCGCTACAGAGCTATAAAAGTTAGGGCTGAGCAGGATCTGTCCCAACCCGAGAAAACCGCCCCACCCTGCCCCATTTTTCTTACAAACCGCGTTCAACACGCGGGTCACAAGCGTGTTTCTCGTTTCCCCGCATAGTACAGTGCAAGGTGCGGGTGGAACGTTTGAAAACTAACGGGTCCCCGCCCTGCATATATATATATATATAAAATTTAATATATGTTAAAAACTTAAAACTTAAAAACATGATATCCAAAAATCCCTAACCCTAACGCCGCACACCCGCACCCCACTCCCCCTTAGCCCTCTTCATTTTTTCCTTTCTTTTCTTCCTACTTCCTTCCTTGCGTCGCACCCCTTCACCTCTTCTTCTTCTTCTTCTTCTTCTTCACGATTTCCTACATCTGCTCCAATGGTGCTCCAGATTTGGTTGGTGTTTCATGTTGCTCTCCTAAAATCTCACCCTCTTTATTTTTACAATGTCGAAATCCGAACCCAAAACTCTTAGTCTCTAACTCTAAAGGCCTCGTCGTCGTCGATTCACAGCGCTCGCATTGAATGCATAAGGAAAATGACTTAGTGATGATCCCTGCCGTTAAATGGTTCAAAGAGTGGTAATCTTCGCGCGCGCGCGCGCGCACGCACGCACACACACACACACACACACACACACACACACACACACACACACACACACACACACACACACACACACACACACACACACACACACACACACACACACACACACACACACACACACACACACACACACACACACACACACACATATATATATGTGTGTTCCAATGTTGGGTTTATTTTTTTATCTCTATTTAGATAGTTCCATTGTTTCGGTTTCTCATGCTTCTAGACTTCTAGGTATTGAATGAATATGGCTTTGGTTTGAATCATTTGATGGTTTCTCAAGTTTTGGCCTGAGTCGGGGATAACCCGCACAATCGACCCCGCACCACCCCCGCACCGCACGGGTCTCATTGATCTTCAACGGGGCATGGGTGTAATTTTGTGAACCCGCAGGGGTGCAGGGCGGGGCCAAAAAAGGGGGAAAACTGCCCCCCCCCCCCCCCGGTGCCCCATGCTCACCCCTAATAAAAGTATTAAGGATGCTTTTGAAATTGCGATTTCGTAGACAAAAAATGCGATTTTAAATTAAATTACAAAAAAAAATCGTTTTGAAATTACGATTTGAAATCGTAGAAAACTACTTTTTCAAATTGCAGGTAAGGGGATGCTTTTTTGAAAACGCAAAATTTTAAAGGTTAACTTGCGATTTTAAATGTCAAACTGCGATTTTGTCAAACATCTAATTGCGTTTTTAAAAATTATTTTTTCAAATCGCACATTTTAAAATCAACTTTTTGAAATCGCAAATCCAAACAAAACTTAAGTAATTAATAGTCACTAAAATGAATGATTTATATACAATATAATTTGGGCCTAAATAGGGCTTAACCTTTTAGATTAAGGTAGTATTTGAACATATTATATCAAGGTCCCCACTTTGACCACTTTTTTAATTAAGTTGTTTATCTTCCCAACAAATGGTATTGACGATACTGATGGTGTGTGACAAGGTTCATAATAGACTACAGATCCGTTTAGGTTTGCGATTTTAAAAAATACAATTTTAAAATAGCAATTTTAAAATGTGTACGATTTAAAAAAATTATTTTTAAAAACGCAGTTAAGTATTTGTAAAATCGCAGTTTGGTTTTTAAAATCTCGTTTTCAAAAAAGCACTCTATTACCTGCTATTTGAAAAAGCAGTTTTCTGCGTTTTCAAATCTCAATTTTTAAAAAACGCAATTTTCAAACGATTCTTTTTCTGCGATTTGGTTTGAAATCGCACTTTTTATTTACGAAATCGCAATCTCAATCGAATCCTAAAAGTGGTCCGTTTTTATTTCATAAAAAGAAAAAGAAAAAGAAAAAGAAAAAAAATAGTGGTCCTTAATTTTAACAGTTGGAGTTTGGACGATGCACGTCTATGGATGAACAGTCAATTCATAACGCAATTGGAGTGAGAACGATGAACGTCTAGATGCATTGCATTGACAATAATACCACAAATCCCACGCAAATGATCCTAAAAAAGATCCGTTGTAATCCGTTGAATGTTCTTGATATGTGTTAATTAGCTTTTAGCTAAAAATAAATAATAATAAAAAGAAAAAGAAAAAGAAAAGAAAAGAAAAGAGGAAGAACCGCAAAAGGGGTGTTCCGATCCGAATCCAAGCCATTTTATGCGCATCGGT
Source organism: Alnus rubra (assembly GCA_028654335.1). NCBI lineage: Eukaryota > Viridiplantae > Streptophyta > Magnoliopsida > Fagales > Betulaceae > Alnus > Alnus rubra. Next base: position 1,650,746 of record JAJPGS010000870.1, on the reverse strand, counting down.
GGCGAATTGTGTTTGGAGAAAAAGAGACTGATAAAGACCATTAGGGTTACATCTTTATTACATTGAAATTACAATCCGTGGTATATATTTATAAAGGAATTAAGTGTTAAAAAAATAAGATAGTAAGATGGAAAATAAAATGCTCTTAAGGTGTGTTTTTACTGTGTCATTTTCTTTAAGAAATTATTTGGTCCCCGCCCGATGTTAATGAATTAGTGTGCAAAAAGTTACAACAAATATTTTTTCAACATACAATGGAGCCAAAAAATACCTCAATTGTTTGATTGTGTTTTGCACAAACAAAACCAAACCTAATCAACATCCTCAAATTTCCTATTCTACCAAAAGAGACTCGAATTTTTAAACTACAGAAAATGTTTAGAAAGATAAGAAAAACATATAATTTTTCTGTGTTTCCTGCTAAGTGTCAAGTACATCATCAAGGCATTACTAGCGCCCTACAGTCCACTGTCATGCACGTGTATGTCACGTAAGCTAGCATTAATGCGGCTTTAAAGCAAATGCTTGATGCGGGTTGGACGTTTTAAATTAATACTAAATTGACCTTTTCTTTTTATCATATGTGAGACCACCACAAAATAATAAATATACATACTAATTTAAAAATTCTTTGACATTAAGTAATGGTGATTAAGAAAACCTAAACTAAATCAGAAAGGAAATTAAAATTCTAACATGGGCTGTTTCATTTTAATACTATGCCCGTCTGTACGTACGTTCATCATCTGCCAGACCAATTGGCTGATCATTTTACCTATATATTATCTACAAATACGAAATGATTCATTCATAAATAACAATAAATAAATCAATAAATAATTCGAAAAGATTAATTGTAAAAGCTTTTCAAGCTTTATCACTTGGTTTCGCACCTATTGATGCGAAAAAATAAGGGAAAGCTGGCTTCGCTGGTATTGGTCGACCTTCATAGCTGTAGGTTATAAAGTGAATCGCAGGCTGATGGTGTAGAATCTATTTAATGTCAGACATGCATGTGCAATTATGAACAAAGCTTTGAAAAAAAATTATGAACAAAGTTTTTTTTTTTTTTTTTTTTTTCATAAAAATTGATATTTATTTAACCCAATAGAAAAATAACCTAGAGGAAACCTCTAAGTACAAACAAGAGACTAAATCTGTCTAAAAAAAAAAAAGAGACTAAATCTCTATAAAACAAGAGCAAATTGCTCTAAAATAACAATATTACAGATACTTTCAGGAATTTTCTCAATTCACATTAGATTCAATGATTCATGCTTTGTTTTACCGCTGCCATAGCAAAGTCATGAGCCGCAGAATTTGCCACTCTTCGGATATGCTTAATTTCTCAGCTCCACCGACTAGAAAAAACAACTTTTATGTCGAGCTAGCCATCAATTGTCCGTATCTGCACCAATTTGGACCATTTGCATTAACAACATTAACCACCTGCAATGAATCCCCTTTTAGAATAATACTCTGAAGTCCAAAATCACAACTAAAGTCCACTGCCCCAAGTGCCGCTTGGGCTTCTGCTTTCACTGGCTCCTGTCTACCACATACAAAGAGACATTTGGCTGCAATCACCTAGCCTTCACAATTCCGTGCAGTTATGCCAATACCCATAGGTCTATTATTTTGTTATTGGAACTATTTCATAGACCGATAACTACTTGTGTTACATAATACTATTATTTTATAATTAGGGAGTTAGTGATGATAGATCTTACATATTTAACTAAATAGGATGTGTTATATATATATACACACACTTGATTCGAATGACTAATAATTTTTTACATAATTTTCGATCCCAACATAAAATTAACGAAATAAAATTAATAAGTCTAACCCATTTAAATAAAGAACTTAAATCAAAATTAATTTCCATAATTTTATGTCCATATCTTAGCACCACTTTAGCTTGTACCATTCAATTAAATACGAAATGACACCCCCTCGTAATGGGTATATAGCTTCATGCAAGCTTTGAAACAAAAAGGGAGCAATTTGGGTCCTACGATGAGACTGATCATCTATCCAATATTGAACGTAAAAGAACAGTACTACTTCAAAAAATGAAATAAATGAAATAAAACGTAAAAGCACACCCTCTTATGTGGCAGCTGAGAGAGAGAGAGAGAGAGAGAGAGAGGACAAACGAATGTGTGTGAAGGCTGCAGTTTTGCCTCCTTTTAGCTTTTAGCATGAAAATGAGCAAAAGCCGTACCCTGTCAAAACAACAGAGATAGGGAATTAGATTCCAACACCACCAATATTATTAATTCCCTTCTTCTAGTCTTTTACAATTAAACAATTAATAATCATCTACATATATTTTAAATATTTATATCCAGGTTGCACCATGCATGCAAATCAGAAAGCAACAAAATATATATAATTACTAGCTCCATGCACGTGCTACATATATTAAACTACACATTCACAACACTCTTCCTTTTTCCTCCTATCGATCTCAACTTTCAATTTGATCAATAGGTGATTGGAAGCACACTAGCTTGACCAATTAGACTTATTATTGAAATGAAGATTGATTTTATAGGGTATACTACAGTTTTTACTACAAGTTTTTTTTCAAATTATTGTGATAATAGTTCATGTAACACTTATAATGTTTGCCACTAAACAATTAAATTTGATTATGACTGGCATATCAATGTCATTGTCAAACTGCCGCATCAATTTGTAAGTTCATGTGACACTTACCACGCCAGTTACTAAATAATTAAATTTGATTGTAGCTTATGTGATTGCCACATGAACTTTCACCAAAGATGGAGGGTTGGAGGGACCGTATTGGCCTTGGCCCTCCCGGCTCCCCCTCTTTTGATTTTTGATTTTTTTTTTATTATTATAGTATATAAATAGCTAAATTTATATATTTTGGGAAAAAAAATTATACTTGGCCACCGGTGAGGAAAAGGGCTAGGCTGGTGGTCATATTGTGTGTGTGTGTGTGTATATATATATATATAATCATTTTATACTTAAACTTTAAACAACCCAAATCTATATCATGAGCTACAACCTAAATCTGTCATTAAAATAATTAGGTATGAGCAATACCTTCAATAGCAATGTAAAAGAGTTTTTAATGCAGTAAGAGTAGCAATGTAGGCTTACTCTTCTCGTTTCTATCGCAACTACAAAACGAACATTTTTAGCCCTTAATATTGTCAAAAATATACTTCGCAACAAAAGAGGAAGATTAGTTTTTGAATGATTCTTAGATGTTGTACATCGAAAGAGAAATTGCTACGAAATTTAGTATATATTCAATCGCAGATGATTTTTGAGGTCTAATAGAACGTCGGGGTACCATTTTGGTAGGAGTTTGAGATGAAAATTGAAATATATTAAGAAACAATTATTTTGTTTTTTTTGTTTTTGTTAACATTGAATGGATATATACTAATTTTATATGTTTTTATATATTAATTTAATTTTCCATCCTAATATATTTCTCATTTTCCTTCTAGCTAGTGAGATTCCTTAATGGGTCAAGCATAGTCGTCGTATAGGTACAAACGCCAATGGTCAAGTCAATTTCTATGAATTAATATCAAAGCAAATAGACTAGCTACTATATATAATAATCGATCCAGTCTTTAAGTATTAATATCAATTAATTAAATTGATATGGGTTAAGACGAATCCCTTGTAAGAATAATGTTGTGCCTTTCCTTTTGAGAAATATGCATTGAAATGATCGAGGTTGAATCTTCTACGTACGTACCATCGTAACCATATGTACCTACATAAATATCAATTTTTATTGGAAAGTATGGACAGATATTATGCCAACTTGATGTAGTCGAATAAAGCAAGCACCCACGTACGTACACGTTCGCCTCCATTAATTGAAAATTAAATAAAGAAAAAGTTAATTAAAAAAAAACAAAGGTTCGTGTACGAAGCATAATTAATTTAAACCAAATATATATATATATATATATATATATATATATATATGATCATGAGTAAACACGCCGGCCAAAATGCAAAGACCAAATGAAAGAGCAAGCAAATTAATACATAAATAAATTGACTAGAGGAGATCGATCATGATGATGGTGGTGGTGGGGTGTGCATGCTTTTCCACCGTCCAGATCAAAACGGTATATATTCCGTAGGCTAGTTTTAGGAAAAAGGCTTTTGTAATAGCAGGAAGTGGCCGACGTGGCAGGAGGAATTCCCGACAGTGAGCATCTGATGATAAGAGATTGATACTGAAATGTCCTCACTCCTCACCATTGCTACGTCAGACGGCTTTAGGGCTCCACCTGTCCCTCTTTTCTTTGCATGAGATATAAGGGCGTCGGGCGAGGCTTCGATCCTCTATGGCCTTGTCCATGCACCTATGTCATCATTCAAGCGGGCGGGGTTTCGATTGCTAACTAGTGTTAAATAAATACTTACTAGGGAAAGTATTTTTATTCATTCTAAAAAGAAGAGTAGTATATATATATATATATATATTTTTTTTAGAACGTATTCTTATTATTGTTAGAGTAATGTTATTTTTCATACTTATTTTATCATGTTTTGGGGACTCGGGTGGCATTCGACCCACTCCATTTTCTTTGTTACTTTTTCTTTAAAATAATTTTTAAAGTTTTAAATATTTAGGCTTAATATATTTAATATTTTTACTAAGAATGACATATGTCATCGTTGATCTATTGGTGCTAACGTGACAAACTGATAGAATCTTTCAAGTGTTTTAACAGAATTTGATTGTAGGGACTAAATTATTATTTTGACCTACCCTGAGAACCTTTGAATTATTTTTTATATCGCTGGAAGCGATTTGTAAATTACATCAACCTCAGTGAGTGATTGATTTTGCATTTTTTTTTCCTTGCTTTTTTACCTTATTCTTTTTACTTGGAAAGAATGGTATCTGAGTTTTTGTTTCCTCACAATTCTTTCTCTTTTATTGAATAAATTTGAGCATTTTTTTTTTTGGTATAACTTTTAAATTTAAATTTTATTTTTAACTATTTTTTTTTATCAAAAAAAATAAAAATAAATAAATAAATAAACTCAAGCTGAGCCGGTCAAGTACACGACAAGGGCTCAGCTAGGGGCTTTGTGAGCCGTGTTTGAACACATGTTCAAATCTCGGTTCGAGTACGAGCAGAATCCAAAAATTCAATACCCAACTTAATTAACTCTACTAATTGATTACAACCCTAAATATTTATCCTCATGACTGTCGGAGTTTTATTTGTCTTGTGTACATTAATGTACTTCAAAAAGGTAGTGCAATTTATCAACTTTAGTAATATTTTTATATCGTTTCTAAATTTTAGAACTAAATCTTCTTACACGGATTGGAATTTTTAAAGAATGAGATCAGACAACCTCTTATTGTGTAAACATGCGTAATAAGAATCTATAAACATTTTTTTAAAAAAAAAAAAAGAAAGGAGAGAAGATGAAGAAGACTTGCATATATATATATATAATAAGAGGAACATATATACTCGAGCATATATATATATATATATATATTTGCACGTGTGTATAGTACGTACTGCAAAAGCAGCAAAACTAGTGATTGATCTAAACAAGGAAGGAAAACTGCATGCGGCCGATAGCTAGCGTACAACAACTACTGTTTGCCTAAAGCAATTCTCTTTTCTTCGGGGCCAATCAATTCTTTCTTTGTGAGTAGCCTTTTTGATAAACTGCAAGTTTAATCGGGTAGAAAATTATGAAATTTAATAATTTATGATTAATATTTTAATACTCGATCTACTTCATACTTCTAAGTGAAGTTTAACATGTATAATAGTTTAACTAAAATGGAGTGAGGGTTTAAACTTAATTAAGTAATCTCAAAAGTTTAAGCCAATTAAAAAATGATGAATTTAATCATTTATAATTAATATCATAACTTTTTTACTCCCCTTTTGACGAGCATGATCATTAAACAACTATGCAATATAATTTTGGGTGAGATTTGTACAGGAACAAGATTGAAGATTCCTTATTGACGAAGAAACGACTCCTGGCCGGCCTCTGCTTTTATTCCTTTCAGTTCCTTAATTACGTCCATGCAGCCAGCCCTCGTGGCACACCCACCTACGAAGGAATTCATGGTTATCTCTACCTACTCAATTTGGAGGTCTCAATCTTTAAAAAGAGGGTTCATCAGGAGAAAAAGATTACGCAAGAAAAGAGGGCAAAAAGAAAAAAGAGATATCGAAAGACAGATTACAAGTTGATATATATCCTCAATGTTAAATTAAAGCTTGATTTAATGTTAAAGTTGAAGGCAACGAGAAGATTTTGCGAGTTGAAAAGTTGAGAGGGATAGATAAATAGATAAACTTATGGCATTTACACATGCAATAGCTTTTTTGTCCATATGCATGCATGCATTGAAATATCCATTTTTCTTTTCAATCAGGCTTCTTCGAAAGAACCTATGGAATTTCAACAAGTGTTATGCTTTTATGTATTTGGGCATTATTAATTTTACACATAGCTTGGATATCGAAAAGGAAAAGAAAAGAAATTAAAGAAGAAAGGTTTGCCTAAAGAAAAAAAAATAAAAAGTTCGTTCAAACTTATATTATAATAAAATTATTAAATAAGAATAAAAAATAATAATAATAATAATATGGCTTTCCTTTTTGTATCCAATATATATTAGGGATCGAAGCAAGTCATGTGAAAATAGAAAGAAGGTGGCACAGAAATTAAAGCTTTAGTTTAAGTGGGGTCAGTCTAACTCGTGAAATATAAGAATTTTTGTTCGGGTAAAATTAATTAATGAATTAAACAACCATGCATGAATGATATATATTGGTGGGATAATTCCAAGAGGTTGGTGTAGGCCTACCTTGAGAGATTTTCCGTCATATATATAGGCGGGACTCATTATTTTGGATATATTAATACTTGGAAAAATAATATAAGATCTTTTTATCAAGTATATGCTTAATTCATTGTTATTCGTGCTTATATATATAGATAGATAATTACCATGTGATAACTCAATATATATATATAAGTCACTTCAAAAAACTTTGTTTTTAGTCACTTGCAGTTAGCCACGTGTATGGGAGTCATGCATACACATGGCTAACTGTTAGCCACGTGCAGTTAGCTACGTGGGTTACGCGTAATGAATCCAGTTATTGCTAAATGTATATTTAGAGACGTGTCCTTTTATATATGTGGCTATTTAGCCATGTGCCACCCCAAGTGGCTAAATGCAATTTTATTTTATAAAAATATGGGCAATTATAGCCACGTGTAATTAAAGCCGCGTGACTAGAGTTTTTTATTCTTTAAAAAAAAAAAAAAAAAAAAAAAAAAAAAAGGGAGAAAAAAAAAAGGGGATCGGCAATCACCCAGTCGCCGGATTCGAACCCATCAAACCAAAAATACAAAAACCCAAAATAGGAAAAACCTAATTATCACGTACATTAGATTCAATAAACCAAAACAACAACAATCTAGTCGCCAGAAATCAAACAAAAAAAAAAACCAATTCGCCGGCCATCAAACCTAAACAACAAAAACTCGCCCACTCAGCCACTCGCCAGAAATCATCAAACCAAAACAACAAAAACCCAAATTCAGATTCAAAATCCGGCCGGTCCTCCGATCCCTGCATCATCGAAACATCAAAGGATAAGAGAGAGAGAGAGAGAGAGAGAGAGAGAGAGAGAGAGAGAGGTACTTGTGGTCGACAAAGATCCACAGCCGGTGAGCGTGAGTCGGCCGGATCTCCTCCATCTCTGAGAGTTGGTCGATCTTGATCTCTACCCCATCCGGCCGTGACCCTCCGGACTCCAGCTCCATCATTGACCACGAATCTATCTTAGAATCGTTCTAGCTCTCTCAGTCTCCCTCTCTGTGTGAAGAAAAGGAAAAAAAAAAAAAAAAAAAAAAAGGAGAAGAAGGAACGGGAAGCGTGGGAAAAAAGGAAAGAAAGAAGAAAATATAAGAAAAAGAAAAGAATAGTTAAAAAAGGGGGCGAGGGAAAATTGAAACAAAGTAAGAACGATAGAGATAAAGAGGAGGGAAATTAGAAATGGATTGGAGGGAAGTTTTCGCAATTAATGACAATTAGCAACGTGGCCAATAAATAAGTGGCTAAAATTCTAAATCTTAAAATAAATTAAAATAATTTTTATAAATTAGCCATGTGGCTTATGTGCCACATGGCCAATTGGCAACGTGGTCAATAAACCACATTGCTAAAATTTTAAATATAAATATAAATATATATAGAGAAATGATTCCTACACTCATTTTTCACAACAGCCTCACAACAAGCTGACGTGGCTGATAATATTTTATTATTTTTTTATAAAAAGAAAACAAAACAAAACAAAAAAATAATAAAATATAACCAGCCACGTCAACTTGTTGTGAGGCTGTTGTGAGAAATGAGTGTAGGGATCATTTCTCAAATATATATATATATATATATATATATAAGTTAAAATAATTTTAATAAATTAGCCATGTGGTTAATAATTGGCCACGTGGGCAATAAACCACGTGGCTAAAATTTCAAACCTAAAAAATTTTGAAAAAAAATTAAATTCCTGAAAAATTTTAGCCACGTGACTGACACAAATCATTTAGCTACGTGGTATATTATCCACGTGACGAAATCGCAATGTGGCTACAGTATCAGATACTGTAGCCACATGGCTAAAACCAAAGTTTTTTTGTAGTGAGTGATATTGAAAATGCCATGACGCATAGGTGCCTATTTAGAAGACAATTACATTATTCAACATGCAAATTAAATGACGACCGAAGGAGATGGTGCATGATCAGTCATTTAGAAATATAATGCAATATATGATATTATAAATTTATACGTGCCCCATATTATAAGGACTTTGCCAGTTAATTTACATTTATGTGATAGAGTTACAACTCAACTCTAATGTTAATATATTACAACTGAAGTACTATTAACAACCACAAAACTCACATCTCTTTTCAAATCTAAAAACAAAATTAATTAATATAATTGAGGTAATTAAAATAAGAGAAAACTCAACCTTGAGTACGTGTTTCTGATTGAAAACTGACGATAAATACACATAAAACTACAGCCAACGCCCTCTTAAGTGAGTTCATATACAAAATGAGGTCCAACGTACACTACTAGAAAAATGAAATAAAGCTAAGCGACACTGCCGAATCGTGTTCGAACGAGTTAAAGTCTCGCTCAAATGAAATTAAACCCTCGATTGACCGAACATCTGGAATTTTTGTGTGATGCAACGTAACAAAAATTGACCAACCTTTGGACTGAGCTTCTCGAAAAGTTACCTTGGTCGAACAAAAATTGACTGACCTTAGAACGTACAAGGCACTCGATCGGTAAGCCCTTCCAAAGTCCAACTTAACCTGCAGGCTTATTCGAATGAGAGTGTCTCCCATCGATCGATCGTTTCCTTCATGAATTCGAACGTAGTCTGATATGTAATAAATTGTCTTGTAAAATGCTTATCTTTTTATTATCTTTCTCACGAAGAAAATTGTGATACTAATTAAGAAAAAATTTAAACCATTCGAATTTTTTATTCAACTTGCTTTTCTTCTTTTTCCCCTTTAGTAGTGTACGTACAATATCTGCCACACTGCATGATTTCTAAACTTTAGCTTAAAATGAAATGGTAAAAAAGAAAGAAAGAATAATACTAGAAACCACATTTTTATTTCATAACTATCTCACAATACTAATGTGACAATTCCAACCAATCATTAAATCAATAATTGTTAAAAAAAATAAAATAAAATCTAAAGCTTTTTGGGGGTGGTTTGCCCCCTGCCCATTTGGCCAAAGGAGGTGGCTCAACCACCCCTTCCATTTTTTTTTTTTCATGTTTTTTATACATAAATTTTAGGGAAAATTTTACTTAACCTCCTAAACTTCCATGGCATTTGCAATTACTCTCCCCGCCCCAAAGTTTAAAAATTATCAATTTAATATATCGAACTTTTAATTTTTTGTAATGTCACAATTACTTTAGGATTTTCTGTTAAACCCTAACGAGGAAGTCAAAATTACCCAAATATCCCTTATCATTTTTAAACAAAATTCTGGTGGGTTAGCAGACCCACCATGCATGTGACCCACTGTCATGGGTCTAATTTTTCTTTTTTCATTAAAAAAAATGATAATTTTTTAATTTTTTATTTGTAAATAAGGGTAAATTTGAAATTTTATAAAATTTTCAAAGGTATAATAATTATTTCACCCCTTTTGTTATCTGATTTATCCTCAAACCTAACATAGGAGTGACATTTCAAAAGATTGAAAGTTCAATACAATAAATTTAGAGTTTTTAAAATTTGAGAGGATAATTGTAAATATCATGGAAGTTTAAAGGTTTAAGTGAAGTTTACCTTATATTTTATATACAATAAATAAATAATAATAATAATAATAATATTTTTTATTATGACACGTGTCCCGATATAATTAATATTAATGTGACACATTAACATATTATGTCTACTTTTCTAACGGCATAAAGAACCTATTTAGCATTCTTTTCCTCCATTTTAATACGTTGAAACTATTTTTTTCATCGTACTATTCCCCATAATATTCATGAAATTAATCATCTTGCATGTATACTTAACCTAGTAGAAGTCCATATATATATATATATATATAAAGTTCCTAAATCTGGTTGATCAGCCAATGCTAATGTTCTATGTAAGCTTTAATTACATAAATAAAGTTTGATGTTGTTGCAAAGGCATGTTCCTTATTTTCATCGGTCCTGGTCTCTAATTAGGTTTTTTACTACGTGATCCCACTATATCAGGGACAGAACTAGGGGGGCTGCCCCCACAAGTCCCCACCGCTAAAACAAGTATTAAAAAATTATTTTAATCTTTAAATTTGTTAGAAAAAAATTATTTACTTTATACTTTTTCTTATTCTAGCCGTTTTTTTTATACAGGCCAACCCTTTAAAATTGAATTTTTAGTTCGATCCTTGCATATACATATATATATATAGTGATAATTATATATTTGATTAATTAATTAATCAAATAGACAGTGATAAATTGCTTTCCAGTGTCATCATCTCTTTCTTACATGCATGGGGAGCCACTCTCTTTTTGTAGCACTAAACCACAGTCACAGCATCAAAAGAAGCTTATTGGCGAAGAAACTTCGTCCACTCAAACCCTAAAAATATAATAAAACAAAAAGAGATGAGAATGAGAGAATAAGAGCAAAGTAAACAAAAGCCTCTCTTAGCTTTCCTCCTCCCCTCCTCTTTAATCTCTTTTTGCTTTCTTTCTTGGCTCTGGTATTCCCTTGGTGCGATTCTCCACCATATTTCCAAAAGACCCATCAAACTTTATAAAAGAAAAAAAAAATAGATCAAAAACCATGGTTTTCTCATCTGTTCCAGTCTTTTTAGATGCTCACAATTGGCAGCAGGTAAGTTTTTCTTCAAATTTCATCCACATCTTTTGAACCCGAGAAAAGCAAATTAAAAAGATAATTATTCCTATTCTCTACTGATCTCTTCTTGAATATACCAAATATTTGTTTCTTTATGGTTAACAATTACACGGGTTTATTATTTTGCAGCAACCAAATCATCAACAAGGAAGTGATGACAATCAAAACCCGCTGCTCCCACCACCCCATCATGCCGGCGGTGGTGCCGGCTCAATCCGGCCTGGTTCAATGGCTGATCGAGCCAGGTTAGCCAAAATACCCCAGCCAGAGACAGCTCTGAAGTGTCCCCGGTGTGATTCCACCAATACAAAGTTTTGCTACTTCAATAATTACAACCTTGGTCAGCCCCGTCACTTCTGCAAGACATGTCGGCGTTACTGGACTAGAGGGGGTGCCCTTAGGAATGTTCCTGTGGGAGGCGGTTGCCGTAAAAACAAGAAGAGCAAAAGCAGCCGGAATAAATCTCCGGCTGCGTCAACTGAGAGACAAATGGGTCCCAACTCTAGCAGTGCAATTCCCTCTGCCTGTACCTCAGAGATAAATATTGGTCTTTTGCCTCAGCAACCTCCTCAATTACCCTTCATAGCCTCTTTACAGAATTTTAGCAGGTATGGTGTTGGAAATATTGGCTTAAACTTCAGTGACATTGATGCCAGAAACTTGCCTACATCCGATGTTAGAAACTCAAGATATGACCTTTTTATGAAGACTGGTCTGGTTGAAAACCACCCTGCATCGGACATCCCGGCACAGACTGATCTGGCCGGGTATCAGATTGGAAGTGGTTCAGGTGGAGGAGTAGATCCGTGGCGTTTTCAGCAATTCCCTTTCATGGGTGGATTTGACTCATCCCCAGCTTTATACTCAATTCAAAGTGAAGGAGTCGAAGTACCATCTCCTTTAGTTGGAGATACTCATGAGCTTAGGACTATGACTTCAAATTCTAGGGTTTCTCAGCTGCCTCCAGGGATGAAAATGGAAGATCAAAGACCAGGGCAAAATTTGTCAGGTCTCAACTGGGGAGGACATGCATGGACAGATTTATCAGGTCTCCACTCTTCTTCATCCACCCATCTGTTGTAATTCTGATATTTCTTGCATCGTCAGCTCACCATTAGCTAAAGTTTTTAATCCGGGATTTATGATGAAAAGGGTTGGATGTGATAATGAATAACTTTGAATAGCAAGCTCCACTGAAACTGCGAAAGCTGAATTGAGGAAACTCTCATGAAGAAGAACCAAAAAAATGGTAGAATTCGTATCCATGTACTGTTGTTAATTATAGTTTTATGTATTTTTATTTTTATATTTTATGTTTTCTGTGCTGTGTGGTCTTGTTTCTAGAAGTATTGTGTGTGTGTGAGGTGAAGGAGTTTGTTATATGTAAGACATGAACCTTATTTATGTAGAAAAACTTCATGGCAACTTATTTTCCTACTCTAGCTAGCTGCTTCTTTAACCACCACCGGCCAGTTGCACCAATTTCATGTGTCAGATCAGTGAGACAAATGCATATGAAATGCTAACTGGGAAAATGTAGATATAGCCAGCATTTTGCGCAAGAAATAACTTGAACTATTTACGACAGTCGATTGATCCAACCACATGAAGCTTGCTTGCTTGCTTAATATTGCCTACGTATGTAGTACACGCTTGAATTAGTACTGCTGAAATTGGGCAATATTTATTGTGTTTAGATATACACTTCCATATGAAATGCTAACTGGGAAAAGTCCACGTAGTTTTATCTGCATTATGCTAGCTAGATAGATCGATGTGATCTTATTGCGTCATCTTCTTCACTAGAGGATGGCGTTGAAGTTGTAGTAGAGCTTCTTCAACCTGCAGGTCTCTCTCTCACTCTCTTTTCTCTTCACCTGGTCACAGTTAAAAACAATAAAAAAAAAAACAAACAAACAAATAAGAGCAAAATGTAGACTTGATCCATCTTTATCTCTCTCTGGTTTTGTCTGTGAACTTGATCCAGCTTCCGCCAAAAGGTGCACTCGATCCACCAAGTTCTTACCAGAAGTACGGGTGTCTCTCTAGGACTCTAGCGTATTTATGACTAAAAGGTGATGTTTCGGTTACGCTTCTGAAGGAGATTGTCATTTCCTCATCCCCTAGTTATGGCAAAATAATTTTTTTTTAAGAAATCTTCTTGTCTCAAGCTTTTACGAGGTTCATCTGAGAGGATGTTTCTTTCAGTTTTTGTGTTTTTTTTTCTTCTTAAATATGATTAGGTCGTACCCTTCTTCTCAGTTTTCATCTTTCCCAAGAAAACGGTTAATTTACTCAGACATTCAGGCAGGTCCATGCCAGCAGAGAGAATAGAGAAGCACATCGATCGTCACACACACTACTATAACAGTCTTAATGATATTGTAATAATATCCGAACAAAAAAGAAGATTTTGCAATAATAAGATAAGAATCATAAGATGGGGACGTACTTATTTGTTGGGTGCGAAATGAATGATGATGAAGCGAAAGGCAACAGTCTTAAGAAAACGCCAAAAACGACCTCACTCAAAACCATGAACTTCCATTTTCAACTAAACCCGGCCAAGTGTTCTAGAATTTCTTTAGAAGACGAATAATGTTAGTTCGTAACTCCATGACAAAAGGCTTTGTGATAAGTAAAGTGTTCTTTTTTTAAAGTGTTGTTTAGTACTAGACATTAATTAGTTTAATTAGTCAGTTCATTCTTATTTGTTCGTTTAAACTATATTTTATTGCATGTAGATCATAAAATAGTTCCAAAGATATCTCATATCGCTGAATATTAGAGTTATTCAAAACTCTATTGTCAAAATAATTATGAGACGACGACTTTAGAAAGCTTCTTCCTTGTCTCCTTAATTACCTCCCATTCACTTCAAATTCGATGAAAAAATCAGAGCAATTTCTCCGCACTAATAATTGCAAGCATGAGTATTCAAATCCAACTGGGGTTGGGTACTTTTGCGCGTCTTATAAAAAGAAAAAGAATCAATGCATGGATTTGCTTTTGCAAGGACCAAAGCTGCCCGAGAAGAACGAATAAAGCAATCAAAACCACACAAGAAAAAGCGCACGTACTCTCTCTCTCTCTCTCTCTCTCTCTCTCTCTCTCTTCATCATAGTCGTCGGTCATGGCTGTGAAAACAGTTGCTGCAGGTAATTCCGAAAAATGGAGATGTAAAGGGTAAACGGGTAAAGAAAAAGGAAAGGACAGAAATAAAGAGCAGTCGCTGCTGCTGTGGTACGAAGAAGAGCAATCAAAGGAGAGCTCGGAAATCCATGCTTCGAAGTTATATGTTCGGTGTCGACGACCACATGGATAGTCGCGAAATGTTCTCCATCTGTTGATGATCAGAAGTGGTTCTTTTTCCTTTTTTCCTTTTTCCTATAATGAAACTGTTAAACGGTGCTTTTTAGGGTTGCTGTAATATTGGCCAAACCTGTGCCCTTGATTTCACGTAAAGGGGGCCCGAGTTTCTGTCTTTCTTTCTTTCTTCCAATCGTCATTGTCATCATCTTTTTCTCCTTTTTCTTCTTCATCTTCTTGCCCTTTCTTTCTATCACAATGCGGGGGACCTGATCTACAACGACTAATCAAATTAAAACAACAAACACCACATCATCTTGTTCACCCACAAGTGCACAACCTTCATAGGGGGCTGATCAGTGTTGACCAGTTAACATCAGCTTGATTAAGAAAAGAAAATAACATCAGCTTGACCAGTCAATTATTAAGTGTATTCTTATCGATGAAACTAAAAAAATATAACAATTAATTGGTGTTCACCCACAAGTGCACAACCTTCATAGGGGGCTGATCAGTGTTGACCAGTTTAATATCAGCTTGATTAAGAAAAGAAAATAACATCAGCTTGACCAGTCAATTATTAAGTGTATTCTTATTGATGAAACTGAAAAAATATAACAATTGGTGTTCACCCACAAGTGCACAACCTTCATAGGGGGCTGATCAGTGTTGACCAGTTTAACATCAGCTCGATTAAGAAAAGAAAATAACATCAGCTTGACCAGTCAATTATTAAGTGTATTCTTATTGATGAAACTGAAAAAATATAACAATTGGTGGGATATATGTATATTACAAGAAGTTTCAGTCTTATGACTAATTGCAATTTTCGCTTAAGCGAACTCTCGGGTTTCTCACTCGTAGCAACTCGCTCAAGCGAAGGTCGAGTGATATTCATTGAGCGAACTCTAAGGTAAAAATTTAGTGTCTGTCCAAGCTCAGCTCCTTTAGAATTTTTACGAGCTTGTGATGAGTATTAAAATTTAAGCTTGGCTCAACTCGCCAAGGAGAACTACTTGTACGAGCTCGAGCTCAAGTTTGCCTGTTAGGCAAGCCGAGTACCCGAAACTTGGTTCGCTTCTCTCGAGTTGGCTAATGAAGAAAAATAGAAGAATGTCTTAGATTTAAAGTACTAAAAAACTCAGATTTTTAATTTACAAATTGAAAACATGAGGTCTTAATATCAAAATTACGCAAAGCACGAGGGGCCGGTTTTAGGTATACGAATTGCATTTATAAAATGAATAAGTAAATGTAAAGGAGGGGGTGATTGGTCTGGGTTGTGTGATAAGGAATGAGAAAGGTCTTGTAATGGGGGCTAAATGTTGTGTTCATAAAATTCAGGCGGACTCTTTATTAGCAGAGGCCATGGCTGCTCTCTTTGCTTTAGATTTTTGCCTTGATTTGGGCCTTGCTAATATTATTTGTGAAGGGGACTCTCTGCAGGTCATTAAAGGGATTTGTAATGAAGATGGGCAGCAAGATCGTATTGGGCATTTTCTGCTGGGAATTAATCAAAGAGCTTCTTGTTTCTCTGTTTGTAAATGGTCTCACTGTTGTAGAGAAGCCAATGTAGTTGCCCATTTGTTAGCTAGAAAGGCTTCCTCAATGTGTTTATCCTGTTATTGGATTGAGGTTCTGCCTTTGTTTATCTCGTCTGCTTCTCTTAGAGACTTTTTGGTCTCTAAGTTGTAATGGTTCTTTCAGTTAATGAAGTTTATTCAGTGTTCAAAAAAAAAAAAAAAAATTGAATAAGTAGTATAATTCCATCAATAAAATGAATAAAATTTAACTATAATTGTGAAATATCATATACAATTGCTTGTTAATATTTTCATTAATGGACTAAATAAGCTGATTCACGAGCCCATAGAAATAAACTAATCAATATCCAAATTGGCAATTAAGGATAAGGTCCTTTTCATTCATATCTGTTCCGCAATCCTTTGTTTGATGTAAAAAGCCCAGGATGAATTTTCTCTCCTCACATCACCCCTTCGCCATAGTTATAATTAAATCTTTGAAGAAGTTGTATGGATAATTACGTTAATTTGTAAGAAATTTGTCGTAAAAGTTATAATATTCCGAACAATGATTATAAATCTTTAAGAAGTCGTGCGGACTATTACATCAATTTATAAGAAATTTGTCGTAAAAATTATAGTATCCCATTATTCCCATATAATGATCAAGGCATATACCGACATGGTGTTAGCACGTCTAAGGATGCGTTTAGGATTATGATTTCGTAAATAAAAAGTATTGTTTTAAATCAAATTACAGAAAATAAATTATTTAGAGATTATGTTTTTAAAAAATTACAATTTAAAAATGTAGAAAACTACTTTTTTTAAATCGCAGGCAATGATATGATTTTTTAAAAACGCAGAATTTTAAAGAACAACTTGCAATTTTAAAGGTCAAAATGCAATTTTCCAAACGCTTAACAGCATTTTTAAAAATTATATTTTCAAATCGTACATTTTAAAATCGCAAATTCAAACAAACCCTAAGGATCTAATCATTCGAAGTTAAAGCGGGGTGGCGTGGTCCAATGTACAGTATACTGAGAAATATAGCAGGTGACAAAAGGCCCACAAGATGGGGTCGTATGTGAGAAAGAAAGCCCTGGAAGCAGAAGTGGCAGAGACTGGCACAGGTCCCTTCCCTTTCTTCCAGAAAGCAAACCCCATGCATGTTTAGATCATGTGTGTGAGCTGGCAACAAACTTTCACAGGCGATGAATATTTCTAATTTTTGGATTGATGGGATTAAGAGGAGAAAGGAATCATCACAGTTGCCGTTGTAATTCAAACCCCACCTAGTAAATCATCTCTGTTTCCATAAATATTTACCCTTTTTTCCTAGCATAAAATAAAAGGCAATCTGCTCTTTCTCTTTCTCTTTCTTTCTTTTTCTTTGTTTTTTTTGAAAAAGTGGGCACTCAAAGGCTCACTTGGTTTCCTGGATTGCGACCAAGCATATTGTATTGCTACAAGCAGAACTCTCAATCAAATTTCAAAAGCTAATAAAGGTAGGGTTGTGAATTTGTATTTCTTCTCTTGTTCTCCTTGTACGTATCCACCTGGTTTGAATACAGGAAACATCTCTTCATTAAAAACCGAGGATGATCACAGTTTTACGTGTTACAATGGTGTACATTTCCCATATATATATATCAGATACATCTCAGCCCTTTTCATCTTCCTACCCTATTGAAGGCTCTTTGAATATTCTCTTCAAAATAAGGTCCTCATTCCACACAAACGAATAACTTACAGATAGGGTAGGTGATCTTCCACCTTTCCCTCCGCCTCTTTCAATACCTTAAAAGAACCAAAAGAAAAACAAGTCAACAAGCGAAAATGAAAACCTCAGCCATCATCGGCATTCGTCGTGGAGGGTGGCTGTGACTGCTCGGTCTGCGCTAGTGCCTCAGCTTGTGCCTGAGCCTGCTGCTTCTGTTGCTCAAGAAACCTATGCATACGCTCTAGCAACTGCACAGCCTTTCGCTTGCCCCTATCTGTGCCATTTTGTGCCAAATCCACCAACAGACCCATCACTCCAAGCTCGTTGGCCTCTGCAAGATGTTGCTGGTCTCCAGCACAAAGGTGTACCAAAACAGCAGCTGCATTCTCTCTATTCCTCGGGGATCCATTCCCAATAACCTCTACCAATACTGGCACTGCCTCTGCAGCTCCAATGGAAGCTTTACCTTCAGGATGGCTAGCCAGTATCGCTAAAATGGCAAGTGCCTCATCCACCATTCCACCTCCTGGTTCTGTTAGCAGCCGCATGAGTGTGGGAACAACACCAGCCCTTATAGCCTTTCCCTTGTTCCCTTGGTAAATGCACAAGTTGAACAGTGCTGTTGCAGCATCCTTCTTACCCCTTTGGGTTCCTTCACTCAGTAGTGTTACAAGGGGTGGGATGGCTCCAGAAGCACCAATTGTGATCTTATTTCCATCCACAACAGAAAGGCTGAAAAGGGTAGCTGCTGCATTTTCCCGAGCTTCCATGCTCCCCTTCTTGAGCACGTGAACTATAGCAGGAACTGCCCCATAGGATATGATGCTTTCTTTATTATCCTCACATATGGAGAGGTTAAGTAGCGCAGTCACAGCATGCTCTTGGGTACGGGAATCAGGCGTTGAAAGAAGGCTAACCAGGCGAGGGATTGCACCAGCTTCAGCAATGGCCACACGGTTATCTGCATTGCGCTTGGCAAGAAGTCGGATATTACCTGCAGCAGATCGCTGGTCTTCGGGGCTGTTGGATGCGAGCTTGCGTAGGAGAACTTCAATTATGGTACGTTCAGCAGGTGAACAGGCAGATGTTTTACTGGGTTTAGAACTACTGGGTCGTTTCGGTGGTTCAATGCCATTTGTCTCACACCACTGGGCTATGAGGCTACGTAAAACATAGTTCGGCGTCAGGGCAGTGCTAGAGAGGGTCTGTTGTGTCTTTGGACATGTTCCATGCCCTGCTTCCAGCCACTTCTCAATGCAGAAACGTTCATAGGTCTATAGCAGAGAAAGCAAGACCTGTTAGAAATTTGTGGTAGTACTATGCATATAAGCAAATCTCTAGTCTTCACTTTTATGGGGCATATGTTTAGGGGTATGAAGTAAAAAAGCACAAATAGTTTTTCTCTGACATCTTTCAGTCAAAAAGTCAAGTCAACCTCATTATTAAGATTATGAACATTTTATTTCTATCACAACTTAATTCCACACTCTTCCAAAACTAACGGTTGTTTTTTAGCAGCCAAGAGAAAGGAGTTATTCTATGCCGACTGGTCAATCTGCACAAAGAAATGATCATTACCAAAGTACAGGATTGGATGTAAGAAATCAATTTCATTATACTAACATCTCTGGCCAAAACACAGTGCATTCTACTAACATTTTCTAGTCATGCAAATAAGAAATGAGGGGAGGGAGTTTTATTATTATTATTTTTTTGGGGGAGTGGTGGGTGTGGGGGGGAGGGGAGAGAGAGAGAGAGGGAGAGAACTCTATGGTGCAATTGAGTTTTGCGATCGATCAAGGAGCAAGGGCAGGGTGCATTTACCTGCCCTGTTGAAACAATGACAGGATCCTTCATCAACTCCAGGGATATTGGACAGCGGAAATCATCGGGTATAACTGGGGCCTTATGATTTTTGTCAGTGGATGCCTGTCCACTGCAGCTTGG
The DNA here is from genome assembly GCA_028654335.1 of Alnus rubra. Taxonomy (NCBI): domain Eukaryota; kingdom Viridiplantae; phylum Streptophyta; class Magnoliopsida; order Fagales; family Betulaceae; genus Alnus; species Alnus rubra. The sequence continues at coordinate 1,630,745 of JAJPGS010000870.1, read as the reverse complement.
AGGAAGACTTTTTTCTCTTGCAGGAGCATCCATGTTAGGGTTTTCTGTTTGCACAAAATCCTTGATTTTCTTCAGTAGCATTGACATCTTCTCAATGCTCTCTCCAGGATCTCCTCCACTGGCAGTAACCATCTCATGCAAAGCTAGTGACTCTTGAGTAAGGTCAACTATTCCCATTAATTGTAACTTTTCAGCCAATCTCCTTAGGACAGCTGGATCTGTGGATGCATCATTCGTCTTGTTGTAAAGGGATAAAAGATCCTCAGACAGCTCAACATCGGGAGAATCAACCCTTCCCTTGGCTCTTCTGAACTGAGCAAGAACAAGCTCAACCTGTACACAGAAAGAGTTAAAACAGAACATATAAAAATATCAAAACATCATTAAACATATTGACTTGAGAAGCTCTCTTTTGACCCACTCAGATACTTTTTCAACAACATACCAACGGGGCTAAATAAAGTTTTGATGAAAACTCTTTTTATGTCATTGTGTGCGTTTGTCCGTCATGTTATCTTTGAATCAGACTCTTAAGGTCAGTATTGGGCATCTAATCTCAAGGTAATACACCACAAACACAATAATATGAAATATTAAGAAAGAAATGAAGTGCACTATTATTGTGGAGGTCCTCAGTAATTACATTCCAGGAAAACGAAACAAGAAATATATTTGTACCTACCTGTTCCTTAACTTCATCTGATATGTCAAGATTTTCATAGGAAATTCCGCTCAAAGCTTGTTCCAGTTGAGCTGTCACCTCATGAAATCTATTCATAATTTGCTCCCTCTCTAGGACCTGCGCGCGGTGTGCTAGGGTTAATTCAAAGAGAAAATAGGAAAAGAAAATATGATAACCATGACAGAGATGTCATAGAAGCAACTACAAATCAAGGAATCATCTGATTATCACTTTGGAATTACTTCCATTGCTCTTAAAAGCAAACTTTTAATATTTTAGCTCAAAAAATGAACACAGGTGTGCTTTAATGTGCTCAAAATTTGAATAAAAAAATGAACATACAATAGAGCTTCTAAGTAACCAAGAGGCAAAGTAAGCATAAGGCAACAACAAAAAGTACCTTAAATCTGAACGCTTCCCGTATACGATCATAACTAAACCAAGGTACCTCTATTACACATGCATGTGTATAACCTAACTACAATTTTAAGTGACTGAATATTCCTTTGCTAAAAAAGTACAGAATAATAGTCCCCAAACTCTTCTCTCCTAGAATCATTGCTCAACAATTTTAGATCAAGAATATTGTCATTCTTGCTTCCCTTTATTGGAGTTAGCAGGGAAAAACGAGGGGGCAGGTGTGGAAAGATTTCAGTTTAGTCACAGTTAGAAACTAAGTCTACAATGGATCAATTTTTTTTTTTTTGGGTACTGTACCATGTCCATAAAACCTTAAACAATGGACCAAAACTTCATTCTCAGAACTTGCTGAACGCTTGTTCATTTCATCCCTTATCTACTAAAAGTGGCTGGAATTATTCATTAGAGTTATAAGGGGAAAAAGCTGTCAACTTAAAGAACACAAAGAGAGAAACAATCCCCAGCCCCTCCCATTTTAGGGTAGTATACCTGTTATATTGAAGAGTCCCCTAACCAGAAATAGGGCTCATACATGGCTCACAGCCAATGTATTTGGCACTCTTTACTGCCAAAATCGAAGTAGTATTTTGCAAAAAATAGTAGCAGAATCACTGTGTATGTGACCTTGACATCAAAACCCCCAAATCAATGGCCGTAACATACAAAACAAAACTGATTTTGTTGCACAAACAATTAGGGGTGGTCACCGGGCTGGTTATAACCTCGGAACACCAAATTTGATGTCACTTATTCACCAACCAGGCAAAAGGCAACAACAAACAGGCCCTCATTTCCCACTAATCAAATAGGACAAAAATAATAATAACAATAATAATAATAATAATAATAATAATAATAATAATAATATATACTAATAATTAAAAAAATAAAAATAAAAACTTTCATTTTCCCACAGAGACGCAGATTGAGAGGGAGAAGAAGGTGGTGCTTCATCCGCAAGGTCAATGGTATCCTCACTGCCCAGCTCGTCCTCACCACCATCGCCTCCTTTGTCACTGTCCTTTACTCCCCTGTCAATGATCTCTTCATGAGCAATTTTGGGCTATTGCTCTTTCTCGTGTTCTTCCCTTCATCTATACATAACCCCTTAAATTGTCTCTTAGGCTTCGCTTTTTCCTTATGTATATGTGTATCTGTATGTATGGTTTTGTGAGCTACAAATTTCATGAATTAACTTGTGGATACCTAATGATAGGTGGATGTAAAAACAAGAATTAATTTGTCTGTGTTTTATATTAGGCCCACAGGTTAAACAAATGGGATCTAAAAAAATACACATCCCCTGGAGGAGGATACAGCCGGTTTTCACACCCCACGAACAGGCAGGCGGTTCCAGAAACTGCACCCCCCAAAAATGGGCCAGGGCCCTCCCCATACCCGGACCCTCCCTCCCTCATCCCCTGGAGGAGGATACAGCCGGTTTCTGCACCCCGCGAACGGGCAAGCGTTCCAGAAACCGCAAGCCCCCAAAACTGGGCCAGGGTATCCTCCAGTTTCCGCACCCTGTGAACAGGCAGGCGGTTCCAGAAACCGCACCCCTCAAAACTAGGCCAGGGCCCTCCCCATACCCGGACCCTCCCTCCGCCCCCCCTCCCTACACCTCCTTTACTGAGTTAATGTACCAACACAATGTAACATCAGTAGTGTCTTCACAATCTCTTTTTTTTTTCTTTTTTTCTTTTCGTAAGTAGTGCCTCCACAACCAGATGCAAGAGGAAACGTTAACATTTTATCTTTCCTTTAAGTTACAAGCTTCCTTCAATCATCATTCATCTCCTCACTACTTCCAGACATAATTGGAAATTCAACTTAATGTGCAAGAGAGCATGACCAAAGGAACATAAATTCAGATACAAGAGAATAAAACACAAGAAGAGACAAGGTCATTCTCAGGTAATATGTCTTGGTACAATCAAGACATACAAAGCTAATGGAGACAAATAGCGTCAATAACACCCATTTAAGAATGTATAAAATTCCACAATCCATACATGAATGGGATACTCATATAAATCAATACCAATTATACTTCAGGCTTCCTGCTAATTCATATAGATGACTTTGACTGAAACCAAAACCTCAAGGATCTAAGCAATAACAATGTGGCTGAAAAAAAAAATTGTATGTAAAAAAATACAGGAAAAAAAAATGATTGAAACGCAAAAAGAAAACTTTTTAGGACCTTTAAGCCGAATCTCAAAAAGAAAAATTCATATTTAGTCAGTTCCTTTCTCTACTTATATTCAATTTTACCCTAAGTATCCATACTCTGACAACCATAATACACAAACCGCAATTTCTAATTTTAGTTTAGTGAGAAATTGTACCGGCACATACTGATAAACATATATTAGAAAATGCCGAGAGCCCACACAGAAAAAATAACCAAAGCAATTTCAATTTTCAAACCAATCACTCATCCACCATTGGGTAGCTGAGAAAATGTAGCAATTGAAAAGAACCCAGAGTTTGAAACCTCGAGTTCGTTTGACCAACTGTCCTAAAGAATGCTCGGAAGAGAGAGAGAGAAGTCCTAAAGAACAAAACTCGGAAACTCCCATTCAACTGATCCTAACACATACACTGAGTATCTATCATTTTCTTCCAAAATCGAAGGAAACTGAAAGCACAACATACAAAAAATTGATTTAGAAATGTTATGTAATTGCCAGAACTGGTTTGGCAGCTTTGGCTGCTTCCAAAGTGGCAGCTCCGGCAATCACAATCACAGTCTATTTTCCATCACTTTCCTAAAAAAAAAAATTCCCAGCAACCAAACAGAAACAAATCCAAATCAACGGACAAAAGACTCACTGAATGGACGTAAACGCACCAGGTAAATCTTGCTCCCGTCGCTTCCGAATCTGAGCAAGTCCTTAGCCGAATCCAGAGCCTCCTTCATCGAAACCAGCGCTCTCACGGTCTCTTTCGGGACCGCCTCTTTGCTGTCCCTGATCTCCTCGAACATTGGGGTCAACAACTTCAACCTCCTCGCCAAATTACAGTACTGCCTCTTGACCGTCCACCTGTAGTCCGAGATCGAAGCTATCTCGTTCACTATGTCGATCAGGCTCTGCGCCAAAGCTCCTTTCTCTTCCTCCATAGCTCCAGACTCTCAAATCTCTCCCGCACGCCACTGTTTCGAACGTACGGTCACAGCCGTGGATTTTTCTTCTGTTAAGTTTAGCCGTTGATATGATCAGTAAGCGTTCGTCGAATACTTGGTCATAGACTCAAAGTCGTCTCCAACTCTCCATGGGAGCGAGCAAGAGAGAGAGAGAGAGAGAGCCGGGTGGAAGGGGAAGGGGGGTGTAGGGCACGCGCAGAGACTTTGTGGCGTGGCTGAGGACGAGTTGAGAGCTAAACCATGGTTGGGTTGGGATTTAACTCGTGGTTGGTGAATTCTCAGCTCTGCGGTGGGGGAGAGAGCTAAACCAGGGGCTCAGCTCGGCTCGGCTCGGCTAGTTTTTGGTTGAGTTAGTTGGTTCAGTTAAACGACCACCGGTGAATTGCTCTTACTCTGATTTCAGTGCACAGTTTTAGGATCAGGTGACAGTTTCTGCAAGTTTTTGGAATCTTTTAATCTCAAAATTAGGTTGCCAAACAGCTGCTCCAATTCAGACAATTTAGTCTTCATTAATCCTTAAGAACATGTAGTTTTGTTGTCACAAAAAATAATTTTATCAAGATTCAATCTAGACAACAGTTCTATTACGATTCGGGTTATCCCAAATTTTCTATTGATTTCTTTATCGTGCAATTCAAGCAAGAAATTCCGTTTGTGCACGGCTGGCTTAGTTTCTTAACGTGTTTTGGATGGTATTATTTGTTTTTTTATTTAAAAAATATTTTAACTTGATATAAATGTGAAAATTGTTTTTTTTTTTTTTTTTTGTATTTTTCTTGTTGGTAGTTTGTTAATGTTTTTGTTTTAAAAACAAAAAACAGAAATTTCAATAAACATTGGAGGGTTTGTTCGTTAAAAAAAAATTTAGAGAGCGTTTTTTGGTTTTTGATTATGATGTGACATATTAAATATTTTAAGTTATTTGTTAATATTTTTATTTTTTTTCTAAAAAAACTTAAAAATTACCCTAAAAGGGTTGTCGAACTAAACAAATTAAATATATTAGAAATTTATGTTGTGTAGCTCCGTAAGCTTAATTCATAGTTAAACAATTTGGACGCGACTTGGTCACTTGGGGTTCACTCAACATAACAAAGTAGATAAAAAAACATTTATCCAACTTTACTCTTTTACCGTATAAAGCAAAAGCAAGTAGTGTGCTACTTCGATTTCTTTTCTTCTTCTTTTTTTTTAAAGTGAAATTCCCTTCTAATATATTAAAAGAGACTAACTGATCAAATGTGCAGGGTTTCAATGAATCCCCAATACACTAAGTCACGGCACAACGGTGAAAGTTTTCTCCACTCAAGCAAAATAGACTAAGATCATTACAGAATACAGCTAAAAAACCTAGACAATAAAAAGATGCATCTACAGAAGTATCCTCAGCTCTGCGGTCAAAATAGAAAGATGATCTGGGAGAGGGCACACAAACTAAGCTATAAAATATCCTTGAAGTATCAGGTTTTGATCTTACAAAAACAACACAGCAGCTGCATTCAACAACAACAAGACACAAACAAAGAAAAAAAAATAACTACAAATGCACTGGTTGGACCATTTCCCCCACTTTCCTTATTTGCTCGACGATTTGCAGACTCCAGAAGATTCCGAAAACCATTTCTGGAAGATCGCCCCTAAAAGCCTCATCTGAAAAAAAATCGCCCTAAATCACCGATGCAATTCCGGACTTATCGATTTATGCCGCATTTTGCCCCTACTGCGAGATAATCGGTGGACCAAAACCGATGTTCCCCTTTTCACCCGACAACCGTCGTTCCAGAAGAGATCCATAGGTCGCCTCCACTACAAACAACCACAGACAGGACCTATGTGATTATCGTCACCCGGCGTGGCCATCCAACCCAACAGCGGCGTAGCAAGATCCCCCATTCGATGTCAGCACCAGGCGCCACAAATTCGACCGGAAGATCCATGAAAGAAGCCCAAAGATGAAAATATGAGAAATCGTCCGCCATTACACCCCACTAACCGAAAGAAAACCACAATAAAACATAAAACGTCGACATCTTCATCCCGGAGCAGGACGAGATAACACAACCCCTTCACCTTTAAGGTGTTGACGACGCGCGAAGAGAGAAAAACAATTATTTAGATACAAACTCTAACCCTAACAGGCTTCCCTTCTCCAGTAACACGCTCAAAAGAGGTTTCTGCCTTTAGAGGAAAAAAATCGCTAGAGCCCACAATTCTTTCATACGGGTTTACTTCGATTTCTTTTATAGGTGAGAGAAATTGTTCGTCAAACAGAAAAAGAAAAAGAGTAATATTATCATTCACAGTAACTTATTATGCATTTTTATATCGGGTGATGTGATGTGTTTTAAATGGTTTTTCATATAAAATATTAAAAGAAAAAAAACCACTTAAAATATATAACATTAATTTATATAAAATGAAAGTGAAGAGTAACATTACTCAAAAAAAAAAAAAAATCAACCTAAGATATAGCTTCCATTATCTAAGACAATCTATCTTTCATATATACATGTGTGTGTATACGGAAAATTTTACTTACCCTCGTCTAAGTATAAATGCTTTTGTAATCATAACTTTGAAGTTAAAAAATTTGTAATGTCAATATCTCTTGTTTCAACTTTTTTTAATTTCACATTTTTTTTTAAAAAAAAAAAGGCCAAAATATCATTTAAAAAAAAAAAAGACAAAATGAAATTCAAAAATGCCTTGGATCGATTGACCCACGTCCCACGGTTAGCCGTACGTCACCAAAATTTTCACCTTTTTTTTAAAAAAAAAAATGTACTTTTTTTTTATTTATAAAAAAATATGAACATTTTGACTATTTAAAAAAAAAAATTGGTAAAATTAAATAGACTAAAATATGAAATACCGACGTTACAAAATTTAAACTTTAAAGTTATATATAATTACAAAATCGCTTTTATATAGTTGCATGCATAAGTGGCAGTGGGGCCAAGGATTTGAGAAGCCGACGACCGACCTAATGCTTTTTTCATCCTTGCATGCACGCACCAATAAAGGGATGTAATCGAGCTGAGCCGAGTCGAGTTTGAAGATTTCAAGACTGGGCTCATTTATGAGTCGAGCTTGAATTCGAGCCGAGCTATAAATTGCATGTTCAAACTCGGCTCGTTTAAAACTCGGGCGAGCTCAAGCTCAAGCTCGAGTTCGTTGAAAATGACATTCGAGCCGAGCCGGGTTACTGAACAAGCTCGGCTCAATTAAAGCTCGGCTCAATTAGAGCTCGATGTAGACTATTAAATTTTTCAATGAGTAATCAAAGCAGAATTCAAGCCCAAGTTTATGAACAACATCTATGCATTTATTAATAATAAAAATATATAATATGTAACTATATAAGGCATATTATAAAATATAGTACATAACTATAGTTTATAAGTAAAAAATTAACAATATGTTATTATATATAAGTAGAGAGTATAAACTATGGTATATGTATAACGTGAACAACTAGTAAGTCTAATATATTCTATATAACTAAGTAACTAAAATATAAGTATAATATATAACTATTGTTAACCATGTGTGATGTGATATATGTGTTTATATATATATATATATATGCTAACTATTTAATATTGTTATATTGTTATATACTAACTATTAATAACTTGGGATAATTACACTTAACCCCCCTGATTTATCCACGGTGTGGCGATTTACCCCCCAATGTACCAAAATTGGTACATGACCCCCCCGAACTTGCCAACGTGTGGCAAAATCAACCTTCCGTCCAATCGACCGTTCATTTGGACGGAAAGTCGGTCACGTGCAAGTCACGTGACTTGGGGAGGGTCTCTGTCTTAAACGGTCATGTGACTTGCACGTGACCGATTTTCCGTCCAAACGAACGGTCGATTGGACGGAAGGTTGATTTTGCCACACGTTGGCAAGTTTGGGGGAGTCATGTACCAATTTTGGTACATTGGGGGGTAAATCGCCACACCGTGGATAAATCAGAGGGGTTAAGTGTAATTATCCCTAATAACTTAATATGTTAATTTAACATACTAAATATTGTTATCAAAGTATTATAATTAATATGTAATACTATATATATTATACTATATTTACTATTTACTAATATATATGTAAGATATGAACGAGCTAACGAGTTGAATTAACGAGCCGGGCGAGCGATCCGGTCGAGCTTTAAACGAGCTGAGCTCGCGAGTCCCTATCGAGTTTTGTCGAGCGAGTCGAGTATGTATCACTTACTAATCGAGCGGGTTTCTACAGTAACAATCGAATTTCTACAGTATCGAGCTCGAGTTCGGATCGGGTTAAACCGAGCGGGCTGTCGAACGGACTGGTTTATTTACATCCCTACGGCGGCACCATTGATGCAACATCATGATTGATGGCAGTCAAGAGGTTCCTTGCACACAACAAATGCATGCATGCTGGCTGCTCCAAAAAGAAACCGAATGAGTGATGGTGTCCATGCACAAACAAATCCAATAATGATATGTATAACACAACTTTTCTTTCTTTTTGTTCTTTTTTTTTTTGTCTATTGAAATATTGAACAAGGACGTTACAGGATCAAACAACTATAGAGGGACCAGCACCCCAACAACAGGGCTAAAAAAAAAAAATAGTATAGATACAAATACAAACAGTAAACAATGATTTTATCTATAATTTCATAAAACTATAAACAAATCGAGCGTTTCTTGCTCTTCTCTTCATATATATGGTTAGATATTGGCATACGATACGCAAAACCTAGACGTTTCCGGTGGACATCTCCAACCATTAAGCTAATAAGCCACGTCCTTAATTGGCTAAGCCTTCTCCATTTGACCCCGATAAGGCAATCATGATCATGATCATGTGTGTATACTAATGGTTCCATTTGACAACCGAAAGATAACACCAAGTAATCTATCTAAGATACGATCCAATTTGGCACGTACCAACAACCTTCTTTGATTGCTGATAAACTTTAGTAGATAAGTAATGTTATATATAACCCTTGAATCATTTTTTTGTCCTCCTAAAATTGATGTGGTTCTTAAAATCACCATTAAATTTATGATAGACCACTATTGAATTTTGATAAAATGATGATTCTAAGAGCCACATCATTACTCTTAGTAGATATAAATTTGTAAACTCAGTGTATACGCATGATAAACACTGAATCCTTTTGTCCAATACAAGGTATGGAATCCAGAATCTTTTATCGGGATAAAAGGGAGAATAAATTAACTATGAATAAGGGATCATGCCAAATTTTGATGAATTTTGTTAGGACTATTATAACTTTTAGTATGAATTTCTTACAAACTAACGTGACACTTAATCACGACAACTGCTAAAAAATAGTGAGTGGTCATGTCATTATAAAGATAGCATCAACATCATGCAAAAAAACAAAAAAAAATTGGAAAAGAGAGTTGATGTGCATCCAACTCCACTACTATGAGAAGGGGTTGTCAACTACTATAGTAGATTAGAAAATTATTTTATCTTATAATGCCTCCCACCTCACCAATGTGTGTCAATAATTATTTTAAGATAATTTTTGTTAATGCTGAATTTTCAGCTTTATCAGACAGGACATGGATAAAAGGGCAAAAACACAATATTATTTTAAAGAACGTATTAGTTGAGCAATTATTTTGCTTAAATTATGTTTGGTCCTGTGATTTGGTGGATTAAAAATGTATTTTTAAACAAAATTGCATAAAATATCTCATTTAAAATATATATATATATAAAAAAAATAACATTTTAAAATTACAAACCAAAGCTTACCCTAAGCTTTGAATTGTCTATCTCTCAAAGTCTTTACAATCATGTCCATGTCTTTTTCTTTTCTTTTTTCTTTTTTTTTTAAAAACTATTTTTTTACAGGATTTCCATTAATTAAAGCAGACTATCAAACAAGCAGAAAAGACATGTAGTGCATGAAAAATCATATGAAAACAAATTTTGGGAAATTTTCTATACGGACATGGTTGGACTGTCCGGCCCATATGTCAATTTCTGCTTGATTACGACTAAGCAGTTGCAAATTTGCAAACCCCCAGTGTAAATGCATCACAGCCTAACTACGTGCGTGGGGCCAAGGATCCCCCTGCGAAAAGTTAAAAAGAAAAGAGAAAGATAAATATAGCTTGACCTTTTCACACCTAGGACCAATCTAGACCATACACGTAGCAAAATCACGGGCTCCCTGAGACGTTTGATGATTCTCTGCCCAGCCTGGCCCCAAACCCTGCCCTACCAGAATCAGGGATACACGTGGCCCGCATGCGCTGGCTGGGTGGTGGTGGGCTTAGGAAAGATACAACATTTGGTCGGAATACGTCCATTTCAAATGAGAGTGGGATCAATCAATTATTTTAGAGAAATATCATTTTGTATTTTCTCTTTCTTTTTTTTTGAAAAAAAAAAACCCAATTATTTAATATATAGGACATATATTTTTGGAGGTATGCGTTCTATATATTTAATAAAAAAATGATAAAAAAAAATCAACGAAAAAATACAAAATAAATTTTTTAAAATAAAAGAAAATATTAACTATAAGAGTATTCTTAGTGAGTGCTTCAAATTTTTTCTAAATTTTAGCTAAAAAATTTACTTTTGCTATTTTAACTACTACTTTTAACAAAATTTCTACGTAAAATTCTTTAAATATTTCTCTATTTTAATAGATATTAATTTTTTTATTGGTTTTAAACAACCATTTCTAACAAATGAGGAAATAGGAAAAGTAAAAAGTAAACTGAACGAGAGAGAAATGATTAAATATTTAATAGCTCATAAAATTTGTGAGTCAAATTTGGAGTGAAATTTTGATAAAAGCTATAATAAAAAAAATTATAAAAAATTTGTTAAAATGAATTTTTTTAATATATTTTTAAATTTTGATGAAAATTTGGAAATAGAGCACTCAATAATGATGCTTTAAAATATCTTAAAATTTTAGATAGGTTACATTGATATCAGCTCGGCTGGGCCGTGACGCTTATGAGTCGATCTCACAAGCCATGCTCCACAATAACTAGACCCGTCCGATCCGGACACCAATTAAGAAAAGTCCACGAGCCCGAGGTGGGTCCTGGTTTTTTAACTTAATACGGTAAAATGGAGGTGGGTCCGAGGGACGAAACCCGCGGCACATGGTCGACGTGTAGGCAAATGATGGTGTGGTCTTATCCACCATGGCACGATCCAGTCTTGGGGTTGGGAACGAATCGGGGCGGTCCATTTGGGATTCTATTACACTGGTGGATCTACGACAAATTTGATAAATCCACCGTCTCATCTCCTAGGTCCCACGTGGGGCCCGAGACAGTGGTAGGAGTGATGCAGGTGCATGTGATGCGCCGTCAGGACAGGTCAGATGTCTCTTAACGATGTTTGGTGTTTAGCGCAACGGCTTTTCCTTAAAACCATGGGAAAAAAACTGCGTCACAGCGGGTTAGGTAAGTAGGTACTTTCCCTTTGGTAGTTTTGCTCACCAATTGTAGTTTGATTGGACAACATTGTATTGCACGTGAATGCAAACATGTTATCCATGTTCTCTAATTACACAAAAGGAAAAAGATTGGCTGTATTTTCACACTTCGAGCTCCAGGGTTGTTCTATTACACCACTTCCTGTCAAGGGGTCGGCATCGGTACAGTCGGTGAATTCATTTTGACAAATTATATTTTTGAAATTTTTAGTTAAAGCGGTTAAGCCGATCGGTTAAGTCGAAACAACAAATACATAATTTTTCTTGTAGAAACAACAAATCAAGAGAAAATTAAACCTATTTGACCGACCATATATAACTAGATGCAATAGATCGAAATCAGAGGCTGAATATCAATGGTAAGTTGTATACAATGACGGACAGAAGGGGGGGGCGCTGGGGGCCATGGCCCCCCTCAACTCTTAAGAAAAAAATAATAATTAAGGTATAAAAAAAAAATAATTAAGGTTTTTTTGCCTATTGGCTCTTAGCAATAAATTTTTTGGCTTCTTCGCCCCTTACCTTTTATCATCTCTTCAATTAGTTTCATCTCATTTGGAACGATAGCTCTATTGTCAAAACTTTTCCTTTTAATATTTCACGGGTAGCAACAAACATGTCTGAGAATGTAACAATTGATGGAGGTTTACAAAGTTGTAGAGGCTTTGTTCAAAGTAAATGAAAAATGTTTAGTAAAGCAGTGCATTTGTTAGGAAAATAATTAGCTCCGAAGCCACGTGGCCTTTTATTCAACTTGGGTTTTAGAGTTTGTATCCAAGACGGACCAACCCGATCTGACAGGTCGGGTCGGGTCGATCCAAACTATAATAGATCATCTCGGTCATATCACCTCGATCACAACACATTTTTGTGTGCCTCGGATGTTAGTCAATCCTTGTTATGGATGAATCAGTTCGGTGTTCGAAACGCTTTGGACCAAGGCATACCTCCGGACTCAGGGCCCCGAGGAGTGCGGAATATGCCGAGATCTCCTAGTTTGTATGGAGTCAACATGTCTCGGATGTTCCTACCTCAGGGTCGTAGCCAGTGCGAGCGCTTTAAGGATACCCCTTTTATCTTCAGCGAGTAAACAGTTGTTAACTGATAAGATTCTATAACCAAAATTTATGGAGGTTCTGTTAGGATACCAAATCCCAAGATTTGGGGAACAGATCCGTATCCCAAGTTTAAAGGATAGCGGATCCCTATCTGCGTAGAGTTCATTCAAAAAAGAAGGAGTCCTGCTCAGTCCAAAATTACTAAAGATAAGATAAAAATATGCACGATCTATGGATAAGACTCCAATTCCAGGTATATTTCATAGACCCCTGCAAGTCTATAAATAAGGTGATCATAGCAGGTATGAATACACGCTCTTTTCTCTAAGCTTTGAGGGTTTCCAGTTCTCCATTAAAGTCATAAAGTTTGTGCTGACTTAGTCGTCGGAGTGGGCGTAGTCGGTTCCCCCGACCAGTCGCTTGTTACTTTTGTAGATCCGGAGGAACCCAACGAAAGTTAAAGGGCTCTCGAGAGGTGAATCACAAGGCGACACGTCACCATACCAGAAACTGTACCAACAGTTTGGCACCGTCTGTCGGAACTACCTTATTCCTTCAAAAAAAAATCTGTCATGGTGAATACGTGCCATACCAATCCTGGTCAGAACAACATCCAAGAAGACGCAGAATCCATCTGCCCCAATCTGAATCAACAATTGGCTCAAGCACAAAAGAATGTGGAGGATCTATTGGCTCAGAATGCAATGATGTTAGCTGCCAGAACGCCGCACCGTCCCAACACGTAGAAGGGGGAGATAATAGCCGGAATGAAGGTGACAGAGTAGTTTCGGGTGAACACCCAGAAGGTTCTGGAGAACACAGTAATCCCCGGAATGAGCTGCAGGAGGATCCGCCGCCACCTCCATCACCCGAAGCAGAAAGAAGGTTACAGAGGATGGTCCAGGACTTAGGGGCAAAGTATGATGTGCTATCAAAGACCGTGGCTGAAAAGCAAGGTGTGAAGGAGCCTCTAGCCAACATCCATCAGAATGCAGATTCAATGTTTACAAAAGAAGTAGCTAATGCGGCTCTTCCCAAGAAATTCAAGATTCCTGACATCCCTATCTTTACGGGAAGTGCGGATCCAATGGAGCACCTCATGGCATTTCGGTCGCATACATCTTTGCACAAGACCCCTGACGCAGTGGCGTGTCGAGCTTTCCCGCCCACATTGTCAGGGAAGGACCGAGACTGGCTTAGGAATTTTCTACCGAGGTCTATCGATAGCTTCGATACTCTCGGGCAGAAGTTCCTGACACAGTTTGTGTCGGGCAGGGTTAGGTGAAAACCCCGGGGATACCTGCTCTCTCTCAGGGACTATATCTGGAGGTTCAACCAGGAGAAGTTGGACACCGAGAATGCCCTTGACGACTTCATTTACAGTGCCATTTTTCAAGGGCTAAAAAAGGATGGGCCCCTCATGGCAGAATTGGCACTAAAACCACCGAAAGACCTGCACGCTTTCATGATCAAGGTTGAAGGTACATAACAGGAAGAAACGCTTCGGGCCTTCGCAGGCTAGTAGGAAAGGAAGCTGTAACCTCCTTCATCCAGAAAGTCTAGCAAGAAGAAGAAGTCTGAGGCGGGGCAGGATAGTACCTCCTCGGATTATAAGAAAGTAAAGAAAAATTTCAGGAATTATAAGTGGATCCCTCTGAATGCCACAATCACTAAAGTTATGATGGCAATAGAAAACGACCCTGCTTTTCAAAGGCCTAAACCCCTCCCCGAGATACCTCCAGCACGTCTTGTGGACAAGTATTGTGCCTTCCACTACTGCTATGGCCATCTCACTAAACAGTGTATATCACTGCGAAAATTGATTGAAAAGTTTATAGAGAACGGTAAGCTGGTTCGGTTTCTTGTCGGGGAAAAAAGGCATCAAGATCGGGCTCGGGCCCCGAGGCCAAGAGAAGATGAAGAAAGGCGTCATCGGAGAGATTATGCTCCGAGACAAGAGGAAAGGCGAGAAAGGGGGAGAGAGCCGCTCCAAGGCCAAGAGAGGAGAGGCGCGAAAGGAGCAGGAGTAGGGTCCGAGACAACGACAACATCTCGATAATCCACACAATCTCGGGTGGGTTCGGAGGAGGAGGAGAGTCCAGTTCGGCTCGGAAAGCTTATGCTAGACAGCTGGACGATTTTGAGGTGTATTCGGTGCGAAAGCCTCCAAAAGCCCGAAGATGCGATCCTATGGTTGTTGGGTTTTCAGATGAAGATTATGCCGGAGTTTCACTCCCGCATACGGACGCCCTTGTTGTATCACTGACTATTGCCAACTTTCAACTTCGGCGAATACTAGTGGACACAGGGAGTTCGGCTGATATTTTATTTAAATCAGCCTTCGACCATATGAGTATACCCCGAGAAAGGGTGGTCCCAGTGGTGTGTCATTTGTTGGGCTTTGCAGGGGAGAAGGTTTCGCCTCTTGGCTCCATTGAACTTCCTGTCACTGCAGGGACTTATCCAAGGCAGAATGTTATCATGATAAAGTTCCTGATGTGGACAGGGCCTCGGCGTATAATGCCATTTTTGGAAGAACCGCTCTTAACGAGCTGAAGGCCGTCACTTCGACCCCGCATTTGAGTATGAAGTTCCCAACCCCTGAAGGAGTCAGGGTTGTGAAAGGAGACCAGAGGGAAGCAAGAAGATGCTACAACCTCTCTTTAAAGAATTCCCGCGAGATTCACAATCTCGGGGAGAAAACCAAAGAAGAGGGGAAATAGCAGTCACAGTTGGGTGAGCCTGTCGAAGACCTTGAAGAGTTTGAGGTCGGAGCCACCGGCAGGAAAATATGAGTAGGCTCGCAACTCCCCCAACAAATGAAGGAAGAGTTGGTGGCGTTTCTGAGACATAACAATGATGTTTTTGCCTGGAGCCACAAAGATATGCCAGGGATCGATCCCTCGGTCATTGTCCACAAGTTGAATGTGGATCCAAACTTCAGACCAGTAAAGCAAAGAAGAAGAACTTTCACCGCAGAGCAAAATCAAGATGTTGCAGAGGATGTCGAGAAGTTACTAAGGGTCGGATTTATCCAAGAGGTCGATTACCCCGAGTGGCTAGCTAATGTAGTGCTAGTGAAGAAGTGAAGCGAGAAGTGGAGAATGTGTGGATTTTACAGGCCTGAACAAAGCCTATCCAAAGGATAGTTTCCTATTACCTCGGATTGATCTCCTGATGGATCTCAACATTCGGACATCAACTCTTGAGCTTTATGGATGCCTTCTCGGGGTACAATCAGATCCACATGGATGAAACTGATCAAGAGAAGACTTCGTTCATTACCGACCGAGGACTCTATTGCTACAAGATGATGCCCTTCGGTCTGAAGAATGCTGGAGTCACATACCAAAGGTTAGTAAATAAAATGTTCCAAAAACAAATTGGCAGGAATGTTGAAGTTTATGTAGATGATATGCTGGTTAAGAGCAATCAGGCAACCAAGCACATCGCAGATCTTGAAAAGACCTTCAACACGTTGCTGAAACACCAGATGAAGCTCAATCCGACCAAGTGCATTTTTGGTGTATCATCAGGGAAATTCTTGGGATTTTTGGTATCACACCGAAGCATTAAGGCGAATCCGGAGAAAGTAACGGCAGTCCTCGAAATGCAACCTTCGAGGACTACAAAACAGCTCCAGCAGTTAACCGAACGAATCGCAGCACTCAACCGATTCATATCTCGGTCCACAGATAAGTGTCTACCCTTCTTCAAAATCTTAAGGAAGGCCTTTATGTGGAGTGAAGAATGTTAGGAGGCGTTCGCAAAGTTGAAGGAATACTTGATGAACCCACCTCTGCTGAGCAGACCCTCGGAAGGGGAAATATTGTACCTGTACCTGGCAGTTTCTCCCTCAACGGTAAGCTCGGCATTGGTGAGAGAGGAAGCAGGAGTACAGAGGCATGTCTACTTCACGAGTAAGGTACTTCATGGAGCAAAGGAGAGATATCCTCGGATCGAAAAGCTGGCTTTTGCCCTCGTTGTCTCAGCTCGAAGATTAAGGCGTTATTTCCAAGCTCATGCTATCCGAGTACCCTTTGAGAAAAATCTTGCAAAAGCCTGATCTCTCGGGGCGGTTAGTTAACTGGGCAGTGGAGCTCGGACAATTTGACATTGAATTTCACCCTCGGACAGCAATTAAGGGGAAGGCTTTGGCAGATTTCTTAGTGGAAATGTGCAACATTCCGGAGAGTGAAGAACTTCCCAAAGACTCTACTTGGGTTGTTTATGTTGACGGTTCCTCGGCCAGTAAAAGAAGCGGAGTGGGAATTATGTTACTAAACCCTGAGGGACAAGTTTTTCGATTTGCAATCAAATTGAATTTTGTCACTACCAACAACGAAGCAGAGTATGAGGCCGTTATCGCCGGCCTCTCCATATCCCGAGAAGTGGGCGCTTCCAATGTAGAAATTCCGTAGCGACTCTCAAGTAATTGTGGGCCAAGTCCAGGGACAGTTCGAATTGTCATTACCAAGATACCAAGAGAAGCAAATACGGCAACAGATCAGCTTTCAAAACTGGCCTCGAGTAGTGAGCAAGAGATGGAAGTCTCGGATCAAAAAGTTATTATTTTATCCGAGCCGTCCATTGCCCCAAGTTCTGATGTTATGGAATTAGAAGTAATGCCAACTGAGCCAGAATGGGCTGCAGATGTCATTCAGTATCTAAAGAACGGCCTCCTACCCGAGGACAAGGTGGTAGCTTGATACAGTCTTCTCGGTGGAGTCCTTTATAAAAGGGGATACTCCGAACCTTTACTAAAGTGCCTCGCAAAGGATGAAGCGGAGTATGTGATGAGAGAAATCCATGAAGGCATTTGTGGCAACCATTCGGGAGCTCGGATGTTGGCACACAAAACAACTCGGGCAGGTTATTTTTGGCCTTCGATGAGCAAGGATGCTGCCCGAGTCGTAAAGTATTGTGATAAATGCCAAAGATTTTTCAGAATAGAAAATTCTCATCCTGAGAAGTTCTCCGCCATTAGGTCTTCGTGGCCCTTTGCAAAATGGGGGGTAGACATTGTCGGGTCAATGCCCCCTGGTAAAGGCAGCAGAAAGTTCTTAGTTGTGGCTGTTGACTATTTCATTAAATTGGCTGAGGCGGAGGCAATGGCGGCCATAACTGCTACAAACATAATCAGCTTCCTCTGGAGATCTGTGGTATGTCGATTCGGAATACCACTTGCCTTTGTAACAGACAACGGTACACAGTTTGATTCCCAATAATTCCGAAAGTGGTGCTCCGAGCTCCGTATTCGGAACTATTATTCCAGTGTTCTACGTCCCAAGGCAAATGGACAAGTAGAGGCAACGAATAAAACCCTAATGCGAAGGTTGAAGAAGAAGCTCCGGGAGAAGAAAGGAGCTTGGGTGGAGTATATCCCCGAAGTACTCTGGTCTTATCGGACAACTGTTAGAACCCCAACTGGTGACACCCCCTTTTCCCTCACTTATGGGACTGAGGCGGTCATTCCGGCAGAAGTTGGGTCTCCGAGCTTCAGAGTAGCATACTACAACCCAGGACTCAACGATGAAGGTATCAGCCTGAACCTGGATCTCTTGTAGGAAAAAAAAAAAGATGATGCTCAAGTTGCCTGGGCGGCTTATTAGGATAGAACGACTCGGTACTTTAACAAAGCAGTAAGCCTCAGGAAGTTTCAAGTCGGTGACTGGGTCCTCAGGAAAGTGAGTCTGATGACCAAAGAGGCTATTGAAGGGAAGCTGGCGCCAAAATGGGAGAGCTCCTATCAGATAGTAAAGTGTCAGGGAAATGGGGCCTATCATTTGAAGTCCGAGAAGGGAAAGATGCTCCTGAGAGCATGGAATGCCGAGCATTTAAAGAGGTATTATATGTAGTCATTGTAGCTTGGCCGGCATATCATCAATAAAGAAATTACCTTCTCAATTTATTTTCTATTGCAAAGTTATTACGCTACACCAACAATGCCCGACTCTCCCCCAAAAAATTCGGTCGAGTATTGGAGAGATACCCAGGGGATTATCTGCCCGACTTCCTCCCCAAAAAACTCGGTCAAGTATTGGAGGAATACCCAGGGGACTATCCACCCGACTCTCTCCCCAAAAAACTCGGTCGAGTATTGGAGAGATACCCAGGGGACTATCTGCCCGACTTCTTCCCCAAAAAACTCGGTCGAGTATTGGAGGAATACCCAGGGGACTATCCACCCGACTCTCTCCCCAAAAAACTCGATCGAGTATTGGAGAGAAACCCAGGGGACTATCTACCCGACTTCCTCCCCAAAAAACTCAGTCGAGTATTGGAGGAATACCCAGGGTACCTGACTACCAACCAAAGTTAATGGCGGTAGCTCAACAAAAGATACAGATAAAGATAAGGATATGAATCAAGACTCAGAAAAACGTCTCGGTACAAGATATAAAATCATCAAGTAAGTTCAAAACCCTTGGGGGTATAAGTTATGAGTAAAATTATAACATTTTATAAACCCCTCGGGGGTAAAATTCCAAAACCCTTGGGTTTATAAGTTTCGACTTAAGTTATAAAGTTCTATTTAACTCTCAGGGGTAAAGATTAAAAACTCCCAGGGGATACATGTCCTACTAGTGCCAGATTTTCGTCTTGTACAAAAAGAAACAAAAATTGAAGTATTTACAAGATGGAACCCCAAGCCCAATCTTGAATCTCAAGACCTATTGATTACCCCCGAGATCTTCCTCGCCATCAAAAGGACTCGGGGAAGAGTCGGTCCAATCAGGTACATCAGGCATGAACGAAGGACCAAATCCAGACATCTCCCTCACCGCATCATCGGGAATTCTTGCAGGAACATATTGCACTGTGTGAGGGTCGAAACCATAAGGAGGATTTAAGACAAGAGCTCGGAAGTTTTCAAAACCCCAGTTGAAGCCCCGACCAAAACCAAAGTCTCGGATATAGGGGACGTAACTCAGCTGTTTCAAAAGTCTTTTGATCCTTTCTTGATTAGTGTCGTAACACCCTCGAATTCTGATTAAAAGGCTTTCAGCATGGTCCTGAGCTTTTAGGGCCTTCGACTTTTCAGCCTCTAGCTTTTCCACTTTGGCCACAAGCTTTTCCTTCTCTGCCTCCGTAGTTGCCGCATTCTTATAGGCCTCGAAGCACTCAGTTGTAACAGCCTGAAGTCTGATCTCTAGGGCTTCTCGGGCATTCATCTCGGTTGATATACTTGAGACTGACTGCGTGCATTGTTTGTTAGTCGCTTGAAGTTCCCTCTCAAGTCGGAGTATGGTGGACTTGCCTTCGGAAATCACGGAATCCTTAGAAGCAATGTCATCGTCTCGGTTTCGAAGCAGAACCTTCTGTTCAACCACCTCTTGCTCAAATTCCGAGATTCGACTCTGCATTCAAGAAGCGGCAAGATCCTTCGAGGCAATTTCCTCACCCCGAGCCTATAGAAGGGCATTCTTCTCGGCCACTTCCCTCTCAAGCACTATGATCCGAGCTTGCACCGCAGTGTTGGAAGCTTCTTGCTGAGCCTCACGATGCTTCTTGAAATCCTGCCAAAGGGCAGTCATCTTTACCAAGAGCTAAAAAAAAAAAAAAATGGTGATGAAGGCTGAAGATTTATAAATGTATGAAGTAGCAAAAAATTCATAAAGCAAGAGGAAATTACCTGGTAATGGGAGATCATGATGCCCTGTGCAATTTTTTCAGGCGAAGTCACCCTGGCACCACCCAAAAAATCTTCGGGGATCAAATTTTTAACGGCCTCCATCGGACATCCCTGAAGCCCTCGCCCAAGGATCTCAAAAGGTGACCTCGGCCTTGAGGTACTGGTTTCCTCGGTATGGGGAATCTCCCCTCAGCAGAAATAGCCTCGGCCTCGGTATGCCTCGGACTTGATTCCGGGGCAGTTTCCGCCTCAACATCTAGAGGAGGATCCGACCTCTGAGACTCTTTAGCCCCAAGCATGTCTCTGATGATTTGCTCGGGGACAAGCAGACTACCCCTTGTTGTTCCCCCTTTAGAAAGTTGCTGGGCTTGCCCGGGTTCTGATGATGCAGAATTAGTTCTCAAGTTTGTCTCTATCCCATAGTTGTTTCCTTCTCGAGGCAGAGCTGAGCCCCTTGGTGCGGCAACAGGCGTCGAAGGGGCTTCTTCCGTAGAAATTGAAACCTTGGGGGTTTCCTCACCTTCGCGGTCTTCCTCAGAGTCAGCAGGAGAATTGAGCTCAGGCTGAAAACCTTCCACCTCGGAGGGGTTGTATGTTGGTATACCCAACATTTCTTCAGCTTCAAATATTAAACTCGCTAGGCGACCTTGAGGTCCAAACTTTTTCCTCTGGGCCATGTGCTTTACGCGACTCGGAGTATGCAGAGGGCTTGGCTCGGGGGTAGGTTCTGCCTCCTCTTGCGTCCTCGGAGATGTAAGACTTCTTGCCTCAAAAGCTGCTCCAATTGGCTCTTCGATAGGTATCTCTGAACCATGGTGAGATGCCTCGGAACTCGTTTCATCCCTCAGGCCAAATGGTGGCAAGTTTCCCTCCCTCCGGTGCGGGGGAGCTTGGGGCATAAAACCTCGGAAGCTCAACGAACCTTCTTCTGTATTGGTCTCGGGTATGTGTATCTCTAGAAGAGTTCTCCTTGCACCAGAGGCAGCCAGTGGAATGCTTTTCTTCTTCTTCAAAGTAGCCCCATCGGGGGACGAACCAGCTGCTTCGGGTTTTCTCTTAGCAGCTGGTCTCGGTGATCGAGGAGCGTCATCCTTTCTCTTTGCCGGGCCTCTCTTAGTCATCATCTTTTTGTTTGGCGGGATCTTGTACCCCAGAAATTGCCTCAAATTCTCGTCGGTCACGAGTTTGTCGAAATCGATTTCGTCAAACTTTTCGAGTTTCATCCTCGCCGCCGACCAGTCGCTTATCTTTGTAACGTCTTCTCGATCAGTTGTGCTAATGGAAGGGAGCTCGCATCGATCCGTTCGCAGCAATTGCTAGGTCAGAGGCATTCGCCGCTGTTCAGGCAGGTCGTAATCCTCAGGGCATTCCCACTCCCCAGACACTCGAAAAAATTGTTGCTCCCAGTATTTATTATTGGTTAGCCCACTCTTGAGTTTGATGAAGATAGGTGCATGTCGGACAGAAAACTTTATCATCCCTTCCGGAGTCTGCCTTGGGCGATAGATGTGGAAGAATTGAAAGATCTTCATCTCCTTCTTCAGGACCAGCCTCCACAAGATGTAGGAGGCAAATAGATACCTCCAGGCATTAGGCATTATTTGACTCGGGGCAACCATTAGGAACATAACAAAGTCCCTGGCAATCTCTAGGAATGGAAGACGGAGTCCGGTCATAAACATCCTCTCGAAGAGGGTGATGTCACCACCGTTGATTATCCGAGTCCGGGGGTTTGGTAAAACATCCTCACTGACGGTAGGATGTCGTAGTTTAAACGCAGGACATCCTCGTGCCTCTCGAGGATGGCCGCTTCCACCCTACTCTCCAGGGGAGAAAGATCTATAGAGCCGTCAGACTTCTTGGTTCTTGCCCGTGAAGTTGAAGGAACCTCCGAAGAAGATCTCTTTTTGGCCATCGTAAGGAAAGGAAAGGAAAGCAAGAAATAAAAAACAGAAGGAATTTAGGAGTGAAATGAGAAAGCTTGAAGAATTGGCAACAATGGTAAAAATGAACTGGAATGGCAAGAAACAGTATTTATAAAGGGGTGAAAAGGGAGGATTAATTACCCCCCACATGTGTCTGAGAAGCGAAAGGGCGCCATAATTCCAAATCACTAAAATCGAAGGGACGGCCGATCAAAACTTTAAAATTCAAATCCGCATTAAAGGCGCGACCTCGAAAAAGTAAGTTTGGATTTGAAAGGCCGGCGTCATCATGAATCGTGCGGGGGCATGTCATCATGATGGGAAAAGATTGCAACTGACAGATACAGCATTTATGGCATGGATAGCGACAATTTTGCTAGTACATGTAATTCCTTTAAATTCACAGATTAAATAAAAGGAATTAGGGGGTAACTGTTAGAAAAATAATTGGCTCCGAAGCCACGTGGCCTTTTATTCAACTCGGGTTTTAGAGTTTGTATCCAAGACGGACCAACCCGATCCGATCTGACAGGTCGGGTCGATCCAAACTATAACAGATCATCTCGGTCATATCACCTCGGTCACAACACATTTTTGTGTGCCTCGGATGTTAGTCAATCCTTGTTATGTCTGAATCAGTTCGGTGTTCGAAACGCTTCGGACCAAGGCATACCTCTGAACTCAGGGCCCCGAGGAGTGCGGAATATGCCGAGATCTCCTAGTTTGTATGGAGTTAACAAGTCTCGGATGTTCCTACCTCAGGGTCGTGGCCAGTGCAAGCGCTTTAAGGATACCCCATTTATCTTCAACGAGTAAACAATTGTTAACTGATAAGATTCTATGACCAAGATTTATGGAGGTTCTGTTAGGATACCAAATCCCAAGATTTGGAGAACAGATTCGTATCCCAAGTTTAAAGGATAGCGGATCCCTATCAACGTGGGGTTCATTCAAAAAAGGAAGAGTCCTGCTCAGTCCAAAATTACTAAAGATAAGATAAAAATCTGCACGATCTATGGATAAGACTCCAATTCTAGGTATATTTCAGAGACCCTTGCAAGTCTATAAATAAGGTGATCATAGCAGGTATGAATACACGCTCTTTTCTCTAAGCTTTGAGGTTTTCCAGTTCTCCATTAAAGTCATAAAGTTTGTGCTGACTTAGTCGTCGGAGTGGGCGTAGTCGGTGCCCCCGACTAGTCGTTTGTTACTTTTGTAGATCCAGAGGAACCCAACGAAAGTCAAAGGGCTTTCGAGAGGCGAATCACAAGGCGACACGTCACCATACCGGAAACTGTACCAACAGCATTGGAAGAAGACAGGTGTGGATTTGAAGAGTCACACGTCAGACAAAGCTTGATTTCCTAAGGATGTGTGGCAAAAATAACATAAAATTGGTAAAAATAGGTAGACGGCATTAGAAAAGTCTAGAAGATACCTGTTTCAATTGTTTTGTGTTGCGTTTAGCAGAATGTGTTTAATTTGTGTAGAATATAGTGTGTTTTGTATAACAGTTAGTGGGCTATTGTGTTATTTAGAGTGTGCTGTTCTAACAAAATGTGTAAGAGAATGTTAGCTTCAAGAGCCATGTCATTCAGGTAAAGCCTTGCGAGAAAGCAGAAGCACACAATTCATCCAACTGAAATTTTTCAATTTCAGTATAGAAAGTGAGACATTTTTTATTTTTCATTTTCTGAATATTTGGATAGCGATTTTCTTTACTTTTTTTTTTCCAAAAAACTCTTTTCACTTTTGCTTATTGATTTTTAATTTGAAGGGAATAATAAAAATATCAAAACTGAGTTATGTTTTTAATTTACTTAAATTTGCCTTTATATATATACTTTAACCCCTACTTAAGAAATTTTTTTTTTGGCCCCCTCCCATTAAAATGTTTGGCTCCGTTCCTGGTTGTATATCACTATATTATTATATACTTATTTTAAAGGAAAAGTACTTGATTTTGGATTTTCAATCCTTTTTTTTTTCTCTTGATTCCAGCAATGCCAACTTCACAAACCTTGTAACCAAACCACTGTAGCAATGAATCATTCATTTTTGTCAGTTTCCTAGGGGGAGGGGCCAGCAGGCGGTTGCATTGACTTCGAATGTGAGGGTTAGCCAAAAGAGATGAATATATAGTCTTTCAAAACTACGCCGATTTTGTCCTGCAAAAACGACGTCGTTTCACTTATGTTGGTTCGGTTAAAAGGCGGTTCGGTATCGAATCGACTTTCGAAACAAAAAGTTATACCGACTACCGAACATAAATTAGTCGGTAGGCAGTCGATGCGGTAGTCGAGTATTTTGCCCACCCCTACTTCCTTTGACGTAAATTAATATAATAACATTTCTAAAAGAAATGTGGTTTTTTCTTTTTTCTTTTTTCTTTTTTTTTCTTTAAATCATTCACCTATACTTTATTGACTTTCATTAAGTTTTTTCATGAAATTCAACTGGCTTATAAATTATAATAGGAAGCGAGATAATTATTATGCTCCGTTTGTTTAGAAAGTAAAATGTAGGGCTAGCAATTTTGACACGACCCGATAATCCGATACGAACACGACTCAAAATTAGCGGGTTTGGGTCTACCTTAAACGGGTCGACCCGTTTAAATTGGTCGGGCCAGACACGATTAAGTCTTTTTTTTTTTAAAATAATAATAATAAAAAAAGGAAAAAAAATGAAAAATATAAATTAGAAAATGGGATTCAGGGATTGGGAATTACCGAATTGAAAAGTTAAAAACACAAGTTACACAATAGTTGAAACTTCAAAAATCAAAACTGAATCTGAAAAGTGAAAACCTAGCTTTTTTTTTTTCCCCAAAATTTCCCTTTTTCCTTCGGTTGCCGCCTGCCACCCTTCTCTTCTTCTTCAGCTCCCCGCTTCGCCGCTTCCGACCGTCGTCCCTTCTTCTTCCTCCCGCAGTCCTGCAGCTCCCGCTGGAGTCTAGACCGCTGGACGCCTTGACCCACTCGAGTGCTGACTGCCGACTGCCAACGCTCTCCACTCTCCAGCCTCTCCCCTTCTCTCTGTCGCTCTCTCTGTCTCGGTCTCTCCAACGCTCTCCACTCTCCAGCTTCTCCCCGTCTCTCGACTCTCTCTACCGCTCCCTCTCTCGGTCTCTCGGCTCTCTCCAACGCTCTCCACTCTCCAGCCAGGAGGCCTAGGAGCAGCCTCTCCCCGTCTCTCTGCCGCTCTCTCTCTCTCTCTCTCTCTCTCTCTCTCTCTCTCGGTGTCTCCCTCTTCCGCCGAATTGCCATGTCACATCCGGTATGTTAATAGAATAGTTGATTAACTTGATTTCCATTTTTAATTTTTTTACAGCATTTTGACATGAAATGATTAAATGATTTGATTATTTGTAAATATTAATCTCTCTTGTATCTTACTGATTTTACTTATTTTATGAGCCTAAGATAATGAGTGCCGGAAAACCTGTTGGGAAAACACATGAAGGGTACTCTGCCCACTACTCAACATTGCTGCATCTACGAAAATCGCTTGGAAACAACTCCATTACAATAGACGAGTCACACGGGTCGTGTTGACCCGATTCGACCTATTATGTTAAATGGGTTTCACGGGTCGTGTCGGGTAACCTGTAAAATTAGCGTGTTGTGTCGTGTCGTGTTTGGAGCCCCGACCCGTTAACATAAACGGGTCGTGTTCGTGTCTAGGCTAAACGGGTCGTGGGTCTTAGCGGGTCGTGTCGGATGACCCGTTTTGCTAACCCTAGTAAAATGTTTACTGTCGTAAAATATTTTAAACGAAATCATTTTTCAGAAAAAATAATTTGTTTGAAAATATTTGTTGGTATTTGGCTCATACGAGAAAATCACTAACAACGTATAACGAAATCCGGTGACGTCCGGCCGCCGCCGCCGGATTCCAATGAACCAAATTTCGGTCAGTTTCGTCGGAATCTGGCCTAATTTGACCAGAATCCCGTAAAAAATTACAGATTCCGGCTAGTTTGGCCAAATCTGGTCTGTTGGATTCCGATGCTATCACTGGAATCCGACAATCAAATATCAAATTTTGGGGATTTTCAGCGATAGAGTCGAGCTACCAACAAACTCCAATGCCCGGCAGTAGTGGATTCCCACAAACGTGCGTGCAAAAATGAAGAGTTTAAATCCAAAAAATGATTATTTTCCAAAAATTAAATAGGTTTTTATGGTCAAACTGAAAATGATTTCATTTGACCATTATTTTCGTCCCCACAAAACATTAAAAAATGCTAAAAACATTTTACATCGGAACAAACAGAGCATTAATGAAAAATAGTACTTGTTTTCTTAATTTAAAGTGACATAATTATTAATGAAAACTTAGAAGTATTTGACATGTGGGGGGTGGGTTTGGCCAACCCCATAACCCTTTCTTTTCTTTCTTTTTTTTTTTTTTTTTAATAAGGTTGAGATATTTTTTGAATAATTTTTTTACCCCATGTGTTACTGAAATTCTAAATATTACTTGTGATACATGGCATACGTGAACAAATGAACAAGTGTCAGCATTTTAATGTGGGTGGCATGGTCCGTTAAAAAAATGAACGGAAGACTGACAGAAGTACTAATTGTGTTTTTTCATTAACAACATGGATCACTTGTGACACTTTTTTTTAAACCAAAACGACGATTTGATTTATGACTTAACCACAATTACATTAGCTATTTAACCATATTATTTATTCCCTTTGGTTCAATTCTCACATGGCAGCAAGACAATGTCCGGGCCCATTGCGGTAGTGGACTTCAATATGAATCAGGCTCTTTGGCTATTTCGGCTATTAAGTCGACTACTTTCATCTTCGTTATAACAAGCTAAGGCTGAATGACTTCTTTGCTGTCACATCCGTACAGTCTTCTTCTAAGGCATCGTCTACATGCCCAAGAATCGTCCAAAGCTGTGAATGAGTTTCTGGGGAAATGGTAGAATTACCCTATCAGAGAAAGCCGTTAGCTCGGGGGAAGCTGATTGGTCGGTGTACGGTCTCCTGTATCTCCGTTTTGCTCTCTCAATTTGCTCTCTCTTTGATCCCTCGCTTCTTCTCTGCCTCCCCACTTCTCATCCAAGTCACACTCTCAGGTTCTCTCTCTCTCTGGTTCATGTACTATATACAAGTGTCTGTGTGTAAAGATGATTTGTTTTGAAACTTTTAGGGGTTGTTTCTTTTTCATAGCTCTGGTACTGCTGGTGTTTGTGGTTTTGGGGAGATGGTGTAGGCGGCTTCTTGGAGTCTATGCGTCGGCTCCGGCTTTTGTTTTCTTCAATGTGCTGTTCGTTTGGGCTCTTTACTTCGCTGTCATTCGACGAGGTGCTTGTGCGTTTTTTTTTTTTTTTTTTTTCATTACCTTCAAGAACTTTCCTATTCAAGCCCCAAAAAAATAATTTGATTGAAGTATGAAACGACGTTCTTCTTAGTCTGTAAAGAATTTGCATGTATATCCTTTTTGGGTATTTTCAGATTGTTTGTGATAAATAACACCACTTCACGTGGGGCTCTGACTCCCCCTCAGTGGATCTTAACACATGTTTGAACTCATGATTACATATTTTCCTATCATAATAAATTGCTATTCGTCCAAAAGTTTTAGCCGGTAGAAAATAATGAATTTTATTCACACTCTGTCGGCTCTTTGATGGGTGAGACCCAATACTTTGAATTTTAACATTTTAATGGGAGAGTGGTAGAGTGGAGTCAGTCCCAAAAATCTAAACTAACAGAAAATGGTAAATTTAATCACTTAGCAATTATTCTAACAGTTTGGTTCTATCTGTAGGGATTGGTTGTGCTTCAACTTGTTTGATTGTTGAAAATGCTTAGCACCAAAAGAACTTGCTTTGGTTATGGGTATATGAAATGGCTATATCTCATCATGAAACAGAGAACTTGTAATATACTCTCTAGCTGACTCTTCTAAAATTGAGAGCTGACTCTGTTGCCTGCTTTGCAGCTGTATCATTGGTAATGGATATTGTGTTTAGTGGAGAGGTCACCATGCTCATCATTGGTCTGTGTAGGTTGGTCTTTATTTATATTATCACTTTCAAAAATCTCCTTACGAATCCACTCATGGAAAAAAAAGGAGGAAGATTTGTAGTTTGTTATGCCATGCTCTGTTGGTATTTACGTGTTGCTCTAAATAGCATGTTTTTCATGGCAGTATCATTGCAAGCAATCCTGGTTTAGTAACATGTGGGTCTTCCTGTGCAAATGAACTTGTCGAAAGTTTAGTTGCTGAAGTTGAAGCCCATAATGAGGTTGGAAAATTGTATTCAGTTAATTAACGATATAATGCCGCAGGCATAATGACCTTCCACATTCAATTGTGCAGGTAGTGGAAACCTCAGCAAGTGGCTTGTGTCATGAATCCCTGACCAAGGTAATCATCTTTGTTTCATTTTTTCTTTTCAATGATAGAGAACACCACAACTCTGTTATCATATGAGTTACTTTCTTTTTTTCTTTTCTAATCGTTCCAATTGCTTCTTGCGTTGTGGTTCTCTGCAATATGATTGTGTCTCCTTTATTGTTTTCAATTGCAGGGTTCTACTTTGGGCAGGAGGATAAAATATTGTAGAAGCTGCAAGGCATACATAGAGGGATTTGATCACCATTGCCCTGCTTTTGGGAACTGTATAGGTAATGAATATATGTCTGACAGTGTTTTCCTTGTTGAATTAACTATAAACTTCTTAAAATCCCCTTATGCTGTTCTTTTTTGTAAGTTGTCCTTCAACTTCTTTGTGATTATTATACACCGAATGTGACTGTGTACCTGTGTCGACAATGATGTTCATGTAGTTTCTATGCAGGCCAAAATAATCATGCCCTCTTCATGGTTCTTCTAGCTGGATTTCTTGCTACTGAAGCTTCTTACGTAGTATGCTCATCCCAGTGTAAGCTTATGGTTGGCCATACCTGATTTTTTTTGTTTAATTACTGTCATTGAGTATCATAGGACACAAACGAATCTATGCAAATGTATCATATGAATGTCACTCATTTTACTTAATACTTTTGGCATCGGGAGCCCCCCACACACCTCGCATAATGACATAATATGGATCAAAAGTTAGAAACAAGCTTCAATTTTCCTTGTTTCACCTCTTTTGCTTTGGGAGTGCTTTTTATTGTTCGATTTTATTTTATTCATTTACGTATTTTTGTACTTTTTTCAGTTGCTGCAAAGTCCCAGATCATAGATAGAACTACGTTGGAGGTAGGTCATTGCACTAGAGGTTTTGTTTATAGAGTGCTACTTTGTTACTAACTGTCCATTTTACTCAAAAGTTTTGTCATTCTTTACTTTATGTTATTTATTTATTTTATTTTTGTACTAATTTGTGTAGACTAGTCTGTCTGGAAATCTGGCTATTAGCACAATGCTGTTCTCTATTCTCCAATTGATGTGGCAGGTTTGTATTGTTTTTGCCAATTTGTTCTTTTCTGAAAGATTTAGTGATGAGAAGGTAATTTGTTTGGACATATAATAGGATCTACTTGTGTACTTGTAGGTGGTGTTTATGGCATGGCACATATATTGTATATGTTTCAACATCAGAACTGATGAATGGGTAAGTTCCTAAATGAAACATGATTCAAAGGGAAAAAAGAAGAAGAAGAAAAGAGAGTAAGATGTGTCTTTGTGTTGGGGGGGGGGGGAGTATTCTTTTCGCTCTATTGAACTAGGATTAGTCACAAAGGTCAATAGTTTTAAGAGAGTAGGATCATGGACCTACAGTCAGAACACTTCTGTAGCATCTCTCTTTCTCTCTAGAAAGTGCATGAGTCTTCTCTTTGTTCAATCTGCAAAATAGGTGATTTTAAGCAGTTTGTCTTTTCTTTTTTTCTCAGATAAACTGGAAAAAGTATCCTGAGTTCCAACATGTTATTGAGTCGCAACCAGGTAAATATATGTGAAAGATCTATTCTTGCTCTAAATATCCATAACCAATATTGATACGTGGAATAATATTCAATCTTTTATCTGTCTAGGGCAAAGCTTTAGTAAGGTGAGATTTAGAAATCCATATGATAAGGGCATTCTAGAAAATGTGAAGGAGTTTCTAGCTTTAGAAGAAAAGTAGAACTAGCACATACGTTCTCTGCCAGCCCTGCTTGATTGTCTGGCTTCCTTGCGTTGCTCTTAATCTTCAGTTGTGAGGAGCATTTACTTGTAATAGTCCAAGTAACATCATGGCCGGCCTGTGAACGTGTATATATGTATACATGTGTGTGTGATTAGCATTTAATTGAATAGCATAACAAATTCATGTTGCTACTGAACATGTTTTTGGACACTGAGAATGAAAAGTTTTCATGATATTTTGTAGTACTTAATTTCATACAGACCACCAGATGCAGGAGTTCAGTAGAAACCTGAGACTTAACTGACCAAAGTCTCAAATGGCACTCAATTATTTTAAAAGCAATCAACGAAGTCTTACATTTTCAAGCTTTAATTTATAGACA
Organism: Alnus rubra; assembly: GCA_028654335.1. NCBI lineage: Eukaryota > Viridiplantae > Streptophyta > Magnoliopsida > Fagales > Betulaceae > Alnus > Alnus rubra. Next base: position 1,599,887 of record JAJPGS010000870.1, on the reverse strand, counting down.
AACAGACAGACAAACAACCTGAAAGGCACGTTTGTTACAGCCTTACAGGAATGGACTCAGGGATGAAATAAGTTGAATAACTATTCCGTCGTTTGGTTTGTTTATTATTTATGAGAATAACCATTCTACATGAATAGCTATTCCTCAAAAAAAAAAAAAAAAAAAAAAAAAAATGACAGGAATAACTATTCTCCTAGGAATAAAATACCACTTTTTTTTCCCCAAAAAACCATTCTGTTTTATTTTATTTTTGTGGCAAAAAAAAAAAACAGAAAAAAGGGAAAATAAATGGTTCTATCTTTGGGTTGGTTGCACCACTCCTGATGAACATCTTGGGTGGCCGCAACCACTCTCCATGGCTGGGGTGGCCCCGACCCTCGATGGTACTTGTGAGGTTGCACCACCCCCAATGCTTTGGATGGGGTGGCCGACCACCCCCTACCCATGGAGACGCCTTTTCTTTTTGGCCTAAAAAAAAAAAAAATTAAAGTAATGACTTTTTGGGAGAATAATTTTTAGAGGTAGGGAATTTTAAGAAATTTGGACAAAATATAATTTAATTCTAGTTAAAAAAAAAAAAAAAACCCGAGGAGTTAGTTTAAGTGGTAAGGGCTTTGATCTTGATGACATCTCCATCAGGTCTAAAGCTTGAATCTCATTGAGTGCAAACAATTCATTAAGGCCATGCCTGCCAGCGAAACAAAATTCCTATCCGATTTGTGTGGAGAAGGCGCTTTGCACGGGTATTGAGTATGGCCGATAGGGGTGGTAAAAATTAGTCATTCTTGTGTTATTACCAAACGAAAGAATATGAATGATTATTCTATTCTAGCTTCTTATATTCTTAGTAATACTCATTTTTATTCCAAGAAAATCATCATTCCAAATGTAGATGGGTGTATATTGAAAATCTGTGTAATCTTGGAGAGAATTTGAAAGTAGACCAAGCCTTAAGCCTACTTACTTTATAAACTGGGGCAAATGCATTAATAATATGAAGCCCTAGCTCTACTCGCAAAAATTACATATAGGGCGGTAAGGGGGGTAAAAATATGCTGGTTGATTTATGGCTGCGCTACCAGTTTTGCTACAAAATCTATCAAATAATAACAGTAACTTTCTAGTACTTCGCCACAAAGACAAGTCTTAATATAACGGTGACAAACACTAAAAAAAAAAAAAAAAAACTACTCTTTTCTTCATATCACATGAGAACATTTTTTTTTTTTTTAAGAAAAAAAAATAATCACTCTAAAAAAAGCATTAACGAAGGGGTTTTTCCTTTTCACACTACATAAAAACCCATAATTACACATGCATACATAGTACTTGGCACTCCTGATTCCACTCTTCATGTCTAAAAAAGCAAAATCTGAGAGAAAGTTATTGGAGAATTCAGTAGTAAAGCTACTCGAGTCGAAGAGAAGTTAAGGCATTAGCCCCTCAACGTACTCCCTTATTCCCAAGGAAAACATCTGTAAGAACTGTGGTTGACCCGAATGAAGCCTTCACCAGCTCCAAGCCCTAAGAAGACAGACATAAAAAATTAATTCAAAACATTAAGGAAAAAAAAAGGCATGAATTAAAGAAGATCGACCTTCTGTATGTCAATATTGACTGTCTTCTCCTGGAGCAAACTGACATCTTTGACGTTGAAGGTATTGAGGAGAGTGATACCAGTAATGGTTGACATGGGTTTCACCATCAAATCATCCATCACCATAAATGTCACGACACCTCTAACACACCCTGTCTCCTTGTCGGAATCGGAATCCGAATCATCATCAACAACAACAGTTTGGAACGTATTAGAGCTGAATCCAAAATGTATTTCTGAAGAGAACTGGTTCTGATCATCATCAACTCCGGCCTGCTGTTTTGGCGCTACGAAGTTGAGCAACAACGGAGGCGGATGAGTGCTTGATGGGAACGCCGGTTCAGGCATCAGGAGTTCTTCCTTGGTTTGGTGAAGACAGGTGGGGTCAAGGTTTTGGATACTCTCATAGACTCTACTCAGCGATCCAAGCCCAGGTATGCCATGACTCTAAAGAAGTCCCATTATGGAACCAATGGGAATATGAACGAGTCCGAAGAGGAAGTCCACGAACTCCTTTCCGGCCTCTGCGAACAGCACCTTGTTGGAGCTCTTGTCTACGAGAAGCTTCAAGCTTATCGCTTTGCCGGTGTTGGGTATTGATGTCGCCATATTCGTCTCTACGGCTTTATTTGCAGGGAGCATTCATGGACTCTATATGCAGAGCAAAAAGGTCAAGACTCAATAGCCCAGAAAGAAAGAAAAAAAAGAACCTTTTTTTTAAAAATAAAAAATAAAAAATTGCTAGACATACCAATTAAATCTTTTTTCAAAATGATGTGTATTTTATTTATTGGTATCCGTAGAATTTCTTTTCATTAATAGTACGTTTTGACCATCTCCAATAAATAAGCTCCACATCATTTTAGTAAAAGATTTAGTACCATAATATTTCTCTTTTTTTTTTTTTTTTTTTTTTTTAAGCTAGTCATGGGATCTTTAGCTAGTAAATTAAAAGTTTTTTTTTTTTAAATTGTTTTTAGAGAAATGCCAATGGTAGAGGTACTCGTAGCATTTCTTTTTATTAATTGTTTTGATAATCTCCGATGAATAAGTTCCACATCATCTTGATAAAAAATTTGGTACCCTAACATTTCTCTTTTCTAAGCCTGTCATTAATTGGATCTTCAACATTTAGCTAAAAAATTCCTTTCTAGGCCCACCCTATTTTTAAAAAAAGAAAAGAAAAAAAAAAACCATGTTACCAAATTTTTTTTTTTAAAAAAAGTTATACTTATTTCTTCGTAATACTAAACAACTTTCTTTATTTTTTTCTCACAATAAATTTTAAAACTCTTTTCATCTTTATATCACATCAATAATTTCTTATAAATATTAAAAAAAAAAATGTGAGTAGATTGCTAAACACACCCAAATCTCTCCTTTGCTTAGCTTTCCAAGCATTTGTCATTAGTCCCGCTCTCCACTTTGAAATGCATACTCGCTAACTTGTTACTAAGAATTACTATTGAATCTAAAATTTAATAATAATTTATCCAAAATCCAGTGATAAGTCGTTAAATAATGTCAAGTTGCACAACCTTCTCTTAACTAAAGTGTCGGATGTACACAAAAATGAAGTCTATTAATGCCCTCAACATCCAGAAAATCCAGTAGCACAAAACATATCGCACCATTGTGTCGTTAGGTCACACTAACACCTACATCCAAGTCTCATCAAAATTGTTTGCACCTTCAACACGTGTCAGGAAGAGAATTGTTATTTGAGAAAACCCATAAGATGCATCATGTTCACACAGGAAATCATAATACTTGCAGACAAAATCACAGTAAAGATGGAGATCTAACTGTAACAGAAAGTACTAAAACAGCTTGTTAAGGAAGAAGTGAACCCACATTCGGAGCACCTCTTAAGAAGCAAAATGTCTACCATCGAATTAATGTCAATAGAGTGAGTTGTCATGATTCGAACCCATAACTGAACGGTTTTAGTTTTGATACAAAATAATAAGAACTTTAGATCAAACCCATCCTTAAACATTAATGGCTTAGAGAAAAGAGCGCCAAAACTTTATATACACGATGTTAAAATTAAACTTAATCCATTGACAACGTAAGGATAAGAACAGAAACAGGTATGTACGGACATTTATAATTGAATCTTTTGGTGTAGCAATGACAATAATAGCGGGGATGAGCTGGCATGTACGGACATCTATAATGGAATCTTTTGTACGTTGCGCGAATGAATAATAGCATAGGGCCCCATAACTCTAATCTTTTGTCTGCTAGCGGTGTCCCTTGGATTGTCTAAAGTCTTGGTCATTGTTATGTTGTGTCCTCCACTCGATTTTTTTTTTTTTTAAACAAATAGCATATGCTATTATAAAAACTTCAAATAACATAATGAGAAAGAGGGACAAAACTCCCCTAAACTCTTAAGTCAGAAAAACAGTTGCATGAGCAGAAACATCAAATCTTATCGAAATTACATTTGAGCCTCTCTTATATTAACGCTCACACTCAAATAAAAGAGGGCCGATCTAGCACCAAGCCAACAAAAATTCCAATAAAATCTGAGCAATACACATGCAGAATGTACAGGAGAAACAAGAGAATGCACAGCACAACCAAACAGTAAACACAAAAACCCAGACAGACGGCAGCAGAGGCAGGGGCGGTCACTGCCGGAGACGGCGGCGCGTGGGAGCACGCGCCATCATCGGTGCCACCCAGCCGTAGATCAGCCACCATAGATCACAGCCCCACCGCGCACGGCCAGAAAAAAGCGGAGCGTGGCCGTCACGCGCACCAGAGAACAGAGAGCTCTCTGGCGCGTGCAGACCACGCGCCGAACTCTGACGACCGGCGAGAGCCGTGCTTCCGGCGGCAGGAGCGGACGACGACAGAGAACTCGGCTGAGGGGCGCGTGTCTTGAGAAAAGCAATGGGGTTGCGTAGATCTGGCTCCAAATAACGACAAGAAAAAATTGAGAAATCTGGCCAAAACCACCGTTGAAAGACACGAACAACCGCCACTTTCCACACTAGGCACCTTGATTTTTGCTTTACTGTCTGAAACAAAAAGAAAGAAAAGAGAAAACAACACAAATATAAGCCACCATAGCCTCTAAAGGCTAGGGGAGAAACAGCCACTACCAGATCTACTGGGGGGAACAAAATCTCCAAAGCCCTACTGGCCTGGAGAAAACTAGCCTCCACTGAGAGAAACTCAGGGAGGAAAAACAAAAGACACTTAGTCCTCTTGGACTAAGAGACAGAAAGAGCCGGAGGGAGGGAGGCTTCCCTCCCTCCCCGGGCGAACGAAAAACTATGAGGGGGTCTCTCTCTCTAAGCAAGTATCAGGAAACTCTCGTCAAAAAGGAAACTCATGTCCTCCACTCGATTTTGAACGTAAAAAATGTTTTTCATTCAATAGCATTTTTGGTGGTTAGATAAAAATCAGTGATTGTGGTTAAAAAAGTGGTAAAAAAAAATGGCTATGGGCTAAATATTGAAAAATATAAAAACGCTTTTTAAAAAATATTTTATATTGAAACAAACGGAGCGTTAATATAGTTAGTCAATTTAAGGGAGAGAAAAAAAAAACAAAAAAAAAAAACTCTCCTAACCCACGGCCAACCCCGTGTGTCACAAGTGAGAGAGGAGAGTGTTCGTTTATTTTCTCAACTTAACAACTCGTCTTATATAAACTCACTCATTCTTCTTTCATTCCCACACCTAACCCTCAACCGCCGGAAAATTAAGATCTTCTCAATTTCAAAAGAAATGAAGAAGAGCCGGTTAGGCAAATATAAGGGGCAAAATTATTTCAATTTTAATGTTGAGACAATTTTATCTCTCTTTTAAAACTAACCGCCTCCTCTCCATTTCTAATAAAATGGAGAAGATCTGTTTCCCCGACCACAATAGTCGCCACGGTCAAAAATTTGAGTATTAAATATTTCACATTTTCAATGTTAGCCGCACAACAAATTTTTTTCAAGAAAGTATTTTAATAATAATAGTCAAACACCAAAAAATCATTAATTTTTCTAAAGCATTAATTGAAAACATGTTAAATAATATATATATATATATAAATCAAACGGATGAAACCTTAATCATTTCAGAAAAAGAAAAGGAAAAAACAACAACAATTACAACCTTCCCCAAGGGAAACAAGCTAGGCAAATTCACTCATCAAGTGAAACCCATAATTACACATAGCCCTGCAATTCTACCTTTTCCTTTATATTTTTCCAAAATGATAAAACCCCTGAAGGATGCCTCTTCTCATTACATAAAAACCCATAATTACACATGCTGCACTTGATGTCTACTCGGATTGGCTTTCAAAGTTGAAGAGGACTAAGCAATTAGCTCCTCAAGGAAAACATCTGTAAGAACTGTGGTTGACCCGAATGAAGCCTTCACCAGCTCCAAGCCCTAAGAAGACAGACATCACAAATTAATTCAAACAAACATTTAGCAAACACTTCAAAAAATTAAGAAAAAAAAAAGAGGCATGAATTAAAGAAGATCGACCTTCTTTATGTCAATATTGAGCGTCTTCTCCTGGAGCAAACTGACATCTTTGACGTTGAAGGTATTGAGGAGAGTGATGCTAGTAATGGTTGACATGGGTTTCACCATCAAATCGTCCATCACCATAAATGTCGCTACACCTTTAACATACCCTGTCACCATGGCTTCATCCGCTGATTTCTTCAGAACAGAACTGTGGATCAGAGACTCCAGATCAACAGCATGAGAACCAAAACGAGTTTCCGAAGAGAAGTACTGCTTCTCATCATCAACTCCGGCCTGCTGTTTTGGCGGTACGAAGTTGAGCAACAACGGAGGCGGATGGGTGTTTGATGGGAACGCCGCTTCAGGCATCAAGAGTTCTTCCTTGGTTTGGTGAAGACAGGTGGGGTCAAGGTTTTGGATACTCTCATAGACACTACTCAGCGATCCAGGCCCAGCTATGCCATGACTCCAAAGAAGTCCCATTATGGAACCAATGGGAATATGAATGAGTCCGAAGAGGAAGTCCACGAACTCCTTTCCGGCCTCTGCGAACAGCACCTTGTTGGAGCTCTTGTCTACGAGAAGCTTCAAGCTTATCGCTTTGCCGGTGTTGGGTATTGATGTCGCCATATTCGTCTCTACGGCTTTATTTGCAGGGAGCATTCATGGACTCTATATGTAGAGAAAAAAGGTCGAGACTCAAGGGCCCATGAAGAAAAAAAAAAAAAAAAGTTAAATATAAAAAAGCCGATTTTCAAGTATGTTAAAAAAGTGTGTTTGGATATGGAATTTTGAAAATAAAATATAATTTTGATTATATTTTTTTTTTAAAAAGAAATTATATTTTATTCAATTTTTTTAAACAAATCATATTTTATTCAATTTTTTTAAAAAAGTTAAACTTCGAAATTCACAAATACAATAAGAATTCAATTTTGATTTTAAAAATTCAACACCCAAAAGCACTGGCGTGCAAAAAAATGCCAATATTTTCAATAATACCCTTATCCTTTCAAAAACTAAAATAAAAAAATTAATAAAAAACTATTTATTTTAAAAAAATCTAAAAAGTTAAATAAATTAAAAACTTTAAAAAATAATTTTTTTTTATTTGAAAAAAAAAAAGGAAGAAAAATGAAAGAGGTGGCTGGAGCCGGTTGGGCAGCCGTCCCAGCCCATGGAACCATCTTCAGGGGGGGCTCGCAGTCCAACCCTTTCCTTTTTTCAATTTGTTTTCCAAAAAAATAATAATAATATTTTATTTTAATATATTTGTATTTATTTATTAAGAGTGATACATGTCACTATCTTATTGGCACTAGCATGGCACATAACGAAATTTGTCAATTTTTTTAAATAAATTTGACTTGAGGGAGTGATTTGTATTTTTAGCATACCATAGGGACCTTTGAGTTCAGTTTAATACCTCATAGAGTTAATCGTAAATCTGGTAAATCACATGAACTAATTTTCCATTTTTCCTTTTTACTAAGAATGACACATGTCATCATTTTATTGATGTTGACATGGACATTAATGGAATCTATCAAGTGTTTTAACTGCAGGGACTAAATTGTTATTTTGGCCTACCTTAATGACCTTTGAATTATTTTTATACCACATAAAAGGAGTTGTAATGTAGGCTAATTATAGGAACTGATTTTTTATTTTTATCCCAAAAAAAAATAGTTTTTTGGTATTAATCCACCCCTTGTTTTCTTTTTCTTTTACTTTTTTAAAAAAAAAAGTTTTTTATTAATGTTTTTTAGAGGATAATGGTATTATAGGAAAAAAAAAAAAGTAGCATTTTTAGCACAACTTAGTTGTTTAATGGGTCACTTTAGCACACTTGAAAATTCATGGAGCTATTCTAAAATAGGTTTATTAGTTCAATGGACTTTTTTATATTTAACCCCAAAAAAAGAAGAGGAAAAATGTAAAAAAACCCTCTGAACCAACAGCCGATTTTAAAATAACCTCATGAATTTTCAAGTGCATTAATGTGACCTATCAAACTACCATAGTGTGTCAAAAAGGCAACATTTGTCGAAATATTCCTATAATATTCTTATTCTCTTCAAAAAAAAATTAATATAAAACTATTTTTTTAATTAAAATAAATTAAAAAATTATTAATATAAAACTAAAAATTTAAAGAAATTAAAAATTAAAAAATTAAATTTGTTAATGAAAGAAAAAACAAGAAGAAAATGGGTGGCTCGGCAACCACTTATTCTTTTTATTTTTTATTTTATTAAAAATCTTAATTTTTTAATTTGTTTAAATTTAAATTTTATATATATATACATATTTTATTAACAATGATACGTGTCGTCATTTTATTGATACTAACGTGGTACACTAATAGAATCCATCAAGTATTTTGACGAAATTTGACTGCAGTGAGTGATTTAGGTTTATATGTGTATATTTTTAATATATTGATTTTTTTTTAGTAAGAGTGACACATGTCATCATTTTATTGGTGTTAACGTTGATATTAACAGAATCCGTCCAAATATTTTGATGAAATTTGACTACAATGACTAAATTGTTATTTTTTTATCTACTTTGAAGGCCTTTGAATTATTATTTATTCTGCAGTTAATGATTTGTAATTTAGGCCAAGCACATGGATTCATTTGGCATTTATCTTTTTTTTTTTTTTTTTTTAAATAATAGTTTCGATTGTTAGTTCAAGACGCTTTTTTTTAATATTTTTTCCAAAAAAAAAATGGTTATATATATTTAGCAACTTCAACTAACAACCACTTTTTTTTTTATATTTTTCCAAAAAAAAAAAAAAAGTTTCAAATATTCTTTAGCTACCCCAACTAATAACCATGTTTTATAAAGCCCAACGAACCAACAGGCGTAACACTTATGCCTATCAAATTACTAATTTATTGTTATAAGCCACTTTTCTGTTATTCTTCTTATAATATTCATATTTTCTATTAAAAAAATGAATTTATAAAAGAAATTAAATTTTGATTCAATACTAAAATACATAAAGGAAGGTTTGATTACAAAAACAAAACGGTGCGTTCGTTTAAACCTTCACTCAAAAGAAAAAAGAAAAAGGACGAGACTTGATAAAGAAGGCAATTTCATTTCGTGGAGTAGAGGAGGCCACATCTACTTATAAAGTAAAGAGTTTTATTGAGACTTGCTTTCAAGTCTCACAATATCAAAACCAATTGGGATTCGGACCAGAAGGAAATTTCTTTTTGGGACATGATTTTTGGTGCAACTGTTGTGATGATTCAAGAGACATGAGTGAGTCTATACGGTGGTTCTCACCATATGGGTCTCATCATATGGGTCTCATGTGGAACTCACTTTATGTCTCTTGTCTCTTGCACAACAGTTGCGCAAGAGACATTTTTGTTTCTTTTTTTTCTTTTGAAGCTTTTTCTCAAGCGGGCGTGTTTGGGTATGTGACTTCTGTTTCAGAGCCGGGTATTGATTTTTGAGAAGTGTTGTGCAAAAATCTTTTTGCTTGGGTTTTAAAGGCTAGCCTTAAATATTTCTTTAAGGCTAATTGGCTGGAATACAGTATTTTAGAAAATGATGCGTATTGCTTATATTGATATCTCTTTAGACTAGACACAAGAAATCAAGCAGGAGGAAACTTGTTTGTTACTCACGGGTTTAAAAAAGTGACAACTGAAATTATAAGTTACATTTATATATTTTAAGCAATAATTAAATTTTGTTGAATTATTTATTTATTGTGTTAGTTATATCTTTTTAATATTTTTTTTTATTAACTATAGTTTTTTTCAAAAATTTCTCAAAATGACAAAAAAGAAGAAGAAGAAAGTTCTTGACCCCCTCAACTAAAATTCCGGCTCCGCCACTGATTCTAAGGAAATTTCAAATAGATTAGACTTTTTAAGGTGATAACATAGATGTGGTTTAAAAAAGTGACAAAAGAAATTGTAAGTTACATTTATATATTTTAAGCGAAAATTAAATTTTGTTGAATTATTTATTTATTGTGTTAGTTATTTATTTTTTTTTTAAAAAAAAAAATAATTTTTTTATTAAAAAATAAAAATTCTTGACCCCCTCAACTAAAATCCTGGCTCCGCCACCGATTATAAGGAAACTTAAATTTGATTAGTCTTTTTAGGGTGATAGCGTAGATGTGGTTAACGCTTTTTCTTAGATCGTTACAAATGATATCAAAACTACATAGTAACGCCAGGTAATGTGGTACTGGAGCCCTACATGATGTTATCCTGACAAGGACATCATAAATTTAAGATGGAGAGTTTGTAACATCCCGGTCCCATATTAGTAAGAGATAAATAGGTCACGTAGAGTAAGTGGTTTATAAGAGATAGTCATGAGTGTAAAGTCTCATATTACCTAGTTATTAAATGAAATTGAGTTTTATAAAGAATTTTAAGAAATATTTTAAATGAAAGGTGATTTTTCCACAACAATCATACACAACTCTACTCACATGGGATGAGACTCATGTGGTAAGTCTCATTCACATGAGTCCTACCCATGTGAGTAGAGTAGTGTAAATTATTGTGTAGTTCTTAATTCACTCGTCCAAGTCTTGGTCAATGTGGTTCTTCACTCGATTTGTACGTAAAAATGTTTTTTTCATTTTGAACAGTATTTTTGGTGTTTGGATGGTAGGAAAAATCAGTGATTGTCGTTAAAAATAGCTAGAGACTTCCGGCATACATTGGATCTGTCAGCTAACAACGGTTTATGGCAGCCACAAAGAATGAAATGCGAGAGAGTGCGTTCACTAAGGAGAAGTTCAAAGTTGAAAAATTATTTAGAATTTCTTTTAAAAAAATGTTTGTGATGTAGCACTATGAACCGATAATTCACATGATTTAGATGATTTAGATATTTCGTTAAGAGATTTTGTTAAACTTCTTTTTTAGTATTTTTGAATGTTTGATTGGCTATTGAAAAACTCGGTTAATTATATATATAAAAAAAAAAAATAATTAATTGTAAAACACCTCGTTGATTTTCATTAAATGGTTTACTAATTAAAACATTTTTCTTTCACAGACTCCTCTCCCCAAACCCTCCCTCCCAAGTCCCAACGGATACCAACATCACATGCAATACATTCCAAACACCAAAACTCCCGTTGGAGCCACTCTACCGAAATTAAATTTAAGTATTAATAATTAATTTCACATTTTTAGCCTGAACCGAGCAACAAAACAAATTTTCAAGAAGTTTTCTTTTTTATAATAATAGTCAAACACCAAAAAATCAATTAATTTTTCTAAACCGATGAAATTAAACCATGCATTTTAGATTATATATATATATATATTTTACATCGAAACCGATTAACACTTAATTATTTAAGAAGAAGAGAGAAAACTACAACGATTAGAACCACCTTCCAGTGCTTTCAAAAATCAAAAGGCAAATTAATCCCCCCTTTATGAAGAGAAGAAAGGAATATTGAGCTCCTCAAGGAAAACATCAGTAAGGACTGTGGTTGACCCAAATGAAGCCTTCACCATCTCCAAGCCCTACGAAGACAGACAGCACAATTTCAAACAAACATTAGCAAAACCTTCAAAAAAATTAAGAAAGAAATAGTCTATGAATTATGCCTACCTTCTTTATGTCAACATTCACCATCTTCTCCTGGAGGAAACTGACATCTTTTACGTTGAAGGTATTGAGAAGGGTGATGCTAGAAATGGTTGACATGGGTTCCACCGTCAAATCATCCATCACCATATATGTCACGACACCTCTCACATACCCTGTCTCCTTTGGTTCAACCACCGGTTTATTACTATAAGCAGAAGTGGCAGAACTCCCAACCACAAAGAAGGTCGAAGAGCTAAAGCTGGAGTTAATAGGATAATTTTTTTTTTGTTTTTTCTTGAACGGGGAGTTAATAGGATAATTAGTAACGGGGAAATGAACGGAGACATGTGGTTTTGAACTCGATCTGGTCTCTGGTTTTGGTGGTAGGAAGTTTAGCAACAACGGAGGCGTACGAGTGTTTGGTGGGAAGACTGGTTTAGGCGTCAAGAGAGAATCCTTGGTTTGGAGAAGATAGGTGGGGTCAAGGTTTTGGACACTCCCATAGATTCTACTCAACGAACCAGCTGACCCAGCTATGCCATGATTCCAAAGAACCCCCATTATGGAACCGAGAGGTATCTGTAAGAGTCCGAAGAGGAAGTCCACGAATTCCTTTCCGGCCTCTGCGAACAGCACCTTGTTAGAGCTCTTGTCTACAAGAAGCTTCAAGCTTATCACTTTGCTGCTGTTAGCCATTGATGTCGCCATCTTCGTCTCTACAGTTTAATTTGCAGGGAGGATGGACTATATATAGAGAGAGATGTGATAGATTGCCACACAAGACACATAACTTCTAATCATTTTTGTTTACGTGGTAACTTTTATTTTGATAAAAAAAAAAAAAAAAAAAAAAATCTTAAAGCTAGTTAGGCAGTCAAAAGTTGTGTGTTGGGATGGCAAAAGATCATATATATATATATAAAGTAATGATTCATTAATGCCACATTTTTATATAACTTTTTACCACATTGCTTATATGATAAGGTGGTCCCCTACTACTTTTTAAGTTTTAAAAATAAAATAAGATGGGAGACCACCTTGCCACATAAGTAAGGTGGTGAAAAATTGTATAAAAAAGTGGCATTGAATCATAACTCATATATATATAAAACCCATCAACTAACAACCCATTTTAAACTAGTCAATTTTTAAGTGTGCTAGAGTGACTCATCAAATTATCAAAGTGTGCAAAAAAAAAAAAAAAAGTCATTTTTTTTTCTCGATAATACCCTTCTTCTCTTAACAACTAAAATAAAATAAAAATTAAAAAAGAAAAAGAAAACCAAGGGGGTAGATTAATCCAAAAAAAAAAAAACTAATTTTTTTTCTTCGAATAAATACAAAATCAGTCTATGTAGTTGGTCTCTAAATCACAAATCACTCATTTAAAAAAAAATCACAAATCATTTCCTGCAGTATAAAAATAATTCAGAGGTCATCAAGGTAGGCCAAAATAACAATTTAGTTCTTGCAAGCAAAACACTTGACAGATTCTGTTAATGTCTATGTCAGCACCAATGAAATGATGACGTGTCACTTTTAGTATAAAAAAGAAAAAAAGAAAAAAAAAATGCAAAATTAGTTCATGTGCTTTATTTTGATTTACAATTAACTCTTGTGATATAAAAAAATGGTAAAAATTTAATTACAAATTTTTAATTTTTAATTTCTTTAACTTTTTAGATTTCTTTTTTTTATTATTATTATTATTATTAATTTTTTATTTTAGTTTTTAATAGAATAAAGGTATTATTGGAAATGTTGTTTTGAATGTTGTTTTTTTTTTTTTAGAGAAAATTTCACTTTTCATCATTGATCTTTCATAACTTGTAGGGTTAAATACAAAAAAGCCCCCCAAACTACCTCTCATTCTTCAGATGGCCCCCCGAACTACCGGTGCTTGCAATCCGGCCCCCTAAACTACCAATTGCTTGTTTTTTGACCCCCTCTGTCAGTTTATACCGTCTAAGTGGATGAAAACTGAGTCACATGCCATACACGTGACTTTTTTAGCCCAAAAGCTTGAAAATACCCATCTCCTTGCACTTTGAAATTTTGAAACTGTCATTGGAAACAATAACTGAGAAATGCAGAATAACTAAGACAAAAAATGGACATAAATTACAAGTATGCCATTTGGTAAAAATGAGGCCAGCTAGGTCATCCTCCCGACCTCCCCGACGGCACCACCTGCTGCTCCTCCTCAACCCATGCATCTTTGCTTCTTTTCTTCTTTTTTCCTTCCATTTTCTCGCTAACCAAACAGAATTTATACGTTTTTACTTTTCATTTTTTGTTTCAAGGGCTGGGGTAATGGTTGTTGTCCGGTTTGTGGGTCGTGGAGAGCGAACAACAACAGCGCAACGCCGAGCAGCACGGTTGTGGTGGGCGGCAGCGGCGGTGAAAGAGGAGGAGGAGAGTACGGGATCGAGCACAATTGCTGATTCAGGGTCTCAATTGCGACGTTTCCGGTCACTGTAACTTTGTGTTGCTGTGAATCAAAGGTTGTGGTAAAAACACTTGCAAAATACAAAAAAAACAGTACAATAAAGGCTATGTGCAAAAGGGGTTTTGGACTTACATTACACGAGAGAAGAAGAGACAGGAAGCTAGCGCAGAACATGCTCTGTTTTAGAACATGAAAACAGAGGTGAACAGAGTTCATAGTTTTTTGTAGTCAGCTACAGTTTTCATTCTTTACTCTTAATATGCTTGATACTGACTGTGGTTTAGGATGTGCATCATCATTTTTAAGCTCAGCCATCATTGCATCAATCATTTCTTCTACAGACGCCGGTAATATTGGTGTGGATGTTGTTGAAGATTATGAAATCGGCACAGCAGCAATAGGATTTTTTCCTCCCAAGTTCAAGTTTCTCTGGTTTATTTCGTCGGTCTCCATGACTGGAACTTGATGGGCATGAGTATTAGCTTGAACATGATAATGGAAGTTTCTGACTGTATATTTTATTTTATCCAAGTCTTTGTTTATTATTCGACATAGGACGTACTCATCAAACTGCATGCATGCAATTGCAAGACACCAAAAAAAAACAAATTAGAAACAGAGAAAGACAAATAATTAATAAATCTAATCCAATACGTTGTTTACATATATATATATATATACTTACATCTTCAGCGTGTGAATTGTCAATTGGATTGAATACCTCTCTTTGTGAGGGTTCACATCTTATATAGAAAATAGAATGATAATTACAATGCTGAAAATCAGCAATTATATGATTCTAAGAAACCAAATAAGGCAAGAATAATTAACCTATAATTATAGAATATCTACAACTATATTAAGGCTAAATATATGTGCTGAATAATCAAATATATGCTAGCTAACATCCCCTCTCAAATTGATGCTAGTCGATTAAGAAGCATCAATTTGCCCACAAGAAACTGATGGTGCTGTCGGGTCATGGCCTTTGTGAAGACATCAGCAATCTGAAGATTAGTAGAAACATGAGGAAGAGATATAACACGAGTGTCTACTGCTTCCCGAATAGAATGACGGCCTACTTCAATATGCTTGGTACGCTCATGATAAACAGGATTTGCAGCGATTCGAATGGCACTAGTATTATCAGCATGAAGAGGAGTAAAATCAGATTGAGGAAAACCAAGCTCAGCCAAAAGCCCACGAAGCCAGACAATCTCAGAACAAGCAGTAGACATCGCCCGATATTCAGATTCAGGAGGATTTAGAAATGCGAGCTTGTTTCTTACTTTTCCAAGAGATCAAAGAATCACCAAGAAACATGCACCAACCTGTGACGGACCGTCGAGTATCAAGACATCCGGCCAAATCCGCATCATTATAAGCAACAAGGTGAAGCGGAGAGCTAGCTGGAAAGAACAACCCACGACTAGGTGACCCCCAAAGATATCGAATAATACGACGAACGGTAGCTAAATGAAGATGGCGTGGAGTTTGCATAAACTGGCTAACCTGCCGGACAGCAAAGGAAATATCAGGCCGAGTAATAGTCAAATAGTTCAAGCTCCCTACCAATTGTTAGAACATAGTGGGATCAGCAAGAAGATCACCCTCCTCACTTCGATATTTCACATTGACCTCCATAGGTGTATCCACCGAAGGCGAATCCTGAAGACTCGCGAGCCCAATCAAATCATGGATATATTTGTGCTAATTCAAGAATATACCTAAAGAATTCGTGTGCACCTCCAAACCCAAAAAATACTTAAAAGGACCAAGATCTTTCATATGAAAAGAAGCCTGAAGATTCTGCTTGAGGTGGCCAATCAAGGTGGAGTCAGTGCCAGTAATGACAGTATCATCCACATATACAAGTAAGAGAACAAGACTAGTCGGAGTCTTGCACAAAATCAAAGAGGAGTTATATTGGCTTTGAACAAAGGAGAAGTGAATCAAAGTAGACCTGAATTTTTCAAACCATGCCCGGGAAGCCTGTTTTAAACCATAGAGAGACCGCTTTAACTTACACACAGCGGAAGATGGGGAAGACATTGCACCACGCAGCCCAGATCAACACCAACAGAACCACCGAACTGGGATCACCAGAGAATGCCGACAGCCTAGGACCACCGAACAACACCTAACTCAACGGCCACCAAAGGTACGTAACCCAGAAAACCCTAGAGCAACCCTCTGTCGCTACCCTCAAAAATACGAAAAAAAGTTAGAACTCTAATTTGGCTTTGATACCATGTCAATTGGATTGAATACCTCTCTTTGTGAGGGTTCACATCTTATACAAAAAATAGAATGATAATTACAATGCTGAAAATCAGCAATTACATGATTCTAGGAAACCAAATAAGGCAAGAATAATTAACCTATAATTACAGAATATCTACAACTGATATTAAGGCTAAATATATGTGCTGAATAATCAAATATATGCTAGCTAACATGAATAGTCTCGAAGAGAAAACTCATTCATGATCTAGTGTCCTTTATCGACAGCACCTTTGGCCTTGTTCTTCTTACGTTAGAAGACAATAGAGATCAAAGGAGATAAAGGAGATCAAAACCGTCCCACTATGCATCAGAAAATACTTGTACATTATTTAAGCAAGTGATTCTTTGAAATTTTGTAGCTTCATTCTTTTTGTTTTTGATGATGATGTATGAAAGAAATTGATGGAAAAATATGGTATGAAAGAAATGATGTAACTGAAAGTCTTATAAATATACAAGAGCCCACACGTTCAAGGGTGTGGAAGCAAAAACAAGTGTTGTGATTATTTGTCTCTTTAAAACATGATCATATCCTGTTATCAATGTATGAGAGGTACCGTAATTTTATGTTTCCATTGTATTATATTTCTAACACTGGCATCAAAGTCGGGTTAGTTCTTCTGTATTTATTTTTCTTTAAAATAGTGGTTCTTGTATTTGCAACTTGCAAGCCCCCTGCATCTGTTTTTTGGTTGTGATCCTTGTGTACCACTGCACTGCACAACCCCACACACCACACAGTGCACATTGCTTGAAGCTATTAACCAATGTTTCCAAGGATCGCTTGTGGGCGAAAGAGTAAAATTTGACCCCAGTAGGGTGGAGAGCTTCAGACATGAGGTTACGACGAAGGAGACGCCAAGTTAGGCCATAGGGGATCTGCCAATATAAAAGGCCTTGGTTTTGGTGGCATCTCTATCAAGTCTAAAGTTTGAATTTCCTTGAGTACAAACAATTCCTTAAGGCCACGTCTGCCAGTGAAGCTGGATTCTTATCCGATCCATGTGGAAGAGGGCACTTTGCGCGGGTATGGATTATGGCCGATAGGGGTGGAAAAACATTAGCCATTCTTGTGTTGTTACCAAACAAAAGAATATGAATGATTATTCTATTATAACATTTAATATTCTTAGTAAATACCCATTTTTATTTTGAGAAAATCATCATTCCAAATGTAGATGGGTGTATATTGAAAATCTGTATAATCTTGGGGAGAATTTTAAATTAGACCAAGCCTTAAGCTACTTCCTTTATAAACTTAAGGATGCCTTGTAAAACCCTTTTATACATCGGGGCAAACCCATTAATTCTATGAAGCCCTAGCTCCACTTGCAAAAATTACATAAAGGGCAGTAAGGAGGAGTAAAATATGCTAGCTGGTTGTGATTTATGGCTGCTACCAGTTTCGCTACAAAATCTATCAAATAATAACAGTAACTTTCTTCTACTTTGCTAAAAAGACAAGACTTTATTTTAGGGAGCATCTCGCCTACGATATCCAATTGAGTTTGCTCTTTTTATTTCGGAAAATCTACATTTATCTTTTCAAACTATTACCACATTTGTAATGGACTCTTCAATCTCTTATCGTGATTGCAATATTCTCGTTATGGAAGGATTTTCTATTAAATCTTAAAAGAATGGGTATAATAGTAATTTCATGCAACTTAAAATGATAAAAATGCCCTGCACAAGATTTTTTTTCTTTTTTTTTTTTTTAAAAAAAATCTCTTTTGATCTGCGACCAACCCATGGTTCTCGCACCATGTTTTGAAAACATATGTTCATTTTATTGGGGGTGTTTAAAAGTGAAGGCTGGTGTGAAGACTTGTGGTGGTTGCTCGATCCACAATGATCGGGGATTGTTTGGTGATCCTGCAATGGCCATTGTGGGATGAGAAATTAATGATACATACATACATTTTCTATACAACTCCATACAACCAAGTTTTAAGTTCACCATTGAATTTGTGGGACTCAGTGTGAATTTCATAAATTCAATAATAAATTTAAAAATAAAATGTGTAAAAAATGTATTTATATCATTTCTCTCGTGGAATATATATATATATATATATATATAGTGGTAGCCTTGAAGGCTAGCAATCTATCTGACAGCCTCCTAGGGGAGCACCTGATAAACACTCTAAAACTACTCTTTTCTTCATATCACATAGAGAACATTTTTTACAAAAAAAATAAAATCACTCTAAAAAAGTTTTTCCCTTTCACTCAACATAAAAACCCATAATTACACATGCATACATAGTACTTGGCACTCCTGATTCCACTCTTCATGTCTAAAAAGCAAAATCTGAGAGAAAGTTATTGGAGAATTCAGTAGTAAAGCTACTCGAGTCGAAGAGAAGTTAAGGCATTAGCCCCTCAACGTACTCCCTTATTCCCAAGGAAAACATCTGTAAGAACTGTGGTTGACCCGAATGAAGCCTTCACCAGCTCCAAGCCCTAAGAAGACAGACATCACAAATTAATTCAAACGAACATTTAGCAAACGCTTCAAAAAATTAAGAAAAAAAAAAAAAAAGGCATGAATTAAAGAAAATAAATGAGTGCTTGATGGGAACGCCGGTTCAGGCATCAGGAGTTCTTCCTTGGTTTGGTGAAGACAGGTGGGGTCAAGGTTTTGGATACTCTCATAGACTCTACTCGATCAGCGATCCAGGCCCAGGTATGCCATGACTCCATAGAAGTCCCATTATGGAACCAATGGGAATATGAATGAGTCCGAAGAGGAAGTCCACGAACTCCTTTCCGGCGTCTACGAACAGCACCTTGTTAGAGCTCTTGTATACGAGAAGCTTCAAGCTTATCGTTTTGCTGGTGTTGGGTATTGACGTGGCCATTTTCTTCTCTACGGGTTTATTTGCAGGGAGCATTAATTCATGGACTCTACACGTAGTAGAAAAAAGGTCAAGACTCAATAGCCCAAAAAAAAAAAAAAAAAAATTATTATTGTTATTATTATTTTAAAGAAATGCTAGAGGTACCAAATCTTTTATTAAAATGATGTGAATTTTATTTATTGGTACTCGTAGCATTTTATTTATTTATTAATTGTACGTTTTAATTATTTTCAATGAATAAGCTCCACATCATTTTAGTAAAAGATTTAGTACCCTAACATTTCTCTTTTTTAAGCTAGTCATTAGATCTTCTGCTAGTAAATTAAAAGTGTTTTTTTTTTTTTTAATTTTTTTTTTTATTGTTTTTAGAGAAATGCTAATGCTAAAGGTATCTGTATCATTTCTTTTTATTAATTGTTTTGATCATTTCCAATGAATAAGCTCTGTATCATCTTGGTAAAAGATTTGATACCCTAACATTTCTCTTTTCTAAGCCTGTCATTGGATCTTCAACATTTAGCTAGTAAATTCCTTTCCAGACCCACCATTTTTTTAAAAAAATAAAAATGAAAAACCATGTTACCAATAAAAAATTGTGAGTGGATTGCTAAATACACCCAAATCTATCCTTTGCTTAGCGTTCCAAAGCATTTGTCATTAGTCCCGCTCTCCACTTTCAAATGCATACTCGCTAATTAACTTGTGACTAAAATTTACTATTGAATCTAAAATTCAATAATAGTTTATCCAAAATCCAGTGATAAGCCGTTAAATATTAATGTCAAGTTGCACAACCTCATGGATATGTTCAGAGGCTTGATGAAGAAGATGGAAGAAAATAATGCCAAGTTGCACAACCTTCTCTTAACAAAGGGTAAAGCTTGGATGAAGCAAAATTTCCGAAAATTTTACTCCTCCGTAGCACTGCTCCTTAACAAAAGTGTTGGATGCACACAAAAATGAAGTCTAATGCCATCAGCATCCAGAAAATCCAGTAGCACAGAACATATCGCACCATTGTGTCGTTAGGTCACACCAACATCTACATCCAAGTCTTAGCAAAATGGTTTGCACCATCAACACGGGTCAGGAAGAGAATTGTTATTTGAAAAAACCCACAAGATGCATCATGTTCACACAGGAAAATCATGACACTTGCAGACAAAATCACAATGAAGATAGATATCTAATTGCAACAGAAAGTACTGAAGTAGCTTGCTAAGGAAGGAGTAACCCACATTCGGGACGCCCTCATAAGAAGCGAAATGTCTACCATCGGGTTAATGTCAATAGAGTGAACTGCTGTGACTCAAACCCGTAACTTAGTATTTTTAGTTCAGATACAAAACTATATAAACTTTGAATAGAACTCTTTCTTAAAACTAACTTCAAGAAAAGAGTGCAAAAATTTATATACACTTGGTTAAAATTAAACTTAACCCATGTACAACATAAGGACAAGAATAGTAACTGGTATGTACGGACATTTATAATTGAATATTTTGGTGTAGCAATGAAAATAATAATAGAAGGGATGAGCTGGTATGTACGGACATCTATAATGGAATCTTATGTTGAGCGAATGAATAATAGCAGAGGGCCCCATAAGTACTTGTACTCCAAAGCCCTCAAAAGAGAAAAAGTAACTCTAATCTTTTGTCTGCTAGCGGTGTCCCTTGGATTATCTAAAGTCTTTGTGATCCAGTCATCCAGTGGTGCTTGACTCGTCTAAAGTCTTTGTCATTGTTGTGTCCCTCACTCGATTTGAACGGAAAAATGTTTTTCATTCAATACTACTCTTGGTGTTTAGATAAAAATAAGAGAAAATGATATTTATACTTTATAAGCACAACAAAAGTATAACACCCTCTCACATTAGGTAAGCTCTATACACTAAGATCCACCCTCATGTTAAGGGGTGTTGTATACTCCTGTTGTGTACTTAAAGTGTACAATTATTAATGTCAATAGTAGAGAAGGACATTACAAATTGAACAGTAGAATTAGAAAGAAGTAAATGTAGTTTTCCCTTTCATTTATCAATGCAGTAAATTTTGTCATGTCACTTAAACTTCATCTTGAAATGAAAAACTAACTGTGCATTACAATATAATTACATTTATTCATTTTCTCAACTCAACAATTCGTCTTATATAAACTCAATTATTCTTCTTCCACTTTGCCACACCTAACCCCAACCACCGGAAAATGATTATCTCTATTTCAAATGAAATAGAGAAGAGCTGGTTAAGCAAATATGATGGGCAAAATTATCTCAATTTTAATGTTGAGACAATTTTACCCATCTTTTAACACTAACCGGCTCTTCTCTATTTCAAATGAAAATGAAGATGATCTGTTATCCCAACCACAATTGTCGTCTCCGTCGAAAATTTGAATATTAATTATTTCGCATTTTCAATGTGAACCAATTTAACCAAACAACAAATTTTTTTTCAAGAAAGTATTTTGATAATAATAATCAAACACCAAAAAAATCATTACTTTTTCTAAAGCATTAATTGAAAACATCGTTAAATAATATATATACATCAAACGGATGAAACCTTAATCATTTCAGAAAAAGAAAAGGGAAAAAACAACAACAATTACAACCTTCCCCAAGGGAAACAAGCTAGCCAAATCCACTCATCAAGTGAAACCCATAAATTACACATAGCCCAGCAATTCTGCCTTTTCCTTCATATTTTTCCAAAATGATAAAACCCTTGAAGAATGCCTCTTCACATTGCATAAAAACCCTTAATTTACACACTTGATGTCTACTCGGATTGGCTTTCAAAGTTGAAGAGGACTAAGCAATTATCTCCTCAAGGAAAACATCTGTAAGAACTGTGGTTGACCCGAATGAAGCCTTCACCATCTCCAAGCCCTAAGAAGACAGACAGCAAGTACAAATTCAACAAACAAACATTAGCAAATCCTTCAAAAAATTAAGAAAAAAAGAAAGAAGAAGCTATATATGAATTAAAGAAGACCTTCTGTAAGTCAACATTGACCGTCTTCTCCTGGAGCAAACTGACATCCTTGACGTTGAAGGTATTGAGGAGGGTGATGCTAGTAATGGTTGACATGGGTTTCACCATCAAATTATCCATCACCGTAAATGTCGCCACACCTTTAACATACCCTGTCTCCTTGTCTTTAACCGCCGATCTCTTCAGAGGAGAACTATGGATCAGAGACTCCAGATCAACAGCATGATAACCAAAGCGAGTTTTCGAAGAGAAGAACTGGTTCTCATCATCAACTCCGGTCTGCTGTTTTGGCGGTACGAAGTTGAGCAACAAGGGAGGCGGATGGGTGTTTGATGGGAAGGCCGGTTCAGGCATCAAGAGTTCTTCCTTGGTTTGGTGAAGACAGGTGGGGTCAAGGATTTGGATACTCTCAAAGACGCTACTCAGCGATCCAGGCCCAGGTATGCCATGACTCCAAAGAAGCCCCATTATGGAACCAATGGGAATATGAATGAGTCCGAAGAGGAAGTCCACGAAATCCTTTCCGGCCTCTGCGAACAGCACCTTGTTAGAGCTCTTGTCTACGAGAAGCTTCAAGCTTATCGCTTTGCCGGTGTTGGGTATTGATGTCGCCATATTCGTCTCTACGGCTTTATTTGCAGGGAGCATTCATGGACTTTATATGTAGAGAAAAAAGGTCGAGACGCAAGGGCCCATGAAGAAAAAAAATATAAAAAAATAAATATAAAAAAGCTGATTTTAGAACTACAAATTTTAAAATAGTTCCTTGAATTTTCAAGTACGTTAAAGTGATCGATCAACTATTAAGGTGTGCAAAAAAAATGCCAATTTTTTTTTCTTTCGATAATACCCTTATCCACTCAAAAACTAAAATAAAAAAATTAATAAAAAACTATTTAAAAAAAATCTAAAAAGTAAAAGAAACTAAAAACTTTAAAAAATAATTTTTTTTAACTTTTTTAAAAAGAGAAAAAAAAAGGAAAAAGGAATAGGGCCGGGTGCGAGCCACCCCCGACCACCTCCAGCGGTGGCTTGCAACCCAACCCTTTCCTTTTTTCTATTTTTTTTTTCAAAAAAATAATAATATTATTCTAGTTTAATATATTTGTATTTATTTATTAAGAGCGATACATGTTGCTATCTTATTGGCACTGGCATGGTACTTAAACGAAACTTATCAAATTTTTTAAATGAACTTGTTTGGAGGGAGTGATTTGTATTTTTAGCATACCATAGAGAACTTTGAGTTCAATTTGATATCACGGAGAGTTAATTGTAAATTTGATTAACCACATGAACTAATTTTGCATTTTTTTATTTATTTTTTAACTAAGAGTGACACATGTCATCATTTTATTGATGCTGACATGGGCATTAAGAAATCTGTCAAGTGTTTTGATTGTAGTGACTAAATAGTTATCACTACAAAAATTTAAGTAATTAGTGACCTTTTTAGAAGGTCACAAATGAGTGAGTCAGTATTTCTGACTTAGTGGCGTGTCCCTCTGACACGCCACTAATTGTGGTATTTTTTTTAAAAAAAAAACCTAAAATCCTGCAATCCAAAAACCTAAAATCCTGTAATCCGAAATTTGGTATTGGCTTACAACAATTCTATCAATCCATAATCAACACAATTGCAACAATTTGAATTTTTATCAACAATCACAACTAAAAAAAAAATTATTCCAAAAGTTTCACTAAACATATATACATAACATAGATTCATAATACTCAAACTAAAACTTACAACAAACAAAATATACAATATTATCAATCTTAGTCCTAAATTAATCCCAAAAAGTCATTCCAAAAGTTTCAATAAAAATATGTCATAAATTCATAACAATCAAAACAAAGGTTTCAATAAACAAAATATATAATCAATCTTTGTCATAGATTGATAACAAAACCGGAACAAAAAAAGGCAAGTACATATTTGCCAACTAAAATAAACCTAAATGTTACCCAATATCAATCGTTGGCAAGATTTTCATGATCGGGTAACTGCATAGCATTTTCCGTAAGATCTGTGAATGATAAAACAAATATAGTATGTTAGCAAACAATATGATCAAATTATATAAAGTCCTAAGCATTTAACAAAGTGTGAATTTAAATAGACGTAATCATACCACGAAAAAAAAAAACCCATTAATTATTACCTGATCTGCTATCAACAGATGACACATTCATATGATGTGCAGAATTTTTGTCTGGCACTATATTATCATGAGAGACTCCAGGCACGGATACTGATTGGCGCCACAATGACTCCATTTGGCTAAAACGGGACATAATCTGAGATTGTGCTGCCAACACCTCATCCATTTGTAACTTGTGTCGTGCCCGCTCACCCTCAAGTACTCTCTCGATCTCAGAAGCTTGTCTTGCCCGCTCAGCCTCGAGTGCTCTCTCCATCTCCGAACTGTGTCGTGCCCTCTCAACCTCGAGTGCTCTCTCCATCTCAGAAGCAAACATTTCTTGCGAAAAGACAGCGTGCCCTTGATTTTGTGAATGCGGCTGTGATGGTGTATGGTAAGAGCGTATGGACCCTCGCATAGGCCAAATATTTGGTCCAACCTGCCTAACTCTGCCGGCGTACTCCGGCTTGTTGCCAAGCGTCTGGGCATATGCATCGTCATGTCTCCAACGTACCGTTCCTTGTGTTACGCTTGACGATTCGGCAGAGTCGGTTGTCATTAGCATCGCCATCCTTTCCTGCATGTAGTATTAAATGTTGGTGCGTCAAACTAATGTGCATCGTAAATAAATAATTACACATATAAGTAAAACAATATATGAAAGATGAATAACATACACATCTCTATTTTACTATATCATTTGGATAGCTTCCATCCTTCTTCGTGTGAGTTTTTATGTACGCTTGTGCTCTCGTAGGAGGAGTGTCATCCTTGACAGTCTGCCAAAAGAATAAATCATTATAACACATGTTTATATATATAAAATGTTTACATTTATATGTATGAAATAAATTGGTGCACATACTTCTTCGTGTGACAACCTCGCATAGCTTTTGGTCCCCGTGCAATGATGAGTATTTTGCAATGCTCGTAATTGCTTCATATGGTCAGCATACTCCTACACAATTAACATTCTTATTATGTAAACACTAACACAACTAAATGAAATTAATGAAACTACACCAAATAGTAATATAATTCATGACCAACCTGATACTCTTCGTCACACCATTTATTCAACAACGCATCCACGTCCTCAGGGCGGTAGTTGGAGAGTCTTCTTGCCCCTACTCTTGCTCGTACCGTCTCAGGAGTATCGCCCCGTTGAATGCCTAATTTAACTTTTGTGCTGTGTCTCCAATTCTTGAGCTTTACACCCATATCCCGAAACGCATCTCGTTTTACTTTTTGTAAATCATAATTTGGTGGGATGTAAAAGTCCACCTACACAAGTTGGAAGATGATAAATAAATTTTTTTTAAAAAAAAAGTTTGACGGTACGTAAAAGTCTACTTACCATCAGGGCTTCCCATATATCCTCCTTTGTACGAGCCGGTACATGCGCCCAATCGTCCCGTAAATGCACATAGTCGTATATATCCTTTAAATTTATAAAAATATGTACTTACTTATCGTCCGGATCTGGTTCACGTTCAGCACTTGTGTAGCAAGCTCATCCTCAGGCTGTGCATCATGTAGGCCCTCCGGAGCTTGTGTCTCATTATAGTCTGAAAGATGTGTCTCAGTATCATGAGAACCCGACATGCTGTAGTCGAACAGCCGCACCACGTGACCAGGGGAACACGCCTCTAATTGGCTCACTATCTGCTGCATTTGAGGTAGATGACCAAATGTATTATCTTCGATGTTGTATTGGTATCCTGAGTGATCATCTGCGAATACTGGTCTATACCCTGCCTCTGTATGCGTAGGGTCGCTCTCTGTGTGTGTAGGCTCGCTAGATCTCGATCCTTGGCCCTTATTCCGCTTCATAACATGTGGGATTCTATAACTCATTGTACTCTGCAAAATAAATCACGTATTTATACAAATATATATCAACTATATGCACCACAATATTTAAATGAGTCACATATTTAACAATCAATCAATGTAGAAATAAATATTTTAAAATATCAAATAGATTTTTTTTTTTACACATACACTAGGACCGGATCTAAGTCAGGTCGGATGTGATCGAAGTCATCTCGTAGATCATGATCATTATTACTGGTCAATAGGAGCGGCTCGCACTCGTGGTAGTTAGCACATGCATCATCATGCCCTTCATCACCAACATCGTATACGTTCCTAGGTTTAGTTCTTACAGCGCAAGCCCAACCTGGGTCCCGTTCATCTTCAACATAAAAAACTTGGTCAACTTGTGTGGTTAGCACGTACGGCTCATCGGTGATCAACTTTTCCGTGTGTACAAGTTTTTTGAAATTGACAAGCACTAGCCCATACTCATTCACCTTGTACCCTATGTCCCTCGTGGTGTCCGCCCAATCACATTTGTACAAAACGTACTTGGTCCTATCGTAGTACTCGACCTCAATTATTTCTGTTAACTTCCCGTAGTACATTTCGCCATCAACGGTCGGCACACACACACCGCTATTCTGAGTCCTCTTTCCCGCATCATGTGCTCGAGTGCGAAACAGTTTGCCATTTACAACATATCTATTATATCTTATAGCTGTCTCTTTCGGCCCTCTACAATGCATCACCAATTTGTCACCTATTTCCTTCCTACCTCGATCGTCCAATCGATCGACCTACGAGTATATTACGTACAATGTAAAACGCACAAAGTTAGTTTGGTTAGTTTATATGATGTATAAGTTCAACATTTAATAATTAAACATGATGATAATTCGTACATATTCACGGTACCAATCGCAGAACTGTTCATGATGTTGAACTTCTAATTGATCATCCGTAGTTCGCCCCCTATTATGTGATCGCCTAAGCGTATCCATGTGCATCCTACAATTGGAAATTAGTCGCATTATTATTCACCCTAAGGCTATAACATAATTAAACATACATATTGATGTAACACAACTTACGCTCGAAGTTGAAGGAACTCGTCAGAGTTCTTCGTAATATATCGATGAATCTGTGTCAATGTGATACGGTCGAGGATGACTCGTGTTCCCGCCCCCTTTGAACCATCAGGATTTCTTTGGATTTTGTTGTGAAATGTTGGTACGTTATCTAGATATCTCGAGCAAAACGTCATCAACTCGGTCGCTATATAGCCTTCCGCAATGCAGTCCTCAGGAGCTGCTTTATTGCGTACACTAGATTTAAACCCCCCAAGGCTCCTACATAGGAACACCATTCAAGTAGTGCTAGTTAGCAATTGTATTCTAATATCGTAAAAATTAAAATAATTATTAAGCATGCACAAATATTACCTCTCTGCTGGATACATCCACCTATACTGTACAGGTCCCCCAAGTCGACATTCACGGACAAGATGCACGACCACGTGAACCATGCTAGTAAAAAAACCGGGGGGGAATATCTGTTCCAGCTTGCACAAAGTGACACAGACGTCACCCTTTAGTCGGTCCATATCCTATTGTGTTAAGTTTGTAGAGCATATCCCCCTGAAGAATGCAGACATCTCAACAAGAGGTCTAACTACGTTATTTGGCAGTGATCCGCGCAATGCAATAAGGAGAAGTTGTTGCATCAATATATGGCTGTCATGACTCTTTAAGCCCGATATTGTACATTCTTTAAGTTTTACACAATGAGAAACGTTAGAAGCATATCCGTCGGGCACCCTCACATTTCGAATCACTTTCAAAAAATGAGTTTTATCATCTCTGGACATCGTGTGGCATGCTGCGGGCATATAAGTTCTACCATTATCGGCCGTGAACGGATGAAGTTTATGTCTCAAACCCATTTCCATCAAGTCTGTGTGGGCTGCGAGGTCATCCTTTGTCTTACCTGGGATGTCAAGAATTGTGCCAAGTATATTGTCCATCACATTTTTCTCTATGTGCATAACATCAAGGTTGTGCCGCAATAAATTATCTTTCCAGTACGGCAACCTAAAAAAAAATACTTTTCTTCTTCCAAATTACATTTTCAGTCGATGTTTCTTCCTTCTTCCGCTTATTCCTTTTTTCTTTTTATCCTTGTTTGCCATGCCCGCGCTCTCATCCCCAAATACCATACCCTCTAATTGTCCCAGAATTTCTTCTCCACTTTGCACATGGGGGCACATTCTAATTCTTGGGTTCCGTCAAATATTTTTTTGTTTCGCCTCCACGAATGATCCATGGGCAAGTATCGTCTATGTCCCATATAACAATGTTTTTTACCGTGTTTTAACCGTTTAGACCGTATTGAATGCAAACAGCAAGGACATGCATACTCACCCTTGTTAGGCCATCCGGACAAATCTGCGTACGCCGGGAAGTCATTTATTGTCCATATCAACTGCGCTCGCATCACAAAATTATTTTTCTTCGAGACATCAAATGTGCGTACCCCTACATTCCAGAGTTCTTGTAACTCCTCAATCAATGGTTGAAGGTAGACATCTATATCCATTCCAGGTGAACTTGGGCCCGGGATAATCAGAGATAATATGAATGATGTTTGTTTCATGCACATCCAAGGAGGCAAGTTGTATGGAACAAGCAGTACTAGCCAAGTGCTATTGGAAGTGCTCATGTTCCCAAATGGATTAAATCCATCTGAGGTTAGACCAAGTCTGATGTTCCTGCTGTCGGCCGAAAATTCTGGATGTAAGAGATCGAATGATTTCCATGCTTCACTGTCAGCCGGATGCCTCAGCACGCCATCTTTAGTGCGGCCTTCTACATGCTATCTCATGTGGGGCGCTGTATGTTCCGACATAAAAAGCCGCTGTAGCCGGGGGATGAGTGGAAACCACCGCAATACTTTCACCGGACGTTTCTTTCTCGACGATATGGGTTGACCATCCTCGTCCAAATGAATTTCATCCTTCCACTTAGATTCTCCACAAACGATGCATGATTCTAATTCTTGATTGTTCTTCCAGAATAATATACAATCATTACGACATGCAAGAATCTTCTCATAACCAAGCCCTATGTCACTAAGAAATTTTTTCGCCTCATATGTATTTGCTGGCAAAGTGTCATCACATGCAGGCAGCAACTGGATGATGAACTCAAGGAAATCTGAGAAAATCTTGTTGCTAAGTCCACCAACGCATTTCAAGTTGTACAAATGTACAGTAGTACTCAGCTTGCTATGTTTAGTACCCCCATGAAGTGGTTTCTTCGACTTTTTGAGCATGTCGTAGTACTTCTGAGCGTTTCCTTCAGCTGATTCTCCATTCCACCTAATTTCTTCACCTCCCTGAGCCACGACCTCAGGCTCACAATTTTCTTCTCTAACTTCGTGCATGCCGAATGCATCACACAACATTGAGTGCATGTCGCCACCCTGTTCTGTGCTTCCACTAGCCACATCTGCGGCTGAGCGATTCAAGTAAGAACCTGCAACAGGACCCCGAACATGCTTCTCACCGTGCCAAAACCATGTAGTGTATGTAGTCATTATTCCCTTACCCCCTGTCAAGTGGGCAAGTACGACATCGGGCTGGTGACACTGGTTATTTCGACACGACTTACAAGGGCAGTGTATATTTCCACTGGGGATTCTACAGTTACTAACTGCGAAGTTAACAAACAATCTACACCCATCTCTATATTCCCTCGTACCCCTAGACTTTGTCATCCAAGTCTTGTCCATCTTCTTCTCTACGTACAATACAAAATAGTAACAAAATAAAGTAAACAACATATAAATTTTCAAATGGTAATTTTGAAGATTATAATTAACTTTTCTAAAATTTTACATATAAATTTTGATAAAAATAAAAATTTCAACAAAAAAGCTATTTAATATTTTAAAAAATTTTATAGAAGTTATTAAAATATTTAATAAAATAAAAATAAGTTGTATGGACACCATGCGCATGGGTGTTATTCTAAAGGTTTGATTCTTTGTTGAGTTGGTAGGCAATAGGCATATGCATGCGGCTTTACAATCTCACTATTTCCTATTTTGAATGCTGGTTCTCTTGTTTAAATTAAACCAATAATGGTGTAATAAACAACAAAATAGACCTATTTTACTTCCAACTATGGTGTCCTAGGTGTAAATAAAAAAAGAAGTTTCTCTATAAGAGTTGTACTTATTTCATGGTTGCAATTCGTGTTTGCATGTCGATATTCTTAGATTTGGTGCAGTGTAAGAAGAAAAAGTGCTTTCTCGTGGGTGACTGAATACATATAAAAAAAAAAAACTGTACAAGTAAACAACTGCTACCATTAGATTTTGAACACTTACATGTTCAATTAGATTTGACTACATATTTTTATAAATTCTAACTGATTGCAGAAATTGGAGCTTATTAAAATGTTTTCGAGAAGAAAGAAAAATAAAAGGAAGCTGTTCTTAAACAAATTGTTTGGATTGTTTGAATTGGTGGTAAGAGAAGGAAAATGGCTTAAGCTCGGGGCAATGCAAATGCATCTACTTGGAAGTGCATGTAATATACTGAACAAGAGTAACAAGCTGCTATTTTCTCTTTTCACCAATGAATATCGTGCATATTTATCTTTTCCTTCTCTCTTACCAAAGAATAAAGACGAGGCTTCTATCAAAATAATGCATATCAGAACTTGGCTTTATGCTAGGGTTTAATTATAAAACCCCATAATACCAAATTCCAAACTAAAATCCTAAGTTGGTAGTTTCCAATCGGTGAGACTCTTGAGAAACACCATAAAAGAACATGGGATACTTTCTCCTATTGGATAAATTATTTGTTAAAACAATGTAAGAGAAGAACCAAACAATTGGGACATTTCCCCAGTAAAACAAACAAATTTTGACAAAAAGAAAAAAAAAAAAAAAAAAAAAAAATAGGAAAATCATTTTACCTTACACGGTGTCGGAGGTCGGGGGCGGCTGGGTTGCTGGTGGCCAGCGTCTGAGCTGGCCGGAGAGCTACAGATGAGAGAGAGAGCTAGAGAGAGAGAGAGCTAATTAAAGAGAGAGAGAGCAAAAGAGAGAGCTATAGAGAGAGAGAGAGAGAGAGAGAGAGAAGGAGATGCATACCGGTCGGAGCTGAAGTGGCCGGCGTCCGGCGATAGAGAGACGGAGACAGAGAGAGAGAGAGAGTAGAGTGAGAGAGGGACACAGGAGAGAGAGAGAGAGAGTACAGTGAGAGAGGGAAGAAACAAAGGAGAGGGGAAGAACCGCGCGGTCCCGCGCGGTTCTAGGAAACTTAGTGGCGTGTCATTTATGACACGCCACAATTTTACTAGCGTGTCGGTCAGACACGCCACAATTTTACTGGCGTGCTAAATCAAACACGCCACTAATAATTTTAGTGAGGTGTTTTAATTCAACACGCCACTAATTAGTGAGGTGTCAAAAAATAATTTACTGCAGACACGCCATTAAATGTCCTATTTTTTGTAGTGTATTTTCGCCTACCCTGATGAACATTGAATTATTTTTAATCCCGGTGTGGTTGACTGAGTAGCCCCATTTTTTGGTTCACAATCATGTTAGTTTGGTTTCATATTCGTAATGGCCTGTAGAAGCAAGATAATTGTTGTCGACAAACAGATTTTGATTCCTCTGCTACTGATTTTGTATCTCTGCACATGTTGTTGTTGTTTCTGTTGGATATTGAAAGAGAAGCCATTGAACCCACCAAAACCACCAGAACCATACTCCATCATCCAACCCTGTGAGCCACACAACGGAAACTCACGACTTCCAAAACAAGAATACAACGGAAACCCAAGCCCTGGCCGGGGGTGGCCGCTCGCCACCACCGGCCACTGGGGGTGGCTTTCGGGCCATCCCTTAAATCATATGGGAATCCAAAGTTTAATAATAGTATTGGTTAGAAAGGTCTTCCATTTCCATGATGGGCATCGACACTGAATGTCCTATGAATATATTTTTCTGATTTGATTTCCTGATGAAATTTCAATGGAGCTCTCCAACTGTTTGGAAAATTTTCGTTTTTTGTGAATAGTATAAGTCTGTTGATTTTACAATATTAAGTAACGTGTGTATATATATATATATATATATATATATATAATATATTACTCAATTACTAATATACATTCTTAAATTTATGTAATTTATTTTTAGTAATATATTAATATATATTTGTATATATATACAAGAGATATGAACGAAGTAATGAGTTAGGCAAGCGATCCAGTCAAGCTTTAAACAACTTGACTTTGCAATCCTCTATCAAGTTTTGTCGAGCGAATCGAGTATGTATCACTTATATAACACTCTGGTTCTATATTAGAAAGAAATGAATAGCTCAAATAGAATAAGTGGTTTATAAAGATACTCATAAGTGTTAAGGTTCACATTGTCTAGTTACTAGGTGAAACTGGACTTTATAAAGAATTCTAGGAAAACTTCAAATTGATTAGTCTTTTTAGGGTGATAGCGAAGATGTGGTTAATCCTTTTTTTCAGGTCGTTGCAAATAATATCAGAACCACCTAATAACGTCAGACAATGTGTTACTAGAGCACTATATGATGTGACTCTGACAAGGACATCATAAATTTATAATGGGGAGTTTGTAACACTCCGGTCTCATATTTGGAAGAGGTGAATAGCTTATATAGAGTAAGCAGTTTATAAGAGATAGTCATGAGTGTACATGAAGTCCCATATTACCTAATTATTAAGATAAATTGAGTTTTAAAAAATATTTTAAATTGACTAGTTTTTTTTAGGAAGCTCAAATGAGCTTTGTATGTATGGACATATATGATCGAATCTTTTGTTGCGCCAATGAATAATAGCAGGGCCCATAACTTGTACTCAAAAGCAGCCAAAAGAAAAAGTAGTGCAAAAAGTAACTCACGTTTGTCTGCTTTCGAAGTTTTTCTTTTCCGGTGTCCCTTGGATTATCTAAAGTCTTGGTCATCAGGCCTGAAGTTATTATGGTCAGGGGTAAGGGGTAAAAAAATTTATTGCTTGGACAGTAAGTTAAAATGTTTTTTTCTTTCCTTAGAGCATTCCTAGCAGCTTACCTTTCCTTTTCTTTCATTTTTCTTAAATGTAGGGAATAAAACTACTTTTTATTTCCCTATCAAAAAACACCCCACAGCAGCTTCCTTTCATTTTCCCTATATCATTAAAATATTATTTTGTTACTTTTACTTTAATTAAAAGTAAGAAAAGAAAGAGTTAAAGTAAGAGAGAGATTATATTTTTAGAATAAACAATTGAATAGGAGGTGAACAGTGCTTTCCAATGCATTGGGAAGCACTGTTCACTTCCTAGGGAACAGATAATTGTAGGGAAGCTGCTGTGGAATGATTTTTTTGACTTTCTTAAAATTTTTCCTAAAATTTAAGGAACAGATCCATTGTAGGGAAGCTGCTAGTAATGCTCTTATAAATATATATATATATATATATATATATATATATATAAACGCTCTCTAGACCTCTCTGAAAACTTTTCTTGATCTCTTTGGTTTGCCGACATGAATCTGTCAGATATATCCCTGTTGTTTTATCTCAGTTTCAGTGGCCTACTTTTCAGAAGCAGCTTCGAAGGCTGATTTAATTGATAATGTCCAGATGGGTAGGGCTAGCATAACTTTAATAGTCACTGCATTTGACTGCCAAGAACCGCTGGAAAGGCTTCTATGATGTGCAAGGAGCTCGAAAACGGCTCTTTGGTGTAGGGAGAGAAATCGTATAGGACTCAAATGACATAGAAAATGAACCTCTTGGATGAAGCACATGCATTGTTCGACCAAATGCCTGAAAGGAACGTTGTGAGCCAGAAAATGGATGGATTTTCTAGTGGCTAGATTGTGTGGAACAAGGATCTGTTTACGTACCACTTGTATTTTCTGGAAATAAAATTATCATAATTTTTTTTTTCAAGAAGTTGGGGGGTGGGCCACGCCCCTACCGGCCCCCCTCCTCCGTCACTGTCGGTCATTGTGGTCCAGTGGTTCTTCACTCGTCTTAGTCTTGGTCAATGTGGTTCTCACTCCATTTGTACGTAAAAATTTTGTATGTTTGGTGTTTGGATAGTAGGAGAAATCAGTGATTGTCGTTAAAAATAGCTAGAGACTTCCGGCAAACACTGGACCATCAACTAATTAACAACGGTTTATAGCAGCAACAAAAAATGAAATGCGAGAGAGTGTGTGCACTAAGAAAAAGTTTAAAGTTGAAAAATTATTTAGAAGTTCTTAAAAAAATGTTTGTGATGTAACATTATGAATTTACAACTCACAAGATATCGTCTTTTAAATTATCAATTTAATACGACGTAGACACTCCGTTAATAGATTCTGTTGAACTTTTTTTTTTTACTATTTTTGAATGTTTGATTGCTATTGAAAAACTGGGTTAATTATATATATATATATATATTGATTAATTGTAAAACACCTCCTTGATTTTCATTAAATGGTTTACCAATTAAAACATTTTCCTTTCACAAACTCCTCTCATCAAACTTATCAAACCCTCCCTCCCAACGGATACCAACATTTCATGCAATTAATACATTCCAAACACCAAAACTCCCGTTGGAGCCACTCTACCGAAAATTTAAGTATTAATAATTAATTTCACATTTTTAGCCTGAACCGAACAACAAAACAAATTTTCAAGAAGTTTTCTTTTTTATAATAATAGTCAAACACCAAAAAATCAATTAATTTTTCTAAACCGATGAAATTAAACCATGCATTTTAGATTAAAAAATATATATATATATATATATATATATATATATATATATATATATATATATATATATATATATATATATATATTTTACATCGAAACCGATTAACACTTAATTATTTAAGAAGAAGAGAGAAAACTACAACGATTAGAACCACCTTCCAGTGCTTTCACAAATCATAAGGCAAATCCCCCCTTTATGAAGAGAAGACAGGAATATTGAGCTCCTCAAGGAAAACATCAGTAAGGACTGTGGTTGACCCAAATGAAGCCTTCACCATCTCCAAGCCCTACGAAGACAGACAGCACAATTTCAAACAAACATTAGCAAAACCTTCAAAAAAATTAAGAAAGAAATAGTCTATGAATTATGCCTACCTTCTTTATGTCAACATTCACCATCTTCTCCTGGAGGAAACTGACATCTTTTACGTTGAAGGTATTGAGAAGGGTGATGCTAGAAATGGTTGACACGGGTTCCACCGTCAAATCATCCATCACCATATATGTCACGACACCTCTCACATACCCTGTCTCCTTTGGTTCAACAACCGGTTTATTACTAAAAGCAGAACTCCCAAACGGTGAGGGATGAGAGCTGTTATAAATAGGATAACTAGTACTGGAGAAGCTGAGCGGAGAGGAGTTTTGAACTCCGGTCTCTGGTTTTGGTGGTACGAAGTTTAGCAACAGCGGAGGCGTAAGAGTGTTTGGTGGGAAGACTGGTTTAGGCTTCAAGAGAGCATCCTTGGTTTGGAGAAGATAGGTGGGGTCAAGGTTTTGGACACTCCCATAGATTCTACTCAACGAACCAGCTGACCCAGCTATGCCATGATTCCAAAGAAGCCCCATTATGGAACCGAGAGGTATCTGTAAGAGTCCGAAGAGGAAGTCCACGAATTCCTTTCCGGCCTCTGCGAACAGCACCTTGTTAGAGCTCTTGTCTACAAGAAGCTTCAAGCTTATCACTTTGCTGCTGTTGGCCATTGATGTCGCCATCTTCGTCTCTACGGTTTAATTTGCAGGGAGGATGGACTATATATATATATATATATAGATGTGATAGATTGCCACACAAGGCACACAACTCCTAATATTTTTTCAACGTGGCAACTTTTATTTTGAATTTTATTTTTATTTTATTTTTATTTATTTTTTTTATAAAAGAAGAAAAACCCTAAAGTTAACTAGATGGTCACAAATTGTGTCTTGTGTCTTGGGGTAGTAAAAAATTATCTCTTATATATATATATATATATATAGGGCCGGCTCAATACATTTTGGGGCTTTAGGCGAAAAGTTTAAATGAGACATTTCTTTTTTTAAAAAAATGAATATTAATTAATTTAAAAAATAGAATGGTAAAACTTGATTTGTCAAAGGAAAGACAAATTAGTGTTAGAATGTTTCCTAAAACCGAATAAAAAAAATTAATGCAATTGATTAATTTAGTTTTGGTAATTAATTTTTTTTTAATCACTAATCAGATATGGATTGATTTTAAGGACTTGAATAATAAGCTATTGAGAAATAATGAAAATTGAGAAGAGAGAAATTCAAATTCAAATAAGACTTGAATAGGAAAATTTAGATAAAAAAATAAAAACTTATAAAGAATAGGATTTAAAATGGAAACTTAGAGATTTTTCATCTTCTTAGCATTCATTTTTTATTTTTTCATTTTATTTTGATTCTTGAACGTTGGACTTAACACCTTCAATTTTTTGAACACTGAACATAAAGCCTTCAATTTTTAATGTGAGTAATTAAGACATTTAATTTAGAAGCTTTCATATCTCATTAATTCTATTTTGAACGTCAACGTTCAAAGAAATTGAAGGCTTTTAATGCAGAGACTTTCCATATCTCATAAGTCACAAGTCGTTGGTAATTAGATGTACAAAAAATTAAAGGCCTTTAATTTAGACTTTTCATATGTCACAAGTCGTTGATAATTAATTAAGGCCTGAATTTTTATTTTTATTTTTTTTAACCTTCAATTTTTTGACGGGAGAAGGCCCCTAGACAACATATTTTAAGGCATTAACTGGGGGCATTACCGAAAAAAAATGCTTTGATGATTCATCTTTTTGTAAGCACTTTTTTTCTTAAAATAAATCTTCATTAATTGGGGCCTTATAAAATTGGGCCCTGCATTATATTATTGTCTTTTTTAATTTTATTTTTACCAAGATTTGTGGCCTTATTTAAGTGTATTGATCGTATTGAAGGCCTTAATTTTTATTTTTTTTAGAAATAAATCTCTATTAATATTTTTAAATTATGGGCCTTATTAAATTGGGGGCCTTAGGCGGATTAGGCGACCGCCTAAGGCTCCAGTCGGCCCTGTATATATATATATATTAGAAAAAATATATAAAAAATAAAAAAAATCCATCAACTAACAACCCATTTTATACTAGTCAATTTTTAAGGGTGCTAAAGTAACTCATCAAATTATCAAAGTGTGCCAAAAAAAAAAGTCATTTTTTTTTTCGATAATACCCTTATTCTAAAATAAAAAATTAATAAAAAAAAAACTATTTTTTTTAACCAAAAAAGAAAACCAAGGGGGTTAGATTAATCCGATTTTTTTTTTTTTTTTTCGAATAAATGCAAAATCAATCCTTGTAGTTGGCCTAAATCACAAATCATTCTCTGTAGTATAAAAATAATTCAGAGGTCATCAAGGATTCAGGGTAGGCCAAAATAACAATTTAATTCCTGCAGACAAAACACTTGACAGATTCCGTTAATGTCCATGTCAGCATCAATGAAATGATGACATGTGTCACTTTTAGTATAAAAATAAAAAATAAAAAAATAAAAAAAGAAGAAGAAGAAGAAGAAGCAAAGAATGTAAAATTAGTTCATGTGCTTTACTTGATTTAAAATTAACTCATTGTAATATAAAAAAATAGTAAAGATTTAATTAAAAAAAATTTATTTTTAAAGTTTTTAATTTCTTTAACTTTTTAGATTTTTTTTTTTTTTTTTTTAAAAAAAAGAAATTGTTATTTTATTATAGTTTTTAAGAGAATAAGGGTATTATCGAAAAAGTTTTTTTTTTTTGCACAACTTGATAGTTTGATACTTTGATTGGTCACTTTATCACAATTGAAAATTCTTTTCTTTTTTTTAAAAAAAAAAAATGCAAGGATTTAGACGTTAGTCAAGATTTAACGGAATTTGCAAAAAGACCTATATCTGAATCTTTGAAGAAAAAAAATTTATATATTTTTAAAAAAAAAAATGGTATTTTAGAAATTTTGACAGAATTTAACGAAAAATCTTAACGGACAGGTGAAATTGAAAAAAATTAAAAGATTGAGACACTAAATTAATACTTTTTAAAATTTAAGGATATGATTATAAAAGTTATAAAAGATCATGAATGATAAGTGAAGTTGATCCATTTTTTTTAAAATAAGTATTTAAAAGGTGATTATTAATGAAATAAAAGAAATCGAGTATTATTTTCTACAATATTTATTTTGAAAGTCACGACCCCTCGAAATAGACATTAGGGGCCCGGGCTCCTTCAAGTAGTTAAATGTATGTTTTTCTGTATTTTGTACTATTCACATCTTTAGAGAAAAAACCCAAGGAAAAGACTATTTTTTTATGGTGTGGTTTTACGATTCTACCCTTGTTCTTTATTCATTAGACTTAAATCAGCAAGGTTATTTATATCTTTTGACACGTAGATTTACAGTTATACCCTTCTTCCATCCTCACTAGAACTAAATCAAACAGGAATTTTTTTTTTTTTTTTTGTCTTTTGCCAATTCCTTAAATTTTAAAATTACTATATTGCCCTTATTTACCTTTCAATTGACTGAGAAATCTATTGGGTATTTTTGTCTTTCACTTAAAATTACTGATTTGCCATTTGAGTTTGAGTAGTTTTTTTAAAAGAATATTTTAGTCTTTTCATTCCTGCGTTAGTTTTATGTTTTTTAACCTTTAAATCCTTTGAGTTAATAAAAAAAAAAAAAAAAAGGACTTTTTGATATCAAAGTCAACTAATAATACAAGACAATATGGTACTGGAGCGGTACATAACGAGACTTAGTGAAGAAGTAATGAATTTAAGATGGAGAGTTTGTAATACTCCGGTCTCATATTGGGAAAAGATGAATAACTTACATAGAGTAAGTGGTTTATAAGAGATAGTCATGAGTAGTAAGTCTTATATTACTTTGTTATTAAGTTAAACTAAATTTTATAAAAAAAATTAAGACAATTTTTAAATTGACTATTTTTTTTAATTTTTTAATATTTTGTAAATGACTAATTTTTTTTTTTTTTTTTTAGTGAGCGCAAGTGAGCTGGTATGTACGGACATATATGATCGAATCTTTTGCTGCGCTTAGCAGGGCCCATAACTTGTACTCCAAAGCAACGCAAAGGCAGCCAAAAGAAAAAGAAAAAGAAATGAGTTACTTTTTGCACTATTTTTTTTTCTTTCTTTCTTTCTTTCTTTTTTTTTTTTTTTTGTTTTTTTAATGACAAATACGAAAAATCGTGATTGTCGTTAAAAAAAAAAACATGTAGGCATTGTTTAGTAAATCCCTCCCCCTCCTCTCCTTTTTCTATTTTTTTTCTTGTTTTTTGT
This sequence comes from Alnus rubra, assembly GCA_028654335.1. Lineage (NCBI taxonomy): Eukaryota > Viridiplantae > Streptophyta > Magnoliopsida > Fagales > Betulaceae > Alnus > Alnus rubra. Next base: position 1,560,212 of record JAJPGS010000870.1, on the reverse strand, counting down.
CAGTATAACCAGAAAAGACTGAGATTTTGGCTACTTCAAGAAGCCAACGTTTACTCTATTTCTATTGTACCCCCATAAAAGCATATGACAAGTTGACGCGTGCATTTGGATTGAGGGTAAAATGGGAATTGATTAAATGTTGGCTTCTTCCCATTTTACCCATGAAAGTATATGACAAGCTGACGTATGCATTTGGATTGAGGTAAAATGGGAAGAGAGCCCCTTCTATACGGTAGTCGGTAGTGGCAAAAACCAGTGGTTTTTTGTCAACCAATAACCACTTGACACATCAGCTAAAAGCAAAAAATTAAAATGTTACTGAATAAGCCAATCCTTCCCTATCTCCCTTCTAAACTCTCTTCTGAAGCCCCACGATTCCAACAAAAAAGAAAAACCCCACTGCCCCAAAACCCCTAAACATATCTGGTTAAAAATCTAATTCAAATCTGTGCTCATAAATTCTTACCAGTTAAAAAAGAGAGTAATGCTGTTCTTACCCAAATCTGGTATAGAAGGGGCTCTCAATTAGAAATTAGGCTAAAAAAAAAACGGTTGAGGCATTTTATCATACACCTTGTGTGCGATTTGCATTTTTGTTTCCTATAGATTATACATAAACTTAAGAAAAAAAATCTTTTACTCATAAATCAGGACCAAAGAGTGAATTAATAGAAAAAAAAAATCCAAAATTATGATACATTTGTTGAAGCAATCCATTATGAGCATCCACAGATCTTCCTCGGTAAACATTCTAAGGAACAAGGAAGGAAGTCACAAAAAGGAATTGGGGTTGTACTAGGCCTCAGCTTCTAAGACTTTCATCTTCAAGAAGATTTCAGTGCCCTATTACGAAGGTTGAAGATTGGGAAGAACCTACATGAGAACTTTCAGGCAAGAGCCAGTCCGGTCGGTGGCGGTAGCGTCCGGCCCAGTCGCTGGCGGCGGTTTTCTGGCTTGGGCAGTGCCATGGTGGGGCGGTGATGCTCTTCCAGTTGGGAGATTTTTTCCTCTGACTGGATTGTGATATTCTTGGGCAGTGGGGAGGGATTTTAGAAGGGAAAAATGGAAAGTGCCTGGAATCCGCCATGGTGGGGCGGTGATGCTGCTCTTCCAGTTGGGAGATTTTTTCCTCAGGCTGGATTGTGATATTCTGCTGTGGGGAGAGATTTTAGAAGGGAAAAATGGAGAGCTGCGAATGGAGAAGCGAGAGGATCCTGTACATCGAGAGCATACCATTTTTTTATTTTTAGTTGACGTGTCCATTTTTTATTAGTGGGCAAAAATCCCATCCTTTCTGCCACAACCGAACAGAAGTTATTCTCAAATGGGAATTGATTAAATGTTAGCCTATTGAAGAAGCTAAAATCTCAGTTTTCTCTGGTTATTCGTACTGATAGGAATGAGTAATGCTACACATCATCCTCTTGTCTTCTTTTTGTCCTCTTAAAATTGATGTGACTTTTAAAATTACTATTGAATTTTTGATATATCACTCTTGAATTTTGATCCAATGGTGATTTTAAGAGCCACATCAATTTTGAGAGGACAAAAAGAAGACAAAGGGATGATGTGTAGCATTACTCGATAGGAATAGGAATATGAGGAGGGAAGGGTGGAGGGGTTTATTAAACAGGATGTAAATGAGTTGAAGTTTGATTTTGTAACTTATTTTATTTAAAAATAAATAAAAAAGTCAATAATTATGTTATTGGATGACCAAGCATTATTAATTCCTCGTTTGTTAATCACCTCCCGGCTTCTAACTTCCAAGTGAAGATGGCCTGTGGGCCATGAACTCCCCCCTAAACTCTGCAAATTCTATTTGTTGTACAAGAGTAGGGATTTCCACGAGGATAGGAAAAAAGAGGAGAAAGAAGAAATTTATGGTCGTGAAGACTTTAAAGAGGTGGGAAACTCTTCTTAATTTCCAAACCCCTAAAAACACTTTTCAAACGAGTTTCCAAACGTGGTCTCCGGACTCTTCACCACTAACACAGTTTTCTTTTACAACTCCTTTCATCAAACCCTCCCTCCAAACGAATACCCACATCACGGATTCACGATGCAATATTGCAATCCCAAACACTTATTTGCCACGGTCGAAAATTTGAGTATTAATTATTTCACATTTTCAATGAACCAAACAACAAAACTATTTTTCAAGAAAGTATTTTAATAATAATAATCAAACACCAAAAAAATAATTAATTTTTCTAAAGCATTAATTGAAAACATGTGAAATAATATATACGCACACGCACACATTAAACGGATGAAACCTTATTCATTTCAGAAAAGAAAAAAACAACAACAGTAATAATTGGAACATTCTTAGTAGTTTTATCAAATTTTTCTAGTCAAAATAGTTAAAAATCACTTTTCTCTATTTTAGCCATTAACTTTTTTAAAGCAACATCAGTGGCCTCATTATTTTAGTTATCCACTATCACTATTTCATTTAAATAATATTTTTTTTTAGATTTCTTTTATTCTTTTTCTATAATCCTTTTTGAATGCTTATTTTTTCCAAATGGTCATATTTTTAAAATTTTGTTTTTTTTTTCCTAATGGTCATATTTATGAATACGAATATGTACTCTGATATTAGAATTTCAGAACAATTTTGTTTGGATGCTAAGAAAACATAGGAAAAAGTCACCCAACTAACTAAAACGACCCAATACCTAAAAAACCGTCAAATTAAAAAATATATTCAAGTTTTTCATCATTTTAATTATCATCAAGCCATTATCCAGCAATCAACATTACAAGGGAGAGGACCAAAGAGAATGAGTAGTGTGTGAGAGAAACGAAAAAATAAAATAAAATAAAATAAAATTAAAAGGGAGAGAGAGAAAACGAATTGAATGATATTTTAATAATTTGATGAGTGAACAGTACTCACTATTGTCACTCACCAAAACTTTTTTATATATAGTAGTGAGGCTACTGGAGTGTATTATTATGTGTTTTTACCAAATTGCGTCACCAAAATAGCGCTGCTAGGAATGCTCTTACAACCTTCCCTTTGGATTAAACCTTTTTTTTTTTTTTTTTCTAATTGAATAAGGAAAATATGTTATAAATGATGATCTTTCCCACTCTGAATCTGAATGGAAGAGAGAATGGGTGATCTTATGGAAATGCTTCCAATTACAAGACGAGAAGCGGCCCATTTATCTAAAGCATGTGCCCGATAATTGGCACAACGAGACACTTTCAAAGCATTCCAACTTTGAAAAGATGATAAACTTAAATTAATATCAGAAACTACATTAGAGAAATTCCACAAAGAGAAAAGTTCAGGAGAATTAATCGCTAAGATAACTAAAAGAGCATCACCCTCAATAATAAAATGATCATATCCCAAAGATAATGCCAACCGAGAGGTCAGAAGAGCTGCAGAAACTTCACCAACAAGAATATCTGTAGAATGCAATCGTTGGGTAGCAGCCATAATAATATTACCCGAAGAATCACTAATGACTACAGCAGTAACAGCAAAAGAGTCCCTTATAGCCACATCAAAATTTCATTTAATACCATCAACTCCCGAAGGAGTCCAAAAAGAGGGACTAAAAGCAGCATTCCAAGCCTCAAGATGAAGACCCAAAGTTGAAGAACGTTGTATAATAAGCTTGGCAGGATCGGGTTGAAGATCATCATGCACTAATTTATTTCGAGAAAACCAAATTACATCTAAAGTGAGAGAAGCAAAAAGTTGAAATTTCCTAGCTTCTGACTTAGGAATGGCCAAGCGCTCAACCGGATATAAAATGGCAAGGATCCAATCTGAAATAGGCTTATCAGAAAAACCAATAATAATAAGCGGCCAAGAAGAGGATCTCCATAGAATTCTAGCCAGATCACAATCTAAAAAGATATGACACAGTCTCTAACGGACCATTGCAAAAAGGATAAATCCATGCATTTGTATCAACCGAAGAAACAAGACGGCCTATGTTACCTTTTGAGGGAAGAATATTCCAAGCAACCTTCCAAAGAAGGTGTTTAAGTCTAGCTTGACTTTTTAACCCTCAAAGTTTATGCTAAGCTTCCAAAGAGAGGAGAGATTCTACCAGGCAAAGATAGAGAAACCTCATGGGCAGATTTCACTGAGAAAAGACTAGAAAAGGAAAAAAACAACAACAACAATTACAACCTTCCCCAAGGGAAACAAGCTATGCAAATCCTCATATGCAAAGAGCGAATAATAACCGGAAAGAGGCATTCTTCAAGGGTTTTATCATTTTGGAAAAATATAAAGGCTAGGAAAAGGTAGAATTTATGGGCTATGTGTAATATAAAGGCCAGCAAATGCGGTTATTATTCGCTCTTTGCATATGAGGTAATGAGCATTTTAGATTACTATTGTTAGGGATAAAATCAACCCTAAAGACACGTGGATCCAATGACATCTCGGAGTTATGACTCGGCTACTTGATCCGCATGATTCCATCCAGCGAAGGGAAGGTCGTTTATGACTGAAGACATCTCGGAGATATGACGATGTCTCGGTCTTAACATTCCAGATTACGGTATGTAAAATATCCCGAGATCTCCCAGCTAAGATGGAGTGAACATATGTCGGATATTTGTTCCTCGGAGTAATAACACCTCGGTATGATATCAAGTCGGTGCGGTATCTTCTCGGGGTGATATCCATTGGATTAGTCAACATCTCGGAGTATAAACATCTCGGACTTACACAACCCTATTATGATGCGGATATATCCCGAGATCTCCAGGTAAGAGTAGAAACGTCTCGGATATCATCACCTCGGAGGTCAGCTGAACTGTGCAACAATCTCCTAGGAAGGTGCCATGCGCCACACCCGTCTCAGAATTCGATAAGGATAGAATCCCAGGAGATCAGGGATAAACTACAGATCCATGATTTATGGGATAAGATGGTTATTGACATGGAATCGAATTTAAAGAAGCACAAACGCAATCAACTGCGGATTCAACACTCCTACTCAAATTCCCAGAAGATATGATTAAAACTCAAACCGGGCTAGGACTCAAACTCCTAATCCAACTCAATGTCAAGAAGGTCCGGCCTATAAATAAAGACCGTCACACCAGGTATACGATACGAATTCTCTAAGCTCTTGAGATTAAGATTAAGGATTCTCTGCAGAAAATTGATTTTAGACTGACTTAGGCATCGGAGTGGGCGTAGTCGGCACCCCCGACGAGTTGTTTGTTCTTTTTGCAGGATTGAGGTGGTCGTTCGAAATCAGTATCAAATCACAAGGCGACACGTCACCATACCGGAAACTGTACCAACAGTTTGGCGCCGTCTGTGGGAACGATCAATTGTTCTTACGAAAAACAAATCCGCAATGGTGACGACGAGACGTTCCAAATCGATCTTAAACGAAGTGCCGCCAATCAGCCGAGACGATGCTCGTGGAGAAGCAGAATCTGCGGATCCAGAGGCCCGGATAACCCAACTGAGTCAACAGTTAGCCCAGGCGCAGAAGAATGTGGAGGATTTGTTGGCTCAGAACGCTGTGCTCCTAGCCGCACGAACTCCGCCGCCCAATCATGACGTAGCCGATGGGACAAACCATGAAGGTTCAGGAGAGAGAAACGGGCGGAACGAGAATCATGACGGGCGAAACGAGAATCATGACGGGCGAAACGAGAATCATGACGGGCGGAACGAGAATCATGACGGGCAGAACGAGAACCATGAAGAGAGAGCCGGGCGGAACGAGAATCGTGGAGAGCCCATCAATCCGGTTCCACCCACGGAGGCAGAAAGGAGGTTGCAGAAGATGGTCCAGGATCTGGGCGCGAAATATGATATGCTGTCAAAGACGATTGACCAGAGGCGTGATGGGAAGGAGTCCCTTGTTGACAACCTCTTCCAGCACTGGAGGAGCCAGAATGGGCTAGGGACATTATCCAGTTCCTTAGACATGGGTTGTTGCCCGAAGATAAGGTTGCAGCTCGGAGGGTGAAGATACAAGCAGCACGGTTTTGCCTTCTCGGGGATACACTGTACAAAAGGGGATATTCCGAACCCCTTCTCAAATGCCTCTCCAAGGCCGAGTCGAATTATGTCCTCAGGGAAATTCATGAAGGAGTGTGCGGAGACCACTCAGGAGGAAGGATGCTGGCGCAAAAAACCATCCGAGCAGGTTACTATTGGCCCACGATCAAAAAAGACTCAGCTCTTCTTGTCAAAGCCTGTGATAAATGCCAGAGATTCGCAAGAATCATGAAAGCAAGTCCCGAGAAGCTCATCCCCCTCACTTCTCCATGGCCATTTGCAAAATGGGGGGTGGATATAGTTGGTCCGATGCCGGTAGGAAAAGGTGGACGGAAGTTCTTGATTGTAGCCGTAGACTACTTTACTAAATGGGCGGAAGCAGAAGCATTAGCAGCTATAACTACTGCGAATGCCATAACCTTCCTCTGGAAGTCAGTGGTGTGCCGGTTCGGGATTCCCCATGCTTTCGTCACAGATAATGGGAAGCAGTTTGACTGTGAACCGTTTCGGAAGTGGTGTTCGGAGCTCCGTATCCGGAACCATTATGCTTCGGTACAATACCCGAAGGCAAATGGTCAAGTAGAGGCGACAAACAAGACATTGGTAAAGATCCTGAAGAAAAAGCTTGATAAGAAGAAAGGAGCATGGGTTGATTACGTTCCAGAGGTGCTGTGGTCGTACCGAACCACCAGAAGAACTCCAACGGGCGAGACACCATTCTCACTTACATACGGAACCGAGGCGGTGATTCCTGTGGAAGTAGGATCTCCAAGCTTCCGGGTGGCTCACTACAATCCAGGACTCAACGACGAGAACGCTAAGGTACACCTGGACCTATTGCAAGAGAAAAGAGACGACGCTCATGTCACATGGGCAGCATACCAGAATCGAACGGCTCGGTACTTTAACAAACAGGTGGTGCCCAGAAAGTTCCAAATCGGAGATTGGGTACTCAGGAAGGTGAGCTTAATGACGAAAGATCCAACGGAAGGCAAAATGGGACCCGGATGGGAAGGCCCCTACAAGGTAATAGGATGCCATCAGAAGGGAGCTTATCGCTTGATGACCGAGACCGGAAAGATACTTCCAAGATCATGGAATGCCGAGCACCTGAAAAAATATTTTATGTAGTTCATTGTTTTTTTTTAGTTTCTTACAAACAATTTCATATTCAATAAAGAATGTCTATTCCCAGTATCTACTGACAATCGCAGAAATCCAAGAATCAATCCGATTTATATACTTAGGAAAAGTCTCTCGGTCACTCAGTACCGAGAGCAGGAAAAGCCTCTCGGTTTGTCCAAAACCGAGAGCAAGAAAAGTCTCTTGGTCATTCAACACCAAGAGCAGGAAAAGTCTCTCGGTCACTCAGCACCGAGAGCAGGAAAAGCCTCTCGGTTTATCCAAAACCGAGAGCAAGAAAAGTCTCTTGGTCATTCAACACCAAGAGCAGGAAAAGTCTCTCGGTCACTCAGCACCGAGAGCAGGAAAAGCCTCTCGGTTTATCCAAAACCGAGAGCAAGAAAAGTCTCTTGGTCATTCAACACCAAGAGCAGGAAAAGTCTCTCGGTCACTCAGGACCGAGAGCAGGAAAAGCCTCTCGGTTTGTCCAAAACCGAGAGCAAGAAAAGTCTCTTGGTCATCCAACACCAAGGGCAGGAAAAGTCTCTCGGTCACTCAGCACCGAGAGCAGGAAAAGCCTCTCGGTTTGTCCAAAACCGAGAGCAAGAAAAGTCTCTTGGTCATTCAACACCAAGAGCAGGAAAAGTCTCACGGTCACTCAGCACCGAGAGCAGGAAAAGTCTCTCGGTCTTTCCAAAACCGAGAGCAAGGAAAACCTAAAGGTCGGTCCAATAAAGGCTATCAATGCAGGATTGCAGGTTTTCGGAAGGACAAGAGCACCCAGGAAAGAATCTGCCCACGTCCTTTCCTTAGACAACCCGAAGTGGTTATGAAGAGAACACTAAGACAAGAAAACCTCTCGGTTGGAGGTCTCCAAATGTTGAAAGATTGAAGCCTTCAAAGATAAAGAAGTTAAAAGGTGAATATTTCAGGTTATGATTTCATTTCAGTAACATATGAGGTCTCTTACAGGTTACAAAGATTTCCGAACAGAAAGGTAAAGCTCAACAACCTTACTACCTACCCCGAACGAATTAGCCTGCGGTCGCAGACTAAGGTTATGGGGAGTAGCTCTTTAAGGTGAGCAGAAAAGTCTCTCGGTTTGTCAATCACCAAGAGCAGGAAAGGTTTCTCGGTTTGTCCAACACCAAAAACAGGAAAAGTCAATCCCTCAGAGAATACGAAAAGACCACGGAAAAGAAAATGCCTAAGTAAAAGGTTTCTTTGAACACCATGATCAGAAAGGAAAAAAAGATAGAAATTTCATCCAAAATATGTCATATTCAAAGTTTTGTACAGGTAAAGGAAAAAGAAGATAAAAAGTCCAGATAAGAAACAGCTTCTAGCTGGCAGGATCATCAAGAGGGTCTTCCTCGGGATTTGGCGCGTCAAGACCCCAATTCGGGACGTCGGGCATGAACTCCTTACCGAACTCCTCCATCTCCTGGATGGCTTCTTCAGGAAAACCCACCAGCATCGGACTAACCGTCTCAGGATCAAATTTGTATTGGGGATTCATCACCAAAGTTCGAAAATTTTCGAAACCCCAATGACAACCCCGAGACCAACTCAGATCCCGAAGATGTGGTGCATAGCTCAACTGCTTCTGGTAACGCTTGAGCTTTACCCGATCGGCGTCATATCTGGTCCTGAGCCGAATCAAAAGACTCTCCGAGTGATCCTGCGCCTTGAGAGCTTTATCCCTCTCGGCTGTTAGTCTTTTAACTTCATCTTTGAACTTGTCCTTTTCGGCTTCGGCACTCAAAGCATTCTTGCACGCCTCGGAGCATTCGTTCTGTACAGCCGATAAACGGGTGGACAATTGATCTGCGCGATCCAGCTCGGAAGAAAGACTTTCAACAGAGCGAGTGTACCGATCGTTGGCCTCCAGTACTTCTTTTCTCAAACGAGCGTTAGCAGAACGCATCTCGGATATAACCGAGTTCCGGGTGGCGAGTTCCTCGTCCTTGGACTGAAGAAGAGACTTCAGCGTCGCAACTTCATTCTCTAAACCCGAGATACGAGCTTGCATTTCGGGGGCAGGAGTAGGCGGAGGCGCAGGACGATTCTCGTACTTCTGCCAGAGGGCTGTCATCTTCACAAGGAGCTATGAAAAGAAAAGTAAGCAAAGTCAGAATCAAGATGCAAGCGGAATGAAAAGGCCCAGCTCCAGAAACTTACTTGATAATGAGAGATAAGAATGCCTTGAGCAATTTTCTCGGGAGAAGACACCCCTGCACTCCCCAGATATCCCTCGGGGATTAAGTTCTTTATGGCCTCCATCGGATGACCCAGAAGACCCCTGCCCAAAACATCGAAACCGACCGAGACCCTAGGGGAAGGGCTGGGACCCGCATGAAGGTCAACCCCTGCACTTGGAGCCGCTTCAGACCCGACAGATCTTAGTCCAGAAGGGCCAGCCTCGGCACGAACAGAAGTCTCGGGAAGCATACCTGCTTCAGGGATAACGTTCTCGGGGTCGATCCGAGGCTCCTCAGGCACTTCGATATGGGGAGTTACTTCGGGCTGACCAGAACCTTGAACTTCAGAAGCAGAGCCCGGCACCTCCTGATCAACCGCTTCCTGAAAGGTGCTAGGCTCTTCGACATCCTTAGCCTCGGGTACTCCAGTAGGAGTCTCAGCTTGTATAGGCGCAGAACATGAAGCTTGGGGGGTGGAGTGCCCCGTTTCACGATTTTCTCCAGGGGGTGGTGGCGTCTCTGGACGTTCTGAAGAAGGAGTTCGGGGAGTACTTTCTACTTCAGACTCTTCAACCAGAGGCTCGTCTCGGGGGGTACCAGTTTCCTCATCCATCTCTTCAAGAGAGTCACCACTTGAAGCGACAGGATCGGAAGGTATTATAACCGCTTTACCCCACAAACGCCCGGCGTCCGCGAGTCTTTGAGCCATTCGATCCTGGCCTGTGAGTTTCCGCTTTTTGGCCAGATGTTTCACCCTAGGCGCGACTGGGACGTCTCGGGCCTCAGGTACATTTCCCTCTCCAGAGCCCTCAGGCGCCGCACATTGTTCACCATGGAATGAAGCCTCGGAGCCAGATTCATCCCGTAGAACAAAAGAAGGAGCGGGGCTAACCTCGGGAATGAAATCCCGAAAGCTGGCAGACCCCTCTTCAACGCTCACCCTAGGTGATGGAGCCGAAGAAGAAGTCCTCCTGGCACCCGAAGCGGCCAAAGGAATCTTCTGTTTCTTTTGTGCAGGAACATCCCCGAGAACTTCCTCAGAATTTTTGAACGATCTCTTCTTAGTAGCAGGCCTTGGGGATGAAGGGGCGTCATTCCTCTTCTTGACAGCTCCCCTCTTGGTGATTAGCTGTTTATCTCTCGGAATGTCGTATCCGAGAAACTGCCTCAGATTCTCCTCAGTGACGAGATTATCGAAATCAACCTCTTCAAACTTTTCGGCTTTGACCCTGGCAGCGGACCACCCACTTACCTCCTTAACATCCTCCAGTTCGGATACAGTGAGTGAAGGGGGGTCGCTTCGGTCGGATCGCAGCAATTGCCAAGTTCGAGGCATCATACGGTCTTCAGGAAGAAGAGTACCTTCGGGGCATTCCCATTCCCCGGAAACTCTGAAGAATTGCATCTCCCAGAACTTGTTGTTCGTCAGCCCACTCTTGAGCTTGATGAAGACAGGTGGGTGACGAACGCAGAGTTCTATCATCCCCTCTGCAGTCTGCCTCGGCCTGTAGATATTGAAGAACTGCGGAATAGTCATCTCCTTCTTCAACACAAGCCTCCACAGAATGTAAGAGGCAAACAGATATCGCCAGGCATTGGGCATTACCTGACTGGGTGCGATCATCAGAAAGAGAACGAAGTCTCGAGCAATCTCCGGAAACGGTAATCGGAGCCCAGCAAGAAACATCCTCTCATAAAGGGTAATGTCGCCTCCACTAATGGACCGAGCTCCAGGCGCCTGATAAAACATCTTCACAGTTGGAGAAATTTCATAGTTCGAGCGAAGGACACCCTCGTGCTTCGCGAAGATGATGGAATCGACCCTGTTCTCCAAAGGAGAAAGATCCACAGAGCCGTCGGATCTCTTTGTCCGAGCCCGAGACGAGGCTGAGACAGCTTTCTTGGGAGCCATGGAAGAAAGAAGAAAGGCAGAAACAGAAAAATACAGAGAAAGGAAAAGTTTGGGGAGGAAGACGACAATGGAGTATCGAGAAAAGGAAGTATCAGTGAATGAACAGTAAAAAATCCCAACTTTAAATGCCCCCACTACCACGTGTCCGAAATGCCAAAGGGCGCTGTCGATTCAAAATTTCCGAAGGTGAAAAGGCGCGCCTTCCGTAAATTCAGCATTAAATACGCTGCCTCGACAATACCATTCAATGATGACAAAAAGGCGGCTGTGCAGAGATGACGTCGACATTGGGAAAAGGAGCGGTCAAATTTAAAATTTGAACTGTTGAAAAGACGCGCCCTGCACAGACATCAGATACAGACTGGCAGCCGAAAAGTAATTCTCTTATTTCCGTTTATTTCTGAAATTAGAGAATTAGGGGGGTAACTGTTAGGGATAAAATCAACCCTAAAGACACGTGGATCCAATGACATCTCGGAGTTATGACTCGGCTACTTGATCCGCATGATTCCATCCAGCGAAGGGAAGGTCGTTTATGACTGAAGACATCTCGGAGATATGACGATGTCTCGGTCTTAACATTCCAGATTACGGTATGTAAAATATCCCGAGATCTCCCAGCTAAGATGGAGTGAACATATGTCGGATATTTGTTCCTCGGAGTAATAACACCTCGGTATGATATCAAGTCGGTGCGGTATCTTCTCGGGGTGATATCCATTGGATTAGTCAACATCTCGGAGTATAAACATCTCGGACTTACACAACCCTATTATGATGCGGATATATCCCGAGATCTCCAGGTAAGAGTAGAAACGTCTCGGATATCATCACCTCGGAGGTCAGCTGAACTGTGCAACAATCTCCTAGGAAGGTGCCATGCGCCACACCCGTCTCAGAATTCGATAAGGATAGAATCCCAGGAGATCAGGGATAAACTACAGATCCATGATTTATGGGATAAGATGGTTATTGACATGGAATCGAATTTAAAGAAGCACAAACGCAATCAACTGCGGATTCAACACTCCTACTCAAATTCCCAGAAGATATGATTAAAACTCAAACCGGGCTAGGACTCAAACTCCTAATCCAACTCAATGTCAAGAAGGTCCGGCCTATAAATAAAGACCGTCACACCAGGTATACGATACGAATTCTCTAAGCTCTTGAGATTAAGATTAAGGATTCTCTGCAGAAAATTGATTTTAGACTGACTTAGGCATCGGAGTGGGCGTAGTCGGCACCCCCGACGAGTTGTTTGTTCTTTTTGCAGGATTGAGGTGGTCGTTCGAAATCAGTATCAAATCACAAGGCGACACGTCACCATACCGGAAACTGTACCAACAACTATATAAATCTATATGCAAGATTAAATAATGTGGTTATTACTATATGCAAGCCTAAATAAATTAATATTTCACTTGTTACACAATTTACAATTATCAACCATAGAAAATCATTATCTCATAGAGTAATTGAGATTTGGATTACCCAAATAATCGAAGAAAAAAAAAAGTAAATATAGTGAGATATTACTTTAAGATGATAGTGAAAAAAACTTAACATAACCTAAATGTCTTAAACTTACAAAATTCAAAACAACCTCATTTTAGTAAAGTTTATTAAATATATATAATATATTATATATATAAAGAGAATGCGAATGCGGTTATTAATCACATTAGCATATCCTAAAATCACTATCCACATCCACGTATGAAGATAATGGATTATGATATTCGCATCCAGATAACAAATAGTAAATGTAAACAATTATTATTCACCCCCATTTTCATCCTTACTTCACGTCACATACAAACCGATAATTACACGTACGCTTGGTGTCTAAAAAGCAGTTAAAATCTGAGAAGTTATTGGTGAATTGAGTTCCGTAGTAAAAGGCTACTCGGGTTGGCTTTCAAAGTTGAAGAGGACTAAGCAATTAGCCCCTCAAGGAAAACATCTGTAAGGACTGTGGTTGACCCGAGCGAAGCCTTCACCAGCTCCAACCCCTAATAGGCCCGGCTCCTTCAAGTAGTCAAATATATATTTTTCTGTATTTTGTACTATTCACATCTTTAGAAAAAAAAACCCCAAGGAAAAAAATAAAATAAAAAAGCCAATCAGAACAAATGTTTATCCTGATTTTAGCTACAATTACTGGTTAAAAAAAGAAAAAAAAGAAAAAGAAAAAAGAAAAAAGAAAGAAAGAAGAAGCTATATTTATAAAAGAGAGGGGTTATACATTATTTTTTTTTTTTATTTTTATTTTCTATTTCTACACTTATCAAAATTACTATTATATCCGTGGGTAGATTACTTTGTGGTTCTTTTGCTTAGAGCATTCCTAATGCGTTCTCCATTTCAAATTTGCACCAAAATTTGGTAAAAAATTCAAAAAAATCTATTTCAACAAACTCTTTATAATTTTTCTATTTTTTCTTTTGTCATAATTTCACTCCACATTTGGCTCACAAATTTCATCACCTACTGAATATTTTATCATTTCTCTTTCCTTTAATTCACTTTTCATTTTTTCTCTCTCCTAATTTGTTAAGAGTTGTTGCTTAAAATCAATAAAAATATTGATATTTTGTTGAAATCGAAAAATATTTGAAGAGTTTGATATATGAAGTTTGTTAAAAGTAATAGATAAAAGAACAAAGATAAATTATTTAACTAAAATTTTTTAAAAAAAATTAAAAACTCACTAAAGATACTCTTAGCATCGGAAGCTCTTGCCAATGGCATGTGGTTCTTTTCTGACCAATGAATAATAGCAGGGCCCATAACTTGTCAAAGCCACTGCCTGAGTGCCTAGAAAACACCCATAAAAAAAAAATAAAAAAAAAATACCGTTGTTGTACTCCAAATCAATGCAAAAGCAGTGAAAAAAAAAAAAAAAACAAGTAGCACGAGATGTGTTGTTTGTTAGTTTGTGATTGATGGAGAAAAAGTGTTTTTATTTTTTATTTTTGTAAATACAACTTCATTTCACAAAAGTCGGGTTACAAAATAATACAGTAAGGTAGACTCTCCAACAAAAAATCCAAAAACTGATATAGCTGTGCCAAAACAATAACCTAAAAGGAAATGAGTATATTTTCAATCCCAAAAGAATAAAAAATATCCCGACTCCATCTACTTTGGACGAAGCCAAGGATATGTATGCACAAAGCAGACTAAGAACCAAATTGGTGTTGATCAGGGGTACAACCCTTTGCTGAGTCTTCAACCCTGTCAAGAGTAATAATCCCTTTGCAGGGATTGAGATGTGGACACCGATTTGGGATGAGAAAGAACAACCCCCTTGCAGGGGTTGAAGTTGGACTGGTGCAGCTATAATTAGAACAAAAACTCTATCAAAAACTCTATAGAAAGGGTATGCCATAGAGACCAAAACCCAACCGTAGAAAAAAAAAAAAAAAAAAACACAATAGAAATAAAACCCAAAATACACCATCATTGGTGGTCGGACCCCAATTGGAGATCAGCAAAGTTGGAGGAAGTTGGCAGAGGGCAGCACAAGCAACATTAAGTTGACCCTGCGTCGGCACGTGATGTGCGCGCTCTAGAGCGTGTAACTCACGTTCCGGCGCGTGTTGATCCAATGATGAAGCCATTGCATGTGGATCGAAGTTGGAGGACCATGGAACTTGGTGGGGTGAAGCGTATGATGGAGAGGCCTCCTGAAGTTAGTAAATTTGATTTGGAAAAAAACAAATCTAAAAACTTCAAGATATTGGGAGATCCATGGCTTAGATCAGGAGGAGGACAAGAAGATCGGTCCAGCTGCAAAGAAACCGTCAACGGTGGAGCAACGGGTGGATAGAACCCCCAAGGAAGGTAAAGCAAGAGAAACCTCTAGCCTGATAAAGGCTTCAAAGGAGACGTGAGCAGACTGAACATGTAACGCCCCACTTTTTACAAAAGGCGTAAGTGAAAGTTTTGAATTTACACGTGACATTACGACATCATTAGAGTTGATATTTGACAGCAGAATATATATTTTTTTTATTAAAAACTTGAAAATATAACACATCAAAGTTGACTGAATTACCTTAGTATATAAATAATATAATTTGGCGTTCTCACATAAATAATTACACACAAAGCATTAACAATGTTCTACATGCGACACTAATAATACATAACCATTGTTTAAATCTAGTACAAACCAACATATAAAATTTACATATTAAAAAGTAATAATTAAAAGTCTCATTCATATGCATAAATACTAGCATAATAATCATAGTAGTTTCGTCATTCCTTTCATCTTGCATAAACATGTATGTGATTGTGATCATCAGCACAATCCCATACTATGATCAAGTGAGTCAACTGCCTTTAATAATATAATGAAATATTAGTTTATTTAAAATACACAATACAACCATATGATGAAATGACAGTTATGAATATGTACAGACTTATTTGCTTGTACATGCCTCAAGACTTAAATCTCTGGTCTTATTAAACTTGCCTTGGGACTTAAACTTCTGGTCTTATTGGTGATTAGTGTCTTAGATCTTAAACCCTTGGTCTATTATTATTGGTGATCACTGATTAGAATCTGAAGACCAAAGGTTACGTTAAAGTCGCATGGCAAAGATCGAAGGCTAACGAAGACATTTATTAAATTAATTCCTAAAACATCCTTAAATTAAAACGGGCATTATTATTAAAACATATTCATACATTTGTATAAAATAGACATAATAACCTCATTAACATAAATAATGAGTTTTATATTTTTAAAACAATTGGACGGCATAACAGCATAAATTAAAACAATCATTATTTTAATTTATAAAATCTGGGCAGAGTAACGGAATTAATATAGCTAATGCCAAAGATACCTTAAAACATTTGGACAGCATAACGATGCTTGAAATATATTTTAATTGTCAAATATATATATATATATATATATATATATATATATATATATATATATATATATATAGCTCTATGTTTAAAAATACAACTCAAGCACACATATTTTTATACCTAATAACTTAAAAAATGATAAAAACATGAGCTAAAGGTTTAGGGCTTACCAAGGGCTCTTAAAATCAAAAGAAGTTGCACCACTTTGCTGTGTACAAAATATAAAATGGTTGAGATAATGCCTATTTAAATTTTAAAGTATTCAAAATGAATATTGTGTTAATGCGTGTTTTAAAAATAAGTAGTGATATTGCATGTTTATTTTATAAGCCAAAGTAATGTTTGAAATAAAGGCTATAGTAAATTAATTGGAAGATAAAAAGTAACAAAGATGGTGAAATAATATTATGTGCTAATTTATTATCACATGAATAAAATTGTATTGCAGGAAACACGTGTGTGTGTGTGTGAACTCCTTGGAAGCTAAAAACTGTAAGTATTTATTATTTACTGAGGATGATACTGATTTCCATAATATATGTTTATGGTTTATTTAATTGTATGCGTGTGAATGGAATTTGCATATTTTACTATTGTGATTAATAAACTTATTAATAACGAGTGGGAAAGTTGATGCTACCCACATCAGAAACAATAATAAATAAAAGTTGAAAAGTTGATACTACCAATGGCATGGGAAAGTCGATGCTGCCTATGCCGCCAAACAATATGTTAGCATAGCTGCCAACGTACTAGCAAGTCATAGCTACTAGTATTGATAAAACATGGTGAGGGAGTTGATGCTCTAGTAAAGAGCTGCTAAGACGAACATGGATTTAATGGTCCTGGAATGAGTGAGCAAAAGAAGAAAGTAAATACATAAGATTCTGCATCTAAAACTGTCATTATATTGTTGCATTATGTTTCTTTAAAAAAATTTATAAACATCATGTTATTGAAAACAGTTGACTCACTTATGCGTATATGGGATTGTGGTCTTTGGACTCTTGTCCACAATCTTATAGATGACTGTGTAGGTATGGAAGGGATAGAACATCAAGACTATCTGGATCCTTATACTGATCGTGATTATGTGGATGAGCCTATCTAGTGCCTCCTTTTGTGTGATGGGCCACCAGTATATTCTATCTTTTTATGATAATGTTAAGACCTATCTTTACACATTCCTTTGATAAATAATGTTGTACTTTATGATTTGTAATATGACAATGGCTATATAACATTAGTGCCGCATGTGGCACGTATGTTATTGCTTTTTTAGTGTTTATTTATTATGTGAAAACACTTTGTTTATATTAATGCATATGGAGGTGTTGTAGTCAAGCTTTAATGTGTTATAAGAGAATTGTCCCTCTCGTTTCAAAAAAAAAAAATCATATTTTTCGCTGCAAAATTTATCATCTCTGATGTAATAATGTCACATAATTATTTAGGTATAATTACTTACGCTTTTTGTAAAAGCGGGGCATTACAGAACATGGGCAGATAGAGGAAAAAGTGTGGAGAAGAAGGGTGGGGAGGGAAGCTTCCCTCCCATGGCTGGTGAACCAGCCAAGCTTTTTCCGACAGGAAGTTTTTTCGAGAGAGTTCTCGAGAAGTTTTCTGACAGGAGGTTTTTTGGTTGGGATTACAAAAATGTCCTTTTTAAGTGTTTTTATTTTAGGTAAAAAGAATTTTAAGTGTTTTATAGTTATTTGTTTTTTTGTTGTAAGTTAATGTTTTTGTTTTGAGAATAAAAAACAAAGAACCGAAGAAGAGAACTTTAAGGGATAAATATAAAAAAGTTCCCTGAACTAATAGCCGATTTTAGAATAGCCCCTAAACTTTTGAGTGTACTAATTTGTTCCATCAAACTACTGAAGTGTGCCCAAGAGACTATTTTTGTCGAAATATTCATATAATACCTTTTATTCTCTTAAAATTAATAAAAAAACTATTTTTTTTAAAAGAAATTTTAAAAAAGATATTAATATAAAACTAAAAAGTTGAAGAAATTAAAGCTTAAAAAATTAAAATTTTTTAAATAAAAGAAAAGAAAAAAAAGAAGAAGAAGAAGAAAATGGGTGGCTAGGCAGCCACCCAGTTAAATATTATATAAATATATATTTTATTAACAATTACACGTGTCGTCATTTTATTGATGTTGACATGACACATTGACAAAATCCTTCAAGTGTTTTGACGGAAATTTGACTATAGAGAGTGATTTAGTTTTATAAATGTATATTTTTATTATATTGATTTTTTTTTAGTAAGAGTGACACATGTCATCATTTTATTGGTGTTGACGTTGTAACTAACAGAATCCATCAAGCATTTTGAAGAAATTTGACTACAATGACTAAATTGTTATTTTTTGCCTACCTTGAAGACATTTGAATTATTTTTTATACCGCAATGAGCGATTTATAATTTAGGCCAACTACATGGATTGATTTTATATTTATCCTTTTTTTTTTCTTTAAAAAAAATAGTTTAGTTTAGTTTTTAAGAGAATAAGGGTATTATAGGAATATTTTGACAAAAGTGTCATTTTTGGCACACTTTGGTAGTTTGATAGGTCACATTAGTACACTTGAAAATTCAATAGGTTATTCTACAATTAATTGTTAGTTTAGGGGGCTTTTTCATTTTTTTTTTCCAAATTTAACAAATAAAGCCATATTTTACATTTTAGATTGATGATGCAGTTGATTGCACTGCCAAACTAAACCAATCAAAGCCTAACCGTGGGATATTCTAATCAAAAGAAAAGTTTTGGCTAAGTGAATTACTTCCCATGGCCGAAACATCGATCATGAGCACAAAAGTGTGTTTCATGTAAAGTGTGTTTACCAAAATTGAAAAGCATGCACCAACTAATAGCCTAACCACATCTTCGATCGATCAAACACTATGCACATGACACTTAAAAACACACGGCCAAAATCATCCATTTGACAAATGATTTTTCAAGTATCAAAGAAGCATAAACACATATACTTCATTAGCATGTGCAAAACAACTCAATCACACAACTATAACTAGTTCTTTAAAAAACCACTTTGGAGTATTAACAAAACGTGAGAAATTGAAACAATAAAAGTTTAAAGAGAGTGGGAAGATTATATTTACAAAAACAATACGTTCTTGGAGATTTTTGGTTGTAAACCCCCTCTCTCTCCATTGAGTGTTGTGGAAGAAAGTTTGAGTGAGAACTAGGGTGGCCGAATGGACGAAAAGTTTTAGAAAACTAGGGTTTCTTTGGCTAGGTTAGTTTTGATAAGTTTTATGTTTGGCTAATTCGGTGTTCACAACAATTTGATGTAAGTCAAAGTTTGATAGACTAAGCTTAATACTTGGGCTGGATTTCAAAATGTTGGTTTTTATTGAAGAACCAAGACACACGTTTGGAGTGCTACATCAATGAAGAGGTATCGAGACACTCATTCAAAGGCTCATTTGATGTAAGTCCGAACAAGTCACTTGAGAAGAACTCTCGAGGCACGCGGTTGGTATAGTCTTTTGAACTAGGTCCCAATGAGTTATTTAAGAAGAATTTCAGAGACACTCGGTTGGAATACTCGTTTGAAGCTCGATTGAAAGAGGTTGTCTAATGCACAAAATCATGTCTACCCAAGAGGTTCAATTGGTATCTGTCCGAACAAGTATGTTTCAACTAAAGTTCAAGTTTACTCTTGAGAATTAAGCTCGGTCACAAGGCTCAGTTGGAGAGCTTTCGTACGAGGAAAAAATTGCACATGGGGCAGAAAAGCTCGGTTGGAAGCTCGATCGAATCACGTCCGAACGAGGTGAAGATTAGAGTCGCTCGGTTGGAAACTAGGTCGATGCACGTCCAAATGTTGCCAGGAAGAATCCGTGAAACCCGAGTAGCATACGAAGTTACAAACGAACCAGCTTACTAATTCGAACGCCAACTTTAAAAATAGCATTTTCAGCAATTAAAACATTAAGTTTTTTTTACAAGTGTTGATTCAAGAATTGATTTTTACTATCACATCATCAAGTTGTGTGACAGTTATATAAGAATCTATTAAATAATATTATTCTTGTATACATGTACAATATAAAAATTTTAACTGATGGTTATTAGGTTATTGATCAATTTTCTAAACTAACTTAGGCCCAATTAACAAGCATTCACATTTTAAGCCCACTACCTTGGACTTTCCTAAAGATTATTTTAGGCTTAGGTAGGAAATGTTGAGCTAAAGATTTCTTGCAGAGACGTCTTGTGAGGGATTTTGAAGAAAGATTCATTGTTATTACACTTTTTGTTGGATCCATTTTAAGGTTTTAGAAGCTGAAGTGGTTACCTCGGCAAATGCTGGTCAGAAACTTTTTGTCGGCATGTCAAGGAGTTCAAAAGAAGCAATGGAGGTCTATTTCTCCACCTGCAAATACACGAGATGGCCCAAAATCTAGAAAGTAGTGGCCCAACAAGGCAGAGAGCTGCTATTGGGCCTGATACGGTTACTGTTAACTCGTGGTCATGACAAATTCCACCAGAAAGGTGAATTAAATTGCAGGATTTACCGTTGATTGTATATGAAATATCTTGAAAGATGTGTTTTTTTTTTTTTTTTTTTTTTTTTTTTTAAGAAAATGAAAGATGTGTTTGGGAATGTTTGACAAACCGCAAATTTAGGTTTGTTTGTTTTTCTTTTTTTGGTATTTTAATATAATAAAAATTTAATTTTTAACATGTGGCATGTGACATGGCAAACTGTTTACATCTATTATTAACGAGGTTAATACCATGGAAGCCATGTTGGATGGAATAATTAAAAAATGCGAAAAACTCAAGAAATTAAAATTCGAGTTTAAAATTCAAAGAGTAAATTGAAATTGTGTAAAAATTGATGTGATTATGATAAAATTTCCCTTTATTTAAACCATCATAATTATGTTTTAGTTTTCTTTATAGAATGCACACTAAATATCATTGCAAACATGACAAATTAAGAATTACTTTCATATACCATTAAGGTTAGTGGTTTAGTGGCCTCAAGGCAGTTCTCATGTGGTTAGATAAATGTTAAAAAATGAGTTTTGACTCTCGTAATGAGAATCCTCATGTCTTATTAGTATAAACCATTTTGGGTCCCACTAATGTTCTGATAGAATTCAGTCAGGTTATTGCTAAACTGAGCTTGAGGGAATGCCTGCTGTTTCCATCTGTCTAATAGACAGATGCTATTATGGTCACGCTCGAGTATAGTAGTCACTGATCGCTTCCTCTTGCCTTTAATCATTGTTTTCTTGAGTTTTCTAAGATATTCTTCCTTTAACTCAGTATTTTTAATTTTTGAAATCAATGTAATTAACAAATCTTCTTGTTCTTCTACTTTGGTAAGAACATTACAAGTTTTGATATTTTTTCAGCAAGAATCATTGCAACCAATTTTGAAAACATTATTGTCAGAAAATTCACTAGCAAATTGATAATCAGAATCATCAAATGTTAAAATATTAATGTCAGATAAGTCAGAAGATTCTCTAGATTGTAAATTCCTAATAAGATATTTTTCACTGTCATCAATCTTTAACGTATTAATTTTGTTTTTCAATTTACTAGGCGGTTTGGGACATTTATCAGCAAAATGCCTAGTTTTGCCACAATTGAAATATGATTATGCGAACTATATAAATACGATTATGTGATTATGTGAACTATATAAATATGATTATGTGAACTATAAATTAAGCTATAATTATGATTATGTGTGATTATGTGAACTATATAAATATGATTATGTAATTAAGTGGACTTAAACTTATACAAATGTGATTACGTGAAACTCAAAGTT
The DNA here is from genome assembly GCA_028654335.1 of Alnus rubra. Taxonomy (NCBI): domain Eukaryota; kingdom Viridiplantae; phylum Streptophyta; class Magnoliopsida; order Fagales; family Betulaceae; genus Alnus; species Alnus rubra. The sequence continues at coordinate 1,538,246 of JAJPGS010000870.1, read as the reverse complement.
ATAGTTTAATTAATTTATAGTTATACATTTATGAATTATGAATCATCAAATTATAATCTAGATACTTACATTTTTATCCTAGATACTTGGATCATACTTAGTCATTGTATCTAATTATCTAGATACTTAATCATTGGATAAGTATGAATTTATATACTTATGTGACATTATGTTATTATAATTTATACTTATAGTTTAATTTGTAATTTTATATATTAATGGATTATGAATCATATCATTTGATTTTAGATTTTAGATCATGTGATCTAACGATTCTTAAGTATCCATTGATAGAAAATTGTAACAATATTCAATATATATAAATATTAACTAGCATATATGATTGTAACGCCATGCCTTTTACACAACAATATTAATGTTAGTTATGATAACATGTATTAAGTTTGTAACATTAATATGTTAGTATGTATGTTCTAACTAGTTAGTATGTTATGGGTTATTATTATCACACTATATACATATATACTTTATAGTATATATTGTATCCAAGTATCTAAATACTTAATCATTGTATTAATATAAATTTGTATACTTATATGACATTATGTGGCTATAATTTAAACTTATAACTTAATTTGTAATTATATATATTTATGAATTATGAATCATATGATAATTTTATTTATCCTAAGTATCTAATGATAATATTTAGATCATATACAATATTATCATATGGTCATATGATCTAATATTGTTGTTTCACTTAATTAGTGATTATAAAATCATATATTGTTAATTCAAATTCTAATAAGTTATGTGATATTATGTGGCTATATACATATATGAATTAAGAATCATATAACATGATATGAGATTATCTATAATAAGTATAATTATTATGAATAATATTTATTCTAAATATTTAATGATATTACTTAAATCATATGATCTAAATATTATTATATGAGCATATGATCTAACAATTCATATGATATTATATTTTATATATTGTGATCTAACGATTCTTAAGTATTTAATAATAATACTTAGGTCATGTGATCATAATGATATAATATAGCGATTATATGATATATGGCACGATGTTAAATTATAGTATACGCTTTTATTGTGAATTACTGCATTTATCCAAGTGATCCACAAACAACGAAAATCTCTCTTCTTTTATTATCATTAGATACATAGGATGATATAATCATATAATTTAAATTCTAATGATAATACTTAATTTATAATTATAAGAAATACATTGTTAATTTCAATACTAATAACTTAATTTGGGATTATACGAATGACATTGTTATTGTATATCAATAATATAATTAAGTATTTGATTACCCATCAGAACAATACTAGCATTACAGGATTTAAATGTCATTAAACCTAATTTTGTGTTCACGAACGGCTCATTTAATAATCGAGTTGAGCATGAGTCGAGTTTAATCAAATCGATCCCGAGTAAGTTCGCGAGTAGCTCAACTCGTTTACACTCTTAATAAGAGTAATGATATATACCAATTACCATACCACTATTCTACCAATATAACACTATATGTTGATATGATATTGTAATTATATTCTTGATTTTTTTTTCCCTCTTTTAACAATGATTGAGTTAAGATTGGATTGACAATTTCATATCATCATAAATAATTAATTTTAGTTATTGGGATATCGTAACTTTTGGTATTTACTAAAGAGAAAACCTTCAATCCGGATCATCTGTAAAACACCAATTTTACAGCATTCAATAAGAATTTGACACATCATTTAAAAGACACTAAATACACTAAAGCCTAAAACACTGGATCATCACTCCTTTTATTTCCTTCTAACCTTAGTGAAGCAACCCACAAACCACCTCACCTCTCCGAGCCAACGATGCCGTCGGAATTCACATAGTCACCGTCAAAGTATGCTGAAGACCACAGCCGGAATCCGCCTGATTTCAGATTTGTGCCTGTTTTAGTGACACAGGAGACCGATCTAGAGGTTGGGGCGGGTTTTGATGCTTGTGATGGTGTTTGTAGTGGTAAGATCCGCCATGGTCTTCTTCGTAGGCAACCTTGTTGTTGAAGGCCCTCGGGCTGGATTTATGTGGGGTTATTGGTTGGGTGTCTGAGTGTTTGTGTGGCAGTGCTTAAGGTCGTGCGAAGAACTGTCCATTGTTGTGGGTTGTTGGTTGCAACATGGTGGTGGAGCGGCACAGTAGCGTGGGTGAGTGGATTGCATGGGTGTTTGGCTGTGGCGCTGGCACAGTGGTGCTGTTTGGGAATATTTTGATTTTGTTTTTTGAACGGAAGTAGTCTTAGGTGTTTGGAAGTTGGTGGGTTTTATCATTTGCTTTGGCCGAGAGTGGAGAGGCTTGGGATGGTGGACAACAACTGTGTTGGAAGTGGGGGTGTCCCAGCCATGCTAGTTCTTGCTAGTGTAGATGTCACTGTTTCTTCTCTATTTGGTTGCCAATCTAGGGAGTGCGGTGGCTCTGTTCGTGGGTGGCATGTGTACTGGATTGTGGAGTCGTGCGATAGTTATGTGGAAAGACGGAGGTTCTGTTTGTGGGTAATCTGAATTAAAAATAATAATAATAAAAAAAAGAAAAAAAGAAAAAAAAGAGGGAGCTTGAGGATAATGATGGCGGTGGCTTTCAGCGGGATCCGGCAGCAGTGTTGGGCTAAGAGGAGGTGATGGTTTTCTAGGGCCGGTTGGGCTCTTGAAATGAAAAACTAAAAAGTTCTCTTCTTCTTTCTTCTTCTTCTTTTTTTTTTTTTTCATAAAATTTAGTGTTCTCATATCTATTGTATTTAGTCTTCTTAAATGATGTGTTAATTTCTTATTGAAAACTGTAAAACATCATCTTTACAACTCATCCTTATAGAACGGGCTCTCTTTACTAAAAGTATACAAAGTTACGAGCGACTACATTTGCTTTCCAACGTGCCCCATATAATGTCCCACACGTTTGTTCCAACCTCCACATTGAAAAGTTAGTCCCATCATTATCAATGGTCCTAATATTCTAAGCTCCAAAATTGAAGCTTAATTGATATCTTTCTTTCATTACACTTTGTTCTCCTACGTGGACATGGGCAAAACTATTGCTTGAAGAAACTACGTGAAAGTATCTGTCAGTAACTGCGACAACTTATCCGACACCAATCCACCAAGCTCAAATCTTACAAATTGGAAAAGGAAAGGAATCGATGGAAAAAACTGATATATACATCGAACATTGTTCTAAGTGGACCTACTAATCAAGCAAAGCATAAAGGTTTGCTAATTCCATAAGCATCTAAATACAATCTTAAGAGCGACACAGAAAAATTAATTCCAATCTTAAGAGTGACCGCGCGACTACCTCTGTCAGGTGGTCATGCAGTCAAGAGTGGAATCAAAAAAAATTATGTGGGATTCAAACCTATGCAAATAAATAAATATATAAATACATATAGTTTCTATATCTGTGTGCGCCCGCGTTTACATAAAATAAAAGCAAACAAGTCTTAAACTTAATTTATATGTCTATAAAATCATTTTTCAAAATAACTACCCTTTCGAATACAAAAGTTTTCTAATTTGTTATAGACATGTAAAAAGAAATCCTAAAAATAACTTGACATCTCCTTGGAATTATAATTAGCGACGGTCTTTCATAGAATAAAATTCATCAATTATCATATCTGTATTGAAATCTTTAAGAAATTTTTTCGTTCTCAAATCTTTAGCAATTTATTTAGAAAGCCATATCTAGGGGTGTGAAAAAGTCATCATTGCCGGAGTCAAAGTATAGAAAATCATATTTTTATTAAGACTTTAAAATATTTTGGGGTTACCAAAGATCCCCCAAAGCTTCGGCAGGGACAGAACCAAAAACTCTTATGGGTATTAGCAAAAAAAATTTATTAGTAAGGGCCAGTAGGCTAATTATTTTTTTTTACCTAATTTTTTTTTTTTTTTTATGGAATTGAGAGAGGGGGGCATGGCCCCTGCCGCCCCCCCCCCCCCCTAATTCCATCCCTGCTCAGACAGATCCACCCCTACGTACGGCCATCTTAATCGGATAGAAGTGGCCGCGCACTTAAGGTGGCTGCATGGCTACTTTTTTCAATTTTTTATAATAAAATAAGAAGTTAACTTTATACCTGTTTGCGTTTTATGAAAATAAATATGCTTAGTATTTATTTCTTTAAAGGAATTTTTTTTTCGAAAGTTCACCTAATAATTTTCAAAATATTTTCTTAAATGTAGACCCTATGAAAACACTTCTTAACAAACATTCTCAAAGCAAAACGCAAATAAATGTTTTTCAAAATTATAAACAAACATTCTCCTTGTTTTTATTGTTTCCTTGCGTGTCATATACGGCATGAAAAACAAGAACCATCCAACTTGCCCACCACATGTCTTTATTGGGTCTTCCATATATTTTTTTATTAATTTTTACCTAGAAGTCATTTTACTGATGCATATGTTCAACACATTTGAAAATGCTTTTTGTGAAGTTTGAAAATTCTGATTTTCATCCCAAGTTGTTGATTAATACACAAGATTACCAAGTCAATTATAAATTCAGTTACCACAATTATTTACGATGCACCTGATCTCACTACAATAGCTCAAGATGGAACCTCTAACTCAACAAACTTTATCAACAAACTTTATGGAATAAGTTATTCATCAAAAAAAAAAAAAAAAAACTTTATGGAATAAGTTTTCATAATGAGTCCCCAAAGGTTAATTCAATCGGCTGGATACCACATTTCATGAAGCGAAGGTCACTAATTCGAATTTCTCCTCCTCCACTTGTCGACATGTCAAAAAAAAAAAGTTCTCATAATGAGAATCAGTAGTTGTAGGTGTTTCACTACTGGTGTTGGAGTCAACTATTGTAAAATGGAGCATGTAATCCTATAAGGTGTATCGGTGGGTAAGAATCCAAGTCAGGTTATGAGTCCAAGTTCTAGTTTAAGGTCTGTTTAAGTTTGCGATTTCAAAATGTACGATTTTAAAAAATATGCGATTTGAAAAAGTTTTTTTTAAAAAAATAAATAAATAAATAAATACAGTTAAGCGTTTAGCAAAATCGCAGTTTGGCCTTTAAAATTTTGTATTTTCAAAAAAGCACCACATTGTATGTGATTTGAAAATGCAGATGTCTGCGTTTTTCAAATTGAAATTTTTTAAAAACACAATTCCTAAATAATTTATTTTTTTGCGACTTAATTTAAAATTACATATTTTATCTACGAAATTACAATTTCAAACACATCCTAATTAAGTCAGTTTGTAAACTCTATTTAATTAAGTAACATTTTGAAATAAAGTTCGGTAGAGAATTAAATAGCAAACCCAGGGGCGGACTTGCATAGGGGCCAGGGGGGCCCTGACCCCCCAAGGCTCAAAAGTTTCCCTAAATAAAAAAAAAAATTCTTTTTTTTAAAAAAATAGAATTTTACCCTCTAATTTTTTAATTTTTTTTAGTTTTGTCCCTTCAAAATTTTTTGTTTTCAATTTGGCCCCTCCATTTTTACAATTTGGGTCCGCTACCGAGCAAACCAATGCCTCGGTTGTGAGGTCTAGAGGTTCCTCTAAAATTCTCTCGTATTCCCAATGCCTCGGTTGTGAGGTCTATATTTCCTCTAAGAACCTATCCAAATTACCTACCGTTACGAACTTAATATCTAGGTTCGTAACTCTAGGTCTTCTGAAAGTAGTGGCTTATGAAACTTATATAAATGGGAAGAAAAACAAGGGTTTAATAAAAATGCAGCCAAATGAAAGGTTTTGCTTGATTTATTTAGCACTACATTCGAACATTCTTTGAACATCATTGCAAACGACAAATTCTATGAAGTACTTGAGGCATTGACGTTCGCACGTTCTTCGTTCGTTACTGCGAACATAACATTCTGGAACTTGAATTTTTGACTCCTAGATCCCCATGTTCGAACCTTCTTCGACAGCATTTTGAACGAAGCACACTGCCTTGCAATTTAAAGTGTGTAGAGCTTCTTCGTTCGAACGTAATTGCGAACGACGTGTACTCTCTTGCACTCTTAATCATTTTTTTGAACACCAACTTAAGACCGACTCAACCATTAATCCTAGAAATACAATCAAACCAATTTTGTAAAATACTTACGAGGATCATACGTGGTTGGCTTTCATAATGTTATGATTCTGCTTTGTTTATTTATAGGTGCATGAATAGTATATTGCATACTGTGGTGAATAATTATTATACAGGGTTAATAACAAAGCTAGCGTGCATAGGCCATCAGTGAGAACATAGGCCCCCTTAAAGAATTAATAAATATGACCCTGGAATGCATAGGCTTCTAGCAAGATTCATAAGCGTTGAGCTTATGCTCTTAATAAATGAAGCATAGGCTTCCATTAATTAATAAGCATTGAGCATAGGCTCTTAATTAATGAAGCATATGCTTCATGTAGATGGAACATAGGTTCCAAGAATATAGTCTGTCATAAATCATATTATTGCATTGTGCTTATAAACTATCTATGGTAAGACTGAAGATGGTAAAATATCCATGGCAATGATAAGACCGTATTATGAGTTAAAATCTCATGGCATCTATTTATGGTAAGACCTGAGATGATAAAATATCCACGGCAATAATAAGACTGTATCATGAATTAAAGTCTCATGGCATTTATCTATTCATCTATACATGATAAGACCGTATTATGAGTTAGAGTCTCACAGCATCTATAAATGAGATTGTGCATATAGATCTGTCATTACATCATATTATTGCATCGTATATTATTAAATAAATCAGTATGTCATTATATTAATGAAGGCAGTTGACTCATTTGATCACAGTATAGGATTGTGGTGATAACTACAATCACATACATGTTTATGCAGAGCAAGAGTTAGGTCAGGACCATCAGGATTATTATACAAATCCTGATGTTTGTGAATGAAGCTTTTATGCATTACTTTTAATGTCTAATAATCTATATGTTGGTTATACTAAGCTAAAACAATGGTTACGTGTTATTAGTGCCGCATGTGGCACATATGTTATTGTTTGTGTGTAATTAGAATGTGAGAACGCCAAATTATATTTATTTATATATTGAAGTAGTTCAGTCAGCTCTGATATGTTATATTTCTAAAGTTTTAAGAAATATATATATATATATATATATTTCGCTACTAAATCTCAACTCTGATGATGTCGTAATGTAATGTGAAAATCAAAATTTTTACTTACGCTTTTTTGTAAAAAGCGGGACGTTACAAATGCCGAATATGGCAACGCAAATCCTAACAAAGTTGAAGGTACTAGTAATTAGTTTAAAAATATTTGTGAATGATATGATCATTATTATTTGGTCTTGACTCGTGTTAGAGTTCAATAAGGGAAGTTATATTTTCAAGTTTAAGATTGACTCAGATTCTTAATAGAGTCATAGTCTATAATAATAAATTCCATCTTAATCATAGTGGGTTAGTTAGATGGTTTAAGAGTCATATTTTGATTAATAGTTATCTTTGTAACCGATAAGTATTGTTCCTTTATTTAAAGGGGATTATTAATGAATAATATATATGTTGAATTTTGTTAAGTAAATACAGTTCACTGTGTTTTAGGAGTTCTTGGCTCACTCGAAACAGCCAACCTATCTATTTCATGTGTTCTCTTTCAATCGGTGAAGTATTTCAAGATGCTATCAAACTTTAGATGAAATCCTATCAAGAAGGGAAGGAACTATTAGATGATATGTTGTCTATGATCCAAAAACTTCATAGACCAATTCTTAATTGTAACTAGCTACTAAGGTGAAGGGTTCCATGGTTTTGAAGCTGTCCTACACTACCTGTACAATAACCATGTAAATATAATTAGGTTAAAGTAAATTAAGAGGGGTACACCAATATTGTTGGATCCTTCTTTTTATTTTTCTTGATTTTTGTTTTTGTTTTTATTTCTACACACAGTGAACTTCCATCTCACGTGCCTCACATAGTTTGCCATTAATTTAAGATCACTTGCTAGTGTATGAATGAAGAATTTTAAAAATTATTAAGATTTTAAAAATGACGAAATTCCAGTTGATTGAAATTTCAATCCCATCAATTTAAAATTTAATTATTTAGATGAATATACTTAAAAATTAAAAAAAAAATTTAAAGCATCATAGTAGTTGTGATGATGATATAATCAAATAATAATAATAATAATAATTAAGTTGGTGTTGATAGTAGTGTCGACAGGGACAGATTTAGGGGTATAGGCCATGACCCTCTTCAATTTTAAAAAATAAAAAATAAAAAAATAAAAAAAAGGTAAAAAAAAAAAGAAGAAAAATTAACTTACTGGCCCATATCAATAAATTTTTTTGGCCCCGACCTATAAAAGCTTCTGGCTTCGTCCCACTTAATGTGCAAATTTTAATACTCGCAAGCGCACGAATTGTTTGCAATATAGTGTATGTGCAAATGCGAGATCGTATCCACAGGGAATTGCGTTTTTGCAAACAAAATTTAAATCCAAATTAATTTAATCCTAACCTAGTTCCAAAAATTAAGAAATTGTTTTTTGTAAATAAAAATCAAAAGCATAAATAGAATTAGCTAGAGTGAATGTAATCAATTAAAAAGAAATTAACACTAAGGTATCGGAATCCGCACTCACAAATTCATAGCAACATGTATTCCTATGATCAATAATATTTTCCAAAGTTCTCACAATAAAATCTTAAGTATGCTTTACTATTGCTTCAAATAATTAATCAAAATCATCCCATGTATCCATTCTTCACACAAATCACAAAAGAAATCAAATTTAAATTAAATCATCAAGTGTATCCGTAAATCACATCAAGATATCCAATTTAAATCAAAACATCAATTGTATCCGTAGAATAAATCACAAGGGTATCCATTTTTTTTTAAACAAAGAAAACCAAGCACAATCAATTCTATGGAACTATCATAAATCATCAAATGTATCCTTGAATCACAAAAGATATCCAAGAATCATTCCACAAAATTAAATTGAAGTAGAACAATTGAAAATCAAACTCATTAAAATTGAAAAATATTACATCACATGAGAATATTGTTGCTAATCATAAGTGAGGCTTCATCATCAACCTTAATTGAGAATTTAGCCTCTCATGGCTAAAAATAACATGCTAACTTAAATTGAAAACATTAAAAATTAAAAGAACTTACAAGAAAAATTGTTGCAATAAGACACCAAAATTTTGCTCTATGCCTCTATCTTCACGCACTTTTTACAAGAGAAAAGACTTATATATATATATATATATATATATATATATATATATATATATATATATATATATATTTAGAGGCCAAGTTTCGGGTAGCTAAGCCTTATTAAGGAGAGAAATAGATGATCATATTCAGTGCTTGGAAAATTTGGACAGAATCTTGTCTACTGCTCTCTAAAAATCCCGTGTATCTTGGTGCTGATCCAGTTATGGGAAAAAAAAGGCGTGGACTGAAACTTTCTAATTAAAGGGGACCCGTGTATATTCTGTGCTACTCCTTCTTGTACTGCCAGGTCTGAAGAATCTCTTGCAGATTCGGCGCTGCTGGTTTTCACGCTGCTGGCTTGGAGAAAATATAATGCTGCCTGGGTCTGCATGGTTGGAAAGAATCGGCCTGTTCCTTTATGGAAAAAAGATATTCGGAGCTGGCCAGCTGCTGCTTGTGTCTTTCGGAGCTCACTTTCATGGAAAGATATAACGTGTCTAAGTCTCCTTGTGCTGCTAGGTTTTCACGTGCATGGCTGGGTCTACAAGTCGGTGCAACCAAGTTTTCCTAAAAAAATCAACGACACATGGCTGGGTCATGTGTATGCTTGCTTTGTAGAGGAGTTGATCGTGTGCTGCTACTATGGAAGGAATCAGATGTGCCCAGCTATGGAAAGTATTGCATGAGATGTGATTCGGTGCCCAGCTTTGGTCTTCACATGCTGCCAATTTGGAAAGAAATTAGTGCATGTACAGCTTTGGAGATCGAGGAGATGCCAACGTGTGCTTTGGTGCTGCATGGGATTGGTCTTCAGAATTTCGGTGCCTGCATGGGAAATATCCGTGTGTTGCCCAGCTATGGAAAGGGATCAAATGTCGGTCCTCTTTCATGTGTGCATGCATGGAGAGTAAGGAAATTCAGTGCTGTCCAGGTTTGCTAAGGAAAGAAAGTCCTCTCTTGTGCCGCACCACGTGTCTGTGACTATTATGCATGGTTCGGTGTTGCAATCCCTTAAATCCTTAAAAATAAGAGGAGTGATTCACAGCCACCTATAAGCACAACTTCTTACCACCCCTTGCATATGTGGCATTTTTTTTCCTTTTTTTTATTTTTTTTGAAAAATAAAAATACTAAAACCAGCTGAAATTTTCCCCTCACACAGTACGTCCCCAAATTTCAAAAAAAAAAAAAAAAAAAATTGCCACGTAAGCAAGTTGGCCAAAAGTTGTGCTTTTGGGTGGTAAGGAAGCATTTCTCTAAAAATAATGCACTGAATGGGGCCTCTCACCCGCACATGTGTTTTTGGTAAAAACATATTTTCTCTAACATTGCGCCTCAATTTTACTTATTTTTAATGCTTCTTTGTAATTCCACATAAATACCATAATTTTTTCTTAATGTTCTGCAAAACAATAGAGCACTAAAACTAACCAAAAATATTAGAAAATAACAAAACTAAAAGTTTAACTTATACAAATTAAGGGGTCTAAATGTACAATATTTCACACTCATCACCTATGACGAAGACAACAGTTACAAATATAAATGGTGGTGATAGTGTAACAGATGATGATTGTGGCATGATAATTGTGATACGGATAGAATTTATACAATAACATCTTCACATGGATGATAACATTATTTTGTGAGAAATTCACTTATAATTCTTGAACTTTAATCAATTCTGTAAAAAGGTATTCAAATTTTAAATAGAGTCAATTTAGGGTATTCATATTTCAATTTTTGTTTAATTTCAATCCACCATTAGAATTTTCCGTTAAATCCGGTAAAAAATTTCAAAATATCCCTTCTTTTTTTTAGGAAAAAAAAAAATTGTTAGGATTTAGGTGTTTGTAAAAATTTAATGGAATTTGCAAAAATACCTATGCCTACATCTTTGAAAAAAATTCTAATTTTTTTCTTAAAAAAAAAAAACACATATTTTGAAAATTTTGATAGGATTTAACGGAAAATTCTAATTGTATGTTGAAATTGAAAAAAAAAATTAAAGATGAATACTCTAAATTGATACTTTTTAAAGTTTGAGTATCTTTTTGTTAAAATGATGAAAGATCAAAGATTATAAGCGAAGTTTTTTCAATTAATTTTTATATTTTGTGGTTTGTTTTATATCTGGATTGTTTGTTCAAATTTTTATTTTTTTTAAAAAAATAAAGACAAAAAAATTTAATAAAGCCTTCATAAAAGAATCTCTTTTTAAAAGTCTTTTTTTGATCAAATAGCCAGGAGGAGGGAGTTATACTGTTATAGGTTTCCCACACGAAACTCTTTTGTGACAGTAATTATTGACTCAGAAAACAAAAAGTAACTGCAGAATTCCAAGAACGTTATCGGTAGGCAAGTAGAGCCATTATTGTTTGGCAACCCTTCATTTTTCTATTTTTTAAAAAAAAAGTCAAAACATATTTATTCGTATTAATAATAATAAAAAAATTACTTTCCTTTTACAAAAATTTTAATCTCATTTCTCATATATATTACATCGATTAATTCCTTCTTCTCCTCTCAAAAGTCAAAACTCTCTCTCTCATGAGCCTGTTTGGTAAGTAATTGTGTTGTGAAATATTTGTGTGTTGTATAGTAAAAAGTGATTGATGTGATATAAAATTTGAGAATGTTTTATAAAAAGGTAAAAACAAAATGTTTTGTAGTGGATTTTTTTTATTTGAATAGTAATAAAATAGGATTGATATGGTATAAAAAGTGTAAACAAAGTTAGAATGTTTTTTATTTGATTTTTTTTAGAGAAACGAAAAGAAAAAGAGAGAGAGTTGAGAATGGTTTGTCAAACAAACCCGTTGTATGGACTACTTTGAAAAAGTATTTACTATTTTTAAATATTTTGAGATTTTTTTTCTACAATGTGGGATCCTATCTAAAAAGGTATCATATGCCATTACCTATGAAAACATGTTTGCATAAGTACCTTGAAAAGTATTTTAAAAACATTTTCTCAAGACAAAAATAAAAACGGTTGTTGGAGTAGTCTCCGGAGGAATCCCAACCCCCTGCCAAATTTAGTGGCCACACGGTGGTTGCCAGAAAGAAAGTGATCGACGGCTACACGGTGGCCACTAGAATAGGTCTGACGGCCACCATCCATATCCAACGACCATGTTATTTTTTTTTTTTGAACAAAAATTCTCATACGCTTCATTGATCACCAAACGAAAAATACTTGACCCTCAAAAAGGATCTAGGGAGAAATAGCTTCCCTGAGAACAATACTAGAGATACTAGTAGGAGTATCCTCCAGCAAACACAAATCACACATAATACTAGCAGCCTCTTTAGCAAGACAATGTGCTGCATAATTGGACTCACGAAAAACAAAATTGAAACTACATGTATGTAAACTTTGCCGCTCAACATGAATACTTTCGAGAATATGGCATGCACGCGACAAATAAGGAGGATCTGAATTTATCTCTTCAATAACATTGGCTGCATCTCCTTCAAAAATAGCCTCTAAAAAACCAGCTTCTTTAGCAAACTGAACAGCCTCCAACATTGCTAAAGATTCTGTAGTCTTTGCATCTGCCTGTAAAATTTTTGTAAGACTTCGGGTTCCCAAGCAATTTCCCAAATAGTCCCTGGCAATGATACCCATACCAATCCATCCCTTTGTTTTTATTAATAGCCGCGTCCCAGTTAATTTTTATGAAGCCATACGGGGGAGGACTCCACGTTGCTGTGTCTCTTCTAACACTAGGATTCATTTCAGATTGCACCAATGGCTTGTCCTTTACCAAGCTCTCCTTATATTCCCGAATGAAGTTAATAGCAGCTGAGAAGACATCATCTGGGTGGGAAAAGGCTCCTTCAAAAACTAGATTATTTCTCCTGAACCAGATTCCACGGGCTATAACTACCAACAGCTCCAGAATTTCCTTGCTGTAACGTTGAATTCCGTCTTCAAACACCTCCTTGAAAGACACCCCTGAGACATATCACTTCTGGAAAGGAGACATTTTGCTTCCCCAAACATCCTGGGCAGCTGGGCAAGTTCAGAGGACATGAATTAAAGTCTCATCTTCTACTTCGCAGCATGGGCATTTTGCTTCTTCTATAATTTTTCGCATGTATAGATTCATTCGAGTGGGCAGAATATTTTGACAAGCTCTCCAAACAAACATTTTCACAGCATGAGGCAGTTCCATTGCCCATAAAGTCTTCCACACGTCTTGCCCTGTATTCCTGTTGGAACATTGGGTTGCTCTTCTCTCCGGTTCTTCTTTGCCTAGATGGTATGCACTCCGCACTGTAAAAATCCCGCTTGCAGTTCCACGCCAAATCATTCTATCTTCGGGGAGCAGAGGACTGAGTGGAATGTTAGCAATAACTTTTGTTTCTTCTTCAGAAAAGACTTCTTTAAGTAAGTCCTCGTTCCAGTTCTTGGAGGAATGATTAATTAAGGAGGTCACCATGGATTGACTATCAATGATTCAGGGAGGAGATTGGACCTTGTAAGTATACAGAGTTGGGAGCCACTGGTCCCCCCATACTTTAATATTACATCAATTTCCCACACGCCAAACTAGGCTTTGAGACAACAATTCTCTTGAATTCCAAATGCTTCTCCAAACAAAGGAAGGCCGAGAGCCTAGGGGAGCCTCCATAAAACAGCTTCGAGGATGGTACTTGGTTCGGATGATTTGTGCTGAAAGAGAAGAAGGGTTTTGGATTAGCCTCTACCCTTGCTTTGCTAGAAGGGCTTGGTTGAACAGCACCAAATCGCGAAATCCAAGACCTCCCACAGCTTTGGAGCGTCCCATTCTTTCCCAAGACATCCAATGAATTTTAGAGCTATGTGCCATATGATTCCACCAAAAATTTTGCATCAAACTGTTAATCTCCTTATATAAAGTAATAGGAAGTTGAAAAACACACATGCTATATGTAGGAATCGCTTGAATCACAGCTTTTAATAACACTTCTTTGCCAGCTTAGGACAAGAATTTAACTTTCTAATTATTGATCTTCTTCAAAACTCTATCTTTAATAAATCCAAAGGACTGAATTTTAGACTTACCCACAAAAGAAAGAAGACCAAGATAGGTATCAATCCTGTGTGTTTCCGTTAGACCTGATAGTCTCAAAATCTCCTATTTCCTTTCTTGGTTGGTGTTGCGACTGAAGAATAAGGACATCTTCAGCAGATTAATTTTTTGGCCAGACCCTTTTTCATAAATGTCCAAAATCTTCATAATTCTTCTCCATTCTACGGAATTCGCCTTACAAAAAATAATACTGTCATCCCCAAAGAAGAGGTGACTCAATCTAGGACCCCGCGGCGAAGTTGGAACACCAGTGATTATCCCTTTCCTTCCAGCTTGCTGTAAAAGAGCACTCAAAGCCTCTGCACAAATTAGGAAGAGATATGGAGAAATGGGATCTCCTTGGCGAATCCCTCTTGAAGGTTGGATATTTCCTACTGGCCCGCCATTAATAAGAATGGAATAGGAAACTGACCGAACACAGGCCATTATAAGAGTAATCCATTGCTCCACAAAACCCAGCTTCCTCATGACCGCCTCTAGGAAAGACCATTCCACTCGATCATAGGCTTTACTCATATTGAGTTTGAAGCCCATAAAACCAGTTTTGCTCCACATCCGGGTCTGCATTGAGTGTAAAGTCTCAAATACCGCCAAAATATTGTCCGTGATCAAACGACCTGGAATGAAAGCACTCTGTGTACAAGATATAATGTCTGGTAATACTAGTTTAAGACGGTTAGCCAGAACCTTAGAAGTAATCTTATACAGCACATTACAAAGGCTTATGGGTCTAAAATCATATACACACTCAGGTTGCTGGGATTTTGGAATGAGAGCTACATAAGTTTTATTCAAATTAATTACTATCCAACTTCCCAGTTCGAAAGAAATAGAAAATAGCCGAGCATACCTCAATATGAACAGTTGCCCAGTTGTGCTGATAAAAACAGACCAAGTACCCATTCGGGCCAGGAGCTTTCATGGGGCCATTTGGTGTAAGGCAGTGTGAATTTCCTCCACAGTAGGCTCAACCATAACATGTGATGAGGCCAAGTAGTGACCATAAGAGCCGGTTCAACGACCACGGGGTTATTGCTTTACATATCTGGTGACCACATGGTGTATCATTATTCTAAAAAAAATATTTATCTAGTTAAAAATAAAATAAAATAATGCTGTAGAAAGGGAAAAAATAAAAAAAAATTACTAGATCTCCAATAAAGAAGAGGGAAGGGAATTTGTTACTTATAAGCATTCTTTATCAACCATTTGTTGTGGAGGTATATTTACTGTTGGAGATATATCATATCCATATCCATATTCCAGAATCCACACTTGCTTGGAACCGTCAGTTAATAATTTTTTTCACTGTTCGGGAATAGGTTGTCCAAATCTTAAACGTTGCTTTTCATCACCACCTATCTATTAAAGCCTTGGGCTTTAATTCTTTTAGGATAAGATTCCTGGTGTAATTTACTAAATAGTGATACTATTGCCATTTTCCTTTTCCTTTGAAAAAATATCTTCCAAACTAATTTCGTCCCTAAATTGATCATAAAAAATTAAAAATTGTACATTCATTTGTAACTGAGTAAACCAAAATATACCACATCACTATTTTACTATACAGTTACGTATGCAATTTATCATTATTATTAACAAAGTGTTATGTATGTTGATAGTGTTTGGATGCAATGCAACATTCGTTATTTTATTGGGTCCATTAGTATTTTAGTATTTGTTAACTTCCAACTTTCAGATGTAACATTGCTAATTTCAGATAGAGATACGTTAACTGCACAATAATTTTACACAACAATACTTGACACATCAGCATTGTTATGCAGTTATTGTGTAAGAGTTGTGCAAATAACATATCTCTTTCGAATATATCTAATTGGTTAAGTAGTATTTGTTAATTTTGTTTTATGTTGGGTTATGTTTATTGTTTACGGGTTTGATGTTGTTTAGAAGTCTTGGTATTATTATTTAATTATGAGTCTTATTTGTTAGTAGATTGTGTTGTTGTAGGTGTCGGATGAAAGTCATATTTGATGTGAGACTCTCTTTTTTACTATATCCCGTTTTTTTAAATCCTGGGTTGTTATTGAATAAAATTAATCAATCAAAAATTTATTCAAACCTTGTACGTGTTTGTAAGAGTTGATAAAATCTCTAATTGCTTATAAGATGTCAAAACTTCTCAAAAATCTTACAAATTTATCTTTCTTATTAAGTTCTCATCTCACATTAAATATGCACATAATACAAAGACAAATCTAAGAGTAGATCGATTAACAATACTAATTTACAAGTGAATCGACATTATCACATTAACAAAAACCAAATACGTAATGAATGTGTTGATGGCAACCACGTGAGAGTGATTGATATCTATACAACAAAGATGGTGGTTCCACTGAGGACTCTGATCTTAAGTCTCTGCAAACGAGTTTATTATGTACCAAAAACCTTTATAATAAATACAACCACCGACATCGTGTCCCCTGTAACTATGGCAATAGTACTAGTAAGAACCATTCATTATTTAGCTCAGAATTTTTTATTTTTTTTAAAAAAAAAAATTATTTAATGCTCAGATCAAAATAATTAAACAAAAGAAGAAGTAATTATTTGTCTTTTAAAATTTAATCCATCGACACTCCACCCCTTTGAAGAAAATGATAAAGGAAAAAAGAATAAAAATAATGCAATACCGAGTCACTGACCGAACAAGTGCCAAGATTCCTTATCGGAAGAATAACACGACACAGTAACGGAACAAATCCAGCTCGTGGCAGGTGACTCCCTGTTGTCGGCTCATTTCGCATGCAAAAATGTAATCAAATTATGGATCAAATTAGGTTAAAGGAAATTTATTTAATCCAAACAATTGAACGGATATGTGTTCAAAATTTATGTAATTTTGATATACATTTTTAATAAAGTATTCATTTTGACATGCATTTTTAATAGAATATTGGTTGTCACATGTATTTTTAATAAAACATTAATTCTCACGTACGTTTTGAACACATATAAGTTGAATATATTACTTACAAAAAAAAAAGTTTAACATATTAGGTCAGAAAAATTTCTCCAACCCAATTTAAATGACAATTGGCTAAGGATAAAGGGCACACATATAATTGCAACTTTGGACGATCCTGAGTCTCCCACATGTTTTAAGTGTAATCTTAACCATGTGTATATAAATTATTTAGCACCTTCATCTTGCAAGCTACTTTTCAATAGTGAGTTCTACCTTAGGTTTGTATTATTTGGTATCAAAGTCGCTGCCGCCTCAACGTCGAGTATGAAATCGGACGCAGCTCATCGAGTATGAGATTGAATAGGATGACACTTTGTGGTTCAGTCGCAGACGGAACGACGTCTATGCTACATTAAAATGTCTTTGTACTATGTATATGCATAGTGTTAAGTCGTTGACTACTGATAGATGAGTAGAGCTACTGTCGTGTGGACGTCAAATGCGAAGCGTCGTGGTATGTTATAATGTAACGATTTTAAGTGTCTCACATGCCTCAAAATTTAATCTTAACCATGTGCATATAAGCTCTTATGCATCTTCTCCTTGCAAGCCGACTTTTAAAGATCAATTCTACTTGAAATTTGTATTAGAACTTAGCATATTTTCAATTATATTTTTTTCGTTAAACAGAAGTTTTTCTTTTAAAAAAAAAAAAAAAATCTAAATTAGTGTAGAAACTATGAATGAAGTGTATCCAAAGCAAACCATGTTAGTTTCAAAGAAATCTCAGCACCTATACCGTTTAAAGTGCAGAGTGGTCCTAAGATCGAAAAGCAGTGTGTCTTCTTAGATATGACTTCGTTGAGAAACTTAAATAATCTGAACAAGCATTTCATATATGCCTGCTTTCTGTCGAGGAATCACTTCAACTTTGATGTTACAAGCAAAAGCAAAGTATAGATTGATAGATTGGTTTTGATTTCGGAACAATATCCTCTTGTTTAACTCAAGATTCAATTCATACTACTATCTCCACTGTTGGAAGCTGTATTTGTGATACACTTATGTTTTAATTTTATTTTTCCATCTTAGTTTAAACCTTTTCAAATCTAATCAAATATCTTTATTTTTCAAAAACAAATTTTATATTACTTCTTCAATTTCCTACATTACCCTCATCTTTTTTCTTTTTTTTAAGAAACAATTACTATTTTAAATTTAAATATCTATTTTAAAATGGTAATAATAATTAAATTTACTATTTTTTTTTATCAACTTCAATATTTTAGACAAATAGTATCATATATTTATAGTAGAGATCTTAAGTTCATTCTCATTTATCGAGAAAAAGTATGAAACCACGTATGCGGGAAATTATTAGAAAAATAAATAAATGATTAAACTCATAAATGTTTTTTCTTTAGGAGTGTTGTTAAAAAAAAAAAGAAAAAAAAAAGAGGTTAATGTTCTCATTCTCTGTAAAACTCAAATAATATCATAAACTCTTTTTTTATTATTATTATTATTTAAAAAAAAAATTCTGAATTTCATATGTTATGATTACTTTCATGCATGTTATCTCTCTTTTCTTTTTCTTTTCTTTTTTGAGCACTTTGAGGCAAATTACTTTCTTAAATTTAAATGTGATGATTAAAACATCTAAAGCTTCATATTCCCAATATTGTCTGGCAAGATTGGCGTGATTGGACTAGGTAACATGCATGATTAGATGAAATATGGCTAAATCAAAACTTTACATGTTCTTGTAACTAGCTAGGAAAAAGAAAAAGAAATTAAAAATAAAAAATTGAGTGAAATGAGACATTTTTTTTTTTTTAAAGAGTGAAATGAGACTTACAGAAACTGTCATGCACATAAATTAGTTTTCTTCCAAATTAGAGTAAAATAATTTCTTTTTAATTCAATCTATTAAATTGATACATATTTAAAATTCTCACATACATTTAAAATATGCACATATAATTTAAATACATGCCAATTCAATAGATTTTAGGGGTAATTACATTTTCCCCCATCAACTACCAGCCATTGTCAACATGCCCCCTTGAACTGACACCTCGACCAAAAGAGAGCATCAAACTACCAACTTTACACACTTTGCCCCCTTCCGTCAAGGAATTTCGTTAACTTGGACGGAATATTCCATTTTTGGGCGTTAATTTTGGTTTAAAGACCAAAATGCCCTCCAACAGTTCTTAATAAAAAAAATATTAAAATTAATATGTTTAAAAAAGTTGAGGGCATTTATGTCTTTTTATGAATTAAACTGACGGAAGGGGGCAAAGTGTGTAAAGTTGGTAGTTGGATGCTCTCTTTTGGTCGATGTGTCAGTTCATGTGGGCATGTTGACAATGGCTGGTAGTTGATGGGTAATTACCCCTAGATTTTATTAAAAAAATTGAAACAAATCAAATATAGTCGGTAAGTTTTTATACAATTTCAATTTAGCCCATAGCTTTTCAATTTCAATAATTAAGTCCTTAAGATTTCATATGATTTAAAATAGGTTCTTCCGTCAACTTAACATCTAATTAATTAAGGGCATTTTATGTCAAACCAATCAACTAATGCTGTGTGATTCTCGTTTGACATGTCACGTGCCAATATATATATAAAATCGTAAAAAAAAAAGTGAGGTGGTTGGCCAACCTTGCCACATGACACGTCTAATTGGTGCACAATGCGTCAAACAAGAACCACGCGACATGAATCAATTGGTTTGACGTGGCAAATCCTTGATGGACGCTAAGTTGATTAATAGACCTGTTTAAAATAAGAGAAAAACTTAAGAACTTAATTGACGAAATTAAAAATCAGATGATTAAATTGAAATGACATAAAATTTCTATCGAATGAATTTAATTAGTTTTTCTCAAATCCAAATAAAACTTGATTGAAAGATGAAAAAAGTCTGCTAAGAGTGAAATTGGATTACAAGCAAGTGCCTAACAAACAGATAGTGATCCACAGTCATTATCTGTGCTAGCAATTTGAACAGATAATATGATAACCTTACATAAGACCCATTGCTTCAATAGATGATCAAACACTTTAAAATTTATTCCAACAAATAAACCTCCTATAAAATGTCTTACATTTATCCTCACAAACGGATTTTTAGGTTTAGGCTACCAAAAGCGTTGGTTGAGGAGCATAATTTTGAAGGCGAGAGAAATGTCGCCTCAAAAAGCAGTTTCTACTTTTATGAATTACGATGTTACATCTTGTCCTGTCTTTGTTACCAACACCAGATAAGAGACACTCGCCCCCAGTGAACGCGATAGTCATGGGTCATATATCGTACAACGCAGTTTCAGCGAACAAAATCTGACGTGGCTCCCTATTATTGCCCTACTATAAATATCTTAAAAAAAATTATTCATTTATTTTTTAAATTGAAAATAATCTCAGATGATTAAAATTTTAATCTTTTTTTCGAAATAAAAATATGAACTCATTTAAAAAAAATATATATTTTTAATCATTTTAAAAAATTAATCTTTTAGTAAGTTTTCTTTTTCAAAAAAAAAAATTATTAACATAATTTTTGTCATATAGCAAGTCAACAAATCACTATTTAAAACCAATTTTATTTAATAAATATTACATACCGATTCTATCGACTAATTTTAATAAAATCTTTATTCAAAATATGCGATCCAAATTACATTTTTATTTGATTTAATTAAATTTTTTATAAAATAGGTTAAAAGAGTTATTTGATATATATACCACGTTATGACAAAATTATATTATAAATACGGGGCGTTACTTTTTTTAAATTTATTAACCAATAAATTACTATTGTTTTATAATTTTTTCAATCTAACGACTTACAACAAAAATAACTGTAAAAGTGGACGGCCAAGATCTGTCCACAATAGCGGCTCTGAAAAATCGATTGCTCCGAGCGTGAAAGACCAGCCTTGTGGAGAGAAGAGAAGACTCATTCACAGTCTTCTGCCCAGTGGGTCCACTGTACTGTATGGGAATCTAACTGCCCGGGAAATATCTAATTACTGCCCAAACCTGTACCAATCACTGCCCCTTACTGACACGGTCAGCTGCCCTCTCTCTCTCTCTCTCCCTCTCCCTCTCCCTCTAAGAGACTCGCTAAGAGTTCAGCCTCTGATTAGAGTAATTACTTATAAATGCGAGCTTGACACATATGGAAGAAGGTGGCGCAGGTTAGCAGCGGAGCGCGTCTCCGTAGACCGTGGGTGAAGTGCGCCCACTGAGAGACCAATAGAGAGAGATGGGTCAGGGGCTGAGCTGCGGAACGAGCCAAGAGCACGGGCTGTTCAGGGCGGTCCAGGTTGGGGACTTGGACACTGTGGAGGCTGTGCTGGGGAGAGAGCCGGCTTTGTTACACCAAGCCACTGTCTATGACCGACACTCTGCGCTCCATATAGCCGCTGCCAATGGCCAGATCGAGGTGGGTGCTCTTCCATTTCACAAAGTCTGTTCCTTTTCTGTGGCTTTTTGGGGTTGGGTTCTTTATTTTAGTTTGGAATTCAATGATTTTATGTACATTTTTTTTTTATGGGTTTTGGGTGTGTTGCAGATTTTGTCAATGCTTTTGGCTCGATCTGTGAATCCGGATGTGTTGAATCGACAGAAGCAGGTATCAGTGTGATTGTGATGTCTTTTTCTTCTTCGAAATGTTTGATCTTGTAGTTTTGATTTATTGATTTGTATTGGTTTCAGTCTCCGCTTATGTTAGCTGCAATGCATGGCAAGATCTCCTGTGTAGAAAAGCTCCTTGAAGCTGGAGCAAATGTCTGTAAAGTTTCCAATTTTGGCATTTTCAGATTTTTCTTATATTTACTTGAACTGAAAATTAGAAAATTGATGTGGGTAATCGTATTTTCAGATATTGATGTTTGATTCCCTTCATGGAAGAACCTGCTTGCACTATGCTGCTTACTACGGCCACGCCGATTGCCTTCAAGCAATTCTTTCCGCTGCTCAATCTAGTACAGTTGCTGCTTCTTGGTTGGTTTCTTTCTCCGAATTTATTTGGTGCTCTCTCTGGATTGATATGGTTTGCGAATTTTTGATGTGCTATTTATGGTGACTTAATTGCAGGGGATTTGCGCGGTTTGTGAATATTAGAGATGGTAGGGGAGCAACACCGCTGCACTTAGCAGCCCGTCAAAGACGGCCCGAATGTGTACATATTCTATTAGACAATGGAGCTCTTGTTTGTGCTTCAACCGGCGGATATGGGTAAGAATTCTTGCAAAGGTTCTTCGATACCAATTTATGATTTTCGATTTGTTTGGTGGATTCATATATTTCTGTTTACAGGTGCCCGGGAAGCACTCCTCTTCATCTTGCTGCCAGAGGGGGATCTCTTGATTGCATCCGTGAGTTGTTGGCGTGGGGTGCAGATCGTTTTCAAAGAGATACATCTGGGTATGATTCGATGTTCTTCTTAATTTGAAACCCAAACGGATTTTGATTTTGAATCTCATACACGAAAAGCTGAATAACATGCATAGCTTTCCACGGGCAGCTGAATTTTACATACTCTCATTGAATAATAATTCCTGGCTTATCTTGGATATGAGATTTATTAATATCATGTTCCATTTCGGCATTGTAAATAGGCCCTTGTGGTAAAACAATTCCCATCAATGCAATAATTAAATCTGGAAATGATAGCAATTTCGAAGTTCCTTAAATTGATCATATATCCATTTTAGTAGCTGATTATGTTCAATTCGTACCAGCGAATTTTATTTTTTCCCCTGCAGAGCCATTCAATCTCCTGGGGAGAAACCATGATTCTTCATTATTACTGTAGATTAACATTCCACGTTTGGGCTGTTCTATAAATTTTGAACTTGTTATCTTTTGCCTCAACTTGATGTTTGAAATACCAACAACTGAACTAATTGTGACATTGCCATGCATTTGCAGGAGAATACCATATATAGTTGCTTTGAAGCACAGGCATGGAGCATGTGCAGCCTTGCTGAATCCTTCATCAGCAGAGCCTCTTGTCTGGCCATCACCTTTGAAGTTCATCGGTGAGCTTAATCATGAGGCAAAAGCTTTGTTAGAACAGGCTCTAATGGAGGCAAACAGGGAGAGGGAGAAGAGCATCTTAAAGGGAACTGCATACTCCCTTCCATCTCCATCTCCATCTCATTCTGATGTTGGGATGGAGGACAACATTTCTGAGGTATGCCAAAAGAAATTTTTAAGTTGACATTTACATTTGTCATAGATGATAAAAGGAAAAAGGAAGAATGCCAAATAGACTGTCATTGAATCAATGTTGATGTTAGTATTTGTCTTCTGTATTTTAGGCCAATCTTAGAACTCTTTCAGTTTTAAGCCTTGTTCAATTACTAGCTTATTAAGTTGCTAGTATTCTGTTCTGCCAGTGTATTTTAGTAAGAAATGCATCTCCTGCTGTCATCTGAACTACCAAATCATATGAACCATTAAGAGAAATCGATTGTTGCAAATATGGAACCGATGTAACCATTGGGTGTCCCAAATTATTCTGCAGGCCAGCAGCGATACCGAGCTATGCTCCATATGCTTTGAGCAGGTGTGCACAATTGAAGTCCAAGATTGTGGCCACCAAATGTGTGCACATTGCACACTAGCCCTTTGCTGCCACAATAAGCCCAACCCAACCACAGCATGCCTAACCCCACCGGTTTGCCCATTTTGCCGAAGCACCATCGACCGATTGGTGGTTGCAAAGATCAGAAATAATGATGACACTGATAGCAACATTGGTGATATCAGTTCTTCCAAGTTAAGAAAGTCAAGGAGGTCCCAGAACTTGAGTGAGGGAAGCAGCAGCTTCAAGGGCTTATCCGCAGTTGGTTCATTTGGAAAGATGGGCGGCCGTAGCTCCGGAAGGGTTGCTGCTGAAAATGAGTGGGTTGATAAGCCTTGATAGTTGGTGAAACATGGCAATCAAGGATAGACTGTGTAACTGTAAAAGGAGGAGGAAAATTCAAGAAAACGCTAGTGGTGCTGGACCCGTTGGTATGTATAGATAGAGAAATCCAGCTGTTGTGTAGATTTGGAATAAGCAAAGAAGTAAGTTCTTTTGCAGTTTGGGTTGATAAAAAGCTTGATTGCTTGGGTCATGTTGTAATATTTGTTTACTTGAGACTAAAGGAAAGTATTGATGATTTTTGAGGGGTCTCCTAGACATACCTGAATTGGTAAAAAAAAAAATTCTTTTTCAAAGTAAAATTCAACGTTCTTCAGCCTAAGAACCCTTGGAAAGAGTCAAGGATATGAGTATCTCTTTCGTTTGAAAGGTAGACTCTTGTGAGATGTAATATATTATTTTATTTTGTTGTAGAAAACTGGACAATAAAATACAAAAGAGAAGAAGCCTGTTGGCTGTTGGTTGTCACGTGATCATGTCTCCCTTTGGTTGAATAATTTGAGCTTCACCTCAATAATAGAAAATTTCAGACTAGTCAGATGGATGGATCATCACCCACTAGTGCTTCTGGGTGGTTCCCAGAGAAACATTGATCTGAAAGGGTGTTTGTTTATACGTGGATGAGTGTGGGAAAAGCAATGAAGTACCCAGGCCCCTCAAAAGTTCAAAACTTTGTGTGGGGATGCATTTTGGTTGGCCTTTTGCTTTTGGTTAATATGATTTTTGGACGCACAGCAAAGTACCAACTGGGGTTGTTTTGGAGGGACATGTGTATGATGGCAGCATGGGTATGGCCAATATATGGTATTTATGAGTTATTTATTGACTCTTTTATCTCTCTTTCAGCCCTTGATGTGGACGCTTAGTTGACCTCTTGATCTCTATCTCCCACACTTCCATGATTCGAAGGAAATGCTTCTCAAGTGGGGGTCCTTTGGAGGACACCATAATTCACGTTTCATATTCAAGAAACGCGGTGATTCGGGGTGAAGGACATCATAATTCATGGTTTAGATTCAAGAAACGTGAGTGGTATGGGTAAAAGGACACCGTAATCCGCTTATTAAAATTGCATGCGAGAATCACATGCTTTAAGGATGAATTATACTATATACTACACTCCCATTTTACTGAGCTGATGTGGCAGTATTTATCATATACTAATGCTCCGTTTGTTTCGACGTAAAATAATTTTCGTCGTAAAATATTTTCGACGAAATCATCTTTCAGAAAAAAAATAAAAAAAAATGATTGCGTTTGGCTTGCACGAAAAAATCAACAACGGCAAAAAATGAAATTCAGCAACGTCCGGTCGCCATCGCCGGATTTCGACAAGCCAGATTCCAACCAAATTCGCCGAAATCAAACCTAATACAGCTGGACTCCGATTGTATGGCCGGAATTCGGCGACAGCGGCCGGACATCGCAGTATTCTGGCAAAAATTTCTAGATTCCAGCACCGATCGGTGTCGAAATCTGGCAATGGTCGACTGTTTGAGCATGAAGGTTGACTGCATCATTTAAAAGAAGGTCGACTGCATCTGGCTTCTTGAGAAAAATGATTTATGCTTTTAAAAAGCGTAAATCATTTTCGAAAATTAACTAGGCATTTTTTATCAAACGGAATTACGGAAATTGTTTTTCAGTTGACTATTATTTTCGCTCCCACCAAACACCGAAAAATACCGAAATAATTTTTCAGAAACTATTTTACGCCGAAACAAACAAATAATAATAAATGTCAGTTTAACCGATCGAGTTGAAAGTAATTCTTCCAACTAAATTTTGGAGGAAAACTTTGTTCAAACTAATTTGAATTAAAAATTCTTGGATGATCCCTAACTCTTTTTTTTCTTCTTCTTCATCTTCTTTTCGATCTCTTCAGTTAGTTTGTTAGTTAAACACGTCGCCTTAAATGGATTGTAGCACTTGGAATCGTAATATATATATATATATATATATATATATATATATATATATATATATATATGTTTGACCATTCTTTACACAAAGTGTGATTTGTTTTTCTTTATGAAACGTATAACAATTTTCTTCTTAATCTATTTTTTATTCGAAGAGTTGGTACCGGGTCAAAGATCACCACATTAATGTTTTCTTTTTGTTTGAGTTTTATAGGAAAATCTCTCCACTAATTAAGGGCCATTTTCTTTGGAATTTATTTCTTCGATTTTAGAAAGAACGAGGACCTTCATTCTTCCAATTAGAAACCAAATCACATGAATCTGGGAACGTTACGTGTCCTATATATATACGTTAAGCGAATTGTGAGCCGCCCGATCACAATTCACAGTTATCAATCTTTTTCTCAGGTTTGTTGTAGAATTCTTGAGAAGCAAACAGAGATATAATATATTATTTAAAGAAGATATATTATCTTGGTTAGTTGGTTCAATCAATTCATGAACAGTGCTAAATTTTGCTTCACATAAATATTATTAATTTTTTTTTTTATTTTTTTCTAGATATTTATTCCCGACACTCATCGTTCGATTCATTCCTCAACCCTCGTAGCCGCCACCTTACGACAAAAAGAGAAACAAAAATGTTTTAACATAAGAGTCTTCGAAACTGAAAATTCTGTAGGGTCCAATTCTGACCAATGTTTCCCCAATCCATTTTTTCTTTTCTGGGGGTAAATAGTGTAACAAATTAATGTAGGACAACTCGTGGTGTATTTGAACAGGAAAATATTCATCTTCAACCCGTTCCAACAGCCTTCATTTCCATTTGAGTAATGCTATATGCAATGGTCTCCCGTCCACATAAAGTAATGCTATATGCGATTAATCTATCCGGATGAAATCAATCGATCGTACTATAAACGGTCTAGCTTCGTCTCTCCAAGTAGTCATCGACCAAGTGTTTGGCATTCCACCGTCTATCTAAGGAATCGACACAATCGATTTCAATAGATGGCGCAGCGCCAACTGAAGAATCAGTTGATCGGACGCCGTACTTCATGCCAATGGAACCTGCAAAGGGAAGGAAAACAAACACGGGTGACCTCGCTGAGTGTGCCAACAAGGAACACTATGATGCCTAAGTTAGGGTTTGCTAAGTGAGGAAGGGAAGAAAATTCAACGAGCTTTTTGGAAAGAGAATAGTGTGTACCTCGTGAATGAAGCTTTCCCCTTTATTTTTATAAAGTGTTTCCCGCGTGATGGTCATTTTAGGGAGAGGGGGTCCAAGAAATCCTAGACCCCACTCTGTTAGGAGATTGCTCTCTTATGCCCAGAGAATATCAGGGCATTAAGGTACTCGTGGCTCGGTTATAATCTTCTGTAAATATTGTTTTCCAAGGACCGGTGCGCCCATTGCCTAGGGCTTGGTCGGGTCTGGCTTGCTTGTGAGATGGGCTTATTAGGCCAACCTCGGGCATGGGGCCCATAACTTGGAGAATTATTTTTGAATACACCAATAATCAATAATGTAATTCCTTAAACCATGAAATTGACTACACATGGAAAGAGTGTTGTATTCGACAAATTACACCATTCACTAGGTTTGATATATACTTAATTTCACAATAAATGTTTGTTGTACAACTCTTGACACAACTTTTATACAATTCCAACTGTTTTTCAAATTAACCATTGGATTTGTTTTTCTACATTGGAGTCCTACATATCCAATGGTTGATTTTATTTTATTTTTTTAAAAAAAAAAAAATTATTGTAGTTGTGCAAAAATTGCACAGAAGTTGTAGATGTATCATATCTCTAATTTCACTATCTCAAATTAGATGATCTACTTCTTTTTTGAACTATTCCAAAATGAATGAAAGTTTCAAAAAAAAAGACTACCATTATCCATTTAAGTTCTGAGCATTACAATACTTGTTATTTGTAAACTTTGATCATTGTGATGCAAAAGAATGATACTTTACCAAAATCAAAGTTATATCTCAAAGAAACAGCCATTTATGTGTTTTAAAGAATGCTCAGAAAAAATAAATAAATAAAAAATCTTAGTTAAATTCAATAGTTTAGAAATAGATTCCATTAGTTAAATCTTAGTTTATTTTCCTAGGACACGAAATTGAATTCAATCAACAATTCAGAGCCAAAAACAGGAGTTCAAAACTTGCACACATGTTTGTTTAGTCGGATGGTTGGCCACACATGCATGAACATAGCAAGGGAACTCCAACCCCATTACCATGCTCTACTCCTCCATCTTTTCTCCTTTCCATATCTGAACCAGTTTGAGGAGGAGCAATTCGGCCATCAACAAAAAGTGAGTTTGGTTCTGCAAAAGGCTGAGCCAGGCCAAGTACTTCGTCGGGTCCGGTAATAGCAGGGTTCTGGTAATTCCTTCTGTAGTCGTCGGCAGCTCTTCTCTCCACTGCAAGAAACTGCCCAAGAGATGAAGGATTCTTCACTCTCTTGGCATCATCAGTACTGTTGTCCCTTAAGCACAGAGAAAAAAACCAGATTCTGGACTTGCTGCTGCTCTGCTTCTTTTCCTTTAAGGGTTCGGTTTTTCTTCCCCTTATTGATCTCCTAGAGAACTCTAAGATGGTGGAAACACCTATAAGGCTCCCAAGCGTTATGCTTTTGTCATGGAAAAAAGACCCCGTAGACTGCAGTACAGCATAGTATGGTTGTAAGCAAATTAAAGATACATTTTAGATGAACCAAGAATTTCAATCAATCAAATGGTTGAAGGAATACTTCAAGGTTAGCATTTAGACATTAATGAATGAGAAATGTTTGGTTTCCATCTTTTGTTCGTTGCCGTACAAGAAATGGTAAATCCACCATTGAATATGTGAAACAACACGTGGTCCCATAAATTAAATGGTAGATTTGCAAAAGAGATGGGTAAAAGGTGCGTAAAAGATGGACGTATAACAACTTTACGAATGAATAGCTTTTAAAACGTTTGCTTCAAGCAAGATAAAACTAGTATAGTTTAGGTCTACATTGTGCAGTAAATGACAAATTAAGAACAAAAGGGAATGAGTCAAATAAATGATCTAGCGATTCTAGCTCAATAGGCGGAATCGCCACAAAGGGCTCCAAATGGTTACTACTTACTAATATCATAGACATGTCAAACAATAATACTAAAAGCACCTAGACAGGAGTCATCCATCCAATATCTAATCTAAAAGTGTCTAATGATAACCGATTCGGATTCTTAACAATTTACAGTTCAGATTGGTAGTAATGTATGCAGTAAATGTGAGAGAGTCCTTATAAGACTTGTCCTAACGTGAAGATAGATTGTCTGAGACATGCTTAAGTAAATGAGCCTTATAGAGGCTCTATCATATTTACTGTTAGAATTATTAACACTCAAAATTGCTGGAAGAAATCTCTATCCGGCAATAACTCATCTCACCGACACTCACTTGTGGCTTATTATTATTCGCACACGCCACCAGTACAGTTGCATAAAGTAAGACTAAGTGTCAATTATGCAGTACTGCTATTCCAATTCCATGAACTATATTTACCTCCAAGAAGAAGCATTAAAGGAAAAGAAATAAAGATGGTAACGGTAAGAGAGAGAGATAAAGAAAATGACACATTTTCTTACAAGTATCTTTGTTCATGAGAAGAGGACAAACTGAAAGAAACAAAAGCAATAGATTTATTCTGATCATGTCATCTAACTTCTTTGACTTTTGAGATTCCGATAGAACTGTCATAAACAGAACAAATTTTCACCTCGATTATCTTTTAATATAACTGACCTCTGTATCCAAATCTGATGAAGAAGCTGTGGAGGAAGTTGGAGAACCAGTGAGTAAAGTGTTGAATGATATTGATCCAGAGAGGTGACGGTTTCTAACCAGCCCAACTCTCACATTCAGGGGCTGCAAACCCAGAGGCCAGCCTTCCTCCTACAATCAAATCAATCAGAAAGATGATTCATGGGTTCTTCTCCAACAAAACAGACAAACATATGAACAAGAAAAACTCTGTAAAGCTAGACCCACAATCAGAACAATTATGGGAAAATGATACAGAAACATCTCAGTAATCCAAATGAAAAGAGAGAGAGAGAGAGAGAGAGAAGACAAATGAATACCTGTCCAGCCATGTTGCGTCTGGCTATACAGTACTTTGCGGTGATTGATTCTAGGGAAACAAGTCTCACCCTCAGGTAACAAAAACAAAATTGAACGAATGAAGTGTCGTTTTCATGGTGTTTTAAAGCTCTCAACGAAAGAACTGCAGTTTGATGGACTGCTCACAAGATGACTCAGGTAAATCTATATAGAGGTCCTTCAAATGCACAGTAGTTCAAGAGCATCGCTTACAGAAGAGAGAGACAGACAGAGAACTAAAAACAAGCAGAAAAGGGTCAAAAAGAGCAATAACATTAGTAAGAGGAGTTATCATTTGTGGTGCTCCCCTTTCTCTGCTTTAATTGTTTTGTTGACCAGAAAAAGAAGGCAGAATCATTTTGTTTTTAAAGTGAACAATTGCAAAAGTCCAGAACAAGTTTATTTGTGCTTCTCTCTCGAGAAAACGAAGGCTTGAAAGCATAATCCCATCGATAAATTATAAGCACACTATTGTCATAGCCCTTAGAGTAGGGTATGCAATTTTTGATACTACTAGCAGACAGTACAAAATTAAAAGATTTGAATTTAGGAGTTTAAGCCTTTTAATTAAATAATTTGAGTTAGGGTCGACTTATATACTCTTTAATACATACCTCAATACGACTTAAACCCGACACACAACATAAAGACTAGCAATTATTTATATGAACCTCAAACCTGACATGAAATTAGCTATTTAGGGTTGAGTAATCTGACCCGTTTAATTAAAATGGTCAGTTTATGATCGATCTATATAGTTTTATATTCATGTCTCAATATGATCGAAACCCAATCCGCGAATAGGAATTTTTATCTTTACCTTAAAGTTGTTGCATCAAATAATGAATAGAGATCAAATAGTATGACTTTTCGTCTTTACATAGAAAACATATTGAAAAATAGTTTTGAGTGTTACAATTTTTATTATAATCTCCATACAAATTGATATGACATTTTATAATTGACAAAATGATTAAAAGTGTATGCTTGACAACTCAATACAAGTTAAAGGACTATCAATTCAATTTGCTAAAAAAAAAAAAAAATTGTAATTGTAATACTCATAAGTATGACTCTTGGCAAAAGAAATAAGAACCTTCCAAATTGGATATGGTAGGAAGTAGGCTTCCTTTCATGCACGGTTTTTTTATAATCAAATTGGGAAATGGATATAAAGGATCAAAACACCAAAAAGAAAAAGAAAAAGAAAAAAGAGTAGGATCTCTAATATCAGACCCTAAACAAAAATAATAGCATAAAAGTACAAACAAAAAGTAAAAAATGCTCTAAATAATTGACAGTCCCCTCTGAAGAGTCACATAAATCGATAGTAAGGCGAAAGGGTCACAGTAGGAACAAACCTATTTGAATCCCCGCTAGAAAATTGCAACAACTATTAAAAGAAGCTGAAGCGAAAAATGCACTATCAAAATCCAAAATAGGAGCCAATGAAAAGCAATAACGAACTTCCACTACAAGATTAAACCGCAGTAGCACAATGAGGTAAATACACAAAATAATAATAACCAGTAGTAACATAGGTGGAGGCAAGCTCAAACACTAATGCCTCGTTTAGTTTGCAGAATAAATCATTGGAATGAAATTACTATTCCATTGGAATAGCTATTCCCTCATTTGGCAAGGAAATATTCTTTAGAATAACTATTTCATGGGAATAAATATTTCCTTACAAAGAATAATAGTTATTCCTTAGGGAATAGACAATATTTTCCAAAACAAAAAACAAAAAAAAACAAAGAATTTAGATTAGATCTGTGGGTGGCCGACCGGCCACAAATTTAAGATCCAATTTTATTTTATTTTTTAAATTTGAGTTTTTTTGAAAAATAAAAAATTATGTGGTATATGTGTTGTTAACAAATTAAGGAATTGGAATAATTATTCTATTTCACTCTTCTTCATTCCCAGTAATAACTGTTTCTTTTCCTAATAGAATACACATTCTGTGAACCAAACAAGACCTAAAGTTGATGCACAGTTTATTAAAAAATGTTGTCCTTTAATTTTAACCTATTTCTCCATTACAAACATAAGATATATTAAACTAATATGCATTTTTCTACCAAAAGATTTGGAGTGGGATGTTTCAAAAATTAGATATACCCATGTGCTACGGCCCACGGGCTCAACTAACATAGACAGGACCTAAATGTGTCCATATGTGCCACGTGGCTAGAAGAAGAGGCTTTGGGGCCCAAAATCTTGTAAATCCCTAGGCTACTTGTTGATGGAGATCACAGGGATGGTGAAAGCATATGAGAAAAAGGACCATTATTATACTCCCTTAATAAAAGTTTCTCTGGCATTTCATGATGAGGTTGGAAGAGAAGGATCCAATGAACTCTCTCTCTCTCTCTCTCTCTCTCTCTCTCTCTCTATATATATATATATATATATAATAGGGAGTAATTCTAGTTATATTCATGTTCTTGTTTTTCTTTAAAAATAATGTGATTTTTAAATTTATTACAAATTATTATTAAATTTTGATCAAATTATAATCTTAAAAGGCACGTTAATTTTGAAGGTAAAAAAAAAAGAAAAGAACACGACGTTTTAGAATTAGTCAAAAATGGCTGTTGCTTTGATGGATGGCAATAATAATAAGAGTATCAAGAAAGTCAATCATCATTGAGTGCACCTCTTAATTGACCCACAAGCCTCTCTTGTACTGTTTCTCCACATGGCCCACCTTATATGGGCCTTTGTGGCCCACATGGCCCACCGTATTTGGGCCTTTGGAAACTAAATGCACATGGCCCACCCCTATGGGCCTTGGGTGTGTGGATATGGTCCAGATGTTTTTGTGGCCCAAAAGAATGGTCCTGAAGGTTTTTTTTCTAAAAGGAAAAAAAAAAAAAAAAAAAAAAAAAACCCATAACCCAGTAGTGGATAAGAACCAGGCTCACTTTTTTCATTGTAATATTGAAATCTAAGATCTACTCAAAACTGTGTCACCCTAGGGATTTTCATAAACACATCCTCCCCAAACAAATTTGGGGGAAAAAAAAATTAATTTTTTTAAAAAGTAATAATAGAAGGATTGCCATGTCTACTACTTCTTATACTCTGCCCCGTCTACTATAAATAATTTTAGATCATAATATAACAAATAAGGTTTAGTAGTTTCGTAGTTAAACCAACTTTTTTAATTTGCATGGTTGCAGTTCCTGCGGTTCGAACTTGTACCTTAAAGAATGAAAAGATGACCTTTTACCATCACACCAATTGCATAACTAAATAGTTCAGTGTGGGGGGTTATCTCTCACGACCGATTTAAATAAATTTTTAAGATATTTGACTACCCTTGTCTTAGATTTAGTCTGCTCGGAACATATTTGCTCTTTAACTATTTTTGTACATGGGTTAACGGAATATGAAAATTAGTCACATATAGCACTTTACTGTAAGAATTTTGATTGTATCTATGCCTATATAACATCATAGCATGTGGCTATGATTTTGCAGAGTTTTATGCTTTGTGATGTAAGAACTTTATGATCATGATCTTTGATCAATAAAATAATCAAATCTTCCGTTTAAAAAAAAACATATTCAAATATTAATAAGTTAATTTTTTATTACAGGTTTTTTTTTTAATGGAAAGTTGTCTACCTTCTTTTTTTCTTTTTCTTTTTTTTCTAATTCCTCTTGTTCTCACTTAGTATTTTCATAACAATTTTAGTGTTTGTTTTTTATTCTTCCTCTTTATCACAATATTTTTTAAACATCGTCAAATATATAGTTTTTGACTCCCATATGACATATTTATACTCTTATACTCTACATTAGATTACTTTATGACTTATGACATGTAAAATGTTTTAAAACATTTATGAGTTATGATTTAGTATGAAATTAAATTTAAGACCTTTCTATTTTTGTTTACATAAACATGCGCATACACACATGAAGAGATTATATGTATTTATTTATTTATATAAGTTCAGACCCCATACAAAATATCCTGATTTCCGCCCCTAGATATATATCTATATCATGAAATTATTTATGTTTAATATTGTCCCCAGTAAATTCGAGACTTTAACATTTACCCATAAATCATGTAAGCATGGATAATTTCATCAATTTTTTTAAATTTTTTTAATAAACCATGGAATCGTGATCAGTTTCTATAAATTTTTTTTTCTTTTTGGGAAAAATCATAGTTAGTTTTTATCTTTTTTTTTTTTTTTAGTATTTTTCTTTGATTCACTAACTTCTTTAATTTTAATTTTAATTTTTTTTTTTGTTATCAAAACAATTAAGGTTTCACATATATTTTGTACTTGTTTTTGCTTTTTTTTTTGTTTTTCATAACACTATTTTTTTTTTTTGCAACCCCCTCCCCCTTTTTTTTTTTCTTTTTCCCTTAGATGTCCTTAAATTTTTAAAGAATTGTTTGGATAGTTTTAAATAATTATTTTGCAAGTTAAATTTTTTGAATTTGAGGTTCTCTTGCTCGCACGCGCGCTATTTTTCTTGTAGTTCATTCTCCGTTTGCCATCATCCGCAGGAGGTTGCCAGCCACAATTGGATGTCGTCGGAATCCGCCGCTGGAGGTCGCCGGTTGCTATCGGTAGTTTTCAGAATCTAATGTTGGCAGACACCAGTGTTGCTGGAATCCACCACTAGAATTTGCCAGAGGTCGTCAACCGCTGTTACTGATTTTCGGTACAAACCAAACTCTAAAACATGTTTTCAAATTTTGCTGAAAATATTTTTCAGCCTATGAATCTCTATGCGTTTACCCTCCATTAATCTAATAGTGCATTGTGAACGGGTCGAAGAGTGTGAACTGTGAATAGGATCCCCTGCCGGTTCATTGTTTTGAGAGGGATAAAATTGTCATTTAATTTATTTTTTAACATCTTTACCCTTCTTACCGGCTGGGCTCAGTGGCTTAGGTCGGGCTAGAGATCTTGGACTGCAATGCTGGGCTCAGCTCTAGCTCGATTAATGGTTACCCTAAATAGGCCTCATACCTCACCCTTGCCAACCCCATGGTCCAAGTTGTCCTATCCATCATCTCAAGTTCTTTTTCTTTTCTTTTTTTTCAAAATTTTTTCAAAAAAAAAATCCTGTATTATTATAGCATCTACATCCAGTCTTTTAAAACACCATTTTCCTTAAAATTTTGAAGAATTACACCTTAAAATCACATTAAATCCGATTATTTCTCATCCTTCATTTAAAAATAAAATTGCTATAATGATCCTTCATATTTTATTTTGTTCATTTCTCTCTTTTAAGTCTAATATAAATGTGTAATGTTACTCTTCATTTCGCACCGATTGACATGATATGTTTTAAGTGACTATCATGCATGAAAAATCACTTAGAATAGGCTGTCATAAAATGAATGTGAAAAATAAGGTGAAGAGTAGCATAACTCATAATAAAGCTACTCCTACTCTAATTAACATATCTCTCCAAAATAAAAATTAAAAAAAAAAAAAAAAAATGAGAACGAATATTCCAATGAAATAAAGTATGAGGTGTAGAGTATTTTTCAAAATAATAATACAAAGCAAGTAAGATTATTCTTCAAAATTTGCAAAAATATATATATATTTAATAATAATAATAATAATAAAAAGATACTATCCTTATTCATATAATTAACCTAAACAACGACGATAAGTGTTTGTCGTTGCTGGTGAAAATATTACTAAAAGCGACTTTTTTTGGTTGTCGCTGATATAACGATTAGAGAAATAATATTGTTACATCTCCTATACATCTTTTATACATCTCATTTTTTAATTCACATTTTGATTTATATGGGTCACACAAATTCAATAGTAGATTTAAAACTTGGTTGTATAGAGATGTACAAAAAATATATAAGAGATATAAGTGTATCATTTCTCTAAAGATTATTAGCGGCAACCAAAACAAGTCATCGTCGATGTAAAAATTATCAAAGTCGACATAATTGTGTTGATGCTTACAGTTTATGCAAATTAATATATATACACAACGGCATAGTAATATGATCGCAAAGACTTATATATCTCGGTCTCTTTGTTAGTTAAACCAACAAATGAGGGACCAAGATATAAATAAGGGATAAATATATATATATATATATATATATATTGGTCTCCTTATTTTTAAACATATAGCAATGCATCTCGACACAAACAAAGTC
Organism: Alnus rubra; assembly: GCA_028654335.1. Classification (NCBI taxonomy): domain Eukaryota; kingdom Viridiplantae; phylum Streptophyta; class Magnoliopsida; order Fagales; family Betulaceae; genus Alnus; species Alnus rubra. The sequence goes on along the minus strand of JAJPGS010000870.1, from coordinate 1,501,795 downwards.
TTTCCTTATTAAATTATAGGAATTTGAATTTAGAGAATTTGGTTATTAAATTATATCATTCATGTGTCAGGTTGGGTATAAGCCCTCAAATTGGGTGATTCAATTAATAAGCACAAAATCTAACATAGGACTCTCCAAAGAAAACAAATATTATTTTCACTTTCCATAATTAAGGGATTCAACAAGGGGCTCAGCTTTAATTTGCTCTATACCGGGGGAATCTTTTTTCCATACTCATGAATCATATATGGATTTTATTAGGGAACATTGAAACGAAGAAAATATATCAATTTTTAGGACATTGCAAAAAAAAAAAAAAAAAAGTGAGTGGTGGCACAAATACCCATCTCATCATCCAGTGAAGTCACCCATATGATCACTTCTTTTCTTTTCTTTTTTTTAATATATATAATTAAAAAATCAACTGACTATATATTAGTACTTATATTTTTTTCAAAATAAATATGTATAGTATTTATTTATTTGAAAACACAGTCAAACAATTTTTCAGGCGTCCAATTTTGGTGGAGCATGCATAAAATAAAATAAAATCTTGAAATGAAACGAAAAATTATTTTCTAGCTGAGTGACAACAAAACATTGTTTGGGCATTTTGTCAACGAGATATGATATATTTATAACTTTTGTACAACTTTTTTTGAAACAAACCATTTAATTTATTTTCCTACATGTGGGTTCCACATATTCAATTGTCAATTTTTTATTTTTATTTTTTTAAAAAAAGAATTATTAGGATTGTACAAAAATTGTAAACATATCATATCTTTGAAAAGTGAAAACAGCCCTGAGATACACATCTTCCTTCATTATTGCTTATTGTTGACGCCGAGACTTTTCATCCCGATGGAGCTCACATAGGCATTCACATCCAATTTAGTTATATTTTTCTATTTTAACTATTCATTTTTAAAATCATTTATATCTCATTTTTTATTTTAGCTATCGAACTTTTATTATTTTATTTAAAATATATTTTCTTTATGAACTTTCACTATTTCCAAGGGGGAAAGAGAATCATATTAATTTTTTTTATTAGTTTATTTACTCATTTGTTGAGATATAGTGCTTAGCAAAGCATCTAGCTCTTTTTTTTTCTTTTTTTTTTCTTTTTTTTTTTTTATAGCTAAAATGCCTAGCTGGTTGAGGCACTTTCTTGCCTATTTTTGGCTACAAGACTAGTCAAAATAACCTTTCACTAGCCCAATAAAAATGCTCTTATAAAAGATAACTTTTTCGCATAGCAAAATAGAGGTGAACCTTCATCTTTTAAAGAACAGAATATCAGAATCTCCTCTTCGGTTTTGAAGGGCCCGTTAAAAGAGGAAGGGTTGAAGCGTGCATGTAACAAAGATAGAGGACAAAACCACATTGATAGGGAATTTCTTTATGATCGTCTCTGGCTTGTAGACATACCTCACATTAAGAAAACCACGTAAATCTCAGTGTTTATTAGTCTCATTCACCATAATTATGGTGTTTTTCGCTAAATTGCAAAGCGTTTCATTTTTCAAGGGGGTTTAAACGGGTAGTTCTATTAGTACATTAAGTGTTCATCAAAAAAAGAAGTGACTTTTAAAATCATCATTAAGCGTGTGATTGATCAAATGATAATTTTGATTAAATGGTGATTTTAAAAGTCACCTCATTTTTTTTATAGACACTTGATGAGCATTTAATGTACTAATAGAATTACTAGGTTTAAACATAAGGTAGGAACCAAGTATATAATTTCAGGCCTGTGGTGCAAAATATCAAAAAGGGAGATGACTGGCCAGAGAAGAAACCTGAGATCAGTTGTCAAGCTAAGATGACTGAAAATAATAATAATAATTATTATTATTATACTGTGAAAAGTTATAATTTCATTTGGAGCATCTATCTAATATGATTTGAGAGAGAGGGCAGGATCAAACATCTCTGCAAAATCTTCAATCAAGGATTTCTATATAAGAAAAAATATATGTAGATTTTCGACAACAGAAAAGTATCATGAGTTGACTCAAGACAGCATGCCCTAAAATAGATCAAGAGACATCTATCTTGAGCTTGTTCTGTCTTCATTTAGGAAGCTCGTAGAAAGCTCTTTTCCTCATTCCAAATTTGTCTTGAAACTCTTCATTGGATAAATATGCTTACAGCAGCCACCAGAAAATGCACATATGATGTGATCAAACTACATAATAACCATATGAAATTTCTGTTAAATTCTATGTAAACTAATAATAATAAGCTGAAATTTCAAAAGGCTAAGGTTCTTAGCACGGGGGAAAGGGGAAATATATAGGAAAGTATTGGCAGTGATGAAGTTGATTATCATGGCAAGGAAAACTAATTTATCCCAATGTTTTGAGTTTTGGGTTTTACATGAGTCCAGATCCAGTCATGCACAACTTATGGTGAACTATTATTAGATCATGGAAAAAGTACACCTGGACTTTCTGTAATGAAGAAGAAAAAAAAAAAAAAAGGATTTGGTTAAAATGAGGAGCCCTTAAAATAAAGAATAAACAAAATGTTCGAAAATTTAGACATAAGCTTGATATTCTACCCCCCCTTCTTGCCACAATGCTGCTATGGCTTTATTGGTTAACAAAAAATCAAAGAAGTTAGGACCAAACTGGTCCAGGCATCTGTGCATCTGTAAAGAAGTAAAAGGGATATGTACTCTTGAAGTGACTGCTTTCTGTGACAGTATGACACTATTAGGTACCACAACAAGAGTACTTCTGCCCCACCGTTGAAGGTGATATTGCCCTTCTTGATCACTCAAAGGTAAAAATTAATCCAGTTAGTGAAATAGAGATCTCATGTCTTTCTTGATCACTGCTCAAAGGAAGTAAAATTTCATTTTTAAAAATCCATGGAGCTTTTTGACAAAAATGCAAACAAAGGGTCACTAAAATCACACATGAATTAAACAAAACGAGTAAAAAAATAAGTAATGCAAAAAGATGAAAGAAAAATCATATCATGTCTAAAAGTCTAATGAAGGAGATTAATGCTCTAAGGTGCGTGTCTGCGCCCTTTTTAAAAATTTAATTACGAAAAGCTTCTAACCTGGAAACCGAACAGGGAAAAAGTCCAACTTTATTAAATAAAAAATGAAGGGAGGGCAAGAAATAAGCTCAATATTCAAGCTTTCAAAGAAAAAGAGGAAAGGAATTGAAGAACAGGTTCGAGAAAATACAACATTTATTAAATTTTGTAAATCAACTGTTGCACAATGCAAGCACAACAGGATAGATCATGCAAACATTATCCATTTGATGATTAATGAACATTATTTATTTTTTTATAAGCAATAATTTATTGAAAAGAAACTGGCAAAGCCCTCACACACACGAAATGAATGTCAACATTATCTATTATTAAATATACCTTTAGATCATAAAAGAGCACCAAATGATATCCAATCCCTTCTGGCTACCATTGTCACCCTAAACCCTATATTTGGAGGGGTTGTGCTCTCGATCTGCTGAAGGATCGTTACAATCGTCAGTACTCACTTTTAGAGACCTCATCATCTATAGAAGCATTTCATCTTCAACTAGTACATGAATTCCACACTTCTTCACTTGTATTTCACACTTCTTCACTTCACTCAGAATCCCAAGATTGACGGACAGCTCTATTTCGTCTCCACTATTCATCTCAAGATTAATATGATGAAATTGCATCACGTCTAAAAACATGTGATCTTCAAAGCTGTCAAAATAGCAGTTTCTGGACTCTATCCCATAGGACTCGGGGGGATTTTTAGATTTATTACAGAATGTCCACTCGAACCAACCCTCTAGATCTAACAATCTGGGTTCTTCCTTGTTTGCTGCATAAACAACGCAAAGCAGCAGCCTGCCGATTCTACCATCCAAAAAGGAAGGTACATGAAAGGATATTAAAGAACCGATTGTCTGATGGCTAATCCAATTTGGAATCTCACTTCCAGGGAGGCAAAGGGAACCGTTATATGTCCTGCACAGCATCTATTTCAAAAACGTGTTTACGTCATAAAACAAAAAAGTGGTTACGTCATAAAATGAGAGAGGGAGAGAGAACCTGGAGAAGACCCTTTCTAAAATCATATGCTAGATTGTTGCACCTTCCCATGAGAACATTGGATGCAGATCGCAAATTCTTCAAACTTTGAATCTCAACCAGTTTGTGGCAATTATTAAGGTAAAAAGATCCTGAGCTCTCGTTCATCAAAATTGAGATTCTTTCCAATGATGTGCAGCCATTTGCTTCCAAAAGCTGTATACTTTTGGGAAGTGAGATTGATTGAAGACCAGTACACTCATTCAAAAACAAATCTGATAATCCAGAAAGGTAACTGATGCAACTAGGTAGGTTACGGAAATTGTTTCTTGATAAAACCAATTCTCTGAGTGAAGATAAACATCCAAATTCAATGGGAATCTCATCTTCAAACAAATTGCGGTCACTGAGATCTAATTTTGTCAACGAACATAATCCTGAAAGGGAAACTAACAAACTTGTGCAGTCAGAGCCTTTGAGTGATATCCATGATGACGATGGTCCTCCACATCCAGATAAAAATACAATTCCAAGATTTTTCAAAAGACCAAAGGAGCAGGGTAGTTGCACAATAGCAGTTCTATCTGCAAGCAGCTCCTTTAAAGCCGTCATATTCCCCAATTGTTCTGGTAACTTGTCAAGTTCTAAGCAGTCAGACAACACAAGAGTTTCAAGAAGTTCTAAGTTAGAAATGTTACTTGGAAGATTCCTAAGCTTCGTGCATCCTCCTAAATTTAAGCAAACAAGTCTTTTTAGAAGTCCAATAGACTTGTGAACCTCAACCAATCTTGTACAATCTTCAAGTATTAGTGTCTCTAGACATGAGGTTTGTAAGAACTCTGGTGATTCAATGAGACATTTACATCCACGTAATGATAATGTTTCTAGATTCTTCAAAAGGCTAAAAGATGATGGTAGTTGCTTAATAGCAGTGTTCTCCGCATACAGCTCTGTTAAAGTTGTCATATTACCCAATTGATCCGGTAAATTTTTAAGATTAAAGCACTTTGACAACTCAAGAATTTCAAGAGATTCTAAGTTACAAATGTTGTTCGGAAGATTCCTAAGGTTCTCGCATCTTTGTAAATCTAGCAAAATAAGTCTTTTTAGATGTCCAATGGACTCGTGAATCTCAACCAAATTTGTACAACCTTCAAGTACTAGACTCTCCATATGTGGGGCAGGTAAGAAGTTTGGTAACTTGGTGAGACGACTACATTCATATAATGATAAAAATTTGAGATTCTTCAAAAGACCAAAGGAGGATGGAAAATATTTTAGTGCTGAGCAGCTGGACAAGTCGAGAGTTTCAAGATATTCTAAGTTAAAAATGCTTCTTGGAAGGTCTTTTAGGTTCGTGCAATTCTTTAAATTCAATGAAACAAGTCTTTTAAGATGTCCAATGGACTCATGAACTTGAACCAAGCTTGTGCAACCCTCAAGTATTAGTTTCTCCAGTTGTGGCACTTGTGAGAAGTCTGGTGATCTGGTGAGATATTTGGAATTGCTGAGATGAAGGACTTTCAACTTATTGAATATCTATGAAACAAAATCAAGAAAGAAAAAATAAATATTGTTAGTTATATATTTAACATTAATAGTGAAAAAAAAAAAAGCACTGCAAGATTTGTTGTACTTTCTCCTTCTTCCAAACTTGTTTGACATTACTATGCTGCATGTCAAGAATAACAAGGTTCTCTAGATGAAAATCTTGTGGTAGAAATTCCAGGGGGCACTCATGCCAACAAAGCCATTTTAGCTCTTTAGAGAGATGTTCATAAGATCCCATGAGATGTACATAATTGATTTGTAGTAATCTCAAATTCTTCATACTTGTAAATGCTTCAGTTTTCAAATGTACAGGGAGATTTAAGATGAGACCCTCGACTGTTTCCGATCCCTAGCAAAATAGATGATTGGATTAGCAACGCACACCCTCATCTTGTGTAAAGCTAGAATAACTTTGAAATATAGTAGGCCTATATATTCTCACCATAATTTAAAACGTGATTGCATACCATTCTAATGTTGTAAACTACCTGACTTGATTTAAAGAAGTTTTCTATTTAAAGTCAATCGCTTATGAGTTATGTTGATACACTCTTCAAACTATGAAGCATGCTTGGCAAAAAGGCAAATTTCATGCATACTTACATAACAAGTATATTATGTACATGTGCATGGGCACGTGTTTATATATGAAAATGCATATGCGTCTATTTTCTTTTTTATTAGTAAAAATGCATATGCTTCTTACCGTATGCTTGCGTAGTTCATTTAAGACTTCCTCGTGAAACCACAACCTGCTGCGTTTTTCTGGATATTTGGGTGATTCTTGACAAATAATTTCCCTTCCCATATCTCGAATCAGATTATGCATCAACAACTTATTTTGGGAATCAACTGTCACAAGTGACCTCTGAATGAGAATAGGGATACTAATCCCTGGAAAGAAATTACAAACATCAAGTATTTTGATAGCATAATCTTTGTCCATACTGACAAAGAAAAATGCAATATCAAGGAATATCTCTTTTGTAGAACTATCCAATGAATCAAAACTTATTCTAAGTATTTTTTGGATCTTGTCATGAGGAGTTCTTCGAAATTTTTCCAATTCACTTTTCCATTCAACAATACTTCTTTCTTTAAGAAAAGAACCCAAAACTACAAGAGCTAATGGAAGTCCTCCAGCATAATCCACAGCTTTAATCGAAAGCTCTAAGTAATCTCCTTTTGGATTGACCATCTTGAAGGCATGCCAACTGAACAATGTAAGAGACTCCCAATGACTCAATTCTTCTACTTTATATTTTTCATCTACTCCCAATTGACTTAGCAAATACTCATCTCTAGTTGTTACAATGATTCTACTTCCTAGACCAAACCATTGTTTTTCGACTAATGCATGTAGGTTTTCAAAGTCATCCACATCATCAAGAATAACAAGAACCTTTTTTCCATGAATTCTTTCCTTAATTATATTGATTCCTCTATCAACATTTCTGATCTTCAAACTCATTTTCAAGATATCATCAAGAAGTTTTTCTTGTAAATGAACTAAACCATTGGGCTTTTCTGAACTTTCTTTAAGGTTTGAAAGAAAACTACTTCCTTCAAATGCAACACATATTTCATTATAGACAGCTTTTGCTAAGGTTGTTTTACCCAGTCCACCCATTCCGTAAATGCCCACAATGAGAACGTCACTTGTTCCAAGATTTAATAAATCTTTAATATCATGAACACGAGACTCTATTCCTATTGGGTGTTTGGCAACATCCAACCAAGCAGGTTTCACTTTATGCATAACTTCTTCAACAATCTCTTCGATGAATCTTGATTCATATCTGATTATTATGATTCAAATGGAAAATAGAACAAAGTCAGCACAAAGGAAGAAAAAGAAGAAAGAAAATTACGACTCATCAGGGTACCAAATAGATGTTATCATTATAGTCATTTGAGACTAATACGTCATGACAAACAATTAGGTTTTATAAAATCTATTGATAATTATCATTTAAATATATTTATAAAAAAAAAAAAAAAAAAAAAAAAAAAAATTGATAGGTAAGCAAAGAAGTTTATAAAAAGTGTAAAGACGCCCCTAAGCATACATAAAAAGTATACAAAAAGGACACCAAAACAGGAAAAAAAATAAAGAAGGGAAATATCATTTAAATGTCTTCTCCTATTGACATCCCATGAAACAATTTTTTATTTTTTTTTCTTCTTCTAGTAGAAAAAGCCATTAATTGTTTCGCGCAAAGTATGGTTACAATATCATTCCTCTCAAGTGTACAATATTTTATCTAAAAAGCAATCCTAGACTTGATAATTCTAGAAAAAAAGGTTCATCTCTAGATGACATGATCTTGATACACCAATATAGTGGGCAAGAAACAAAAAATCATCAACTAATTCAACTCAAACACTAATTTTATTCAATACATTTAGCTTAATGTTACTTTTTGTCAATTTTTGTCGAAAATTTAAAAGAAAAGAAAAGGACAAAAAATAAAAATAAAAATGAAAAAGTACAAGAGTCTATAGCATAATACCCATTTGCAACGCTTTCGAGATCCCAGCCGGAACAATTCGCAGCCTCAATAAGAGCTTTCCTCCACCTCTGCACCCTCTTCATATCAGTCTAAAACCGCTTTTCATGCCTAGCAAAGGCTTCCACAAAAGTTCCTGTCTGATTTCGAACATCCGAGGGGTTCACATGATAAAATATCGGAAGAAGAGTGCGGCCTATGGTATTCTTATAATCCACGATCTCCACAAGCTCATTGAGGCACCACCTAGAAGAAGCATAGCCTTTGGAGAAAACCACAATGAAAATCTTTGACCCTCGAATGGCGTTGAGAAGTTCGGTATGCATGTTCTCCCCTCTTGGAAGTTCCTCTCCATCTAGGAAGGTGCGAATTCCGACTCGCACCAAGGCTGAGTAGAGATGATCGGTGAAGCTCTTGCGGGTGTCTTCACCTCTAAAACTCAAGAAGACATCGTAATCCCAACGAGATTCAGAAGATGATCGAAGGGTTGGAGTGGCCATCGAAGACAATGTGCTTCTTGTGGTTGAGTTTGACTGGGCTGAAAAAGGAGACATATTTGGCGAGTTAAGAGGAGGATATTTTTGCAAAGTAAATTGAAAAATGAGAGCTATCATTTACTAAACATAAGTCTAAATCCAAATTCTTTTTATGATGATTCGTTCTTTTTATTCTTCAAGTCTTTTTGGGTCCTCTGAGGCTCTAAGTAAAGTTTCACTCTACTAAAGAGGATACAATGATGATGATTCAGTGGTATCTGAACTTACTAATAATTTCATATTTTCTGATTTTTAAAACATATAATTTCTCCAAAGCAACAAGAATTCCTACCAGAAACCATAATTTCTCTAACATTAATATTGAAACAAGGTAAGCACAAAGAGACTTGGATTATAGTTGAAGTTAGAAGGTCTACAGTTCAACCATATCATCCATTGAATGCGTGGATTATATATATATATATATATACGATTTTAGTTTTTAAATGCTTGAAAACGGTACCGTCTTTGTTTGGGTCTTCGACAACTAGATAGTCTAGATTTGTTGAACATAATTCTAAATGCAAATTCTTTTTATGGATCAATAATTCTGTTTCTTTTTTAATTTACTTTTTTTCTTCTATATATAGCCTTCACTTCCACCATGGTCGAGAACCAAGGCATAGGGTAAAATGGAAGTGGAAATGAAAAGAAAGTTTTGTATCAGTCTCTCAAATGGGTCTCTCTGTTTCTCTCTCTCCCTGAGAATTTGAGGATAAAGAAGACTCCAGTGTATTTGGCTTTCACTGGAGTTTTCTGCTAAATTTTGTGGGAGCATCTACAATTTTCACTGAGAAAGTGAACAGCTAGCTTAGGGCGATGAGCGATTGCGTCATCATAAATTAATCAATCAAATTGACATTAAACCCACTCACACGCGCTAATCCAGTCATAACACACAAATACATATGCATACACCTAATTAACCATTTCTATTTGATCTGAGAGTGCGGTGAAAATAGTACCGTCTTTGTTTTCGCCTTCGACGACGAGAACCTTGCGAGCCTCGTTTTGGTCATCGGATTCTGGATCCTGCTTCCGCTTCAAGATGCGTCCTATCACACTGATGATTTGGTCCATGGGTGGTAGAGTGGTAGATAGAGATTAGAGAGGGATGGTGGTGGGGGTAGTTTGGACAAGAAATCGTGGTTTGAGGGTAATTTTAGCGGAGAAGTGACAAGCTTTGTACGTAAATGGGTTTCACGCTCAGTCTCTCTGGGTTTGGAGGCCAACAATTTTTTTTTTCTGGGTAATAAAAAGAAGAGATCTCAGTCCCGAGATTTTTGCATTTATAGGATTCAAGCTGGTTATACCTCCTGTTTACTATTTTCGGGTATTTAATAAAAATAAGAAAAATAAATCAAGTTGTAATTTTTTTTATATTAAAAACAATATGCCATGTTAACATAAAAAAGACCCTAAAAAGAGTTTTAGCATTTCTTTATATATATATAAAAAAAAAAGAAAAAAAAAGAAGAAGAAGCTCATTCAGCAAAGTCTATAGAAGAAAAAAAGGGAGTATTGTTTTTAAAATGATGTGATATTTTATGATAGGGCATTTTTAACATGTCACAAATTAGGTATGATGTGACATTCTACTGAAAATATTAATGAAAATATGATCGAGAGAGTAATTTGATAACATATTAAACCTTAAAGGTGGATTTAATTGATAAGTATTTTGTTAAAAAGTTAAATTCCAGGGACAGACAATTTTTTTTCTTCTTATTATTGTTTAAAAAGTTATCAATTCATTTGGAGGATGTCTAATTAATATGATTTGAGAGAGAGAAGCAATTCAAACATAAAAATATGAGTTTCTTTTTCTTCTTCTTCTTCTTCTTTATTTTTTATTTTTTATTTTTTATTTCTAAGTAATTAAGTTCTCACTTTTATAGCATTTCAAGCAGCTTTTAGTTATTTTAATAAAATAATTTGATGAAAACACAAAAAAAAATACACTCTACCAACGTTACTACTATAATGAAAAAGTTTTGGTGAGTAAACAACACTCACTATTGATGGTGAATACTGTTCACTTACCAAATGATTAAAATATTATTAAATTTGTTTTCTCTCTTTCCTTTTTTTTTTTTTGTTTCTCTCCCACATGTACTGCCCATTCTCTTTGGTCCTCTCCCTTGTAATGCTGATTGCTGAGTAATGGCTTGATGAGAAAATTGATGAAAAACTTGAATGTATTTTTTAATCTTTCGGTTTTTGAGGTCTAGGGTCGTTTTAGTTAGCTATGTGGCCTTTTCCTATGGTTTTTAAGTATTCAAACAGAAATTTTTTAAAATTCTAATATGATAGTACATTTTTGTATTCATAGATATGACCATATAGAAAGAAAAAAAAACGAAATTTAAAAAATATAATCATTAGGAAAAGATAAACATTCAAAACAGATTATAGAAAAATAATAAAAAAATATGAAAAAAATAATTATTTAAATGGAATAATGAATTAGTAATGATAGTGAATAACTAAAATGACGAGGCTACTAAAGGTACTTTAAAAAAATTGATGGCTAAAATAGATAAAAGTAATTTTTAACTATTTTTGCTGGTAAATTTTGGTGATGCTACTAGAAATATTCTTATTTTGTATCAAAAAGCTATTTTTCTATCGTTCTTCTTAAAATACTCATATTTTCTTAAAAAATAAAATAAAATAATTAATTTTAAAAAATAAAATCAAAGTAAAATAAATAAATAAAACTAAACAAACTAAATTAAAAAAAAAAAGTGACCTTTTTTATTTTAATTTTTTTAATTTTTTTTTTAAAAAAAAAAAAAAATCAACCGGGAGAGAGTTGGACTCACCGCTCGCCCAAAAAATTCTTTTTTATTGATTTCTCTTTCTCTCGTCCTATTTCTGCGCAATTGGAAAGGCAATTCCACGTGTTAAAACATTAATTTAAATAAAATATATAAATTTAAAATTTAAAATTGAATTAATAAATTTACTTTGCTTTCAGTCATTTTTAGTTAATCACAAGAACCGTTGATTTTTTTTACATATTCTATATAGATATTGGGTACTGTAAAACACCATTTATATTTTAAAAGTTTAAATTAATAGAATTGGCAAATTAATCATTAAATTATTATTTTAACGCCGTTACCCCATAAGAGGCATCTCAGTAGGGGTGGAAAAAACGCGCCCAAACAGCTCCGCCCCGTCTCGCAAAAGCCAATTTTCATGTGTAAAATCACAGATCTGAGTTCCAAATTGGACTAATTGTGTGGGGCGAGGCAGAGCAGGGCGCGGGTATAAGTTTTTAAAAACCGCAGATCCCCACCCTGTCTAAAACAACATACCTAAAAAACCCTAAACTACCCCCTTCTAAAAAAAACCCTAAAATCCAAAACCCCTCTTCGTTCATTTCTCTCACGAATCTATAGCGTCGCTCAACTCTAGCATCTCAAGCCTCATTCCCTCATGAGTTCCTCATTCTCATCTCCATCTGCATCTCAGTCATGCTAGTGCTCAATTGTTTGATCCTTGCCAATAAAAGCTTCAAAGCCCAGCAGCTCCCTCCTGGACCCTCCATCTTTCCCATCCTTGGCAAATTCCAATGGCTTTGCCGGTCCTTCTTTGAGCTCGAGCCAGTCATTTGCAAACTCCACACCCTCCGCATTGACTTGCTCCCAGCCATCTTCATGGCCAACAGTGGCCTCGCCTACAATGCCCTGGTCTAGAACAACGCCGTATTCGCCGACCGCCTCCCCAGCCCTCCACATCGGCAAGATCATCTCCAGCAACCAGCACAACGTCAACCCAACCCACCCCGCCCTCGCGCCAACTCGAGACCTGCGAAAACAACACATTTTTGCCGGGCCACGGGTTGCAACTCGCAGGGTGCAGGTTCGAGTTCCAAATTGGCATAAATCCGCCACGCCCCAACACGTGCCCAACCCTACTTCTTAGGTTTTGTCAGCTAGGGGTCAAAATGTGGGTGGATAATAATCGCTTGCAATCGCTATCTGCACATAGCTGCTATCCGCATATGCGAACGTGATTAATAACCGCATCCACATTTCATTTATATAATATATATAATTAAATTCACTAAAACGATATTGCTTTGAATTTGGTAAGTTTACAACCTTTAGGTTATGTTAGTTTTTTTTTTTTTTTTCACTATCATTTCAAAGTAATACCTAACTATATTACTTCTTTTTTTCTTTTTTCCTTTTATTTGGGTAATTCAAATCCCGATTACTCGATCTACGAAATAATAATCCTCTATGGTTGATAATCATGAATTGTGTAACAAGTTAAATCTTAATTTATTTAAGCTTATATATAGTAATAACAACATTATTTAATCTTGCATATAGATTTAGATAGTAACCCAAAACGTTCATTACCTCATATGCAGATAACGGATATATAATAACTGTATTTAATAATCGAAATAACTGAGTGGAAGGAGATAATAATCCCATTATACAAATGTAAATACCTAAAAGTGATAATGACAGATATTACTAAGAGTTGCATTTGCCTTTTCACCCCAACCATCGGCGCTCAAAGGACCTACCCTACTCCTTTCAAATTTGAATAAATACCGTTAGACTAAATTAAGATAATATATTCAGCCGGCATCTAAGCCCTGCGGGTCAAAATTGAAAACCTTGAAACTGTCGAAACATACAAAAATTTAGAGAATACTCTTCATAATAAATTAATAATGTTTAGTACTCCAAGACAAACAAATGACCATTGATGCAATAAAAAGCTACTTATCTATAAAAAAAGAAAAAGAAAAAAAAGCTACCAAATATATTCGATTCAGAAAGATAAAAACTTCAATGCTCAATAAAAATTGATAATTTAAAGTTGTTATTTGGAATAGAATTTTAAATACAAATTTGAAAAAATAATTTACCTTGAAGCCAAAGCAGACAAGCATATCATTCATTCAGGAAAGGTTTGACGATTTTTTATATAATTTACGAATTCGACATAAATTTAATATGAAATTAATGAATTATGATTGAGATGTTTGACCTGTTTAATTAAAAAGGTCGGGTTATCATGGGCAAAGCCAGCATTTGGGATTTGAGAGGACAAAATTGAAAAAAAATAAAAAATTGCAGGGATAAAACTAAAAAAATAAAAAATAAAAATTTAGTGGTAAATTTTTTTTTTTTTTTTTTTCCGATTTTCTTTTTTAGAAAACCTTGGGGCTTGGGGCTAGCTCCACTCCTACGGGTTATGATTGATTTATATAATCTTATACTCATGTTAATTTTAATACGACCTAAACCTGATCACATGCGACTTTTAATTAGAATCGACAATTTTTTATACGATTCGCAAACCTAACACGCAATTAGCTAACTAAAGTTAAGAGGTTTGACCCATTTAAATTAAATGAGTTAGTTTAAAATTAACCTATATAAATATAATATAATACACATATCTCGACATGAACCAAACACAAATCGTGACATACATGTCTGTCCTTACCCTTTCTTAACATATGATTCCTTCTTTACTGCACATTTGTGGACCAACCTGTTTCTTAGCGCATAGAACGTACACGCATTAGACCAAAGACACAAACTATCGAGAGAAACTCCATGTGAAGAAACTTCCTTTAATTTGCTTCGTCTTCACTAATGAACTTCATCGTGGCTGCCTGACTTCGATCTATATTTGAGCATTTGTATAAATCAATAATCATCATTATTTCTAGTTTTCTATGCCTCCAATATTAAATTCATTCTAAAAAAAAAAATTCCTTGAGATGGAGAAAGAAAAAAGAAAAAACGATCGAATGCAGGATACCGGCAGCCTACCTACTCTTCAATCAGTCGAGTCAGCTGCCTGGAATTGATAGTTAGACTTTTCATTTTGCCAGTTCCAATAATTTATCTGTCATCTCATGCTATAAAAGGCAACATACAAAGGTAGAGGAGTGGAAGCAACAAAAGAGGAGGCAGAAACAGCTAGCCTTGAAGTTAGAGAAAAAACCCTCTTGAGTACCTTTGGATAATTTATGTCCCGAGGGAATATCCCACATGGGTTTTCTCAAAACCTGCACAATTGAGGATGTTTGCTGCTTTTGGGAAAGTCAGTGCAGCTGATCATTTCCATCTTCAAACAAAGTCAAACCAAACCATTAATCCTGAGTTCAGAGACCTCCACTTTCAAGTCAAAAAAAGTCCTCCTAAGAAACAATATAACACCTAGCTAGGATATATTCAGAAGAATCACAGAGCAGTCAAATAGGTATCCTATGTATTAATGTATACTTCTTTGGCGACTTCTAAAACTTAGTTTTCATCTTTTGCACATACACTTTTAGAGAGACTCAGATCTGAACCGAAAATAGGAAAAGAAAAAGGAACAGATCAGATCAGCTTATATATGAAAATGAAGAAGAAATAACATTGATGACAACATATCATATCATTTCCATAGGTAGAATGCCATTCTATATGGAAAATTCCACTAAAAAAAAAAAAAAAAAAACATAAGATAAGCTTCACATAACATATATAAAGCCGGCCGGCCATCATGATATGGTCTCATCTTCTTGTCTAATTTTCTTACTCTTACGAGTCTTACCACTAAGATCTACTAGAAGAGCTGGAGGAAATAATGCTTCAATGTCGTTTGACAGATCAAGCAGAATTCTTTGTCGAGCGGCTTTTCGTTTTGTCAATGTAATAGTTTTGGGTTTTCTTGGCGGAGGTGGGCACGGCCGGATCACTGGGATTTTGTGATCCAAAGAAGTTGGAGTCTTGAACCCATCGTCATCATCTTCCACGTCGTCTCTGAATTCTGCTACAGAAGGAATTTTGATGAGCTCCAAAGAAGGAACGACTGAAATCTTGCATTTGTTTTCTTCTTCTTCTTCTTCTTCTTCTTTGAGTGCTTCTGGCTTTTTGTGAAGCCCATGATCTTGATCATCTTGAAATTCCAACGTGGGTCGTACTAGGAAATTCAATTCCATGGCATGGAGATCCTTCTCAGAGAGAAACATCTGAGAATCGGACACACCCATGAATGAAAGTGACTTGAACTCAGAGTACATGTGAAGAGAAAGTACTAACAAGAATTGGAATAAAGGAGGAGAACAAACGGACAAGAGATGATGATAATTAAAGAAGAAGAAATCCAAAGCAATCCCAGGTAAGAAAACCAAATAGGGTTGATATAGAAATGTAATGCCTGCAGAGACTTGGGAGGATATAATCATAAAATTACCATCTGTTTTTGAGTTTTTTAAGAGATTTCTTCAACCTTCTTTGGACTTTAGCCCTCAAGGCGTTCTTAAAAGATATATAGAGAAGGTGGGAGGCTAATTTAAACCCACTTCGGCGAAGGATCCAATGCAAATATTCACATCTCTCTCTCTCTCTCTCTCTCTGAAGTGAGGGTGGGGGCCGGTCTCTTTTGTTCTACAAGTCAGCCATTAATCTCTTTTAAGGAATCGCTTTTTTCTTTTTTCTCTTTTTTTCCCCCTGATTTCTACGAACTTTGATGCATCTATGCACGTGGTTTACAACAGGAAAACCTACTGATGTTAACGTGCATGTTATTCCAGGCCCCAAATTCTCATTTCGTCGCGATATTTTTAAAGGATCTCTCTGGCCGGATCTGGTTTGTTTGGTTAAAAAAGGTATTCTTCTCGTTGTAAAAAGGAATTAAGACTTTTCGATCTGTAGCTTTTCTCGGAACCCTTTTTTGTGGATGTGCTTTTGCCGTCCCTTAAATTGGCCGCAAGCTCAAGACATTGCATGATGCCAATTGTGAGCAAAAGCCCCACAATTAGCATTTGCAATGCATATATATATATATATATATATATATATGAAACTATATGATTGGTCTAAGTTGTTGAAACGGCTATCTTTTCTTTTTTATTTTATATATATATAGGAGAGAAAAAAAAAAAAGAAGTTAGGCAGGAATTAGAAAAGTGAGAAATATTAGAAACCATATTTTTATTCTACAACTATCTCGTAATTATACTGACGTGATTGTTTCAACCAATGGATATATATATATATATAAAGAATATTTGAGACAAAGGTTGGTTGAGACTGTTATGTCAACATTTTGTGATAAAAATGTTATTTCTAGCATTCCTCAAGAAAATTAGAAGAGTAGGATAAAGTGAGTTAAGGAAAGTTTTCAACTTGAGGGCCTGGATACCGATGGGTTCAAGACACTCATTTCAAATTCACATGGATTGATTGGAACAACAATCATCCAATGGAATCGTGGGGCTATTGTAGGGTCTGGATACCAACGTGCCCTAAGATGACTCATCCACCAAAAAGTCCAGATAATATCCAGAGGTAAGAAGAATCACAAGTCATTAATTAAGGAACCGACGACCCATAGCTCAGCCAACTATTAGGATCCGAGTGCATCTTCACCTAAAGGACGTCGCCAACTCCAAGTAGTCGATCCTCCTTCCGCCAGCTCAGCTAACCAAATGTCTACGCCATATTGTCCCTCCTAATAGACTAAGGGAGGGAATCTCCACGTCAGATAATAACTTCTTGGCGTGATCAGTCCCTCGGACCCTGGGGGAGTCCCTCTAACCCTTAACCTGACTCTACCGAAACACCATTTTACCATTCTCTTGCTAACTTGGTGTCAAAGTGGCTTCACTAAACCCCATCGACGAACCCCTCTAACCCATTTCCTCTCTTGCAAAACTCCGGCCAATAAGGCAGTCTTGAGATTATTGTAGGTCCTTAATACAAACACCAAGAATATCATCTAATATCATCTTATAACTAAATTACACGTTTAAGATATAAAATTTTGCTACAAAATAATTAAGGAAGAGGAAGTGTTAGGTATTTCTATAAAAACCCTTAAGTACAAAGTATAAGGTGTTCACTTTAGTGTGTAATAATGCAAAATAAGTAGGCTGCTTTGAAGTTTTTTTTTTTTGCTTCTCCCTCTAACTTTTAGAGATAGAAGATCTCTCTCCTTGTGTGAGAGTTTTTTCATTCCTAGTGAGAGACCTTCCTTCTGATCACATTGAGTACTGTTTGGGGAGGAGGGATAAACTCCCCCTCCTTCCCTTCTCATTTCCCCTCTCTTTTTGTTTATCTTTTGTAAGTTAGATCTACTATCCATCCACCTCTATCAGCCACGCGCTACCCCATCACCTTCCCCTGCTCTTTGCACCGGCCACCCACTGCTGCCCCTCTCCATAACATGTGTACCCAACGCCATGCCACTCTTTTTAGCTTCACGTAGCATTTTCTCGGCTCTCTCATACATCTTCTTTCTTCGCCTTCTCCAATTGTTGGAGACAAAAATTGGTTCATAATAGCTAAATATAACTATTATAAGCCCTTAAAGCAACTCTGCTGGAGTTGCTATTAAAGTCAAAATAACGAAAAATACCGGAGATTGGTAACCTAATTTTTCTAAAAAAGAAATTAGCAGTAATTAAGGTGCATGTTTGCTTTAAGAATAAAGAAATCACCGGCAACTTTTTACTGTTAGTTTAGATTATTTATTTATTTATTTTTATTTTTATTGGTAAAGAGAAGTGCCATCAAATTTGGGTTGAGAGATAATTAGTAGATGAAGATGATGAGAGGTCAGGTGTGTTGAGAGGCCTAAAATGAGAACCCCACCACTCAGGTAGAGGGTAGACCACATCATATACAATAAGTCTAAATGTTGCCGGTTGGTGCCACCATTTTTGCATTAGAAGGCTGCCTTGGCTGCATTCCACGGGACATTTTCACATGGGGTCCCACTCAATGTCATTTTCACGTTATGGATCATGGACGACAAGGTCGCCGCTTTGGATTCCCCGCGTTCAACTTAATTGGTATGTTCGATCTAGCTAGTACGAATCTAGTACATTATTTTTCTACGCCATTAATTTAACATATGCTAAAGATTGTTCGTGCAACAAATTCAACCTTCCCTTTTAAACATATTATAGTATTATAGCTCGACTATTTCATTAATTACATCTTATATATGCCAACATATACGTATACATCTTGTATATATAATAGAATTTGAAAGAAAATTGACCCAATTGTCACCATTTTTTTTTTTTTTTTTTTACTTTTTTATCATGCACATATATTGAATGCTAATGTTTATATAAACTTTACTTACTAGTCCCACCTAATGTTTCGGCATTTTTGCATTTTAAAAGTTATAATGTTGGGTATCCATGTTTCAAAATTTTGTAATGTCGTTCCGGTTGTTAGGGTTTATAGTTAAATCAGACGGTATAAAAGTGAAATGTCACTTATACCCATGTAAAACTAATAAAAATACAAAACTACCCTTAATTAAAAAATAAAAATAAAAATTAAGGTTAAATACCTCACATGTACCTGTGGTTAGGCCCTAAATCAAATTGCTGGTTCAGTTTCAAAAATTGTCACAGGCGGTACCTGTCGTTAATGAAAAAACTCAGTTGGTACTTTTGTCACTTCTTTGTCCATTTTTCTAACGGCTCTCCATGTCACCCACCTTAGAATGCTGACACATGTCCATCCTTCCATGTGGTCCATGTATCACATGTGATACTCTTAGGGTTTCAGTGCCACGTTGAATGAAAAAAAAAAAAAAAAAACCCTCAATTTAAAAAAAATTAAAAAAATAAAGGAAATAATGGTCACCCCAATTTTGGCCAAGGGGTGGTCGAAACACCCCCAAGGCCGAAATAGGGGTGGCCAAAACCAGCCACAAAAGGCCAAAGGAAAAGAGAGAGAGAGAGAGAGAGAGAGAGAAATGAGGGTTTGACCTTGGGGGTCATAGTAATATAAATACGTGGTCTGTTGAATAGTGGTTAATCATCATCTTCTATATATGTTTATAATAATTTTTAGTGTATAAATTAATATATTAATAACTTAATATGAAATATAATAGAATATAGGAAAAACTACACTTACCCCTCTCACTGGGCAGAGTTTTCCTCCAAACTTCCTCCAACTCAGTCTATAAAAATGTCATGTGTCCCTCAAGCATATGAGAAAACACGTTTTTTAGTAATAAAGACAAATTTGAATTAATTTTATTAAAAAAGCATGTGCATCTCACGTGTTATTAAAAAAAATGAACAAATCATTTTTATAAATTATGTTGAAGGAAGTTCCTTCAATCCAATTAGGACGAAAGCTTTGTCCACTCTCAAAATTACACCCCTTTGCACTCACTCCCTCTAACTTTAAAAAGTGACAATTGAATCCCTCAAATTCCTTATACTTTCAGTTTGTCCCCTCCATTAGTATTTTCTGTTAACTTGGATGAAAAATGCATCACATGACCCACATGTGACTTGAATTGTGCATCATACCCTAGCTCTATCAAACATGTAAAATTATAATTATGCCCTTAATTTTTTTTTATTATTTTTTTTTAAAAAAAGCCTCCTCTTGTATATTTTTGTCTGCGAAGATCCACATCGATCCATAACGTGGGTCTCTAGCCATTGATACCCACGGCCAGACAATGGGTCTCCCCCCCCCCCCCCCCCCCCCTTTTTTTTAATGTACAAGTGTATAATGTGTTAGGTTTTATGTTAGCTAAATCAGCGTCAAAATTAAAGTGGTTGTAAGTCTAAGTCTAGGTTCTATATGTTAACTTGATTTGATGTTTAAATTTGAAGAACATAAGCTGTCGTTTGCTAGCCGGTTGATAGTCGTTCAAACGTGATATTCAAGTAGTTAAAAGATTTGAGATTCGAGAGTCTCAACCACAGTCTCAATCGAAGAAGGTTCGAACGGAAGTCTTCATACTTCAGAAATTCAAGTTTTCGAGAAGGTCAATCGCAGGGGCAGTCGCATCATGTTCGAACAAGGAATAAGTAAAGTAGTTTACAAGCCTACCCGAAAGCCTTGGTCAGAAGATCGTTCAAACTATGTTTGAATGGAGTGTTTCACAGAGCCACAAAGAAGCTCGGTTGCAAGCTTGTTCGAAGAGAGGTTCGAACGCGATCATCATTAAGTTAGATTAGAGAAGCTCGCTTGAAAGCTGGTCGAAGAAGCTTATTTGGGTAGACCCGAGATGTTCGGCCACAACTACAGTCATACGACGTTCAAACATCGTCGTCAAGAAAACTATGAAATCCTAGCATGCATTCAAACGCCACTGCCTCTCAATGTATTTTCAAAAAACGACTTTCACCTAAAATGTAATTTTTCTCAAGGCCTATATAAGTATCCTTATGTACGATTTTCAGACGTACCTGAGGCCATTGTTTTATGAGCTAAGAAAGACCTTTTGTATCCTTATTCTTTTAACTCCTTATCTCTCTTATAGTTTCTTTAAACCACATAAATTCTCTTAAACCTTCAAGCTACCAGAGTTCCAAGTTGCAAGAGGAGACTCAATAAAAGAATTGCTAGAAGTTCTGGAGCTACTGCGGTAGGATATGAATAGGTCATTTGTTGGGGTGCACATTAGGTTTAGTTACAAATATTTTGTAAGTTAAACCGTGAGTGATTTCATTATTCTATGGTGTTTCTTGGGTTTTGCTATCCCAAAGTAGTTTTACCCTTGAATAGTTTTTCAAAGGGTTTCCACTTCATTACAAAAATTGCTGTGTTTGATTTTTTCATTGCTTTGATTAATTTTGGTAATTTTTTGTGTGGTTGTAAAATTTTAATTAATTTTATTGGGTTTGTTGGAAAACACCTATTCATCCATCCCCATTTATGTGTTGTTTGGGGTCATTGGGCAAATTTTATAATGAATAATTTAAGTGTGGGTCACATGATGCATTTTTCGTCCAAGTTAACGGAAAATACAGACGGAGAGGGCAAATTGAAAATGCATGTAATTTAAAAGGAATTGATTGTCACTTTTTAAAATTTAAAAGTAATTGCACACGAAATATAAGTTCGAGGGAGTAAGTATAGTTTTCTAGTAAAATATATAATTGCAAATAATTTAGTTTTTTAATTTTAAGAGTTTTAGAAGCAATAGTGCATGTTGTTAAATAGCTTTGATATTATGTGCAATATATTTGAGAAATATATGGAAGAGAAAAAGAGCGAAAAAGAATAATGGATTACATTGTATTAAGTCTTAATTTTTTATATTGTATTACAAGATACCTCTATTTATAGGGAGGCTATGAGTAGTAAACAAGAAACTCTAAACTAAACCCTATAATACATTAGGAAGGAAATAATACTAGAAAATAATAATCCCAATAAAAAACATAATAATATTATTCTAATATTTAAAATGGACTGATTGTCACTTTTTAAAATTTAAAAAGAGTTGCACATAAAATATAAGTTCGAGGGTGTAAGTATAGTTTTCCAGTAAAATATACCATTGCAAATAATTTAGTTTTTTAATTTTAAGAGTTTTAGAAGTAATATTATTATAGTATAAGAAATGGTTATCTTATAAATTATGAGAAGCAAACACACTCCGAGGAAGGAAGAAATGAAAGAAAAGAACCGATGAATCTAAATTTTTTTGAAAAGCAACTTTACCGAATACCCAAAAAGTAATTGTGAACCAATAATAATAATAAATAATAAAAATAAAATAAAAAAGTCATAGTGGACACGGATTCAAAAAGCTAACGTCCCTCCTCTTACGTTAGCTAGTCAATTTTTTTTTCTTAAAATAAAAAAAGGAAAAAAAAGAAAGAAAGTAAAGAAAAGAAAAAAGCAACATTTTCCTTCGTTGGGGCTATTCTTTATCGAGTAATGCTACTATTTATATTTATTTATTGTATTTATTTGGTATTTTTGATGTAATATGTTTAAATATATATTTTTTTAAGAGTAATGATATTTAGTATATTGTTATATGTCTGTCTTATGATTTAAATTATATGACAGTAAAAATTAACCTTTTACTTATTCTTTTTATCAGTTGTGATTCAAAAATTAATTTTTACTGTTACATTATCAAATTATTTGATAATCAAATAATAATTTACAAATTTTTTTTATTATTATTATTTTAAATTATTAATATAAAAAATCACTTAAAATACGTTATCATAACTTGTGTGAATAGTAACTTCTGATTATGTTGCATCTCTTGAGATGACAAAATGACGAGATGGATGTCTTTCTTGACTTGTAAAGTAGGGGACCCAATTAGATTGCTTGGATTTCACCGCATCTCGTGAAAGATAAGGATGCCAATTAATTTGAGGACCACACTGTTACAACACTTGAGGTTTCTGATGTTGTGGGTTTTCCATTTCTTCCCCCAACTCTTGATTTATTTTTACTCTACCACAGAGTTTCCATCAATACCCTAATCTGGCCAATTTAGTGGCTGAAATGGCTTTGTTTGCTAAAATTTTCACCTTCTTCCTTATGTTTTATCTTTTAAAAAACAAATATTAACAAATAACCCAAAACACTCGCAAAAGACCTGAAATTACTTTTATTTTTATGTGACAATCAAATAAAATTTTGAAACAAAAAATAAAAAGTACTATCTAAAAAGCATTAAGAAACGGAGTCATGTCTTTGGGTGCGTTTGGAATCGAATTGTGATTTCGTAGACAAAAAGTATAATTTTAAACTAAATCGCAGAAAATGAATCGTTTGAAAATTGCGTTTTTTAAAAATTGAAATTTAAAAATGCAGAAACATGCATTTTCAAATCACAAGCAATGTGACCTTTTTTAAAAAAAAAATTAGAATTTTAAAGGCTAACCTGTGATTTTAAAAGTTAAATTGTGATTTTGTCAAACGCTTAACTGCGTTTTTAAAAATCACTTTTTCAAATAGCTATTTTTAAATCGCACTTTTTGAAGCTACAAACCCAAATGGACCCATTCGTGTACGAAAACATAAGGAAACAAGGTAACAAATAAAATTAAAAATGTATATATATATATACAAAAGTGAAGGGTGGGCATAAATGAAAAAACTTCGAAGTAGGGGGGCCATAAAATACAAAATTTATTTCCCTTTAATCACCCCATTAAAAAACTAGGCATATGATATTGTCACTTGTTATGAATTAGTTTATTAATGTATTTGTGGCTAAAAGGATGAACATGTTATGATAATGTGGGGTATCATCCTTCAAAACAAAAGTGACACACACTCTCATGCCACATAATTGCTTCTCATGTTCATGCTTAATGATTTTGCTTCCCATCTCCGATCATCATGTCCCATCTCTAACAATCATCTTCCCTCTATTTCATCTCTCCTTCTTCCCCTCTCCATTTTTTTTCCCGCCATCTTTA
Source organism: Alnus rubra (assembly GCA_028654335.1). Taxonomy (NCBI): domain Eukaryota; kingdom Viridiplantae; phylum Streptophyta; class Magnoliopsida; order Fagales; family Betulaceae; genus Alnus; species Alnus rubra. The sequence goes on along the minus strand of JAJPGS010000870.1, from coordinate 1,477,940 downwards.
TTTTTGCATTTTAATTAAAGCTGACAATCCCATTTATATATATAAAATTATTTTTGCAAGTAAACTTTAAGCAAGTAAACAAATCGGTAGGCCTTCAAGGTACTATATATGGAGAAGGTGGTACAATGAAAATTAGCTGTCCTTGGGAAGGATGACCATTTCCACCAACATGTTCTTTATCTTTATGTCTCTCACCCCCAACTTTATCATTGACGGTTGATTGATTACGAGGAACTAAGTACTGGGTTTATTGAGAAATTATTATCAATATCCCTGTGGGGGGACTAGGAAGGACTAAGGGGGATGCATTAACCTAATCAAATGAAATGAAATTTGTTGTAGCAGATTTTTCGACGGCCGGATTGGAGACAGGTCACCTTCAAAACGAGATGAAGAGTCATCGAAAATTATTTGTCCCGACTCTGAGAGATTGACCGAGCCTCTAATACTTAAGTCAATAAGGTCCTATGCTTTGAATAGGATTTATGAATGTTTTCCATATAACACCCCAAAAATTTCAAAAACGGGGCGTGACATTCGATGTGGCAGGATGTTCGTCAATCTGTGATTATTTTTCATGTAGCCGGTGTGTTGAGTGGGCTTATGGTAAATTTATTGCACCAAAAAAAATCATAAACTTTACAGTAAACAATTTAAGATGTACAAGAATTGATATATTGTTGAGGTTAAGATTGGGGTTTTGAGGAATATGATGCATGCAACCAAGTCCAGTTCAAGTTGTTCTAAAGCAGAACGCTTGGTGAAGTTAGAAGATTATTAAGTAATTAAATGCATTATGTTTTATCTACCCAAGTTTTTAAGAGAAGTGATAATTTATTATATATATATATATATATGTTATAAAAGCTATAGGTCTAAAATTTAAATTTTGTCTTCAATTAATTAGATTTTAGTTAAATATTTCATATTACCTTTTTTTTTTCTTAAAAAAAAAAAACATTTCGTTTGAATTACTAGTTGAATCTAAACGTAATCCTCTACCATCGAATAATTGATAATGGTCAGAACCTACAACATGGATGTTTGTCACATATGATTGGGTAAGTCATGAGAGCATGATGTAGATGCCATATATCATCCATAGGAGTAGAGAAGTGAACTCATATTTTTCATCGTTAAAGGAGAAGAGTCAACTGATCGATATTCCATCCATTCATTCCTAAGAGTCTACAATCACTATCACCATAAATTCGAGATATCATTCTTGCTAATTTTTTTGGATGGATTGCCTCCTATACGAGATATTCAGCATCAAGTTGATTTGGTTTGGTGCCTAGTCCAACTTTGCTTAATCTAACACACTATTGTATGATCCCAAAGAAACACGAGATCTTGCAGGGTCGGGTGGAAAACTTAATTCGAAAAGACGAAAAGAATAATGTTATACTTCACACTCATATTACATTGATTGACATGCTTAACGTGTTTTAAGTGACTCACACTTTTGTTAAATGATTAACATCGTAAGCCACACACCATGTTAATGAGTGTTATGAATCAGGCTTTGAAACTTTCCATTGTTCTGAAAAGTTTATCTTCCATGAAGGAGATCGAGATGAGTTTTGCATTGATCAAAGAAAAGAATCAAAAGATGGCTATCTCTTCCATGATAAGAAACTGTGTATTCCAGGGACGTCATTAAGAGAGAAGATTACGAGGAAATTGCACAGCTTTCATATCCACAGTGCTCCTAATTAACCCAATAATTTAGTGTTTTCTTTTTGGTTCTTCACTCTTAACACAACTCATTGCGGTCATGATATTAATCTCTTGAAAATACCTTAAGCCCTCTTTGTTTCAGCGTAAAATATTTTTAGAGATTTTATTTTTCCTTGTTTTTGAGTGTTTGACATAGTATAAAATATTGGTCAACCTGAAAAATGTTTTCAGTTAATTAAGAAAAATAATATTCAAAAGGAGTAAAATAGTTTACGCTTCTCATCTTTGTAAACCCCATTTTTTGTTGTTCTCCTACACACCCAAGCAAGCAATTGTGAGAGTGCCCCTTATCTGACCAAACACCTGTCCAAACAGGTGGCCATCTCACAATCGCTTGCCCAAATTGCAAGCAATATGAATAGACAATTGCACTGTATCTCGATCAATCTCACCCTTGAAAGTCTTATATTCTAACACACTATCTTCCTCTGCATGCGTCCTCTTTGTCGTCTCTCTTTCTTCCATGAAACACATTAATTTTTATCTCACAACTATCTCCCAATATTAGCGTGACAGTCCAAACCAACTCTTGGTCTTGGAATATTTTTTTTAGTTGTTTTATATTAATATATATTTTATGTTGTGAATTAATTTTGATATTTATAGGGAATATGATTGAATGAAATATGATAAATATTTGCTGATTTTTCATATGAGCCATCCGTTGAAAAATACTAAAAAAAAACATTTTACATCAAAATAAACGAGGCCTAAATTTAAAAATATAAAAGCAGCACTATGGCCTACCAAGGACAACATTAAATTATCCACTCTCTCTATGTACATGCACATGCTATATGCTATATGTTCATGGATACAAATACATGCATAGGGACAGTCAGACAGAGACGGAGGTAGGGGGACCAGCATAGGCTATGGCTTCTCATTTCTTTTGAAAAGTTTTATATAAATATGCTTTAATATTCATTTTTTGGACCCAAAAAATAAATAAAAAATAGTTTATCCCCTGATCCCTTGAAAAGATGTCCAAAAAATTAAGCTTGGAAGTACACGTACACCAGTAACACCACCCAAAAATAAGTTGTGCCGGTGGTTGGTAAGCACTAGAATATCAATTAAGTGTCTATCTACTTGTTTTTTGAGTTTTTATTGTACTTGTTCTTATTATTTTCTTTTCTACCAAACTAGATCTAAGTATTTTTATTATAAATATTGTCAAATCTAGCCCCACAACAAAATTAAAGATGAAATTTTGACGGATTCTTTGATGTTGTACATCGAAAGAGATTTTTTAGATCTAAAAGATTGCCGGATTTCATTCTGACGGGTGATTGAATTGAAAATTGAAATATACTAAAAAATAATTATTTTGTGTCTTTACTTTTGTTTATATATATTTTAACACCGAATGAATACTAATTTTATTTTTTTATATATTACTTTAATCTTGATATATTTCTCTTCCTTAGCCTTTTATTTCACTTACTTGGTTTCAAACTTGAAGAAAAATACGTAGTATGCTTTTTTAATTTTCGGATTAAAAAAAAAATTACATCATAAAGTTGTTCTCCTTAATTGGTCAAGGATTTGTAGAGTCCAACTATAAACTATTCCTGAGATATAAATAAAGCTCTTCTAAACTTTTTAGGGTAAATCTATAATAAAATTATTCAAAATATAATAATTATTTTTATTAAACGGTTTAAATTTGATCACCTCACCAAGATCGAATACTCCAAATCGAATCTTTTTATTATTATTATTATTATTATTATTATTTAACAAGGATTAATACAATGGTTATAGTACGTAGCATTCTCTTTCAACATACACCATCTTGCTCGTTGCATGAAAATATGTAATTTTTTATGTTTTTAAATCGTAATTTTTTTTTTTTTTAAATGCACTATCAAACATAACACCTTTTGCAATTTTGTTTTAAAACGAGTTAAATGACTACAAAATCGCAGAATTAAACGCACCCACCATCTAAAAGATCTCAAATCTCTTCAATCATTGAACAAAACAACACAAATTGAATAATCGAGGTCCAAATTTAGGCCCGTCTGTTTAAAGAAGCACATGACCCATTGAAAATTGGGCCTCTATTATGGCCTGTCTTGCACAAGGTTAATTTCGTACTTTGGTAGACCTTTTGACAAAAGGCATTTCAAACAGCCTGGATCCACGGGATCCCAGATCGCCATGACACGCGTCGTCCAAACCCTCAATCTCGATTACAGAATGGGACGGCCAGAATGGAATACAAATAGCTCGTGAGAGTTCATTTACAGGGAATTTCATTTGGATTAGAGTTTCATTTGGTCGTTCTCATTATTTTTTTTGAACCCAAGGGCGGGCAGCTGAGATCGCAGGTCTTTTTCTTCAGGTGAATTCTCTTCCGCATTTGATCCGATTTTCTCTCTTGCATTCCGTTTGGTTGCCGAGAAAACGTTGGAAAATAAAATATAATGCTGGTTCTGAACTTCTTCATATCCTTTTTCCTCGGTTCCTCAGCTACCAAACGGAGCATCACTTTTTTGCTTTGTCAGGGAATCATATCGAAGTGTGATCTGCATAAATCACAGTTTGGAATCTGCATTTCGAATTCTGAATCTGGATTGTATGATCGTTGTTACTTTGATTTGTAATTTTGTGATGATTCGATCGTGATTGTCATTACGAGATTGATTGATCCAGGGGCATTATTCGCATCTTTCATTGTGGATTGGTTACATTTTTATCCTGTGATGAATTTTGAGAAAATTTGTTTGTTCGTAGCTATTTTTTTTTTAATATGATATTTCTTACTGGATTTGGTAGAATTTATATTTTGATTTCTTTTGGTTGCATAACGTGATTACCAAAGCATTTGATTCTGCTGCTTTTGTCAGGTATAGATCTTAATTTGTTGTATTATTAGTGTATTTATGGTGGAAAGCTTATTGGAATGTTTAAAGTAGTAGGGGTGTGTATGGGAACAGTCATTTCCGATTAGCAGTCGTAAACGCGAGCTTATAATCATTTTATTTTTAACATACTCCATTAATTCTTCTTAAGGAAAAGATGGAATATCCCTCTCATTTTTTAATTAAATTTTGAACAGTTGAATCCATGCATCTTTTGAAAAAAAAAATTGCTTCGGTATTATTTCCAATATTTTTTCCTTTATTGTATTAAAATAATTAAATTCTGATAGATATATTCTTTCCGGTATCTGACTGAATTGGAAGATGTAATAGTATAATAACAGTAAACAATGTGCTACTCCTTTTATATTGTATTCAGAATTCTCTAGGTGATAGGTCCAGGCAAATGTAGCATTTCATGTTCATTTCATTTGTAATGTTCCAAATGCCAATATTCTCTATCTTCCTCAGTTCGTAAAATGACAATCTATATATTAAAAACATTTTTGGTTGCAACTGTATGCTACAAATGTGTAGGGATGACTTATGTAGGGTTCTATTACATGAACATTTCATATGAATGATGAATTTCTATGTTTTTAATAATCGAATATCTATTTGCTGCTGCCTGTTATGGCCAAGATCTCCTCCTTCATAAGGGGGTCATCATGTCAGGGAAGGGGATGCTTTTATGTTGGGAAGGGCTACCCCTACTTTTGTAGCCTTCTATTGCTGCTTGATCCATCATCAAGTTGAAATCATTAGCATCAATGTATTAGGATGTGATGTTAAATGTGGATTTAGTTACTTTGCATATGAAGTTATGGCTGATTAAATCTTCAAATTTGTGTTATCTCTACCTCTTTTTCCTTCACTGCTTGTTTATTTCTTGTATCCTATTATTCTAAATTCCAGTTGTTAACTTTCGTCAGCTGGTGAAAGAAGATGGCAGAAGCAGATGATATTCAGCCACTTGTCTGCGATAATGGAACAGGAATGGTTAAGGTACCATGTCATGAAACTTTCGTCTCCAAAATTTGCTTGTTAAATTAATGTGCTAAGTCTTTCGTGACTTCTTTCTTTCGTAAGTGCCCATTATATTATTGGAATGCTAACAAATGTGCTTCTATTTTATTATCAACTTTTAGGCTGGATTTGCTGGAGACGATGCTCCAAGGGCTGTGTTTCCTAGCATTGTTGGCCGCCCACGTCACACTGGTGTGATGGTTGGCATGGGCCAGAAAGATGCATATGTTGGGGATGAGGCTCAGTCTAAGCGTGGTATATTAACTCTGAAATACCCAATTGAGCATGGTATTGTGAGCAACTGGGATGACATGGAGAAGATTTGGCACCACACCTTCTACAATGAACTCCGTGTTGCCCCAGAAGAACACCCAGTTTTGCTCACTGAAGCACCTCTCAACCCAAAGGCTAACCGTGAGAAAATGACTCAAATTATGTTTGAGACCTTCAATACTCCTGCTATGTATGTTGCCATCCAGGCTGTTCTCTCCCTCTATGCCAGTGGTCGTACAACTGGTAAGCAATTGGAGTGATTTACCATCTTGCTGATTTAAGTTAGTTTCAATCAGGGGGCACTCTATAGAATGAGCTGAATTAATTGATGAAGTTAACTATGCATATAGTGTCGACATTTCGAAGAGTTTAGATAGTTGGCCGGAGGCCAATGTCAAATTGACCCAGAATCTGGTGCACCTTCATATTGGAAGAAAGAAGTAGAACTGTGTTTTAGGGAGAGAGAGAGAGAGAGAGAGAGAGAGAGAGGACTATTTTGTATATGAAGCTAATTCGGAAAGCAGCCCATGATAGTTACGCGTCCTCATAATTCACGACTGTTGGTTTTAGCTGTATTTATGATATTAGACACATAAATTGTGATTCAAAATTTAATTATGTTATTTTAATCCAAAAATAATAATAAAAAATAAAAATTTGGGTGTAGAGTTCTAATCTAGTGTGTGGAATGAACCTGTAGGATTTTTTTTTTCCTCATGAACATACAATAGATGTTAAAATTGTGCAGGTATTGTTCTCGACTCTGGAGATGGTGTCAGCCACACAGTCCCCATTTATGAGGGGTATGCCCTCCCGCATGCCATCCTCCGTCTTGACTTAGCAGGTCGTGACCTCACGGATGGCCTAATGAAAATCCTTACTGAGCGTGGTTATTCCTTCACCACCACAGCCGAGCGTGAAATTGTGAGGGACATGAAGGAGAAGCTGGCATACATAGCCCTAGACTATGAGCAAGAGCTTGAAACTTCAAAGACTAGTTCTGGCGTTGAGAAGAGCTATGAGTTGCCTGATGGGCAAGTGATCACCATTGGTGCTGAGCGTTTCCGATGCCCAGAAGTCCTTTTCCAGCCATCCATGATAGGAATGGAGGCTGCAGGAATTCATGAAACCACATACAACTCTATCATGAAGTGTGATGTTGATATTAGGAAGGATTTGTATGGAAACATTGTGCTTAGTGGTGGATCTACCATGTTCCCAGGCATTGCTGATAGAATGAGCAAGGAAATCACTGCTTTGGCTCCCAACAGCATGAAAATCAAGGTGGTTGCTCCACCTGAGAGAAAGTACAGTGTGTGGATTGGTGGCTCCATCTTGGCGTCTCTCAGTACTTTCCAGCAGGTATGCTATTTTATATTCTGATGTCAATATATTTTTATCATTCTGGTTAGGCATTTAACAGCATTAATATAATTTGTTAGTCTGGGTTTACTTATGGGAGGATATTGTTTATATTTGGAATGCAGATGTGGATCGCTAAGGCAGAGTACGATGAATCTGGTCCATCTATTGTACACAGGAAATGCTTCTAATCTGCAGAATGGGAGAGCAGTGGAATTGTAACGTCCTGATTCGGGAAAAGCAATTGCAGCTCAACAGTTTGCCGTTTCTCTTATCTTTTCTTTTCTTTTTCTTTTTCTTTTTCTTTTTCTTTTTCAAAAAAGAACTAGTAGTGAGCAGTTGAGGTGGTGGTAGAGAGTTTCCATTCTTTCATTATTGTTTTAATCAGCTGTTGAACAGTTGTACTTTGAAGTTCTGTGTTCGGGAATTAATTTTTATTCCTGGTTTCTTTGAAAATGTGAATTACATTAATTATCGGGATCCCCCTACTATTAGCTAACCCAACGTTTAACTATAAAATCTCTTTGCTCCTATAACCTAAATCTTGTTTCATGTTTTGTATTATTCGTTGTTGTTTTCAAAATTGCGAATATTGGGGAAAAAAAAAATCATTTTTGAAATTATGTTTAGATAGTTTAGAAAATATAAATAAAATTGAAAAAATATGTTTTGAAATGTGAATTAAATTGAAAAAAAATTCTAAAAACCAAAAACTGAAAAAAAAAACAAAAAATTGTGGTGGTTTCTACTCTTGGGCCCCATAAACTAACGAGGATGGCTGAGCCACCTTGGTTTCCTTTTTCTTTCTTTTTTTCTAATTTTTCGATTTTTTTTTTTTTTTTTTTTTTTGGGGAGTTGGAATGAAAAAATGTTGAGTTAGGTGTAAAGAGTTGCCAAACATATATTCAAAAAATAGCTAAAAAGAAAACAACAATAGGAGCATTCCTAGTAGTCTCATCAAATTTTACTCATCAAAGTAGCTAAAATTTACTTTTCGCTATTCTGGTAAGCTACTTTTTTAAAATTCTCCTAGCAGTCTCACAATTTTAACTATTTACTATCACCATTGCATTTAAATAATATTTTTTTCATATTTCTTTATTTAATTTTTTTTTAATCTTTTTACAAAGAATCATTCATGTTCATAAAATAAGGACATTATCATGTGTGAGAGATGGGAGATGGAAGAAGAAAATGAGAGAAAAAAAAAATGTGCTAATCATGTGAGAGAGAAAGGTGAAACAAAATTGGTGAGTAATTTCACTCATCAAAACTTTTTGGTTAAAATGGTGAGGCTACTAGGAGTGATTTTTTAGTGTTTTCATCAAATTGGCTCACCAAAATAACTAAAAAGCTATTTTGATGAGGCTATAAGGAATGCTTTCAAACGAGATAACATTTCTCTTAAATTATAATATCAAAACTAAACGAAAGTATTAAATGGAGGAGCGGAGTGCGCCCATAGCTGATGTAATGAATTTGATTTAGGCATAACGCCTGGTAGTTACTGGCTAATAAAGTCAGAGCAAGGCTTAACACCTGATTCAGGAAAGTGATCCTTGCAAAACACATTTTATATTCTGTTCACATAAGTCTCACTCTATGTGAGTGTGTTGTGTAATTATTGTATAAAGTATGTTGTATAAATATCACTGCTCTTTTCTATTTATTTGAGGACAATGAGGAATGCAGATTTCCCATTATGTCACTATTGTTTGTTATATTAGGCGAGGAGAGTCAAAGACAGTGGCGGACCCGGCTTATAAAAATGGAGGGCCAAATTAAAAATAAAAAGTTTTGAGGGTACAAAACTAAAAAAATTAAAAGATTTAGGAGGTAAATTTTTATTTATTTATTTATTTGAAAAAAAATTTAGAACTTGGGGGCCAGGGAAGGCCCTGGCCCCTATGCAGGTCTGCCCCTGGTCAAAGAGGCAACATTCTACACGCTTGGGTGGGTGACTGCCTGACTGGGTCAATAGATGCCCTCCTCTCAATGCCACCGTTGGTCTTCCTAGCCATTTAAGAAGCGCATGACTGTGACCAAGAAAATGGTGTCGTTTTTTCAAGGAAATTCCAGATTGTGATAGATGTCATCCAACAAGTTGATTGGGCACACGCATAATCTCACCCAATGGACTGCCAATGGGTGAGTCATGAGTGAGATCTACGCTGATCGATCTTGTTCATACACTGGTTTCACTTTCACTCGAGGCCTGGACAGATGCTCCAACGTGATTAGTTGTGGACCAGAGCGGCCGGAGTCCTGCTGCGACGTATCTGAAAATGGGGCTTCGTTTTCAGTTCCGGAAAATTCATTGTATCGTTATGTTATCTATCGTTATCCATTCGTTAGAGCATTCAAACGGCGGCTTTTTAAAGGGAGCGATGCTACACATCATTTTTTTTGTCTTCTTCAAATTGACGTGGCTCTTAAAATCACCATCAGATCAAAATTTAATAGTTATATATCAAAAATTCAATGGTCCAACTTCATACTAAACTGGTGAGTCCAAGAAAATAAAGCACTGGTTGTTGATTTAAGAGCTTTTATGCTCATAATCCGATATGAGTGAAATATTTAGATTTTTCATTAAAAAAAAAATAAAAGAAAAAAAAAATATGGTTATCAACATAATAGAAATTTCATTTTTGATGATTCTATAGAAGTTATAGAACAAGTCCTTTGGGTTTCATTAGTCTCTTTGAACACATAAAAAATCCTCATTTTATTTCAGGCTAGCTTGATAAATTTTGAGGCTTAAAGGCGACAAGTTTAAGTGATGTCATTTTTTTATATTTAAATATTAATTAAATTAAATTAAATTTATTTTAATATTTATATTATATTTTTTTATTTAATATGTCGATTAGAGCATTTTCTTCTATTTGTAAAATGTATTTTAAAACTCTTTTTAATAACTTGTTAGATATAAAATAACTTATCGCTTAATTAAATATATAAAATAATAAGATTTAAAGAAAAATAGAGATAAGTTATATAAAAATTAATGTGTAATAGAACATAATGCAGAAAAAATTGTTGAATATTGAAGACTCACCAAGAGTCTAATTCTATCTATTATGCACAGCGCAAACAATGAGAATTTACGTACTTTGAATATTTTTCATATTTTTTTAAATATTTAATTCAAATAAACGTTGAAAAAACAATTATGCATGTTCGAGTAATTTTATGAAAGTAAAAATGATGCTTTTACAAAAAGTAAATAAATAAAACTTTTTAAGAATTTATGACTTATTTTTTTTTTTTTTTTTTCTGAACATAAATAATAAGACTTTAAATTTATAATTACTTTTATTATGGTCGTGGATGTTAATTAAAAATTATTTATTAAATTTTTACCGTATCGAGAGCTTAGTTATAAACTATTTATTAAATTTTCAGTCAGTCGAAGGGCATCGAGGGAAGGAGACGGAGACGGAGATGGAGATGAATAAGAAGAAGATGGAGGGTCTTCGTGAAGAACAGAAGACGAAGAAACGGAGCTTAGAAGCCTCTGGTTCTCTCGGATTCGGCCTGCCAAGTACGGCACCAAGCGCTGAATCGCCAATCTCACCATCTCTCTCTGTCTGTCTGTCTGTTACCTTCTCTTTCTCAGAGCGCCAAACCAGATCTGAAAAAATAACCATGAATAGGTATGTCCCCCATCTTCTTCCTTCGTCTCTCTCTTTTATTTTTGGTTGATCATTTGTCTGTTTTAAATTCCAGCACGAAAGTCCAACAGAAAGCCAAAAAAAAAATTCAATCTAAATAAGTCTATAAGCTAATCCTAATATCTTCCTTCAAATCACCCCCAAAGACCAACTGTTAGTGCTGAACTAGGAGGCCCTGAACGGACCCGAATCACAGCATTTGTAATGCACCTGATTTTCATAATATTCAACCAAATATACATTAATATTAGCTCTCTCCTGAATGTGTCCAGCCTCTCAAATGTTCTAAATTGAACAAATGATGAATATAGCTTATTCATAACTAGCTATTCAAGCTTGAATCAACTCAAACACAAAGGCAACCGGAAAGAAATGTGGGTCAGCTGACATTTGTCTACGTTGCCACCACAGGATAAAACAACACTCGTACCCGCCAAAACAACATATATGAATTCTGTCACAAAAATAATGAAAAAGGTTAAGTTCACAATTTATTTCTATTATAATAAGCGTTTGTAAGACACCCATCAAATATTTTAATTTTGAAACCATTGTTGGTTTGTCCAACGTAAGTGGCCTGCCTTGGTGAAAGAATGGAAGTGGACCTTTTCCCATCAATCACAATGTACCTGTCAGCATGCTGAAGAAATGTGCTTAGGCCGGTAACATATATATAAATCTAGAGTCATCAGGACTACATTGTTATTTGTCCTATAGGAATTCCTGTTTTGAGTCTGCATCATTGAATTTGCAGAAATCACTAGGACCCATGTGGCTAGTAAATACATTTTGGTGGTCCATTTCTAAGATTTAACTTGTAATAAATCAGGGACATGAATACTGATGATAACCATATAAGTTCAGTCTCGACAGGCTTCATGAGAAGTTTATGACAGCATCTCAACTGCATAGGTCATGTAGAGGCTACTGACTCTTATAACCTTGTTAAATACATAGCTGTCTGCATGATTCTGTGCTTTTGTATTTGAAGCTCCATTTTCTGCTAGTATCTCTACAAAATGATTAACATTCATGCTAGTATCTATGCATATGTATGGACTGCTTACATGATCATCATACATAATGAACCAAACTGATTGGATTTTCTTCAATAGAATAAACTCTACCATACATGCTGTCAAGTTGAGGAGTTCTTTTCCTTTCTTTTTTTCTTTTAAAAAAAATATTTTGTAATACAAGCCATTATTTCCAAATCTAAAATACAGTGACTAATTGTACAGAAGTCACAACCCCGTCTACTTTTCTGTGAAGTTTTTTGCTTAAGAGAAAGTCTGAACCAGCTTAAAGCCTAGACGCTATTGTATTGAATATCAATACAATAACATGAATGTTTCTTGTTCTAGTTGGTTATTGTTTTAAATTTTGAGAATATCAATGATATTGGAGGAGTCCCACAAAAGCAATATCTCGCAGAAGTCCTAGATATCGGCCGATAATTTTTGTGGCAACTGATATTTAAATATTTTATGATTCCAAATATTTTCGGAAAAAATTCTGATACTTCCAATATCAGCTAGTAAAATCGATATATCACCCCATATATTTTTGTAATATTGGCAAGGGGACCTTGAGACCTTCTCTATGGATATTATAGATGCTGATATTTTAACAATGTTATCTTATTTTTTTAGAGAACTCGAATACTGTTATTGTAGGTACTTAGCATACTCAGAAGATGACATGCTTTAATATATGTGAAAGAGAAAGAAAAAGAATTAAAAGTTTCAATTTATGCTGTTTGCTTATTTTTGAGAAATCACACACTTGGTTCCTTAAACTAGCCTACAAAATGAACACATGATGTATGAATAATCTTGACCAAGACAATGTCAAAGAGTGTCTTTGATGATAAATTTTACTATTGCATATCATCTGAAGGAGGTGGAATATTTGATTTGTTGATGGAATGTTGTGCGACCTACCAAGCTGTAATTCAGTTGTGTTACCATGCTAGTAATTGGTTCATATCCTTAGCAGGCTTCTTCGAAAACAATTTTGCTGAAACCCTACCTGTAGATATTTGTGAATGCAGTCCTACTAGTGTTCTAGATTTTCTGTTATTTTCTCTGTTTAAATGCATCGTGATGGTGCTAAACTGCTAATGCATCAGCTACACATATTCTTTCAGAAGGGGGTATTAGTTTTGCTCACCATGCTAGCATCAAGTATGAAAGAACTTAAAAGAGCGAGAGCTTAACATAGATATTTGTTGATAGAGTTATTCCCCAAACTTTGTTGTTATTTGAGTTTTTAAGCCATTGCTTAACTTTATTTTTCACAAACCAACCGAGGCTAAGCTATAAACAGGAGAGGCTTGGCCTTCTTTCTGTAACTTGATTTGAGCAGGCTTGCTCATACTGTGCAGCTGATTAGAAAGCATAGAGAACTATAACCAAGTACTGTATTGTGCTTCAAAAGGCAATACAGATAACTCTTCAGAGATTTGATGCTTTCTCCTTGTTTATCCAAATGAATGTTTCTAGATCTTAAGGCAATCCTAAAGTCCCACTTGGAAAAGATGCCGGCCGGTGACTCGCCCAGCGAAGAACCAAGGTTTCAAGTCCGTAGATTACAGATCTCAGACAAAAGCAAGGGTTTCATAGAGCTATTGCGGCAACTAACTGTCTGTGACTCTGTATCTGACAAGGATTTTGAAGATCGATTTCAGGAGATCAGCTCCCTTGGAGATCACCATGTGATTTGTGTTATTGAAGATGAATGTTCTGGTAAGATTATTGCAACAGGGAGCATGTTCATTGAGAAGAAATTTTTCAGGAATTGTGGCAAAGTTGGGCACATTGAAGATGTTGTGGTTGACACCAATGCTCAAGGGATGCAATTAGGCAAGAAAATCATTGCGTTCCTCATGGATCATGCTTGTTCGATGGGGTGTTATAAGGTGATTCTTGACTGCAGTTTGGAGAATAGAGCGTTTTATGAGAAATGTGGTTTCAAGCAGAAAGAAATTCAGATGGCCAAGTATTTTGTTTGATTTGTTTGTGTTACTTCTTCCATTGCAGTTTTGGTAGTGATTGTTGTTTGAATGTATTTGGAGATTTTTTTTCTATTGGACTGAGGAAAACCTCTCTGTGCATTTTGCACTGACGACTTGCTTTGGTTCAAGTTGATTTTGTTGCTTCATGCAGTAAATCCTTTGTGGGATACAGTTTGTGGTTAGTAGAATAAAAATGCATATTTACAATTGTGAAAATTTGGATATATTAGATTATGCTGTTAAGGTCAACATGGCCAAGTTTCAATTTCACTGGAGCTATCCATTCGAACATCATAAAACGTTTGCAAATTAGATCAGCTAATGCATAAAAATCAAAATACTAGATGTTATGGGAATTTAAGGATTAATTCTTTTATCCCCTTGTCCTATTATAGGTTTGAGAAATTGGATCCTCTCTCCAAATTATTACAAAGCAACATTAGAAAGGCCTATTAGTGGGCATTTTTCAATTTGAGATGGAGATCATCCATTTGATGATTTAGATTTTGTTTTGTTATGTCTAGTAGTATATATGGTGTTATGTCATTTAAAAATTTTAAATGACATGACAATAAATTACCATGTGGTAACAAACTTTCCTTGTCTCTTGAACCTTCACGTGATTGCATTTTCATTCAGGGCCGGCTGGGGCCTTAGGCGAATTAGGCGGTCGCCTAAGGCCCCCAATTTAATAAGGCCCCCAATAAAAATTTATTAATAATTTTTTAAAAAAAAAAAAAAAAGACTTTAATTGTCATCAATACACTTTAATAAGGCTCCAAAACATGGTAAAAAACTAAAAATAAAATTAATAAGGCCCCAAAATCTGGTAAAAATAAAATTAATAAGGCCCCAATTAAAGCCCCAAAATCTGGTAAACATAAAATTAATAAGGCCCCAATTTAGGAAATATCAATGAAGATGGAAAGTCTCGTTAAAAAAAAATAGAAAAAAGACATAATTAAGTAGATGGTCCTTTACGCCCAACGTTCAGGATGAAAAAAAAAATAAAAATTAAATGCTAAGAGTGAAAGAAGATGGAAAATCTTTTTGAAAGATGGAAAGTCTCATATATTGAAGATGGAAAGTCCTGTACGCCCGATGTTCCTTTTTTTCTTTTTTCTTTTTTAAGTTACATCCTATAAGTAGGATGAAAAAAATAAATAAATAAAGAAATGCTAAGAGTGAAAGAAGATGGATAGTCTTTTTGAAAGATGGAAAGCCTCATATATTGAAGATGGAAATCCATATGCCCAACGATCCTCTTTTTTTTTTTTTTTTTTTTTTTTTTTTAAGTTACATCCAACGATCTTGTTAGAGTCTATATAATTTTCATTTTTTTATTTCAAGTTCTCTATTCAAGTCAATTTTATTCGAAATTTGAATTTCTCTCTTCTTCATTTTCATTCTTTCCATATAACTTACTATTCAAGTCCATAAAATCATTCCATATCTACTTAGCGATAAAAAAGAAAAATAGTTAGTTACCAAAAAAATCAATCAATCAATTGCATTAATTTTTTTATTTGATTTTAGGAAATATTTTTATACTAATTTGTCTTTCTTTGTGCAGGTTAAAAGTATTAGATAATCCTACCATAAAGATTAAGGAGAATTCAATCTTTGACAAATCAGGTTTTCTTGTTCTATTTTTTAATTTATTTTATTATAGTCATAATATATGTAATTTTTTTTTTCATAAATCGTGTTTATTTAATTTGTAATTGCTTTTAGTTATAAATGTCTACTAGAAAATATGCTTCTAGATATGAAAAACTTAAAAAAAAGAAAAAAAAATAGAAAAATTAATTGAATCTCAAAAAGGATCTTTAAATAAATTTGTTATTAGCAATAAACAAAATATAAATGATAATTTAGTTGAAAAACTTAATAAGTAATTTTGCATCCCAAAAAGCGAGAAGAATGCATTTTAAATAAAAATATAATTTTAAATTAAATAATATTTAATTTATATTTAATTTTAAATAAAAGGCCTCACTTAAACTTCTTGCCTAAGGCCCCCAAATATATCGGGCCGGCCCTGACAGAGAGACTGAGAGATGGTTTCGTTAGATGATTTATGGAAAATCTCTCTGCTTGCTCTGTTTTCTTGGGAGTTCATTTTCTCACGGTGCCATTTTTCCGGGGTTGATAGGGAGGGAAGAGGAAGACGAGGAAGAGATCAAGGAAGTATGTGGGAAGAGAAAAAGGAAGAGGGAGAGAAAAAAGCCACATCTTCAAGGAAGGAAAGAGAAATCTGTTGCGGGTGAGTTTTCGAGATTTATTTTTAAGAGTTGAGTGGGCAACTGCACCCCACACACTCCCCTAACTCGGCCATTGCTTACAGAAAATATTAAGGTTTTGATGGCAAACGACACTTGGCTTCACCACATGAACACACACCAACAGCTTTGTCATAGCATGTGAGAAATGCGAGTGGTATTCCAACATTTCCAATGCCCCTCAGGAAGCAGGCTTACAAATATTCATCAACTCAAACAATTTCCCCGTGGTGTCCATATCCTATGACTTGCGGTCACAAGCTTACAGAACCAAATGTATTTCCTCACCACACTTTCGGTGAGACAGCTTTGACAATCAACTAAAATCAAAATTTATGACTTTGCCACCTCTCCCTAAGAAGCAATTGGCTGCAAAATGACAAGTCACAAAGCTCCTTTTGAAGACAATATTTTCGGTCTATAATTCATACCTTCAAGACAGAGAGGAAGAGATATACTAGATTAGATTTTCAACTTAATTAGTTTGAAGGAGTTCATCCAGCCCTTCCATCTTCACAGTGTTTTGTTCAAATAAACTTTGACTTTTTGTCTCCTGGCTTAAGAATTTGAAATGAACACATGAGCTTTCATCAACACTCATCATTCCACCAGCATTATCAAATGCCACCACCTTTGACGACATTTATACTATTAAAAAGGCGTATGAGAAGTACATATGCGAAGCACCCCCAAAGTCAATCGGAGGTGGTTATGCCACTCCTAAATGCATCGGGGGTGGTTGCACCACCTTTAAAGCTTCTCGAGGGTTTACTACGAGACGCTTCAGGGGTGGTGTGACCACCCTTGGCTTCCGATGTGGGTTGGGTGGTCGGCTACCACATAATTCGCGTTACAGGTTTTTTTTTTTTTTTTTTTTTTTTTGGAATTTTGAAAAATGAAAAAAAAGTAACATGGTTTTTTTTTTTTTTTTTTTTTTATTTAGAAAATGTGGTATACTCTTTTAACAATAATTGTTTCTATAGGAATAGCTATTTTTACGAATAAACCTCTATTAAATAAAAGAATTATAGAATAACTATTCTATTTCAGAAGCTATTTTGTAAATCAAATGGACCCTTAATTATTTAACGACGAATGTGATAAAAATCACGTAAATTTACAAACTAACGTGTCAATTTCCATAACAAGTTAGTTTGTAAATGAACAAAATGTGCAAGAGTGCTGAGGTACATTGTTAATTTATTCAACGAAGAAAGACAAAAATAAAGGTTATCATCATTCATTAAAAATCAACAAAATGTATACGTCATGTCCAATCCTCATAAGTGTCTACAACACAAGCAACACAGGATAAAATAATTTAATTATTGAATTATTATAAACGAAGAAAGCTAAAGTGAACAAAGATATTGTTATTATATTTCTTTCATACAAAAATACACGTCACTTTTGGAGATCAGTTTGTAATAAATTTTCTAGAAACTAAATTATAATAAATTTCTGTCCATTTCTGAATTACATTCTTCCTCAAAGCAAGCAAAACACTCCAAAAGTTTGAATTTAACTTTAATTAACGAAACCAAAATTGAATGAAGAGGAATGAATTTATGAGAAAATAAGTTAGAAAAGTCCAACTAGCTCTAAAATAATTAGGAAAAAATGTTCTAGAGGTAATGAGGTATGATTTTTTTTATATTTTTTTATATTTATTTTAATATCAAATCACTCTCTAAGATATATATTTGATCAATTTAGTGGATTTACTTCCTAAGATTATAATTGTTATCAAATAGATACTTTCGTTCACTTTTCGTTAAATTTCTAGAGGAATGCTAGAGCATCTCCTTGTGTTCTCCTGGTGTTCTCCTAGAATGACATAGATGTAATTTTTTTGATTAAAAAATTGCATTTGTGCTATCCAAAAGGACACAGATGTAATTTTTTAATTACATCTGTGCCATTCCAAGAGAACACCAGGAGAACACTGTGAGATGTTCTAGCATTTCTCAAATTTCTAATGGTGTTGCGACGTCATACTCAATCAAATGGTGACACTTGTCCCCTTTAATAAAAAGCTAATATATATATATATATATAAAAGACAAAGGAAGATTATTATTTTTAATTAAAAAAAAAACAAAGGAATTGGGTGGCTCTAGTTTTTTTTTTAATATTTATATTTAATAATAATTTATTTTTTCTTTTTCATTTTAAATTTTTTTTACTAAAGGAGAAACGTATTGTCTTTAATTGAATATGACGTGACACACAGTTAGAAATTTAACGAAAAGTGGACGAAAGTATTTATTTGATAAAAGGTGAAACATTAGAGATTAATTTAATAAAAAATGATACATCAAAGGACTTCTCTAGAGCATTTTTTTTTTCCTAAATAATTGAAGGGTCTAACAATTGGTCCAATGTATGCCAAATGAAAATTCGGTTAATATTACACTTTTAAAGACAAAAATTATAATTTTGTGGAGCCTCCAAAAAAATTAACGTAACTTTTTTCATTTTTGATTTAAAGTATCATCCAAACGCGCCCTTAGGATTTTGTCTCCTTCTTGAGTGGCCGCCACCGTGATTGACGCTCCCACCGGTCTTCCCGAATCCCAATCAGGTCCGCATGACCAACATTTTTCATTGGTGCTGACTTATCCGTCAAATTTTAATTATATAAATACAATTTCAAAATAACCCCCACTTGGTACGCCTTAATTTACTCAATCCCCCAGAGCACCTACATATATTTACGACTTACGTGCACCTACTTTAGCCTTAATATGAAGTGCGACAAGATACTGTCACGTAAATAAAAAAAAAAAAAAATACAATCTCTTTAAACTGTTACATATTTCCCAAACTACTAATTGTGTCAATTTTTTCTCTTAAACTACTAGAAAATTTCAATGTCCCCTTAATGACAGAAATGCTCTTCATCAAATTATTAAAATAAAATAAAAACTAAAAAAAATTATTAAAAAAATCTAAAATAACAAAAAATTATTCAAAAAAAAATAAATTAAAACTGTTTTTTTTTTAAATAATAATTTTCAGTTTTTTTTTCTTTTTAAAAAAATTGTTCTTTTTCGTTTTTTTTTTAATTTAATAAAAACAGGTTTTTTTTCCATTTGTTTTTTTTTTTAAATAAATAAATTTCAGTTATTTTTTGTTTTTTCGTTTTTTTAAAAAAATGTTCTTTTTCGTTTTTTAATTTAATAAAAACTGGTTTTTTTTTTCATTTGTTTTATTTTAAAAATAAATAAATAAATTTCAGTTAGCTTCTTCTTTTCTTTTCTTTTTTCGTTTTTCTTTTTTTTTTCTTTAAAAAAAAATTGTTCTTTTTCGTTTTTTAATTTAATAAAAACTGGTTTTTTCTTTCTTTTTCTTTTTTTCATTTGTTTTTTTTTTAAAAAAATAATAATAAATTTCAGTTATTTTTTGTTTGCTTTTTTTAAAAAAAAAAATTAAAAATTAAAAATTTTGTTCTTTTATTTTAATTTTTTTTTCGTTTTTTTTTAAATATTTTTTTTTTAGTTTTTTTTTTTTAAAGTTTTTAAGTTTTAGTTTTAATTTTTCGAATTAATGAGGACATTTTTTTTGTCTTATTAAAAAAAAAATTAGGGTCATTTTTGTCTTTTTGTTAGTCTTAGGGGGGCATTGACATTTTTTGGTAGTTTAGGGGGAGACATTGACACAATTGGTAGTTTAGAGGGTACGTTGACAATTGAGTGGTAGTTTGAGGGG
This sequence comes from Alnus rubra, assembly GCA_028654335.1. Lineage (NCBI taxonomy): Eukaryota > Viridiplantae > Streptophyta > Magnoliopsida > Fagales > Betulaceae > Alnus > Alnus rubra. The sequence goes on along the minus strand of JAJPGS010000870.1, from coordinate 1,457,983 downwards.
GTTATGTATACTTTTCCCATAAAAAAACTTGTTCAACCTCTTTTATAGGTGGTTAGTAACCACACTAAAGTTTTAGGGTAGTTACGACTACTTCAACGAGCGAGATCTAGTGGTTACAATTATCCTTGTGGGATAGTTGAGAGTGACGTTAATTAGTACTGTGCGATTTTATTTATTTTTACTGACGTAATAGTGCCACGTTAATGTGTAAGGAGTACGTACACGCACTTACGTGTAGCATTACATGAAAATAAGTCATTATAAAGGAGTGGTTAGCCACCCCATCAAACTTTCAGAATGTTTACGGCCATCCCAACGAACGAGATCTAGTGGTTATGTTCATCCTCAAGTGATAGCTGAAGGTGACGCCGACTAGAAGACAATATACAATTTATTTTTATTGACCTAACATTGTCACGTCATCAAGTAAAGAGTGTGTAAACACACCCACAAGCAGCATTACATGAAAATGAGCGGCACACATGAACCGTTTTTGTACTTTATATACCGAGCATTCCATTAAAGAAAATGGATTTTATTTTTTTTTGAACGGGAGCATTTCATTCATTGCATAAACGCCCGAAGGCAAAAACAGTCCCAAATCTACAACAGAAGCTCAAAAGCTGAAGATAGTGAGTAGAGATGAAGAATCCCTAAACACTAAGCCAGGAACAAACCTAGCTTAAAGCAGCTACTAAAGCAACAAGCTAAAATTACAAGAACAAACATTTGACCCTTTCTAAACAATGAAGAACAACCTGCCACAAGTGAAAGAGTCTAGTCTAGCTAACATGCCACCTAAATGCCCAAGTAAAATTTAGCCAACTACAATAATAAATTGTGAAAGAAAGCAAGAATATACAGAAAAAAAACACAGAAACAAAACGCTAAGTCGGAAGGAGGAACCACCTAGACCAGCGTGTGTAAGACCACGCGCCACACCCAGGCCTCCCCTGCCGCAACCAATCAGCCGACCATCCCGAAAACACAACCCAGATGGCCGAAAAAGAGGCACGTTGCCCACATGAGCAAGCGGCACCTCGGCGCGTGCAAGCCACGCTCCGAGCGTGGAGGTACGACACCGCCGGAAGTTGAGTCGACGGGAACAGAGACTGACAGTGAACAACACGGGGGGGTCGTGTTGCAAGAACTCCCGCGTAACCATATAGATCTAAACTCAAAAGAAAGCCGGAGAACACGAACGAAGGTCACTCCCATGGACGACTTGAAACGAAATGTATTTGTCAAAACAAAGAAAAAACAACCAAATAACAAATAAACAACACTCCATAGCCTCAATAGCTAGGAGAACCACAACCACCATCGGAAACAAGCCGGGGAGAACAAAAAATCCCACTGGGACAAGCCAGGGGACACAAAAAAAACCACTCTAACTCACAAAGAAACTAGAGGGAGAAACACCACCGGGAGGAGGGAGGCGTGAGGCCTCTCTCCCCCGGAGAAATCTACTCTCAGAAGCGCTTTCTCTCTCTAGACGAAGAAAAAACAAGACTCTCTCTCTCTCTAATCAGAGAACACTCCTTCCTAAAGAAATGGAAATTGCATTGGTTTAGCTCTTTGGTTCACAAAATGGACCCCTCACCCCTTGGCCCTTCTTTACCACAAAAACCTTATCATGCTGCATATAATATAATTATCTAATTTGTATGAAACAACGTATTGAGCCTTTAATAAGTTGTAATTTTTGTCTTCATTTTCTCCCACATGTCTCCCATTTGAAGGAATAGTTGGCTCTCTATGATATATATTTATTAAATTAATGATTTCTACATCTATCATCTTTCATTGGTTTCACTTTCATTTATTTTAGATTCGACTCTCTTTAATCTTCTGTAATTTATATAATTTTATGGATGATTGTGTTGCATCAATGGAGTTTATAAATCAAGACCCTTTTTTTATTGAGATTAAGCTAATTAAAAGTTGGCTCCCATGAGTCATCTCCAAATACAATTTTCTTATAGAATTTAAGCCATTTACTTTATTTTCGTTTGTTTTTGTGAGTATATTTGAAAAGCATACCGGATAAACAAAGCCCCATGTCCGAACAAGTTCTCTCTCTCTCTCTCTCACTCTCTCTCTCTAACGTTATCAAGTCACTGCAAGTCTAAGGTTAGGTGGCGCTCGACAATTCTCTCTCTCTCTCTCTCTAACGTTATAAAAAGTTTTTGCAATAGTTTAAAGGATCCTACTTGACAATAAAGAAAGAAAGGGATATGGAATAATACGAGCAAATATTCCGTAGAATCTCACGCTTTGATTCGTATTACCGCTATGACGACTCTCTCTCTCTCTCTTTATCGCTTTATCTCGCAACTCTCTCGCAGGACTCTCCGGCAAGAATGGAGCTACTGCAGCCCACGCACCCTCCTCACCGCGACTTAGCCGGCGACGGCTTCTACGGCTTCTCGTCCTTGGGCATTCACCGGGCGGTGAGCTCTCGGTCTGGGATGCACCACATAGTGGAAGAAGCTGGTAATGATAAATTACACGTTGCGGTCGGAAAGTCCGTGGAGCGAACTGTGGCTCTGCTTCAATGGGCTTTCAAGCGGTTTGGGTGCCGAGAAATTTGTATTCTTCACGTTCATCAGCCTTCCCATGTGATTCCCACTCTCTGTAAGTCTGTTTCTGAATATTTTTCGTTGATGGGTTCCTGAGTTTTTTCTGGGATTACATGTTTCGGCTGAAATTCTTGTACTTGGGTATTGGACCATTGGTTTATGATTTTATTTTTTCTTGGGATTCTTGTGCCGTGTGTTTGTGGGTATCCAAGTTTTTGTTGAACACGCAAAATGTTTTAAAAAATTTCAGCAATTTAAAAATAATATTATGCACGCACAAGAATTTTAGGTTTGTGAGCTTTTCTTGAATTTAGAATTGTTCTTTCAAACTCTGATATATTCGTGGGGTTTTAATGAGTGCACAGTTTGTTGTGGATCGAATTTTCAGTTGAGTTTATATGTGGGTTTTTGCTCCGTTAAGTGAGAATTGAAAAAACAATGATACTATAAATGACGAAGATTTGAGATTTAGCATATCACTTTCTTTTTCTTTCCCGAGATTTTTTAGCATACTTACTTGGGTATTATGTTTTCTAAAACTTGTGATGAAGATATGAGATTAAACATATCAATTTCTTTTACTTTGCATCATGACTGAGCTAAAATGTTTTCCACACAAATACTTTGTGCAGTAGGAAAACTACCGGCAAGTCAAGCAAATGGTGAAGTAGTGGCTGCACATAGAAGGGAGGAGTGGGCGCAGAAAATGAAGCTTTTAGAATGTTACGTGAGCATTTGCTTCACAGAAAAGGTGATTCTTTATCTCTCTATGCTTTTTGCTATTTTAGTTTCTGATTTTATGCAGTTTCCATGCGGACGTTTATTATATCAGGATAACCTATATATTGTATGTGTTCCATCAACTAATTTTTACAGATATTTTTTTTGTCCACTTCATTTCTTTGCAGTACTACCATATGAGTTCACTCATACAAGTTTCTAGCTTTCTTCTTTATAAGCAAAATCTGCTTTATGAATAATTTGTGTTTCCTTGGAGTGTAATGAAGAAACAATTGTTGGTGTCAAAAGGTTGCTGGATTGAGGAGAAATGCGTTCTAACTTTGGTTTGTGTTACGATCAATTTTCATCTGGCTTGGGGGATCAAATTGTGTTTTTTCCTTTCGGTAGAAAAGAATAATAATCTATAAGTTATTGGGTTTTATTTTATTATGGGGTTACTTTGTATCTTGGGTGTTTGTTGGGGGTTTCTATTGTATCTTGGGTTTCATGTGGGTTTTGGGTGTTGTGGGTATGTAGTTTCTTATGGGTTTTCTTGGGTTTTTCATGTGGGCTAGCTGAGTTGCCCCTGTGTGTACTTCCTGTGTACTTAGGGGCGCCTTACGCTTTTTTAATGAAATTTTTTTACTTATAAAAAAAAAAAAAAAAAAGTTAATAGAAAAGACTCTTTAAAAAAAATAAAAAATAAAATCAGAAAAGACAAGCTCTATACTCTACAGTCTTTCCCTTATAACTCCTAATTTTATTTGGTCACTTCTTTCCCAATATTCTCCATCTGTACTATCTGTTTCAACATGATTGTTTTCCTGCATTAGTTGAATTTTCTTCACTTCTCCCATATTTCCCGGTTGGTTTCAGATATGATTTTTAAATCTTGAGGGAAAATCAAGATGATTAAGTGAAGCATTAAGCTAGAAATAGTGTTCTGGTTAAAAATGTCCTGGAAATGTGATGTTTTCAGAAATACTGAAAGGCTTTTACAGGACTTCTCACTATAAGTATTTACTTTACAGGTCAAAGCAAGCATTCTTACAATAGAAGCTGACCAAGTTCAGAGAGGAATTGTAGATTTGGTGAGCAGACATGGTATTAGGAAGCTTGTTATGGGCGCAATGCCTGAAAAGTAAGTAGTGAATCTGTCGATTCATTGTCCTCTATAGGAATCGAACTATTCTATATGCTAATCTTCTAAGAAATGATTTTTCTGGGTTATGAATATTTTCTTTTATTTTTAAAAATTTCTTTCTCCTTTTCTGAATGTGTGACAGAATAGATTAGGGAAATTTGTCTACATGTGCCTATGGTGGGATTCAGGATAGGAAAGTTAGGATTTAGGTTTGTAGATTGAATTAGGGTTTGAAATGTTTGAATTTTGGTGGCTGAAACAGTATGGTTTGTAGAAATTCTGTGCATGAGCAAAATTAGGTGCTTTATGGCTTGTTTGATGGGTTATTTGGTGGTTAAAGGGTTAGGTAAATATCTGGGGTTCTAGTGCTAAGGAAAAAAAGAATTTGATTTGGGGTTGCAAAGAAGAAAGAAAAGAGAGAATTTGTTGCTGTTCAGGTGTTGTATCAACAATGAAGTGAACGGTAAGCATACCAAAGAAGGAGAGACAAAAGAACACCAACTGTAATGTGCCTCAATACTGAAAACACTCTATGCTCATTAATACTCAAAATAGTCAATATTTCATTGATGATAATCTCTAAATCTTTGAGTACGTTGAGCATATATATGTTAGGACTCTCAATCTGACTAGCTTATTGAAGACCCAATAAAGCCAGTATAAAGACCAACTTGGACTAAAACCAAGACACTAAGAAACTCAGAAAGTTTTAGACTCGACTCAATTACCAAAGTACGCTTAATTTGCTGGAGATGCAAAAAAATCACTGATGTCTTATTACAAAACTAACCATACCTTATGAAAAAATAACCCAAATAAAATTTTTTAACCCTAGATTCCTAATAAGTTTGAAAAATCTAAGTATGTTGTAATACCTATTGAACATGCCAACAAGAAATCTACCGGACCTATGGGATTAAATTCCAATAAAGATCAATTCGAAATCCAATGGTGATTTTAAAAGTCAACTAATGGAGTGTAGAAATGGATGTGAGGAAGTGGGAGTGTGTGTAGTATTACTCAAATTTTATTGAGGTGATGCCTTACTGCAACATTTCTCATCAATACGATGCCCTCACGTGTCTTAGATTTTAAAACACCTCTTGAGGTGCTATCCCCACCTTTTTCTACTTCTAAAGGTAATTCTCCAAAAGTGTTTGGCTGTTTCAATTTTGTTCACATTCATGGTCCTACTTGGGAAAAATTAGATCCTCATGCTCTCAAATGTATCTTTGTGGATCATTACCCTCCTCAGAAGGGTAATAAATGTTATTATCCCCTTTCATGGAAGCATTTTGTCTCGATGGATGTTATTTTTTTTTAGTCACCCATATTTTTCATCCACCCAAACTTCTATTCAAAGGGAGATTATGAGTGAAGAAAAGTCTTGTAATGCCCCGACCAATTTACAGTCGATGGAATACTCGCATATTCCACGGGACTCTACTACTTTACCTCAACAATGGAGCGAAAAATAGCTTTTTTTTTTTTTGAAACCATAAACTCACCTTATATAAACATAAGCCGAATGCCAAAGCTCTAGACTGAAATTACTTAATATGTATATATATAAAGAGTCACTACATATCCCTAGACAAAACATTGTTCACTATATTTACAAAAGTGCCACATAGGGCAACCACAACTATGACCGACTTCCACAAATCTCAGCCAACATCAAAAGCTAAGAGCTCCTGCGAACCTTAAGGATAGTAGCCTAAGTGCTGGTATGACTCCTCTTCCACAACAACTATATCTGTAAAATTCGACAATTTTAGAGGTGGGAATGATGAGTTCACGACCTAGTAAGTAAAAGTGATCCAACCAAACTTTGTGACGTGAGCTTTTTTGCATAAACAAGATGCAGGGAAAACTTGCGTAACAATGCACTTCAGTGAAAACATCAGTGTAAAGGCATTTTAACTTAGAGAAAGACTTTTCTTTCATAATAGATTTCAAATCACTAGTTCTCTTAGCATTTTCTTTTCCAGAATTATATTAGGATATCGATTTACATATTTAGGTTAACACATTTGCTCTCAGATAATAGTGGAAAACAATATTCAAAGCAAAATATGCAACAGATATTTATATTTACATACACAAAATCATAATTATCCTTTTATTTTATAATTTGCTGGTCGTATTCTCCCTTCCAACACTGGGTTTGTTAAGCTTATTTACCCACTTAACACTGGGTTCGCTAATCGTATTTCCCCTTCTAGCTCTGGGTTTGTTAGCTTATTCCCCCACTTAACACTTTCGATTCCTCCCCTCGGTCAATGCTGTCTACTGATTCCAAGGTGAAGGAACCCACTCAATTTCGATCAGCTTAGAATAATGCACGCTGGGTTGCTGCCATGCATGAAGAGATTGCTGCCTTCTATCAAAATCAGACTTGGACCATTGGGTTTGTTAGTCATATTTCACATTCTAGCACTAAGTTTGTTAAGTGTATACCCTCACGTAATGCTGGGTTTGCTAATCGTATTCCCCTTCCTAGCACTGGGTCATTGACCGTATTACCCCCTGCTCAAGACTGGGTCATGGCAAAACATTTTCCACAAAGCTTTATTCCTTATAAAGCTGGTCTTTCCATTTCGTTTCTTAGAAAACTTTAGTTTACAACACTAGTCTTTTCATTTTTCAAAACCATTCATTTCTTTCAAATTCTTTGATTGTAAATTGTGTAAAACACAATATAACATATTATAGTACAGATTAACATACTTAAATAACAGGGCTTGTAATCACGAGTAAAATATGCACGTATACCATGGCATGTAAAACAATTTTAATATTATTGGTGGGAAAGTTTTACTTACCCAAAAACATGTTAAACACTACGAATGTAAAAACACATTTCAATATCGGTAAGAAGTTTTTACTTACAATTTGCGATTCCCTTTTCTTTGTCATGTTCTCGGTCTGTAGTCTGCAAGACTGCAACCATCTACATTGCATTATGACTAGTTGTTAGATTCTAGGCCTTTCTAGAGTCCCAAGACTTTACCGGACATCCAACTATCCTCTTTTCCTAGAAAAGTAATTTTCTCTCAAAAATTCGAGTAGCTATTCCAGACTGGTCCAAACGACTCTACTGACCAAGCTCTTTGGTCCTTAGTTTATATTTACATTGTTCGGATGTGGTCCGAACGGAAACACCAACTGAGATCTTCAACCAATGATCTTCACTTCGTCCAGACATGGTCTGTACGAGACACCGACAGAGACTTCTGGTCACGGCCTTATCCGAACGGTCTCTAGCACCGTTCGGACGAATCAGGGCAGGAACCTCCTCCTACTTCAAAAGAAAATCCATTCAATCCAGTTTCTAACATTCCCGAAACCCGCCTTTACTCTTTATCATCTCAACCAACCGAACATGCACACTAAAAATGCTAACTTTTACGTAGCAAAACTACTCCTTAGAAAAACCTAGTTCCTCATCAACAACACACTTCCAACAATAACAACTTCACAACCTTCTCATCAACAACATCGAAACACATAGTAACTACACGAAATTATAACACCACCAACAACTACTCTTTCCACACCTTTAAGAAAAACTTATGAACAAAGAGAGGAAGTGGGATCATACCTCATATAGTTCCTTTCTTCAAGTTCTTCCTACTAGAATTTCTCTTTCTTACAGGAACTCAAGTTTCTTACTCCCAAAACTTGGTTTCTCAGCCTTTGGACGAACAAAGGAATGAGAGTTGTGAGCCTTTTTCAACGAGCTGGTCCTTTAAATAGGTAAGCATTTGGGTACCTTTTGCACTTGTCCAGACTGGTTATTTAGCTCGTTCAGATGAGCTCAAGTTAGAGGGCCGTGTTGTTCTAGTGCTTTTGTGACAAATATTATCTCGTTTAGACGAATATCCTACCTTGTACGGACGCACCTCTGTCAAGTTGCATTAAATTTCCCATCACGTCGATCACATCCACACGTGATGTGATCCCGGTCCAAATGGAACATTTCCCCGTACAAACGCTATTCAACAGATTTGTGTTCCACAAGTTTCCCGCTGGCCTCGTTCGGACGGGAGTTCACTCGTCCAAACGGGGCTTCTACCTTAGAATTTTTCTAAGTCCTAAAGTCAAAAATTTGACTTCTAATTGACCTGATACCCTCGGATCAAACCGTACTTAGCCTATTTATTGCTTGTGACATGTGTTTCTATTTTGTTTTCATTTAAGTCTTTAAATTTACCAATAAAATTCCTATTTTATTCCCGGGTGTTACAAGTCTTCTATGAGTGGTCCTTGCAACCCAAAGATCTGAATCTTCTTGCGGGGGGTGTTTGTCTAGTGACCCAACCAGTTAGAGAGAGAGAGAGAGAGAGATGGGAGGCTGGGTAATGGCTAGTTTGTGTTAAAGCAATGGTCCATCGAAGGGGGCCTTACTTGTGGCCGGTTGAGGACAGTTAGTGGTATGTGTGGGTGGCACAGATGAGGTGGGGTGGTGTAGAGGTGTTAGAGGTAACTCAATAAACACGTTTATATGACCTGAGTCGAGTTCATGAGCTAGCAACTCACAAGCCTAATACAAATCAAGTTGAGCTTATTCGAGCTGAACTCATTCAATGATCAAACATAAATTTTTGTCAAGCTCGGTTCATTTATTAAACGAATCAAGTTTGAGTCAAGTTTATATGAGTTGAGCTCGAGTTGTTCATAAACAACTCGATTCACTTAAAACCCTATGTATCACAAACATATTAGACATCTTAGGAATTGCAAGTTTAGCTAAATGTATTGGTGAACTTCTGTTTTCTCAACATTTGTGCTTCTGTACACACTGGAATATCTATACCCTGTTCCCATTACTTTGTCCTTGTTACTGTATCCCTTGGTTGGCTGGTTGGGGCTTCTTCTTCTTTGAACACTTTTTGTGATGACTATATATATGAATATGTTCTGATCAGCCATCCTAATGGTTTTGTACAGCTGCGTGAAGGTGAAAAAGAGCTCCAGCAAGGCAACTTATGCTGCCAAAAATGCTCCCTTGTTCTGTGAAATATGGTTTATCTACAAAGGGAAACATGTATGGACAAGAGAAGCTTCTGAAGGCCCTAATTCTTTGCCTCTACAACCTGAGATTAAAACTGCAGAACCCTTGAGATCTATGTCATTTCAATATAGTAATAATAATGCAATCCATCCAGAATTTTTTCAATCCAACTCTGCTAGAAGTACATCCTTTGCTGGAAGCAGCAACTGGTTTCAGGGTGAAACAGTTCATGTCGAAGTGGCTTCATTGCCCACTTTATCCCATTCCTCTCGTGATCTCCAGAGTTCATTCACCAGTTTAGAAAATAATTCTGCCAAAAGAATTGTATCTTCAATTTCCGATCCAAATGTTGAGGAAGAGAGCTTGTATGGTCAGCTGACAGAAGCCAGGATAGAAGCTGAGGCAGCAACAAACGAGGTGTCTGCAGAGATAATAAAGCGCAAAAAATTGGAGTCGGAAGCCATTAAAACTATCAGCAAGGTAAGCATGAACTTGATGCCCATTCTTCGTTTCAGGGACTTGCACTTTACAATATTATGGTTCCTAGGAGTTAGGGTGCAGGAATAGGTTTTGGGTCAGCTTAGTTTATGCATCTTAAATGCCGAGAATAAATATATGGTGCAAAATGAATTAAGCTTCTGAATATATTCATTTTCCTATTATTAACACAAATATTTATGCTCCTTTGAGTTTAATGAATTGAAAACTGCCATTCTAGTTTTTTCTTCTTATAAAGTATTAAGTTCCTTTCTTATGTTGTTTGAAGCATTACTTGAATAGGATACGAAAAGAATGAAAGTTCATATATGCACATGTTTTGAATGCTTGAATCTTATTTATTTATCTATTTTTGGCCCATTGGAGGCCCATTGGGCTATGGACTACGCAGGGATCTAGTCCTTTCCCTTCCCTCAAACTCTCCCTCCCCTGGGATAGGTGGGATTCAAACTTGAAACAGGGATTCTGGCAAGTGAGATGAATAAACTTGTGCTGCGAACTTTCTACAACAAGAATATGCTAGGATTTTATCCCTTATTTGTGGGTTTAGCAATGTAGATGATGATATTTAAAATATACATCACAATTTGTAGTTTGTGATGGACATCTGAATCTCTTGAGTTACTCTCAATCTCAGAATTTTTTATTTTCTCCTCAGGTCAAAGTCTTTGAATCTGCCCATGCACGTGAAGTTAAGCTCAGGAAGGAGGCTGATGATGCACTAAGAACTACCATACAGGATCAAGAAAAGCACTTGGAAGAAAGAGAAGAAGTAACTAGAGAGCTACAGAGGACCATGAGAAGTGTTGCTCTTTTAGACAGTCGTGCAAAGGAAGCAAACCGTAGGTGTGATGAAGCCGTCGGAGAACTAAATTTAATTCAAGCATCCATCACTACTCTACAGCAGGAAAAGCAGAGGATGCAACGACAGAAAGTAGAAGCCCTACGCTGGCTTGAACGGTGGAGACATGGACGAGCTGGAGCTGCAAACTGCAATGGGTTCATTGGTTTTGTTGAAGGGTTGCCTGAGTTAGCAGAATTTTCATTGTCAGACCTGCAAACTGCTACATGCAATTTTTCTGAGAGCTTCAAGATTGGGCAGGGAGGATATGGTTGTATTTACAAGGGGGAAGTGCTGGGTAGAACTGTTGTCATAAGGAACCTCGATCCATATAACATGCAAGGACCATCAGAGTTTCAACAAGAGGTTAACCACCCTTCTCTCTTTTCTCTATATCTCTCTCTACTAAAATAGTTACTGAGAACCACACTTCATAGTCCTTGTTATTTGATCCAAAGCGCCCACCAGAAAAAAAAAATTAATATAAGGAGAAAAATACCTACATGGCGAAGGCAGGTTTCGATCAGAAGTCTCTTAAGTACAACCCCATAGATACTTTACCAGCAGGCTAGTTATAGCACCTTCCCTTCTTAGTTTTTATAATCACAATTAGATGAGCCACATAAAGTGTATACTCTTCCGGCATTGTACTTTGTTTACAATTAGGATACTCATGAAGTTTTAGAATTGACTTATAGAACCCAATAGTTTGCATTTCAAGTACCAAAACACCCGTTTTTCCAATACGGGTTGTGTTTTTTTTTTTTTTTGGTACTAGTATAGCCAATTATAATGAGCATCTATCTAAGTCCCATTTTGAATGCGTGGATCATATATTTCCTTTGGCTTTAGTCTAAGAAGATTCAGTTTCACCAGGGTCCTCTTTCCTCCTCCCTTTTCTGCTCACTCATAGGGGTTTAGACCCCCACAAAGGGGGAGGACTTGATTGAAAATCTTGGCCACTGGTGGGAGTTTTGCCTGCATCCAATCCCCAGTTTTTGTTTATCCCGGATGTTCATGTTGGGTGAATTGTGACCTCATACAATCGTGTGAGGTGAGCAACAGCCACTTCGTCACAGTACTTATGGGCTGACGGATCACACTTTGGCCAAGTATCTGATGAATAGACTCCCAAGCGCATTATAGCATTTTAGCCACATCTGATATTTCTGAGTTCTGACATGCAACTTCCCTTGAAGAAAAAACTATAGCAAGATTTAGCAATCAGAAGATATATTTTTTCTTGCTTTGGCTAGACGGTACCTTTCATTGTTTCTGGAACATCTTTTCTTTTCTGCTTGCAGGTTGAAGTTCTTGGCAAGCTACAGCATCCTCATCTGGTGACTTTGCTTGGTGTATGTGCAGAATCTTGGTCCCTTATATATGAATACTTGCCCAATGGGAGCCTCCAAGACCACATTTTTCGGAAAAGCAACATTTCTCCATTGACGTGGAAGTCCCGAACACGTATCATTGCTGAAATCTCTAGTGCCCTTTGCTTCTTGCACTCTTCTAAACCTGAACAGATTGCCCATGGCAATCTGAAACTTGAAACCATAGTTCTAAGTACTGATCTAAGCAGCAAGATCTGCGACTTTGGGATTTGCAGGCTGGTAACTGAGGAGAGCCTTCATTGCCCTAGTTTCCGCCGGAGCACAGAGCCAAAGGGTGCCTTTACGTATACAGATCCAGAGTTTCAGAGAAATGGAGTGCTGACACCCAAGTCTGACGTTTACTCCTTTGGGCTGATCATTCTGCAGCTACTCACAGGAAGGCAACCAGTTGGGTTAGCAGCTGAGGTGCGTAAGGCCGTTTCATGTGGGAAATTGGCTTCACTTTTGGATTCATCAGCTGGAGAATGGCCTACATTTGTGGCAATGCGATTGGCAGAGCTGGGGCTGCATTGCTGTCAAGTGAGCAGTAGGGATAGACCAGATTTAACACCTTCTCTGGTTAGGGAACTGGAGCAGTTGCACGTCTCAGAAGAGCGACCAGTGCCATCTTATTTCTTGTGCCCTATCCTTCAGGTGAGTGATGCTTCTCATGTATAACCTTAATAGCACTAAATAGTAATTGGTAATGGACCAAGTTGTTTAAGTGAGCTGATGAACCTAGAAGCAAACTTTTGACTACTCAAAACTTGCTAGCCTAAACAAGTTGAGGTCAAGCTGGAACTTCAGCTTACGATTACGTATCAACTAGAGTAATCTGGAGTAACTTTGACAAATCTAGACCAAGCAAGGCTCTGAGCCTCCAAGAAAACTACTGGAGTTTTGGTATTTGCTTAAGCTCAAATGGGATTATTTGTGGCTTACTCGTGTGATGTGTTGGTTTCAGGAAATAATGCATGACCCTCAGGTAGCAGCAGATGGGTTCACTTACGAAGGGGAAGCCATGCGTGGATGGCTGGAAAATGGGCGTGAAACTTCTCCCATGACAAATTTGAAGTTGAGTCACCTCCATCTTACTCCTAACAATACACTGCGGCTTGCCATACAGGATTGGCTTTGCAAATCTTCTCAGTCCCTTTAATACGTATGTATGTGTGTATATATGCATCTATGTAATATCTTTTATTATATTTGTAGTGGTGCATCAACGCACCACTACTTTACCATTGTAGATAATGGAATAAGAGGGGGTTGGTTGGTGTGATTGTCAATGCTTCAAAGTAATCCATGAGCGAGATTCCATTTTGTGTTATGAAAGCAATCGAAACCGTGGAGAGGAGCCAGAAAGAGCTCCAAGCATTGTGTACGGAGATGAGGTCCCCTTAGTTAATTAATCTTTTTGACTGAAAACATAAATTCATGAAGCAGCTTGTTGCAGTGACGATTGTACATCAGCTTAGATGAATAATGCTATTCTTCCCACCTAAAAATAATTTGCCAGTGTGTGACAAAACACGTTGGAAATTTGTGATAAAAGTATATCCAAAATGATGATATAAGCAATGGCTGGCTAGGTTTTCAAATTATTCCTTAAAAATTAGGCTTGACCCTTAGCGAAATTAGGTTTTGCTCCTTTGTCATACATTGGCTCTCCCGGATGAGAAATTCTGGCTGTCCCTGAATGAGATGGTTTTAACATGGAGAAATCATCGTAAGATCCATATGAAATACAAACTAGGCCTTCGTCCTAATCACCATAGCAATTTCTCTAACCAAAACAATCTTGATGAGGGTTTCAAGAAATATTCTCTCTTCATTCTTACCAAGCACAACAGAGCTATCGCATTTATCTTCATTTTAATGTAGAGTACAACTATAATACACCACACGCATGATGACAGGAACAACCAAATCTCAGCTAGTTGACTGATTATGGATAACAGCATAGTCTATTTCAGTCAAATTTACAAAAGCAGCGAGGCAGTGGTATGATTCTCAGTATCACTGAAGGGATGATGATCTTCCGTGGACATTTCAATCCTCTGTTCATCTTTCTTACCATCCAGAAATGGGTTAGACTCCCCTGTGGAGTTCCATATGTGCAACTCTTCCTTTTTAGGAGCCATATTTTCTTTGAAACTCGTCTGAATTTCACCTTTCTCAAGCACCTGGCTATTGCATAAACTGCCCCAAGATTTCTCATTCTCCTTCTTATTGCAAGGCTCCAGCATTAGATCCTGTGATTTTTGAACTTCTTTGTTTGAGTAGGAAAACTGGTTTTCCTGATTTTCTTGACTGTTGAACTGAGAATTAGACCTTCCAATGGTTGCTAACGATGGTGATTCTTTTAGCATGCAATGTGCTGATGAAGATGACCGCTGGCTAAAGCTCCCAAAACCCTGAATCCCTCTTGTTAGCTTCCGAGCTCTGTCTCTCTCTTCTTTGAGAAGAGGACCTTTCTCAAGCAGCTTCAAAATTCTTTCTGATTTCTTTCTAACAGCAAGGCCCCAGTTAAATCTGCACATTACTATTTAGATCTTTTTACAACAATACATAGTGCCAACATAAAAACACAAGTTGAAAAATGAAGTTAGAATTGCAGACCCTTTCTCGTCTATATACTGAAAGCTTTCCATTTCATTGATAACATCTTTGTCAGTTTGAAATTCTCCTGCAACACTCTCTGGTCCATGAGTCAGCAAATGCTCAAGAACAATCAGGGAATTGTAAGCGATCCTCCAGTTCTTTCTTTCAAACTTCAGGAATCTGATGCAGAATCATAAAATCACCAATCCATAATTACTGTTTGTTATGATCTTGAGAATCCTTCATAGCTCAATTACAATCTTAATCGTGTATATGTAAGCTCTTGGACACCTTCACTTTGTAAGCCAATTTTTAAGAATGAATTCTACCTAAAGTTATTTGATATCAGAATCGGACACCATGTTATGGGTTTGAGTCACAGAGGGAACGACCTATAGGAAAGAGTCGGCTGTTGAGCGTGGTGGTATGTTACAATCCTAAGTGTCCCACGCTTAAGTATAATCTTAATCATGTGAAGATAAGCTCTTAATCATTCTCTCTTAGTTGTTTTTTAAGGGTGAATTCTACCCAAAGTTTATATCACTGTTGCATATCAAATTGGATAAAAAGAAGGAAAAACAAAAGTCAAAAAACAAAAACAATGTTAACACCATGAACCTTTTGTGCAGAATTTCCACGATTCTCGTATAATCATCTAGCTCAAAAGCAGCCCTTGAAATGGAACCCAGGGTAGGCATTGCCGGCGCCCATGTATTTCCACTTGTAGCTTCTTCTGTCACTCTACAGATGTTGAAAGCATCATCAGAAAGATACCCATATCAGAAAACCAAAACAAAAACCAGTTACCACACCAGAAACAGACCAAGAAGCAGTCAAAACATTGATGAACTTACAATTGTGCGGGGGTGGCATCTGTGAGAGCTAATCTAGCAGTCTTGATTTTCTCTTTGAAGAAGAAAGAAGCCTGCTTTTTCAGATCGTGGAAAGAGGGCGTGCCCATGTTGGTGCTACTGTTTCTGCTTAAGATAGACATGTCTGACATGAAAATAAGATCTGGGAAAAAACAGTCCCCCAGATTGGCTTCTGGGAAGATGGGTAAGAGTCACCAACTAATCCACTGATACAACAAAACCAAAACTATGAAGATGTAATAAAACCAAATACTACGAAACAAATAAAAAGTCAAAAACTCCCAATTGATTGCCTAAAATCAGGCGAAGATTTCAAAGGAGAAAATTCAAAAGTGTTCGTGGTGTTGAAATCTCAGCTTAAAGTAATGTTGTTTTGAAGCGTATACAAATTATGATGATGTTTAGTCAACGTCTCTACAGCCATCTGGACAGCGGGTGTTTTGGGTTTGAATTTGAATTTGAATTTATAGCATTACTCTTATAAATGTCATGTACGTATCTATTGCATACACTTCTCATCTGTACCGCTCATTTTGAATTGAAATCAACAAATATTTTATTGATCTAAAAGAGTAAAGAAAATATGATAATTAAATTTCTAGATGTAGGTTTAAATTTTAATCCTCCATTTGTGGATCATTTTGGGCTCAAACATACCTCCGATCATAATTGTTCAAGTGGCTTGAAAAAAAAAATGATGACTTACTTTTAGAGGGATTAAGGGCATCTCCATCGATACTAGCTATTTTAGCTATATATATATATATATATATATATATATATATATTATTTTTTATTTTAACTATTAACTTTTTAATATAAACTCTAACAGATTCTTTATTTTACTGTTTACTAAAAAATGCGTGCCTGCCAAGAGGCAAAGAAGCAGCCAAAGCTAATCAGCGGCATCTATGTTTAGTGCAGTGCCATGTGTCAGCAGCCCAGATCACGTGCAGTGTAAGCTTTGTGTGAACTGTGAGTACACTAGGTAGGTGCCATCATTCTTAATTTCTTAAAAAAATTAAGGTTAAATGGGAAGGTAG
Source organism: Alnus rubra (assembly GCA_028654335.1). Taxonomy (NCBI): domain Eukaryota; kingdom Viridiplantae; phylum Streptophyta; class Magnoliopsida; order Fagales; family Betulaceae; genus Alnus; species Alnus rubra. Next base: position 1,441,289 of record JAJPGS010000870.1, on the reverse strand, counting down.
CCAAAGCGTTGCGTCAAAGTCAGCCAAGTGTAACTCAAAAAAAAAAAAAAAAAAAAGTCGGCCAAGTGCTTTGCGACGTGGGCAAGTGACATGTGGCAGTTAGGACCAACTTTATATTATGCTTACTTCTGTGAATATTGTAGATTTTTTTTTTTAATTTTTGTTAATTGATTCAATAAGCTGTCAATAACTCATAAGCTCATGTCATTCGAAATAAGTACATACTATTTGTTAGAAATAAAAATGTGAAACTACAAAAATTTCTTAAAAATAAAAATTGAATAGAAAAATCACTGAACTCTTGGACAGTAAGGCAAATATTAATCTGTCTCTTAGACAAATATTGCATCTCACTTATATAATGAGCTTTGTAAAAGGGAATATAACAATTATGTCCTTAAAATACAATACTGTCTGAATGTAGTGTACAGATTGCAAATTCTGAAAACTATTATGAATAAGAAATTCTGTAACAGTAAAGAAGAAGAAGAGACACGCGTGCGACGATTAGTGCTTCGCACTTGGTAACACAACCAATCTAGTATAAGAGCATTCTCATCCGATCATCTATATTTTAAACTAAAATAGCTAACCAAAACTCACTTTATCTAGTTTAGCTAATGGGTTTTAAAAAATACCATATATCCGATTATCTATTCTTTTTTTTCTTCTTTTTTTTTTGGAAGAGGGCTTGTATTAACAACAAGAATATTACAAACATAACTCAGAGCTAACAAGTTCCGACAAACAAGAGGGGAAAGAGTCAAACCAAACTTGGTTCTGTGGATGGGATACAGCAAGTTTGGCTAAGTTATGAGCCACCATGTTCCCTTCCCTTCTAACATGATTAACAGCCAAGCGGTCGTAGTTCCTCAGCAGAATACTAGTTTCCCCTATCAAATTACCGAAATTACCCATATCCTCATCCACCCTAGATAGAGCCTTAACCACCTCCAGAGCGTCCCCTTCTAACACCACAGACTGCAACCCCAAAAACAGGCCAAATTCAGCACATAGTTTAGCACCATAAGCCTCAGCCATTGAAGAATCCGAAATATAGCGTTGGTAGGAGCATCTGGCCATTAGCACCTTTCCTTCAGAATCTCGGGCAACAATCCTCACCCCTATCAGCTTATGTTTTCTGTCCAGGGCAGCGTCCCAGTTTAGTTTAAAGGACCCTTGAGGGGGCTTGGACCATTGGTGGGACAAAAGGGGAGGTCTTTGTTGAATATTTAGAAACGTTGAGTCATGAGCTTCCCTGTATTCAATTAGAGCCTCTTTTGCACCTTTGATCAAACAACTGGGAGGGATAAAAACACCATCAAAGACATACCTGTTGCGCCTAAACCAGATCCATTGGGACACCATAGCAAAAAGTTCAAGATCTTCCAACTCTAGCCTAGCACTCAAGTTACCAAAAAGAGACAAAAACTCTATATCCCCAGAAATACATTTTTGGATCCAAGGCTGGCATATCGACCATACTGATTTAGTAGCATCACAGAGCCAAACTGCATGAATACTGGACTCAACTTCTGTTCCACACAGAGACCAAAGCGGGTTCTCCACAATACGCCTCTTCCATAGTTTCTCTTTGGTGGGAAGGATATCATTACAGACTCGCCAAAGAAACAACTGCACGGACCGAGGAATTTTCAAATGCCAGAGGAGTTTCCAACACGATCTGGTAGAAGGAAAAACAGAGCCACTTCTGTGTTGCCTGGCCATGCGATCCAGCTCAAGATAATATGCACTGCGAACAGAGAACTGTCCATTATTGGTTTCTGCCCAAACCAACCTATCCTTCATCAGCCGGGGACTAATGGGTATGTTACAGATCTGCTCAACCAATTCTGCCGAGAAAATTTGCTCCAGGAAAGGTATGTTCCACCAATTTGTCTCAAAATTTATCAACTCACTAACTTTAGCATCCGGGTTTAAATTCTGCACATGAACTTGAATCATATGTGTCTGAGTTGAGGGTATCCATTTATCATCTCTGATCTTTATATTCGAACCATCACCAATCCTCCACATCAGACCCTCCCTTAAGAGCGGTTTAGCCTCCCAAATGCTCCTTCAAGCATATAAAGGATGAAAACCCAAAGATGAGCCCAAAATGTCCCATGTTGGATAGTATTTTTCCTGGAAAATTCTGCCAACCAAGGTATCAGGAAATTTAGTTAATCTCCATCCCTGTTTTGCAAGGAGAGCATTATTAAAACTAATCAAATCTCGGTAACCTATGCCTCCATCCAACTTGTTTCTCCCTAAACCACTCCAAGCCATCCAAGCAATTTTTGAATCCTTCTCTTTATGCCCCCACCAAAATCTCCCTATAATAGCATTTATTTCATGACACAGCATTTTGGGAAGCCTGAAGACACTCATCGTCTATGTAGGAATGGCCTGAATGACAGACTTAATCAGAATTTCTTTACCCACATGTGACAAGAACTTCTCCTTCCACCCATTGATGCGGTTCCAAATCCTTTCCTTAATGCCATTAAAAGTTGAGTTTCTGGATCTTCTAATAAGGGTTGGAAGACCAAGATACTTCTCATATTGAGCAGTGGAACTGACACCCAAGCCTTGGGTAATAATGCTCCTGTCTTCCTCCTTAGTATTGCGGCTAAAGAAGATTGTCGTTTTTTCCCGGTTTAATTGCTACCCCGAAGCCACCTCATACTTCCCAAGAAGGATTTGAATATGACCCCACTCCCTGAGGTTGGCACGGCAGAAGAGAAGACTATCGTCAGCGAAAAGCAGGTGATGAATTTTGGTTCCTCCACGGGATATAGGGACTCCCGAAATAATACCCTCTCTAGCCGATTGCTGCAGCAAAGAACTCAACACCTCCGCACAAAGGATAAAGAGATAGGGAGAGATAGTATCACCTTGCCGAATTCCTCGGGAAGAAATTACATGACCTTGGGGCTGTCTGTTTATAAGGATAGAATATGTTACAGTCCGAATACAAGACATAAGGAGAACAATCCATCTATTCGTAAATCCTAACTTCCGAAGCACACCCTCCACAAAATCCCATTCAAGCCTATCATAGGCCTTACTCATATCGAGTTTCTAGGCCATGAAACCTTCTTTTCCCTTCAAACGAGTGTCCATGGTATGGAGAGTTTCAAAACCCACCAAAATATTGTCTGTAATGATCCTCCCTGGAATAAAGGCACTTTGTTCCAACGAAATAATATGGGGTAACACCAATTTAAGACGATTAGCAAGCACCTTTGAAATAATTTTATAAATCACGTTACATAAGCTAATCGGTCTATAATCAGAAACCTTTGAAAGAGAATTCACCTTAGGGATAAGACATATATATGTAGAATTTGTTCCAGCTTCTATGAGTCTCCCATTAAGAACGTTAAGAACAGCCCTAGTAACATCCGTACCCGCCACTCTCCAGGACTATTGATAAAAACCAGCTGAAAAGCCATCAGGACCTGGAGATTTTAAAGGGTGCATTTGGAAAAGGGCACACCTAACCTCATCCCCCGTGAAAGGCCTTAAAAAAAATTGGTTCATTTCATCAGTTACTCTGCAATCTAGGAAACTAAGACACTCTTCAATTCCATAAGGACTCTGAGAGGAAAAAAATTGAGAATAGAAGTCAATGAAAATTTTACTGACCTATTTTTTCCCCCTCCAGACCTGTCCTTCAGCATCAGTAATACTGCAGATAGTATTCGTGTTCCTTCTCTGATTCGCCAATAAGTGAAAAAATTGAGTATTTCTATCCCTAGACAAATACCTATGTTGTTTAGCTCGCTGTTTCAACCTCAGATCTTCACGCTACAGAATCTCGTTGATCTCTGCCTGGAGGGCTTTGGTTTCTTCTAAAGAGCTTGAATTGGATCTTTTCTGAAGTTCCATAAGTTGTTCCTTCTTCTTCTTCAATAATTCCTTAGCCTTTCCAAATTTACTCTTACTCCACCGAATGAACTCCCTTCGACAAGAGGATAAACGATGATGAATCCCCAAGATAAAATCCCCTTCCTGCCTATCCTATTCCCAAGCATAATGGATCAGACCTTAGTACTCTACATCCCTAGTCCAAGCTGCTTCAAATTTAAAACCCCCCTTATTGAAACAATTGCTCTCTTTGTACTCCTTAAAAGCAACTAAGATGGGATTGTGATCAAAACAGATAGCCTCCAAAACAGAAACTATTACATTTGGAAAAAGCTGACACCACTCTCGATCCCCCAAAGCCCGATCCAGCCTCTCTTGAAGAAAAGAATAACCAGTCTGATGATTGCTCCAAGTGAATCTAGGACCAACAAAACCCAAATCACTCAAGCCACATTCCTCCAAAACTTTCCCGAATCCTGCCATTTGAGACTCACATCTGGGACCCAATCCATCATTCTCTGCTAGCTCCAAAATTTCATTAAAATCCCCAGCACAACACCACGGCAAAGGAGGACAAAATTTTAAGTGTTTGAGCAAAGACCAGGATTCTCCCTCTTTGTCAAGACTAAGATGGCCATAGAAACCTGTAAGTTTCCAATAATTGTTTCCTTCATTATCCTTAACTACCGCCTGAATGTGATACCGAGAGTAGTTGTAAATTTCCAACCTTGCAGACTTCTTCCAAAACTAAGACAGACCCCCACTCCTCCTTACCGAATCAACAACAAAAAGGCAATCATATGCCAGTCTGCATCTAATCTTCTCCATATAATTTTTAGAGCTAATAGTTTCCATAAGGAACACAAAACTTGGGTTCTTTTCCTTCACCAGGTGGTGGAGGACTCGAACTGTCTGAGGGTTCCCAAGCCCTCGGCAGTTCCAACTTAGGAAACTCATTGTGGCAGGCGGGGCTGTGAGCCAGCTTCCGCCAAAGCCACACTATTGCTCTTTGATTTCTTCTTCTCTGAACCTTGAGCATCCAGGTCAAGAGATATAGAATCTAAATTCTTCCTCTTACCTCCCTGCAAGGTGGAGGACTCCACAGAGGGCTCCCTAGCCCTTCTCTGCCATGTACGAGATGCCACTTTCAAAACCTTCTTCTCCGCAACGTCAATTTGCATGGAGGGCGAATCAGCAGGTTGGTAGTTTTGATGAAATGGGCCCATTTCTATCCCAGCAGCCATATTCTCCTCTAAGTCACTGTTGGGCTTGATGTGGGCCAAAAGAGGCCCCTCTATATGAGGCCCTGAAGGACTTGGGCTTGTAACGTGAGTACCTTTATGACTCTAGCAGTTGAAATCACCAAAAGATCCCTGTGTAATTGGGATATTCACCTCATCTACTGCCACCTGACGCTGTTCCTTCTGCTTAGTGGTTTCCAGCATATCTCCTAGAACTTCCCCTTCCGAATCTTCTGCATTAAATGACTCATTTCCCGCCTTGCTCACAGCTCCTTCCTTAGGCCCCACGACTGCCCCATCAGCACTGTTCTCTCTACCTGAATTTTCAAAACGAGCTGGCCTTGTCTTTTCCTTTGGACTTGCACTTGGGGTGGCAACTTGGTTTTCGGGATGCAAACTCTCTCCACCCCCCACGTACGGTTCTGCCGCCACTCCACCTGAATTCTCCTTTCCTGACTTCACAACTTTTTGGGCCCCCGTCAGAGAGCTGCTCCTCCTATACCTAGAATCTTCTACTCGCAACCACGACCCCCAATGTTTAGTCGGTGTAGCTCCATTCAACCGAAAACCAGATTCATTTTTACTTCTATTCAGACCATGGACAATTCTACCACAAAGTGTAGCAGAATTGAGGAAGTTTTTCATACTTAAAAGAAACCCAAATGGATTTTCCATTTATATGAAGGGCTCAACCTCTATCCAGAGGTTTTGTAAGATCAATGTGAACCCTTATGCGTAAAAATCTGCCCCATCCCACTCCATCACCCGTAACATCCACTTCTTCCACCTTTCCAATGGACTCACCAATTCGGTATCTTATATCGCTATTCATACATAAAAGAGGCATGTCATGCACTTGCACCCAAGGAGGGATATGCTCCTCCAATTCCTTCAGGACCAGAACGCTTCGATCAAAGAGACAAAGAGCCATGGTCGTCCTTCCTTTATCTTGCGTTTGTCTGACTCATTTCCAAACTCCAGAAGCCATAAATTATCATGAAGTTCCTTAAAATGCACCGACTCTAACGTCTTCCATGTTCTGGACATCATGGACTGGAACGCTTCTTTATAGACGCGTCTTTCCGACATTAGTTTTCCAACAAGACACCGCCCACTCTTCAAACGGAGATCCGCAGTCTCATCCTCAGTGATAATAAGTCCTTGCCTTTCTCCCTCCATTAACGATATAGAATCGCCAAGAGACCCGATCAATTCTTCCATCAAGCTTCCTGCACCTAAAATACCACCACTGGGCAAAGACTATAACACACCCGTAAAATGAAAACAACTCAAAACTCCCAACTGTATAAAACATACAGTAGGAGACAACAAACTCTCAATCTCTATGGTTCCAGAGAGGGAGCCCTAGAGAGAGGAAACTTATTGTGGTCGTCTAACGGGATGGAAAAGTTACCAAAAGCTCATTACTTCTGATTATCTATTCTTACTCTATATCATTTAAATATTATTATTTATTTATTTATTTTTATATTTCTTTACCGAAACTCAAAAGCAAATAGAAAAGCAAAACAAACTTTTCCTCAAGCACCCGTTTGGCTAGGAAGCATGAAAGTTGAAACCCAAACAACAAAGTCGAAATCGGCCTCAACCCAGTCAAAAGTCCAGATTAAACTCACAGCTTTGCCAAAACAAGATTTTGATTTCAACTAGAATTTGCCATTAAAATCAAATCCAAATATTCATAGCTTCAAATTCACTATCTCAACCACAATCCAAGACCTTCAAATTAACTTGCGTCGTAGTAATACCTACTTTTTCCTATGGAAATTCAAAATCACTTGCGGGTAGAAACTGATCAAGTCGATCAACTATGAGAGGAAAGTTATCCATCCCATAACCTTGTAAGTGATATCCAGCGGAATTGAATTCCATGAAGCCATTTCCCCCCTCTCTCTCTCTCTCTAAAGGAGTAACATTCCTTGGGTTCCCGTTCGAAGGCCAACAACAATTCATCCAACAACCCAAATCAACCAAAGGCATTCGGCCAACAACCCAAAAACACCGAATGTTCTAACTCTATCAAAATACTCTGTAAATCACAACTCCTCAACCGGTTAGCAAACAACCAAAATGAATAACCCAAAGATTTCAAGGATTAATCAACCCAAAAACCCAACCGATTAGTAGCTAAAAATCCCATTCTCCGACAAATTCTCGATGAATTTGGAAGTTCTGTTGTCCTTAACCTCCTTGCGGCTCATGAGCATGGGGGTATTGTGGGAAACGGAGACGCAGGTAGCGATGGGGAGGGCAGTGTAGGGGACGCCGCAAACAATGTCGTAGCGGGTGGAGGCAGGGAGGGAGGAGATTAAGGTTTAGGAGATTTGGGAAAGGAGTGAGGGGTAGGAGACAATGAGGCGGAGGTCGATGTAGATGGGAGAGGAGATGCTGGACTTGAGCTTGAAGCTACCGAACTTCACGGTCGAGATCTTGTGGAGCTGGAGGATCAAGGACTCCATCGACGACACATAGAGAGACACAGAGACACAAAGAAGAAGAAAGCTGAGAGAAAAAGATGAGAAAAAAGAAAGGAAAGAGAAAGTTGCAAGGAAACAAAAAAAATAATAATTGGTAGATTGGAGAACAGTGTAACGCCAATTCACCAATCTACCATAACTCTAGTTTAAAGTTTGAATGCATGAGCCCGATGGAGTTTATTTTTAGCATTTTTATTGCGTTACATTGTTCACTAATCTACCATAACTCTAGTTTAGAGTTTGAATACATAAGTTGATGGAATTTTTTTTGGCACTTTTGTTATCTGTTCTAACCAAAAATGGGTTTTACATAACCCATTGTGAATGCTCTAAGAGCAAGATAAATGCTTATAAAGCACACAAAAAACTCATAACTTTTGAATGTGGGATAAAGAGTAATTGAAAAAATATAGGAAAAGTTGAAATAATTTAAATTGGAAGGAAACTTAAATTTTCATGAAATAATTTTCAACACGATTTGCGAATCCGACACGAACCCAACATGAAGTTAAAGGGTTAAACTTAAGCTTAAAAAGGTTCGGATCATAAAAAAGTTGACCCATTAGACCCGTTTAATAAACGGATCATTAACTAGTCGACTCGATTGACCCGTATATTTAAACCTTTTTTTTTTCCAACATTAAAATGTAAACAAAAACAATCATGTTATCTCTCTCTTTCTCTCATTGTCTGAAGAGTAAAGACTAAACTAACAAAATCTCAAAAGACAAAGCAAGTCTTTTTCTTTTACTGAGTTAGAACTTGAACCAACAACGCTTCATACTTTTAACTATGGAGTAATATGATTATTCAAACAATATGATTTTTTTTTTAGTTTATATTTTTATTTTTATAGACTTTATTATATAATGGGTTAAATGTGTCATGTCAACCCATTATTTAAGTGGGTTGTGTTAAAGTTGAAGGGTCTAACATTTTTAGTTAAACGAGTTGTATCATAGTCGACCCTTAATGGGTTGGCGGGTCAAACGAGTTGACCCGAACCTGACACGTGAAACCGTTTTGCCAGTCCTAATACTATTCAAATACTACATATACAAAATTCCCAACAAGAAGCACAAAAAGAAAAAGAAAATGATAAATTTTTACTCCAAACTGTTCCTTCAATTTAACCTATTAAATTGATATTTGTCATTAAAGCATGTGATTCTATAGCGCCCAATATTTTAAGACATAAAATATAACGTCTTAAAATAGAATTTGAAGACCTAGTAATAGTTATAAAATAATATGAATATTTATTCTATAAATATTCATAAGTTTTTAATAGATATTTATGAGATTAAAATATTTATGTGATGAAAATTCGTATACAAGATGATTGATTAATGGGTCTCTCATTTTTATCAAAAATCATCATTACCCATTGATAATATTTAGTTCAAACGAACCAAGTCCGTCTCTTAAATATTATGAAAACTAAAACAAAAATCTTAAATAGTAAGTTAGAAAATTAATATTTGTTCAATTAGAATCTAAAGTATAATTGAATGGGTTATTAAAATGATTACGAATGCCCCTTTTAATACGAACCCAGCAGCTTAAACACGAAATTTATTCGGCCAAGCTTTCACGTAGGTAACACATCAGCTTAAAGAATACAAACTTAGATAGAGAGAATTAAGTTAAAACTCAATTGTTAATTAATTAGAGATATGAGATATTTATCAAGTTGCCACGTGCATGTATACTTCCGGAACAACTCACCCTCCTAGAGCATCAAGCCATCAACTTGCTGCCCAAGAAGGAGTCCCAGCTGATGGATCAAACTCACCAAAGAGATCCAAGACGTTCAAGTGTTCTATAAAAGGAGAAGCTCCCCATTCGTTCCTACGCACAACTTCTTCTTCTTCTCTTGCTTTCTCAAATTTTTCTCTTTAGCTTTCTTCTTCTCTTCTTTTGTACGATGGCAGAAACTATGGGCAATTTCATCCTTGTAGTTTCTGCATCCGTAAATAAAAAAGAAAAGAAAAGAAAAGAAGAACAGAAAACCGTCTCTCTCGTTCTCTCTTTTGCTCTTTCTGTCCTTCTGGCATAAAACAGAGGAGAAAACCCACTCTCATACCTCTCGGGTGATAACAAAAACAGAACAATTTGTTGTGTGTGCTCTCGGTGAGTAAATTGTAAAACACAAAAACTAAGTTTTAGAAAAATTACTTGTCCCTTTGCCATACACGAACAGCCCCCTCTTGCTCACGGACTGTAGCTCCAGAAAAAAGAAAACTAGAAAATCCTCTTCAAAGCTCTCTTCTTCTCCCTCTCACGGTAAGTCTCTTCCTCAACTATTTGTTTTTCTCTACGTGTATATGTGTGTGACCGGCTGTCCAAGAAAAGAAAAGGGAAAATAGAAGAGGAAAAGGAAAACAAAGTATAAAAAAGGAAAGAGATAAGACAAAAAGATAAGATAAGGACAAAAAGAAGTACCTAAAAAATAAAAAATAAAGGAAAAGTTAAATCTGAACTTAGTCCCTTTTAATATCACAAAATGCTATTTTGAGATATTTGGTGAGTTTCTAATTAAAGGTTTTGATTTATTTTACGTAATTTCTAAGTCATTATCTTTGTTTTAATATTTTGTGATTTGACAGTTTTTATTATTTTAAGTATCTAACATTTTAAGTTGTGTTTTAACTGGGTATTTCAAGTAGAGTATTTAGATAATAAATCACGTCGTTGTGATGCCCGAGTAAAAAGTAAACGTTATACAAAAGCGTTGTTATGCCGCCCAAAATTCTAGAAAGTATTTTTAGAGATTATTTATATTAAGGAGGTTATTAAATTTATTTGATATAAAAATAAGTCATATGTACCTTAAATCTATTTTGGTATCTTATTGTTTTAGTTAGAATAACTGAAACAGTACCTGCTTTGATATTATAAAATTTCAGTTATTTTGGGTTGCAAAATTCTGTTGTAAAAATAGTGGGTTTTAACTATTATACCTATTTTTATAAAAAGGGTATTATGAGATCTATTTGTAGAAATAGATATTGAAAGGCATTAATAAGTACTATAGTAAAGTCCGCATAAAAGATTAGTAAAAAATGTAATTGAATTAATTTTATATGCCGAGATAATGTTTAAGCAAAAATAGAGATTATAATAAGGTTTAGAGGTTAGAAATGAGAATAAAGTTAAAATGTATTTTTGGTGAATTATGCTAATTCACTATTATTTGTATTAAATATATATTGCAGTGAATGAATTGTCTGTGAACACTTTCTGAAGGAAGAAAGAATTATGAGTATTTCTTATTCACTGAGGATGATACGTGGTTACTTTATTTAGCGTAGTGATTTATGATTTATTTAATTGTATACGAGTTGTTTGACATTTGACATAAGTTGTGTGTAACATGTTTTGTTTGGAGTATTGCGTATGTTACGGTTTTGTATATTGTATAGTTATGCATATTTAATTGTTGTGAATTATGAACCTGTTAATAAGAAAGACTAGAAGTTTAGGTACTAAGGCGTTAGTGAATTAATTAGACCAATGGTTAAACTGATATTTAAGTACCAAGGCGTCAAGAAATTGACTAGAATAACGGTTGAACCAAAAGTTTAAGTACCAATGCGTCAATACACCGATAAGACCGACGGAGAAACTAAAGGTTCAAAGGGTTAAGAACAAAGCTGGCGGGCACAAGACCCACAGTGGAGCACAAGGCCCCTGTAAGTAATAATAGACCGGAGAGCACAAGGCCTCAAAGACCAATAAGCTTTATAATTAAAGGAGCACAACGCTCAACAGTTAAAGGAGCACAATGCTCATAGATAAACAAAAACCAAGCACAAGGCTTTAGTAAGAATGAATGCAAGAAGAAAATATATGAGACTGTGCCTATGAACTGTCATTGCATTATGGGTATATGACTGTCATCATTTGATTGTATAGTATACTTTTAAATAGAGCAATATTTCTTATGTTATTGAGAGCTGTTGACTCACATGAATATAGTATGAGATTGTGGTGTTAACCACAATCACATTCAAGTTTATGTAGGCACGGACGAAGGATGGAACATTTAGAATTATTATGTTAATTTTATTTGAGACTTGTTATGTTGATATGTAATATTTAATAGGTTGGATAAAATAATGATTTTATTATTAGTGTCGCATGTGACACATATGTTATTGTTTTGAATGTATTTATTATATTACAACATATGGTTCGTATTTTAATAAAATAAGGTAATTCAGCCAGCTCTATTGTGTTATGTTCCTTATTTGTTAAGAAAAAAATATATATTTCGCTGTCAATTCTATTAAAAATTCATATGATAATCAAATGTTCATATATGTCGGTTTAAATAGACCGAATGAAAGAAATTTTTTCCAAACCCAACTGTTTTTTTTAAAAAAAAAAAATTAATCAAAATATTGAGGTCAATAGATGAAATTTTTCATGAGAATACATGTATCAATGCAGCTTTATGAGGTCACATCCTTTTTCTACTTTTTTTTTTTATTATTATTATTTTCTTTTGACCTGGGCTTTCCTAGGTCAACGCAAGGTACCATGAGAAAGCCCACGTACTTGTTTGGGCTACTATAACTTTACCAGCCCATGATTTTTAGAGAACTTTTGGTTGCAGGCTTGCAGAAATCACCTTGAAATCCGACCAAGGTAAAATCACTTAAAATCACAGTGTCGTAGGGTCATCAGTATTTTTTTTTAAAAAGAAATTTGATATTTTGATATTTTTTTTTTTAATTTTTTAATTTTTTATTAATGGGTAATTTTTGGAACGGAGTTGGTACATTTCAATTTTTGGATAGTTTGAAAAAGAAACATTATTTCAATTGATAGTTTGGTGGACATTGCAAATTGCCTGATAATTAAAAGGGGATATGTATACTTTTTCCAAATTCTTTCAACTCAGTTTATTGAATAAACATTTATCTTTAGAACACATGATTAAATATAGGGGTTACATTTGGTGTTCGCGTGTCGGGTTTGGGCCGTATCGAGACATGAGCATAAGATTATGAGGAATGCTAGAGCTCTTTCTAATGCCATTCTGGGGTCTTTTTATACTGATATGACACCCTATATTTTTCAATAAAAACAGGATAAAAAAAAAAAAAAAAATCAAGCTATAGTTTTTCTTTATTAAAAACAGGATGATATGTCAGCATAGAAGGACCCTAGCAGAACACTAGAATGAGCTCTAATATAGGACAATCTTAACCTAACTCATTTAATTAAATGGTCAAACTCCTCAACCCTAACCCTTTAATTTTGTGTCGAGTTGTCGAATTGTGTTAAAAATTGACAACTCTAATTAAACATGCATGTAAAAGTCACATGCTCTAAAAATATATGTAATTTCATAAATTAAATGGGAGAAATTTCTTGAAGCCAACTTGAAGACATATATTTCTATTTTTGTTTAGGTTTCCAAGATTTTCAATCCCTTTTTTATACCCCTCAAATTACTGTTCTATTGTCGATATGAATTGTATCAATGTACATCCCTAAATTACTAAAAAAATATTAATATTCCCCCAAAGTCAACAAAAAGACAAAAGTAACTCTAAAAAGTTTCAATAAGACTAATATATCCTTATAAATTTGGAGAAAAAAAAAACTAAAAAAAAAATTAATAAAAAAACATTTTTTTTTAAGATTGAAAAAAAAATGAAAAATGAAAATTCAAGGAGTGGCCCAAACTGAAAATTATATAGAAAAAAATCTAAAAAATAAAAATGAAAAACCTTGGTTTTTATTTTTATTTTTAATTTTTTTAAAAAATAATTTTTTGTTTTTATCTAATTTTATGAATTTTTATAATTTTATGAATTGTATTTTTGTCATTGAGGATATTGACATTGTTTGGTAGTTTAAGAAGGGACATTGACACAATTGATAGTTTGGGAGCACATTGATAATTATGTAATAATTTAATGAAGATATATATATTTTTCTCAATATATATATATATATATATATATATATATATATATGAAAAGGGATTGAAAATCTTGGAAACTTATATTCCGTTTGTTTCGGCGTAAAATGATTTCTGGAAAATGATTTCGGCATTTTACAGAGTTTGGTAGGGGCAAAAATAATGGTCAACGAAAATCGTTTTCAGTTTGACCGTAAAAGCTTCTTTAATTTTCGAAAAACGATTTACGATTTTTAAAACCGTAAATCGTTTTTTCGAAATTAAATTATTCGTTCTTACACACATGTTTGATATCCGATTGTCAGAATTTAGCAATTGTCGATCGTTGGAATCCAACCAACGCCGGAGTCCGACAACATCTAGTTGCCGGTACCTGCCGGTGTCGGACTCTGGCCACCGGCGCTGGATGCCGGCCACCAGATTTCGGCCAGAATATTGCCAGATTCCGGCCAAGCCGGCCGGATCTGGACGGATTCGGTCGGATATGACTAGATCCTGCCATTGATCAGGCCGGATTCGGAAGATTCCGGCAAGATCCGGTCAAACTTTCTCGCCAGAATCCGGCAACGGCGACCGGACGTTGCCAGATTCCGGCGGCATTTGCCAAACTCTAATTTTTGCATTTTGTAATTTTTTCGTGCGAGCCAAATGCTGAAAAATATTTTCGAGAAAATCAATTTTTTTGAAAATGATTTCGTCAAAATTATTTTACGACAAAAATTATTTTACATCGAAACAAACGGAGCATTAAACAAAATGCCGACATATAGATGTCTTCAATTGAGCTTCAAGAAATTTCTCACATTTAATTTATGAAATTGACATATATTTTAAAAGCATTTGGCTCTCGCATGTATGTTTTGTTTTATTTTTGTTTTGTTTTTGAAATCGCATGCATGTTTAATTAGTGCAATCTGATACTGACCCAATACAATATATATATATATATATATATATATATATATATATATATATATATATATAAACTGGCTTCCTAAATATCCCGTAGCCCTTACCTGTAAGTGAAGGAACTGCTTGTGATTGGTTGAATTTAGGGGAGTACGACTGAAATCTTGGTTGAAAATTTATTGACCAAATGACAGGTTTTCATTACCGATGTCTGAGACCAACCTCTCCCAACTGCACGACATTTAACTCTCTGTTCAAGTAGCTAGCAGTTCGGATGCCAATTTATTTATTTATAATTGGAGACTCCACCTCACGGCTATTCTCCGGCCACGTAGCACACAAGAAAGATGTGCATAAATTGGGGTCAAAGGGTAAGATAAAGAGACATCCTACGGTGGGGGGTTTTTGCCACAAGCTTGTTTTAATGTGTTCAAATTAATGTGGGATCCTACTAGGGACCACTTTCGAAAATACTTCGGATTTTCTCCTTAAATTGCAAAATAATTCCGAGCAAGGTTTTGCGCGTTCTGCACGCAAGGTTTACTTAGTATTATAACGTTTTCCTTCGAGGTTAATTGAAATGAGAGTAAACAGTAAAATTAAGGTTTGAACTTAAAACTCCTGCTTTGATATTATTTTAAATTACTTCTTTCCGACTTTGGTGCAGCCCAGAAATGTATCCTTGTGAGACTGGAAAGGGAAAAGGCAAGAACGCAAATACAAAACCGAGTATTCTCATATGGCTAAATGTTGGGAAACAAGTAGTGAATTGTTTACAACTTAGAAGCAGAAAGGCTTAAAGAAAAGATGCTGATGCTGAGATGACAGGGTGTTGCCAACCCCATACGGTTGTGGTGAAAGAATTACAGAAAGTGATAGCCGTGATTATTCGGAACAAAACCCTTTTTTTCAAAAGGAATGCCATTTATTAGGAAATTACAATTTTCTATGTCAGTTTTATAATCAACATGAAGCAGCTTTTACACCTTTACACTCATCCCCACCCAGTACATTCCCAACTAGGACGCTTAGGCCTTAGGCATTCCCGGGGAGCTTAATTGCTCAATTTTACAGAGGTGACCAGGAAGAAAACAGCAAAAAAGGGGTAATGCTGAGTTTTTAGCAGATTTCTCTATATATCTTCTCTGAGGTTTTCTCTACTTATACACATGACCTCCATATCCTTCCCTCTAAAGAAATAACAATGATGGAAACATCATCGTGGTATCGCCGCCGATCCCCTTGTGGTATTTCGAGTAATTCGTGGAAGTCCATACCTGCAATTCACCAAACCCAAATTGGCTAAGTTTATATTTCAAAAGTTAGTGACAATGCTTTATCTTTCTAAACAATCTAATATTTTCTTGTTGAAATTTGAGATATACCAGCTTTCTTTGCAGCACGAAACAGCACTTCCTCAACCAGATGTTGAGCCGGGTCTCCTTCAGGTTGTAACATGATGAACATTTCAACTTCAGAAACAGCTTCTTCATTCGTGAAGTATTGATAGAGCCCATCAGAGGATAATATCAAAAACCTGTCTTTTGGGCCTACTCTATGGTGGTATAGAGATGGGAAACAGTTGATGTAAGGGGAACTCCCCACGTAGTCTATTCTGAACATCTCCAAAAGTGCATTGTTCCATTTAGGCTGCAGACAGCCAAGAAAAACTAGGTATAAGATATGGCAGAAACAATTTCTTATTAACACAAGAAATTTAGTCAGAGATTTCTCCAGTTGCAAAAGCAATTAAAAAAAATCAGCATTTTAGCAAAAAGTTTCACTGTCCATCTATCTATACAGATTTCTGCTAAGAACACACAATGCTTCCTATCAGACACATGTTTATAAACCTGATCGGAGTAGTGAACAGAAAGAAATACATATTGTTTTATGTAAAACGTATGACAGAAACCAAGTGTTTCAGTAGGCCAAGCATCTAAAAATCTGCCTCCATTGGATTGGCAGCTAAAATATTTCACAGAATATAAAATCTTCAATCTATCATTGAAATATTTGCTTATTATAAGCAAGCAGATGGATTTGTTTCCAGTGTTTCTGTCAAGTAACAAAGAGAAGCACCTGTGTAGCTGATGCCACCAGCAGCACAACTCACCGCCTTTTTTCCTCCTTACATGAAATAATTTCCAAGATATCTAGGTGCATTATTACGATCAGGTGTGATCTCCTTGGCTGAATTAAGTACTCTACTAAGCTAATGAAAATGAAACCTACGAGTAGGAGGAGAAGGAGAAGTTATCAATGCTAATGGGAATGAACATCATTAGGATTATAATGTCCTTGTGCTATGTCATTTGTATATGATCATAATAATATGAGAAGAACGAGATTTTAATAAACGGCCTATGTCATAGAATTTGAATTGCAAACCATCTCATCTTTATCATGAACTATGTTTCAACAAATTCTCAAGCTCTATAGGTTGCAAAAAACTAAAATAAAGAATTATCAATTATCAACTAGCAATCATGAAAAATAGCTGAAAGCTAGGAAGATAAGAATTTTAAGGTACCTGCTTGAGAAAACCAGCACCAAAAGCCCGAGTGACCTTCAAGGAACCCTTCACGCGATCATTGATCACAGAACAAGCATCATCTGGATGTTCACTCTTTATTCTCTGAACCTCCTGTAATGCAAACCAACCTTGATCCATCAAACAAGAAGACAGAGAGAGAAAAATCTATTCAAAACAGTCAATAACCAGCAAAAAATATCTCAATCTAAGAACAAAACCGGTACCTCTTCCACACTAGTGCTATGATCCACGCTAAGCTGAAAAGCGGTCAGACTCGGACACGTGCTGGGCCTATCACCGTCCAATGCTTCCAGATCATGCATAGTTTCTTCATTGATTCTCTCCAAGTCCAGCCGAATCTTCCCCAACCAATAATCGGGCTCGGCCTTCTGAGCCAGCACTGCTCGACTATCACCCACATTCATCACATACACATCCTCACCCTTCATTAGCATGACGAGCACACACGAACCCATCAACGCCAGCTCCGGATTCTCCACAACCATCCTGTCCGCAATATCCAAATAGGACTCCTCTGTTTTCTTCAGAGCCTGCGAAAGCGCTTTCAACACGTCCGAGTGGTTGATTGCTCTGGATCCCTCCGACCCAGATTTATTGCTACTATTCAGTAACTGTTCCTTTAACCTCCGGTCGAGCTCCACTCGCTCACGGTCCCATTCACACCGCCACCTCCACCTCCTCTGGCTCTCCGACCCTCTGTTCTTGTACCTGTTCTTCGAGGAACTCTTACCCCTCGTTCGCTTCCCATCATCGTCCCCGCTTGCCCAGGGAAAATTCTCGTGCACCTCAACTGCGCACCGAGTACAAGCATCTCCGGCCGACCGATTCCTTGCCGAATTGCCATCAGAATCTTCCATTTCCGTATTGGAATTGACATCGGAATGGGAAGCAGGGGAAGAAGAGGCAGGTTGGGCAGTGATTGTGTTCGTAGGGGATTCAAACCCGTCGTCCCACAACAGACCCTTTAGCTCCTTGTGCACGGACGAGTACAAATTGGAGAGTAAGAAATCAGGAGCATCGGGGCCGTTGAACCCATCGTAAATCCCGACGAATACCCAGCTGTGCTCCTCCGAAACGACGACGTGCACTCGGTCCTCCCCTGCTTTTCCCTGAGCCCACTGAAGGTTCTGGCTTTCCAGGGAGTCCTCGTCGTCTTCCAAGCTACCATCGCTGCTGAAATTTACGCTGCTCACCGTCAAGTTCTCGTTGTGGTGCCTCTCAGTCCCAACAATCCAATCGGGTTCTTTAACCACGCCGGATTTAATCGGAGCCACGATCGAGTTTTGCTGCCCCCGAGACATAGCCTTCGATATTGCTCTCTGGAGGACCTGAATCAGCTTCCCTTTTCTCGATCTGGGCCTGAACGCAAAAGCACCATGAGAGAAGCTCCTCTGGAACTGGTCAGAGAAACCCTTCTCCATTGGACCCGAGTACAGCCCGCGATCCAACGGGCCGGACATGAAGCCCCGCTCAATCGGGCCCGATAGAAATCCTCTCTCCAACGGACCCGAGCCCGGAATTCCGTACAGGCTACCGGAAATCGGACCCGAATTCATCAAATTTCTCGGAATCGGTTGCAGAGGAATCGAAGCGAAGGAGGTTGAGCTCTCAAACGCTGCAGCTCGGTCGATACCGCTGTAGGAGTAGACGTCTACGATGTCCGTGGACAAAGGTGTCCACGTGTTGGCGCTCACCGAAGCGCCGGAGATAGTTTTGAAGGTGGTAGCCTCTTCGGAGTAGACCTTGGAGGACGAGAGGCGACTCGGGTCGGGTCTCACGTAGCAGAAGGAGTGGCCCAGGTCCAAAGGGTCTGATGGTAAAACGGACATGTCCTGCCTCCGGCGACCCTCTCCGCCGCCGGTGAAGCACACTGTCAGCTTTCCGAAACCGTTACCCATCGCCCCAAATTCTTAAAAATAAAAATAAAAAATTAAAAAATTCTGAGGCCTTTTGTTGTTTGAGGAACAAATCGCTATGGCTGGTATCTCATGGCCAATTGGTAATCAGAGAAAGAGCAAAGCGAGTAAAGGAAGCTCAGAAGAAGTAGAAGAGGTTGGACACAGAGAGAGAAAGAGAGAGAGGCGTTGACTTTTGTGTACAAGTTTTGAAATGAGATATGAGGAAGAAAAACCCACTTTTTCTTTTATTTTTTATTTTTTTGTTTTTGTTTTTATTTGTATTTTAAATGTTTGTGCTTTTTTGGGTGGGGCGTTGACTATGGGGTAGGGTTTAAGTAAACTCATGGGTTTAGGTCTATATCATTGATCCAAATTACGCTCGTGGATGAGCGTAGTGTTCACGCCCCATTGAACGTGAACGAGATTTGCAGGACGTGGACTGGGCCGACAAGGAGAGCGGTAGATGTGAATCATTTGGGTTGCGCGAGATTCGCGCGCTTGGAGAGCGCGTGGGGTGGGGTTCCCGCTGGGGGATGAAAATTGAAGGGGGGTTCATAAATTCTGGTAGAAATCAAAAAAGTCAAAGAGCAAAGCCCAATAAATATGACCTGGAAACGCGTGCCATAATCGCCGTTGGATCGGGTGGAGGGATTGATGGAAGAAGGGTTGACTGACACGTGGCTCATCATTATTCCCAGCTATCGTCCATTGTCAACTCGAGGTTTCCCGAGTACTCTTCTCTCTTTCTCCTTGCAGCTGAGCTTGACTTTCATTTTCTTCTCCTACTTTTATATTTTTGTTGGGAACTTTAATTATTTAATAAATTTGGTACGGTGGGGTGGTTGCAAATTACTATGTATAGTTATGCTTCATTTACTTCAGTGTGAGAGTTTTAGGTAAACCTGACCACCATAGTCTATAGGCCATTAGGCCAGGGGCGGAGCTAGGATTTAAGATTTGGAGGAGCTAAAGTGAAAAAAAAAAATTGGGGGGATCAAAATTATAAAAATAATAAAATTTAGGGGTAAAATTAATTAATTTTTTTTTTTTAAGGAATTTTTTTTTTTTTTTTTGGGGAGACCCCTGGCCTTGGGGGTAGCTCCGCCCCTGCATTAGGCCCTCCCTAGTCCCTCCTCTGCCTGACTTGATTATATTGAATTTTGCTGCATAAGATTGTCAAAGCCAATGACCTTACAGGTATAATTTGAGTTTTCGTATCGAGTTCGAATTGTATCGATAGATAGGTATAAAATTATATAACTTAATTCTAATTTGATTTATTTAATTAATATGTCAATTTTATTAATTTTAATTCTTTAATTTTGTAGTGGGTTTGTATCGAGTTTGCAGGTCAAGTAAAAAATTATCTATTAGTATGCCGTGTGTTGGGAAAATAATCAATAGGCCAAAAGTAGTATCGGGGACTGAGCCCATTGGGTCGGTCCGTCCAGATCAGACTTAAGTACATGACTCGTTATTATCTTCAAAAAGACTCTTATCCCGAGTACATCGAGATAGACTCATATTCCATCAAATGTGGGATAAAGTATCTAATAGTATGGCATCAGATGAAGAGATAGTATCCTATTCAGTTTAGACTCTACTATCCAATTTAAATTCTATGAAGATAAGACAAAAGACTCCTAATCAGATTATACTCCACGCACTCCAGTAGTTTCATAACTGTGGACTGTGAGCCTATAAGTAAGACTACAACGTCAGTTATTTGAGATATATTCTCTAAGTTTGAGATTTCTAGTTCTCCCTGAAAGTTATAAAGTTTGTACTGACTTAGTCATCAGAATGGGCGTAGTCGGTGCCTCCAATTAGTCGTTTATTATTTTACAGATTATGAGGAGAGCGATTATCAAGGAAGACTACGAATCACAAGGCAACAAGTCACCGTACCGAAAACTGTACACGATTTAACCTGACTCATTTAATTAAACGGGTCAAACTCCCAAACTCTAATCATGTTGAGTTCGTGTCGAGTTTAGAAGTCGTATAAAAAATTGTCAAGCTTACCTGCAAGCCATCTAAATTGAATTCGGATGCCCAATAAATGTGAGAAAATTCTTATAAAACTTATATGTTTGAACAGAAAGTCGATAATTGTCATAATTCTTAAATCTGTTTAAACAAATAAGTTCTATGAAAACTTTTTCATATTCGCTGCACAAAGTATTAGATGAGATTCTCTATCCATCTGAACTTAGAATTTCTAAGCCACATTAGGTGAACCTTCTTACTTTCCCAAAGTCAGCTAGAGCCTAGAAGAAGTCCTCATGCCCAAAATTCCCTTGTAGGCTAATCGTGAAGAATTCCCCGTTTCTAGATGTCCTAGATTGCTAATCCTGTTTGAATGGACAGGCCTTCTTTTCATTTATCTCTCCCAATGTCCCCAATGGAGGCAAAATCTTCTTGTGAGGTGTCCAGGTAGGAAGTGATGAAATGGATATTTCTTTGTTCTTGACAGAATTCGAATCTATATTTATCTCAGCCCTATCCAATATGTTTGTCCCATATGTGAAAACATAAAAGGTTATGTTTGTTAATGCGTTTCGGGAATAATTTTTTTATTATTTTTTTCAAGTTTTGTTCGAAATATATTTTAACGCGATATAAATGTAACTGATTTTGAGTGTTGTGTTTCAAGCTCAAAAATTGATCTAAGAAAATTCCTTCGACTCAATCTATTAAATTATTACCTATAGTTTTAATCGCGTGCTTTAAGAATAAATGTTAATTTAATAAATCTGATAGAAAGAATTTTCTCCAATTTAATTTAATTAAAGGGAAACTTTGTCCAAAGCATGTTTTCCTTCTCTTATTCCATTTTTGCTAGAAAGTAAAAAGAATAAATATATATACTGAAAATTGGAATGGACACTTTCATTGTAAACGTGATAGGAATATATATGTGTGTGTGTGTTTGGGTAAAATTAACCAATGCTTTTATTTATGCATGGATACACCAGAGTTTATTCTCCTTTTGCCCTTATATGGGATGTTGCCACGTGGAAATTAAGAAACTGTGGCATATCATGAGACAAAGGTAAATGGTTTTTGGGTACATAATTGCTTCCAACACTAGCAAAATAAAGGGTGTGAATGGGAACTATCCCATATCGTGTATAAATATATTAATATTATCTAGGAGATATAAAGAAACTCGGTTGCAATTAATTAACCCATAGAAAAGCTCAATTTCCACTCTCATAATAATATCCCCATTTGAGAATTCAAACCCATCATCATTCAATGTTGTAAGTGGAGAAACCCTCCCAAGCCACCATCCCCACAATCCTTTTGCTTGACCCACCCACTCTTTTATATCCTTTGTCTTCTTTAATAGCTGCTCAACCATGCATGATTAATTAAATCATGTAAAATAATAACACTTGCACACTTAATGACCTAACTTTATGCTTAGTTCTAAATTTTGAAGGTATTAACAAGAATACGTGTTTAGAGTACTACCGTTTTAACTATAATCCCTTTTATAAACCGACATGACTGTTCATAATCGGTGTTTGGTTGACACATCAATCAGTAACTAATTAAATTGACAAATTAGATTTTTAGCTTAATAGTTTCACCAATTATGAACTGTTAGGTCAGTTTGTGAGAAAAATTATAATAAAAGCTGTATAGTAATGCTATGGACAGTTTTTTTGTCCGCAATGCATCCGGATGGGCAGCATTTGGGGCAACAAAATGCATCCAAAAATTGTTAAGGTCTATGACGGTCCCACGATTAGCTGGATGCATTGCGAACAAAAAAATTGTCCCTAACGTTATTCAAAAGTTGGAGTATCCTTAACAACACTGTTTAATAGGTCTACAATAGTAAGTGTAACTCGATAAACTCGGTCCAATTATGCAAGTTTGTCATGTGAATCCTTATTTAAAGTACTATTTGAAAAAACAATATTGTATAATATTCATGTTATTAAACATTGAATTACATATAAGGAGGCAGATTTCAAAATCTTGGACTAAATCTTTAATGAGTCATTAGATAGATTAAAAAAAAAAGCATACTATAATCAAGCAAAGAGACTTCCATATACTATATTTTGAATGGTGCCTAACACATCCATTAATTTATCTTTTGAATTGTGGACGGATGCATTGACTCTTATAAATTTGAAAAAATATTAGTGTTTGTCTTCTTTAACAGATGCTCAACCTTAGCTTAGAAACAAAACTTTACCTATTAAACTAATGTATTCTGAGACCATTAGTTGGATACTTAAAAAACTCTTCTTCTTCTTCTTCTTCTTTTTTATTTTATTATTTTTTTTTTCTTAATTTTTTTTTTCACTTGTCTGACGTGATTGAAATTGAAGGGAGTGGAATTTTTTTCTTTTTTTCTTTTTTTTTTTTTTGTCTGAAAATTCTATTACACTCAAGTGCTGGTTGTAAGTTTGAAGTTTCTTGGAAAGATCCTGGAAGTGTAACATAGTGCTTCATTCTTATCCTGGTTTTTAACTGTTTGTAGTTGCTAGGTGTTGTTCCACCACTAAATTGTCTCGACAACCCGTCATTTCTAACGGCCTCTTTTTAAGCCGGTAGACCAAGAATCTATTAGGCCGAACTATTTTTATAGCTTATTCTTAATCGTTTTTAGGTCTCGTAACATATTTTAAGTGACTTTTATATGTTTTAAACGATTAACATGAAAAAAAAAAAAAAAAAATATCATATTAACTGGTTTAATAAATAAGTGTGAAAAGCATCGATACCAAAATAATAATAATAATAATAAATAAACAATGAAGCCTCAACCCAACCCATCTTTGTTCATTTTTTTCCTCTCTACACATACCAATTTAACCCTTATGCCTTCGCTACATGCGCATAGGGAGGCCTCTCTTCACTACGCTCAAGTCCGGCGTCGGTCAATGACCCACCGGAGAGGGTTGGTGCTCAACCCTACAACTAATCATGTAGAAATTCAATAAAATAAAGATAATATGCAAATGAAATTATTATTTTGATTTATTTTGGCCACAACAAGAAGAAGATATCAAGTAATTAAACCAAAGAAATAAAGAAAGATCTTTGAACAACGACTTGCCCATCTCCAACTTCTTCTTTTCTAAGTACAAGTGCCTCTAGAAGAAAGATCGTGGCCTTATGCATTGACTCATCAAAATAAAGATTGCTTTGGATCCTCAAAGATTGACTTTTATTTAATTTCATTATAACTCTCCAAGACACGCTACGTTCCATCATACTCTTCACCTTTTCCTCCATCCCTTGTGGTTGTGGGTGTTCATATTTTTCTTTTTCTTTTTCTTTTTCCTTTTTTTTTCTATTTTAAATAATGTTAACAAATTATATTTTTATTACATAATTATCTCACAATAATAATCTGGCAGCCCCAAATTCAAAAATTGATTGAGACTGACATGTTATCATTATGAGATAATTATGAAGAAAAATAATGTTGTATATAGCATCACTTCTCATTTTTCTCTTCATTTTAAGGTTTTTGGCTTACCGCTTATCTATTACATATTTTGTTCAGTCATATTAAAAATCACATTTTTATTTCACTCTACTTATGTAGCAATGTCAATCTACCCCTAATTATTATTATTATTATTATTATTATTATTATTTTAACGATGGCTAATCCAAAAGTAGATTGACACTACTACATCAAAATAGTGAAACAAAAATATAGTTTTTAGAATTAACTTAACCCTATTACAAGAAGTTTCTGAAGTCATATTTGTTAACGATTTTGTTTTTGTTTTTATTTTTTTTTATGTATTTTAAGTTAAATATATTAAGAAATAATTCAAAATTCATATATATATATATAACCCAAATTACATTATAATTTAATTTATTTATTTATTTATACCATAATAGAAAGATGCCCAAAATTCATATAACTATCAAGCTGAAGTTGAAGTCCCCATCTTTGAGATAGTGGATGAGTATGAGTAAAGTACATAAGTTGATGAGTACGGAGCTGTTATAATCAGGGAGAGGGGCCATTAATGTAGCACATGAACAGATGAACTTTGTCGTCAATTTATGCTCTTTTGTTTAATTTTAATTTTAAAATTTTGTTCTCAAAAAACAAAATATAAATAAGCGCAAATCAGTGATAATGCTAATAATAATATATAGAGAAAAATAATAAAAGAAAAAAGTTGATGTTATCAGGATCTTTTCCATTTTTTGGTTCAAATTAGGTTTTACAAATTTAATTATGTATATGTTGTCGAGTCATTTAAAATTTTAAACTACATGACACCATGTACATCGTTAGATATAACAAAGCAAAATCTTGATCGTAAATTATATATCTTCAGTTGAACGATTTTTAATTGCCCTGCATCCATTATCCGTTCATCCAGATGGGTTACGTCAGATTTTCAGCCCCTAAACTTGGACGGATAAATAGCGGAATATGGGTAAGTAGAAGCGAATATAAAAACATATATACGATATAAGCCACGGCCTATCCATATATATAAAATAACGTTGTGTATTTTTAATTTATATTTGTGTTGCTCAATATTTACAATTCAATTTGTACTTTCATATTAAATTTTACAAGTGTATTTAGTTTAAAAAAAAAAAAAAAAGCCAATCAAAAAAAGCTCATAAAAAGGTTTTAGAAAAACAATAAGCCCATATAAATTAATTTCGTAGTTCAAAAAAAAAAAGGGGTTCAAAAGAAGCAAAAATTGCAAAGCAGATGTCACATGCGATTAGTAAAAAACTGCCCACATATGTGTAGTTATGGGCGGATTTCGCTCCATGAACGGACGAGCGGTTACTAAAATCTGTCATTTGCTTAGTACAAATACGGATGCATAATAAGGGTATTATTCGTTCATATAATGCCGTTTACACCCTTATCTAACACTAATCAGAACATGGGAATTGAAAAATTAATTGTTTACACATTTATAAGTTCTTTAGATAATGGAATCCGGGACAAAAATGGTTAAACACCTCTCTTTTCTTACATCAATTACAATTGTTATCTTCAAATTTGTAGAGACAAAAACCAAATTCAAACACTCCTGTTTTGGGGGGTAGGGGTTGAGTTTTGAAGCTACAAATTAAAAGAATGTCAAACTTCTAGATGTGAAGAAAACCTAATTTGCAAGTATAAAGATAATAATAATATAATAGTAAGTGTTGGAGAAAATAAACCTAACTAAAGATATTAATGAAGAGATTGCCAGCCATTGAGCAAACACAATCCAAATAGTTTGACTGCAAAAAGGAGTTTACAGGCACCATGGTCACTGTCATAAGCCCGTCAGCAATGCCACCACCACCTCCCCACTAGCAAGCAAAATACAAACCACTATACCCCATAGGCTTGCCTCAGCTCTATGCCATCCACATCTTTCACCTTCCTTATATTGCCTACTTTCACAACAGGCTTTGTTGTGAATTCAGCAACATTTCAATCATCCCCTTCTCTCTCTCTCTCTCTCTCCAATTTTGCTGAATCGCCATTTTTGTGTTTGGAGGATAAGGTAAAAACTACGTCTCTGTTAAATTTTAACGTGTTTTGGAGAATACTTGATTTTTATTTGAAAAAGTATTTTGATGTGACGTAAAAGTAAAATTATTTTTCTATTTGTTAATTCTTTTGTTTCAAGAGGACAATGTACGCCTACATTCCAAGTCTCCCTTTTATATGCCATGCTTTGGTCATTGTGCTGAAAAATGGGTTTGTTTTGTTGGGGCTGAATTTGAACTTGTCAGATTTGTCAAATGTGTAAACCAACATCTACATAGTCAATAATATGTTTTAATTCTTTGTTATTTGGCTTGAATTATGTGATAGTCAACATTTTGCATAGTCAATGTGTGTTAAATTTCATTTTCTTCAATTATACAAAGAATAAAATTATTCAACTTTTGGACATCCTAATTATCAAGTTTTTTGACCTCAAATTATATATTATATGTTGCCTTTGTCATATATTAGGGGTTTTAAGGAAGAGAGAGCGTTATCTCTTTAATTTTGACATAATCTAAAGGTCGAGTAAACCTCTAATAAATCCAAAAATGTTTTGTTTCTTTCTTTCTCTAAAGAACAATTTATTTTTTTTAATTTACCCGACAGAGGCTTAATACAGGGCGGAACTACGTTGAGGCCCTCCAAATGTCAACACTTTTTCCAAATATTTTTTTTTTACCCCTCAAACTTTTACTTTTATTTTTTTGCCACTCACATCTAAAATTCTAGTTCCGCTCTAACTCAATACTTTTTCTTTGGCTAAATTCCTCATTTTTACAGCTAATTCTTTCTTCCAAGAGCTTATGACTCATTTGGGTGTGCGATTTTTTGAAAAATTACGAATACCGAGAAAATTTATTTTTTGAAATTATGTTTTGATGGTTTAGAAAACCTAAAACAATTTTTTTTTTTTTTTTAGAAAAAAAAAAAAGTTAAATAAAATCTAAATATAATTTAATATTTTTTTTAAAAAAAAATCTCACCCAAACATGCAACCATGATTTTGAATCAGGAAGATTGCCTAATTTCAAATTCAATTGAAGAAATTGACTACTGATCAGAATTCAAACTAAGACTTTGACTTTGTAAAAATTGAAATAACAAATGGGTGCTATTATCATAAATAGTAATTTCCACTTGAACATACCATGAACTGGTCGTCGTTTCAGATGTATCTTGTTTTCTTTTTCTTCAATCACGTTTTGCGTTTAGATTGACAACATTTTATTAGAATATATTGAATATTTTATAAACATGATATCACAATATGATTATGTTGGAACCATTTGCCATTCATATAATTCTGATTTTTTTTTTTTGACGAAAATTTCTTACAATTAAATTGAGTTTTAGAAAATTCTTAGGGCATGTTTGGGTAAAACTTGGTTTTTTTTTAATATATTTTATTATTTTTCAAAAATGTGTTTGTGTTGTTTTCTTGAATTAAAATTCTACTCAAATTTTATCAAACTTTTTTTTTAATTTTGTCTTAGGTTCTTTAAACCATTCAAACATAATTTAAAAAAACAATTTCTTCTCGGTATTCATAATTTTGAATATAATAAAGAATAGTAAAATATAATACATAAAAATTGCATACTCAAACGAGCCTTACAAATCAGGTTCTAAAGGTGACATGCGTCATATGCTTTCTTATTACTGTTAGAAACATGTGAGAAAATTGACAGATTATTTCCAGATATCACTTTTAAAATTTGGTTTTCTAGAAAATTTCTTACAGTTCAATTTGTAGAAAATTTATGTCATTTATTTTTCTGTATTGTTTGATATTATTTTGTAATATTTAGTACTTTTTTATTTTAATTTCTAATATTTTGTTTTTCTTCAATCACTTTTTGTGTTTAGATTGATAACATTTTATTCTCATCTAAACCGTTAGAATATATTGGATATTTATCTTATTAACTTGATATCGGTTTCTGATTATGCTTCCCCTCAAAAATAATAATAAAAAAAAAGGGGGAAGAATTTCACTTACAACCCCTCTAAACCTTCACTGCTTTTGAAAGAATGTACTTAAATTTTAAAACATCTTAATTTAAGGTATTTATTTTTTAGAGAGTTAATTTCAATCCTCTTAGAATTCTCTTTTAAATCATGTCAAAATTCTCAAAATACCCCTCCTTTGTTTTAGAAAAAAAAATAAAAAAAAAAATTGATAAGATTTAGGTATTGGTTAGGATTTAACAGAATTTGCAAAACTACCAATGCCTGAATCTTTGAATATTTTTATAAATATTTTTTAAAAAATAAACACGAGTATTTGAAAATTTTGACAGGATTTAATGGAAAAATTTAACGGAGAACTGAGATTGAAACTTTCTGAAAAATGGATACCCTAAATTGAAACGTTTTAAAGTGTATGTACTTTTTTTCAAAAATAGTGAAAGTTCAGAAGTTATAAAATGAAATTCTCAAAAAAAAAAAAAAGAATCTGATTATGCTGAGATCACTTGGTAGTCATCTAACATATCAAATCCTGATTTATTTTTCTATATAGTTTGATATTTCTACATAAATATTCTGTAATAATGTCAATACAATTGTGAAGCTGTATTTTGTTTGTGAATGGAGGCAATGAGAGACAGCAGAGTTGTTACATTGAATTTGAACCTTTAAGAGGGTAAAGCAGAACAAATTCACTTGAATCTATGCTTTTTTATCTTCTTGTCTCTTGGAGACTCTGACCCAAAAAAAAGGTACACAAAGTCAAATGTAATAATAGATGAAAGTAATTATGAACAACAAGAAAAAAAGATAAAAAAAAAAAGTGCCACAACCAACAAGATCATGAGAATGAGAAGAAGAAGAAGTGATTCCAATGTCATGTTTGAAAACAATTTAGGATTTGAATCATGCCCTAGAGTCCTAGACCAAAGGCCTACAAGGCATATGATTTCATGGGCTAAATCATTGTTAAAAGGCCTTTGTCTGCCGGCCCAAGCCTAATTAGTAACACATCTGGTTGTTCAAATGGGCCAGAAGGCCCAGAACATAGCAAGTGCCCTCTTTTCTTGTCTCTTGTGAATCATTATTTCAAGTTGCCCTCTCAAAGTTTTCAAAAAGACAAATGCTTGGGCTTACAAAATATTTTACAAAAAAAAAAAAAAAAAAAAAAAAAAAAAAACTCTTACAAAGTGATGTGGCACAACATAGGGATTCATCTCCTTCTCAATCATGTTGTGCCAAATCATTTTGTAAGAGTTTTTTTTTTTTTTTAATTGTCAAATATTTTCTAAGCTTAGCATTTCTCTTTTAAAAAACTATTCGGAAGGACACTTTTTTAAGCTTATAGGAAAAAATAAATAAAGAAAAAAATGACATATTACACCATCCTTGAAAAATTATCTGAATTTCAAGTTTGTCTCTTGAAAGTGTTACATGTCAAATTAGTCCCTATGTTTTCTTAGAACATGAAAATTTTGGTTTTTTTCTTCTTTTTACATTAATCCATTAGACTGATGGGATCTACTCAAACATTGCCTTTCTTTCTGGGTCAATCACTTTTTTAGTACAGGTAGTTTAATGCAAAATCAAACAAACTCCTCGTTTCAAAAAATATCGCGTATAGTACTTGTGGACATCTAGTAATATTTATTGGACATTACAACGACGTTATTGTGGAATACCCAATTAATTTTTGGGTAGCACGACAACGTTATTGTAGTGTTTAAAAACTAATTAAATATAAAAACTACATTTAAAAGTATTAATTTAAACTTCTATGGGCAAGTTAACGACATAATTAAAACATAAGGACCGAAAATTATGAAATCTAATAACAAGAAGAATCTCCTGAACGAATCTCTGAGAAAACTGTTCAGAAAACATTTTTCTTCATTTTCTCTCTCTCTCTAATGCTGAACCACGATAGTGAAAATGAGAACCGAGGCACGTTTCTTATTATTATTATTATTTTTTTGATAATAGACAAAATTTCATTAATTAATAATCTTTCGCTTGCTCTGCAAATACAATAGACACATTTCTTATTTTTATTTTCTCTTCTCAAAACAAAAATATAAATAAACAACTAAAATACTAAAAACATTCTAAACAATGTAACAATAGTTTTCATCCTTAATAATTATATCACAAGACTTTTTTAAATAAAAACAAAAGATACGAACAAAGTCATATACTTTGCTTGGAGAAGGAGAGAATGGAGTAATTACATTTTAACAGTACAATACCCTACTACAGAGTACAGACTACCGTTAAAAGTTGGTTGCTTGTTATATTTCCCCACGCCCACCGGTGTTTCTATCATTCCTATCCCTTCCTAATTCCTACCTTGGGCGCGAGTGGACCAAGAATGTCCATTACATAAATGGAAATAAAATAAAATAAAAAATAGAAAATAGAAACCAACATCGCCTTCACTATGGTCTATGAATCATCATTCATCAAAGTTATCAAACATCATCATCCTCCACTCCCTCACTCGCTCAGCCTCTGACCATCACTCTCTCTAACACACTCACAGAGAGCGAGAGTGAGAGAGATAAGACCCCCCCCCAAAAGTAATGGCCATTCTGATCCACATTCCCCATATTGCCCCTACAAGGGTCCTCTATTTCCTCCTCCTCCTCCTCCTCCTATCCCCAGCACCACCGCCTGTCCTGGCCGTCAACATCACCGCCCTCCTCTCCTCCTTCCCAGAGCTCTCCTCCTTCGCGTCCCTCGTCTCTTCCACCATCTCCTCCGATCTTGACCACCGCACCTCCCTCACGCTCCTCGCCGTCCCCAACCTCTCCTCCTCCGACATCCTCACGCGCGGCCTCTCCCCCAGCTCCCTCGCCGACGTCTTCCGCTACCACGTCCTCCTGCGCTACCTCTCCTGGTCCGAGCTCCACCAGATCCCCCCCTCCGGCCTCCTCGTCACCACTCTCTACCAAACCACCGGACGGGCCACCAGCAACTACGGCTCCGTCAACATCACCTTCAACCCTTCCAACGGCGTCGTCTCGATCTGCTCACCCGCCCCTTACGCCCCCTCTAACGCTACCGTTTTGTCCCTCCTAAAGACCCTTCCCTACAATGTCACCATCTTCACAGTCAATTCCCTCCTCGTTCCCTACAATTTCGATCTCATGGCCTCCGAGACCCGCCCCCCTCTGGGCCTCAACATCACCAAGGCCCTCATAGACGGCCATAACTTCAACGTCGCGGCCTCCATGTTGGCGGCCTCCGGCGTCGTCGAAGAGTTCGAGGCCGACGAGCGCGGCGCCGGGATCACACTCTTCGTCCCGACCGATGCCGCCTTCGCCGATCTTCCGGCCACCGTGAGGCTCCAGTCTCTGCCGGCGGACAAGAAGGCGGTGGTCTTGAAGTTCCACGTGCTCCACTCGTACTATCCGTTGGGTTCTCTGGAGTCGATCGTGAACCCGGTCCAGCCCACATTGGCCACCGAGGACACGGGCGCTGGGAGATTCACGCTCAACATCTCGAGGGTGAACGGCTCAGTGGCGATCAACACTGGGATCGTTCAGGCGTCTGTGACCCAGACCGTGTTCGATCAGAACCCGGTGGCGATCTTCGGGGTCTCGGAAGTGCTGTTGCCGGGGGAGATTTTCGGGAAAAACCCTACTGAAAATGCCAAGCCCGGAACCACCGTGATGCCCGGCGCTACCCCTCCGGATATCTCTTTTTCACCGGAGAATTCGCCGGGACTGGACGGCCCGCCCTCGCACCTGTCGTCTCCGCCTGGTTTCCGCCAAGATATCACATCGGGAGCGGCCATTGGTGGGGGTCTACGGCTCTTGGTACTCGCTTTGTGTTGTATAGAATTGTATTTAGCGTTATGAGATTAATTGTTTTGCCTCATAATTATTGATTTTTTTTTACACGGTGAATTAGAATTGCAATTGGGATGCATAGGCAGCCTTTTTTTCTTTTTGCAATTTTTCTGTTGTTATTGAATGTCAATTGTGTTCATGTCGGAATAATTTATATCAAATAGCACCATTTTTGTTTTCATCTTTGTGAAGGGCTTGAATTCTTTGATAAATTTTTGCTCCCACATTGCAAATTTCCTTCAAAATTTGGACTTGATCTGCTAATTTGCATATCTGGATGCTTTTGGTTACTCCTTTTTTGTGTTCTAGTTTCATGCATGCAGTAACCGATGAGAACAGAATTGGGGTTTCAATGCGTTTGACCCCAAATGCAGGAAATTCTGCAGATTTCTCGGAAATGGGAAGGGAAATTGGTGGGTGTGAATGAAACGATCAGATTCGAGAGCCTTCGCCTTCGCCTTCGCCTTTCTCCTGTCGTAAAAGTTAGAAAGTTTCATTCTCCATAGCCTTTCAGAACCAGAAATGCTTTTTTCTGTGAAAAATTTACGCCCGGTTTGTACGCTAGGAATGTGTACATACACGTGGGATTTTATGCTAATGGTATGTTTCAATTCTAATGAATGGGATAAATAAGATTAGGGCTCTTTTGTTAATATATATATATAGTTTGTTTACTAGCAAAGAATATGAAACAAATATTTTAAGGCCTTGTAATTGAAATGTATGTGAAAAATATGTGCATTATTTAAAAATGCATGTGAAAATTAAAAAAATACGTGAAAGTCTTATATATTTTGGATTAAGTTGGAAAAACTTTATCCGACTAGATTTTATTTTATTTATTTATTTTTGATATGGTCGCACAAGAGAAGGGAGAGATATTCGAATTAGTGACTTCCGCTTCATTAGATGTGGTTCCCAGCCGATTGAATGATACATTTGAAAAAAAATATTATCTACAAAAATTTGGTTGGTTTATTAAATTTTGAGAAGTGTTTTTAAAACCCAAAAATTGAGAAATATTTGTACAAAATAAACGGAAAATTTTAAATATATATATATAAAAGGTAGCAATTTAAAAAGGAAAAAAAAATGAAAATTTTACCAAACACCCTTAAAAAAGCCTCTCTCTTAGTCTCTTTTTCTTTTTTCTTTTTAATTTATTTTCCCTTCGCTTTATAAACGACCAGCTCACAGACTTGTCTTCCTGCTATGCACTGTATGCAGCTCAGCTGAGTTCAGTCCCGAGGCATACATTAATAGAGCCTCAGTTGCTGACAGCGAGGCTGACTGGTGTCGTTAATTTTTCAAAAAGCGATGGGCATTTTCGTCAGACTTGGACATCTGCACGCAGAGAATCTCCTTTGGGGATGTTAATTGCCGGTAGGGCAAGTAATTACTGAAGAAAGTGCGTGACAGATGGCAGGCCCTTTGGTGGCCCCACAGATGGACGGTGGTGATCTAGAACAAGTTCAAGGGCCTGCTGTTGTTTAACTTGTTTCCACATTTCTATGCCGCTGGATGTTTGATTGGACTGCCACTGGACAGTGTACGGTCAGATCTAAGTGCGACTGTTTGGGCAGGGGAATCTACAGTGTGAGCTGCTCAGATGCCTCTTGCTGTGCTTACCCATTCGTGGGCACTGGTTGGTCATTGCTGCCTTTTAGATTTCACAGATGTGGGTCCCAATGTTTACCTTTAAATCCTTTTTTTAGTACCAAAAGTTATAGAAAGTTTATCAGCAAAGCCTAATTATGCGATCTTGATCTGTGTCGAATATAAATTAGTTAAGGATCTTCTTTCTCAGGCCCACTAAAAAGTACCATGTTAATGGGTCACCTATTGGCATAAACGCACTAATTTAGGAAATTAAATGAAACAATTTTGTTTCGATAAATATGTTTTACAAATATCATTGTTTAAAAAACAAGAGTGTATTTGTTGGACCGATAAAAATTGAATTGAGCAAAGTGTACTGTTAAGAATAAAGTTTTCCTCTCTAAATTAATAAATTATGAAGAAAAAAGAAAAGAAAATATAAACAGTTTCCGAACATGAAGTTGTTTTCATGATTGAAACACTAAGGATGTCCGGACAACCCATTAACATGTTCTGACACAGCCGCATAAAACCTTATGCGAATTTAAGTTTTGTTATAACAGTTTCCGGTATAGTGACGTACATATTTGCTGGCGCTTGTTCCGATAGTTGCAAAACGATAAAAGTAAACAAATGAGCTTGTCGGGGATGCCGATTGAATCCCACTCTGATGTTTAAGTCAGTTGTTGGGAGACAACTTGTATCAAGTGTGAAAATGCAAAAATTCATTCATCTAATACCTTGTAGTTTTCACCTATTTATGGACAGGACTTTAACTGTCGTTCCAGATTGTGTGTGACCTAATTTGCTGATTCCAAGATTTCTCTTCAAGATCTCCAAAGTTATAATCAATATTTGAATTTAGAGCACCCCAGATGTTTTGAAAACCTCGGGAGTGGTTATATCCTGGGATTTCCTCCATATCGGTCTTCTTCAATGTATTTGTCCTCTGGATAACATGACGTGCATATTGTCTCCGGTATTCTCAGGTTTTGCCAATCTAGAGATATCCTCGGTTAACACCATTGGTGACTACGTTTTGATGGGCTTTCCCTTATCATCTTCACAAGCCTGCGTTTTCATGGGCCTGTACATGTTGGTAAGCCTACTCCTTCGTGTTTGTTGGGAATATTTTCCAACCGGTTTCAAGTTTGATTTTTACAAATCTATAAAATGACTTGGAAGGAATGAGTTTCAAAGAATAGGTATTGTTCTTCCATGCTGATTTAGAGTGTCTTTATATACTACGAGCTTAACATTGATTTGTGTGCCAAGAGATGTTAG
This sequence comes from Alnus rubra, assembly GCA_028654335.1. Classification (NCBI taxonomy): domain Eukaryota; kingdom Viridiplantae; phylum Streptophyta; class Magnoliopsida; order Fagales; family Betulaceae; genus Alnus; species Alnus rubra. Next base: position 1,406,163 of record JAJPGS010000870.1, on the reverse strand, counting down.
ATGATATTTGCCTAGAAGATTAATTATCATAGAGTGATCAAACCACAAGGTATTCTACATCAACAAACTGTTTGAAGTCTACCGGTGGGTAGGTAAAGATATTAAGAATAACAATTGGCCAGTGACGAGCCAGAGTTGTTGCAGTCAGGAGGCAACTAAGGAGCTTATCTGAACATAGATTGTCTTATTTATTACAAAGGGTTGTAAGTGTACTATACTTGTATATTGTATCTTTCTTAGTGTTCATTTAATAAGTTTGGCTACCCCGAACTGGTTTTACCTTTGAAGTGTAAAGTGTTTCAAGGGTTTATACTTCGTCAACGAAATCTTAGTATGTTGATGTGTGATTGATTTTAATGCTTTCTTGAGTAATTTGATATATTAGTTTGCTGCAAATTTTACTACCTAATTAGTTACTGTGAGCGTTAGGTCTAAATTATAATTCTCAATTACTATTGAACGCACAACTTCTATTATTGCTAGATGCGTAGCTACTATCATTCATCAATGTGAAACATGCATCTACTATTGCTACTGAACACGCAACTGCTATTACTACTAAATGTGCAACTATTATTACTGTTGGAATACCATCATTGATGGACGCACAACATTCATATATTATTAATGTTGAACACGCATTTGTTATTACTGTTAGATGTGCAGCTATTGTCATTGATGGACACGCAATGCACATATATATACTATTACTGTTGAATGACCAATTACTATTACTGCTGGACACATAACATGCATCTATTATTACTAATGAATGTGCAATTGATATTATTGTTGGATGTGTAACTATTGTTACTGATGGACACACAATGCACATGTACTATAATTGTTGCCGGATATGTAGCTATTGTCACTGATAATAATGACTATTAGTTGCTGGATATGTAGCTACTGTCACTGATAGACCTGTAGCACGCACTATTATTATTGTTGAATGCATAATTGCTATTACTGTTGAACTCCTCTATATTACTATTGTTGAACATGTACCGACTATCGTAACTGGGACGACCATTATTATTGCTATTGAATCTATACTTATCATTATTAATGAAATAATAATTATTGTTACTAGTGAAGTTATGATTATCACTACTCCTACAACTAAATATAATGACCGTTGATTGTATTCACGTGGATTGTCTTATGGGATTTTGGGCTTTAGTCTTTTGGGGGCCCATAATGGTTCCGTAGCCTCCAACTTCCCCAATTAGCGTGAGTTCCGAGCTTAACTCCTTCTCTAAAGACCTTGAGACCAAAAGGGGGTTGTCCACCCGATTTTCTAACACCTAGACAACAACCGAAAAAAAGTGATTAACAATGACACGTATCCTAAGCCCATTAGAGCTATATTTGTTTTTCTTTTAGGTCCATTCTCTAGTAGATATATTAAGTTATTTGGGTTGGGCAAATTGCTCAAGGAGAATGACTCCTTGTGGCGCGTGAATAGGTGAGGTGGCAAACTTGGTGTCTAAGTTTAACCTAGCTTAGAATTCACATATCCATTTAAATGGGTTTTGTGCATGAGAGCCCACACTCGCCATAATCAGAATTGAGGATAGGATCTAAAATGTCTAAAGAGACAATCCTAGTGGCCTAAAAACCCTAGCCTTTTTTATGGTTTCACTTCATCAATGTATGTGATTTCTTCTTTGAATATGCATGTTGCTTTTGTTTTTGAAAAATTGGTGGTATGTTTATCATGAAGTTTGACCCATTAGAATTCTTCCGATATTACTTGTGATTGATTAACATGTGTTTCCAACAATGAGAATAACGAGACAATTGAGATGAGATGGCATAACAACTATCCCATGTGCCGCGTTTCCGGCCTTGTGACTTAAGCGGCTAACTAGTTGGCTCATTCGGCCCATTAAGGTCCATGATTTGAGCTCAATTGTCAAGACTGGTCTATTAATATGAACTATGTGACTTAAATATATATATATATCAACTATGTGAGCACTCTCCTTATTGAACATATGAGCTCAAATGCCAAATATGAATGCTACATCAAATATTTATAAATCTTATATTTTCATTTTTTTATAAATCAAAACAACATTATTTTGAGAAATATTTATTGCAAATAAAATTATATTAAAAAAAAAAAAACTCAGTAACGCAGAGGCCAATTTCTAGCCCCAAAAAAAAAAAAAAAAAAAAAAAAAGAGGCAATATGATGATGATGAGTATGTTACGAAATCCCCACTAGAGAAAGTACGACGTCACTATTCTGAATTGCATTGAAACATACATGGGCATTGATATGGTACGAACATGTGGAGTTGTTGGGCAGTGTCTACGACGTCAAAAGCAACAGATAGTTTGCACGTGTACAGAGATTGTTAACTCTTACCGATGATCATATGCATGGACAAGCCTTGCACGTGAATGCTCGGTCATGACGCCCATTGCCGTGGATTTTTGTGCCTGCTTGTCAAACTGCCTCTATGCATGTCGCTATAACTCGTCACCGTTTTTGTCGTGCACAACTCACGAGTCGAGTTGCGAAGAGGGCTCCCTCTCAATCAAACGCTTATCTTTCAAGATTTTTAGGATATTCTATTTTATATATATATTTTTTAATTTATTATACTTCCATCCACCCGATTGGACCCGGGCTAAAGGGACCCATCTGGGCTAAATGATTGGGCCCAAACTGTGGATTCCCATCGGTCATGCAAATCAAAGAATAAGGTCTCGTTTGGTTTTAAGAATAACTATTTCATTAAAAAAAAAATGGAGACACGTTGCAATTTGTAAGGAAAAATTGTTTCGCTGTCTCATCTTAACTATCTCGATATTCTCAGCAAGAAATCAGACAACGTATGTCCTTAATATTGTCAATAGGCACGTAACACTACACAATACCTAATAATTGTCTTAAGAAGCAAGGATTTCGGTGTCACTACTCCACCAAAACCGTACCACACCGGCAAGGAATTCGGTGCCATGATTTACATCACATTAATCGTGATTTTAGTGTAATTTTTGGATTCGTTAATTACGTTGAAATTATGACGGACATATATAAGTAACCAAACAACCTAAAATTTTCAATGATGTGTATAAAAAAGTAGAAAAAAGATTGGTTAACCTCATACTAAAGACATTTTGGTCTATTAAATTATTAATTGTGTTTGTATGATCTAAATTACCAAAATATTCAAACATAATTAAGTAGGGAGTTGTTCTGTTCATAGAAATTAACTTTAGTGCTAGTAGAGCTTCTTCTGGATAAAAGGTCAAGAATATGTTGATAAAGGGTTGGATATTCCAATCTTTTGTATTTATTTTTTCTTTTGATGAAAAATAGAAGCTGACTGGGAAAAATGAATAAAGGAAGAAAAAAAAGGAAGAAGATGGTGTGCTTACCTGGTGAATTATGTTGCTTTCTGTATAAAATATTCTTCTTAGAGAAACAACAGAACAACTTTATATGGGTACAACTTGCTAAATAAGCCAAAATTCTCCACCACAGCCTGCTTTTCACTTTCTTCTGATTATTTTGTTTTTAAAAAGAGAAATGTTTTAGGATTTGTTTGAGTTTGTATTTTTTTTAATTGTATTTTATTATTCTTTATTATATTTAAAATTACAAATATCAAGAAAATTTATTTTTTAAAATTATGTTTGAATAGTTTAGAGAATTTAAGACAAAATTGAAAAAAGTTGGATAAAACACATATTTTCCAAAAATAATAAAAATAAATGAGTTACCCAAACATGCCCTTACTTCTCCTTTCTTTTCTTTTTTGTTCTTTTTTTATTTTTATTTTTTAAAAAAAATTGGTTCCTAAATGATATGTCATCATCCCATGATTGACACATCATTTGTAAATCAACTTTTTGAAAAGAAAAAAAAAATTGGTAAGAGTAGCACTTCTCTTTTAAAAAAAGTGAGACACGGGTGAATGACCAGTTAGCCAGAGTATAACCAAATGATCAAAGTTTTTTTTTTTTTTGTTTTTGATCAAAGGGAATATCTAATTTAATATATTAAACTAATATGTATCCAAAATACACGTGAGAAATACATATATTTTTAATACATGTAATTCTAACGTGCAATTTGTTTTTGGCCGGTTGGTAATAAGCTTAAGAATATGATATAGTTGTATTTGCATTCATAACCCGGTTAAAAGATTTGCTAGCCTAAGCTCCTGAAGCAACGACCCGTTTAAGGGTGGATCAGGCACACTGCTATCTCTTAAAGAGTATGTTAGAAAATAAATGCTAGAAGCCACACCTTTATTTCGCCATAATTTTATCTGGTTGAGATTACAATGTCAATTAGTCATTTAACACAAGGGAGAAATAATAATGTTTTTTTGCTTTTAGATACTCACAAGGAAAAATAAACTAGGGAAATAGAAAATAAAGAGGAATATGGGAATGCAGCTAGAAAGCATTCTGGTTGCGGCCCAATTTTTTATCGCTATGGGAAAAATGGGCCAACAACGTTGATATCAGTAGCCTGGAAACGAATCGTTTTATCTCTATTAATATTAACCACGGACCCCTTGTGTGTTGGGCCTAGAACTCCTGGGCTTATAATCCCTAGCTTCGGCCTTTGACGTTGACCCACAAACGCCGTACCAATTCCAAGCAATTGCGTTTTGTGTGAAATGTAAAAAGACATGACAACGACTAAAATTCGTGGTTTTCAAACCATCTCATGAGTTGACTCAGTCAAAATGAGCGTGGTCCACGCATTGGAAAATCTGAAAGCTTTAGACTAAAGAGATCACCTCAAATTTGAGATGATTTCTATAAGTTTATAATTTATATATAAATTTACGTGATTGTCCATATAAGAGACACGTGGTACCACATGTATAAAAAGAAAATTAAACAAATAAATTTAAATATTTAATAACTAATGTAACAAGTGTTATGTAATCGGAATTAATAATAATGTCTAGCAAATGCTTATACAGAATAGAATAATAGGTTGTTAATTTTAGAATTAATAAAAAGTGATAATAGGATATAAAGTATAAAAAAAAAAATTGTTTATATTATAGTGAAATTTTTTATTTAAATATTAATAAAAAATTATTAAAGTAATATAAAAAAAAATTATGAGAAAAAGGAATATGAATAATAGTAAGTACTATCGTGGCCTGTACATGTCTTTCCAATCATCGCCAATGAATCCCGTGAGAAGAGGGGGGATTGATGTGTCAACACAGACGGTCAAGATCACGTAAGTTCAGACAAACGGGTCAACTTTTGCATTAATACTTTGAAGCTCAAGTGGATTGGTTATAAATAATGATGTAATTAGCCTTTAACAAGGACTTGTAGAACACCATGCAAATATCACACAGCCGCTTCTATCTTATTCTCGTTTGGAGCCACATGCTTGACTTATAGTGCTCCTTAACTTTATGCATTTTTTTTTTTTTTTTTAAAAAAAAAAAGTGGAAAAAATATGTTTAGTCTTCTTATAGCACTAATAGCAAAGAGTAATGCTACATATCATCCATTTGTTCTCTTTTTGTCCCTCCAAAATTGATGTGGCTCTAAAAATCACCATTGAATTTATGATAGATCATTATTAGATTTTGATCCAATAGTGATTTTATGAGCCACATCAATTTTGGGAGGACAAAGGGATGATATGTAGCATTACTCAATAGCAAATACCCTGTAGATGGTTCACTTTCCTAAATATAGGAAAAATTTGAAAAACGTCACAACAATTCACTTACATCAGTTTTCCTATATTTCTCTTAAATCCTTGGGTAGCTACAGTATTAGGTAATACTGTAGCTACCCAATGAATTATATAATAATAAAAATGACAAAAAGTAGGAAAGTAAGAAAATGAATAAAATAAGAATAAAGAAATAATATTTAATTTAGAAGAGCTATTTTTCTTTTTAAGAAAATTGTAGATGGACAACAAGCAATAAGAGGAAAGCATTACATTATAACCATTGGATTCGACTTTGGTCCATTTCTAATTGGAATTAGACCCTGTTAGAATTGAAACACGTTTACCAATTTTCGCGAGTCTAATTCCAACTAAAATTAAACATAAGCCAAATTCATAAAAAATTTCGGGTCTTTTGTACTTTTCAATAAGAAAATGACACATCAGCGTGGAATACAAAAACTTAAAAAAATAAAAATAAAAATGAAAACACCAGATAATTTGTCATTCTCTTCTACAATCATCTTCTAAACTCTAAAATCCCCATTCCTCTAATTCTAACGCCAGAGAAATCAAGGCAATCAGAATACCTTAACTGAACTGCCCGTAAAATTACCGTCTCGCTCTCTCTCTCTCTCTCTCTCTCCTTTACGCTACATTAGTAATTTCTATCTGATCCACACTAATATGAATCAAATAACCAACCAATTACCATATTTACACATTTATGAAGCGAGTGAGAGAAGACTTCTACAGAACGGGTAATTTCTATCTGATTCTAATGTTACCAAATTACCATATTCACAAGGATATGAAGTGAGAGAGAAAGAGAGAGAGAGAGAGAGAAGACGACTGTTAAAGTCTTTTGTTCCACTTACGTATTCTGGTTGCCTTGATTTTTTTAGTGGCGCTAGAATTGAGGAATTAGAATTTAATTTTTGTGTTTCACGTTAACGTGCAATGAACTGTTTGGCATTAGAAATGAAATTTTATTCCATCCGAGTTTTTTCTAAAACCCACCCACCCGCCCAAAAACCCGGATTTTGACCCGAATTTTGAAATTACTGGTGGGACCCGGCGCAGAAAAAGTTGACTAAAAAAATATTAATATTAATAATTTAAATCAATATAAAATAAAAAATATTAATATTAATAATTTAAAAAAAAAAAATAAAAGAAATAAAAAAAAAAAAACAGAGGGGTGGCTGCCGGCTGGCAGCCACCCCCTTGGGGGAGGCCGCGCGGCCACCCCCGACCCTGGGGGAGGCCGCGCGGCCTCCCCCGAGTACTGGGGGTGGCCGCGCGGCCACCCCTGACCCTTGCGGCCTCCCCCGAGTACTGGGGGTGGCCGGGCGGCCACCCCTGACCCTTGCGGCCTCCCCCGAGTACTGGGGGTGGCCGCGCGGCCTCCCCCGACCACTCGGGGTGGCCGCGCGGCCACCCCCGACCTCCTCTGGGGGTGGCCGCTTTGGGTGGCTGCCGACCCAATCGGCAGCCACCTTTGCTTCAATTTTTTTTTTTTTTTTAATTTCTAATTTTGATTTCAATTATTATTTTTTAATTAAATAATTAATATATAATAAATTATTATTATTTAAATTATTATTTCACACAACTTTTTAAAATACCAATCATTATACACAACTTTTTAAACTATCAATCATTTCTTACCATTAAAATATAATATTTTTCAATCTCAAAATTCAACACCCAAACACAATTTCTTACCTCGATATTTGTAAATAGAATTAAAATTCTCAAAATTTAATATCCAAACGCACCACAAGTCATTCTCTTATTAGAAGGCGAAAAAAAAAATCCGGTATGTGCCAAAATTCTTATTCAAGTTATTCTCGTAACTACTACGCCAGTACAGTGATGACATCACCCCAATTAGCATTAGCCTAATCTCTACTCACCATTTTAATATTTAATGGTTGGTAACCCAAACTAAGCCTGTGCTTGACCTATTTTACATATATATATATATATATAAAGCGTATCAAATAAGACGGTTGGTCATCTAGATGTAACCCTTTGCTTTCATAGACCCGGTATTTGATAGACTCGGCTCGAAGCTTTGGACCAGGCTGAGTCAGACATGGAGGGAGTGGACCAGGCTTGGCTGCTACTGCTTGTGGGCGCCGAAAAAGGCTTTGGCTTTGGCTTTGGCTTTGGCGTCTATTTCCTTTCCGGGTCTTCTTTACTAACTACCAACGACCTTCTTCTGGTGTACGGTAAACCAAACAAACCAATATATCTCCCGCTTGCATATTTGTTATATTTGTTACAGAATTTATGATCTTTATTACTCTCTAGCTGTGTCCTCCTCCGCCTTCAAAGCCCGCCATGATTCTGGGACTCTAGCTATCGTAGCTCTAGAGGAGCTAGCCGCCAAAAAAGGTTACAAATGTTGTTTCTGTTACTTCTTTTTGTTCATTGAATTTACACAATAAATTTTGAAGTACGTTTGCTTTTCGCTAGCTAGCTGTTTTTGTTGTTTCATAGTTCCTAAACATTCATTAGCTGTATTAATTTATCTGATATCTTCAGGTTGAGACTCAATTTTTCTTTAACTGCTACTTGGGGTTTGATGGGGTTTTGACAAAACTTCAAGTCTGCTGTCTTGATTGACATCCATCAATAGAGTTTTTGTTCGACCCTTTTCTATTTTCTAGTAGATCGATATACATAGTTATGTTACTTTTGGTCAATCTTTTTATGACTATAAATTCGATTATCTCTAGCATGTGTTTGTTGAAGGTTAGAAACAGATGTATATCGAAAACAGAGAAAGAAATGAAAATTTAGAAGCTTTTTGGGCATAACTATTTTGGTCTTTGGGTTGGTGGAGCAGGAATTTCATACTTGAAACAGTCAGATTAAATCCTGTTCGAAGTCCTAGTTTTCCATCTCTTTTACATGGTATTTGATCTTGTTATCTTAAAGAAGGATATGGATTGAAGATCGTTTGTGGTATATAGGTTTTGGGTAATCAGTATTCTGTGTTATTGTTTCATAACTTATGTGCCTGGAAATTATGACTTGTTTGATTGCATTAACAAACAACTCAACACATAAAACACTCACAAAATATTTAAAACTATTTTCACCTTTATGTCGCGTCACAACCAAAAAGCCAAAAAAAATCTTCTAAAAAGCATTACCAAACGAGCACGAAATATTTGATAGTTGCGAGCTTTCTATATTAATGTTTAATGGCGTTTTAATGTTATATCAGGTTTCTGCAAGACAGTTTCCCTAGTGGCTGAAATCAATTGTCTCTCTAGTGGGTTTCAGACCACTTTTTTTTTTTCTCTTAAACATGGGAAGGCACTTGGAGCGCACACTCTCTGGCGTTCAATTTGAGGAAAGTCATCCAGGCTGCATGTGGGGCATATTCCATATCCTCGACTATCATCATTGGCACCATGTCAAAAAGATGCTTCCACACAACAAGCACAGTGGAGGAAGACATGCTAGATGTAGGTTTTCTCTTGATCATATATATAATGGTTGGTGTTTCCTCTTTTCTCTATGGTTTTAACATTTTACAAGTTTTTTTTTCCTTGTTTGTAGGCAAAGTAAGTCCAAAAACAAATTTGAAAAAGCGTGACGTAGAAGTGCAAGAACTAATGAATTCTGCAGCAGAACCCTTGCTGGTAAGTTTATGCGATACATTAACTTACCACAGAATTTAACAGATGCAAGTAGTGATTTGATGTATTGCATGCAGTGAAACATAAACTGACAGTATATTGTGTTAAATTACCACTTATTCTAAAAGCTTAAGCTAATATGAATGGATGGATTCAATCATTTAATTTATATTCTAACACATTGTGTGAAATATATATCAGGTTGAACAGCATAATACAGAAACCAGCACTGCAAGCACCAAAAAAAGACTAGGCAAAGCTCGTATAAAAGAATTAATTGCTGAAGAAATGTCCACAGAAGAAAAACACAGATACTGGAATTTAAGCCATGCTGCTAGAATGTGGTTGCGGCGAATTATTCCAGCCCATCATTTTGACAAATCTCTTGGTGAAGTACACACTGATGGGACAAATCCAATCATTCTCCTTCAAAAAAGTGCTGACACTGCTTCCACTGGATTGCAATATCCATCTCCTCCATTGACCTCTGAAAAATGTGACAGAGGATCAGAAGCCTTGGGAAACCAGAAACTCGTGGAAACTGACCAGCTGAAGGGAGATGTTTCTAATAACCAGTTTAAGGGGTCTGTTGATGTTCTGGAAGTATTTAAGGTAAACAAGGAGTATTTTCTGAATATTCTACAAGAGCCAAACATTGGAACAAAGCACTTCCACAGTCTGCAGAATTCCAATCCCAAAGCTAGATTAACCAAGTCTGTATCATACCCTGTACCAAATTCACCACCCTCAAAAAATATTAGGCCTAGAACTGTCAAACACAAGCAAAATGAAAGTTGGTCCTTCCCAAAAGGTGAAAAATTGCTTGCTGCTTCCCAGGCATCCAATTCTCAGAAGGAATATCATTTGAAGTCAATGCCTTTGGATTCGTCCCAGGGATTAAGTCACCAAGGGTGGAATCAACAGGTTATTAATCGTTTCAAAGAAATTAAGCAGAGAATAAAGCATGCCCTCAAGGAGAACAGAAAAGAAAGTAACCACACACCTACCGAAGCAGTCCTTGAAAGAGATCCTTCTGGAAAAGAGATGTCTAAAAGGCCAGAGATTTCTGATTATGATCTCAGCAGGGGAAGACCAGACGGCATACAAAGAACATCCTCTCTTAACGAGTCTCTGGATAGATATACTGAGTTGTTTGAGCGTAGTTATGGCAGAGAAGTCAAGTGGCTTCAATCTAAGAGCCTAAAGTTGACAAACGAAAGTAAGATTCCATCAAGTGGGCGTGCTCCAAAGTCCTTCAGAAGACTCTCTCTGCCTGATCTTGATTCTTTTTGTTCCTTTCTAAATGAGGCATCTACTGATGCTCTAAGCTCAGAGATGCTGACAATGGCTGACAATGATCATTACAAAGAACCAAATACAGTCAGCACCCCAGTCGAGGCACAGACAATTGAACAAACACATGCTGATCTGGAAACTGAATTTCAGAAAGATATGACTAAAGTAATTGACAGCCATTGCAATATCCAATCTTCAGACGATCCAACAGTGGGTGGAAATTATGAGGGAACTGCTAAGACAGGTGGCCTTAGCAGAGAGCTTGCACATCCTTGTACAGAGCTGGCAGAACCAGGTCCAGTTTCTGATCTTGAAACTTGCTTTCCAGATGATATAACCAGCATTGCAGAGCTTCCAATTTATGAAGGTAACTGTACACACCTCTTACCAATGTAGTTATCTGAGGCTAACAAAGTTTCTTGCTTAATATAATGGAATTTGAAATAAGACATAATCCCCAACACCCAGATTATAATCGCTGTCTTTTCTTATTGAAACGTGATTCATCTTTGGTAATGAACTTGATGATTTGCTTGAAGCTCAAGTTACTTTTTCCTGTACCAGGTCTGGGGTTAAATCCTAGGGGTTCTCAAATGGACGAGACAGATACTTTTGTTGAAAATCACTTCCTGCATTTTCATTTGGATGATGCTGAATTCAACTATGTGAGACTTGTTCTTGAGCTGTCAGGCTTCAACAAAACAGAGCACCTTGGGACATGGTACTCACTAGAGCAGCCACTGTCTCCTTCATTATTCAAGGAATTGGAGGCTTTGTTTCACCCTGAACTTGAAGAGTATGGAGAGGAAGTTGATGGCGGTTGTGATGATCACCGGGTTCTCTTTGATTTAATCAATGATACACTCCTTGAGATTTATGAGAGATCATTCACCTACTTCCCAAGGGCCTTCTCCTTCAATCACCACATCCGTCCAATGCCTAAGGGGCACCATCTTCTTGAGGAGGTCTGGGAAAAACTTGGTTCGTACCTAAGCTTGAGGCCAGAGCTGGACCAGTCATTAGATGATGTTGTGGCTCGAGATTTGACAAAGGGTGATGGTTGGATGAACCTCCAGTTTGATAATGAGTGTGTGTCCCTTGAGCTAGAGGATTTGATTTTCGACCAACTCTTAGATGAACTTATCTGTTCCTGATCAGATTCTTTAACCCTCCTACATGCAGCCTTGTATGTAAAGTTTTTTTTTGCAGTGTATTGTATATACTTAGAATTTAGAATTATTCTATCAATTGTTATGGTCTAATTCATGATTATACCAAAAAAAAAAAAAAAAGGTCCATTTGATAAGGTTGGGTTGTAAAACTCAAATTTTACGGCATCTAAACACACACTAAACATTAGACATAAAAATACTAGATTTTATACCAAAAAATAAAACCAATGAACAAAAGAGCACTTTTTGAGTTTTCTTATTTGTAAGTTGCAAAGACCCCACCATTCCACTGGATCTGCCCCACAAAATTGAAGAAAAATGAAGTTTTACTGTTTAGAAATTGTCGTTCTTTAATTTGTTTCAAAGGATTGTGTGTTTTCATATTTATTGTATTTTTTTTTTTAATGACTTTTTGACTTATAATTTGTTGTTGTAAAATGAGGGGTTTACGACCCATTTTATTAAAGGTATTCTCTAAAAAAAAAATTGGTATCTTTTATAGAAATGGTAAAACTTTGGCATAAATACACCTGATCTTTCTCACTTACCCCTCCGAATTATCAAGTGTTGTTTTATTGAAACCCCTCCGACTGCCATTTTTATGCAAAAAGCTCCCTTCGTTAGTAGATTAGTAGAGGATGTTAAATTCAACGGAAAAACGAGCACGTGATACACATGTTTCAATTTTGAGCGAAAATACCTTGAGTTTAAACAGTAAATTTACTTAAAATACCATCAAAGTTAAAAAATGAAAAATGCAAAATAAAATACTTTTTTTTTTTTTTTTTTTTTTAGAAAAAGCCACCTTGAGTCACTTCTTTTTCTAATAATTTTTTTTTAAAATAAAAAAAAAATAGACTCTTTATGACCTCGACAATTTTTAATAATTTGTAAGGGCAATTAATATTGACATAATCTTTAGTTTGAAAGAATATCGGTAATGAAATAATAATTTGAGAAGAGCCTCTCAAAAGGACCATAACCAAAAGCCTATAATCAGTTTATTGAAAAGCACTTATTTTTGCTCCTGAAAAATATATAAAATTTCAATTTGACATTCACCCCAGTGTAAACTGTAAACCCCAGTCGAACCGCCCGAAGGGCCTGGACTCCTCAAATTGCTGAGAAAATGCGGGAAAAGAAAGTAAACTAAACTTGAAGGCAAACTCGTTGGATTAATTGAGGTAATACTTTCACACCTTTGAAAGCGAACCAGCAGAAGGCATTAGAGTCAATTGATTATTCTTTGGGTTCCTTTTGTTGGGTTTATCAGCAACCAGATGGTGGGTTTAGGGTTTTAGATATATATCAGTTTTCATAATTCTGAAGCCCTAAGCCTTCGTGTTGTGGGAAGTGGCAATCTTTATTTTGATTTGTTTAGGAGCTAATTGTTTTCTGTGTTGCCTAACTTTAGCATACTTAGTTTAGGGTTAAAGGTTATTGATGCAGATGCTATCGTGCTCATGTTTTGATGTTATTGCGATATATACTAGATTTTCTGTAATGGGTATTTATTCTTTTCCTTCATCATGAAGATTTTGGTAATTTTATTGGATTGTGAAGTTCTGTTTTCAATTTACTTTGCTATTAATCTCTGATCTGATGAGCTCCATATTACTGAGCCTTAGTGCTTTCTGTATTTAGCTGATAATTTCAAAGCCTGTCAGTGCACAAACTAAGCAGTCTATTTTTTTTTTTTGTCATTTCCTTTTTACTTTATGGCCTATAAACAAAAAAGGTGCCTGAAATACCGTAGCCAGTTGGTTTTTAGAAATTTCCTTTGCTAAATGAATAGGCTTCTATTCGTATCTAATGAATTTTAGTTTTACTTTTGTTTAAAATTACTGTGTGGAATTTGTTTTGCACGGTATAAATAACATATTTGGAGAAGTGCAATGCTGTAATGAAGGTGAACAGATGACATAGATACTAGTTTGCTATTTGTTCTGAAATGCAAAAAATGTTGAAGGCTGGGAGTGATTGTGGTGGACAAAATGAGATTATGTATTGGAGAGTTTGGATAGCATCACATGGTGAATGTTTGATTAAATTCCTTGAGTAGATGTGCTTGCTTTTATTTGTTTCAAACTGTTTGTAAGTGCATTTACATCATCTGGCTTCTCTTAGCATGAATATGTTTTTCTCAACAGTAACATCATATCGCCATTCTTTTAGGGTATCTAGCATGAAGAGAAAATGAGGGAATAACTAGTCTTAATTCAAGGCATTATGAATATGTTGAACTTAAGGAGAGCTTGAGGGATAAGAAAAGAGACACAGATGTGGGTGCGCTGTGGAAAACCTCTTTGGCACTTAGAAGCGTTGAGGCAATCCTCTAAATCTCCATGGATCTTCTCGTTATTTTCTCTCTACTCCGATACTCACAGGAAATCCAAGCTTGCCCCTTTACAGGTTACCACTTACCCCTCCTCTCCCCAGTCTCCAATCCCCTCTCTCTCTCTCTCTCTCTCTCTCACACACACACACACACACAAAAGTACGCATACCCTCACAACCCCTACTAAACATTATGCATAAAATCTCTTGAATCTTATTATGTGTGTTTGTTTTAAAAAGGTAAGCATAATGTCATGGGAATTTTTGGCAGGAGAGGAAAATGATAGACAGGTTCAAGCTATATGCTAAAGGAGGTGATGGGGCAATGGTTGTTCCAGTTTTCGCCGTGGCCGGCACGATCGCTGTGGCAGACCCGATGGTAGGTTTGTAGATTAATATCTATAATCATTTTTTGATTGTATCGTATGTTATATTCCGCTTTTCAATATAAGTTATATGAGTTGTAATATTTTCCTTTTAACTGGAATATGTTGGATCTATAGACAACGTTTCATTTTCTTTTTCTGTTAGATACTGATTTCTGTAAAAAAAAAACTTGAGACTCGATAATTGTGATCAATTCTGGTTCTAGTTCGTTTTACTATTAAGAAGTTTCTAATGTAGTGAGATTTGTAAATGCTAATTTGTAATATTGCTACTTTGTTGTCTATCTTGGGAACCAATGTAGGTGGTAATGGTGGAAGAGGTGGTGATGTGATTTTGGAATGTTCCCCCACAGTTTGGGACTTCAGCGGTTTGCAACATCATGTGGTATGTAACTTTCCCTTTCCGATCTTTCAAACAAAGTATAGCTTGATGCACCAGCAGTGACAAAAATGAGTGAAAGTTATGGTCTCTTGCAGGCTGCAAACAAGGGGGGACATGGAGCCTCAAAGAATATGATAGGAACCAGAGGGGAAAATAAGGTTATTGTTCTAATGCTGTTACATTTACCTGCAAAATTGTTCGTATGGACTATTATTGGCCACTTAACGAACTGGACACAGTGGTTCATTAACAAAGCATTACCTCTGCTAGGTTGTCTATGTACCTGTTGGCACTGTGATACATCTTTTAGAGGGTGAAATTCCTACCATTATTGAAAACCTTTCTTCAACAGATCTGGATCCATGGGAGATTCCTGGTACACTCGTCAGCGATATAGCTGAATCTAATCACGGATCTGTTTATAATGACCCAAATGTGCCAGCTGAAGTTGAATCAGTTCTAAGTACTGATTGCTCATCAGCTCAAACTGAAGGACCTATGAAGATGTCGATAAGCATGAAGCAGACGACTCAAGTTGCATCAACTGATGCACTTTCTCAGTTTTCTTTATCATATAATACATCCAAAATTTGCACAAAAGAAGAGACGGCGGAAAAAGAAGAGACGGCAGAGGAAGAAGAGATAGAGGAAACAGAACAAATGAAATACAATGTTGCAGAATTAACAGAACAAGGTCAACAAATTATAGTTGCTCGAGGAGGGGAGGGCGGTTCGGGTAATGTTTCCGCTTGCAAAGTTCCAAAGGGTAATGTTTCTGCTGGCAAAGTTCCAAAGAAGCCCAAGTCTATGAGTCCTGGGGTCGATAAGGATAATACCTTTGATGTCGAAGTATCTGACGATGATCAGTCCTCTCTTAGTAAGGGTTTCCCTGGGTCTGAATCGGTTCTTGTGTTGGAACTCAAGAGTATTGCTGATGTGAGCCTTGTGGGGATGCCTAATGCTGGTAAAAGTACACTACTAGGTGCTATATCAAGGGCCAAGCCCGCCGTAGGGCACTATGCCTTCACAACTCTTAGGCCGAATTTAGGGAATCTGAACTATGATGACTTATCAATCACGGTGGCCGATGTTCCGGGACTGATAAAGGGTGCCCATGAAAATCGCGGACTTGGACATGCATTCCTGCGCCACATAGAACGCACAAAGGTTCTGGCCTACGTGGTAGACTTAGCTGCTGCATTAGACGGTAGAAAGGGCATTCCACCATGGGAACAGCTGAAAGATCTTATTTTGGAGCTTGAGTACCATCAAGAGGGTTTATCTGATCGGCCATCCTTAATAGTGGCAAATAAAATTGATGAGAATGGGACTGAAGAAGTGTATGAAGAACTAAAAAGAAGGGTGCCAGGTGTTCCTATGTTTCCTGTCTGTGCTGTTTTGGAGGATGGAATACAAGAGTTGAAAACTGGTCTTAAAGGACTTGTGAATGGTGAAATTTCTACCAGACTCAGTTTAGATGGAATATTGCTCGATTAGGTGGTTAATAATACTAGAAAGTTTGCACTTGTTTTGAATGCTTGGGGTGTAGGGTCTAGAGTTCTCTGCGACTCTTCAGGCTGTTTTCCCCGTTGAGGAAATGATGGAATCATCAGAAGCTGTCTTATATTAATATACCCCCGAATAGCAGGTTTATATTTCATAAATTTTGTCAATTTTAAGCTGAATAACTGCATGGTTCAAATGGAAACCCAATGCAGCAGTGCTAATTCATAGTCTGCTAAATTATATTGCATTTTGTAATGGTTTTGCCATAGAACTCTGATTGTTATTTATAATTAGCTGACATGAGCTCATATTTCATGGCCTAACTTATACATGAATAGTTATCATGCTTTGAAATTTGTGATTTAAGCTTTGAAATTTGTGGGCCCGAACGTCTACATAGAGCTCATGAATGGATTGACATAGACCAGCCCTAAAGTTTCAGCGATCTTCTACACACACACATGGATGTTCTCGGTCAAAAGAGGTGGGGAATAGACTTTATTTGCTGTATTCAACCAAAAAAGAAAAAGAAAAAAAACTTGATAAAAAATTTATTAGCTTCTCTATTGATATGTCCAATTTGTCATCTATGCCTAGAAGCTAGCTAGCACCCCGCGTATATCCACCACTAGCTGTTCAAATCGACTCAATTTTTTCGTCTTGTGGACCTTATAGCATTCACAATTTGAAGCGCATCCCTTTCCATAACAATCAGCTGAAGCCTTAGGTTCCTACTAAATTTAGCTAAGCATTAGATCAATTCCTATACTAATGCGCCCAGTTACTGAATCCACTGTCGCATCTCAATTTACCTTGTGAAAGCCCTTTTAGGGTGCTTGACATCGACTATGATCCCCATCCCTAACCTCCAACACCTGATCATTTTCTTTATTATTTGCCTTCTTGTATTCGCTCCTTACCTCCATGGCCCTTTTCACAACCAGGTTTGAGAGGAGGAACTCCCCCCATGAACAATTGTGTTCCTTTTGAACCATAAAGCTCCAGAGATCCCAACAAATAATTCAAATTATGTTCTGTCACATTTTTCAAGCATCTCCTACACCATTTGCAAAAAAAAAAAATTAGATCCACATTGATTGCTTTTCTGAATTTTTTTACCGCATCCCTCGATGAAGGACAACCCCATAAGATATGAGTAGAGTAACGCTTTCGCTATCAATTTCGCAAATAGGGCAAAAAGATTCAGTGACAATACCTCTCTTCATGCGGTTCTCCTTAGTTGGCAACAGGTTCTGGCAAGCTCTCCAACGAAACATCTTCGCAGCATTGAGAATTTGCTGATTCGCCAAACCCATTACCACTAGGTTTTGCTGAACCTTCACCTTTTGTCAAATATTGTATTTCCTTTTCCAGGTGATATGTATTGCGATCTAAAAACTCCCATATGGTGGTTACATCTCCAAATCAATGCATTTATTTGGTAGGAACAGCTAATTGGCACCTTAGTAATAGTCTTCACCTCTTCCCCTACAAATATTTCTTTTAACAATGCTAGATTCCACCACTTGGTATTTGATTCAATTAATTCCTTAACTTTAGCATTGCTTGCTAAGATTCGGATGTGTGACTGGACCATGAAATTAAGTGGTTGGTGTGGGTTTTGAAGTAACCTCCAGCATTGCTCGGCTAGAAGAGCTTTGTTAAGCACACCAAGTCTCTAAAACCCATACCACCCCTCGCCTTAGGAAGGCACATCCTCTCCTAGCTTATCCAATAGACCTTGGATTCATTTTCTTGATGTCCCCATCAAAACTTCTACATCATTGAATTAATTTCCTTGCTTAGTGCTTTCGGCAACAAGAACACGCTCATGCTATAGGTGAGGAGCTTTGAGTTTTTTTATTCCTGAGAGTTGTTAGTTTCCTTCGTCCCTTGTTGGCTCAGTTTTCTTTGAGTTCTTTTATTTGCTCTTTGAAGTAGTCCATTTTTCAATTAAAAAAGGCAGGTGGGAGAGACCAATTGGAAACTGCACAGGAGTGGCCACTGGCCTAAACAGTAGAAATTACATGCGCTCTCTCAAGTATGACTGAGCCATAGCCTGACCTTACCCTTTCAGAACATTAGTAAGACCCAGTTCAGCTAATACTAATAGAATTAGAGATTTTCATTTCGGGAGTCAAACTCTCATCATAATACATGCCTAACCATTTTAAAAATTCCCTTAAAAGCCAATAAGCCACTGAACCACCACCACTTATATTCTTTGAAACCATCTCTTAGTTTTGCTTTTTGATTCCGAATTCAAAAGAGTAAAGAATCTATTTTAAATTGTTTCAAACCACACATTGACCTGGCTTATAACACCAAGAAAGATAAAAGGTTTTTCAATGCATGCATAGGGAATTTCTTCCTTGCCTTCATTGTTTAACACGAATTTAAATATTTTATTCTGTTGATGCACTCAAATTTCCCTTGCTCCATAGTGGAATAAAATAAAAATTGATTAAGAAAATTCCAATATAAAACATAAAGAGTTTTTAAACATCACCACAAATTTAAATATTTTATTATGTTGTGTTTAACTACTTTTTTAAAATTGTACATTTTAAAATAATTATTTTTAAATTACAAATTCAAACGGATCCTTTGAGTAAACGGATACAGAGTTTTTCTGAGAATTTTTTTTGTTACAAAATAACCTTTTAAACTATTTTGGCTATCCTAATGTAAGTGATACACATGAAATACTTAATTGACCATGTATATAACTTAGCTTATTATTTATATTGTTAATGTATTAATTAAATTCCTAATTCCTAATTTCAAATCGATTTATGTTTTTGAGACAAGTTTGACCATCTAAACCAAAAGAAAGTAACAATTATTCGATGCTGTTGTGTAAAGAAATCGACAAACCAAACCTTTTTTTAAAAAAATAAAAATAAAAAAGGCAGACGAATAGATCCATAAATGTAAAGATAACAATTCATTCAATAGTTACAACCAAAGCAAACTCCACAATCAGGGGTTAGAAGCCATTTGAGACCCACCAATCCACCATATCCGTCCATATGCAACAAAAAGTCACGACTCATTGCCAAGCATACGATGAATCCTATAAATCATATTTTAAACTTAATCATTAACATCTTTTAATATCAATCAATCTTTAATTTTCTTTTTTCTTTAACAATAATTTATCCAAAATTTTTGATTGGCATTACTACATCAAAAGATTTGAATAATAATATAATAAAAGTTTGATTTCTAGTCATTACGATCACACACTTTGCTGATCTGTTAGTATCAATTAGTCTTTGATTTTTTTTTTTTTGTAATATTCAAAAAAAAAAAAAAAACCAATTGACAAAATAGCGGTTTTTGAGTTTTCTTCCTTGTGAGTTGCAAAGACCCCACCATCCCATTGGGTCTACCCAAGAAAACTAAGGAAAAGTGAGGATCTACTGTCTAGAAATCGTCGTTCTTTAATTTGTTTATAAGAATTGTGTGTTTTCATGTTTATTGTATTTTTTTTTTGTTTTTAATGACTTGTTGACTTCTATTGGTTGTTGTAAAATGAAGAGTTTACAACCCATCTTTATCGAAGGTATTCTCTAAAAAAAAAAAAAATTAGTGTCTTTTATGGAATGGAAAAAGGTAAAACTTAGGCATAAATACACTTGATCTATCTCAATTACCCCTCCGAATTATCAAGTGTTGTTTTATTGAACCCCCTCCGACTGCCATTTTTATGCAAAAAGCTCCCTCTGTTAGTAGAGGATGTTAAATTCGATGGAAAAACGAGCACGTGATACATAGGTTTCAATTTTTAGCGAAAATACCTTGAGTTTAAACAGTAAATTTACTTAAAATACCATCAAAGTTAAAAAATGAAAAATGCAAAATAAAATACTAATATATATATATATATATATATATATATATATATATATATATATATATATATATTTTTTTTTTGTTGAGAAAATGCCACCTTGAGTCACTTCTTTTTCTAATAATTTTTTTGGGATAACTTCACAAAAGGATATCGAACTATAGGCCGTTTTGACGGAAGGACACTAAACTTAAAAAACTGTCAAACTCGGGTATTCAATTATCCTAAACCCTCACTTTAGGGTATTCCGTCTGGTTCAGACGTTAAAACCAGACGGAATTGCAATCACGTGACATACACGTGACTTTTCGGTCATTTCTACCCGTTTTGCCCTCAATCATCAGTTATGTATACATTATATTGCTCATATGGGCAAAACAGGTAGAAACGGGCGAAAAAGTCATGTGCATGTCACGTGATTGCAATTCCGTCTGGTTTTAACGCATGAACCAGACGGAATACCCTAAAGTAAGGATTTAGGATAATTGAATACCCGGGTTCGACAGTTTTTTAAGTTTAGTGTCCTTCCGTCAAAACGACCTATAGTTCAATACCATTTTGTAAAGTTATCTCAATTTTTTTAAATAGACTCTTTGATGACCTCGACAATTTTTAATAATTTGTAAGGGTAATTAATATTGACATATATATATATATAACAAAAATATTGACATCATCTTTAGTTTGAAAGAATATCGGTAATGAAATAATAATTTGAGAAGAGCCTCTCAAAAGTACAATAACCAAAAGCCTATAATCAATTTATTGAAAAGCACTTATTTTTGCTCCTGAAAAATATATAAAATTTGAAAAAATTACAGTTTAGCCTCTTAAATTATCACTCGTTTTGCGTTTAGCCCCACAAATTGCTAACACTCTGACTCCCGCCTCTCAAACTACCAAAACCTTTGAAAAATGACCTATTTGACGAAATATTCCCATGTTATCCCTGCCACGTATCATTTTTTAATTAAAAAATATATTTTTTTAAAAAAAAAAACTGACCTGTTTGCTAAGATTCGGATGGGTTTTGAATTAACCTCCAGACTTTCGGGGTTTGAAGTAACCTCCAGCATTGCTTGGTTAGAAGAGCTTTGTTAAGTACATCAAGTCTCTAAAACCCATAACACCCCTCACCTTAGGAAGCCCATCCTCTCTCGGCTCATCCAACAGACATTGGATTCATTTTCTTGATGTCCTCACCAAAACTCTTGCATCATTGAATTAATTTCCTTGCTTAGTGCTTTTAGCAGCAAGAACACGCTTATGCTATAGGTGGAAAGCTTTGAGCTTTTTTATTCCTGAAAGTTGTTAGTTTTCTTTGTCGCTTATTGGCTCAGTTTTCTCTGAGTTCTTTTATTTACTCTTTGAAATAATCCTTTTTTTCAATTAAAAAAGGCAGGCGGGAGAAAACAATTGGAAACTACACAGGAGAGTGGCCTAGACGATGAAAACTGCATGCGCTTTCTCAAGTACGACTGAGCCATAACCTGACATAACCCTATCAGAGCATTAATAAGACCCAGTGCGACTAATACTAATAAGATTAAAAATTTTCATTTCGAGAGTCAGAATTCTCACCAAAATACATGCCTAACCATTTTAAAAATTTCCTTAAAGCCAGTTAGCCACTGAACCACCACCCCTAATAGTCTTTAAAACTGTCTCTTAGTTTTGCTTTTTGATTCCGAATTCAAAAGAGAGAGAATCTATTTTAAAATGTTTCAAACCACACATTGACCTGGCTTATTACACCAAGAAAAATAAAAGGTTTTTCAATGCATACATGGGGAATTTCTTCCTTGCCTTCATTGTTTAACACGAATTTAAATATTTTATTCTGTTGATGCACTCAAATTTCTCTTGCTCCATAGTGGACCACATTACCATAGAGAATAAAATAAAAGTTGATTAAGAAAATTCCAATATAAAACATAAAGAATTTTTAAACATCACCACAAATTTAAATATTTTATTCTTGTGCTTAAATTCGTTTTTAAATCATAAATTTTAAATAATTGTTTTTAAATCGTATTTTTTAAAATTGCAAATTCAAACGAACCCTTTTAAGTAGACGGACGTAGAATTTTTCTGAGATTTTTTTTTTTTTTTTGGTTACAAAATAACCTTTTAAACTATTTTGGCTATTCTAATGTAAGTGATACACATGAAATACTTAATTGACCATGTATATAACTTAGCTTATTATTTATATTGTTAATGTATTAATTAAATGAATAAATTCTTAATTTCTTATCGATTTATGTTTTTGAGACAAGTTTGACCATCTAAACCAAAAGAAAGTAACAATTATTCGATGCTGTTGTGTAAAGAAATTGACAAACCAAACCTTTTTTTTAAAAAAATAAAAATAAAAAATAAAAAATAAAAAAGGCAGACGAAGAGATCCATAAATGTAAAGATAACAATTCATTCAATAGTTACAACCAAAGCAAACTCCACAATCAGGGGTTAGAAGCCATCTGAGACCCACCAATCCACCATATGCAACAAAAAGTCACGACTCATTGCCAAGCATACGATGAATCCTATAAATCATATTTTAAACTTAATCATTAACATCTTTTAATATCAATAAATCTTTAATTTCCTTTTTTCTTTAACAATAATTTATCCAAAGATTGATTGTCATTACTACATCAACAAATTGGATATGCTATTTAATATTTTTTCAGCATTGTCTTAGAGCATTTTCGGTAATAATAACCAAAGTAGCTATTGAAAAAATATTTTTTTCTATATTCTCTCAAATAGATTCTTTATTTTACTGTCTACTTGCATTTAAATATTATTTTATGTGAAAAAAAGTTTGAAAGAAATAGGGAAAGAGAAAGAGAAAGAAGGAAAGAGAGAGAAAATAATAAAAAAACATTATTTACTATTCACACTAGAAGAAAAAAAAAAAGAAAAAAAAAATCTATTTTGCCTATTCCCCTGGAGACGAAAAATGGCTCATAATAGACAAATTTGACTATTATGAACCATTTACCTATTCTATTGGAGATGCTCTTAGCATTCCTAGCTGACATGACATATTCAATCAACCTTTATATCAATCTTAATTAAAAAATAAATAAAAAATTAAGGATGAATTGAACATATCACGTCTGCTAAAAATGCTAAATATAATTTCTTTTTGTTTTTTTTATATAAAATAGATTTATGCAAAAATTAATTAACGTTATCACGTCAACATATATAATAGAATAAAAGTATGATTTCCCACCTTCGTTTTCGCATACTTGGTAGCATGCATGGCCGAGAGTTTTCTTCCCAAGTCACAACCTAAAAGCAAAAAGAGGCTTTTGTGCTTATTGAAATCTTGGTAGCCATTCTTTTTGTGAATGGAAGAGCACCAAGGAATTTCGTTATTGGAATCTCTTAGCTAAAAGCCCCTAATTTATTCCATCTAGGGTTCATTGCTCATACATGATTTGACAAACGAGACATGTTATTCGGTGTCCAATCTGGTCTATATCTATTAATTGTGTTCATTGTGGGGTAGCTTGATCCTCAAATTTGTAAAGAAATATTAGAATATTTCAAATTTAATATGAAAATCATAACTAGGGATTGTATTGAAATTTATAGTATTTCAAATATTATTTTTATGATACAAGAAATATTAAAAATTACATTTTTATCACGCTACTATTTCATGCCGTTGCGTCCCAATACCTGACCTATGTTGATAATTATTGTTGGATTTATGAGTAATAGGATCAAAGATTCAAAATCCTCTAGATTATTTAAGATAGTTTTATAGTAAAGTTGGTAAAATCTCAATCATCATGACCATGTTCAATGTTATGCTTTTGTATTGCCAAAGCAGCATGCTTCATGCCTCTCGAGTGCCACATTTATTTATCCTTATAAATTATATATATTATATGTGGATAATGTAGTGTTGAATTCAAAGTACATCCTATATATATCTCTTTATAATGCACCATTACTTGTTTTTTTATATTAAAATAAATATTTTATTAAATCCACTTTTAAATGGAATGTCTTTTATATGTTTATTGTACATGTCAAATTTTACATGGGTAGAATGTCATTCATTTATTTAATTTCGAAACTCATATATTTAATAGATTTTTAAAATATAAGAAAGTTATACTTATGAATATTCTAAGATAAGATGATTTTATTATTATTATTTATTATCTTAATATTTGGGAAAAAATGCAACATCAGTCATGTGGTATACCTGATTTGCAATTAATTCATTGTGATATAAAAATGAATTTAAAAGTCATTGAGGTATGCCAACTCAGATGTCCGTGAAGTATGTCAAAAAAATAATTTACTCCCTACAATCAAATTTTATTCACTGACTTACATATTTCGTTAGTGTGTCAATGACTTAAATAAGATATGTGTCGAAATTTTATTAGCTCAGATGTATCACATTATCAAAACTTGTTAATTTAGTGGACTATTTTTTTTTTTTAAGGAATAAATTGTGTTTTTAGCATGCCTCATAGACTTTTAAATTCATTTTGATATCACATAGAGTTAATTGCAAATAAAGTGAACCACAAAAACTGATTTTGCATTTTTCCCTAATATTTGAAGAACATGATGAATATATAAAATCATTTAATTTCATTATGGGTTTGATGAAATATTGATTTAATATATATTAAATAACCCTTAAATCTGAATCATCATTTTGACACAAAGACAAGAGAGGGGATTTATTGATCTGCCCAAATCATATCCGATAGGATCCTTTCAATTTTAAGTGAAATGAAAAGATGATTCATTTTATGATTGAAATATTGATTTGTTGTATCTAATGATGTATGTGGTGTCACGTTATTTAAAATTAAATAACGTAACAACATATATATTAAATAACCCTTAAATCTAAAACATCATTTTGACACGAGACAAGAGAGGCAAGGGGATTCATTGATCTGCCCAAATCATATCAGATAGGATCCTTTTAATTTTAAGTGAAATAAAAAGATGATTTATTTTATGATTGAAATTTTGATTTGTTGTATCTAATAATATATATGGTGTCACGTTATTTAAAATTAGATAACGTAACAACATATACAGTATTAAATCTGTGAAATTTAACCTTCACCATAAAATGATCATGATCCACGAGAGTAACCTTTTTGTATTTTTCCTTAAAATAATTATTATTGATTAAGACCTTGTCCACTTCCTTTATCTCTAACACTTGATTTTTACAAATAGTTGAATCGGATCTACAATGATATTTTTGGCTAATCCATACCTTCTTTGTCTTCTAGCCAAAGGGTGGAAAAAGAAGTTTATATATACTTCATAGATATGCCCAAAGCATATGGAAAGTAATTAACTTTTTTCTTTAAACAACTATTTTCCCTTTAGAAAATTGTCATCAAGCTTCCTTAATTTTAATTTCTCCTGATTTTTACAAGAAATTGACCCTTGTGTCTACTAGTTGCCTTGTCTTCCAGGAAAATGGTGAAAAAAAAACCCCCAAAGTCCAATTCACAAACAATTTATTAAAGCTACTCCATCCCATTAGGTGAACAAACTACCAACGACCATTTAGAAAACTCTGGAAAGTCAAATTACATACGTACAATATTAGGTTTTTCTTTTATTTATTTATTTATTTTCTTTTTGTGCCTGTACTTCTTTTATCTTCACTATAGTGAATATTTTAAAATTTTAAATTGATAAAAAAGGGTTGACTTAGTTTTTTAAATTAATATTTTAACATTCTCCATCATGCGTGTACATAAACTTCTCTTTAACAAGTACTGAAACCCAACACGTTAGAATAACTTATGAAATTAAGTTTAAATCACCATTTATTTCAAAATTTTAAATTGATAGAAAGTGGTGGACTTAATTATTTAAATTAGTATTACAACAAATGAGATATTATTAGTCAAACTTAATTTTAATTAATTTAGGAGTTTTTTTCATACGTATTTGGGAATTGATTTCTTATTAGACCTGTAGAACAAATATTTAATTTCCCCATTAAAGGGGAGAAAAAAGAAGAAGATAGAATTGCAAAACCTGAGTTTGAAAGGTGGAATGTAACATAAGAGAGAGTCCAGACGCAACTGGCCTACGATTCGTCCACGTGTATGGTGGATACGACTCTTTCCACCCTGAACTGCGTTATAAATAGCAGCTCAGGTCTCCACTTGAAAACTCATCCTAGAGTTGTGTGTGAATTAAATTCCCAGTGAAAATCTTTTCCAGTTCTTATTTCTCTCAAGAAAAATGTCTTCCTGCGGTGGAAACTGTGGCTCTGACTGCAAGTGCGGTGACGGCTGCAAGTGCGTAGATACTTCCTCCAGTTTTGCAATTCTTGTGAAATTTGTTTTCTCTCTTCCTACAATTTAATCTTTTTGAATAATTAGTGATTTAACATGGTATCAGAGTCAAAGATCTTCGAACATTGATTCTGTCATTTATCTTTTATTTCAGTTAAATATTTCACGTGTTGGATTTCACATATTAAAACGGAGTTTAAGCCCACACGTGAAGAGAAGTGACGAAATGTTAAAGTATTGATTAAATAATTAATTTTATCTCATCCTATGATCGGCTTAAGCTTTTGATTTGTTTAATTTTCTTTGTTAATTTCTGGTTTTTTGCTCAACCATTTTTCCCTTATGCTTTTGCAGGTGCGGCAAGTACGCCGCTGACCTGAGCTACTCAGAGACGACCACCACTGAGACCGTTATTGCTGGGGTTGCACCAGTGAAGATGTACGTGTATAGTTAAATACACAAATATATTGTAATATATATTACATATATTAATTCAAATTTTCATAGAAAATAACTTGCAATTTTACTATGTTAATTATTGCAGTAGCTACGAGATGAGCTCTGGAGCAGAGAATGGCTGCAAGTGTGGATCAAACTGCAGCTGCGACCCATGCAACTGCAAGTGAGAAGCTAAGGCCCAAACAAAGCAGAATTTGTGGCTGTTGGAATATCATATAAATAAAAGGGAACACGATAATGGAATGTATGGTTGGATCTATGGATCCCTATATATCTATATTAATGTAAATAAGACAGCTGCTTTGTTGCAAATCCATTTCCATGGTGTTTGTGTTCAACTTTATGTACCACTACTGATGCTTTGTTATGGGTATTGGAGTTCAATATATGCTTAAATTTCGAAAGGAAATGTTGACATGTGTGGAGCGAAACTTTACTAACTCCTCCTCTTAAGTATGGCCTTCAATTAGTTATGGTTTAGTTTGGTCCATCGACTACTTTAGAAAAGAATTCACGGCAATTATTTGTCTGAATTGCTAGGATAATTTAAGCAGGTAATATGAGAGACCACATATGCGCTCAGACCCACATGACTGAATAGGTGGCCGATCAGTCATATATAATTTATTTGGACATGTGTATTCTATATGAAATCTCTCACATTGTTTGTCCAAATTACACGTAATTGCTGTGGATCTCAATCCAGTTACATCTACCTAGGAAAAGCAACTGCAAAAACATCACAGATTCACAGGAAAGTAGAGGGGGAAGATCCTTGGGAGAGAAGCTCCTATAGGGGAATTACAATAAACTTAATCATTTAATTAATACTTTAACATTATTTTCTTCACGTATGAGACCAAATAACACGTATAAGATATTTTAATTAAAAATGGGGATAAAATGTGTAGTCAAGATTTGAACTCAAAACATCGACTTTGATATCATTTTAAATTACAATTTATTCTAAAAGCTGATAAAAAATAATGAATTTAGTTATTTAGTTAATACTTTAATACACCTTATATGTGATACCAAGCAATACGTAAAATATTTTAATTAAAAATATAAGGTAAATTATAAAGCTAAAATTGAGAAGCTCAATGACATAACATTCAAGCAATAGTAAAAATAGAGAACGTGATGTATGTACATTTGAAAAACTAGATAGTTAATGTTAGTTTTTGGACCGGGAATGTTTTTTTTAACGGGTCAAGTGATTTTTGTCCCAGAATGGCCAAATAGTGAGTTTGTTAGTTTTTCTGTTGGCTGCATTCTGTTTGACAAAATCATTATTATATAATGTTGTTTTTACAGGGACGTATATTTCATAATCTTCACAGTAATTAGAGTTTATGTCTCTAATACGGAAATAGTCTCATTATGGCAAGTTGCAAGTGTCACAAGCTTCAAAGAAGGCTATTTAAAGCGCCAAAGAAGATTCTGTGTAGATTCCTACTCAAAGAAGTTGGATCTCAAGATTTCGTCCGGACGCTCTTCAGTCAGCAACATCCGTCTGGACGACGTGGCCAAACCATCCGGACTCCCATTAGGACATCATGTCAACATATTCGGACGCTCTTTAAAGTTCCAGAAGAATCTTGCGTTCAAGTGCATCCATCCGGACGACATAGCAATAATGTCCGAACGCCAGTCAATGTTCGACAAGTAAAATGATTTTCTTCGCAGACACAGATACGAGAAGACAATTGCAACCATACGGAAGTCAGGTCTACACTGTCTGAACGCTATCCTTGATAAGGCAAGATGTGGAGAAGATTTGCAACCGTCCGGACGTCAGGGCAACACCGTCCGGATGCCAATCCTTATTATAAAAATTACGTGCAGCAGAAGTGCAACTGTCCAGACGCTAGGGCAATACCAAGAAAGAAAATCACCACTTTATGGAAAGCTGGTTGCACAGTTCACCGTTCGGACGGCTTCAGCTTGCGTCCGGACACTGCCTAGAGAAAACCGAATCAGAGTTGATTTAGGTCTTCTATAGCCCATAAATAGAAATCTCTATGCATGTATTATTGACAGAATTCAGTATTAAATTCTCTGAGGGTGTTTAGAGAGATATTGAAGATCTGCTAACTTTCTAGCTGTTGCCAGTGTGTGATTTGATCAGTTTTGAAGTCTATCTTAGGAAGAAGTCCTAAGGTAAAGGATTCCATTGAAGACCCATTCAGGTAGGAAACCTAGTTATGAGGCGTTCGTGTTGGGTTACACGTTAGAATTCAAGGTACGACCACTGCATTAGGGGTATGTGAGTGCTACTGCTTTGTAACTAGATTTGTCTTCTGAATGGTGGATATCCTGGGTTTGGCTGCCCCGGAGTGGTTTTTCTCTTAATTGAATTTCTACTTCGTCAACAAAATATTTGTCTCCTTTAAATTTCATATTTAATATTTTGTTGCACACTGTCACACACACACATAGTTAATTACAAGTCATCTTTATTTTTTCAGTTAAATAAAATATAAAAAAAAATGTGATTTTTTTTTTAACAAAGAAAAAAAAATTACGTACTGAACTGTATGTAAATGTTATAAATTGAGCATTTCTTAGGGTGAATTTGGGATCGATTACGATTTCGTAGACAAAAAGTGCGATTTTAAACCAAATCACAGAAAATGAACCTTTTGAAAATTGCATTTTTAAAAAGTTATGATTTGAAAATGCAAAAAAATTGCATTTTCAATTCACAAGCAATTTGGTGTTTTTTTGAAAACGCAGAATTTTAAAGACTAATATGAAATTTTATCAAACTCTTAACTGTGATTTTAAAAATCACTTTTTCAAATTACACATTTTAAAATTACATTTTTTAAATCACAAATCTAAACATACCTCTATTCATATTCAACTGCGTATAAATGGTTAAGCGGTGGTGAAGTCATAAATAGAATAAAATTGATTCATTCAATTACTGGGATTTGATGAGTTTTGTCTAAGTAATTATTGAATCCATAAATAGGATATACAATGGGTTGATAGGTACTGTTGACATAAAAAATGCTACTTTGCATTTTCTCAACATATTCATATATTTATTTGACGTGACGTGTTCAATATAATTTTTTTAATTAAAATTAATCTAAAGATGAATTGAGCTTGACACGTAAATTAAATATACTAAAAAACGCAAAAATATAATTTCTCTAGTTAGATAGATATAACCTTTCACTATAGTCAAATCTTAAACCTATTTTTCTTTTTTTCTGAAATAAAATATGAGATTTTACAAAATCAATTGACAGAAAATGTCAAATCAAACCATTTGTTATTATTTCAAGAGAGCTTCTACACATCCTCCCTTCATCCTCCCCTTATCACCCTTTTATAATAAAAAAATTGATTTTTATTAAAAAGTCTTCTCTGATGTGACATCAGAGAAGACTTTTTAATAAAAACCAATTTTTTTAAGAAAAATGGGGTGACAAGGGGAGGATGAGAGTCTTCTCTTTAGCATTTCCCTTATTTCAATAACATATGTGAGGGCTATTTTTTTTATAAAAAAAACATGTTATTTTTGTCTCGGTCCCATTTGATCAATAATTAACCGCGAACTAATTAAATATTTTATCTCCGAGTTGATTTTCTATTTTGGTAAATAATATCATTGACAACTCTGAATTCCAAATCATCCCTTTCATATAATAAATCCGAAAAAAAACAAATGACATTCAATTTATATATAGTCTTCTATTTCATATATGATCACTAACTGTATACCGCCCGTGACTTTTTTTTCTTTTTTCTTTTTTGATTTTGACGTTAATTATTAACGGAATAACTTATTTGATGCGGGATGGTAGTTTGACGGGTATAAATACAAAAATGACAATAGTTTAAGAGGCGAAAATGCATTTTTTCCGGTAAGCTTTTGATGATGTGGCACATTCACAGGTTTGTAATGCTTAAAATTGGTGATATTCCAAGCATTTCCTTTGGACTCTATATTGCGTCTAATAAAAATAATGTCACATTAATGCTGACACTTTTAATTTCGTTGAGTACCATATAATGTCCTTTTGCTTCTAAATTGTATATTTTCAAGTAGTCAAAGATTTATATAGTATTTGAATAATGGTTAAATATTAAATTTAATTTCTATCATGATATATATTTAAGTAGGTGACTGATCTTGAGTTAGAAGTCTTTCTTTCAAGTCCCCAAGGGGTAGCTCAATTGGCTCGAAACCACGCTTCATGAAGCGAAAGTCACTAGTTCGAATCCCCTCTTCCCCTCCTCTTGTGTAGACATCTCAAAAAAAAAAAAAAAATCTCTCTTTCACTATGCACTTTCCACCACACACAGTGTCACATATATGTATGATAATTTTGTTATCTGAATTGTTTTTTTCTTTTTTGACGAAATCTGAGTATTTTAATTTTTATTAATCAAAATCACGAACATAAAGCTTTTACATCACAAAGCATAAAGCTATGCAAAATCATAGCCATATGCTATGATGTTACATAGTCATAGATACAAACAAAATTTTTACAATAAAGTGTTATCTATGACTTTCATCTTCCGCTAACTCATGTATAAAAATAATTAAATAGTAGATCTGCTCCGAGCAGACTAGATCTAAGACAAGGGTAGCAAATATCCTAAAAAAATTTATTTAAGGAGAATAAAACTCTTATTCAAAGAAAAAACACAACCAGCAAACAGCAACAGCTGCAAAGAAGAGATCGATGGACGACACATCACAGAGGTAGATGGACGGATGCATAGCGGAGAGGCTAAAATTATTGATTTGGTTAGAAAACACCTAGAAACAAGAGAAAAAACCAAAATAAGAGGGAGACGGTAAAAGCAAGAAGTAGAATGGGAAAGGAAGAAGACGAGAGAGCGTATCTGCTCACTCTTCCTCTCGTATCTATGTTTTAAAAAATTATCCTAATTGTGAATAATTCATACATTAAATATGAAAAAACTCTCATAAATTTGCCCGCTCAAATAAGTTTGGATCTGCCTATTTGTCTCTTTTATATTTATTATAACAATCTTATCAACAAATTAATAGATATCCGGATCCATCTGGAGAGCGGCATTTTTCATGCGTCTTTTTTAACTCTTAAGGCCTGTCGTTTACTTTCAGGATTTACCGATGTGCCGAAAGTGGACGGGTATTATTTAACCTTAAATAACCAATAACCGTTCAAGGTACAGCATCATAAATAACTACTTATAATGTTAATCAAAATCTGAATGATTGGTGGTGCTCCACCCATAAGGCTGTGACTAGGACGTTGAGAAAGTCATAGACGCAATTGGCCTAGGATTCACCCACGTGTACGGTCGATGCCTTCCCCTACCTACCATCGTCTACGTTATAAATAGTAGCAACGGAGAACATCTCTCAAAAGTCTTCACAGCTAGAGATTTTTTCCAATCCTTTACTCTTAACACCCTGAAGAAAATGTCTAGCGGATGTAACTGTGGCTCCAATTGCAGTTGCGGCAATGACTGCAAATGGTATAATTGTTATCCTAACTATTTGTTCTAAGAAGATTTATAGCTTGGTTTCTTTCAATTTTTTCTTTCGCTTTTCGTTGTCAAATTCTTGGGCTAAGTTTCTTTCTTTTCCGTCTTGTTTTTGCAGCGGCAAGAAGTACCCTGACCTCGGCTTGTCAGAGAACTCCAGCACTGTGACCATCGTTGCTGGGGTTGCACCAGTGAAGATGTACGTAAAATTGTTAGAATATATTAACGATAGCTAGATGATAGACTTCAATTATGATTAGATCATGATAGTCTTCGGATGGGATTGATTTGAATAAAAGAAAGTTTGATTATGTGATTGCAGGTATTACGAGGGGTCTGAGATGAGCTTTGGAGCGGAAAGCGGCGGCTGCAAGTGCGGATCGAACTGCAGCTGCGACCCATGCAACTGCAAATGAGCAAAAAGGTGAAGGGAAGTCCCAATAAAGCGCAGCATCGGTGGTCGTTGATGTTTGTCTGTAAAAGAGAAGAAGAGAATGGAATGTCTGTTTGGGTCCCATCCATGTAATCGTAAAATAAGACAGCCATGGCTTCTGCAAATCGAAGTCTGTTTTCTTTGGATTGCGGAAATGTTTCGTGGCTACTTGTGAATGTGAGTGTGTTTGAATTTTATGTGTCGCCACTGCATGCCGCTTTGTTATGGGTGTAATTGGAACTTGATTAATGCATATGTTTGAAGTTCAAAAAAAGTTTATTTGTATGTAATGAAACTTTAATAACTACTCCTTTAAATCTCCTTAGTTTCCTATTTAGCTCACGTGAGCTATAAATAGGAAACTATGGAGATTTCATCAAGTATAAGATGCAAGGATCACGATCTACAACCCTTGGCAGGTAAATCTTTTCCATCTTTTATTTTTTCCATTCTTCTTACATTTTCCGTTCTTACGTTTTTCCATACTCCCTGTTACAACAGGATGGTATATTGTTTCCGGAATAGATAGCCTGATGGCCCTAAAAACACATAGACGTATGGTAGAAAAGACTGATTATATACGGGAAAAGGAACACCCTTTCGTTTATTTGGATAGGAAAGGAATGTAAAAAACAACTAGATTCCCACCAAATAGTTGGACTCGATTGAGTAGCATTCAGTGGTTTGTCTTACAAACTCAAAAGAAAAATGACATAAGAAACAGAGCAGACAGTTCTTCCTCCTCAGAATGAGCAGAGAGATAAAGGAGAATTTTAGAAACACCGGTTCAGGTGAGATAGTTGAGGAACTCCGCCGCAGTTGCAATTGCACCGCCGGTAATGGCATCCACCACAATCTTGTCTTTGTTATTGTGGCCGGCTGCAGATAATAGAGCACCTGTCAGAGCACCTGTCAGCACACCGCCAATCATCGCATTCTTCTGCAATACATCCAAAGAAAATAAAATATGTCACGTAAAAATTCTCAGCTGGAAACCAAAACTGCAAATGGATCTCTTGATTGAGTAGGGAGATAGGAAAATGTTTCGAACAATTGAAGAACAAAACAAAAGGAACTCCTCGCTTTGACAGGTACTAACATCAAATCTCAATGATTACTAGTTAGGCCATGACATGAGTTGACACTATCGATCCATTTGTTTCGGCATAAAATGATTTTTGATAAGATTTTTCGTATTTTTCGGTTTGGTGCGACGGAAAATAATAGTCAAACCGAAAAGCTTCTTTAGTTTCCGTAAATGGTTTTCCTTTCACAAGAAACACATCTTGTCAGTAAAAAAGTATCGACTTATTGTGCGGCCAACACATTACAAGTGGGGGTTATCTGGTTTTATTTTTCCTGATCCAACTTCAGAAGCTTCATAATCAAGTTAAATATACTGCAAAATCATTAGGAAACTAATAAACAGAGTCACAGAGAGGAAGTCAAATTTCTCAGAATCGGTGGCCATGTTCTGAACATTGAATAAAAAAAAATTAAAAAATTCTCATGTGTTAACAAGAGGAAATTCAATTAGCACTTTACAGCAAACATACCCAATCTCTAGTGCCACGAACCCTCTCCACTCCATATTCCATTCCCACATAAACTCCTGCCACAGTTCCTGTAAATAAAAGGAATTTCTTAGTATGGCTCCACATTTTGCAAAATAGAGTCAACTGAAGCATTCGCCAAACAGAATTGCATCATCTCATTGATAATAAACATTCAATATGACTTGTAATTACCCCAATACGCGCCTTCCTTGCACATCTTCTTCAGCTGCAATGACATTACTTTTCATTAGCAGGGCAAGATTGACATGTCACATTCATCTGTTGCTTAACAACTTTGACAGTAATAGCAAATTACTAGGAGTCTGCTTCCAAAGATTAGTGAACTAACCCCCTCCCCCCTCCCCCCCCCCAAAAAAAAAAAACCAACAGAACCTATTAATCTAACAAGTAACATTGTACCAATCTGTATGCTACTGTCCTGTCAATGTCTGAAGAAAAAATGTAGCTACTGAAGGAAACCACCATGACATCATGGTTGTAAAATCTGATATAGTTTCATAGATACTCACCGTCTCCTCAAAATTGTGACCTGAAATCCTCCCTGCAAACAACATGTTAAGCGGGCTGAGAAACTGTAGCAGAGTAAAAGTTCTAAAAGAACAAAAACAGATTGAATCTAAGGCTCCGTTTGTTTTGATGGAAAATATTTTCCATTCCGCAAAATCAGGAAAATTATTTCAGCAGAAAACATTTTTCGACTTTTGGCTTGTACGGAAAATAGTGACGGCGGACAATGGCTACAGTCTGCGAGAGAAAGAAGTTTAAACTTGAAAAAATGGTTTAGATATTAAAAAATACAAACCATTTTCGAGTATTAAAGAAGGGCTTTTCGGTCATTTAATTATTATTTTCCGTCTTACCAAACAGAAAAAAAATACGAAAAATTTTTCTTGATTAATCATTTTAAGCCGAAACAAACGTAGCCTTAGATTTATTGTTATTATTATTATTGTCAGGGCTGAGCTACCCCGGCCTCGGTGGCGTCCAAGGCCAGGGTTCTCCCCAAAAAAAAAAAAAAATTCCAAAAAATAAAATAAAATAAATTAATTTTGCCCCTAAATTTTGTTAATTTTATAGTTTTGGCCTCACAAATTTATTTTTTTTTCAGTTTAGCCCCCCAAATCTTAAATCCTAGCTCCAACCCTGATTATTGTTATTACATGGACATACTCACTCTAGATGTGCTAAAACAGTTAAGCGTAATCGAAACAATTCGAAACCAAAACGATGGCAACGTGAAACAAAAGATTGAAAAAATTTATCTTTTCCCATTTTTCTCAGGCTCTCAGGGACCAAATCCATACCTCTTCTCGCGGCGTGATATGCATCCTCTGCAGCTGCTCTGGTAGCTGCGACCTGAGCCAAAAATCAAGAACAAAGCCGTCTGATTCTTAATGCTGTGATCTCAAACACATTACCCAGAAAGAGAAGAAGACAAAGTACAGATAAAGATAAAAGAGAGAAAAGAGGGGATGAAGAACGTTACGGTGCCGATCTTCAAGAACCCATCAATGGTGTGGTTGAAGAAGACGTTGCCCGTGTCGATCCCCAGGTCCAACTTCGGAGATGTCAGAGAACCGGAAAAACTGCTCTGAGGCATACTTTCTTCACTTTCACAAAACACTCTCTGTCACTCTCTCTCTGCTCCGTGTCCTGCTGTTAATCTTTGCTCGCAAATATCTGATTTTATTTGTCCTTTTTAAATAGTTTTTCTTTTGTTTTGATGGTTGAATGGAAGCTTTCCGAATGCCTAGAAAGTTGCCCAAGATATCTCTGCATGCGCCGACAGTTGAGGACAAACATTGACTTCAGTGGGCTCTACTATGTTTGGGCCTTCTTGTTGGATTGAGTCCGTGGGACTAATATTTCAACGAACAGACCGGCCCAGGAAACAAAATTAGGCCCAAAAGGCTGCATTTGTACAATTCTTGAAGAGACGATGGTCCGTAAACGGCGTCGTCAGGTATTGTCGTTATAAGAATGATTGTTACACAGAGTTGAAGGAGCCCTTTTGATTTTGCGTTTCGTTAGTGATTTGAGTATGGACAAGAGCATGCTAGGAGATTTGGATAATCTTCCGGAGGAAGATAAGCTCAGAATGTCCGCCATGATCGACCAGCCCCAGATCCGTGACAGGTACCTTCTAGATTAATGTGTTCCCTTTTGAGTCCTGTTCATGAATTCGTTTGTATTAAATTCAAATCCTTTCCTTTAATCAGTTCTGTAATCTTTAGTTTTCTCTAAAAGATTTTGTGATTCTTAGCTTAATGAACTGCTAGAAATTTAAAATCGACTAATGGGTCTTCTTTGAATGGTTTTTTTTTTTAATAGAAATTTGAAGCATGCCTCGGTTTAACCCGTGCCAATGTGAAAATGTCACAACAGCACCAGGCTCTCGTCCTCGTACAGAAAATGGTGAAAAGCCCACCATTGAAAGCCCTCTCACTCTTCCACTCGTCAACTCTCCAAGGCCTTCAACACAACCACCAATCCTTATCCTTCATCATGCACCACCTCCTCTCTTGCAAGATGCTATATCACGCTGAGTCTCTCATTCTACAAGTGCTCTCTGGTCGAATCTCTTCCCCTACCTTCACTCCTTCATCTCTTCTCCAGTATTTGACGCAAACCCATTTGAATGCAGATTCAACCCATGTTCATCTCTATGAAGCAATCATCAATGCTCATGTCCTATCTCAATTACCAGAGCAAGCCCTCTTCTACTTCAATATGATGATTGAAAAGGGCGTTGTGCCTGTACGAAACACTTTCAATAATCTTTTGGGTTCTCTTATCAAATCAAATTCTTTTGAGAAAGCTTGGGCTGTTTTCAATGAAACAAAGGGTAAGGTTGAAATGGATATTTATAGTTTTGGAATTATGATTAAGGGTTGTTGTGAGGCTGGTGAATTGAATAAAGGGTTTGAGCTTTTAGTTCAGTTGGAGGAGATGGGTTGGTCTCCAAATGTTGTTATATACACTACTTTGATTGATGGGTGTTGTAAGAATGACGATATTGATCGGGCGAAGAAGTTGTTTATTGAAATGGGAGAGCTTGGTTTGGTTGCTAATCAATACACTTACACAGTGTTGATCAATGGGTTTTTCAAGAAAGGCCTAAAGAAGGATGGTTTTGAGCTCTATGAAAAAATGAAGCACAACGGGGTTGTTCCCAATATATATACTTATACCTGTATGATTAAAGAGTATTGTGATGAGGGGAGAACAAGTAGCGCATTTGAACTGTTTGATGAAATGCGTGAAAGAGGCGTGGTTTGTAATGTTGTTACATTCAATACTTTGATTGGTGGGTTGTGTCGGGCGATGAGGGTTTGGGAGGCTGAGAAGTTGGTGGATCAAATGAAGAGGGTTGGTATAAGTCCAAATTTAATTACGTATAACACACTGATAGATGGGTTTTGTAATGTTGGAAAGTTGGACAAGGCTTCAGATTTATTTGATCAGTTGAAGCCAATTGGCCAATCTCCAAATCTAGTGACTTATAATATTCTAATTGCGGGTTTTTGTAAAGCTGGAGATTCAGTGCAAGTTGCTGGTTTGGTAAGGGAGATGAAGGAGAGAGGAATTACTCCTTCCAAAGTTACATATACAATTCTAATTGATGCCTTTGTTCGATCGGATGACATGGAGAAGGCATTTCAGATATATTCTTCCATGGAGAAGGTTGGTTTGGTTCCAGATGTTTATACGTATGGTATCTTAATAAATGGTTTATGCACGAAAGGTAATATGAAGGAAGCCTTAAAGCTGTTTAAGTCGATGAGTGAGATGCATTTAGAGCCAAATGATGTGATATATAACACAATGATTCTTGGCTACTGCAAAGAGGGTAGCTCCTACAGGGTGTTGAGGTTGCTTCAAGAAATGAATCAGGGTGGAATGGTTCCAAATGTGGCTGCCTACAGTTCAACCATTGGAGTTCTTTGCAAGGATGGAAAGTGGATTGAGGCTGAAATTGTACTTAAAGCGATGGTAGATTCAGGTTTAAAACCATCCATTTCTATCTACAATATGATTTCTAAAGCCAAAAATGATATACATGATTCAAAATGATTGCCTGTATTTTTATTTTTTTTTCTAAACGATGAGAGGCAAAAATAGCTCCCCCTTTTTATAGATGTCGTCTCATGACGGTTGCTGCTATGAGAATAGTCAGACTTCGAAAGACTTAACTAGTGGTAGGAGATTCTATTTTTGGTCTGAATTCATGTGATGAAACGATTCTATTTTTGCACTGTAGCATTTCCATGCTTTATTATAATCATAATTTACTCGAAACAGAGAATGCCAAAAAGAAAGAAGAGATCAACCGAAATAATCTATATGGGTCTTTGTGACAAATTCATTATTAGCAAACAAATTTCGAAATATGCAAATACCCATCTCTAATCCGGTTCTAAAGCGAGATAATTTTTCGAGAAGAACAAATGGGTAAATTAGAGAAAACGATATGAGCCAAATATGAAGCATATTCACCAAATAAATTAGAGAAAAACCAAAGCCCAATCAGATTAAACCCACTAAAAAAATCGATTCATTTTGCATGCCACATTAGAGAGAAACAAGAAAATTGGGAATTTGGGAATTGGGTCAGGGGCTTACGAGCAGGAGGATTCAGCTTGGTTGGCCATGGTTTCAACTTTCAAGTTTTGTTGATGAGAGAGAATAAAAGAAATGAAGAAAAAA
The DNA here is from genome assembly GCA_028654335.1 of Alnus rubra. Taxonomy (NCBI): domain Eukaryota; kingdom Viridiplantae; phylum Streptophyta; class Magnoliopsida; order Fagales; family Betulaceae; genus Alnus; species Alnus rubra. The sequence goes on along the minus strand of JAJPGS010000870.1, from coordinate 1,366,888 downwards.
ACAAAAGAAAAAATTAAAAATAAAATAAAATTTAATGTTATAGGGAAAGATAAAAGGAAGCTATTTGTGGAATATATTTATTTAGGGAAGCAAAAAGTAATTTTGTTTTCTAAGTATATATAGGGAAAAGCATTAGGTGTCGGTTGAGAATGCTCTTACCCTACAAAAAAATTAGATTCTGATAAACTTTTCAGTCAAAAGAATATTTGAACTTCACAATTGGGATCAACGAAGGTGTTGGTCTAGTGATAAAACTTAGGTTATGTTTGGTACGCGAAATAACTATTAGAAAAAATGAATAGCTTTAATTATGAATGGAAGAATGTGAAATAGAATAACATTAATATTAGAGCATATGATAATGATTTAACACTTGGAATAGTTATTCATATTGCTTATGAGAATGACTATTTCAAGGTTATTTCATTCTACATTCTTCAATAAAAAATTATTAATTTTTCTAATGGAATAGTTATTCCGCGTACCCAACGTAACTTTATTATTATATAGTTTGGTGGATCAGAAATTATGAATTCAAGTCCCACTGATGATGATTTAAGCCCACAAGACTCGGTGCCTCTTATCCAAATTCATCAACTCAAAAAAAGTATATTATCCAAATCCATCAACTTCTTAGCATTATGCTTTCGATGGAAGTGGAATTATGTTATAGCTCGACCATTAATCTCACTAAATGACCATTCAAATGCGTTGATCTTCTTCTCAATGTGGGACAAGCCCATAAATTGTCCCGATTAATTTTATTCAGCTTTTAGAGCCCGTTCTAATTTAAGCGTATTACTCAGGCGTGGCGAGGCCTAATATTTCAACGAACAGACCGGGCCAGGCAACAAAATTAGGCCCAAAACGCTGCATTTTTAAAATTCTTGTAGAGACTGTGGTCCTCTAAACGGCGTCGTCAAGTGGCTTTGACACGAAGTCTAGGGTTTTGTCGTTATAAAAATGAACCTACGACTAGTGGCGAGCAAAGCTCATAGTTACACAGGGTTGAAGGAGCCCTTTTGTTTTTGTGTTTCGTAGAAAGAGGGACAGTGATTTGAGAATGGACAAGAGCATGCTAGGAGATCTGGATAATCTTCCAGAGGAAGATAAGCTCAGAATGTCCTCCATGATCGACCAGCTCCAGATCCGTGACAGGTACCATCTAGACTCATGTGTTCCCTTTTGAGTCCTGTCTTGTATAAAATTCAAATCCTTAGCTAATCTTTAGTTTTCTCTAAAGATCTTGTGCTTAATGGACTGCTGGAAATTTAAAAACGACTGATGGGTCTTCTTTGAATTGTTTATTGCACTGTTCAAATGCTTTAGTTTGGAGTTTTAAGTGTGAAAAGTGGGTTTATATTTGATCTTACGAAAAGGGCCTCAAACCCCCTTGACTGTTGTTTATTTGTTTGTTTCTTTGTTTGTTTCCCATCTTCAATGAAGAGGAAACCAATGGAAAATAATGCTTTGAGAGAGAATGGTAGGTTCAGTTTGAAGTTGTTTAAGCAATTGTTTTGTTTATTTTCTTTTCTTTTCTTTTTGGCTTCACAGTTCGCACTCTGTGCTGTATAGCTCCAATGTCGTTTTAAATTTTTGTGAAGCTCAACATGCGAAGCCAGAATAAGGTTCTCCTTAAAACCAGTGCAGCGTATATGGTGCGTCTGGACGTTTTGGGAACGACATTTTATGCATTACTGGTGCATAATCGTGTACTTTTTACAACACAGTATCGAAATTAGTGTTTTGTTTTGTTTGTATGGACAGTCGCCCTAGTTACGAACCCTAATTTTTTTCTTAGTATGTAGTTTAGTGTGTATGGCATCTGTAACCCAGGAAGGCTTTAGATAATGTTTTTACTTTTTGGCATCGAGGAACCCAGCGACCCAACCTCGCATCGCCACCATGTTTTAGACTTTCACTTCACCCTCCAAGGATAACTTTTCACGCAATCTCTTAATACCTGTGTTCGAATTATCGCCAATTGCTATTCATCCATTCATTCCAAAGACCTCTCAAACTCACCGATCCTTACAGGTCTCCGAACCTGCTTCCATTCCCAAAACCCTTTCAAGATTCAAACATTTGTGATTGTCAAACATTCTTCATATGATCTTGGCCTTAAAGCACCTTGAGCCATGGAACTCTGCGATTAATTTGAGGCGTGGGTTCTGGGTTTTAGGTGAAGAGGTGAATTGGGTTGGTTTCTAATAACTGTTTAGATGCCTAAATAAAGTTCATAAGAACAAAAACCAACCAATATGAAAAATGAGTAAACAATATTCTCCGATATACAACTAGGTTGGTGTGAGGGCGGTCACAAAGGACATTCTTAAATCTCAAGATTTTTCTTATATAGAACTTTATTGTACTCTTGGATAGTACCGTAAACAGATACCAACATATATGGCTCAGTTAATTATTCGTAGGTCCAGGCATCATGCAACAATTTATATTAAACAATATAAATTATAAAAAAAAACATTTCAAAGTTCATGTATTAAAATAATTAATTCTGAACAATAGAAATTATAATTGGAATAAAACTTTAATATTAAAGCATTAAACCAAGCATAGTTTAAGGGTTGACACTTTATAGACTTGAAGGTCCCAAGTTCTAATCCCATAAGCCCAATTTTTTTTTGAAAAAAAAAAAAATCCGGATAGGCAATTGAAATAGGTTGGTCTTTTGGGTCAACCCACTTTAATGACCTTTTTTTAAAAAAAATATTGGATCGAGCTTGGGTTAAAATAAACTCATACCCAGTAGCCCAAAAGCACTAGACCCCAAATCTTTGTGGGTTTTAAACCCTACCCAGATGCTAAACCCGAAAACCTTAATTTTGACCTATTGAAACACTAACCCCTAAAGTCGCCTCCCAATGCCTCCTTATGCAATGGCCACAAAGGGCCACCACTCGGCAGCCACGGTAGGCAGTAGAACGCAGTTGTACCAGCCAGCCCACAAACAGCCTGTATAGGGCCACAACTGTTGTCCTCCACAGGCAGCCACGATGGGCCGCTACTTATTTCATACGACAGGGGTGCAAGCCCACTGCACAGCAGCCTCAGATGACGCCGACCAGCATGAAGGTGTGGCGTCGTCCAAACCTAGTGCTTTGGGATCTTTTCGTTGTCACCCACACGACCAAAATTGTCGTTCAGAACATGCGACCTTGGCCGATCGCCGCTACTTCCTTTATGCGACGAAACGCCCCAGGTTGGTGGCCAGGGCAGTGGGTTTCATGGCCATGGTTCATCAACCAAACTTAGGTTCCTCTCTCCTTAGAACTCAAGGATACAGAGGTACGAGCCTATAGAATAGATCCCCTGGTATGGAGAGAGGAGAGATGGTTGGCATCTCCCCTTGTTAGGAGCACGATGGTTCTGGGAGTATGGGTTTCACTCTTGTTCCAATAATCACAAAAAACAATAACAGCAGACATATTCAAATGCTAGACTTAGCAAATATAGCTTAGAGATGGCTCTAATACCATACGTTAGCAATATATAATTAAATGCTAATTAACAACGTAAATTATCAACGGAATAATTATTTATATAAATACCTTCAGCCATTGCTTTGCTCAAACAAAGTGAAAAAAGGTCTTATATACAAACCTAAATCATTACTTCCAAGCAAAATATCATTTACATATAGGATTATAAAGATGACTTTACTCTCACTGACCTTAAGGTATATACATTGATCAATTTTAATATCAAAAAATGATTCATTTAGGATGATCATGGCATTAATAGCTCATTTTAATCTAGAGACATTAAATGGATGTGAAAACAGCATTTTCAAATGGTTATCTTAAAGATGAGATTTACATGAAATAACCTAAAGGTTTTAATGATGGCGCTCAGAAAGCTTGCAAACTAAATAAATCTATTTATGGGCTAAAACAAGCATCCCTTCAATGGTATATCAAATTTCACAAGGTTATTACATCGTGGTTTTATTGAGAATTTTGTTGATCAATAAAGTCATCTTTATAGTGTTATATGTAGATATTTTGCTTGCAAGTAATGATTTAGGTTTGCTACATGAAACTAAACAGACTATCTCTCAAAATTTTGAAATGAAGGATTTGGGTGAAGCTTCTTATGTCATTGGCATAGAGATTCACAGAGACAGAAAACAAAGAATATTGAAACTGTCTCAAAAGGCCAACATTGAAAATAAAGAGATTCAGACTGAAGAATTCTATGGCTTCTATAACACATATCATTATAAGGGATAAATTCAATAATGATCAATGTCCCCTAAATGTATTGGCACAAGAGCAAGATGAAGAATATTCCATATGCATCTGCATCTGCAGTCAGCAGTCTATTGTATGCACAAGTCTGCATTAAACCTGAGAATGCAATGGCAGTTGGAATGCTAGGTCGATATCAAAGTAACCCAAGATTGGAACATTGGAAAACTACAAAGAAATTCAGGCGGTATTTGTAAGGAACCAAGGACTAAAGTTTGGCATATAGACACACTGACCATTTGGAGGTGGTTGGATATTCAGATTCATATTTTTATGGATGTGTAGATGGTAGAAAATCTACTTTAAGGTATATCTTTCTTCTTGTTGGATGGACTATATTCTAAGGAAGCAACAAGCAAACTATAGCTGCAACATCTACAATGGATGCGGAATTTATTTATTTTTGCTTCATTCCTCCATGATCTAGTGATTTGATATCTTGATCCCAACTAGTGGTCAGTTCCTTCCTTTAAGTAACATGAATGTGTAGGCCTTCTTTTCTTTTTCTCTGAGCAAGATGGAAGTTAGTTAGGGAAGTTAATTCTAAATTTGATGTTTAAATACGTGAACATGGTGAAAATGGTAATCAGTTTTGACTTGAGGAACGACTAAGATCACGGGTGGTATTTAGATGAGCAAGCTATTCTTTACTTTTTATATGTTTTTCCCTTCTGACATAATGGACAGTGAAATGAAAAAGGGAAATTCAATGGCATTACAATTTTATTACTTGTTTGGAAGATGATCATAACATATAAACTTGCAGTATTTAAGCTTGGCATTGTCAGTTGGTACTTGTTTTGTGGATTATTTTCCTGGGATTTCCGATTCAAGTTGTCACTTCTCACTGATTATATTAAATTTCTTTCAGCTTGAGGATGTATAATTCACTCGTGGAGAGATGCTTTAATGATTGTGTGGACACCTTCAAGCACAAATCCTTGCAGAAGCAAGAGGAAACCTGCGTGCGGCGATGTGCTGAGAAGTTTCTAAAGCATTCAATGCGTGTTGGCATGAGGTTTGCTGAGCTCAACCAAGGAGCAGCCACACAAGATTGAATGAACTACTCTTTAACAACCAAGGGTGGAGAAGCCAGAGTGGAGAAATTTCTTATTGATACGAGCATTGCTTTGTTCCTCTATATGTATTTCCTCTTTGCTTGTATCCAATGAAAATCTGAACATTGCAGATACATATGCAGGAGAACCTGTTATTAATAATTTCGAGCAAGAGATCAACCCTGCTAAACACCCCTGTGCTGTGCTGTAGAAATTTTATGAATGAATATATTTATTCTCTATAATATTTAAATATTCTCTTTTTTATGATTTCTTTATTCTTTATTTTTCAAACGGTTATATTTTTCAAACGGTTACTTTTTAAACAATCATACCTTTTAAACAACCATATTATTATCATTTTATTGGCAGTGTATATTTTGGCTGCTTGGGGATGTTGTGTAAAAGGCAAGGGATTGCAAAAGAATGATTTTGTTAATAATAATAATAAATAAATAAAAAAGAGACAGAGAAAGGAGAAATAATTTTTTATTAGAAATAATTTTAGGGAAGCAGATTTGGATTAGAGAAGCTGCTGGAATGGTCTATCAAAAGTAAACACTAAAAACAAAGTTAAAAATAATTTACAACTCAATTTTGATAAAAATAACCAGATCCAATCACAGCAAATATACAGTCAAACTGCCATATAGTCTTTTGTCAAGTAGAGTATGGAAAATGTTAGATTTACAACACCAGTACAACAATCCCTCACATGAGGGTGGGTCCCACATACTGGGGCCCACCCTCATGTGAGGAGTTGTTATACAATTGTTGTATTGGTGTTGTACAAGAATCAAATCTCGTAGAGTATACCAATTGGAAGACACCTCCGAAACAGTAGGTGAACATGTCAAGGCACATCAATACACAAATGCAGCATACAAATTAAACGCCAAGAAAAAGAAAAATCACACAAATTAAACAAGTGAAACCTCCAAATAATCCACGTACACAAACAAGCAGGTACAAATTTGTTTTGTACACCATTTGGGTTCCATCACTGGTTTGGTAACTTTATGAGAGATCGTCATATCCATTATCCTGCATTTCTGCAAAATTCAACAGTTTTTTAGTATAAGCAACTCATCCATATCATTATACAAAGAATTCACAGAATAGAAAGCCACCTATCGCATAATATACATCTGACAGCATCATCTAGAAAATAGCCAAAAAAAAAAATTATCGAACACCAAATAAACAACAATAAAGCTACCAGCCAACAGTCATCGTGATACATAGTAAACCAGAAAAGAAAACTTCACAAGATCATATTAAACAAGCAGCAGACTATGTGAAAATGCTTCTAGGTTTCCACTATCAAAAGGTATTTGCTTTTTCGATGTTGATTGCTCATTACTGATAACTCTAAATTCAAAAGAAGCTCACTTAACCTTGGGGTCCATGGGACCACTCTTAAGTCATTTACAACTAAACATATAGCTATTCTTTCGACAAAGCCGAGCACGCATGTATCCATTGCCCTTTTTTCTTTTTCTTTTTTAATAAGTAATTGAGACATCATTAAAAGCATAAGGCACACAGGAAGTATACAAGAGAAGCCACCAAACTAGTAGGAGCAAAAAGAACAAAAAACACAAGATAACTAAACACCAAAAACTTAATAGCAGTACGCCAGTACATAAAGCATTAAATGGAAATATGGACCAATTGTTTCCATCAACTGAGGAAGAAGCAAAACAAACACAATAATTTTTTCCACACTTAAGTCTGTGCTCGCTTTGATGTGCACAAAGCATAGTATCTCTGGACAGATACTGGAGGTCATTGCAGAGATAACAATGTTGGTCGCAACTTAGATTCACAAGTTTAAATTCAAAACTCCAAGAAACACACCTAAACTATCAGAACTATATCTGCACTCATCAATTTTCCTTTTTCTTTTACCTGTATTTGGGTTGAAATGGTTTTATTTCATTCCTTCTTTTTTTATCCATTACATTTTCTGTTTTATTTTTCAAAATATAATGAACACTTGATTCCTAACCAAGCTCTACATTTCTAGATACAAAACGTTGAATCACATAAATCCTGGCATAATCTTCATGTATAAATTATACATTAGGCAGTCAGCACATGAGAAGTATATAAGTCATGACTAATATGACGTACTAGGACAGTACATACAACAATAAATTATGGCAGAAAAGAAAAGAACAAAAAAGAATGAACAGAAAAACTAGTAACGTCGACTAAATCTCTCTATTAGCGAACAACTAATAATCTTAATGCAGAAGACTGAATTTAAATGAAACTTTCAATAAGCAAATTGGCAGAACTATAGCAAACGTTACACATTCCCCATATAAGCACATCATCACGTACTGTAAAAATTTTAAAAGAAACTAAACAGAGTACAAAGTTAATACCTTTCACTAAATGCATTCTAAACATCCTAATCATGCTGGCGTTTCCTGTTCTTCTTCTCATATCTCTTCTTGCTCCTACTGACCCTCAAATCATCTGAGGCATCAGAATCAGATGGTGAAGCTGCCCTCCTGCTCTTGTGCTTACGCTCTCTAGCAGAATCCTCAGATGCATCTGAATCAGAATCAGAATCTCGGTGGCTTCTCCTCCTCCTCTTCTCCTTCCTACTCTTTCTGTGCCGTCGACGACGCTCATTATCCTCATCCGAGGACTCATTCCTTTTTCTCTGCCTATCCTTCTTTCTCCTCTTCCTACTTTTATCGGAATCATCCGAATCATCTGAATCACCGCTTCCTCTCTTCCCACTCCTCTTCTTAGATCTCCCTCTACTCTTCCTTTCCCTAGAAGCCCTATCTGGCTCATCTTCATCTAACTCCTTTTTCATTGACCTTTCCTTACTAATTTTTTTCCCATTTCTCTTTGCAATAATCTTCTCAATCTCTGAATCGACATCTGAATCTGAATCCTCACTCTCATCCTCTTCATCACTCTCGGCCGCGTTTTTTCCTTTCACCCTACCCACATTCCCCTTCAACTTCTCCAACTCAGCCATTGCAGCAGCCTCAATCGCTTCTGGGTCTTTATCCTTGCTATCATCCTTAACACTCAAAAAGTTCCTACACTGAAATGTGAGGTGTCCAACACGGCCACACTTCTTGCACACGCCACGAGTCTCATTGGCATTTGACCCAGTTATACGGGCAAGTGCAAGGAGGCCCTGGAAGCTTGCATAGGCATTCTCAGCATCTGGTTCAGCATTAGATGCATTGGGATTTGAAGAGTTCTGGGCATCATCCTTATTGGGTGCATAGGGATCATAGCCGATCGCACTCTGCCATATACCGTGGGTTTGGAGGGCTGCACTACTGTGCACCCGATTGTTTGCAGGCATGCGAACCCTACCCGCTGTAGCCGGCATCTTGAAGTTTAAATATCAAACTCTGCAAGAAAAAAAAAAAAACTTATAATAGAGCATTAGCACTAGCCTAGCCCTAATTTCTCCAAAATTTAGCTAAAAACCCCACTTTTCAAAAACACCATACATCTCACTCACTAAATCATATATTCTTCTTACTATATTACATATTTATACCATTGCCAGGAGAAAAAGATTTTGTAAGCACATCCCAAGCAGAAAAACCATTGACAAAAAAAGACTATTTTATACAGCAGAATATAATCTTGTTAGCCGCTTCTACATCCATATTACCCCTCGTTAGCATTAGGAGAAAAGAAAAAGTATGACAGTGCAACAGATTATCAACAACCCTGATTCGAATGAGGGTATGTAACAGAAATACAAAATTCTTTGCTCGTCAAAACATGCTACAATCAAGCCATTCTGTTTGGCCATCTCTGTAACATACAATAAGTAAATTTTTAACATTCAGGATATTTCATCTCAATGATATTATCCAAATCCTAATTAGCCATTAACCAATCCAAGTAAAAGGTCAAACCTTTGGGTTTCTTGTAGGAGCACTAGCCCCAATGGCTACAAGAGCCACTGCTGCACCCACAAGAATCTGGGTATCTAGCGTCTATAACAGATCGAAGATATTATCCTCCCAATCGTGAAGAGCAGATGTATGGAAAATATTATCAAAAACCAACAGAATCAAGAAATAGACCAGGAGATAAAAAGGGAGAGTGTCAGGGCCTCTCCTAACTTTCAAAACAAATCATATCAGTTTGGCCATCTCTGTAATATATAAAAAATTTCAAAACAAATCCACCACGCTTAATCAAAGGTACTAAATTGCCAACCAAAACACCCAGAGGCAACAAGTTCAAAAATTCCCAGCACACAAATCATATCAAGAATTCATAAAACAATCACCCATGACGAAAACAACCTCGAGCAAATTAATTCAAAAACAAGAAACCCAAAAACAGAATAAAACCCCCCACATAAATCCGAAAATCCCAACAAAACCCAATCGCATAGAACCCCAAAATTGTGATCCATACCTTCAGTGATAAGCAACAGAGGAAGTAGATGGAGCAGAGACAGCAGAGCGGCGGAGGTGACAAAGGCGATGCGGAGGCAAGGAGCGGAGGTGGATAGACTTACGTTTTCCGGAATAAACCGATGGGATCATGAAAAAGTGCTTTGAATGGGCCAAACTGGGCCTGGCCTGCCCTTAGAATTAGTATTGTCGGTCAGGCCCGCTCCATGGTAACCAGCTTTTTTACTTAAATAAAAAATCCTATTTTTATCGTTTCTTTTTTAACAAGCAATTAACCTCTAGCCTCACAAATCCCACACACAAGTGGGTAACGTGTAGGTATGCTTTATTTTGATAGATTATTCTAAAGTTAGTTGAAGTTAATTTAATCCATCAATTTTTCTTTTCTTTTCTTTTTTGGATTTAATTACTACAATGAACCTAATACTTTGTGAAACTACAATTAAATGTAAGTCTACTGATCCTATAGGTCTTGTACAAACCCAAACCCTATCAAATAATCCTATAATAATTACTAAAAAAAGAGCGTAGTTAAAAGCAAATTACTAATAAATTGCACGTATCTCTGGAACGGTTATAGAGAGAGAGTCTGACTTCTCTCTAGTTTTTTTTCTAGTGCTCTCTTTTGAATACTCCATGGACTTCCCTCCCATTACCCATTCTCGTTCCATATCTCCTTCTTCCACCCCACCACAAAACCAACCCTCCGTCATCTTTCTCTCCTTCCACCCAACATCTTCTCATTCTTTTTGTCCATTGGAGATAAGCAGTGGCGGAGCCAGGAATTTTATTTAGGGAGGTCAAGTTTTTTTTTTTATGATTGAAAAAAAAAATTGAATAGAAATTAATTAAAAATATTAAAAAATATAACAAACGAAATAGATAAAAAAATTCAACAAAATGATGCCAAATTTTTCTAGATTGTGTTTGTATTAAACCATGGTTAATTGGTTGACAAAGTCTTTTTTGTAGATATGCTTTTTGGATTTTGTCAATATTACTAGAATGGTAGTCAAATTTTTTTTTCCTTAGACAAGGATTTACATGTAAATTTGCTAAATTTGTCTCAATATGAGCTCGTTTAAGATTTGATTGGAGCTCAATAAAAACATTACTTTTATCTATAATCTCAGCTAACTACAATTATATATTTCATATAATTAAAATATGTAACAAAAATTATATATATCCATAAACAATTATTTTAAAAGAAAATGTTAAATACAAAATCTAAATAAATATAAAAAGTTTCATGATTACATTATTTTGTCACGCCTATTCTCCAAGAGTTTTCATATTTAAAATTTGTTAAATTTACCTTAACACGAGCTCATTTAAAATTGATTGAAGCTCACTAAAATTATTGTTGTTCTCCATAATTTCAAGTAATTACAATTATATATTTCATATATATATATATAAACAACTTATTTAAAAGAACAATTTACACATAAAACTTAATTAGAAAATCTATTACTATTTAATAATAAAATTAAAAATAAATCAGTCCGTAAATCTCACTACATACCTAAAACTATTCATTGAAAGAAATCTTGAAAAAAGAAAAAAAAAAAAAAAAAAAAAAAAAAAAAAAAAAAGGTAAACTTTTCACTCTTTCTTTTTACCGTACACAGGAAAAAAAGAAAAAAATGCTACTTTTTGTCATTTGATGATCTGTTAAATTCTTCAGCAAGTTTGAAGAGAGATATTTGATTTGTTGACTTGTTATCTTTCCCAATTGAATAATTTTTTTTTAAAAAAAAAAGAAAAAGAAAATTCTGATGGGTGATGGACAACTGTAAGTCTGTAAATTTTTTTAGTTTCCCAACTCTCCAATATGTCGGCTAAACGTTTACCACGCCAACAGCAAACACATGCAGCAGTTCCCAATACGGCAATACCTCAAGGAGAGGCAACACGCTAAAGCACCAACAGCCCAACACGTTTTGTTAAAAAAATTAATGAAACGGTGCGTTTTGTTCATCTTCTTGGAAGAGTCAAATGTTAAACCTAAAAGTTTCAGAAACTTAAAAACTTAAAAACCTAAAAATGGTGAAAGCTTAAGAGACCGAATCTCAATCCTCTTAGTGTTAGAAATGTTTTGTCCACGTAATGAAGATGCCCCTGGCGAGTGGTTGAGGGTGGGCAACCAAGGTATTGAGAAAAAACCTGCTAGGGGTGAGGGAAAATTTTGAGGGTCGAGAGGGGGCATGTGCCCCCTCTCGACCCCCCCTGGCTCCGCCCCTGGAGATAAGGCATAAACTCCAACTATCAACCTATCTTTTTCACACTTTCCTTGTACTTTCAGCATCTCCAGATCTTTCGTGGTTTCGTTTCAATTTTTCAGTTCTAAATCTTTGTTCTTCCATCAACTTTTACAAGATACACACCTCACCAACAGGTTTGATGGCGTCTCCGGATTCCACCGACGGTCGCCGTTCACTCCACTGCCATCTACTCCCCCGCGCATGGCACACACGCTTCATCGGCGCGTGGATGCCATGGTTGCTCTCCCCGCACCTCGATAGCCACTGGTGTTTCTGGGCTTTGCCGGCGAATCCGGCTGCTGAGAGACCTCCCCTAGGTGGCGCGTGTGCCCCACGCACCGTCAGGGAAGGCTCCCACCCCGCCTCCATCTGGACCTCTGCTGTTTTTGTTCCTGCTTTTGTAATATCTTATTTATTTCTGGACTTATTTGTTATTTCCCCTTATTCATCCTTGTTATTATATTTGGAGCCTCTGGACTCTGTATCAACACCAAACCACCTTAACTTGTGGCCCTGATTATTGACATATGTGTCACGAATCTTTTAGCTTGCATTTTCGGAAGTATTGTATCCACGTGTTTTCATTCATAGTTTAATTTTAGGCTGCCCAAGCCTTTTTTGTTGTTTTGTTTTTTTTTCCTAGTGTAATTTTTTTCATGTATCTATAAAATAAATAAATAAAAAAAAGGAGCAAATTACTAGTGAAATAAATGTATGGCCAAGCTAGGTTGACATTCATTGAGCTGCAGCCCGGGATTTTTTTTATTTATTTATTTCTTTATTTATTCCGTTGGGTCTAACCCATATGCTCGAGAGTGCTTAGTTTTTTCGTTGGTAAAACTTCTCTTGATTAGTCTGTCCGAATGTGCTTCTTCTATATCTCATATGAGCTAAATGTGCATTATTGTTGGTTACTTTTTTGTACTGAAATTACTCCAGTAATTTCATGCAAATCAACAAAAATAATTGATGCAGTTAAAAGCATTTTACCCATTTGACAAGAAGGCAATACTTAATTCTCACAAAGAGAAAGGGGGCTAATGGACTGAAGGATCAACTCTCGTGGAAGGTGGGTTGCAGGGGTTGAAAAAACCTCCTGCATGCAGTCTAGGTATTATTCCTAGTTCATGTAATTTGTTCTTCAGCCGTTCTTTTTTCCTCCATTCTGTTGGATCTTGAGATTTCAATTAGATATTCATGCTGCTTTCGCTTAATGTTTATCCAAAAAATAATAATAAAAATAAAATCACACAAGGTCCTGCAAATTTGAGCCTGGGTTTCTGTATATATAGTTCTCTCCATCTCAATACTTTGGTGATGAAGAATCATTCCCCTGCTATATATCTTTGTGCATTTCTATATACTCATCTTAACCCATTGAATATTGCTTCTCTTCAGCAAGATTGATTTTGTGGCAACAGATCATCTACTTTGCCTTCAAAATGACTGTAAGAGACTGTTAACTTTTTTTTATTTTTAACAAGCAATTAACCTCTCCATCTCAATACTTTGATAGATTCATTCTAAAGTTAGTTAAGTTAATTTAATCCATCAATATTTTTTTTCTTTTCTTTTCTGGATTTAATTACTACAATAAACCTCATACTTTTTAAAACTACAATTAAATGTAAGTCTATTGATTTCATAATAGGTCTTGTAAAAACCCTATAAAATAATCCTATAATAATTACTAAAATGCAATCCCAACAATGAATCGGGAGAGTTCTAGCTCCAACAAAAAAATAAAAATAAAAATAACTAAAAATTCCAAAAATACAGATACTCAAAACTATTTTCAATTTTATGTCAAATAGAACGGCTTTTTTCAATATATATATATTAACAAACGAACTCAAAATAATATGACCTCTAGAAACTAAATCCCAATAATATTTACTAACAACTTAAAATACAAATACGCAAAAACATCTTTAATTCTATGTCACGTAGAACACTTCTTTCAAAAAAAAATATTAACAATCGAGCTCAAAATAATATGATCTCTAGAAACTAAATTCCAAAGGGTGCAACAACCCCCATACAAAAGTTTCGAATTTGAATTCACCAAGGCGCCCAACCCGTTTGGAAACCCGTTTGAATTCACTAAATCACATTACAAAAAAAAAACAATTAAATGTTTAACCCGAAATTTAATTGAATCCCTATTACGTAGAAGACTAATACAACAAATATCTTTGCCACGCTGCAATATTTCGTCGACCCTCCCGCCACAGAAACCGACTTCTCCAACTTTTTCCCATTCAAAGGGTACGTGCAAGCTTCGTAACCTGTGCCACCCACACCCACATGATTTGATTCAGGTTTCAATCAATTTCTAATATATTCCCAGGTGTTCTCAGGAAAGGAAATAGCCTAAAAAATCTTACTGGGATCGACGGTGGTGAGGACTCCAGTGTGGCTGAAATCACAGTCAACGTCTTGGCGACCAAAGGCCTGATAGTAAGCGTTCATAGCGTACGATGCATGTGATCTCACAGTGTTGGGATTGAAGCAGGCCCCACCATCCTGTATCGGCTTGCAGTCCACTCCTCTGCTGCACACGTAGTCTATGTTCCCCTGTAGCGCCTCATCGCTAGCGTCTGATCTAGGCACGCACCACTTACCGCTCGAAGAACCACCTGGAGCTGCTGATGATGAAGGCCCCTTCGCAACAGCAGGAGCTGCTGATGACGATGATGGCCCCTCCGCAACAGCAGGAGCTGCTGATGACGATGATGGCCCCTCCGCAACAGCAGGAGCGGGGCCCAACGCCTGAGTACAAAACAAATCCACGGTCATGATCAATCCATACTTTAAATTTCTCGATCTACACAACATTTCTTCCGCTCAAAATTTAAAATTAACACATTTAAAAGCATAGATCATAGCACCGTCCGTACTGCATCATTTAATAATTAGCCAAGGGGATGTCAGGACATTATTATTTTCCTGTGACCGAAATACCACTTGAACAGTGCCACCGTGGAGATAAGTCACAGAACAACAAAGACAGACGTGTGTCTTTCTGTCTTCCATTAAAGCCGTCTACTACGAATTTGGGTAAAGACTGACAAAGATCAGAGCCGATAATTATGAAACACGGAAAATACGACGAGACAGGTTGCGTTTAGCAAGGTAGGCCATATATGTCAAAAGATGATTGGGCAAATAGCTGGATTTGTCCAAAAATGTCAAAAGGCGTCAGTCTAGTATTCGATAAGCGTGCCCAAAGTGTTCATTTTCAGAAGTAGGTCACAGACACTAGATGCTTTACGAAAAAGCTGGTGGCTTAAAGAATTACGAAGAGCAACAACGAACTTAAAAAATGAGAAAATATCTGAAGAGTTTTTTTTAAAAAAAAATATTACCTGATCAATGCGTAAAATGCCCACATCATAAACCGGAGTAAGATCCGGCTTGAACAACCCGAAGTTCCGCTCCGAAGTGGACGGTTTAAGATTCTCATTGAACAACGAGAAAATGTAAGTCTCGAAGGTCCTGTTGGGCATCAACGGCGTTCCTTTCCCGGAGTTCACGTGCTTCACGAGGTTCCCGTTATACGACAACGCGTTCTGCAGGTTCACCTCGGGTTGGGTCGGGTCACCAGCAGAGGGCCACCCAGTTTCGGCTACCACAATGTCCACGTCCTCGTACCCCAGCTTCTTCATCGCCGAGTAAACCGCGTCGAGCTGGGCATCATACATGTTCGTGTAGTTCAACCCCGTAACGTTGTCGAAAACGCCGCCGTTTGGCCTGAAGAGCGCGTAGTTCAAGGTCTTGGCCGTGAAACCGAAGAACGGGTAGGGGTTGATCAAGAAGGGTGACTTGGTTTGATTATGGAAGTCCAGAATCGGAGCGAATATGGCCCGATCGTACCCGCGTCGGAACCGCCCAGAACTCGGCGGCTCAGAGCTAGACAATATACCCAAGGAGTGCGGCGTGGAGACCTGAATATCAGTAATATTTGCTAATTCCAAGGCTGACTTCAAGGCCTTCATGGCCGGCAAAAGGTGCGCGATCAGACTCTTGTCCGAAGTGGCGAGGATTTCGTTACCTACGGCGATGCGGTTGAACTTGGTCCCGGGGTGAAATGGCAGAATGTTATTGGCGACCCAGGACTGGGCGGCAGGGAGTTTGGCCAGGGAGGGAACGTCGCCGTTACCGACTGTGACAGTGACGGAGATGCCAGTGTTGGAGAAGGCGCGTAGGATGTCGGGGTTGGCGTCGAATATCTTGATGCGGTCGATGGTGGTCTTGGTTTTGAGAAAGGTGGCGACTTGGGAAGGTGGTGGGAGGTTGTCGGCGACGGTGCCGTAGTTGACGCCGATGGAGTATGCCGCGGAGGAGCGCTGGATTAGGCGGTGAACTGAGACGAGGAAGAAGAGAAGGAGGAGTTTAAATGCCATGGCTGACAAAAGGGCTTTGGGAGATAGTGACCGACTGACTCAGAGAATTGAAGTGGGGTTGGTAAGGTTAAACGCTGGTTCGGAAGGGTATATATGTACTCGTAGATTCACGCGCTTCCTATCCGCTGGTTAATATTCTTTTGGAGGATATTTTTTATTTGGAAAATATATTTTTAAGTCTTTGTCATTATTTATGTTTGGAAAATAATAATCATAAAGAGAATAAGCCTATTGATTAATTGATATCGCGGAGCGTTGTGGGCCGACTTGATGTGTCGGATTGTGTTTTGGACGCGCTGAGGCTGGTCGTTCTCAGGTTTTGGGCAGATCGTGTGGGCGTGGGTCATTAATGTGGTGTTCAAGTTTTAACGTTTCAATCTTATAAAAAAAAAAAAAAGTTTTAACGTTTCGAACCGGTTTATTTTTTGTGGAGGTCTTATTTAATGATAATTTGCAAATATTTTGTATGGAGACACGAAGAAAATGCATTCAAACCTTTCTCTTAAAAGAAAGACATCAATAGAGACGCTTCCGGTTTCTGTTTAGAGAAAGTCCCGGTTTTTAGAGAGAGAGCCTTTGGTGATTAGCGTTTCTTGCCGGGGGAGGGAGGTTTTGCTTCCCTCCTCTAGGTCTTTTGATCCTCCTAGGGAGCGAGGAGGCTTTTTGCCCCTCCGTGGTTTTACCATTGGAGCGTGGGTTTTCTTCTCCCTGTCTTTAATTAGGGTAGGGAGTCTGTTCCTCCCGGACTCGTCTCCGGTGGAGGTTTTGTCTCCTTACCCTTTTGGGTAGAGGAGTTGTTGTTTGGTTATGTTGTTGTTTTTTCTTTTCCTTGTGTTTTAACAAGAAGGCTTCATGTTGTTAGCGTTGGTTTTGGGGATCGGTCGTCATTCTTGTGTCTCCGGTGGAGTTCTGGATGAGCCGCAGTAGTTTTCATCTTCATGATTCTAGATCTATGTTTCTCTACTGGTTCTCTCTAGACACGTGCTTCCTAGCTGTGATCATCGTCTTCATCTGGACCGGCCATCTCCTGCCGATGGCCTTGCGGTTCTTTCTAGCCGGTGCGTGGTCTGCACGTGGGAGGATCTCTCTCCCGAGATTGGCGCGTGTGAATCTCGCCATCTTGTCAGGTCATGGTTGGCGATGATCGGTGGTTGGAGACGGTTGTTTCGCTGCTGGGGAGACTCATATGACAGCGCGTGCTGTTCACGCGCCGCTTCCGATGACGGTTTGGCTTCTTCCAGCGTTGAGGACAATGTTGGTGCTTCTTGTTGTGTTTATCTGTGTATTCCCTTGTTGTCTGTGTGTTTTCACAGTGTATTTGTAATGCACAAATACTTACTCGACTTATTTGTAGAGTAGAGCTTTAAGGGATGTTCATGTAATATTTATGTATTGTTTAGACAACTGCTTTATCAGATTTGCTTCTGACTTTGGATGTAAGGGTGTCTTGTACCCCTCATTCTATCTCTATAATGCCTTGTGGCTTTTAGCAATGAAAGGAACACATACTTCTTTGTTCAAAAAAAAAAAGACATCAACTCATAAAAATGAAAAATGCCATTTTGTATTTTTTCGTTCATCTTTATTTTTTGAAATCAACCCTTTAGTGTTTGAGATTCACATGAGTTAAGGTATAGGTAGTAAAAATTCAATGATTGATATTTAAAAAGGCCGACTAAAAAATGAATGGAAAAATACAAAATAATAAGTCCCGTTAAAAAATGAGCGTACCAGATTCAAGAGTAGCAAATGGCATTGTCAATGTAAGGACAACTGTTGAATTGTTTGTTCAATACTTGATGCCGTTTGTTTTCTCGAGGAATAAAAAAAATGGGGGTAATTATCACTCTTTTATAATTTGCTCATACGAGGAAGAACCTCGGGTTGGAAGAGAGAAAGTCCAGAGTGACACTGAGATCGCTAGAGGAGGAGAATGTGCATTTTTTGAGTATCTAGGTAGGAGTTTACTTAGGCGCAGATGCGGACAGATATTTTTGAATGTTTATCTTTTCTAAGGGGTCCTTAAGGGCGTACATGCGGACAGATATTAACTACCCGCATTTGTTATCTACTATTCACTATCCGCACATATGAATGTGGATGCGGTTTAGAAAAGTCATTATCCCTGTATGCAGATGTGGATAGCGTTTTTAGGATAACCGCATCCGCATATCCCTGATATATAAGATATATTATATGTATTATATTTAATAAATTCATAAAACCGATTTCGTTTCAGATTAGGTATAAGTTATATTTACATTGGTTTGGTTGGTTGTGTTGATTTCTCGTGTAACATTTGGGCAATAAGGCAAAAGTATGTGAAATTAATATATTTTCAAAAGATTGAGGCTTAAAAGAATTAAAACAAGCAAAAAATACTAAAAATTGGTCCTTTTTTTTTCTTTTTCAAAATTGTTTAAAATATACCATAATATAGACAAAAAAATGTTCAAAAATACTAAAACATGCATATTAATTAATACACGGATAACAGATAATAACCGTATTTAATAACATTAATAACCGTATGAATGTAAATTTTTCAAATAACCGCATGTACACCCGTATCAGTCATATTTATATGTTTTTTTTAACAGTCATATTTTTTATTATTTGTCTTATCTTAGTGATCATATTTTTAAAATTTGTCTTTTTTTTTTATCGATCTTATTCTGAAAATTTATCTTAAAAAAAGAGAGGGAGATAGAGAAAGAGAGAGAGTCATATCCTTTCGTTATACTCTCTCCTCGACAACATAGGACAAAGAGAATAGGACTACAAAGAAATTTTGTGAATAGCAATCAGTTTTCTTTTACAAAAGCCGAGTTTTCTATGGAACTAAAATGACTAGTAAAAGGATCTGAAATGAAATTCGAGGTTGGTTTGGGTATTCGGTTTTTGAAATTTGAATTAAATTTTTATTTGATTTGTGAATTTTGAGATAAATGAAAGGTGTTTGGGTGATGAGTAAAATTTAAATTCTATTTGAAATTGTGTTTATGTGAGAGTTGTATGAGATTATTTTTTCACAGATAACCATTGTAAGAAATGATTGGAAGTATAAAAAGTTGAGTATAATGATTAGTGTTATGAAAATTAGTGTGGAATAATGATTGAAATAATAATTATTTAATATATATAAATATGAAAATTTATTATTTCATTTAAATAATAGTAATTTAATTATTAATTTCTGTAATATCATTGATAACTTATACCAAGTTGAGCAAAAACAACCCATTTTTTCCATGCGTCAAACGTACGTGGGTCCCTGTCTTGGAGTTCGGTTTGTTTTTTAAATCAGATGGGAAATGGGTTATTTTTCCGGTTGAATCCAGGTTGTCATACCCGAATTTGAAAATAAACCCGAATAGAATTTTTTTTTAGTTTCACATCTCAACAAATTATGGGTCCGTTTGGGTTTGCGATTTTAAAATGTGCGATTTGAAAAAAATGATTTTTAAAAACGCAGTTAAGCGTTTGGCAAAATCACAGTTTAACGTTTGAAATCGCAAATTAACCTTTAAAATTATACGTTTTCAAAAAAACACCATCTTACTTGCGATTTGAAAATCTGCGTTTTCAAATCGCAATTTTAAAAATGCAGTTCCCAAATAATTTATGTTCTGCGATTTGATTTAAAATCACACTTATTGTCTATGAAATCGCAATCTCAAACCCAAAACACACCCTATAATTACCCAGTACCATCTATTGAATGATGCCGAGGACCTATTTTGGACTATTTCAATAAATTGGCTTTTTACTAAAAATGCTTATAGTAGAATTACCATATTTTATTAATCAAAATAGTTAAAAATCATTGTTCACTATTTTAGCTATTCATTTTTTTAAAGCGCCCTCAACATATTCACAATTTTAGCTAAAACTTTCATTATTACATTTAAATATTATTTTTTAAATATTTCTTTATTATTTTTATAACATTTATATTTTTGAATGTTTATTTTTTCCTAATGGTCATATTTCTGGATATTTGTCTTATTATAACAGTTATATTTTTAAACATATATCTTTTTTTCTAAATGTCATATTTTTTAATATTTATTTTATCCTAATGGTCATATTTTTGAAATATTTTTCTTATTCTAACGGTCATATTTTAAAATTTGTCATTTTCTAACGTTCATAATTTTTGAAAAATGTCATATGCTTTTAATATAAATAAACTTTAGGATAAGAAATAAAAAAAGAAGAGAAAAATAAACATTTGTTATGAGTGTGAAAATAAATTTTTAAAAAGGGAAGAAAAATATTTTATTATTTTATACTTTTTAATAATTTGGCTGACCAAAATAACCGGCATGTGATTTGAGATTTCTATTGGGTGTTGCTCTTCTAGCTAGAAGACAAGGCATTTGTCTCTAGATGTCCGGTTTGAATGGAATGTGTTTTTTTTACAACTAAAATTGCACAATTTTTACACAATTAAGATATATTGTTAAGATTCACATGCATAAATTCACTAACGTGTCTTGGTTGTTTAAAAGTTGTATGCTTATGGTCGTGCAAAAATTATTTTCCCAGTTTGAATACCTAAGGCATATCTCTATTTTGCCATCCCTAAACACAACTCTAGACCACCTTGTCCACTTGGCAAGATGGTCCCTAGCTAGCTTTAGAATTTTTTATTTATTTTTTTTTCTAAAAGAAAAAAGAAAATTACAAATTGCAATATGGACAAATGTAGTTAAGAGTTGTATCTTAGAGTGACAATGTATTATATCTCTAAGGCATAGGCTTAGTACTTTCATAGCGGTGTAAACTTCTTGTATTTTTCAAAATCAAAATATTCAGATGCAACATGCTTGAGTATTATAATTTTTACTGTAATTTTTTCGGGTAAGTTTTTATAAACCGGTGTGACAATACATAATGAAATGGTCAAGAGTTACTAGTTAATTAAGTTAATAACTCAATTTTTTATTTTTTTTCTTATAAGACAACTCAAAATTTTCGCTCAATCATTTATTTACGAGGATTGATTCTTACACTACACAGGTACAACAGTTACACGTTACCCCCTCACATAGGAGTATGTTCCAGTGTGTAGAATCCACTCCATATGAAGAAGTGTTGTGAAGTTGTTGTACCTGTGTTATATATTTATCATTTTTTTTTATTTACTTATCTTTTAACTTCTCTAATTTGCTTGGTCCTTGCCCGAAAATTTGTTCACTTGTATCGGATAAAGTTAACAGCAAAATCACACGGCCAAGATCTTCGAAGCCAAATCAGCAGGAATTTTTGGTTCGTTGACTTCTTAATGCAAAGCCACTGCCAAATAAGTCAAGTTTCAAACGCCTTCCTGATTCGACTTTCCGCCCAAACACCACTTCACACTTTCATGTCGACCGCCGAGACGTTGGGTCAGGATCCAAGCCCGAACCCCAACTCGCCCAAACGAGGCCCGAACGGACCCGACGAAACCCTAGCCTCCGACATACCACCCGATCCGCTTCTCGAATTCGATAACTTCATCAACGCCACCGCCACCGGAGGTCACAGGACGCCTAAGCCACTGCGTGTGCGCCGATCTTCTGACGGCGCGTCAGCTAGCTTAGCCGCGGAGAACTCGAACGGCGCGGATCCAGTAACGACTACGCCGACTCCAGAGAACGCGGCGTCTACGGCCGGAGCTCAGCCGCGCCCGGAGCAGGCCGCTGCGCCGGATTGGTTGCCGCCCGGTTGGCTTTTCGAAGAAAGAGTTCGGAGCTCCGGTGCCACGGCTGGAGCAGTAGACAAGGTAAATTAAGTTTCATTTCTCAAATTATCATTGATATTCTAGAACCATACGCTTCAGTAATTCTCATATTAATGGGCAATGTCTGCTAATCTTGTTTGCTTGGTGAGAAAACTGAAGAAGAAAATGAAATATTGAAAAGAAACGTTGGCTCTACTGTTTTTTAATTGTATTTTGGTGGTGATTTTTGGTGTTGTATGTTAATCTGACCTGAAAAGAGAAAACTGTTTTTGTATTTTTATGAGTGTTTTGTGTTTACTACGTTTGTTAATGTTTTTATTTTGAGAAGAGAACATAAGTTAGAAAACAAAAAGTTTTAACAAACGGAGCGTTGTTTTTCTTGAACCGGAAGTGTTTCACGAGTTAATCATCATCTGTATTTCTCAACTCATCTCAAGTGCCAAAGCTTAAAATTCCACCTATTTTATTGTATATATTATCCTCTGTTAAACCATTTAGCGTGAGGTTTGGATTTGCTAGAGATAAAGATAAGACAGGATACATTAGACACAACTATTGAGAAGATTTCCTTCATATTTAAGTGGGACTTGATGTTGGAATTCTCCTCAACTATTGAGAAAAATACTAACAATTAAGAGCTTACCATGAACTGGAAGAGCCTTAAAGTTTTAGTGCAATATAATGAAGCTTGTAGTTCCTAGGGACGAGTCAGGTTAATTTGGGAACGCCTGTATTGGGGATAAAAGGAATGGAGTTGAAGAAACTAGATAAATTGGTCTGAATACTCTTACTTGTGACATGGGTTACGAAGCAGGAATTTGGTACACCACTGAGTATGGTACGGTGGAGGTACCATGAATTAAGAGCGTCTCCAATAGAAACTCTAAATGGCCCATAATAGTTATATTTAGCTATTATGGGTCATTTTCCTCCTCTAAACAGAGTCTTCAGAATGAAAATTTGAAAATTCATTGTCGCACATTGAACTATTTTTTTTATTCTTCTCTCTCTCTCTCTCTTGTTGTTCCTTCCTCAGCAAATTCGTGGATGGGGAATTACCTATCAAGCCATCAACACAGCAAGGCCATCAAAGCACAACCATTGCACCAATCGGCCACAACCAACCCAAATTACCATTACACCTCAAATTCGGCTAAAACCAAAACACTAAAAAAAAACACCACATTGATCGTACTCCCAAATGGAACCAACCGAGAATCACCCAGTAAAACACCACCTCTAACTTCAATCAAAATCCAAAGGAAACCCAAGAACCTCCATGATCGGCCAACCACCCTTCAACTTCAGCAAACACGAAACAGAGGCCAAAGTGATTCAACCAATATCAAACTAAAAACTCAACCGAGAAACCTCCCTATTCGGCCATTCCCACCACAACCAAATACACATAAAACCAACCTACCATCACAACCAAACCAAACATTCAATCACAATTAAAAAAAAAAAAAAAAATCTCTAATCAGACCTTAAATCAAACTTAAGGGAGGAATTACCTATCAAAGAAGACCCGAAGCATGGAAGCTGCCGGATCTGGTGCTTCACCTCACCACAGCATCACTCAGCCCATTGGCGTCCTCTCTCTCTCTCTCTCTCTCTCTCCAACGGTGCAGCTGAACGGTTGTGTGTTTGAGTTGTGGATGGTGGTGGAAGACTACTGTGAAGGGGGCTGGTAGCTGTGGAGAGAGAGAGAGAGAGAGAGAGAGAGAGAGTTGAAAAATAATATTTAAATAAAATAAATACTAGAATAGAGAATCTGTTGGGGCGTGTATAGAAAAAATAGTAGCTAAAGTAAAAATTTGTACTTTTTCAGTAGCTATTTTGGCAACCTTTGCTGGAGATGCTAAATAATATTTAAATAAAATAGATACTAGAATAGAGAATCTGTTGGGGCGTGTATAGAAAAAATAGTAGCTAAATACAGATACATCTGTCCTTTGAGCTTGCTTCAAAGGGCGTTCATGTGGTTTGTGATAATAATTGGTTGTTAGATTGGTGATTCTGATATCCTTTATTTTTCATAAGTAAAGTTTTAGATTCTGATATCCATTTTAATGCTTTCAGTTATGTTTTTGGGATCATTCTTCAAGGCAGCCGAAGTGAGTTTGTTTTGTTTTGCATTGCATATGGAATGAATCATTTGTTGCAAAGTTTGGGTCTACTCCTAGTTGTGATAAATTAACATATGTATTTCAAGTTTCAATTGTTCCATCTTATAAAATGGCTATCAAATGCTATGGGTAAAGAGGATGACAGAAACATTCCTTTTTATAGTGGACTCCCGGAGAAGGCTTAAATTGTCTCTGTATTGTGCAGTATTATTTTGATCCAGTTTCAAGCCGTCGATTCCGGTCAAAGAATGAGGTTCTTTACTTTTTAGAAACGGGAACTAAACGTAAAAAGGGGAAACTAATGGAGAACTCTGATGCTGAAACAATGGTGAGTCAAAAGCCAAAGGTTGTTTCATTGAAGGTGTTGGAAATTATTCCCTTTCACTCTTCTAATTTCCCCTTCTCACTAACATGCACCCAAATTTTTGTTGCCATATATGGAGGGCTCTGGGGGCCAGAAACAAAAGAAGTCTGCTGCGAAGGCAAAGAGTTCTGCTTTGAAATTTGATTTTCTTAATGTGCCCGAGAAGGTCAATTGGGTTCTCTCAGATTCCTCCCAGGGGTCCTGGGCTCCTTTTATTGATGACGAAAAGGTGTCTAAATCTATTGTGCAAGAATGGGCTGCTGCGTTCACATCCCTCACCTCCAGACACGATTCTCAGATGATGTTTTGAAGGGCATCTTCCAAACTCTCCATTGTATCATTAAGAGTATGATCCCATACTGACCAATACAGGTCTTCTTTTTCCTTCTCTTTTCCTTTCCCTTAGCCCTTTAAGTTGGTTTTTATGACTTTTTCATTTTACAGCTAAGCTCAATTGAATTGCCATTCGGCATTTCTTGTTCTGGGTTATATGATCTTGCTTTTAAATATTTGGGTTTTGTTTTATTTTATTTCTCCGTTTAGTTTGGGATGGATTCTTGTTTAGATTAGTTTGAATATGAATCATAATCCATGATGTTAATTGTCTCATGCTCGCATGTGGCAGATACGTGTTTCAGCCATGGAGTTGTGCTGGGCAATTTTACTAACGGTTGAAGTGTATGTGTCATGCTTTTACAAAGAAGTCGAGATCGCAACTAGACACTGAATTCAAGTTTTGCGAAGATCATTGATCTTCACGCTTCGATCTGAGGTTTATGTGTTTTCTTGTTATATGTTTCATTGATCTGTGGCTGATTGGGTTCTGCTGACTTAGGAACTAAATTAAATTGGTTGAGTGGGGGTTGGCTGACTTCTTTTGTCAACTAGTATTCATCCTTTTTGATAATTAGGGTAAGAGAAACTTCGATGAAACTGCTATGATGCTTCAACAGATCTCATTTCCTTCATGGAGCATGATAAAGAGGGAGGATTGAGGGGCAAAAGTGTGGCATGTGTTCTCGTATTACTGATGTGATAATTTTAACTATTTTTTTTTTTATTTAATAAGGATTGATCTAAAGGTTAGTGGAGACTGTCATATCCGCATTGTAGAATAGTTGTAAGATAAAAATGTGGTATAACATTACTCTTCCTTAATATTACATGCATAAATCATGTTCAATCACTCATTGTTGTCGTGCTTTATAATGGATTGCAAATAGGTTGGAGGGCTTTTGAGTGCTATATTCCTTTGATTTATGAATTATTTCAATTTGGAATATTTCAGTGACCCCTCTTTTTTCGGTATGACCCAACGCGATGACATGTGTTGATTGAAATTTGGAGTGACTCTATTTTGTTTAATTGATGATTATTAAATTTTGATCAAATTGTGATTTTAAAAGCCACTTCATTTTTTAAGGGGTACTAGAGTGACATATGAGAGACTTCTAGAACTACTCATCACAAGTCTAATGGGAGTGATTCTACATGTGATATTAATGCCCATCAAGTGTCCATCAAATAATAATGTTTTTAAAATCATCATTCGATCAAATTCGCTATTTGATCAATCACACGTCCAATAGTGATTTTAAAAGTCATCTTATTTTTTTATGGACGTAAAAGAGACTTTTAGCATTACTCGATACCTTATATACTAAATAATATGAAATAAGCTCAATAAAATTAATTCTTTGGTAATTACACAAGTTTCATGAAGGCTCGTTTGAAATGGTTACTTTATTTGGATATCACATACAAATTACAATGATACAAGCATTTATGCATGCATAAGAAATGGAAAAAATATGGAGCCAATTATTTGGTGAGGCTAGCTATTTGTCAGCTATTTTTTCTGATAGAGATCCCCAACAAATATGATAGAGTTAATATCAGATCCATTTATCTAAACAACTTTTGGGCCGCCCACCTAGTCATCCATAGAGACTCTCTTACATTTGTTATCGAGATTGTTAACAATCTAGACAATAAATTGCTGGGAACTTCCTTCTTCAAACTCCGAGCCTTCAAATATTCCGACTAATGTAATGTTTCTTGACAAATGTAGCTATATGAATTAGTTTCTGACCCGAGTAATTCTAAAAGTTCTTCATGTGTACCTCTTGTGTTCTTCTAAAAGTAAGATGTTTTTTAAAATCACTATTCAATCAAAATTCAATAATGATCGATCACAAGCCCAATTGTAATTTTAAAAGCCACCTCATTTTTTGAATGACATAAGAGAGACTTTTAATATTATTCTTCCAACCCTGCTGTAGAGTGTAGATCTAGTGATACAACTTTAGATCACGAATGCATCAAAAAAGTAAGCATTTACCTTCTTCCTGATCAACCTCTTGAATTCGTGATCTATATTACTATAAGTGGGAGAGGTATGAATTCACTGGGAAGTAGGAAACTACAATCGGAGCTCCGGATGATTTTGGTCTGTTTTTGGGTTTGTCAGAAGAACACTGATCTCCCACATCATCGGAGACCTGAGACGCCGAGAAGCACCCGAACCAACTGAGAAAGGCTGAGAAAAGAGCCATGGCGTTTCCCTTCTGTTGAACGAAGTTGAAAGGGATGAGCAATGAATGAAGTGTGATCGAGTGATTAGAAATGAAGTATAAGCTGCTGTATTTATAGTGTGATAATTAAAAGGGTGATGGCAAGCAGTCCATTGGCTTGAAGAGCAAGAAATCAAACGCGCGCGTGGAGCGGTGGAGGTGGAGGTGGACGTGGAGAGCAAGGAAAGAGCAAAGTTTTAGATGGATGCTTCTCGCCACTTTCATGCGCTTTGACCAGAGCCCTAGATATGCGGAAACACGTCACAAACAACAACCTGATTGGTGTGATTGCGTAGCTTCGGTCTCCACAGAAATGATGGTCATTGCTTGACTTGACCGGTCAATTCTCAATTGGATCCTCATCCAATTTCTAAACGTGGCTTGAAGCAGTCGTTTGTTTCGTGGCCATCAAGAAAATATTTTCTTCATAATCATCAGCTAATAATAATAATAATAATACCTAAAAAAAAAACTAATAAAAATAATTCTCACACGCACCTTTTATTAGACATATTTCCTAGCATTACTCTATTTTTAATAACATATTTCCAATTGAAAAATATTTTTATTAAATATTTACAGCATATATAGATTTTCTCTTAGATCATCTACAATGGTTTAAGCATTTTAATGAATTTGACAGAAATTTTCTACAAATTAATTTGTAGGGAATTTTAATTTATATATAAAATGGCTATCAAAACCCTTAAAAAAGTCTCCATCAGGTTCTCTAAACTAAATGGATTTTGCATTTTATAGAGCTTATCCAAATGTAAGTTTTTTTTTTTCCCTCTCTTTATTCATTTCTCTCTTCGAGTCATAGAAAACAGAAACAGTAAAGATATATGAGAATTTCGTCTTTTAAATAGGCCAGGGCATAGCAGGCTTAATGCATATGACCATTTTTATTTTATTTTATTTTTTAAAAAAAAAAATATAGGAGGAGAACATTTCAGTATAGCTACTCACATGGTAGATTGGTAGTGATGGAGTATCCGTACGTCCGCAACTTCAACCAGAAAATGATTTGCTCCGACAATGGTTTTCTTTCCGATGGTTTCGTACTTGCGTCTATTCGGAGAGCTTAATAATGCCTTTGAATTTTGATGAAGTTGGCGGCGCCGAGCTTGCAATGTAAGCTTCTCCTTGATTTTAATGCAAGAACAGCTGTGAGGTCGGATCTAAAACTGGTGGCCGGCCAAGCCGAGCTCAACGCCGCAGAAGAATATTCCAATGATGGTAGAGCTGTTGGAGGTGGTCTAGTGGGAGAAGCGCGCGGCTAGTAGAGGTGCGGTCAAAAAAGCAAACACCGGGAGGAGAAGCTATCGGAAAAGAAGCGGCCGGCCGGAAGAGGAACCGCCGAGAAAGAAGCAGTCAGTGGAGGAACCAAAGAGATATTTTGTCGATTCATGGAGATAAAATAAGCTGAGATCAATTGTTTACATCTTAAGCTATTTTTGGTGCTTTACGTACAAAAACATCGTTTGTGCTAAGTCTAAGAAGTTATTCTTAAAATTTAATTCTATTTACACTAATAATTTTTAATTTTTTTAGTAAAAGATCCTTTTTATTTTAAGTAAAATTGAAATGAATCAATATTTTAAGATCAAGATTAAGTTTTATACATCTAATGATGTATAATATATATATTATCACATTATTTAAAAAAATTAAATAACGTGACGTGACATCATATAAGTTAATTATCTCATTCATCCCATAGAAAGTTTACAAACCACAAGGATATACGTACACGAAAAGAATTGGCTGAGGCCCATGACTAAGAAACCATGTCTGGCCGGGTCAAATTCTGAAGAAAGCCAAGCTTTCATTAGAACATAGAATGCTACATAATTCAAGCCTTGAAATTAATGAAATAATCTCTGCATACCATACCCAATACTGACATTTATTTACAAATCATTCAGAGTGCCATGAGAGAAGCATACATATACATGTATCCTCCCCCAACCTAACCATAAAATCATCGAATTAAACTACGTACTTATATAAGACCACCACGAAGAAAACTTCGAGCCAGAGCGGACACTCCCTTGTATAGCCTTCAAATATAAAGAATGTTAGAATTCTTTTCTTTTTGGTGTTCTTCTGGTATTCATTTGGAATGGCAAACGGACGTACGTGGCTACA
Organism: Alnus rubra; assembly: GCA_028654335.1. NCBI lineage: Eukaryota > Viridiplantae > Streptophyta > Magnoliopsida > Fagales > Betulaceae > Alnus > Alnus rubra. The sequence continues at coordinate 1,337,523 of JAJPGS010000870.1, read as the reverse complement.
TGATACATCTACATGAATTTGTTTCCGACCCGGCCTGGCCTGCTGCATGTGGATACAACTAGCTTTACTTCACGATTGCATGAAACAAGTAAGCATTTACGTTCTGCCAGATCGATCAACCCTCTTGAATTCGTGATCTACGTACATATATTAGTATTACTAGTTACAAGCGGGAGACGTATGAATTCACTGGGAAGTAGGACATTACAACCGGAGCTCCGGATGATTTTGGTTTGTTTGATTTCGATTTCTCCGAAGAACATTTCCCCACATCATCGGAGACCCGAGACGCCGAGAAGCACGCGAACCAGCTGGGAAAGGCTGAGAAAAGAGCCATGGCGTTTCCCTTCGATCTGTACGTTGCTGGCCGGCCGGCTGCTTAGAAGTTGTTGAACAAAGTTGAGAGGGATGAGCAATACTGAATGAGGTGTGATCGAGTGATTAGAAATGAAGTATAGGCTGCTGTATTTATAGTGTGATAAAAGGGAGATGGCAAGCAGTAGTACTCCATTGGGTAGAAGAGCAAGAAATCAAACGCGTGGAGCCGTGGTGGTTGAGAGCAAGGAAATTAAGAGCAAAGTTTTAGATGGATGCTTCTCGCCACTTTCATGGTTTTTGTCATTTTGTGGCTGCATGCGATTTGACCAGAGCCCCAGATATGCGTAAACACGTCACAAACAACAACCTGATTGGTGTGATTGCGTAGCTTCCGCCTCCACAGAAATGATGGTCAACATGGCTTGAACCAGTCGTTTGTTCCGTGGTCATCAAGAAAATCTTTTCTTCATAATTAATCATCGACTAATAATAGTACTTAAAAAAAATATTAAAAAAAAAAAAAAAAACTAAGAAAAATAATTCTCACACACACCTTTTATTAGAAAATGCGTTCTTAGATTCTAAAAGTTATATTAGCTCTTTAATTCTTCTAATAAGAATGAGTAAAATCAAAGTTTGATCGAATCTGTTACATCTATATTGCGAGATAGGTATAATAGTTTAGAATAAAAATATAATTTATAACATTACTCTATTTTTAATACCATATCTCCGGATGATAAATATTTTTATTAAACATTTGCAGCATAGATTTTCTCTTAGATCATTTACAATGGCCTAAGCATTTTTTTGAATTGGACATAAATTTCTTACAAACTGGTTAGCGAAAAATTTGAGTTTATATGTAAAATGGCTAACAAAATCGTTAAAAAAATCACCATCCAGTTCTCAAAACTAAATGAATTTTGCATTTCATAGATACAGCTTAAGTACCCAAAATGTAAGAAAGCATTATTATATATAGACGAATGCATGAGTTTTTTTATGCTTTTTAATTTTTTTCCTCTCACTCTATTAATTTCTCTTTCTTTCATCAAAAAAAGAAAAAAAAAAAGAGAATAAAAAAATATTTAAATCATACACACACAGTGACACATAAATAAAATGGTATCAGCTATATATATTGCCTTATAACTTCACGGTTGAAGTTATCACATCAGCTTAATTATGTTAGTTATACATTCTATACTAGACTTTCAACTTTCTGATTGTCACTCTCGGCATCACTTTGTTTAACTTATTCAAAGAAATTGAGAGAAGTCGACCCTAGATTTCACCCCTCATAACCCTTTTTTTACTTTCTGCTCCTATCATTTCCCTAATATTTTGGAGTTTTTCTTTAGTTTGTAGGTGTTCTTCGACTATATCAACAATTTTGATCTCTTCGCTATGCATCTGTCTATTTACCTCTGCGCTATGTCGTTCATCTCCTCCCTGGCCGCTACTACTGTTTGCTAGTTGTGTTTTTACTTTGAATAAGAGTTTTCTTCTCACTAGATCTGCCATCATGAGCGATCTATGAGATGAAGGTTAGTCAGATGTGAGAGATTATCTCTCACGGCCTGGATAATTCGGTGTGATGGGTTATCTCTCATGGTTGGTTTAAATCAATTTTTAGAATATTTGACTACCATTATCTTAGATCAAGTCTGCTCGGAGTAGATCTATTCTTTAACTATTTTTGTAGATGGGTTAGCAAAAGATGAAAGTCATAGATAACACTTTATTGTAAGATTTTTTTTTTTTTTTTTTTTTTTTATATTTATCTATGACTATATATGTTCTTATATATAGCATATGGTTATGATTTTTCAGAGCTTTATGTTTTATGATGTAAGAGTTTTATGCTCGTGATCTTTGATCAATAAAATACTCAGATCTTTTGTTAAAAATAAAAACCTATTCAAAGATATTAATCGTGAAATTAATGTCTTAATTAGAAGAATAAATAATCATGTTGAATTATTTGTCAATGTCATTGATGTGATAACAGAAAACAAAGTTATTAAATTCTATACAGACTTTCTTCTTTCGATTGTCACTCTCAACATCACTTTGTCTAAATTATTCAAAGATGTCAACCGTGAAATTAATGCCTTCAATTAGAAGATAAGCTTCTTTGAATGGGAAATGATACATGCACTTGTGTGGGGTTCACTCTATTGTACCTTGTGGTAGTGTACTTGTTGTGCACCATGAGTATTTTGAACATTTTCCTCTTTAAATAACATAGCGTATTAAATTATTTGTTAATATTTTGATATGATAACAGAAAACAAAGTTATTAAATTCTATACTAAACCTTTTACTTTCGATTGTTGCTCTCAGCATCACTTTGTCTAACTTATTTAAAGATATTACTCGTGAAATTTATTCTTTAATTCGAAGATAATTAAGCCTATTTAAATAAAATATCGTGTTGAATTATTTTTTAATACATTTTTAATGTGATAATAGAAAATAAAGTTGTTGGGAATAATTTCACTTGGCCCAGCCCATTTTGAAGATTACGAGCCTCTGAGTCCACATTGACTCACTAGCGATTGCGGGCTCGTAGTTCATCAGGTATGAGCCTGCAAGTATTAATTTGGATACTCTAGAGCCCTGGGAATGTACTGCCTCGAGAATCGACATAGCTTATAACCAAGGAAGGCGATATGTGATCTCGAAAAATCCGGGATCGCACCTACTTCCTGGAAATCCGGGACTAAAATTAATCCTGAATTTGTCACCTAGAATCCTACTTTGAGATAAGTAAAGAAAAAATTCCAGTTTGGGAAGGTAGAGGATTCCGAGTCCAGGCTAAACTCTAATGGCACTCTTAGGTCAAGAGAGAAGCACATAACCCTATTATAGTCGAGCCTTCATCACTCGGTCTATAAATATGCCCTTACACCAGATATAAACCTAAGACTAAATTGTTGTGCATATATGCTTGGGCATTATTTTCCCTCATAAACTTACTTAAATATCGGAGTAAGATCTGCCAGCAACAACGATGCGTTCTCTTAACAGTGTTGGTTCTTTTTGCAATGGAATGAGAATTCCTAAAACGTGAAGAATATCGGTGATCGTCAGCTCACGCTACACCGAAAACTTTATCAACAAACGCATATATATACAAAGTAGTTTTGGTTTGTCTCTTTGATGCGATCCAACTAATTCATATTTTTTTATATTTCTAATAATTCGTGAGTTGAAAAAAAGAAAAGAAAATACCATCCTATAAAACTATTCCAACGCAATTTTATTTTTATTTTTCGTTTGTTTTTGCTGAACTTAATTATCTCGCTCATCCATAAGGTCAAAACACAAGGATTAATATTCAATACACGAAAAAGAATTGGACTTTTTAACTCTAAATGAATATTTATGTCTGGGTCAAATTCTGAAGAAAGTCGTCAGACACATTAACAATTATGAGCATTATTTTCTTTCCGTCGAATATCGATTTTATTGATTTAGCCAAACTTTCATTAGAATTTAGAATGCTACATAGTTCAAGCTTTGAAAGGCAATAATCTCTCTCTCTCTCTCTCTCTCTCTCTCTCTCTCTCTCTCTATATATATATATATATAGACTATTATACCCAATGTTGACATTTATTTACAAATCATTCAGAGTGCCATGAGAAAAGCATATATATATATATATAATCCTCCCCCAACCCAGCCATAAAATCATCAAATTAAACTACATACTTATTTAAGACCACCACGAAGAAGCCTTCAAAAGCATTTACCTTCTGCCAGATCGATCGATCGATCAACCTTCTTGGACTCGTGATCTACGTACATATATTAGTATTACTACAAGCGGGAGACGTATGAATTCACTGGGAAGTAGGACATTACAACCGGAGCTCCGGATGATTTTGGTTTGTTTTTGGATTTCGATTTCTCCGAAGAACATTTTCCCACATCATCGGAGACCCGAGATGCCGAGAAGCACGCGAACCAGCTGGGAATGGCTGAGAAAAGAGCCATGGTATTTCCCTTCGATCTATCTGTACGTTGCCGGCCGGCTTAGAAGTTGTTGAACAAATTAAGTTGAAAGGGATGAGCAATGAATGAAGTGTGATCGAGAGATTAGACATGAAGTATATATAGGCTGCTCTATTTGTAGTGTGATAAAAGGGAAATGGCAAGGTAAGGTGTCCGTTGGGTTGGAGAGCAAGAAATAATAATATAGAGAGATGGCTGGGAATGAGTCAAATGCGTGGAGCGCAAGGAAATTAGAAAAAGAAGTCGTCTATGGCTTTGTCATTTGTGGCTGCATCCACTTTGTCCAAAGCCCCGGATACGGTCATTTTCACCATTTTTCTAATAGTCATATTTTTTAATAGTCTTTTGGAAAATGTTAGATTTACAACACCAATACAACAACTGTACAACAATCCCTCACATGAGGGTGGGTCCCACATATTGGGGCCCACCCTCATGTGAGGGGTTGTTGTACAGTTGTTGTATTGGTGTTGTACAAGAATCAAATCCCTAGTCTTTTTGTTAAATCTACCATTTTTCTAATACAATAATTTTTAAACGATCGTACCAATTTAAAGAAAAAGATTATCCTTTTATTATTACTAGTGATTAAACAAATGAATAATATTAAAGCAACTTGGAATATTCTCACTTCTGCAAGTAAAATATCACAACTAATTGGGATATTTATGGAATCTCATTGGCATTATGCTTCACGTAGAACGTGAAGTGAAAGAAAAAAACAAAAGAACGTGGAGAAGAGAAAAAAAAAAAAAAGATATGTGAATAGTGCAACCTTACATGTAGAGTTGCACTATTTAAGGAATTAAGTAAAATCTATTACAGAGTTTGAATAGATAAGCCAATAGAGTTTCTTTTTAGCACTTTAGTTATCTATTCTAGCCTAAAAGTGAAGATACATAAGCCATTAGGAGTGCTCTTAGACCACTCCCAATAGCTTATATATTTCTAAATCTATTTTAGCTAATCAAAACTCATTTTATCTAGTTTAGCTAACGGGTTTTAAAAGGTATATTACATCCGATTATCTAAATTTCTTTCTATTTTATTAAAATAAGCATTTTTTAAAAAATTTATTCTTCTTCTTTTTTTTTTTTTTTTTTTTTTTTCTGGATGTTCCATCTCCACGCATCGTTGCACTCATAAATAGATTTTTTTTTTCTTCTTCTAGATGGTTCCATCTCCACGCATGCATCATCTGCACTCACAAAAAGAAATTTTTTTTTCTTCTAGATGATTCCGCCCACGCCATCTTCTCCCTCCTCTCCCTTCTGGCGTCCTCCTCCACAACATCACTATCGATCGCCTCTCCCTCATCAAATACCCAAATCAAGCCCTCCTCTCATCAACTTCAACCCATTATCTCCGTTTCCCATAAACACACAACGAAAAACTCAATAAATTAGTAGAGTCGGAGTAGCCATTCTTTCTGGCACCGATATTGTTAGAGTCGGAGTCGTTGCCTGACAAGACCTTGAAGCGGGAGACGATGAGTCACTAGACCAGCAAGAACGGGGAGGTTGTTCATCGATGACACGATCGGGAATTTCCGTTCACCGGTGAGGCGCGTAGATCCGAGCGCTTCAACCTCCAACGACACAAAGAGAAAGATGAAGAAATTCTGAAGAAGAAAGACCCATCTAGAACCTTTCACGTAGTGAAGTAACAATAAATTTTATTTTTTTAAAAAAAAAAAAAAAAAACATCTATGAACAGTGTAACACCACATGTGGCGTTGCACTATTCACCAATCTTCAACAAATGTAAACTAGCATTGGGATATAGAAGCTGATGAAGGAGCATTTTTGTAAATTTCTTGTGTATTGTAGATTTAAAATAACTTTTACATAAGCTGCTGGACTGCTCTTAGCTAATAAGGAATGATGCTATATATATTTTGCTACACAAGTTGCAAGAATTAACATATAAAGCTTAAAGTGTGCAGAACTAACGGAGATTAATGTTTTAATTCCCCATAACACGTAGCACTGATTACGACACCATACTATATATATACGTAAATGTGTACATTATAAATTAGTACATACATTATATATATATCTATATGGAGAGAGGGAGAGAGAGAGAATTTGGTTGCTCATGGAAATTTGATGAGCAGGAAAACAACAAATTAGAAAACTAATGCAGAATTATTGAATTATTTGTACACCGTGAGCCAGGTTGACTTTTAAGTAATCAGATTGCTGTTATTAAGAATTAAATGAACTTGTCCACGAATCACTGTCATTTGTCATGCATTGTTAATTTGTTAGGTTTAGGGGCATCACATATATATAATGGAAAATCTGTCAGAACCTTTCAATTATTATTATTCTTTTTTTTAAAAAAAAAAAATTGCATTTTAGACCCCAGTTTTAATTTGGTCAATTTAATATTTGAATTTGCAAAGATTTTAAATTTAAGATCTCTAGCCACTTCTTTTTTATTTTTTTTACTTCAAATAAATAACAAAAATGATATGAAAATATCATTACGTACGTCATTTCAACTAAAGATTTTAGACAAAAACTGGAAGGCTCGTAGTCATCTGTTTGAATTTTTTTTTTTGTAATTTTTTAATGAGAATAATATTGAGAAAAAATAGCTAGTTCGTAACACAAGAATATTTTAAAATATTTTTCCCATATTTAATTAGTTGGTTGGTAATTTGGACCACAAAATGGTTGACTTCACTGAATAATTAGAAAAAAATATATATATTTAATTGCATAGGCAATTTAGGCATGGCTCTTTTGTTGGGAAGAGTCATGCTCACTATGTTTATAATTAAACAATTTTGTGAGTCGTTAATATTGAAGGGGAAGTCGTTTTCTCCCCTGCATTAGATGCCATCCAACTAATTCATTATTGTAAATGCAGTTAAAGCAACGGGACCAATTGGAGTAAGTTTGAACATATTGTAGATGACATTAAAGTTGGGTTGAGCCGGTTAAGATCTTGGAGAATTAAGCATGTGAAGCGATATGTAAATTTAGAAGCTCATATCATAGTTAAAAAATGTTATTTTGTGTGTCATAGATATAATTTGAATTGAAGAAATTTTAAATTGTATTTGTGGTATTATTTTTAGGGAGCTCTATGCTCCTAGGTAATTGAAGTTTATTTAATAAAGATTGGTATTTAATTTTTCAAAAAAAAAAAAAAAAAACTCATTATTTTTAGTGCTAATAATTCCTGGAAACACAAGGAAAATTCAATACACGAAAAGAATTGGATTTTTTTTTTGTTAACTGTAAATGAATATTTGTGTTTGATTATTTTATATAATCTTTTCCAATAGTAAAAATTTAATCCCATGATCATGACACCATTTTTTCTCTCCATTTAAGTAAAATTGAGAGGAATCAACTCACGGATGCTCCGTTTGTTTCGACGTAAAATGATTTTTGAAAAATGATTTCGGCATTTTACGGTGTTTGGTAGAGATGAAAATAATGGTCAACGAAAATCATTTTTGGTTTAACCGTAAAACCTTCTTTAATTTTTGGAAAACGATTCCGAAATTAAACTATTCGTTCTTGCACACACGTTTGATATCTTGCCGAAATCCGGCAATGATCGGTCGTCGAAATCTAGGCGGCACCAGAATATTGCCGGCGGACCAGATTCTGGGCGAATATGGCCGGAATCCGGCCATGGTCAGAAGCAGGCCAGATCTGGCCAAAATGGCCGGAATCCAGCCGGACCTGGCCAAAATGGTTGGGATCCGGCAGGATTTGGATGGATTCGGTCACTGATCCGACCGGATTTGGCCAAAATGGTTGGGATCCGGTAGGATTTGGATGGATTCGGTCACTGATCCGGCCGGATTTGGCCAAAATGGCCGGGATTTGGCCGAATCTGGATGGATCCAGCCACTGATTCGGCTGGATCTGTCCAAAATGGCCGAGATCCGGCCACTGATCCGCTCGGATCTGGATGGATCCGGAGAAGTTTGGCCGGAATCCGACAATTTTGGCTGGATCCGGCCAAACGTGCTCGCAGGAATCCGGCAACGGCGACAGGACGTTGCTGGATTCTGGCGACAATTGCATTTTCTCATTTTGTAATTTTTTCGTACGAACCAAACGCCGAAAAATATTTTCGAAAAATTATTCTTTTTGAAAATGATTTCGTCGAAAATATTTTACGTCGAAACAAACGGAGCATAAATTTCATAAATTTAATAGTGTATACGTTGTCATATGATAAATATATTGTCATGTCCTTTAAAAATCTTAAATGATGTCACATTTAAAGGACGTGACATCGTGTATACTATTAAATACTAGAAAATAAAATTTTGACCATCAAATAGTCTAGTCCCTTTTTTTCGGACATATTTCATTTTTTTTTATTTTTTTTTTAAGGTGGGGGATTTTTAGAGATTTACTATAAGCATCTAGAGTGACACTAGATATATATATATATATATATATATATTTTACAAACATGTAATTAATAGGCTTTATAAAACTTTTATAATGAATTTGAGACTTGTGCTTCATAAGTTTTTTTTTTTTTTTTTTTTAAAAAAATTTTTATATAATTTATAAGATTATATAATATATTAACATATGAGCAGTGCTAGGAAGGAGTAAAATTTCCGGAAATCATCCGGAAATTTTGCTTATCAATGGCATTCTTGTAATTATTGATAATTACAAGAATGCCATTGATAAGCAAAATTTCCGGATGATTTCCGGAAATTTTACTTCATCCAAGCTTTACCCATTAACATATAAATAAATTATAAATATTCAGACTCCTTTAATTTGTTAGACTCTTTCTTTTCTATCTTTTCTCTTAAATAAAAAGAACGCAAAACATAAACACTTCTCAAAATACACACAACATGCAAAAGTGAAAATACAAAAAATAAATTAGGGATTTGATTCATACACAATACCATCACAACAACCCCTCACATGAGGGTGGGCCCCAGTGTGTGAGGTCCACCCTCATGTAAGGGGTTGTTGTGTGGTTGTTGTAAATTTAACATTTTCCAATAAATTATATTACATCACATCAAAATAATTTATTTTAAAAATAAAGAAAAAGAAAATTAAAATTTTTTTATTTAAAAAAAAAAAAAAAAAAACCCTCAAAAAACACAGATCGAGAAGATAGCATGAAATATTGATAATTTTGGTAGGAATGGAAAGTAAAAACGGACAAGTAGGGGTACGACAGTCATTAGAGAGAGAGAGCCTTTACTCGTTCACTCGCACAGTCGCACTATAAGAAACCCCTCTTCCACGATTCACAAACCCCCAAAACGCTTCCTATTTTGATCGCTACATCAAAGAACACAAAAATCATGGGCAGGAAATTCTTCGTCGGCGGAAACTGGAAATGCGTATGTCTCTCTGATTGTTCATCCGTCGTCCATCATTCCGATCTCAAAATTGGTTTAATCACTTCTTTGAGATCTTAAAATTCTTAGGCATATACGTACATGTATATATATATGTATGTATGTATGTGTGTGTAAGTGCTTATATCTTAAATGTTTTCATTATAGTAAGATATTGGGTTGAGCTTTTCTGGGTTTGATTTTTGTTGCAGAATGGGACAGGCGAGGAGGTGAAGAAGATTGTGTCCACATTGAATGAAGTCGAAGTCCCTTCTGAGGATGTTGTGGGTGAGTTTTGTTTGAGCTTTCTCTGACTCTCAGTATTAGTTTCTACTTTAGGAGTTGGTTCAGATCGGTGTGGTTCCTTCTTTGTTGTGCAGAGGTTGTTGTAAGCCCTCCGTTTGTGTTTCTTCCTCTGGTGAAAAGCTTATTGCGGTCGGATTTCCATGTTGCCGCCCAGAACTGTTGGGTTCGCAAAGGTGGTGCTTTTACTGGAGAGATTAGGTATGTTCTACATCGTATTTCCTTATCTCTGTTTCAGCGCAGTTTAAAGCAGAATGATTTGCCAAAATGGTAGGTTTTGGTTTTGCTAATTGTAAGTTTCATAGACGGCAAATGATGAGAATGCAGTCATTAATCAGTATTGATGTTTGCGTTATTGAATGGGCTATCTGAATGAATACTTCCCAATTGAGCTTTAGGTTCAAAGTTTCATTATCAATTCTTCAATGTTAGATAAGAGGTTTATTTTTTATGCACTTATCCCAAAAGAACATGACAATAAAATAAAAATGTCTGTTGTAATTGAGACTATTTTTTGTGAAATTGCAAATCTTTTGATTAGTTTCTTGTACCCTACACCGTGGGAATTTTTCACTACTTTTATGAACATTCGGGTCTCGTTTGGTTTGCATATGGGTATTTTATTGGGAAATTGAATAGTTATTATCGGAAATAAAAAGATAGTGAAATAGAATGACTATTCCTACTCTTTAGTTTGGTAACAACACAGATACTTTAATTGGAATTCAATCAAAATTACTTCAAAAACCCCACATTATTTTTTTAAAAAAAAACTCAAATTAAAAAATAAAAATAAAAACATAAATAAATAAATTTTGAAAACTAGTGGGTGGCCTACCACCCCAATGGGTGGTCGCACCACCCCCGACTCCATATGTGGCTGGCCAACGACCCATTGGGGTGGTCAGTCGGCCACTGTGTAAAGTGGGTTTTTTTAAATTAGGAAAAGTGACTATTCCTAGGAATAGTCATTGCTTTGTTTCGTAAGGGTCTATTCTTTGGAATAGTTCTCTTACGAAGAAGAATACTTATTCTTCTTACGAAGAAGAATACTTATTCCTCTAAAAAATGAGAAAAATAGTTATTCCTTTAAGAATAGACTACATTTTCCCAAAAAAACACTCATTATGTAATGACTATGGAATAGTCATTCCATTCCAATGGTCTATTCCACGAACCAAACAAGACCTAGTATTTTTCCTAATTTAATCTACCACGTTTCCCACTTTGGTGCTTTATATATTAAAACTCCCTTTTCCATTCTCAAATCATAGTTTGAAAAAAAAAAAAATTTATTGATTATGTAGTTGAACTTTATATTTACTTTACTTCCTATTGAATTTTGTGCAATATGGTTGGTTTTATGTAATTAATGTGAAGCTGATGTCTCTTTCCACAGTGCTGAGATGCTTGTCAATTTGAGCATTCCTTGGGTCATCCTTGGTCATTCTGAAAGAAGATCTCTTTTGAGCGAGTCAAGTGAGGTAAGCAACTTTGTGTTCCCTTAGATGATATCTTCTCATATGTCTACTGTATGATAGTTTGATTGAACAATTTTTGCTCCTATGGTGGTGCTTCTAGTGTTATAGATTGATCTACCACTTGCTAATTGCATTTTTTGCCATCCATGCTTGTCTTTGCAGTTTGTTGGAGACAAAGTTGCATATGCACTCTCTCAAGGCATAAAAGTGATTGCTTGTGTTGGAGAGACTCTTGAACAGCGAGAATCAGGATCTACAGTGGCTGTTGTTGCTGCACAAACAAAAGCAATTGCAGGTACCTCCTTGCTGTACTTGAAAGGGGCAAATATGTTTCTTTTCTTGTGTGTTTGATACTTTAAACTCTCAATTTTCTTTGGTTTAAGGAACAATTTTTGAAAATGGGGCTAGGGAACTTCCTACCGAATCTAATTTGGTCTAAAACTGATTATTTTTCAACTAGCATGTTAGAAGTTTCTATGTAACTATTTTGGTTCTATCATCTTTTCATTTACTCTTACACATTGATTAACAAGCTGTAGCTATTACATGTTCTGCTCCTTTTGTTTCTCTCTATCATGATTTTATAGATGAATTAACCTTTACTTTTCTCTTGTAGATAAGGTATCAAATTGGGATAATATTGTTTTGGCTTATGAGCCAGTTTGGGCCATTGGAACTGGGAAGGTTGCAACCCCTGCTCAGGCTCAGGAAGTAAGTATGCCTCTAAGAATGTTTTTTGTTTAGCTATTCTTCTTTAAATTTGAAGTTTTACTATAATGATTTGAACATGGGGCAATGTTTCCGTCCGAGGAAGTTAGGGCTCTTGTTCCAAATAAATTGTCCAGTTCATGTGCTAATCCTCGTGAGATCTTATCTTAATGCTTGGGGTCAATTGATGCATGACACTAGGTTGATCACTTCAATAGTTTCCCTTTTTAATCTAATAATGCGAGGAATGCTTTTTCTGACCGTATGATAACTTTATATATGATACACTAATGTCCTTAAAAAATATACTTTTTGACTTGACTATTGGAAGACTACTGCCTATTGTTTGCTACATGAATGCTTGCAAAAGTACAAAACACAGATAGTCTGCAATTTATCTGCAGACACAGCGTGCATTCAGGCTTGTTACCCATAGCTAGATCTTCAAGCTAGCTGTATTTGGAAACTTGTGTTTCCGCCTTCTGGTCCCAGTATAGAGCTGCCGGATCTATATGTTTTGAGCCACGTAGGGTTCCCCTGTCCATTATTTTCTGCACATTCTTTAATTCAGTATTAGATTGTAGTAAGGAGAGATCGTCGCAAATAGAGGCTATCTCTATGCACTCAAAAAGATGATATTGCTTCAATTTGTTTTAGATGAAAAATGCTTTTTTCACATTTTAAGGATTTTTCTGCCAGGTTCATTGTGAGTTGAGGAAATGGCTTCATAACAATGCTGGTGCTGAAGTTGCTGCATCAACCAGAATTATCTATGGAGGTATTATTCATCTGCGTTAGTTTTAATATGCAACCACTATTATAAATTCTTTTGCCTTTTCACTTTATCAGGATATGTAAATTAATAAGCTAGCTTCATACAAAAGCAAGTTACTAGAGGACCTCTATGGACTGTCAAGCTATGATTAAGAGGCATAATCATCTATAACAGGCTTATACATCTATGTATCTGCATGTGTATGGTTGAGTTTATGTCTACTGCAGAAATTTCTAGTTTGTCAAAATTCTTGTGAATTTTATTTTCTCCTTATGCATAGTAATATTCTTGGAGTAATGCTAGATACTATAATTTTATCTAACATCCATCTAACAATGTTGACGTGGCACTCCAAATCAACCATTGAATCTTTTTTTTTTCTTATTTAACAAGAATTAATTCAAAGGTTAGTTGGGAGTGCCATCTCAACCTTGTCGGATGAATGTTTGATAGAATTATAGTATCTATTATTTCTGATGTTCTTGTGGGTAAATCAATTGGTTCACATACAAACTACTCCAATTGAGGGCTGAACTAAATGCCTAGAGTGGCCAAGTAAGCCTTTAGCAAGTAGAACACAGCCTTAAGGACTTGGTAGACCGGAATTATCCAATATGGCCAGCATAACAGGCCAGCTAAATCCTACATCTTCTCATATAATTCCTTTACCTTCTGTATACTATTGCTGTTAGGGACTTAGGGGTTGGTTTGCTAAATTGAGCAACTATTCCAGTTTGTATATCTTGATATAATCAGGATATCAGACCAAGAACCAATCCTAGCTGGCTGGTTTAGTTCAATTTAGGTTCGACACCAAATCAAGTTCAACTCATTTATGATGTGGAATTTTTCCTTGGTTTTATGTGGTCGGCTGCATCATAAAAACAGCTGTTCCTTTTATTAGAGTGAATATGGTACCACTGTTCTTCAGCAAGATAATTTACTTATATACCCTCGATGTCAATCTTACTTGAACCATATCTACTGTAGGTTCTGTAAATGGAGCAAATTGCAAAGAATTGGCTACACAGCCAGATGTGGATGGATTTTTGGTTGGTGGAGCTTCCCTTAAGGTGATTATTTGTGTTTATGTCATTGTTTTCACTTGTTTGGTTTCTTGTCTAAACCTGGGTTAACCGACTCTCCTTCCCACATTTTCTTCTTCAGCCGGAGTTCATCGACATTATCAAGGCAGCCACAGTGAACAAGAATTGATTGAAAATCATTACCATGTGTTGATATGGCAGCCCTTCTTGTTCCTTCTTGAATGCTTGATGGAAAATTTGTGTTATAATTTTGTAGTTGATGTCTGTCCTTGGAGATTTTGGCCAGAATAATTTCAAGAATACTAAAGAGTCAGATTTTCTTTGTTTTCTGTGATTTGAGTCATGGATCTCAGTTTGAGCTTTTAATAACACCTGAATATGTGGACATGATACCGGTTGTTTCTAGTTGAAATGGAGCTTATCGGTTACGGTTGATTTTAACAAATAACAAGCCCTTATGTGGAATGCATTTATATTATTTCCTTGGATCCATCCGTATCAAAGGAGCTCTCTTATTTTCATACTCCCTACCGTCCTAAGGGAAGTGGTTGCAGAATTATTAGTAAATTACCGAATCAGGTTATATTCCTACTGAATTCCATTGTACCATAGGACTTAATAATTGATGCACGTGGGTGACAAGTGGAGGAAAATAGGCAAATGCCCACACTATGTGTTGTTGGACTTATTTACAAAGCTTTCGCCGCTTCCAAAATATTTGAGTTTCGTACTTCTTTGGCATGATGTAGTTGCAATTGGGTTGTTGAACTGCTTAAGGTCTGATGCATGCCGAGCCCCTTGGAATAAGGATGGCTGTAATTCGCTAACCGAATTTACTGCAAAACTTGCAGCCAATTCCGGCAGCAGGCTCACTGGTCTTGGGCAGTTTGAAGTGCGGAATTAGGGCTTGCAATTCAGGCTGATAGTTCGGGTCAAACCATTTGAGTCACCAGTTTGTTAAGGATTAATCCGAATATGACTTGTTTTGTTTTAGTTAAACGGGACAAATTCTCTATTATTGACATGATCTGCTTGACCCGTTTTAACTTGTATTTATTATATACGATATATATATATAAATATATATAAATTTCATATACGGATTGTGTGAGTCGACCCGTTGATGACCCGGACTCGTTTATGCCAAACTCTAACCCTCTAACGTCATGTTTGGTTCACAAGTCATATAAAAAATTATCAACCCCATGCAAAACATACTTGTTTTGAGCAATTCGAGATGCAGAGCCCCACTTTTCCAAGGTGCGTGAATCCCGTACTCGCCCTCTTATTCTTTTTTTTTTTTTTTTTTTGCTCCTTTCTCCTAACTTGGCTCTCTCAAATTCTTATCTCCAATTCAAAAACAAATTATATTTTATTCAAGTTTTTCTAATTTTATCTCACAAAGTCAAATTTCAAAATTCGTACACCAAATAAAAATTGAATTCTAATTTCAAAAATCGAACACCCCATCACACCATTACATATTTCCTCAACAGTCAACTCACTCATTTCTTTTGTTTTATTCCCTTTTCCTTCACAAAACCAAACAATGAGAAAGAAAGAGAACAATTTTCTTGTTCACCTTTGCTTCCGCTTTCTACCACTTATTTTTATTTTTTATATATAAGTTCTTTCTTTCTACCACTCTTGCTCTGTACAATCTTTTACTTTGTTTAGATTGTGATGATTACTCGACAACTTTTAGCTACATCAGACAGTAAAATTCAGAAAGCACCTTTTTTTTTTTTTTTTTTTTTTTTTTTTTTTTAACAAGATAGCATTTGCTATCATATATTACTGAAACGCCCCAAAGACAAGTACAAGGATAGAGGTAAAAGACCTCTCTAAACCTTAAGTCAGAAACAAGTCTGACTTGAAGCAGTTGCCTAATTACAATCCACAAATATTAGAAGGACCTCAAATAAATCATCTCTTTACAATTAAAGCCCATACAATCAACATAAGAGGATTGGCCTAGTCTATCCAGACACCAAATAAGCCCATGAACATTTGTGCATTACAAATAGACAAACTGTGATCCACAGTAGACACATGGAAATGTACACAGAAAACAGAAAAACCCAAAGCAGCTGCCGGCAGTAAGACAATGGCGGAATCCGCAGGAGACGGCGGCTCATGGAGGACACGCGCTGTCCCCGGTACCACCCAGCAGAGGAACGACCACCGTAGACCCCAACCAACGCCGTGCACGGCCAGAAAAAGTGGAACGTGGCCAACACGTGCGCCGAAGAGCGACAGGCATTCAGGCGCGTGCCGTCCACGCGCCGGGAACCGAGTACCGCCGTGGCCTGAGCTTCCGGCAGCTGGAGCGGACGACGACGGTGAACGCCGCTGGAGGCGCGTGTCATGAAATAAACACCGGAGGAGTGTAGATCTGGCACCAAAGATGAAGACCAAATTTTGAACAAAACCGGCCAAAACCTCCGTAAAAGACACGAAACCCGCCACAATCCCAAGCACCTCTTTCTTTTTTTCTTTTTTTCTTTTTTAAACAAATTCAGTAAGCAACTCGAAGCTACCCGTTTGACAATTTCTTTTCCTCCCCTTTTCTAATACCATAAATAATACCACCCTTTTGAAAATGGGGCACAATTAATCAATTATTGGACCCCTTTATGAAACAATCCCATGTAAATTTCCACGGAAATTGCTTTCTCGTTGTCATGAAGATTTCCACGTACCTTTTTGGTTTAACTTTTGCCTTTACACCACCTTTTGACAGTGGAAATCAAAACTTGACTGCTTGAGCCCACTGAAAAGTAGAAAGATAAACAGACCCTTAAAATTACACTTAAAAAACAAAAAAACAAAAAAAACAAAAATGACTTCATAATTTTCTCAATAAAACAAAAATAAATTAAAATTTGACCACCCTTAATTTTTATGTTTTTTTTTTAATTATTATTTTTTTTATTTTATGACGGGTATTTTCATCATTGAAAAGAACGTTAACAATTTTTAGTAGTTTGAAAGTGACATTATCCAAATTAAAAGTTTTGGAAAGAAACATTGTTAATTGAGTAGTATTTTAAGGGTGACATGAATTTTATCCAAAATTAATATATAATCTGAAACGTCTCCACTGCTTTTGTTGGTCTATTTAAATAACATCAATTTTTTTTTTTTTATAAATTTATTATAAAAAAAAATTATAGTCTCTTAAATTAAATAATTGTTACAAATTAATTATCTCTTTTGCTTGGTTTTCTACCTTGGATTTTGTCTTGTTCATACTTTGTCGGAGATTCTAAAAAGAAATTGAACTTGTTCATTAAAATTAATTAATTAATTAATTAAACACTAAGAGTCTGTTCTATCTTGAAAAAGAAATGTCAACGGCCCCGAGGCTATGTACTGTTCTTCATGCTTCTCCACGTGAGACGACCTAAAGGTGTCGCGATAACGAGCACTCACACCATAATGATTATGCATGGACAAAATAACTATGCTACAGCATCACATGGGCAATTGGGAAATAACTTTAAAATTATATAGGTCAAGGTAGACTCGACTTATTTAATTAAATATATTAAAAATTTTAATCTTAACTCACTAATTTGTTATTGCGTTCATGTCGAGGTCACATGTCGTATAAAAAATTGTCGGTCTAAAATATCATATGTCGAATTTGAATTGTGTCAAGATTTTACAGTTTGTGTTATATAAGTTGGTTAGTCAAATACCACGTGTTGTATGAAATGGTTAGTCAGTTACATAAGTTGGCAAATCTTTCTATCACGTGTTGATTAGATGTTGATTAGTGAGATAGTTTGTTATGTACTCTGATGGATAGTTATGCATATATTTAGATGTATAAATACTGAAGTCTTGTGTTAATTCATAGGATAATTGTACTATTGGTTCCTGGGATTGGCCTAAATTACGAATCACTCCCTGTGATTTAAAAAGTTCATGGAAAGTCTTTGTGGTAAACTATAATTACAAAATCACTTTATATGGTTAAAAAAGTTCATGGAAAGTCCTTGTGGTAAATTATAATTACAAATCACTCCCTGAATCCGTTTTCCGTCTATCAAATTAACAGAGTTCGTTAGTGGATTACAATACAAATGATATTTAGAGGTTGTCTCACTATTTATATGACGTAGCAAACTAACTGATTCTGTTAATTTGGTGGACGAAAAACGGGTTCAATGAGTAATTTGTAATTATAGATTACCACAAGGACTCTCCATGAACTGTTTAAATCAAAGGGAGTGATTTGTAATTATAATTTTTCACAAGGACCCTCTATGAACTTTTTAAACCACAGGGAATGATTCGTAATTTAGGCCAACCTCAAGGATCAGTGGTGCAATTATCCTTTAATTCATCAATGAGAATTAGTTTAGTTCTCCCATATTTCTCTCTTATTTCGCGCTTATTGCATTTGATTCATCAAGATACTATGTTTTCCGATATAGTATCAAAGCTAATCTAGTAAAAAAAAATTCTCCTCTCTTTGTTCTTCTTAATCACACCTTCACCTTTCATCCTTCATGGATTCTTCATCTACGAACTCAATTGCAGATGCTTCTAATCCATTTTACTTACATAATGGTGATAGTTTGAGTTCCACTCTTATATCTCAACAACTCGTTGGAGATAACTATAGTTTGTGGAGCAAATCGATGAAAGCGACGCCGATTGTGAAGAACAAAGTCAGTTTCATCGATGACACACTGCCAAAATCTGCAGTTTCTTCCACCGATAGCTTTGCATGGTCTTGTTGCAATAACATCCTGCTCTCTTGATTCCTCAACTCGGTTTCAAAAGAAATCGCAGCCAGTATCATTCATATTGATACAGCTAAAGAAATGTGGAAGGATCTCAAAAATCGTTTCCCTCAACGCTATGGACGTCCATAGATCTTTTAAATATTTCATGAGGCAATTTCTGCATTGACTCAAGAAAATCTCTCGGTGAGTTATTATTTCACTAATCTCAAAGGTTTAATTAAACCATTAACTCGACTAATTTAATTAAACGGGTCAAACCCCTCAACTTTAACATTTTTTTTTCCTTCTAAAATAAAAATTATGGGACTGAATAAATGAATATGAGTAAAAATTATTCGGACCATTAATAAGCTGTCTGTCCGATTGATGGCATGTGGTTCAAGTGACATTTATTGAAGGGTTATGGCATTAACGATATTGGCCCGATCGATCCGGTAGTGCCTTTCTAGTGCATGTTAGTGAGTCTGAAATCCATACAAGTTGACAAAAGGAAAAATGATCATAGGGCTTTCCCGACAACTATTAATGATTATTATTGTTTGCAAGAACATAGTTTTCGATCGTACCACTTTTCTTCATTTCCATAATGATGGATTCCTAACCATTCTTATAACTTGAAGGCATATATATTATTATTCATGGAACTTTTTATATTCTTTATTTTGCGATTAACAAAACTGATTATTTACGATTGAGAAATGCTACACATATTTCCGCTTTCACACTCTCAAGTACATACTTATTACTCGCTGATGTGCACTTCAAAATATGAGAGTGAAAGTATATAACATTTCTCTTTTCAATCTCGTCCGGTCGGCCCAAGATTAATTATTTTCAACAGATGGACAATTGTTTAGAAGAACATGAAGTTTTGGAGGCAAACAGTGATGCGTTTGTTTATTCGACTAAATGTACTTCCAAACCAGATTCACCTATCGAATATTTAGTTTTACTCGTACATTGACTTAAATAAAGTTGTTCGCAGTGGAAGTTGACTATTCATCCACTATTCTAACTCAACATTCAACATAAATCAAATCTACCTCCATTATATCGATCATAAGCTCAATCTCAAAGCACAAACTTTTATACCGACAAAGCTAAAATAGCATTAACTCTCCTCCTCCTCCTCCTAATGTACGTACACATTCAGAAAAAAGAAAAAGAGAAAAGAAAAAAGAAAAGAACAAAGAAATGATCGAACTAATTGTATTATGGGCAAGATGATTGGGATTGAGGTCTCTGCATAGGCCAGCAATTCCAAATATCCATACCAACAAATATTGTTCATTCAAAATAGGCGAACGTTTTGGATTTAGCCACATAAATGATTAAAAAAAGGAAAAGAAAAGAAAAGATAATGGGTGGTCAGTCGCCCTTGCCCTTAAGGAAGTAGCTGACCAGTACTCCCTAACCCTCAAAAGAGGTGTTTAATCACTTCTGTTGGCTTGGGGGGTGGGGGGGCACTCCAATTAACCACCCATTTGGGGTGACGGACCACACTCTCAAAAGATAAAATCATGGTAAGCCATTCTTCAAGGAGGTGGTCGATCACCTTAAAAGAGTGATCTCTTTACTAGATCAACACACTATGCCTCTTTCTTAACATTTTATTTTTACTTTTTTGAGGATTAAATGACTAAATCTAAATCAACTATTTTACATAAAGGAAAAAATGTAAAATTCAGAGGTCCATGAGGTATGCCAAAAAAATATTAAACTCCCTACAGTCAAATTTTTGTCCACTAATTTAACAGATTCCATTAGTGTGACATTGACTTAAATAGAACATGTGCCAAAATTTGTTGGCTATTAATTACGTGTCACACTATCGAAATCTATTAATCCAGTGGACGTTTTTAGGAATAATTCTAGTTCAAGTCGAATTGGGGTAGTAGTCTCAATCTAGGTCCAATAAAGACTTCTTGAAGAATTTGATTAACATTCCAACTCCAAGTTGAATAGGTTTAGGAGTCACCGACTAAATCAAACTCTAGTCACTCCTAGGTTAAGTGGGAGTAGAAAACCTAATTTAAGTTTGACTTCACATCTTTCACTATAAATATGCTCATACCATAAATATAAATTTCATACTGAATATTTTATACATTAAACACTGTCTTAACAAACGTAATTTGATTATATGGAGTAAATTATTTTTTTGGCATACTTCATGACCTCTAAGTTTATTTTAATGAGAAATGATCCCTACACTCATTTCTCACAACAGCCCCACAACAAGCTGACGTGGCTGGTAATATTTTACTATTTTTTTTGTTTTGTTTTGTTTTCTTTTTGTAACAAAATAATAAAATATTACCAGTCACGTCAGCTTGTTGTGGGGCTGTTGTGAGAAATGAGTGTAGGAATCATTTCTCTATTTTAATAACATAATTTTTTTTTTTTGAGAGGGTACCATAAAAAAATTAATTGCAAACCAAGTAAATTATAGAGATTGATTTTATATTTTTCAATTAAATAAATAGTTACGAAAATTAACATTACTCTAAAAATATTCCATCTAATATTCATGCATGGGTAGACATGTACGGAAACGAACTTTGTCATTGGGAACCCGTCAATCTCGTTTACAAGTAGACGAAACTGCCACCATGTTTGACCAATTGACCCAATCCCTCACCGTCCGGATTATGTTGTGGCATTAGTTTATTACTATTTACTACTACTATTATTTAATACTTTTTTTGAAATATTCTATTATTTAATACTCAAAGCCAATATATATATATATATATATATATTATCACCTCCGCATGCCTGAAATAGGATAATCTCAATTTCAAGTAAAATAAAAATAGTTATTTTATGTTTTAATTTAATTACAGTATTGAAGACATACATAATGTTATATTATGTATAAAGTATTAAATAAAATGACAACATAAACAATTAAAACAACCTTAAATATTATAAAATTCAATTTAATCATAAAATAATTTATCCCAATTCCACTCCGTAAGGCACGTCGAATAATTAAAGAAATTTATTTGATCGCTAATAAATAAATGAGGCCAAAATACTTTTCTATGCCCCCAAGCTTTACCATTCTTCCTGTTTCTTCGAAGCTGTCCATAGTAGAGGCCTGACAACACGGTTGTCAAGAAGCTTGGCATGGATAACCGGCTCACAGCCTTTTCAAATAAGCCGGCTCTCGAGCCAGCCAAATTGATATTATGATTACACGTGGCGAACATGCACGTGGCCCCATTGTTTTGATGTGATGAGTTCCACTTCCACTGTCAGACTTATAGAGTCAAAATTCGAAGGATAATTCACGGCTCAAACACTGTTTAAAGTTTAGACGAACACGTTGATTGATCGACGGCTGCGATCTGACCTGTGGTGGTGACATCATGGGTGGGGAGTATAGTTACGTAAGGCATACTGTTATAGAGAAGATGGTACGTCATACGGTCATTCAAGAAACATAAAAAAATTGGATTAAACCCAATTGTGTGCTGGTTAATGGTTATGTATATATGTCACGGGTTTTGTTTGGCTTCCAGATTTGCGAAATCCGAAAAAGAGAACGTGGCACGGCATGGCTTTTCAACCCCATAATTTTGCTAATTTTAAATTCTATTTATGGAATGCTTTTTGAGCTTTTCAAAGATGGCATGTTCAAGGCGGCGACCGGAACCATAAGAACTAGTTGATTTAAGTGAAAAATGATAGATAAGGATGTTCAATCGTTTTTTATCAGTTACTTATTAATAAAAAAGTGTATTTTAATAATAAAAAATATATTATTTTATCATTTTTTTTTATTAAAATACATTTTTTTTTATAAAAAGTGACGAATAGAGAACACCGTCCCCTATCTATCATTTCTCGATTTAAGTACCACTTTTTGAACCACTCAATTGAAGAAAATTATAGATACAACAAAAGATTATATATATATATATCAAAAGTGGAGTTTTTCTACAATGATTCTAGCTCGTTTGATTTCCCTGTTGTAATAACCAAGACCCTTTATGATCTTTTGGTTTATGAAAAAAAATTACATTTTTTGCAACCATTTTCTTGACTCACTAGCTACTAAAAGCAATTCGGTTGGATTATTTATTTTTTTATTTAGCACTATATAAATTGTATTAGAGAGCTTGTTAGGATCCTACACCCTTCTATCTATACTTTTCTCCTGTTTAGTTAATGAAAATTTGTCTTTAAAAAAGAAAAAAAAAAGAAAAAAAAAGAAAGAGAAAAGAACCGGACTTCCCATGTGTTTTGTTAATTGAGATAAGGTGAGAAGAGAACATGTTTGGCTCCTTGTGACAAAACCTTATTAAACCTTTTTGTGAAAAGATGCTACAAATCATATGATTATGATGATGATGATGATCAGCATTCTGTTTAAACGAATCTATATTATGTTTGGCAAACTAATTAATTTCTTTTTTGCAAAAGTTAACTTCAAAATATTATATATTTTTTTTATATCAAATTAATAATTTTTTTAACTTTTTTTTTATATATTACATCAATTACTTTTTAATAGCTTTTGCATACAATTTTTTTTAAAATTTCTCTCTATTTTATATCATATTAATTATTAATTATTTTTTAAAAAATACACTACCCCAATGTTTACTAAACACACTTGACAATAGGCCCTACAAAGGTTGATATAGGTCCATAGGACATGTTTTTCTTTTACGACGTGATTTATGAGTTCATGAACCTGTCCTAGGGAGCAGTCAGAGTGGGCATGATCCATGCATGATCAGTCATAAATGACAAATAATACTCACTACTGTTCATTGCTTCCAACCACAAGTGGGTGTCCCAAAGTTTTGCAAGAGTGGATTGCTTCCAACCACACGTTATTACACGTAGATGTATTCTGCTAATTAAGATGATTATCAGGTTGATCCTGATTAGGGATATTCTAATTTTAATTATAAATATTTTACAAACTGACTTATTAGTTTACATTGTATTTATTATGTCACCACTAAAATATAAATTAACACAAAAAAATAAAAATTGTAAAGATATTATACTAAAAATGGTAATTAGTATTGTATACAAAGTGGCATTTAGAAGTTATTATCTCTAATTACTAATCGCACCGCCTATCTAGATTGGGCGATTGCCAATCGTTCTCACCGTTGATTAATAGTTATTTATGCCCAAATTGCACTACAGTAACCGCTGTCAAGTATGAGCCTATTATGGTGTTTTGGATTTTTTTTCTTTTTAGGACTTGTTTAAGACGTTTTTGAAATTATTTTAGGCATGTTTCATTGCTTTGGCACGTAATCTTGTATCAAAACGGGGCGGTAAAAACCGCTTCCACCTACCTAGCCTTATCATCATTAAATGCACTGTTCTAGGTGGTTAGTTGGAAAAATCAAGCCACCTACTTATGTGGTTACACAATTAGCAACGATTAATAGTTAATAACCGCATGTTTGCATAATTCTAACTATATTAATATTCAAACATTTCCTTAATACGTTGCATATATGACATAAGAACTTTTTAGCTTTATATATATGCTCATTATTATGTTCTTAATTAAACATGTGTTTTTCTATATGATCTTTGGGGGTCAGATTAAGGTGCATGCCCAAATACATAGAGGAGAGTTTTCAATTACTTCTATCATTTGCATCACGAGAGAGGCCTGTCATGGGTCCCTGGAAAGCTGTGCCCGCATCAGACCGGCGGCCATAAATGAAAGCAACGAAACCCTTCGATGCTTTGTTTGTTTCTTCGGTGTGCATATATTCATATTGTTTGCACACCAAAATGGCTTCGTTTCAAATTTTCAATGGTATTTTGACATAAAATTATCAAAAAATGACTTTAAATCATTTTTATGTATGTATATAGAAGATATATATAAAAAGTAGAGAAATAATTCCATCAAATTCAATGTATAAACAGTAATATATTGAATTTGTACGTTATTTGTACCATATTCGTACGAAGCTTTCAATTACATAATGCAGAAACAAATGAATGACAAAAACAATCGGATTCTTTTCTTTGCCTACAGCTGCAAGATAAGATTCCCATCCCAACTTGTCAGATCCACTGTTTTACAATACTACTCTATTATCCTCATCAACCAATCAATGAAGCGCAACTGGGAATAAAAATTAGGTTGCATGCTGCTGCAATGAGCATCTCTTGTCTCTTGAGATCAATGCCAGTTGCTTGGTCCAACTAGAGTCAAGTACTCTCATTCGCTTTGCTTTTTTGGTATTTTTTTTTTGTTTAAAAATATATTTTAATTGTATCATAAAAAGTATTTTTTTAAGAGTATCTTGCAATTGAGTTGTTCATAAATATTGAATTATACAAAAAAGAAAGTAAAAGCATAGAGAAAAAAAGATTGATGAAGACCGTTAGAGCTACATCTTGAAAATATATATATATATATAAAAAAAAGGTGGATATTCTAAACGGTTGGTAATTTTGTTTTCTTGTAAATTGAAAATGAAATTAAATTTAACTGTTAAAAAAAATTGTAGCATAGATGCTATAGTCTTTTATTTTTTAAAGCATCTAAGCTAAATTCTTTTATCTTTTAAGAAAAAAAAAATAACATTAATAAACAACTCTAAACACAAAACACTTAAACTTATTTTCACTTTTATGTAATATCATAACATTTTTTATTTTATTTTTTTTATTCTTACGCTCAATTATCATTATCAGTAAAAGAGTACTGAGCACGTGAGAATGAATGCTTGACATCCTTAAAAACAAAAACAAAAAAAAATTAACAAACGGTCGTTTTTTGTCATAGACGCGAAGTTTCAAAGCATTTACCAAAAGAAGAAGAGGCCACTGGGTTGGTCTGAAAGCCGGTAAGCCAAGCGGGTCCATTTGCCGAAGCCACCACCAGTAGACAAGCTAGCCATCTTCATAGAATCGAACGGCTGAGAATGATAGCAGCTCTGTGCTGCCTTATCTGCTCTGACTTGACTCGGAAGAGAGATAGAGAGACGGGAAAGCAAGAGAAAGTATAAAAACGCTGAGCTAGAGAGCGGGACCAGTCCACCATTAATGCAATTCACCGGCACCTTCCAACTCTTTTTCTCTCTCTCTCTCTTTTCTCTAATTATAATAGCAGTCAAAGCTTAGCATAGGTGAAGCTTTGTCAACTTGTTCTTCTTTGGGAAAGCTCTGTCTGAGCTTCTCAGCCACCAGAATATTACTCAAATCGAAAACCCACCTCTCTCTCACACAGCGTGTAAAAATCGACCTTGGCTTCGCTGAAAAGGAGGTGGGTTTTTGAATTCTTTATGTTTTTGTTATTCATGGGTTTTTGTTTTCTTTTTTCTATTACAAATTGAACTTGCAGTTAAAAGCAATCGATTGGAGACGCTTATTTTTCTCTGGATGAGACCTAACTTTCTTATATTCTCGTAGAAAAGCCTGTGTTTACATTCGCAACCCAGATCTGCTTGGTTCTACGGTTCAAAGTTTGGTTCTTTGCAGCTGAATGTCAAATTTTTGTGATCTGTAGGAAGTAAAATCAAAAGCTTAATTTGCTTTGATGGGGGTTTGCTTGAGTGCCCGAATTAAAGCTGAGAGCCCATGTAACACAGGTACTCAGATTTTTCATTTCTTTTTTAAATGACCAATATAATGGTGTAGTTATTTCATTTTGTAGATGCAGCCGTCGAGTAAACTGATCGTACAGAAAATTTCTGCGTTTTGTTTTTTATATGATATATGGATTTTTCCCCTCGAATTTAATTTTATGGTATGAATGGTTTAAAATTATTATGTTTTTTTAAAAAAATAAAAAATAAAAATTTGGAGAACAAGGGAAGAGGGATAAGATTAAGGTTCTGGTTAGGCGAGATGGATTTGTCCTATATTTGGGAATTCTGTTTCCACTGGGGAATTGTTCATATGTTTGACAATTTGCTTATTCCTCTTCCTGGGTAGGTGTAGTTGAGAAAATTAACCTCATTTGGATTGTATGTTGACTAGTATCCTGCGAATCTGGATATCCTCGACACGTTAGTGGTTGTTCTCTTTTCACTTTGCTGTGTTTTGTTGCTAATAATTAGCACGCAAGGAAAGGGAATTGAGATTTTACGTTTTGGGTTTTTTTAATACCCCTTTTCTTAGATTTCTTGGCAATCAAACAGGTGCAACAAAAAGGTGCTTGCTGTGCATGTCTAGCAGTTTTATTTTGCTCTTCTAATTTAGTTTTTGTACTGAGCAACGATGAGGTTATCAAATGTGGTGAAGTCATAGTGAAGTTTTTTGTCAGGTCATAAGATTCTGGTCTTTATAAATTTTTGTCCCTGATATCAACCTAGAAATTAGGGAAATGAGTTCGGTGAAACATGGAAAATTTATCATGTAATATGCCGTGACAATTAATTCATGTAGAGATTATGCATTTACTTGTGCAGGGGCAAATTCGAAATATGTTAGCACAGATGGAAATGATTTTAGCAGTACGAGTAGCAAGGTCTCATCAGTTTCAGCGCCTCTGACTCCTCGAAGTGAGGGTGAGATCTTGCAGTCCTCCAATGTGAAGAGCTTTAGTTATGCTGAACTGAAAATGGCCACCAGGAATTTCCGTCCTGATAGTGTGTTAGGAGAAGGTGGTTTCGGCTCAGTTTTTAAGGGGTGGATTGATGAGCATACATTTGCTGCTGCCAAGCCTGGGACTGGCATGGTTATAGCTGTGAAAAGGCTTAATCAAGAAAGTTTTCAAGGTCACAGGGAGTGGTTGGTGAGTGAGTTTTACCTTATAATCTTCTGCACAAATAGAGAATTGGCTCATTGTCGTTACTGATGTTTAAATAAACAATGCCGCGAACTTTTAGATCAGATAGAGTTGGACTTCATAAGAATTCATATGCCGCTTCCTTTAGATGTCCACAAGTGGTCTTGTAGGATGCAACTTCCATACTTTCCATGCCAACCAGTGAATATTTTCAGTTTTTCATTTTATATTTTTGGTTCACAACATGCCTAATTTGAAGTGCACATATTTACTTGTGATATCTCTGATCCTACAGGCGGAAGTTAATTATCTGGGACAGCTTTATCATCCTCATCTTGTGAAATTGATTGGCTATTGCTTAGAGGATGAACATCGACTACTGGTGTATGAGTTCATGCCTCGAGGCAGCTTGGAAAATCATTTATTCAGGAGTGAGTTCTTCTATAACATATCTTCAAGCAATTGAATTAAATAGGTCTGATTATGTTATGTAATTGACAAAATTAATAGTTGTGGCTGCACCAGGGGGTTCTTATTTCCAGCCTCTTTCTTGGAAACTCCGTCTGAAGGTTGCCCTTGGTGCTGCAAAGGGGCTTGCCTTTCTTCATAGTGCTGAAACAAAAGTGATATATCGTGACTTCAAGACTTCTAATATTCTTCTTGATTCGGTATGTGGCTCGTGAAGTAAGGTCTTCTTTACTTCCTATGATATGGGCTCTTGTGATGGATCATTTTACCTTTTTGCTAGCTCTTTTTTAAAAACTTCTTTTCTGATGTGGTCACAGAGCTACAATGCAAAGCTCTCTGATTTTGGGTTGGCCAAGGATGGGCCGACAGGTGATAAAAGTCATGTCTCTACCAGGGTTATGGGGACATACGGATATGCAGCTCCCGAGTATCTAGCCACAGGTATAATTCATATGCATTACTTTTCAGGTTCTCAATCTATCCAGTTTCCCTGATTATTCTTTTAGACACTAGCATTGTTTGTAGCAGACGACCATTCTATTTAGAGTGTTTACCATGTGCTTTGGTTATGTACTCTTGAATTATGAGTCCTCTAATTTTCATTGAGTTTATTTATTCTCTTCTGATAATAGCTGCACTTTGCCAACGGTAGGTCATCTTACTACCAGAAGTGATGTCTATAGTTTTGGGGTTGTCCTACTAGAAATGTTGTCGGGCCGGAGAGCAGTTGATAAGAATCGACCGTCTGGAGAGCACAATCTGGTAGAATGGGCTAAACCCAACCTTGCAAACAAACGTAAGATCTTCCGAATCCTAGACAACCGTCTTGAAGGCCAATATACAATGGATGTTGCCTCTAAGGCAGCGACCCTTTCATTGCGATGCCTATCCGTGGAAGCCAAGTTCAGGCCGACAATGGATGAGGTTGTAACAGCATTGGAGCAGCTCCAGGAATCAAGGGAGACTGGTGGTACGGAGAAAACTTTGAGTAACGGACCCAGGACTCGAAGACGAAGCGCAGATGATGCTCCCCAGGAAAGGAAACCTGCTGCTTACCCTCGGCCCTCCGCTTCTCCTCTTTATGCTTGAAAATGCAATAGCAGAACTTGAGAAAAGCTGCTTCTTGTTCTGCTAATAACTGTACAGATCATATTTTGGCTACTGTGTTCAAAAGATCAACATCACTTGACAATTTCCTGGTGAGCTTCTAACATGAGGAATGCCACAATGATGTATGTCTTGCAGATATGCTTGTAACATTTGGAAACAGCTTGGAAAATAGGGATGCAAGTGCAGTTGTATGATGACTACAGATAGCTGTCCTTTTTCTTTCAGCCTGGGGTGGTATATCTTCCTTTTGTTTTACTGTTAGGTTGGTCTGTCTGTCATTTACATGTATTAGTTTGCTGTAACGTCTCCATATGTGTTCTTTCCAAAAGAAGGAAAAGAGAAAAAATCCAGCCATTGAAGATTGTTTCTTTGTGATTATGAAGTTGTTATTCTATTCTGAGCAACAACTAGAAATAAGAAAAAGAAAGGCCATCTAAGAAGAGAAATAAGTTGGTGTAGATTGATGAAGTTCACCAGAAAAGTCTGGGGAGACAGGAGCTGAACTTGAGGGAGGCACACGTGGATTCATAAGCAATGTTCTCAGTCTATGAAACTTTTGAGCTTTTGACTTTTGTAAAGCACATTTTCAATTAATTAATATGTTTCCTGAAAAGATGGCTATCTACTTTTGGAACCCAGCACCACCCAAGAGAGAGAGAGAGAGAGAGAGAGGGAGGGGGTCCTGCTTAATAACTTTTCTATTTATTGGATTATACATTTACCATATAATTTTTATGTTCACCAAACATCAAAATTGTTAAGAGATTAAGAATTATTGCTTCTATGAATAGTTCAATTTTTTTATTTTATTTTATGTACTTTTAAAATATAACAAATACTTAAGTTTATGGATTTGATAAATTACACAAAAAGAAAATGTAATCAAATTTTGGCATTGCCAAATTTAATTCAATTTAAAATATTATGTAATATTGAAAAAATTTACAACAAATAATACTACCCTAGCCGCATTTTGGATTTTATAAAATAATGAAAATTTTAGAAATTTTCGTGAGTTTTTTTTCTCCCAAATTTTGTTTTAGAAATCGAAGGCGCAAGCTCCTTGATGCAGCGTGTCATAGTGAGAAGATAAATCTACAAGTACAATAACTCACAATTCTTCTATAAATTTCAAAAATAATAATAATAATAATAATAATAATAATAATAAAAAAAAAGAAATTGCATGAAAAGTGAAGAAAATACTCTTTTGAGTCTCTTTTTGAAAAAACTGAGAAAATACAACTTATAGTCGCCATTCCATCCTTACTAAGCTTAATAGAGAAGTAGGTTGTAACAATGAGAAAAGTACAAAAATGCCCTTCTTATAAGTTCGATCGATCAATTGAACTACCGATTGAACCTTTCTGAAAATTCTACTGGCCAGACCTCATCACTTCGATTGATTGAAATATCTATCGAAGCTTTCGGGAATTTCCATGGAGCAACATCTCATCCTTTTGGTCAACCCAACTGTCTCGCTTGAGCAACCTTTGAGCGAAAGTCAATCAAACTCTCTAAGAGCATCTCTAACAGATTTGCTATTTTAACCAAAATGGTCAAATTTGACTATTATAAGCTTTTTCTCTCCTCCAGCAGAATAGCCACTCTAGCTTTTTTTCTTAACATGGAAACAATGAATAGCCAACACCGGCTATTCACTGTTCACCAGTTACATAATAAAATAATCAATTTCTCTCCCATCATTAGAATAAACTAATCAATTTCTGAGATAGAATCTAGAAGATCATTCCCGAATGAAAATGCTTGAGCTTCACAGGGAGAGAGCAGAGTGAGAGAGTTGGGCGACAGGGCTGAGCGAGAGAGAGCGACGCCGCTTTGAGAGCAACGGAGCTGAGCTGCGGGCTGAGTAAGAGAGAGCGACGGAGCAGACGAGACAGATTGAGCGACGGAACTGAGCGGCCGGTAAACGCATTGTTCCCTGTTTTGTTTAGTTTGCCATTTTTTTTAGTTGTTTTGTACGCAATCCACCCGTGTTAATAGCAGATTGTGTATTGCGATTGTAGTTTGTTTTTTCTGTTTGCTGTTGTGGTATTTTGCAGATTGTATAATCTACTCTTTTGGGTATTCTTTTCGGGGGGGTTTGTCCTTGTCTAAAATGTGGAATCCAGTCTTTTCTGGAGTGTATGGACTCTTTGTTTGGGTTATAAAGGCTTTTAATTCATCCGGTCTTTTAATTCATCTAGAATGATGGTTTCTTTTTGTTCTCTTTTGTTCTTGGATCTCGTGTACTGAATCTCATTGAAGAATTCTGGAAATTCTGCTATATATTGAAGAATTCTGTTATATATTGCTATATTAAGTTGCTGGAAATTCTGCTGAAATTGCTTGTTGGAAAATCTGCACTTGTAAACAGAAGTGGTTGCGAATTTATTAAAATATGCACTTGAGTGGTTGTGAATTCATTAAATTGCTGGAAATTCAGAATGTAAGATACGAAACCAGACTGGAAAATCTGCACTAGCTATAGAGTTAGGCCAGAAAGCTTGCTGGAAAGTGAATGGAAATTGTTTTATGTACTGGGTGCAATGTAGCTCAAAGAATATGTGAAAATTCAATATTTCTTATTTCATTAAGTGTTGGCAAAAAAATAAAAAATAAAAAGAATGAGAAATAATATTTAAATGCAAGTAAAAAGTTGAATAGTAAATCTGTTGAAGAGAATATACGATAAACAGTAGTTAAAATAGAAAGTTGGACTTTTTCTATTATAACTTTCATTGTCGGAGATGCCCTAACTACTTGTTATTTGTTAAATCATAAGTATACCCTCTAAGGAAACCCTTCTTCCGCTCAAACTTTTCCATAAAATTGTTGGCAAGCTGATCTACATATCTCTCCTCTAGCCCGGCTAGCCTGTAGTAGTGGGATCTCTTCCCATTGCTTCCCACTTAACCCCAAAGCTAGGGCGAGAGTTGCCGATTTGGGAAGTAAATCCAAAGATGGGCCTCAAGTTGGGCCTAAATGACCTGGTTTTAATCGATAGAGTTATTAAGACTTTAATTATTATATTTGACCTAAATATGTGGATTTTGTTATCTATTTAAAATTACTCCATAGGTTTCCAAAAAAAAAAAAAACACTCCGAGTTTTAACACGTTTGAAAATCACTCCCTGGTAAGCCATGGCCTCCACCCACATTTTTTTTTGCTGGATATATTTTGGAGTAATGCTACACATCATCCCTTTGTCTTCCTTTTGTCCTTCCAAATTTGATGTGGCTCTTAAAATCACCATTGGATCAAAATTCAAGAGTGATATATCAAAAATTCAATGATAATTTTAAGAGCCACATCAATTTTGGGGAGACAAAAGAAGGACATGGGGGTGATGTGTAACATTAGTCAAGTAGCTGACGTGGCAGAAACGCCCCTGGCAATTTTGACACAGAGTGACGGAGAGTGATTTTTAAATGTATTAAACGGGGGGAGTAATTTTTTTTTTTTTTTTAACCTAAAAAGTAATTTTTAAACGGATTAAAAACCAAAAGACCATTTTTTTTTTCCCGATATTTCACCAAGTTATTGTCCAATTTTTGTTTGCTGTGACTTTTGAAAAGTTCCAATCCCAAAATAAAGATGCCATTTGGTGGAAAGGATGCGGATGAAACTCGAAAGCCATTGATAAGTCCAAACTAGACCCCACTATATAAGGTTTGGGTTTCCGTTCTATCGTTCAGCAACCTCCCCCAAAAGAACACTAGCTTTACTTCGACTCTGGGCACATGCTTGGGCTTCAGAGCTCACTCATTTTCTACACACCACCACATCCAAATACACAGAATAAATGGAAAATCTGGCAAAGAACACAATCACAAAGCGTATAGGAAGAATATAGATAGCCATCATATTCATTAATGCTAACTCTAAACAGGTATGATCTAATGAACTTAAAGCTCGGAATACCATCCTCTTCGGAAAGAAATCATTTTATGGTCAAGATTTTATTTTGTTGTATCTAATAGTGTACATAATGTCACATCATTGTAAATGATACAGTAACATATTCACCATTAGATATGTGAAATCTAATCTTGAACATGAAATGAGTCATTTCATTTCAAGGGATATGTGAAAGCATGCCTTATAAATGCAGCTTCATTGGCGTGCAATATTTACAACTACACTCCAAAATACAAAGCGCGGAGAGAGAGAGAGAGAAAGGGTATATGTTTCCAGGAATCACATGTATATATCTACATCCATCGTCCATCCCAGAAAAGTAGGGTGGGGGTGAAGCTGGTAGCTTATCCATCACCAAGTTCTCACAAGTCCAGGCGTCCAATTTCTCCAATCTAACTTGCCAAATGATTTGTTTCTCAAGCTGACCATTTCTCTGATATCAAAAACCTTCTTTCGATAATTGTTCCCCTGCTTGGTGGCCTCAGGCTCAGTCTCCCCTGTGATTTCTTCCTTAACTTCTTCGGTTTCGTTGACAGGCTGAGGGGCATCTTCATCTTGATGAGTTGACGCCTCAGCAATGATGTTTCCCAGCATCTCAACCACCTCACTCATTTTAGGCCGGCATTTCGGCTGCTTCATTAGACATTTGTTTGCCAGGGATGCAAGTTTCTGAGCCGATTTAATGCAATACTCTCCTTCAAGTCGAGGGTCTACAATAAGGTGAAATTTCTTCGAGTCTGATACATAGGGTCTCACCCATTCCAACAGTTTCTGCTCACTTCGGGGTAGGTTTCTTTCCACCGCTCGTCTCCCCGTGATAAGTTCATAGAGTACCACACCGAAGCTCCAAACATCGCTCTTAGCAGTAAGCCTGCCAGTCTGAACATACTCCGGAGCAGCGTAACCTACTGTCCCTACAACCTTTTTATTGAAAAATAACAAGACATATGTTCCACATATCAGGCAAGAGTTAAAGCTCATCATTCAAGTCAGAGACGTTCAATTTAAAAGTATGTCTTGAGTGAAATAGTGGCAGTCAGCAAATCCGCACAGGCTCCATACTTTATCATAACCACCTTAATTTATAGAAGTTCTGAGGATAGGAAAAAGATAATCCATTGTAATTGCACCCAACCACTTACTGATGTTGAAACATGGCCGAGTCCTTCAGCAGGTCCCTGTCTAGCCAGTCCAAAATCTGAGAGCTTCGCATTAAAGTCCTCGTCAAGCAGAATATTTGACGTTTTGAAATCTCGAAATATTAGCTGCATCAATTAGATACAGATCAAAATCATATTGACCCCTCATGCATTTGAGTAAAGTAACCTAATTGCCACAAAATCAGGCTGCAGCCTATGCAAAAACCCGTAGAAGATATATTTGTAGGCATCTTCCACCTTTTCATTTCTTTGAAAAATGAATGCGTATCATAGCAGGAAATTGTGGTAGAAATAAATTGCAACAAAAACATGCAGATAATCTGGTTAATCTAAGATTTTTACTCCATTTTTTGTTGAAGAATAAGGGCGCTTTCATGCAATCACTCTAGACATAAAAAGCAATTTGTGGGCACAAGTGAATGAGGTACAAGAAAACAACAAGAGCCCCTGCTTGTTGACGCTTATAAACCATGACTGCAATGTTCTGAAGTATACAATAATAGTGTACCTGAAAATCCATTTCCTCGTGAAGGTAAGCCAAACCACGGGCTGCATCCTGCCCAATTTTTAGTCTGGTCATCCATGAGAGAGGCGAAGGTACTCGAGCCAATAAATGGTCCTCCAAGCTTTTATTACGCATGAGTTCGTAGACTAGAAGTCGCTGCATCCCTCTTTCATCATCTTCTGCACAATATCCCACTAACTTGACAAGATTTGGGTGCTTGACCACTCCCAAAAAGTTCACCTCATTAATCCATTCCTTATGCCCCTGAACACTAGAACGCAAAAGATTAAAGTCCCATAAGATGTCCTTAGAGAATAAAGCATAACTTAAAACGAGTGTCCAAAAGCTCAACCTTGAAACATAGATATAAGAGAAATGCTACATACTATTCTCATGAGCCCCACATTTCATCTCAATACAATGTGGCAATGCCCACCAATCCTTGTTAAATAAAAAAAATAAAAAATCAAGAGCTGATGGGTACTGCCAGGTCAACCCAGTGAAATGGGCGTGCAGTATGTTGCATTACTCTAGATATAATCATCCTTACAAAAAGAGTAATGCTATTCATCTCACTTTTATCTCATTTAGTTGATGTGACATTGTAAATCAGTTCTTTGATTTTTATTTTTTATTTTACTTATTTATCAAGGGCTAATCCAAAGACTAATTGGCAGTGTCACATCGACAAAGTGAGATAAAAATATAGTTTTTAGTATTTCTCTTTTAAAAAATAATAATATATATATAATGATTTCCGTTAGCAAGCAGCACCTGCCCAAATACAGTAAACCTAGATCATGGGTATTGAGACAATGGCTTCTACTCTAAAAATCTAACAAATCACACTGTTTCTTCAACATGAAAAAGTGCTATAATCTTATCAAAAAAAGAAAAGAAAAAGTGCTATAACCATACGCTCACACAAGGCGGATCATATCTTTACCCAATAAGCACCAAATTCTTGAATTTAGCATTGTGGGGCGCACGCAACCAAAAAGTCATGGCCCATGAGCGAACACAGTAACAAGCATATAAGAGTGGGTGTAGCCAACCCCACCTAGCAATGAATTATGAAGCATTGTTGACTAATATTCTCAATTAAGCAAAACACGCACAAGATTTCCAAAATTTAAGAATGAAGCAAAACTAAATTTCTAACATATTAACAAAAGCATTCACATACATTCCAAACACCGTGTGGAAAAAAGGAAAGGGCATGCCTGGAAACCATGACGATTCAACTGCTTGATAGCAACCTCCATTTTCGAATCGGGACCCTCACAAACCCTAACGACCCCTCTGTAGACGCACCCGAACCCTCCCTCCCCGATCAGCAACGCCCTGCTGAACCCTCTGCTGGCGGATTTGAGCTCGGCGAAGGTGAACACGCGCAGATCGTTGGCGCGTCGCCGAGTCAGGAACTCAAGGAACCCGCCCGGGTCCGACAAGTCCCTCGCGTCCGAGATGTCGACCGCCGTGCTGGCCGTGGACGCCACGCTTAGCGAGCGCGTCCACGAGACCTTCGACGCGGCCCTCGTAACGACGCCGCCGTCCTCGTCGTCCCTCCTCTCCCCGTTGTTGAAGTGGAAGCACTTCATTGCTTGAACTGTCGAACTTTACGAACCGCAGAGATTAGAGAGATTTGTTTATAAAGCATTGGAATAGAAGGAGTCAAAGGGGGAGGGAGAGAGAGAGAGAGAGAGGGGCTGCTGAGTGGTGACTGGTGAGGCAGCGAATAGATTCATTCAAGAATGTGGAATTAATATTTGAAAATTAGGCGGCTACTTGTAGTGTACCGATCGACGGAGAACGGTCTTAATATGGTTTTTCTTCTGTTTTTTTTTTCTTTTTTCTTAAAAAAAAAAAGGTTTTTCGGTTTATCGTGTTGCGGTTGTTTTGGGAGTGGAAAGCCCAATAAGGCCCATTTGTCGTGTTGCAGGGTCAGGTGATCACGAGGGAAGTGCAGAGTGTGACTCTGCAGACTGGAGGGAGTGGGTGGGAGTACGTGTAAAGATTGCAGAAAAGACACCGTTGACGGGCCCCCGGGTAGTTGAAGGGTTTTAATAAGAGGGATTTTCTTTATCTATAAAAAAAAAAAAAAGAGGGATTTTCTTTTCTTTTCTTGGTACAAACTTTTGCGTAATTTTAATTATGTCTTAAAAATTCAACGAATCATTTCAAAAAAAAAAAAAAAAATTCAACGAAAAAGCAAAACATAAAGAAAGTAAGGAATAAAAAACTTATTTAGAATTTTTTTAAAAAAAAAAATAAAAAAATAATAGTATATCTACTGGGTTTGAATTAGTGACCAACACTCTCAGCCACTTGGGTGCCATTTTTTTCTTATTTGTTGGTTTTTTTTTTCCTCAATTTGTTAATATTTTTTATTTTTTGTTTTAAAAAGTATTTTGATGTGAGATAAAAGCAATTTTAAGTATTTTATATTTTGGACCGTTTGTTAATGTTTTTATTTTAAAAAAATAAAAGGAACAAGAAAAAAGTGTTATCAAATAAAGTATTTATTTTTTGCTTTCTTTTTTTTTTTCTTCGAAATAAGGATTTAAAAAAAAAAATTGCATAGAGTTAATTATTAAAATGGAAAACAGAATAAGTTATTTGAAAATAGGCTAAAGCATGAAATATTAGTTTTTCTTTTCTTTTGGTTTGCATCTTGCTGTAGTTGCAATTTTTTATTTAATTTAATGGGGTGGGAAATACAGACTGATGTAAGCCAGAATTGGAATTTGTTATTATTTTTGATAAATCGTAATCCAAAGAAAATAATAGGAGATCACATATCTATCATATAGATTAAATTGATATGTACATTTGTGGGATTGGGTCACTGTTTAATGGATGTTTTAAGGTGATTCGTCTCCATCCCTTTAAGTCGGAATAGGATCATCTTTATTTAAGTAAAATGAAAATGATTTATTTATTGGTTTAGATTTTATTTTATTATATTTAATAACGTATATAATATTTAAATGGAAAGAGTCTTGAGGGGATCTGGTCCAAGATATTTCTAAACTGTGGTCTAAAATCAATCATGTGTATAGAAAAGCAAATGGAGCAATTGACCCTATTGGCTAGTGTAAGATATAGTATTAGTTACTGTCAAACTATTGGATTATAGGTTTTCTTCGCATGTGAGTATAATATTTTCACCGAAGATGCAAGAGCATTCATATTTGGTTAATCCAAAGGTTTATTTTAGCTAATGAGGATGCAAATTTAGATGAAAAATTACTTACAGTCGAGTAGCTAAAATAGTAAAAATAAATGGATAAAATAGAGAGTGTGATGTAGGTGCTTGAAAGAAAAGATATATAACTAAAATATATATATATATATAAAAATAAAATAAAAAATGTAATTTTTTAGCTAAATGAAGAGAAAATTTGTCATATGAATTCTATAAAGATGCTTCATTTTCTTTTTATGTTGCTTGGGATTTTGTTTTCCTTCATGGAAAACTTCTGTATTTGGAATTGTGTTGAGTTATCTCTTGTCTGTAGTCCTTTTTCTGAACTCTAACAGCGTTTTTACTGTTGTTGCCATCTTTCGGTGATTGTTGCAGGTCTCAAGTGGGGATGCAGCTGGGTTTGTCCTAATCTGTTTTCATTTCACTTTTGAAACCACCTTGTGCAACCCTTTGAAATGATCGGGTCATTTATTTGTCTCATTTCCTATCTTTTGTATATATTTCAGCGCTATTTTCTGTTTGGTTTGGGTCTAATGTTAAGGAGCTCACCCATTTTTCATTAATAGGATTGCCCACTTCTTTTTCATTTCGGATCAGAAGTTTGAATGATCCTTTCTTGTAACCCTTTTTCTTTATTCAATTAGGAAAAAAAAGAAGTTATAAGAACTCAAGAGACAAGAGTTACAAGCGCTCAAGATACTATAATTACAAGATGAAAAAATTAATTTATTGTTTTTAATGTAAATGTATAAGAGACTTGTAACGTTCATACTATTTCTCTATAAATAGAGTATAAATAGAGTCTCGTATACAATCAAATGAATCAATAAAAGATATAGCCAATAAAAAGCTTTGACGTGTTTATTCTATTTTCTCTTTCTCTCTTTAAATTATTATTAGTAGCTCTTTACAATTTGTTTCGAATTCTTGCATTTCTTGATTCTTTTATATATATATAATAAATAAATAAAAAAGAAGCAGCCCACGAGGTAGGCTTTGGTTTAAAAACCCAAAATTGACTTTTTAGGAGTGTGTATATACACACAAACGAGTATTTCAAGGAGAGTGTTGAAGGGTATTATAGTTCTTATAACAAGTTTTTTACAAATTAGCGTAACATTTATCACATTAATTATTAAATAATTAAATTTACCTATAAAGTTTTGTTGGTTAATTTTGTTATCCATTTTGTCTCACATGATACTGACATGGACAGAATTACAGAAACCTAAATGTGTAAGGAAATTATAGTAAAAATTGTAAAAATCTAATTATTTTCCTTGGTGGAGAGGCTTGTAATTCAAAATCACAAACTAATGAAAATGTTTTGGGAGCTTGTGATTCACATTTACAAGTAATCATACAACTAGAAGTTTCCTAATTGGAAGAGAGAGGAGAAGTGGGCATGAAAGGGAGTTCAAAAAATACACAACTCAATGCAAATCATTATCATTATAGGCGAAGACAACAACAACTTCACCAAAAAGAATTGCCGGCTGCTACAAGTAGATGCATCATGTACTCTTCAACTACAAGCAAGTCTCCATATTGGTTGATCTCAAAATACATGTCCACATCAGTAGCATCATCTTCTCCATCAAGTAACTTCAACCTATAATTCATGGATCTATGCACTAGTTTTCCTCACTACCTTTCGGGGTGGAATTATAATTTTAAGTTTGAAAAAAGATAAAAAGAAATCTTAATGGGGAGTAAAAAGTTTCGCCCGCTAGTAGCAAAAGGGGGTTCGATTCCTGTTGTACGATTTTTAAAAAAAAATATATATGTATGGGACTAGTTTGAGCTTGGGACGGGGCGGAACCAAGAATTTTAGTTTGAGGCGAAACTTAAAAAAAAAATGGGGGAGGAGAAAATTAATTTTTAAAGATCTACCTCTTAAAAAATATTTTTTTTTAAAGAACTTATTAAATTTTTGAAAAACTAGCTTGTGGCTTGGGGACGGGATTCTGCCCTGGCTTAGTTGCAAACCACTCCAATGAAGTAAACAAGAACACAGCAGCCACATTGCCAGGAGATACGTAAAACAATTGATGTGGACATTTTAATCCATTCTCAACATGAAGCCTAATAGTTCAAACTTAAGGCACAAAGTTTTTGTCCAAATTGAATCCGATAATTTTTTTTTCAAACCGTTTATTAAATTAATATGTGTTATTAAAGCACGTGGTTCTTACATGCATTTTTAACATGCTTTATTAATTCTATCAAAAAATATATGTGAGAACCACGTTGTCTAAGAATAAATGTCAGTTTAATAAATTGGATTGAGAGAATTTTTTCTGTTGATCCAACATTTTGGACGATCGGATTAACGAAATGACTCTTGCAAAATAAGAAAAAAGTTACTGAAAACCGCCGGTCCTCAGGTTCATCGAAAAGCCTCCCATGCTTAAGTTAGTGAAATATTTGAAAAGAAAAACAGATCGAACTAAGAGAAACAAATAGGGAAAAAATGTGTTACCTAATTTGTAGGTAGGCATGCCCGTTCCTTGCTTCTAGATGGGCTTGTAGCCCTATGATTACTTTTTAATTATATAAAGGTGGTTTGAATGGGCCTATGTATAGTCAATATTTATGTCCACGCCATATTTTCATTCAATTAGGAAGAAAACTTCATACTAGTTCAAAAGCCAGACTTGAAGTTGAAGCTCGAAGTCCTAAACCCCGTCAAATCTTTCTTAAGAAGCCCGCCACCCAACGACCATGATGGAATGAGTCAAATATCACATGGTTTGTGCACCCCAAAAAAGAAATGGCATGTTCATCTAATAATTACCAACATTTTTAATTTGGATCGATCATGCCTTGTTTACCAAATGATACAATCGCATGAAATGTCTTGGTTTTAGTGGCCGTGGATTTCCGGAAGCTCCTTTATATCCCTTTTGGAAGTTGTTGCTAAGATATTTCATGATTTTTAGTATACGTCTACTCTACGTACCCATCATACCTATTGATTCTCGACACATGATCTTTTTCTTTTTCTTTTTCTTTTTCTTTTTCTTTTTACACACACAAACTCAACATATAATCATATGGTTTACTTAATCTAGTAGAGGATGCG
Organism: Alnus rubra; assembly: GCA_028654335.1. NCBI lineage: Eukaryota > Viridiplantae > Streptophyta > Magnoliopsida > Fagales > Betulaceae > Alnus > Alnus rubra. The sequence goes on along the minus strand of JAJPGS010000870.1, from coordinate 1,296,560 downwards.
TCCTTCAACGGTTCCTGTCTGGTTTTCTGTAATATCTTTTTCTCGATCAGTTCTTGTAACAATTACTTAAAGATGGTTTATTGCCCTAACCGCTCGAGACTCTTCATTGATTTTTTTGTTGTCATTTCTTACCGCTTGGTGCAACCCTTGAAAATGTATATATTGTTTATAGTTCTTTTGGAATCGTGAATGATATCATTGTCTGTTGTTTGTTTTCATTCTTCTATTGCGTTTTTTGTTTGGACTTTGTTATTAGGTACCTACCTCTTTATAGTTGTTCCAAAAAAAAAAAAAAGAGTCACTCATAAGAATCTAAGATATTTAAAAATATTTTATTTTACATCACACAGGGAAAAAAAATAAATTAAAAAGCGTTAAGAAACAAGACGAGTCTATTTATTCAAATATTGAGGCAGATGACAGGAATTTGGATCTCTTCGTTTAGTTATAAAGTATGGATATAATTGTCTTTTCATATTTCATGAAAATGTAAAAAAATAATTATACTCATACTTTATAACTAAATAGAGAGAATTTTTCCCATCGCAAACGGAGAGGATGATGTTCGCGGGAAGATGCCATTTCTCTAAATAATGGAATCGACTGATATATGTCAATCAATTAGACATCACGACGGAATTGACAATGAAGACGTCGTCGTCTCGTGGTGGTATTCTTGCTCGAGCACTTTGCAAGATAGTGGGCATTGGCCACGTCGTTTAAAAAAGTCTTTAACACGTTAACACAACTAAACAAAATTTCAGTATCAAATCTTTTTTTGACTAATATACATCAAACAATTTAGAAGATAACTAACAGATCTTCATCAGAGATACTTTCTTTTTTTTTTCTTTTTTTTTCTTTTTTTTTTTAAAATTCAAATTGGAAAAAAGTTCAAAAAGGATAAAACACCAAAAAAATTGGTGGACGGATCCAACAAGAGATTCAAAACAAAAAATAACAGTCCATAATGTACAACCAAATAATAAAAAATAAGCTAAACTTGTGCTCCGGTCCTCTTAGAGGGGCCAAAAAAAGCAGTTACATAGACAAAAGAAGCTCAAAAAGGGTCATGAACATCAAGATATCCTTCAAAAATATTTAAAGAAAATATTAAATTTACGACACCAATACAACAACTGTACAACAATCTCTAACATGAATGTGGGTTCTATACACTAGGATTCACCCTTATGTGAGGGATTATTGTGCAGTTGTTGTGATGGTGTAGTGCAAGAATCGAATCTCAATATTTAAAGGTACACCAACCCCAAGATGTCCACACCTATATGCACCCCTCACTAGGATGCTTCAACAACCACCATCGGAAGGAAGCGGAAGCAGAAGCAGGGAATGCACTGTCAAAATCCAAAACAAGAACCGATAAAGAGAGGGTACTGTCTCCTGTAGCACAAGTCTTCATAACAAAATCAAACCACAAAAGCATAGAGAGACGAATACCGGCCCACAAAACCCAAAGAAACATAGTAAAAGTACAAAGATAGCAAAAATAAATAACGGAAAAAGAAATGATACTCCTTTGTTTTTTTTACACCTCTCCTACACTTCATCGTACGTGATGTTATTTTTTTATTTTTATTTTTTTTAATCTACGAGGCATACAACACCTCATCCTTTTACTGAGCTTAATTTTTATGTGTGTGTGTATATATATATATTAAAAAAAAAAAAAAATGAGAGGAGGCTAGGATTAAGAATTGTGAAGTGATTGGCCATCTGTTATCTGGTTGGGATCCCAGGTTTTTTTGTTTAAGCGTTGAGAGGTGAAGCCCAAATCCTTCTACTTGATCTTCTTTTGAAGTTTTGAAGCCCAAACGCGTGTCCTTCTGGGCAATGCTTCTCGGCCCACAGTAGAATTGAAATCTATAGTAATACAACCGACCGAAAAGAAGAAAATAAATTAATTGCATTTTAATTTTACTTGGAGAACATTATCAAACATGGAGAGTTAAATGGGAAATTATTCAGTAATACCGGAATACAAGGTCAGTCTTAAGTGCCAATAGAAGAATGCCATGTCAGTCAAATGGATGACCTAAACCATGTCTATTATCTTCCACGATAATATATATATATATATATTTTTTTTTTTGAACAAATAGCATGTGCTATCATTAATTTTGCAAACAGCCCAGAGGCTTACGACTTGAAAGTAAGGGGACAAGACTAGGGCTGACAAAACGGGTCACCCGACACGACCCGTTTACGACCCGTGACCCGTTTAGCCTAGACCCAGACACGATCCGTTTATGTTAACAGGTCGGGGCTCCAGACACGACACGATAATTTCACGGGTCACCCGACACGACCCGTGAGGCCCGTTTACCATAATGGTTCGAATCGGGTCAACACGACCCGTTTGACCCGTTTAGCTTAAATTTTTTTTTTTTAATATATATATATTATTTTTTTGGGGGGGTTTTTTGTTGGTATTAAAATGAAATAATAATAATTTTAGCAATTCATCTCTAAACTCCTACTCCTAGTCTCCAGTAGGCTAGCACCAAATCACTTAATATGTTTAATTGTCTAATCAAATAACCAAAAAAAAAAACACTACATCATCATTACAAATTTACAAATACAAAAAACTGCATCATAATTGTCCACTCTTGAGTCTTAATTTCTTGAATGACCTACATATGCTCATTGTCCATCAGATTGGGTTCAACGCAGGTTAGTTTGACATGCCCATATTTGTGATTCAACTCCAATACCTAAAGGAAAAAAACAGAATAATTACATTGGGAGGTAAAAAAGTTTAAGATGTCAACTAACATCATTTACTTTCTACAATTCAATATCGATCTAACAGATTGTACCATTCTGCCTCACATGCTAAAATACAAACAATAACATAAGAACAAAAGAAAGAATATGGGATCTCACAGGAACTGCTAATATCTAATGTCAAAACATCATCTTCTTCGTTATCCACCTTCATTGAAGTTTATTCTATATCAAAAGATAAAAGAAATTAATTTCATTAAAATAAGATGAAAAAATACAATTAAATGAATAAATTAAATATGCAAATAACTTATATTACCTTGCTCTCCATATAATCAATTTATAGTGCAAACCAATGCCTCAACAATATCAGACTTGAGTGAACTCCTATACTAATCAATCACACGTCCACCAATACTAAAAGTGGATTCTGAAGCAATAGTAGAGATAAAAATACTCAAAACATCACGAGTCATGGCAGCTACTTCAGGATAACGAAATTCATTTCCTTTCCAAAATGAAAGGATGTCAAATGTCATGTTCTTCTCCAAATACTTGGGTTCATCCAAATAAAGTTTCAATTGAGTCTTTTGTGCATCAGGATCGACTCCATCAAATGCTAGAAAATTCTACATAAAAAGAGATAAAATAAACATAAAATTAGTAAGTGATTATGAATATATATATTAAGTTACTACTTACTAACAAGCTAAGAGTTTAAGAAATTTATGATATTATTTAAGAATTCGGATGAGAAGTGTAGATCTGGCTTCCAAAATCAACAAAAAAATTTGTCAAAAATCATCCCATCGACGACACATTGAATCGGTCACTCCCCCATAGAAAACATCTTTAGATGAACAATCCTGCCAAAACGAAAGAAATAACAAAGAAAAACAAATAACAAGCCACCATAGCCCAAAAAAACTAGGGGAGGGTCAACCACCATCGGATCTAGCCAAGGGGAACAAAAGCTCCACAATTCTAAAGGTTGGGAGTAAACTAACCCCACTGGATTAACTCATGAGGAACAAAAAAAAAAAACCTAATTCATGAGGAGCTAGAAGGAAATCACCATCGGGAGGGGGAGACGTGAGGCCACCCCCTCCCGGTGAAAACTGTGCTTACAAGGGAGGGGCTCTAGAGGAGAGAAGAGACAGGCTATTCTCCCCTATGATATTGTTATCTTCCACAATAATAATAACAAAAAGGAAATGTCCACTTTTGGTGCAATTTTCATTTTAATCTATTAATTTAGTTTATGTACTTTACTTGACACAAGACGGAAAGGAAAACAACATAAAATAATGGCTTAAATATATTTTAGCCCCCCAAACTACCACCCTTTCTTTGGATAGCCTCTCAAACTATCAATGCTTAGATTCTGGCCCCCCAAACTACCACTTTCTGATTTTTTGGCCCCATCCATCTATTTATGCCGTCAATTCTAACAGAAATTAGCCAAAAACCCGAAAATACCCCTCCCTTAACCGTGGGAATTTCAAAGTGTAGGAGGGGTATTTTCGGATTTCTGTTTAAAATTGACGGCATAAATGGACGGATGGGGCCAAAAAATCAGAAAGTGGTAGTTTGGGGGGCCAGAATCTAAGCATTGGTAGTTTGGAGGGCCATCCGGAGAAAGGGTGGTAGTTTGGGGGGCTAAAATATATTTATCCCTAAAATAAATAGGGTTAAACACATTTTTAGTTATTGAGTTTTTACAACTTTATTTTTTAGTCATTGAGTTTCAAATTGTATCACAGATGGTACCGCAATTTTAGGAAAATACTGAATTGGTACCTCGGTTAAGTTTTCAATCAAAAAATTAACGGTCCGCTACGTGTCAATCTCAGAGGTTGACACGTGGCACTATATAATAAAATTAAAATTTTAAGATTAAAAATATTTAAAAAAAAAAATTGATTTTTTTTTTAAAAAAAAAATGGTGTGGCTGGCCGGTCTGGGGTGGTGGGGTGGTTCGGCCACCCTTGGCACAGAAAAAAAAAATAAAAAATGGCAAGATGCTTGGGGGTGGTTTGGCCACTCCTAAGGGCAAAACGGAAAAAACAAAAATTTGGAGGGTTTGGTCCTTGGGGGTGGCCGAACCACCCCCATGGGCCAAAACCGATCTTGATTTTTTTTTTGTCAAGGGGTGGCTGAACCACCCCATGGGGGGTGTTTCGGCCGCCCCAGACTGGCCAAGGGGGTGTGTTTTTATTTTTTCAATTTTGTTTTTTTAATTTTTAATTTTTTTATATAGTGCCATGTGTCAACCTCTGAGATTGACACGCGGTGAGCCGTTAATTTTTGTACGGAAAACTTAACCGAGGTACCAATTCGGTCTTTTCATAAAATTGAAGTACCATCTGTGATGTAAATTTTAAAATTCAGGAACTAAAAAATAAAGTTGTGAAAACTCAGGGACCATATGAGTACTTAACCCAAATAAATATAAATTTTAATTTTACGTTAATTCAGAGTCTCACTAGAATAATAATAAGAAAGGGTTAAACCAGAGTCTTACCACCAAAAGTGATGAGGAATCACGCATTCAAGAAATAAATATTTTCTTTCTTTCTTTCTTTTTTATTTTTATTTTTTATTTATAAATTATAATCTGTCTCCATAGGAGTACAAAGAGCTTTTAAATAGGTACCGTAAAATAAACCCTAATCCTAATTGGACTAACTTTGGGTCAAGCCATATTAACTCTTAAAATATAAAAACTAAATAATTAATAAAACCTATATAAATCTAAAGACCAAATATTTTTACTTTGTTCTGCATCACTACTGATTTATCATTAGGGTTGTAATGTCCTCATTTCGCCTTCTAAAGAGACAAATACTCCTAAAAATGTCAAAAAGATAAAAAAATATTGATTGAGTGAGTGGAGTAAGTGTAGTTCCTAACAAAAACTTCAAAATATGCATTAAGTGAAAAAATTATCATATAATAATCTAAAAATTTGAACAAAAAGAAAAAGAGAGGTTTACATTGGTTACATATAAAAGAAAACTCTAATAAAATAAATAGTGAAAAATTATTTTTTAATTAGTAAAATCCGTGAGTCTACTAGGAATGCTATATATTATAGCTAGTTTTGCTTTCAAATTGAAAGGGTATCCTGCTAATTAAAAAAAAAAAAAAAAGGGGGTAGCCAAATTTATGCATGCACTTTTCTAGGCATGGCTCAATTACTTCAAAATACTGTTAGTTCTAATTAATTACCAATTAAAACACCAAACCGTTGGTAGGCAAAGGCACAAAATTATTTAAACTTGTCTCAATCAACGAACCCAACATAAATAAAGGCATGACATGCATTTGAGAAAGATAAATATATGTATGTTTTACTTTTACTAGGTCTACGTAGGACAACATATATATAAACTTGAATTCTTATGTTTTGGATTAATTTTCACACCGACTAATTAAGTCAAAGACGTAAAACTTAAATTAAAAGAATTCACCAGCTCCAAAATACCTAGCAAACTCTCATTTCGTCAATTATGTGACAAAACTTAAAACGTTACAACTCAATGAAAAATTATAATGAATTACAAGAAAAATCTTATCAAACCACTAAACTACGATTCTTTTGAACTCATTGACGAAGATGTTGTTTCCTGAAACACTCACAAACTCATCAAATGCATGTGGAACAAAGAATATCAAACTACTATGAAACTACCACAATATGACCAACATATTAGATTTTGATAAGATATAAGCACTAAAAGATCACAAATTCAATCTATTAAATCATCAAAGTAATTCAATGCGCATAAATGGAAAAAAGAAAATAAAATAAAAACATAATCACAAAATCATCTATGAAAGTTAGATAAATTTACACCTCATTTTTGTCACGAAATGAAGAAGGAAAATTAAATACAACAAAAATAACACTGCACAGGATACAACCAACCATATGCCCAAGGCTAAAAAGAGGTAATAGAAGTGCAATGCCTACTAGTATGCAAAAATGCAATGCCTTGAAATGCAATTTCAAACCACATGCTAATATTAAGTTTGATATGCGGGATAATTATTAATGAATAGTTTATATTAATAATAATAAAAAAAAAAAGGATTTTTATAGCTAGCCAAAAAGTTCATAGAGGAGAAAGGAATTAACTGACGTTAGACTACAATAACAACAAACTGAATTCTGCATGTGACGTAGTGTAGTAATTTTATTATAGGGATTGGGAAAAATATCTTTGTAATATTTTCCGATTAAAATAGACATTTCTTTTGCTTACTGAATATATAATGAGCAGAGATATTTTGCTCAAAAAAACAACAAAAATAGTAACGAGAAAATAAATAAAAAGTTATTCACCCAAAAACAAAAAAAAATAAAAATAAAAATACTTACTACTCTACGTTTCATCATTTTTACAATCATACCTTTAAATTTTAAAAATGTAAATTTAGTGTATCAATATTTTAATATTTTTTTCATACATCCGATAGAATTTTTTCTTAAATTCAAAATTTTTTAAACTACTCGTGTTTTTTTTTAAAATATATATATATATATATATATTAAAAAATATAAGGTATTTTAAGAATTTTAATATCATTCTGTTAGGATTTAATAAAAAAATAAAAACATTTAACGGATAGATGAATTTAAAAAATAAATTAAAAAATTAAATTAATAATTTTTAAAATTATAAATATAATTAGAAAGACGATGAAAGATTTGAGAAAGTAAGTGAAGCTTTTATATATATATATATATATCATCGGATATTTTTCAAGCATTCATGTGAATGCGAAGGAAAAGAGTCAGCAACATACTCTAGACACAAGAGTAGGATATAGCAGGGCTATGATGGCACGCACTGGGACAGTGACGCCTTGATCGATCAGCCTCTCCATATGTCCAATCGTGGCTTGTGATTCTCCTCTACTTTTCTGATCCCCTTCGTACTCTCTCCTGCTGCAAAATGAAAAATCTTTTCATTTCCCCCATGCTGTCCTTGATTCTTCTATTAATTTTACAGCACATGCTATCACCTTCCATATTAAACAGATGATTGATCATGAACCTGTTGATTGCGACCACCACAGATATGTGGTCTTTATGCCACTGATTTTGTTTATGTTAATTATACAGTGAGCGAACGCCATTCGATCACACGGAGAGGGTTAGAATATAAGAAAAATATAATTTTTTTTTAATTAATTAATTTTTTTTATATTTCATATTTGGTTAATATTATAATATTTTTTATTTACGATAAATTGTAATTAAATCATCACCATATTAGTGTTTACTCTAAAAACTATAATTAAATAGAGACATTTGTATTGTAGACAATCAAGTTAATAAAAGCATAATGTAGTCCTTTGGACTTTACCATGTGTACGTAGGTCATAGACCGAAACACATAAAATCTCTGTCTTTTTTCTCTCTCATGCTTCTGCTATTCTGTCTCTTTAGATTCATACATAAATTTTAATGGATATTCTTCGTTCTTCGGTTGTCTCCTTCAGCCTTTTGGCATAATGTGGTTTGACCCTTTACAAGATTGACAGCTAGTTACCATTCTCCGACCCTCATTGTTAGCTGTGGCTTGACCCCTCACAGGATTAACGGCTAGTCTCCGTTCTCCGGCCGTCACTTTCAGCCTTTCTCGTCGACACCGTTTTGATCCAACCATCGACTTCGGCTGCATTTAAATTCGGCTTCTAATTTTAAACTCAAAGTTCCAGAATCTTCCACCTTGAGTTTGAGGAGGGATGTTAGAAAATACGGAAAATATATTTTCCGTATATTCCATATTTGGTTAATATTGTAATCAAATCACCACCATATTAGTGTTTATATATTCTAAACTCTATAAATAAGGACCTTTGTATTGTAGACAATCAAATTAATAAGAGTATAATGTAACCTTTTGGGCTTTACCTTATGTACGTAAATCATAGACCAAATCACGTAAAATCTTTATCTTTTTTCTCTCTCACACTTCCGCTATTTTTTGTCTCTTTAGATTCATACACAAATTTTAACGAAGATGATCTGCTAGAGAGGAAGGAGGGTTAGATGAGTTCCTTGGGTTGGATCATCCAATGAGACCAATTCCACGTTCAAGTTAGTTGATGTGGGGAAAGGCAATTTAAGTAGGATCTTAGCAAGGAAAATTAGGCTTAATTATCTGAGTGAGTGTCATTTTCTCCGATATATAAGCCGTCATCTTTTGTCTTTTGTCTTTAGTCTTTCAGGAATTTCAGTCAGATTGTTTTTCACGTGAGGTGGTACTTTTAGAATATAAATTAATTGACTGCAAATTTACATTCTTATCAGCTTAAGGTTTTTAAAAAATTTACAATTTAATATAATATCAAAATTATAGGCTAACGCGCCAGATGTTCGATCTAGATTGTAATTTTTATTTTTTTCTTATCTTTTAATTTGTTTTCAATCGCAGACATAATTCACAAAACATCTCGTCTTTGTTCTCGCATGAAATTTCATATAACTCTAATATCATATTAAATCATAATTTTTCTAAAAAATGGGAGCTAATAGATGAGTTCGTTGGGTTGGATCCAATGAGACCAATTCCACGTTCAAGTTAGTTGATGAGGTTGAAATGGAATTTAAGTAGGATTTTAGTAAGGTAAATTAGGCGCATCTAAGTGAGTGTCATTTTCTTCTGTATATAACCCATCGTCCCTCGCCCTTTCTCTCTAGGATTTCAAGAATTCCAGCCAATAGTTTGTTAGTGACGTTGAGATTTTCTCCGTAAGTCTGTTAGGAGAGAACGCATGATGTGGGCAGACGGATAGCTCTAGGTAAGCTGGCAGCGTGAAGAATTAGTAATTATACTTTACATTTTGGCTCACTATTTGAGTTGGTTGCAGGCTGTCGGACCCTCTAGATCTTTCGTCTGTAGGCCGCCGGGGCTTCTAAGCCCTTCGACGGATGAGCACAGGAAACCGTCGGCAACCAGGCCTCCAGTTTGAATGCCGAGTCTTTAAAGTGATAGAGTTTTTAGTCAAGGATATTATGCTTTTTCCTGAAACCCTTGGGCTGATCATGCTTCGCACTGAAACCCTATTGTTTAGTAGGCCCTAGAGCCCTAATAATAATGATCTCTGAGACATTTGGCGGTATATAAATGTAGCACAAACACGGGTCCTGTTGCATTAAAACAAGCTCTGCATGAAACTTCAGCTTTATTTTAGACTGCTTTTACGCTTTACGTTCTCAAGCTAGCTGACTATACCGCCTCTCTTTGCGTTCTCAATTAAGCTAACTGTATAAAGCAACGATAGGCCGTCCTTTATGATTCTGACTTCAGACAAGAGAAACATCCAAATTACAAAAAAAACCATTGTTGCTATCTCCATGTCGTGGAGACAGTCAAAGACTCAAGGCCAATCTCTATTTCTCTTTAGAACAGAACTTGCTAGCTAGCTTGCTAGTCAACGCGGGCCACTCCATGCTGGTTAGATGGTCAAACATAGACATGGTGTTTCTATCACCAAAGATTTTATGGAACATGAGCGAGAACACAATCTAAACTGTTGTTTTCTCATCCCTCCCTCTCTCTCTCTCTCTCTCTCTCTCTCTCTCATGGAATGTGAGGTTTTTTTTTGTTTTGTTTTTTTCTTTTTTTAATGTTTTGACATTTTAATTTGGTACAAAAAAAGACAGAGTGGGTTAGAATAACACATCCTTACATATTAACCACATAAATTGCACTAGGCTTTTCCATTTTACACAAAGATTAAGAAATTAAGAACAAGTTGTACGTTCAAACCAACACCACAGAAAACCTAGCTTAACGGACGAAAATGGCGGAACCTAGCGACGAACATTGGCAGAAACATAGTGTATTTGGTATGGATGTGATGTATGGGGTAGTGATGATGAGGCACCGTGATCTCACTCTACGGCATCGCGAACTTCGAAGAAAGAGCGATTCTTGACTACGATGTCGAACATGTGGAGGATCTTAAAGTTGGCGAAATTTTTGGGGAGAGAGATCAAGTGGGCGGAGGTGTCTGACCTGTGGAACTGGAGGAGGTCCGGGCGGCTCGAGTTGTGGTAGCGGGACCATCCGAGCTCGGTGAGACGCTGCTCGAGCTCGGAGTAGGAGCGGATCACGTGGTTAGCCGGGAGGTAGACCAGGTCGCGGGGACGTGCGCCGGGTGCAGTGGCTGTGCCTGGGTAGGGTGGCTCTTTTTGTTCAAAGGACTCCCTTGTAGGATTGGTGATCAGGCGAGCCACGCCATTCTTGTCAAAAATCCACACACCAGACATTGTGTGTGTGTGCGAGAGAGAGAGAGACAGAGAGACAGAGAGATGATTTGTGGGTACGGATGTACGAGAGAAATTGCAAGGAGAGGTGCCATATTTATAGGGCAAGGGCGACACGTGAGTTGTGAATGGTTTCGAGCTGCTTTTTTACCCTAAGGGAAAATAACTGTGAACAGGGATTAATGAACAAAACGAAAGCTTTTCTCTTCTCTTCGATCTCTTTCTTATTTTTTTCATTCTCTTGCGTCGTACGGATGGATTGCGGTGTTGCCAAGCAAAGATTTGAAAAATGTACGAGGCGGCAGGCCAGAGAATCTATTCTATGATTTAGATTAAATTTTACCTTAGGTTAAATATCTTATCACGTTATTTTAAACTTTCAAATAACATCATATATTTATCGTCCGTTACAATCAAACAAAATCTAGAACATAAAATAATATATAGTTTTCAGGGGCAAATGGTTGTATGGGGTTAAATAATTTTTTATTTTATAATTATTTTACAATACTAACGTTGTAGTCCTAACTAGTTCTTGAATTAATTAATCATTGTTAAAGAAAATAAAAAAATAAATAAGAATTGATTAGAATTATATAAGAATAAAAAAATAATTTCGAGCATATATCCCTCAACAAGGAAATTAGTGAAGCTAACACGTGTAATGAAAATGGTTTTGTTGAACATGCAAATGGAAATTTGGCAACCATGAGCAGGGAGAATGGGGATGCTTTTCTTTTTTCGATCACTTTGTTGAATATTCAGCATCCGTTACATTGTACTGTTTGCCAAATGTACTGAAAGGGGTGTCGGTGTCATGCCTACCGAATCACAATCCATTGTTGAATCCGATATTATAATATATATTCTTAATTGTTATAAAAAAAACTAGACGTTGGGGTTTTATTTAGTTGGAATTCTATTATGAAATAGTGTATATATACAAGATGCAACGTACGTACGTAACTAAAGGTGTACTCCTAAAACCTAGCATATATATATACCTCAGCTCGAGTGTTATCACCTTGGCTTATCATTCTTTTGAGCTTTTTTTACATGGAATTAGAAATTCTTGTGAGTATTTTTACATTGAATTTGAAATGGTATATATATATATATATATATATATATACCACTAACTTATAGTTTCCTTTATTAAAAAGTTTAATGGCCCCTCCCACAAAAGTCCTAAACCCAAGAAAAAAGTTTGAAAAAATCTTAAGATCATAATTTTTTTTTTTTGAAGAAATCTTAAGATCATAATTAAGTACATTATGATCACAAATATTAAGCCATTAGATTTGCAGTTGCTAGCAGCCTTCATTAATAGAAATGAGGCGAGTGGACTAAACAAATCATTAATATTGAGCAACATTATGGTTTTTAATTGTCCATTTGGCTGATTAATTATCAAAACAATAACAAAAGAAGAGCACGAGCTATATATATAGTGATTACTTCTTCTTCTTCTTTTTTGACAATTTTCTTTTTCTCAATAATATAATTGAAAATTTCACACATGGATTCGATTAGAGAATCGACGAAATGAATGATGTATTCGGGGTTCAGGCAAACTTTAGAGCTTATTGAAAAAATTGGAATCGCAAAGAGGAATGATATTGGCTGAAAACTTAACTCACAATGGTGACTTAACAATTTTTATTTATTTTAATAATTGATTTTGTTGATGGGCCCATAAGCCCATTAGTGATGTTAAAAGAGGTTTGCTTAATTTATACTTGGCTCATGACACATTAATCTTCAATTATATTCACTTCGTTTATTGCTACCTAGGAATTAAAATTTCATCTAAACAAAGTCAAGCTAGAAGGTTGAGTACTCCAGATAATCTCGGATCAAATTAATTCTCACCTTACACGAGACGTGAGTATATGTTGGAATAAGTGACTCATATTTTCTCAGGTATAGAGTCTAATATTAAAATATCAATATAATTGCCCTCACGGTACAAAACATGATATTTTTGGGTTTTAAAAATACGTCCGTACAATTAGGTTTTTTTTATAAGTATATTATGATGTAATCCTAATCATATATTGCAGTATAGATAGTCGTATTCCTGTGGACATAGACACATTACCGAACTTGCACGTAAATTTGTGTCTTGATTTTCTCATTCTTTCTCTTTTTGATTCTATGTTATTAATCATTATTTTGCACGGTAACAACAATGTGTGTGTGTATATATATATATATAAAATACAAAGGAATTTATGCAAAATGTTAACACCTAAGATAATTTTTATATGAAATGTCAATACTTTATTTTAATCATTGATTTGTTGATCGGCCCGTCAGTGATATTAAAACGAAACTAATTTGAAAGATGCATTAATTTTAGAACAATGGAATATATATGCTTAAAAAATTAAACCATATTTTCACAAAAACCCAAAAAAAAAAAAAAAAAAAAAAAAAAAAACACCCATCATGCGGGTAAAAGTGATTGCTTCATATAAAAATTGTCAATTTAGGGTATTTATCTTTTGGTTTTTTTCAATTTCAACCATCCGTTATAATTTTTCGTTAAATCCTTTCAAAATTTTAAAAAATAATCGTGTTTATTTTTTTTTTTTTTTAAATATTTAATTTTTTTTAAAGATTCGGCATGTATATTTTTGTAAATTCCATTAAATTCTTACCAATATCTAGCAATTTTTTTTTTCTAAATACATGGGTATTTTAGAAATTTTGATAGGATTTAATGGAAAATTATAACAGTGTTGAAATTGAAAAAAAAAATAAATGATAGATCGATACCCTAAATTAACACTTTTTAAAGTTTTGGTACATTTTTTTCAAAAGTAATGAAAGGTCAGAGGTTACAAATAAAGTTTTTCCTAATTTTTTGTATTGTAGTTAGGGGTGTAAACCGCACTATATGGGTGGATAATACTTTTATTCCGCATATGTATCCGACGGATGACAGATTTTAGTAACTGCCTATAACGCCCCAATTCCTCAACGACAAATAACGCATATATTTCTCTATATAAAATTTCACATAAATATTTGCCTTTAAGAATTTCTGCAGGTTAATCAGAGCATCTATACTCTTTAATATGTTCTATAAATCATCAATGTAGTCATCCAATAATTTTATGTTCACCTAATAAAATTATAAGACATTTAAGCCTGATACTTTAAAATCTATCAACAAATTACTAAAATTCACCATAATAATATCCATCACTTCTTAATAACCATTTTTCAAAACAAGATATGTTCGGGTTAGTTTGGCAAATCACTCAAACTCTTCTTCTATTTTTTTTCACTTCTCAAAAAAAAAAAAAATTCTAACTTTTTTACACTTTTTATATCACATCAATCATTTTTTATTATTATTCAAATAAAAAAACCCACTACAAAACAAAACTTTTTCACCTTTCTATAAAATATTCTCAAATTTTATATCACATCTATCACTTCTTATTACACAACACACAAATATTCCATAAACAATTACTTATCAAACAAGCCCGAAATATTTCAATTGTAGCATTCAATAACTATGAGAATAATTTGTGCACGCGAGTAACCATTTTTACTATGAGCAATAAAATAATATAATGATTCAAATCTACTAAAACCATATCCTAAATGTCATACACTCGTTTATCAAATGTTTTCACCCCATCTGATTGGGTTGTACGGTCACCATATTGGGACTGAAATATCTTCTTGGGCAAGAAGAAACGACCCTCCTTGGAGTCTCTAACCATGAAACTACCCATATAGCTTATGAGGAATTCACCCATGACCGATTACTATGTTGCTTCTCCCTCCAAAGCACACATAACTGTATGATCTCAAAATTTATGATCCAAATACTCGACATCTTCATACAAAGATTAGCTTTGGTACCAAGCTTATAAATCTCACTATGTCATAGAGAGTTTTCAAATCATAGTTAATATGATCACAGATAACTGAATCACTTAGAAAATTATACATAAAGTGCCAATATTCATTTTTTGAAAATAAAATGTGATATCTCATCATAAAATTATTGCCTGTCACATTGTAACCCAATGCCTTTCCAGATCAATTAATGCAATTCACATTTATAAAATTTCACAATGACACTACTATATCAAATATAATATTATGCATCATCAGTCTTAAAATATAGCTCTACTTACTATTTGCATGATTTATTCAAAATTTCTCATTTACTTTGAGAATCAATGATAATAAGACATATGCACATGTATATATATATACACCAAAATGCATTTTATTTTGAAAATCTTTACTTTTGGACATATTATTTTCATAAATCCTTAATTAATCAATTATACTTACTTTAAATTCCTGTACCGGCCACTACCGCAGAATTTACCATGCCTCAACTTATGCTACTTGTTCCTAAAAATAAAATAATTAATTATCAATACCTAAAATAAAAAATACATATTATTTAAGTTATAAATTCATAAAAGCCTACCTTTTTTTTCTTTTTCTTTTTTCACTTTTCACTTTTATCTTTTATCTCTCAAATTTCTCAAATTTTGTATTTTTCTTACATTTTCCTTTTTCCTTTTTATCCACATCCGTACATGACTTCTTTTTTTTTTTTTCTCTCTCTCTCTCTTCTTTTTCTTTATTTTCTCTCTCTCCCATGAACTGGACTCCCCTATCTTCCCCCTCCCCCCCCCCCTCTCTCTCTCTCTCTCAACAAAATTTCTTCCCTTCTCTTCTCTTTTCCTTTCTTTCTCTCTTCTCTCTTCTAGATCTCTAATTAGGAACTCAAATCCATCTAAACAGAAACTCTACCTTAAACACCCATCTTTTCTCCGTAATCAAAGACACTGAATCAAGCTACGTACAATCTCTCCATAACACTAAAATTATCAAATAAATTAAAGACAATGAAAATTTTCACCTTAGAAGAGAAATTTTTTACCTACACCAGTTATCTTCTCTCTCTTCCCCTCCTTTCCTTTTTTTTTTCCTCCTCTCTTTCTTTGATCCCCTTCTCTCTCGCACGTTCTGCTCCCCTTCTGTTTTTATTATTATTATTATTATTATTTCCTGTTTTGACTTTAGGGCTTTCAGTGAGTCATTAAATTACCAAAAAGCCCCTTTTATTAACAAGATATTATTAGAGCAGGCGAATTCTGCCTATAACTGTACACGGGAGAACGTTTTTTTTTTTAGACTAACCGCTTGTGACAGCCACTCTGTATTTTGAACTCTTTTTTGGGCTTCTTTTGGGATTATTATTATTATTATTATTATTTTAAAACTATGGACTTAATTTACTTGGGTTGGCTATTTTTTTGTAAGCTTTTTATGAGCTTTTTTAGATGGCCTTAATCCTATATTTAAACTAAACACACTTGTAAATTATAATATAAAATACAAATTGAATTGTAAACATTAGATAATACAAGTATTTATAAACCGAATTCTAATATGAAAAAATGCATATATTTATAAACTTTGGGCAGTGCAAGTAAATTAAAAAAAAAAAAAAAAAAAAAAAAATACATCTGAATTGAATTATATTCTCAAAAAAAAAAAAACAAATGAATTGACTTTAATTTCCTTAGCTGGATAGTGGACACACAATGTCAATTTAGTAGTTTAGTAACATTTCAAATTAACCTTCTAGCCAAATTAGCCAATATTAAATGCATGAAGCACACATAAATAAAGTCACAACAAAATTATTTTGTATATATATGGGTAGGTGGAGGCAGATAATATCCTCCTTCGCCTACCCATATTCCGCTATCCACCCACATATCTCCAGATAGCATATATGGTATATATCTGCCCGCCTAAGATTAGGGGTTGAAAATCCATCCAGAACCAATGCGAATGGGAGGGTAGTGGATGTGAAGCGGTTTTTAACCGCTCCCCTAAACACTCCTAATTGCCTAATTGGAGTGCTATAAAAGCGCTTTAAATGCAAGAATGATTCATAATTAAGAAATCATTACTTCAAAAGATCATTTTAGAAAACACATTGGATATGCTATGAAAAATAAAATCACATGTTCCCTATGCCAAGTGTGAGATTACATCTTGAAACTCCATATTTAATCTTATAATCTATAACGTCAACACATTGAAGTATATATAACTAGTTTGGTACACGATGAGACATCATTTTGGGTTTAATTTTAATATTTTAATAAGATATTTTTGAAGTTAAAATGGTGTCGTTTTGAAGTCGATCACATATATTCATTGTTCAAATCAAGGTAAAAACTCTAAAGTCTCTTCATTTGCATCGTTCTCAGACTCGTCATCTTTCTTAAGTCTCTTGTCTTTCACTTTTCAGGCTCCCTTCCCTTCTCCTGTCTCTCTTCGCACCCACCGCAACCCTGTGCTGTTCTTGTCTCTTTCTGGAATCTCTACATCTTGTAAAAACAACTACACCACCACAACCACGCTCATCCCCATCGATCATCTTCTCGATCGTATCTCTCCATCGTCTCTACACCCTATGAAAATGACCGCACCACCGTGCTCATTATCTTCTATTGTCTCTCTTTCGTACCCATGAAAACCATTGCGCCACTACCGTTGAGATCATTGGGTTCTTTTTCCATTTTTATCTCATCGTACCATTGCTACCTTGCATCGCACCTCCACCACTCCACTACCGTTTTTTTTTTAGATCTTAGAAAGGCCCATTCCAAGCTTCGTCTGACTTCCATTATAAATTTTTGGAGTTGGAGCCGACTCAAGAATAACCTTGTAAGAAATAATGCAGAAATTAATGTTCTTATTGTAAGCATAATATTAAATAAAATGCTAATTAAATAAAATAAGCAGCGGAATTAAATATAAATACCTCTAACCATTTTTTGCTCAAACATATGAAGAAGCTTTAGCGATAAACATAAATTCTGCAAAATAAAATTTAGACTGAAGATCTTCTGACCTATGCCTATAGGTGCCAATAGATTGATACACATGGCTCTTTATATAGGTAGGCCAGGGACCCTCATCTTTAATAGTTAGTTGATTTTATTCCTCCCATCAAGGAATTAAATCAGAATAATTAATATAAAAACCATTATTTTCATGAACCATAATGTGGAATATAAAAAACCGTTTAAATCATATTGAATACATTTATTATAATTACCGTTACAGTAATTAAAAGTCGTAAACGTTACATCAAATTAAATATGACATAAGTGACACTTATGTAATTTCTTACACTTATTTCTTAGCTTGATATGTTATGCATTATTTCTAACAAAACTCCGTCATAAAGTTGTCAAATGTTTTCGACTTATGCGGAGATGAAAACTTGTTGGGAAATATTCCCACTAATTAGTAAATGGGTCTTACTCACAGTGCAAAGAAGATTATTAATTGACCGGGCCTCTCATCTGGGCCCTTGATATGGCCGCATGATCCATCGCATAATTCAACCAAGCTCAGTCGGAAACAACCCATGGAAAGCCTTGAGAAGACTGAGGCTCTGAGATACCTGAAACATGTCTCATACACGTTCCAACCCACGTTCTGGACAATCATGCCTCGGAACATGGGTGCACAAGATTTGGATACAAGGAGACACGCCCATCCAACACATGGAAACCACATTCCAAAAGATACGAAGACCCACGTTCCGGACCACATGGATACTCACGTTTCGGAAGTGAAGACTTACGATTAGATAGCCAGTTCCAGCCATTTATAGGGAAAACCGACTCCATCCTTCAATATAAATACAGACTTACTTTCAGGTATTCCCCTAGCTCATGAAATCATACTATTGCATTTTCTAAAGAACTAGCTTAAGTATCGGAGTGGGACCAATTGGCACCACTAGCAACACCCTTACCGACTGTATTATTTTGCAGGAAAAGACAATTACCACATCAATTCTCTACAAGTTTGTGCTATCGGTCCGAAACTGTATACTATTTTAACAAAGCTGAAAGTGATCTTTATGACTCCATTGGAGCCAATGCTCACCCCTAAAAATCCTATAAACTTTGTGGCGAACCAATCCTTTAAGTTGGTTGCCAAACCGCGCCTGTGAGGGAGAAAGGGTGTAAATGTGCATTACTGTATTTTATTCTAGGAACCCTCGGTGTGAAGCCTAATCTCACTTTCTGTTATGAGAATTTGTAACATAGCTTGTGACACGCCTCTCAATTGGGAAAGAAACTAGTTCGAGCTTTTTTCTTTTGGCTTATTTTGCTAATTTGAAGAATTAGCGAAAGAAAATAGGAGAATCCTAGGCCTCTTTGTCAAACATTAAGGGCCCGTTTGGTAACCAAATCCCATTTAAACTCATTGCCTTTTTGCCCATCAAAAACAGTAGACGTGTGTGACATTTCTGAACCAAACTGCCACAGTCAATCCTTTTGTTTGAATTTTCATGCCGTTGAATGCTTGGTCCTCTCGCCCAGGTCAGTTCCTCCCGCCCAGCTAATGTGCGCCTCATCCCCTCTTCTCACGACTTTCCTTTCGTTCCTCTCTCATCACGCCATCAACCCACCGACACCACCATCACGCCGAAACACGCTCAGTCCCCTTCCCATCTCCAGCTCCTCTCCTTCGCTTCTGAAAATTGATGCATACCTCTCTCCATATCCCCTCCGACACGCCATTATAGACGGAATCGTTCTTCAAGCCACAACCAAAATCCTCACCTACACGGCATCAACCAACCGCTCTTCAGATCGACATCTCCTCTATCTCACAGATCTGCCCAGACATTTGGTCCATTCGCCTGTGGTTTCTGCCCAGACATATTTGGTTCTGGTCCGTTTTGGGATTGGTGGAAGTAGGAGGTACCAACGGCGATGACAGGTTCCCAGTGAAAACGGTTTAGGTATGTCTAGGGAATGGGAAGGGAAATTTGGAGCTTGACTTGAAGCTGGGTATATCTATGCTTGTTTAATGTTAAATGTATCTGTGTGTGTTCATTTAGATGCCTTATTCGTAGTTTTTTTTTTTTTTTTTTTTTTTTCTCTTTTTGTGCGTCTTTCTTGCTGATGGGCTGGATGTATGATCTCATTGCTAATCTCTTGCAGGTTCAAAACAGAATGAGAAAGTTCATATTTTGATTGAATTGGGTTTGGTTTAATTTCAACTATTTTGTGGTTTTATGGGGCATTTTTGGGTCTTCGGCATCTGGGTTTGTTGGTGATCTTCTCCGTCACATGCATTTGCAAGTGTTTGTTTTGAATTTTGGAGTTCATAGTTGAACTTTTGTTCGGATTGTTTCAACTGTGTATTGTTTGTTGGTTTTGCTCTTTTCTCTCATTTGTACAATTGTTTTTTTTTTTTTGGATGAATACAAATTTTTCTTTTAAATGTAAGAGAAAAAAAACTTATTTATATTATAACGCATAAGCATGAAATCAATCAGATAGTTTTAGTGTTGTACTTGGACGAAGATTCCAGCCCATGCTTTTGGAGATCAAAGTTTAATACATAAATATACTTAAAAGTGACGTTTATCTGTTACTGTGAACATAATTCGAGATCGTCGTGTTTGTATGCTGTCTGCTGTCTGCGTTGCGCCAAAACAGTCTTTTCTTTTCATTTTCATTTTCGGGCTTAGATTTTTTGTCACAAGGCATTAATTCAAACTCATTTTCATTTTCAGGCTTTGATTTTGTCACAAGGCATTAATTCAAACTCACAAGTCATTCATAACGCATAAGCATGATGAAAATATTCCAGCAACTTCCAGGGAGTGAGTTGCTGGAATATGTGATTCGACATTTTCTTATTCTCTGCAGTAGTGTAAGTGCACAAAATTTATGGGATTCGACATTTTCTTTCATGGTCAACTGTGAAATAATACATTCTCAGAATATTTGAGTTGAACCCATTAGGCTAAGGGTCACTTTTTTGGGCAAGTAAAAAAAGTTGTTTATTAAAAAATTTAATTTCTTTAGAGAAAGAAGAAGAAGAAGGAGGTAGGTTATACGTAAACTAGTCGAATCCAACTATTTTCTTGTATTGAGCAGTGAAAATGAGATGGACCCCAATTGGTCAACCTTTTCCAATTGGACAACCTTTTCCAATCGAATCTTTAGTAAATTCAATCTTATGCAGACCATTTGTTGGTATGGTATAGAATTCAATTATGATTATAAATAATGTTATAAGATTCTCATGTTATGTGTTTTTCAATGTAAGCACATGTAAATGTCTACAACGAGTGATTTGTCAAGTGGTCTCCCGTTATGTTGCTGTGGAATTCCTGCAAGTCTACAGAACTCTAGGACCGAGACCAATCCAGGTAGAAAGTGGTATGGATGTATTAACTACAAGGTAATTCTCCTTTTAACGATGAGTGCTTATATTTTGTTGTTAGTAGCCTATGACACTTTCGCCTTTTTCATATCATCTAGAAATCCGGTGATTGTGATTTCTTCGAGTGGGCTGATAAGGAAATTACTGGTTGCGAGAAGATGTTAATGGAATATCTGCAACAAATGGAGGACATAATGCATACTGATAACGTCAGAGTTGAGGAACTTATGAAACGAAAGTGTCGTGAACATTGTGACCAACTTCGGCGGGAGTTAGGGTCCAGTCAAAATAATGGGAATATGTTCAGGGTTGCGTTGTTGGTTGTAATTTTGGTTTTAGTCTTTTATTTTAGTGGTTTTAGTGGACCTAGAAGTACCAAGTTGATGTTAAAATGACAATTATTGAAGAAGTTTAGCTGTACTAGTTTCCTGTATGAAGTTCACTTGTCTTTTTAGAATTGTCGCCACTTTTGTAAATAATTCTGTAAACTTTATAAATAATATGCTATTTAATATATTTATCTTTCAATGTTTTCCAATTTCATCACTCAGTTTGTTTAGGTGATGTTGAATCATTAAAAATTAAAAATTAGAGTCTTTGAAATTTAGAAAGTAATTACAAGTGTGATGAAAGTTTAAGAAATTAAATAAAAACTTTCCTAAAACTTATTAAATCTGTCTGACGTGTACTACTCGAACTTCAATCCAAAGTTGGTGAATATGGCCCCCAACATATACCTATATAGGGTAATGATTTTTTTACATCACTTTTGTGTACATCACTTTTGTCTACCAAATAATTTAATGATGGGGGGAGGCAGAGTTGATGGGCCCCTTGTCACACTATTCCTCGATGCCCTTGTCCATTTTGGTTTTGTTTCAAACAAACAAACATGCATCATTCACATATTCTCCCTACCATTATCCAATGAAACAGACAAAGTATATATGGTACGTACCCTTGTCTTTGGGTTTGCTTCTAAGAGGGGTGATGCCATAATTACCAAGTTTGTGTTTTTATATATAGAGTAAAATCCTATAAGAATGGAATATATTGCAAGAATTATAAGAGACAGAGGGAGTAGAAGCCATAGACTGAATTTTATAAAAAAAAATACTTATGGTCTGAAATGAGCATACTCTTCATTGAAAACTTAAAAGTGAATTCTAAAAGTATGAGATTTTTAGAAACATCATCCCCCAAATACAAATCAATAATGGGGACCAAAAACTACAGACAGAAAACATCTGCATACTATTTTCTGCATGCCTCTTACGTACTAATCGCTCACCCTTTAGATAGAAAAAACACGACATAAAATTGGATATAAACTCCTTCAATCCTGTGGAGTGGAGATAACTCCTATAGTTGGAGATAAAAGCATAATCATACTTGGAGATGAATTCCTACGACAACTACACTTGAGCAATAGAATTGAAACTCATTGCCATTAAACAATTGCACCTTACGTACGTAGACCGTAGCGCATGCTACAGCCTACAGGACTCTGATTCTTAACTAGAATAGATAACTACTGACATGTTTTATCTCCTATAGCTTATATATTATGATAACATTTGTCCCCCGTTGAAAACGCCCTTGTCCTCGAGGGAAAATTCTGGAAACTGTTGTTGCATGGTAGATACTCTTTCCCATGTAGCATCCGCAGGACCGTAACCAAGGCAATGCATCAGGACTTCCTTATTCCAATCCTTGCCACGGAAGTCCAAGACAGCTTGTGGCCGTAGTATTCAATCCGTGTAAGAAACTTCAGGTAATGACGCAGCCACGTACGCAGGTGAACCTTCGACCCGAGGGTAACTCAAGCCAATATGCCACCTCACCTACACGTTCTATCACTAGATCGATAAGGGCCAAAACATTTGGCAGCCAGTTTCATATTCAACCTTCTTTCCATGGAATTTTGTTTGTAAGGATATATGTAGACGCACATACATTAGATCTCCCTGTTGAAACACACGTTATTTATGGCCTTGATCATAAACTTGCTTCTGCTTAAAGCAAATTGAACTGGACCTGCTGTAGTAAACTGTCACATTCCTGGAGCTCTTGTTCCACTAAATCTACACAGGTTGTTCCTGTGTAATGTAAGAAAGAAGGGTGGGTGGGGGTCGCCCATACACCACCTCAAATGGTGTTTTTCCTGTACGATAATCATTTAACCCAATCCTTGTTTGTGAATGATATGCGGAACTAAAATTGAACTGGGTACCTTGTAAACGAAAACATTCCCACCAGAAGTTGCTTGTAAAAGTAGGATTTCTGTAAAACAGGATTGAATTAAGTAGGCATCCATGAAGCTTGAAAACATGATTAAAAAAAAATACTTAACCCACCGTCGTTGTCGCAGAATATGGATGCTTGAGTGCAACAAAGTAGGCATATTTAAAAACATCACTTGGGATCTAAATTTTTGAAGAAAAAAAAAAAAAACCTGTGACATTTCCCGATTTAAAAATAAACTGTCCGGAATAGAAATATTTATTTATTTATTATTATTATTATTTTTTTTGGGATCTCATTGCCAATAGGGAGGCCCAAAACCAAAAATGCTACAAGTGTCTCTCTCAATCCCCGACCCCACAAGATCAGAGCACAGAAGGTGGGCCCACAAGATAAAGCCCGTAAAACCCCAATGACAAACAGTACACCACGCTCACGCTCACCAATACTCGCTCAGATACGTCCAAGACCTTCCATTTAGCCCGGTTCGTCCCCACAGACCACAAAAATACCATCCAATCATTCGCGCGTACATTCTGTATCCTACACTCGCGAAAACGCGCCTCTCATTTAATACCGAAAACAGAACGCGGCGAAATATGGAGGACGTGCTTTATATGGGGAAGGGAAGGAGACGTCTACTGACATCACTCCTTTCCTCCATTCTCGCCTTCTCGGCCTAAGTATTACGCAGCAGCCAGCAGATACCCCAATTTCTCTCTAGAAGGAAAATTTGTAAGAAAGTTTCAAACCTCAAGAAACTCGTCGGCGTCTCTTTCGGTCTCTTTGTGGACGGCGAGCTATACAACAATATAAGGTATGAGCAATTAACTGTCCCATTCGTGTATATGCGAATGATTTTTTTTATTTTTTTATTTTTGTATTCGTGATATGTTTGGTTGGTGAGAAAATCTAGGAAAAGAGAGAAGAAAATAAAGTTGGGAAAATATCAGTAGGCGTGAGGGTTCTTTTGTGATAGTCTTTTTTGGTTTTACCGGGAACCAAACAGAGGTTTGGATGTTGACGCTCTGTTTGGTTGATGAGATATATGGAGAAGAACTGAAGAAGAATGACAGACAATAGAACGTTCTGAATCGTGAATGATTAGACTTTTTAATGAGTTTCATTCGGTTTTTTCTTTGTAACCAGACAAACGTTTTGATTGTCGACCGTTTGAGTTTGCGATTTGAAAACACAGTTCTCTTGCAAGTTTTTAAAAATACCATTCTGAACGATACTATTTTTTTTTATTTGCTTTAAAATCATATTTTTAATCGAAATCACAATTCCAAACCACTAATTGTTTGGCTGTTTGGTTGCCGAGAAAATGTAGGAGAGATTAAGAAAGAAACGAAAAATGTTTTTACTGGGACAAATGGTATTTGTATTTTCGTGCTCTGTTTGGTTGGTGAGAAAATGTTGGAAAAGAGAGAAGAATATAAAGTTGGGAAAATTTAAAGGTTTTTTTTTGTTTTTTGATGGGGTAACGCCGTAACGGTGATATTTTGTCAGGTTTGTTTCTAATGCAGGCCGTTGGCTCGGTGGGCGTGAGGATTCCTTTTTTTTTTTTTTTTTTCCCTGTTTAATTGGGAACCTAACAGAGGGTATGAACTTTGACGCTATGTTTGGTTGCAGAGATTAATGAAAAAAATAAATAAAACGTTTTGACGTGTGAAATGGTTTGGATTTGAATTTTTATTTTTATTTTTTGTGGTTAAGTTGTTAAAATGAGTTTGATGCGGGTTTTATTCGGGTTTTCTTTTTCTCTGTAACCAGAAAAAGGTTTTGATTGTTCATGCTTTGGTTGGTTGTTTTGTTGCTTTGAAAATGTTGGACAATTCTTAGTTTTCTAATAACAAAGGAGGAATAACTCATTTAGTATACAATTCTAAAACTTATCAATTATTTTGATACAAATGTCTATAAATTAATCTTGAAAGAGAACTTGACATCTTTCTAAATTTCTACGAGTGTGCAAAAGTTGTCTACATATGCAGAAAAAAGGAAAATCCACTAAATAATTTAGCATCTTCTATCAAAGTTATGCTTTTAGATCAAATTTATTCAGCATAATCTCCGTAATGAAATTCTTAGCAATTTATTTTTCAATATAAACAACCAAATTATTGACTAGATACTCATCTTGCATTCTATAATGAAGTCTCGTTTCATAAGTCTCATGGCTGACAAAGCATGTTTGGTGAGTTTTAGAATTTGGAAGAGTCAACACAAAACTAGTAAAGAACAAATAGACATCCAAATTGTTTTTGATAGCAAAAAGAGAGAAGCTAGGAAAACCCTCATGAGAAAGATTTAAAGTATAGAACGTTGGTATTCATTTGTTTTGGGTCTTTCATATAAAGTGTATAAGGATTGCTAAAGAATTTCCATGTAATATTCAACTTAAGCAATGAATGTGAGTGGATCTTCTACAAAGTTTATGTAAATTAATGATAACTTGAATTATTCATATTATTTCTTGTAAGATGTTATTGTATTTTTGAAACTTCCTTTAAGCTCCCTGGAGGGCCAATTCACTCTTATTGGGGAGCCAGCTTATTCTATTTTCTGGGAGGGGGCAAAATCTTGATAGTTTTAATACACAGTCACACAGGTATAGGGGTAGGAAATTTCTAAAATCCACCCTTTAATGTGGTACTGCCCCTGCATGTGATGGGTAAAAACATTAAGCTCCAATAAACTGAACCTAATACAGCTATTTAGCATGCATGGTTTGATGGTTGATTTCTCTTCATTTTGAAAACAAACCCTAAGGGTAACTCATTAGGCTAGGAACCATGACTCATAAAGCGAAGGTCACTAGTTTGAATCTCCCATTCCCCTTTCCCTTTGGGGCCAATTACTTATTAAACAAACAAAGTTCTCTTAATTTTGAAAATAAAAGATGATAAAGCTTAAGATTTTTATATTTTCATTTTCTTACCTTCAGTTTTCTAAATGGAACCAAGGATTATTGCTGAGAACATTCATCTTGTGTATCTGATTTGATAATTGGGGTTTATGCTCTGTCCTGATGGAAAAAGAAAATGCTATGTTTTCTTGGAAAACGTTTGGAAAGGAAAAAAGATATAACTCTGAGATACATATTATTTGTGACTTGTGGAACATAAACCTCTGGAGAAGGTACACGTCTTCGTCTAAGTTATGATTATATGATTATCTTAAAAGCAAAAAAGTGTGAAAGATGATATTTCAACTCCCCCCTGTCTTCCCCTTTTCCCCCTACATTAGGCAACCATTTGGAGAATCTTCACTTATGGAAACAGAGAATTGAATGAGGAACACTGGTGTTTCTTCATGATGCTTTCTAAATTTTAGTCTTTTTATTCTCTATATTGTTTAGTTTGAATGAATTGTTGTTTGGAAGAGGCAGAAAAATAAAGATAAACTAGAATTTTTATCTTTGAGTTTTCCTGTGTTTCAGGTTTGAAATGTCCTACCGTTCAAAACAAAATGTTAGTGAGATTGAGTTAGAGAACTATGAGTATAAATATTATAATGAGTTGAAGAAAGGCAGCCATAGGGTTAAAATTTCTGATTCAGTATATAGATGTCCATACTGCCCTGGGAAAAGAAATCCAGATTACCTCTTTAAGGAGCTTCTCAGACATGCTTCTGGTGTCGGTAGTTCAAAGAGTACGGGTGTAAAAGAGAAAGCAAGGCATTTAGCTTTGGAGAGGTATATGAGGAGGTATCTTGATGTGAGGGATCATTCAGAACCTTCCACTAAAGCTGAATGTAGCATGCCTGATGGTGATCAGGAGTTTGTGTTTCCATGGAAGGGCATCATTGCAAATATTAAAACTGAATGGAAAGACGGGAAACATGTTGCTGAAAGTGGTACAAAACTCAGGGAAGAGTTGTCAAGGAATGGGTTTAATCCTGTGAAGGTTCATCCCATATGGAATCGTGGGGGTCATTCAGGTTTTGCCACTGTAGATTTTGAAAGTGATTGGGCTGGTTTCAACAGCGCCATGTTGTTTGAGAAGAGTTTTGAAGTCGATCACTGCGGGAAGAGGGAGTACTATGCAGCCAAAAATCGAGGAGATAAGTTGTTTGGATGGGTGGCCCGCAGAGATGACTACAAATCAGGATGCCCTGTTGGCGTCTATCTCAAGAAGAATACAGATTTGAAAACTGTTTCTGGGAAAGAAGCAGAAGATCAAAGGAAGGCGTCAAAGCTTGTATTAAATTTAACTAATACCCTGGAGACGAAGAGCGTGTGCCTCCAACAGATTCAGAACAAATATCATGAGATCAATGCTTCTCTAGAGAAGGTGATGGGGGAACAGGAGGACATTCTTGCGAAGTACAATGACGGTATGCTCAAATTTTCTCATTTCTAATGAAGTGAATTTACTTTTATTTGTATGGTTTTCTTTTCCATGCTTTGCAACAGCTTAGATTATGTTTCAATTTATGTTGAAAGAAATGAGAGAGGTGCAGCAGAGGACATGTAATCGTCTTGAGAAGATCTCCTCAGAGCATGAGAAGGCTACACTGCATTTGAAAGCTCAGAAGCAAGAACTTGAGGAGCGCGAGAAGCAATTGCAGCAACGTGAGGCTCAGAATGAGACTGAGAGAAGGAAGCTTCGTAAGCTTCGTGATGAGAAAATAATGGTATTTAAATTTATCCATATTAAGATTGCAATTCTTAATAGTTCAGCAATTTTGTCATGAAAATTTATATGGTTATGAAAATGTAACTTGAAATAGATCGGTCCTGTTTCTGAAATTTAGACATTGACATCCTCAGCCAGCCTATATATCATTTTTTACATTTCATGGTAAAATGTTTGTGCAGGTAGCAGTGAAAAAGCAGGTATTAGAATGTTCGAAGTAAAAAACTAAGAATTTGTACCTATGAAGTTTCCTTCTCTGTCCCTCTCCTTCGATTATGTCTATTTCGAAATTTATGTGTATCTGAAATTATTTGGCTTGTTGGTACTGAGTAGTTCTCTTTAAAAGGCACATTCTTCACAACGTTAATAGCCCAATTTATTCACCCCCAGTATTCCTTTTTCTAATAGCCACAAATATACACCATTAATGTTTTACTTTGGTGGTTTAATGCCTTGTCAGGGTGATTTTTATTACTGGAACTGTAACTAGTTTGCATCATCCTATGAGAATTCAAGAAACTTTTATGAAATGCGCTAACCACTTTTTTGATTTTCAGAATGAGAGGGCGACCCAGGAGCAAAAGAAGGCCGATGAAAAAGTGCTGAGGCTGGCAGAGGAGCAAAATGTATATTTCTCTTGAATCGGATCTTTGAAAAAGTTTTATAATATGTATCAAATCTAGAATTTTCATTATTTCGCTTGTCTTTGATTGGCAATGGCAGAGAGAAAAGGAGAAACTTCACCAAAAAATCATTGAACTAGAAAAGAAGCTTGATGCCAAACAAGCATTGGAGTTGGAGATAGAGCGTATGAGAGGGGCTTTACAAGTAATGAAGCACATGGATGAGGATGGGGATATGGAAGCAAAAAAAAAGATGGATGCAATTGCTGAAGATTTGAAGCTGAAGGAAGAAGAATTGGATCACATGGAAGAACTAAACCAAACTCTCATTGTCAAGGAACGCAAAACTAATGATGAACTGCAGGAGGCTCGTAAAGAGTTAATCACCGTATGTCACCCCACCCCCACCCGCTTCTTAGTTTATTTTTTCAACTGTTATATAAAGTTTTCATTCCAATGGATTTTTTTGGTTGTGGATTATCAATGGCCTCTTTAAGGGGTGGTATGTCTTTTGGCAATGCCTTGTACTTTGACGATCTGAGACACAGTACTGAGAAGGCGTAGAGTAAGGTGATGTTTAATTGATATGTGAGGTTGGGACTATAGCTTTAGTGTAACAAAATTTTTGAATCCAAAAACACAGTACCAGACTTAACGAGAAACATGGTTGAAATTGTAGAAAGAAGTTATAAACTTTAATAACATCTCGTCACATGCAAAAATTATGACAAAGATGTTCTGTCAATCATATTTCTGTGGTAGAGTGATGCTGTTGATCTTTTTTGACCCAATCTTTAATTGCCAAACCATGCAAGGATTGAAAGGTTTCCAGCTGTAGAAAACTTCCCTGAACAAGAAGATAAGAACCAAAATGGTCTTTAGACAATTGCAATAACCAATCAATTTTATTCCTAGGGAGCAGTCCTATTCTCTGTTCCTCTTTAGCCTTCCCTTATTTAATGCCAACATGAATCCCCAGCTATAAATAAGTCACAATTACAGTGACTTATATAAAAAAATAAATAAATACAGTGAATATGGACATATTGGATAATTGAGTGTTTCAAATATTGTAGATTTGTTTTTCTGTTTATTAATTTTCTTAATGATTGCACTGTACTCACATATGCACGGCAAATGAGCGTCACTTTGTGAGCACCATCAGCAAGAAGACAAAAGAACCAGTAGATGATCCAAGTTATATAAAATGATGAACAATAATCTACAATTTATTGTACTTCATCATGAGATGTACTGTTGTTCAATTGAGTATAAAGGGATAAAGTGCATTCATTTGCTTCAGAAGCCAATTATCATTAGGACAAGTAGAATTTGGGCCAGATTTGGATATTTCCAAACATGATTTTGTTCTTTCCACTTTTCATTAATGCATCAGTTGTTGCAAAAATATTTGTTATTGAGATATTTTTTCCTTGTTATGTGAATGGAAAAATTGGTCCAGTTGTGACTCTTAATGTGGACTGTCTCACTGGTAGTAAAACTTTGTGATGGCCCAAATAAACCTCTAAACTGCCTTGAGAGATATGTCAGTGGACCAATACATTTTTGTCTAATGTGAAATATGCTTTTTTGCTTTGGTGGAAAGTATAATTCGTTGCTTCACAGGGATTGATAAAATGGACAACCCGTGGTAACATTGGCATCAAGAGAATGGGAGAGCTTGAAACTAAGCCATTCCTCACTGCAACCAAGAGAACATTTTCTAACGAAGAAGCAGATGAGAAAGGAATGGAGCTGTGTTCACTATGGGAGGACTATCTTAGGGATCCAAGCTGGCATCCCTTTAAGATCATCATGGATAAAGAAGGGAATGCTAAGGTATACCTATATGTGATAAAGAAAGATTCATGTGAACATATTTGTAAACGTGCAACTTGCCCGCTTCAATCTGTGGTTATCCTGATATAACCTTTTTCCTTGGAGGTTTTCTCTTCTTTAGCATGATACTATAGTAACTAGGACCATGACTGTGTTGTGACATTTGTAGTAGGTAATGTACTAGATTGCTGACACCTCAAGCTGCTGATTTGTCTTTAGAGCTATTGAGTTGAGCGTCCATTTATTTGATGTGGGTTGTGGTAGACTTTTACCTTGCCGTAATTATGATAAAATTGTCTCAGGTTCTCTTCGCCCATGGTTCTCTTATAAGTTTCTTCTTTTGATTTATTCTTTTAGTGTTTCTCATCCATTCTCCAGTAAAACTATTTCATTCTCATATACTTTTCCATATAATTTATTTTAATGGTTTGAATTGGATATGGCTGTACAGGAAATGATTGATGAAGAAGATGAAAAATTGAAGAATTTGAAGAATGAGTTTGGTGACGAAGTTTACCAGTCTGTGACAAAAGCCTTGAAGGAGATGAATGAATACAATCCAAGTGGCAGGTACATAGTACCAGAGCTATGGAGTTTTGCAGATGAAAGGAAGGCAACATTACAAGAAGGAGTAGAATACCTGATAAAGAAGTGGAAAATACATAGACGGAAGAGGCGTTGAAGGTATGTACTTGGAGAATGTTTGACATGAATCATATACATGTTACAGCTCTCATGTTGTGCATTTGTTGGTCTAGTTATGCAAGTAGTTAAAAATTGGACAAATTGAGGAAAATCTGGATTGTTTAGTTGCTTCCAGCAATGGCATTAGACTGATATTCTACTCAATTTCATGTTACAAAATTATAGTAAAATCATTCAATTTGAAGCCGTCGATTAGAAGCACATAATTCCAAGTTGGCTTATCTGACTCTATGTAGAGAGTAATCTAATGTCAGTCTATGTAAGATGGGGTTCTTGCAATTAGAATTGAGTATTGTTTCAGTAATTCTTACAAATGAATCTTTTGATCTCTTCGCTTTCCTCACACACTCATTCACTTAGGCATTTGACATATTTCATGCTATTTTAATTCTAATATATATTTTCAGGATTTGTAGCCAGAACATCCTTTTGTGAAGGCATTGTAGATGTGGTGCTTCAAGAGTTTCACTTATTTTGCTATGCTCGGGTTGTAAGTAGGCTTCTGCCTCTATTCGTGAATATTACTGTCTTTGGTGGAGAAACTGTGGGAATGACTTTCAGACATATCACTTGTTAATATTCAATGCATATGGTTTCTGTTGGGTTCTATATATTGATATAGTTTTCCTTTAGGGTTTGAAATTGAAGTTTTACCTTTGCTCATTTCAAAATTGGAGAGAAAGGAAAAAGATACGGTGGATTCCATATCTTTCTCCATTTTCTCCCAATTTAGCAGAAAACAAAAGGGTAGTCCCTAAAGGGAAGGAAATCCTTTCGTTTCCTTTCCTCCCCTATTTCCATTCAACTTCATTCCTCACACCGTTTTTAGTTTTTCCTCCACCCTCTTCCTTTCCCTCCTTTTCTTCCCGCACATAATGTGAGAAACACGGAGCTGGCTGTCACTTTTTTTTTTTTTTTGTGAAGGGGATCTGAGCCAATCTCCATCTCTATTTTCATGGATAACAAAACCTCATGAAGATCTGACATGGGACAGGCCCAAAATCATTAAAGAGCTTCCAATCTCATCTCTACTTGGTTCAGTCTCTCATTTGTTTTAGGCTTCCAAAGAGCTTTCCCCATTCATGCCAAATTGCCAATCCAGCGGCCCTTAGATACAGAAACCTCTATTGGTTCATAAACACAGGCTGTTTTGACACAGAAAGACCCATTTTGATTTGGGTGTCAAAACGTGAATAGACAAGATACCCATAAAAGAAAGAAAAAGAAGCCGAAATCTCTAATGGGCTGCCCTATCAAGTTCCACCTAAAAGTCCAATTTGGAAATGCTCAAACGTAAATGGCTACATGCACAGCCGCACAATGGGCCAGAGACATGGCCTATGGCTCCAGATAAAAATAAATTTGAAAACGAGAAACCTAAAAAACATATATACATATAATTTTCTGTTCTCAGCTCAGACCCCACTGAATAAAAAACAGAACATATAGAATGTCATTTCTGCTAACTCTGTACACGCGTTAGCATGTGACGTCAGCTACTAAAAATAAGTTTTTATCACCCTCCATTCACATGGTGAGACGTCATAATTTTTTTTTGTTAAAAAAGAAAAAGAAAAAAATCCCTAATCCACTCACTCTCATATCCATTCGGAATCTTCTCACTCTCATGTGAAAGGAATTATCAGCTAATAAGAATCCAAGATAGAGAGAAATCAGAATGAAGAGGGAGGCAGGAGGAGATTTGCAATAAAGAAGTATCCAAAGCCCCCATGCTTTGTTTTAACGTTTTCAGGTAGTAGGAATCCAAGGATCCTGTCCCATAAATGGAACAAACAAAGATATGGAAGGAAAACAATTCAATGGCCACACGTGAGCAGAGGCCAGGCCAGAGAGCATCAACAACCCAACCCCACCCATGTGCCACTTTGGGTACGCGCAAACGCGTTGATGTGACTCTTTTCTGTTCAGAGATCTGCATTTGTTGCTTCAACCAAACAAAATATATTGCCTCTACTTGGGTATTATCCCCTGTGTTTTCAACATCAACCCTTCGTGTCATCATCCCAAAACGGGAAAAAAAAAAAAAAAAAAAAACAGTAAGGTGTGTTTGGATACAGAATTTTGGAAATAAAATATGATTTTGATTCTATTTTTTTTCAAAAACAAATTATATTTTATTCAATTTTTTTAAAAAAGTCAAACCTTGAAATTCGCATACAGAATAAAAATTTAATTCTGATTTCAAAAATTCAACACCCAAATGCACTTTTTCGTGTTCGGTTTGAGTTGTACTGATACATGAATACGAGATTATATAGGTTCATTCTAACACAACTTATTTCGTGAATCGTATAAAAAATGGTCAGTTCTTATGTTGCGAAACGAGTTTGAGTCATGTTGAAGCATGAATATAAGACTATATAAATCAACTCTAACCTAACCCATTAATTAAACGGATAAAGATCTCTCAACCCTAACCTCATTAATTTCGTGTTATATTCACATGCAAGACGTGTCAAAAATTGCTAGAAATAGGTTTCAATATCCATATGTTTGAGAGTAAGAAATAAATAAAATACATTAAGAATATATTGAAAATCAAAATCATGCGAGTAAAATATTGATTATCCACATACAACTAACAAATTCCTAGCTCTCCAGATAGTGAAATAATTCCAAGTACAAATAGCGAAAATTCGCTTGAAGCATCTGAGAAAATTCTTCGAAGTTTCCCACCAAAATAGAGGAGGAAAATTCTCCCTGAGGTGGCGCCATGGGAAGAATTTCCGAAGCTCTTTTAAATTTTGTTCAATAAAGTTTCCCGCCAAAATAGAGAAAGTTGTTTGTTTGATTAGGTGGAGAATATATGCTTCGTTGAAAGCCAAAGATATTACTTGATTGGAAACTCCGTGCTTAAAAGTGTTGGGTTAATAAGGACTCTTTATGGAAAGACAATATAATGCATAATAATAAATAAATAGACACAAAGAATTATGTAGTTCGATTTATGACTTACGTTATAAAGTGCAAAGGGCTACATTTTGCTCTTATTTCTTTGAGTGATGTTTACAATATAATAAACTCTTATTCATAGGAGAATTAGATAATACAAATAGATTTTAATTATAAATAAGTAACTGTGACAAACTTCAATTCTAATTACGTCACAGTCTTCAACTATGACTAAAAGTAATAGTCTTTAACTGTAATTTGAATTATTGATTTCTTGATGCTTTTACATTTATAAGAATATTGCTTTCAATTGAGATTTCCTTTCTTTTGGACAATTCTATGTAAGTTGTTATGTTAATGTCGGGAAAATCCTTGGAAAAAAATTAGAATACTTCAGTGCAATTCTTTACAAATTGACCTGATCGTTCAAATGGTATTCGTCATGTCAACCACAATCAAATTTAATTATTTAACAATTAAGTCAATTTATAAAAGTAATACCTTAAGCTGACACCGGATTTTAAAGGAAATATAAACATATCTCATGCATCCCATCTAATGATAATCCATGGGTGACTTGCTCAAACAAAAAAGGTTTTTTCTTTTTCTTTTATAATATAAATTAATTTATATTAGAGAAGGAGGAGTAAAGTAGAAACAAGAAGAATAAATCCACAAACACTTGTCGCACATTGAAACAAACCAAATACTTTCCATTTCAACTATATAAAATATTAAAATTAGTACAATACACTTCTCAAATGATATTCATCATCATGCTATATAAACACTAAATATTATAAGCTGCGGGCTACAATCTTGTGCAGCCGCCTCAGCACTAATTACCCTACAACCTTCTCAATTGATTTTTACCTTGCACAGTTATACTACAGCTTCACACCCCCACTCAGTCGCACACTCCCCCCCCCCCAAAAACCCCACCAATCCAAAAAGTAAAAAAGTAATAAAAATTCCCATTCACCGGTTCTTTTCCAGTTTTCCCTCCCAAAACCCTCCCCATTTCACTCTCTTATTAATTTAGTCTAATAAAACTTTCACGTTCCCCAACAACCCAGTCAAAAACAGCATCTCAAAACTGGTAAAAATGGAAATAAGTCATGGCGGGAATTGTAAAATGTTGACTTTTTTCCACCCTCTTTTTTTTTTGACGACTTCCATTTCATCAAACCCTAAAGTTTTTCCCTGTGAAAGTTTGACCGAACTGCCAATTGGCTGGGGCTATGTTCCACGAGGTTGAGGTGCGCCTGTCGCTCCCCGTGACCCTGAACGACAATGGTTGTCCCACCAACACTGCGTTTGACTGCCAGTTTTGACCCCAGTTTCGGCTCATGCTCATCCAGCCAGTCTTGGAGCCCTTCACCAGCACGCGCACGATATCCCCTGCACCCGCGACGTTGGAGACCAGCACCAGGTTGAAGTAGCGGAAGCCGTTGATTGTGAACCTGATACCTCCGTGCTTGCGGCATGACACCCTGCGTAAATGAGTCGAAAAGAGTTAGGGCCTTTTCGTCATTTAATAAAAACATTTCTTTTTCTTTTTGTTAAGCGTGGAACGCGGCACGTGATTTCAGGGTGGTGGGGCACAGTTGTGCGTGTATTAATCAGAAACCTCTTTCACATCGATCAACGAGTCTCATCTCAGACGTTGGAGACTGCGCTTTGGGTGTGTGTTTTTTTGATTGATTGGGCATGGAAGACCACCCAACATGCTCATAGTTCTGTGTGCGTCTCTGATTTGGTTGTCAAAAAGTAAGGAACGGTCCAGATCTTCCAAATAGATCTGACACAGTCATCAAGGGTCAAGAAAGGTAGGCTCTTCGGCCTCTCTTCTTAAGTCTTGACCTAGCGTATAGAGAACGTTTATCTGCTACAAGTTTATAGAGAACAAAAAGTGCTTAAAGTGAACAGATGACAAGGTCCATAGAAAAAATAGGTCATAGGGTTAGGTTAGATTTTTTGCTTTTGCTGCCAACGATGACACAAAAGATATCGAATCAAATTCCATAATGTCTTTGATCCGTGATATCAACGTCAGCTACTAACACCAATCAGAACTGTATAGTCAATTTGTGATTCAACTATAATTTTATGACAGTTGCATGAGTCACCCCTTCTCGCCGGGAACAAAGTTTTCTTTTAATTTGAGTGTGAAAAAAAAAAACCCTTTCAAGCTTTCGTGCGCTAAGAACAAATATCAATTTAAAGAAAACTTTTCCCCAGAGAGGAGGTGGTATGTTAAGACATTGAAAGCTGGAAGGGTTAAGACCAAGTATGTTGAACCTAGGATTATAATTTATAAAGTTAAATAATGAATAATCGGAACAACCTTTTCGTTGTTCTTTCAAGGTTATGGACCAGACGGAGGTACATTATACATGCAAACCACCAAAAGTGACCAATCACGATCGGAGAGGCCCAATCGAGCTTAAATGACGCAGAAGACCAACGGTTATAACTAACAAAGTGAGGACAATTACAATTAAGGATCAATAATATCTACACAGCACTAGGGGGGGTTTTGGTAAATTAAGGGCCGAGTAAAAGCCCCCACCAAAAATCTGACAAAGGCAATAAAGCTCCGCACCAGAATCCGGCCTATATGGACATTAACCCTGACCCACAAGCCACTACTAACATAAAGCACCATAAAGGGTTATCAGTTTAGTTAGCTGAGCTCCACTATTTTCTCTAAAAAGAAAGAGTCAGTTTAATACTTTAATTATCATTTTTCACTCAAAAAATGCAAGATTTATAATTCTTTGTCAAGTAGACAAAACTCTTAATATTTTTTATTATATGGCAACTTTTATTTTTTTTTATTTTTTTTAAAAAAAAAAAAAAAAAACCTAATACTATCTAGGGACCACTTGAGTGGATAAGAATTATATTATTTCTTTTATAATTCTTTTACTCTTTTTTCTAGTATTAAAAGACAACAAACTAGAAGTAATCAGGGACTTTTTATAAGCAATTTTCTTAATTAAGTAAGAATAAGAAAAGCAAAACAAGATTAATACAATTTCGTCACACATGAATATGGCTATTTATGTTAGTTAATCACCCATTATTAGCAGTGTTCGAGTTCATAGATAACGAATAGAGAAGAGGCTCACCGGCGGAAGGCGACGGGGACAATTCCGGCACGGTACTCGGCAATCTTGAGGAACATGGGCATGGCGAGGTCAAAGTGAGGGCGAGGAGGGTTGCACCAGCCGCCATTGTCGCTGGGTTGGGCAAAGTTTGGCGGGCAAAAGTTAGTGGCAGTAATGAGGATTGATGGGCTGCCGGAGTGGCACCACGTTGGGTCATCTGCGCACTTGATCTCGAAGCAGGCACCGCAGCTCAGGCCATTGTTGAACAGTGCTGTGCTAAGGGCAGCAGTGTTCACGCCGTAGCCTTGGCTGTAGAGGTTGCCGTATCCACAAGCTCCACCTGTAGAGAGTGCACACTTCATGAGCTTAATAGTCTAATTGACTCGACTATATTGACAATGACCGAAAGTTTTTCAGTTTTCAAGATGGGATTTTCAAAGTTGGACCGTAGAATACAGATTTATTACACGTGGGTCCTCATGTGTTCTTGATAAGAAGTCATCTAACAAGGAATTATGTAGATTTCCTGAGTGGAAGTTGCAGACAGAAACTTGAAAGAAGCAAAATATGAACTTCCCATGGCATCCCCAGAACTAGAACAGCCTCAAGTAAGATAAACAGAGAGAGCAAAAACAGGGGACTCTGTTTTCTCTTGAAAAAATGAAATTATGTGGTTAAAATGGCTCACATTTTCCGGAAAACTTGTTCTATTTACAAACAGAAAGGGGAAAAGAAATACAGTGAATTGGATTACATACCCATGGTGCCAGAGGCATCAGAGCCTCCATAGAAGGTAGCATGAGCGCTTTCCCATGAACCCCCAGAGTAAACCCCAGGGATTCTGGCTTCAGCCACCCACATTAACGAGATAAGACAGGCTATGCACACCACACTCATTGCAGCCATTGTTTTTTTTTTTTTCCCTCCAACACTAGAAAACAAAGTGAGAGCAAAAGAGGGAGATTGAGAGAGATTGGGGATGAGGAGTTAGCGGGAGGGAGATGGAGTACTTATGGAGTCCAGGGAGGGACTACAGGGGCATTATTTGGAATTTTCAAACAAACCCATCATTTTCCTTCTTTCTTTCTTTTTTTTTTTGTTTTTTTTTTTTTGGGTGAAAAGAAAATGTCAAAACCCATTACTAATGTTCTGCTTGTGTGAACTAAAAAGGTTGATATTTCATGCATGGTGGTGGGGACTCGTTATCTGGAAACAGTTGTGTTGTTCGGCGAATGCAATATATCAATGAGTTTTTAATTTTGAAATTAATAAAAAGTGTTGATGTGATATAAAAAAAAAAAAAATTGTATTGTAGTAAAATTTTTTATTTAAATAGTAATAAAAAATTATTGAAGTAATATAAAAACTAAAAAAAGTGAGGATGTTTTGATGTTCATTGTTATTCGAACATGTAAAAATAAAATTAAAAAAAATGTAAACAGTAACATTTATTATTCTGTGCTCTAACCGAGCTTGCCAAACATGACTAGTTTTCCAACTTCTTTTGCAATTGATTTGAAGTTTAGAATCTTTTAATAGCATCTTTGGGTATTCTTGATTTTTTAAATATTTCTTAAATGCAGATTTTTAGAATTTAAATTCTACTAAGATTTTATCTATTTTTTTTTTAATTTTATCTCAAATTTTTTAAATCATCAAAACTTAAATTTCAAAAAAATAAATTCTCTCAATATTTATAATTTTTCAAATAAATCATACACTCAAACAAGCCATTAATGTCTTCTACATTCACAAATTTCACTATAGGTAGCTATCATTATCATTGGGGGCAGTTTTTCATCTTGTTCATTCCATCATGAGGTTTCTTTCCAACACTGTAAAATAAATGAGAGATAATACACATTTATGTTTTGTTAATTTTTATATTTAATGATAAATTTGTCTATTTTTATATGGAGATGGACAAAAGATAAAAATTAAACTTTTTTTCAAAATAAATGGCTGCAATGAATTGTGTTAGGAAATAGGTAGATGTTAGACTTCACCTATAACCATTTTCTACTCATCTCTATACATCTAGATTTTAAATTCATGATTAAATTTGCCAATTTTATTTTTTTCCACACCCAACGCTGCATACGCGTGTCAAATTGTCGTTTAAGAGACGTAATACGGCAATTAAAAAAAAAAAAAACCTGGAATTAGGGAAAAATATAAAATCAGGACAAAACGACGAAGAAAGTCCTTCTTAACGCTCTTACCTTTTTACCTTCCGGACTTAAATACCCTTGGGAAGCTGCTGATGTGATGTGACATCACATGATGGGAAAAGGGCAATACGTGGAAAGAGAAGTTGGAATCGTACAAGTTAGTACACAAAAAAGAGTGAAGGGAAAACGCCAAAGGGATTATAGATCTAGAGTGACTTTGCGTCAATCGGAAGTTAAGGCGTGATGTACGGCTGAGATGGGAGCAGAGATTGGAGGTCCACGAAAGATTTAATGGGGTATGAGATGGATACGATCAAAGCCCCAC
Organism: Alnus rubra; assembly: GCA_028654335.1. Classification (NCBI taxonomy): domain Eukaryota; kingdom Viridiplantae; phylum Streptophyta; class Magnoliopsida; order Fagales; family Betulaceae; genus Alnus; species Alnus rubra. The sequence goes on along the minus strand of JAJPGS010000870.1, from coordinate 1,256,677 downwards.
TAATAAGTTACGCTTTTTTTCTTTTCTTTTTTTTTTTCTTTTTTTTTGTAATATACGCTTTTTATTTTATTTTTTTATCCCAGTGGAGCAAAGCAAAGACCGAGGACTGAGACTGAGACTGAGGCAGCCAACTAGAAGACACTGAGAGGACGAGCATCCAACGTGGGTGAAGGGACCCACTTAACCCCGTAATCATCGGCCCATATGCCCCGCCTTGATTCAACTGTAAGTGGGCCACAGTCACACGATCTCGAGCCACACGCGCACGGCGCACACACCACAAACACTACTGTAATCATACATGCATTGCATGTTGTTTGAATTATTTTAACCAAACTCTCTTTTGGACCGCCTTTTTAACCTTTTTCCACTTCTTCTACGAGTTTGGCTCCGGTACTGGATGCATTGGATGCGTTTTACCTATCTTACAAGTTACAAACACGAGATCGCCTCCCTAGTTTTGTCTTCTTTCTCTTCTACGAACTTTCTTAGTTTGTCAACATATCATTTTAATGTACATGAAAAGTGAGAGTTTTTTTATTTATTTATTTAAAAATTAAAAATAAATGACGGGTGATTCTTTTAAGACAATATCATTTCGTGTATTCACCTATGTCGAACAAATCCTAAATTTGTGTGGTGTAAAGCGTTCTCTTTATACAGATCAAGTAAGATTCTATCTTTACTAGCAGTATTGAGTCGTGCGACTCTAATAAATCGTTTGCATTTAATGCTCCGTTTGTTTCGACGTAAAATAATTTTGATTTCTTCGAAAATATTTTTTAGTGTTTGGTTCACACGAAAAAATTACGAAATGCAAAAATGAGAGTTTTGCAAATATCGCCAGAATCCGGCAACGTCCGGTCGCCGTTGCCGGATTCCGACGAGAAAGATTGACCTAATCCGGCCGGATTACAGCCGGAATCTTCCTAATCCGGCCGGATGTTGTCGGACTCCGGTGCTGATTGGATTCCAACAACTGACAATTGCTAAATTCTGACGATCGAATATCAAACGTGCGTGTAAGGACGAAGAGTTTAATTTCGGAAAACGACTTATGATTTTAAAAATCGTAAATCGTTTTTCAAAAATTAAATAAGCTTTTACGGTCAAACCAAAAATGATTTTCGTTGACCATTATTTTCGCTCCAACCAAACACCGTAAAATACATAAATCATTTTCTAAAAATTATTTTACACCGAAACAAACGGAGCATAAAGGAATCCAAAACTTAATATGATGGATATGCCATCAAAATCAAAATCCTTACCACTTAAGGAAAAAAAACAAAAAAGGTAGAGATTTGAATTTTGTGCCATAAACAAATTCGAATTTGGTTAGGCATCTCATATAAGCTCATTTTGGGTGGGTAAGTTGAATTCTGGATAATCGTTTGTAATTATAGCAGACATTGGTTTAGTATTAAAGCTGAGCTAATTAAAAGATCAACAAGTTAGGCAAATATGAATAAAGACAAAGTAAATATACCTATTTTCTTTTTCTTTTTCTTTTTCTTTTTAATAAAAAATTGTTGATCTAATTAGTCAAATGGCTACTCAAGCAAAGGATAGGGTAGAAAACTTCACGATGGGACAGAATTTTAGAATATATAAAAATCTCTCCGTCAAAGTTCGATCAGCTACAATACTTATGATTAAGAAACCAACACGGTGGTTTTCTTTTTTTTTTTTCTTTTTGTCGGTTAAACACTTTTTTTACCAATAAATTTTGACAATTTTATTTTTTAGTCTTTAAATTTCAATTTACATTACATACGGTACTTTAATTTTATGAAAATATCAAATTAATACCTCAATTAAGTTGAGGTTGACACGTGGCGAGCAATTAATTTTTAGACGAAAAACTTGACTGATGTGCTAATTTAATATTTTTTCAAAATTGAGGTATCACCTCTTTTGCGAATTGAAACTCAAAAACTAAAAAAAGTAAATTTATTAAAATTCAGAGACCAAAGATATATTTAACCCTTTTCTTTTTTACCTGACGGAAGAAACTATTTGCATTTGAGTATGATTAATTAAACCCCTCTCCTGCACAAACTTGGAAAATCCAAATTATATAGGGGTAAAATAATGGCGTTCCATCAACTTATTTCATATCACAGTAAATACTAAATTGGCATGGTACTAATGATTATTTTGATTTATAACCCATGAAAACTTTTGTGGGATTCGTGCATCTAATTGTTAGCTGTGTGACCCACTACTTTTTTAAATTGTTCATTACTGATTGACCTTTGGTTCGCGGGAAGGCAATCTTAACACAAGAGTGTAATTAGGAATATTGTAATTTTTACTACAAATTTTTTACTAAATTACGTTTTTATTTTTGTGATATTTATTGTATTAGCTATTAAAGAATTAAATTTAAATCTGAATGATGTGGCAGTGTCACGTACACTATCATGTTATTTTATAAGAGAAACTTCATTTTTCCTCCCATAATTTTCATTGTTTTTGCAATCTTTCTGAGTTCAAAAACTCTTAATTTTGTGTCTAATTTTCTATTTTTTACAATCTCGCACTTTAATTAGAATTTTTTGTTAAATCCTAACCGAAGACATAGAAATTATCAAGATACCCCTGTATTTTTTTATTTATTTGTTTTTTAAAAAAAACTTAATTATAATTTAAGAATAATTTTGTAATTTCATAACTTTTACATGAGTATAAGGGTCATTTTACCATTTGACCATCTAATTTAACTCTAAACCCTAACGTGAGGGGAAAATTACAAAAAATTGAAAGTTTAATACACTAAATTTAGAGTTTTTAAACTTTAATGAAAAATTGTAAAAGCGATAAAAATGCAAGGAATTAAGGGAAATTTTCTCTATTTTATAAGAAATTATAATAAAAGTAAGGGAAAATATATATATATATATATATATATATATATATATATATATATATATATAAAGCCTCCTCAACTAACGGTCGATTGTAAAATAGCTCCATAAATCTTCAAGTGTGGACCCATCAATTATCAAACTACCGAAGTGTGCCAAAAATGTCAAATTTTTCGATAATATCCTTATTCTCTTAAAAAGTAAAATAAAAAAAATTAATAAAAAAGAAAAGTACTTTTTGAAAATAAATCAAATAAAAAAAAAACTTATTTTTTTGGATAAATGCAAAATAAGTCATGTAATTGGCTTAAATTACATTTAACTATTTGCAGTATAAAAATAATTTTAAAATCATTAGGGTAGGCCAAAATAATAATTTAGTTCCTGCAGTCAAAACACTTGATAGATTTAGTTAGTGTCCATGTTAATACTAATAAAATGATTATATGTGTCACTTAGTTTTTTCTCCTTCTTCTTCTTTTAAATTAAAAAAGTGTAATTTTTAAATTTTTTATTTATTTAAACTTTTAGATTTTTTTTTTCAAAAAGTATTTTTTTTTATTAATTTTTTATTTTAGTTTTTAAGAGAATAAGAGTATTATCAAAAAAAAAAAATTATATTTTTAATTGGTTCACCTTAGTAATTTGATTAGTCACTTTAGCACACTTTAAAATTTATGAGGTTATTTTAAAATTTCCTGTTAGTTGCAAAAAAAAAGAAAAAAAAGAAAATTATATTTTTTCCCAAATGTAATAGTACGCTTATTATCTTGGCTCGACAGACAGTATGACAAGTAGGGCTGAGCATGGGGCGGGGGGGCGGGGATGCCCTTTTTTTGGCCCCGCCCCGCAGGGGTGCGGGTTTCCTTTGGGAAACCCGCAAAAATCCCCATGCACCCGCACGGGGCGGGTGGGGATGGGGTGGGGTTGAGGGGTGGGGATCCCCGCGGGTATGCGGGGATCCCCATGGGTGTAGAACACCTAAAAAAAAATGGTGCAGGAAGAAAAAGAAAAGAAAATATATGAGAGGGGAGTGATTCTGTGAAGAAGAAGAGAAGAAGAATGGTGCAGAAAGAAGAAGAAAAATTTGGAAGAAAAAGAAAATATATGAGAGGGGGGCTATGAATTTGTGAAGAAGAAGAGAAAAATAAGGAAGAAGAGAAGAAGAATGGTGCAAGAAGAAGAAGAAAAATTTGGGAGAAAAAGAAAAAGAAAATATATGAGAGGGGGGGGGGGGCTGTGAATATGTGAAGAATAAGAGAAAAATAAGGAAGAAGAGAAGAAGAATGGTGCAAGAAGAAAAAGAAAAATCTGGAAGAAAAAGAAAAAGAAAATATATGAGAGGGTGGTTGTGAATCTGTGAAGAAGAAGAGAAAAAGAAGGAAGAAGAAGAAAATCTAGAAGAAAAGGAAAATATATGAGGGGGGGGGGCGCGGGGCGGGGCGGGGATCCGGGGAAAAAAAAAGATTAAACCCGCGCCCCGCCCCGCCCCGCCCCGCACGGGTTGGTTAAAATCCAACTCGTACCCGTAAAAAAAAAATAAAAAACCGCAATTTTAGGGGCGGGGAGTGCGGGTTGGGGCGGGTTTGCGGGTTTTTGCTCACCCCTAATGACAAGTGCGTAGACCGACCATTTGCATTTAATCTTAATATTAATCAAATACAAAAAAGGTGTAATAAGGTATTAGTGCACGAGCTTTTGTCAATATTGCCTATTTCCAAAAATTGCAGAGATAAGGGTATGTTTGGTAAATGTTTGTATAGAATAAAGTAATTATTAATTTTAAAATTAGTAAAAAGTGATGATTTGATATAAAGTAAAAAGAATTTATATAAAAAAATTAAAAAATTTGTATTATAGTGAATTTTTTTATTTGAATAATAACAAAAAATTATTGATATGATATAAAAAATAAAAAATAAAAAAAATTTAATATTAATTATTATTAAAAAACATGAAAAAGTAAAATAAGTAAATAAATAGTAAAAAGCACTACTCTATTCTACGTTCTTTATCAAACAACACCAATATTACCCGCGAGTAATGATATTAAAAATAAATAATAATAATAAAAAAGTGGGGACGGAATTTATACTTGTGAAAAAAGGTAGGCCATGTGCAAACGACAACGAGCCAATCCGGTAAAAAGTGGGGGCCGCGTGATTCTCGCACAGCTGGCTTGTAACTTGTGAGCGGTGAGGTTGTCACAACCGTGAATCTCCAGACCCCCCATGTGCTCTCCACGCCTGGGCAGACCTTGTAAAAAGCTTTCCAAATCCAAAGACAAATATAGTACACGTGTCTTTGTTTTACAACTTTTCACCACATTAATGCCACGTTGACAAGTTCAGAAATAAAAGACTAAAAAAAAAAGTTTTGTTGAGATTTGTCAGCTGTTATATCATTCTCCTTTTCATGTCCTTCGTTTCTTTCTTCCCTTCACATTTTTATTTATGAATATTATAAAAATGTTTTCTTCAATATCTGGACCCCTTGGGGTAAACATTATAAAAGTATTTATTTAAAATTTTATTTTCAGAATTATATTGTTAATATTATATATATTATAAATTCTGAAGTAATCAAAGATTTAAAATTGTTAATTTATTATCATACTCCGCTTGGTTTATATATAGCTAGTTCAAAAGTACACTCATTTATTGGTTCTAATTAAAATTCAATAATGTTGAGAAGAAACATTTGCACATATATGGGATTTTCTTTTAATGGAAAAATTACAAAAAAGAAAAAGAAAATATTATTTAATTGATGTTATGGTAAAAAATAATTGTGCATCAACATGACATTTACGTGGCATAAATAACATTCATTCAAGAAATTAAAATGAGCAATAATCTAAAAAAAAATAAATTAATTTAAAAAAATAAAAAAAAATCTATTGAACCCCACGCAGAGATTGGAAGGACAGGTTGGTGTAAAAATCAGATGCACGGGGGACCGGCCAGACAAAGGGTTCATGATTGCGTCTGAATTCTGATTATGGAGGGCTCCTTACTGTTTACTCGATCGCAACCATGTGATTTTAATCATTTCACCTTGATTCATATTTCTCCAAGTCAAATACATAAAAAAGGAAGCAAAACATGTCAGGTCCACTTCAATGTCTGCCTCCAAATCATTATATTTACGAGTTTTAAACATATATTAAGCTAATCGATTTCGGTAAGTAGGAGTAATTTTTTTTTTTCTTTTTCCTTAATGATTAATGAATAGGGCCAACTAATAAGCACCCCCACAGCTTCGAAATTTTCTTTTTCTTTTTTCCCCCCTCAAATTTGAACTACCACGTTTAATGATTTGTTTGGGTTGTATTCATGGCAATTTTCTTCTCTCATATTATGATGATAGAAATGCCACAGTGGTAAAGAACTAATATAATATGTGGAAGTCCATGGACAGCTCAAACTATATCTAAATTCATTATCAATAAAAAATAATAATAATAATAAAAAAAAAAACAAGAATAAGATGTAAATTCGTTGTTTATATGTTCTTCATATTATTGCTCAAATTGACCCCGATCACTATGGTCTTGGGTGCAATGAATATGTATGATTTTTTTTCTTCTTATAATATTGTTTTTATTTTTATTTTTATTTTATTTACATTATTGTCACCCTAATTCGTGTTTATTAAATTAAGCTATATGTGCAACTACTCTTTTGGAATGCTTCTATTTGTCTAGTAATAGATTTGAGGATTTCATATATCATTCTTTTAAATCAACTTCCAACTACTTATCTTTTCAAAAAAATAAAAAAAAATAAAAAAGACTTCCTACTACTTTTTTTATTATTATTATTTATTTATAAACTATATAGCTTGAGACAAATGTTCATAATGGGTTTTTATGCCCTTATCCGAAGGGAATTTAGATCTTGAAAATGATTTTTTAACTTAATAATGTTATTTGTGCTCTAGTGATTTCGGCGTAAAATGATTTCTAAAAAATGATTTCGGTATTTTACGGTATTTGATAGGGTGAAAATAATGGTCAACGAAAATCATTTTCAGTTTGACCGTAAAAGTTTCTTTAATTTTTGGAAAGCGATTTACGGTTTCGAAATTAAACTTTTCATCCTTATACACACGTTTGATATTCGATTATCGGAATTCAGCAATTGTCGGTCGTCGGAATCCAGCCGGTGCCAGAGTCCGGCCACAATCGCCGGATGTCGGCCGACCAGATTCAAGCCGAAACTAGCCGAAATATTGTTGGATTCTGGCCATGGTCTGAAGCCAGTCGGATTTGGCCAAAATGGTCGGGATCCAGCCGGATATGACCGAATCCGGCCATTGATCTGAAAGAGTCCGGCAGGAATCCGGCCAAACTTGCTCACCAGAATCAGAAGGCATTTGCCAAACTTTGATTTTCGCATTTCGTAATTTTTTCGTGCGAGCCAAACGCTGAATTTTTTTTTTTTGAGAAAATCATTTTTTTTCTAAAAATGATTTCGCCGAAAATATTTTACAACGGAAACTATTTTATGTCAAAACAAACGAAGCATTAGTATACTATTATACGACTGTTATATAATTGAAATAACGTCACATTAAAAATTTGTCATTAATTTTTTTTTAATTTTTTTACAAGTGCTTATGAAAGAGTTGACAACTAAATAACATTATTCAGGCATTTAATATTATAATTAATGGGGGCAGTTTGCTCTTAATCAAAGTAGTGTTTGAATTATAGTGACAAACAAGTAGTGGAAAATCATTACAGACGAACCACAAAATGCTACATTGACTTGTCGATGCACCTACTCATCGTATTAAAAAATTTCAAGATAGATATCAACTCTCACTGATCGAGCATATGCAGTTAGATTTTCTATACCTTTTCGGTAAACGATTTTTTTTTTTAATTTAAAATAACATGCATTTTATACTCGTGTCATATTAATAAATTGAATTACGAAAAATTATTTTAATCCAATTTACAAGAAACTAAAAATAAATAACTAAAATTCTTGAGATGATTTAAACTAAACGATCGAGGTGGGAATCCGTACATGATCATATATTCATAATAAAAAGAGAAATGTTTTGTTGTATTCTACTATTCTTTTCAAGTTCTTCAATTTTAAAAATTAACACGTGAATTTTGTATAAATCTTACAAATTTAATGATTAATTTTTTTAAAAAAAAAAAATTGAAAAATGATCCAAATACATTAAATTGCATGTCTCTAATAATTTAAAAATTGAGATCCAACCGGTAAAATATACCAAAATATACCTTTCTTGAAGTTGACCGCACAGTACACGTTTATTTATTTATTTTTTATTTTTTTATATTAAACATTGCAAATATTGTACCTCAAGGTTGAATTCCCGTGATGCCGTACCACATCGATTAAAGGTTAAAGAATAAAATCTATACACGGGTTACCTGTGCGAGTGCGACCAATGGAATAATGAATAAAAATGGAATAAAACTTTGGTATATATATTTATGTGTTTTTGAAATACACTCACACATCTTTACCTTAGCTTTTAAATTACTCGTTGTTATATATATATAAATATAATGACTATTATATCCCGTCACGTCAGGATAGTAAAATAAAAAGTAATGCTATATATTATAATAACATTATCTTTTTGGGTTGATATGATAGTATCAATCAACTCTAATTAAAAAAAAAAAAAAATCAATGACTAATGATAAGATAATGCAATAACAGTCAAATATCTCACTATACTAACATGATATTATTAATTTACCGGTAATTTTTTTTATTTTTTTTTTACAAAAATTGATTGAAAATATTTCGGCATAGAGAAATAATGACGTGGTATATAGAATTAGTCATTTAGCATTAATCAAAATAAAAATAAGAGAGATAAACGTGTGGAATAGCCGGTCCCATGACTCATTGACTCCCCATGTGCAGAAGTAAAAAGAGGACCGTCGATTTATTTTGATTAGGTAGAGATGAAACTTTACCTGCCCCTTTGCTGACTTTGATTTTACAATTTATTGGTAGAGACTAGACGACTTTGAATATTTTAGGTTTGGTGCGTCTCTCATTCCACAACCACCTTACTACTTCCCACATGACGTTAAGAGACTCGTGGGGGGGAATAAAATGGCATGTCGGAGATCTAACGCCATGAACTCAGCCTTGATTGTTGCAAATGCAAAGCAAACATTTCAGAAGATAAAATAAATTAATATATTTTAAATTAATATTTTAACACTCAATATATTAAATAACCTGAGCTTCCATTCTTTCTAGATAAGTGTGAGTGTGATCTGAAATTTTAATTAAAATTTGAATAAAATATGGAATCATAGTTTAAATCAATGACATGTGATTATATAACATGTTAAATTACAATTTATCTTAAAAGTTTAAATTGATAAAAAGAAATAGCGGACAAAAATTTCATATATACTGGGTTGGAAGATGAATTCTTTAAACCCAATTTATAAAAGTGACAGGTATTTATTGAACATATGAGAATCACATGTTTTTTTTCACTAAATGTGAGAAGCACAAGCTATTAAAAATATATATATATTATTTTCACATGCTGAGGGATTCATGTCACTTTTAGAGACTAAATTAGAAGAAAATTCCAACAACCTAATTTATAGAAAATTTCAATCCATATATAATATATTGGGTGTATTGAATAATTTTTTCTGAAAACAGGGTTCTGATCATATTAGGGGCAAAAGCATTCTTATAAACATATTTATCTTAAGGAGTGATGTTATTTGGTAGATTGTTATACGACTACCATACAACTTGATGATGCGACAGTAAAAGTTAGTCATTAGATCATTACTTGTAAAACAAAGTAATCAAATACTGATTTTCACTGTTACTATATAAATACTAAATACTAAATATTACTAAATAGTATAACAAAATACTAAATAGCATTACTTAATCTTAAGACATGCACGGTGATAGTTTATATATATATATGAGTAATGATTCAATGTCACCCAAAGATATAATTTTTTAGCATCTTGCCTATGTGACAAGGTGGTCCCCTACTACTTTTTTAGTTTTTTTATTTTTTTAAAAATAAATTAAGGTGGGCGATCACCTTGCCACATAGGTAAAGTGGTGAAAAATTGTATATTTAGATGGTAGTGAATCATTACTCTATATATATATATATATATATATATATATATATATGGTAATATATTAATTTCATCAGATAATTAATAGAATGCATGCATGGAAAAACAGGATTAGATTCAAAGTATTCAATCCAATGTTTATCTTGGCCAAAAGTACGTATTCCCACATGGGATGGGAACTATCACATGCCGTGTCGATCACAATATACGTACGTGAGAGGGAGATCTAGAGATCATGGATGCCATAAAGCTGCATTTGGATGCCGGAGGGAAGAGTGCATGTGGGAGAGAAAGAGAGATAAACGTAGCCAACCATAAGCATGTGGTGTGGGTGTGGGTGTGGGTGTGGGAAGAAAGCTTAATTGGCAGAGGAGACAGGGCAACGGATCCCCACCATTCCAATCCTTATCTACATATATATCATCCTTCCCTCCACGTGATCCTTATAAAAATAAATCCTCTATACATCTCCCATGGATGTGACCTCATGAATAATTATATAAATATTTTCATTTTTATGTTGTATAATTTGAAACCTTGAGTACTATTATATACGTTCCTTCATTCATCAATTTGGTATGTTACATCATGCATGTTATAATCGCGCGGTATTAATGATTCGATAACTACTGGGCATGCATGCAACTTAAGAGTTAAGAATAATATTAGGGATACTATAATTTTATTATGATTTTTTTTTTTTTATAAATTGACACAATTGCTTATATATAATTGATTAAATAATTATTGTGGCTAACTTGTGAACCATACAATCTTAATTATTTTACCACTTATGAATTATTACATCAGTTTATAAATATATTTTTACTAAAAGGAGTAATGTCCCAAGCATTTTCTGCAACTTAATTCACAATTGATGGATTATTGGACCTTAAATTATTCGAATATTGTTGGTACAGTTTCAAAATGGTGACGTTTCAGCGTATGGTTGGTTTTGTCTAGTCGGGTACTGCATAGGTCTTCAAAGCTTCAAGTGTTATGACCTACAAAACAACAAAGGCTTGTTGGGGATTGGCCGACGTCGCCTCATTCGATGGTGAAGTTAGTGAGAGCTTTTATAAAGGAGAGTAAATGTTATCAGAGTTAAGTGATACAAGCTTTTGCTTCTATTTATACCATCCATCTTTGATTGATCCGCACATGTGAGCTTTATTAATTTACAGTCTACTGTTCACTAAGCGTGGGTGAACCGTGATCGAACACGACATGAATGACAACCATTTATGGTGCTCTGACTCCTTTGGCATGACGAGCCGCCCCGAAGAATGGCGTATTGTACTGTTACCCAGCATGGCTTTTGACCTAATTTGACCTTCTAAACTTTGGTTTAATAAATGCCAAATATCTCAATAAAGGCGAGGATCTCCCATCCCAAACTCTCCATATTTGTTAGTGAGGAACACACTTTATGCGTCTCTGTGCCGAGGAGCCCTCGGTATAACTTTGGGGTTCTGAATCCTAAGACAATCTTAACTATCCGGTAGTGACCTCTGTTTGAGAGGTTGGCTCACTATCCGAACATGGTCACACCTTTCGGGAAGTGTCCAATTAGCAGGTCGGAGCGACCTGCTGGGTTCGATTGGGTAAAGCCGCTTCGTGGGCCTACTTCGACTTGGGGAATCAAATATGAAACAATTTTTTATTATTTTTTTTTAAAAAAATGATAGAAAAATAATATTCGTATGAAGGGTCAATGGTAGAACATTGGCTTATGCTACAAATTATTTTATAATATTTATTTTTTTTTATCTTAAAATTATTCTATAATATATATATATATATCTGTGTGTGAGAGAGAGAGAGAGAGAGAGAGAGAGAGAGATTGTCCTAATTAACTCTTAAATCTGCAATTGTTAAAAAAAATAAAAATTGTTAAATCACTAGGAAAGCTAATAGGAAGAAATTAATTTAATCAGTTAGAACATTCTCAGCAGCTTTCCAACCATTTTCTCTAAATATAGGAAACAAAACTACTTTCTACTTCCCTATCAAAAAACACCCCACAGCAACTTCTCTTCATTTTTTCATATACCATTAAAATATTATTTTTTTACTTTTACTTTAATTAAAAGTAAGAAAAATAAGATAAAGTATGAGAGAGATAATATATTTTTTACATTACTTTAATTAGAAGTAGGAAAGAGAAATAAAGTATGAGATAGATAATATGTTTTATGAATTAACAATTTAATGGGGAAACGAAAATTTTAGGAAAGTTGACGTGGAAGGCTTTTTACAACTTTCTTGAAATTTTTCCTAAAAGTTGATGAACAGACCCCTTTAAGGAAGCTGCTGTGAACGCTCTTATGTTTTAAAACTTCTCTTCACTTGTGATCTTAAACTTTTCCTTAATAGGCGAGGCCAACACGTGATGAAAATGAATGACAAAGACAAGATTCGAACTTAGAACATCTACTCTAATACTAAATCATCATTTGTTCTAAAACTTTGAGTTAAGAGAAAAAATTAAATTTAATCATATATATATTCTAACAAAAGTTAAGAATCAGTTAATATATCATCACGTCGGCATTATCATATATAACATTTCTTGGGGGCCATATTGCAAAGATAAGATAAAATAATGATGAGAAATGCTAAGGACAAAAGAGCTCGACTAACAGCCTCAAATGATGCAGCATAAAACCACCATTATGCAGGTGTTCAGGTGATAGGCTGCAGAAGCCCAAAAAGCCTGGATTTTCTGGGTTAAAATCCAACAGCGTGGAAGAGATGGACAGTGACCGAGGGACATTGTAGCTTTAAGTCTGTTTTCTTTGACTAATTGACGGGGGGACAAGGTTGTCAGCAAAGTCGATAACTCATTGCTCCAAAAGAAACGTAAATCATCATGGAATATGTTCTTTTTTCGTATAACAAACAATAATAATAATAATAATATTGAAATTAAATTGATTCTAAAGCATAAATAGAGTAGGATTGATGGATCATGTCGATTGAGAGTTGAGACTTACGTCTCATCTCGGAAAACAGGCTTTATTTTATTTTTTAAAAGATTAAAATTAAAAAGAAAAAGTGAATTACGTACGAAAATAAAATTTAAATTTAAAATTTTCGTTTTAAAAGCTTAAAGTGATAAAAAAAAAAAAGTAATAATTTAATTGATAGTTTAACAGGTGCACCTATTCTGAAGCTAAATTTGATGAGCCTCTTGATGAAGAACAGAAAAAAAGTATTAATTCTATTAATTTAAAAGAAGCAATATTCCTTTTCATTGAAGAAATTAAAGCTGAGCCGATCTGCAGCACATGACCAGTTATAGCGTTCACACAAATTATGTTACACTCATTTAAGATTCAAAATTTTTTTAATAAATGAATCACCAAAAAATATGCTTCACGTTTTCCTAGAAAAAAAAAAAAAAAAAATCCTTCAAATCGCTCTCGTGAAGTTGAAGGTGATCACCACATGATAAATGGCAGGGGAGAGACGTGACAACTCGAAAGCATTTTCTTTTGTTATTTTAGAATAAAGTTTTATTCAAATTAAGTATAATATCAGAGAACGTGAATTCAGATATGCATATTTAAAAATAAATTTGAGAATTACATGATATTTTTTATACTCATTTTATAGAAATAATATTCTTTGAATTTCAAATAAAATTGGTGGCATCTATTTCATTATCAAGATTTAAAGTTGGTATATCTATCTAGCGTTTGTATATGCAGACAATGTAGGCACATTTTTAACAAATTTAAATAATATGAAATTTTATACACCGTTAGATACACCAACTTTAAATTATGATTATGAAATGATACTAATACTATCAATTTCATTGGCAATGAGGAGAATCCTTGTCCCATTTGATATCAGTTGATATGACGTATTTTAAGTGGCTTCTTATTTCTGTCATTTTAAAAAAAAAAGTCACTTAAAACATGTCACGTTAACCAGATTGAAATGAGTGTGAAAAGTAGTATTACTCGAACAGTAATTAGACCTAATAAATCTAATTACTGTTATCTAAAACATATCACATTAATTAATAAATTGTTATTTTTTTTTAAGAGACATAAAGTAAGAATAATTAGTAAACGTGAAAAGTAACAGTATTGTAAGAGTAACTACTAAGTAGACGAAATAATAAGCCTGATTTGAGACAATCATGATCCTGTATGATGATTAAGTGCAATGCGCAGTTCATCAAAAACCTTGCCGGTCTTTATCAAACCGTCGGTTGGACGTAGGGACCATTTTAAGGAAGAACATGCAGTACTCTTCTCTGATGAAACTCTGCATGCCTACACATTATAGATTGCGTCTTTACGCAAACTCCTCTTTAAAATTAATAAAAAAAAAATAAAAAAAAAAGCTTTCATGTTTCTCAAGCAATCATGTTTAAGAACTTTCTTTGCTTTATTGCATCCATTACGATAGATAAATGCTTACACACATGGTGGCTTGATAAATTTTAAGGCTTAAGATGATAAGTGTAAGTGAGATTCAATTTTTATTTTTTTTAAGTCACCGACAGTGTAATTTTATCTATTATGCACAACGCAAATAATGAAAATTTATGTTCTTTGAAAACTTTTCGTATTTTTCTAAACATTTAATTTAAATAAATGTTAGAGAAAAAATTATGCATGTTGGACTAATTTCATGAATTTAAAAATTGGGCTTTTAAAAAAAGTAAATAAGTGGGACTTTTCAAAAATTTATGATTTTTTTTTTTTTTTGAACGTGAATAATGAGACTTTCAATTTGTAATTACTTTTACTATGATTGAGGGGACTTAATTAGAAACTATTTATTAAAGTTTTACCATATTAGAGTCTTAAAATTTGTTTTGGAAATAACCTGTATTGTACAATTATTAAGTGGAGGCCTTAATTAAATAGTATTTTATTAACTTTTTATCAAATTAGAGCCTTAAAATGTTTTCTTGAGCCTTATTATTATTATTATTGTTTTAAAAAACATATCTATTGTATAATTATTAATTGGGGCTTTATTTAATTGGGGGTTTTAGGCGACCGCTTAAATCACCTAAGACTCGAGCTACCCATACCCATCACTATAGAGAAATGCATACGCATTATAGAATCATAGATCCGACGAGTGGGTTGTACGGATAGATTTAATAGTTAATTTTTAAAATGGAAAGATGAGAAATGACTCCATCCTACTAAATAGTATGTCTAGTCAGTGTATCATTACTCGTGTGTTAAATGCCTTAACTCTTGTTCTTTGCAATATTCCTACTCAAAAGCTTGCGATATAAAGAGACCAACTACACTACCAACCGAATCAACTACCTTCCATCATAAAAAATAATAATTAAAAATAATAATAAAAAATTAAAAAAAAAAACCCAGATCGAAGGGGCCAAAGACTGTAAGCTCCAAAGGAAAAAAGACAAGGGAAAGTTGAAAGTAGTTTAGGCATAATGGGGGAGGGGGCAGTTGCAAAATTAGTTAATGGAAATAGTGAGGGAATCAAGTTAATCAACTACCGCATGCCTGGGCCAACCCACCATCCGCAGTTCGTTTGGCAAACTCCATGAATTATGACGAAATTTCGTGCCTTCACCCAATTTACCAAGTGGAGCTCCATGAAATTATTGCTTTTATTATTTCTGCTCCCCATTATTAAAACAAGTACTAATATGGCGTTTGGTTCGCAAAATTTAACATTCTTCCAAGCATATATATATATATATATATATATATATCCCCCAAGAAGGAATGTGATGTGTAATCTCGACTTTCAAAAATGTGAATATTCTCACGTTTGGAATTTATTAGATTCATATTTGTAAATATGAGATTCTTATGTTTGGTTTACTCTAGGCATTGTATAGAAATTATTTATTTTTCTTCAAGTGAATAAGGTTGTTTAATACAAAAATAATTTAAAAATTAAACAAAAAAATGACACGGGAAAAAAAAATAAAAAATATATATATATATAAATCGTCGGTTTTCCTTCATTTACCACCGTATAAACTATCTATATTATTTATTTTATTTTTCATTTATGACTAAATAAAAACCTGTTCGTTTTCATTTATGTGAAATAAAATAGTTCTTCACTTTTATATACAGATTTTATGTTCATTTCCGTTTTTGTAGAATAAAACAATTCATCACGTTTATATACATATTTTTCATTCATTCTTATTTTTTGTGGAACAAAATAGTTCCTCACTTTTGTATACAAATTTTACAAATGATCACAATCAAATCCAAAAAGTAGCATTAAAAAATTAACCATAACAAAATTATCACATAATTTCTCGCACGATTCTCTGTTAGTTTGATTGATCGAACATCAGACTTCAATAGATTGAAGTCTACCTGATCATGCTATTTAATGTTTTTGTTTCTCACCTACCCATGTCACATTACTTCCGATCGTCACAAGTTCGATCGATCAAAATCAACCATTTTTCTTTTTATTTATTTTTCTTTTATCTCTTTAATAAAACTTAACCTTAATAAGTCCTTAATAAGGGTATACATAAGTTGAGCTACTCGTGAGCTTACTTGAGATCAATTCGCGCTCGAATCGATTATTAAATGAGCTACTCATGAACACGAAATCAAACTCAATTATTAAACGATGCAAACTTGTATAAACTTGACTTGATTCGATTAAAACTCGTAAACCCACTGGTATAAGGATCGACTCATTTATTAAAGCTCAACTCGTGTATATATATATATATAGATATTATGAAAATAAGTTATATATTAATTTGTTAATATATAAATTATTTTCATAATATAGTATATTAATAAACAATATACTATATATAATCATAAATTAAGTAATGAATAAAATTGGTCAGTAAATATTAATTGGTTATACTTGTTTGGTTATACAAATATGTATATAAAATAATAAAAGTGAATAATATCAATACTTAATTGTTAAATACTTAATCATATAATACAATAGCAATTCAGATGTTTAATCATATGATTCATATTATATTATTCATGTAATATATTATGACTATATGACCATATAATAATATAAGATTGTGGCATATGACATGTAATCACTGATCCGCTATATCTAATGTTATAACTTATTAGTATTATCATTCGATACTTATGAATCATTAGATCACCGTCATCACGAGATCCAAAATCTAAAGTCATCTGAATTGTTAGACTGTATGAATCATATGGTTATACATTCATACGATAATACTCATATCATATGATCATAAATGTAGTTTAATTATTTTTTATTGCTAAAATAAATAATTTAAATTGTATGATACATGCCCTACTCGAGCTTAGGATCGACCAAAATGAATGAGCTCGAGTTCGATCAGTAAATTTTCTTAAGCGAGTAGAGCTCACACAAATTTTAGACTTGTGTCCAATTTCATTGTTACATAAATGAGCTGAGCCCGAATAGCTAATACCTGCTCAAAATCAGCTCTCAAAATCGGCTCGTTTACACCCTAGTCCTTAATAATCAAAATTGCTTATAAAATAGTATTCACCCAAATAAAATTAGTTTATTTTCATTAAAAAAATTATTTTATTTTTTATCCTTATAAAATCTTTGGTTAGAAAATGATCTAGCAAACTCTAAAAACTTCGAAGTCCTTTCTAAATATTTGGGTAGTAAAATGAAACTCAATTTTCATCTGCCAATCCAATCCCACATCAGAATACTTGCTTTGCGCCAATTCGTGCAATTAGACAAACATACAAATAACGGGCGAACTACGGATCTTCCCAGGTCTTGGCACTAAGCAATTAGACAAACAACAGATCTTCCCAGTTCTTGGCACTAAGCAGTTAGATCAACAACACAAATAACGGGGAACTAGGTATCCTCCCAGTTCTAGACACTAATCTAAGTACCGATACAGGGGGGGAAAGTGATTATGTTCAGGTGGAGTGCCTGCAGGACGAGAATGGTGCTGGTATTCAGGAAGAAGGCCAGGGCGAAGATACTCTGCCGGTGGGTGTCGTTCAAGACGGTACTCAATTGGCGCACCTGCAGAATACAATGGATCATGGTACAAAGGACGCTCTGTGTATAAATTATAGGGATCACGACGTTCAATCCCAACTTGGTGCCTCAGTTCCAAATCCGAAAAACGTCGATCATGATACTCACCAAGTGGGTCCCTTCTGTAAGTATCCAATTCTGTGGCCCTCTCATAAGCATAAGACGGCAAAGCGAGTGCAGGGCCTGACGGTTGACGTAAAGGTGGGAGTAGAGTCGAATGCATTACAGGAGATGCATATGCCTCCCTTTCATAGGCAACAGGTCTCCCTCCATACCGGTCGAGTCCAACAAAAGCAGGGAGCCTCTCAAGCTCCCAATTCTGTCGCCTAGTTCTCTCCCGGTCTACAAATCTGCGAGCTTCTGCCCTGCGACTGTGCTGCCTAGTTCTCTGTTGGTCAACAGAGGTGTGAGTTTCTGCCCTGAGACTTCTGCCTAACCGTTTGGACTTGGGACCTTTGCCGACAGCCCGGAAAAGCTTGCACAGGTTCTTCACCTATTGACCAGTATATGATGTAATTACTATCAACTAGCATAAAATGCAGGGAGATGAAGGGCGGTCCTTCATTGATAAAAACAAAAAAAAACAAAAAATCCAAACCTGTTCAGAGGTCAATTGACAATTGAACTTGTTCTTTGAGTAATAATTATCCTTGATGACCCCTTTAAACTTCTCCTCTGCAACTGGCAAGCAATCCTCCAAAACAGTGAAGCGCACCTACCAGAAGCAAATTTCAAAATTTCCCTCATAATTATTTTTTAAATCGGAGAATATGTTGAATTGCAAGAAAAACAAAAATCATGGATATTTAGCAAGCTTTGACATAAAACTAAACTCGGGGGGTATTTTCCCTCTTTCAAATTTCTTGGCCTCATACTACTACCCCAGATCATGTCATCCAAAAGAAAATGAGGAAAAGAAAAAAGGTTAGCGTGAAGATCCTAATATTTTCTTTCTCCAACTCCATAGTTCTTTGTATACATCCATTCAATTACCAGTGGAAAAATGAAGAGCTATTTGCTTTCAAACTAAATTACAAAGGCACCAAAAAGACTTCCGGTCAAGTTCGATGATAGTAATGGAATCCCTCCAATCACTCCAATCATCCATTAGTGATGACCACCATGGAAGCTATTGCAATTGCTATTCTAGATAGATAGGGAAATTCAACTAAAAAAGTAAGGCAAGAAAAACTCTACTCGTTCAAACCCACCAAAAAAGGAAAAGCAAGATGCAATTTTGAGGAGAACAAAAAGAAAATATTGAGTGAAAGAATGTCTTGGTCATTCAAAAACCAAAGATAACACAAAAGCAAGACAACTTCGATGTTGAAGTCAATGGTCAAGCAAGACAAATATCAAGAAATTAAAACACACCAAGGAGAGGTTAAGAAACCGAATCCTAATGACATAGGAGAAGGCAAGGACAGAGCCATGTTGAGACCAGGGTGGCCTAGCTCAAGGCTTGGCTTCTTAATTTCTTTGATTCTAACTTTTCTTATTCTCATTCTACTTCTTTCTTTTAATTTCTTTACAGCTGGCCCAAGCCACCATCTTCCTTCTCAAGTCTACAGCGCAAGGAGCGTCCCTTTTGTTTTCTCTTCTGGTGTGTGTCAGTTCCCCTCTGGTTTTAACTTCTCTGGTGCTGGTTGGTTGGTTGGGTGGTATGGAAAAGGTTGTCAATGATGACTGAAGCGGTGTCATTGGCTCTGATAGTGACGTTTTCTCCCCGTTTTTTGGGATTGGGCCGATATGGCTTCTTCCAGATGGTTCCTTGTTGAGGCTAAGTCCTTCGAGTTTGTCTGGGCTGAGGGGGTTTCGGCTTTATGAGTGTATGAAATATGTCGAGGGCTCATTCGATCAATTTCTATGGAGTAGATAAGTGTTTCTTGGTTGCTGGAAACCACGAGGGAGTTGCTTCAAGCAGAGAGCTCAAAAAAATTCTCGAGGCGTTCAAGGGCTCGGGGGTTAAGGCTTTCATTGCCCGATATGGCTGAAATTGTCCTGGACGTTTTTGGCAGTCGCGGAGTACAACGATGGCGGTAGGAAAGGCTTCATTATCATCCCGGAAGGCAGAGGAGGAAGAAGCTGGTTGGGGTTTGCTCTTGAGCTATGGAGGTTCCTCAACAACTTTCAGAAGTTCCATGGCGGTGGAAAAGGGCCAGTGCCGATAGGGTGTGAGCATGTTGTGGTGGTTGATACAAGATCGTTTGTGGAGGTGGCGGTTGGGGCAAAGGTAGTTTGGAGGTAGCTCCACTGGTCTAGGCGCATCATCGGCAGAAGCCTAGACCATCAACGGTCAAGAAGTGTATGGAATGAGGAACGAGGAGGCTCTGCAACATGTCGTCAAACGTGCCAGTGCAACAGATGATATACAATGTAGTGGCAATGAGGTTCGTACAATACTTCAGTCCTTGAAGCCACAACCATAGAATCTTAGACGTGACATGGATTGATTAATTAGGGAGGTGGTTTTGGTTTTGGTTTTGGAGCAAGGTGGTTCATTGCAACCTTAGAACTCTTCGCAAGCCGAGGAGTATCCTCGAAGCCTAGCCCATCAGAAGAGGCCCAACTTTCTAAGGATTAGAGTTATTCTAAATTGAGCCACTTGGAGATTGGACTTTAAAGCGATTAAGGCCTGCTCGATACTAAAGGGCCACGGACTAAGGTTACCAATGAATGCATATATAGCTGTCTCAAATCGAGAGTGTTATGTAAATTGGACCTAGAAAAGGCTTATGAACATGTCAACTGGGATTTTTTACTGTATATGTTAAAGAGATGTGCATTTGAGGAGAAATAACAAAGTTGGATTGAGCACGACACTTCCATTGTTCGATACTCTATCCTGCTTAATGGTACTCCCAGTGGTTTTTTTAGAAGCTCTCGTTGTCTGAGATAGTATGATCCTCTTGACTTCCTCCTTTTTGTGATTGTTATAGAAGTTCGCCGCTTTTCGGCCTTTCATGGGGAGCTAGGAATGATGATACACTAGCTATCTCTCATCTTTTTGCAGACAATACCCTTATTTTTTGTGGGGTTTCTCTGCATAATCTTCGGTATCTTAGATGTGTTCTACTTTGCTTTGAAGTTGTTTTAGGGCTAAAGATTGACTAAGGCTAAATCTGAGTTGGTTCCTATTGGTTGTGTGCTGAATGTCAACGCCTTACTTGTATTTTGGGTTGTAGGGTTTTGTCTTTGACCCTAAAATACTTGGGCCTCCCTCTGGATGCTCCCTTTCAAAGCTCAATTTATTTGGGATACAATTATTGAAAAGACAGAGAGAAGGGTGGAAAAGACTTTATCGTTAAAAAGGTGATCAGTTAACGTTTGATCAAGAGCACGCTTTCCAACTTGCTTGCTTACTGCCTTTCCCTCTTCCCTATCCCAATCCCCTTGCTAATCGGATAGAAATTGCAAAGGTATTTCTTGTGGGGTGGCTTGAATAACGAGCCCAAGTTCCATCTTCTTAATTGGAAGAAGGTATGTACTACCCTTAGTCCGGAGGCAGGGGAGGAACCAACATTTTGTGTGGGGAGTTCAAACCTACGTAGATAAATAAATATATAGATACATATAATCCTTTTATTTGTGCGTGTGCATATATATAAAATAAAAGCAGACAAATCTTAAACTTAATTTCATATTAAGTCATACCAAATTTTAGACAATATTATTTACAATAAAAAAAATTGATTACAAATAAAAAAAGTCCATGAACAAACCATAGAGATTTAAAAGCAGTATCATAAGATACTAATAGACTCACAATTTGAACGACTATGGTATTTCATCTTTTTTGTTGTGTATTTTTTTTTCTCCAAAAGGCGTAAACGGAAAAATAAACTCAAATGCAAAAGATTTTTTTTAGAAGCAATTGGAATAATCAATCTAGTCATGAAGCACATCTCCACTTTTTTAAAGGAGAAGTATTTAATTATTAAGGTGCAAGATGTAGACAAAATGTTCATATTAAGTACAAGATGCATAGGACCCAATAACACCTAAAAAGTTGAAACGGTGAATCATTGGTGGGTTTGAAAAATTAATGTTGCCAATGCCGGGGTCCTTGCACAAAAAGCTGTGGTTTTACGTAGACTATACAAAATTTTGGGGTTGCCAAGGATCCCCCAACAGTCCATGTAGTTTTGCCCCTGCTTGGAGGTCTTTCCACCATACCCTGTTGGGAAAGTGGCTTTGGAGATATGTTATGGAAAGAGAGGCTCTCTAGCATCAAATCGTGGATAAAAAAATATAGCAGTTTGGCAGCTGGATGATTTTCTAAAGCTATTTATGGGCCTTATGGGGTGAGTCTTTGAAAACATATTAGGAGGGGCTGGGATTACCAGGTTTGTTACTATTGAGGTGGGTGATGGTTCTCGAACAAGTTTTTGGCATGACACTTGGCGTGGGGACCATCCTCTAAAATATTCATTTCCAAAGCTTTTTTGCATGGGATTTGATTCTTGTACAACACCAATACAACAACTGTACAACAACCCCTCACATGAGGGTGGGCCCCAGTATGTGGGACCCACCCTCATGTGAGGGATTGTTGTACAGTTGTTGTATTGGTGTTGTAAATCTAACATTTTCCTTTCTGCATTGCCAGAGGGAGGCTCTAGTGGCTGATCACATGCTTGGTCACAATGACAAGGTGCATTGGGACATGAGCTTCATCAGATTGGTGCATGATTAGGAGGTGGATATTGTATCTTCCTTTCTCAGAGCTCTATATTTTGCTAGGGGTAGGGGGAGATGAAGACAAATGTTGTTGGGCTCCTTCCAAAAGACAATCTTTTAAGGTTAGAACTCTTTATAAAGTTCCCCTCCCTAGCGTTGACTACTCTTTCCCTTGGAAAAGTATTTGGAGATCCAAGACTCCATTGAGAGTGGTTTTCTTTCCGTGGACATCTTTAGAAAAAATCCTCACTATGGATGTAATTAGGTATTGCCAAATTCAATGTCAAAACATGTTTGGGTGAAAATTGACCTCCGTTTGCTAGACTGTTTGCTGGAGGGTTCGAACGGTGAGCTTCAAAGACATTCGTTCGTTGTACCGTTCGAATGAGATGCTTCATTGAAGAATCCACGAGCACCGTTTGAACAAGATGCATTATTGAAGAACCTAAGAGCATCATTCGCTAGACCGTCCATTAAGCCGTCCGAACGGTATGTTATTTTGATGAGTCAGAGGCGCCACCGTTCGGTAAACCGTCCGAACAATGTGCTGCTTTGGAGATCCAAGACTGTCGTACGAAGCACCATTCAAATTCTAGTCTTACAAAGTTTACCGTTTGCCGGACTGTTCCAACAGCGCTATCAAAAACTTGTTTTTAACCTAGTTCCGTTTGAACAATGGCTTCAACCGTTTGAATGTCGCCACCTTTTTTCCATATTTGGGTCTCCTGATTGCTCTAGTAAACCTAGTTTTCAAAGACTCTTTAAATAGGTCTCTCTATGCACGATTTTTGTAAGACTAGGAGGCTATGTTTTAAGGGTGCTAAGAGAGAGTTCTTTGATCCTAGAGTATTCATGATAATTATCTCTTAGAGTTTGTTTATTGTAAACCACACAACCTTAGATTTCAGAAAAAGCCTTCAGACTATCGAAGTTCCGATAAAGGAGATCAAGTAGAAGAATTGTCCAAACGTCCTGGAAAAACTGCTGCGGTAAGCCGATAACGGGCAAGCGGGTCAGTTGTATAGTACAAAAGAGTGTCAACTTCAAATGTTTTGTAAGCGTAAACTTGTAACTTCTTATTCTTCTATAGTGAATTGATTTTTTGGGTTTGACTGCCCGTGAGTGGTTTCACTTTTGAAGAGTTCTTCAAAATGTTTCCGCTTCGTCATCAAATTACTTGTGTTGATTAATTTATTGTTTTCATTATATTTGGTGAATGTTTCTATGGTTGCTAATTTTTAAATTCCGCATTATATTGGCGTACACCTACCTATTCAACCCCCATTCTAGGTGTTGCTGGAGTCTTGGGTTATATTTTCATATGGGCCTGAGTTGCAGTTTAAAGGTATAAGCGAGATTGGGTTGGAAGCTTGGGAGGCTGAAGTACAATTTATCTAAGAATTAAACAAACTTTACAACTTAAGCCAAGCTAGAAAGAAACAAGTTGAGGCAAAAACAAAAGAACATGGATTCAAAGTCAATAACTAACATGAGAATAATCAAAGATGAGACGAGTGAGGCACTTTAGCATTCACAAAAGGAACATAGCTTACAAAGTTGATGAAATTTAATTGAAACTTAAATATTTTGATTTTTTTTTTAGTTAGATTTCTTCAAGAAAACAAAGGTGTTACTTGTGTTTTCAACTAACAAAATTTGTTGTTCGGCAACATTTGAATGAGATAAAGTCTTAAATACTAATTTCAAAATCTTAAACTAATAGGAGATGGTGAATTTAATCCTTTCATTAATACTCTAACAATCTCTTTCATGTGTGGACCCAAACCACATAAAATATTCATAAAAAATAAGAGGTAAAGCTTGGAGCTGAAGGTAAAATAGTATCACTACTTTAATAAAATGTTATTATATTACCACTTATTCTAAAAGCTTAAACTCATGAAAAATGTGAATTGAATCATTTAATTAATATTTGAATACCAATCATGCTCCCCTCAAAGTGTGTTCAATGACAAAGAGAAATTCTTCTACCCTACCCACCACATTTCCTTATGCATGGCATCATGGGAGGGCCTTTGACACATCATACTAGCTCTTTCCCTCTTTATTTCTTAAAAAGAGAGGGATTTGGCTATTTTCTTTCACTAGCTCAACTTCAAATGGGGTAACCACCACGAGAAAAGTAATTAACACCTTCTTGATTTTGTAAATGTGTCAAATAGCTTAGCTGTAAAGTTTATTAACACCATGCTATAGATCTTAGATCAAATCTAGCCAACCTTAAGCAAAGAATGAGTAGCTTAAAAGATAGGGTTAAATACATTTTTGCCCCATGTGGTTTAACGACTATGCATTAAAAAAATGAAAATAAAATAAAATAAAACTTCTAAAAAAATAAAACATTAAAAAAAGGAAAAAAAAAAGGGGGATTTGGGGTGGTTCGGCCACCCCCAAAGAGAAAATGCCACCCCCTTGACCAAGGGGAATTGCTCGATTCGGAGAGAGTCAAAGAAGGGGATGAAGAGTGCGAGGTTCTGGTCCATGTCGATGGGAATTTCACGATGTTGAGGTCGAGCGCATAGGTTCTTCCGCTACCTCCACTGAGACACGAAGACATTTGTGGAGGGTTTCCAACGAAGATGAAGTTAAGTTGAAATTGGAGATCTAAGACCCAAATTCACATTCAGGATTTGAAGAAATTCAATGGGAGTACTTGAAGGTCTGAAAGCCCACAAAATCAGATTGAATTCAAGCTTTGATGCTAGAGCGGGAGAGCAAATACAATTCGATAGCAAAAGCAAAGCAAACCCATGAAAAAAATGAACATCGAAGAAATCTCATTTCAGGAACAAGCAGAAAGTCATCAAAATCATATTGTAATTAAGAGCTCCAAAGAGAATTGCCCAAAGGGGTGGCTTGAGCCACTTCTCCTCTATTTTTTTTTTCATTTTTTAATGCTTTTAATTTTTAAGTTTTATTATTTTAATTTTTTTTAATTTCTTTTAATGCATAGGACACGTGTCAACTTCTAAGAGGTGTTGACGTGGACTTCCGTCAACTTTTGAACGAAAGTTAGGCAGAAGTACTATATCCGTCTTTAGCCATAAACGAGGTACCATCTACAATAAGAAATGAACCACAGGGGGCTAAAAATAAAGGCGTTAAACCACAGGGGGGTCAAACGTATTTAACCCTAAAAGATAGGAGAGTTAGGGTTGGTTTAGAAAAGTTTTGAAAAGTGTTTTAGGTTTCAAAAGGAGTTCTAGAAAAAAGAAAATTGAGCATTATTTTGGTGGGGGCTACCTGTGAAAAATTGTTGTCTAGAGTCAACAAATAAATTGTCAAATAAATTAAGAACTGTTTGTGAAAAACAAAAAAAAAATGATAAGTGTTGTGAAAAGGGTTTTAGGGCTCTTGAGGGTTTTGGATGTTGTTGGGTTTTGGGGTTTTTGAGGGTCTTGTTGGGTTCTTTATTATGGGCTAGCTGGGTTCTTCCTTTGTATATTCCTTGTGTACTAAGGGGCGCCTTACGCTTTTTTAATGAAATTCCTATTACTTATAAAAAAAAAAGTGTTTTGAAAAAATGAAATAAGCAAACAAAAAAAAAGCTTTTTTTTTTTACTCTGCTAGAGCTATCCTCCACAGGTGATAGTCGTCACCCCTATGAAGGCTACCAGATATAACCACGGTGCCTGCCAGGCATAACCGACCTTCGCGTGTGGCTACCACGCAAATCTGTTGGGCACTGCATGGCCGCCAGACAGATCGACGGCCATCGCGATGAACGATGCTAGAAATGCAAGGTGGCCTCGCGGTACCCACCACCACAACTGCATGGTGGCCATGAGCCTCCACCTTTTTACCCTTTTTTTTTAATAAATAACAAGACCAACCTCTTCACCTGAAAAACAAGTATGTTTTTAAAAAAATACCTATATGAAGGTGTGGGAAGTTTTTTAAAAAGTGTTTTCGGTATTTGGTAGGAGTCATATCATAATCATGAAGCATCAAACATGCGTAGCAAGTAGTCAAGTTGAATATTAAAAAATTCGCATTGCATGATTACTGACCTGAGCCGGGAACGCAGACTTGAAGGCTTTGGGCTCAATTTCATAACCCCCGGTTCCTGTAGCTTTGTAGATCCCATACATCAACTTCAAATCGAAATCAAACAAAAACAACTTCATGCCATTATAAATCTTTAGTACAATTTCTTTCTTGCTTGCAGGCAAACCAAAAACTTTGTAACGGTAGCAATCCTTCTTTGTCTTAGAACTACACATGAATATCATTCCCTCCATCTTATTCTTTTCTGACAATTTTAGCTTGCTCGAATCCTTAGCAACCTCTTCATTAGAACGCGTCAAAGCCATCTTCCCCTTCTTGTTCAATGATTTTGGCTCATTTGCATCTTTAGTAGCCACTGCATTGGTAACCCTCGAAGCCATCTTCTTCTTTTTGCTAAATTTGTTTGAAGATTCTGGCTTCTCGTTACTCTTAAGAACCACTTCATTAGAATCACTCGATGTCTTCTTCTTCTTGCCTTCATGGTTCAGTGATACTAGCTTATTCGCGTCTTCAACAGTCATCGCGAAACTACCAACCAAATCATTCATCTTCCTTTTGCTAATTGTGTGATTTGTGTTTGTAGTTTCACGTTTCTCGCTATCCTTAGCCATTTTCTTTCTCAAAGCCATTCTCTTCCTTTTAGTCCTCTTGGTTGACCCATTAACTCTTCCCTTAGAATCCCTTTCGATATTTGTTTCATTCTTCACCTCTTTATTCGTTTCTTCTTCATTCCTTGCCTTTTCTTTCACATTCTCATCATTATTTGCCTCCTTTATCAATAGATCTTTCTCTTCCCCTCCAGCCCCATTAATAATTGTGGATTCTTCATCATTCATCTTCACAGGCTCGCAGACATCCATCTCACCTTCGACCCTAGTAACAATAATGAAAAAAACTATCTCAGTGCTCCTTACGTGGCGTTTGGTTCAAGGCATTTAACATTCTCCCGGTCTCTACATTCCCGAGAATGTGATGCCTGCAAAATTTGGATTTTTCGGAATGTGACTAAACCCACATTTGCGAATGATTAGGAATCTGATACGATTCTTGGAAATATGAAATTCTCACGTTTGGTTTCAAGGCATAGCTCCTCGCTTTTATATACATGCTTTACAAATGGGCAGTCAAACCCAAAAAGTAGCATTTAAAAAAATAACCATAACAAAATTCTCACATAGTTTAAGTTTTCTTGCATAACCATAATAATATCTAATAATAATAAAAAAAAATTATAAAAAAAAAAAACCGAAGACCAATGTAAGCTATTATGTATGGAGTCACCCCTACATAAAACCTGAATCACAGTCATATTTACGAATCAAGCAATTTCCTTCATTGTCGGAAAGATCACGTCTTCGGTAGCTTATTCAGATTCCTCTCTAAATAAGAATTTGGAAATAGTTTAAACACTCACAATAGCCATAAGGAAGAAAAATTAGCATACTAACAATACATATCACAATGCATGTTGGATTTGCCTCTTTGGTATATGGGTTTCATTCACTAAAATGCAACCAAACAAGTAATCTTTTAGGATTCCCAAGAATCCTAAAGATTACCCCCACCCAAACACCACATTAATGCCATCCTTGACCACCCTGTATGAACACAAAGAAGATATAATCATGTAGAACGCCCTAAAATCCTACTATGTTTGAAGAGTTGGAAATAGAGTACAACATCAATCTATAGACTAATCCATTCAACACACTGAATGTTCCTATTAGCAACTTCAGGAGGGTCTAATAGGCATCTAGCCAATAATGTACAAGTTGGAACCCTATTCCTTGGAATATTGTGGTGGCCATTATGTGGGGAATAGAATAGACTTATGTAACTCAAAAAAAGGCTGAGAGTGATTAGGCTATAAGGAGCCATTTTTTATCACATTGTAAAAGATAATACATGAAATAGTACCATTTAAGTACAAAAATATTTTATTCACTTTCTATATGTAATTTAATAGGCTATGAACATGACATATTCCTATTTGTATTGACCAAGGCTTGTAGTAAACTTTGCCATCAATAGCATTGAAGCTTCCAAGGTGATAAGAAATTTTATGAACATGGATAGTTTGAAAAGTTTATATTAAACATTGGGTCAAACATGGTATACTTTTTTTTTTTGATAAGTAATAAAATTTTATAAAAAAAACCCAAAGTACACAAGTCGTATACAAGAAAACAACCAAATCAGCCCCAAAAAGAAAGAGACCCAACAAACCCGCGAGACCCTAAAACCCAAAAATCCAAAAGACCTAAGAACCACGAGAGGCACTCAACACTCCATCACGTGAGCCATGCCTACCTCCATGCGGCATTGCTCTGTCAGGCTTTCGCCCATTTCGGGGGACAATTGGAGCGTGGACATAAAGGTCTATACGACACAATCAACAATTCGATTCATTTTCAATTAGGCCTTGCTCTAGCCTCTTTAGGGGTTATTACTTCCTTGGTAGCTCAACATATGTACTCTTTACCGGATTATGTGTTCATAACCCAAAACTTTACTACTCAAGCTGCGTTATATACACATCACCAATACATTGCAAGATTCATAATTCCTAAAGGTTTTCCTTTGGATTATTTGAGAGTTATCCAACTTGAGTTATGAGGATGTGAATACGAATAATATTTTTTCTTTTTTGGGCAAGAATAAGGAATAAGAAGAAGTACTTAAATCGTTAAATCATAATTTAATTGATTTGATGATTTGATGGATCTATTTGACATTAATTATAAATAATTTTGTATCTAACTATATAAAGGAAGGCGCAGATCTATGAATAGGAGATGTTGTGCTATGGTCACAATTATTTCACAATTGAATCAATTTAAAAAAAAAAATTAAAAAGTAGAGACGCCAGGAGGTTGCATAATCATTACCATAATTAATGGAGCTTTTCAAATTCAACAGCTCCCTCCTACCTTTTCAAACTTTGAAGAAATTCAAAAGAAAATAGTAAATAATAATAACACAGATATTTTATTTTCGTTTTAGTGAGATTTTTCCAACTAAGCTGATTGAGGGCTTGCAACACAGAACCAAGCAGTTCAAACGGTCCACAAGATCAGTGTTGCCATTGATTTCTCCAATGAATCCACCTATGCATGCACTATATCATCCACCACCGCACCTAACCTGTGATGTCATAGGTGTTAAATGGTGCCAAGTCCCACATTGCTTACTTACTAGGTGAAATTGAGCTTTATAAGTGATTCTAGTGACGCTCCAAATTGACTAGTCTTTTTAAAGTGATAGCACATATATTGCTAGTGCTTTTCCTGTATCGTTACACCACTGAAATGGAGAATGATAATATCACCAACTCTACCACCACCATCACCAAAAGATCCAAGTATAGCTTGAGGTCGATTCGAAAGTACTTGCATCCTCAAAAGTCACGAATCTTGCGAGGCCATTGTGGGAAGCCTAGATCCCCTACAAGATCCACATTGTAAAGGACCATGACATGAAGGAGATGTTGTCTGGAGGTGGGGAAGCTAGGATTGGGTGTCGACAACATTGGAAGCGGAGGACTTGATGTGGCACGCCATGGTAGCAACAGTAGGCTTGAGAGCACGAATCGCTACTTACATCCAACATCATGTGTATCTCATTGTGGTAGTGAGCAAAAGTTGGAAATGCTGGTTTGGATGTGGGTATGAGTATGAGAAAAATTGAAAATATTGTGTTCAGGTGTTGGCATAACTGAAATAGAAAAAAACCATGTGTTGCTAATTTAGATAGAAGTGGGATACACGGGGTCTATTTGAATTGTCGAGCACTTCAAGGGTTGTGCTTAGAACAATTGAAAGATTAGGGGAGTGTGGTCAGAAACAATCCTAAACATAGGCGGTGTAAGTATACTTCACCAAACTTGAATTATATGTAGTACAACTTGACTTCTACAAAGAAAATTAAAAGTAAGCTTACATAAAGGTTGAATTTGAAATCATCAAGAGAGAAATCAAGGGTTTAAACGTTTATTTGTTATCAACTCATTATCTCATAGGGAACTCATTATGGTACTTATTATCCTCCTAAGCTTCTTGTGATATGCTATTATAAAAATTACTTTTTAACACAAACAATCACCATCCACTCCCTTGATGTTTAAGGAATTAATGGAAGGAGGGCATGAAATAAATATGGACCACAAAAAGAAGTCAAGATTTAATGAAGCAATCATGAACTTAAGCAGTCATTCCTAATTATTTGATTAACTAATTTTGAGTAGTCATGAAAATTATTTCAATTTCTAAACGACAAAACCAAATATAAAAAATATAAATATACATTACAATTGAAATTCCACTACAAGAAGAAGGGCATGGGTTAATTGGTCATTATTCTTTTACATTGTTAAAACTTACCCTTTTTTTTTTGGAAAAAAGTACGTATACCTCTCTCAAACTACCACCTTATTGTCCATGTCCCCCCAAAACTATAGACTGAGTCAAACTACCAAAAATTGTCAATGTCTCCCCAAGGCCAATAAAGACAAAAATGGCCTTAAAAAATTATAAGTTTGACAAAAATACCTTTATAAATTTGAAAAAAAAAACCTAAAAAAAAGGGAGTAGGGCGCCTACAAGACATGGAAAAGCTCAAACTAATATTCGTTTGCTGCCTTTTTGATCCGAGCCGAGAAAATGGAGTCAAATTAGATCTTGTGAAGAATGCCCTTGGAAAACTATTGTACAACAGAAAAATAATTCGTAGTTTGAGATGGGTAAGTGTACTTTTTCCTATTTTTTTAAGAATAAAATTTCAAATAATTGTACAACAGAAAAATTAAGGAATAAACCTATACATCCATGGGGTGCAGGTTTAAAAATTGCTAACATCTGCAATTCTTGGCAGCCTACTATGCCGTACCTATGCCAATTTCGCAAACTAATATCAAGGTTACTGTAAACAGAAAACTCCATCCCAAGAAATGTACAAAAACGCAGTTGGTATAACCATCACTAAACACCACAATACGTTTATATGAAATCAACAGAAATAGGAGAAAGGAAAAAACAGAACTCTAATCTATGCAAGAAAATCAAACACAGCCAGATCCAAGATAGTTTATAGAATAGGTCAAACCTGAATATTGAATATTCCTTAGACAAAGAGAAAGAAACAATTTGTGGACCAATTGCTTTCTCTTTTCAAAGAAGGTGAATAAAAAAGGCTGAGGATAAACTATCCCTCTATTAGCTTGCTGAGAAAATAGAGGAAAATAACAGAAATACGGAATCGAAAATTTGTTGCATTGTCGGATTCCATATAATGAAAATCCCAACACAGGAAAAGCAGTTTTCTTTTTCTTTTCGTTTTCCACTGCTTTCTCAGCGACCGAACAGCCCACGTCAACATGGATAAACAGTGAAATCTGATCGGCTAGCGAATGATAATCAAATTAAACACCAAAAAAATCGCCGAGGTTAATAAAAACAGCCTCCGCTTATTCCAGCGGTTAGATCAGAAACCCTAGCCCAAAATTACCAAATCCCTGAAATATATACAATAATTTTCGAGCAGTAATCAATGAGATAAGAGAACTGAGACTCACCTACTTTTTCGATGAAAAATGCAAGGCGAACGAGCCGAGAGCGAGAGAGAGATAGGACGGCGACGAAAATATGAAGGGTATGATGCCACACTCGGGACGTATATATAGAGGGGAAATGATTGTTGGGGGACGTTTTACCGTCCCCAACCGGCTTTTGTATTATAGAAAAATCAAATTTTAATGTAAAAAATCGTTTGATGTGACATTAAAGGATTTTTTTATTAAAATTTGATTTTTTTAGTAAAAAGAAACTGCCGTATTTCAGTGCTTTATAAAGAAATTCAGCTTCTATGCGGTAGTATTGATGCTGTAGTTTAAAACAGCACCGTTTTGTGCAGAACACCGCATGACTTAAAAAAGGACGACACCGTTTACTAACATCACTAACAGCACCGTTTCCGGCCAGGACCGTACACAGAGGAAGCCCGATCAACACGTTTGGCTGCTGAGAAACCATAGGAAAAGGAGAAGAAAGCTAGGGAATTCACACGAAATGGGTCGCTCTTGCGAGATTCGTGACCTCATATTCTTTCCTCTTCCTTCTCATTTTATGGGCAACAAAAAAACACAAGAAAGAAGAAGAAACCATACCAGCGCAGCCTGAGCGAGCTCGTCCAATTGCGCCAAAGGCCAAATATCTCTCCGCTCCTTGACCTCGTGCTTGTTTAGTCCGAAACCTCTCAACTTTCTCAGCGAAGTTTTCATCGATTCTGTATCCTCCTATTCCTACAATCTCTCTCTGAGTCGGTCTGCGTCTTTGTCTTTGAGCTCTCCGCGAAATTCAAATGCTATGAAGAAGACGAAGAAGAAGAAGAAGAAGAAGAAAAAGAAAGTAGCTGGGAATGGAACAACAATTTCCTCTTCAACTCCATTCTAAGGGTTACGTCAGGGACAGAGAGTTAACTCTCTGGAAATGAACTTCTTCTTCTTTCTTTTTTTCTTTTTTTTTTTTGGGTCTGCTCGTATTAAAGTCTACCCACTTGTGTTGATCTTGTAACCCAATTTTATTCATTAAAAAAAAAATTAAAAAAAAAAAAAAAGTTTTGGAGACTCGAAGTATTTGCTTTGTTGATGTCGAATTTTTTAGGATGACATGTCAATCACGGATTGAGTTTGCACTTAAAGTTGTTTTGAGTGATTGAGGCCACCAGGTTAAACTTCCTTAAAGAACCTGCAAAACAAAGGTGCTTCGGGGGTATCCCGGCGACGTCTCCTCTGACGATCAAGTTGGCAAAGATCGGTTCTAAAAACTCTTGAGAGAGAGAGAGAGAGAGTGTCCGAGAGATTGTGTGTCTACCTTAATAAATGTGTTTATTACATATCATCTGTATTTTTATACTTTCATTTATGGCCTGCGAATATTTTTATCTTCTTCTTAATTCTTTTCCATAAAGTTATGTTGGTGATGGAGGTTCATTAATTATCAGGATTCTCATAAATGAAGTGATCTTGGTCATTTAGTGTTTTTGTCCCTTTCCCCACTAATTGCCCCCTCGACCTTGGACTAGTCAATCAGTCCCAAATACCTATTTCATTAACCATTTTCTTCTTTGGTTTGAACAGTTCCTGTGAGAATATCCTTAACATGCTTCATTTCAATTTACGAGCCAGGGAAATGCAAGGGGAAAGGTAGATTCTTACTGGAGGGGAAGAATAAACAATGGGCTAAAAATAAGAGCTTAACTAGGAGTTGAAGAGAAGCGTTTTGTTTGATTTTATGGCTCTTCTCACCATTGAGTGTTTCTTCTTCTTTCTTGTGTTTTTTTGTTGCCCATAAAATGAGAAGGAATAGGAAAGAAAATGAGGTCACGAATCTCGCAAGAGCGACCCATTTCGTGTGAATTCCCTAGCTTTCTTATCCTTTTCCTATGGTTTCTCAGTAGCCAAATGTGTTGATTGAGCTTCCTCTTTGTACGGTCCTAGCCGGAAACTTACTTTCAGTGATGGTAGTAATTAGTAAACGGAGCTGTTAGTGATGTTAGTAAACGGTGCCGTCCTTTTTTAAGTCATGCGGCATTCTGCACAAAATGGTGCCGTTCTTTTTTAAGTCGTGCAGTATTCTGTACAAAACAATGTTGTTTTAAACTATAGCATCTATGTGGTAGTTTACACTACCACATAGAAACCGAATCCTATATATATATATATATATATATATATATATATATATATATATAGAGAGAGAGAGAGAGAGAGAGAGAGAGAGAGAGAGAGATATTAGGAAGAAATTTGTAGCCTACGTTTCTTCCACCTTAAAAAATGATAAAATTACAACCCTTGCACAACTATCCCACAACCCCAAAATACATTGGGTGAGACTTACATGTAGGTCTCACATGCATGGGTCCCACACAATGTATGTTAGTTGTGAGATAGTTGTGCAATATGGGTTGTGCATGAATCACTTCCCTTCTACCTTATGGCTTTAGGTCTTATTCGATTTGCGATTTTAAAATGTGAGATTTTTAAAAATGCAGTTAAGTTTTTGGTAAAATTGTAATTTTGCCTTTGAAATTGTAGATTAACCTTTACAATTATGCGTTTTCAAAAAAACAGTTTGTTGTCTGTGATTTGAAAATGCAATTTTTCGCGTTTTTAAATCGCAATTCTTAAAAACGTAATACCCAAACGATTCATTTTGTGCGATTTGGATTACAATTGTATTTTTTGTCTACAAAATCGTAATCCCAAATGCACATTTCAAGCGATTGTTGCGAACTCGATAAAAGTTGTTGGTAAAGCCCAAATATAAACTATTCCTGACGGGGTTGTTAACACTATTCCGCTCCCCCCAGCTTGTGCCGGCCTCTTGTCGAGTTTCTAGATTGTTAACACTATCCAACATCTGTTATGTTGTTGTTGTTGGTTTTAATTTTCCACTTTTCTGTATTTTCCATGTGATTGTGGTTATGCAACCAGTGTCTGGGTCCTATATATGGTAGCATATGCAACTTTTCTGTAATGCTAGGATTGAGAGATGCCCGCTTCATTGACTGGAAGGATAGTCTCCTTGGTGTTATTGAAGCAACTATGCATGATGGGCCAGTCTATTTTGACTGTTTCTCATATTTCATTGTAAGTCTAAGTGATCCCCATATATTAAAAGCTTTAACCCTGAGCATCAGAACTCAAGGATACAGAGTCCTTGAAGGTGTTCAACCTTTAGCTTTAATTTATAGGATCTACTATAAGTGCACTGGAACTAACATGAATTTCCAGGCAATTAACAGAAGCCCAAAGAATCAAACCATGTTGATCCAAAGCAGCCAGAGTAACGCAAGTATTCACGTTCCTCGAACCATTAAGTGGGATGAAGTTAGTTTACCCAAAGAATGGATGGTAACTAATGAAAGCTTTAAGCCTGAAATCATAAGTCATAATCTAGGCGATCTAGATTATATCCAGTAGTACTTAGATGGTACTGTTAAGATCAGTTTTGATCGAGGATCTGAGTCGACCCCTAAGACAAACCTTCTTATAGAAGAAGTTGAAAGACCTAGATCATCCAGGTCTGAAGCCCCAAGGTCTAGCTCGTCTAGGCTAGAAGTTCCAAGGTCTAGATCTTCTAGAATCCCTAAGGATAAGATTCCAGCTAGGCATTCGTTTGCTGGTTCGACCACAACAGAAGAACTAAAACGAAGAGATCTAGAATTGGAAAAATAATTAAGAAACCTTAAGTTGAAGGGAGTCCAAACAAGCTCTCAAGTGAGTCATCCTTATTATACGGCAAACAACCAGCTAGAAGATGAAGAATCCTCAGGAGGAAACGGTTCTCCTAACGTGATTCATTTCAAGAATCACCTAAGCCAAACCGAAACAGAAATCTTCTATCTCGATTTTGTTGATGAGTTTTACCCTATTGAAAACAACGTACAAACAGTTACTAAGGATGACTGGGTAAAAGAAGATAACACAGTTGTTTCTTCAAGTCACCCTCCACAAGAAACCATAGTGTTTAAACATAGAACCACTACGGTTAAAGCCTCACCCTTTACGGTTACGTTTGAAAATATAGATGTAAAGAAAGTCATTGAGCAAAATAATTACACCAACCAATACCTAAACTCCATAGGGAACCAGTTGGATAAAATTGAAAAAAAAAAATAGATAATAAGCCTCTTCCAAAAGAGAAACATAAGCCTTTTAAGCAAGAAAAACCTATAATCAAGTTTCCAGAATTAAAACTAGGAACTAGTTTAAAGGTTAACAAGAATAAGTCGTTTGTTGAGAAAATAGAGGATATGCTTAAAGATTTGGTTAAGACCAAACAAGAACAGCACAATAGTTCCAACACTGTGTCTGTTGCTAATATCTCTGAGTTTTATGAGAATTCTTCTGAAACAGAGTCCTCTTCGGAATCTGAATCTGATGTAAATATCAGATAAGTTGAAAAAGCCCTTTCAGCTCTAGAACTGAATAGGATCCACAAGCCCAAATTTCCTCCAACAAGTCTCACCAAGAATTGGTATCCTAAGCCTACCCCTCCGAAGATCCAATTTGAGGAAATGAGTTTCCAAAGTCAATTTGCAGTTTCTGCTGATAAACTATAAGAATGGAATATCGATGGTTTAGTAGAACAGCAAATTCTTGATAAGTTAACCCATATGACAATGGTTTCTAGCAGTTATATGTTGAACCACGGCTTAAGTCAACCTGAGATTCTTGACCTCTTGGTTTCAGGTTTCACCGGAACCCTTCAAACCTGGTGGGAAAAGCATATCACCGATGAGTCCAAATCCAGCATAAGAAGTGCTGTCAAAACTAATGAAGAAGGAATTCATATATTCAATGAAAGAATTGGATTGGGAGACTCTGATGCTGTCAACACTTTGTTTTATACGATTATAGAACATTTTGTTGGCACTCCAAGTCACCTTACGTCTAGGGTTTATGACCAGCTTAGTAACCTAAGATGTCCAACCCTAAACGACTTTAGATGGTACAAAGATGTATTCATCTCTAGAGTCATGCTAAGAGACGATAGCAACCAACCATTTTGGAAAGATAAATTCATAAACGGTCTGCCTCATCTTTTTGCCCATAAGATCAAACAAGTCTTAGTCAATGAGAACAATGTGAAAGAATATGATAATTTCACTTACGAAAATATCATAAATGCTATCCAAAAAGAAGGCCTTAAGATGTGTATTGATATGAAAATATCAAACCAGGCCAACAAAGACAAGAAAAAGGATAAGTATGAAATGAGTAATTTCTGTGAACAATATGGTCTGCCTTCGGTAGCACCATCAAAGAAACATAAAAAATCTCGTAAGTATAAAGAATATAGAAAGCATAAGAAAATGTTTAAAAGATTAAAGAAAAGAAGCTTTGAGCCAAATGATTTCTATAAGAAAGATAAGAAAAAACTGAAGAAAATGTTTAAGAAAAGAGATGGTTGTTATAAGTGTGGTAAGTCAGGTCACTTTGCAAAGGATTGCAAAGCGAAGAAAATCATTAAGCAGCTAAAAGTCTCTAACGAATAAAAAGAACACTTAATAAGAATGTTAGAGATACAAGACACTGAGCCCAGTGAATATGAGTCTGAACCTAGTTCAAGTAAAAACTATTGCTCTTGCAGTAGCAATAAGTCTGAGTCAGGTCCTGACATAAGTTTTGGTTGTAATGACACATGTTGTAAAACAATTAGTGTTATGACCAAAGAAGAAGAGCAAGAAGAATTGCTTCTTGACCTTATAAGTAAAATTGAGAATCCTGAGTTAAAAAGACAATACTTGGAAAAGATAAGAAAACTTCTCACAAAAAGAGAGGTAAATAAGTCTAAAAGTCTTTAAATAAGTTTAAGCAACAAGCTCAAAAGATTTGATAAACCAAAGGAATAAATCACAATAAAAGATTTGCAACTTGAAGTTAATCGAATTAAGTCTGAGATTAGGATACTTAAGGAAGAAAATCAAGAGTTAAAACAGGATGTTAATCTCTTGAAAATTGAGCACAAACTAAAGTCAGCCG
Organism: Alnus rubra; assembly: GCA_028654335.1. Taxonomy (NCBI): domain Eukaryota; kingdom Viridiplantae; phylum Streptophyta; class Magnoliopsida; order Fagales; family Betulaceae; genus Alnus; species Alnus rubra. Next base: position 1,218,399 of record JAJPGS010000870.1, on the reverse strand, counting down.
CTAGTAGTCCTAATGGCAGCGAAGCCGAACCTGAGCCTAAGCCTGAAGACACCCCACAATTTGAAGAAAATTGTCTAAATATAATTAACCGAATCCATATTAAAAAATGGTATGCAAAAGTTAAGATTAAGATTCAAGATTTTGAGTTATCTGTAGTTGTACTGATTGATACAGGTGCAGATCTGAATTGTATACAAGAAGGACTAGTTCATACAAATTATTACAATAAAACAAAAGAAACTTTGCGTTCTGCTAATGGCAGCAAGATGCAAATTACTTTTGAAATAAGTAAAGCCCATGTGTGTTAAGACAATGTTTGTTTCAAAACATCATTTGTATTAGTTAAGAATATGACTGGCAAAGTCATATTAGGTTTGCCTTTCATTACTCTGTTGTATCCTTTTACAACATACCATGATGGTTTAATTACTTATCCCATGGATGAAAAAGTTAAGTTTAAATTCCTGGCAAAACTAAAACTAAGTCAATTGAATTCTTACAAAACATTTCAATCTCTAAGTCTGTTAACCTAGTCAAGTCAAAAGCCCAACAGATTGAGTTTTTACAAGAAGAAATTAAGGTTAAAAGAATTGAAGAACGATTAAGTCAAAAGGTTCTTCAACAACAGATTCAACTCTTTGAAGACAGGATCAAAAGTGAAGTACGTTCCGATCTCCCTACTGCCTTTTGGCATAGGATGAAGCACACGGTAAGCCTTCCTTATGTCAAAGATTTTGACGAAGGGAAAATCACCACTAAGGCCAGACCCATTCAGATGAGTCAAGAGACTATGGAATTCTGCCGTAACGAAATAGAAGATCTATTACGCAAAGGCATAATCCGTAAGAGTAAGTCCCCTTGGTCTTGTTCAGCCTTTTATGTTCAGAAGAATGTTGAACTAGAAAGAGTAGCCCCGAGGTTGGTTATCAACTACAAGCCCCTCAACAAAGTCCTGGAATGGATCAAATATCCAATTCCAAATAAGAGAGACTTAATCAATAGGTTAAGTAGATCAATGATATTCTCTAAGTTTGATATGAAAATTGGATTTTGGCAAATATAAATTCATGAGAAGGATAAGTATAAGACATCTTTTGTCACGCCCTTCGGACAATACGAATGGAACGTAATGCCCTTTGGTCTTAAGAATGCTCCAAGTGAGTTCCAAAATATCATGAATCATCTTCTCTAAGTCCATTGAAGAACACTGGAAACATTTGAACTCGTTTCTAGTAGTTATCAAAGTTAATGGTTTAGTAGTTTCTGCTACTAAAATTAAGCTATTCCAAACCAACGTCCGGTTTCTTGGATATAATATCCATCAATCGAAAATAAGTCCAATCAGCAGAGTCATCCAATTTGCTGATAAGTTTCTTGATGAAATTATTGAGAAAACCCAACTACAAAGGTTCCTTGGATCTCTCAATTATGTTGCTAATTTTTATAAAAATCTTTGTAAGAAATGTAAGCCATTATTTGATAGACTTCAGAAAAATCCTCCTCCATGGACTGAAATCCATACTTCTGTTGTCAAAGAAGTTAAGCTCCATGTCCAGACATTGCCCTGTCTTGGCATTCCAACTATTGATTCTTTTAAGATCGTTGAGACTGATGCCTCCGACATTGGGTACGGTGGTATTCTCAAATAGCAAGTCCATTACGACCATCCATAACAAATTGTTCGTTTTCATTCAGGTGTTTGGAATTCAGCTCAGAGAAACTATAGTACTATTAAGAAAGAGATTTTATCTATAGTATTATACATTTCAAAGTTTCAAGATGATATTTTAAATCAAAAGTTTTTAATAAGAGCTGATTGCATGAGTGCAAAACATGTTTTAGAAAAAGATGTTCAAAACATTGCTTCTAAACAGATTTTTGCAAGATGGCAAGCTATCCTAAGTATATTTGATTTTGACATTGAATACATCAAGGGGAGTCAAAATTCAATCCCTAATTTCTTAAACCGTGAATTTTTGTAGGGAAAAAAATGGGAAGATAAAAAGAAAGAAAAGGTCCCTACTAAGAAGTCCAACTTAAGTCCATAATCTAAGCCGTTTGAGCTTGTTACCCCAAGCCAATTAAGTTCCAGAGATCTGGTCCCAAGAAGTCCACCAATCCAATTGGTGAATCGCTTTACTACCTTAGGTAGTACTCTAAGTCCAAGGCCGACTTTCCAATCTGCCTTAGTAAGCCCAAGCCATTATGACCCTTTGAAAGCATTAAGCCACAAAGAGCCCCCAGAAGTTTCCCAAAAACTTCACCATATTTTACTAAGCTCCGAAGTCATAATTGTTTTTTATTGAGCCAGATTTTAGTCACCTAAAATCTCTTGAAGATATTGCCAAAGCTTACTTTCCTCTTCGCTGGCATTTTCCAGCTATTCACCCTGATAAGCCCATTGAGTTTTATAGAGATGTCCTTCTTACAACTAAGTCTGTACAAATCAACCTCATCCCTTGCCAAAGAATTCCATGAAGATTTGCCTTCCATTCTCTTTTTATCATGAAGTTCATTTCCCAAAAAGACTGGGGAATGCCTCCTTATGCTCCCAAAAGCTTAAGTAACAGAAAAGTCCAATATAGCTACCATGACTATATTGAAGCCTGGTACAAAGTTTTCTTGTACCAAAATGAGTCCTTTTCCCACTCCTGGTTCATCAATTTTGATAAAAACTTCAAAGGAGTTATTCCTTTGTGGTTTCACAGGTGGTGGCAAGTTCATGGCCCAGTTAATGAGATCCTTTAAGAAGAAGTACAAGAAGCCATACGGTATTTCTCTACCGTAAGAAAATTGTCTCATCAAGAAGCTCAACTGCCCATTACAATCCATTTCTTTGCCCAGTATAAGATTTCATGGATTTTAAAATGGGAATATATCTTAAGCCAGAACAGTCATTCCTGTATTGCAAGACAGTTATTTGTTAAGTGGTGGGATAAGTTTGACTTCTCCAAAGTCCAAACTCGCCTCCATCATGAGTACCCTCTCAAGAAAAAAACCCCTCAGATGATACAACCTATAATGGTTCAATCATACTAGCCACCAGAACCTATCACTGAGCAAACTCCTAAGTCTGAGTCACCTACATCCTCCAAGGGAAAAATGCATGCTAAGAAGGATTTCAAGGCGTTTGCCCTTGCCCTTACTGAGCAATTTTTTGAGCAAAATGAAGAAAATTCAGATGAAGAATCTACTGCAGAGTCTTCAGTCCCCAGAAGCCAGTTCGATCTTTTTCAAGATGCTTAAGACCCCTTTGATGGGTATGACCTAAGTTGTGACTACTAAGCTTTTGTCCCCGTCGGCACAAGAAGACAACTAAGTCATCATTTTGTGTCGACCACCTGACAAAGTACTATTCATGAATAATGACTATTTTCACTATTCACCAAAAGTTTTACCATGCTTTCGGTGCGAGTTAACTGAAGTAAAAGCAAAAGAATCTACTTTCGGTTCACGCCTGACAGCACTAAGTAGACTGGAGTCCTGTGATTCCAGCACAGAAGCCTTCCCTAAGTCTATTTAAGACCGAAGAGTCTGAAGTTGAAGGCAGAGTTCATTCGAGTGAGAACTAGAGAGACCCCTCTGAAAAAGTTTTGTAACCCAAAACACTTGTAATCCCTCTATGCAAACACTTGTAATGCATCTATCAAGTTTTATGTTTAAGCTTGTAATTATCAAAGCCCCTCTGGCCTAAGTTATTTGTAAGTTTTCAAGTTTATGTTTAATTAAGCATTACTTTACTTTGAAGTTTTCATGATCTTTGAATACTCTGTTATTTTGTATTCAGATTTTGATTTTGAAGTTCGTATGCTTATTACTATGTTTTTATATGCTGACCATTTCTCTGTCAACTATACTCTCACCACTTTTTATTTCTAAGCTTATTCTTTAAGCATATTACTCTGCTTCCGCCCCCTTTTGAGCTGGAAAATGCCAGCGAAGGGGAAAGTAAGCTTTGGCAATTTCTTCATGAGATTTTAGGTGACTAAAATCCGGCTCAATGAAAAACAAATTATGACTTGGGAGCTTAGTAAAATATGGTGAAGTTTTTGGGAAACTTCTGGGGGCTCTTTGTGGCTTAATGCTTTCAAAGGGATCATAATGTCTTGGGCTTACTAAGGCATACTGGAAAGTCGGCCTTGAACTTAGAGTACTACCTAAGGTAGTAAAGCGATTCACCAATTGGATTGGTGGACTTATTGGGACCAGATCTCTGGAACTTAATTGGCTTGGGGTAACAAGCTCAAAGGGCTTAGATTCTGGACTTAAGTTGGACTTCTTGGTAGGGACCTTTTCTTTCTTTTTATCCGCCATTTTTTTCCCTGCAAAAATTCACCGGTTAAGAAATCAGGAATTGAATTTTGACTCCCCTTGATGTAGTCAATGCCAAAATCAAATATACTTAGGATAGCTTGCCATCTTGCAAAAATCTGTTTAGAAGCAATGTTTTGAACATCTTTTTCTAAAACATGTTTTGCACTCATGCAATCAACTATTATTAAAAACTTTTGATTTAAAAGATCATCTTGAAACTTTGAAATGTATAGTACTATAAATAAAATATCTTTCTTAATAGTACTATAGTTTCTCTGAGCTGAATTCCAAACACCTGAATGGAAACGAACAATTTGTTCTGGATGGTCGGAATGGACTTGTTGTTTGAGAATACCACCGTACCCAATGTCGGAGGCATCAGTCTCAACGATCTTAAAAGAATCAATAGTTGGAATGCCAAGACAGGGCAATGTTTAGACATGGAGCTTAACTTCTTTGACAATAGAAGTATGGATTTCAGTTCATGAAGGAGGATTTTTCTGAAGTCTATCAAATAATGGCTTACATTTCTTACGAAGATTTTTATAAAAATCAGCAACATAATTGAGAGATCCAAGGAACCTTTGTAGTTGAGTTTTCTCAAGAATTTCACCAGGAATCTTATCAGCAAATTGGATGAATCTGCTGATTGGACTTATTTTCGATTGATGGATAATATATCCAAGAAACCGGATGTTGGTTTGGAATATCTTAATTTTACGGATTATGCCGTAACGAAATAGAAGATCTATTACGCAAAGGCATAATCCGTAAGAGTAAGTCCCCCTGATCTTGTTCAGCCTTTTATGTTTATATATATAAAAGGGAATGTGGATGCGGTTATTAACTGCATTTGTATATGCGGATAGCAGATGCGAACAGTTATCATCCGCCCATATTTTCACCCCTAATATTCACAATGTAGCAACATATATAACATTAGATATGTAAAATATAATATGAACAATTAACTATATGGGAAAAATATAAAAAAGCCGTATGAACTAACATCCATTTTTTAAATAGCTCCATAAAGTGATAAATGTGTTAAAGTGATACATCAAACTATCAAATTGTGCAAAAAAAAACCACTTTTTTTTATTATATTCATATAATACCTGTATTCTCTTTACAACTAAAAAAATAAAAAAATAAAAGATAAAAAACTAAACTAAACTATTTTCTTAAACAAAACAAAAAAAAAAAAAAAGGAAGAAGAAGAAGAAGAAAAAAAAAGGATAAATTCAAAATCAATCCGTATGGTTGGCCTAAATTACAAATCGCTCAATGCGAAATAAAAAATAGGAAAAAATACAATTTAGTCCCTCAAACTACCATAATTTTTCGAATGGCCCACCCAAACAACAAAGGCTTGTACTTTGGCCCCTCAAACTACTAAAACCTTTGAAAAATGCATCGTTTGGCAAAATATCCCCATAATACCCCTGCCACATGTCATTTTTCAATTAAAAAATAAAAAAATTCAATTTTTTTTTAAATATATATATATATTTTTTAAAAAGATGGGTGTTTGGGGTGGCGTTATTTCCCAATCGTGACCCAATCTTCCCGACACCCCTCCGGTCACTGTCCGTTTGTAATGCCGTGATCACCGATTTTATAGCCCGGCTCGGCAAGTTTCGATTCGCAATCATCAGCTCCCTGATCTCGGCTGAGCTCAAGCTCGCCCCGCTCTGAAAAATATCCTCCACCTGAGAGAAAAACTCGTGATCCTTGAGCCCCAGGTAGCTATTGACCAACGTTTTGATTGCCAAAACATCACAGAGAGGAAAATAGATATAAATATCAATGACCAAGCTCACGACCGTTGATTTATCCGTCAGAAAACTGATCGAGGCCTTCCACAACAATAATAGATTTGCTTGTCGTTTGTAACAAAATAAAATTCAGATTGGAATAATTTATAACCTTCAAAAGATCAATATCATAGACATCGAAGGATAGGAAATTAGCCATGTCCGCGTTCGGAGAGGCGGGGATGAGTTCGCCGAGCTGCAGGCGTGCATCGTGCCCAACGACAATGTTGGAAAGAAGCAGTATGTCCTCCGGTCGATTACAGTTTTTTTTTTTTTTTTTTTTTTAAAAAAAGTAGTTTTTTTTGTAGTTTTTATTTTTATTTTTAAATTATATATATATAATTTTTATAATTTTTTTTAAAGTTTTTTGAATTTTTTTGATTTTTTTTGAATTTTTTAATTGAAAAATGATACATGACAGGAGTATTATGTGGATATTTTGTCAAAAGAGACATTTTTCAAAGGTTTTGGTAGTTTGAAGGACCAAAGTGCAAGTCTTGGTAGTTTGGGGGGCCATCCGGAGAATGAGTGATAGTTTGAGAGCTAAATTATATTTTTCCCTAAAAAATAATTCAGAGATCTTCAGGGTAGGCCAAAATAACAATTTAATCATTGTAATAAAATTTCGTTAAAACACTTAACGAATTCCGTTAGTGTCAACATCAGCATCAATAAAATAATGATACGTGTTACTTTTACTTAATATATATATATATATATATATATATTACAAATATATATTTATTAAGAGTATAAGAAATAATCACTTGTTACTTTATGAAACTAATAAAAAACGGTTGTTCGTTCACAGAGCTTATTTATATTTTTCCCTATCTATATCCTTTCCATTTCACTTCCATTCTCTGTCACATTCCTGTCTCTTTCTATAAAAACGTAGGAAATAATCATTAGAAACCCCTCAAATTCTACCTTCTGTGATTTTTGAAAAGTTTAAAACTAGAGAACAATGCCAGAGAATTGATGATATCAAGGAGGGTTTGGGGTTTGATTATGTGCAAGAAAACTAAGCTAAAAAATGCTTGACGTTTGAAGCCAAGGTTTATACCCCGGATGAAACACCCCCTATTTTATCTCACTTGCTGTCAATATACTTGTATCTGTGTCGAAACAACCCATTTGAGCTACAAAAAATAGGAGCAAATACTTCACAAAAGCAAAATAAATTGAAAAAATGAAAATAGTAACCAGTTTTTGATGGATACAGAAAATTATCTACAGATTCAAGGATGATTCATGTACACCGACATGTTTAATGGAATGGGCTCAAGCATCCTTCTATCATCTTCTATAATCAACCGCAAAGCTGAGAACATAGCTGCTGAACTTTGGAATCATTAATATCTGACAACATATAGATGCTGCTTCTTCCATTGTTTAGGCATGTCATGTTCAGTTGGTTCCCCATTTGGCTTGACTGCAAAAACATTATATCGATATCAATGTATTTCAATGACAAAAAAGAAAAAAAAAGAAAAAGAGAAAGGACAGTAAGTCAGTAATCTTCTCAAATGTCACACTATTTCATTCTATTAGGCTGCCTCATTTGCGCCAAGAAGATTGGTAAGTAACAGAAAAACAAGTTATATGCATCACTTTCAACGTTATAACAGTTGTTTATTGGTAAGTATTCAGTAGTATAGCATAGAAGATGTTAAGGTTTATGCCCAGAAAGCCAATTTATTTGTTTTACATTTATGGTTTATTAATAAAGTAGTTTATTTTCTGAATTTTTATGAGAATATTGGGCATATCATTTTATACATGTGCATATTGTTTTAAACTTTTATATATACATGTAGTCCTTAAATTATATTGAATGTGGCTTAGGTGTGTTAATGAGATTATTACACAAAATATCTAAGTCATAAACCTTAGGAGTGAGATCTTTCACAGACAAATCTCAGTGTTAGGTGATCGAATGTAGCATTGTGGGAATATTACTATTCAAGATAGAATCCATAATCCTTTGATTTTAATCAAAGAGATATGAAACATCCCCTGGAGATAAATTTAATAGAAATTTATTATTCTAAGTCTTTAGCCGAAGTATTTTAGTAAGGAGTTACTAAAATGAAATGTACTAAATGAAATATGATTTCTAGAGTACAAAAATAATCAAGAGAATAAATAGGGAACTCAAAGATTAAAAGATAGTGAATTAAAGTGACAGTTAGTTTTATGACTTTAATTCTACTATGGAAATTTCATGAAAGGATCAATTGCAATTATAAGATGTCACTTGGAGATTTGATTAATCCAAATAAATACTAGAGTACAATTACAATTTTTTAGAAGAATAAATTGCAATTAATAGTAACCTAAATCAAGTCATGGGATGACAAGTGTCTTAGGCCTATTGGAGCCTTTAGTTCCCTTCTCAAGCTGACTATTATCCCTTAAAGGCTTAACCTAATTACACAAGGACGTATCCCCTCATTGCCGCGTACTATAGCGGATGAGAATTAGGATTTTGAAGTCCTAATTTGACAAGGAAACCTAGTCCTACATTCTCTTGGAAAATGCAAGTATATTTAAAGCGGTCTTGTGTAAGCATTAGAATCCACACTATTAGTCTTATAATCAGAATTGAGGAGAAGGTTTAGATGTTTCAAAACCATAGCCTACACATGCAATTTGAAGGAGGAGCAAGATTCAATTTGCCACAAGAACACCAAGTAGTCGACCTTGTGAGTAAGTGTTATTGTCTTGTAAATTTTTGTTTTGCATGATCTAATGTTATGCTCTCCTGATGCTTTTTCTTACGAATTTTCCATTGTATCTTTTGATATATAGTCCTTATGTTTGCTCATGATACTTTACTTTTTTGTGGGGCCGACCCAAAGTATCTACGTAATCTATGAAGCTTATTCTTATGTTTTGAAACTGTGTCGGGTTTAAAGATGAACTTAGCCAAGTTAGAATTGGTTCCTGTAGGAACTGTTGATAATGTGGTTGGGTTGGCTAAGATTCTGGGTTGTGGGGTTGCGTTTCTGCCCATGAAGTATCTTGATCTTCTGTTGAGGAGTCCTATAAGACTAAGCATACATGGAACGTTGTTATTGAGTAAAAAGAATGTCGGTTGACTAGTTGGAAACTGGTGTATTTGACTAAGGGCAATAGGACTACCCTTATAAAGAGCACCCTATCCAACTTATCCACGTACTTCATGTCCCTCTTTCCTCTCCCTACAAGTGTTGCAAAGCATATTGAGAAGCTTCAACGTGATTATTTATGGGGTGGGCTAGGCGAAGAGTTCAAATATCACTTGCTGAATTGGTCCAAGGTTAGTACTCCGATCTTTGAGGGAGGGATGAGGGCTAGGAACTTGCTGAGGTTCAATCATGCCGTCTTAGGTAAATGGCTTTGGCATTATGGGTTTGAGAGAGAGACTTGGTAGAGATTGGTGGTGGATTCTAAATATGAAAGTTCATGGTGAGAGTGGTGTTTTAGTGAGCCTGTTGAGGTGTATGGGGTGGGTTTATGAAAGAATATTATGAGGGATTGGATGAAGTTTTGTAATCATACCAGATTTAAGGTGGGAGATGACTCCAAGGTTAAATTCTGACATGATCTTTGGTGTGGGGATATGGCCCTTAAGAGCCTTTCTAGCTTTATTTGGTATTGGTTGAGCAAATGATGCTTCTTTTATGGCTCACATGGAATTTTCTAGAGGTGCCATTCAGTAGAACGTGAGCTTTGCAAGAGCGGCTTGTGATTGGGAGGTGGATGTCTTTGCCTCGTTCTTCAGAGTGTTGTATTTAGTGAGAATGAGATGAGAAAAGGAGGACAAGTTGTGATGGGTCCCATCCATAAGAGGATTATTTGGTGTTAAATTTTTGGGATAATTGCACCGTTGATCTCTGTGGTATACCATAATTATTTTTTACTCCCTATGGTTTAAAAAGTTCATGGGAGGTCCTCGTGATATGCAATAATTACAAATCGATCCCTGGCGTCAAATTCTGTTAAAATTTTTAATAGATTCCGTCAAATGCCATGTCAGCGACACGTGTCGCCAATAAGATGGCGACACGTGTCCACCGTAATAAAAATATATAAATTTATTAAAAAATAAATAAAAATACTTATTCTTTTTTTAAAAAAAAAAACAAAAAAAAAAAAGCTGAAGGAGCCGGCCACCACTTTGGGGGTGGCGCGCGGCCGGGGGTGGCCTGCGCGCCACCCCCAGTGGCTGGGGGCGGCCAGGCCACCCCCAAAGGGGTGGTCGGCCCCTTCAGCTTTTTTTATTTTTTATTTTTATTTTTTATTTTTTTTAAAAAAAATAAGTATTTTTTTTTTAATAAATTTTTATTTTTTTATTACGGTGGACACGTGTCACTAACGTGACATTTGACGGAATCTGTTAAAAATTTTAACAGAATTTGACGCCAGGGATCGATTTGTAATTATTGCATATCACGAGGACCTCCCATGAACTTTTTAAACCATAGGGAGTGAAAAATAATTATGGTATACCACAGGGACCAACGGTGCAATTATCCCTAAATTTTTCTACAGTGTCATGGGTTGTAATGATGGTTTTTGTTTTCCTTGAAAGAGTGTTTGACAAACTAAGGTCCTTATGAGGGTAGCATTTTTTTGTTTGGTCGGCGGCCCAAGGAAAGATCCTTATCATGGACAATCTTTGGAAGTGGCGCGTCATTGTGGTTGCTAAGTGTTGTATGTGTAAAAGGAATGAGGAGTCTGTAGACCATCTTCTTCATTGTGAGGTTGCTTGTGCCATTTGGAATGTCTTCTTTAGTCAATTTAAGCTGTCTTGGGTTATGAATAGACAAGTAGTCGACTTGAATGCTTGTTGGTGGATTGTCGACAACACTCGGAGTGCTGCTGTGTGGAAGATGGTGCCTTCGTACCTTTTTTGGTGTCTATGGAGGGAAATGAATGATAGAAATTTTGAGGACCATGATAGGACTTGGGGAGGAGATTAAGTCTTTATTTTTCAACACCCTGTATCTTTGGACAGTTGCTTTTGCTTTTCTTTTGGTGATTAGTTTTCATAATTTTCTTGTTCTTTTTGCTCATACTAACTAGGTGTCTTCTTTTGTATACTTCTTGTGTAGGGTGCTTTACACTTTTAATGATATCTCGATTACTTATAAAAAAAAAATTCATAGTAGGAGTTACTTGCATTGAATTAGTCCGGCATGAACACATGTATTACCGATAGAGATATGATGTGATTGAAAGCATACTAAAAAGAAAAGAAAAGTAGAGCATCACTTACCTGACAAAAAATTTGTCCTGTTTTGCAGTTCCATTTTGAGGTAGGGACACAGCTTAAATAATGGCACCAAGAGCAGCGATCATTCAGATTAACCCCTCGAAGGAGAAAAATAAGCCCAGCAGAAAACCTGTCAAAATTACAAAACAAGTTCAGAGAACTCCATGATCTAATGAAACCAGGCACCTTAGAGATTAACTTCTTATATTATCACCATATTGGCTCATTACATTTAATGAGTGGTATTTGCAATGCTTCTTCCCACCAACCCAGGGCACTTAGTCAAAAACTGCCCACACAGAGGATTTAGGCAACATGAATCAAACAATTAGCTTAAATGTAGACATATAGGCTGTCTGCCAATGATTGAGGTCATAAATGGCTATAAAAATCTCAACCAATGGAGATCATTAGGGTCTGTTGGTAAAGTTCTTGAAAAGTGTTTTGGGTTTTGAAAATTGTTTTGGGTTTTGAAAATGTGAAAATTGAGAAGCGTTTTAGTGGGGGCCACATTTGAAAAAAAAGTTGTCTATGGGATTCACAGAAGACAATTCATTTAGTAAACTAAAAAGTATTTTTAAGAAACAAAAACTGAGTGTTGTCAAAACATAAAAAAACAAAACAAAAGAGGCAAAAAAAGAAAAGAAAAGAAAAGAAGAAGCTCGAACGCCTCCGTGAGAGGCACAAAGGGATGGGGTCTCCACCCCCTCCCCTCTGCAAGGGTAGACAACCCACCCCCGCCTCCGCGAGAAGCACGACGGGGGTGGACCTCTAACCACCCCCCCCCCCCCCCGCCCCTGGTGGGGGTGGACATCAGGGGTGGGTCTCCCACCTACGATGAAGGGGCAACCTCCACCATAGGAGGCCAGCCTCTTGTGTTTTCATTTTTTTTTAATTAAACTTTAATTTTTTAAATTTTCTTTTATAAATAACAAGGATGGTCTTCATGCTTGAAAAGAGAGTATATTTTCAAAACATTTCTATTCCTATATGAAGGGGTGATAAGTTTTTTGAAAAGTGTTTTGTGATTTGTTTTGAAAAGTGTATTAGTAGTGAGGGCTACATCTGAAAACCCGTTTGAATAACGGTAGTTTGATAAGTGTTTTCGGGTTTTCAGATTTTTGAAATTGAGAAGAGTTTTTCAAAACTTTGCCAAACAAACCCCAAACTTCCCGCAGGGCAGCCTATTTACCTGTAGTAAATCTCATATCATGCACATACTTTTTTTTTGATAAATAATGTCATATCATGCACATACTTCATAAAACAAGAAATGTGCAAGGAATAAAATAAGATATGCAAATTCAAAACATAAAGAAAGGATTCCAATGACCTACCCAGCAATCAATAGTATAAGAGAGAGAACCCACAGTACATACTGATATGCCTTGTGTTTAGATTTAATATACCCAGAAGGAGCATTTCTCTGGCTAACCCATCCAAACTGGGGACGAATCAAAAACACAAATCCAAGAAGAAAGCCAGAAAGAAATCCCCCAATATGAGCAAAATTGTCCACGTGTGGTAGGATTCCAACCGCTAAATTTATTATGATGATGACAAGAAGAGTCAACAAGGCTGCGAACTGTGCATAAAAACTTGAAACTGTAAGATGATTGGGCCACATATATAGCTAACTGCAAAGAAATCAAAATTTATTAAGAAGCTGTGTCAGAATCAAAGCACTTTATTTACCTTATTTGCATATATTGTCCAATTTGTAATGAGCTCTGAAAGCATGCCTCCTAGTAAACCAAAAAGTGCACCGGATGCACCAACAGAGATTCGCGATTGAATAAAAAGAGCTGACAACAAACTCCCTCCAAAACCAGATATGATATAAAGCAATCCAATTCGAACTGTAGGACAAAACTATAAAGAAATTAGATTTCAAACTGCAAAGGCAAAAGAATTCTTCGTTGAATTACTAAAGCAGTTCCGCATAAAAGTTGAGAGATTCTACTTCATATATTCGATTATTTATCTTTCCAGCACGATGCTTTTTCTTAAAAGAAAAAAGGAGAGAGAGAGAGAGAGAAGAGAACAGGTGTCTTGGAATATTTCCTCACTTTCATTGAGACAGTATATCTACGGAATCTTTCAAAAAAAAAGTGCATGAATCAGTGATGGAATAAGTGGTACTAGATATGTGTGCTTGTTTCAAGAAGCTTTCAACTGCAAAATGGAATTAGTGCAACAAAAAGTTCATAAAGCCTGAAAACACACTCCACCTTGGATGTAATTTTTCCAAATCCTGCCTAGGTTAGCACACCTCCTACTCTCTCATTGTTGTTTGCAACCCTTATATTCTTTGAAACGTATCAGATATCCGTGGTCATAGTATATATGAGTTATAACCAAAACTAGAATCAATTGCCCACTCTTCTAGAATTAGAATCAAGTCAATTCACTTAGTCCAAAGAAATTCTGAATCCGTCTTCAGATTATCTCAAGTCATCGGTGTACAAATTGCAACTTATTTGATATAATAATAAGGGCTTCCATTGGTTTGGTTATAACTCAGCCACGTTTTTTATAAATAGAATTTCATTGTTGTCAAATTCATTGTCCATTCCACTTTTCCACGATATGGGACATTATTCAATAAGCCAAGCTCTGCAAAACTTAGCAACTTTGTTCTTAAGACAAAATTGCAAGGCCTTGTGGTCAATCCTTTTTGTGGTGTCCAAACATATAATTATAATTCCACATGTATAGAAGAGAAGTTAAAATTGTAATTCAAAGCTTCATCTCCAATTCCACATACCAATAAGACCGACAAAGAAATAAATCAATGATTTGACCAGGGATATAAAGTGTGTAGCATCTTTAAAAGACAGGCTCATACGTATATAGTTGCTGATAAACAAATATATATATTGAGAACAAATTTGAAGAAGCAAATGGATGCATACCAAACCCAAATTCTTGCTCAAGCCGAATTCCAATAAATACAAGACTCAACATATTGGCGAGTATATGAAAAACCCCAGCATGTAACCATATACAAGAGATCAGACGCCATGCCTGGTGCCCATGGACAATTTTATTCACTTCTAGAGCACCCATCTTCTCTAACCTGAAAAAAATAAAAACATATCGGATTATGACCTACACACATATTAGTACACGTCAAGTCAAAGATAACTCCACCAAGAAGCCCCACCATTAGCAATTATCAACTTAAAGGAAACATGTGTATAAGTATAACCCTTAACATATCTTAACAGCATGATCTCGCAAACATGATTGACAGATAATATTTTCAGTCTCATTAGCTTAAACCATGATTTGTTCTATAACCCTCAAGAGAGTTTTGTGGATGGTCCTCACTTGCCTGTAGTGATGGTTGTTTCTCCCTCCTATTTGGATTGTAGCTCCTCAGGAATTCCCGCCGATGACAAGGATGGGGTGTCGAATGGTGAGGAGGTTGAGGATCCCTTGTTGGAGTTTCAGGATGCCATTAAAGAGGACCTTCTTCGGATTGTAAAGCTTGCGTGTCCAAAGAATAAAGGTAGGAGGAAGGTGTTGAACCTAAATAGCTCTATTAATTATGGCAATGCAAGCATGTCTTCTCGACGAGGGAAAGGAATGGCTCACATGCTGTAGCATGTATGCACCATGTGGATTATGGGTTTGAGGGTCTTAGAGTTGAGGGTTTGTTTGGGCTTCTTCTTGTGGGCAGTTTTGTTTGTTCATGTGTATACTTCATGTGTACGTAAGAACGCCTTACGCTTTTTTTTTTATAAAATTTATTACTTATAAAAAATATATATATATGTATATATACATAGAACAAGATCATCTTAGTTTTTCTTGCATCCGCATAAAGCCTATGCAATCAAGTAATTGACGAAACTTATACGATATTAACAACAAGGGAAAGAATTAGCCGTCCCAAATGCACTCTAAGTCCGCATTACTTGAATTACAGGAACACAAAAACACCAACCAACCAGAACCCAAAGCAGGTAACTTTGCATTGCTTTTGACAGCCAAAGCACAAACCAGTATGCAACCAATGATTAAATCAAACAACCAATATCTAACAAATGAACATTGATTGAAAGGGGGGAGGGATTACGTGGACGAAGAGGGACCCAGAAGGGGGTTATCCTTGAGGGTCTGGAAGGAGAACCTGCCCAAGAACCTGGCGACGCAGGAGGTGGAATTCTTGGGGCAGTTGTTGACGTACATGGTCACCACGAAGAGCGCAATGTTCGCCACCACGAAGCTCGGCACTAGCCACGGCACCCATCGCCTGAACGCCCTCAACTCCTCGCCGCCGCCTCCGCCGACCGCTAGTGGCGCCGACGACGTCGTTGCGGAAGCGGGACTCACCGGGTGGACCTTGACCACGATCTGGGCCGCCGAAGATGATGAGCCCCTCCGCATCACGGCCGTTTATGGATTGTGATGGTGATGGAACTAATAGTAACAATGACGATGATTTGCTCAGAGATTTGTTAATGCGGAATTCCCATTCCCTTGATTGTAATTTGTAAATGTTGGTCGGAACTGGGAATTGAAAATTCTTTTCCGTATCAGTTGATTTAACAACGAATCAAGGAAATCGGAGACAGAGAGGAAGAGATTTGTGGAACAAATATAAAGTGTGAGGCCGGGTTTTGCTTTTTCTTGGTTTGGACAGAACGGTTTACCAACTAAACGATGAAGTGTATCTCGTTGCTGTTGTTTGTGTTAGAGTCCGTTTATTTATACTAACGTAATTTCGTACTTTAAAAGTGTATTAGTAAAGAAAAGGTTACGCTCCCAAGATTAATTAAATCGGCCGGGGATCATGCCTCATGAGCCAGAGGTCATTAGTTTAAATTTCTCGTCTCCTTCTTTATGGATATGTGATTTGTAATTTAGGCCAATCCAAAAATTAATGGTGCAATTATCCTTTTATTTACTGAGGAATATTAGATATCCATATATTTTGTTTCAGAATTTAATTTTAACATGATGTAAATATGTCACAATCTCATAAAATTGTAACACATCAAATTAAAACTAAATTTTAAAAAAATAAATGTATTAAGATGTCAAGCATTTCTCATTATTTTCTACGTCAAGTATACATGAAGGCAAAATTGAAATGTTAAAATACTATTTCTCGTTTTCATTCATTCTTTTGTTTTCTTTTGTTTGACATTATATTAGTGATCACGAGTCATGACTCATAATCGCAACCATTAAGCACTACAGTTTGACAAGTGTCAGGTGCATTGTTATTTGACGCATTTGCGGTGAAACAGTAACTGTGACGGAAGATTAAGGTCGGCCTTTACCCAAGTAACCAATCCAATCTCATGATTGTGACTAATTCATTTCCCATGCGTAGTTTTCCGAGTTAATTAGTTAATATTTTCACCCTTTTAACTTTATCTTCTAGGGGGTTTTCTCATGAGCCATGACAGATAAAAACAGAGCAGGAAACTACAATTAGCATGCAATAATGCGAATCATGCTTTTATAAACTAATTAAAATCAATTGCACCAGTCAAGCTAAAGCCGAATGAGTATTCACGTCAATTAGAAGTCTTAATATATTGTTTTTTTTTTTTTTTTTTTTTTTTTTTGAACAAAGTAGCCAATCTTCATTAAAGTAAACAAATTGATCCCAACAATAGGGATCTAGGAAGACAAAATCTCCCTAAGTACAGCATTCAAAATAAAATTAGGACACTCCTCAAGCCAAACACCATCCATCTCTAGTGTGGAGGCCTCTTTTGCTAATAGATGAGCAACATTGTTAGCCTCTCTGTTGACATGAGCGATAGAAACTCCTCTTAGTTCTTGCATTTCCATTTTTATACCCTCCACAAAAAGACCAGAAACGTCCTGTTTTGGGGATCTTGAGTTCACATCATCCACAACCTGTTTTGCATCCCCTTCCAAAATAATCTCATAAAATCCCACATCTTTACAAAAAATCACTGCCTCGTAAGCTGCCATAGCCTCCGCTAACTTTGGTACAGCTACAACCTTTTTAGTAAGGGATTTTGCTCCAAGGACATTTCCATAATGATCTCTTGCCACAATACCAATGCCAACCCACTCCTTTATGGTATTAATAGATGCATCCCAGTTGACTTTGATGATACCCAAAGGAGGGGGGCACCATTCCACATGGGGGCTAGGAATGGTCTGCATATTTTCCACCTGAACGAGATAATCCCCCTTTTTATTGCATCTTTGATATTCCTCAAGTTGAGCCACAGCCTCTGAATAAATAATCTGGGGGTGAGAGAACGAAGATTCAAAAATGAGCTTATTCCGTCTTAACCAGATTCGTCTTGCAATAACAGCCATTAAGTTGAAATCATCCATTTTCATCCGGTCCAAGCAAAATTCCATAAACTGCATAATCCTGTCTCCATTAAAAGCACATTTTTGAAAAATCATGGATCCACTTCCCCACACATCTTGGGCAGCCGGACAAGACCATAACACGTGTACCACCGTCTCCTCTTCTCTGTAGCAGCAGGGACACATACTTTCTTCCACCATTTTTCTCTTAACAAGATTGCATTTTGTTGGGAGAAGGTCATTACAAGCCCGCCACATGAACATTTTAACAGAATTTGGAACCTCCATCTTCCAAATAGTCTTCCAAATCCTATTATCAAAAGATTCTCCCGAAGCACTTCCCCTCACCCTAAGTGTATTTTCCATTCCCATATGGTATGCACTCCTGACAGAGAAAATCCCATCTGTGGTACCCTGCCAAACAAGTTTATCCGGAGGAAGAGAAGGACACAAAGGCATAGAAGCAATTACCTTAGCCTCCTCTGGATTGAAGATGGAGTTGATGAGCCCCAAATTCCATGTGTGAGCCTCTTGATCTATAAGGGTTGCTACAAGAGAATCTTCAGGAATGACCTTGGGAGGAGATTGAACAGCATAAGTAATAGGTGTTGGTAACCACCTATCCTTCCAGATTTTCACATTGCTCCCATCCCCAATTCTCCACACCAAACCGTCTTCAAGCAACTCCCTTGCAAAAAACAAACTTTTCCACACATAGGAAGGTCTATTCCCCAGTTCAGCTGACAGAAAAGAATCATGAGGGAAATATTTTCCCCGCAGCACCTGACTAACAAGGGAATGTGGAGATTTCAAAATACGCCAGCCCTGTTTAGCAAGAAGTGCTTTGTTAAACATTATCAAATCCCTGAATCCAAGACCCCCCATCGTTTTTGCTCTTCCCATCCTCTTCCAACTCATCCAATGTACCCTAGAATCATTTGCCATATGCCCCCACCAAAACCTTTGCATCATCCCCTCAAGATCCCTACATAGAGAAGTAGGTAAAAGAAAAACACTCATACTATATGTAGGGATAGCCTGTACCACTGCTTTTAGGAGGACTTCTTTTCCCGCCTGAGAGAGGAACTTGATCTTCCAATTATTGAGTCGTTGCTGCACCCGATCTTTGATACTATTGAAAGACTGAATCTTAGACTTCCCAATAAAAGAGGGCAGGCCTAAATATTTGTCGATCCGTTCAACCTCAGAAAAACCCGAAGAATTAAGAATCTCCTGTCGTTTGGCTTCACAGGTATTTCGGCTAAAAAGAATCGCAGTCTTTTGGAGGTTTAATTTTTGCCCGGACCCCTTTTCATAGATTTCTAGGATCCTCATTAAGCGTCTCCATTCAACCGAATTTGCTTTACAGAACAGCAAACTATCATCAGCAAACAACAAATGGCTGATTCGTGGGCCTCTAGGCGAAGAAGGGACCCCTGTGATGACCCCTGCTTCCACTGCTTGACTTAATAAAGCACTCAGAGCCTCAGTACATAAGAGAAAAAGGTAGGGTGATATTGGGTCTCCTTGTCGAATTCCCCTCGAAGGAACTATATTGCCCACCGATTGACCATTAACCACCACAGAATAGGAGACCGACCGCACGCATGTCATAACTAGATGAATCCACCGATCATGAAAACCCAGCTTCGACATTACAGCTTCCAGAAAAGGCCATTCCACCCGGTCATAAGCCTTGCTCATATCCAACTTCAACCCCATAAACCCCACCTTGCTCCACATACGGGTCTGCATCGAATGCATAATCTCAAATGCTACAATGATATTGTCAGTGATCAAACGCCCAGGAATAAAAGCGCTCTGGGACGGGGAAATAATTTCAGGTAAGATCTCTTTTAGTCTATTAGCCAAGACTTTTGAAATTAGTTTGTAAATAACATTACATAGACTAATTGGTCTGAAATCAGTGACCTTACTGGGGGAGTCAACTTTAGGAATCAAAGCAATATTTGTGGCATTAATCTTGGGATCTAAAACACCAGTTTGAAAGAAATAAATAATGGCATTGCAAACCTCCTCGTGAACCGTTGCCCAATTCTGTTGAAAGAAGCCAGCTGTGAATCCATCTGGTCCCGGGGCTTTAAGGGCAGCCATCTGGTTTAGAGCAGTAGAAATATCAACAAAAGTAAAATCTGCTAACAATTTACTGTTCATAGCCTCCGTCACTTTACGCTTCACAAATCTGGTGCTAGCCTCTACCTCCAGGTTTCTTCCAGCCGAAAAAAGAGAGTGAAAATAATCCACAAAAGCCTCTTCAACTGACCCCCGAGTAGAACATTGTCTCCCATGTTGATCAATAATGCTTTCCACTTCATTTCTTCTGTGCTTTTGACTTGCACTGGCATGAAAATATTTAGTGTTCTTATCACCCAATTGCAGCCAGGTTTCCTTTGCTCTTTGCCTCCATTTTAAGTCTTCCTGCTGAAGGAGATTTTGCAACTCCTCTTTAATCTGGTTCTCCTTGTCAATATCAAAATCAACTTCCTGCATTTGAAGGGTTTGGAGTTCCCTCTCCTTCTTCACAATTTGGTCCTCCACTTTTCCCCCATCCTTTCTCACCCATTTCTGGAAAGCTCTTTGGCAACACTTCAGATTATTTCGAACTTTTCTCCAAACCGGTTCACAAGTATTTCGGGCTCTCCAGACTTGTTTCACCAATTGGGGATATTCCTGAATCCTCTCCCAGCTTGCCTCATATCTGAATTGCCTCCTTTTTCTCCAAGGCATGTCATTATTTTTAGAGAAGAACACTAGAATGGGATTATGGTCAGATTTTGTTCGGGGTAGGACTTCCACAGAGACTACATCAAAAGACCCACTCCACTCATTGTTAGCCACAGCTCTGTCCAGCCTTTCTCTTGTAATTCCATTACCCATCCTCCCATTACACCAAGTATATCTTGGGCCTGTGAAACCCAAATCCAGCAAACTACAATCATCCAACACTTTTTGGAATGAGGCCATTTGCCCCCGGGGGCGAACTGTGTGGCTTGATTTTTCAGATGAAGACACGATCTCATTAAAATCGCCTAAGCAAAGCCACGGTTTCGGGGATAGCGTTGCCAAGTGCCTAAGCAAACTCCAAGACTGGGGCCTCATTTGAACATCTGGATTTCCATAGAAGCAAGATAATTTCCAAACAATCCCTCCATTTGGCTCTTTAACGACAGCATTAATATGGCTACAACTGAAGTTCTGAATTTCAACCAAAGCCGAGTGCTTCCATAGAAGAATTAAGCCCCCACTTTTTCCACGACAGTCCACAACAAACATATTATCCATTCCAATTTTCGAAGGGATAGAACGTACCTTCTTGCTAGTCACTTTGGTTTCCATTAGAAAAACCAAAGAGGGCCTCTTGTCCTTTACCATGCGGCAAAGGGATTGAACTGTCCGGGGGTTGCCAAGCCCCCGGCAGTTCCAGCTGAAGACAATCATTGTTCGCGGCGGGGCTGTTCCACAGCCTCCGCCGAAGTGCTCCTGCCTGGGTTGCTACACCCTTCATGTCTTCTCTGTTTATTTGAAAATCCACCGTCGTTGAGTACAACAAGCTTCCTCTTTCCATCCTGAGAATCTCCCCCCAAGTCAGATGTCCCCACTAGACAGTCCTCCTTCTGCAACTTTTCCATCCGTTGCTTCCATTTTTTCTTCCTGTTTCTGCTTTGACCATGAAGAAAATTCCCAAGCTTCCGAGTGCTTCCCCTGTGGTCCTTTAAAGTAGCATCTGGACCTTTCTCTTTTCCTGTTTTGGATGATGAAATAAAAGGCTTACGCGTGGCTTCCTGTTTTAAAATTTTGGGGACAACTGAAGGGAAATAAGAAGCTGCTTTCGGATCCCATTGGAGCTGGACTTCGTGCAGCCCATCACCCATCGCCTGCCATTTCATCCGGCCCACATCTGAGTCCCAATTCCCCACATACCGAGAAGGAGGCCCACTCCCCTGGCCTTTTAATGAATTTTGCTCCATCTCTTGGACATTAACTGGAGCCTCGTCAGCGGGTATAAAAACCGTTTCCCCCATTAGACTATCATTTAAGGCCTCGGCTTCAATTCTTTCGCATCCCAGAATCGCCGTTTTTTCCTTTTCAACTCCCTCCGAACCCGCCATGCAATCTTTCCTCTTCTGAAACGCTCCTTCCGTTACTGGGTCAATTGAATGCTGGAGGGAATTAATCTCCCGGATATCAAGCTTCAAAACGCTTAATCCCGAAGATCCCGGGCGTTTGTCCCCCGATTCCCGCCGATCCTGCTGTCCCGGAGAACAGTTTGAATTCTGTGGATCATCGCTACCGCCCGAGGACATCTCCGCCGCCATGAGCCCATCATCTGCACTCGACACCTTAGGCTCGGAGCTCAGGTTTGAACTCCCTTTTCCACCGGAGCCAGAGTCCCCCTTCCATCTGCGAAAAACAGGAGGAACTCTAAGCCAAGGGCCAAATGGAGTATCCCTAGACAAGCTTCCCTCCCCCCTCAAGCTTTTTGCAACACAGCCTCTCCGACTATGGCGCACCACACCACAGTGGTAACAGAAATTAGGCAGTTTCTCATATTTAAACATCACCCAAGTAGATTTGTTCCTGATATTGATTTTTCGACCCCTGTCTAATGGTTTTGTAAGATCAATGATAATTCTAACGCGTAGGAACTCCCCCCATTCTACCTCTCCATCATTCTGATCAACTTCTACAACTTCTCCCACAGTTGCTCCAATCTGTTTCCCTATATCCGAACCCATGCATGCCAAAGGAAGGTTATACATCCTAACCCAGAAAGCAGCTTTTTCAAAAACCAATTCAGATGGGGGAGTAAGACCATCAAAAGGCATCACAGCAAAGAGGTTTCCATCAAAAAGCCATGGTCGACCTTCTAGGATATTAATCTTTTCCCAAGAGTTTTCAAACTCCATCAAGAATAAGTTATCTCCCAGCATCTTAAAACCAACCGCCCCAAGAGTCTTCCATGCACGCATCATGTGGACCCGAATGTAGTCCCTTGGGACCACTCTGTCGGCTAAGAGTTTTCCCACAAGGCAGGATTGGCCCCTACAAGAGATGGGCTCAATGCAATCATCCCCTATCTTTACCTCTGCATCTTCTCTTTCTGATAAAGTAAAATTCCCCCACATAGATGATAAAGCCTCCATTACTTCCAGTTGAAACAGATCACCCGAACAGAAAGACAAATGATACAGTAAACAATAGCTTCTAACACTTTTTTCTGGAAAGAAAAACACAAACTCTAGACCCAGTGGGGGCCAGATGAAAAGGCTTCAACTCTAGGTCTAAGGATAGAGCGCTAGAGAGAAGAAGGGAGAAATGCAAAATCTTAATATATTGTTAGTAATTGTGTTTGTCAGGTCGGCTCGATATATTTTAGAGTTTTGGGCGAAAAGTTTAAGTGAACCTTTTCATTTAAAATTAAATATTAATTAATTTAAAATTATACTTTTATTTCAAATTCATTCTTCTCGCTTTTTAGGATATAAAATTACTTATTAAGTTTTTATATTTGAGTTTTTTTAACATTTTATTTTTAATTGATAACATGGCTAATCCATTTAATATTTCTTATAACATTGTTGATTTTAGGTAGGATTTTATTAATTTTAATTTTGAAAAACTTTTTTCTGCAGAAGCAACTGTAATAAGTACTGTCAATAAAATTCTATAAGCGATACTTGTATTAGGAAAATAATCAAGTCTTTTTGTATAATTTAATGTGTCAATTAGAGCACTTTATTCTATTTGTAAATTTTCTATTAAACTTTTAGTTCTGAAAATAAAAATTTATGGAATAGTTTTAAGGAATTGAATAGTAAATTATTGAGAAATAATAAAAATTGAGAAGAAGAGATAAATTCGAATTCGAATAATACTTGAATATGGAAATTAAGATAAATAGTAGGATTTTAAATAGAAACTTAGAGTTTTTCCATCTTCTTAGCTTCTTTTTTTTTTCATTTTTTTTTTCATTATATTTTGTATTTAAATGTTAGACTTAACTTAAGGCTTTCATGACTTTTAATACTTTTCATATCTTCTTAGCATTTTTTTTTTTTCATTCTATTTTGTCTTTGAACGTTAGACTTAACTTAAGAAGAATAAACAGCATAGATGCCCATCAATTGGCAAGAATGACACTAACTCAGAATGTAAAACAAGTCTGGATATGAAACCTATCCGGGCTTAATCTCAGCTATTGTACGGGATGATCGAGAATTTTCTAATTTTGATTAATGAAATTCATGATTTTCTTCGTAAAGGCCTTCAATTTTGGTAATAAAGACTTTCATGACTTTTGAGACTTTTCATATCTTCATAGCTTTAATTTTTTATTCTATTTTATCTTTGAATGTTGAACTTAATTTAAGGCATTCAATTTTGATAATTAAGGCCCTAATGACTTTTGAGACTTTCCATATCTTCTTAGCATTTTTTTAATTTTAATGCCTTTCTTAAATTTATTTTTACCATAATTTGGGGTCTTAAAGTGTATTGATGGTAATTAAGGCCTTTATATATATATATTAATTGGAGGCCTTAGGCGGTTAATATGAAAAAGCTTATATAAGGTTTACATGTTCATAAAAATAGTCGTAACGTGAAAATTTATTCGCCTAAGGCCCCAGCCGACCTTGGTGACGGTTAATATGAAAGAGTTTATATAAGGTTTATATGTTCATATAAATAGTCATAAAGTGAAAATTTATTTGGACATATAGGTACTACATAAACTCTCTTGCATTAATTACCTAAATTAGTAACAATTTGGACAATTAATTACCTTAGATACTAATCCGTTAAAGCCATCGTTCCTGGGCCGGGCCCATGTAATTAAACAACTATCATGGAAGACTACCTTGCAAGAAGGGCAATCCTTTTATGGGAGGAAGAATAACATCGTATAGCATCTCCAACAGAATAAGTAAATGGCTTATAATAGTTAAATTTGACTATTATGAGTTATTTTTTGTCTTTAGCAGAATAAACAAAATCGACTTTTTCCTTCTAGTGTGAATAGTAAATAGGCAAAAGAGCCTATTCACACTACAAACAATTTTTTATTGTTTTTTGTCTCTCCCTCTCCCCCTTTCCTTCTTTCACACTCTCGATCTTCCACACAAAATAATATTTAAATAAAATAAATATTATAATAGATAATATGTTAGAGAGAGTATAAAAAAACAATAACTAAAATATAAAATTATATTTTTTCAATAGTTATTTTGACTATTATTGCTAAAGATGCTCGTAGAATAAACAGCTTAAATGGCATACCAAATGACTGAGAAGTTTGGTTGCTTTTCCTTTCATCTCACCCAAATTCTAAACAAGTACTATAAAAGGGTACAAATATTTGATTTGATTTTATTTTTTCTTATATTCAAATAAGGAAAAAAAAAATTACAAGGGAGGATCCTTAACACTCCTAATACGAATTGAGTTAAGAAAAGAAAAAGATGTGAGAAAGCTTTCAAACACAATAAGGGTACGAAATTATTTACCTTGGTTATATAGAACATTATGCTATAAAATGCTTTATATTGCCGAAATTGGATCATGATCTTTAAAATAGGGAGGAATTATTTCATGGTTAATATTATAATTTGCAGATCTAATGTTATATGTGTTGTCACGTCATTTAAGATTATATTTTTAAATGACGTGGTATCATATACATCGCTAGATAAAACAAAACAAATTATTGACTATAAAATACTAATTTTAATTTTATTTGAAATGAAGAAGATTCTATTCATCTTAAATAGTGATTTTAATGCATAAGTTTCTATTGATGCAGCATCAATAGAGACTAATGATATAGTCATAACTTTTTAATGTTATATTGACCATAAAATCACTCATCTCAGTTTTACAGAAAAAGATCTTATTCAGTTTAAATTGATTTTAATGCACAAGTCTCTATTGATGTTCATGATAAAGGCCATTACTTTTTAATACCCCATGCATGTCATAGTCAGGCATTGATATATATATATATACATATAACTAATTTTTGTACACTTGACCGAATCATCTCACTAAAATGAACATATATGTTTCTCTCCTATAATGATAAAATCTAATCTTATTCTTCTCATGTAGCTAACGGTCAAGTCACTAATTTAAAATAAATTATTGGGTCTTCCTAAAATGGTGTTTACCGTTTAGAAAATGATATTTGTATACACACTCATTATGAGTACCGTGTATAAATTATGTGTGTTTAAATAACAAAACTCTTACCGTCTAGGTACAAATGTCCCATGGTCATGTTCATAATTTTTTATTTTTTTTTTCAAAAAAACAATGACAAATTCGAGGGTTGGTTTGGGAATACGTCATCGATCATCTTTGTAAAATAATTATAAAATAAAAATGTGATATCTATCCATACTCAAATATTAATATTATGTTTCTTAACATATTAGTAGAGCATGCAAATGTAGATATGCATAGGTACATAATTTGTGGAAGGTCCATTTTGTACCCCGTAAACAACCTCAAATTCTAAGGCTCGATTGGTAATGCTTTTTAGAGAATTTTTGTTTCTCTAGTTGTAATTAATATGACATAAAGATAAAAATAATTTTAAGTATTTTATGTGTTGAGTTATTTGTTAATGCTTTTATATTTTTCTAAAAAATAAAATTTAGTCCTAGAAAACTTCAGCAAATTAAAGGAGTCCATAATTGTTTTGGTTAATTACCTTGAAAAAGAAAAAGAAAAAAGAGTTCTATTTTGAAATGAACGTTGAACTTTTAAGGCACCGACATATATTAAACCACTAATTTATTGATATTAGCAGAAATCATTGACAAATGGCAGCATGGGTAAAATATATATTTGGCCCTTGAAACTGCAGCATTTCTGGAATACAATCTTTACAATTTTAAATAAATTTTAGATTATCAAATTAAGTGAATTCAGGCTATTTTTCACATCAAACAACATGAAAAAAATGCTATATATTAAAGATATGACATATTATTGAGACAATAATAATAAAAAAAAATTCATTCCAAAAGGCTTTGTCTTTACTTTTGAAAATACGCTTATTTTTAACTAAACAAAAAGACAATTTGCTGCTTAAAACTTTTATACGAGATAAAGTGTAAGAACCGATAAAAGTTACTCAATTCTCATTGTTAACATGTCACATTTTTAATATGTAGCATTTTTTATGTCGATGCATGAAATGACCTAAATTCATATAATTTGAAAATGTAAAATTTTAAAGAAATCGTGGGGATCCTGATCCTGATTTTATGCTTGATCTTCATTGATCGAACTAATTATTGGAGGCTTAAATTATTTAAGAAATCTTGCTCCCAAATAAATAATTGGAGTACCACTCGAGCTTATTTCTTCACAAACCCATTTTCTTACCAATCAATTGGTTCTCATTCGGTTTAAATTTATTATCTTATTTTGTTGGAAACAGAATTGTCTTAAAGGGTTATAGATAATTAGATATATAATTACCAATGTACAAAATGGGAAGGTTATACTGATACAACATTTTCTATTATCAAAAAATAAATAAATAAAAAAGAGAGGAGAAAAATAGAGAGAACTCATGCTAAAACTATTTCAACATCAACCTGCCTTTCCCAATTTAATTAATTAAGGTCAAGATCTAGATCATTTATATAATTAAAGAAAGCCACGCTTGATGGGTACGTATTATACCAGTTATATAATGCTTCTTTCTATTCAAAGGTATTATATATACCATGCGTTACGTTCCAAAAAGGATTTAAAGGCCCAAATTAATATTCTTGCCACCACATGAACGACTGCTCAAATGTTTCTATTAATTTATTTTTTGATTTTATTAACATATTATTCTTATGACGGCCTCCAAATTAATCCAATCCAAATATTGGAAACAAAATGTGTACAATAAAAACCAATAGAGAAAAAGATAACATATATACCCATGATAAATATTTTCATTTACCTAAATATATAACTCTATGCATGACTACTATTGCATCAACAACCTGCACAAGAAAGAAGGTATATATTGATCATGATGATCACGAAGAATCCTTTAGAACAAGAAAATGTTGTGGAAAGACCACTGATCACGTAGTATATAGAGTTTTTAGGCTATGGCGCCCGGCCTTTAGTCAGTGTACGTATATACGTAGAGTTTTTAGGGAATGATTGAGAGGGAAATGATGCGGACATGCGTTAATGCATGAGTTAGAATAACTAATAAAATGTCTTATATCGATGTCAAAATAATAAAACGTGAGGGCTTTTCATGGAAGGTGAGCCGCTCCCTTATCGACGTACGTGGCAGTAGACTAATTGGTTCGTCCATGAGTTTGGCGGCTAAGGTATATTTAGAAGAGAACGTTCCCTGGTAAGTGGTAACATTAGTGGACCAAAACCTTGATTGTTTCAACGTCCACCGTTTCTTCGATCTCTTCTCTCTCTCTCTCTCTTCCAAACTGCAAATTCTTCTGTTGCTTTGCGAGCACTTCTTCCATCCCTTTTCTGGCTTTTCATTTGATATTCTTAAACCCATGTGTCTCTTCCTTTTCTTGCTCCTCGGTTTATATCGTAACATATACCCTTTTCATTGTTAGCGGATTGGAAGCAAAGACTTTTTTCTTTTTTTGGGTTTTCCTATCATGGTTCCCTTTCGATATTTTCTTCCATCACCGGGATATCTTTCATCGGAGATTCGCTAACTGCGCGCGTAACGGACAGAGGTCATGCATGGGAGTCTATCGTCTGGTGATGGACAGGTCAATCATTGGCAAGTGCCCCAACCGATTATGGTTAGTTGTCTTCGCCTCTTTTCTTCTGTGGTTCGTATTGCTTTGCTTCTATTATTCGGTTCCTACGGTTGGCATCCCCGAGCGTGTCACCTTGTTTGGTGATAACTTTGTCAACACTGTCAATTCTATTCTTTTGCCTGAAAATTCCAACGAAAGCATTAATGGAAAAAAAATTATTAGCGAAGAAACAGACTTTGTCAAGCCTGTAAAAAATATGGATGTCAGAGATCTTGTAGTAAAAAACAAGGATGAAACAAAAAATGGGTACAACCCGTTTACCAATTTTTCAGCCAGGGATTATGGGCTTGAAAATTTTGATCATATAGTGACAGAAGTGTACCCCACCAATCAAACGCACCTTGCAGAGAATGAAGCTAATCAGCCTGTTAATGGCGTTTCTAGTTCAGAGAATGGAGAAAAACCAGATCCATTAATTGAGAAAATCTCCAAAGGGACGAGCAGGGAATTAGTTGATTCCTGTTCGGGTCGATACGTTTATGTCCATGATCTTCCTCGCCGGTTCAACGAAGACATGCTCAGGCATTGCCGGTCACTTAGTAATTGGACTGATATGTGTCTCTTTACAGCAAACATGGGTCTTGGTCCCTCTCTTCGAAATTTTGAGAGGGCATTCTCAAAGACTAGTTGGTTTGCGACAAACCAATTCTTGCTGGAAGTAATCTTCCACAACAGAATGAAACAGTACAAGTGCTTGACAAATGACTCATCATTGGCTTCAGCAATCTTTGTTCCATATTATGCCGGCCTGGACGTTTCTCGCTACCTCTGGTATTCAAACACATCCATGAGAGATGCTGCTTCCCTTGAGCTTGTCAAGTGGCTCAGAGAAAAGCCAGAGTGGAAGAAAATGTGGGGCAGAGATCATTTCTTGGTTGTCGGAAGGATTACATGGGATTTTAGGAGAGTAAGGGAGAAGGATTCCGACTGGGGTAATAAGCTAATGCTCTTGCCGGAGTCGAGGAATATGACGATGTTGGTAATTGAATCAAGCCCTTGGGACAACAACGACTTCGCGATACCTTATCCGACATACTTCCACCCTTCAAGCGACAACGAAGTTTTCCGGTGGCAGAACAGAATGAGGAGGCAGAAAAGGCGGTATTTCTTCTCTTTTGCCGGCGCCCCAAGACCCAATCTTCAAGATTCTATTCGTACTGAGATTATCGAGCAGTGTCGGGCTTCTACGGGGAGGAAATGCAGGTTGTTGGAATGCAGAGACCGCGCAAACAAGTGCTACCAGCCATTTCACGTGATGAAAATGTTCCAAACTTCTGTTTTCTGCTTGCAGCCTCCGGGAGATTCATTCACCAGGCGTTCTGCTTTTGATTCGATTTTGGCAGGTTGTATTCCAGTTTTCTTTCATCCGGGGTCAGCTTATGTTCAATATCTATGGCATTTACCAAAAGATTACACCAAATATTCTGTGTTTATACCCGCAAACGATGTGAAAAGTGGGAAAGTCAGCATCCAAAAGATACTGCTTCGGATTCCGAAAGAGAAGGTGCGGGCTATGAGAGAGGAGGTCATAAGGCTGATTCCAAGAGTAGTATATGCACATCCCAGATCAAGATTGGAGACCCTTGAAGATGCGTTTGATATTGCAGTTCAAGGAGTTCTTGAAAGAGTAGAGAGAATTAGGAGGGAGATGAGGGAGGGGAAGAATACAAGTTATGCTTTTCCAGAGGAATTTAGTTGGAAGTATAATTTGGTTGGGACAGTGGGGGAGCATGAATGGGATCCTCTGTTTGCCAGACCGTAGAACGTAAATTAGAGTACAAAATACAGGGGAGGAGGAGAAAGGCAATTTGCTTACTTTTATTCATGTATTTGGGCAAGTATTTCTATCTTTTTAGTTTAGAAAAATGTTTTGATGTAATATAAAGTTGGGAAGCGTTGATGGAGTTCATATTTGAAAAAATATTTTCTCTAGAATACACTTTTTATTTTGAGAAAAATAAAACATATGTAGAGTATCATAAGAATGAGTAAATTAATATAATTAGGCCCAAACACATTAATTTAAGCTTTTGAATTAAGTAGTATCTCAACATATTATATTATGGTCGCATTTAAAAAACTTCCTAGAGAATAAATCTCTCCAAAAATGGTATCGGAGCCGAAATGTCAACATGGCACGTATGAGTGTTGAACAGAGTGTTTGTATGGTGGACACCGATGAGGTTCTTGATATGTTGTCACCTATGGACTATGGTAGAGTAAACTAAAGCAGCACATGGTTTGCATGCATAATTGTGAGCGTCGGGCTCTTGTGATGCTTGAACACCTGACAAAAGAACTTCCGTTGGAGGAAGAGTGTAGTCGATGTGATAGTGAACTCATACGCGTTGGAAATAAATTTTGGATGGTACACAAATTTATTGTTGAAATAAAATAATACCAATAGAAACATTAACAATAAAATAAATACAATACAAGAGATTAAAATTAAAACAAAAATAATCTTACAATGCTATAGAATCACGCAAAAGCGTTATTTCTAAATGTTGATTTATACCTCCCGAGATAGATAACACGGTGTCTTTAGGATCTGTAAAGGTTTGCTGATGATTTTGTTTTATCGTATGTCCGTGTGTGCATGCATTTGTGTATATCACTATTAAACGGAGTAATTCTACATGTACATTAAATATTCATTAAGTGTCTATAAAAAATTAAAATGTCTTTTAAGATCACTATTAGGCACGTGATTGATTAAATTATGATTTTAAAAACTACCTCATTTTTTGATAGACATTTAATAAATACTTAATGTACATATAAAATTACTTTACTAAAGACTAGGAAGAGTTTTTCACCGGGCTTAAATAGAGAGAATGAATAAAATATTAATTTTTAAAAATAATTCTTTTAAAAAAAGAAAAAAGAAAAGTATTTGAGACCGAATGCGAATACGACCCAATGGCGGCAAATGGCCGGCCACAAGCCAATTGACCAACTACGTACGCCACATCATTTTCATAAGCCCACCCAGGGCCACCCTCTTTGTCAAAACAATCTCTTTCTTTGGCCAAAGTTCAATCTGTTTCCTATTTTATTATTAAGGATAATACAATTGTATATTTATTTTTATTTTTTTATGTAATTTATTTAAATAAAATATTGATAGAAATCTGAAGTTGCCTTTTTTAATCTATATAACTCCAAAGTTGCCTTTTTCAGTAGAAATTGCATCTTTTTCACTTTAAACATTTTCTGTGCAGCCAAACAAAAACGATAAGTAAAGAAGAGATGTCGTTATGCGGCATGCCATTCAATCAGCAATGTCATAATAAATCATGAACAAAGCAAATAATTAATGATTCTTCTTTTTTGCTTCAATAAATATAACGTATGAGTTCAGCCGTCGTTTGGGGTAGTTTATGACCACTCATTCTTCCCCACCCCCCAATTATTTATAAAATTATTTTTGTTTTATTAAAAAAATTAAGATTATATTTATCTTTTTACTGATTTTAGGTAGGACAGTTTCGTATT
Source organism: Alnus rubra (assembly GCA_028654335.1). NCBI lineage: Eukaryota > Viridiplantae > Streptophyta > Magnoliopsida > Fagales > Betulaceae > Alnus > Alnus rubra. The sequence goes on along the minus strand of JAJPGS010000870.1, from coordinate 1,186,357 downwards.
TCGACTTTTTCCAAATAATAAGTATGGCGTCTTGCTTCGAGGTTTAGTGGAGTATTCAGTAGTTCATTTGTTAAAAATTTAACAAAAGCGCGTTTGTAGTCCAACGGTTAGGATAATTGCCTTCCAAGCAATAGACCCGGGTTCGACTCCCGGCAGACGCATTTTTTTTTTTTGTTTTGTGTTTCTATAGTAAATATTATGCAACGGCGTCGTTCTAAATTCGTGGCAAAACTTCTTTCTCTCTCGGCCCCCAGCCCCCCCAGAATCCACAGCCAATCACGAGGAAGAATATTCCCACAATTGCAGCAAATCATCTTCCCCACGGCGCACCACCCAAGATATTTACGCTGGAAAACGACGCAGCCTCAGAGGGCATTTTCGTCAAACGACCTCTCTTACAAACACTTGTCCCTCCATTCCTGTGGGCTGTGGCCAAGACGCTTTGCTCACAACCGTAATATACAATCTCGACCGCACATTCGCTCTCATTCTGCGAATACATCCGCCACATACACATAATCACACACGCACACCACGGTTAATGGCCGGCACGAGCGCCTCCTTGGCGCCGCACGTTATCGGGTCCACAGTCGTCGAACTATCCAGAACCAACCGCACCGGAGCCCCGTCTTCCGCTCGGATCTCCACGAAGACCAACGTAGCCCCCGCCCGCGACATCGCTCTCGCCGAGGGTCCCTCCTGCATCTTCGTTGGGCCCCTTGAGACGGCCAGCAAAGAAACCCTAGAAGCTCTCTATCTCCAAGTAGGTCACACTGCTTTGTTAGTATTTGTTTTGCAACTTAAATTGTGTGAATTTCCTGTTTATGTGCTTGATAGCATGTTTAAATGGCTGTGATTGTTGTAGGCGCGGGATGCGTATTACAGCGGTAAACCTTTGATAGTTGATGATATGTTTGATAGAGTAGAGGTCAGTTGATTTACGCGTTTTTAGTCGAATCTGAGTTTAATTTATTTGATGTTTATGCACTGAGCTGATCTTTTGAGTTTAACAATTTGTAACAGTTAAAGCTACGGTGGTTTGGTTCCAAATCGGTGGTCAAGTACCCGCGTTGTAGTCTTAGGCGGCAATCGGCCTATGCGGATGCAGAGGTAATTTTCTCTTTGGTATCAACCATTTGCTTCTTTGGACTCCTTAATTGAATATCAGCGGTATCAATTATTAAATCATTAAATTCACTTATCACAAAAGTTTAAGTTAATAGGAAGGAATTAATTTAATTATTTAATTTATATTATAACATTTCTCTTCACGTGTGGGCTTAAACTCCCCTTTAATATGTGAGGCTCAACACATGGTATATTTAATTGAAATGAAAGGTGAATGATGGAGAAAATGTTGGAACTCATAACCTCTGTTCTAATATCATGTTAAATCAACATTTGTCCCAAAAGCTTAAACTTATAGAAGGTGTGAGTTACATCACCACTTATTCTAATAGGAAAAAATAAATTTAATTATTTAATTTATATTCTTAACATCAATGTTATGTCTCCCATACGGTTCTAGGAAAGTAAAAGAAAACGTGGAAGCAAGGTTTTCTTTCTAAGTACCAAAGGAGCTACAGTAGCCTGCATTTTCTGATTTAGCTGACAAAATGAAAACCATGTCGATGTTCCCTTTGATGGTGGGCTCTGACCCATCTGATTGATGGCAAATATATATATATATATATATATATAGGGATATTAATGGCATGTTGGGGTGGTTAATTTGCTTTACTTGGTGTGTAGAAGCACTGTGTTTTCTTCACTTGAATATTTGGTGACATGGATGTAGGGCAGGAAGATCAATCACAGGTTTTTGCATTAGCGAGCATATGGGTTCTGTTTCTTGGATTTGGCAGTTCAGCATGTGTTGTGCCTATAATATACACCGTGGGCCTAGCTTATCAAGATGCATTCGGCTCGGGATTTTCCAACAGCAGTCAAGCATCTGTGGTAGAGTTGCTTGCCATGGTGAATGGCATTCTCTTCATGGCATTGGGATCTGTGATTGGCTACCCAATTGCATCAGCTTCAGGTAATAAGCTATAGCTTACAAAGCCTTGTATAAGAATTCCAGAAAATAACTCTGGAGTTTTTTCACCAGGGACAGTAGTTTTTGTCTGGGTTTTTGGATCAAATCTGGAAACTGGAGCATAATACCTCTAATTGGATTATTATTTCTCCAAATGTCATCATTACTTACTCACCCATTTTGGCAGTTAAAGTGCTTCAAGGCCTGTGGAAGAATGACTTGGTAGCACTTAATGGGGCATGCCCAAATTGTGGGGAGGAGGTCAGTCTATTGTACGATTGTATTAATCTGAAAGTCCTAGGAGATTTTATTTATTCTCTATAACTTGTCTATGGACCTGTATTTCATCCTGGCAACAAACGAAGCGATGTTTCAACTTCTAGTTTATACATTTCCAATAACTTAAATAGCATTTTCCTCCAGGTTTTTGCATTTGTGAAACCAGATCAGTGTAATAAGAGCCCCCATCGAGCAGATTGTCATGTTTGTGAATCCTTATTAGAATTCCGCATCAAGGTTGAGGTAATCTAGTTTGCTTCTATTTCTCAAAATAGGAAGTTTGCATCATAAAACTGAATTTTTATTTTGCTATACATCTAATATGAAACTGAGAATAAGATGATAATTAAGAGGATTCTTTGTATAATGAGGAAAGTTAGACAGAACATCATAGTATTTTGGGGTTCAGACTTTAGAGGAATTGAAATGTTTGGAAAGAACATTCATAGAATCATAGTGAACATGCTATTACTTCTACATCACGTTATGTAGATGTAGAGTTTTTAGACATACTAGTGTCTGTGAGAGCTCATTGTAAATGCCTTTGTCAGTTCTGAAATTTATAGACGTCTCTTGTCTCGTGAAGTATTATTCATAATACTTTTTCATTTATTCTGCAGCCATCAGTGTCAAGACTAGGTAGAGGGTGGGTTTATGGCCGCATATACCTTGTTTCACGTAGAGGCGGAAACCGGCGTCAGAGACGGGTCTAAAATCTCTGCCTAGTATATTTGATCTCAGAAGTCAGAAGATTTGTGTAAAGTAGTACTATTCATTACTCCTTTTAATTTTTGCCAAGGTGAAATAGTGGTAATCCTAACAAAAATTCATTTTCTACAAGTCAATAGATAGCTGGGCTTTTTGTATTGTAGAATTAACAATGAGACTCCTGGATTATTTAAGTTCTAGTAAAATATTGTATATTCCCTGATTTCCCTCAGAAAAGCGACAGCTTTATTTGGTTCTCGAAGCGATTCATCAAAAAATATTTGGTTCTTGAAGTGTCTTCGTGATAGGATTGTTAGGGAATTATGAAGTCATGCATAATAGGTCCCCATTGATGGACCTGCTTAGATATCTCCTACTTCTTGTTGCTGTTTCTAAATATTGCAAAGAAGATAGAGCTTGCAGTTACGTTGCATCCATAGGTGCTGCTAATCCCATAGAACAGGCCATCAACAATTCATTGCACGACATTTAAATCCTGAACTTTCTTGAAAAGGTCGGACTGCAAAAACCGAGGTGCCAATATTTTTGTGGATATAAACCACTTTGTAGCCTTGAATCCAGGAGTCAAATGGTTCTGGCTGGATTTTAAGAGCATTTCTAGCATTGTTTTGCATTTTAGCCAATTAAAAAATATTCACTTTCTTTTTGTATTTTACCTATTGCCTTTTCAATACAAACTCTTAACAAATTTTTTATTCCATTCTTTATTTTCTTTAAATATTATTTCTCAATTTTTTTTATTGAAAAAAAGAAAAGAAAAGAAAAGAAAAGAGAGAGAGAAGAGCAGCTTATAAAAAAAAAAAGGTGTTTTAGATAAGAAGAGTTGTTGAACGTGATTTTTGCCTCATATTAGCTAAACATACACACTACGGAAGTTCCATTGCATCTGCTAGAGAAGCTCGAACAAATGGGATTTTGTGGTCGAGATCAAATCTTCGTCACATAATCTGCCTACAGGATGCTCAAATGGCGCCCAAAATCGATTAATAGAGAAAACATAGCTCCAGCTCCCCGTTCTGACAAAAACTATAAACCTTCAATTCCATGAAAACTGCGGAGGAAACTATAGCGAATTTGCATTTTTTTTGAAAACATTTCACATGAAACTATAGGACGAGAGAGAGAGAGAGAGAGAGAGAGAGAGAGAGCATGTCTGAAAAACACAACATTTCACACCAAAACCACCAGAATTTGCTCTGAGAAATTCTTCTTTCTCTTTTTTTTTTGTGGCTGTGATAATCATCAGGTGTGCGGACAACAAATTGCTACACTGAATGGGACGTTTATGAAGGAACCTTGACTGAAACATCTATATGCTATAAAGCAAAACTAAGTCTAAAATATTGCCATCCATAGTAGAAAGTAAATAAAAATGTCAGTAAGAAATTTTCTTAAGAGTTTTCAGGGCACAAGCAACAGTGAGTTATGTAACCAAGTCGGACTGTTCATACATCACTTGTGGCATATAGATGGTAGCTGAATCGGTGGTAGCTAGCCAATCAGAAGTGTCCCAAGCTGTATACAAGAATCCATGCAAGCTGAAAAACAGAAATGGAAGGAATTGTAAGTCAAGGACTAACATGAGCCTTCCCTCCCTCTTTCCTAAAATATATCCATAAGGGTGGTGGTTTGTGTGTGTGTGTGAGAGAGAGAGAGAGATGTCAAGGTACCAGAAAAAGTGTTATGGAAGCGAAAAGTCCCTCCTGGAGGAGAGCTCCATGACCACCAAAATCTTCTTCATCAATCTTTAGTATCATTGCATAATACCCATAGATAATGCCAGAGGATATCAAAAGGAATCTGCAAACCCAAAATCAGCACATAAGGTCATAAGAAAATGGCACGGAATTAAATTCAAGATCTAATGACCATACAAGTTGGCATCACGGAGATATCATCATCAACTTTAGTTGAGATCTTTCATGTAAGTAGTTGGAAAGAAAGGACATTCATCTCAAATCAAAGTTGGCAATATGAATCCAGCTAATCTGGATATACATAGATACTAAAAGGCTGCAAATTGAAAATTCTATTCTCAAACACTGTTCCACACCGTGGGTAAAAAAGAAAAAAAGGATATGGGAAAAGACATTTCTTTCCACTTAGAGGCAAGAAGTGAAAATTTCACAATATATGACATTCCCCGAATCTTGATATTATTGTCCTATTCCAAGAGATTGGATCATGAATTGTAAAAATCATTCAATCAAATAATAAAATCCACAAGAAAAGGAAATTGTGATTTTAGAAGAAGTTTCCCCAGAAATAGGTATGGGCAAATTATCCAATTGCCACCAACCAAACTCCTACTGATTGACACCAAACCGCCTACTGCCTCACAAAAAAAAGTTGAAAATTCGAAAAAAAATAAAAAAATCTTTTCCAATGTCGGGTCAGGTCAGGTTAGTGAAAGAATTTTTTAGTCGGTTACCGACCCGACATAATCAAACAGCGTCGTTTTCCTCCTGCTATATATTCATGCTTTAAGCAATCTTTCTTGAACTTGAACTCTCCTCTAAACCCTAACCTAACAACCCAGCCCCTCCCTCCCACCAAGTGACACTGAACCGCCTTCAACCGCCTACTGCCTCACAAAAAAATCGAAAATATTTATTTTTTCTGATGTCGGGTTGGGTCGGTATTTGGTAAAAGAATTTTTTAGTCGGTTATCGACCATACAGAATCAAACAGCGTCATTTTACTCCTACTATATATTCATGCTTTAAGCCCTAAACCCTAACCTAACAACCCGACGTCGGGTCGGGTCAGGTTAGTGAAAGAATTATTTAGTCGGTTACCGACCCGACATAATCAAACAGCATCGTTTTACTCCTGCTATATATTCATGCTTTAAGCAATCTTTCTTGAACTTGAACTCTCCTCTAAACCCTAACCTAACAACCCAGCCCCTCCCTCCCTCCCTATCGTCTAGTCTTCTGTGAAGCTTTTAGTCTGAAGGTATTTATCACTTTTTTTTTGTTTTAATGCATCATAGACTAAATGCACATGTCTGTAGGTTTTTCTCGTAGCTGGTTTTGGAAGCCATCTAATTCCTAAATCCTTTCTCTTTTTCTGGTGCTCGAATGCTTCTTTGGCCACCTGTCATGTGTCTGAAGAGCTAAAAGGAAAGGAATTAGATGGAAAAGGAAAAGGTGTACGAGAATGAAAAGAAAAAGGAAAGGAATGAGGTTCATTCCTTTACTTTCATGATGGGTTATGGGTAGATGGAAAAGTTGATTAAAAGTGGGATGAACAACCTAGGCTAACTAATAATCTGTTACCCAAATTACCCAACTGGCTAATTACTGAATTACCCAACTATTTCGGGTAGAAACTCGAAAACCCTATTTCCGACACCAACTTACCCGATACCCAAGCCTACATAAAGTGGGACCACCCACTACCTCCATTATACACCAAACGTATTTGTGGAATAATTTCCCCAAGGGGCGGAACTAGAATTTTAGGTTGGGGCCGGGGTGGGGGGGGGGGGGTGAACTCTTTAGGGGGATAAAAAACTAATTTAATCTCCAATATTTGCGCAGAGGTTCAGCAAAAAAAAAGTGACAGCCAAACTGCACAGCTTCAAGAAGATCAGAACATCTCAGAAACATGGGGCCTCATTATACCATCGTTGGTTCCAAAAATATTTATTTTTGGTAAAAGAATTTTTTAGTCGGTTATCGACCATACAGAATCAAACAGCGTCATTTTACTCCTATATATTCATGCTTTAAGCCCTAAACCCTAACCTAACAACCCGACGTCGGGTCGGGTCAGGTTAGTGAAAAAATTATTTAGTCGGTTACCGACCCGATATAATCAAATAGCATCGTTTTACTCCTGCTATATATTCATTCTTTAAGCAATCTTTCTTGAACTTGAACTCTCCTCTAAACCCTAACCTAACAACCCAGCCCCTCCCTCCCTATCGTCTAGTCTTCTGTGAAGCTTGAAGTCTGAAGGTATTTATCACTTTTTTTTTGTTTTAATGCATCATAGACTAAATGCACATGTCTGTAGGTTTTTCTCGTAGCTGATTTTGGAAGCCATCTAATTCCTAAATCCTTTCTCTTTTTCCCGTGCTTGAGTGCCTCTTTGGCCACCTGTCATGTGTCTGAAGAGCTAAAAGGAAAGGAATTAGATGGAAAAGGAAAAGGTGTACGAGAAAGAAAAGAAAAAGGAAAGGAATGGGGTTCATTCCTTTACTTTCATGATGGGTTACGGGTAGATGGAAAAGGTGATTAAAAGTGGGATGAACAACCTAGGCTCAATAATAATCTGTTACCCAAATTACCCGACCGGCTAATTACCGAATTACCCGACTATTTCAGGTAGAAACTCGAAAACCCTATTTCCGACACCAACTTGCCCGATACCCAAGCCTACAGAAAACGGGACCACCCACTACCTCCATTATACACCAAACATATTTGTGGAATAATTTCCCCAAGGGGCGGAACTAGAATTTTAGGTTGGGCCCGGGGTGGGGGTGGAGAACTCTTTAGGGGGATAAAAAATTAATTTAACCTCCAATATTTGCGCAGAGGTTCAGCGAAAAAAAAATGACAGCCAAACTGCACAGCTTCAAGAAGATCAGAACATCTCAGAAACATGGGGCCTCATTATACCATCGTTGGTTCCAGATTTTCACCATAGCCCCTTCACTTCACTTCAAATGTAATTACATTCTCATACATATAACCTACCTCGTGTTTGACTATTCAAATACTGCATCCATAAAAATACCATGCAGCTTCTTTTTATCACTGTATTTTGCAGCAGTCACCTTCCTCACAGCTTCACAATCTAAAAGCTAAGTTCCAAGTCACTCGCCAAAAGAGGTCCTGTTGACAGCAAAAATTGAACAGAGTTGCAAACCCAATTCGCATTTTATGCAAATTTTAACCCAATTCACTAAATAAATATCTAAATCTGCATCCTTGCTGTCCAATATGTAAACTATAATTCACCTAGAAAGTCCCTCTAAAACCTTTCTGTTTTCACTGCAAGGATGGCATCAAATGAAGGAAAGAAAGTAGATTGGCAGAAAGTGAACTTCTTACCAAAAATGGTCTACCACCTTCCAAGATCTCTCACACAGATGTTGCATTGATCAATGCTCATGGAGGCAAACCAACAATGAAGAGGGAAAACCACTCACTCCACAACCAACACAGGCAACCCAGATACTATCAATCCTTGCCCCAAACAGCCAATCTAGGACATTATTAATTCAATTTCAAGAATGCTCAAATCCTTCGCCTTCAAGTTTATCCTAAGATATCTTTATGCATACCAGGTTCACATGAATCCCATGCATCTGCAAACATACTTCACTTATTGCCAATGCCAACTTTATAAATCTACCCACTGAAAAGCACAGTTTTGTTAGATCATAAATACCTCTAATTAATTTTGCTTGTAATGTATCCATTATGATCTCTGAGACAACCTTTTGAACTTTAAGTGTCCATGCAACACTTTCAACAAGAAAAATATCAAAACTTAGAAAATCAATAAGTTTCTCTTCACACGTGACCTAACAAAAGCACTGAGCTTAAATTTGATGAACCATATTCTGAAGAACTCCTGCCTATAAATATGAACAACAAGGGTTCTCAGCAGTTGAACCAACACAACAAACCCCACCCACCCCCCCCCCCCCCGCGGGACCCGAGCAGTGCCCAAAAAGTGAAATGTGGCTAAATATTCATCTAACTCAGACAGTCAACTTTCTATGTACAGCTTCTCCACCACAGGATGCCTGAACTCTATCCTGCGTTATTAAAAATTGCACTCATCCACTGCATGACAAATGCGCATTAAATACCAAAGATGCAACCAAGACTGGCGACAAAAATTATACCAACAATATATCTCCAAAACCAAGATGATACTTTCAGGGCCTCCCGCATAATGAACCAGGCTGGTATAAAATCCTCCTATCTCTCATCAAGGTTCAATATGATAACAAATAGTTACAAACTCTACAATAATATTCAGTATATGTCATTAACAAAAAACTTACTCTTCACAACCAACAAACTATACAAGGGTACAGCAGCATTGGGTCTTTTTATATTCAAGTAAAATCCTAACACCAAAACTCTGCCATTGGGTCTTTTTACTCTTTTAAAATTGATAGCTATAACAAAAGCATGAAACGTAATTTCCATTCACACAAATGCATGATATCAAAGCTTCATCTACATGTACTAATTAGCTAAAATGAAAAACCAAGAGAGAGAACTGCGATAGAAACAAATTACGAGGCAACTGACTACATCCACTTTGTCCAATAAATAAAACAGCTTAAGAAAGTGCACGAGCATCAACTTACAGGACCAGCCATATACCCCCAACCAAAGGTATAGCACCCCATAGCAACCCACATACAAGGGCCACCACTTGTCGAATCCAGTGCAACACATCTCCCAATTGATCCTGTGACAAATGAAGTGTAAAAAGCTAAATCATCGAATTATAAAATTCAAAGCAATTAGATGCTTATGACCAACGCAACCATAAATTCATTAGAAAATAGTAATATCTGTTCGAATCTAAAAGTGGATTAGTTAGATGGGTATCCCATTAAGCAAGCTGAAGATTACATATAAAGCTTTGCTAGCAGTTTTTGCTCAATCCATTCAGTAACTTCCACTATAAGAAATCCCGTTGACCGTTTCACACTTCCATTTCCATAATTCCAGCACCCCCACACGTGCTTTTACATAGAACCAAATTAAATTGAAAACCCAAATTCAAAAACAAAAAACGAAAGAATCATACAACTCGGAATCTCACACCAAAAACGCAAGATTCAAACTTTCCTTCCATATCCAGCATTTTCTCAGCTACCAAACGGAGTCAACAAAAGAAACAAAGTCAAAGCCAAATACCTTGTCCCAGGAGGCCTCCGGATCCAACAACTTGGCTAATTTGAACGGAGACAAGTGACCGTTCTGGTGTTGCTGCTGAAGATTGAACTTCACCGATTTCGCTTCTTTCATTCCGACAAATCAATTGGAACAATATTCAAAGAAAAGAAAAAAAGAGACAGAAAAAGTATTAAAATCTCAAAACTCAAGAGGCTTCGACACGGATTATGAGGAAAATCGCTCCTTTTGTAGCTCTTGCTGCTGAGTACGTCGATAGTGAGGATCAGACCACTTTAGGGTTTTGGATTTGGCGGAGAGAGAGAGAGAGAACACTGTGGGAATTGATTAATTAATTAAAAAAAAAAAACAAAAAAGAATTGAGAAATGCTTTGGCTGTAGCCTGGAGATCTGAAATGAGTGGTTGTGAGGGTAGAGATTACTCTTTTGTATAATGTTCCTGCTCCACTGGACGGCACGTGATCGTGATCTGCGTGCTGTTCCATAAACTTGCCACTCTCGTTGCACCCGTTATTAAATTTTCGGAAAATAATTATTAAACAAGGATTAATTACGAGTTTTGGTCGGGTTGGAACTTGGAACCGTTATCTGCGTAGGATGACATTTTTTTTTATTTTTTTATTTTTTTTTTATGTTTATTCACTAAAAAAAGTCTGCATATCTAAATCAACAAATTATTAAAATTATTACTTTTAATAAAATAATTCAATTATTTATAATATTACAATTAGCTCGTAACAAATAATAACAATTTAAAATTGTTGTTTTAAATGAATAATACAAAATGTATACTAAAAATTTTAGAGACCTATTACATGTATATTCCTTTTAACATTTGTGGTCTATTTCTTTTTAATTATTAAATTTGTAAGATTCACTCTTGTACATTTGCAGTCAATCTATTTTCTAAATCAGTCATTAAATTTATAGGATACAAAAATAGATAATAAATTAAAAAAAAAAAGTGAAAAAAGCATGTTTCAACATTTTATAATAATGAAAGTATAGAAAATAGATATCACCAATATATCACTTGACTGCAACACGGATATTTTGTTATTTTTAAGATATTCTGTGCCCAAAAAATAATATTTTAAAAATATATTTCAATGGGTCCTTAGAGCAAATAATTACTCTTCTTTATTAATATTACAAAAAAGATAACGTTGCTTTCCACATTTATTTTATATCCATCAACGTAATGTATTTTAAGTTTAATTTTTTTAGTAACTAACATAAATAAAAAAAATTTAAAAAAATAAAATAAAAATTGACGTGAACAGTAACATTAGTGTTTAGAAAGGGAGAAAATGTTGATTAAGCTGGGCCCTGTGAGCTCTATGATGGGCCTTATTGAGGCCGGATCAAATTCAGAAGCTCAGCTCACTAGCTGCGACTGCGAACGTGCCATGCAGCATCGAGAACAGCACAGCGCACAAACGCCGAAACCCCACATGCCCATTTTAAACATTTCCTGCCGAAACCCGCTCTTTTAAGTGTGTTGCATTGAGAGTTGAGAGACTCTCTGCCTTTCCAATTTCCATTGAGCCCTCGTACGCACGGCTAAAACCGCCAGCGAATTCCATCTCCCGTCCAAGCTGTTCTCTTAAATCACAGATCCTATATTTTTAGCTCTTCCTCACCACTCTCTCTCTCTCTCTCTCCCTCTCTCTGTCTCTCTCTCTGCGTCCGATCCTCTGTAGGCCTTTCCGGATCTTCGAATTAGAGCTTGAGGAGAGAGATGGGTAGCCCTAAGAAGAACCAGAGTAAGGGCCTCTTCGCCGCCATGACTTCTGGCTTGTCCATGTTCGGCAACGCCATGCACCGATCCGTCAACGGGTACTTACATTTCATCGTAATTCTATTCAATTATAATACTATATATATATATATATATATATATTTGCATATCTACAACTCATCTCTGTTTCGGTTTGTATGTGTTGTGAGTGTGCTTCTAAGGTTTGTGTCCTATATTGATAAAGTATAAATAAAGAGAGTAATTAATAACTTAATATATATTGGTGGACCTCCGCTCTTGGAGTACGCGTGACACTCGTGTAAAGAACTCACACATGAGGGTAGTTGGGTCAATGTAGAAGACACTCATAAGTGAGTGGGAGATTTGTTGTGACTGTACTTGTGAGGTTTGTGTTCCTTAGTAAAGTATAAAGAAAGAGAGTAGTTAATATACATTAGTGGACTCAGGCCCATTAGCTTAGGCTTTTGAGCTAGAAGTGGCGCCCTAATATGTATATTAACTTACTCTTATTAGACTCCCTTGGTGATTCTCTCCCTTACAGTATGCTTGTGAGGCAATTGAAGGCCATGATCTTTTACTTGATTTTGGCAAGTAAGCTGAATGTGGGTGTGAAGTTAGAGTTACTTCTGTTTTGCACCAAAAAATGGTTTGGGGTTTGTCAAATTTAGTGTTGAATCAGACAAATGGATTTTGAGATGAGTCCCACGAAGCTGAATCCGGGCATTTGTTAAATTTAGGGTTGGAATAGAGAAATAGGTTTGGCATGAGTCCCCACTTTGGTTATCATGTCCGTTTCATGTGAGGGCTTGTGGCCTATTGATAATGAGTACTGCTACTTCATTAAGGTGGTATTATGAACGAGAATTATGTGCCGGATCTTTCATTATATGCTTATTTAGGAGTGAGCATTTCAAGAACCTGGCTCATTTGTATTTATCTGCTTTTGCTTTTAGGTTGCTTGGTTATGAAGGGGTGGAAGTGATAAATCCAGAGGGAGGCAAAGAAGATGCAGAGGAGGAAGCTCAGAGAGGAAGATGGAAGCAGGAGGTGTTCTTTCTCTCTTGTCTACTCCCACTCTCTGTTCTCTCATGTTAAGTGGGTTCCTTTGGTGGATTTGTTTCCCTGCATTTTTTTTTTTTTTTTTTAACTTTTTTATGGCTGTTGGTTTCCAGTTACATTGACATTCAGACTGCTACTAAGAATAAGAATGTATTTCTTTTGCTGGGTGGTAGCATTTGTTTCTATTACGATCGATTAATATCTTTTGATCAAGCAACTTTGTCTATATTGCGCAATTATTTGTCAGAGATATTTAATGTTTGACTTTTTTGGCAAAGGTTTTGCTCACTGATTTTTTCTTATCTTTTGTGTTAATTATCCTAAGTTGAGATGTGAAACTATTTTCTTTTGTTGGCATAGTTATTCTCTGTCTCTTATAATGCTGATATTTTGAGTTGGTTGTTTTGCTTCAAAGGAAAGAGACGGTTACTGGAAAATGATGCACAAATATATAGGCTCGGACGTCACATCAATGGTCACACTTCCTGTCCTTATCTTTGAGCCAATGACTATGCTTCAGAAAATGGCAGAGGTTTGTGCTGTTTCCTTTGCAGAATGCTTCTGTTAGTTTTTATACTTCTTATATTGTGTAATTTTATGGATTGTGCAATGGCTGTGATAGTTAATGGAGTACTCCTACTTGTTGGATCGGGCAGACAAATGCGAGGATCCCTATATGCGGTTGGTCTATGCCAGTGAGTATTCTTTCACACTGAATTTTCACTTGGTGTGTGCAAAGTATCGCCTGATGATGGACAGAGTGTATGCCTCTGATTACAGCATCATGGGCTATATCTGTCTACTATGCCTATCAACGAACCTGGAAGCCTTTTAATCCTATTCTTGGGGAGACTTATGAAATGAGCAACCATGGAGGGATTACATTTATAGCAGAGCAGGTGAGTTGTAAGAAACTTAATTATTGTTGAAGTTTTCTCTCTTTCTTTTTCATCTAGTTTCTTAACACCTCCCCCCACATTGTCTGACGTGTCATCTAATTAATTAAAGGAAAAAAAAAAAAAGGACCATGGAGGACCTCCACACCATGGTGTCCATGGAGGTCCTTGGCCTCTATGGCCACAACTAGCAATGGTCCTCCATGGACCTCAATGGTTGTGGCCTTTCACGACTCTGGCCATGGACCTCCATGGCTCCGTGGCCACTACTGTGGAAGGTCATAGTCGTGGTCTTCAGGGCCAGACCTCCACGGTCATGCCAATGGGCCTCTGTGGCTGTGGAAGCCATGGACCTCCACTGCCGATCGTGGCCATGGAGGTCTATTGCCGGTCATGGTCATGGAGACCAAGGACCTCCATGGCTGTGGCCTTCAACAGCCTTGGCCATGGACCTCCATGGCTACCATGTCGTGGAGGTCTTCCATGGTTTTTTTTTTTTTTTTTCTGTAATTAATCAGATGACGCTTCAGACAATGTGGGGCCCACATAAGCAGCCTTCCATCAATAATTTGACAGAAAATCTAATAGAGGTCTCGATTTATAAATGTACAAAGCACGGGTATCAAATTTATTAAATTGAAAACTAGGGTCTCAATGACAATAAGTGATAAAGCACGAGCGGGTCATGATATAATTTCCCAAAAAAAATATTGTTCTCCAGTTTGCTATGTTATGTTATATTTTGGATGTTTGACCATATATTTTCCATTTCAGGTGAGTCATCATCCCCCAATGGGTGCTGGGCATGCTGAAAACGAGCATTTTACTTATGATGTGACGTCAAAGTTGAAAACTAAATTTTTAGGAAATTCTGTTGACGTTTACCCTGTCGGAAGGTAAAACTTGTTTTGATGTTCTCCATTTATATTTTGATCTAAATTCTTTATGTCATTTAATTTTGCAGTCACCATTATTGTTTATATCAGCTGGTTGCTGCATTTAGTTATTATCACCTGTTGCTTTTTTGTTTGTTTGCTTTTCCCATGCTAGTCCCTTGTTATCTAACACATGGCTTGAATATCTTCCTCTATGGTAGATTGAGGCTATGTACAACCATATTTTTCTCCAACCTAATCTATCATGCCCTGCCCTTAAAAAAAAAAAAAAAAAAAACAAACAAACAAACTGACTGTAGGTCGCTGTAGTCCTTTTTAAAGATTAGACAATCTCTCCAGAGTCGTTATATATTTGGGCCTTCGTATTTCAATGGTTCTATATGGTTGACTTTCACCCAAAAATCTGTTTGTCATATTTACCCAAAAGCAAGAAAAAGAGATTCTGTTTACCATTATTTTATTATTCATTTTGCTCAGGATGACAACCCTTTATATGTTAATGCACCTATATTGTTTGCAGAACACGTGTGTCACTTAAAAGAGATGGTGTGGTCTTAGATTTGGTGCCACCTCCTACAAAGGTTAATAACCTGATTTTTGGCCGTACTTGGGTAGATTCACCAGGGGAGATGATTATGACGAATTTGACTACAGGAGACAAAGCCGTTCTATACTTTCAGCCATGTGGCTGGTTTGGGTACTCCACAGATCTCTTTTGATTTTTATATTTTTTGAATTGCACATATATTCGTATATTTGATTTTTGAGTGTTCTAATGGATCTATAATTCAGTCAAGTTGGTGGCATTCTTACCGATGGAACTTTTGACTTGGGATTAATTGAGATGAAGATGGTCTTATTGGAAATATGTTTGGATTTCTCCGGTTCTTGTTTTCTCTTAATTTTGTTACTTGTTACATTCTGTTAAATCTATACAAGGTAGAGTACAGTAGCTGATCCCTACAATAAATTGAATTGTTCCACTCACTCAATTTAATCCCACCCCCCCCCCCCCCCCCACACGCCTGGTGGGCCGCTGAATTAGTTGTAGCAACCATCACAACAATTCTTTTTAATCATTAGAGTAGGACTCCTTTTGTTTTGTTCCCTAGGTCCTGAGGTGTATTGGAGTGTATAGTTTTTGGTTGGATTGCTGGGACGTGTCCTAAGCTTTTGGCGATGTAGTTTCCATTAGTCCCATAGCTGTGTCTAGGATCTGCTGCTTGCTATTAGTCTTCTAGTCAACTAGATTTTTTTTATTTTTTTTTGGGTGTGAGGTTATACTCCTTTATTGTTGTTCTGGTTTTCCTTGTTTTTAGTATATAACCAAAAAGAAAATCATCAAAGCAATTGTGTTATGTCTATTTGTACTTGATGCAATCAAATAATAAAAAGAACAAAGAAAAAGGATATGGGCTACTTCGAGAGAGCCGTGATCTCCAATGACTACTTCGAGGGAACTGTGACCTCCAAGATACCAACAAAGGTTCTAGGTTTTCATAATATTCAGCATAATATTTCATTGAGTAAGATTACACTTATATAGAAGACGGCTAGGTCATAAGACATAACCATTAGGTCTAGCCATCATAACATAATGCAGGAAAATACATTCCTTATTAGTTAAAACACTTAGGGAAATAATATATGGAGATTATACTCCTTATTCTATGCCGACTTGGGCTTTAAGATTGCCACGTGTGTTGCCATATAAGCCCTGAAAATCTGAACATATCATCCTTTTCCCCTAACATCTTCCTTGTCCCCAAGGAAGAATTCTGGTTTTGCACAATTCACTCCCTTTGTGCTGACAAGTTCGTTGACATTTTGGGACCACACAAGTTCATATGATGCATGGGCTGCAACAAGCATGTTTTCGAACTCTATAGAAGGCTTATGGTCAACTAAGACAACTTGCTCCCGATGGGGAACAGTGACCATGTCTGCGGCACAACACATCAGAGGCACTGCCATGGCCATATCTTTTAGTCTTGTCTCAAAAACTGCCAAAAGATGCTCTGCATTCTGCCTGTAACAATCGGACCTACTGCCCGCAACCAAGGAGATCAATCTTGCAAGATTAATTGCAGAAATTGAGTTTCCAGTGAGCTCTGCCCCATCATGGTCTTCCTTCACACGGAGGAGAGTTGAAGGGTCTTCCCCCGGGGTACTGAAATAGCCGCCTCCCTCTCTATCAAGAAGTAATTCATCCTGGGTTTCTTGCAGTTCAGTTGCCCAAAGTAGCCACTTAATTCCACCACCAAACTCAAAAAGATCCAGCAAACCCTTAATCAGAAAAGCATAATCATCTAAAAACCCGGGCGCTTTAGATGGGCCATTCCTTGTTGCTTCCTTTCTCAGAATTCCAGTCTCCTCTAGGGGGACATCTGGGACCAAAAGCCCTTGTATTCCAACGTCTTTTATAGTGAACATGAACTTTTCAACACTACGCTTGAGACTTGGGTTGTAATATGAAAATAATGCAATTGGACAAGATAATTGCAGAATTACCTTGGCTTTCTTGTTTCTCGTTCGTGTCTTTTTCTTGTAGAACCAAAACCAAACAAAAGCTCTCTTCTTTATCTCTCTCGCACCACAATGAACATGAATGACTCCTTGAGGCATGGAGGCGCGTCGTGAGTTGATGATGGCGCATTTGGAAGGTTGGGTCCGGTGCCTTCTAAATTTAAGGCTGAGGTGGGCTGATTTGCGGCTAGTTGACGGTGGTTTGGTAGGACGCTGGTGTAGACGGATTTTTGTTGCTTCAACCGCTCTTTTCTTCCTCTTTTTTGTGACGGTGGCAGCCGATGAGGTAGGTGTTATGGGCAAGGATTGGCTTGCTGGAGAGGTGCATGGTGGAGAAAAGCTTTCAATTCTTTTCCTGATCTCCTCCATCCGTTTGCTCGCTTCTTCTTTGTACACGAGGAATTCTGACCGCATCTTATCTAGCCTTGCTCGTTCCTCTTCATTCCAGAAAGACATGTTGATGATGTGGATCGGAGATTGTTGTAGAAAACAATCAACTTTCGCTCTGATACCACTTGATGCAATCAAATAATAAAAAGAACAAAGAAAAATGATATGGGCTACTTCGAGAGAGCCGTAATCTTCAATGGGTACTTCGAGGGAGTTGTGACCTCCAAGATACCAACAAAGGTTTAAGGTTTTCATAATATTCAGCATAATATTTCATTGAGTAGGATTACACTTATATAGAAAGCGGCTAGGTCATAAGACATAACCATTAGGTCTAGCCGTCATAACATAGTGCAGGAAAATAAACTAAAGGAAAATACATTTCTTATTAGCTAAAACACTTAGGGAAATAATATATGGAGATTATACTCCTTATTCTCTGCCGACTTGGGCTTTAAGATTGCCACATGTGCTGCCACATAAGCCCTGCAAATCTGAACGTATCAGTACTCCCCTTTCTTCCTTCTAGTCGTGTCCAATTAAAAGTTGTCTTTGTTGCAGAGCTGGTCGCTATGAAGTGGATGGATACGTGTATAATGCTGCTGAGGAACCTAAAATATTGATGACTGGGAAATGGAATGAGTCAATAAGTTATCAACCATGTGACATGGAAGGGGAGCCTCGTCCAGGCACAGAACTGAAAGAGGTTATTTTTCTTGGATTCTACTTTTATTATGTCTACTTCAGTTTGTGAAATGCTTTAGATATTGATTTAATGGTGGGATAGGCCCGCACATAAAGTATAAGTAGCCGAACAGTGCTAACATTAGGATATTAGAGCATTGAGCAAGAGTGAAAGTGGGAGTGGAAGCAAGAGCTGAAATTTCTGCGGATGCTATGATCCAAAGTGCCCACACACTTATCAAAAAGAATAATATTTAATGTTCTCTTGACATCAATTGGCTCAGTTGCTCACTGTGTGGAACGTGTGCTTTCATGATAATGCTGCAAAAGGACAATCTAATTTGTTATGTAGCTTAGAAAGACTGAAATGCAAGATTTATTACTTAACTATTAGATAAATCCAACTGAGAAAGAGCTCACGAGTTCTTTCTCTTCATACACTTATTTAGGAAGTCTTGTTCTTTTAGACTTCTGCCTCTTCCTTTGATACGGACAAATGCTACAAGAGGATGATGATTACTCTACTTTCAATGCCTTGAATATTTTATTCTGGTACTGTTTTAGCTGGAAAACTTCTAGTCTGACTGATTTGATACTGTTGGGACAAAGCCAAGTTATATTAGCGTGGAAAGTTATTGAATAATCATCTTAGGAAAAGTTTTTTTTTTTTTGGTGCACTTTAAACATGCATCCAGCAATCATTTCAGTGAGGGATGGTCTTTTGTACAGGCATCTGCTCATTGCTCATGACAAAATAAAGATGTTTACGCTGTGTCCTATAATGGGTGTCTAGTTTACAAACACAAACATTTTAAGTACGGGGGGTTTAATGCTTTGAAGTTTCTAAGTTTTGATATGTTTTTTCAAGTTTGCCCATATATCATTCGCACTTTGCCCTTATATCATTCATGCTTTTGAAGTTTTCCTAGAATTCACAAATTTTAAGGCAGGGATAAAAGAGAACTTAGAATTTTGAACATTTGATTTTTTGTAGTGGGCTCTACCATTATGGGACAGAAGTCAGTGGCAATTTAGCAACTCGTTATTGGGCGAAAGGAGTATTGATTGCTTAATACCTAAAAAGTGTTGAAAGAAGTCAACTGCTGAAAAAAATTGAACTAACTCCACAGAATAGGAGGGAGCCTCTCTCATCATAACTCTGAAAAAAATTGTACATTTTGGTCAAATGGGATTTAATCCCAGTTCTCCTTTTAAAACTTCCTGTGACTTTACAAATTGAACTAGCTGGCACCTTTGATGAAGTTGACTTTAGATAATGAGGACTGTGACTTGGTTGCGGGTGCTCATATAAATCTGCATTGGTTATATACGTTCTTCTAAATGACTGGTTAGTTTCTTATTTGGGCTCTGCTGATATTAGAGCTGGTAAAAAAACCATTAGTTCCCAGATTATTTATCATTGGCAGCTGCCCTGTTGCTTTTCTCTCTGCAGGTTTGGCATCTCGCTGATGTTCCAGAGAAAGAAAAATTTCAATACACATATTTTGCACATAAAATAAACAACTTTGACACTGCTCCTAGGAAGTTATTGGCATCAGATTCTCGCTTGCGCCCTGATAGATATGCACTTGAGAGGGGCGATCTATCCAAAGCTGGTGCAGAAAAGAGCAGGTCTCTCTCTCTCTCCAAAAAAAACACAAATCTACATGTTATTGCTTTAAGTTCCCTGGAGGAAATAAGATCAGTAATGGATATTTTCTAATTGATTCTTACCTAAATTCATTTCTTTTATTAAATTTCAGTTTTTTTTTTTTTTTAATGATGAGTTTTGTGGGTTTTCATTGTGATTCAAGTAATCTTGTACCACATCAGAATAAACCAGTCTCCAGTTAATGTTGTTATAGAATGATTACAAGTATACAACAGTTCATGCAATTTACTTAAATGGAAATTTCCGTTGCTTCTCACAAAATTTCTATCAGAAAAAGTAGATTTCATGAGGTTGATTCTTCCTTCAACTTAAGGTGTTGACATTGTAAGTTTGTCTCTTCTTTCAGCTTGGAGGAGAGGCAGCGAGCTGAAAAGAGAAACCGAGAGGCAAAGGGACATTACTTTGCACCAAGATGGTTTGATTTAACTGGTGAAGTTACACCTACACCTTGGGGCGATTTGGAAGTTTATCAATACAATGGTAAATACACAGAACATCGGGCTGCTTTAGATAGCTCAAATAGCGTCGATGAGGTTGATGTTAGATCAATTGAATTCCACCCATGGCGGTATGGTAACTTGTCAGCCGAATGAGGTATTCTCATTCCATGTTTGCTTCTTGAGTTCTGCAGTTAATTGATGGAGCGTTCTTTTGGTGTGATATTGTCATATTGGAATCTCTGTTGTTTGTTGACATGTTTGTGTTGTATCACCATCTCATAATCCTTACCAATTGTAAGTTCAGTTTCTGTCCACCTTTCCAAGGAACCCATCTTTTCCCAGTGAATTAATTGTTACCATACTATGGGCTCGTTTGTCCGAACAGGTGGATCGATTCTCATTTATTGTCCGAATTATTAATAATCCGAATAGCAAAATTTTTTGGGATCTCTATTCAACGTTATTCATCAAGTAGGAAGATTCAACAAGGGGTATAGTCGATGAAGGTGGGATCCTCTATCCCAATAGCACAAGACCAAGCGACTTTATGAGCTTAAGATAGTTGGCACCTTTGCTTGTATAAAGTTCTGTCATTCAAAAACTTGAGCATAATTGTTGGGTTACTGTTATAACTCAACGGTAAAAGAAAAAAAAATTCCTTGTGCTGCTGTTACGAAGGGGAGCTAAGTTTACTGATGCAACTTTGATTTCGTTAGCTCTCGTTAAAATATAATATTCTTGTTGCAGGTGTGTGCACGGGAAAAATACACTTTAACCTTCAAACTATCACTTGTTTTGCAATTACGACACGAAATTTTAAAAAGTGACTTTGGAACCTCGCATACTACTATCGTGTGTTAAATTAGACACTTTTATATATATATTTTTCAATATACTCTTAAAGTAATTAAAAAAATAACTAAATGTGTTGCTTCGCATCTCACTCATGTTAGGGATTTTTAGGCCCATACTTTGTGAATATTCGTGATAGACGAGATGAAAGAGGGTCCGACGAAAATCCCTTTCTATTTTCCTCCTATTCTAATAACTAATCTTCTCTTACAAAAAAAAAAAAAAAAAAACTAATCTACTCTAATTTCGGATTTCCAGTCATTTTTTCTTTTGATTCCAACAATGCCAACTTCACCAACCTTGTAACCAAACCATTGTAGCAATGAATCATTCATTTTCGTCAGTTTCAGAGGGGGAGGGGGCAGCAAGCAGTTGCTTCAACTTCGAATGTGACGGTTAGGATTTGCTGATTCGGCAGAAATACGGAAAGATGAGGGGAAATGCGAAATTGGAAATGTGTTATAGGGTTAGCCGAAAGAGATGAATATATAGTCTTTCAAAACTACGTCGTTTTTGTCCTACGAAAACGATGTCGTTTTGGTTAATTTGTCGATTAAATGACGGTTCAGTTCGGTTCAGTACCAAACTGGCTTTCAGAACAAAATTTTATACCGACTACCGAACCGAAATTAGTCGGTAAGCGATAGGTAGGCGGTAGTCGGTAGTCGGATATTTTGTCCACCCCTACCAAAATTGAAGTGACTTTTAAAATCACCGTTAGATTTGTGATAATAGTAATTTTAAAAGCCATATCAATTTTTAGCGGACACAAAGGGGAAATAAGAGTGACATTTAGCATTATTCTTTTATCTTAAAAGAGCATTTTTATCATTTTGTGTCGTAGAAGAAGAACATTACAACGAGTAATGCTAGAAGGAAGCCCATGTATTTCTTGTATCTGTTTAAATTTTACGTGGCTTTTAAAATCATAATTAATTTATGATAAACCACTATTTTAGATTTTGATCTGATGATAATTTTAAAAATCACATCAATTTTGAAACGGCACAAAAGAGACATAAATATTCCTTCTAGCATTACTCATTTACAACCCCAAAGAAAGATTGGCGGGGATATTACAAAAAAATAAAAAGATTAGGAAGATATTATAAATAGGGTGGATAAATTGAAGGAGGCAAGTGTAATAAATATCTTTTATTTCAAGCCAATGGGCTAAGCAATCGATATTAGTGGGTTTCATTCCTTAAACTTCCACAAACCTCTCTCTATTGTCGAAGTCTCCTTTCTCGGCTTCCAACCCCCTAAAAGGACCTTTCCAGATGTATA
Organism: Alnus rubra; assembly: GCA_028654335.1. Lineage (NCBI taxonomy): Eukaryota > Viridiplantae > Streptophyta > Magnoliopsida > Fagales > Betulaceae > Alnus > Alnus rubra. Next base: position 1,163,948 of record JAJPGS010000870.1, on the reverse strand, counting down.
TCCCTTTGTCCCTTGAAGTAGCTTTGTTTAAAATCAGAAGCCCCCAGAAACAAAACCCAACTGGCTTCTGTTCTGTTCTATTCTGGTAGGCGTTGTACTTTGAATATTATCACAAAAGATATTTGTTCAGTAACGTGAGCCGCTTTGATCACGCTAAGTCCATTTGCTTTAACAGTGACATGTAATTTCCCTGGGTCTTTTATTTTGTTTTCTCAATCAATACAAATATCCACGTGAAATGAATCACAATAATGTGTCTTGTTTTGTAAATATTATACACTTTTATATTTTGCAAATAACACATCCTAATATATATATATATATATATATACGCGCTTAAGAAAGAAGACAAGAATCAAATGGATGGTCTTGTCTAACAAAAGTAGATGGTCTTCGATTACATTTTTTAGCTAGATAATTCTACTGCTATTTAAAGAAAACTTTAAATAAAAATAAATACTATTTTCTCTCACTAGAAGAAATAAGATTCTTATTCAACTACTACTCTTATTAAATATATCTGTAACTTAGATATATTTTTTACTTAGATATAGACGTAGTCCTTACATATTAAAATGTGTTAAATATATTTTAGCCCCCCAAACTATCACTCTTTTTCTGGATGACCCCCCCAAACTACAAATGCTTAGATTTTGGCCTCCCAAACTACCACTTTTTGATTTTTTGGCTCCATCCGTCTATTTATACTGTCAATTCTAACAGAAATTGGCCAAAAACTCGAAAATACCCCTCCCTTAATCGTGAGAATTTCAAAGTGTAAGAGGATTGGATTTCTGTTTAAAATTGACGGCATAAATGGACGGATGGGGCTAAAAAAATCAGAAAGTGGTAGTTTGGGGGGCCAAAATCTAAGCATTGATCGATTGGGGGGCCATCCAGAGAAAGAGTGATAGTTTGGAGAGCTAAAATATATTTATCCCTATTAAAATCCCATCAACCATATATATATATATATATATATATATATATATATATATATATATATAGACGCTTAAGAAAGCAGACAAGAATGAAATGGATGGTCTTGCCAAACAAAAGTGCATGGGCAGGCGGTTGGGCCAGGATGAGGAATTGAGGATGATGCATTTATGCACTTTTTCATGCATTAATTCTTTTGACAATTATTTCTATACCTGGAATTGATAGATGGTGGCATTGTAATTTGTAGGCACCATTGGAAATCACATCTTCGATCACCTCCCTACTCCTTATTCTCGTCACTTTTTTGAAAATTGAAAGGGTGTTTTTCTTTGCTTTTCAACGGCTAAGTTATAAATTAGAGTTATTTTAACGAAAAATATAAAATCAGTTATTGTGATTGACCTAAATTATAAATCATTTCTTATCGTATCAAAGTGAATTCAGAGATTCTTGAGGTATACCAACAAAATAATTTAGTTCTTAAAGTCAAATTCTGTTAAAAAAAATTGACGAATTCTATTAGGTGCCACGTTAGCGCTAATAAAATGATGAAGTGAATTTTTAAAAAAATTATATTACTTGCTATTTTATTTGAGGGAACTATACTTACCTTCTCAAATTTACACTCAAATTGTAAAGTCTCTTAAACTTTTAAAAAATTGTAATTGACCCTTCAAACTATTAGCCAATTTTACTTACTCCCACGCCGTTAGGATTTTATGTTGACTTGGACGGCAAATGCTCCACTTGATGTGAAATGTCCATTATACCCCTAATAAGATATGTGAAAATACCAATATGTCCTTACATTAAAAAAAATAAAAATAAAAAATCTTTGGCTGCGATCCATGAATTTCCATTTTCATGGCCGGAAACGACAACGTGATTTTCTTTTAAAAATAAATAAATAAATAAATCTAACCTAGTGGTATTTTGTTATTTTGGGTCACGTTTATTGCATGTGATTTGGTTTGTAATTTAACAAAAAAAAAAAAACCTTAAAAAAACTCTCAGAAAACAAATCTGAGAGGAGGAGAGAGTAGATATGCTCCCTCCTCCTCCTTTCCATTTCTATTCTCGGCTCCGCTCCGCTCCTACCCTTCTCTTCCTATTCTGGTTTTTTCTTTTGTTTGCAGGTGTTCTTCAATCATATCAGCAATTTTGGCCAATCTTCCTCCGTGTTGTAACGTTCAACTCCTCCATGCCGGCTGCTGCTATATTGCTGGTTGTGTTTTTGCTTTGAATAAGAGTTTTCTTCTCCATAGATCTGCCATCATGAACGATCTATGAGATAAATGTTAGTTAGGTGTAATGGGTTATCATTCATGGCCTGTATAGTTTGGTGTGATGAGTTATATCTCACGGCTGATTTAAATAATTTTTTCTTGAATATTTGGCTACCTTGTCTTAGATCTATTATGCTCGGAGCAGACTGCTCTTTAATTATTTTTATACATGAGTTAGTAGAAGATGAAAGTCATAAATAACACTCTATTATAATAATTTTGTTTGTATCTATGACTTTATAACCTCATAGCATTTTGCTATGATTCTCCAAAGCTATATGCGTTGTGATGTAAGAGCTTTATGCTCGTAATATTTGATCAATAAAATACTCAAATCTTTTGTTAAAAAAATAAAAAAAAAAACCCTTAATGAAATTGACTAAATGAAAAGAGCTGGTAATTTGAAATTTTGAATGATGAATTACAACTTTTTAAAATTTGAAATGAGATATTGCAATTTAAGTGTAGTTTCTCCGTCTATTATTTTGGCAGAGGAAGCAATTAAAAAAAAAAAAAAAAAAGACACATTAATAAGTAACCCCAAATATAAATAGTCGAAATTGTTTTCAACTTTATGATTTATCTCAAGTCAAAACAAATCAACAAACGTTCCGTTTAATTTATAACGTACCGTTTATTACTGTTGGCTTTTAATTGTTGGGACTTGGAAAGTGATTCCTGAATATACAATTAATTAGACACTGAAGCAAAGTAAAGAGGTGCTGCTGTATCAAGTGCGCCGTCGTTTCTGCCTGTCGTGTCCTATAAAGCTACTTTCTTTTTCAATTTTTTTTTTAGGAAGAAATAAAGCTACTTTCATGCTTTTTTGTTATTTAAACCCAAATTTTGTGAATTGGAATTGCGGATGTCAATTATCTGGGCCCTTTTGTTCCTTTTGTCATGCCAATTTAAGCTCCCTTAAAATATATTATATTTATATATATATATTGGAAATTTTACTTTACCTAAACTTATGTTAATCTTTAAAAGTTTTCAATTTAGTTTACTTATTTTTTAATTTCACCAATTTATTAAAATTTTTAGTTAAATCTAACAGCAGAGTATCAAAATTCTTAAAATACTCTAATTTTTTTTATTTAAAAAAAACTAAGAAAAAAATTGCAAGGATTTAAGCATTGATCAGAATTTAACAGAATTTACAAAAGTACCCATGACATAATTTTTTTTTTTTTTTAAAAAAAAAAACAAGAGTATTTTGATATGATTTAACAGAAAATCTTAACATATGGTTAAAACTGAAAATAAATAATCTTAACGGACGGTTGAAATTGAAAAAAAATATTAAATGATTGATACACTAAATTGAGAGTTTTTTAAGTTTAACATATAATTGTAAAAACGGCAACCATTCAAGAAAATTAAGTAAAGTTTTAATTTTTTTTTTTCAATTTTTTTTTGTCTGGTGCAATTGAAAATTGTTAAGCAAATAAAATATGTACCCAAAAATTTAATTTTTTCGAAAAGAAAAAAGAAAGAAGGAAAAAAGAAAAAGGGTTACGCTTTATTGAAATGGAAGTCTATTTCCCCCTCTCCCTCACTCCTTTGCTGGTGCCGTCAGCATCAGCTCCATTATCTCTCACACTCATTCGCGATGCTACATTGCTAATACCACCTCCCAGGCTCCTACCATTCTCCTAATAGTATGTACTTTCACCATCACCCCCTCCCTTCTCTGCCCCTTTGCATTCACTTTCCTTAACCACCACCGCCATGTGTACAGGTGAGCATTGAACCGGTCTCCCCGCTTCTACATTACCGTCTCCTTTTCTCGTCCCACGACATTCACTCTACCGTACCAACCACTACCACCGAAGGGTAAGCTCAAACTAATCAATATTCACAAATCAAACTGATTACGCTTAACGATCCAATGTCTCTCCAGTGTTAAGTGAGAGAGTACGTACGTTTGATGACCCAGTGTTAAATGGGAGAGTACGCATAACAAAACTCAAAATTAAATTATTAAGTAAAGTAAAGAATATGTATTTATCAAGAGCATGTTTTGATTTACATTTTATTTCACATTAATATCAACTAGCAAGTGAATTGAAATTAATGTATATTATGGTATGATATTGAAAATGAAAATGCTAAGGATTTCTAGCTATACTGTTTTAGTATCTACTATGAAAGAAAAACATCTCTCATTTTTCATTAAGAAAATAGTTTTACACCGACGTTTTCGAGAGGCGCATTGTCGCGATAGTTTTCAAAAACCTTGCATCTGTGTGAATTATTATTATTATTTTTTATTTTTTGCTTTGATTTTGATGTATTTTAAATGACTTAGACAAAAAAAAATGGAGAAAAGTTTTAAAGTAAATAGAGGCACACCTCACACACAACGTTTTGATTGGAGGCATTTGCTTACCAAGTAGCTAGTGAACTCGCATTTTTCACTTATAAAATTGTCTAATTTTACAAGCATAGTTGTAATGGGCAAGGAGAAACCCAACAATCATCTAGATTTAGGAGTGTAAACCCAGAGCGGGTTTTCGAGTTTTGGGTAAAAACTGGGAACCGGCTCCGGGTCCCCGGTTTTTTTGTTTTTAACACCTAGCCCTGGGCCCGGGTACCCTGGTTATCTAGTTTTATCCGGGTACCCAGGTAAAAACCGGTTATTCGGTCCAGGTGGTATTTTAAAATATATATATATATTTTAAAATATATATATATATATATATATATATATATATATTTTGGACTTATTTTAGTATTGGACCTAATTTTTTCAACTTTATTTAAACCTTTTTATACCAGTAATGCCTAGAATTGGAAGCAACACTAGAGAAACAGGAAGAAGAAAAAAAAAAGTTAAATGTTTTTGGTTTTTGTTAATGAAATAACTATAAGTTACATGTTTTTGTTAGTGAAATAACTAGAATATAATGCTTTAGAAGAAATATTTCCCGGCCATAATTTTGATGCACCGTGGTTCAGAAGAGAGATTTAGGAGCCACTCTTCGACTCTTCATGAGTGATATCTGTGCCACTTAGGGCAGAGACAATTACCAACACAAATGAAATATCAACTAATCCTGATCTGAAAATCTCCTTCAAATATTTGCTCGTTCTGCTTTAAAAATACCAAATCTGTAGAGAAATAGAGTGAACGTGAAGAGTGAGCGACGAGTCAGAAGAACTAAGAAGAAGAAGAAGGCTGGACCGACTGGTTACCTAGAAGGCCGCGAGTCGGGGAGGAGTCGGTGACAAGCGGCGAGGAGTCGGTGACGAGTGGCGAGCGGCTGAACAAGTGAAGGGTAGACTTTTTCAGTTTCAACGTGATGCGGTGATCGGTGATGGAGAGTGAAATGGAGAATGAGATGATTCAGAGAAGTTGAGCGGCGGCAAAGTTTTGATTTTTGAATGGATTTTTGTTTGAAGACTGAAGGTGAACTTGAGCAGCGGCAGTGAGCAAAATTGAAGGGTCTTTCATCTTTGACTCTTTTGAGTTTTGATACTTGATAGGGCAACAAAGTTTTTAAGAAAATGACAAAATGCTCGTCCCCCTTCCTAAGCCGTGTAGTATTAGGATAAAAGGGCAGTTTTTAAATTAATTAACCTACTCGGAGCCGGGTACCAACCGGGTTTCCCGGATACGGTTTCCCGGCCGGTTATATCCGGTCTGGATTTACACCCCTATCTAGATTGCTACCTCTAGAGTTTGGGAAATGTTTAGCTTTAAAGGCAAGTTGGATTTGGTAGAAGATTAGCAAGGTCTGAGGTTTAGTCGTTAGCGGCGCCCTTTCTAAGTTGTGCACATTAATAGTTGTTTAATGATCAATGGGATATATTCAACGATTGTATATAGAATGAGTGTTTAAGTTATAAATGAATGAAGTTATGTTTATATTAGAGCTCTAATGCTCTATTTATCGTTTAAAAAATGATTTTGTAGTTCAAAAAAAAAACAAATGGTACATTAGCCATTTGCACCACCTCTTGAGCCATCAGGGGTGGTGTGATCACCACCCGAAGGGATGGTTGGGGGTATGACCACCCTAGCCATTCACACCACCCCCAATGGCTTTGGGGGTGCTCGGGCATTGGACACACCACCCCCTCACCTCCAAGGGGGTGGTCGGCTACTCTCTTGGCCGGGGAGGTCAAACTACCCCAACCATACCAATAGGGCGGTTGATTACCCCTCAAAGGGTGAGGGGGTGATCAGACCACGCCAACCACTCCATTAGAGTGGTCGGCCACTCATCAATGGCTGACCACCCCTTTACTCTTTTTTTTTTTTTTTTTTCTTTTTTCTTTACAAGATTATGTGATAAGATTTAGACCATTCATTTTGCAAGGGACCTTAGTCCGAGAAAGAATAGGTGATATGTACTCGAAATTGCTAATCATCTTTCATATTTTAGGGCATCTTTGATCTTTAAAATTATATTCTTTAAATCATGCAAAGTATAGTGTAATCATATAAAGGCATATATAAAATACTTTAATAGTGGGCTTGTAATCACAAGTAAAATTATGCATGTACATAGTAAAAAGCAGTATATGATAAAACCAGTTATGTTGTGGTAGGAAGTTTTACCCACTACTTTTGCTTAATCGTTTGTCTACTCGTTCGTTCGTATTACGTGTCCTCCTGCATCAAAATAAGTTTACTTGTTAGGATTTACTTTCGTTTGAAAACCCTAAAAATTATCTCAAACCTTAAATAGTCTTTTTCCCTTGAAAATATGAAACTTATAAAATTTGGACAGTCTCGTACGAAAGTACTATGCACGCGGTTGCAAAAGGGGCTCTCTAGAACTAGCTCGTTTGAACGCAAGTTCGACTAGGGCTTTCTGCTACTACCTCGTTCGAACACCACTTGTGCCATTTAAACGGGAATGAGCAGAAACTGCACCTTAATGCGAAAAACCAACTCAAACCGATTTCTAATACTTCCAAATCCTTCTTTCACTCCACCTAATCCTTTACAAGCAAGCATGCATCTCAAAGCACCAACTTTTATGTTACAATCCTTCCATTTTATGAAAACCCTAGTTTTCATACTTTTCTTACTTTCTTCAAATCATAACTCAAAAACCCTAACCACAACCTCAATACTTCCATTTGATCAACACAACATCAAACAAACCTTAAAGATCAAATATTTTCAAAGTACACATCTTTAACTTCAAAGTTTCGAATTTTAAAACACCAAAACTCTTAATGAAAACTTATCAAGCTTTCTCAACTTCATTAACCGACAAATACAGAGTCTATGAATCCAAACGAGAAATGAGAGGAAATGGATTCTAAGAAAACTATACCTTCAAGATCTTCTCCAAGCTTCTCCCACCACTTTCTCTCTCTAAAACTTTCTTCTTTATTGTTAAAACTCTCTTCTATGGCTTGATTTTGAGAACCATCTTCTATTTTAAATGTCCTTGATAAACAAAGAGATATAAATTTTAAAGAAAATGGGAGCTCATGTCACACACACAGAATTTGTTGGATTGTTTTGCTTACTGAGCTATTGACTTACAATTTTCACATGTAAAATTACTTAAATTTATTTTAAAATCTAGTTGCAGCAGGCAAAGGGAAGTCCTATGGTCATATACTCTACTACTCCTAGGGTTTTGGGAGGATCCCAACTTTTGAGGTAGGTTGACCTTTTGTAGTGGCTCAGCCAGGTTTAGGGTTTGGCCTTTAGTGGTGCCCTTTTTGAGTATGCACAAAGTAGTAATAGTGTAATAAATAATGTAAGTAACTTATGATTGTATATAGAATATGCATATAATTTTCAAATGAATGAAGTTATGTTTATGATAGTGCTCGTGTTTATAATATGAATTTGTATTTTTTTTTTTTTAAAGAAAAAGATACAATGCAATTTGTATTGCCTTATTTAAAGGTATTAATAGTAATACCACGTGGATTATACAAATTATCTCATTTATATTTGGCGAGGCATTACAACCACCTCCTCACCCCCAAGCGGAGTGATTGGACCACCCAAACCACTTCTTTGGGGTGGCTAACCACCCCCTCAAAAGCTAAAATGGTGGTCAACCACTCCTCAAAGGGGTAGCTGGCCACCTCGAGGGGTATTCGTATTCTGCCCATCCCTTTACTTAATTTGTTTTTAATTTTTGGCTTCTTCAAAAATCTAAATAACAAAAAATTGAGAGAACGATGTAGTAAATGCCCGGTAATTCCAAAAAATTGCTGGGCTCAATTTATGTCTTTCTCATGTCTAATTTTTAAGCTTGATAATTTTTGACACGACCTGTAAATCCGACACGAATCTAACACGGAATTAGCGGGTTAGAGTTGAAGGGTCTGACCCGTTTAAATAAATGGGTAAGATCAAAATTGACCGATACAATTTTAGACCCATGTCTCGATACAATCTGAATCTAACACACGAATAAGAATTGTCACCCTCGTCAATTTTTATCTTTCTCACGTCCAATTTCGTACATAGGAATCCAAGTAAAATTTGGCGTAATTTCTCATAATATTTGGTGCATGAAATTTGATTTTTTAATTAATTAAGAGGACCACTTCACATAGGCTTTGAGATGATGGAATTTGAGAGGTGACAAATGAAATTACTCTAGAAACCCACGTGGCTTATCAAGAGAGAGAAGGTGGGGGGGAGGGGGCCGGGAAGCGCCGGCCACATGATTCCCATCCGGAAATGGAATCGTTTTCATTAGTCGATAAAACCGGAAATAAAAGGGTTTAGAAGGCAGAATCCAGAATCAAACGGCTACAATCGTTTAGCCAGAGGGGCATGACAGCCATTTCTGCCCCCAATTTACAGAAAGGATGAAGAATCTGCCGCCACCTTTTTTATTTTTTTAACATTTTTCTAATCATTTTTTTTTTGGATGAATAACATTTTTCTAATCATTGCATGCATCGGGATGAATAATTGATTTAAAGTTAATCAGAGCCGTAATGATCATGGATTAAAAATAAGTAACAATAATTAATTTTTATTTTTTTTGTTCCTGCTGCAACGTCTGTGTCGAGAGGCTCAACGGAACAAAAACCAGCAAAAGAGTTTCTCAACCGACTCATTGACATAGCAATCTAACTTGGCATTGAAGACTCAGATCTGATCCTCGCTTTCACGTCAAGAAATCTCCAATTGGTTACGTGAACTTCAAACTCGATCCCTCCAAACTTTTTTGGCTTTTTTACTTCTTTAATTTCTACTTAACCAAACTGCATTATATTGCTTTTATCTTCAATTGAATTGCCTTGACTAAAAGCTGAGCTTTCTTCGTTCCAAATAGGTACCCAATTAGCTAGGATTTCTTATTAGGAGAGGCCCAAGTCTAATATATATACCTAATTATGTATAAATATTTTTAAAATTTTATTTTAGCTATATATAAATATTTAACCGTAAATATATAATATTTTAACTATATAGCTGCTAAGGGGAGGGTTTTAGCGTTAGACTTTTGAGAGGGTTTAGATTCTAGAAAAAGAAAAAGAAAAGAAAAAGAATCAAATTCTCTAACTAAAAATTGGATGTCAATTACATTTAGGTTTAATAGTATATGCAAGTATATTTAAGTAATGAATTATAGCCATTTATATTTTAATAGTGTGAGCTGTTGTTTTGAAAGGACATGATTGGATGTAATTAATTGTATGTATTGTATGCAATATGCCGTTAATATGAGAGAATAACAAGTCTTACGTGTTTGGACAGACGGTCTAAACACCTATCTAAACAAATATGGGTTTATTTGTTCTCTTCATAAAATAACCAAAATTATATTGCTATTATATTAAATACGAGAGAGATCGATCATGATCCTTTCAAATTACTTGTCCAAATTGAAGAAAATTCGAATATGTGATCGTGAAAAATCATTTATTAGACCTACCTCATCAAATAAAAATTAAGCTATCCAACCATTTATCCGGTCAAATAATTTTCACTAATGATCACTCATAATGACACGTGTGAATTCACTCAAATTCGATCAAATAATTTAAAATGATCTTAATATTGATTTCCATATCCAATGAGGTTAAGCCGGCTATAAAACATTGTTGAGAACAAGGTGCTGTGAGCTGGGGTACGGTAGGCTTCCAACAGTTTTCGTATCACACACACATACACGTGTATTTGCGGTGGCAAGATCAATTAAGTTAAACTGAAAAACGACAACATGTTGAACCTTTTTCCAGCCTTCTTGGGGATGAAACCTGTCTAGCTAGCGTGGGCCAGCTAGCTTTCACAGGCAAACCATACACTCCAGCAAGTCATGTGCCATAAGTGTCATCAACGCTTTTTCAGGCATTTACGTCATAAATAACGTGATGTATGAAGCCCAGACAATCAGATAAAGTTTTCATATTATGTTTGACAGACACACGAATATTTCTTCAAGTTGAGCAATAAAAAAAATAAAAATAGGTGTGACAATAGATCAAACTATAATTTTGCTGTGAAAGTGTCAATTTGTTAGCGTTGAGGGTTAGAAGGGATGGAAAAACTAAATTTAACCGAAATCTTTTAAAAATAGCCTCACTTTGATTATTGAAAAACAAAATTTACCCTTTATAATTATTAATCGGTTAAAAACAGAGACTTTTTTAAAATAAAAAAAAAAAAAAAAAAAAAAAAAAAAAAAAAAAACTTCTAAGGTGGTCAAGGTTAACAGAGTGGCTTATTTACCACAAAATTATAGTTTGATATATCCAAGCGTCACATCTATTAGTTGGTGGGGCATTTTTTGAAAATGTCTAGTAATTCAGAGGCTTAAGTGTTTTTAGTCCTAACTTAAAGAAAAAAAAATAAAATTGAAAACATTGTCGGGCATGGAATTCTCTCTTATTTAGTAGTTGACGTTAAAAGTGTAACTTGGTATGTTATGTCAGCTTATAGTAAATTTGCGGTAAAAATTGTAGTATTTTCAGCTGTGCTTAATTTTAAGCTATCAATAAATTTTTTATTGATTCATAATTAAGAAAATTATAAATTTAACTAAATACTCCATTAATTGAGGGATTATACACATTCCATAGAGTTTTGAACATTTACCTTAATAGGACAAAAAAAAAATCTTATTATTGATTACTAAAATCTAATTTTATTATAATTTTTTTTTGTTCGGGAAACAATATCAAACAATCGAAGTTTTCTTTAAAACTAGGTTGAATAAAATATTTTTAATCTAGTCTATTAAATTAACATCTGCCTTTAAAATTTGTGATTTTCATATGCATATTTTTACATGCTTTTAAAGATAAATGTCAATTTAATATACTGAATCGAAAGAATTTATTTCAACTTAATTTGAGAGGATCTTGATCCGTTATTCATAGGGGTTGTTTTAGCATGAGCTTAAACGTGTAACTACTGCATTTGGTTGAACAAACACGTACCAGAATTGTTAAGGTTAGTTCATTGGCTGTTGATGCATCCAACCATTCCTTCATGGGTTTGGTGGAACAATGAATGTTCGTTCTCAGCTCTATAATATTTTAATCAAAGCGGCAAATCCATGAGACATGCCCTTTGCACTGTGTATACGCAATAGGCGGGCGGCCGATCCTTATTAACCATTTTAATATTCGAACTAACTTTTTTTTTTTTGTTTAAATTATATATATTTTTTGTCCTTAAAACTTAGGACAAATTCAAGTTTTCGTCTATTGAAATTTAAAAAGTTTTAATTTAATCCAAAATAATTTAACACCGAAGAATATCTATATTTGTTAAAATCATTTGTCTTTTTTTCTTTTCTTATTAAAACAAAAACATTAACAAAAACAACTTAAAACACAAAACATTCTTTAAAACACAAAAACAATTTTCGTATTTATATTTCATCAAAACAACCTTTTTTTAATATATGAAATTAACGAACTGGGAGTGTGGCACAAACGGATAACTACTCCCACGATCTTTTTATAACAACTAATGAGTGTGAAATTTGGTTCAACCACGACTTATCAGTAAGCCGTAATTCAACGCCACATTTGTTAGAGCTGTAATTTAGCACCACCCCTAATCAAAGTTGTACCTTTTAGCGGACGAAATATAACCGAGATTGTACCCTATCAGCGGACACTCCACTCCGCATAGGAAGAAGATAAGCTATCATTTCAAGTACACATAATCATTTTTTATTTATTGATAAGTACACACATAACTATTATCTTTAAGATTATCCTAGTTCTCTCTTTAGAGAAATTTTCCCCATTCACCCTTACTAAATTTTGAATCAAATTTTTTTCTTACCGGTACCTCTTACTAAACTCGTATGTTCTTACTTATTCATTCTTGTTGGCCTCTATATGCTAAAACTGATTGTAGGATTAACTGCTCATCAAAGTTTAACTCCAAATTTGTACAATATTTTAATTCATAAGGAGACCAACTCATTGTACTAACTTAAACTTGTGTCAAATTCAAGGATAAAAAATTACAATTTGACTGAAATTTTATGTAATATTTTAATTCATAAAAAGACCATAGCCTTATCCAAAGACTCCTACACCAAACACCGAACAAATGCACACATGATATTACTTTATGGACAAGTGATTATCTCCATCTTGATCGCACAGTACGTGGACGACTCAGATTTGAATTTCAATCACCAATAAAAAGAAACCCAGACCATAGTCTTACCTACTCTCTCCACCTAGTGTACGTAACAACCACTTGCTAAACCAACGGCGACAGAATAGAAGCTGTGTCGTGGAGAGCCACTCCCCATCTGCCACGTGCAGTGAAAACCCACCACGTCCCTTGTAACTTGTAATAAGAGAAGCCCAGGTTCGATTTTAAAGCTAAAAACCATAATCTCGTTAAGAAATGATATTTTATCACTCATAGAAAACTATTAACACAATTATTGACTTCTTTTTCTTTTTCTTTTTTTTTTTAAATAAAAACACAAAATTAGGCCCCAAGGCCCCCAACCCATTTACATAACTTTGTAAGTTTTTATTTAGTAAAAAAAATAAAATTGTGTCAATAATTATGTCCTGAAATGGTAAGATATCATATCTCATCTCATTGCATATCTCATCCGATAAACCACAACCTTAACACGCACCATCCGCACTGTCCATGTTTCTTTCATTACCGAGCCACTCTCCTCGTACGACACGTGTCAGTCTCCACCTCTACGCTTTTAACCGTCAAACTCGTACTTCTTTGACACCTTCTCTCTCTCTGTTCTTTTTTAATATGCAATATCAATTATTCTAATATAGGGCCCACCACGCGTCTCGGTCCCACCACGAGCCCCACGCGCCTTATCCCCGATCCTAACGCCGTTTATGATCTTGGCCCTCCGCCAGCCACGTGCCTCTCGCCGTCAACGTTCTCTCTCACGGAGATGCCCTGCGGGCCGTCACGTCCGATAGCGCCCTCTCGCTCAGTTCAAAACATTTCGAAAACTCTGAGATAATACTGAGGAAAAAGCCACCAATAGGAACCTCTCCTTTTTCCACGTCGGATTTGCCAAACCTCGATCCTACGTGGCTGAGGTTTCATACCAGCAACTGAAAAAGGTCCGCAACATGCTTTTCGGGATAACTGCTTACTGCTTACTGCTTACTGCTTGAATACATTACATCTACATTTGGGTAAATGACGAATGTGTCCTTGTCGTTTTAAATGTTTATATTTTTTTAATTTTTGGATCTGAGAGTATCTTTGCCATCCGATTCGAAGCAAACGTATAATATTGGTCCTAGATCTGTTTGCCACGTGATAGTAACTGCTTCTTACTCCGTCGGTTGTGTACCGGGTAACTTCCCCATATGTTCCTAAATTAAACGTGGCAGCAATTTTTGAATTTACTGGTATTATTTACTTGCTAAATCTGGACATTTTGGTGGGAATAAAACATCTTCTCAAGATTAAACGTAACAGATTTTTATGCCATTTAAAAATTTTAAATGTATACTATTAAACTTGACAAATTAATGCAATATTAATTATGAGGGCCGAGCATGATATATGTTGTCATATGATAAATATGATATCACGCCCTTTAACATAACACCATATGCAGGGACGGAACTAAAAAATTGATTTTAAGAATGTTAGGTTATAGTAAAATTTTCTTGAGAGTCTGAGTTAAAAGATAATACTTAAATGTTTTTTTTTTTTTTAACAAATTTTAAAGTTAAAAAAAATGCATATTTGAAAAATTTTGTTGCTAGAAAGAGTCTCCTCTAGTTTCATTCTGACCATATTCACTATTAAATATAACAAAATAAAATTTAGATCATAAAATAGTTATTCTATTCCGATCCTAAGTGAGTACATTATGAAATCTTGATACTTGCATTTTCTAAATAGATGTTTACTGTAATTGTTATATAATCTTGTTTGGTTCTCTTAATATGAGAATAAATTATAGCTTGACCAATTCTGTCAATTGCCAAGTTTGATCTTGTTTATTCAATCAATGCGTTTTATAATCCATGGTACATTTGTTAATAGTTTAATACTTGATAATGAATATTTTGGTTATTTATAGTTTACCAAACCAATGTAATCCTTATTGGACACTAATGTACATTTGTTAACATGTTTTTTATTACTAAGGGTTCGTTTGAGTTTGTGATTTCAAATAAATGAAATTTGAAAAAGTGATTTTTAAAAACGTAGTCAAACCTTTGGTAAAATAGTAGGTTAGCCTTTAAAATTTTATGTTTTCAAAAAAACACTCATTGCCTACAATTTGAAAAAATAGTTTTCTGCGTTCTCAAATCGCAATTCTCTAACAGTTTATTTTTTGCGATTTGGTTTAAATTCACACTTTTTATCTATGAAACCGCAATCTTAAACACACCCTAAGAAAAATTCAATTTCAAACTACGTGTCTTAGCTTAAAAAATTATATTTATGTTTAATTAATGTTGACGGCATAAGCTAAGTCGGACTTATATTTATCAAAGACTTGATAAAAATATTAAATTTCCTTATTATATTTTAAAAATGTTATTTCAACATAAAAAAGTGTTATGTTGGCATCTCTTTCCATCGTATGATAAAATCAACTTGGCCCGAAATTGTATCGACACTGTTAAAATTAAGACACGCGTTTATAACAAGACACAAAAAAATATCTGTTTATATTTTAACAGTCAAATTCGACCGAGCCGAATTGAATAAAATCCATGATACCAGAAAGGAGATACATAAGCAACAATTTTTTTTTTTTTAATAGATAAAATTAACATTTGGCTCATACTTTGCTTAGTATATTATATTATCATCATGTTTTATTTTACAATGACGTCAAAGTCCCTTCTGGTCTATTTGGGTTTACACTCTCACTTGGTGAGTGATTAGCAAGACAATGCAAGTTTAGTACAATCCATCTTAAATCTTTTTTTATATTACCAGAAAGTATTGGAAATCAATCTTTTTCTTGGTAACCAAACACCACCCATCCATGTTTATTGTCAGCGTGACCAGAAATGCCCCTATTATGGAAACCAAATTTTAACTTATTGTAACAAAATAGAGTAATTCTCACTAAAATTCCCATCTCCTTGTGACCCAACGTTTTTCTCGATCGTTTGGAGCGCACGCTACCATAGGATCCAAAGCCTGGACAGGTGTCAACATCTACACGGGCTTAAAGACACTGGTGGGTCACCCAATCGCGGAGAACCGGTCTTTAAGGTGGTTTCAGTCACCTGCTATAGCCGGTAACCCATGTGGAGCGACCGATAGGTCCGGTGATGGGGGGTCAATGGTATAAGGCCTGGGGTTTAAGCAAAAAGTAAGGTGTTTTCAGAGGGTTTTGGCGATCGGAGAGCGAGAGAGAAAGAGAGATAGAGAGAGAAAATGGGTAGCGTTTGAAAGAGTTTTCCTGGAAAATATGGGATAGTAAATGGGGGAAAGTCTTGTGTGATTGGAAAGAAAATTCTCATTTGCTTAATTAATTCTCCGACAATTCGCCGATCTTACATTCGCCTGAAAATTCTTACAGTTTCGCCGGAATTCGTTTATTCGAGAAAAAGTTTCTTGCTTTGAAGGAAAATTGTTGTCTAGAGGTGAGCATGTCGAATTTTCATGGCTTTTGTTTCACGGATTTGTTGAAAGTTTGGATTTTTATCGTGGGTTTTATCGTAAAGACGAGGTTTTTTTTTCTTGAACAGTGAGTTTGGTCGCAGAGAAATCTTGGGAAAATGAAAAAGAAACTTCAAAATTTACGGGCAATTGAACGGCAAAACTTTTATACGTCTTCCATTTTTTTTTTCTTAGAATTTTTCAGCAGTCAAATGGGTCCTTTTTTGGTTCCTTTTCTTTGATTTTTGTATTGAATTTCCTGGAGTTTTTGCCATTTCGTGTTTAAGCTGTTTTTGTCCAAAGTTCAGATTTTTTTCGGTTTTGATCTGAGATTTTGGGTTATTATCATTTCAAACAGGTTTCAAAAATTCAGAATTTTTCCTCAAAAATATTCCGATTCTTCTTTTCTAACTTGTTTTTGGCTAAATTGTCTTACTTTTCTTCAAGATCGATCGGTTTCGAGGGTTTTAGATCTATTAAAACTCTATTTGGTTTAAACTGTATCCGATTTATTTCTTACATCCCTGAAATTATTCGTTTGAATTATTCTGCTTGGCCTTTTTATATCAGGGTTTTGTTGTGGTTTATGATATTTTTTTTTTTTCCTTTTGAAAATTTATTCCCCCTTTTCCCCTTGCCTTGAAAAGGAAAATTCTTCATATTTTTGTTTGGAATTAACAAAAACTGAGAAGGGATTTATGGGGTTTGACTGTCATTTGTTTTGAAGCTGAAGCCTGTTGTATGATATTTACGTCTTAACAGGTGTTATTGTCCTTTCGATACCTGAAAATCCTGTCATTGGTTTCCTGTATTGTAAAATTTTAATTTTTTTTAGCTGAATTATCCTCTTTTTTACTTTTCTTGCTATGTGCATGTTGTTGGTAGCTCGATCATGTGGATCTGTTAGGAGTTACAGAATTATATCTTTGTTTCTAGTTCTTTGTTTCTTTCTTTTCTTTTTTTTGACTTTTTATTGCAATTATAACGTATTTTTTTTTTTTTACTCAATATTGAAGGATTTATGTTTTGGATCAGTATAGGGATTTTTTTGGATGAATAAATTGTGTACGAGTTTCATTTTACATCTCTATTTCTTTGTTCTCTAGTTGCGAAACCTGTATTGATTATCCCCGTGTTATTGGTTTTGCATTCGATCTAGACAACAAATCATTCAACTCATCCCTTTTGATCATTCTTCATCAGGTTTTATTTTTGGGTGCTGCGAGCTTGAACAACTGGTGAAATGCATATTTGTTGAGAATGGATCCAAGAATGCTGGTTTTTTGTGTTTGATACATCCTTCTTTGGTATGATTTCTGAGATATGGTGTTGCAGAAGAGGTTAGACTTTGGATTCAATGGCTATCAGGTGCCTCCCATGCCTCGAGCTACGAGATCAGCTAGGGTAAATATATTCTTCTATTCTCATGCTGGCAATTGTTGCAATTTATCTATGTATTGTTTGTGCCTTTCGTCCTGACCATTTGTCCATATGATTGAATTTTTTTTCCTTGTTTTTTTAGAGGAGGCGTACGTTTAGAAAGAGAGCCGAAGACAATCAAATGTGTGCATTTGACTTATTGGCCACCGTAGCTGGCAAGATATTGCTTGAGAGAGAGAGTTCGCCCTCTTCTACGAATGCATCAAATGAAAAAGATCGGTCTATATGTATTAAACAAGTATTGAAGAACGATGACAAACCAGTAAAAATTGAATCTTGTTATCAAGGAAGTATTGATACGAGAGTATTAGTTTCTGAGCTTGTCCAGCAAGCTGATTCCAAGGAATCCCCACTCCCTCAGAATGACGGCCATTCAGGATTTGCTTCTGTAATAACTACTGATTGCTCAGAGATTTTTGTTGATGAGAAGTTGGTGAATGGAGAAAACAAGAATGAAATGGGAAGTTTTGCTAGCAAAGTAGATTTAGGCTTCTCTGGTTACAGGGAGTCTGGTGATTGTAAATTAGATTGTGAAACTAAAATAATCATTAAAGATGAGCTGCAAAAGACTGGAAAGGTACCTGATGGCACTGGGACTGGTATGTGCAGTTTGGAGGATCCGGGGGTTTGGGATGGGAAACCTTCTGCTCTAGTCAGTTCAGATAGTAGTGTTAAGGTGCATTTGTGTGGGGATCACATTCCCCTTAGCTCCTTTCCCGCCAGTCGGGATGATGTAAAAATAGTTAGTAGAGATGATGACGAAAACTCCTCTGGGTGCACTCACCCTAGCATTGTAAGAAAGTCCAGTAGGTCAGTATCACGCATTGGTGACCGAAGAATAAGGAAGATTTTGGCTTCTAGGTATTGGAAAGTATCTCCGAAATTGAAGGATGAGACGCACTCTAATGCTGGTAAGTTGCTGCTTTAATTGAAGTGGTGGGCTTTTTCACTCTTCTAAGTTTCTTGTCACGTGCCATTCATGAGGCTCTTGATTTCTGTGATCTGTTCTTTTAAATTGACATTGTTTAAATGTTTCTAGATGGGGATTTCAAGTCCATTTGGCGCAATAGGAAGGGATGTTACAGACGCCAAAGATCCCAAATGAATATTCCTTTTAAAAAGAGGAAAATTTTTGGGCGTAGCTCATTTTCAAATTCTGATCGATGGGTTAGTTGTGAGGGAAAATCTGATTTACCTGAGAAGGGCATCAATGGAGATTCTTCTGGTTCATGCATGAAGACGCGCGGTGGTACTTTTTGAACCACTTGCTTTTCGGTTTGAATTAATCTTCTTATTAGTGTGGGGTATTTATTGCTCTCTGCATTTCTTTCCGGAAATATCCAAAATCATTATGCAGCCTCAGGGACATCATCCTCAGTAGTAGGTCAACACACATCAATTCAGTCTAGGGATTCTTACGGTATGAGAGCATTCAACAGAATGATTTATACATGCCCTTTTGACTTGATTGGTTTCTGACATTAATGGAGTTTTACACCATGGTGCGCTTTCTTTTTACTCAGTGAAGCTTAGGATCAATTCTTTCAGGGTTCCAGAGCTTTTAATTGAGATGCCAGAAACTGCAACTGTTGGTTCTTTGAAGGTATAATGAACTATATTCCTAGTATTTTCTTTTTGACAAAATTCTTCATATCCCAAGTATCTAGGCGTATATACCATGCTGTGATTTTAGGATATTGTTTTTTAAGAAGTCAAATGCCACTTATTCCGAAACACATGTATCTGCATTTTCTGCATACATATTGCATGGGGCAATTAAGGTGTGGAACTCCTTTACTGTGTATTTCCTTAAATTGAGCAATTAAGAATCATAATTATCGGTGTAGGTGTACATTAATTACCATTTGAATAATAGGTCTGAGTCATTGGCCACTTGGTTTCTTGTGTGTATTCTGATGTTGTCTAAATGTTCTTTAGAGGACTGTTATGGAGGCAATGACTACCATACTTGGAGGTGGATTACGTGTTGGTGTAGTTCTTCAGGGAAAGAAGGTTAGAGATGACAATAAAACTCTGTCGCAGACAGGAATTTCTCATGATTACCCTCTGGATGCTTTGGGTTTTAGCCTGGAGCCTAATCCTTCAAAAAAGCCGCCACCTTTATGCCCCAGAGATTCTCCGTCTATGCTTCCTTGTGACACGCCGCTGCCTTTAACAAGGTAATGAGAATTCACTCGGACCT
The DNA here is from genome assembly GCA_028654335.1 of Alnus rubra. Classification (NCBI taxonomy): domain Eukaryota; kingdom Viridiplantae; phylum Streptophyta; class Magnoliopsida; order Fagales; family Betulaceae; genus Alnus; species Alnus rubra. Next base: position 1,144,030 of record JAJPGS010000870.1, on the reverse strand, counting down.
TTTTTAGAGCTAGCTGTCATTTAGGCTCCTTTCATTCAATCTAACTTAATTGGTTTTTGGTTCAACTAAATTTTGAGTCATTTGCTGATTTTTAATGTTGATTATGCTAAAATTTGTTAAATAAAAGCATATGTGCTGTGCTGGAGTTCTTTTAGTGAGAGAGAGATAAAAATGAATGGAAACCTTTCTTTTGTTAATAAGATTCTCATTCAGAATCGAGATTCGTTGTTTAATTAGGCACAAGAGATCAAGATTTGTGCTATTTTTATGTTGTTTGCAACAAGTTGGACTACTTGTTTGTTTTTGTTAAAAACTATCTGATGTTGTATTGACTTGTTTATTTTTGTTAAAAACTATCTGATGCTGTATTGACTCCAAACTTGAATTTCTTCTGTTTTCCACAATCAACCTATATGCAACAGTGAGACTGAAGTGTTACATATTGGATTGGTTAGTATATTAGTCTTGGGGTTTCTTCTGGACCCAAACTAGATAAATCAGTTGTGCTTAGCTTTTGTCGCACTTATCTTTTTTCAGCTATCCACCAGATTCGACTGTAGTTCATCAGGGCACTTGCCATGCCTCTCCTGAGCCTCACATGGCCAATTTAGGCAACTTCATTGAAAGTGATCATGATTCAGCACCTTCTCCTGCTGACACTTCGGTTGACAAAAGCACAACAGAGTGCAAAGCTCTGGTTGCTGTACCTGAATTGAATGTCGAGGCATTAGCTGTGGTTCCAATTCACCGGAAATTGAAGCGGTCTGAGATGGCACAGCGTCGAATCCGTAGACCCTTCTCTGTAACTGAAGTGGAAGCACTGGTTCAAGCAGTTGAGAAACTTGGAACTGGAAGGTATGTTTGATGATAACACAACCAAGGAACTATAAGGCAATAAGCAGCGGTTTGACTGCCTATTGACCACCTCTTGGACAATGCATGTTTAGTTTCTTAGGTTGCCCCTGGCATTCTTTTTAAATGCTTGGGACTGATGAGAGCTGATACATGGGGGAGGTTTTTCCGTCCCCCAATCACCCTCTTTTTTATTTTTTAATAAAAAAAAATCAAAAAGAGGGTGATGGGGGACGGTTTTTCGTCCCCCACAAATCATTTTTGGGGACTGATAGATATGATTTTGAGCCGGCTGATTTGATTGTCTTATTTTTCCGTAAACTAGCCTTTTGCTGTGGCATTGAGTTTTTAAAATGGTTCTGTTAATTTGCAGGTGGCGTGATGTTAAAATGCGAGCTTTTGATAATGCAAAACATCGAACTTATGTGGATTTGAAGGTAATGAGTCTGTTGGCTACCTTTATAAAATATCTTCATTACAATACTATTTTGATGAGGTTTACTTATACTGCCGTCTAAAATTCATGGCTGTTTGATTTTTTTAATGACTGTTGTATTGTACTTGTTTTTAAATGCAAGAAAAGGTTCACTTTATGGCTTGGGCCCCCCACAGAGCACATAATTTAGTCTGTTTCAGGCAAATGGCTACTTTGTATAACATGTGCATTTATAACAGGTTAAGGGTAGCGATTGGGATACTCCAATACTCCATAGCTTTATTGGTTTCTGTAGCTTTCTTCATCTTCTAATAGAAAACTCTTTCTCGAGGAATCCCTTCAGATCTAATCTTACACGTCTTCTCTTTTTGTACTTTTCTAACATGCATTCCCATCCGTTTGTGACCATTCCTACTTTTGGTTTATTTAGGGAAAAGGAGAAATGAATATGATGAGTTGTTTTCTATATCTTCTTGGTAGAGATAGCTTTGCGCGTTGGCATGCGATGTGGGTTTTGGTTGTGATGGTGGTTTTTGGGGTTGTTGTGCAGGATAAGTGGAAAACCCTGGTGCACACGGCAAGAATATCCCCCCAGCAAAGGAGGGGAGAGCCTGTTCCCCAGGAGCTTTTGGACAGAGTCTTAGCTGCCCACGCTTACTGGTCCAAGCAGCAAGCCAAACAACAGCTTAAACAGCAACCAGAGACTTGCCTTCTCTCCTCTGAAAAGTATTGAAAGAGAGCTGCAAGCACATACGTGGAAGAAACATAGAACATGATGGGTTTTAGAGGAATGTGTAGGTGTCTAATTGTTCTTTTTTTTTCTTTTTCTTTTTTCCCATTTTGTTATGATTATGTAAAAAAGTAATGACAAGAAAATAGAAAGTCCGAAGAAGAAATGTATGTAATATTTGTCGCTCTCGCCATGGTTCTTTTCCTGCTTGGAGGCTCTGGCTCTTGTAAATGGTTTAAGGAATAAGAGCTTGCTAACCGAATTCATTTGACGTCAACATGTTGGTATCTTTTATTTTTTATTTTTTATTTTAAATTTTATAATTTAATTGGGTTGTTGAAGAAGGATATAGAGAATTTAAGAATGTAAGTAGTAGTTAGAGCTTGTTCATGGCAATGTTTCATTGGTTTGCAATTAATTAATGTTTGCATTTTCTTTGTTATATAATTAAGGATTTGGTAGTTGTTTATTACTCTAAGCATAGCAACATGACTAACAATCTTAGGACAAACAGAATGCGTCCAACATCAAAGAATGTCTTAAATTAACCTGGCTGGCTTCTTGGGACTTAAGCTAAATAGAAGGAAACAATAGGGTGGGAAATTCAGTTCAAAAAAAAAAAAAATAAATAAATCAATAAAGGGCGGGAAATTCAAGTAGGTTAGGTTAGGAAGGCACGTGCATGGATGTGTTGGAGAAAGAGGGTAAGTTTACTTGGTGAGGCACGTGACCACTGGCTTTCCTATGAAATAGGTCTGAAATTGGAATCTATATGCTATCCAGCTGCCTATCCAAAATAATGATAGTGTTCACTATTGAGGCTTCAATTGTTAGCTGCTCAAATTGCAGGTTCCTGTGGTACAACTCCCTTATCTATCTTAGAAGGAGATTCTTCTACTGTTACTCTTGTTATCAATAGTTTAAACTTGTTTACTAATTTGAATTTTGCTAACATAGTTTGTAATACCCGCTTTCATTTGCCTTCTTCTCAAAAGCTCGAAAGCTTTGATTTTTTTTTTTTGTACTGCCAACTTTATAACACGTTGTTTAGTCAAGTGGGTTGCTTCTTATATTGTGTTTGGAAGCATTTTCAATTGGTCTCACATTCTTTCTTAAGAGTGGGAAAGACCCCTGCCAAACCCTTTTCTTCCTTACTGAATAGAGAATATATATATATATTTAGAATATGTGATTCTCATATACATTTTAAATATGCTTTAAGGATAAATGTTAGTTTAATAAACTGAATGAAAATAATTTTTTCCATTCTCTAAATAATAAAATAACAAACAAATCAACCATGTTGGACCACTAAGCATGGCAATGACCGTTTTCTTTTTATTGGAATATTATTTTCTGGTGGTATCCTTCACCTTCTTTTATTTTATTTTTTATTTTTGGGATTTGTCCTTTATCCTATATCCTATTTACAAATAGTTTGAACAAAAGCTAGAACAGGAAAATGTCATTCTCTCATTCACAGAGTGCTTGTGGAAGAAAATGGGGAAATGCTGGCGATAACTTTATAGACCAAACTTATTCTAGTGCATTCTTCATTATTAATGTTTGTTAGTTAATTGATTATATCATAGATGTTTATGGCATCCCCTAATCTTTGAAGCTGTGTAATTTTTGTGTCTTTTAAGAGTAATATTATTCTTTATACTCATAGACGGAATCAAGATTTTCTATCTGGAGGGACCGAGGTATAAATGAAGGATCAAATCTACTTTTGGTAAAGACCAATCTTTGAAAACCAAGGGAGCTACGACTCCCGTTGGTCTATACATGGGTCCTTCCGTCTCTGTTTATACTAATTTTATTTTGGTTAACGTACCGTGTTTTAAGTGATTGACATAAAAAATTAATTAAAATAAATTATTTTAGCCGATATAGAATGAATATGATAAATAATTGTAAAGATAACGGTGCCTTTCTTTTATCGATTATATCAAAGAAATCAACTACACAAATATTGAATTTGATGGAAGTGGCAAATTCATGTAGGAAGTCCTGTCAGAACAGAACTTATTTGTTTTTTATTTTTAATTTTTAATTTTTAAGTAGAATAGAACTTTTATTAGATTCTTTAGGATAGATGGGAGGTGGAAGAATATGCTGTTTATTGGCATTTGAATAATTGAGCTGAATCAAGTCATTTTCGTATTGGGAAACACAATGCTCTTTTTTCGTCATTATCATCAAAAGGTATTTCTTCATATTAATAATTAAGATTGAAAATACATGGATAAATAAATGCACAGAACTTTTGCTCATGTGGCTGCAAATTGATGGGCTGTCTCTTCTCAGGTTTGGGGCTATTCTGGTATAAAGGGCTAGAGAAATATGAGGATTATTCTTATTCTTTTGGAGCTAAAAAGAGGATTAAAATGAGGTGCAGATTCTTTCGACCTTTATTTATTTATTTATTTATTTTTTTTGTGTGGTGAAGGAGGCATGTTTGGATCATCCATAACTTTTAAAATATTCATAACTACTAATTCTTTTTTACTTGTGGTTGAAATTTCATTTCATATGCCATAGATTTTATAGGTATGTGTTAGGGATGGGGCATGGGGTTAAATTAAAATATTTTTATCATATTATTTTGTTCCCGTCCAATATGCGATGGGTAATATTATTTTTTACACATATTTATCACATTCATTTTACACATGATGTGTCGTGTTATAAGTGACTAACATGAAAAGTTACTTAAAACACGACATGTTAACCGATATGAAATGTATATGAAGAGTAGCATTACTCATATGCTATATTGTGTTTCAAGAGAGACACGGAGAAAAGGGAAGAAAAGAAAAAGGGAAAGGTTTATTTTCTCTTAAACTATTTTGGTTGCTATCCTCTCTTTGTTTTCTCTTCATCCTCTTCATTTTTCTTCCATTTCCTCCCATCAAAATGTGGTGAAAAACCTAATTCCACCCTTCTCTTACTCGGCATTATTTTTCTTCTTTCCATGATAAAAAAAAAATAATAATAAAAAAACCACCATAATACCATAGTTGCACCTAAAACAAATCTGTAGAAGAGAGATGGAATATCAAGTTTAATTCCAAATAGTGTTAAAAATAAATAAAAATAACATTCTTGGATGGGCTTCTTGACATGGGCTTTGAGCCTTGGATGTCTATGACCAAGCTCTTAGAGGGATTTGGAGTTGTTGACTTGGGTTTACCATAAGATGTATGTTCGTTAAAGGAAATGGGCTCACAGACCTTCAATCCAAACTGAGCCAGTTTTGTTGCCAGCCCAAATGACTTTATCGGGCCAGCTCTTTATTAGTGGCGACATTTTTTATTTCGGGTGCTATTAAAATAGGGTCGACTCCTACTATTATGTCACCACCGTTGTGACACTTTTAGCGTCGACCTTTTAAACTTGAAAGTTTGAATTGTAAGCTTATCTTTATCCTGTAAATCTTATTTCTTGTACGTTTTATATATATATATATATATATACTTCTAGAAATGTTACATATCACATAAACATCGATCCTTTATACAAATATTTCATTGATGTGACAAGATTTAGTAGTCATTAGATCAATTTTTATTAAAAGAAAAATATATTAATTAATTACTACTAAACCTTTTCATGTCAACTTTTTGAGATATCTTTTACTTCTATACAGAACATGAATTGGTTAACTTGACCAATTCCTTTCATTCAACAAAATTTTTCAATATTTTGTTTTCAATACAGACCAAATCGAAGTTTGTCTTTGTTTGAATTTTATAATTTAATATAAGGTTGTTTTCATTTCAATTTTTTCAACCCACAACACCAACCTTAATAAATTATTCTTTGACAGATACCTTTCATAATTTTTGATGATTCATCCTAAACTCTAGACTACCCTTCTTTCGTCTTCTTTCTTCTTTCTTCTTGTTTTTGGTTTGTTTTAAACCTTAATTGTCCCGTCATCACATTATTTTAATAAGGGGTGGAGGCACTTAGTGGGTAGAGTCCATGCCTCCAAAAAATTATAAAATCCTTGAAAAAATAATATTTTTTAAAGATTAATATATGATGGTCCGACAAAAATGAAATTCAACTCCCAAAAAATTTATTCTATTAGTAAAAATTAGATTACATAGTAGAATAGAAGATAAATTTCTAACAGATCATTTGCTAATTTATATTGAGAAAGAAATATCTAAGAATTTCACTATAGAAATGATAATGGATTAATTTTATTCCATGAAAAATTGTCGTTGGGCACAATTCGAAGGAGATACAAAATTCTTTTTTGGAATTTTTTTTTTTTTGTACATGTCTATAGCAAACTAGAACACTTCGTATTCTATAACTTATTACTTATAATAAAAATTATAATAAAATAAATTTTATTACTTATAAATTAAGTTTATAATTTGTCTATACGTTTTTATTTTACATGCGTGCACACATTTAGAAGGACTATATATATATATATATATATATTCGGACCTATCAAAAAATTTCTGACTCTGCCCTGATTTTAATTATTAGCCACTGATTGAAACTTCAAGGAACCCTTTGGCTTTTCCGTCGGCGGCAACAAACCAGTGATTCTTTTTCTCTGTTTTTTCTTGGTCACAAAGCAAGAACACCAACCACGAATAAAGAGCATGCACGATTATCGAAACCAGACATGCATATAATATCGCCCATTAATAATTAATTAACAGGCAGATTTCTTCAGCTGTCTGCCACCGCGTTACCATGGGCTTAAATTCTTTGAAACACTTTGTCCAACATAAGTACCTTGTCGAACCATGGACAGCAAGCCGCCTCGTGCTAACATCCACAGAAAGAGACAGTTTAGATAGGCCACTCAAGCAGCTGAAATTAATTTAGTCTTCAATATACATGTTCTAAATATTAGAATTGAAATCAAGTTAACGGGCACAATATAACCCTAAAAGCTATTCAGAATAGTAAACATAGGTGTGTGTTTAACACCGTACAACCGGCCCGTAATTTTTTTGTGTTATTTTCTCTCATGTTTCCGCTAATATTGTCATTTTTTTTTTCTTACACAATTCTCAACATGTTTTATTGGTACGTAGCAGCTGCTCGATTTCTTGATGCGCACGTACGTAAAGCAACAAAAGTTTTAGGGTCAAAAGTCGTCGTTGGTAAGGAATTTCGGTTTGATCAGTATTGCAGTTAACCACCAGTCTTAGCTTGGATCGATCGGTGGTGTAAACACGAAGCCAAAGGCCAAGAAACGAAGCATTCAAGGAAAGGGATGACCCAAATTCAAAAGAAAGGATTAAAGAAAGAAAAGCCGCAGCCGGAACATGCATGGGGTCCTGGTGCGCGCATGCCTTCCAGACAAAGAAAAATGACTGATAGTGATACCATGATTCACGCGTAGTTAATGGCGTAGCTTGTTTTACTACAATTAACTAGGCATTATTATCATTATCATTGCGCACGACTTCAAATCATTATTATTATTATTATTATTATTATTATTATTAGAAAGTGTTAAAATTAGGTTGGAAGCTAAGAATTTATTTTAACTCAATCTAGAAAACTTCCTTGTGTCATTTCAGTACGTGAAAAGCTAGAACATGATGTTCTTCTCAAATGCTCATTAAAAAATAGGGAAAAAAAAAATCCTATTTACCCCATAGGTTTTTATCATATTTAAATTTTGTTCTTGGGTTTCAAATTTCAATAATATGGTCCTTACTTTTTTTTTTTTTTTTTTATCAAAATGAATAGTTTATCATATGACACGTGTGTCTCAATTAACACGACATTGTTCACATCAACACTTAGTATCAATGTCATATCATTAAGCGTCAAATCATCCATAAAAAAACAAAAAATCATAAAACAAAACAAACGAATTTTTAAAAACAAAAACTATTTTCTTTGTCATCTTAATTTCTTGAATTTGTAGCGTTAGAGAAAAAATATTAACTTTGATGTTGAGATAGACCCTGGCGTGTCAAATGAAATACGTATACGTGATAAATAGAAAATTGTTAACTTTGACGGTAAAGTACTGATAGAAAGACCAATTTAAAACTCGAGTAAAACTTAAGTACCGTATTCTTAAAATTGAAAAAAATTGGTTGAAAAAATTCCTCCGCCCAATTTAGAGGAAATTTATGTTTATATTTGTCATCATCGATCTAACATTTCTGGAAATCCATAGGTTTGGATGGGAGCGGACAAAAACGAGAGGTCTGGAACGAACGGCCGGTCCATGCTTGTTGGGTTCACATTAGTTAACGCGGGGGTTGAAAGCACATGACCTAGCAATTCTTGTTTCGTTTTCTCTTCCTTCTAAAGCGTGCAGGTCGTCTGAAATTTAAAGTGTTGAAAAAGAAACAATTAAAAAAAAAAAAAAAAAAAAGTGGCGTGCACAAATTAATGGACATAGTTTTTTTTTTTTTTTTTTTTTTTTTTTTTTTTTTTTATTATTTTTAAAAAAAGTTGGGTTGAAACTTTCGCCAACCTACCCTATACAAAATACAAATATCGAAGAAATATATATATATATATTTTAATTGCATTAACAAAGTTAGGAAATTTTGTTAAAAAAAACCACTTGCTTCAAATTAACAACATGCACTTCTCACATACTAAATAACACGTACGGACTAAAATCCTCTACAATTTCAGAAAAATTTTAAATTATCAAATTATGTAAATTCAAGCTCTTTTTTTACGTCGAATGATGTAAAAAATGTTACATATTAAAAATATGACATGTTATCGAGATAACCAAAAAAAAATAAAATTCATTCTAAAATGTTTTTTATTCATTTTTTAAGAGACGCTCCTTACTAAACTAAAAGACAGTTTTTTTTGCTCAAAACTTTTATACGACATAAAATATAAGAACATGATAAAAATATACTTAATTCTCATTGTTAATCATATTTTTAATATGTAGCATTTTTCATTTCGTTTGATGCATGAAACGACTTAAATTTACATAATTTGAGAATCTACAATTTTAAAGAAATTGTAAGAATCCTAATCCAAAGAAATTGTAAGAAATTGTGTTGTGGAATATTTGTGTGTTGTGTAGTAAGAAATGATTGATGTGATAAAAAATTTAAGAATGTTTTATAGAAAAATGAAAAAGTTTTGTTTTGTAGTGAATTTTTTTTTATTTGAATAATAATAAAAAATGATTAATGTGATATAAAAAGTGTAAAAAAATTAAAATGTTTTTTTTTAGAGAAGAGAAAAAAAGTAGAGGGAGAGTTTGAGTGGTTTGCCAAACTAATAATAATTTTATACACTCAATTAGAGAAAATTTCTCTAACCAAACTATGAAGAAATCTTTGTCCCAAATTAATATAAGATATGTGATATCCTTTTCATATACGATAACATTTGACATTTCTCATGAAAAATGAACAATATTTTGACATTGCATACGATGTTAACCTTTTTTGGTTGACAGTTCCTTTCCTTGTACCTAAAACCAGGGAATAATTAAAACCTAAAACCTTATCCAATCCAACTCCTATCGCACGCAGTATAAACGTACTATTCATCAAATATTTTATGAATGCTAATTAATAAATGGATGCTTTAATAATATTTTTAATTACTTTTCCTCGTCAAACATACTTGTTGGAGAATTATTAACCCCTAGGACCGATGGGCTCGGATTATGCGTTCAGATTGTACTTTCGGTTTGTGCACATGTTGGATATACACAACAATGCTCGGATTGTATAAATGTCGGGTATAACCAAAATTCTCAACATTTATTAGAATCTACAATACTTATCAACACGGTCAAATTAAGTTAAAAATCATATCAGATGTCAGTATGAAGCGCCGTGCCTAATATTTGCACACATTACCGAACATCAGAACACCATGACTGGTCATTATTCAAACAAGACCTCCTTTATACGCCAACGGATGAAAGAGGCCTATATATAATTGTTAAGAGGTATCATGTAGAGGGTTTACTCTCTCTCTCTCTCTCTCTCTCATGGCTCTCTATTGATTTAGGCTTTGGAAGAGGCTCCGCCAATCAACCCCGACGAGCCTTTGTTGTCTTGCAGATCACAGACAAAGAAACGAATTTGAGGCTGCCACGTCACCTGATCAAAAACTGCATCAACAATACTCTATACTCATATATATTGTATGTGTGTGATGGAAGTCATGGAACACGATCATACTTCATTTATAAAGGGTTTTTTTTTTTAAAAAAAAAAAATAGTTTTCTCTTTTAAAATAAAAACATTAATAAACAATTTAAACAAAGAACATTTATAAACTAAAAATCGTTTTCACCTTCATATCAATTATAATTTTTTTTTTCTTAAAAAAAAATTTAAGAATATCAAGCACGTTATGCTACGTGATGAAAACGATTTTTAGTTTATATATGAATGTTTCTTTTACCATATGTATGAAATTGAGTAATTGACTTCTCAATGAATAACAAAAATGGAGTTAGTTTTTTATATTTTATTTTTTATGATTCCTACCGTCTGACCGGCCACCTGAAAGAGTTCAATCCTCGATTTGTAGGCTCTGAGTCTCTGACGTCTGCTAGAAAGACGATTAAAGAAACTTGAGCAGTACAGGAGTGAATTCCAAGTAACCAAAAGTCAAGACACTAATTAATCTAGATTAAGCTCAACTAACTAATACTTGCCAAGCAAGTATTAAGATTGATATGTGTAGAATAAATAAACTAAACAAAAAAAACACGAGTTTCTAGATGAATATCATAGAGTATTGTTTGCTCCAAGGTGAATATATAATTCAAGACAGTCCATGCACTAAATTACAAAACATAAAAAAATAAAAATAAATAAGGGCTAAATATTTTATTGGTATATGTGGTTGCACCCGGAATAAAATAATTGTTTCGATTTCAAAAAGTGTCACAGATAGTATTTGTTTTTAATGAAAAAATTTAGTTAATATTTTCGTATGGACTCCAACAATTTTTTTAACAGCGCACAGTACACGTCAACCCCCTCTAAATGCTGACACTTGTCCCGAATCTTATGTGGCGGTGTATCACGGATGATACCCATACTTTTACTACCATGTAAAATAAAGAAATTATTAAAAAAATACTTTTTTTTTTTTAAAAAAAAAAACAAAAAAAGAAAGAAAGAAAATATTGAAAGTGGCCTGTCACCCCCATTTCATTTATTTATTTAGACAATTTTACTTGTATTGAGTAATACTTTTCAAGGATGACTCAGTCCCTGGGTCATAGACTCCATCAAAAACCAAAACCACACATTAATTAACTAAGAAACATGTCTCATGATAGTAGACATATATAAGTGAGTTTTCTCACCTGGCTATTTGGGTTATCACTGAAAACACGTGGAAATGCGACCAGATTATTATCTACTCTCATTGACCCCACTAAACATCGTGAACGTGAGTCATCCAAATTAAATTGCTACAATAGTTAATGTCGGATTTCGGCAGGTGTACTACTTGACCGGCCAAATTTCATGAAGACCAGTCCAACTTAAAGTAAATTAATGAGCTTTGCACTTGTTCTTTGTGCAGTTGCCCGTATTGCATGTGCTCGGAATAGGTTCTTCATGGAAAAGATCTCTCACCGACCCGCATTTGCTTAGAACATCTCCATAAGATGCAGCTTAATTGTATTAACGTTATATATATATATATATATATATATTTTACATATGGGTATTCCGGCCAGTTCACTTATAGCCGAACAGTATCTCAGAATATACTGACTTACACAGTGGTAGCTTAGTTGAGCAGAGAGGCCCAGCTAAAAACCTCAGACTAATCCCGTGCTCCATCCCCAACACCACTGTAGGAATGGAGTCTTAAAACCCAGGCTATGCCCGGGTGACTAGCCCCAAGAAGAAAGTAACAATTAGCCGGATTCAAGGGAAGGGGGTTTTTGCACGTTGAATGGTTCTGTCGAGTGAAGCGAATGTACAGAAGAGTCTGCAGTAGAGAAGAGAGCATAGCTTCAAGCCTTCAATTGTTTAAAAAAAATAATAATATATGTACGTACTTAAACTTTTATAAAGGGAGTCTTACTAAAATGATGTGGAGCTTATTAATCGATATCCATACTATTTTTTTTTTATTAATTGTTTTGATAATTTCTAATGAATAAACTTCACATCAGTTAGAAATGCTCAATTTGTAAAAGTTTAAATACACGTGACATTTATCTTATTTTAATCGTATTGACTCTTACACGACATCGTTTGGGTTAAAAATAATAAAATTAAATCTGTTGGTTATTTTTTATAGAAGATCTCATATTATGTTCTTAAAGTACATGCAGCACCTAAGCCGGATTCTCAATAGCTAGACTATTTTGGTGTAGCTAGATTATGTTTTATTTTTTTGAGATTTTTTAATAAAATTATGCAGATTTTATTAAATTAAGAATTATCATCGATCCTCAATTATTCTTATTTATTATATCTCAATAATTTATATATGCATTAAGATGATTAAATTTGAATATTTTATTTAATACAATAATTAAACCTTAAAAATTCCTTGAAAGTATCTTAAAGATAGATAATCCTGGTTATCCATACCATCAACAATAGAGAAATGATTATTGTACAATTTTAGTATACTTTTGTACAACTCTAATAATTTTTTTATTTTTTTATTTAATGATTAACAATTGGATATGCTTTTCTAAATACGAGCTTTAAATATTTAGTGGTTGATCTTAAAAAAAGTTGTTAAAGTTGTACAAGAAACATTACCCGTATTTTGATACAGCAATGTCAGATTCGCCTCTAATCAAATATGAGATGTGCTATACATATTTTTTTTCCTCATTTTCTTATCTTTTTATTTTTTATAACTATCATTAGATTTGTGAGTTCATAGAGCCCATATGAAAGACCAGCAAATTCAATAATAATTTTTAAGAGATATGTTAGTTGCACAATTTTTACACAACGATTGCATAACAATGTGTAAATGAGTTTTAACCTCGAAAATGTTAGATTTACAACACCAATACAACAACCCCTCACATGAGGGTGAGCCCCAGTGTGTGAGGTCCACCCTCATGTGAGGGGTTGTTGTGTAGTTGTTGTGATGGTGTAGTGTAAGAATCAAATCCCTTTAACCTCTTCTAATGTTATCCAATTTTTTTTTTTAAAAAAAAATTAAAACTTATTTACACATCGTCATTATTGTGTAATTATAGTGTAATTTAAATTATAAGAGAGACCCAAAAAAATAATCATTTTTCACTAAATATTCCGCGTGAAACTGGCAAAAAACCCTCAGGAACTTTCCGGGAAAGTTATTTTTTATTTTTATTTATTTTTATTGTTTTCTTTTTTAATGAGGGATTAAGTCTTGACCGAACATGAAAAAGATAACTCTCCTCGGTCTTTGATGATAAAAGATAGATAAACCTGGTCGTATTCTCGCACTGGTCTCAGACCCCTCTGCCGGGATTTTATCTTTCTCTCAGTCAGGTACAAACAATCTTATCTTCGAATTCCCTTCGTCGTTTGTTTGTTCACTTCCTCAATTTCATTTCTATGGAACTCTGAACCGCCACAATCTAATACTTTTTCCATGTTCTTTTACGGTTCTTTGTACCCATTTCTGTTTAGATTCGCTTTTGTCTTAAGGCTATAGTTGAGATCATGCTTAGGTTTCACTTCTATAATTGAGCAAAGATAATTGCTTTTGATCTTACCTTGACCTGTTTGATCATTTTTAGGCTCTAGTTTGGTGCAAAAGGTTGTTGGTTTTCTTTGAAATTCTTGGTCTGTGAACGGCTCTAGTTTTGTTCGTGAGGATAGAGTATCAATTACGGTTAGGATTTTCGAGGGTTTGTGCTGTTGAAGTAAATGTTCATGGATCCACAAAATTCCCAATTTTTTGGTTCCATTAACGAGCTCAAATTTGATAGAGAGATCCTTTTTCCCGAGTCAGATCTGTACCCAAATATTGCAAATGGGGTTCAACTCAATGATCCTACTCTGGATCTTAGCTTCGTGAACCATCCTGTATTTCCGCCTGATCCGGACACTGGCAATTATGCTCAATCAAGCTTCGAGGGAGATTCTCCTTCGGATGACAGTGACTTTTCTGATAGTGTCCTCAAGTACATAAACCAGGTGCTTATGGAAGAGGACATAGAGTCGAAGCCTTGTATGTTCCATGACCCGTTGGCTCTTCAGGCCGCGGAGACGTCACTTTATGAACTCCTTGGTGGGAAGGACCCTCCTTCCCCTGATCAACACCTGCTTTACAGTGATCGAAATGTTGAGAGTCCTGAAGATTATTTTTTGAGCAGTTTCAGTGATCATAGTAGCAGTAGCAGTTCCGGTTTTAGTAATGGTAATTCGGTCGATTCTCCACGGGGTCATGCTGAATTTGGAGACTATAAACCCTCTTTATTTAAAAATCCTCTTCCCACTAACTTCGTTTTCCAGTCCACTTCAAAGCCCAGTCCACCTTCATCGTTCAACTCTCCAAACATCTTCACTAGTGATGGTAGTGGGTTGCTGGGCTCTTCTGTCGGTGAGCTTCTGGTTCCGAATTTGTTTGGAGAGATTGAATCGGTTTTGCAGTTCAATAGAGGGGTAGAGGAAGCTAATAAATTCCTTCCTAAAGGGAGTCAGCTGAAAATTGATCTGGAGAACAACACGTTTTCTCCTACTAAGAAGGCTCCAGAAGTGGTAATTAAGACAGAAATAGATGAGAGGGAGCAATCCCCAACTGGGTCAAGAGGAAGGAAGAATCATGAGCGGGAGGATACAGATTTAGAAGATGGGAGGAGTAACAAGCAGTCGGCAGTTTATGTGGATGAGAGTGAGCTATCGGAGATGTTTGATAGGGTGTTGCTCTGTGCTGTGAAAAAAGAGGAGCCTTCTGTGTGTACCCTTAATGAAGGCTCGCAGAGTGGAGAAAACAAGAACCTGCAGAATGGACAATCCAATATATTATCTAGTGTTGCAAAGACTCATGTCAAGAAACAGAGCAATAAGAACAGCGCTGTGGATTTGAGGACTCTACTGGTTATGTGTGCACAAGCTGTCTCTTCTGATGATAGGAGGACTGTTGTTGAACTGCTAAAGCAGATTAGGCAGCACTCTTCCCCATTTGGCGATGGCTCTCAGAGGTTGGCCCATTGCTTTGCGAACGGCCTTGAAGCACGCTTATCTGGCACTGGAACCCAGATTTACACTGCTCTTTCTACCAAACGAACATCAGCTGCTGAAATGTTGAAAGCTTACCAAGTTTGTACTTCAGCCTGTCCATTCCAGAAGCTTGCAATTATCTTTTCAAATCATATGATTTTGAAAGCAGCTGAGAAAGCAGCATCCCTTCATGTTATAGATTTTGGTATCCTTTATGGCTTCCAATGGCCTGCCCTCATCTATTGTCTCTCAAGAAGAGCTGGTGGGCCCCCCAGGCTACGCATTACAGGTATAGAACTTCCCCAACCTGGTTTCCGGCCAGCAGAAAGAGTCCAGGAGACAGGGCGTCGCTTAGCAAAGTATTGTGAGCGCTTCGGTGTTCCGTTTGAGTACAATGGAATTGCACAGAAATGGGAAACCATCCAAATTGAGGACCTCAGAATTAATAGAAATGAAGTGCTTGCTGTGAATTGTTTGTTCCGATTTAAGAACCTGCTTGATGAGACGGTTGTGGTGAACAGTCCAAGGAATGCTGTTCTGAACTTAATTAGGAAGATGAATCCTGATATTTTTGTACATTCTATTCTTAACGGATCCTACAATGCCCCTTTTTTGTCACCCGGTTCCGTGAGGCTCTCTTCCACTTCTCTGCAATGTTTGATATACTTGATACTAATATTACCCGTGAAGATCCCATGAGGTTGATGTTTGAAAAAGAGTTTTTTGGGCGGGAGGTCATGAATGTTGTAGCTTGTGAAGGTTCGGAGAGGGTTGAGAGGCCTGAGTCATACAAGCAGTGGCAGATTCGGAACATGAGGGCTGGGTTTAGGCAGCTTCCACTGGACCGTGAAGTCATGAAGAAACTGAAGGGTAAATTGAAAGATCGTTACCATAACGATTTTGTGGTCAATGAAGATGGGCATTGGTTGCTTCAAGGTTGGAAGGGTCGGATTATCTATGCTTCCTCCTGTTGGTTACCTGCATAGGACTTGACACATGAGTGGCCGCGCCGGGCTGTTTCCATATTTTGAGGGCAGTCTGGTTCCAGCCGGAGCATGTTTAAGTTGCCCTGACAATAACGACTATAACTTGGGTTCCTCAACTAATATGGGCAGTTAATTTTGGGCCTCTCTGTTTTGCTCTCGGCATAAACAGCATGTAATATAAAAGTTGTAGTAGATTCTGATAAAGGTGGTGTTGTTTTATGTATGGAATAATTTCAATGTATAATTATATGTGGCGTCAGAGTTTCAGCTAGCTGGAGTCTCACCATTAGGAGCAGCTTATTGGTTAGTGGGAATCGGGTTTGCACGATTCACTACACTTACTGGCAGTGGAACTTTTATATTGACTAGTTATGCAGATATAAATGAAGTTAATATTTTTATTAGTGATTCCTATTTAACGTGAATCTTCCAACTGTGCTTGTTGTAGATGAATGTTAATTTTAGAATAGAAAATGTTCTACTTCGCAATTTTTTTGCCCAAAATGGTTCCAAAGATATTCTGAAAGAGAAGTGTTGCATGGGAACGTGTTGAAATCGGTGACACTTGGACAAGCACATCACGCCACGTCTCTCAGTTTGACTCACCCGTTACGCGTTCATGAATATTCTTTGTAACGCCTATATACACAGTAATCTCTTCCTTCTCAGCTTCGTCTTTCGTTTCCTCGTCTGACCGTTCACTGCTACGCTTGGCGGAGAAACTGATAAGATGGATATCTAAGGTTCTTGAATTTCTACATTTTTTTTCTTGGTTTCTAGCTTCTTCTTTTGAGTCTACTCTATTTTTTGTGGCATGTCTATGCTTTTGATATAGCATACTGCTTGTGACAAAAAGAGACGGTGAAGCTTCTTGGTTTGACTGTATAAATGGTTATGGATCCAAGCTTTGCTGCTGGTATCATTGTCGATGACCATGCCATCTCACCCAACTTCAATCAATACCCAGATCTTGTAAACGAGTGGGAATTCCATGATCCCCACTAGTTTCACTTCGTCCATCAGTGGCTCTGCCTCCGTCCGCTGCTGATAGCTTGAGCCCGCCCTCTATGGCTACTAGTTCAGGGGGAGACTCGTCCTCGGACGACAGTGAGTTCTCGGAAACGGTTCTCAAGTACATAAGCCAGATACTAATGGAAGACAACATAGAGGACAAGCCCTGTATGTTTTTCGACCCTTTAAGTCTCCAAGTTACCGAGAAATCGTTCTACGATGTTCTCGGTCAGAAATCCCCTCCTTCCCCCAATCAAGACCGACCACCACTCTATGTCAATCACAAGGCGGAGAGCCCTGAAGATGTTTTTCCAGGTAGTAATTTTGGTACTAAAAATAGTTCAAGCAGTACTAGCACTGATCCTCAGCGGCTCGGCGATGGGATGGAGCTTTTGACTAGGAACTTTTTTACGAGCAGTGAATTTCTGTTGCAATTTAGGAGAGGATTAGAGGAAGGTGGTAAGTTCCTTCCTAGGGACAAGGGTGACAGAGAGAATTCAACGGAAGGGTCGAGGGGAAGAAAGAATCATGAGAGGGAAGATACAGATTTAGAAGGGAGGAGCAATAAGCAGTCGGCGGTTTATATGGAGGAGAGTGACTTATCGGAGATGTTTGATAAGGTGTTGCTTTCTACTGATACACTTCCTCTGCTGTGCTTTAACAATGAAACCCTCCAGAATGAAGCCTCGCAGCCAAATGGTGGGAAGAGTCGTGCTGAGAAACAGGGGAAGAAGAAGAAGAAAGATAGTGTTGATTTGGGGAGTCTTCTGATCCTATGTGCACAAGCCGTCGCAGCAGCTGACATTAGAACTGCTAATGAGTTACTGAAGCAGATTAGGCAGCACTCTTCCCCTTCTGGTGATGGGTCTCAGAGGTTGGCTCATTACTTTGCTAATGCCCTTGAAGCACGCTTGGCTGGCTCTGGCGCAGGAACTCAAATTTTTTATACTTCTTTCCTTTCCAAGAGGATCTCAGCTTCTGAAATATTGAATGCTTACAAAGTTCATGTTTCAACCTGCCCTTTCAAGAGGATCTCGCTATTCTTTACAGACAAAATGATTTATAAAGTAGCAGAGAAATCGACAAGTCTTCATATTATAGACTTCGGTATCCAATATGGTTTTCAGTGGCCAATTCTGATCCAAAAACTTTCAAAAAGAGCTGGTGGACCTCCCAAGCTACGTATTACCGGGATACAACTTCCCCAACCTGGATTCCGTCCAACGGAGAGAATTGACGAGACCGGCCGTCGCTTGGCGAAGTATTGCGAGCGGTTTGATGTTCCTTTTGAGTACCTTGCCATAACTTCACACAAATGGGAGACTATTAGAATTGAGGACCTCAAGATTGACCGGAGTGAGACGCTTGCTATAAACTGTGCGTTCCGGTTTAGGAACCTACTTGATGAGTCAGTTGAAGAGGAGAGTCCACGGGATGCGGTTTTGAACTTACTCAGAAGGATGAATCCTGATATCTTTGTCCATTCTATTGTTAATGGATCCTACAATGTCCCCTTCTTCGTCTCACGATTCCGAGAGGCACTCTTCTACTTCTCTGCATTGTTTGACATATTTGATGTTACTTTACCCCGTGAAAACCAGGAGAGATTGTTTTTTGAGAGAGAGTTCTATGGGATGGAGGTTATGAATGTTGTTGCATGTGAGGGCTTAGAGAGGGTTGAGAGGCCGGAGACGTACAAGCAGTGGCAGGTTCGGATTATGAGGGCTGGATTCAGGCAGCTCCCACTGGACCAAGAGCTCATGAACAAATTAAGGTCCGAGTTGAAGGAATGGTACCACAAGGATTTTGAGGTTGAAGAAGACAACCACTGGTTGCTTCAAGGGTGGAAGGGCCGGATTATTGATGCTTCCTGTTGTTGGATTTCGGCTTAGGAATCTGATCACTATATCGGCTCAGTTAGTTAATGCTTATTAGATGATTTTTTTTTTTTTTTTGAAAAAAGTGTTATGATGTGATATACACTAATTTTGAGTTCATTGTTAATGTTCTAGTTTTGAAAAGGAAAAACAAAAAGTTTTATCAAACAAAGTTGATGTTTATGAAAATTCATAATTGCCCATGATTTACTTAATTTGGATACCGTGCAAAGGATTATTCGGGTTCAATCTTCGATTTCTTTGTGTTGTGGGAATAGGATTATCACGATTTCATTATTTAATTGTCAAGATTAAATTTCACAAATTTAATAGTGTCACATGGTGAATATGTTGTCATGATGCAGAGGATAAGGTAATCAGGCGGTAGAATTAGCATTGCAGGAATGCAAGTGAATAGTTAAGTAAATAAAACAATTTTAACAAACTGCAATTTTATTTTAATAGAAATACTTACTGGCTTAACAAGGATAGCAAAACGAGAGAGAGAGAGAGAGAGAGAGAAGATTTCTGTCTAAAAGCTTCTACCTTACCTCAAAGGCTTGATCCTTATTTATAGGCCAATAACAAAGGGTAAAAAAGAAAATTTCAGGAGGAAAAAACTGTAGAGCAGCGTGCAGCGGGACTATAGTAGTCAATAGTGTTGTCTACTGCAGCCTTTCGGTGGGGGCTCTGTGAAGCCAATAATGTTGTCTGATGAGAACCCATGTGGATCAATAATTAAGTTCTGGAATGTCCTCAATACTCGGGATTGAATCCTGGGAACAAAGTGGGTCATGACTAAATATGTGGTGGTTACGCCCGCAAATGGAAGCATCTTGTGAAGAGGAAATGTCCGAATTTTCTTCATCTTCTTCTTCAGTTTCATCATCTTCCCTGAAAGTTTTTAGAAATTGTTAGAACATTTTCATTTCTTTCTTGGAATGGCCTTTCTTCTTTTTCTTAGACTTTTTGGTCTTGGAAGAAGAGGGAGAAGCAACAACAGCAGGTTTCTCCGTAGCAGGTTTCTCTTCCTCTGGAGGAGGTAGAAAAGTGATGGAGCAACAAGTCCGGTAGTGATAGTCCGAGAAGAAGCAATAGGAGTTGTTTTGGAAGCTGCATTCTTCTTGGCAAAATCCTTATAAACATTTTGGATAATAGTATCAGTTTGTGGGAATTTGTCCCACCATTTCACGAACCAGTGGCGATTCAGGATGTCACCATCTTTAACATAAAACCATTTTAAAATTCAAGAGATCTTGAATTTTATAATAAAATGCATCATGGGAGGAAACTTCTTCCCATAGGTATCAACATTGTAAGAATCTCTGGAAATTCCAAAAGCTTTGAAAAGATTTAGAGGAAGAATTTCGGAAATTGCTCCAAATTGTTCCCACCATTTTGAGAACCAAAGAGGAAGAATCCCATAAAATTTCTTATCAAAATTAATAAACCAAGAATGATCATTTTTTAAATTCTGGTAGAGTATAAATTTAAACCAGGCATTCATATAATCATAATAGGAGTAGGAAAGCATATATATATATATATATATATAGCATTTTTCATAAATATATAATTCATTAAAATAATATAAAAACACATGTTCACTTTAGCACTAGAGGCCAGATTGGCATTATCATGCGCATCAAAAACCATTATATATATATATATTCCCCTCCAATTATTTTTTATTAATTTTAATAATAAAATAATTTTTATAGGGATTTCAGACTTGGCACCCGAATCTTTTGTGCCCTCTAATAGCATTAAGCCACGTCACAATAAAAACACAAAAACAATTCAAAATAAAAACGCTGTATCACAATATCCCATCAACCAAAAGAAACTTATCACCCTCTCAAGAGAGAGAGAGAGAATACCAAGCACCCCAAGCCCCAGTCCCCCACATACTGGCTTTCCGTAGCGCAGAAAAGGGCAAAAAAAAAAAAAAAAAAAAAAAATTGTCCTGAGCATCTGGGCATGTCTCATTTCCAACCGCCCAATCTAGCACCATTCTGTTAATGTAAATTTGAAGATCCGAAGGACAAAATGTTATCACAGATTCACAATATCATCCCCAGTAACTGCAGCCGTCGATGCAATGTTAAAATTATTTGTATAGGATTATGGGTCAATTTTAACTTCACATATTTATTAAACGGATCAGATTCACCGATTATAGAATCTTCTAAATTGTTTTAGTGTTCCAATCTGATTCGCCGGGCCTACTACTGTTAGAAGGCATAAAAGACGACTCTTCTAAGAAAGAACCATTGGTTATTGTCATATTGAAACAAACATTTATATGGAATATATGGAAATATGGAACAGCATATTCCGGAAGGGTCTCACTAGAATGAAATCCCCAAATCCTCCATATATACACACAAGAAAATTGATTTGAGTCTCAGTTGACTGGTTGTAATAGGGACACTTTGACGTGGCCCAATAAACCATACCATTGCCCTCATTTTGACTAACGTACAGCGCCTTCTTTGAAACTTCGTGACCGTAACAATAACTCATCCAATTTGCTTCTTTTTCTCACTCTTATATATATTTACCTATATACGAGAGAATGCCTGTTCAGGAGGGACGCTTATCTGTTCCGTCTCAAGTTCCATCTTTCTCTTCCTCGTCCGACCCTTCTCTGCTTCACAACTGATAGATATCTAAGGTTAATTCTTGAGCACATATATTTTTTTTTTTTAAAAAAAAATATTCCTTTTGGCTGTAGCTTGCTTCATATATATAGTCTTTGATCTGATATAGGTAGTTTAATGTTGTTGTTTTTGTTTTTTTCCTAAGCAGGTAGTTTAATGTTTGTTTGGTCTCGGATTCAGCTTGAGACATAAAAGAGACAGCGAAGCTTCTTATGGATCCAAGTTTTGATGGATTGCCTGATTTCACAAATGGTTTCTTGTTCAAGGACCAAACCATCTCACCCAATTCCAATCTAGTCCCTGTTTACAAATTGAATGTACCCTCCCCGGACCTTATAACCTTCCTCGACAATCCATTTCCGCCACCTAATCTGGGCACCGGCGATTTCGATGTGCCAATCACAGTGGACGTTGCAGCTGCTGATAGCTTGAGCCCGCCGTCTATGGGTACGAGTCGTGGGGGAGAATCGTCCCCGGACGACAGCGAGTTCTCGGAGACTGTTCTCAAGTACATAAGCCAGATACTTATGGAAGAGAACATAGAGGAAAAACCCTGCCTGTTTTTCGACCCATTGGGTCTCCAAGTCACCGAGAAATCGTTCTATGATGCTCTCGGCCAGAAATACCCTCCTTCCCTTAATCAATGCCACCCACAACCTTATATCAATCATAACGTTGATAGCCCTGATGATGTTCTTTCTGGAAGTAGTAGTGGTGGTGATTATGGTACTAGTAGTAGTTCTAGCACTAGCACAAGCTCAGATCCTCATATTTTGGCTCAAAACATTTTTATTGATAGTGAATCTGTGTTGCAATTTAGAAGAGGGTTAGAGGAAGCTAGTAAATTCCTTCCTAGGGGTAATCTGTTGGTTGTTGATTTGGAGAGTAGCAGAGAAAGCAAGGAGGAGAATGGCGAGAGGAAGAATTTCCGGGAGGGGTCGAGGGGAAGGAAGAATCACGGAAGGGAAGATATAGATTTAGAAGAAGGGAGGAATAGTAAGCAGTCTGCTGTTTATGTGGATGAGAGTGAACTATCTGAGATGTTGGATGATGCACTTTCTGCGCTATGTAGTAACTATAGATCCTTGCAGAATAAAGAAAGCAAGGCCTCTCATCAGCCAAATGTTGATTTGCCGAAGAAGGTTCATGCTAAGAAACAGGGCAAGAAGAAGGATACGGTTGATTTGCCGACCCTTTTGATTCAATGCGCACAAGCTGTCTCAGCCGGCGACAGTAGAACCTCTAATGAGTTGCTGAAGCAGATTAGGCAGCATTCTTCCCCTTTTGGTGATGGGTCTCAGAGATTGGCACATTTCTTTGCTAATGGACTTGAAGCTCGCTTGGCTGGCACCGGCACCGGCGGCAAAGGAACTCAAAAGTTTTATTCTTGCTTGGTTTCCAATAGGATCTCAGCTTCTGAAATATTGAAAGCTTACAAAGTTCATCTTTCAGCCTGCCCTTTCAAGAGGATCATGCTAATGTTTGCTGTCAGAATGATTTGTAAAGTAGCAGCGAACGCAAAAAGTCTTCATATTATAGACTTCGGTATTGGATATGGTTTCCAGTGGCCAATTCTGATTCAGAAACTCTCGGAAAGAGCTGGAGGACCTCCCAAGCTACGTATTACAGGGATAGAGGATCCCCAGCCTGGATTCCGTCCGACAGAGCAAATTGAGGATACCGGTCGTCGCCTGGCAAAGTATTGCGAGCGGTATAACGTTCCTTTTGAGTACCATGCCATAGCATCACACAATTGGGAAGCTATCAAAACTGAGGAATTGAAGATTGACCAGAATGAGATGCTTGCTGTGAACTGTTTGCTCTGTTTTAAGAACCTACTTGATGAGACGGTTGAAGAGACCAGTCCACGGAATGCGGTTTTGGGGTTAATCAAGAGGATGAATCCCGATATTTTTGTCCATTCTATTGTTAATGGATCCTACAACGCTCCCTTCTTTGTCACGCGGTTCAGAGAGGCACTTTTCCATTTCTCTGCATTGTATGACACGTTTGATGTTACAATATCCAGAGAAAACCCAGAAAGATTGATGTTCGAGAGAGAGTTCTATGGGAGGGAGGCTATGAATGTAGTTGCATGCGAGGGCTTAGAGAGGGTCGAGAGGCCGGAGACGTACAAGCAGTGGCAGGTCCGGACAACGAGGGCTGGTTTCAGGCAGCTTCCATTGGACAGAGAGCTCATGAACGTATTCACTTCTAAGCTGAAGGATTGCTACCACAAGGATTTTGTGCTCGATGAAGACAACCGCTGGTTGCTTCAAGGGTGGAAGGGCCGTATTGTCTATGCTTCCTCTTGCTGGGTGCCGGCGGCATAGGAATCTTGTACACCGAGTTCTTGAGAAGCTTGTGGCAAGGATAGTTTAGGAAATTTGCCGAGGATTATCCTATGTAAATTAATTTTCTTTTGTTTTTATGATTTTATCTCTTTGTTTGGTACATGCGCGTGTATGTATAAACATGACCATGTAATATGTATGCCTGAAATATGAGCTTAATTGTCGCTTTAGTTATCTTAATTTGATGTTAACATGCAACTACTTGACTTAACAAAAAAAAGAAGAAGATAAAAACATGCAACTACTTGTCCACCACTACTCTTTCAAGATAAGGAATCCTACAAGTAGATATAATAGACTTGTAACAAGACTCTAAAAAGGTTTACACTCGTTTATTATTGGTTAACGTGATTTTTTTTATATCAATTTATATAAAATAAGTATAACAAATAAATAAATACGAAAAAAAAATAACATTACTCGGACTCTTAGAGTGTTCGAAACAAATGTGCACCCGTTTAAAAGCAACTTTTGAGCAATTGGTAGTGTTTAATGTATTACTACTAGTGGGGACAAAAGATGAAAGCAACTAAGAGACTTGTAACGAGACCCGAAAGAGATTTACTCCCATTTATTATTGGTTATCGTGACTTGTTTTAAGTGTTTTTTTATATCAATTTGTGTAAAATAAGTATAATAAATAAATACAAAAAATAAAATTACTATGACTCTCGAGTGATCGAAACAAATATGCACCCATTTTAAAGCAACTTTCGAGCAATTGGTAGTGTTTAATGTATTACTACTAGTGAGGACAAAAGATGAAAGCAACTATTTGTAATCTTTCATCGATTTTGTAATTTTTTTTTCTTAAGTTTAAAAATTATCATTTAGTGTATCCAACTTTCAATGAATTTTTTTTGTATGTTCATCAATCCGTTAAGATTTAACAGAAAATTACCAAAATACTCATTTATTTTACTTTTCACTTAAAAAAAATTTTAATTATAATTTAAGGATAATTTTATAAAGTATATAAGGGTATAAGGGTCATTTTACCAATTCAACATTTTATTTAATTTTCAAAACCTAACGAAAAGAATAAGATTACAAAAATAATAAAAATTCAAGAGAATAAAATAAAATTTCCCCTTATTTTTAAATTAACTAAGCGTAATAACTTGATGTTAAAGTTGAACATAAACAAATGGTGGATTAGTTTAGTTCCCTTCCCCATGTGCGTTAATTACTTTTAGGCCTCCCTTGACGAATCACTGCAAGACAAGTCAATGTAAGACGGTCCAATCAGAAGCATGCAATCCAATCGCTTCCGCCGGCCCCCTCTTCTTCCCGCCGTTGATTTCGTTAAAAGAAATCTATAGAAAACATAAATGAATTAATGATAATAATATAAAGGCATCACATTCACTTTAGCAAATTAGCACTAGAGGCCATATTAGCATTGGGCCTCATACATCACTTTCCCACTCCACCTTCTTTTGACAACACTAACATATTCCATCATTATTATAATTATTATTATTTGTTAATTTTATGAATATCTTAGGTTATTGAGGAATATATGTAATAATGCATTTGCTTAATACCTTTTTTTTTTTTTTTTTTCTTTTTTTAAGCTATTTCTCTTTGGTATGACATGCCTGATTAACTAAATTTGCTAATTTGATGGATTAAATTATGTTTAAAAATTGATTTGTAATTATAATTTATTACAAGAATTTTCTATGAACTGTTTGAACCACAAAAAATATTTGTAATTTAAATTAATTTTAAAGATTAATGGTACTATTATCTCAAAAAATAATAATATTAAAAAAAAATGAATGCGTGTTATAATCCAAGGCAGTCGTTTGATTTGATTAAATTTATTATAGCAAAGCCAACTAATTCATAATAAAACCGAATTAAAAGCTAACTAATCTTGAAACTTTCTCCTCAAGATTGACGTAACATAGACAAAAGAAAGGCTTGGCTCCCAAGCTATCACGATTCACGAGGAACCGGTTGTTTCCAGGGTCGCCGGCGGCGTCAGATATATATAGAAGTTTGACGATGTCTTTTTTTGAAGCATCAAATCAAAATGCTGTCACTATCTCAATCTGTCCCTACAGGCGTTCTGCATTTATCCATGATATTCGTGGACGGAGCATGTAGTCAAACGCTCGTGTCATTGACTGGCCTAGATTCACTCCCCCTGAGACGACAACTTTAAGAGTGTATAATGTGGTCGTTGATACAGTAGCTCATGTTCACATGGACACGTCAGATTGTCAAACTTTGTCAAAAGTTTGTGCACTATTGGTATTTGTGTTTGATGTGATATTAAAATTAATTTAAAATTTTTTATAATTGGTTTAATTTATAAATTTCGTTTTCGAGTCAAATTTTAATATATTCTATTAAGCGACACGTCAATACTAATAAAATTGTTATACATATAAACCTTAATAAAAAAAAAAAATGTAAAACTTCAAAAATTATTTTAAAAAAATGAAAAGAGAAAATGGGTGACTGCCAATTGAGCAGCTACCCACAACCAATAGGGGTGTTCGCCCGCCACCCCTAGCCTCTAGGATGACAGCACAGCCACCCCCAAACCCTGACGATGGCCACGCCACCTCCGGCCACCCTTGGCAGCCATCTCTTTTCTCTTTTCAACTTTTTTTAATTTTTTTTTTAAGTTTTATAAATTTAATATTTTTTTTATTAAGATTGACATGTGTCCCTATCTTATTGACGATGCCGTGGCGCTTAACAGAATCTGTCAAATTTTTTAACGAAATTTAACTCAAGGAAACGATTTGTAAATTAGGCCAACCATAAGGATCACTGAATCAATTTTGATACTACATGGAGCAATTTGTAATTTAGGTCAACCACAGGAACTAATGGTGCAATTTTTCATATTAAAAATGTATATAATAAAAAAAATGTGATAAACATAAATGTCAATTTAATAGGATGAAATTAAAAAAAAAAATTATTCCAGTTCAATTTACGTTAAGAAAAATTTGTCACAATTTTTTTTTTTTTTTTCTCTTTTGAGAAAAATTATATTCAGTCCCTAAGTTTTCTTTTGATTTGAATTTAGTCTTTCGATTTATAATTTTAAGAATAAGATCTTTAGATTTTGCCTAGGTTTCAAAATAGGTATATGAATCACTTATTGTCAAAGTTAATAATTTGTCATTTAACACATTTTGGCTGCTGAATTAATTTGTTGTCACAAATTTTGAATAATTAGAAGGATAGCAATTTAGAGTAATTAGCCAATTGTTGGGCACCTTTTTTCTGAAGTTTCAAATATTGGAAGCAAAACATGCATAATATGATTATAAGATTGGGATATTGATGATCAAAGTGTGCTTCTTTTTTTTTTTTTTTTTTGGGTTCGCTATAGCCTATAGCATATAGTGTTGTGATAATTTCATATATAAATCACTCTTGAAAATCAATTTATATATAAATGATTAAAATTACACTTAAGTCATATAAGACACCCAGACACACCCCACTCTCTTTCTCTCATTAGCCATTTTGTTCAGCTAAGTTGCTTCTCCAACCTGACCAGCTATCATAACAGATCACTTTCTCCTCCGTCAATGGTGGAAGCCCAAAGCAACAAAAACCCCAACCCTATCTTCTTCTTCTTCTTTTTCTTTTTTGCACCAACCCAATCTGAAGTAACATTCTCGTTTTTCTTTATTTTCTGAAGTATCCTATGCCTACGGTTTAGTTGGAGAGAAAGTCAAAACAGCATAGTCAAAGTCAAAACAGCATACTCATGTCTTTCTTCTATATAATTTTTTTATTTTTTTTTAAAAAATTAGTCATTGAATTAACATTTATAAAATAATATAAAAAACTAAATACTAATTTAATGGCTAATTTTTTTTTTAAATATATGAAAGAAGAACAAAAATATGCTAAATTGCAGTTTTCGAATCGAACGATAAATTAGTTGAACGATATATATATATATATATATATATATATATATATATATATGACTTGACACTAATTACTAACATGACATTGATATTGAGTGCTGATAAACCTGATATATGCATTGATGTGTTAAATGAGACACATATGAGAGATAGCTAACTGTGACAAAGGGACAAATTTAAAATTTAAGTAAAACTTAAGGACTTAGTTCTCAAAATTATAAACTTAAAAGGATAAATTCGAATAGATGAAAGCCCAAAGGTTTTTTTTTTTTTTTTTTTTTTTTTTTTTTTTTCATTTCTAAGAATATCTTTGTTTATTAAAAGAAACATTTACCGGATATATAGAAGTGTAGAGTCTCACAAGGGCTGTATAAGCTATGTGAGCCAAGTTGCCTAATTCTCAACAGTTACCCCCCAATTCTCTTGTCCAACTTGGCTAGTTTGATAACACTAATTTTTGTGTTTAATGAGCACTAGGGTCAGTGCTAACCCTCGGTTTTTTTTTTTTTTTTATTATTGTTACTCTTCTGAAATGCACCGACGTGGGGATTGTCATCCAACGATTTGTTGCAGCTTTTTAAGATTCTTACACGCCCACTTCTTTAAATTTTGAGTTGGCGGTTGCATATCTTTTCGAATGTCTTTTAAAAGTGTACCATTTAGGTCATTTCCATCTTTTCACCTCTGTGACTTATCTTTATTGTCCTTCTTTTCTTTGTCGCATTTCATTAGAATTTACCGTTTTTGAGCCGTTGTTGATCAACTTCTTTCGTTGATTTGGCCCCACATCACTGTTGTAACGACCCATCCTCAATGACACAATATTGTCCGCTATTGGCTCCCCAAACCAGACTTCTCAGGAGGTCACCCATCCTGGGATTGCTCTCGCAGAAGCACGCTTAACTGCGGAGTTTTGATAGGTTCATGGCCATCACGACTTTAAAACGCGTTGTGTCATAAATGATGCATTTATACATATAAGCACATCCTCATTCCCAGGCGATGTGGGACGTCACAATCACCCCCTCTTTGGACCCAGCGTCCCTGCTGGCGTCCCTCATTGGCTTGTGCATGCTCCCACCATCTCAGGCTGGGCAATGGCTCTGATACCATTTGTAATGACCCACCCTCAATGACACAATATTGTCCGCTTTTGGCTCCCCAAACCAGACTTCCCAGGAGGTCACCCATCCTGGGATTGCTCTCGCAGAAGCATGCTTAACTGCGGAGTTCTGATAGGTTCATGGTCATCACGGCTTTAAAACGCGTTGTGTCAAAAAGGGTGCATTTATACATATAAACACATCCTCATTCCCAGGCGATGTGGGACGTCACAACTGTAAATTCTCTTTCTTTTTCCAATTTTTAAAACCTTCAATAACAAAAATGACTCCCTTCTTGTTTTCCAGTGTTTGGTCTTAATTGATATGTTTTCCATAATCTCAAGTAACAACTACAAGTATATATTCCATACAATTAAAACATGTAAGAAAAATTACATATATATACAACAATCTAAATATAAAAAACAATTAATTTAAAAGAACAATCTAAATATAAAAGCTTAATCAATGTAAAAATTTAATTACACACCTAAAACTTTTTAAGAAAGAGTAGGAAAAAATTGATTTGAATTGTTGAAGTACGAATAAAACTGTAAGAAAAAAAAAATCACAAATCGCAAATTCTTCTGGTTCTTTGGTTTTTCTAATTGCACTCAATGTTATGACCTACGGTTTCGCAAATTAGACATAGAAAAAAAAAATATACAGATTTGCAAATTTTAGTTATACTTGATTTAAAGTCGGTGCAGATTTGAAACAAAAAAAGGTTTAAAGTCGATGCAGTATCTTTTCTTTTTTTGAGTGCAGTCGATGCAGTTTCAGTATTTTAGAGTTGAGCAACATTAGTTAAACGGTGCATTTTGGAAAACAATAAAAGACTTGCATCATCTTCAAACTTCACAAATCTAATTACCATAACACTTCAAACATTTAATAGAAAGAAAATTATGGTGTGGAGAGTTGTGAATTCCAATCCTTTTGAAGAAGATTGGCCCCTAATAAGTGATTAGGGTAAATAACTAGGGCATCTGAAAGAACTCTACGAAATATAAGAATAATTTTTTGGAGGTGAGGGGAGCATTTGACCTATCTCAACCCCCTCCTCCACACTTGCTTGGCTGCCAAGCTATCTTGAGAAACCGGTGGCTTTCTTTCTGTCTTTCTTTCTTTCTTCTTCTTTTTCTTCTATTTTTTTTTTCTTTTTTTAGAGGGGAAATTGAAATGTTATTGATTATCTGAAATAAGTTGCTCAGCATTTACAATTCTCGAGAGACAATTGGGATAAGAGTTAATAACGACCTTGTTTAACTGCTTAGAAATAGCAAGTTTTGCAAGATGATGGGCAGCTCCGTTCCCCACTCTCCATACGTGACTCACATCCTACAAACGAGAACCCTTCAGGACATCTTTAGCATCCAAAATAAGACTTCCAAATTTACCCATACCCCCGTCACCTCTGCCCAACGCCAACACAACCTCCTTAGCATCACCTTCCAATGTAATTGATAGAAACCCCATGTATCTTCCAAATTCCGCCCCAAGCTGAGCACTAAAAGCTTCAGAAGCAGTTGGGTCCAAGAGGTACTTCTGAACATAACACATAGCAGCTCGCACCGTGCCCGTATGATCTCGGGCGATGATACCTAGGGCCGACTCTACCGTATAAAAAATTAGGCGATCGCCTAAAGCCCCTAATTTAATAAGGCTCCCATGATTAATGAATATTAATAAGATTTTTTTATTTTTTTTTTATTTTTACAAAAAAAATATTTGAAGACTTAATTATAGCAATAAAAAATGTATTAATATCATTTAATTCTCCAACATTCCATTATTGAAATAAGTCTTAAAAAATTGATAGTATTAAATAAGAGAAATCAAATAATATTAAAGGCTAAATACCTTATTGGTATCTGAGTTTTCAGCTTTTTAAAATTTAGTACATGAGTTTTCATTTGTTTCATAGGTGGTACTTGAGTTTATGAGTAAAAACCACTTTTGTACTTCTGTTACATTTTTCGTCCAAATATTTACGGTCTACCACGTGTCAACCGCTGAGCTTGACATGTGGCATTATATAAAAAAATAATTAAAAAAATCTTTAAAAATTATATAAAAATAATACAATTTTAAAAAAATGAAAAAAGAAAAAAAGAAGAGGGGAGGCTCCTGGCCAAAAAATAAAAATTGTTTGTTGGGTTTTGGACCTTAGGGGTGGTCGAACCACCTCCAAGGGCCATGGGGCGGTCGAACCATCCCCAAGGGCCATCCCAGACTGGCCAAGCCACCCCCTTGGCCAAAATGGGGGTGGCCGACCACCTCTCTCTTTCTTTCTTTCTTTTTTTTTTTTTTTTTTCAATTTTATTATTTTTAATTAATTTTTAAAGATATATATAGTGCCATGTGTCAACCTCAGCAGTTGACACGTGGCAGAACGTTAATATTTGGACGAAAAATGTAACGGAAGTACCAAAGTGATTTTTATCCCTAAACTCAGGTACCACCTATGAAACAAATGAAAACTCTAGAACTAAATTTAAAAAAACTGAAAACTCATTTACCAATAAGGTATTTGACCATAATATTAAAGACATTCTTAAATAAAATCCATTTTTCAACTTTAAATGTTCTATTATTGGAAATAATTGAGAGAATGAAAATAATAATAATAATCAATATGTTGTGAGTAGAGTTTTTTGGGCCTTGTGATGAGCATTGAACAACAAAAATTTCAATCAGAATTTAAATGACAACAATAAATATTTAAATTCTGATCTCAACTGCCAATTATATCATTTGCAAAAGTCATGGATCGCTTTAACATTCAATGCTAATAATATATAATTTATTCAAAACGTTAAAAAGATATAAATTATGCTACACAAGTACTCAAACGTTCAAAATAAAACAAAGAACAATAAATGCTAAGAAAATGGAAAAATTTTAAAATATTTTATTCAATTCAATTCTATTAACCAGAGTGCTTTTGTGCCAAGACGTGTCTTATTATGGACAATGTATTAGTAGCATATGAGGCTTTACACTCTATGGATACAAGGATGAAGGGGAAGAAAGGCTTCATGGCGATAAAACTAGACATGAGTAAAGCATACGACCGAGTTGAGTGGTCCTACTTTGAAGCAATGATGCAAAGGATGGGTTTTGTGGAACAATGGATTAGACTCATTATGACCTGTGTTCGCAGCGTCTCCTACTCGGTTCTGATTAATGGTGCTCCCTACGGGAAGATTCTGCCGACAAGAGGGCTTAGACAAGGGGATCCATTATCACCTTATCTATTCCTTTTAGTGGCAGAAGGTTTGAGCTCTTTGTTGACTAAGGCTGAGTTGGATGGAAGACTTACGGGGGTCCCTATAGCTTTTGGGGGAACACGGCTGAGTCACCTTCTGTTTGCAGATGATAGTCTTCTCTTTTGTAGAGCTACTTTCTTGGAATGGTTAAATCTCACCCAACTTCTTCAATCCTATGAGCAAGCATCCGGTCAGAAGTTGAACTCTGATAAAACTTCTATGTTTTTCAGCAAAAATACTAGGATGGAATTCAGAGATTTTATTTGCTCTCCAGCTAGGATTTCTTCCACCTCTTGCTATGAGAAATATCTAGGGCTCCCTGCTTTAGTCGGGCCCTCAAAGACTACTACTTTTGCAGGTATACAGAGCAGGGTTCATGTTGATGCAATTTTCGGCATGGTGACATGTTGCCTGATGATTCGTCTTATTCTTAATGACCTGCAAAATAACAAATAACTGCGTCGGGGGGTGCCGACGATCCCCCTCCGATGCTTGAGTCAGAGAATATTGATCGTGATTTCAGAGAGACAGTGTGCTTAAAAAAATAATTGAGTCTAGAGTTATACCTGTTATTAATGTCTATTTATAGGCTGAGAATTGACAACAAACCTGATGGCTTGACCTAATGTCATTTAGGGCTTAAATTGTGGGCCGGTCATGGGCCTGGTGGCCCACAACCTTTCTGAATGGATAATTTCCCTAACAGTTACCCCCCGATTCCCATGGTCGACTTGTCCAACTAGTCGAGCATCGGGAATCTTCTTCGACTGGATTTTTTTTGTCCATCAATACTGAGGATGCAATGTCAGTCATTAGGTGCTGTTGAGATCTTGGTTGTCAGAATGCCTAGTAAACGGCACATGTTTCGAGACTATCTCAGCTTGCCGAAGAATCAAAAGCCAAAGATAACTTGGTTGCAAAGCTCGTAGAGAACCGGAAACAGCCTGATGCATTTGAGGCTCGGGTATGCAAATCTGAAGTAACATTAGATTGAGTTTTGAATGACTTAATCGAGGCTAACGGAGATGAAGACCAGCTAGCTGCCGGGCTCGATGCCTCTCAGACAGAGCAAGCTGTTCAGTTTTCAGAGCTACCTTAACCGAGGAGGATAACTGGCAAATAGGAAGAATCTCGATCCTGTGAATAACAACGACAATATTGGGATAAGGATCCTTGTATATCTTGCCCATATCTGTTTTTGGGACCAACTAGATCTCTGATCTGTGTGTGCTCTTCCTGTATTTCCAGGAGTGGAGCTTTCTGAGATGAAGTATGTTCCCAACCTAGAGGTTGGGTTACTCATAAGATTCTGACGACCGGTCTAGTTTTTTGGTTTCGGTCGATCCGATGAAGCTTCCGGTTTCTACCATGGGCCCACACAGTCTCGGGTGCATGCCGACAATGGGTGACTTAATGGGTGTTGACTGAATTGACTAATTCCCGAAAAGGTAAAGGGTGTCTTTTATGGAGCTTAATGTATCTCAAACTCAAAAGATAGTGCTAGCTGCATAGTTGTAGGCCGCTAAGGCTGAGAAGGAGCAAACTGTGGTAGGGAAGCAAGCTGTAATCTAGTTGCAATAGAGTGCTGAAGGTCGACATAAAAGATTTCGAAGGAGTTCCTTCACGGTCAGTATACCAAATGAAGTGGCATCTGAACTCACCAACTGGGTCGAGAGTGCTTCTCGGATATTTCGGTGTAGGGCAAGCAGGCCCTTAACTCTTGGCGTGATAAACTCGTTCCCGAGCCCTTGACTTCTGGGCCCCTAACTGATAGTATTGGGGGCAATCGAGAAAAAGAATTGGACAACTTGTAAAGTGAATACTTCTCTTTGATGAAATCTTTGTTTCTTGGGTTTTGATGTTGTTCGTCCCGAGTTCGGGTTGCCAGGCTAGTAAGGGATATAGCTGCTATTAAGACTGCTTGGGAGAAAGCTAATCAGGAAAAGGAACATGCCATAATTGGGAAGAAAGCAGTTCTTCCAGCCACGGAATCCGAGCGTGCATCAGGCACAGTAGAGTCCGAGCATGCATCCGCGGATGGAGACTCATCTGGGAGTTCCCTTTTGCAATTTTGTTTTAGAATTTTGGTAAACTTTGAATAATTTTTTTCGAACCTCATTTGGCTGCGTCTCTTCTAAGGCGTGTGCCACAAATGGGGACTGCCAAGTAACCGACCGAGTCCCTAGCTCGGGAAGTCATTTATGAAGTTCATATCGATGACTCTCTCGGGGAGAGACACTTGTTGGTGATTTGACGGCTACTCAAGAAGATAAAGAGAAGGCGGTGGCCAAAGATAGGAACTCAAACAAGAGTCCATTTTTGTCAAGAATTGTTTTTGTTAATGAAATGAACTCTGGAATTCAATGAGATGTTATGTTTAATATTAAGCTACCCTTCGCCCCTCGGTAACTGAGACAAATTTCAGATTTATCTGAGTTATTTCTGAGGGTGTTAATTATTCGATTTGACCGAGTTACCTTCCAATCCCGGGAAGGTGGCTCGTACATGTGACTGAGTTGGCTTCCAAACCAGAGAAGGCAATGCTAATGGTTTGATATTTTGTCCGAGGTACCTTACAATCTGAGGAAGGTAGCTCGTATATGTGACCGAGTTGTCTTTCAAACCAGTTGTATTTCAATCATTACCGAGGGAGATAATCAGAGTGACTTGGTTGTCTTCCCGAACCGGTTGTATTTCAAACCGATGGAAACAACACTTTGAGTTCAACCGAGTCACCCCCAGTGTTACCGAGGGACATGATCGGAGTGTGTGTTCCGAGCCGGTGGTGTTTCAAATCGAGGGAGACAACACTTTAAGTTGATCTATTTTGAGTTGAACCGGGTCACCCCCAGTGTTTCCGAGGGACATGATCGGTGTGTGTGTTCCGAGCCGGTTGTATTTCAAACCAAGGGAGACAACACTTTGAGTTGAACCGAGTCACCCCCTGTGTTTCCGAGGGACGTGATCAGTGTGTGTGTTTCGAGCCGGTTGTGTTTCAAACCGAGGGAGACAACACTTTGAGTTGATCTGGTTTGAGTTGAACCGAGTCACCCCCTGTGTTTCCGAGGGACGTGATCGGTGTGTGTGTTCCGAGCCGGTTGTGTTTCAAACTGAGGGAGACAACACTTTGAGTTGATCTGGTTTGAGTTGAACTGAGTCACCCCCGTGTTTCCGAGGGACGTGATCGGTGTGTGTGTTTCGAGCAGGTTGTATTTCAAACCGAGGGAGACAACACTTTGAGTTGATCTGGTTTGAGTTGAACCGAGTCACCCCCCGTGTTTTCGAGGGACGTGATCGGTGTGTGTGTTTCGAGCCGGTTGTGTTTCAAACCAAGGGAGACAACACTTTGAGTTGATCTGGTTTGAGTTGAACCGAGTCACCCCCATGTTTTCGAGGGACGTGATCAGTGTGTGTGTTCCGAGCAGGTTGTATTTCAAACCGAGGGAGACAACACTTTGAGTTGATCTGATTTGAGTTGAACCGAGTCACCCCCCGTGTTTCCGAGGGACGTGATCGGTGTGTGTGTGTTCCGAGCCGGTTGTGTTTCAAACCGAGGGAGACAACACTTTGAGTTGATCTGGTTTGAGTTTAACCGAGTCGCCCCCCGTGTTTCTGAGGGACGTGATCGGTGTGTGTGTTCCGAGCCGGTTGTATTTCAAACCAAGGGAGACAACACTTTGAGTTGATTTGGTTTGAGTTAAACCGAGTCACCCCCCGTGTTTCCGAGGGACATGATCGGGTTTGTTGATGTGTGTTTTAAATACTCGTAAGTGCACGAATCGTTTTGCAATATAGCGTTATGCAAGTGCGAGGTCGATCCCACATGGAATTGTGTTGTGAAAATTAATCTCTATTCAAACAAATCCTATTTTAACCTAGTTCCAAATTTAGGGATTTTTAACAAAAGAAAACATAAACAAAATTAATGAAAATAAAGGGGTCTAGGGTTTTGGAATCCACACTCACCAAATCACAACAACCTAATCCCATTCTCATCACACATATTTTGAGGTTTTCAAATGCAAATCTTAGGTATGTTCTACTTTTGCTTCAAAAATTGTTTAAATCATTCAATGAATCCATTCTTCCACAAATCACAAAAGATATCTAGTTTCAACTAAATCATCAAATTTATCCATAGAATGAAACACAATGAATATCCAACATACATGAAAACCCAAGCCATCAATTTAATGAAACTATATCAAATCATCACTTGTATTCGGAAATCACAAGAGATATCCAATAATAATCTCAAAAATCGGAGTAGAACAATGAGAAATCAAAGCCCATAAACTCAAATAGCATAAACAAGCAATGAAACTCAGTTTCTATTCAATGGTGAGGTTTCATCCTCAACCCATGACGAAAGTTTAGTTATACATCACTAAAGAAAACGTAAATGAACAAGAAGAATCAATAAAAACATAAATAAACTTACAAAGGAAGGTGGTTCTAGGTGAAAATCACCCAAGAACCCTAAGCTAGGTCAAAATCAGCCCTTTGGGGTGCCCAGACGGTCACTGCCGCGGCTCCTCATATTGAGAAAATGAGAAAAAGACGTATTTATAGAGTTAGCTAGGGTTTCTGTCCTGCAAAAATTCGATCGATCGATTTTAAAATCGATCGATCTACTTAATATTCGATCGATCTACTTTTCGATCGATCTACTTAAAATTCGATCGATCTACTTTTTCAGCACTTCCGAAAATCCAGCTTTCTATGTATTTTGACTTGAAAATTGTCATTTTTCTCTTATTACCCTGCAAAAACACTAAAACTAACCAAAACATCAGAAAGTAACAAAGCTAAAGGTTTAACTAATGTAAATTAAGAGGTCCAAATATACATTTTTTGGCACTCATCATTTGTTGTAAGGGTTGCCTCCATGTATGGTTTGTTGTAGGGGTTTTCTCCCCATATGGTTTTCTGCCATGACTTTTGCTGGAGTAGAACCCCTGAAATCTGTTAGAACAGATATATGTATATTGAATAATGATTAGTTTTCATACCTGAGTTGATAGATAGATTTCCAAAAATTGTGGTTGATGTTGTTGTAATACAGTAAAAGCCCTTTGAAAGCACAATTGTTGTTGATTTGATAGTCCGAGGCTTCTAGTTGTCGCCGAACGAAGTGGCATTAAAGCTCCTTTGTGTGTTGCGTAATCCCGAGGTAATGTATCTTTGTACCCCCCCATTGTTGCGACTTTGAATTCAAAAAGGCTATGGAGAAGCTGAGAACTGTGGTAGAGCAAAATTGGCACCCTATCTTCCACAGAATATTCTGGGTATGGTGAAGTTGCCTGGCCATGTTTTGCTCACGAACGGACATTTTTTTTAAAGAATTTTTTAGTCTCGCTTAATAGAGACCTCTGGCCCAAAATATTAGCTTCGCATGCGTCTTAAAGGAACATATGTATGCATATATGTAGCAGTGTCTAGCAATTAGCGATTTATTAGTGCGAGAAAATATGCAAAATTGCACTAAGATTCAATCATGCGACTTGATATAGTCTTATATTTCAATCATGTTTTTATTTTACCGGGTTGGTATCCCCCAACATTTATACTTAGCGGATTTTTAACTAAGTATGAATGTTTTAGGATTTTGATGTTGGACTGTCGAAAGAACAAAGTGTGGCTAAGTTTTTGAAGCCTTCTATTTCATATTGCTTCGCTTTGTGTATGCTAAAATAAGTAATGATGTGTTATCATTTTTATGTGTTAAGGTGGAAGCTAATTTTTAATGTTGCCGATCAATGCATGAGATACATTCGACTGTCTCAAATTTGATGATTCTTTATGACAAAGATTTGTTAAAAACCGTGTTTCTTGAATTACCAAGTGTTGTGAATAGGCTAGCATAAACGAAAATGCAAAGAGTGAACTTATCTCGATATTTTGATGAAGTTGTGCATTGAGGCTCCTTGGAAGAGGCCCTCAAAATGAGTCCTCGGATTGGACCCTCGACTAGGATTGGATCCTTGGCTCGGGATGATTCGCGGCTCAGATGAGATCCTCGACTCGGA
Organism: Alnus rubra; assembly: GCA_028654335.1. NCBI lineage: Eukaryota > Viridiplantae > Streptophyta > Magnoliopsida > Fagales > Betulaceae > Alnus > Alnus rubra. Next base: position 1,105,661 of record JAJPGS010000870.1, on the reverse strand, counting down.
TGGGATCCTCGGTTGTCCCAAAGTCCCGGGCATGATAGTGAATACTCCTCTGATGGTCTCAAATATTTTGGAGATGGATTTTGAGTATGGGAAAGTTGAATTTAGCTTTGGGTTTTTTTATAGATACTATCAATATCTTTGCTTCTCAGGCAGATAGAAGATGCTCTTAGCTGGACTGAGGATAGTTGTAGAGACATTCTCAAAGAAACAGTGATGAACAACAAGAAATCAGTAGCATTGATGAACAACTAGAAATCAGTAAGAATTGTAATTACAAGTACAATGATAGTAGAATGAAGATAGTATTGCTTAGAATGCTCCCTTGCTTTTGATGTTCATAATAATGAGGTTGCCGTTCGGTCAATTTCCAGATCTGATCTGGCATCATTGAGTGGCTCTCAGGATGCTAAAAAGGAGTACCTGTTGTTGAAAGAGCCTCATACGATTGATATTCCTATATCAGATAATGAATAAGTATCTCGGGGGTGTATTTCCCTTGGATCATATAAATATTGTCGCTTTCATTGCAGCTTTATTTGGGACGGCTCAATTTTCTGATGAAGACCGAAATTGGACTCTTTGACTGCGTCGTTTTGGGAGTCCTGGACTCAATTATAGGAACCCCCAAAAACCTTTGAACTTCGAATTTCAAGCTCTACCCCTCTTCTGGGACCGAGCCCCTGGGTCGAGTGTTCGGCTTTTCTTGACGCAATTCTGATCGAGGTATAGTCGGTGACAGTCGTCAGAGCCAGATGGTCCTGGGCTTGATCTTGATGATGAAGTCGGCCTACGAACCTGACCGATGAAGCCAACGGATCATGATGAAAATTCAATTGCAAGGCTCACTGAGACAGAGCTATACTCAATCAATTGGTGTTAGCTCGGCTGACTATTGGGAGAATCGAACTCAGTCAATAAAATTCAATAAGTGGAAATGGGAGGATTGCACATGTTTGTAGTAGCTGAGGCAGTCGGTCACAAAGAGAGATGTCATAATCACTTCGAAGACAAAAGGCAGGTCTAGATGTCGTAGCCCTCATCCTAGGTAATCGAGTGCACACTTTAGTTTTTCAAGAAAGTTTGGGCATTCAAGCCTTGACTCTGAGAAGGTTGCACAACTCATTGGCCTCTTGGTCATCCTGCAAAGACTCGAGCTCTCGCCACGTTGCCCGTCATCCATTTCCATGTGTCAGCATACATATCTCATCCCCATCTTTTCCTTTCTCCGAAACTCAACCGAAGTGGAGAACTACTTGGGATATAGAGGTCGCCCACCACGAGTTTCCTGATCCAGCCATGTCTAGCCATTCCACGCTGAAGTTTACCAAGGCCTTGACCCTGTCTGGTCTGTGCAAGCAGAGATACCAGGCGAAGACCATGAAGACCTTGTCCTGGTCGGTGACTATGGCATCGAGGAGCGCGACTAGGAGCCACGGCTTGGTGGCCAAGAGAGGCCAAGGATACGATCTGGTGCTGCCACGAGTACCAAAGCTCTGGGAAACTGTGCAGGATGAGATTCCGATTCCATCCCCAACTTCGGCGGTTTTGGGTCTGGCTTTAGACGGGCTTCTGGTTTGGGCTGAGGATCTGGGATCGAACCCAGCATTCTTGGGAGTCCCGACCATGGCTGAATTGAAGACCGGTCGGTGTTTTGGGTGACATATCGAGAGTCGGATTGGGTATCATGATCTTTAGATGATGACTCTTGATGACGGAAGGGCAACCTGTTTGTGCATTAGTCTGTAATCTGTGCTGAGGGCTTAGGTAGCCTGGGCGAGGGTGAGGCCGTGGAGCACCAGATAGCATCCGGATCTGACGACCGCACCAAGGCTGCCGACGTCACCGGCTCGGGGAAGGAGTCGTCGTGCAAAAGAGGTGAGCTGGGTCTTCTCTGGGCAGAAACCGCGAACCGGGCTTCTTTTTTTTTTTTCTTTTTTTTTGGGGCCGACCTGTTGGGTTTATCGAACCAGGCCTGCTTAGGTTAAGAAACCTTACCCAAGCTCAAGTTGTTCGACCCAAAGTCTCCTGTCCCTCAACTGCTCACCTGATACTGCCACCTGGATAAGAGTGAGGCCCTGAAATGTCGAGTCAAGCCCTGATCAGGCTGGTGCACGAAGGCCGGAGTCGTCATTCGGTTGAACCTTTTGCAAGGCTGATGGTGGTGCAGTGAGGATGATTCTCACTAAAACTGGATCCATGGCCGTGCGTCTGCTAGTCTGCATGTCCTGCAAGGGTGTCGTTGTTCCACGTTTTTGCCGATAGAAATTTACAGCCACGTGACATCATCACATGTGTGTGTAGACCTGATGAAGGAAGACACAGATCTTATGTCTGTGATTGCGGATTGGGCATCATGATCATCGAATCATTTGATGATCATAGATCTGTTGCGTTTGGGTTCAAATTCATTGCATGTAGGCCCAGATTTGCGTAAATCCGCTTTTGTTGACGAATGGCGTGATCTGGATCTGAGTCACCATTTCGGATTTTTTTTTTTATATAAGAAACTATTTGTCGTTCCCACAGACGGCGCCAAACTGTTGATGCAGTTTCCGGCATGGTGACGTGTTGCCTGATGATTCGTCTTATTCTTCATGACCTGCAAAATAACAAATAACTGCGTCGGGGGGTGCCGATAATCCCCCTCCGTTGCTTGAGTCAGAGAATATTGATCGTGATTTCAGAGAGACAGTGTGCTTAAAAAAATAATTGAGTCTAGAGTTATACCTGTTATAAATGTCTATTTATAGACTGAGAATTGACAACAAACCTGATGGCTTGACCTAATGTCATTTAGGGTTTAAATTGTGGGCCGGTCATGGGCCTGGTGGCCCACAACCTATCTGAATGGATAATTTCCTTAACAGTTCAGAAAAAATTGGATGGATGGAAGAAGAAATTCCTTTCACAAGCAAGAAGGGAAATCTTGATAAAAGCAGTAGTCCAGCTATCCCTACGTATAGTATGAGCGTTTTTCGGTTGCCAAAGAAATTGTGCTCTAGTCTTAATTCTATGATAAGACGGTTTTGGTGGGGCCACACGGATGAGGCTAAACATATTTCTTGGATGAGTTGGGGGAGACTGGGCAGATCAAAGCTCCATGGAGGTATGGGTTTTAGGCATTTGGAAGCTTTTAATGGGGCTTTACTTGCTAAACAAGGTTGGAGGCTTGTGAAGTATCCATAATTGCTGGTGGCTTGGATTTTTAAGGAGAAGTACTATCCAAATGGTGAGTTCCTCCAAGCAAAATTGGGATCTAGGCCTTCTTTTGCATGGAGAAGTATCTTCAATGCTAGAGGTGTTTTGGAGGCGGGGTTGAGATGGAGGGTGGGGAATGGAGAGAAGATAAAAATTTGGGGAGATAAATGGCTTCCTCCCCCTTCTTCCTCTCTATTCTTTTCTCCCTACCATGGGTTGGACAGTAGTGCTCGAGTGTGTGATCTTATTGATCCAATCACAAGGTGGTGGAATCTCCAATTACTCCACAATATTTTCACTCCGGAAGAGGTAGCAAGGATATGCAGTGTGGCTCTTAGCTCGCGTCGTGCTAACAACACTCTCATTTGGATAGACACCCAAACCGGTATTTTTTCGGTGAAAAGTGCATACCATATGGAGCAGCAAAGGAAGATGCAATTAAGAGGTGAAAGCTCTAGGCCACAGATGGAAAGTGAAGTGTGGAAATGCCTCTGGCAGATGCGGGCACCGGCAAAGGTGAAAAATTTGTGGTGGAGGAGGCTTGGAAATAATTTGCTTCCAACAAAAGACAATTTGGTAAAGAAGAAGATAACCACTGATCCTCAATGCCCGTTTTGTCTTATGGAGCCCGAGACTAGCTATCACATTTTGTGGGGATGTTCTTTTGCAATGGCTGTTTGGCAAAAGTGTAGCAGGACGATTCTGAAACTTGCTATTGGAGAAATGGAAGGGATTGATCTTATGCAGTTTTTCTGGAATAAGCTGAATGGAGCAGACCTCCTGGAGGCCTTGATGGTGACCAGGGAAATTTGGATGAGACGCAACAAATTCATCTTCCAAGACTGTTTTGATCCCACTTCTAATGTGGCATGTCTAGCTCGCAAGTCTGTGGAGGACTTTCTCACGGCTATATCCCTTCCTTTAGCTCGGTTCTTAACTGGTCGACAGGGGTGTAATTTCTGGAGGAAACCTGTTGGAGGACAGACTAAGATCAACTGGGACGCAGCATTTGATGTGTCAAAAGGAAGGATGGGGATGGGGGTGGTAATCAGAGATGTAGTTGGTTGAGTGTTAGCAGCAAAAGCAAAGGTTTATCCACACATTGTTGATCCTGCTACAGGGGAGGCGCTGGGTGCGTGGAATGCGGTATTGCTGAGATGTCAATTGAACCTTGCAGATGTGATTTTGGAGGGGGACTCATTTACAGTAGTTGCAGCCTTAAAGAGAACTGATCCATGTTTGACCAGTTATGGGAACCTGATTGATGAGGCTAAACAGGGCCTTGGATGCATGAACCCAGTTGTTATTCAGTATGCTCTTAGGGAGGCAAACCAAGCGGCTCACATTTTAGCTAAAATAGCTATCTCACAACTGCTAGACAAGGAATGGTTCGAGGAATGTCCTTCAAGTATTCAAAATGTAATCACTGCTGAGCAGTAATTGTTTTGCTTGATTTATGAAAATTTCCAATATTTCAATAAATAATAAAAAAAAAACTCCTATCTTTATAAGTTTCCATTGTTTTCTCTTTACTTTCCTATTCAAATCTTATTCAAATTTGAATTATTATCTTTTTCTAAACTTTCATTATTTTCTAACAACTCACTATTTAAGGCATTAAAATCATTCCATAGCTAATCAGTGACAAAAAGAAAAAGAAAAAAAAAGTTAATTACCAAAAACTCAATCAATCACTTGCATTAGTCACTAAAATGTAATATTGGAAAAACTTAATCCATCATTTTTCATTTCAAAAGGCAAAAATAATAATTTTTAAATAAAAATATAATATTAATATTAAAATAAATATTATTTAATTAACATTTAAAAATAAAATAAAAATACATTACAAGTCTGAATAGTGAATACCAACCCATGACTCCTAAGTCAACGGCAGCGTCACATGGTTTGACGCAAAATGCTGTGATTCTCAATCTGTCCCTACAGGTGTTCTTTATCAAGAACGATTCAGATAGGGTAGCTCATGTTCCCTTGGGACACGTGAGAAAGACAGACATTTATGGAATGAGTAATTCTAGGATCATATTTTTAGCACTAGGCCAATGAGGCCATTATTGGAATCATCATGTGCCTCGTATACGTGTGTGATTTTTATACGTATTTTAAATAATTAATTAATTTAATATATTAAATTTAAGACTTAGATATAGATTAAAAAAAAATCCGCTTCAGAAGAACTTAGCCACCACAAATAATTAATCCCATAGGCAAATCTTAAATTGTAGAGAAAAATAAATAATAATAAAAAGCAAGTTTGAAAAAATTACCTGTTTGGAATCTCCCTGAACGTTGACAGCAGAAAGAGAAAAAAAATTTCACAATGTTGACAAGCAATGACCGGCCGCTGAGAGAGAGAAAAAAAAAAACAACAAAAATCTAGAGTGGCCGGCCGTGGAGAGAGATAGAGAAAGAGAGAGAGAGATACCATAGAGAGAGAATACGGTGGTCGGCGCTCTGATGGGCAGCGGTCGGTGTGTCTGCAACGAGAAAGGAAGTTGAGAGAGAAACGAGAGAGAGTACCGGCGGTCGGTGGAGATTTGAGAAATGAGTTCGATCTATGGAGATTACGGGTCGAGATCGGTGGTCTGAGTGGGGGCGGTGTCGGCTGTTTGGTGGAGGGCGGTCATACGGTGGTCGGCGCCGGAAATGGGGGGAAATTTTGGGAGAAATGGGGTAATGACAACCCATATCTTGACTTTGTTTCAATTTTTTTTTTTTTTTTAATTCAAGATCCAAAAATAAAAATAAATAAAGAAATTCTTTAAATTTAAAAAATAAAAAAATTAAAGCCACGTAGGCTTGGTGGGTTCCTGGTGTGATGCTGGTGGATACCCTAGTATTTCCCTAAGCCGTGTGAGCTGTGTGATCCTAGTTGCCCAATTCCCAACAATTACACCCCACACCCCCCCCCCCCAAATTCCCTTGTCCAACTTGGCTAGTTTGATAACGCAAATTTTTGTGTTTAATGAGCGTTGAGATCGGTGCTGACCCTTGATTTTTTCTACTGTTACTCCTCTTAAATGCACCGACGTGGGGATTGTCGGCCAACGATTTGTTGCAGCTTTGTAAGATTCTTACACACGCACTTCTTAAAATTTTGGGTTGACAGTTGCATTTCTCTTCAAATGTCTTTTAAAAGTGTACCCTTTAGGCCATTTCCTTCTTTTCACCTCTGAGACTTATCTCTGTTGTCTTTCTTTTCTTTGTCGCATTTCATCAGAATCTACCATTTTCGAGCTGTTGTTGACCAACTTCCTTTTGTTGGTTTGGCCCCACATGACTGTAAATTCTCTTTCTTTTTTCAATTTTTAAAACCTTCAATAACAAACAAGACTCCTCCTGCTTGTTTTTCAGTGTTTGGTCTGAATTGATATAATATAAGCATGTTCTCCACAACTACAATTATATATTCCATACAATTAAAATATGTAAGAAAAACACTATATATATACACACTCCTAAACAATTAAATATAAAAAACAATTATAAAAAAGAACAGTCTAAATATATAAAAAAACAATTAATTTAAAAGAACAATCTAAATGTAAAAGCTTAATCAATGTAAAAATTTAATTACACACCTACAATTTTTTAAGAAAGAGTAGAAAAAAATGATTTGAATTGTTGAAGATTTGAAGTAGGAAGAAATACTGTAAGAAAAAATCACAAATCGCAAATTCTTCTGGTTCTCTGATTTTTCTAATAGCACTCAATGTTACGACCTATGGATTCGCAAATCAGTAAAGTCGTCTTCAACCTTTGCAAACCTAATTACCATAACGCTTCAAACATTTAATAGAAAGAAAATTACAGTGCGATGAGTTGTGAATTCCAGTCCTCTTGAAGAATATTAGCCCCTAATAAGTGATTAGGGTAGACAACTAGGGGATCCGAAAGAACTCTACGAAATATAAGAATAATTTTTTGAGGTGACAGGAGCATTTGACCTATCTCAACCCTTTCCTCCACACCTGCTTGGTTGCCAAGCTATCTTGAGGAATCGGTGCCTTTCTTTCTTTCCTTTTTTTTTGGGTGGGGGGGGGGGGGGGGGGGGGGGGAATTGGAATGTTATTGATTATCTGAAATAAGTTGCTCAACATTTACAATTCCTAAGAAACAGTTGGGATAAGAGTCAAACTCAACCTTGTTTAATTGCTTAGAAATAGCAAGTTTTGCAAGATGATGGGCAGCTATGTTCCCCACTCTCCATACATGACTCACATCCCACGAACGAAAACCCTTCAGAACATCTTTACCATCCAGAATAAGACTCCAAATTTACCCATTCCCCCGTCACCTTTGCCCAATGCCAACACAACCTTCTTAGCGTCACCTTCCAATGTAATTGATGGAAACCCCTATGTATCTTCCAAATTCCGCCCCAAGCCAAGCACCAAAAGCTTCAGCAGCAGTTGGGTCCAAGAGGTACTTCTGAACATAACACATAGCAGCTCGTACCGTGCCCGTATGATCTCGGGCGATGATACTCAGGGTCGGCTCTACCTTATAAAAATTTTAGGTGATTGCTTAAGCCTCCCATGATTAATGAAGTCTTAATTATAGCAATTAAAAAGACATTAATATCATTTAATTCTCCAACATTCCATTATTGAAATAAGTCTTATAAAATTGATAGTATTAAATAAGAGAGTCAAATAATACTTAAGACATTCTTGAATAAAACCCATTTTTCAACTTTAAATGTTATATTATTGAAAATAATTGAGAGAATGAAAATAGTAATAATATTCAAATATTCAATATGTTGTGAGTAAAGTTTTTTGGGCCTTGTGATGAGCATTGAATAGCAAAATTTCAATCAGAATTTTAAATGACAATAATAAATTATGATCTCAACTACCAATTAAATCATTTGCAAAAGACATGGATCGCTTTAACATTCAATGCTAATAATATATAATTTATTCCAAACATTAAAAAGATAGAAATTATGCTACACAAGTACTCCAATGTTCAAAATAAAACGAGGAAAAATAAATAAATGCTAAGAAGATGAACAGTTTTTAAAAATTTTATGCAATTCAATTATAAACTCCTATCTTTATAAGTTTCCATTGTTTTCTCTTTATTTCCCTATTCAAATCTTATTCAAATTTGAATTATTATCTTCTTATACACTTTTATTATTTTCTAACAATACACTATTCAAGGCATTAAAATCATTCCATAGCTAACTAGTGACAAAAAAAAAAAAAAAAAAAAGGTTAGTTACCAAAAACTCAATCAATCACTTGCATTAGAGTACTAGCAGCAGTCTCCTATATTGGTTCCCTTCCTTAAATATAGGAAAAATTTCACAAAAACTCACAAAACTCACCTCAGAGCACTAGCAGCAGATTCTCAATCATTTTTCCTATATTTAGGGAACAAAACTACTTTTTCTTTCCCTATAAAAAAACATCACACAATAGATTCACTTACATTTCCCTATATCAATTAAATATTATTTTTTTACTTTTATTTTATTATTTTTCTCTCTTTCTTACTTTTTCTCTTTTTCCTATATCAATTAAATATATATATTTTATATTAAAATAATATTTAGGGAATGAATAGTAGACATGTATATATAGGAAATTACTATTCATTCCCAGGGGCGGAGCCAGGAATTAGTTGGTGGGGGGGCCGAACCTAAATAAATAAATAAATATATATATATATATATATATAGTCCTTCAATATGTGTGCCCGCTTGTAAAATAAAAGAAAACAAGTCTTAAACAGTTAAACTTAACTTCGTAATAAATCATAAGTTATAACTGTATACAAAAGTTACATGTCTATAAAATCATATTTAAAAATAACTTTTCTTCCGAATACAAAAGCGTTCTAGTTTGCTATAGACATGTACAAAAAAAATCCAAAAAAGAACTTCATATTTCCTTCGAATTGTGCTCGACGTCGACGGTCTTTCATAGAATAAAACTCATCCATTATCATCACTGTCGTGAAATCCTTAGCAATTTCTTTCTCGATATAAACTACCAAATTATTTGATAGAAACTCATCTTCCATTCTACTACGCAATCTAGTTTTTACAAGTTTCATGGCAGAAAATGCTCGTTCAGTGGTAGCGGTAGAAACAGGGAGAGTCAGTACTAGACGAATCAACCTGTCAATCAAATTATAAATCTTCGATTTTCCTGAAATTGCTAATTCTCTGCACAACTCAGATAAAGTGGACATATTCTGAAAATCTGAATGTTTTGGCACATCAAGCCTATAATGATCCAATTGAAATCTCAAAATGATTTTTTCTTGCTCAGTAAAATCTTGAGGATAGATCTTCTCAATTAAGTTGCATATATCATCGATCTTAAATGATTTGTATGCATCTTGAGGGCTTAAAGCGGCACTAAGACGAAGAAGTTCCACTGGATGCTCACTAAATCTATTATCCAATTCTTGCAATTGAAAGTCTATTGTAGCAACAAATACATCAATTCTAAAATGATGCTCCATTGTCATGGAAGATTCTTCATTTTGGCGACATGATCTACCTCGAGCTCTAGTGTAACGAGCATTCATATCAGGAACATCAATTTCATTTTTTTTTTCGCAAAATGATTTAACAGTATTAAGGAAAGGCTCCCAATTTTCATTTCTCAAATTCTGAAGAAGTGATTTTGTAGTTAAAACCACTTTCATGGCATTTAAAATGTCTTGAGAATTTTGTTGCAAAGCTTGACAAAGACAATGAGTAAATCCCATAATCTCTTTCATCAAATGCAAGATCAAAACAAATTCAAAGGATGTTAATACTGTATAAGCCTCTTCAGCATCACCGCGTTGAGAATAGTTGGTTCCCTCATTTGAGATTGTGTCGAGAACTGAACAACTTGCACGAAACATTTTTATCAAGCTACAAACAGAATTAAAATGAGAAGACCATCGAGTATCTCCAGGTCGTTGCAAAGTACCAATTTGGTTTGCCCCCTTTACAGTCTCAATTTCATTAGAAGCAATCATACTTTCAATCTCAGCAACTTGAGCAGATTGTAATTCATCATTGCGTTTTGAAGAACCAACAACAATGTTGATAATAAAATTCAAATTCTCAAAGAACTGATGAACATATTTTGCTTCTCTAAATGCTGCAACCAAAGCTAATTGTAGTTTATGAGCAAAGTAATGAACATAATATGCATATGGACATTCTCTAAGAAATAAAGCTTGTAGCCCATTCCATTCACCACACATATTACTACCTCCATCATATCCCTGACCTCGAATATTCTGAATTTTGAGGTCGTTACAAGAAAGGACATCACATATCTTCTTTTTAAAGTTAATGCAGTAGTATCTTTGACATGGACAATATGAAAGAATCTCTCTCGAATAAAACCATCTTTATCAACAAATCTCAAAATGATTGTCATTTGCTCCCTTTTTGACTCATCCCGAGCTTCATCAACAAGAATGAAAAATTTGGCATCCCCAATTTCTTTGCGAATCACATCTCGCACTTTAGTTGCAAAGATATGCAAAATTTCTTTTTGAATTTGGGGTGATGTATATTTGGCATTCCGTGGAGCATTTGTCAACACAACTCCATCAACTTTATCATTAAAAGTTGGTAAAAACTTTATCAATTCAATGAAGTTACCTTGATTTTTTGAGTCGGAGCTTTCATCATGACCTCTGAATGCACGTGCTTGGAATGCTAGCCATCGAATATCTATTGAGGTTTTGAGCCGCAATCGATTATTCTCTATTTCTTGTGATGACTGTTTTTCAATCAACTTGCCAATATGCCGTGAATAATTCTTCAGATCTTCACAACATTTCACAGCAATTTTATTTGGTGAATTTCGATCTGTCCCCACATGCCCCAATAAAGGACAATTCATTTCATCGTTCACCTTTTTCCAATTCTTAAAACCTTTCACTGTAAATGCATCTGATCCTGGACGGCCTGTTGATTTCTTAGCAAAAATATAACATGGGCCAGCTCGAAGATAAGCACGTCGCATTTCATCTTGTAAGTTTACAGGAAATTCTCATATTTGCGGACGTTTTCCTAGATCACGTTGCAAAGAGGTGGCATCAATGTATTCATGAAGGATTCTTGGACATTTGGAAGGCCGCTCATCAGTCACTAAAGCATTAAGATCCGTTGCTAACGGTCTATTTAAAGGTGTATCACTATTAACCTCTGAATGACTCGCATATTTTTTTCTTAAAGAATGAATCGATTGCTTTTTGTCTGCTCATATTTTTCTAAGCTGTAAGAAAAATTTATAGATTAATAAATTAACCATAAAGTACCTAGAAATATAAGATTTTTATTATAATTTTTTTACTTATAATAGTTCTTATTAGCATTAACAACCAAAAAAGCAACGCAAAATTAACTAAATCAAAAAACCCATCAAATTAGAAGAAAAAAAAAATTCAATAATCAAAGCAACTATTAAAAATCTTAATCTAGCCAAAGTAGTAAACACAAAAAAAAATATAAACTACTTGACAAATAAACTAAGTACAATTAATAGAGTACAAGAAAAATGAGTACATTTCAGTGAAGCAATGTTATCTTGAGCTCTTAAGGAGTTTCTTGAAAACAAATCAAAGACAATAATGTGCTAGTTGACTGCTGCAAACCAATAATAATAATAAAAAAAATTAGGAAAAAAAATTATGGAACACAATAAAAGAAAAAAAGGCATACTTAATTTTTTATTTTTTTTTATTTTTTGTATTTATTTTGTAAGCTTCTTAAGAATTTTATCTAGACTAAATACTGAAAAAAAAAACAAATTAAATAATAAAAACAAATATAATTTTTTTTTATCATTCGAAGATAAATATTAACAAATCATTTTTGATTAATTGATTATTTTCTTACATTAATCACATAATCATATTTGAAATTTTAATCATTTGATTCCCAAAAAAAAAATAATCTCAAATCTAAAATCAAAACGTTCCAGAACTTCTAACAAGTTCATTGGTCTCTTTTGAAAAGAAGTCTATTGGTCTCTTTTGAAAAGAATGAATCTTTTCATCAAAAATAAAAAAAAGAAACTTCCACCACATGCCACAACAAACAAAATACATTACCATTTTGCATTTACCACATTTCTCAATTCTCTCCCGGTCTCCCCAGTCCCCACAGTCCCACCCATGGTCTGATAGTCCCACATGGCCACACATCAAAACATTGAAGTCAAAGTGGGTTTTTAGTTTTTCTGATTCACACTTTCTAGGACCTTCTAAGTTCTATCCTGCTGGCTTTCACAAATGACAATATTCCTAATTTCATTATCCTCATTTCTTCAATTTCATTTCTCCCCTCACGCCTCACTCAAAGTCTCAGACTCTCAGCCTCAGTGTCAATCAAAAAAATTCGTCATCTCACGCCTCTCTCAAACACAGGCTACACAGTATAGAAAAAAAATGGCATAGAGTAGATAACTCATGTTCAGTGTCTCACGGTGACAGAAGCCAGTGTCTCGAGGCTAGATTGACAGCCTGGGCCGGACGCTGGTGGTGGTGCGACGCAGCGTTGGATGCGTGGAAGACGGTGGATGCACACCCTCTCCGATCTCAGTTCTCTCCCCTCTGACCTCTCGATATTTTCAGGACTGAACTACAACATTTTTTTTTTCTTTTTCTTGGAGTTTGGGTGATACTTGACAGAGAGTTAGTGAGGAAAATTTGAGTGAGTTGAAAACTGAAAAGCAGATGAATTTGCCCCCTTTTCTCTTGTGAATTTTTTTTATTGACATTTCAGTGATTTCATTTGCCGTGTGGAGAGGATTTGATTGCTGTCTCATGTCTGCAGCGTCTGCTGATATTATTTTTTTTCCTAGGACCTATATGCTGCGCACTGCGTAGCTGTGGTTTTTTTTTTTTTTTTTTTTTCCCTTGTTTTTGGTATGGTTTGCTGCTGTTGTTGGGTTTTTTTTTTCTTTAATTATTATTATTATGATTTTTTTTTTTGTAAGATTTAAGTGCCTGAAATACAACACTGAGGTTTGAGGATAATTTTTTTTTTTTTAAGAAAAAAAATTAGGGGGGGTTGAATTATTTTTTGCAGGGGCCATTAGTGTATTAACCCAAAAAAAAAAAAAAAAAATTTAGAAGTCAATTTATTTTTTTTTTGGGGGGGGGGCCACCCTCCAACGTGCCTCCGCCCCTGTTCATTCCCAACCCCATCATCTAAATATAAGGCATCTGCTGTGGAAGGTTTTTTGATGTTTTTCATTAAATTTTTCCTAAATATAGGAAAGAAAACCAATATAGAGTAACTGCTGTTAGTACTCTCACAATAGATACCCAAAATTTACATTTTTTGGTTGTTAGCTACCCAATACATTGGTAGCATTGTAGCTTCACAATCGAATATTTTATTCAAACAAACTTTCACATCTCCTCCAACACGCCTTCTCTCTCTATCTCTCTTCTTCTTCCTTTTGCAGAGCCAGCCCCTCATCTCCCCCTCTCCCATTCACGCCTCTCTCTCTCTTTCTCACTCTCACATTCTCTCTTCTTCCACCCATTGATAAAAATTCACACACTCAAACTCCACAACTCAAAACCCCCAAAAATCTCTCATGCCTCTCTCTCTCTCTCTCTCTCTCCTTTTCATCAAAAACAGAGGTACAAACGAAAAAACTTCATCCCAAAATCCATTGAATAGAAGACAAAGACGACACAGTGCTCCAAAAGATGAGAGGGAGAGAGAGACGAAGACGACGCAGTGCTCCAAAAGAGAAGATAGAGACCCATTCCACAGCCTTCCAAAAGAGAAAAAGAAGAAAAAAAATTTCGGGAATGGATGGATGCAATGGCGATTCGGGAATGGATTCAGAATGTAACGAAAGTATTTACTGGGGATGGAAAGATGCAATTTTCTTGGGTTTTTGGCATTTTTGCTTATGTGTGAGTGTGACGGAGAACCGGAGAATACGAGAGAGCAAGAGAGAGAAGAAAAGAATGAATAAAAAATTAAAAATAGGAAAGAGAAAAAAAAGAATATTTAATTGATATAGGAAAAATAAAATGAATCTATTGTGGTGTGTTTTTTTATAAGGGACTAAAAAATAGTTTTGTTCCCTAAATATAGGAAAAATAGTTGGATGTCTGCTGCTAGTGTTCTTAGTCACCAAAATCAAATGTCTGGAAACACTTAATCCATAATTTTGAATCCCAAAAAACAAGAAAATTAATTTTTAAATAAGAATATAATATTAATATTAAAATAAATATTATTTAATTAATATTTAAAAATAAAGAAGATGCTTCACTAACTTGTTATTTTTTAGACCTCAAAATGTATGGATCCGGTCGCCTACACCCGACCAATCACTTCTAAGTCAACAGTAGCGCCACATAGTTTGATGCAAAATGCTGTGATTCTCAATCTGTCCCTACATGTGTCTCAATCTGTCCCTACATGTGTCCTTCATTTGAAATGGAGAGATCCAATTAGTTATAAGTGAAGGGTATAGTTGTCTTTTCACATGTTTATAAAATATGAAAAGACAACTATACCCCCACTTATAACTAAATAGAGAGAATTTTCTTCAATTCAAATGGAGAGGATCTTGTTCCGATTCGGATAGGGTAGCTGAGCTCATGTTCGCATCGACACGTGAAAAAGACTTACATTTATTGAATGAGTAATTCTAGGATCATTTTTTTTAGTACTAGGCCATTATTGGCATTATCATTGGCCTCCTATTTTTACGCCTATATGTGTGATTTTTAAATGTATTTTAAATAATTAATTAATTTAATAAATTAAATTTTAAAAATTTATTCCAATTCAATTATTATTATTATTATTATTATTTGATAAATCATATTCAGAAGGCAAAAATGTTACTTACACTTCAGCTGCACACACAGCAGCACAACTTTTCCTCACATGAGGGTGGGTCTCACATGGGGTCCACCCTCATGTGAGGGAGAGTTGTGGTGCTGTTGTATTGCTGAAGTGTAGCAATCACTTCTCGAGAAGGCACATCACCCAATGCCTCTCAGTCTTCACTCTTCAGTCTCCACCCCCAGCGTTCTTCTTTATTCGAAACTTCCTGAACGTCTCCTGTAGACTGTAGTTAAGGGCTTGTTTGGCAAAGACATGTACATAACAGAACAGAATAGTTAGGTTGTTAGTTTTGAAATTAGTAAAAAGTGATGATGTAATATAAAATAAAAAGAATTTGTATAAAAAAGTGAAAAAATTTTGTATTGTAGTGAAATTTTTTGTTTGGATAATAATAAAACATTATTGATGTGATATAAAAAGTGAAAAAAATGGGAATGTTTTGATGTTGATTAGTAGTGAAAAATATAAAAAAAAAAAAAAAAAAAAGTATATGAACAGTACTGTTATGTAATGTTGCTCGACAAACAAACCCTAAGTTCCCCTCTAACTATTCGGACCAACGCTCTCAAGTTTCGATGATTCTTAATAATATTTTAGTACTTATTATTTTATTTAATTATAATAATCAGGATTTCAGCAACTTTAGGATTAAAGTGTTGCAAACTACTCCAGATGAATGTTATGTTTTATATATGTATGCCGTCGCGGAATTCCGTCGGAGACTCGGACAGAGCCGACTGCCCCTATCAGTAATCTCATCAGTTTCAGTTCCACATCTGAGAGTTCTCACTTCTCAGTTAAACCTGTTTGCTTCTCCCGGAGAAACCGATAGATATCTGAGGTTCTTGAACTTTAAACCTTTTCTTTTCCTTTTCCTTTTGACATTAGCATGTTCACAACTATGTTATAGATATATATATCCTATTCTTTGATCTGGTGGTTTGATACTTTAAATAGTTATGAATCCTACTTTTTCTGGGTTGCCTGATTTCAATAACGATGTCTTGCTCGATGATGACCATGCCATTTCACCCAATTCCAATCAATACCCAGATCTTTTAAATGACTACGAATTCAATTTGCCCTCCCCGGACCTTACCTTCCTTGAAAGCTCATTGCTTTCACCTGACCTGGGTCACACTGATTTCGCTCCGCCCATAACTGTGGCCCCAGCAGCAGAGCCATATGCTCCGTCCGCTGGCAATAGCATGAGCACACCGTCTGTGGGTACGAGGCCGGGGGGAGACTCGTCCTCGGACGACAGCGAGTTCTCAGAAACGGTTCTCAAGTACATAAGCCAGATACTTTTGGAAGAGAACATAGAGGACAAGCCCTGCCTGTTTTACGATCCTTTGGGTCTCCAAGTCACCGAGAAATCCTTTTATGATGCTCTCGGTCAGAAATACCCTCCTTCCTCCAATCTACACCAAGAAGAACCAACCTATATCAATCTCAACTTCGGGAGCCCTGACGATGTTTTTTCTGCAAGCAGTGGTGGTGATTATGGTGTTAGTAGGGTTTCTAGCTCTAGAAATAGCACTGATCGACAGTGGGTCAGTGATGTTTCCCAGCCCAATTTGCAGCCCGTCAATGGATCACAGTTTTTAGCCAATCAGTCAAACGACGTGACTAACATCGGTGATGGCATGGAGCTTTTGGCTCAGAATATTTTTACTGATAGTGAATCTGTGTTGCAATTTAGGAGAGGGTTAGAGGAAGCTAGTAAGTTCCTTCCTAGGGGCAATCAGTTAGTTATTGATTTGGGGACTAGCATGGTATCACCAGAGTTGAAGGGAGAGGATCCAAAGGTGGAACTCAAGGGGAGAAGGGTGAGAGAGAGATTTCACCGGATGGGTTGAGGGGAAGGAAGAATCATGAGAGGGAAGATGAAGATGTAGATGTAGAAGGGAGGAGTAATAAGCAGTCTGCGGTTTATGTGGAAGAGAGTGAATTAACAGAAATGTTTGATAAGGTGTTGCTTTCCACCGAAGCACTTTCTCTGGTATGCGGTAACAATGATGACAATGAACCGGTGCAGAATAAAGCAAGCAAGGCCTCACAGCCAAATGGGCAGCCGCAAGGAGGTAATAGTGGGAAGAGTCGTGCTATGAAACAAGGCAAAAAGAAGGAAACGGTTGACTTGAGGACACATTTGATTCTATGTGCACAAGCTGTCTCAGCAGGTGACAATATAACTGCAAATGAGTTACTGAATAAGATTAGGCAGCACTCTTCCCCTTATGGTGAAGGGTCTCAGAGGTTGGCCCATTTCTTTGCTAATGGCCTTGAGGCACGCTTGGCTGGCACTGGCACTGGAACTCAAATTTTCTATAGTTCCTTAATTTCCAAAAGGATCCCAGCTTCCGAAATATTGAAAGCTTACAAAGTTCAACTTTCAGCCTCCCCATTCAGGAGGACCTCACTATTCTTTGCTACCAAAATGATTAATAAAGTAGCAGAGAAAGCAACAAGTCTTCATATTATAGACTTCGGTATTGAATATGGTTTCCATTGGCCACTTCTGATCCATAACCTCTCAAAAAGAGCTGGAGGACCTCCCAAGCTACGTATTACAGGGATAGAGTTTCCCCAACCCGGATTCCGTCCAACAGAGCGTATTGAGGAGACTGGTCATCGATTGGCTAAGTATTGTGAGCGGTTTAATGTTCATTTTGAGTACCATGCTCTAGCATCGCAAAACTGGGAGACCATCCAAATTGAAGACCTCAAGATTGATAGGAATGAGTCGATTGCTGTGAACTGTACATACCGGTTTAAGAACCTACTTGATGAGACAGTTGAAGAGACCTGTCCACGAAATGCGGTTTTGAATTTAATCAAAAGGATAAATCCTGACATTTTTGTCCATTCTATTGTTAATGGAATCTACAATGGACCATTCTTTGTCACACGGTTCCGAGAAGCGCTCTTCCACTTCTCTGCATTGTATGACATATTTGATGTTACTTTACCCCCTGAGAACCAAGAGAGGTTGATGTTTGAGAGAGAGATCTTTGGGAGGGATGCTATGAATGTTGTAGCATGTGAGGGCTTGGAGAGGTTTGAGAGGCCTGAGACTTACAAGCAGTGGCAGCTCCGGACTATAAGGGCTGGTTTCAGGCAGCTCCCATTGGACCAAGAGATAACGACCTTGTTGAGGTCTAAGTTGAAGGAATGGTACCACAAGAATTTTGTACTTGAGGAAGACAACCACTGGATGCTTCTGGGATGGAAGAGCCGTGTTCTCTTTGCTTGCTCTTGTTGGGTGCCGAATTAGGATGTTTGTGGAAACTCAAAACATTGTCCTTGTTCAATTTTCAATGTTTTTCTCTATTGTGTATGCTTATCATCTTGAACTTTCAACTGGTGTTTCTATAAATGGTGGTAGAACTATGGATTGGATAAAAGACTTGGAACAAACTGCAAAGCCTTTTGAAGTGAAATATGTTTGATATTCCCCTCCCCAAAATGATTTTTGATTCTTCATTTTTAGTTGTTTAATGTTTTAACTAAATTTTGGTGTATGGTTTGGATTAGTATGGGGAATGATTTTGGGAGATTGAAGTTGATTTTTGGTTGTGGGTTTTATCATGGCCGAATGGGGATAAAATTGGAGTTGATTTTTCGGGTATGGCCCGGATGATTTATAGGGTTGGTTTTTGAGTTTTGATTTTCAGTTTTGGGGTTGTTGATTTTGATGCTTATAGAGCCTAAATTCGAAATCTTAAATAATAATAATAATAATAATAATAATAATAATAATATAAAAAGACAATTTTTATTCAATAAACGTCAAAATTTCAAAATTTCAAAATTGTAGCCCTTTAAATAAGCTTTTTAACAATATTGAGTTTGTCTCTACTTGACGTGGAAATCAGAAGATATATATGAATTTTTTATGTAAAACGAGTATGATAAGAACCGAATAAAAACTGGCATGCATCATGTCCTCCCTCTCTAAACAACGGGGAGCTTCCTTTTTCTTTTTTCTTTTTTTTCTTTTTTTTTTTAGTAAGCCTCTTTTATAAAGAGAAATAATTGATTTTTTTCTTTAGTCATTTTCACATCCTTTCATTTTTTTTTAAATTATCATTAGATATACGGGATCTATGTTGTCCTTCTCTCATCTTTCATTTTTTAAAATCACTATTATATCTATGTTGTAGTCATTTTCACATCCTTTGACTACTGATCGGGTTCAAAAAGAAATATCCAACCAAGAAGAACACCAAAAGGAAAAAACCCAATTTGGTTTGCATTCGATTTTTTTTTTTTTTTTTTTTTTTCAATTGAATGAGACACCAGTCAACTAAAACGTTGGCAAATAGAATGACAAAATGAGCCCCCCAAAGGTGACGCACAGAGAAATCATTTTTATTTTTTTTTTCATGCAGAATCTATGGTGAGGAGATCTGCAAACTATCATGAACAAGACAATAAAATAGAAGAAAAAAAAAATTACCAGACCATCGAATTGAACATGGGCATTAATCTATAGTTTTGATGTCATCAAAAATTACCACTTATCCCGAAAATGTAAGCTTATAAAAAAAAAAGTAAAATTAATTATTTAATTAATACTTTAACACGTGAATTGTACGTAAATGGATCATACATACTGGATTCTTCGGAGAAAGAAGTAAGTTCTAGCCACTTCTTTGTCTACCAATCTTGACATCACCATTTTCCCCTCACAATAGTTTCTAGGTAGATGCAATAATACCATGATGATTGGAAGTATTCGAGTATGATGAATTTTGTTAAAAATTTCAGCAGCCCTAGATGTTCGTAAATGTTGAAATTCGAAATTTTGGCTGTTCCATTTCTATATCAGTTCCTCAGAGTTGGGCAATCCCAAACTCAACAAACCAGAACTTTGCTTGTGTACCATGTTTGTTGATTTTTAAGAAGAACCTCAGTAGCTGATATTAACTTGAACACATGTGAGAAAGACAAACACATTTATGGAAAACACAAAAGAATTCATGAGAATAGTATTATAAAAAGAAAACTAAAGGAAATATGATTCTTTGTACAGCTTGGGGTTTAAATGGGGTTCTGGTTAAGAGTCTGCAATTTTGGGGGTTTTGTTGGGTTAAGGATAGAAATTATTTGTGATAAAATGTTGATTTGAATTTTCTAAATCAAAAAATTTAGATGATGTGCTAACTATAGGTTAAGGGAAATCAACCCTAATTTAAGGGATGTAAAGCTTTATAAATAGAGCCTTGTACTTACATTAAATATAAGGAAAAATGTAGCTTATAAAACTTTAACGTATGAATGTAAGTTATAGGCCAAACCACCTTAATCTATGTCTTTCTCTCTTTCATTTATCTCTTTCTATCATTATTAGTTTATGTTGGTACAGTTTTCGGTACGGTGTAAACGACATGTTTCTTTGATGTTCTTCACGCTCTCACGATTACTGCAAAACAACTAAAACTAAGAGTCCCTTCCGGAGGTCTTGCCCTGAAACCTAAATTAGCTTCTGAGAAAAAAAAATGTTTAATGCATAAAATAACCAGTCCTTTATTTTTTATTTTTTTTTTCTTTTTACCTGAGGTGAAGTCAAACTTGAATTAGGTTTACTATTCTCACTTATACTAAGAGTGCTTGGAGTTTGATTTGTTTTGAGAGTCTTATCCCCATTCAACTGGAAGTTGAACTGTTGACCAGATTCTTCAAAGAGTCCTTATTGAACCAAAATTGAGACTACTATCCCAATTCAACTTGGAGTAGAATTATTCCGAACAGTTTCTATATATTAAGCGAAATGATTTTTCTATATCACATTATTTTACATTAATCCTACACTAATACACATAGGGTGTGTGACCCATGCATGTAAGTCTCACACCTAATGTGCCTTGGTGTAAGATTTATGTAGGATAATATGATGTAAAATAACACGTCCCCTGTATAAATTCCCTAGGTGGGTTTGTATAAAAGTTAAAGTCGCTTTAGTTTTGCTAGAGTTTTTTGTATAAAGAGTTTCGTTTGTTGATGATAATGAAAGTTTCTCATTCATAAATAATAATAATAATAATAAAAAAAAAAACCCGCTTTAACACTTAAGGCCATATTGGCATTATCATGGGCCTCATAAACCACTTTTCCATCCGCCACCATTTTTCAACAATTCTTTTTGTCATTTTTAAGAATATCTTTCGTTATTGAAAGAAACATTTAACTTTGGACATTACACTAACATATAGAAGTCGAGCCTCGTTTGTTAATATTTTTAAAAGGTTGATTTTTTATTTTATTTTATTTTAAAAAGTATTTTGATGTGATATAAATGTAAAAGCATTTTCACATTGAATTCCTCAAAATTTCTCTAAATTTAACTTTAAAAATCTATTTTAGTTGATTTAGTTTAGCCGCTTTTCAAAATTACTAAACATTAAACTCTCTAAATATTTATATACTTTAACTAAATATTCTATTTTATTGATGAAATCAACTTTTGAACTCTTTGCATTAAATATTTACTTTAGTTGAGAGGAAAGAATAAAAAATATGAAAGAAAAAGAACATTAAAAAAAAAATCTTTCACTTTCACTTTTCACTTTTGGACTCTTTGCATTTAGAAAGCTTGATGTACAAAAGTTAAATTTAACATTAAGTGGAGAGTCGGTTAAACGGTGTATTTTGTAAGTTTTGTTAAAATTTTAAGGGAAAAATATATATTAGCCCCCAAACTACCACCCTTTCTCCGGATGGCCCTCCAAACTACCAATACTTAGATTATGGCCCCCCAAACTATCACTTCTGATTTTTTGGCCCCATCCGTCCATTTATGCCGTCAATTTTAAACAGAATTCCGAAAATATCCCTCATACACTTTGAAATTCTCACGGTTAATGGAGGGGTATTTTCGGGTTTTTGGCCAATTTCTGTTAGAATTAACGGTATAAATAGACGGATGGAGCTAAAAAATCAGAAAGTGGTAGTTTGGGGGGTCGGAGTGCAAGTGTTGGTAGTTCGGGGTGCCATCCAGAGAAAAGGTGGTAGTTTGGGGGTTAATATATATTTTTCCCAAATTTTAAAGAAAAGTTAGAGGTAAAAAATTTGAAAAATGCTAGAGATACCAAATATTTTACCAAGAAATGAGTATCAAGATGATATGAAGCTTATTTATTGGTACCCGTAACATTTCTTTTTATTAATTGTTTTGATCATCTCCAATGAATTGAATAAACTCCACATCATTTTAGTACACATCTCTTAATAAAAAATTGTACCCCTAGCATTTCTAAAAAAATTAAGTATAAGAGCACTCACAATGAGCTCCTTATATTTGATTTTTTCTTTAAATTTTTAACAAAAACTACTAGCATTTTAGAAGCTCTTTATCAAATGTTAAGTTTAACATTTGTCAATAACCTCCTTTACATTCGAAGAGTAAAAAAAGTGAATATTATATATATATATATATATATATATATATTGCATTGAATGCTTAAAACATTTGGTTTGAATTGCATTTAATGCATCGAATGTTTTTGGCAGTTAATTTTAACAATAAAAAATAATATTTATTTAATAAAAAAACATTTAGAGAATTTGTTGTTTAATAGTTTTAAAAAGTGACTAGCTATGTGTTTCATATTTAAAATTATTTGTTAATATTTTAATTTTAAAAAGAGAAAAGAAAATTATTGTTACCAAATAAGTAACAATACTTCTAGAAGAGTTAATAATGCTACTTTTCAAACTATTTTATCAAAATTATTTTACACCAATAATAGATCACCTAAATTAGTTTGAAGAGTAAAAGCATGTTTTGGTAAGAATTTTTTTTAAAAAAAATAATTTTCAAATACTGTTTAGCAAATATAAAATTCTACTAAGATTTTATCCAATTTTTTTTTCTAATTTTCTCTCAAATTTTTTAAACTATCTAAACATAATTTCAAAAAAATTAAATTATTTTAATTTTAAAAAATCGCAGACATCCAAACTAGTCCCCAACCTTTTATTATTGTCTTGGCACATCGCTTAATGCCACTCACGACTCACGAGACTCCTCCCTCTTCAGTCAACCGTCAACCTTGAAGGCTGAAGTTATTCAGATCAACGTACTCTATAGTCTATGCCTCTATGGTTAATTAATATTTTTATACTTATTATTCTATCTATTTAATTGAAACATAATAATTTAGATTTCAACTACTCCGAGGGTTGTTTATGAATGGCAAGCTGCATGTAGAAGGTGAGAATTGCCTTGGACAGAGCTGAGTGCCCCTATCAATAATCTCATCAGTTTCAGTTCCATCTCTCTGACTCTGAGAGTTCTCTGCTACTTCTCTTAGGTAAACCTGTTTGCTTCTCGCGGAGAAACCGATGGATATCTGAGGTTCACAACTATGTTTATATCCTAGTATTTATTACGATTATACCCTTCACCACGTAAGCTTGACAGATGGATTAATTGTATAAAAGGAAAGCCTCGTCGACTCATGGATTGGAGACGCCATCATCCAGAAGATGCTCTTTGCTAGAATTCTGTAGAAGCTTCTTTTTGTTGGAGTTTTGTTAGCTGATTTCTATAGATTCTTTTTCTGTTATCGCCCATTTCTATTCTCTACGGTTGTATTCATTTCATTTTCCTGTACAGTATTCTTTCTATATATTTGTACTCAGATCAATGAAATATACAAGAATCATTTTTCACTCAATATTTCACATGGTATCAGAGCATTTATGATTTTTTTTCCCTGATTCCTCATGGCTTCAGACGTTCCTTCTTCTTCTTCTTCCTTCAATGAGGATCCTTCAAGTCCCTACTATCTCCATAATGGTGATAACCCAGGCACTATCCTCGTTTCTCAACCTTTGGATGGTGAAAACTATTAAACATAGAGTAGATCCATGATTATGGCTATTACGGCTAAGAACAAGCTGGGCTTTCTGGATGGCTCACTCGGGAAACCTTTGGATGACTCCAGTCCAGAATCTCGTGCCTGGATTCGCTGCAACACAATGGTCCTTTCATGGATCTTCAATTCTGTCTCCAAGGAAATAGCCTCCAGGGTCATCTACATCGACACTGCTGCTGATGTTTGGATCGACTTGAAAGAACGGTTTTCCCAGAAAAATGGTCCACGCATTTATCAGCTCCAAAAATCCCTTTCTTCTCTTTCTCAAGAGAATCTCTCCGTGGGAACTTACTTCACCAGATCAAGTCTCTATGGGACGAGCTATGTAATTATCACCCAATACCTGTTTGTTCTTGTGGCTCAATGAAAACCATTCATGATTACTTCCATCATGAATACGTTTTTCAGTTTCTTATGGGATTAAATGACACTTTCTCTCACATAAGGGGTCAGATTTTACTCATTGATCCCCTTCCTCCCATCAACAAAGTGTTTTCCCTTGTTCTTCAAGAAGAATGCCAGCGTGAAGCTTCTGCTTCCGTTGGTTATTTTAATCACACCTCTGCTGCTCTGTTGAGTAAGGTTCCTACTACTGCTTCTCCATTTCAAGCTCGTTCTGAAAAATCTCCAGCCATGCACAAGGACAAGCCTCTCTGCAGTCATTCTGGACTTCTTGGCCACACTGTGGAGAA
The DNA here is from genome assembly GCA_028654335.1 of Alnus rubra. Classification (NCBI taxonomy): domain Eukaryota; kingdom Viridiplantae; phylum Streptophyta; class Magnoliopsida; order Fagales; family Betulaceae; genus Alnus; species Alnus rubra. The sequence continues at coordinate 1,081,008 of JAJPGS010000870.1, read as the reverse complement.
GTGCTACAGACTTCATGGGTTCCCTCCTGGTTTTAAGTTTACCAAAAACAAAGGTGGTGGTACTCACTCGGCCAATCAAGTTCAGGATTATGAGACATCTCATTCACCTCTTTCCATCACACCTGAACAATGTCAACAGCTCTTGGCCTTGCTCAAACCGGTCTCCTCTGAGTCTTCTGCCAACCAAGTAGGTACCTCCCTCCACCAGGATCATCTTTTTTCAAAGATGCAAGGTAACCTTCTTCCTTATCTTCGTCATTGTATGAATAATAAACACTCTGTTTTTTATTCATCTCACTCTTTTAAGATTGCTTCCACAAATGCTCATAGAAATTCTTGGATCATAGACACTGGTGCTACAGATCATATGGTTGGATCCATTCATTTTTTAACTACAATCACAGCCACTGTTTCTTCCCATGTCAATTTTCCTAATGGTAAAAAAGCCTTGGTTACACACATCGGCACTGTTCAAATTTCTGCCACTTTGGTTTTAACTAACGTGCTTTGTGTACCATCATTTACATTCAATCTTCTTTCTGTCAGTAAATTACTTACTTCCCATTCTTGTTGTCTTATCTTCCTTCATCAACATTGTTTTATCCAGAATTTGGTCAGCTGGGGGACGATTGGAGTGGGTGAAGAACGGGATGTTCTTTTTTATTTGCTGCAGAATGATCCTTCAGTCCATGTTCCTTCTGTTTTTTCTGCACTTTCAATTAACAATGTATCTGATGATATTTGGCACTATCGTTTAGGCCATTTATCTTCATTTAGACTTGCTCTTTTACATAAATATGTTTATGCTATTTCTGTTAATCCAGACCACATATGTACTGTTTGTCCTCTTTCTAAAAAGAAACGCCTTCCATTTTCTGATAATCATTCTGTTAGCCATTTTATTTTTGAGTTAATTCACTATGACATATGGGGTCCTTTCTTTGTTAAATCCACAAATGGTTCTCAATACTTTCTCACAATTGTTGATGATCACAGTCGATATACTTGGGTGTTTCTTATGCATCATAAATCACAAATCCGGTTTATCCTTCAATCATGTTTTACTTTTGTTGAAACACAATTTAAGACTCACATCAAATGTTTTCGAACTGACAATGGAATTGAATTCCTTATGCCTGATTTTTGTGCTTCTAAAGGGGTTATTCACCAACGTACTTGTGTGGAAACCCCACAACAAAATGCTGTGGTCGAACGTAAACACCAACACTTACTTAATGTCGCTCGGTCTCTAAGATTCCAAGCCAACCTTCCATTATTTTTTTGGGGTGATTGTGTACTCACTGTCACTCATCTCATCAACCGCATTCCTACCCCTCTTCTCTCTAACAAGTCCCCTTTTGAGGTCTTATTCCATAAACTTCCTGCTTATAATCATTTGCGTGTTTTTGGCTGTATATGCTATGCTTCTACTCTTCTTCAATCTAGAACCAAATTTGATTCTAGAGCCACCCCTTGCATTATGATCGGCTACCCCTCTAGTGTTAAAGGTTATACACGTTTTAACCTTCACACTAAATTTGTCTTTATTTCACGCAATGTTATTTTTCATGAGCATGTTTTTCCTTATGCTTCTAATCTTTTGAATCCTACAGCTGATGGTTGTTTTGTTATTCCTAATTCCATTTCTGATGTTAATTTGCCTAATTTTGTTCCTGCTTCTATTCCTGGTCCTGTTTCCGTTCCCCAACCTTCCACTAATCTTCGAAGATCTTCTAGACTTCAAAACCCTCCTTCTTATTTGCATGATTTTCACTGTTAGCTGGCTAACTCTTCTCCCCACTTTCATTCTCCCTCTTCTGCCGATTCTGTTGTCTCCTCAGGTACACCATATCCTATCTCTTCCTACCTTTCTTATAATAAACTCTCTAAAGCTCACAATTTTTTTAGCTTGTCTGTTTCTTCTGTTTTTGAGCCTCAATTCTTTCATCAAGCCGTCAAATATCCCCATTGGCGAGAGGCTATGCAGGCTGAAATCTCTGTTCTCGAGGAAAATCAAACTTGGACCTTAGTTGATCTTCCTCCCAATAAGACCCCCATCGGTTGCAAATGGGTTTACAAGGTCAAATTCAACTCCAATGGGCAGATCGAAGGGTATAAGGCTCGCTTGGTGGCTAAGGGATACTCCCAAAGTGAAGGTATTGACTACCTTGAAACATTTTCTCATGTGGCCAAGCTCACTACTGTTAGATTATTGTTAGCTCTTGCTGCTACAAAAGGCTGGCATCTACATCAACTTGACGTCAACAATGCCTTTCTCCATGGCACATTGAATGATGAGGTTTACATGAAATTACCACCCAGTTTTTCATTTCAAGGGGAGTCCAAAGTTTGTAAACTTTCCAAATCTTTGTATGGTTTAAAAAAGGCATCCCGCCAATGGTTTTCTCGATTTTCTTCTACCTTGATCACTCATGGATTTGCTCAGTCCAAGGCTGACTACTCTCTCTTCACCAGACTTCAAGGCAGTTCTTTTGTTGCTCTCCTTGTCTATGTTGATGACATTGTCATCGCCAGTAATGATATGGATGCTATCTCTTCTCTCACTGCCTTTCTCAACTCTCAGTTTCGTCTCAAAGACTTAGAGGCGGTCAAATATTTTCTTGGATTGGAGCTTGCTCGTACTGCTAAGGGCATTTCTGTCAGCCAATGCAAATATTGTCTTGACATCATTCAAGATTGTGGTCTTCTTGCTGCTAAGCCCGCTGCTTTTCCTATGGAATCTCATTTGAAACTCTCTCGGAATGATGGTGCTCTTCTCCCTAATCCTACCTCATACCGCAGATTGATAGGCAAGTTAATTTACTTAACCCTCACTCAACCTGATATTTCCTTTTCTGTTCAAATTCTCAGTCAGTTCATGCATAGTCCTCGACAACCACACATGGACGCTGCTTCTCGCCTTCTTCGATACCTTAAGGGCTCTCCAGGTCAAGGACTTTTTTTATCCTGCTTCTTCAGATCTTAAGCTTAAAGCCTTCTGTGATAGTGATTGGGCTGCTTGCCCTGATTCTCAACGCTCTATTACTGGATTTTGTGTTTTTCTTGGTGATGCTCTTATTTCCTGGAAATCCAAGAAACAACACACTGTTTCTCGCTCTTCTGCTGAAGCAGAATATCGATCTATGGCTACTTGTTCTTGTGATCTTACTTAGTTATTTTCTCTCCTTCATGATTTACACATTCCTCATTCTCAACCAGCTCTATTATTCTGTGACAGTAAAGCTGCCCTTCATATCGCAGCTAATCCTGTTTTTCACGAGAGGACTAAGCATATTGATATCGATTGTCACCTCGTTCGTGATAAAATACAAGGGGGTTTACTTCGTACTATGCATATTACCACTCAGCATCAGATTGCAGATATCTTTACTAAGGCTCTTGGCAGAATTCCTTTTGAACATTTGCTTTCCAAGATGAATATACTGAACATATATTCCTCTTGAGGGAGAGTATCACGATTATACCCTTCACCACGTAAGCTTGACAGATGGATTAATTGTATAAAAGGAAAGCCTCGTGGACTCATGGATTGGAGACGCCATCATCCAGAAGATGCTCTTTGCTAGAATTCTGTAGAAGCTTCTTTTTGTTGGAGTTTTGTTAGCTGATTTGTATAGATTCTTTTTCTGTTATCGCCCATTTCTATTCTCTACGGTTGTATTCATTTCATTTTCCTGTACAACATTCTTTCTATATATTTGTACTCAGATCAATGAAATATACAAGAATCATATTTCACTCAATATTTCACAGTCATTGATCTGGTTTAGGTAGTTCAATTTTTATTTGGTTTGGGATTCAGCTTCTTAATTTGATACTATAAATAGTTATGGATCCTACGATTTCTGGGTTGCCCGATTTCATAAACGATGTCTTGGTCGATGATGACCATGCATTTTCACCCAATTCCAATCAATACCCAGATCTTTTAAACGAGTACAAATTCAATTTGTCCCTCCCCGGACCTTAGCTTCCTTGAAAGTTCATTGCTTTCACCTGACCTGGGTCACACTGATTTCGCTCCGCCGAAAACTGTGGCCCCAGCAGCGGAGCCATATGCTCCTTCCGCTGGCGATAGCATGAGCACACCGTTTGTGGGTATGAGTCCGGGGGAGAGTCGTCATCGGACGACAGTGAGTTCTCGGAAACGGTTCTCAAATTCATAGGCCAGATACTTATGGAAGAGAACATAGAGGACAAACTAATAAGCGTCGAATGTTGCACATTCAAGCTCCTTAACTTATATATGTTAATTCCTTAGCATTGTTATTTGTTTGATTTTGTATTGTTTTAATGTTTTCAGGTTTTAAATAAAGATACAATTAACTCTATTAATTTTGGGCTTAAAGCACACTTTGAGAAGACCTAGAAGATATGTTTAAACTTAACCAATCATAATAGAATACCTATATGATGTGATTAAGTTTAATCAAATCAAGTAAAAGATTAAATTAGAATTTCTCCACTAAGAGTCAAAATCGGATTGGATTCAAATTTGGATTCTGCATATGTCTCAGTGTTTGGATCATAACTTTTTCTTGAGATATCTGATTCCAATAAAATTGGTGGTTTTGGAAAGCTAATAAAAAATGAAACAAATATGTCAGAAATAGCTTTTCCCTAATTCGGACGTTTACTATGTCAAAATTACCTCGTAATAAAAGACCACAATTATTGCCGAATTTGGAATCCTTTTCCTACTTGGATTGAAGTTTCAATCTCCTACGTGGACAAGAAGACTCAAGAGACGATTTTTTTGGTATTACAAGGGCTTTTAGGACTTGTGTGCTCCCTATAAATAGACCTCTAAGCTTCAAGAGAATGTGTCCTTAGTGCTTGGTGCTTGGTGCTTGGTGTTTGGGCTTGTGCTTAGATTTAGACAGAAAATTATTCTCGGAGGCCTGACAAGTTGAAGAGGAGAAGAACATGGCAAGAGGTCATCCCAGCACCACGATGAGCGGCTAAATTCCTAAAAGGGTGTTGATGTAGCCCTTTCCAAGTAATGATGGTTTAATTGTATTTTAATATGGGATTTTCTCTATGCATGATGGTTGTATAACTGTGAGAATTGATTTTAATGTTTATATTCAATCATTATGAATTTCTTATCTTGTCTTAGAAAGTCTTTTATATTGATTGAACTCAATCCTTCATATTTTCTGTGATTATGTGAATGATTGTTATACAATGGTTTTAATTGATATATGATCAAGAGGATTAGATAGACCATGCCTAGGGAAGACATATTGTACTACACCCTAGTTTAGTATAATTTAGGTAGACAGTCTGTGCCAACCGAAGATGGGTTATACTATTCCATTGATTGTGTGTATATCCTATTAAAGACGTAGCTAGTCCATGCCTAGGGAAAACGGGTCGTACCGCATCCTAGTGGTTAGGTGGACGGTCCGTGCCAACCGAAGATGGATTATACTTATTCTTTAGAGTTAATTTCTTGACTACTCGAGTGAGACGAGCCCTATATCATGCATAGTATGAATTTTCCTTATTAATTTATGATTGACCATTGTTATGCGGTGAGTGGTGAAATCAATCCCCTATTCTTTATCTCATCCCTACTATCTTTAAATTTATGTCTTTTACTTTTATGTATTTCTTTTTTATAAAACAAAAAACCAAATCAAACATCTTTTTAATTAAGTTATATTTAATCTCGAAAAGCTTGATAATAATACCTACGCAGTCCTTGAGGTTCGACACCATCTCTATAGCCTTATCCTACAAGGATTCGTTCTATTGCGAGTGGTTAATTTTATTATTGATATATTTTAGTAAACAAAAGACCACATCAATTTTTGGCGCCGTTGCCGGGGACTGCTTAACGGTAGCGTTATTATGTTTTAAAGATTGAATTTAACTTGATTCTTTTTGTTTTTATTTTATTTTATTTTAATTTTGGTTTCTTTATTATTATTATTTTATTTTAATTTAATTTTTTGCTTTCAATTTTGTTTTTATTTTCTTTTGTTATTTTGTTTTATTTTTCTCAATTTAGTTCATGTGGGGAGGCATTCCAACACCCCATGAACCATGTTCATAATTCTATAGTCCTTATCATCATGTTAAAGATTGTCCTACTGCAAGACAATTTTCTAATTATTCTTATGAGCATAAGAACACACAGTTCCCTAGACCGAGGAATGAGCCTTACTGTGATTCCTATGACCCGGCATGGAGTAACCAGTCTAATATCCCATGGCAAGCTCAAGCTCGTGAAAGTTATGCTCCACAATTTCATGAACTGTACCATCAGACATATCTGCAGTTCAATGATCAAGCGGCCTATCCACCATCTAACTTCCATCCTCCCCACCAGCAATGGCAATCATCTCCATATTGTGCTAACTTTGAGGATAACTGGCAACCTTCTTCTCAGGCCACACCACCGCCTCGGTTTGATTCGGATTTTCGAGATCAGCTGTTGAAATTTATGAACAAGATGGATCAGATAGTGACCTCTGTCAGTCAAACATGGAACTCTCGCTCTGATTCCATTGCTAAGATAGATGCTGGCGAAGAGGAGCCATCTCCCATTGACTGGTCTCCACAGCAACAATACCATGCCAAACCACCGCCTCGGTTGGATTCGGATTCTCAAGATCAGCTGTTGAAATTTATGAGCAAGATGGATGCTCACGAAGAGGAGCCATCTCCCATCTACTGGCCTCCACAATAGCAGTCTCAGGCTACACCATCTACTCAATCAGATTCTGACGTTCAAGTTCAGATGTTGAAACTTATGGATGAGATCAATCAGAATTTGAAATCTCGGGGTCAGACATTGAACTTTCACTCCCAAGCCATTGCCAAGTTAGAGCTTCAGATGGAGCAGATGGAAAAGCAAATAGAAGAAGAAGAGTTTCAAAGACAATCAGAGGCTGATCTTGATAGATACTATGTGATGGATGAGAGTACTTCTTATCATGAGCAAACCATCACCACAATGAATAATGGAGAAGTGGTCGAAATTCAAGGGGAAGAGAAAAAGGAGGAGCAGATTGAGGCCCTACAAGCTCTACATCGGGCAAAAGGCGAGGAAGTGAGCACTGAGGCTCATATATCATCCACTCTTATTCTCGATACGCCATATGATCCCCGAGCCCCTATTGCTTGTGATTTACCAAGAGGTCAGGAGAGTAGTTTGTTGGGAATATTAGAAGAGAAAAAAGAGACCATCAAGGTAGAAAACTTCCTTGTGTATTCTCCTCATTCTATTTCAGTTCATGATTCCCTTCTAGATGAGAAACTACTTAAGAATACTCAAAGGGATCTACCTCGATATACGAGCATTCGAAATTACCTTTTTGTAGGTAAAATTTATTCTCTTTGGTCCAAGAGAAAAAAGATTGGTGCTTTAAATTTAAATTTAAAGGTCAGAGAGCATTGAGCACATCAAGGATGTGGATTCCGTTGACTTGACGAATCCCACATATTTTGACTAAATGAGTCAGCTTTATAGGTTCGAGCACAGGCCCTGTGTGCTCGAGTCCTCTATTTGGCCAGGGTACATGATCTCCCTCCAGGTTTATCTTATCCATTGTTGCTTCATTCTTAGTTTATATTTTTACAATAATGTGTTGCACTTGACTAGTATTTGGTTGGAGTATCACTCTCTTTTTCAGGACAAGTGTTTTTACAATCAAGTTTGGGGGTATGATATGCCCCGCATCTGCTCATTCAGGTATTCCTATCCTCTTATTGTTATATTCAGTTCTATACACACATTGGGGACAATGTGTGATTCAAGTTTGGGGGTATGGAAGAACGAAACACTGTCCAATATTTTGTTATGTTATCGCTAAGAATTTGGTTGAACTTAAATCTTGATTTGTATTTCATTAGTGAGCTTAACATGATGAACACATGATCACTTGACTAGGGAATTAAGAAGTTTTGTTAATTTCTTTGGCAGCATGAGATATTACTTGTTTCAATTTGATTCTCACAAGCACACTAGCACGTAGTCTGTGGGGTATGAAATTTGAAATCAGTTATGTCTGTTATCAATATCTTGGATGCAACTGGGTAACTTATTAGAGAAATAACCTTGGCATAAAAAAAAAATATGAAAAAAAGAGAAAAAGAATAATATTGATCACTTTGAGCTTTTCACTGAGTAACCGGATCTCTTGCCTCATTAAGCATTGAGTATTCGCGTCAAAAGGTGGAAGTTTACCTTGATTGATAAATGGCTAAGTTTAGCTTCGTAGCCTTTTTGACTCGAGTTAGTAAGTCTTTAGGGTGTTTTACACCTAATGCCCTAAAACCATCTGGTTTGGGAGTCATTGACCTAACACTCGTTACATGGATCAATTAGAAAGTTTAAGGGAGCGAAGCATTGCACAGCCTGCATATATATAAAAATAATAATAATAATAATAAATATATATGCCTTGGTTGTTTTATCTAATGGGGAGTCCAGCGAATTTTGAGTGTTGAACCATTCATGATTGAGATTAGTTTTGAAACCTCATGACTATGTGTTAAGTTCACTTTACACTAGTTGAATCTTGTGATATCTCATAATGCCATGTTAGTAGCTTAATTTTTAATTTCCTGAAATTGTGAAGATGGAGTTTATTTTCTTAAGCTTGCCAATGAATGAGAACCATTATTTTTATGATGCTGCATTCTTAGGGATAACATTGTAGGAATAATGTTTGTGGGTATCATTACTGGCAAACCCTCACGAGATTTCACTCGTCCAAAATTAATAAATTCCGATTTAATCATTTACTTGATTTTATTAAACTTAATCATATCATATAGGTATTCTATTATGATTGGTTAAGCTTAAACATATTTTCTAGGTCTTCTCAAAGTGTGTTTTAAGCCCAAAATTAATGGAGTTAATTGCATCTTTATTTAAAACCTGAAAACATTAAAACAACACAAAATCAAACAAATAACGATGCTAAGGAATTAACATATATAAGTTAAGGGGCTTGAATGTGCAACATTCGACGCTTATTACAAACCCTGCATGTTTTACGACCCTTTGGGTCTACAAGTCACCGAGAAATCCTTCTATGATGCTCTCGGTCAGAAATACCCTCCTTCCTCCAATCTACACCAAGAAGAACCAACCTATATCAATCCCAACTTGGGGAGCCCTGATGATGTTTTTTCTGCAAGCAGTGGTGGTGATTATGGTGTTAGTAGGATTTCTAGCACTAGAAATAGCACTGATCGACAGTGGGTCAGTGATGTTTTCCAGCCCAATTTGCAGCCCGCCAATGGATCACAGTTTTTAGCGAATTAGTCGAACGACGTGACTAACATCGGCGGAGGCATGGAGCTTTTGGCTCAGAAATTTTTTACTGATAGTGAATCTGTGTTGCAATTTAGGAGAGGGTTAGAGGAAGCTAGTAAGTTCCTTCCTAGGGACAATCAGTTAGTTTTTGATTTGGGGACTAGCATGGTATCACCAGAGTTGAAGGGAGGGGATCAAAAGGTGGAACTCAAGGGGAGAAGGGTGACCATGTTGATTGTCGAAGCATCAAATCAAAATGCTGTCACTATCTCAATAATCTGTGTCCCTACAAGCGCTCTGCGTTCGTCCATGATGTTCGTGGGGATTGTGGACCCACCACGTAGTCAAATGCTCGTGTCATTGATCGGCCTAGATTCACTACCCTGAGCCGACAACTTTGAAGAAACTTTGAAGGTGTACAATGTGATCGTTGATATGAGTAATGCTACGTATCATTCATTTGTCGTCTTTTTATTTTTTCAAAATTGATGTGGCTCTTAAAATTACCATTGAATTTATGATAGATCATTATTAAATTTTGATCCAATGGTGATTTTAAGAGCCACATCAATTTTAGAAGATAAAATGAGGACAAAGAGATGATATGTAGCATTACTCCGTTGATATTAAGAACGATTCAGATAGAGTGGCTCATGTTCACATAGACACGACAGATTGAATAGTTTGTCAAACGATTGTGCACAATTAGTATTTTTATTTGATCTAAATAACAAATCGTTGAACGTGATATCAAAATTAATTCAGAAATTTTTATAGTTGATTTAATTTACAAATTGCTCCCTCAAGTCAAATTGCATTACAAATTATATTAAATTTAATTAGGCGCCACGTCAGCGTTAATAAGATAACACATGTAAACCTTAATAAAAAAAAATATTAAATATATAAATATGTAAAACTTCAAAAATCATTTTTTAAAAAAAAATGATAAGATAAAAGGGGTGACTGCCAATTGGACAGCCACCCACAGCCAATGGGGATGTCCACCCGCCACCCCCAGCCTCTGAGGTGGCAGCACGACTACCCCCGACCCCTAAGGGTGGTCGCGCCACCTCCGGCAGCCACCTCTTTTCTCTTTTGATCTTTTTTTTTTATTAAGATCGATATGTGTCCCATCTTATTGACGCTGACGTGGCTGGCGCCTAACAAAATCTGTCAATTTTTTTAACGGAATTTAACTCGAGGGAGCGATTTATAAATTAGGCTAACCATAAGGATCTACAAATTAATTTTGATAACACATGTAGCGATTTGTAATTTAGGTCAACCATAGGGACCAATGGTGCAATTTTTCATATTAAAAAATATATATAATAAAAAAAATGTGATAAACATAAATGTCAATCTAATAAACTGAAATTAAAAAAAAAAAAAAAAAAAAAAAATTTATTCCAGTTCAATTTATGTTAAGAAAAATTGGTCACAATTTTTTTTTTTTTCTTTTGAGAAAAATTATATTTAGTTCTTAAATTTTCTTTTGATTTGAATTTAGTCTTTCGATTTCTAATTTCAAGAATAAGATTTTTAGATTTTTCCTAGGTTTCAAATAAATATCTCAACCACTTTACCGTCAAAGTTAATGATTTGTCATTTAACACATTTTGGCTGCTGAATTAATTTGTTGTCACAAATTTTGAATAATTAGAAGGATTGCAATTAAGAGTAATTAGCCATTTGTTGGGCACCTTTTTCTAAAAGTTTCAAATATTGGAAGCAAAACATGCATAATATGATTATGAGATTGGGATATTGATGATCAAAGTGGGCTTTTTTTTTCTTTCTTTTTTTGGGTTACGCTATAGCATATAGTGTTGTGGTACCAATTTCATATATAACTCACCATTGAAAATTGATTTATATATAAATAATTAGAATTGCACTTGAGCCATATAAAACAACACACGCCCCCATCTCTCTCCCGAGATTGACGCGGGTGGATCTCGCCATCTTGTCAGGTCATGGTTGGCGGTGATCGGTGGTTGGTGGTTGGAGAAGATTGTTTCGCTGCTAGGGAGACTCCTGTGACGGCGTGTGCTGTTCACGCGCCGCCTCTAGTGGCGGTGTGGATTCTTCCAGTGTTGAGGGCAATGTGGTGCTTCTTGTTTGTGTATTCCCTTGTTGTCTGTGTGTTTCACAGTGTCTTTGTAATGCACAAATATTTACTGGACTTATTTATAGAGTAGAGCTTTAAGGGTGTTCATGTAATATTTGTGTATTGTTTAGACAATTGCTTTGTCAGATTTGTTTCTGACTTTGGATGTAGGGGTGTCTTGTACCCCTCATTCTGTCTCTGTAATGCCTCGTGGCTTTTAACAATGGAAGGAGCACGTGCTTCTTTGTTCAAAAAAAAAAAAAAAAAAAAAAAACAACAACACACGTCCCACTCACTTTCTCTCATTAGCCATTTTGTTCAGCTAGGTTGCCTCTCCAACCTGACCAGCTATCGTACTAATCACTTTCTCCTATGTCAATGGTAGAGGCCCAAAGCAACAAAAACTCCAACCCTATCTTTTTTTTTTTTTTTTTTTTTTTACACCAACCCAATCTGAAGTAACATTCTCGTATTTCTTTATTTTCTAAAGTATCCTATGCCTACGGTTTAGTTGGAGAGAAATGTTTGGAAAAACTTAATCCATAATTTTGCATCTCAAAAAGCAAGAAAAATAATTTTTAAATAAAAATATAATATTAATATTAAAATAAATATTATTTAACTAATATTTAAAAATAAAGAAGATGCTTCACTAACTCGTTACTTTTTAGACTTAAAAATGTATCACTAACGCCTATATGTGTGATTTTTATATGTATTTTAAATAATTAATTAATTTAATATATTAAATTTTAAAAATTTATTCCAATTCAATTATTATTTTTTGATAAATCATATTCAGATGGATAGCAACTGGCCAATTGTTGACCAAAAACGTGAGAAGGCACATCACCCAACGCCTCTCAGTCTTCACTGTTCAGTCTCCACCCCCAGCGTTCTTCCTTATTCGGACCAACGCTCTCAAGTCTCGATGATTCTTAATAATATTTTAATACTTATTATTTTATTTAATTATAATAATCGGGATTTCAGCAACTTTAGGATTAAAGTACTGCAAACTACTCCAGATGAATGTTGTTATGTTTTATATATGTATGCCGTCGCGGAATTCCGTCGGAGACTAGGACAGAGCCGACTGCCCCTATCAGCAATCTCATCAGTTTCAGTTCCATATTTCTGTTCCACATCTGAGAGTTCTCACTTCTCAGTTAAACCTGTTTGCTTCTCCCGGAGAAACCGATAAATATCTGAGGTTCTTCAACTTTAAACCTTTTCTTTTCCTTTTCCTTTTGACATTAGCATGTTCACAACCATGTTATAGATATATGTATCCTATTCTTTGATCTGGTGGTTAGATACTTTAAATAGTTATGAATCCTACTTTTTCTGGGTTGCCTGATTTCAATAACGATGTCTTGCTCGATGATGACCATGCCATTTCACCCAATTCCAATCAATACCCAGATCTTTTAAATGACTACGAATTCAATTTGCCCTCCCCGGACCTTACCTTCCTTGAAAGCTCATTGCTTTCACCTGACCTGGGTCACACTGATTTCGCTCCGCCCATAACTGTGGCCCCAGCAGCAGAGCCATATGCTCCGTCCGCTGGCAATAGCATGAGCACACCGTCTGTGGGTACGAGGCCGGGGGGAGACTCGTCCTCGGACGACAGCGAGTTCTCAGAAACGGTTCTCAAGTACATAAGCCAGATACTTATGGTAGAGAACATAGAGGACAAGCCCTGCCTGTTTTACGACCCTTTGGGTCTCCAAGTCACCGAGAAATCCTTCTATGATGCTCTCGGTCAGAAATACCCTCCTTCCTCCACTCTACACCAAGAAGAACCAACCTATATCAATCTCAACTTGGGGAGCCCTGATGATGTTTTTTCTGCAAGCAGTGGTGGTGATTATGGTGTTAGTAGGATTTCTAGCACTAGAAATAGCACTGATCTACAGTGGGTCAGTGATGTTTTCCAGCCCAATTTGCAGCCCGCCAATGGATCACAGTTTTTAGCCAATCAGTCGAACGGCGTGACTAACATCGGTGATGGCATGGAGCTCTCGGCTCATAACATTTTTACTAATAGTGAATCTGTGTTGCTATATAGGAGAGGGTTAGAGGAAGCTAGTAAGTTCCTTCCTAGGGGCAATCAGTTAGTTATTGATTTGGGGACTAGCATGGTATCACCAGAGTGGAAGGGAGAGGATCAAAAGGTGGAACTCAAGGGGGAGAAGGGTGAGAGAGAGATTTCACCGGATGGGTTGAGGGGAAGGAAGAATCATGAGAGGGAAGATGAAGATGTAGATGTAGAAGAAGGGAGGAGTAATAAGCAGTCTGCGGTTTATGTGGAAGAGAGTGAATTAACAGAAATGTTTGATAAGGTGTTGCTTTCCACCGAAGCACTTTCTCTGCTATGCGGTAACAATGACAATGAACCGGTACAGAATAAAGCAAGCAAGGCCTCACAGCCAAATGGGCAGCCGCAAGGAGGTAATGGTGGGAAGAGTCATGCTATGAAACAGGGACAAAAGAAGGAAACGGTTGACTTGAGGACACTTTTGATTCTATGTTCACAAGCTGTCTCAGCAGGTGACAATAGAACTGCAAATGAGTTACTGAATCAGATTAGGCAGCACTCTTCTCCTTATGGTGAAGGGTCTCAGAGGTTGGCCCATTTCTTTGCTAATGGCCTTGAGGCACGCTTGGCTGGCACTGGCACTGGAACTGGAACTCAAATTTTCTATAGTTCCTCAATTTCCAAAAGGATCTCAGCTACTGAAATGTTGAAAACTCACAAAGTTCATATTTCAGCCTCCCCTTTCAGGAGGGCCTCACTATTCTTTACTACCAAAATGATTAATAAAGTAGCAGAGAAAGCAACAAGTCTTCATATTATAGACTTCGGTATCAGATATGGTTTCCATTGGCCACTTCTGATCTATAACCTCTCAAAAAGAGCTGGAGGACCTCCCAAGCTACGTATTACAGGGATAGAGTTTCCCCAACCTGGATTCCGTCCAACAGAGCGTATTGAGGAGACTGGTCATCGATTGGCTAAGTATTGTGAGCGGTTTAATGTTCCTTTTGAGTATCATGCTCTAGCATCGCAAAACTGGGAGACCATCCAAATTGAAGACCTCAAGATTGATAGGAATGAGTCGATTGCTGTGAACTGTACATACCGGTTTAAGAACCTACTTGATGAGACAGTTGAAGAGACCTGTCCACGGAATGCGGTTTTGAATTTAATCAAGAGGATAAATCCTGACATTTTTGTCCATTCTATTATTAATGGAATCTATAATGGACCATTCTTTGTCACACGGTTCCGAGAAGCGCTCTTCCACTTCTCTGCATTGTATGACATATTTGATGTTACTTTACCCCGTGAGAGCCAAGAGAGGTTGATGTTTGAGAGAGAGATCTATGGGAGGCATGTTATGAATGTTGTAGCATGTGAGGACTTGGAGAGGTTTGAGAGGCCTGAGACTTACAAGCAGTGGCAGCTCCGGACTATAAGGGCTGGTTTCAGGCAGCTCCCATTGGACCAAGAGATGATGACCTTTTTCAGGTCTAAGTTGAAGGAATGGTACCACGAGAATTTTGTACTTGATGAAGACAAACATTGGATGCTTCTGGGATGGAAGGGCCGTATTCTCTTTGCTTGCTCTTGTTGGGTGCCGAATTAGGATGTTTGTGGAAACTGAAACTGTTGTCCTTGTTTAATTTTCAATGTTTTTCTCTATTGTGTATGCTTATCATCTTGAACTTTCAACTGGTGTTTTTATAAATGGTGGTAGAACTATGGATTGGATAAAAGACTTGGAACAAACTGCAAAGCCTTTTGAAGTGAAATATGTTTGATATTCCCCTCCCCAAAATGATTTTTGATTCTTCATTTTTAGTTGTTTAATGTTTTAACTAAATTTTGGTGTATGGTTTGGATTAGTATGGGGAATGATTTTGGGAGATTGAAGTTGATTTTTGGTTGTGGGTTTTATCATGGCCGATATGGGCAAAATTTTGTGGTGGTTGAGTTTCTTCGAAGAATTTGAGTATTTCGAAAGAAGGATTGGCTGAAATGGGGGAGGATGATTTCTAGGATTTCTTTGTATGATTGATTTGATTCAATGAGAGGTGGCTTCGTACTCTTAAATAATAATAATAAAAAAATATAAAAAGATAATTTTTATTCAATAAACGTCAAAATTACAAAATTTTAAAATTGTAGCCCTTTAAATAAGCTTTTCAACAATATTGAGTTTGTCTCTACTTGACGTGGAAATCAGAAGATATATATGAATTTTTTAAGTAAAACGAGTATGATAAGAACCGAATCAAAACTGGCATGCATCAGGTCCTTCCTCTCTAAACAACGTGGAACTTCTTTCTTCTTCTCCTTTTTTTTTTTTTTTAATAAGCCTCTTTTCTAAAGAGAAATGATTGATTTTTTTCTTTAGTCATTTTCACATCCTTTTATTTTTTTAAATTATCATTAGATATATGGGATCTATGTTGTCCTTCTCTCATCTTCCTATTTTTTTAAAATCACTATTATATCTATGTTGTAGTGAAGTATTTGACTACTGATTGGGTTCAAAAAGAAAAATCCAACCAAGAAGAACACCAAAAGGAAAAAACCCAATTTGGTTTGCATACGATTTTTATTTACTTATTTATTTTTCTCTCAATTGAATGAGACACAAGGCAACTAAAACGTTGGCAAATAGAATGACAAAATGAGCCCCCCAAAGGTGACGCACAGAGAAATCATTTTTTTTTTTTTTTTTTCATGCAGAATCTATGGTGAGGAGATCTGCAAACTATTAAAAGACAATAAAATAGAAGAAAAAAAAATTACAAGACCATCTAATTGAACATTGGTATTAACCTATAGTTTTGATGTCATCAAAAATCACCACTTATCCCGAAAATGTAAGCTTATAAAAAAAAAGTAAAATTAATTATTTAATTAATACTTTAACACATTAATTGTACGTAAATGGATCATACATGCTGGATTCTTCGGAGAAAGAAGAAAGTTCTAGCCACCTCTGTGTCTACCGATCTTGACATTACCATTTTCCCCTCACAATAGTTTCCAGGTAGATGCAATAATGCCAGGATGATTGGAAGTATTTAAGTATGAATGTATGATGAATTTTGTTCAAAATTTCAGCAGCCCTAGATGTTCGTAAATGTTGAAATTCGAAATTTTGGCTGTTCCATTTCTATATCAGTTCCTCAGAGTTGGGCAATCCCAAACTCAACAAACCAGAACTTTGCTTGTGTAACAGGTTTGTTGATTTTTGAGAAGAATCTCAGTAGCTGATATTAACTTGAACACATGTGAGAAAGACAAACACATTGATGGAAAACACAAAAGAATTCATGAGAATAGTATTATAAAAAGAAAACTAAAGGAAATGTGATTCTTTGTACAGCTTGGGGTTTAAATGGGGTTCTGGTTTGGTGTCTGCAATTTTGGGGGTTTTGTTGTGTTAAGGATAGAAATTATTTGTGATAAAATGTTGATTTGAATTTTCTAAATCAAAAAATTTAAATGATGTGCTAACTATAGCTTAAGGGGAATCAACCCTAATTTAAGGGATGTAAAGCTTTATAAATAGAGTCATGTACTTACATTAAATATAAAGGAAAATATAGCCTAGAAAACTTTAACGAATGAATGTAAATTATAGGTTGAACCACCTTAATCTATGTCTTTCTCTCTTTATATCATTATTAGTTTATGTATGTACAGTTTTCGGTACAGTATAAATTACATGTTTCTTTGATGTTTTTCACGCTCCCACGATCATTGTAAAACAACTAAAACTAAGAGACCCTTCCGGAGGTCTTACTTCGATGCCTAAATTAGCTTATGAGAAAAAAAATATGTTTAATGCATAAAATAACCAGTCCTTTTTTTTTTTTTTTTAATACTTAAGGTGGAGTCAAACTTGAATTAGGTTTACTATTCACACTTATACTAAGAGTGCTTGGAATTTGATTTGTTTTGGGAGTCCTATTCTCATTCAACTGGGAGTTGAACTGTTGACCAGATTCTTCAAAGAATCCTTATTGAACCAGAGTTGAGGCTACTACCCCAATTCAACTTGGAGTAGAATTATTCCGAATAGTTTCTATATATTAAGGGAAATGATTTTTCTACATTACATTATCATACATTAATCTTACACCGAGACACATAGAGTGTGTGACTTATGCATGTAGGTCTCATATACATGAGTTTCACATTCAATGTGTCTTGATATAAGATTTATGTAGATAATATGATGTATAAATAACACATCCTATATATTAATTCCCTAGGGGGGTTTGTATAAAAGTTAAAGTTGCTTTAGTTTTTCTAGAGTTTTCTCTATAAAGAGTTTCGTTGTTGAAAATGAAAGTTTATCATTCATAAATAATAATAATAAAAAAAAAAAATCCACTTTAACACTTAAGGCCATATTGGCATTATCATGGGCCTCATAAACCACTTTTCCATCCACCACCATTTTTCAACAATTCTTTTTGTCATTTTTAAGAATATCTTTCGTTATTGAAAGAAACATTTAACTTTGGACATTACACCAACATATAGAAGTGGAGCTTCGTTTGTTAATATTTTTAAAAGGCTGATATTTAATTTTTATTTTTTAAATTTTTTTGATGTGATATAAATGTAAAAGCATTTTCACATTGAATTCTTCAAAATTTCTCTAAATTTAACTTTAAAAGTATACTTTAGTTGATTTAGTTTAGCCACTCTTCAAAATTACTAAACATCAAACTCTCTAAATATTTATCTACTTTAACTAAATATTCAATTTTATTGATAAAATCAACTTTTGAACTCTTTGCACTAAATATTTACTTTAGTTGAGAGGAAAGAATAAAAAATATGAAAGAAAAAGAACATTAAAAAAAAAAATCTTTAGCTTTCACTTTTGGACTCTTTGCATTTAGAAAGCATTACCTACAAAAGTTAAATTTAACATTAAGTAGAGAGTTTGTTAAATAGTGTATTTTGTAAGTTTTATTAAAATTGTAGATAAAAGTTAGAGGTAAAAAATTCGAGAAATGCTAGAGGTACCAAATATTTTACCAAAAAATGGGTACCAAGATAATATGAAGCTTATTTATTGGTACCCATAGCATTTCTTTTTATTAATTTTTTTGATCATCTCAGATGAATAAGCTCCACATTATCTTGGTACCCATCTCTTGGTAAAAAGTTTGATACTCCTAGCATTTCTAAAAAAATTAAGTATAAGAGCACTCACAATGAGCTCCTTATATTTGATTTTTTCTTTAAATTTTTAACAAAATCTATAAAAACTACTAGCATTTTAGAAGCTCTTTATTAAATGTTAAGTTTAACATTTGTCAATAACCTTCTTTACATTCGAAGAGTCAAAAAAGTGAATATTATATTTTTTTAAAAAAAATATATATATATTGCATTGAATGCTTAAAACATTTGGTTTGAATTGAATTTAATGCATGATGTTTTTGGCAGTTAACTTTATCAATAAAAAATAATATTTATTTAATAACAAAACATCTAGAGAATTTGTTGTTTAATAATAGTTTTAAAAAGTGACTAGCTATGTGTTTCATATTTAAAATTATTTGTTAATATTTTTATTTTAAAAAGAGAAAAGAAAATCAGTGTTACCAAATAAGTAACAATACTTCTAGAAGAGTTAATAATGCTACTTTTCAAACTATTTTATCAAAATTATTTACACCAATAATAGATCACCTAAATTAGTTTGAAGAGTAAAAGCATGTTTTGGTAAGAATTTTTTTTAAAAAAAATATTTTTCAAATACTGTTTAGCAAATATAAAATTCTACTAAGATTTTATCCAATTTTTTTTTTCTAATTTTCTCTCAAATTTTTTAAACTATTTAAACATAATTTCAAAAAAAACAAATTATTTTAATTTTAAAAAATCGTAGACATCCAAACTAGTCCCCAACCTTTTATAATTGTCTTGGCACATCGCTTAATGCCACTCACGACTCACGAGACTCCTCCCTCTTCAGTCAACCGTCAACCCTGAAGGCTGACGTTATTCGGATCAACGTACTCTATAGTCTATGCCTCTATGGTTAATTAATATTTTTGTACTTATTATTTTATCTATTTAATTGAATTATAATAATTTAGATTTCAACTACTCCGAGGGTTGTTTATGAATGGCAAGCCGCATGTAGAAGGTGAGAATTGCCTTGGACAGAGCTGAGTGCCCCTATCAATAATCTCATCAGTTTCAGTTCCATCTCTCTGACTCTGAGAGTTCTCTGCTACTTCTCTTAGGTAAACCTGTTTGCTTCACGCGGAGAAACCGATGGATATCTGAGGTTCACAACTATGTTTATATCCTAGTCTTTATTACGATTATACCCTTCACCACGTAAGCTTGACAGATGGATTAATTGTATAAAAGGAAAGCCTCGTGGACTCATGGATTGGAGACGCCATCATCCAGAAGATGCTAGAAGATGCTCTTTGCTAGAATTCTGTAGAAGCTTCTTTTTGTTGGAGTTTTGTTAGCTGATTTGTATAGATTCTTTTTCTGTTATTGCCCATTTCTATTCTCTACGGTTGTATTCATTTCATTTTCCTGTACATCATTCTTTCTATATATTTGTACTCAGATCAATGAAATATACAAGAATCATTTTTCACTCAATATTTCACATGGTATCAGAGCATTTTTTTTTCCCTGCTTCCTCATGGCTTCAGACGTTCCTTCTTCTTCTTCCTTCCATGAGGATCCTTCAAGTTCCTACTATCTCCATAATGGTGATAACCCAGGCACTATCCTCGTTTCTCAACCTTTGGATGGTGAGAACTATCAAACATGGAGTAGATCCATGATTATGGCTATTACGGCTAAGAACAAGTTGGGCTTTCTGGATGGCTCACTCGGGAAACCTTTGGATGACTCCAGTCCAGAATCTCGTGCCTGGATTCGCTGCAACACAATGGTCCTTTCTTGGATCTTCAATTCTGTCTCCAAGGAAATAGCCTCCAATGTCATCTACATCGACATTGCTACTGATGTTTGGATCGACTTAAAAGAACGGTTTTCCCAGAAAAATGGTCCACGCATTTATCAGCTCCAAAAATCCATTTCTTCTCTTTCTCAAGAGAATCTCTACGTGGGAACTTACTTCACCAGAATCAAGTCTCTATGGGACGAGCTAAGCAATTATCGCCCAATACCTGTTTGTTCTTGTGGCTCAATGAAAACCATTCACGATTACTTCCATCATGAATACGTTTTTCAATTTCTTATGGGATTAAATGACACTTTCTCTCACATAAGGGGTTAGATTTTACTCATTGATCCCCTTCCTCCCATCAACAAATTGTTTTCCCTTGTTCTTCAAGAAGAACGCCAGCGTGAAGCTTCTGCTTCCGTTGGTTATTTTAATCACACCTCTGCTGCTCTGTTGAGTAAGGTTCCTACTACTGCTTCTCCATTTCAAGCTAGTTCTACAAAATCTCCAGCCATGTGCAAGGACAAGCCTCTCTGCAGTCATTGTGGACTTCTTGGCCACACTGTGGAGAAGTGCTACAGACTTCATGGGTTCCCCCCTGGTTTTAAGTTTACCAAAAACAAAGGTGGTGGTACTCACTTGGCCAATCAAGTTCAGGATTCCGAGACATCTCATTCACCTCTTTCCATCACACTTGAACAATGTCAACAGCTCTTGGCCTTGTTCAAACCGGTCTCCTCTGAGTCTTCTGCAACCAAGTAGGTACCTCCCTCCACCAGGATCATCTTTTTTCAAAGATGCAAGGTAACCTTCTTCCTTCTCTTCGTCATTGTCTAAATAATAAACACTCTGTTTTTTATTCATCTCACTCTTTTAAGATTGCTTCCACAAATGCTCATATAAATTCTTGGATCATAGACACTGGTGCTACAGATCATATGGTTGGATCCATTCATTTTTTAACTACAATCACAACCACTGTTTCTTCCCATGTCAATTTACCTAATGGTCAAAAAGCCTTGGTTACACACATCGGCACTGTTCAAATTTCTGCCACTTTGGTTTTAACTAACGTGCTTTGTGTACCATCATTTACATTCAATCTTCTTTCTGTCAGTAAATTACTTACTTCCCATTCTTGTTGTCTTATCTTCCTTCATCAACATCGTTTTATCCAGAATCTGGTCAGCTGGGGGACGATTGGAGTGGGTGAAGAACGAGATGATCTTTTTTATTTGATGCAGAATGATCCTTCAGTCCATGTTCCTTCTGTTTTTTCTGCACTTTCAATTAACAATGTATCTGATGATATTTGGCACTATCGTTTAGGCCATTTATCTTCATCTAGACTTGCTCTTTTACATAAATATGTTCTGCTATTTCTGTTAATCCAGACCACATATGTACTGTTTGTCCTCTTTCTAAACAGAAACGTCTTCCATTCTCTGATAGCCATTTTGTTAGCCATTTTATTTTTGAGTTAATTTACTGTGACATATGGGGTCCTTTCTCTGTTAAATCCACAAATGGTTCTCAATACTTTCTCACAATTGTTGATGATCATAGTCGATATACTTGGGTGTTTCTTATGCATCATAAATCACAAGCCCGGTTTATCCTTCAATCATTTTTTACTTTTGTTGAAACACAATTTAAGACTCACATCAAATGTTTACGAACTGACAATGGAATTGAATTCCTTATGCCTGATTTTTATGCTTCTAAAGGGGTTAGTCACCAACGTACTTGTGTGGAAACCCCACAACAAAATGCTGTGGTCGAACGTAAACACCAACACTTACTTAATGTCTCTCGGTCTCTAAGATTCCAAGCCAACCTTTCATTATTTTTTTGGGGTGATTGTGTACTCACTGCCACTCATCTCATCAACTGCATTCCTACCCATCTTCTCTCTAACAAGTCCTCTTTTGAGGTCTTATTCCATAAACTTCCTACTTATAATCATTTGCGTGTTTTTGGCTGTTTATGCTATGCTTCTACTCTTCTTCAATCTAGAACCAAATTTGATTCTAGAGCCATCCCTTGCATTATGATCGGCTACCCCTCTAGTGTTAAAGGTTATACACTTTTTAACCTTCAAACTAAATCTGTCTTTATTTCACGCAATGTTATTTTTCATGAGCATGTTTTTCCTTATGCTTCTAATCTTTTGAATCCTACAACCGATGGTTGTTTTGTTATTCCTAATTCCATTCCTGATGTTAATTTGCCTAATTTTGTTCCTGCTTCTATTCCTGATCATGTTTCCATTCCCCAACCTTCCACTAATCTTCGAAGATCTTCTAGACTTCGGAACCCTCCTTCTTATTTGCAGGGTTTTCACTGGCAGCTGGCTAACTCTTCTCCCCACTTTCATTCTCCCTCTTCTGCCGATTCTGCTGTCTCCTCAGGTACACCATATCCTATCTCTTCCTACCTTTCTTATAATAAACTCTCTAAAGCTTACAATTCTTTTAGCTTGTTTGTTTATTCTGTTTTTGAGCCTCAATTCTTTCATCAAGCCGTCAAATATCCCCATTGGCGAGAGGCTATGCAGGCTGAAATCTCTGCTCTCGAGGAAAATCAAACTTGGACCTTGGTTGATCTTCCTCCCAATAAGACCCCCATCGGTTGCAAATGGGTTTACAATGTCAAATTCAACTCCAATGGGCAGATCGAAAGGTATAAGGCTCGCTTGGTGGCTAAGGGATACTCCCAAAGTGAAGGTATTGATTACCTTGAAACATTTTCTCCCGTGGCCAAGCTCACTACTGTCAGATTATTGTTAGCTCTTGCTGCTGCAAAAGGCTGGCATCTACATCAACTTGACGTCAACAATGCCTTTCTCCATGGCACATTGAATGAGGAGGTTTACATGAAATTACCACCCGATTTTTCATTTCAAGAGGAGTCCAAATTTTGTAAACTTTCCAAATCTTTGTATGGTTTAAAACAGGCATCCCGCCAATGGTTTTCTCGGTTTTCTTCTACCTTAATCACTCATGGATTTGCTCAATCCAAGGCTGACTACTCTCTCTTCACCAGACTTCAAGGCAGTCCTTTTGTTGCTCTCATTGTCTATGTTGATGACATTGTCATCGCCAGTAATGATATGGATGTTATCTCTTCTCTCACTGCCTTTCTCAACTCTCAGTTTCATCTCAAAGACTTAGGGGCGGTCAAATATTTTCTTGGATTGGAGCTTGCTCGTACTGCTAAGGGCATTTCTGTCAGCCAACGCAAATATTGTCTTGACCTCATTCAAGACCGTGGTCTTCTTGCTGCTAAGCCCGCTGCTTTTCCTATGGAATCTCATTTGAAACTCTCTCGGAATGATTGTGCTCTTCTCCCTGATCCTACCTCATACCGCAGATTGATAGGCAGGTTAATTTACTTAACCCTCACTCGACCTGATATTTCCTTTTCTATTCAAATTCTCAGTCAGTTCATGCATAGTCCTCGACAACCACACATGGACGCTGCTTCTCGCCTTCTTCGATACCTTAAGGGCTCTCCAGGTCAAGGACTTTTTTATCCTGCTTCTTCAGATCTTAAGCTTAAAGCCTTCTGTGATAGTGATTGGGCTGCTTGCCCTGATTCTCGACGCTCTATTACTGGATTTTGTGTTTTTCTTGGTGATGCTCTTATTTCTTGGAAATCCAAGAAACAACACATTGTTTCTTGCTCTTCTGCTGAAGTAGAATATCGATCTATGGCTACTTGTTCTTGTGAGCTTACTTGGTTATTTTCTCTCCTTCGTGATTTACACATTCCTCATTCTCAACCAGCTCTATTATACTGTGACAATAAAGCTGCCCTTCATATCGTTGCTAATCCTGTTTTTCACGAGAGGACTAAGCATATTGATATCGATTGTCACCTCGTTCGTGATAAAATACAAGAGGGTTTACTTCGTACTATACATATTACCACTCAGCATCAGATTGCATATATCTTTACTAAGGCTCTTGGCATAATTCATTTTAAACATTTGCTTTTCAAGATAAATATTGATGTGGTCTTTTGTTTACCAAAATATATCAATAATAAAATTAACCACTCGCAATAGAACGAATCCTTGTAGGATAAGGCTATAGAGAGGGTGTCAAACCTCAAGGACTGCGTAGGTATTATTATCAAGCTTTTCGAGATTAAATATAACTTAATTAAAAAGATGTTTGATTTGATTTTTGTTTTATAAAAAAGAAATACATAAAAGTAAAAGACATAAATTTAAAGATAGTAGGGATGAGATAAAGAATAGGGGATTGATTTCACCACTCACCACATAACAATGGTCAATCATAAATTAACAAGGAAAATTCATACTATGCATGATATAGGGCTCGTCTCACTCGAGTAGTCAAGAAATTACCTCTAAAGAATAAGTATAATCCATCTTTGGTTGGCACGGACCGTCCACCTAACCACTAAGATGCGGTATGACCCGTCTACCCTAGGCATGGACTAGCTACGTCTTTAATAGGATACACATAATCAATGGAATAGTATAACCCATCTTCGGTTGGCACGGACTGTCTACCTAAATTACACTAAACTAGGGTGTAGTACAATCCGTCTTCCCTAGGCATGGTCTATCTAATCCTCTTGATCATATATCAATTAAAACCGTTGTATAACAATCATTCACATAATCACAGAAAATATGAAGGATGAGTTCAATCAATATAAAAGACTTTCTAAGACAAGATAAGAAATTCATAATGATTGAATATAAACATTAAAATCAATTCTCACAGTTATACAACCATCATGCATAGAGAAAATCCAAACTAAAATACAATTAAACCATTGTTATTTGGAAAGGGCTACATCAACGCCCTATTAGGAATTTAGCCGCTCATCGTGGTGCTGAGATGGCCTCTTGCCATGTTCTTCTCCTCTTCAACTTGTCAGGTCTCCGAGAAGATTTTTCTGTCTAAATCTAAGCACAAGCCCAAGCACCAAGCACACCTTCTCTTGAAGCTTAGGGGTCTATTTATAGGGAGCACACAAGTCCTAGAAGCCCTTGGAATTCCAGAAAAATCACTCTTGAGTCTTCTTGTCCAAGTAGGAGATTGAAACTTCAATCCAAGTAGGAAAAGGATTCCAAATTCGGCCAGAATTGCGGTCTTTTATTTCGGTGAGATTTTAACATAGTAAACGTTCGAATTAGAGAAAATATATTTCTGACATATTTGTTAAATATTTTATTAACTTTCCAACGCCACCAATTTCATTGCAATCCGATATCTGACGCAAAAGTTATGATCCAAACACTGAGACATATGCAGAATCCAAATTTGAATCCAATCCGATTTTGACTCTTATGCTCCGTTTGTTTCGACGTAAAATGGTTTCCGTCGTAAAATAATTTCGACGAAATCAATTTCAAAAGAAATTATTTTCTCGAAAATATTTTTCGGCGTTTGGTTCGCACGAAAAAATTACGAAAAGTGAAAATGCAAATGTTGCCGGAATCCGGTGACGACCGGTCACCGTCGCCGAAAATCCGGCGAGCATGTTTGGTCGGATCCGGCGAAAATTGCCGGATTCCGGTAGGACACCTCCGGGCCGGGTCAGATCCGGCCGGATCCGGTCAGATAGGCCGGATTCCGGCCATTTTGGCCAGATCCGCAGATCAGTAGCCGGATTCCGGTCATGTTGGCCAGATCCGGCCGGATCAGTGTCTGGATCCGGTCATATCCGGCCGGATCCCGGCCATTTTGGCCAGATCCGGCCGGATCAGTGTCCGGATCCGGTCAGATCAGGCCGGATTCCGGCCATTTTGGCCAGATCCGGCCGGTTTCTGTCCATTACCGGATTCCGGCCAGATTCCGCCGGCATTCGGCGCAGTTGCCGGATGTTGCCGGAATCCGGCGCCGGCAGTATTCCGGTAGTCGGATTCCGGCGCCGGCATTATTCGAGTGACTTGATGATGCCAGACTCCAGTGCTGCATATTTTCGAACGACCGACTATTGCCGGATTCGACCGGTCAAATATCAAACGTGCGTGTAAAGGCGAAGAATATAATTTTGGAAAACGATTTACGGTTTTTAAAACCGTAAATCGTTTTCCAAAAATTAAAAAAGGTTTTACGGTCAAACCGAAAATGGTTTTCGTTGACCGTTATTTTCGCCCCTACCAAACACCGTAAAATACCGAAATCATTTTCCGGAAATCATTTTACGCCGAAACAAACGGAGCATTAGTGGAGAAATTCCGATTTAATCCTTCACTTGATTTGATTAAACTTAACCACATCATATAGGTATTCTATTATAATTGATTAAGTTTAAACATATCTTCTAAGTCTTCTCAAAGTGTGCTTTAAGCCCAAAATTAATAGAATTGATTGCATCTTTATTTAAAACCTGAAAACATTAAAACAACACAAAATCAAACAAATAACAATGCTAAGGAATTAACATATGCAAGTTAAGGGGCTTGAATGTGCAACATTCAGCGCTTATCACACCCCCAAACTTATATATTGCTAGTCCCTTAGCAATACAAAACCAGAAATAAAACTGAAAAACAACAAGATAAATCCTTCTTTCGTGGGATGTACGATTGCATTTAGCGCATGCAACAAGCCTTTTAAACCCCTAGGACTCCCTAGTGGACGAGTGAAGTCTCGTGAGGGTTTGCCAGAATTGATACCCACAAACAATTCCTACCATGTTATCCTCAAGAATGCAGCATCATAAAAATAATGGTTCTCATTCATTAGCAAGCTTAACAAAATAAACTCCATCTTCACAATTTTAGAGAATTAAAAATTAAGCTAGTAACATGGCATTATGAGATATCACAAGATTCAATTAGTGTAAATTGAACTTAACACATAATCATGGGGTTTCAAAAACTAATCTCAATCATGAATGGTTCAACACTCAAAATTCCTGGACTCCCCATTAGATAAAACAACCAAGGCATATATATTTATTATTATTTTTATATATGCAGGCTGTGCAATGCTTAGTTCCCTTAAGCTTTCTAATTGACCCATGTAACAAGTGTTAGGTCAATGACTCCCAAACTAGATGGTTTTAGGGAACTAGGTGTAAAACACCCTAAAGACTTACTAACTCGAGTAAAAAGGCAACGGCGCCAAAAATTGATGTGGTCTTTTGTTTACCAAAATATATCAATAATAAAATTAACCACTCGCAATAGAACGAATCCTTGTAGGATAAGGCTATAGAGAGGGTGTCGAACCTCAAGGACTGCGTAGGTATTATTATCAAGCTTTTCGAGATTAAATATAACTTAATTAAAAAGATGTTTGATTTGATTTTTGTTTTATAAAAAAGAAATACATAAAAGTAAAAGACATAAATTTAAAGATAGTAGGGATGAGATAAAGAATAGGGGATTGATTTCACCACTCACCGCATAACAATGGTCAATCATAAATTAACAAGGAAAATTCATACTATGCATGATATAGGGCTCGTCTCACTCGAGTAGTCAAGAAATTACCTCTAAAGAATAAGTATAATCCATCTTCGGTTGGCACGGACCGTCCACCTAACCACTAAGATGCGGTATGACCCGTCTTCCCTAGGCATGGACTAGCTACGTCTTTAATAGGATACACATAATCAATGGAATAGTATAACCCATCTTCGGTTGGCACGGACTGTCTACCTAAATTACACTAAACTAGGGTGTAGTACAATCCGTCTTCCCTAGGCATGGTCTATCTAATCCTCTTGATCATATATCAATTAAAACCGTTGTATAACAATCATTCACATAATCACAGAAAATATGAAGGATGAGTTCAATCAATATAAAAGACTTTCTAAGACAAGATAAGAAATTCATAATGATTAAATATAAACATTAAAATCAATTCTCACAGTTATACAACCATCATGCATAGAGAAAATCTCAAACTAAAATACAATTAAACCATTGTTATTTGGAAAGGGCTACATCAACGCCCTATTAGGAATTTAGCCGCTCATCGTGGTGCTGAGATGGCCTCTTGCCATGCTCTTCTCCTCTTCAACTTGTCAGGTCTCCGAGAAGAATTTTCTGTCTAAATCTAAGTACAAGCCCAAGCACCAAGCACACCTTCTCTTGAAGCTTAGGGGTCTATTTATAGAGAGCACACAAGTCCTAGAAGCCCTTGGAATTCCAGAAAAATCGCTCTTGAGTCTTCTTGTCCAAGTAGGAGATTGAAACTTCAATCCAAGTAGGAAAATGATTCCAAATTCGGCCAGAATTGCGGTTTTTTATTTCGGGGCGATTTTAACATAGTAAACGTTCGAATTAGAGAGAATATATTTCTGACATATTTGTTAAATATTTTATTAGCTTTCCAACGCCACCAATTTCATTGGAATCCGATATCTGAAGCAAAAGTTATAATCCAAACACTGAGACATATACAAATCCAAATTTGAATCCAATCTGATTTTGACTCTTAGTGGAGAAATTCCGATTTAATCTTTCACTAGATTTGATTAAACTTAACCACATCATATAGGTATTCTATTATGATTGGTTAAGTTTAAACATATCTTCTAAGTCTTCTCAAAGTGTGCTTTAAGCCCAAAATTAATAGAATTGATTGCATCTTTATTTAAAACCTGAAAACATTAAAACAACACAAAATCAAACAAATAACAATGTTAAGGAATTAACATATGCAAGTTAAGGGGCTTGAATGTGCAACATTCAGCGCTTATCAAATATACTGAACATATATTCCTCTTGAGGGGGAGTATTACGATTATACCCTTTACCACGTAAGCTTGACAGATGGATTAATTGTATAAAAGGAAAGCCTCGTGGACTCATGGATTGGAAACGCCATCATCCAGAAGATGCTCTTTGCTAGAATTCTGTAGAAGCTTCTTTTTGTTGGAGTTTTGTTAGCTAATTTGTATAGATTCTTTTTCTGTTATCGCTCATTTCTATTCTCTACGGTTGTATTCATTTCATTTTCCTGTACAGCATTATTTCTATATATTTGTACTCAGATCAATGAAATATACAAGAATCATTTTTCATCAATATTTCACTCAATATTTCAGAGTCTTTGATCTGGTTTAGGTAGTTCAAATTTTATTTGGTCTGGGATTCAGCTTCTTAATTTGATACTATAAATAGTTATGGATCCTACGTTTTTTGGGTTGCCCGATTTCATAAACGATGTCCTGGTCGATGATGACCATGCATTTTCACCCAATTCCAATCAATACCCAGATCTTTTAAATGAGTACAAACTCAATTTGTCCCTCCCCGAACCTTAGCTTCCTTGAAAGTTCATTGCTTTCACCTGACCTGGGTCACACTGATTTGGCTCCGCCGAAAACTGTGGCCCCAGCAGCAGAGCCATATGCTCCGTCCGCTGGCGATAGCATGAGCATACCGTCTGTGGGTACGAGTCCGGGGGGAGAGTCGTCATCGGACGACAGTGAGTTCTTGGAAACGGTTCTCAAATTCATAGGCCAGATACTTATGGAAGAGAACATAGAGGACAAACCCTGCATGTTTTATGACCCTTTGGGTCTCCAAGTCACCGAGAAATCCTTCTATGATGCTCTCGGTCAGAAATACCCTCCTTCCTCCAATCTACACCAAGAAGAACCAACCTATATCAATCCCAACTTGGGGAGCGCTGATGATGTTTTTTCTGCAAGCAGTGGTGGTGATTATGGTGTTAGTAGGATTTCTAGCACTAGAAATAGCACTGATCGACAGTGGGTCAGCGATGTTTTCCAGCCCAATTTGCAGCCCGCCAATGGATCACAGTTTTTAGCCAATCAGTCGAACGACGTGACTAACATCGGCGGTGGCATGGAGCTTTTGGCTCAGAAATTTTTACTGATAGTGAATCTGTGTTGCAATTTAGGAGAGGGTTAGAGGAAGCTAGTAAGTTCCTTCCTAGGGCAATCAGTTAGTTTTTGATTTGGGGACTAGCATGGTATCATCAGAGTTGAAGGGAGGGGATCAAAAGGTGGAACTCAAGGGGGAGAAGGGTGAGAGAGAGATTTCACCGGATGGGTTGAGGGGAAGGAAGAATCATGGGAGGGAAGATGAAGATGTAGATGTAGAAGAAGGGAGGAGTAATAAGCAGTCTGCGGTTTATGTGGAAGAGAGTGAATTAACAGAAATGTTTGATAAGGTGTTGCTTTCCACCGAAGCACTTTCGCAGGTATGCGGTAACAATGATAATGAACCGGAGCAGAATAAAGCAAGCAAGGCCTCACAGCCAAATGGGCAGCCGCAAGGAGGTAATGGTGGGAAGAGTCGTGCTATGAAACAGGGACAAAAGAAGGAAACGGTTGACTTGAGGACACTTTTGATTCTATGTGCACAAGCTGTCTCAGCAGGTGACAATAGAATTGCAAATGAGTTACTGAATCAGATTAGGCAGCACTCTTCTCCTTATGGTGAAGGGTCTTAGAGGTTGGCCCATTTCTTTGATAATGGCCTTGAGGCACGCTTGGCTGGCACTGGCACTAGAACTCAAATTTTCTATAGTTCCTTAATTTCCAAAAGGATCTCAGTTTCTGAAATATTGAAAGCTTACAAAGTTCATCTTTCAGCCGCCCCTTTCAGGAGGACCTCACTATTCTTTGCTACCAAAATGATTAATAAAGTAGCAGAGAAAGGAACATGTCTTCATATTATAGACTTCGGTATCGAATATGGTTTCCATTGGCCACTTCTGATCCATAAGCTCTCAAAAAGAGCTAGAGGACCTCCCAAGCTACGTATTACAGGGATAGAGTTTCCCCAACCTGGATTCCGTCCAACAGAGCGTATTGAGGATACTGGTCGTCGCTTGGCTAAGTATTGTGAGCGGTTTAATGTTCCTTTTGAGTACCCTGCTCTAGCATCGCAAAACTGGGAGACCATCCAAATTGAAGACCTTAGGATTGATAGGAATGAGTCGATTGCTGTGAATTGTATATGCCGGTTTAAGAACCTACTTGATGAAACAGTTGAAGGGACCAGTCCACGGAATGCGGTTTTGAATTTAATCAGGAAGATAAATCCCGATATTTTTGTCCATTCTATTGTTAATGGAGCCTACAATTCCCCCTTCTTTGTCACACGGTTCCGAGAAGCACTCTTCCACTTCTCTGCATTGTATGACATATATGATGTTAATTTACCCCGTGAGAACCAAGAGAGGTTGATGTTTGAGAGAGAGATCCTTGGGAGGGATGCTATGAATGTTGTAGCATGTGAGGGCTTGGAGAGGGTTGAGAGGCCTGAGACCTACAAGCAGTGGCAGCTCCGGACTATAAGGGCTGGTTTCAGGCAGCTCCCATTGGACCAAGAGATGATGTCCTTGTTCAGGTGTAAGTTGAAGGAATGGTACCACAAGGATTTTGAACTTGATGAAGACAACCACCGGATGCTTTTGGGATGGAAGGACCGTATTCTCTTTGCTTGCTCTTGTTGGGTACCGAATTAGGATGTTTGTGGAAGCTCAAAACATTGTCCTTGTTCAATTTTCAATGTTTTTCTCTATTGTGTATGCTTATCATCTTGAACTTTCAACTGGTGTTTTTATAAACGGTGGTAGAACTATGGATTGGATAAAAGACTTGGAACAAACTGCAAAGCCTTTTGAAGTGAAATATATTTGATATTTGGACTTTTGTAGTTAAATGTGTTTGATATTCCCCTCCCCAACATGACTTTTGATTCTTCAATTTTACTTGTTTAATGTTTTAACTAAATTTTGGTGTATGGTTTGGATTAGTATGGGGAATGATTTTGGGAGATTGAAGTTGATTTTTGGTTGTGGGTTTTATCATGGCCGGTATGGGGAAAATTTTGTGGTGGTTGAGTTTCTTTGAAGAATTTGGGTCTTTTGAAAGAATGATTGACTGAAATTGGGGGAGGATGATTTATGGGATTTTTTCGTATGATTGATTTTGATCGAATGAGAGGTGGCTTCGTAATTTGTTTGGGTTAGGGTTGCTGTTCGGCCGAATGGGGATGAAATTGGAGTTGAGTTTTCGGGTATGGCCCGGATGATTTATAGGGTTGGTTTTTGAGTTTTGATTTTCGGTTTTGGGGTTGTTGATTTTGATGCTTATAGAGCCTAAATTCGAAACTCTAAATAATAATAATAATAAAAAAACACAAATGGGGGCAAACAAAATATAAAAAGACAACTTTTACTCAATAAACATCAAAATTACAAAATTGTAGCCAAGCTTTTCAACAATATTAAGTTTGTCTCCACTTAATGTGGAAATCAGAGATATATATGATTTTTTTTAAGTAAAACGAGTATGATAAAAATCGAATAAAAACTGGCATGCATGAGGTCCTCCCTCTCTAAACAACGTGGAACTTCTTTTCTTTTTAAAAAATATATATATAAAGCTAATTTGACACTTGTTAGGTCGGTGTATTAGCCTCTTTTGTAAAGAGAAATGATTGATTTTTTTTCTTTGGTTATTCTCTCATCCTTTGATTTTTCAAAATTATCATTAGATACGTGGGATTCATGTTATCCTTCTCAAAATTATTTTTCAAAATTTGACTTTGTGAGATAAAATTTGAAAAAGTTAAATAAAATATGATTTATTTTAAAAAAAAGTAGAATATTATTTCGAATATTATTCGAAACAAATACATCATAACATATTCCATCATTTTTTTTAATTGTTTTGAATATCTTAGGTTATTGAAGAATATATGTAGTAATGCATTTGCTTAATACGATTTTTTTTTTTTTTAATTTCATTTCTTCCTTAGACCCAATCACATTAGAAGAAATACATCTTCTTTTTTTTCTTTTTTTTTTAAGTCATTTCTATTGGATGTGACATGATTGATTAACATAATCTATTAACTTGGTGGATGAAAACATATTCAAGAATTGATTTGTAATTATAATTTACTATAAAAGTCTTTCATGAGATTTGTATTTTAGGTTAATTTTAGAGATTAATGGTATAATTATTTTAAAAAAATAATATTGATAATAAAAAGAAAAAAAGAAGGAAAAATAAAATCCATGTTAAAATCGAAGGCAGTCGTTTGATTTGACTAAATTTATTATAGCAGAGCTATCACGATTCACGAGGAACCGGTGGCTTTCGAGGTCACCGGCGGCGTCAGATATGTATAGTAGTTTGACCATGTTGATTGTCGAAGCATCAAATCAAAATGCTGTCACTATCTCAATAATCTGTGTCCCTACAAGCGTTCTGCGTTTGTCCATGATGTTCGTGGGGATTGTGGACCCACCACGTAGTCAAATACTCGTGTCATTGACCGGCCTAGATTCACTCACCTGAGCCGACAACTTTGAGAGTATATAATGTGATCGTTGATACGAGTAATATTACATATCATTTTTTTGTCTTCTTTTTATTCTTTTAAAATTGATATGACTCTTAAAATTATCATTGAATTTATGATAGATCATTATTAAATTTTGATCCAATAGTGATTTTAAGAGCCACATCAATTTTAGGGATAAAAGGAGGACAAAGAGATAATATGTAGCATTACTCTATTGATATTAAGAGCGATTCAGATAGAGTGGCTCATGTTCACATAGACACGACAGATTGAATAGTTTGTCAAACGATTGTGCACAGTTAGTATTTTTATTTGATCTAAATAACAAATCGTTGAACGTGATATTAAAATTAATTCAGAAATTTATATAGTTGATTTAATTTACAAATTGCTCCTTCAAGTCAAATTTCATTACAAATTTTATTAAATTTAATTAGGTGTCATGTCAGCATTAATA
Organism: Alnus rubra; assembly: GCA_028654335.1. NCBI lineage: Eukaryota > Viridiplantae > Streptophyta > Magnoliopsida > Fagales > Betulaceae > Alnus > Alnus rubra. The sequence goes on along the minus strand of JAJPGS010000870.1, from coordinate 1,046,856 downwards.
AGGTAACACATGTAAACCTTAATAAAAAAAATATTAAATACATAAATATGTAAAACTTCAAAAATCATTTTTTTAAAAAAATGATAAGAGAAAAGGGGTGACTGCCAATTGGACAGCCACCCACAGCCAATGGGAATGTCCGCCCGCCACCCCCAGCCTCTGAGGTGGCAGCACGGCTACCCCCGACCCCTAAGGGTGGTCGTGCCACCTCCAGCCACCTCGGGTTGGTGTGTGGCCACCCCCGGCAGCCATCTCTTTTCTCTTTTGATCTTTTTTTTAAAAAAAATAAAAATTCTTTTATAATTTTTTTTTATTAAGATCGACACGTGTCCCCATCTTATTGACGCTGACGTGGCACTTAACAAATTTGTCAATTTTTTTAACGGAATTTAACTCGAGGGAGCGATTTATAAATTAGGCTAACCATAAGAATCTCCAAATTAATTTTGATAACACATGTAGCAATTTGTAATTTAGGTCAACCATAGGAATCAATGGTGCAATTTTTCATATTAAAAATGTATATAATAAAAAAAATGTGATAAACATAAATGTCAATTTAATAAACTAAAATTAAAAAAAAAAAATTATTCCAGTTCAATTTATGTTAAGAAAAATTGGTCACAATTTTTTTTTTTCTTTTGAGAAAAATTATATTTAGTTCTTAAGTTTTCTTTTTATTTGCATTTAGTCTTTCAATTTCTAATTTATTTTCAAGAATAAGATTTTTAGGTTTTGCCTAGGTTTCAAATAAATATCTCAATCACTTTATCGTCAAAGTTAATGATTTGTCATTTAACACATTTTGGCTGCTGAATTAATTTGTTGTCACAAATTTTGAATAATTAGAAGGATTGCAATTAAGAGTAATTAGCCAATTGTTGGGCACCTTTTTTCTAAAAGTTTCAAATATTGGAAGCAAAACATGCATAATATGATTATGAGATTGGGATATTGATGATCAAAGTGGGCTTTTTTTTTTTTTTTTTTTGGTTACGCTATAGCATATAGTGTTGTGATACCAATTTCATATATAACTCACCATTGAAAATTGATTTATATATAAATAATTAGAATTGCACTTGAGCCATATAAAACAACACACGCCCCCATCTCTCTCCCGAGATTGACGCGGGTGGATCTCGCCATCTTGTCAGGTCATAGTTGGCGGTGATCGGTGGTTGGAGAAGGTTGTTTCGCTGCTAGGGAGACTCCTGTTAAGGCGTGTGCTGTTCACGCGCCGCCTCCAGTGGCGGTGTGGATTCTTCCAACGTTGAGGGCAATGTGGTGCTTCTTGTTTGTGTTTGTTTGTGTATTCCTTTGTTGTCTGTGTGTTTCACAGTGTTTTTGTAATACACAAATATTTACTGGACTTATTTGTAGAGTGGAGCTTTAAGGGTGTTCATGTAATATTTGTGTATTGTTTAGACAACTGCTTTGTCAGATTTGTTTCTGACTTTGGATGTAGGGGTGTCTTGTACCCCTCATTCTGTCTCTGTAATGCCTCGTGACTTTTAACAATGAAAGGAGCACGTGCTTCTTTGTTTAAAAAAAAAAAAAAAAAAACACACGCCCCCACTCACTTTCTCTTATTAGCCATTTTGTTCAGCTAGGTTGCCTCTCCAACCTGACCAGCTATCATACTAGATCACTTTCTCCTATGTCAATGGTGGAGGCCCAAAGCAACAAAAACTCCAACCCTATCTTTTTTTTCTTTTTTCTTTTTACACCAACCCAATCTGAAGTAACATTCTCGTATTTCTTTATTTTCTAAAGTATCCTATGCCTATGGTTTAGTTGGAGAGAAAGTCAAAACAGCATACTCATGTCTTTCTTTTATATAATTTTTTTATTTTTAATAAAAAAATTAGTCATTGAATTAACATTTATAAAATAATATATATATATATATATATATATATATATATATATATAAATAAACTAAATACTAATTTAATGGCTAATTTTTTTTTTTTTTAAAAAAAAATATATGAAAGAAGAACAAGAATATGCTAAATAGCAGTTCTCGAAACGAATGATAAAGTGGCTGAGGACTTGAGGACTTGAAGTCGATCTATTTTGGCTTGTTGAGTTTTATTTTTGATGGGTAAATGACTAAATCCAAGAACTCTGATCCCTTGAACGCTGAACTTTGAGTACCACCGTAATGGGGGCAAGAAACGTGGGTTTACTCCTTAGTTCTCAGGTTTTTGGTGTTTGTTTCTGGAGTTGGATTTATTTATTTATTATTGTTATTATTTTTTTCTAAGAATGACTTGACACTAATCGCTAACATGGCATTGATATTGGGTTATGACAAACCTGATCTATGCATTAACGTGTTAAATGAGATACACGTGAGAGATAGCCAACCGTGACAAAGGGACAAATTTAAAATTTGAGTAAAATTTAAAGATTTCATTCTTAAAAATAGAAACTTAAAAGGTAAATTCGAATTGATGAAAGCCCAAAGATTTTTTATTTTTTGGTCATTTCTAAGAATATCTTTGCTTATTGAAATAAACATTTAACATTAGGCATTACGGAATATATAGAAGTGTAGAGTCTCACGAGTACTCATTTAATAGAGCTTTTTCAGACAGAAAAAAAAGTAAAATATTAACGAATAATTTCAAATGAAAACACCTCAGCATTATTTTTATCTTGATATCACATTAAAAAATACCTTTCTTAAAAAAAAAAAAAAAAAAAAATCATCTAACAAATTTTACTCAATGAATCAATGTGTTTGGTAGACATTTGGGTTGTGTTGTTTTTTTTTTTAAAAAAAAAAAATAATAGTAATAAAAAGTGATTGATATGATATAAAGTAAAAAATAATTGATAAGATATAAAAAAATTGAAGAAAAAAAAATTGTTAAAAAGTTATTGATGTGATATAAAAAGTAAAATATTTTAAAGTTGACTTATTTAGAATAAAAATGACCAATTACTTCAAGAAAAATCATAACTAGGACTAGAAGTTAAAGTCAAAAGTAATGCTATAGATCGTCGATCACCCTCTCTTCCTCTAAAGCCTTGTATAAGCCATGTGGGCTGTGTGATCCTAGTTGCCCAATTCTCAACAGTTATCCCCCCCACCCCCCTCCCCCCCTCCAATTCCCTTGTCCAACTTGGCTAGTTTGATAATGCGGATTTTTGTGTTTAATGAACGTTGGAATCGGTGCTGACCCTTGAATTTTTTTACTGTTACTTCTCTTAAATGCACCGACGTGGGGATTGTCAGCCAACGATTTGTTGCAGCTTTTTAAGATTCTTACGCGCGCACTTCTTAAAATTTTGGGTTTACGGTTGCATATCTCTTATGTCTTTTAAAAGTGTACCCTTTAGTGGTGTCGGATCTCCGACTGGGTGCTCACGGTGGCGGCGCGTGTCCTACACGCGCCGTCATTCCGGGGAAGTCTGCCTCTCTGCTTCACTGCTGGGGATTTTTTTTTTGGGTTTTCTGCATTTGTGTTGTGCATTCCCCTTGTTTCTATATACAGTCTACCTATGTTTGGCTCAAAATTTATTAGAATTTTTATTGTAGAGGGCTTAAATGTAATTATAGTGAGATTTGTGATTCTGCCTAAGCAGCTGTTTTTTAAGTCAGATCCTTCTAACTTAGAATGTGAGGAGGTCTGTCCCTCATTTCTCAACTTGTATGCCTTTGGGCTTTTCAGTATTAATGGTTAGCACATGCTATTCCGTTCAAAAAAAAAAAAAAAAGTGTACCCTTTAGGCCATTTCCATCTTTTCACCTCTGGGACTTATATCTGTTGTCTTTCTTTTCTTTGTAGCATTTCATCAGAATCTGCCATTTTTGAGCCATTGTTGACCGACTCCATTTTGTCGGTTTGGCCCCGCATGACTGTAAATTCTCTTTCTTTTTCCAATTTTTAAAACCTTCAATAACAAACAAGACTCATCATGCTTGTTTTCCAGTATTTAGTTTGAATTGATACAATATAAGCATGTTCTCCACAACTACAATTATATATTCCATACAATTAAAATATGCAAGAAAAAACATATATATATATACACACTCGTAAACAATTATAAAAAAGAACAATTAAATATAAAAAACAATTAATTTAAAAGAACAATCCAAATGTAAAAGCTTAATCAATGTAAAAATTTAATTACACACCTACAACTTTTTAAGAAAGAGTAGGAAAAAATTGATTTGAATTGTTGAAGATTTGAAGTAAGAAAAAATCGCAAATTCTTCTGGTTCTTTGATTTTTCTAATAGCACTTAGTGTTACGACCTACGGATTCGCAAATCAGTAAAGTCATCTTCAACCTTCTCCAACCTAATTACCATAACGCTTCAAATATTTAATAGAAAAAAAATTACGATGTGGCGAGTTGTAAATTCCAATCCTCTTGAAGAAGATTAGCCCCTAATAAGTGATTAGGGTAGACATCTAGGGCATCCGAAAGAACTCTACGAAATATAAGAATAATTTTTTGGAGGTGAGGGGAGCATTTGACCTATCTCAACCCCTTCCTCCACACCTACTTGGCTGCCAAGCTATCTTGAGGAACTGGTAGCTTTCTTTTTGTCCCTTTTTTTTTTTTTTTTTTGAGGGGAATTGGAATGTTATTGATTATCTGAAATAAGTTGCTCAGCATTTACAATTGCCAATACACAGTTGGGATAAAAGTCAACCCCGACCTTGTTTAATTGCTTAGAAATAGCAAGTTTTGCAAGATGATGGGCAGCTCTGTTCCCCACTATCCATACATGACTCACATCCCACGAACGAAAACCCTTCAGAAAATCTTTAGTATCCAGAATAAGACTCCAAATTTACCCATTCCCCCATCACCTATGCCCAACGCCAACACAACCTCCTTAGCGTCACCTTCCAATGTAAATGATAGAAACCCCATGTATCTACCAAATTCCGCCTCAAGCCGAGCACCAAAAGCTTCAGCAATAGTTGGGTCTAAGCTAGAGGTACTTCTGAACATAACACATAGTAGCTCGCACCGTGCCCGTATGATCTCAGGCGATGATACCCAGGGCCGGCTCTATCTTATAAAAAATTGGGCGATCGCCTAAGGCCCCCATGATTAAAGAATATTAATAAGGATTTTTTTTTTAATATATATATATATATATATATATATAATATATATATATATTTGAAGGCTTAATTATAGCAATTAAAAAGGCATTAATATCATTTAATTCTCTAATGTTCAATTATTGAAATAAGTCTAAAAAAAATTGATAGTATTAAATAAGAGAGTCAAATAATACTAAAGACATTCTTAAATAAAACTCATTTTTCAACTTTAAATGTTCTATTATTGGAAATAATGGAGAAAATGAAAATAGTAATAATATTCAATATGTTGTGAGTAGAGTTTTTTGGGCCTCATGATGAGCATTGAACAACCAAAATTTCAATCAGAATTTTAAATGACAACAATAAATTTTAATCTCAACTGCCAATTAGATTATTTGCGAAAGACATGGATCGCTTTAACATTAAATGCTAATAATATATAATTTATTCAAGACGTTCAAAAGATAGAAATTATGCAACACAAGTACTCTAATGTTCAAAATAAAACGAGGAAAAATAAATAAATGCTAAGAAGATGAAAAGTTTTTAAAATATTTTATGCAATTCAATTATAAACTCTTATCTTTATAAGTTTTCATTGTTTTCTCTTTATTTTCCTATTCAATTCTTATTCAAATTTAAATTATTTCTTCTTATACACTTTTATTATTTTCTAACAACACACTATTCAAGGCATTAAAATCATTCCATAGCTAACCAATGACATAAAAAAGTTTAGTTACCAAAAACTCAATCAATCACTTGCATTGGTCACCAAAATGAAATGTTTAGAAAAACTTAATCTATAATTTTGCATTTCAAAAAGAAAGAAAAATAAATTTTAAATAAAAATATTAAAATAAATATAATTTAATTAATATTTAAAAATAAAGAAGATGCTTCACTAACATGTTACTCATTACCAAAAAAGAATCGAGTCGGTCGCGGATACCCAACCAATCACTTCTAAGTCAACGGCAGCGTCACATAGTTTGACGCAAAATGCTGTGATTCTCAATCTGTCCCTACGCTGTCCTTTATCAAGAACGATTCGTATAGGGTAGCTGAGCTCATATTCACATGGACACGTGAAAAGACAGACATTTATGGAATGAGTTATTCTAGAATCATATTTTTAGTACTAGGCCATTATTGGCATTATCATGGGCCACCTATTATTACGCCTATATGTGTGGATTTTATTTGTATTTTAAATAATTAATTAATTTAATATATTAAATTTTAAAAATTTATTACAATTCAATTATTATTATTATTATTATATTATTATTATTTTGATAAATCATATTTAGAAGTATAGCAACCGGCCAATTGTTGACCAAAAACGTGAGAAGGCACATCACCCAATGCCTATCAGTCTTCACTCTTCGGTCTCCACTCCCAGTGAGTTCTCAGAAAAGTAGGAATTCCGTCAGAGACTCGGACAGAGCCGACTGCCCCTATCAATAATCTCATCAGTTTCAGTTCCATATTTCTGTTCCACATCTGAGAGCTCTCTTGAACTTTAAACCTTTTCTTTTCCTTTTCCTTTTGACATTAGCATTTTCACAACTTATGTTATAGATATATATATCCTATTCTTTGATCTGATGGTTTGATACTTTAAATAGTTATGAATCCTACTTTTTCTGGGTTGCCTGATTTCAATAACGATGTCTTGCTCGACGATGACCATGCCATTTCACCCAATTCCAATCAATACCCAGATCTTTTAAACGACTACGAATTCAATTTGCCCTCCCCGGACCTTATCTTCCTTGAAAGTTCATTGCTTTCACCTGACCTGGGTCACACTGATTTCGCTCCACCCATAACTGTGGCCCCAGCAGCAGAGCCATATGCTCCGTCCGCTGGCAATAGCATGAGCACACCGTCTGTGGGTACGAGTCCGGGGGAAGACTTGTCCTCGGACGACAGCGAGTTCTCAGAAACGGTTCTCAAGTACATAAGCCAGATACTTTTGGAAGAGAACATAGAGGACAAGCCCTGCCTGTTTTACGATCCTTTGGGTCTCCAAGTCACCGAGAAATCCTTTTATGATGCTCTCGGTCAGAAATACCCTCCTTCCTCCAATCTACACCAAGAAGAACCAACCTATATCAATCTCAACTTGGGGAGCCCTGATGATGTTTTTTCTGCAAGCAGTGGTGGTGATTATGGTGTTAGTAGGATTTCTAGCACTAGAAATAGCACTGATCGACAGTGGGTCAGTGATGTTTTCCAGCCCAATTTATAGCCCGCCAATGGATCACAGTTTTTAGCCAATCAGTCGAACGGCGTGACTAACATCGGTGATGGCATGGAGCTTTTGGCTCAGAACATTTTTATTGATAGTGAATCTGTGTTGCAATTTAGGAGAGGGTTAGAGGAAGCTAGTAAGTTCCTTCCTAGGGGCAATCAGTTAGTTATTGATTTGGGGACTAGCATGGTATCACCAGAGTTGAAGGGAGAGGATCAAAAGGTGGAACTCAAGGGGGAGAAGGGTGAGAGAGAGATTTCACCGGATGGGTTGAGGGGAAGGAAGAATCATGAGAGGGAAGATGAAGATGTAGATGTAGAAGAAGGGAGGAGTAATAAGCAGTCTGCGGTTTATGTGGAAGAGAGTGAATTAACAGAAATGTTTGATAAGGTGTTGCTTTCCACCGAAGCACTTTCTCTGCTATGCGGTAACAATGACAATGAACCCATACAGAATAAAGCAAGCAAGGCCTCACAGCCAAATGGGCAGCCGCAAGGAGGTAATGGTGGGAAGAGTCGTGCTATGAAACAAGGACATAAAACGAAACGACGTCGTTTTAGTAAGAACGAAACGTATGATCATTTTTTTTACTTTTAAAAAAATCAAAACAACGTCGTTTCATTACCCATTTTAACCGAATGTTAACCGATTTAACCGACTTAACCGACCGCCTATTAACCGCCTTACCGACTTAACCGACCGCCTATTAACCGCCTTACCGACTTAACCGACCGCCTATTAACCGCTTAACCGACTTAACCGACCGCCTATTAACCGCTTAACCGAAATAAATTCACCGACTACATTCCGACAAAAGTCGGTTAACCGACCGAATTAACTGACTTAACCGCCTACCGAACTGACGCCCACCCCTACTTGATGACACTTTTGCTATGTGCACAAGCTGTCTCAGCAGGTGACAATAGAACTGCAAATGATTTACTGAATCAGATTAGGCAGCACTTTTCCCCGTATGGTCAAGGGTCTCAGAGGTTGGCCCATTTCTTTGCTAATGGCCTTGAGGCACGCTTGGCTGGCACTGGCACTGGAACTCAAATTTTTTATAGTTCCTTAATTTCCAAAAGGATCTCAGCTTCTCAAATATTGAAAGCTTACAAAGTTCATCTTTCAGCTACCCCTTTCAGCTACCCCTTTCAGGAGGACCTCACTCTTCTTTGCTACCAAAATGATTAATAAAGTAGCAGAGAAAGCAACAAGTCTTCATATTATAGACTTCAGTATCGAATATGGTTTCCATTGGCCACTTCTGATCCATAAACTCTCAAAAAGAGCTGGAGGACCTCCCAAGCTACGTATTACAGGGATAGAGTTTCCCCAATCCGGATTCCGTCCAACAGAGCGTATTGAGGAGACTGGTCATCGATTGGCTAAGTATTGTGAGCGGTTTAATGTTCCTTTTGAGTACCATGCTCTAGCATCGCAAAACTGGGAGACCATCCAAATTGAAGACCTCAAGATTGATAGGAATGAGTCGATTGTTGTGTACTGTATATGCCGGTTTAAGAACCTACTTGATGAAACAGTTGAAGGGACCAGTCCACGGAATGCGGTTTTGAATTTAATCAGGAGGATAAATCCCGATATTTTTGTCCATTCTATTGTTAATGGAATCTACAATGGACCATTCTTTGTCACACGGTTCCGAGAAGCGCTCTTCCACTTCTCTGCATTGTATGACATATTTGATGTTACTTTACCCCGTGAGAACCAAGAGAGGTTGATGTTTGAGAGAGAGATCCTTGGGAGGGAGGTTATGAATGTTGTAGCATGTGAGGGCTTGGAGAGGGTTGAGAGGCCTGAGAATTACAAGCAGTGGCAGCTCCGGACTATAAGGGCTGGTTTCAGGCAGCTCCCATTGGACCAAGAGATGATGACCTTGTTCAGGTCTAAGTTGAAGGAATGGTACCACGAGAATTTTGTACTTGAGGAAGACAACCACTGGATGCTTCTGGGATGGAAGGGCCGTGTTCTCTTTGCTTGCTCTTGTTGGGTGCCGAATTAGGATGTTTGTGGAAACTCAAACTATTGTCATTGTTCATTCAATTTTCAATGTTTTTCTCTATTGTGTATGCTTATCATCTTGAACTTTCAACTGGTGTTTTTATAAATGGTGGTAGAACTATGGATTGGATAAAAGACTTGGAACAAACTGCAAAGCCTTTTGAAGTGAAATATGTTTGATATTTGGACTTTTGTAGTGAAATATATGTTTGATATTCCCCTCCCCAACATGACTTTTGATTCTTCATTTTTACTTGTTTAATGTTTTAACTAAATTTTGGTGTATGGTTTGGATTAGTATGGGGAATGATTTTTGGAGATTGAAGTTGATTTTTGGTTGTGGGTTTTATCATGGCCGGTACGAGGAAAATTTTGCGGTGGATGAGTTTCTTCGAAGAATTTGGGTCTTTCAAAAGAATGATTGGCTGAAATTGGGGGAGGATGATTTCTGGGATTTCTTTGTATGATTGATTTTGATCGAATGAGAGGTGGCTTCGTACTTTGTTTGGGTTGGGATTGCTGTTCGGCCGAATGGGGATGAAATTGGAGTTGATTTTTCGGGTATGGCCCGGAGATTTATAGGGTTGGTTTTTGAGTTTTGATTTTCAGTTTTGGGGTTGTTGATTTTGATGCTTATAGAGCCTAAATTCAAAACCCTAAATAAGAATAATAATAAAAAACACAATGGGGGCAAACAAAATATAGAAAGACAACTTTTACTCAATAAACGTCAAAATTATGAAATTGTAGCCCTTTAAATAAATAAGCTTTTCAACAATATTAAGTTTGTCTCCACTTGACGTGATAAAAACCGAATAAAAAGGGGCATGCATCAGGTCCTCCCTCTCTAAACAAAGTGGAACTTCTTCTTCTTCTTCTTCTTCTTCTTCTTCTCCTCCTTAAATATATATATATATAAAGCTAATTTGACACTTGTTAGGCCAGTGTATAAGCCTCTTTTGTAAAGAGAAATGATTGATTTTTTTCTTTAGTCATTTTCTCATCTTTCAATTTTTCAAAATTATCATTAGATATGTTGGATCTATGTTGTCCTTCTCTCATCTTTCTATTTTTCAAAATTACCATTAAATCTGTGTTATAGTGAAATCTTTGACTACTGATCGGGTTTAAAAAGAAAATTCCAACTAAGAAGAACACCAAAAGGGAAAAACCCAATTTGGTTTGCATACGATTTTTATTTATTTATTTATTTTTCTTTCAATTAAATGAGACACAAGGCAGCTAAAACGTTGGCAACTAGAATGACAAAATGAGCCCACCAAAGGTGACACACAGCGCAAAAATGGATCAATTTGTAATTATAGTTTATCTCAAGGACTTTTCATGAACTTTTTAAACCATAGGGAGTGATTTGTAATTATGGCATACCACAGGAACCAATGGTGTAATTATCCCAAATTTTAAAGAAAAGTTAAAGGTAAAAAATTTGAGAAATGCTAGAGGTACCAAATATTTTATCAAGAAATGAGTATCAAGATGATATGAAGCTTATTTATTGGTACCCGTAGCATTTCTTTTTATTAATTGTTTTGATCATCTCCAATGAATTGAATAAGCTCTACTTCATCTTAGTACTCATCTGTTGGTAAAAAATTTGGTACCTCTAGCATTTCTAAAAAAATTAAGTATAAGAGCACTCACAATGAGCTCCTTATAATTGATTTTTTCTTTAAATTTTTAACAAAATCTACAAAAACTACTAACATTTAACAAGCTCTTTATCAAATGTTAAGATTAACATTTGTCAATAACCTTCTTTACATTCAAAGAGTTAAAAAAGTGAATATTATTTTTTTAAATTTTTTTTTTTTTGCATTGAATGCTTAAAACATTTGACTTGAATTGAATTGAATTTATTACATTGAATGCTTTTGGCAGTTAACTTTATCAATAAAAAATAATATTTATTTAATAAAGAAACATCTAGAGAATTTGTTGTTTAATAATTTTAAAAAGTGACAAGCTAAGTGTTTCCTATTTAAAATTATTTGTTAATATTTGTATTTTAAAGAGAGAAGAAAAATAGTGTTACCAAATAAGTAACAATACTTCTAGAAGGGTTAATAATGCTACTTTTCAAACTATTTTATCAAAATTATTTTACACCAATAATAGATCACCTAAATTAGTTTGAAGAGTAAAAGCATGTTTTGGTAAGAATTTTTTTTTAAAAAAATATTTTTCAAATACTGTTGAGCAAATATAAAATTCTACTAAGATTTTATCCAATTTTTTTTTTTCTAATTTTCTCTCAAAATTTTTAAACTATCTAAATATAATTTCAAAAAAACAATTTTTTTTAATTTTAAAAAATCGCAGACATCAAAACAAGTCCCCAACCTTTTATTATTGTCTTGGCACATCGCTTAATGCCACTCACGAGACTCCTCCCTCTTCAGTCAACCGTCAACCCTGAAGGCTGAAGTTATTCGGATCAACGTACTCTACAGTCTATGCCTCTATGGTTAATTAATATTTTTGTACTTATTATTTTATCTATTTAATTGAAACATAATAATTTAGATTTCAACTACTCCTAGGGTTGTTTATGAATGGCAAGCCGCATGTAGAAGGTGAGAATTGCCTTGGACAAAGCTGAGTGCCCCTATCAATAATCTCATCAGTTTCAGTTCTATCTCTCTGAGAATTCTCTGCTACTTCTCTCAGGTAAACCTGTTTCCTTCTCGCGAGCTGAGTGCCCCTATCAATAATCTCATCAGTTTCTGTTCTATCTCTCCGAGAGTTCTCTGCTACTTCTCTCAGGTAAACCTGTTTGCTTCTCGCGGAGAAACCGATGGATATCTGAGGTTCTTGAGCTTCAATCCTTTTCTTTTCCTGTTCCTTTTGTCACTAGGATGTTCACAACTATGTTTATATCCTAGTCTTTGATCTGGTTTAGGTAGTTCAATTTTTATTTGGTCTGGGATTCAGCTTCTTAATTTGATACTATAAATAGTTATGGATCCTACGTTTTCTGGGTTGCCCGATTTCGTAAACGATGTCTTGGTCGATGATGACCATGCATTTTCCAATTCCAATCAATACCCTGATATTTTAAACGAGTACAAATTCAATTTGCCCTCCCCGGACCTTAGCTTCCTTGAAAGTTCATTGCTTTCACCTGACCTGGGTCACACTGATTTCGCTCTGCCAATAACTGTGGCCTCAGTAGCGGAGCCATATGCTCCGTCCGCTAGCGATAGCATGAGCACACTATCTGTGGGTACGAGTCCGGGGGGAGAGTCGCCATCAGACGACAGTGAGTTCTCGGAAACGGTTCTCAAGTTCATAGGCCAGATACTTATGGAAGAGAACATAGAGGACAAACCCTGCATGTTTTACGACCCTTTGGGTTTCCAAGTCACCGAGAAATCGTTCTATGATTCTCTCGGTCAGAATTACCCTTCTACCCCCAATCTTTACCAGGAGGAACCAACTTATGTCAGTCGCAACTTGGGAAGCCCTGATGATGTTTTTTCTGCAAGCAGTGGTGGTGATTATGGTGTTAGTAGGAGTTCTAGCACCGATCCACAGTGGGTCAGTGGTGTTGGGGAGTACAAGTCCTCTTTTTCACAAGCTGTTGATCCTGGTGACTATGTTTTCCAGCCCAATTTGCAGCCCACTAATGGATCGCAGTTCTTAGCCAATCAGTCGAACAGCGTGGCTAACATCGGTGATGGCATGGAGCTTTTGGCTCAGAACATTTTTACTGATAGTGAATCTGTGTTGCAATTTAGGAGAGGGTTAGAGGAAGCTAGTAAGTTCCTTGCTAGGGGCAATCAGTCAGTTATTGATTTGGGGACTAGCATGGTATCACCAGAGTTGAAGGGAGAGGATCAAAAGGTGAAACTCAAGGTGGAGAAGGGTGAGAGAGAGATTTCACCGGACGGGTTGAGGGGAAGGAAGAATCATGAGAGGGAAGATGTAGATGTAGAAGAAGGAAGGAGTAATAAGCAGTCTGCGGTTTATGTGGAAGAGAGTGAATTAACAGATATGTTTGATAAGGTGTTGCTTTCCACCAAAAAACTTTCTCTCTATGTGGTAACAATAACAATGAACCTGTGCAGAATGAAGCAAGCAAGGCATTGCAGCCAAATGGGCAGCCGCAAGGAGCTATTGGTGGGAAGAGTCGTTCTAAGAAACAGGGCAAAATGAAGGAAACGGTTGATTTGAGGACTCTTTTGATTCTATGTGCACAAGCTGTCTCGGCAGGTGACAGTAGAACTGCAAATGAGTTACTGAAGCAGATTAGGTAGCACTCTTCCCCTTATGGTGAAGGTTCTCAGAGGTTGGCCCATTTCTTTGCTAATGGACTTGAGGTACGCTTGGCTGGCACTGGCACAGGAACTCAAATTTTTTATAGTTCCTTAATTTCAAAAAGGATCTCTGTTTCTGAAATATTGAAAGCTTACAAAGTTAATCTTTCAGCCTCCCCTTTCAAGAGGACCTCGCTATTCTTTGCTACCAAAATGATTTATAAAGTAGCAGAAAAAGCAACGAGTCTTCATATTATAGACTTCGGTATCGAATATGGTTTCCATTGGCCACTTCTGATCCATAAGCTCTCAAAAAGAGATGGAGGACCTCCCAAGCTACGTATTACAGGGATAGAGTTTCCCCAACCTGGATTCCGTCCAACAGAGAGTATTGAGGAGACCGGTCGTCGCTTGGCTAAGTATTGTGAGCGGTTTAATGTTCCTTTTGAATACCATGCTCTAGCATCACAGAACTGGGAGACTATCCAAATTCAGGAGCTCAAGATTGATTGGAATGAGATGATTGCTGTGAATTGTATGTACCGGTTTAAGAACCTACTTGATGAGACAATTGAAGAGACATGTCCACGGAATGCGGTTTTGAATTTAATCAGCAGGATAAATCCCGACATTTTTGTCCATTCTATTGTTAATGGAGCCTACAATTCCCCCTTCTTTGTCACACGGTTCCGAGAAGCACTCTTCCATTTCTCTGCATTGTATGACATATATGATGTTAATTTACCCCATGAGAACGAAACGAGGTTGATGTTTGAGAGAGAGTTCCTTGGGAGGGAGGCTATGAATGTTGTAGCATGTGAGGGCTTAGAGAGGGTTGAGAGGCCTGAGAGTTACAAGCAGTGGCAGGTCCGGACTATAAGGGCTGGTTTCAGGCTGCTGCCATTGGACCCAGAGGTGATGACCTTGTTCAGGTCTAAGATGAAGGAATGGTACCACAAGAATTTTGTACTTGATGAAGACAACCACTGGATTCTTCAGGGATGGAAGGGCCGTATTCTCTATGCTTGCTCTTGTTGGGTGCCGAATTAGGATGTTTGTGAAAAATTTTATAATTGTGGTAATGGCCAGCAAGAAGACCTTAGGTAATGGGCAAACTATTGTTCTTGTTCAATATTCAATGTTTTTCTCTCTTTTGTATGGAGGTGTATTATAAACGCATCTATGCCAATCTTCTTGAACTTTCTACAGGTGTTTTTATAAATGGTGGTAGAATTATGGATAGAATAAAAGACTGCAAACCCTTTTGAAGACACTGTCATGACTCTAAAACTGTCTATTGACTTGCTTGTTGGGACTCTTGTAGTAAAATCTGTTTGATATTCACAAACCTAATTACGATAACGCTTCAAACATTTAATAGAAAGAAAATTATGGTGCGGTGAGTTGTGAATTCCAGTCATCTTGAAGAATATTAGCCCTTAATAAGTGATTAGGGTAGACAACTAGGGCATCCGAAAGAACTCTACGAAATGTAAGAATAGTTTTTTTGAGGTGACGGGAGCATTTGACCTATCTCAACCCCTTCCTCCACACCTGCTTGGCTGCCAAGCTATCTTGAGAATGTTATTGATTATTTGAAATATGTTGCTCAGCATTTACAATTCCTAAGAGACAATTGGGATAAGAGTCAACCCCAACCTTGTTTAACTGCTTAGAAATAGAAAGTTTTGCAAGATGATGGGTAGCTCTGTTCCCCACTCTCCATACATGACTCACATTTCACGAATGAAAACCCTTTAAAACATCTTTAGCATCCAGAATAAGACTCCAAATTTACCCATTCCCCCGTAACCTCTGCCCAACGCCAACACAACGTCCTTAGTATCACCCTCCAATGTAATTGATGGAAACCCATGTATCTTCCAAATTCCGCCCTAAGCCAAGCAACAAAAGTTGAGTCCAAGAGGAACTTTTGAACATAATGCATAGCAACTCACACTGTGCCCGTATGATCTTGGGCGATGATACCCAAGGTCAGCTCTACCTTATAAAAAGTTAGGTGATCGCTTAAGACTCCCATGATTAATGAAGGCTTAATTATAGCAATTAAAAAGGCATTAATATCATTTAATTCTCTAATGTTCAATTATTGAAATAAGTCTTAAAAAATTGATAGTATTAAATAAGAGAGTCAAATAATACTAAAGACATTCTTAAATAAAACCCATTTTTCAACTTTAAATGTTCTATTATTGGAAATAATGGAGAAAATGAAAATAGTAATAATATTCAATATATTGTGAGTAGAGTTTTTTGGGCTCATGATGAGCATTGAACAACCAAAATTTCAATCAGAATTTTAAATGACAACAATAAATTCTAATCTCAACGGCCAATTAGATCATTTGCGAAAGACATGGATCGCTTTAACATTAAATGTTAATAATATATAATTTATTCAAAACGTTCAAAAGCTAGAAATTATGCAACACAAGTACTCTAATGTTCAAAATAAAACGAGAAAAAATAAATAAATGCTAAGAAGATGAAAGTTTTTAAAATATTTTATGCAATTCAATTATAAACTCTTATCTTTATAAGTTTCCATTGTTTTCTCTTTATTTCCCTATTCAATTTTTATTTAAATTTAAATTATTATCTTCTTATACACTTTTATTATTTTCTAACAACACACTATTCAAGGCATTAAAATCATTCCACAACTAACTAGTGACATAAAAAAGTTTAGTTACCAAAAACTCAATCAATCACTTGCATTGGTCACCAAAATGAAATGTTTAAAAAAACTTAATCTATAATTTTGCATTTCAAAAAGAAAGAAAAATAAATTTTAAATAAAAATATAATATTAATATTAAAATAAATATTATTTAATAATATTTAAAAATATAGAAGATGCTTCACTAACATGTTACTTTTTAGACCTCAAAATGTGTGCCGGTCGCTGATACATAACCAATCACGTCTAAGTCAACGGCAGCGTCACATAGTTTGACGCAAAATGCTGTGATTCTCAATCTGTCCCTACAGGTGTCCTTTATCAAGAACGATTCGTATAGGGTAGCTGAGATCATGTTCACATGGACACGTGACAAAGACAGACATTTATGGAACAAGTTATTCTAGAATCATATTTTTAGTACGCCATTATTGGCATTATCATGGGCCTCCTATTATTACGCCTATATGTGTGGATTTTATTTGTATTTTAAATAATTAAATAATTTAATATATTAAATTTTAAAAATTTATTACAATTCAATTATTATTATTATTATTATTTTTTTGATAAATCATATTTAGAAGGATAGCAACTGGCCAATTGTTGACCAAGAACGTGAGAAGGCACATCACCCAATGCCTCTCAGTCTTCACTCCTCGGTCTCCACCCCCAGCGTTCTTCCTGAACGTCCCCTGTAGTTAAGTTCCCCTGTACCTATTCGGATTTCGGACCAACGCTCTCAAGTCTCGATGGTTCTTAATAATATTTTAATACTTATTATTTTATTTAATTATAATAATCGGTATTTCAGCAACTTTAGGATTAAAAGTATTGCAAACTACTCCAGATGAATGTTGTTATGTTTTATATATGTATGCCGTCGCGGAATTCCGTCGGAGACTCGGACAGAGCCGACTGCCCCTATCAGCAATCTCATCAGTTTCAGTTCCATATTTCTATTCCACATCTGAGAGTTCTCACTTCTCAGTTAAACCTGTTTGCTTCTCCCGGAGAAACCGATAGATATCTGAGGTTCTTCAACTTTAAACCTTTTCTTTTCCTTTTCCTTTTGATATTAGCATGTTCACAACTATGTTATAGATATATGTATCCTATTCTTTGATCTGGTGGTTTGATACTTTAAATAGTTATGAATCCTACTTTTTCTGGGTTGCCTGATTTCAATAACGATGTCTTGCTCGATGATGACCATGCCATTTCACCCAATTCCAATCAATACCCAGATCTTTTAAATGACTAAGAATTCAATTTGCCCCCCCCCCCCCCGGACCTTACCTTCCTTGAAAGCTCATTGCTTTCACCTGACCTGGGTCACATTGATTTCGCTCCGCCCATAACTGTGGCCCCAGCAGCAGAGCCATATGCTCCGTCCACTGACAATAGCATGAGCACACCGTCTGTGGGTACGAGTCCGGGGGAGACTTGTCCTCGGACGACAGCGAGTTCTCAGAAACGGTTCTCAAGTACATAAGCCAGATACTTTTGGAAGAGAACATAGAGGACAAGCCCTGCCTTTTTTACGATCCTTTGGGTCTCCAAGTCACCGAGAAATCCTTCTATGATGCTCTCGGTCAGAAATACCCTCCTTCCTCCAGTCTACACCAAGAGGAACCAACCTATATCAATCTCAACTTGGGGAGCCCTGATGATGTTTTTTCTGCAAGCAGTGGTGGTGATTATGGTGTTAGTAGGATTTCTAGCACTAGAAATAGCACTGATCGACAGTGGGTCAGTGATGTTTTCCAGCCCAATTTGCAGCCCGCCAATGGATCACAGTTTTTAGCCAATCAGTCGAACGGCGTGACTAACATCGGTGATGGCATGGAGCTTTTAACTCAGAACATTTTTATTGATAGTGAATCTGTGTTGCAATTTAGGAGAGGGTTAGAGGAAGCTAGTAAGTTCCTTCCTAGGGGCAATCAGTTAGTTATTGATTTGGGGACTAGCATGGTATCACCAGAGTTGAAGGGAGAGGATCAAAAGGTGGAACTCAAGGGGGAGAAGGGTGAGAGAGAGATTTCACCGGATGGGTTGAGGGGAAGGAAGAATCATGAGAGGGAAGATGAAGATGTAGATGTAGAAGAAGGGAGGAGTAATAAGCAGTCTGCGGTTTATGTGGAAGAGAGTGAATTAACAGAAATGTTTGATAAGGTGTTGCTTTCCACCGAAGCACTTTCTCTGGTATGCGGTAACAATGACAATGAACCCGTGCAGAATAAAGCAAGCAAGGCCTCACAGCCAAATGGGCAGCCGCAAGGAGGTAATGGTGGGAAGAGTCGTGCTATGAAACAGGGACAAAAGAAGGATGACTTGAGGACACTTTTGCTATGTGCACAAGCTGTCTCAGCAGGTGACAATAGAACTGCAAATGAGTTACTGAATCAGATTAGGCAGCACTCTTCCCCGTATGGTCAAGGGTCTCAGAGGTTGGCCCATTTCTTTGCTAATGGCCTTGAGGCACGCTTGGCTGGCGCTGGCACTGGCACTGGAACTCAAATTTTTTATAGTTCCTTAATTTCCAAAAGGATCTCAGCTTCTCAAATATTGAAAGCTTACAAAGTTCATCTTTCAGCTACCCCTTTCAGGAGGACCTCACTCTTCTTTGCTACCAAAATGATTAATAAAGTAGCAAAGAAAGCAACAAGTCTTCATATTATAGACTTCGGTATCGAATATGGTTTCCATTGGCCACTTCTGATCCATAAGCTCTCAAAAAGAGCTGGAGGACCTCCCAAGCTACGTATTACAGGGATAGAGTTTCCCCAACCCGGATTCCGTCCAACAGAGCGTATTGAGGATACTGGTCATCGATTGGCTAAGTATTGTGAGCGGTTTAATGTTCCTTTTGAGTACCATGCTCTAGCATCGCAAAACTGGGAGACCATCCAAATTGAAGACCTCAAGATTGATAGGAATGAGTCGATTGCTGTGAATTGTATATGCCGGTTTAAGAACCTACTTGATGAAACAGTTGAAGGGACCAGTCCACGGAATGCGGTTTTGAATTTAATCAGGAGGATAAATCCCGATATTTTTGTCCATTCTATTGTTAATGGAATCTACAATGGACCATTCTTTGTCACACGGTTCCGAGAAGCGCTCTTCCACTTCTCTGCATTGTATGACATATTTGATGTTACTTTACCCCGTGAGAACCAAGAGAGGTTAATGTTTGAGAGAGAGATCCTTGGGAGGGAGGTTATGAATGTTGTAGCATGTGAGGGCTTGGAGAGGGTTGAGAGGCCTGAGAATTACAAGCAGTGGCAGCTCCGGACTATAAGGGCTGGTTTCAGGCAGCTCCCATTGGACCAAGAGATGATGACCTTGTTCAGGTCTAAGTTGAAGGAATGGTACCACGAGAATTTTGTACTTGAGGAAGACAACCACTGGATGCTTCTGGGATGGAAGGGCCGTGTTCTCTTTTCTTGCTCTTGTTGGGTGCCGAATTAGGATGTTTGTGGAAACTCAAACTATTGTCATTGTTCATTCAATTTTCAATGTTTTTCTCTATTGTGTATGCTTATCATCTTGAACTTTCAACTGGTGTTTTTATAAATGGTGGTAGAACTATGGATTGAATAAAAGACTTGGAACAAACTGCAAAGCCTTTTGAAGTGAAATATGTTTGATATTTGGACTTTTGTAGTGAAATATATGTTTGATATTCCCCTCCCCAACATGACTTTTGATTCTTCATTTTTACTTGTTTAATGTTTTAACTAAATTTTGGTGTATGGTTTGGATTAGTATGGGGAATGATTTTGGGAGATTGAAGTTGATTTTTGGTTGTGGGTTTTATCATGGCCGGTATGGGGAAAATTTTGTGGTGGATGAGTTTCTTCGAAGAATTTGGGTCTTTCGAAAGAAGGATTGGCTGAAATTGGGGAGGATGATTTCTGGGATTTCTTTGTATGATTGATTTGATCGAATGAGAGGTGGCTTCGTACTTTGTTTGGGTTGGGATTGCTGTTCGGCCGAATGGGGATGAAATTGGAGTTGATTTTTCGGGTATGGCCCGGATGATTTATAGGGTTGGTTTTTGAGTTTTGATTTTCAGTTTTGGGGTTGTTGATTTTGATGCTTATAGAGCCTAAATTCAAAACCCTAAATAAGAATAATAATAAAAACACAATGGGGGCAAACAAAATATAAAAAGACAACTTTTACTCAATAAACGTCAAAATTATGAAATTGTAGCCCTTTAAATAAATAAGCTTTTCAACAATATTAAGTTTGTCTCCACTTGACGTGATAAAAACCGAATAAAAAGAGGCATGCATCAGGTCCTCCCTCTCTAAACAAAGTGCAACATCTTCTCCTTCTCTTTTTTATTTTTTATTTTTTTATTTTTAATATATATATAGCTAATTTGACACTTGTTAGGCAAGTGTATAAGCCTCTTTTGTAAAGAGAAATGATTGATTTTTTTCTTTAGTCATTTTCTCATCTTTCAATTTTTCAAAATTATCATTAGATATGTGGGATTTATGTTGTCATTCTCTCATCTTTCTATTTTTCAAAATTACCATTAAATCTGTGTTATAGTGAAGTCTTTGACTACTGATCGAGTTCAAAAAGAAAATTCCAACTAAGAAGAACACCGAAAGGGAAAAACCTTTTTTTATTTGTTCTTTCAATTAAATGAGACACAAGGCAGCTAAAACGTTGGCAACTTGAATGACAAAATGAGCCCACCAAAGGTGACACACAGCGAAAAAAATGGATCAATTTGTAATTATAGTTTATCTCAAAGACTTTCCATGAACTTTTTAAACCATAGGGAGTGATTTGTAATTATGGCATACCTCAAGGACCAATGGTGCAATTATCCCAAATTTTTTTAAAAAAGTTAAAGGTAATAAATTCGAGAAATGCTAGAGGTACCAAATATTTTATTAAGATGATATGAAGCTTATTTATTAG
This sequence comes from Alnus rubra, assembly GCA_028654335.1. Lineage (NCBI taxonomy): Eukaryota > Viridiplantae > Streptophyta > Magnoliopsida > Fagales > Betulaceae > Alnus > Alnus rubra. Next base: position 1,025,566 of record JAJPGS010000870.1, on the reverse strand, counting down.
TACCCGTAACATTTCTTTTTATTAATTGTTTTGATCATCTCCAATGAATTGAATAAGCTCCACTTCATCTTGGTACCCATCTGTTGGTAAAAAATTTGGTACCTCTAGCATTTCTAAAAAAATTAAGTATAAGAGCACTCACAATGAGCTCCTTATATTTGATTTTTTCTTTATATTTTTAACAAAAACTACTAACATTTAATAAGCTCTTTATCAAATGTTAAGATTAACATTTGTCAATAACCTTCTTTACATTCAAAGAGTAAAAAAAGTGAATATTATATTTTTTTAAACATTATTTTTTTTGCATTGAATGCTTAAAACATTTGACTTGAATTGAATTGAATTTATTACATTGAATGCTTTTGGTAGTTAACTTTATCAATAAAAAATAATATTTATTTAATAAAGAAACATCTAGAGAATTTGTTATTTAATAATTTTAAAAAGTGACTAGCTAAGTGTTTCATATTTAAAATTATTTGTTAGGGCAATGCTAGAGTTCCCACCCCTATCCCACCAACTCTGAGTGATTTTAATTTTTTATTTAATAAATTCATTTTCAAATTTTTACACTTAGAGTTGGTGGGATGGGAGTGGGATAGGGGTGGGAACACTAGCATTTCTCTATTTGTTAATATTTTTATTTTAAAGAGAGAAGAAAAATAGTGTTACCAAATAAGTAACAATACTTCTAGAAGGGTTAATAATGCTACTTTTCAAACTATTTTACAAAATTATTTTACACTAATAATAGATCACCTAAATTAGTTTGAAGAGTAAAAGCATGTTTTGGTAAGAATTTTTTTTTAAAAAAAATATTTTTCAAATACTGTTTAGCAAATATAAAATTCTACTAAGATTTTATCCAATTTTTTTTTCTAATTTTCTCTCAAATTTTTTAAACTATCTAAACATAATTTCAAAAAAACAAATTATTTTAATTTTAAAAAATCGCAGACATCCAAACTAGTCCCCCAACCTTTTATTATTGTCTTGGCACATCGCTTAATGCCACTCACGAGACTCCTCCCTCTTCAGTCAACCGTCAACCCTGAAGGCTGAAGTTATTCGGATCAACGTACTCTACAGTCTATGCCTCTATGGTTAATTAATATTTTTGTACTTATTATTTTATCTATTTAATTGAAACATAATAATTTAGATTTCAACTACTCCGAGGGTTGTTTATGAATGGCAAGCCGCATGTAGAAGGTGAGAATTGCCTTGGACAGAGCTGAGTGCCCCTATCAATAATCTCATCAGTTTCAGTTCTATCTCTCTGAGAATTCTCTGCTACTTCTCTCAGGTAAACCTGTTTGCTTCTCGCGAGCTGAGTGCCCCTATCAATAATCTCATCAGTTTCAGTTCTATCTCTCTGAGAATTCTCTGCTACTTCTCTCAGGTAAACCTGTTTGCTTCTCGCGGAGAAACCGATGGATATCTGAGGTTCTTGAGCTTCAAACCTTTTCTTTTCCTGTTCCTTTTGTCACTAGGATGTTCACAACTATGTTTATATCCTAGTCTTTGATCTGGTTTAGGTAGTTCAATTTTTGTTTGGTCTGGCATTCAGCTTCTTCATTTGATACTATAAATAGTTATGGATCCTACGTTTTCTGGGTTGCCCGATTTCGTAAACGATGTCTTGGTCGATGATGACCATGCATTTTCACCCAATTCCAATCAATACCCTGATATTTTAAACGAGTACAAATTCAATTTGCCCTCCCCGGACCTTAGCTTCCTTGAAAGTTCATTGCTTTCACCTGATCTGGGTCACACTGATTTCGCTCCGCCGATAACTGTGGCCCCAGCAGCGGAGCCATATGCTCCGTCCGCTAGCGATAGCATGAGCACACTGTCTGTGGGTACGAGTCCGGGGGGAGAGTCGCCATCAGACGACAGTGAGTTCTCGGAAACGGTTCTCAAGTTCATAGGCCAGATACTTATGGAAGAGAACATAGAGGACACACCCTGCATGTTTTACGACCCTTTGGGTCTCCAAGTCACCGAGAAATCGTTCTATGATTCTCTCGGTCAGAATTACCCTTCTACCCCCAATCTTTACCAGGAGGAACCAACTTATGTCAGTCACAACTTGGGAAGCCCTGATGATGTTTTTCCTGCAAGCAGTGGTGGTGATTATGGTGTTAGTAGGAGTTCTAGCACTGATCCACAGTGGGTCAGTGGTGTTGGGGAGTACAAGTCCTCTTTTTCACAAGCTGTTGATCCTGGTGACTATGTTTTCCAGCCTAATTTGCAGCCCACTAATGGATCGCAGTTCTTAGCCAATCAGTTGAACAGCGTGGCTAACATCGGTGATGGCATGGAGCTTTTGGCTCAGAACATTTTTGCTGATAGTGAATCTGTGTTGCAATTTAGGAGAGGGTTAGAGGAAGCTAGTAAGTTCCTTCCTAGGGGCAATCAGTCAGTTATTGATTTGGGGACTAGCATGGTATCACCAGAGTTGAAGGGAGAGGATCAAAAGGTGAAACTCAAGGTGGAGAAGGGTGAGAGAGAGATTTCACCGGATGGGTTGAGGGGAAGGAAGAATCATGAGAGGGAAGATGTAGATGTAGAAGAAGGGAGGAGTAATAAGCAGTCTGCGGTTTATGTGGAAGAGAGTGAATTAACAGATATGTTTGATAAGGTGTTGCTTTCCACCGAAAAACTTTCTCTGCTATGTGGTAACAATAACAATGAACCTGTGCAGAATGAAGCAAGCAAGGCATCGCAGCCAAATGGGCAGCCACAAGGAGCTAATGGTGGGAAGAGTCGTTCTAAGAAACAGGGCAAAATGAAGGAAACGGTTGATTTGAGGACTCTTTTGATTCTATGTGCACAAGCTGTCTCGGCAGGTGACAGTAGAACTGCAAATGAGTTACTGAAGCAGATTAGGCAGCACTCTTCCCCTTATGGTGATGGTTCTCAGAGGTTGGCCCATTTCTTTGCTAATGGACTTGAGGCACGCTTGGCTGGCACTGGCACTGGCACAGGAACTCAAATTTTTTATAGTTCCTTAATTTCAAAAAGGATCTCTGTTTCTGAAATATTGAAAGCTTACAAAGTTCATCTTTCAGCCTCCCCTTTCAAGAGGACCTCGCTATTCTTTGCTACCAAAATGATTTATAAAGTAGCAGAGAAAGCAACGAGTCTTCATATTATAGACTTCGCTATCGAATATGGTTTCCATTGGCCACTTCTGATCCATAAGCTCTCAAAAAGAGATGGAGGACCTCCCAAGCTACGTATTACAGGGATAGAGTTTCCCCAACCTGGATTCCGTCCAACAGAGAGTATTGAGGAGACCGGTCGTCGCTTGGCTAAGTATTGTGAGCGGTTTAATGTTCCTTTTGAATACCATGCTCTAGCATCACAGAACTGGGAGACTATCCAAATTGAGGAGCTCAAGATTGATAGGAATGAGATGCTTGCTGTGAACTGTATGAACCGGTTTAAGAACCTACTTGATGAGACAATTGAAGAGACTTGTCCACGGAATGCAGTTTTGAATTTAATCAAGAGGATAAATCCTGACATTTTTGTCCATTCTATTGTTAATGGAGCCTACAATTCCCCCTTCTTTGTCACACGGTTCCGAGAAGCACTCTTCCATTTCTCTGCATTGTATGACATATATGATGTTAATTTACCCCGTGAGAACGAAAAGAGGTTGATGTTTGAGAGAGAGTTCCTTGGGAGGGAGGCTATGAATGTTGTAGCATGTGAGGGCTTAGAGAGGGTTGAGAGGCCTGAGAGTTACAAGCAGTGGCAGGTCCGAACTATAAGGGCTGGTTTCAGGCTGCTGCCATTGGACCCAGAGGTGATGACCTTGTTCAGGTCTAAGATTAAGAAATGGTACCACAAGGATTTTGTACTTGATGAAGACAACCACTGGATGCTTCAGGGATGGAAAGGCCGTATTCTCTATGCTTGCTCTTGTTGGGTGCCGAATTAGGATGTTAGTGAAAAAATTCATAATTGTGGGCATGGCCAGCAAGGAGACCTTAGGTACTGGGCAAACTACTGTTCTTGTTCAATATTCAATGTTTTTCTCTCTTTTGTATGTGGAGGTATATTATAAACGCATCTATGCCAATCTTCTTGAACTTTCTACAGGTGTTTTTATAAATGGTGGTAGAACTATGGATAGGATAAAGGACTGCAAACCCTTTTGAAGACACTGTAATGACTCTAAAACTGTCTACTGACTTGCTTGTTGGGACCCCTGTAGTAAAATCTGTTTGATATTTAGATGAACTTGCACATTACTGGATGTAATAGGAGGGATTTGCCCTTCTTCTTTGTATATTCTTCCATGAGCTTGGAGTTGTGTGTTTGTTTTATCAGATGTACTAAAAGAAAGTAAAAAACTGCATAATTTCTTGATATTTCCGTTCTCTTTCAGTTTGTTAATCATTTCATTGCGTCATTTTTGCGAGCATGGCATCTTTGTTTTGCTTTTATGAACTGGATATTGCTAATGCAATTTCAGATGTTTTAAATGATAGCACTAGAACAGATTCTTACTTAGTGATCTTAAGAACGTATGCTCGGCGAATGCCTCTTTTTTGTTATTGGATGTATGCTGGTGCGGTACTTGTTGGTTCTTGAGTTTTGATTTTCAGTTTTGGGGTTGTTGATTTTGATGCTCATCCACCACACAAAGGTGGACGGTTTTCATTGTTTGCTGATTGCAGTAGGCCAAAGAAAACAGAGAGTAGATCTAGAAGTTAAATGGGAGAATTCATATTTTGGATTTTGTGATATACTGTTGGTTTTCATTATATATTATTCTGTACAGTCGAGCAATTCTTCATGGGTGTGAGCGAGAAGGAAACATGATATGTAAAGGTTATGTGGTTGGCTTCTGCATTTTCTTAGCTCCATCCTAATACTATGCGATCAATAAAGCAAAGGGACGATGGATGTTAAATTGTTACTTTTCTTTAGCCTTTTTAGGCCTGCTGCACGGTTTCAGTTGCACATGGTAAAGATACACAACGGAGCCCAATGTCGCCGCTGAAGCTCCGCCTGATTTTGAACCCGGCACCGCACCACCCCCTTCAAACCCTTCTCTGTCTCTGTCTCTCTCTCTCACACACTTGGTTCCGATGTAGCATGGTGTAGTAGATTGTAAAGCCAACAAACACAATTTACAAATCTTCCCAAAATCAAGAACTTCTTGATAAACTGATAAGGTCATCTTATTAGGCTTATATAGAATCTAAATTCGAAACCTTAAAAAATAATAATAAAAATAAAAATACCTTGTGACAAGCAGAATACAAAAAAGACAATTTTCACTTATTAAACGTTGATATTACAAAATTGTAGCCTTTTAAATGAGTTTTTCAACGCCACCAAATTTGTCTCCACTCGATATTGGAATCAAAACATATAATTATTTTGAAATTCTAAATTTTGGCGGTTCAATTTGTATATCGGGTCATCGGAGGTGGGCAATCCCAAACTCAACAAATGAGAACTTTGCTTGTGTAACATGTTTGTTGATCTTTGAGAAGAATCTCAGTAGCTGATATTAACTTGAACCCATGGGAGAAAGACAAACACATTTATGGAAAAACACAAAAGAATTCTTGAGAATAGTATAATAAAAAGAAAACTAAAGGAAATATGATTCTTTGTACAGCTTGAGGTTTAGATGGGGTTCTAGTTTGATGTTTGCATTTTTGGAGTTTGTATAGGAGTTAAAAGTTTTATTTGTAATGAGTTATGTTGTTGATAATGAAAGTTACTCATTCAATAAATAATAAAAAAAAAAAAAAAAAAAAAAGAAAGAACACACCCACTTTAGCACTAGAGGCCATATTGGCATTATCATGGGTCTCATAAACCACTTTTCCATCCACCACCATTTTTCAACAATTCTTTTTGTCATTTTTAAGCATATCTTTAGTTATTGAAAGAAACATTTAACTTTGGGAATTACACAACATATAGAAGGGGAACATCGTTTGTTAATATTTTTAAAAGGCTCTTATTTATTTATTTATTTTTGTTTGAAAAAAGGTATTTTGATGTGATATAGATGTAAATGTAATTTTGAGTGTTTTATATTTTAAATTGTTTGTTAATATTTTTGTTTTAAAAAGAGAAAAAAAAAAAGTTTATCAAATAAGTAACAATATACTTTTAGAAAGGTCACACAAGCATCACACGAGTTAAGTAATGCTACTTGTCAAACAAATTTATCACAATTATTTATTATCAAAATTAAAGGCCTTAAGTAAGTCCAACGTTCAAAGACAAAATATAATGAAAAAAAATAATTAAATAAATGCTAAGAAGATATGAAAAGTCTCAAAAGTTATGAATGTCTTAATTACCAAAATTGAATGCCTTAAGTTAAGTTCAACGTTCAAAAACAAAATAGAATGAAAAATAAATAGAAAAATAAATTCTATAAAGATATGGAAAGTCTCAAAAGTCATGAAGACCTTAATTACCAAAAATATCGAAGGTCTTAAGTTAAGTCCAACGTTCAAAGACAAAATAGAATGAAAAAAATAAAATAAAATAAATGCTTAGAAGATATGGAAAATCTCAAAAGTCATGAAGACGTTAAGTTAAATCCAACGTTCAAAAACAAAATAGAATGAAAAAAATAAATGCTAAGAAGATATGGAAAGTCTCAAAAGTCATGAAGGCCTTAATTACCAAAATTGAAGGCCTTAAGTTAAGTCCAACGTTCAAAGACAAAATAGAATGGAAAAAATAAAATAAAATGCTTAGAAGATATGAAAAGTCTCAAAAGTCATGGAGACCTTAATGATCAAAATTGAAGGCATTAAGTTAAGTCCAACGTTCAAAGACAAAATACAATGGAGAAAAAGAAGCTAAGAAGATGGAAAGACTCTAAGTTTCCATTTCAAATCCTACTCTTTATAAGATCCTATAAAAAATGCTACTCTTTATAAGTTTTCATTTTTTATCTTAATTTCCTTATTCAAGTCTTATTCGAATTTGAATTTCTCTATTCTTCTTCATTTTCATTATTTCCCAATAACTTACTACTCAATTCCTTAAAATCATTCCAAAAATTTTTATTTTCAGAACTAAAAGTTTTAACATAAATTTTACAAATAGAAGAAAGTGCTCAAATTGACACATTAAATTATATAAAAAGACTTGAAGTAAATAAAAAAAATTATATAAAAAACTTAATTCTTTTCCTAACGCAAGTATCGCTTATAGAATTTTATTGACAATACCTGTTACAGTTGCTTCTGCAGAGAGAAGTTTTTTCAAAATTAAAATTAATAAAAACTTACCTAAGATCAACAATGTCACAAGAAAGATTAAATGGATTAGCCATATTATCAATTAAAAAGGAAATGTTCCTATAAAAAAAAATTAAAAATTAAAAAGAAAATGTTAAAAAAACTCGAATAAAAAAAATTTAATAAGTAATTTTACATCCTAAAAAGTGAAAAGAATGAATTTTAAATAAAAAATCACACTTAAACTTTTCGACTAAAGCTTCAAAATATATGGAGCCGCAGACCTCTTCTTGAGCTGCACGCAATGTTGAGGAAGGGATGTAGTTAAGTCAATCAAAACATTTATCACAATTATTTTGTACAATTAATCAAGTAAATCAGTTGGAAGAGTAACCTTATCATTGTTTTTTCTTGAGCTACACGCAACGATTAAGAGGGGAGTAGTTTAAGTCAGTCAAAACACTCGAAATTATATGGAGACCAATAAGGAAATCGAATCATGCAGACATGTGCAAATCTCAATGCCTCTCAGAGTTTGACTCCATCTTCAGAGTTTGACTCCATCTTCATGCCGTCACCTCCAGCTTTCTTCGAAACTTCCTGAAAGAAGTTATTCAGAAAAACCTACTCTATGCCTCTATGGTTCTTCATATTTAATAATTGAGCTATCAACATCTTTAGGATAATAAAGTTTTGAAATCTACTCCGAGGACTGTTTATAAAAGGCAAGCCGCATACAGAAGATGAGAAATGCCTCGGACAGAGCTGAGTGCCCCTATCAGTAATCTCATCAGTTTCATTTCCATCTTTCTGAGAGTTCTCTGCTACTTCTCAGGTAAACCTGTTTGCTTCTCGCGGTGGATATCTGAGGTTCTTCAACTTTAAACCTTTTCTTTTCCTTTTCCTTTTGTCACTAGCATGTTCACATCTTTCTTATAGATATATCCTAGTCTTTTATTGATTTGGTCTGGCATTCAGCTTCGTAGTTTGATACTATAAATAGTTATGGATCCTACGTTTTCTGGGTTGCCTGATTTCATAAACGATGTCTTGGTCGATGATGACCATGCATTTTCACCTAATTCCAATCAACACCCAGATCTTTTAAACGAGTACGAATTCAATTTGCCCTCTCCGGACCTTAGATTCCTTGAAAGTTCATTGCTTTCACCTGACCTGGGTCACACTGATTTCGCTCCGCCGATACCTGTGGCCCCAGCAGCAGAGCTATATGCTCTGTCCGCTGGAGATAGCATGAGCACACCGTCCGTGGGTACGAGTCCGGGGGAAGACTCGTCATCGGGCGACAGTGAGTTCTCGGATACGGTTCTCAAGTTCATAAGCCAGATACTTACGGAAGAGAACATAGAGGACAAACCCTGCCTGTTTTACGACCCTTTGGGTCTCCAAGTCACCGAGAAATCGTTCTATGATGCTCTCAGTCAGAACAACCCTCCTTCCCCCAAACTGTACCAGGAAGAACCAACTTATATCAATCTCAACTTGGGGAGCCCCGATGATGTTTTCGCTGCAAGCAGTGGTGGTGATTATGGTGTTAGTACGAGTTCTAGCACTAGCAATAGCACTGATCCACAGTGGGTCAGTGGTGTTGGGGAGTACAAGTCCGCTTTTTCACAAGCTGTTGATCCTGGTGACTACGTTTTCCAGCCCACTAATGGATCACAGTTTTTAGCCAATCAGTCAAACAGCGTGACTAACATCGGTGATGGCATGGAGTTTTTGGCTCAGAATATTTTTACTGATGGTGAATCTGTGTTGCAATTTAGAAGAGGGTTAGAGGAAGCTAGTAAGTTCCTTCCTAGGGGCAATCAGTTAGTTATTGATTTGGGGACTAGCATGGTATCACCAGAGTTGAAGGGAGAGGATCGAAAGGTGGAACTCAAGGTGGAGAAGGGTGAGAGAGAGATTTCACCGGATGGGTTGAGGGGAAGGAAGAATCATGAGAGGGAAGATGTAGATGTAGAAGAAGGGCGGAGTAACAAGCAGTCTGCCGTTTATGTGGAAGAGAGTGAATTAACAGATATGTTTGATGAGGTGTTGCTTTCCACTGAAGCACTTTCTCTGCTATGCGGTAACAATAACAATGAACCTGTGCAGAATGAAGCAAGCAAGGCATCGCAGCCAAATGGGCAGCCGCAAGGAGCTAATGGTGGGAAGAGTCGTTCTAAGAAACAGGGCAAAAAGAAAGAAACGGTTGATTTGAGGACGCTTTTGATTCTATGTGCACAAGCTGTCTCGACAGGTGACAACAGAACTGCAAATGAGTTACTGAAGCAGATTAGGCAGCACTCTTCTCCTTATGGTGATGGGTCTCAGAGGTTGGCCCATTTCTTTGCTAATGGCCTTGAGGCACGCTTGGCTGGCACTGGCACTGGAACTCAAATGTTTTATGGTTCCTTAATTTCCAAAGGGATCTCAACTTCTGAAAAATTGAAATCTTACGCAGTTCATCTTTCATCCTCCCCTTTCAAGAGGATGTCGCTATTCTTTGCTAACAAAATGATTCTTAAAGTAGCAGAGAAAGCAACAAGTCTTCATATTATAGATTTTGGTATCGGATATGGTTTCCATTGGCCACTTCTGATCCATAAGCTCTCAAAAAGAACAGGAGGACCTCCCAAGCTACGTATTACAGGGATAGAGTTTCCCCAACCCGGATTTCGTCCAACAGAGAGTATTGAGGAGACTGGTCGTCGCTTGGCTAAGTATTGTGAGCGGTTTAATGTTCCTTTTGAGTACCGTGTTCTAGCATCACAGAACTGGGAGACTATCCAAATTGAGGAGCTCAAGATTGATAGGAATGAGATGCTTGCTGTGAACTGTATGTATCGGTTTAAGAACCTACTTGATGAGACAGTTGAAGAGACCAGTCCACGGAATGCGGTTTTGAATTTAATCAGGAGGATAAATCCCGATGTTTTTGTCCATGCTATTGTTAATGGAGCCTACAATGCCCCTTTTTTGTCACCCGGTTCAGAGAAGCACTCTATCACTTCTCTTCATTGTTTGACATGTTTGATGTTACTTTACCCCGTGAGAACCAACAGAGGTTGTTGTTTGAGAGAGAGTTCCTTGGGAGGGAGTGTATGAATATTTTAGCATGTGAGGGCTTACAGAGGGTTGAGAGGCCTGAGACTTGCAAGCAGTGGCAGGTCCGGACTATAAGGTCTGGTTTCAGGCAGCTGCCATTGGACGGAGAGCTGATGAGCATTTTCAGGTCTAAGATGAAGGAATGGTACCACAAGGATTTTGTACTTGATGAAGACAACCACTGGATGCTTCAGGGATGGAAGGGCCGTATTCTCTATGCTTCCTCTTGTTGGGTGCCGAATTAGGATTTTGTGAAAACTCATAAATGTGGGCATGGCCGGCAAGGATACTTTAGGTACTGTCCAAACTATTGGACCTTTTCAATTCTCAATGTTTTTCTCTCTTTTGTACGTGCAGGTATATTTTAAACGTTTCTATGTATGCTTATCTTCTTGAACTTTCTACTAGTGTTATTATAATATCATGATTCTGCTTAGGGATCCCAGTTTTGTTAAACCAACAAGTAGAGAAGCTAACTTTGTGGGTATCATGCTCAAGATTGCTTCTGGTAAAGCGGCCTTTTTGAGAAGAAGCATAGGGAATTTTCTTGATTATAATCACGCACTCGTCACCAGATGTTTGATACATGTTATCTTGATTCTTAGACTCTTCCATATGGATGATGGTTGAAGACTTGTTGATCCTAGGACGAGGTGTCTTGTAATTGGAAATGGTGGTAGAACTATGGATAGGACAAAGACTTGGAACAAACTGCAAATACTGTTGAAGACGCTGTAATGACCCTAAAACTCTCTACTGCTTGTTGGGACAATTGTTGTAAATCTGTTTGTTTCCTAGATGAACTTCCACATTACTGGATGTTATAGGAGGGCTTTGCCCTTCTTCTTTGTACATTTAGCAGGAAGTTGTGTTTGTTTCGTCAGAAGTACTAAAAGATGGTAAAATTTCAGAATTTCATGATATTGCATTTCTCTTCTGGTTTGTTGATCATTTCGTTGCGTTATTTTTGCGTGAATGGTATCTTTATTTTGATAGTATGAACTGGATATTGGTAATGCACTAGAACAGATTCTTACTTGGTGATCTTAAAAATGTATGATTGGCTAATGCATGTTTGTTGTTATTGAATCATGCATGCTGGATTCTTCAGAGAAGGAAGAATGTTCTAGCCACCTCTGCCTCCAACAATCATAACATCACCATTTTCCCCTTACAAATAGATTATCACCATTCTAAATCTGCCAATGCCACCGCCAAGCCCCTTTCAAATTTTCTTAGCATACTAACAAACATGTTTTTCCTACAATATTTCCCTTGTGATTGTCTCATAGCATCTCCAACAATGATAGCCAGAATAGCTATTGAAAAATACAAATTTCTACGTTGACTACTGCTTCTTCTTTTTTTACGGAATCAAACAAATTCTCTATTTTATTTTTTATTTTTTTTTTTAAAAAAAAATTATTGTTCTATTATTTCTCTCTCTAGTCTTCGGTCTCTCTCCCTCTCCTGAACCGCAAGCTACAAGCCATCCAATCACCACCATACCCAACCCAAACACTTGGCTGTTCAACTGCACAGTCTGCACCCAGCTCCCATCGGAGCAGTCTTCCACACTTGACATCTTCTATTTCTTTTATCTGGGTCTCAAAAGATTGTTCCTGAAGCACATAAAGACCAACAATATCTTGACTCGTGAAGGGTGGAGGATCTCAGAGGTAAGGTTGCGGCAGAGGATGTGCCACGTGGGGCCGCATAATGCAAATAAGATCTAAGGTTAATTTTGGAGTTTTTAGTTCTAGACCCAAGGGAACGAACGTTCGACCCTCGAAAGCGAACGATCGACCCTCAACGAATGAATGATCGATGACACTGGGGAATGGATAATTAGAGTTTTAATTACGGGTTAGGGTTTCAACCACTTGATTAGGATTTTTTCGTGTATAGATTAGTATTCATAGCTTATGGTTTCTAATATTTGAGTGTGATTTGCAGTGACTTGTTAAAATTGGTATGCATTGGACTATTTATAGTGTTAAAACACTAGTTTTTAATGTCTATTCACTATCATGCACTATTTATAGTGTTAAAATAACAGTTTTTAATGTCTGTTCACAACCGTACTATTTATAGTGTTAAAAGAACAATTTCTAATGTTTGTTCACTATCATGCACTTAACAGTAATAAATTGCAATTCTAACAATCATTAAAATCTTACCATCAAATCTTAATAGACACTTTATTTTGACCGTTAGATGGAATTGTTACTAATAGTTATGTAATTATAATCTTTAGATCGTAATTGTTAGTATGGATCACTTAATCTCAACCGTTAGATTAAATTGAATTTGATCTTACAGTTGACGTTACTAACTGTCCAGTAAATCCAACTGTTGGATCTACATTACAATTTCCTGTGGTTCAGATTAAACAACCAAATCATATGATTATGACAATCCAAAAATGAATGGTTATGATCTGATTGATCCGAGCCAAGTGCGCCATGAAGGTGCCATTAGCGCCCTACAACCCACTGCCACTAGCGCCATCAAGGCGTCCTACAGACAACCGCATACATCCAAGTAATTGCTTGGTGTGCGTAATGAATTTTACCCCTCCCCCGTCCCACCCCCCCCTTTTTTTTTTTCCTTCATGTAGAACTCTTCTTTCAAAGCTCTTTAAACTTTCTATTTAAAACATTGTCAAACCACAAACTAAATATATTTACATATTAATTTTAAAAATTCTTAAATAGAATGGTGTGTCCTTTGTGGGTGAGCTCCTTCCTTTCTTTCTCTTTAAAGAGTCTTTTCTCGTGCTTGGTATTAGGGAGGGGAGTCCTAGAGATAACTGATTTAATTTTGTGGGCCACACTCTGTTGTGCCAACATCCCTTAGTCCTCAAGAATAAAGAAGCGTTAGGGGTCCAAGTAGCATAGGTCAAATACCCTACACACGACGTCTTTCCAGTTCTTGTGTGCCTATCCATATGGACTTGGCCAAGTTCAGTCGGTTCACAGGACTCATTCAAAACGGGAGCTAACTTTAGGCCGGAAATGCCTATTTCCTGGAAATTATTCTTTGGGGTACACCACTAAGTAATGATCAAGTCCCCGTATCAGCAGAAGAATAGTTTGGTCTACATAAATTACGTTGTGATTGGTAAAAAGTTTGTTCAAAGTCGTTCCTAAGAGGTTGCTTCAAATTTACAAACAAAATATATGGAAGAAAAACAGAGTATGGTGCCAAACAATTGGCTGGGTTTGGATTGAGTGCCAAGGTTGCTTACCCCACTGCTCACTAATTCTGCCTCACGAAACGGACACCTCTCATGTTTTTGTTAACAAGTAAAGGACAGCCTGGTAGTATTGAACGACGGACCGTATTTGTTTCGTAGAAAGGACCGGTAGTTAATACCTACCAAACGACCAGTCCTAAGTAATTGACTGTCGTTGCTGGTTACCATAGTCACCGTATGCCTAGTCTTATTCCCGGTTTAAAAAAGAGCAAGGGAGAACCCTAGTTTAAGAGTTTCGAATTATCGTCTTTTTTTTATTTAAGGTATTTGAATTTCAAAATGTCTTAAATTAGGGTATTTATTTTTCAAAACTTATCAATAACAATTCATCCATTAGAATTTACCGTTAAATCTTATCAAAATTTCTAAAATACCCATAATTTTTTTTAAAGGAAAATATATATATATATATATATATATATATATATATATATATATATATATTGGTAAGATTTAGGTGTCGGTGGAAATTTAATGGAATTTACAAAAATACTCATACTTGAATCTTTAATTTTTTTTTAAAAAAATAAATACATGGGTATTTTGAGAATTTTGATTAGATTTAACAGCAAATCCTAACGGAAGACCTGTTATTAAGACGTTTTGAAAAATGGATATCTTAGTTTAAGACGTTTTGAAGTTCAGGCACCTTAAGTCAAAAAGAACGACAATTTGATACTCTTAACTTAAGAGTCTTAAGTGAAGTTTTTCTAAAGAATAATGATATAAATCACATTTTCATCTTACGGATTATTTAACAATACTGATGTGTTTATTCATTATAATTGTGAGATAAAAATGTAGTATTACTATTTTGAAAAAGCTAAAAGCCGCATCGAATAATTGGTCGATGGCAGATTCGGTCCCAATTTGAGCTTTCTTCTGTCGAGATAATTTATGGTGAAACTGGTCCGGTTATATTAAAGCATGGTTAAAGGCATCTGTCCTCTTGGCATTGGATTGAGGGATTGAAATCTGGTCCAAATACTATTTGAGTTGTTTAATTTAAATGAATTGTTCAAATCACGACAATACATCAGATCAGAAAAAGAAATAGAGGTTAACTTGTTCGGGTATCCCAAACCGACCGGTATACCTGTTCTGATTGAACAAATCAACAAAGAATTGGAAAAAGTTACAAACACTTTTACGATGAAGAGTCATAAAAAAGCTAATTATAAAGGGAATAGCTTATATCATGTTACGGTAGAAACTATCATTTTGCCTGCGAATTAGATGTTGACATGTAAGCACTGAGCAAGAAACCCAAATAGAATAAAAACACCCGATCTTCTTCAACTCATACACAGACGTTGCTATTACAGAAACTGAATGGGTGGTGAAGAAAATACACGAACGCTGCCCAGGCCCGAACGCCGCCGCCCTCGCCACGCCGGGACTTCTGAAGAAAACACACGAAGTCCGCCCACGCCCACGCCGCCCACTCCGTCTCTTTCTCTGTCTGTGTTCTCTCCGTCTCTCTCTGATTAGTTTCCCCACATTCATAATTGGCTCACATATGATTCTCATAGCCAACGTCGGGGTCCTCTCTGTCTGTTTGTCTTGTTCTACCACAAAATGCTGATGGGCGTGAAAATGGTGAAGATGGGTTCCATTGGTGATAGTTGGATTTTTGTGTTTCTTTTTTTTCTTCTGTTAATTCATTCTTGAGTCCTGATTATGGGAGGATTTGTTGTATAATCTAAAGGAAACAAAATATTTTTGTGTAATCCAAAGCAAACAAAAATGCAAATATGCACACAAGGTGTTTGATGTGATTTGGGGAGGATTAGGGGCGCGGATACTTCATCAGAAGAGAGGGGAAGGATTGGCTACTTCAACAACATTTTCATTTTTTGCTTTTAGTTGATGTGTCAAGTGGTTATTGGTGGGCATAAACCCACTGTTTTTTGCCACTGCCGTATAGAAGGGACTCTCAATTATAAAAGTAACACTTTGAAGAAAGTGAGGTGGAAGATTTTGTGGGCTTGTCTTTTCAATTGTTTTGAAGAAAGTGAAACTTTGGAAATTCATCATCCTTTGCCATATATTCTTAATTCTTTGTTTTTGGTTTTGGTTTGTTTGGTCATTTCATTGCATTAGTTTTTTCACACGTTTTCCCTGTTCCTTGGGTGGTGTCTTTAATTAATTAACTTAATATTAATGATGTGAAACCGTTGAATTCTGCACTTTTGACTTTTGGACAAGGGTGAAGAAAAATGCAAGTGGATGCTCATCTATTTGGTTGAAACATGTTTGGGAATAATTGGGGTTATATTACTAGGGCAGCCGCCCACAATGTCTCCCTAAACGAATTTGGTTAATTAATTAGCCTCCATCCCCACCCAAAAAAAAAAAAAAAAATTGGCTTTTTTCCTAACGATTTTGAAAATAACATTCAAAATAAAAAATATACTTTTCTCCAAATTATTAACATATAATTCAAAACACAATATATGTATTTTAGAGAGTATACTGTTTTATATATATATATTTTATTTTTATTTTTTGAAAAAAGTATTAGCCATGCGTCCACCTCGATTTCCTCCATTTAGGGTGACTTTGTTTTTAATTTTTTTTTTATAATAATAAGTTATCTCTTACTTCTGCAAAAGTTAAAGTACCTGTTTTGTCAAAATTAATATTCATACAATAAAGAAATAATATAGATTTATAATAAAATTAATGACTGTTTTGTGTTTTGAATTATTTATTAGTGTATTTGTTTTGAGAATTGAAAACAAAACTTTAACAAACATTGCCTTTAAATAATTAATTTTCAAAACATGATATTCTTATTATTATTATTTTTTAATTGAGTAAGAAAAAAATGTTACAAGGGATAACACGATATTCTTTAAAACCAAAATAATAATAATAAAAAAGTACTTTTTAAAATCATTATCAAATGTAAGACTAAAGAGAATGTAACGCAATTCAGATTACACGTGGCTTTGTAGAGGACCTTGAGTGAAGAGCGGAGTTTCTAAAGTGTAGACATAGTTTTACAGGAGACAGACATCTCGCATGACCCTCCGTCGAGCGAGATTGTGCGAGGATTTTAGCTCGACCTTCGCTGGCCGGACAATTTTTCGAGCAAGATGTTACGAGTGGAGAATAAAAACTTTGCTCAACTCTAGCTCGAGCGAGATTGTGACTAGCTAATTGCAAGACAAAGAACTTCAAACGCTACTCCTTGATGACTGCTTGAACGAATTAGCTACATCAGTTTTAAACAAAGGTTATTTCTGTAATTCTGCTTGCACAGTTGAAGCCCTAGTGCTATCTAAATTCAAAAAAGATGGCTTAGATGCCCAATGTGTTGATTCTATTCCCTTTAATCAATAAGAATAGAAGAATATATTTTCCTTCAAAAAATTTAAAAATTTTATAAAAAAGTTATAATTAAGTTTGGTATTAATTAATTTATAGATTCAATTTTTCACACGCCGCCATGCACGTACGCTTAGATGCTTTCAAAATTTTGTTGTTATTATGAAGGTATCCCTTTTCAACAGGAGACACGAAAAGCTCGCCCAAGAGTACTCAATGGCTGGCATCCTCATTTCATTCATTCACATATAATTCAGCCCTCTCACACTGTAATACATGGTGAAGTCAATCAAACTTCTGGTTTTGCGATAATATTAGGGCTGCTGATGATCAGATAGTCACCAATTTCTAGCTTTGGATGTGATTGTAGTCCTAATGGACGTACAACATATGTTGTCCATCAAAATTAAAGGTCGTAGATACTTACCCCTACGACCTTTTGAACGTACATATATCACCTGCTGACTCAGATGTTGGTTGAGGAAAAACATTAGAGCTGCGACAGATTGATGATGAAGCTACAGTATCGATCTGCACATATATACATATTTTGCATCTGGATGTTGATTGGGGATGATTCTCAACTAGGGGATGATTCACGTATCTGGATGTTGCTTGGTGATGATTGTCAACTAGGAGATTAATTTCTTGATACTTTTCCCACTGATATCATATTAGATTCGCACTCGATTCAAAAATTTAGGTTAATTGGTTTGGATCTAATGGTATTAAATTAACCGCTCGCACCGATAATATCTTTCTATTATTCATGTGTGTATATTCAAAAATTTTGTTTTTTTTGTTTTTTTTTTTTAAACGTATGAGACTATTACCACGTCGACTATACTCGCCTTCGAACAAAAGTACTGTTTTTAACAAACATCACACCTATGTTATTACCAAGAGCTCAACTACCACATCGACTATACTCGCCTTTGAACAAAAGTACTGTTTTTAACAAACATCACACGTATGTTATTACCAAGAGCTCAACTACCACATCGACTATACTCGCCTTTGAACAAAAGTACTGTTTTTAACAAGCATCACACGTATGTTATTACCAAGAGCTCAACGCTCACATGCAAGTGTTTCTATACACCCAACATCACTTATTTTAATTTACTTATCTTAATTTATATCGCATCAGAATTTATTTTCAAACGAAAAAGACAAGTACCCTTAAAAAAGAATTAATAAACATAGTCTTTTAATAAGATTAGAGAGATTAAAGGCCCGTCTGTTAATGTGTTTTTTATTTTTTGGTTTAAAAGTGTACTGATTATAACATAAATGTGAAAACTGTTTTTGTGATTTGAGAATCAGTTTGTGTGTTTTAGGTTGTTTGTTTTTAATTAAAAAGAAGAAAGAAAAAAAGAAAACGGATGTTTAACGATGAGAGATCAAAACATAACATATTGTAAAATGGCCTAACCCAAGGATTCGGCTTCCATGCGATAGTTTAAAACTACCGCATGGTGTTGTAGTGGAAAACGGTACCAAAATGAACCAAAAACAAAAACAAAAAAAAAAGTTTGGCTTTTGAGGGTGGCTGGATCACCCCCAAAGGCCTTGGTGGTGGCTCGGCCACCCCCAGATCGGCCGTATGGGGTGGTCGAAACCACCCCCAAGCCCTTGGGGGTGGTCCGGCCACCCCTAAAAGGCTCAGAAACCAAAAAAAAAAAAAAAAAGTTTGGGTTTTAGGGGTAGCCGGATCACCCCTAAAGGCCTTGGGGGTGGCTCGGCCGTATGGGGTCCCCCAGGCCCTTGGGGGTGGTCCGGCCACCCTTAAAAGGCTTAGAAACTAAAAACAAAACAAAAAAAAGTTTGGGTTTTGGGGGTAGCCGGATCACCCCCAAAGGCCTTAGCCACCCCCAGATCGGCCGTATGGGGTGGTTGAAACCACCCCAGGCCCTTAGAGGTGGCCGGACTACCCCAAACCCCTAACTTTTTTTTTTTTTTTTTTTTTTGGCCTTTTGTGGGTGGTCTAGCCGACTGGGGTGGCGGGCCACCCCTTAAGTTCTTTTGGATTTTAATATTTTTTGTTTTTAATTATTATTATTTTTATAATTTTTAAATTTATTAAAAATTTTGTAAATTTTTTTAAGTGAAAAACAATACCGTTTTATGTCACTACAGCACTCAACTACCGTATGGAAGCCGGCTCCCAAATCCAATAACTTAAACCAGTAGATTTAGATTTAATTGTATTATATATATTGATATTATGTTAATTTCATGTAAAACGATCTTCTGGATCAGTATCATGTTCCACGTGTGTACTCAATAAATTCTATACTGACTTGCGTACGAAATTAAAAAGCTCGTGTAACTTTTAGTTTTAGTTTTAAGTTCTAACCATGACGCTCATGTTCTGACTTAACCTTTCTGTAATCAGCGTGGCACTAATTAAAGTACGTACGTACTATTCTGGACAGCCGATGAAAATGACATTCCCCTGCAGTCAATTTTGGAGGCGATTTCTTTCTTATTAAACAAGAGCAGTGCTTTCTCCTACCCTCAGCAAACTGGCCATAATTTCCTCAGGTTTCTCTCAAGTACGTCGTTCTCTTTGTTCCTTTACTTCATTTTACAATTCCTATTTGAAGTTAAGGAATTAATTCATGCTCAGCTTCTTATTCAAAATTATACATACAGATTTTCTCTTTTCACCAAGTTGTTGGTGTTATTATACTTCTTTATTTCTGAGTTAGGCCTTCATAATATTTCCTAACTAACTGATCATCGATTCATCATACAGGTCCAAGTAAATTTGTCCACCTTCAAACATGAGCTCAAAGGGAGGGAATCCTTCAGAAGAAAGCAACACCCCAGATGATGCTGTTCTGAGCAACATACGCCAGATTCTTATGGATGAAGGCATGGAGAATGCAACCTTCATGTTCCCGGCTGCTACACTTCAAGCCGCTGAAAAGTCTTTTTACGATGTACTTGGTGAGAAATATCCGTTCTTAATCAATCAAAATGTAGATAGCCCAGTCAACAACGACACTTGCTTTTCCAATTATTATGGTCGTTTTAAGAGCATTGCCAATGATAATTACAACGCTATTGAATCCAGCTTGGTTTCTGACCCCTCTCAGCAGAAATCTTCCTGTATTCAAGCTCCTCCGGCGCCTGATCAGTATTTGTCAATACATTATCAAACACCGCAGCCATCATCGGAGGTGTTTGATAAAGTATTACCATTTAACAGTGAAGATGGAGGAGGAAGGATGTTGCACCAGAGTGGAAAACGCAAGAGAAAACGGGTTAATAAAGGGGATTTAGTTGACATGAGGGCTCTCCTCATGCACTGCGCTGAAGCTGTGGGAGGAGACGATCTCAAGAGTGCCAAAGAACTACTGTCGCAGATTAGGCAGAACTCTTCTCCTTTTGGCGACGGGTCCCAGAGACTGGCTCATTGCTTTGCCAACGCCCTTGGAGCACGCTTGGTTGGCGCTGGAAGTGGTCAGTTATATGCAGCGCTCGCTGCTAAAAAGATGTCATCCATTCATATCTTGAAAGCTTGCAGGCTATTTATTTCAGCATTCCCTTTCATGAGGACGTCAAATTTCTTTGTGACACAAACGATTATGGACCTAGCAAAGAAAGCAAACAGGCTCCACATCATCCATTTCGGTATCCAGTTTGGTTCCCAGTGGCCTGGCCTTATCCAGCGCCTCTCAGAAAGACCGGGCGGGCCGCCGGTGCTACACATTACAGGTGTTAAGTCACTATTTATATCAAAAAAGCTTAAATTTATATTCTAACACTCCCCCATCACGTTTGAATATTTAATGGAATCAAAGTCTTGACATAGATAAGATGTGAACTTAAGACCTTGGCTTTGATTAATTCCAAAAGCTTAATCGTTTAATTTATATTCTCTACAGGAGTAGACTTTCCCCAACCTGGTTTCCAACCGACAGCAAGGGCAGAAGAAACGGGGCGTCGTTTAGCAAACTATTGTGATAGATTTCATGTCCCTTTTGAGTACAATGCCATAGCGCAGAAATGGGATACTATCCAATTCCAGGACCTCAAGATTTTCAGAGATGAGATGGTTGTTGTCGACTGTTTATACCTGTTTAGGTACCTACTTGATGAGACGGTCGTGTCGAGCAGCCCAAGGAACACTGTTTTGAAGTTGATTAAGAGGATTAATCCAGATGTTTTTATTCATGGGATCATTAATGGGTCCTACAATTCCCCGTTTTTTGTTTCACGTTTCCGAGAGGCACTCTACTACTTCTCGGCAGTGTTTGATATGTTTGAAGCCAATGCACCCCGCGAAGACCAGGACAGGTTGGTGTTTGAGCAAGAGATATATGGAAAAGAGGTTTTGAACGCTATAGCTTGTGAAGGGGTGAAGAGGTTCGAGAGGCCGGAGACATATAAGCAGTGGCAGGTTCGGAATCAGAGGGCTGGGTTGAAGCAACTTCCGTTGAACGGGGAGGTTCTGAAGAAAGTGAAGGCGCATGTGAAGTTGTGTTACCACAAGGATTTCTTGGTAGATGAAGATGGACAGTGGATGCTACAAGGATGGAAGGGGAGAATCCTCTTTGCTCTCTCCTGCTGGAAAACTGCCTGACAGGGGAGATGACGTTAATTGGTTTCCTGATTTCCCTGAAAGTCATAATAATATTCTGTTTCTTTCGATCCTTTTATGGGGGCTGATGTTTTGTGTGGCTTTTCTAAATCTGTGTATGGCATGGCGTCTTGGACTTTGACATCTTATAGGTTCTGGTTTTCTATGCCTTTTTATTGCTTTCACTTGTATTTGTATTGACTTATATATATGGGGCACACGTGCACGTGTTGACATTTTGTGCTCTATAAACTGTTAATTTCTATTTTCTACAACAAATGTTGTCCTTTTGTTGTGGGTCAAATACAACTTTAGTTCTCTAGATATCCAGATAGCACAGTGATCTATCAGTTTTGTCGTACGTACGTCTTCTTTTCCTTTTATTTTTCTGATGCTTGCATTTTTGTAGCCACCACCGGCACAAGCTGCCGGGTTTATGGCCGAGATTAGGGCTAATGTTACGCCGCAACTTACGTGCTATATATAGAGATCGGGAAAATGAGATGGGATGCTCGATGAGGGATTTCTTCGGGCACAACTCTCACATGTTTGTATACGAACAAATAAATCTTTGGTTAAACAATCTCAAATAATAATCTTTGGTGATGCTTTGTATTTATAGAAAATAGTTTACAGTCGTGAGATGTAACAAATAGAAGTATCACTATAAAAAAATTTGCATTTTGCCATTTTCATTTAGCCGCGTGTATGGACACTGTACACGTGGCTAACAGGTGGCCACGTGTCAATGGCAACGTGTTGGGCGCATGTTAGATCCGGGTGTAACTAAATGCACATTTGACCGCGTGTATTACAATACGTGTCCACAATGGACACGTGTACTATAGTACACGTGGCCAAATGTTTTTTTTAAAAAAAATATTTTTAATTATTATTTTATTTAATTTATATTATTTCTAATATAATTTTTTAATTAATTGAATTTTTACTTTCACTCTTTTTTCAATTTTAATAGTATTTTTAATTAATTTAATATTTACTTTTATTCTTTTTTTTAATTTTTAATTGTATTTTTATTTTATTTAATTTTAAATTTTATTCTTCTTTAGAATTTTTACTTGTATTTTTATTTAATTCTTTTTTAAATACCTAATTGTATTTTTATTTAGTTTAATTATTTTTGAAATTTCTTTTTTTGATGTAATTTTGTTATTTCCGTCCTAAAATATCGCGAAATCTATTTTATCCCAAAATATCACAAAATTAAATTACACAAATCAATAATTAATACACATGGTTTGTTAACTACACAAATCTTTACAAACAAAAAATAATTACATAAAATATCTACAAATCTGAAGGGCGGCTCTACGGACCACGAGGTACCGTCTGATCCCAGGCGTGTACTGGCCACCCGGCGATTGCTGCGCAAGGGACAGTGTAGCAGGCGATGGTGTCCCGACAGGAGAGTGCTGGTTCAGCCGTCGTCCAATGGGCAACAACGGACCAATCGTCGTCGCATTACCTGCAAATAATAAAAACAATTATAATATATAATATTATACGCAAAATTAAACAAGTAATGAAAACAAATTTAAAATAATTATGTCGTATACACAATATGAATCATACCTGCAGATGCACTACTAACAGACGACGTGCTACCTACGTTTGCAGGTGAAGACTGCTGAGCACTCCACATGCAGGTGATACTCCATATAGGACATGAAGGCCTCGAACTGTCGCATGCGCTGCTCCAAGGCGTCATTCCTCTCTCGCTCAGCTTGTAGCATCGCCCGCATTTCCAACATCTGACGGTCATTTTCGGCCCAATCTCGAGATGTGCCCGCAGATGGTGCCCCTTGTGAGCGAGGCCTGTACGAGAAACACGTCCCACGAACAGGAGTAACGTTCGGCCCAACCTGCCGAACCCTCCTTGCGTACTCAGGCCTCCCAATCGCCTGTTCATACGTGTCGTTCGGTGCCCAACGCACTGTGTTTAGGGTTTAGGGTTTTTGTTAGTTTTAGAAAGTGTAGGATTTTTGTTATTTTTTTAAAGTGTAGGGTTTAGGGTTTAGGGATTAGAGTTTAGAGTTTTATTATAAATTGATCAATAAAATATATTATTGTAAATGGTAGACAGTAAAAAATTTGTTTTATATTGGTTTTAATTATTATTGATTATAATTATTGAGGTTAATTTTGATTCAAAATGTTGGGTACGATCATTTTGTATATGTGGACCTTTTTTAGAATTCATTTATTCATATTTTTGTTATTATTGAATTCATATATGTCGACCATTTATAAAATGCATGTATTGATTTTGTGTTGCTTTTATAAATTTTGTTGTTAAGGCGAAATTGTACCGAATGCTTCTCATAAATATGTATTATCCTCACACCAACGTTTAAAGTGAAAATGATATTGACAATTTTATAATACGAACAATGATGTAAAAAGTGGACGGTCAATTTGTAAATTTTGTCTTTCTTAAAATATATATATATAAAACCTCTCACATCAACATTTAGAACAAAAAAAAAATAAAAACAATAAAAACACAACAACATAGTGGAAAAAGTACGTGGCTTAAAAAAAAAAAAAAAACCCTAAATGAGACAAAAATATGAATGTGTACACAAAATTTCATCAAATATGTAATAACCAAATACATGCAGGATTGTTGAAAAAAAAAATTTGACCAAAAATGATCGTACAGCCGGTGAGAGAAAATTTCAACAACATAGTCCATAAAAACAAAAAAAAAAACAAAATACCATAATCATATGTATACAAATTACAATAAATCAGTAAAAAAAAAAAATCAAAAAAATCAAAAAACCTTGTTGTTTGCCCAATACTACTAGCTCCAAACAAATTAATTTAAATCACATTATCACAAGGAAATGAACAAAATGCACAGAGATATACATATAGAAGAAAAACCTTAAATACAGAAAATGAGGGACAAAATACTCACAATAGATTTCGGGTTTACGGATTTAGGGTTGCTTATATATATACATGCATATTTGTTAACAAAGAAGAAAAAAAGTTAGGAAAATATATACATGTATATATATAGAAACCGGTAGAGAGAGAGAGAGTAAAATGATCAGTAAAATGACCATTACCGGAGCAATTCCACGCACGGCCGGTCTCCACTGTCGGAGAGTAGTCCCAGTAGAGAGAGAGAGAGAGAGACAGCCCGTGAGAGAGAGAGTTTATCAGTGGTGGACGGTCACCACGCTGGAGACAAGGCCGGTGGTGGACGGTGGAACGGGTTGTGCTCGACGGAGAGAGAGAGAGAGAGAGAGAGAGAGAGAGAGAACTGGAAGCTACCCATTTATATAATATATATATATATATATATATATATATATATATATATATATATTATATAAATTAATAAATTAAATTAAAATTTTAAATTTTAAATTAATATATGAGTATCAGTTTGGCCAGGTGGCGCGTGGGAGAACTCCCGCGCAGTGGACCTGGCCAAACAATTGGATACATGTACTAAGTACACATGTCCAATAAGGGACAATTGGCGACGTGTATTTTAAATACACGTAGCCAATTGTATCAGTTTTATTAAATAATAAAATTATATATAAATTATATATAAATTATTATCTATATATATATATATATATATATATATATAATTTAGTCACGTAAACACAAATACAAACTCATGCAACCCTAAGTGTATGTATTGTACATATTGTTAAACCCTAAGCCCTAAAACTAAACCGTAAACTATAAATTAAAACTAAACCCTAACCTTAAAATTAAACTCTAACACTAAGTATATATACTATACTAAACCCTAAATTAAAACTAAACCTTAACAATAAAATTAATCCCTAAAACCCCTAACCCTAAGTGTGTATACTATATATAACCATAAACTCTAACTCTAAGTGTATGTACTATATATAACTATAAACTCTAACCATAAGTGTATATACTATATATATATATAAACTCTAACATACCATAAGTGTATATACTATATATATCTATAAACCCTAATCCTAAGTGTATATGCTATATATATCTATAAACTATAATCCTAAGTGTATATGCTATATATAGTTATAAACCGTAACCCTAAGTGTATATACTATATATATATCGATAAATCCTAACCCTAAATCTATATACTATATATATATCGAGAAACTCTAACCCTAAGTCTATATATTATATATAGTTATAAACTCTAACTCTAAGTGTATATACTATATATAGGTATAAACCCTAACCCTAAGTGTATATACTATGTGTGTATATATATATATAACTATAAACCTAAGTGTATATACTATATATAGCCATAAACCCTAACTTTAAGTGTATATACTATATATATTTATAAACTCTAACCCTAAGTGTATATACTATGTATATATATAAACTCTAAGCCTAAGTGTATATACTATATATATATCTACAAACCCTAACCCTAAAAGTATATACTATATATAGCTATATAAGTATACTATTTATATATATATAGCGCGGAACCCTAAAAAAAAGTGCATTTACTATATATGGCCATAAACCCCAAGATTAGGGTATATACAAGTCATTATAAATATATATAGTTTATAAACCGTTTACATGCATGCATATATATATATATAAAGATAAATATATATAATTATGATATATAGTTAATAAAATAAGATTTTTTTTTTAAAAAAAAAAAACACAAAGTGATACAATGATTTATATGCATAGTGTACAAAATTTCTATGTCCATTTTTTTTTAATATATATTTTTCCCAAAAAAACAGATGGCCACGTGGCCACTTATGGCCGCGAGTTAAAAATACATGTGTCCGAATGGCCACGTGTATTTTTTACACACTACCACTTGGACGCGTGTATAAAATAAATGTGGTCAGTCAGACACGTGTATTTTTTACATGCGTCCAATTGCCATAAGTATACATGAATGCATGCATGCATCTATATATTATGCATATATATATATAGATATATGGATCTAAGTGTATAAATTATATATAGACATAAACCTAACCCTATGTGTATGTGCTATATATATAGCATTTATTATATACAGTTATAAACCATAACCCTAAGTGTATGTAATATATATATATATATATATATAGCCATAAACCCCAAGGTTAGAGTATATACAAGTCACTATAAGTGTATATAATTTTTAAACCGTTTACATGCATGCATGCATATATTATGCATATCTATATGTATATATATAGTATTAATTAATTATAGGTTTTTTAACTTGTTATGTTGCATTTTTTTTTTGTTTCTAGACATATATAGATGGTGTATTTTTGGTGTTATATATATATAATATATATATATATATATATATATAGCACCGAATTTGGTTTAATTATGCATTAAGTACAATGTGTAAATAAGTATATTATGTAAATGCATATAGTTTAATATGTAAATTAGGTTAGGGTTTACGTCCTTATAAGTACTTATATATAAGGAACTCAACATGTAAACCTCAAGTATAGTATTTAATTACATATAGCCATGAAACTTAATCTTCTGTGTGTGTATATATATATATATATATATAGTACAAATTAAGATTATGATATATAGTTAAGAAAATAAGTTTTTTTTTTTAAAAAAAAAAAAATCCTAAATACATTTTTTTTAATATATATTTGAAAAAAAATAATAGTTGGCCACGTGTATTTATTACACGTGGCTATATATGGACGTGTGTAAAAATACACCCGTCCAGTTGGACACGGGTAATAATACACGTGTCCAGTTGACCACGTAGATAAACACATGCGTCCAATTGGACGCGTGTATTTTTGTCCAGTTGGCCGCGTGGATTAATTACACGCGGCCAATTGGGTTGTTTATACTACTAGCCACGTGGCTATAAAGACACATGGCTAGTTGGACGCGTGTCTACAGTAACCGGTACTGTAGACACGCGGCCAATTGTCCCTTTTTTTGTAGTGCACACCGCCTCCAAAACAAAACAAAAAAAAAAAAACATTAAAATTGTATTTATCCCAAACTTCTTTTTCTTTTTTTCTTTTCTTTTTAAAAAAAAACAAAACCAGAATATGGAGTATGATGCTTTATCAATCTCTTTTCTAGGAGCATCTCCCTCCAATTGGAGAGCCTCCTGTATCTTCTCAATTTTAACGAGAGGATGTTATGTGTTGAAAATGGAAATCTAATGGTTGTAAATGAGCCACCTTACTCTTCTTTATTCAAACATCCCAGATTTAAGAAAACATACGGCACTCTCAGCAAAATAAAAAATAAAAAATTGCATGCCACCCTATGCATCTCGAGTAATTCTATTAGAATATTAAATGCCCATTAAATGTTCATACAAAAATAATGTGACTTTTAAAGTCACCATTTGATCAATCATACGCTCAATAGTAATTTTAAAAAACACCTTATTTTTGATGGATATGTGATGGACACTTAATGTACATATAGAATTACTCATGCATCTCACACATATCTTTTTTTTTTTCTTTTTTTTTTTTAAAAAAATTTTGCCCTCAATTTCGAGCAAATGATTGTAGGATATCACTTATGAGACCCACCTAACCAAATAAAAATTGGGTTTCCAACCACTTATTCAGTTAGGTGGGTCCCATAAGTAGCTTCTTACAATCACCTGTTTAAATTTTTTCAAATTCAGACAAATAATTATAAAAAATCTTGATCTATATTTTGTATGTTCCTAATAACTTTAAAGTTGATGCATATAAAGATATATTTCACATTATTTAAAATTTTAAATGACGTGCCGTTGTATATTTGACTTCAAATCCATACCTTTCAAATAAATAGTCTCCATTTTATTAACATCCTATTCCTCTTATAACAAGTGCAACTTTACTGCAAATAGTCTGTATCTTTCTTCTGGAGCCATTGAAACAACAATATTGGCTAATCTGGGCCTAGGCCGGCCAAAACCCGAAATGGGTTGCATGGCCCAGGAAGATAAAATCCAAGTTGTATAAAAAATGAATAAATATAAGATCAGTTTAATTAAAAATATTAATGGAAAAATATTTGTTTTAATATATAGAAAGTTGATTTCCACGTCAACAAGGAGAAAAGTTTTATATTCTATTGGGCGCTAATGTGGTAATGCCATCAAATCAACCTTTTGAATTTTTTATTTTACTTTAACAAGAATTAATTCAAAAACTGATAAACATGGTTACAACAATTTAGTTAAATAAATGAATAACTTCGTAAAAGGGTTTTGAATTATACAATTTTTTGAGATAATGATATTAAATTAGTAAATATTTCAAATTAAGATATTTATATTTTTAAAAATATCACTTAAGGGTACTCCGTTAGGATTTGTTGCTAAATCATAACGAAGTACCCAAAATATACCTCTTTTTTTAGAAACAAAAAATGCTAAGATTTATGTGTTGGTCATAATTTAACAGAATTTGCAAAGATATCCATACTTGAATCTTTTAAAAAAATTAAAATTTTATTTTTTTTTAAAAAAAACACCGTATTTTAAAATTTTTAGTAAGATTTAACAGCAAATCCTAATGGTGTACCCTTAATTGAGACGTTTGGAAACGTGAATACCTTAATTTGATACGTTTGTTAATGCAATACTCTTATTTTAAAACGGCGTATAATCAATATCCTTTTGTAAAGTTATTCTTAAACTAAAAATAAAATGAAAGTATAGTTCATTTATAATTGAGAATACTATTTGAGATAGGATGCATTTGAGATTGTGATTTCGTAGACAATAAGTGCGATTTTAAACCAAATCGCAAAATATAAATCGTTTGAGAATTGCGTTTTTAAAAATTGCGATTTGAAAACGCATAAAATCTACTTTTTAAATCTCAAGTAAGATGGTGCTTTTTTGAAAACGTAGAATTTTAAAGGCAAAACTGCAATTTTATCAAACACGTAACTGTGTTTTTAAAAATCACTTTTTTCAAATCGCACATTTTAAAATATTTATTTTAAATCATACTTTTTAAAATCGTAAACTCAAATGGACCGTAGTGTCTGGGGAATGATTAAGTATCATGTACAAGAATTAATTAAAAACGTGCAAGATATCATACTATTTAATATTTATATACATAAAAGTAATTTACAGATTTTTGTGACTTTTTGAATAGAGATATTTCTGCCGTGGAACTTGGACACGAAAAGTGAAAACTGGTAGGTTTGACTAGGCAAGTAGCCTTTTGGCTGCCGGAAGACTTATTGGACACATCAAGCTTATCTACATCTCCTTCTCGATCCTTCTTAAGTGAAACAAGCCAAGTTCATAGTTAAAAATATATAGGAATTTATTCGCAGCAACCAAACAGGGTAAATTATTATTATTATTATTATTTTTTGTATATTTTTCAAATATATATTGAGTCGATTTATATAATATGCATTAATTATGAATAAATTTCTTCTAATAAACAAGATAAGATCTATTTTATTACGAATCTGGCTAATTGCTCTCAAAGTCAAGGCCTATATGTCACGCTATTTCAATCAATTATAAATCTAGCTGTCCAAGATTTAAAATGCAATTAAAAAAAAAATACAATTTACTTTCAAAAGTTTCACAACTTCTCAACTTCTTTTTCTCCGATGTTACAAATTGGCAATATATCTCAACCAAATTTAAAAATGTTGTTCTTTCGTTACTTAAATCCGTCATCTTCAATAGAAATCAACTTACACGAGTTTTTAGGGACAAATCTTTTCAAAATATTTCTAAAAAGAACGTTGCGTGTGGTTTCGGGCCTTCGGCCACCCTCATTTGGCTAAAAGGGTAGCTCTATTCGGCCGTCTAGGAGGACCACCCCTAAACATTTCTGTTTTTCTTTTTTTTTAAAAAAAAAAAGGAAAAAAAGAAAAACTCACTTGGGTCAATTTTTATTAGAAAAAAATAGACTTCAGTAATAGATTAACAACATTAAAAATTTCAAAATTTTGGTTGGGATGTATTGATAATTTTTAAACATCGAAGGCAAAAGTGAAAGCATTGTAAAATATTAGGAGGGTAAAATGTATTTTTTTAATTTTAATTATTTTTAAAACAAAAAGGAAAAGGGTATGGTAGATTTCAACCGACATGAAGATTATTCAATTAATTCATTCCGGTGGATATTCTGGTGGAGGGTGGTTATATAAAAGGCAGCAATGACTAGTGGTGGGGCAGCCTCATTGTATTGAAATTGGAGGTCTTACTTAAAGTCAATAAGTGCAATGTGCAAAGGAAAAGATTCATGGTACATGGGATGAATCTGGTCCACCGGACGATCAATCTCCTACGTGGGGACTGTCGTTTATATGCTGGGGAACCGATCTTTTATTAGTTAATGTTGGCAACCGCAGGTGTCGGTTGACTAGAAGGGCCGCCACTCATTACGCCAAGATAATCTTCTTCCTGGGACTGGCGTCTCTTGAAATTCTCAAGGGTCAAGTACCTTTTTTTTATTTTTTATTTTTATTTTTTAGTAACCTTTTGTTTTGCTATCAAATAGTCATTTTGATGCGAACAAAAAAATTAAAATAATCATTTTGACTTATAATAGGGTAACAAAGGGTATATATTTATGGGCATCTTATAAAAATGTAATTGTTATTTCCATTCATATTTCGTTAGATAATTTAATTGCGTGTCATGTCAAAATTCATTTCATAATCTAATAAGTGTTTTTTATGTCACATCAATATTAATTTTAAAACTAAAAATACATGATAACATAGCGTAAAGTTCACGTATCTTCTTCAAATTACCACTCAATTGATAATGTCTCTCTTAAACTTTTTAATTTAAACAATGTTCCCGCCAAATTACAAAAAATTGTCAATGTTCCCTCCAACAACGAAAAATATCCTTAATAAAAAATACAAAAAATTCAAAAATAAATACATAAAAATCAAGGGTGGCCAAATTTAAAAATTAAAAGAAAAATTAAAAAGTTTTCTATTTTTTTTAAATTAAAATTTTTGTTTTTTTAAAAGAAATTAAAAAATAATAATTTACAAGAGTATTTTTGTCTTACTGAAAAAATTGTAAGGTCATTTTTGTATTTTTGCTAACCTTAAGAGATATTGACAATTTCATTGTCTTAATTAAAATTTTGAAAGAGACATTATAGTTTGAAGAGGTTTGTGGACTTTTCTTTAAAAAAATAAATAAATCATTAGTTTTCTTTTTCTTTTTCTTTTTTTTAAAAAAATGATGGTGGCCGAGGAAGATTCCATAGTGGGTTGCGGGGTGGATCTCCCCGCCCCTATTATTTTTTTAACTTAATCATTACTACTTTATAATTTTTAAATGATATTAATAGACATACGGGACACATAGCAGTTGTTAATAGGTTTGACATAAAGGGCCGTTAAGCTTTTACACAAAAGTAACAACTATGTTTAAAAGATATCCACAAATATTTATTTGTGACACTTTTGCAAATTAAAGTGACTATTTGATAACGAGTCAAAGCACGTGTCCTAAAAATTCAATCTAATTATCGGCCCAAAAATTTAATTTTTAGTCCTCAATTCTTTAGTTATTTGGAAATTTACTTGTGTAATCAGGATTTAGAATCTTCTCGGGAGAGCCCATTACTTGAGACAGGTTGACATGATAGCCAATTAGCCCAATCATTTACGAAATACCTATACTCAGCAGTGCTCGACTACAGGAGAGCCCAAACTGAAGTCCATGGAGAGAGAGAGACGTGGGTGGTAAGTTAAAATGATTCCTACACTCATTTTTCATAACAGCTCCACAACAAGTTGACGTGGCTGGTAATATTTTATTATTATTATTATTATTTTTTCCTTTTGTAAAAAAGTAATAAAATATTACCAGCCACGTCAGCTTGTTGTGGGACTGTTGTGAGCAATGAGTGTAGAGATCATTTCTCATTAATTCATCTGGTGAAACTCACATGGGACTCACTTTATATCTCTAAAATCTTGCACAACAGTTGTGCACAGTTACACAACTGTTGTGCAAATAATCATTTTCTATTGTTTAAATCCAACTGACATAATTTTGTTGTTATTGCGAAAAATAAATCTTAATTTAAAGGAAAAATATATATATATATCATACTCAAATTATAATTTAATTGTTAATATTTTCTTAAATTACTAATTATGTTAATATCTTCATTCAAACTACCAAAAAATGTCAATGTCGCTCCTAAGACCAACAAAAAAAAAAAATGATCATTTTTTTTGAATAAGACAAAAATGTCCTTATGAATTAAAAAAAAATTATTTTTTTAAAAAACAAATTAAAAACAAAAAAAAAAACTGAAAATTATAAATTAAAAAAAAAAAAACGAAAACAATAAAACCAGTTCTTATTTTTTATTTTATAACTTTTTGTTATTTTATTTTTTT
Source organism: Alnus rubra (assembly GCA_028654335.1). Classification (NCBI taxonomy): domain Eukaryota; kingdom Viridiplantae; phylum Streptophyta; class Magnoliopsida; order Fagales; family Betulaceae; genus Alnus; species Alnus rubra. The sequence continues at coordinate 992,640 of JAJPGS010000870.1, read as the reverse complement.
TAATAATTTTATGAATGGTATTTTGTCATTAGGGAGAACATTAAGATTTTTTAGTAGTTTGAGGGAAAATATTAACATAATTAATAGCTTGAGAGGGACGTTGATAATTAAATGGTAGTTTGAGGATGATATGTCTACTTTTTCTCTAATTTAAATCATGAAACGAGATTCTTAAACCCGTTACACTTTAAAAACTCTATAGCATCATTCATTTAATAAAAAAGATATATATATTATACTTTTATTTCATTTCATTAATGTCACTATTAATTGGTTTTTGAATTTTATTTTTAACAAATATTAATTTAAGAGTCGATATTAAATTGTTACGCCAATAAAATAAAATAAAAGTAAGGTTTCTTTCATTTTATTATTTATTTAACTCTAAATAAATGAATGTGAAATGTGAAGACATTTGTTGGCTTTATCGATCTCCTCTGGATTCTTGTTCTTTTTTTATATGTACCCCACTTTAATTAATGGGAAATGATTCAACCCAATCCAAACAATATCTTGTTTTGTTAACTCTATATCTTTTAGGATCTTCCTCCTTTTTTTTTTTTTTTTTTATTATTATTTTATATTTTTCGTACACCAATTAGCGGACCAGGATTCAACACGTACGTCACTCTCCAATACAATAATAACAATCCCCCGTTCACACTCTGTCACAAATGCGGTCGATGACTTGTGGATCAAGGTACTCTATTCATATGCCACGTAGACACAATGATAAGTTCCACTTGGTTCCAACAGGAACATAATACTATTTCGGTCAGCCATGAAAAGGGCTGGCGGCCGATCATTTTGTCTTGCTGTCTGTCTGAGTGTGTTTCCCAGAAGGTTCAAAACCCTGAAGATGGTTCCTTTAGGGTTCGTTTAATAGGAACCCATTATCGATCCCCTATCTTCTTTATGCCTGCAGGCTGCAGATACTCGGTCTTTACTCCATTGATACTTGGATTTCTCCAAGGCCCAGATCTCCAATTCTTTGATTACCCACGATTTAGTTTCAACATATTCTTTTATTGTTGTCTTTTCCTGACCAGTATTCTTTCTTGGCAACCAAAAGCTTCTTTTTCTAAGTCGTAGGTATCAGAACTTCATATTACAGTCGGGTTTCTTGGAAGTCAAATACTTGGGTCTTTATGGATACCCTTCTTGAACGATTTCCAAGATCCATGAATAAATTCACTTTCCACCATGGCTCAGTTCCCCTGTTTTCAAATGATCATAATCCTGTAAATCGGTTTGATCAAGTCAGTAATGAATTTGTCAATCCGCCGCCTATCCTTCCAGCCAATTCACAAGAATCTAGTATTGATTCAAGTGATCCATCTGACAGTGGTGACTTCTCCAATGTTTTCCTCAAGTACATAAACGAGATGCTTATGGAAGAAGACCTGGAGACTAAGCCATGCATGTTGCAGGACTGTCTGGCTCTCCAGGCTGCTGAAAAATCATTGTATGAAGCCCTTGGTCAGGAATATCCTCCATCGTCCCATCAACTCCATTCTTGTAATTTCTACCAAAACATCGACAGCCCAGACAGCGCTGATAGCAGTAAGTCCCTTCCAAATGGCAATATTCGTGAAATCATTGATTTGGAGAGCATTCCATCAGTGCCTCCAGAGAAAAACAGGGATGTGGTGGCCAAGGCCGAAAAGAATCGGATCGGGGACTCCTCAGCAAATGGATCAAGGGGAAAGAAAAATCATCAGCGGCAGGATGGAGACGATCAAGAAGAAGGAAGGAACAACAAGCAGTCGGCGGTTTATGCGGGAGATTCCGCACCACTAGACATGTTTGATAAGGTATTGTTGCTTTGTAATCGTGGAGACGACAACTCTGCTTCATGCGGTCCTCATGAATCTTCAGGAAATGGAGGAGGAAGCAGCAGAAAGTTGCAGCCTAATGGCAAAACAACTCGTTCGAAGAAACAAGGTAATAACAAGGGGGAACTAGTAGATTTATGGACTCTGCTTACTCAATGCGCGCAAGCTGTGGCAAGCGGTGACCAAAGAACTGGAAATGAACTACTCAAGCAGATTAGTCCCCACTCTTCTCCCTCCGGAGATGCAAACCAGAGATTAGCTCATTACTTCTCCAACGCCCTCGAGGCACGCTTGGCTGGCACCAGGGTGCCTGTTTATACACCCCATGTGAGTAATGGAACATCAGCTGCTGACATCTTAAAAGCTTACCAGGTATACGTTAAAGCATGCCCTTTCAAAAGAATGTCAAATTTCTTTGCTAATCGAACGATTAGGAAACTGTCTCTATCCCAGAAAGCAACAAGAATTCATATTATTGATTTTGGGATTCTTTATGGTTACCAATGGCCCTGCCTCATCCAACGGCTCTCTGAAAGGCCCGGTGGAGCTCCCAAGCTTCGCGTGACGGGGATTGAGCTTCCCCAGCCGGGTTTTCGGCCTGCAGAAAGAGTTGAAGAGACAGGGCGTCGCTTGCAAAACTATTGCAAGAGATTTAACGTCCCTTTTGAATTCAGTGTCATAGCGAAAAAATGGGAAACTATTCAGCTTGAGGATCTCAAGATTGACAGGGATGAACTGACCGTTGTTAACTGTTTGTACCGTTTGAAGAATCTGCCTGATGAAACAATGGTGGCGAACAGCCCAAGAGACACCGTGCTAAAGCTGATCAAGAGAATAAATCCGGATTTATTCGTGCATGGTGTTGTTAATGGAACATACAATGCGCCCTTCTTTGTCACGCGGTTCCGGGAGGCGCTCTTCCACTTCTCTGCATGCTTTGATATGTTTGACGCAAACGTGGCTCGCGAAGATCAACAGAGGTTACTGTTTGAGAAAGAGATATATGGAAGGGATATTATGAACGTCATAGCCTGTGAAGGCCTGGAAAGGGTTGAAAGACCAGAGACTTACAAGCAGTGGCAGGTCCGTAATCTGAGGGCTGGGTTCAGGCAGCTGCCATTGGACCAGGATATCTTGTACCAAGTGAAGAAAACGGTGAAGTCAGAGTATCACAAGGATTTCGTGGTGGATGTGGATGGCCAGTGGATGCTGCAGGGATGGAAGGGCCGTATTATCTTTGGTCTTTCTTTTTGGCAACCTGCATAAAAGCTCTGAATATTAATGCTCATCCAAGGTTCTGAGATGGTCACATTAGATTTGGATCTACATGTACTGATGTTTTATATGTTTACCCAGTCAATATAAATAGGAATTTTATTGCATTGCCATCGGTGTTACCTTCTGGGTTTGGGTTCATGTGGCATGTTTTAAATGACTAATATATATATATATTTTTTATGTTTTTAACATGAAAAGCTACTAGTGTGAAATACATTATTCTTTGGGTCGAGTTGGAGCTTAATTAAAATACTGCTAGTAGTTCATAAGCTAACACTCTTTCTTTATATATGAAACTTTCTTTTTCGAAGGGGCATAAAACACATTTCACTTGTAAACACTAGACATAAGTGCTAAATCATCGATTGTCGTAAAAGCTTAAGTTTAAAAATAAGTATTAAGTAATTTAACATAGCAGAAATTATAAGTTCAAAACCCTAATTTCATAATTCATTTTATTTCAATTAAATATTTAACTTGTAGATAATAAAAAGTTTGGACCTGTAATTGAAGGGAGTGTTAAAAGTATTAATTTAAACTGCACATAAAATGTCTTTCTTTTATGAGTAACAAGTCATTTTCCAAATAGAAGACATAGCATGTGCTAAAAGCAAAGGGGTAAGACATATTGCATGGAGTATCCATTAGACTGGTATATTATACCAAATCAAATCACCAGCTATATTCATCAGGATGTCAAAATCCAAAGCAAAGAAAAACTACCACCAAACCATCTTGAAAAGCCATGCACCAAATTCGATGGATTTGACATATATGCAGTAAAAATACCTATCAGAGATTTCTTGTTAATTTCAAGTTTTCTAGAAGGAAGAGAGTAAATTAAATCTAAACCATTGAAAAAACTGCAAAAGATCTCCAATAATTTCTTCTTCTTTTTTACTGCACCTAAACCAAATCCAAGTTTCGATACACCAAACCAAATTAAAGTTCTGTAACAGAAAAATAGGATAACACAAAACTAGGTAGATAAACCTTCAAAGATGTTTAAACTGGTAAAGCAAAAACTAGTAAAATCCATCTGTCTGAATTTGACTGTAGCCGTAGGTGGGAAGTATTACATAATTCCATAAACATTACCCACAAAACTCAAAAAAGCAAACGAACTAAATTCTACCTCCTAAAATTAATGACTGGTTAAGAAAACTAAAATAAAAAAAAAAATAAGACAGGAGATTACAAATTCAAATTTTAGTACAGAAGCAAATAAGAAAAGAAATTGACACAATTGTGTATGTGAACATCTTATATGCTCACGACCTTTTGTTTTGACTCTTTGACGGTCTAAGAACACTCCAGTCCAGCTTTTGACCCTTTGGTTTCTTGAAGGAGCCTTTACTATTATTTGGTGCTGATTGTTGATTACTTTGAACATCTTCTGGTGATTTATTAGGGTATTGTGTTTCAGACACTACTTCAGACTGTTTTCTTTTAAGTTCTCCACTAGCCTCACGATTCGATTCAATGTTCGAGCACCCTGCTCCATCCATTGAGGATCCATTTTCTCTGTAAAATGCAAATAAAAGGAAAAATATCAGATGTGTCATCAGTAGTGGAAATAAGCATAGGAATGTGTTCTTCTCTCAGTAAGTTTGCAAGCACATAGTTGTGATTGTTCTTTTATTGATAAGCTACGCATGCACCGGGAGGATCCTGAACCCTTGACCTCACTCTCCAACCCATTTTTATTAGGGGAGGAAGTTCAATTTGTGGCAGAGCTCATTAACCTCATGGCCATAAAATTTTATCTTCAGATCCCTCGTTGTCTATTTGTCTGCGTGCACTTGTTGAATTTTTCATGTTCTATTCACACATTTATCAATTTTAAGAGTCTGTAAGTAACATCCAGCATCAGATATCCCTTGTAAGCTCCAAAATGAGAAACTTTATATTTTGAGAAGAGATTACAGTCTGTAAACCAATCATGTGGGTAATATCAGACATATATACTTAAATACCTTCAAAGCTATGAGTAATGCTATAAGGACCCATGCCCTCCTAAAATTGATGTGGCTTTTAAATCACCATTAGATGTATGATAGATCACTATTAGATTTTTGATTCAATGGTAATTTTAAAAGCCACATCAAATAGGGACTTTTGTTTTCCAACTTAACCTTCCATCTCAAGTAGGGACTTTTGTTTTCCAACTTAACCGCAGCTACAAGCCCGTGGTTTGGCCTTGTAGGGGTGGTTTGGCCACCCCAAAATGGTCAGGTGGCCGAACTACCCCCACAAAGATGCAGGGTTGTGGTTCAGCCACCCTCAAAATGTTTAAGGAGTGGCCGAACCAACCCTACAAGGCAGTGGGGGTGGCCCCCGAAAATGGTTACGGGTGGCTGAACACGCACCACCCCCCCACCCCCAAGGTTGTAAAAAAAAGTCACATGCGTGTCTCATATGGCATTTTCCATTCATTTTAATACCAGATGCTAGCAAAGGGTATAACTTGTAACCAAGTAGTAGTTTGAAGGGGTCAAGTGTTACTTTTTAAAGTTTGGTGATCTAAGAGCATCTCCAATGGTTTAGCCATATTTCTATCTAAAATAGTTAACTAAAAGCTACTTTATCTATTTTAGCTAATGGCTTTTAAAATGCACCTTACATCCGATTCTTTATTTATTTATTTTCTAAGGATCTTTTGACGGTCACTTTTTCCAAACGGTCATTTTTCTTTTTTTTTGATAAGTAAGAGAAAAACGGTCATTTCTCTAACGGTTATATGTGGAGAGAGAGAAAAATGTGTGTTCTTTGTTGGAGAGAGAAAGGGATAGATGAAAAGATGAATGAGAAAAATCTTAAAGAAAGAGAGAGGGAGAGAGAGAAACTAATAAAAAAATTTATGCATTGGTGAATACTGTTCACCAATGCATGAAAAATGCATTTTTAGTGGTTTGATTAGCCATTTTAGGTAAAAAGATAAAATGGCTAAACCATTGAGAATGCTCTAAGTGTCAAAGAAGTGTAAGTTTGGGAGGCTAAGTGTAGTTTCTCCTTTTTCTTTTTATAAATACAGTGTTTATTGCTTGTAGCCCTAGCATAATATAGAAACTTCTAATATTCATATTCTTGGGTTGAATAGACAGCCTCAATAGTAGCAGAATTGCATTTAGCACAGACGGTGAAAGCATTTTTCATGACAATAATCTCTAAATTTCGAAAACAAGTTGTTTAAAAGCAGTTTGATGTGCAAGGAACTGGCATAACAAAAACATAAGATAATTTGAAAGTCAACGCACCTAAAAGATATTCCTCCACCTTGACTGCTAGGAGAAGTGGCAGACTCTGGGTTTGCTGTTGCTTCACTCAGTTTCTACCATGACAAAGGCTTTGCATGAGCAGAACAGAAGCCAAAAGAGAAGTACATGAGGTGAAAAGTCATTGTAAAAGTTTTCAGGTCAGTTGACCTTTCTACTCACATCAATAGAAGGATTAAAATTCTGAAATGACATGCGACCTTTAATTGCTCCAGGATGGGGATCACCTTCCGTTATGACCACACTGCAAGTATACAGACAGCCATCCAAATGAAATGAGTAAAAATATGAACCAAAGCATGTCAGAAAATATAAGTAAATAAGCAGCTCCAGCAGTAGACACAGCTATTCTATTATCCACAACACAAAAATTTCCTATAAATTGGGTTCTAAGAGTTCCTACAACCCAACCTCTAACAAATCGATGTGTCTCTTAGCATGAGACGCACATTTTATTTAATAGTATGTGTTTTTCACATGCTTAAAGGACAAATCACTTTTTATAAGCTGGGTCATAGGAACTCCAACCAAATTTATAGGAAATTTCTAGCTATAAAATTATGAACTTTTGTGTCGAATATTAAAAGACATTAAAATGAAGCTTGTAGAAGATGAAGTTGTTCAAACTTGCATGTCACATTCTCCAATTTTTTTTGTTGGTTAATTACACTTAACCCCATCAACTACCACTCATTTACACATTGCCCCCACGAACTACAACTTGTCACACTCAACCCTCTTAAACTACCATTCATTGGCAAAAAAGCCCTTCAATTAGGCCATATCGTTAAAAGGGACAAATACTAGATCACGTGCGTTTTTAGACGTAAAATGATGAAAATACCCTGAGTTTAGAAACTAAATTTACTTAAATACCCTCAAAATTAAAAAAATTCAAAAAAAGAATAAAAAGAATAAACCCTCAAATTATAAATAAATAAATATAAAAACCAAAAACGCCAGGGTGGTGGCCAAACACCCCCAAGTGATTCGGGGGTGGTTCGACAACCACCCCTTGTGGGTATTTAAGTTTTAAGTTTTTTTTTTAGTTTCTAATTTTTCTTTTTGTATATTTTTACTTGAGGGCATTTTTGTAATTTTACAGAAAAAATGAGAACATGCATGTCAAATTTAACGACCTTGGTTAACAAAATGGGGCTTTTTTTCCAACAATTGGTAGTTGAAGGGGGCTGGTTGTGATAGGTGATAGTTCGTGGGGACAACATTTAAATGAGTGGTAATTGAGGGAAGTTAAGTGTGATTAACCCTTTTTTTCAAAGTAATCTGATGCACATTTTCTATAACATAATATAGTGACTTGGACACCATATGGTCATAAAAAGTCTGCAATACTGTAATAAATGTCCAAAGTATTCCAATAATATCATTATGAAAGTGAATTTAATCTTTATTATCCAAAAATTTTCAAGGTTGATGCTTATACCAACTAGAGGTGTACAAGCGGGCAACTATTAACCACAAATAACCACTAACTGTATAACAGCTTTGGTGGGCAGTTGGCAAAAACCGCTAACCGCCTAGGGCAGTTGCGGTTAGCGGTTTTAGTGGCAGGCGGAAAGAAAAAAGAAAAAAAAGAAGAAGACATCTACATTAAAAGCATGAGAATTGAAGGTGCAGCACAAATGAATGGCCATAGTAATATAACAAAAGGTGAAAGCAGGTGCTGCTTCCCCGACATAAGCTAACATTGCAAAAAATATTTCATGGAAAATCGATATTCTCATGGATCTCTCTACATAGTAAATACTACCCCATGATCTTTTCTTACCCACTGAGAATTTTTTGTAGCAACTTTCATCTACCAAGCTTAATTTGTATGTATCTATGTAAATCATATATCCTCATTATTTAGCTCCACAGAAACACTAGCAAAGTGCAAGACTTCTTATTGGGATTGCCCATATGATTCAAAGTCAAATGGAAAAGTTTATCATAAGTCAATACGGTCTATAATTTTATCTCTCATTCTTCTTCAGCTTTTTTCCCCAAAATTCTAAACTACAATTCAGCTTCCACAACTTCCATGCCTCACACAATCTTAGAGAAAATAGTGCATGATAGGGTCGTCTATTACCAAACTTATACCACCTGCAGCCTACAGATTACAATCAGAACGAAACAAGTGTGTGTGTCTATATATATATATTAGTTTATTTTTTATTTTTTTTTATGACGAGGAACCCCTCCAAGGTAAGGGCCACTTCGTGTACCCACTCCTGTTGCGTAAACTTCAAAACCAATCAGAATGAATCAATAGTATGATCCCGCATGGCGTTCCAGACATTTGACCATATGCCTAGCATCAAGGCAAGCCTCTAAAACAAATTGCATTAGACATTAAGAATCTTAAACATTCAACATTAATGGCATTTGCATTAGGCTTGGCATATAAAATGTCTTTATTAGCATCTTTATGACCTCTGGTTTTAAGCTTAAAGATATCTGAATTACAGCATCGAATACAAGTTATGAAGGCCTCGGATTCTTTTTTTCTTTTTCTTTTTATGAATGAATTTGTATTAACAAAAAAACACAATACAACACACTCTAGAAACTAGGCTAGAACAACAGAAGCTCTACAACAGCTCCCAACAATAGCAAGCTTTATTTATTTATATTATATTATATTACCGGCCGGCTGGTTTTTATGCAAAAAAGACAAAACGGGATTGGATTTCCACTCATAAGGAAGGAAGGTTAGATACCTTTGACAGGGTTGTATTTTTGGTTGAAATGGGATGGTGTTCAAACTCCCGAAATGCAGTCTAGACAGTGGGCCCTCCCCTTTCTGACTGGACAGACTCGGGGAAGGGTCAATCTCCTCCGGAGGGCTGCACAGCCATTCATTCGTCCTGACCAAATAGTAGAATCTATCTCTCAGCGATTCTTTAGCGACAGCTAACACTCAATACAACCCAAATCCCTATCAAGACAAATATCTTGTACAATACCCCAGTTACTACAAAGATCTACATTCACATCATTCTTTTTAAATTTCCCCCTCCCCCTAATTCTATTTTTCACATCCCAAGCAACCTCTTGGAGCACTTTCTTTTCAGCTTTAGAAGGACTACCTTACCTAATATCATTCCTTTGTCTCCATAACTGGTCTACATCACTCCATGCAATTCTGCAGATAATGGCCTTTAAAATTTTGTCTCTCCACTCATTTAATCCCATACACATCACTGCTGGCCACTCTATGGAAGTATCAAGAACCAAGCACCTACTCATAAGCTCTCTCCACAATCTTTTACTACAACCACATTCAAAAAACAAATGTTCCCTTGATTCATAACACTCCTGCAAAACATACACTGCACCTCACCTCTGTAACCCCATCCCAAAAGCTTCTCACCCATGGTCAAACAAGTTTGAAAAGCAAGCCATAAAATGAAACCTTGCCTAGGACCAGTGTTAGAAAACCATACCAACTTCCATCACTCTACAATTGGTTTCCTTATACGAATTGCATCCAAAGTATCCCTACTGGTGTAGTAATCCTTCTTTGAAATCACCCAGATTGCCTAATCAACTTCCCCAATCTTCACCATCGATAGCTTATTTGGATATTAACAACCTCATCGGATCTAGCAGGCTGCCATTCTCAATCCTTCCCATTCATTACACTAGACAATTTTGCATCCAAAGCATCATAAACCACCCTATAACCATACTTCTCATACAATATGCCACCAGGTGCCACCAAACGATAAATTCTATTCCCATCCCCCACCATGAATCTTAAAAACTTCTTGGCGATATCCCTCAGTTTCAAAATCTTTCTCCAACACCAAGAACAGGTTTGGGGAACTTTTAATTGCAAAAACATCTACCCTTTATCAAGCATAACGGTCCTAATGGGGGCAAATTAAACAAAAACACCCCTCCAAAGTGATAGTTATGCATGAGGCGCCAAAAGCTGCTCAATGGCAATCGTCATCAGAACCACTTTAAAAGGGCAACTCAAGAAAGCAAAACAATGCAAAATCCAACTTATATATCCATACTAAGGTATGCAAAATATCAGTCACATGTAAACTAAAAAAAAAAACTCACAATTGCACATGAAATAAATTCAAAAAGCAAAATAGCACTGCGCCCTTTGTAAAATCATATCGTAATTGAAAAAAGAAAGAAAATTTACCACTTTCTATTAACTGTAGTAGGGGAAGTCAAATTCCCATCAGGAGGCTTGACCTCTTCTTCTTTCTTGATATTTTCCTCTCTCGCAGCTGCCCTTTGCATGAACTATTGAAATAAAGAAAAGAGCTTACAGACTAGGACTTTGCAGCAAATATCGAAAATTAAAGAATGCCCAGATGAATTTAAGCAAACCCCAGTTCAAAGATCAAGAGTATTTTTCTAAATTTTGCATAGAGAAGCTAGTACAGACTATTGATAGAGGAAATAGAAGCAAGTTTGTATTTTTTGCTTTACCTTCAAGTTCTTCAGAGTGCTAGAAAGCTCGCGCTTGGCCATTTCAGCTTCTCAGTTTTCACCAGAAAAGCTCAAAACAACAACTTTAGCCCACCTCTCTCCCTCTCCCCCTCACACTGCAAGAAAAGAAGCTGTCCGTGTTCAACGCGAGAAAAAACGAAGAGGAACCGAAGGGATTCAAAAACATCTAATTTGTCCTTGCTAAAGTCGGACATAGTATTGGGCTGGATGGGCCTGTACTAGGCCGAAGGTTAACCCGCTTATCGGCCTAAACGGAATTTAAGCCGATGTTGGCATTGGACTCGGAGGCTAAGTTGCATTTAGGTTAGCCCAAACCACCCTTAACTAGTTTTTAGGAAAAATTACACATATTACTCTCAAACTATCACTTAATTGTCAATATTCTCAAACTATTAATTATTTCAATATACCTCCTCAAACTATCAAAAAATGTCAATGTCCTCCTAAAACCAACAAAAATATGAAAATGACCCTAAATTTTTTTCAATAAAACAAAAATAACATTACAAATTCGAGAAAAAAAAACCTAAAACAAATAGATAAAAAAAAAAAAAAGTAAACGAAAATTAAAAAAATAAAGAAAAAACTACAAAATGTTTTTTGAAATAAAAAACAAAAGGAAACGAAGAAAAAAAACTGAAAATTATAAAAACAATTTTCTTTTTTAAAAAAAAAAAGAAGAAGAAAAATCATTTTTTATTTTTTATATTTTGTATAAATTTTTGCTATTTTAAATTTTTTTTAATAATTTTTTAGTTTTTATTTTAAATTTAATAAGTTTATAAAGGGTATTTTTGTCATTAAATAGGACATTAACATTTTTTGGTAGTTTAGGAGGGGGAAGACATTGACATTATTGGTAGTTTGAGATGGACATTGACAATGAAATGGATAATTTGAGGGGGTTATATGAACTTTTTCCTTGTATGTATTTATTAAAATTAAGATCTACTAGATTTTTTTGGTTAATTATAAAAATCATTATTTTAGTTTAACTCTAATTTAGTTTAATGTCAATTTAGTAGATTGACTTCTTATGTACTTGCAATTCGTGATATACCAATTTTCTATTATTATACATGATTTCTACCACATCATATAAAAATTACAAAATTGTCACCATTTATTCATTCACATAATAAAAACCCCAAGTTTCCTCTTTGATTGTCTGGACTCTGGGATACAACAAGCTGAAATCCAACTATTCCAAAAGCCTTCGGTTAGTCCATGAGTTAAATGAATAAAAGAAAGATAAAAAATTCGTAATCGAAATTATTTAATTGTAAAATATAATTAAAATTTAAAAATACGTAATCTAAACTTAAGAAAAATTCTCCGGTTGTATTTTCAAACACCAAAGAATAATGCTATTTAGTAGATTGTTATATGACTGTTATACAACTGGGATGACGTGACAGTAAAATTCAATAATTTTTTTTTTTTTTTTTGTGCAAGTTTTAATTGAATGACTGATTTTCACGGTCACAATATCAAGTTGTATAACAGCCATATGACAATCTACTAAGTAACACTGCTCAACTACAAATATTGAACATGCCTATAATTCTGAGAAAACACAAGTAAATGTCAAGTTGATTAATTTAATTAAAAAAAAAAAAGAGAGAATTCGGTAAAAACTTCATGAGTTCTCATGTGATTTTAATTTAGGGAAAATTGCACCATTGGTCTCTGTGGTATGTCATAATTATTTTTTACTTCCTATGGTTTAAAAAGTTCATGGGAGGTCCTCGTGGTATGCAATAATTACAAATCGATCCCTGGAGTCAAATTCTGTTAAAACTTTTAACAGATTCCGTCAAATGTCACGTCAGCGACACGTGTCCATCTTAATAAAAAAATATAAATTTATTAAAAAAATAAATAAAAATACTTATTTTTTAAAAATAAAAAAATTATAATAAAACAAAAAAAAAAAAAAAAAGCTGAAGGGGTGGCCAAAGGGTGGCTTAAAGGGGTGGCCTGGCCGCCCCCAGCCACAAGGGGGTGGCCGCAGGGGGTGGCTTGGGGCGGCCGCACGCCACCCCCTACGGCCACCCCCAGTGGCTGGGGGCGGCCAAGCCACCCTTTGGCCACCCCTTCAACTTTTTTTTTGAATTTTTTTTTTTAAAAAAAATAAGTATTTTTATTTATTTTTTTAATAAATTTATATTTTTTTATTAAAATGGACACGTGTCGCCATCTTATTGGTGACACGTGCCGCTGAAGTGGCATTTGACGGAATCTGTTAAAAATTTTAACAGAATTTAACGTCAGGGATCGATTTATAATTATTGCATACCACGAGGATCTCTCATGAACTTTTTAAACCATAGGGAGTAAAAAATAATTATGACATACCACAGGGACGAACGGTATAATTTTCCCTTCAATTTAATTCCTCAGTTTTAAACCTATTTTTTAACTCTTTTGATTTTTCACTTTTTTACTTCACTCCTCCCGTCCCAAACTACTCAAATGGCATTAATGAGATTAATGCCTCATAAGCAGTTTTGTTATATCTCACGCCACATCTTAAAAAAAAAATATTTTTATTATTTTATTAAAAAAAACCTAGTAAAATCAGAAAAATAAAAAAGAGATGAAGGGCGCCAACAAACAATGTAATAGAACATAAAGCACGAAAGGGGATCACCCGCACGACCACCGCGGCACCGCCCAACGAAGGGGTGGCTCTTACATCTAAAATATTAAGCAATTATTTTCTCAAAATATTCCTATCAGAATATGTGAATTTTTATTTTTAATTTTAAAAAAGGTGTTTTACATTTTAAAAATATTTTTAAATATCTTTTGTGCTTTGAATTATTTAGGAAAATTTTTTACTTATAACCCCTCATGAAACTTTAAAAAGTTTAAATTTAGGATATCCATATTTCAAAAAAAATTTCAATTTCAACGCACTGTTAGAATTTTCCGTTAAATCCTATCAAAATTTTCAAAATACCATTGTGTTTATTTTTTTTAAAAAGTTTATATATATTTTCAAAAATTCAGGCATGGGTATTTTTGTAAATTTTATTAAATTATGACAAATACCTAAATCCTAGCAATTTTTTTTTCCTAAAAGAAAAGTGTTATTTTGAAAATTTTGACAAGATATTTAATGGAAAATTCTAAAGGAAGGTTAAAATTGAAAAAAAAATTGAAAGATAGATACCCTAAATTGACACTTTTTTAAAATTTGGGCATTTTTTTTAAAAGTGATGAAAGATTAAGAATTATAAGTGAAGTTCTTCCAATTATTTATTAATAGTTTTGACAAAATTACACTTTTATTTTTATTTTTCGAAAAACATTCCAAACCATGGCTCTATGCTCTTGGGTTGGGCCCTTGGCTTTTGAAAACATTCGAATCCAAAAGAGGCCAGGAATTCTATGGGCTTTCGGATAAGGCCTTATAAGATTCCATTGTAGCGTCCGATACGTATATACGTTAGACGCTCTCTTAAGCTATAAAAGGCCCGAAGCCACCTTTTCAAAACACTCCCACAAGTTTCACTCACCGTGACTTCTTCTTCCTTCACCCCCTACAGTCTGGCAACCTTCCAATACCTTCACAATCCATCACAATCCCCACGGATCGCAAGCAATTTTTCTGATCTAAATCTGTTGTTCATTTTTTACATTGAAACAGCCAGGTATAATCAGCTTTCCCTTCTCTGTACTGCACTGTATCGATTTCGTTTTCGGGCTTTCTCTTTTTACCTTGTTTTCAATGGTTTTTGTGGTGTGTATACAGAATATCAGTTTTTTTTTAGTGGGTTGGTAATGCAATGCTATATGATTGATGGAATCTTCTTCAGGAACTCAACCTTTTTATGCTTTCTAATCGGTTTTGGTCAGATTAAATCTTGGTGTGAATTGGGTTTTGTGTTTGTCCATTGTTTGTTTGCTTATTTGCATGTTTGGATTTTGCAGGCAAGTAATCTTATAGTGGATTGGAAACTTCTCAAGCGCATTAATCATGGTATGTTAATAACCTATGGTTGTATTCTTTGTTGTTTGCGTTTGCTGAATTATTGTCTTTAAAAACAATATAAGTCTTAAAAAATTGTGGGAACCCAATTCTATGGAGAATTTGATTTCTCTTCTGTATTGGTTGTAACCTTGGTCAATTCAATCGATTAGCATGAATGTTTGGACTAAAAAATAGTGGCCCTTTGCATGTCTTGTGGAATAAGTAGCAATTAATGAGCTTATATGTTCTCTATATTAAACTTTTCACTTTTATATGTTGCTCCTAGCTCAGCTTTTGATCACTCATCCGATTGTTTGTTTTGATGGTTAAAGGCTTATGAAGACCGCGGTAATTCAATCTTTGAACGGATTTATCGATGTTACCCTGTCTCCTTCATTGATAAGGTTTGACAGTTGCCATTGCTGAATTTCATTTACTTTACTATGAGCAATTCTATTGGTTATATTGGAAATGTTAGAATCATCTCTGTTAGACTCTAACTAATTATCGCAATACTCTGATTATAAGAATCTCTTGAAATTGGTTGTTAGATTTGTAAGTTTACCAATTTGCATTATTGACTAAGTTGATATTTATAATAACTCATGACATAGAGGAAAATACTGGTTTATACACATAATTAGTTTTCCTATTGTATACATGAGTTGGTCTAGTATTTACTCTTTAGCTAGGCTCTTGATTTTTTATTGATTTCTGATTCCAAATTTATTATTTCTCTGAATCTTTGCAGGCACATTTGGAAAAGGGTGATAAAAGTATGTTTACTGCTAGACCAATTCTGTGATAATATCCTCTGTTTATATATTTATTTTATCTTAATGCTTGATAGTTCTTAAAGCTAAAGTATTACCTATGAGGTTTCTTTTTGCTTCCAGTTATTATGCCTCCCTCAGCTCTTGATCGCCTTGGTAAGTCAGTAATTTATCTATTTTTAACCTGTCCTTCTTTCTGTTTCCTAATGCTGATGCATGTCGGGTTTGCTTTTAGCAATGTTGGTTTTTTTATTCCTGAAAACATCAACTAAGACATTTGGATTTTTTATGGTCCAGCATCTTTAGACATAGAGTACCCTATGTTATTTGAACTAAGAAATCCTTCTGCTGGACGAGTTAGTCATTGTGGAGTCCTAGAATTTGTTGCTGATGAGGGACTGATATATTTACCATGCTGGGTATGCTTTTCTCTCTTTGATCTTCTAAAATTGCTGTGGTTCTCCTGATGTTTTGCCTCTTATTTAGTGCTGCCTTTTGTTTTTTTTTTTTTTTTTCTGCTAGATGATGGAAAACATGCTCCTACAAGAGGGAGACGTAGTGCGAGTGAAGAATGCCAGCCTTGCAAAGGGAACATATATGAAGCTGCAGCCCCACACCAAGGACTTCTTAGATATCTCCAACCCCAAAGCTATGTTAGTCAATTTGCCATTTTCATATATATACCTTAGCAACAGTCTTGTTCCCTGTGTGCGCACGTGTTACTCTTCTCTCGTATCTTACCTCAATGTTCATTTGCAGGTTGGAAAGATCATTAAGGGGCTACTCTTGTTTAACCACTGGTGATACCATCGTGGTTGCTTACAACAATAAGAAGTTTTACATTGATATAGTTGAAACAAAACCCTCATCTGCAGTCAGTATCATTGAGACAGACTGCGAGGTTGACTTTGCTCCTCCTCTTGATTATAAAGAACCTGAAAAACCGGCACCATCAGCTCTGTTGAACAAGAGGAGACCAGAAGGTTCTTTGCCTCTTTTTTTTCTTAATTTTTTTTAAACCTTTCTTTTAGACACTTGCTCAGAAGGTTTGATTATTAACCTCTTGCCTTAAATTCTTTTTGGTATTTCAGTTGAAGATGAGCCAGCCGACAAGAGGGCCAAGATCAGCCCATTCACCGGTTCTGGGAGACGTTTGGATGGAAAGCCCTTGACACAATCAGCTGCATCTGCTTCTTCTCCCATGCTTAAGCACGACCAACCAGAGGGTCAAAATGGAACCAATTATTCTAAGTCAACTAATTCTGCCTCACATCAAGCTTCTGGAAGGCTTGTGTTTGGTTCAAATGCAAACAAACCTGAAAAGGAAGCACCAAAAGTATGTCTTTCTTGTCTTGTAATAAAGCTCCCTCGATTTTTTTTATTTTTTAATTTTTTGTATAACTGGTGCAAAAATTGATTGGTTTTTGTAATGTTAGGTTGCCCCAAAGAACAGCAATCAAGAGCCGCCGCAGAAGATGGAAGAGCCAAAGTTTCAAGCATTCACGGGAAAAAAGTATTCACTGAAATGATAATCGTAGTTAAGCTTTTCTCCACCCGTCCCTTTAATATATGAGATAGAATCAAGTCATTTTGGCAATGGAAAATCCTAAATTCCTAACCCAATAGGTGTCCTGCATTAGCTTTTAATCATTATATATTTAGGTTTGTATGAACCCAAAATTAATGCCCTAGAATTGGTATGAACTCTGACAATTCAAATGGTGTATGTCCCTACTCATTTTTGTATATAAATATCATTTTATATTTAAGCATTTATCGATTTTGAATAATTGCAGTTCTTTATAATTAAATGAGAAAAAAAAGGTTACATAAGAAGGTTCTTACCACTCTGAATCCGTATGGAAGAGAGAATGGGAGAACCCGTGGAAATGCAAGGTACAACCCCTTGAGCCTGAGAACAATTTCCCATCTGGTATTAACATTTAGCAACTTTACAAGTCTATTTGAGACAATTTTATTCTTTTCCTTTACGTGTAACTTTTCAAGATTTTGTAATGATAAATTGCTTATAAAGATACTATTTAATGATTAATTCTATATGTACGTGATTTGGACTTATTTAAGGGGGAAAACTTTATCATCTATGCTAGCAAGTAGTAAGGTGAACCGTTAGAAAGTTTCTATCATCACTTTTGTCACAGAAAATTCCAAATTGTATCTTCTTTACAACGGCAATAAATCAATCAATTCCTAATTCCACGTTTTAACACTCCCTCCCCCTCCCCACCCAAAAAAAAAATAAAAAATAAAAAATCCTATTAACTACATTATTCTCTTTTTCTTCTTTATTTTTTCGCTTTTCATAAATATTTGTAATATATATATATATATATATATATATATATATATATATATATATTTTCGCTTTTCATAAATATTTGTAATATATATATATATATATATATATTTTCGCTTTTCATAAATATTTGTAATATATATATATATATATATATTTTCGCTTTTCATAAATATTTGTAATATATATATATATATATGTGTGTGTGTCCAAATATCATTTTGTAACATAAATTAAGGAGCATCTTTATGTCAATCCTAAGTCGACTCAACGACAATAAGCAAATCAACCTAACATAACTTTATTAGGTTGGTTAAACTTAATTCAATTAAGAAAAACGAAGAACGAGTGCACATATCATAAAGAGAAGTTGCATTTATTATATCTTAGCTCTTGCCACCTATACTAGTTATTATTGGGGAATGACAAAAGTGTGTCCATAGAAGTGAGGGCCACAAAATAAAATTATATTAGCCCTTGAGTTTCTCCCTTAACCAACTACTTATGAGAAAATATTATTTTAAAAGATAAGGTGGGTCATTTAGAGGTACATTGGACTGACCCCGGTGAGACACTTTGAGCTTACTTCCCTCGTCTTGCAGGCGCTCTAAGTTTAAGATTTGACATGATTAACTGATTCTTTAAAAACATTATAAAGAGAGTCCACCACCAAACAAAAGAGAAGCATTACAGTATGGGTGGAAATGCGGATGCGAGTTCAGTTATTAGCAATTTCTGCATCCATATAATGCGATTATCACTTTTGTGCATCTTCATCATGCGATTACTATCCACATCCGTGCGGTTATTATTCGCAGTCCGCCTATGAGATTATGAGCATTTTGGATTACTATTTAAATCTATATGCAAGATTAAATAATGTTGTTATTACTATATGCAATTTTTAATAAATTAAGATCCAACTTGTTACACAATTTACGATTATCAACCATAGATGGTCATTGTCTCAAAGTAATCGGGATTTAGATTACCCAAAGAAAAAATAAAATAAAATAAAATAAATATAGTGAGATATGGCTTTGAGATGATAGTGAAAAAAAACCTAATATAACCTAAAGGTCATAATCTTACCAAATTCAATAGTTATTGGTGCTCTTGTTTATCTTGTATAGCAGCTAATACTCTTCATGTACAGAGATTTTCCTCTTTCTTCTATAAAAATTATTATTATTAAAAAAAAAAAAAAATTACCAAATTCAAAACGACCTCTTTTTTTAGTAAATTTAATTAAATATATATTACATATAAAGATAACCGCATCCGCATACTCTAAAATCGCTATCCACGTCCGTATATGCGGATAATTATTTTTGATAACTATTAACTGCAACCATATTTTTACCCCTACATTACAGTAACCAAAAGTAAATCCATCCTAGAAATTTCTATAGGATGGCTCTAGCTAACCGGAAAAAGCGTGGTAAATGAAATTCATGATGAAACAGAATTGTTAATTTGAATCCACGACCAAATCAACAATGATTATTTTTGGCTAAAGAGTAAGATAAGCTTGTATCGAAGCACTAACAAACATATTAAAGAGTTTGGCTTCCATCTATTATTCAATAACATTAACACTCATCTTATTGAACAAGTACACGGTCAGGATTAAAACCCACTTAATGCTTGGAGGTTTCCACTTTCCCGCACCCATTTATCTGGCAAGCTAGCTATACATAAAGGAGATGTAGGCTAATAAAACTAATCATACAGGTAGGGGTGTTAAAAGGCCTACCCCATATCTTTTTTGTTCAAACTACGAAGATACATACAAGCTAAGCCTTCACATATGTTTCAATTCCAACCTTCCCTGCATACCTAATGTTCTCAGACTTCTCTTCAGCTTCCCAGAGCTCTGGCAACGCTTCCCTGATATTATGTATGCTCTCCAGTGCAAAATCCACGCCTTCAATGCGGTGAGAAGTGCCTACCTACACCCATGCATAACAAATTAATTAGAATTATAATATAAGCAATGCTACATCTATGCAACATTCCGATCTCACATTAAGAAGATGAGGAGTAACCCACATAAAGTACTGGGTGGTTTATAAAGATAGTCATGAGTGTTAGGTGAAACTAAACTTTATAAAGAATTCTATGGAAGCTCTAAATTTACTAATTTTTTTAGAATGATAGTGTAGATGTGACTAACGTTTTTTCATGGGTCGTTACAACATACCCCACCCACATCTATTGCCTATTGGGCTGATAAAGAAATCAATTATTGATTGTCACTATGTCATCAGATAGTGGAAAGAGAATGGGATAAGAGTGTATTATATAGCATTCCACGAGCACTGTTGCACTAATCTTTATGTAAGATTCATTTGGTTGTTTTAGTGATGGCTTGTCAATTCTTGGGGCATTTGTATAGTATTTTGCGATCTGGTTGAAGTTAATGGCTTACCAACACAGTGTGAAGACCCAAGCGTTTCCCAGTCTGTACATTACGGATGCTATCATCAAAGAACAACTGCAAAAGGAAGAAATTACAATGTCAATATAAAATAGAGGGTGACTGGCAAAAGCAGCAAAACTATGCTAATTATGCAAAAGAGTTATAGAACATGGTGAGGAAATAAATAGTGCTAATTAGGCAGGCTACATATGGTCAGAAAGATGCGCGCACACAAAAAAAATAAAAAGAAAAAGAAGCAAATCCAATAAATGGATTCAACCTATTAACACACCAACTATTTGTTAGAATATTAATTTAAATGATTAAGTCATCATTTCCTATCAGTTTAAGCTTTTGTGAGCAGTAGTGATTCAACATGATATCAAAACAAAGGTCCGAAATTCGAAACTTGTCCCCGTCATTCACCTCCCCTCCCAATTTCACTTAAATATTCAAAATGTTAGATCTCACTTGTTTAGGGGGAGTTTGAGCCCACATCTAAAATGAATAGTATTAGAATATTAATTTTAATTATTGGAATAAGCGGTAATTCAACACTATTCTCCAAGAAAATGGGAATTATATTCTTACCGTTCTTTGAGGGTTGATGTTGGCTATCTTGAAAACTTCTTCATATGCATCCTCAAATGGTTTGCAGGCAACTGGGGTCTTTGGAAGTACCAAACTAGCATTAGTTTGACTCATATACTCATTAATGTCAAAAGCTTCAGCGCTTGAAATGGTACTTGGTCTTGTGTCTCCCAATTCTGTGTCATCCTCTTCGATAGGAACGACATTCCCTTTGTTGGTAGAATTTAGAGTTTCAAAGCATATAATCCCTTCAAAGCAGTCCTCCAATCCAAGCCTGCTAAGCACTCTAGCAGCGTGGGCCTTATCTGCATTCGTAAAAATCTATACAAAAAGACCATGCACATCATCATGAGAAGAAGAAAAAGAGTCTTTAGCCACTCTCCAAGCAATTTGTATCATCGTATGTATATAATGCGAGGGGGAAACTTACAACTTTCTGAATTGGCAGGCTAAGCAAAAGACTCCTCAGCACAGGATCAGGTTTTAGCATATTGTAGGGCAATCTCCCATGAACATAACTGTGAAAAAGAAAAGTATGAGATGCCTAGATTAAATGTTTTTATGTTTTGAATGAGAGCTAATGGAAATGAGGAAAGAAATGATACCTATGGAAGTCATCATATTCAAAGTTATAGCCAATAGCCTAAAGAAAGAACCACAACAATACATTCATTATCAACCAGATGTACTTATGTATGTTCTCAGAATCAATCTGTGAAAAAGAATATACTAGGATCATACCCTGAGACCAGCCATTGTCGTCCCATAATCCTTGTACAAGGAAACACATAACTCAGGGACCTTGCTCTCCTCTATGCCAAGTTTTTGAAGCATATATTCTACAGTTGGGCATTCAGAGAAGGGTTTCCAACTTACGATTTTCATTTATTTTTAGAAAAATTGAAATTTATCTACTGTCCTGCCTAAAATGTGATGCATGCATTACCTTGAATATTCTTGGTGACTTCTGCCGACAAACCAGAACTAATAGGATAAAGAGTGTCATCCAGATCTGAAAATTAGATATATCTGGTTGTCATGATCCACCACTAAGGTCAATCAAATTCACAATCAATAAGAATTGTGCATCGAAGAAGAGGCTCACCGAATAGAAGACACTCGTACTTGGGCTTCAGAGCTTGTTGGTACTGATCCTCATTTTCCATTTTGATCTAGGAGGCTTCAAATTAGAAAAATAGGATAATTAAGCATAAATACAGAAACAAACACCAAATAATATTACCAAATGTAACTTTATATCTCAACAAATCTTTGACATTTTCTAACTAAAATGATTCTAATGGTCAGAGATAGACAGAGGAAAGTCACAACGAAAGAGAGTCATTGCTTCCAAAAAGAATCAAACAGAAGTAGGCACGGAACTTCTAATTCTCTAGAGAAGAAAACCTTGCAATCAAGTTAAAAGCGTTGAATTTGAATTTCCACAACTTAGAAAGCAAATGGGTTTTCTTTCCATTGGAAAGGAAAACTCAAAGATTTGAAAATTGACTGATTCAAATCAGATTATCAGTAAAATGAGTATTTGTTCAAACTTCAAAAAGTGCATATGACATTCAAAATCCAGAAAACGAAACATTTGCTTTCAAATCAACATCTAAAATACTCAAAAATCCAATCATCAATAACCCAAAACCTCAAAAACAGAAACAAGAGAAAGCATTGAAAGTTTGAACATCAAAAAGTCACCGGTGGGCATGTTTGAGTATTTTTGTTTTTCAAATACTGTCAGATTTTATCCATTTTTTTTTTCTAATTGTCTCAAATTTTCTAAACCATCCAAACATAATTTCAAAAAACAAATTCTCTTGACATTCGTAATTTTAAATATTTTTTTAAAAAATGCACACCCAAACAGCATTTTGCATATATTTCATCAGAGCACATCACACGTATAAACAAAAGAAAATAAGCCCAGAAAATTACTACTCTGTTTAACACATAAAAAACAAACAGATTTACTAGATCGAATGAACCCAAGTCTCCAAATAACTCAGCATTTGTTCCCACATTACTGGGACTGGTTCAAAACGTTACACTTAAAGAAAATAAACGATCGACAAACACATTCTTTTCAAGAAACAAAAAATCATACGTAGGACTAAGAGAACAAGAACTTACCAGATCCAAAGTAGGCCGACGAGAGAGAGAGAGTGGACTGTGGATGTAGAGAAATAAATTGGGTTGTGTGTTAAATGCGAAGCCGTTGAATTGGTTGAAAATTGAAAACGTTGAGTGAAAGGCGAAAGCGACCGAAAGAGGAAACACAGAGAGAGGCGATTTTCTCTGATTGGAAAGAAACTGAAAAGTAGGAGCCATAACTTTTCGGAACTTTGTACTACGTGGTCGTATCCTATTTTGACACGTTCCATGCTCACGTGAGTTTCTTCTGCCGTGTCTTGGGACAATGCACGACTAATGCGAGGGGTTGACAGGTGTCCGGTTTTTTTTTTTTGGATACAGTGTGGGAGACATCGAACAACCACCCTACGCACGCGGTTAGCCCCGTCTGAGAAAAGGAGAGGTCAGGGTATTTGGAATTGGATGACGACTTCGACTAAGATTGTTTTAATTTAATTGTTTGAATAAATAAAAAAAAAAGATTTTTTAATTGTAACATGCGTTGATCTACTCAATTTATGGCTTTCAATATTTAAATTAATAATGAAGTGCACGTAAATTTAATTAATTTAATCGCTGATGTAATAGCAATTTATCTTAAAATACATTAAAAAAAAAATCACATGACTTTTAATTCACATACATTTGTCATTTTTAGTGTGTAACATCGTAATTGGGTCCATTAAACTTGAGTTATATTATTATTTCGTCTTCTAAAATAATTTCTTACCATTTTTTTTTTTATATAAGTACATCAGAAACTATTACAATGAAAATTTAAAAGAACAAAAAACAGAAGGGCTTGGGCAACCCAAATTTAAAACTATGAATAAAAGTACGTGGGAGCAATGCTTCCGAAGATGCGGGCCCTTTAGCTCGAGGCACTGATGGAACAAAGCCGGGGTCACCAATAAATGTGATATCACAAGTGTATTGTTCACAATGACCCAAATATAAAAACATGGGTAAATTGGGGGAGAGGGATACAACAAATAAGCTCAATAAAACAAATAAATAAACACACAAACAGCAAGAACAACAGAAGTCCAGTAGAAGGATGAGGAGTTGGAGCCATCCGTGACGGCGCGAATTTATTAAAAAAATCGTTTTAATTTTTATTTTTTTAGTTTTTAGTTTTTTTTTTTCTCGAATTTATAAGAACATTTTTGTCTTATTAAAAAAAGTTAAGAATCATTTTTATCTTTTTGTTGGTCTTAAGGGAACATTGACATTTTTTAGTCATTTGAAGGAAAATATTGACACATGCAATTAATAGTTTGAGAAGACAATAACAATTGAAGGGTAGTTTGAAGGGAATATTTGTATTTTTTCCAAATAAAATACAAAGAGAATTATATCAACATTTAATGGTAAGAGAGGAGCACATAACAACTTTTTTTCTCTGCCTTCTCTCTAGAATCTTCTGGTGTCTTATGTGAAAATCTCCATGGAAGGGAAGCTTTGTGCTTCTCTCCCCATCACCCATCTCTGTTCCATACCTCATCTCTCCATCCTCCCTGCCAACCGTCCACCCTTCTCACCTTCCGTCATCCATCTTATTTTTTTACGGTGTTTTAAGCCACTGAAGATAAGGCAGAAGCTCCATCTACCCCTCTATCTTTTTCGATGTTTTAAGCCACCGGAAATAAGGCAAAAGCTCCATCTACCCCTCTATCCTTTCAATACTTTACATGTTTTCTGGTTTGTCGACACACAGCGACTGTATCTAATCTTTTCCTCCGTCCCTCACCGTGTTCTCTGTAACTTTTGGAAAGGTTTTATGATTGAAATTTTCGAATCTAGATCTACTCTCCTCCTTCGATTTTTACACGACACGCTCCTCATCAACGGGTTCTCTGGCGTTCCCGGCTTTCACCGACGGTCTCCGGTTCTTCCACCGCCGCCTGCTCCCCAGCGCGTGGCTTGCACACTCCAGAGCGTTCTTCGCTCTGGCCTAAGACGAATAAAAAGACAAAAATGATTCTTAATTTTTTTTAATAAGACAGAAATGTTCTTATAAATTCGAGAAAAAAAAAAACTAAAAACTAAAAACTTAAAAAATAAAAAATAAATTTTTTTGAAAAAAAAGAAGAAGAAAGGAAATTATTAAAAAATAGGAAAAAATAACTGAAAATTATAAAAGCAATTTTTTTTAAAAAAAAAAAGAAGAAGAAGAAGAAAAAAAAACCAGTTCTTTTATTTTTTGTTCTTTTTATAAGTTTTTGTTATTTTAGATTTTTTTAAAATAATTTTTTCGTTTTTTTAATAATTTTAAAAATAATATTTTTGTTATCAAGGAGACATTAATATGTTTTTGTAATTTATGAAAAGATATCGATTCAAAATTGATAGTTTAAGAGACATTTACAATAAAATAATAATTTTGAAAAAATTATATGTACTTTTATTTTTTAACTTTATTCATAAAAATATCTCAGCACACGTGTCCAACTGTCTATTCAACTTTAATTAACAAGACACTCATAATTATGCATTCCAGGTGCCACGATCTACTCCACAGACGCGTTGTAGTTGCTTTATCAAAAAGTCTTTCTTTTTCGTTTGTCACAATGCACTCACGAGACAAACATCATTAAAAATCTAGACTTCATTTATATCTTGAAAACAAATTCACTAAAACCCGGTGGGCGGTGCACATTAATTAATTAAAATTGGTAGGAACAAAAAAAAAAAAAAAAAGGTATAATATAAATCATGTGCATTCATATTTAGGTAAAATCAAATTAAGAAAGATAATTAATTCATAGATAATTAGGTTTAGATATACAATTCCACTACCAAAAAGTTCTACAAATATTGCTGAAAAGCCTTAATATAATTCTAGGCTTTCACTGGTGTCTCAATTGCTATCTTTCTTGTATACTGTATGCTTCCTGACTCTTCATCAATGGCTTCCCACAGCTCCGGCAATGCTTCCCTAATATTGTGGATGCTCTCCAAAGCATAATCGACACCATTTGCACGATGAGACGTGCCCACCTATATATACATACCCATGAATCATGATCATATTCAATCAGTTTAGCCAGAGAATTGAAACTGGATAAATATTTTAACTCTCATAATTCAAGTATATATAATTACCTGCACGGTGTGAAGGCCCATACGCTTCCCAGTTTGTATATTTCGGATACTATCATCAAAGAATAGCTGGTAAAAAGCAAGAAAAACAACATTACAATTACTATCGACAGGCAATTTTTGACACAATTTGTGAATCCGACATAAACCCAACAAAAATTATAGTCTTATACAGATATGCATGCCTCAATGCGATCCGGATCTGACACACGAACACGAATCGATGTATACCCCTAATTCTAAACCCGCAAAGCCTACAAATAGAGAACAGATTATCTTACTGTTCTTTGAGGATTGATGCCGCCTTTCTTGAATGCTTCTTCATATGCATTTTCAAATGGTTTGCAAAAGATTGGAGACTTCGGAAGCTCCGAGCTAGCATTGGGTTGAAAAGCGAGGTGAACATTATTAATGTTATCAGAGCCATTATTATTCTTCTCGTTGGTGGCCGGATTCAGAGTCTCAAAGGATATAACCAAATCGAAGCAGTCCTCCAATCCAAGCTTGCTAAGAGCTTTGGCAATATGGGCATTATCCGCGTTGGAGAAAATCTATGTTGTAACGACCAAAAACATTGTCAAAAGGAAAGCTTAATTCATGCATATATGCTATAATCTATCTGAATTTCTCAAAGCAGAGAGAAACTTACAACTTTCCGGATAGGCAAGCTAAGCAACAGACTCCTCAGAACATGGTCAGGTTTCAGTGAATCATAGGGCAATCTCCCATGAACAAATCTGTAATATGGAAAGTGTCAGACCAAATACTTTTCAACAGAGGATGCCCACAAAGTAAACGACATAAATTCTCTCTAAATTGGGTCGGAGGAATTTCTTCTAACTCCGTCTATAAAACTGTCGTTTGTCCTTGAACATGCGAGAAATGCGAGAAACAAGTGATTTTTTAATAGATGCATGGCAGTTTTATAGACCGAATTCGGATTCTCCCACCAAGTTGGGAGGAAAATTTTGTAAGTAAAAGGGTGGAAATTGTCAAATTGGTACCTATGATAGTCATCATTGTCAAAGTCGTACCCAATTGCCTGGAAAGGGAACATATATATGCATTATTCAACTGTATGACATCTTCAAAAAATGTCTGCTTTCGAAGAAAATGACAATAATACCATACCTTGAGACCGGCCATTGTTGTTCCATAATTCTGGTATAATGCACGATTCATCTCAGGGATTTTCTTTTCTTCTATGACAAGCTTTTGAGCCATATAATCTGTGGAGGGTAATATTATATATAAAAACAGATATATAATTTGTAAACGCATCACGAATTAGAGAATGATGAATATTGCAGTACCTTCAATGTTCTTTGTGCATGCTTTCGACAGACCAGAACTCAGGGGATAAAGGGTGTCGTCAAGATCTGTAAGCAACATATATTTTTGCATTTTATATTTATGATTTTGCTTCATCCCAAGTACTCCCCTACTCAGATAGAAACTCCCTGATGAAAAGCCAGTAAAACATGAGGATTTTGAAAGGATCCGAGCAAGAAAGCTTACCAAAGAGAAGACACTCGTAGTTGGGCATTAGAGCCTTGTATTCCATGTTTAACCTGTATATAAAGAACGCTTTAGTGTTAGTGAATGACAGGAAACCAACATGGATTAAAAAGAAGTGTAATTTGTTTTGGAGAAGCGGGATTTTACAGCAGAGAATTATGAGAAAATGAGAGGAAAAACAGAGGTAGCTGCAAATATTGAATGAGAAAGGAGATGTGGGAAAGAAGAGGGTGGAGACGGTGGGTTTAAATAGGGAAGGAGTTCAGGTGGAAAGAGGAAAGCCACAGGTAGTCTTCCTCAATGGTCTAATTAATCTATAGTCTCTAGAAGCATAAATGCGAATAATAGACCCCCAGAGGGCCATTGTCTTTTTGACTTTCTCTATAAAAATCATAGCTTCTGGATTTTATTTATTTTTAATCCAAACAAATTATTCGCATTCATACTCGGCTCAATAATTTCTTTTTAATTTTAGTTTGAAAACAAAAAATTATTATTATTATTATTTTTTTCTCTTAAACTATAATATTTCCACACTTTAGACATCTGGTGCCGTATAAATTTCTTGTTCACATATTCAAACAAATTTTGTAAAATTGAAGGGACATGTTCAGGTAGCATTTTATTTCTGATTAATTTTTTAAAACATGTTTGTGTAAGTTTTTAAAATTCAAATTTTATCAAATTTTTTTCAATTTTGTTTCGAGTTCTCTAAAGAAAATATTCTAAACCTAAAGTATTTCATACAGCAATGTAATAACTAATATATATTTTAACCCTTGAACAATAAGCCAAGAAAGATAATGGTAATGTGCCTTCACATTGCTTTAGCTTTATGGGAAAGTGAGACAGAATTTTACTTTTGATTGCCATAGTCCTTAGATATGTGAGATATTTGGTGTACATAACAGTCCTCTTATCTCATAATTGAGATTGATATTCGGTTCTATCTATGGCATTTAGATTTTTTCTTCTTCTTTTTTTTTTTTTTTTGAATTTTATGGCATTTATATTTTAAAAATTATAATTGAAATCTTTTTACGGTTGAGATTAAATTTTACAAATATAATGACTATATATTTTTCCGTTATTTAAAATTTTTAAATGATATGACACTAATTATATTATTAAATATAACAAAACAAAATCTGCACGTAGTACTATTAAAAGTGGGGCAGCTGACCCAGTAGTAACGAAAGCTTTGGATGCTTTACACGCTGTAGGGTTATGTAGAGAAATGAGCTTTAATGACATTATCATGGAGGGAGATACTCTTCAAATTGTAACGGCGATTAAAGCGAATGGGAATAATTGGAACAAATTTAGACACATAGTTGATAGAATCAAAAAGGGTTTGAACCAGTTGAGATCGTGGAGCGTCGTACATGTCAAGAGGAGTGAAGCCGCGAATGAGGCTACTCATACCATTGTCCGATAGGTTATTTTGGGTGTCATAAATAGAGTTTGGGTTGAAGAAACTCCGAATTGTATATATAGTATTGTAGGCAGGGATTTTCAGGTTCCTATATGATTTGATGATTTTTCTAATAAAAGTTTCAACTTTTGTTCGAAAAAAAAAATATTATATATATAAATTGAATTATCGATACCCAATTGAATTATTAAATGACATAAATTTCTTACAAATTGGTTCAAATGAAATTTTTCACAAACCAACTTCTAAAAGTGACATGTATCCCTTACATATGTGAAGCACATCTTTTTTTTAAAATTCGTAACTTTTATATATTTTTTTAATAATTTAAAAAACATATGCCATTTTTTATAAACCGGTTTATATGAATTTTTTACGAACCTGTTTGGAAAAAAAAATTCTGTCAAATGGGTTGAATAAAATTTTGAACTTCTCGAACTCCAATTTAGGTTGACCTAACCCAATATTTTAATATATATATTATGTGGTATGGTTGAAGAATCTCTGCAATAAGTTAGGCCTTAGGGTGTGAGCACCTGGGTTTTGATTTATCATAGATCATTTACATCCAAGTAGTCAAAAGGTTATTTTGGGTAACAAAATGTAAATTTTTGTGAAAATGTAGCTGCTCCCGGCCAGTTAATTTTGCCTAAAATTTGGCGAGCTTTTTTAGAGCATTGTTAATAGCCTCACTAAATGTTACTAGTTAAAATAGCTAAAAATTAATTTTTTATATTCTAGTGAGCCACTTTTTAAATTCACCCTCAGTAGTTTTACTATTTTAACTATTCACTATCACTATTCTATTTAAATAATATTTTTTTCAGGTTTTTTTTATTTTTTATTTAATCTTTTTGAATGTTTGTCTTTTTCTAATGGTCATATTTTTTAATATTTGTCTTATTCTAATGGTTTAAAATTTTGTATTATATTCTATTATTCTTTACTATATTTAAAATTGCGAACATTGAAAAATTTAGTTTTTTAAAATTATATTTTGATGGTTTAGAGAACTCGAAACAAAATTGAAAAAAGTTTGATAAAACTTGAGTAAAATTTGAATTTTAAAAACCTACACAAACAAGTTTTAAAAAAATAATTAGAAATAAAATGCTACCTGAACATGCCCCTTCAATTCCACAAAACCTATTGGAATATGAGAACAAAAAATTTGCTCGCACTGGATGTCTAAAGTGTGGAAATATTATTGTTTAAGAGAAAAAAAGAGATAAATAACCAAATTTTTATAGTTTTTTAATGATTTGGTGAGTGTGGTGAGTACTGTTCACTCACCAATTTTTTTTTATTATAGTAGTAAGGTTGCTGGGAGTGATTTTTATGTGTTTTTTTTTTACCAAAATAACAAGTTGCTAGGAATGCTCTTATAGTGTTTACCAAATTTAATGAGCACCGTAGCTTTAAAAAAAAAAATTGACTTCACATAAAACATGCACATGATTTTGGAACGTAGATTTGAAAAGGAAATAATATTTAAATAGAATAATAAAAGTTGATAATTAAAAGTAGGTAGCTAAAATATAAAATAATAATAATTTTTTGTTTTCAAACTAAAATTAAAAAAAAAATTATTGAGCCAAATATGAATGCTAATTAAGCCATCCATTTATCCAAAAAAAATAATGTTACATTGCATATAATCAACCACATCAATCTAAAGGGTAATCAATGGTCTTTCACATTGTTTTTAAGGGGTAGTTCAATCAAATGGGGATCACGTCTCATGAAGCGGAGGCCACTAGTTTGAATCCCTCTCCCCTCTTACGTGAACACGTAAAAAAAAAAAAAAAAAAAAAAAAGGTCTTTCACATTATCTAAATTCCAAAGAATGAGTTATTTAAGAATATGGCTTGCCGTGTTCTGCGCACACCGGACGGAAGCTAAATTCGTTCGATTTGGCTGCCAAGTGCCAACTCTTGAGAATTTAACACAAAAATGACGTCAGGCCTTCACAATTCTTTAACAATTACTTATCTTCCTTGATGGACGTTGTCTCCGATCATTATTCCTTTGGGTTTGGATTAGTGGCTAAAATTTTAATTGGATCTCAACTATCAAAACTATTATCATAAATCCCTTTCCATAGACTTGTTTTCACAACGTCTAATCACGCATGGAAAATGCTAGAAGTATTAAAAATAATTTTATCAAAAAATTTGTATTAAGATGATGTGAAGCATATTCATAATGATGCAGAAATTCTCGAACACATATTCTCCATATGGCTTCTCAAGTATCTTCACCATGCCATCCAAATTATAGAGAAGCCCTTGCTGCCAGGTTAGCAGTCTTTTTGGCAACGTCTCTTCATCTTGATCACTTTATTCTGAAAGGTGATTTAGAAGTTGTCATCTCTACTCTCCAAAATCCAACTATTTCTCAAGATCAGAGGATTTCACCCCTCATCTTGAAAATAATTGGATCTATCTCAGCCTATTTCTCTTGAAAAACTACAAAAATTTCAAAAAAAGTACAAACTTCTGTTCCCACCACGTGGCACATTAGTCCGCAACCACATAATTTTCTAGTAACATTTCCACTTATCCTCTCCTTTTACCTTCAATTCCTATTGGAAGCGGTAAAGAGCCCCCCTCTACTTTAAAAGGTGGCATGCATCTTTCCACAGGTTTCTAGTTTGTTTTCCTGTTGCATGTTTCTTTCAAAGTATCTAAAAAAAAAAAAAAAAAACATATCTCTGAAATGTAATATATTTTCCAAATGGCGCTGTAATCATAAATACCAATTGTACAAATTTTGGGGAACTTTTAAGGGAAATGGAAAACTCATAATTCATTCCATGTACAATTACAGCCAACGTCCCTAGTAATCACGTTGGGACTACTTGAGGTTCTAGGGGTGAAGATCCGTCCTCCTCCTCAGTAACAGGTATCTCCACAGTCTTCTGATCTTCCTCTTCAAAACCTTGCTTAAATATATCATAATTCGTGAGCTCGGTTGATTTGAATGGCCGTTCACCCAAAACTCGAAGCAAGTCATCTTGGTGAAGAACTTCCTTTTCAAGCAACAGCTCGGCAATTTTGGCCACCTGCTCTTTGTGTTCCTCTATAAGTTGGATTGTGTGTACATATGCCTTGCCCACCCATTCTCGCACTTCACTGTCAATAATTGCTGCAGTCTTGCTGCTGTACGGCTTGCTCATTTCAAATGAGTCTTCCCTTTGAGGAAAAGAGAGGAGACCCACCTTGTCGCTAAAACCATAGACTGCTACTTGGGCGTAGGTCATCTTTGTCACCTTCTCCAAGTCATTTTGAGCCCCTGTTGATATTTTCCCCAACAGCACCTGCATACAAACACAAAAGAAAAATAAATCCATATCACCACAATCATGGTTGAATAGCCTATTGCATTACACTTTTGGTTCCTTTTTAATCTTTCCATTCCCAAACATATCTGTTGGGAATATGGGTGTTTGCATCATGAGATAAAAGATAGGACTGACAATTTTGACACGACCCGCGAACACGATAAAAACACAACACGAAATTATTGTGTTAGGATTGAAAGGTATAACACGTTTAATTAAATGGATCATGTTAAAGTTGACCTATATAGTCTTATATGCATGCCTCAACATGACTCAAACCCGACACACGATATTTAGAACTGAAAATTTTTTACAGGACTTGAGAACCCAACATGAAATTAGCAGATTAGAATTGAGGAGTCTGATCCGTTTAATTAAATAGGTCGAGTTAGAGTTAACTTATATAGTCTTATACCCATGCTTCAACACGACCCAAACCCGACAGGCATACATGAATTGCCACCCACTTAAGAGTTGAACATAATTGCCAACTTTCTGCAATATGGTTGAAAGTGGAAAGAAGCATCCACAATTTATACCAAAAAGCATTTATAAAACTTGCCCCCATCCAAATATATGATAAGAGTAGCAAAACTTTATGGCTACCTGTTCAGCAGCACGGCCACCGAGGGTCATGCAGGTCATGTCGAAAAGCTGCTCCTTAGTCATGAGAAGGTTTTCATTAGGAACGTATTGGGCAAATCCAAGTGCCGCTGTACCACGAGGCACAATTGTCACTTTCAACAGGGGTTCTGCATGTTCTAAGAACCAGCCAGCAACAGCATGACCTGATTCATGGTAGGCAACAGTACGGCGCTCCAGCTTGCTTATCACCTGCTTGACAAATGAGGGATGTCAGAAATTGTCATGCTGATCAAGGGTAGAAGAAGGATCAGATTGAAACTTAAAAAAAAATTCAAGTTTCCCTGTAGATCAAAAACCCTTTCTAGAGCATTGGAAATTTCAAAACACACAAGGAACAACCAAATGGCAGGTCCAGAAGTGTATTGGAATGAAAGCATTCGGGATTCCCATAACCTTTACAAAAAGCAACTTAGAGCTAATTACGCTTTACCTACACAAGATTAGGGTCGAATTCAAATTGGAATCAAATTGTCAGCCTGTGGTTTAAAAAATTACACTTATTCCACCTGAGGTCACATTCTTTATTATTTTTCAGAACTAAATCGTTAAAATACAAGTGTATAAATCACATTTTTCAAAAAAGAAAAAAAAAAGTCAGCAGAAAATACAACAATCTCATTATAATATAAATATATTAAACTCATTAACCAAAAGAACAAAAAGCTATACTTCAGATGGGTAAAGTGCAACATTTAAAACCATTGGCAACTCGAACTTGGCTCAAATCATAAATTATTAAGTATAGTTTCCCCAGCTACTTTCCATGAGCAGTGCCATGAAGAGCAGCTCCAGATGAATTGCAAAGGTCTTTCATTAAACCCCCAAATAAGAAGAAAAAAAAAAAAGAAGCTTCCCCCAACAACAACATGGTCATAGAGTTAAAATTCAAAATGGTGATCACATCATGCAACACAAGTGGCTAGAAATTAGTTACCTTGTTCTTCTTCTCCAAACCACCAATGATCCTATCTATAGCTGCCTCAAAATGATCCATTGTGACCTGTGTTCCCTCATTCCTTGCAGCAATTAGAGCAGCTTCGTTGCAGACATTCGCAATGTCTGCTCCAGCAAATCCAGGCGTGAGGGCTGCAAGCCTCTGAGAGTAATATGATGGCTCCTGATCAAGTTTAATTTTTTTCAAGTAGATCCGAAATATCTGGTCACGACCTTTAATATCAGGTTTATCAATGGTAATTTGGCGATCAAATCGGCCAGGCCTCAATAGTGCTTTGTCTAAAATATCAGGTCTATTAGTGCCAGCAATCACAACAACTCCAGAGGTGGTTCCAAAGCCATCCATTTCTACTAGCAACTGATTTAGCGTACTTTCACGCTCATCATTGGCACCTGAAAAGGCCCCACGCCCTCTTGCTCGACCAATTGCATCAATCTCATCAATAAAAACTATACTGGGAGCACACTGCCTTGCTTCTTGAAACAAGTTTCTGACCCTGGACGGTCCAACACCAACAAACATCTCCATGAAGTCTGAACCAGATATAGAAAGAAAAGGGACACCAGACTCCCCTGCAGTTGCTTTTGCTAGAAGGGTCTTTCCCGTGCCTGGAGGGCCTACCAAAAGAGCACCTTTTGGAATCTTTGCTCCCAAATCCTCATATTTCTTAGGGTTCTTTAGGAAGTGCACAAATTCCATAATTTCTTGCTTTGCCTCATCACAACCAGCAACATCTTTGAAATAGATCTGGACAAACCCACCAGAAAAGAAAAAGTCTCTTTAGTCGCTTTCTAGAAACATGGTGGTTTTTAATTTATTGCTAAGTGACGAAAGATAAATTACTGGCAAAATTGGATGAAGCAAACAAACAACAAATATCAGAGAAACAGAATGCTAACCTTATTCTTGGCATTCTTATCTACTTTCGTAACATGTGCCTTTCCTATGTTGAATATCCCACGGGCACCCTTTCCACCACTGCCACCAACACCTAGCCCACCTTGCATTCTCCGCCCCATAAACAAAAGGGACCCCAAAAGCAAGAGCGTTGGTGCAAATCTCATCAATTCATTGTACCAAACCATTTCAGAGACATATGTTACAGGAACATAATCATGGGAATCTATCCCTAATGCTTCCTGGGCTTCCTCCAACTTCTCTTCAAAAGATTCAACACTACCAATGTTGAAAAAGTATTTATACTGGCCCCCATTCCCTTTTGCAGGGGTACCATTAACAGGTCCATGCACAACATCATCACTTGTCTGATTGCGTGGTGAGCTCCTTACAAAAACTTTCGCGACTGACTTATTAGTAACAACTATGTGGTCAACTTTACCGGCCTCCAGAAGCTTGTTTTTGAACTCTTGAAAACTAATCTGCAAAAAATATGAAATTTCAGAATGACCAGAAGAAAATTTAACATAAACAATGAAAGGAAAAAACATTTTCCAATTGGAAATAAATGACTAGGGAAAAAATGCAGCAATTCAAAAGTTACATAGATCATTAATAGTAACCCTTGCGTCACCATGCAGACCCAAGTACAAGTTCTAGTGCCTCAAATAAGCAATCACCCAAAGAAATTTCCACAAAGAAGGTTAAGATTGTAATTAATCCACTCAGAGAAATGTCCACAAAAAGATGTTAAGACTTAACAGAAAATGGGATTAGAGCAATTTAACCAGCATCAATGGAAGTCTCCCTGTCAATGCAAGAAACCACTTTGTCTAATGAAGCTTCAGCCAATAATAACTCATGCAGCCATGCAGGTTATGAGGCAAGGTTCTTAAAAGTAAAAAGTTCTGGTCAGGCAGTCACTTGGATATGTAGAAACTTGTTTAATGAACCAATAAAATATGTTAATACACCAAAAAAAAAAACGGTTTATAAAGATATTATCTTAATTTCAGATACATACAGTCGTCAAATGAGTTAATCCAAGGCTCAACTTCTATCAAAATGTCACCATACCCTCGTCCTTTCGTACTTTTTGACATTGAGACTCCAATTTCCAATTTGGTGATTTTAAAACTTGAGTTTCGGATTACTATGAATCTGAAACCTTCGTCCATTTTTCTGTCATATAAATAGCAGAAATAACATGAATATACAACTATGCACCTCATAAATAAAAAATAAAAAATAAATAAATATCTTAAAAAAAAAAAAGGGTGATGAGGTGGACCTCCATGCCGTGAAGGTTGACCAGCTATGGAGGTCTTCCCTTTTTTTTCTTTTTTCTTTTAAAAAAAGTGTTCTGAGGGGCATAAGTATATTTCCATGTCCTTTCCGTTATTTATTTGACAGAAATGTGGACGGAGGTCTTGGATGTGACTTGAAACTCAGATCTTAATGTTATTAAAATGAAAACAGGGCCCTCAATGTTGAAAAATGCAAAAGCACGAGTGGTGACATAATTCCCCCCCCAAATAAAATAAAATAAAAAGTAAAACAAAACAAAACACAATATAGAAAGAAATGAACCAAATCAGGGAGAGGTCGTGATGCAAAATTTTTAAGTAATTGATTTCAATTTGCATGTTGTGCCTATTGGCCATTGCAGCCTCCATTTAAATAAAAATATCCTAGGAGCATTTTTCCAGAATGGAGTATCAATGAATATATTTTTATACTATGCTGCTATTTGAAAGGGAAAAGCATAATGAAACAAATTTTATGAGAAAAATATACTATTTTTTTTTTTTATATAAGAATTTTATGAGAACAATATACATATCACAGTTGGCCCTTTTGCCTTATTAATGATGATTAAAAATGTAATTCAAAAGCACATTAATTGTTGAATTTTGCAAATTGACCTGAATAAAACGAAGAAGCTTGTAGAATGGCCCTAGAATGACATAAGGATAAGCTTACCTGTTGCTCTTCACGAGAACCAAATGACATGGAAGAAAGAACTAGCCCAATTATAATTAAAGGGGTCAATGAATTCTGAAATTTTGTGAAAATGTCTTGAAAACTCCAATGATCATCTGTTTTTGAGTCATCTGAAATTAGAAGAATAATTGGGTTACTTCAATTGATAAATCTAATCTCATACCCAGCATGGAAATAAATAAAAAGCAGATGCATGAACAACACAAACATAGAGAACATAAAGTTTATGTTCAAGAAGGGTTCACAAGTTCACACTAGAGATATCACAGTTGTTCTGCAATGAAGTTATTTCTGAATTTGTAGAAGACGGAGGGAGCATATATTTGGGAATAGAAAATGTGTGTAACTTTTTTGATAAGTATAAAAACGTGTGTAACTTAGCAAACTCTTCCCCAATCTCTCACATCTTCAATGCAGTAAGATAGCTACATCCCTCCACTTCAAGTGTTCGACAAGCACAAGACACAAAAACTTGCAAGAGTAATAGTTTTTTTTCTTTTTCTTTATCTAGCCCACAGGGCTTGGGCAACCTTAACATAGTTTTTTTTTAATCCAAACAAAAAGGCTAGGCCAACCTTACCCGACCATGCCCAGCCAACCCCCATTCCCAATACAGCTTAAAGTACAGACCAAGCTAGCCTTTTACCAGAATCAAAAACCGAGTCTGCCATAAATTAGCTACCATAAAATCAGTACTACCTCCCATATGAACTAGAGGCATTTCTCAAAGGAAAGCTGAAAGCAAACCAGAATATTGAAGCTACCCAGGGAATTTGCAGCATCCACCATCCAATGTACAAGCTCCCTAATGTCAAACAAATGAAAACCCAACAATGACACATCTAAAACTCCAACATATTGCTGCAAACCACAACTGACACATTGATTCGCAGCATCCACCATGCAATATACAAGCTCCCTAAAAAACAAGGAAATGAAAAGCCACCAATGATATATCTAAAACTCCAACACACTGCTGCAAACTGCAATCGCCATATTACTTTCAGCTCAAACAGACATCCTCCATTTTAGCAGCAAAATACTAAGCAACATAATGTAAATTATATTATCCTATGGAGAAAATATATACAAGAACAATTAAGACCTTGGAAAAGCTCTTAAATTTTAGTGCCCTGAAACATGTCGAAACACAAAAAGAACATCTATTTTTTTTTTTTTGATAAGTAATTGCAATTTATGAAAAAAGGGCAGAGGGGCGCAACCCTTATACACCACAAAAAGAACATCTTAACAGTTAAGTATGATATCCTACTTTGTTTCCCATTTCTATAACTACCATTTCCAAACAATCAACAACAGCTATCTCCAATTGAGAATTTCTCATTCCAAGAGGGGGGAAATGTATAAAGAATAAACATTATAACAGCTCAAAAGCCAAAAAAATCACCTTTTGACTCCGATTTTTGCTCCTTTCCCTTCGGAATTTCCTTCTTTTCCTTCGGATAAAAGTTTTCATAATCTGCAAATGAAGGGCAATACACACTCAACCTTGTCCATACCACAATCCAAGTAGCATTAGCATTTGCAAAAGTAATTTACTTACTCTTAGAAACAACTACTGAGCATTGATTTTAGCTAGGATTTAAACAATAAAATTAGTTCCATAGCATTGGCCAAATAGTACCCAAACAAAGTCAATGCTCAAAACACAAAAATCACATTTCAATCACTTACTCTTTTTCTTGGGGGCTTCACTCGAGAAAAGCCGACGTAGTCTAGGGTTTGCAAGAACACGGTTCAAATCGGACAAACACGCCTTCGAAACCAACTCCTTGTGAGCTCCAATTGTCGCTAAATACCTCCTCAAAAACCCTAATCCCCCATCCACACGACCCAGATACGCATTCACACCTGGCACCCCCAGAAGCCCTTCGTTGCCGATCACCGATCTCCCAACACCACCACCATACAACAAATTCTAGCCCACCAAAAATTAAATAAATAAATAACCAAAAAAAAACCCAGAAAATTGAAAATTTCAACAGCACAAAAATTAAATTTAAAACAAAAAAAAAAAAAAATGGTGTAAAAACTTACTTTAGAGCGAGAAGACCGTGACAAGGAACGGCCAAGCCTCGAAAAGATCATTATTTTGATGACTCAGATAGAAAATGAGTGGTATTCTATATTATGGTTCTGATTCTTAAAAAAAAAAACAGGAACAGATCTAAGGTGACAATCTTGGAAATAACGTTGCTAAAAACAATTACAGTACTAGGGTTTAACTGGACGTTAATTTCTGGGGCAAAATTAAACGAATGAGTTTTTGGAAGTGTTGGATAAGAAGGCTGACGATATATATAAGGTGCTGTTTGGGCGCGATAGATATTTGTGGGTCGCGTTTTCTGATTGGGGCATGGTTGGTGAGGTCAGCAGGGGCGTTGGGTTTGGTTTTGTTTCGTGGATTGATAACTTGGCAAGCAAGACATATAAATTGCACAAAGGCCATTTTCTAAGCAAGACGCAATACCAACGGCAATAGTCTCCAAACCACAATAACAATCGAAGTGGACTATTCCACTCCAAACACATCATTTTTTTTTTTTTTTTTATATATATTCACACAAAATGAGAAGATGGATTCAAATTAATGACATCCGCTTCATGAAGCGTGGTCTTCAGCCAATTTAGCTACTCCTTGAAAACTCCAAACACATCATTTGATATACCTCGTCATCTTTACAACTATAAATTTTCTTTAGATCCTAAGAAATCACGAAATCTATTACATTTTTGATATGATGAGTTTATAATATCTGTACAATTTTTATACAATTCTAACAATTTGTTTAAAAAATTAACTATTAAATATGTAAAACTCACATGTAAAAAATAAATCCAATGATTATTTTGAAAAAAAAAATTTATTTGAATTGTATAAAAGTTGTAAACGTATAATTTTTCATTATATTTAGAGATATGATACATCTACAACTTTCATACAACTCTTGCACAACTCCAACAATTTTTTTAAAAATCAACCATTGGATATGTAGGACCTACATATGGGAAAACAGATCCAATGGTTAGTTTAAAAAAAAATTGTTGGAGTTGTACAAGAGTTGTGTCAAGAGTTGTGAAACAATCATTTCTCTTATATTTAATCATTATATATATAATACGTTAAAGATATTCCAAGTCTAATCTTAGAAGATTTGAATGCTTTGTTTGTTAATGCTTTTTAGAGAATTTTTAAAAAATATATATATTTTAGATAAAAATGTATTTTAATATGACATAAAGTGTTTTATATTTTAAGTTATTTGCAGTAAAATATTTTTGTTGTTCTCGATGTTATATTATGTAACTATAAATATAAGAGACATCATACTTAGTCATAATGGCTATGTTTGGCAATGAACATGCCATGCCATGGTAGTGGGCAGCCATTTTTTTTTTCTCACTTTTTCACATTTTTCAATAACAATCAAATCAAAACATTCTCATTTTTTTTTTCATTTTTTATATCACATCAATAATTTTTTTTATTACTATTCAAATAAAAAATTTCCTAAAATACGAAACTTTTTCACTTTTCTAAACAAAACTTTTTACTTTATATTACATCTACCACTTTTTACCAACTCCAATGGGTCTATGACAATAGGTTAGTTGCCATTTGAAACCATTAATTATATGATTTTTTTTTTTTATATATATAAGTACAACCAGGAACCGAACAAAAACTAAATCAAAGAACCAAAAAAGAAGCAGAAGATTTCTTTCCTAAACATGGTGGAAAGGAAATCGGGAAACAGGAAGGAATGTGAATGCAGCTGGAAATGAATCTAGTTGTGGCCCAGTTTGCCACATAATGGGTACAGAAGTTTGCACTTCAGTTGATATGACTAGCTGACCAGCTAGTTGTGGAAGGAATCGTAGATGAGAAGTCCGAAATAACTGAAGATATTCACCAATCCTGTGTAATAGAAGGATTATTAATGGCAAGAGTCACTATAAGAGAATTGCCTTCAAAGATGATTGAAGGGAGCTTGAGGGATAGAGACAGTTGAGCTGCAAAGGCTTCACCATATATAGCATAACAAGGGGGGCTAACTTGAGCTAAACATTTAATAACCGAACCTTAAAAATCACGACAAGCAGTTGATTGAGCTGAAAAAGTTTTCCAAATGGCAGTAATTAATCTTGAAAGTAGATGATATTGGCCTTTTCCATGCGGGAAAAGAAGGAGTAACCTTAATTTCCCAAGCCATATAATGTTCTTTGGAGATACGATTGATCTTGGCAGAAATAGACAGAGCATTGGGAACCAAATTTTCATGATGAGCTTTATTCTTGGCATACCAAATTTGATCACAGGCAACTGCTGCAAAGATTTGGAAAAAATAAGAGTCAGATGCAGGAATACCAATAGTCTGTGGATGAAGTATAACATATAACCAATCAACCATAGAAGAGATACGCAAAGCAAGAATATCCATAGGCCATAAAGAGTTTCTTCAGACCACCCTAGCAATGGGGCAAGACAAAAAAAGGTGAACCAGGGAATCTATAGAAAAAGAACACAGGGAACACGTAGAATCAGAATTAGAAGGAGAAAAAATAGCTGAAGAAATACGCTCCTTTGTGGGAAGAATATTCCAAACCATTTTCTAGAGAAAAAGGCGAAGCTGGTGATTAAGTTTAAACTTCCAAAGAAGTTTCCAACTTGATTGTTGTAAAGGGGAAGAGAGCGGAGTCCTCTGAGAAGTTAAAAATCAATGAGGGGACTAAGTAGAGAAAACACCCATAGAAGAAAGAGACCAAAGAAGAGCTTCAGTGGCAGACCGAATCTTGATCTTCAAAATCTCATAAATAGAAGACTGTTCAAAAAGAAATCTCAACAAAGGTAAATTCCATGTCCCTGTTGCAGAAGAAAGGAGATCTGAAATTGCGAGAGAAAAATTAGCTTGTAAACTCTCAACCCAAGGGACTGGTCTGAAATCAGGTAACGTGGGAACCCAAGGAGAAAATCAAATAGCAAGCAAACTAAACAAATGAGGAATAAAACAAGCTCCAGATTTCAGTAAAGGCACAATGGATTTGATACCATTCCAAATAAAAGAATCAGTGGGAAGTGAG
This sequence comes from Alnus rubra, assembly GCA_028654335.1. NCBI lineage: Eukaryota > Viridiplantae > Streptophyta > Magnoliopsida > Fagales > Betulaceae > Alnus > Alnus rubra. The sequence continues at coordinate 950,547 of JAJPGS010000870.1, read as the reverse complement.
CTAGTAAGCAAATTTCCATATTTAAAGTATTTATTCTTGAATAATGAAACCCAGAGACAGTCATGATCCACAAGTAATTTCCATCCCAACTTGGAAATAAGAGAGATATTAACATCCTTCATAAGACGAAATCCCAAACCACCCTGATCTTTGGGTAAACATAGGGAATTCCAAGATTTGAGAGATAAATTATGGGACTTATCTTTAGGAAAACCCCACCATAAATTTTTAAATGCCATGTCCAGTTTATGACATAACTCATCTGGAAGCAAAAAGGAGCTCATAGCATAGAAAGGGATAGAAGAAGCCACCACCTTAATGAGAACAGATTTCCCAGTCTGGGAGAGCGTCTTAGATCGCCAACCCTCAATTTTCCCTTGAACTTTATCCAGAATGTCGAAAAAAGCAGATTTCTTTGATCGGCCAATTAGCATAGGAAGACCCAGATGCTTTGCTGATATTGGAGTGTTAGCAAATGGAAGAAAACCCTGAAATCAGAGATAGTAGAAGCTGTAGTGTTTTTACTGAAAAGAATATTAGATTTACTAATATTGACAGATTGTCCTAACCAGATGCTATATTTATTTAAACATGTCTTAACAATAGAAGCTTTAGAAGAAGTAGCCGATGTAAAGATAACCAAATCATCAGCAAAGACCAGGTGATTAAGGGCCATTTTGTCCCTAGAAACACGAAAACCCCTCAGACTATGATGAAGCAAACTAGATAAGGCCACAATACCAATGATGAAAAGAGAAAGGGACAGAGGATTACCTTGACGCAAACCCCGGGATGGCTAAAAATGGCCAAAAGGACTACCATTTGATAAAACCGAGAAAGAAGATGTAGAAATATAGAGATGAATCCAGTTGATCCATTTTTCCCGGAAACCCAATTTATGAATAATAGATAAGAGAAAACTCTACTCCATTATGTCAAAAGCCTTTTCCATATCAATATTGACGGCCATAAGTTTGCCATTACCCCTCTTAGACTTAAGAGTGTAAAGCATTTCATGCGCCAAAATAGAGTTATCATGAATATGGCGTCCTGGCACAAAAGCTGTCTGAAAAGGCGAGATAAATTTGGACAAAAGAGGCTTTAGCCTATTAGCAATCAATTTAGAAATAATTTTGTAAAAAATATTGCATAAACTAATAGGCCGATAATGATGAACAGAAGAGGCGCCCAAGTGCTTTGGAATCACAGTAATAAAAGTATGATTTTGTTCCCTCTGTAGATGGCTATTCTGAAAAAAATTCTCAATAGCGAGGAGAACAATGCCCTTTATATATTCCCAGTATTTGACATAAAAAATAGCAGTAAAGCCATCAGGTCCAAGTGCTTTTGCACGCCCTAAACTTGTTAAAGAATCATAGATCTCAGATTTCGCAGGCAAAGCACAGAGTAAATTGTTATCTTTATTTGAAATAACATTATCAAAAAGGCTCAATAACTCCTCATCAGGAGAAGGATTTAAGGAAGCAAAAAGCGATTTAAAATTATTAATAAAACAATCCCTTATAGCAAAACGATCAGTAAGCCAACCTCCATGAGAAGATTGCAAAAGATTGATAGAGTTTTGTCTCCGGTGAATCAAAGTACTAGTATGAAAAAACCTGGTATTAAGATCAGTAGTAGTGAGCCATAATTCCCTAGATTTTTGCTTTCAGAGGGACTCCTCCTGTTGTAGATAATCATCCAGAAGATTCTGAAGATGTAACTCCAAAGCAGGATTTGAATTAGAAGGAGGAGCCTATTGAGCAATATCTAGAAGAGAGAGTGTATTATCCAATTTAGTCTTAATGTCCCAAAAATGGTGCTTATTCCAATATTTAATAGCAGATTTGGTAAGTTTCAACTTTTTAGCCAAACAATAAGAGGGAGATCCTGAAATAATAAAAGACCAAGCTTCCTCAATCACACTACCACAAGTCGGATCACGAGTCCAGAATTCTTCAAATCTAAAAGGTCGAGGTAGAGAAGGTGAAGGAATAGAAGTGTCCAATAGCAAAGGGTTATGATCTGAATTGTGAGCAGGGAGATGGGTAACGAAATAAGAATTTGCAATACTCCTATCAAGACGTTCCTTAATTAAATCAAAACCCTGTCTATGATTAGACCAAGTAAAAAGATTGCCCGAGAAACTTAAATCCACCATTCCAAACGCATCCATAAAGTCATTAAGTGGATTAAACGAGAAATAGTCAAAATGCCTACCACCCAATTTATCATCAGAAGATGAAATAGCATTAAAATCTCAAATACAAATCCAAGGATCAGAATAAGAGTACCCAAAATTTGCCAAAGCCATCCAGAAATCCGAGTTAGTTTTCTTGTACGGGGGGCCATAGACAAAAGAAAACAAACATTTCACAATTGGATCAACAGAATAGTACCAAACAGAGATAATATTACTAGAGACAAACAAACTAGCAATATTAATATCAGTTTTCCAAGCCAACAAAAGACCTCCTTTAGAACCGGAGGGCGGAGCCTGGATCATCATTACAAAACCCAATTAATTCAAAATAGGGCTAGCTAAGTGGGGAGCTGTCTTAGTTTCTGTCAAAAAGAGAATATCAGGATTGTGCTTCCTGATAATAGCCCTGAGACTGCGAACTGTAGAGGACTGAGCTAAACCTCTACAGTTCCAGGATATAGTAATCGTGGTACTGGAGGGGGCATGGCAGAGCCAGCTGCCTCAAAAGATGCTGAAGTTGGAACATCCACACGAGCATCAACATGGGAGACTTCATCCACAAGAACAAGCTGGGTGACACTACGAGATTTCCTAGCTGCTTTGTGGAATTTCTTGGCTGTCGTAGGAGACAGAGGCTTAGGTGGAGCAACCGAAATATGTTCCTGCATTCCTGGAGAAGAAGCTGCAAGAGAAAATTCCGGAGAAGTTCCTGAAGTGACCGGAGCTGGCGGAGAATTCCTCATATGAGAGACTGAGCAGCAAGCAGCATACGGTCTCGAAGACTATGAGGATTAGACAGCTTCTTTGAAGGAGGTGAAAATAAATCAGAGACCTCCGAAACAGCAACTCTTTTGTGACCCGAAATGGTGCGCAACTCCAAAAGAGGAGAAGGATAAACCTCAGACATCGGAGCACGACCCCTGAGTATCGAAACCTGTGTTTTTGGTAAGTAAGGATGATGCCTTGTAGAAAGTCGAGGAGAGGGGGATTTCTTAGTGGGAGGAGGCTTTGTGGGTGAATAAATTGGTGGAGAATTATATGAAGAAGGGCTGGAATACGGAATATCAGGGAGAGAGGCATGAGGATAATCAAGCATAACTGGGGATACTGGAACAGGGAAAACTTGAGAAATAGACCTTACTTGTTGTTGAGGGGAAATCGAAACAGGAGCAGGCAGTTGGGATCCAAAAAGCAGAAGACCCGCAGTGGATTGAGGAAGACCCGAATAGAAGTGTAATGCTGAAGGCCCAAAAAAGACTAGCTCATTACTCCTGTGAGTTGCTGTGCTAGTTGCGATGCCTAGAGTTATGCTGATCATGAGGACCATACACAGTAGGCCTAGTAGAATAAAGACCCAACTTGAAGAGGGGATCAGTAGATGGGTCATGACCAAGAATAGGATCTTGGCCTAAAACCATCGATTCAGAAGAGTCCATGGGTAAAAATCCTGATTTTTTTTCCTTGCCTTTAGAAGAGGCAAACGGTCGTACATGTGGTGACGTGGCAGCACACTGTCCAAAGAAATGTGTGTACGAACATGATGGCGATTGTGGCCTAGATTCAGTTGGCAGAGAAGCTTCTTCCGCAAGCTTAAAAGGAACTAAACTTGGAGGAAGCCCATTAATGGGAGAAGCCGCCGAAGCAGAAGAGACACCCTGTAAGTAGAGAACAGAACCCGTATCCACAGAACAAGAAGGCATCGGGTTGATGGTATGTTCATTGGTACCTGAAGCAGGACGAGCATAAACCAATTTCCTGGAACTCGGATAAACATAACCCCGAAGAGAGGTGCTATAGCGATCAGGAGTACCCAGAGGAGGAGGAGCTGGACAAAACGTTTTGCAATGACCAATACAACCACACAAAGCACAATAATTGGCCAATCTCTCGTAGATAAGTTTAATCCAAAGAGGAGAACGACCACTACAGGGAAGATGGAATCCAGGAGCTAAAGGCAAAGAGACATCAATTAAAAGGCGAAAACGAAGATGGTGATGATTGATGATACCTGATTTATCGCCATCTTCAACAGTCAGAACCTTGAGACCAATAAGTTTGCCAATCTTAATGGCGTTGACAACCATTATATTCTGAAGAGGGAGACCATGTACTTGCACCCAAAAAGCACATGAAGAAAGATCAACCTCCTCAAAAGCGAGCTTAGGTGGCCAAGGTTTGACAACAAGCAAGGATCCCTTGATGTTATAGGGACCATTATCCATAATTTCTTGAACCAAATGATGCTAAAAACTTTGAAAAGAAATCGGTCACCATGGAGCAAATCCACTTCAAAAGGCAGCTCAAATTTTCAAGAGATATTGAGTATATCACGTACCCAAAAAAGAGACGGTGGATTTGGAGAAACCAACCTGCCCAATGGACGAAAAGAACGATCATGTGGGAATACAAGAGGAGTCGACTCCAAAGGACATGGATCATCACAGTTGAGGGCTTTTGTTTCCTAAATAAGCGCCTGGAGATTGTGATGAGTGCCAAAAAATGTATATTTAGACCACTTAATTTACATTAGTTAAACCTTTAGCTTTGTTACTTTCTGATGTTTTGGTTAGTTTTAGTGTTTTTGCTTTTTTGCAGGGCAATAAGAGTAAAATGACAATTTTCAAGGCAAAAATACATAGAAAAGCTGGATTTTCTGAAGTGCTGAAAAAGTAGATCGATCGACTTTAAAGTAGATCGATCTAAAAGTAGATCGATCGAATTTAAAGTAGATCGATCGATCAAATTTTTGCGGAGCTGGAATTTCAGAAACCCTAGCTAACTCTATAAATACCATTCTTTTCTCATTTTTAGACGAGGAGGCCGCTTGGGAGCGCCCTAGGCGCCATTCTCACTGTAGTTTAGGGTTCTTAGTGTTAATTTTGTCTTAGAACTTCAAATCTTTGTAAGTTTCTTTGATTTTAATGCATCCTTGATGTTTATTTATGCTTTCTTTTGTTATGGGTAGCTAATATTTTCGTTTAGAGTTGAGGATGAAACCTCACCATTGAAGAGAAACTGAGTTTCATGCTTGTTTATGCTATTTGAGTTTATGGGTTTTGATTTCTCATTGTTCTACTTCGATTTTTGAAATGATTTTTTGATATCTCTTGTGGTTTCCGGATACAAGTGATGATGTGGAATAGTTTCATTAAATTGATGGCTTGGTTTTTCATCTATCAAAACATTGGATATTCATTGTGTTTCGTTCGACTGATACATTTGATGATTTGGTTAAATCCTAATATCTTTTGTGATTTGTGCAATGAACGGATTCATTGAATGATTTAAATGATTTTTGAAGCAATGTAGAGCATACCTAAGATTTGTATGTGAGAACCTCAAAATATGTGTGATGAGCATGAGATTAGGTTGTTGAGATTTGGTGAGTGTGGATTCCAAAACCCTAGACCATTTTATTTTCATTATTCTTATTTATGTTTTCTTTTATCAAAAACCCCTAAATTTGGAACTAGGTTAAAATAGGATTAGTTTAAATAGAAATTAATTTTTGCAACGCAATTCCTTGTGGATATGATCTCGCACTTGCACATACACTATATTGCAAACGATTCGTGCACTTGCGAGTATTAAAATTTGCACAACAAGTTTTTGGCGCCGTTGCCGGGGAATTGTTTTGTTTGTGGAAATTGATTTTTATTTGAATTGATTTTATTTTTCTACTAGTTTAGATAGATTTTTCTTTCATATATTTGTTGTTTTGTTTATATTTTCGTTCAAAAAAAAAAAATTGTGTTCCTAGTTCTGTTTCTGCTGTTTCTGCACTTTCCGAGTGCCCCGCGAAGTCGATCGATCGAGTCTCAATTCGATCGATCGATCGAGAAAACATTCGCCCTACATAAAGTCGATCGATCAAAACTCGATCGATCGAACCTTACTTCGATCGTACGAATTTTCTAAGCAGCAGAAAAAAAAAAAAAAAAAAAAAATCAGCTTGTTTTTAGTTCATTTTTGTTAATATTTTGTTTCTGTTTTACCTTATTTTATTGTTTGTTTTTGTTTGTTAGTTTATTTTTAATTCTTCAAAAAAAAAAAAAAACACTTGGTTCATTTCTTTTGTGGGATATTTGCATGCTATAGGGTGCAAGTGAAGCATGGATTCTTACTTTGATAATTATTGTGATTCTTCTGCACAACATGCTTCACCTAGTGGTAGGACACTTGCTCCAACCAACTACCGTTACAGTTTCAACCCACATGAACCATGTTCATATTGCTCTGATCCTTATCATAGTACTAGTAGTTGTCCCTCCTGGGAACAATTCTGCAATCTGCCTTATGAGCAAATGAACACTAATCTCTCTAGTCCGGGATTTGATTCAAATTCCAATTTTTACAACCCGGACTGGAGCGACCATCCTGATTTCTCGTGGCAAGCTCAAGCCATGGGAAATTGTGCTCCCCAATTTCAGGAACTGCACTATCCTGATTATCCACAGTTTGATAATCAATCTTCCCATCCTTCATCCTACGTTTATTCAGCCTCTTCTTCACAGTCCACTTTGGAAGACACTCTTAAGGTCTTCATGGAGCTCACAGGCCAGGCTATTAGTGACGTGAAGAATGCTACTACGGAAAACACTCAGGCGATTGCCAGGATAGAAGGAAAGCTTGAATATCTGGTTGCTGAAGTCACCAGAATAGAGGAAGAAGAGCTTCAGAGTCAGTCGATGGTTGCAGGGCACTACATGATTGATGAGGATGATGCTAGTCATTCTTGTCATGAGCATGTCCCTACCATCACCATGTTTGAGAATGAGGAAATTGTGGATAGCAATGAGGAAGAAAATGAGGAGCACCTTGAGCAAGCAGCGCCCCCGCCAAATCCAAATACATCCAATAATAAGGAAATGAGTACTGAAGCTCAATCCTTCATCACAATCCCTCTTGAGACATTTCATGAACTCCAAGCTTCAATTCTTCAATGTCTCAAAGAGCCATCTTATGCCAAAACTGTCAAGGATCTATGCACACAACCGCGCAAATCTAGGAACCATCGTCCTAAGAAGATCCTTCGAAGCAAGCAAGTTGGCTACATAAGATGGCGAAACATTCCTCCCGAGGGACATCAATTCTTAAAGAAGAAATGGTGGAAGGGATTGGTTGGACATCCACGTGATCGGGGAAGGCGCTGTAAATTTTCTTTTACCTTTTTGTACAGTTGATTTCTTTCATTTTTATTTCTTTTCATTTTACTTTTATTTCTAACAGCAATTAACCTTTTGATGTTTGTTTCTATGAGAAATGTTGTTGTTAGTTTTTGTTGACAGGTGTTTTGGTGTTTAAGTTTGGGGGACGCCTTGACCTTTCACACCTCGATGTTTCCGTATTTCTGGTAATGTATTTCTACACTACACATTGCGGACAATGTGTAATTCAAGTTTGGGGGTATGGAAAAACATTCTGTCCATTTGTTTGTTTGTTTAATTTTTCTGTTTGTTTAGTTATTTTTAGTTGTCTTTTTGTTCTTAAAATGTTTTAATTAAAAAAAATAAAAAAAATAAATTATGTTGTCAAGTTTGAGTTAAGCCATAGCTGTGGTTTGCATTTCATCGGCTTGCTTAAAGTTTTGAACACATCATGTCTTTGGGAATCTGAATCTTTTGACTTATTTTTAGGCTAGTGAGACTTCACTTGTTTGAGTTGAATTATCACGAGCACATTAGCATGTAATCTATGGGGTATGAATTTGTGCTTAATTGTGTATTTTGAGAATTGTTGGATGACTTATTGATAAATAACCTTGGCTTGCAAGATATATATAAAGAAAAAAGAAAAAAGAAAAAAAGATCATTTTGAGTTTTTCACTGAGTAACCGGGCCTCTTGCCTCACCAAGCATTGAGTGTTCGCGTCAAAAGGTGAGAATTTCAATTTGGTTAATTGTATGGCTAGTTTGGCTTCGTAGTCTTTTTGACTTGAGTAATTAAGCCCTTAGGGATGTTTCTACATCTAGTGCCCTAAGACCATCTGGTTTGGGAGCCACTGGCCCAACACTCGTTACATGGGTCAATTAGAAAGCTTAAGGGAGCCGAGCATTGCACAACCAACATATAAAAAAAAAAAAAACATATATAAATAAAATAAAATAAAATAAAATAATTTGCATATCTTGCCTTGGTTGTTTCATTTGATAGGGATTCCAATATTTTTGAAGTACTTATCTTGAGATTAAAATGAAACCTCATAATTGCATGTTGATTTCACTCTACACTTTTGAGAAAATGTGATGTCTTAACTGTCCATTTATGAGTGATTTGATGATTGGATCCCCTATTGATGTTTATGATGGGGTTTGTCTTTTTAAGCATGCCAATGACGTATGAACCATGGTTTGGGTAAAACTCTTTCTTGTTGACAGCATAGTGTTTGAATGCATGTTTGTGGGTATCATTTCTGGCAAACCCTCACGAGACTTCACTCGTCCACTAGGGAGTCCTAGGGGTTTAAAAGGCTTGTTGCATACGCTAAATGCAATCGTGTCTCCCACGAAAGAGGACTTATGTTTCATGCTTTGATTTTGTTTTTCATTTTGTTTTGCTAAGGGACTAGCAAAATGTAAGTTTGGAGGTATTTGATGAGTGCCAAAAAGTGTATATTTGGACCCCTTAATTTACATTAGTTAAACCTTTAGCTTTATTACTTTCTGATGTTTTGGTTAGTTTTAATGTTTTTGCGTTTTTGCAGGGCAATAAGAGTAAAATGACAATTTTCAAGGCAAAAATACATAGAAAAGCTGAATTTTCTGAAGTGCTGAAAAAGTAGATCGATCGACTTTAAAGTCGATCGATCGAATTTTTGCGGAGCTGGAATTTCAGAAACCCTAGCTAACTCTATAAATACCAATATTTTCTCATTTTTAGACGAGGAGGCCGCTTGGGAGCGCCCTAGGCGCCGTTCATCTATCAAAACATTGGATATTCATTGTGTTTCGTTCGACTGATACATTTGATGATTTGGTTAAATCCTAATATCTTTTGTGATTTGTGCAATGAACGGATTCATTGAATGATTTAAATGATTTTTGAAGCAATGTAGAGCATACCTAAGATTTGTATGTGAGAACCTCAAAATATGTGTGATGAGCATGAGATTAGGTTGTTGTGATTTGGTGAGTGTGGATTCCAAAACCCTAGACCCCTTTATTTTCATTATTCTTGTTTATGTTTTCTTTTATCAAAAACCCTTAAATTTGGAACTAGGTTAAAATAGGATTAGTTTAAATAGAAATTAATTTTTGCAACGCAATTCCCTGTGGATACGATCTCGCACTTGCACATACACTATATTGCAAACGATTCGTGCGCTTGCGAGTATTAAAATTTGCACAACAGATTGATCGACGATTGGTCCATGGTTCGGTTAAGAACTAGAAAAGTAGAAAGAGAACTTCCAAAAGAGGGATAGACAAGAAAAAAAGAAGAGAAAAAGTGTATAAGGCCAAAAGAAAACAGAGAGAATATTCGGTAAAGTTGACAGATGTGGTATGATGGGAGACTGTGTAGTTGAATAGTTGTAGGAGAAAGATTGAGTAGAAAGGTTTAATGAAACCTTTCTCTCGTTAGAGACAAATCAAAGTCTCTCTCCCTAGAAAAAGACATAATTTACATCTTAATTATATGATTTTTATTGCTGACGTTGACCGTGAGGGTTAAAATTATAAATTATTTATGAGATGGATTATTAATGATATAAAGGCCTAAGTAATATTTAATAGGATATAATAACACTACATTAATAAATGGTGATATTTTCCCTTCTTTTTTTTATAAGCACATAATTATTTTTTTTTAAAAAAAACTACAACTAAGAACAATAAAAAAGAGATGGGCAACCCAACAATAAGCTCCAAAACAAATAGAGTAAACATAAATTAAAAAGGAAATGCATCAAATGAATGATGCGGCTTTATGAGTTCTTGGCACTAACACCAAGAAAAATGGTGCCAATTAAAGCAGTTAGACAATGTGCTGGCAAGGGCATGATCATCGTAAGATCCTTCAATTTTATCTGAACCCTAATATAGGGGACGCAGATAGGAACATAACCCTTGAACTACCCATCAATCCTACCCCAAACATTTTTGTAAGAAAACAACAACAACAACAACAACAAAAACATAAAACTTAGGAAAATACATAAATAAATCACAAAACCCAAAAAACAGCAACATCAGCAACGGAGATGGTGGAGACATGCGGTCATGTGAAAACCATGTGCAGGCACGTGAAGACTAGGCGGAGGCGTGTGAGGCAGCTACGAGGAGTGGAGGTGGGGGGGGGGGGGGCAATTAAGATGGTGATGAGGTGTGTTTGTGGGCGGAGTTAATGGTGGATGGCAAATCGAGTTTTGAAAGAACCAAATTTGAAACTTTGCGAATCCATGAGGAGATGGCAACATAGCATGCTAGAGGAGGTGGTACGGTGGAGGTGGAAGGGCTAAGGCTGAGGCTGCGTTTTTAGGAGGATCTTAGATAGATCACATGAGGCAATGGATAAGGTTTCGTGAGAGGCGGATAGAGCCTCAAAAGGTGTGAGAAGATATAGAGAAAACTCTAACTTAAAAAGAAAAAAAGAAAAAAAGAAAAAAAGAGGTTCATGATAACATCACGAGGGAGAGGAGGGAAAATTAGAGAGTTGTCCCTCCTCGACCTCAAGCATGACCACCATGCTTGGAGAGAAAGACGAGAGAAAAATTGCTCTGAGAGCAAGTCGGCTTTAATTTTTTAACATGAGCGTGAAGAATTTATTCTTTATTTTATTTTAGGGTTAAATACATATTTGCCCCCTGTGCCTTACGACCTTTATTTTTTGCCTATTCAATTTCACTTTTTATCAAATTTGGTACCTGTGGTATATGAAAAGACGGAAATGGTACCTCCGTCTGATTTCCCGTCCAAAACTAACGTCCACCCATAGCATTTTCTGTCATGTTGTTGGAAACGATGTGTAAAGAATTGAGTTATGGGCTTCAAATTTTTAGGTACCCAATGACGTGGGTGGACGTTAGTTTTGGACGAGAAATCAGACGGAGGTACCATTTCTGTCTTTTCATATACCACAGGTACCAAATTTGATAAAAAGTGAAACTGATGGGGCAAAAAATAAAGGTCGTAAAGCATAGGGGGCAAATATGTATTTAACCCTTTATTTTATTTTATTTTTAAATAATATTAAGAAAGACAATGATCAAAGTAAAGCTTTAAGCACTAAGAGCATTATAATTTAGAGATATGATACGCTTACAACTTTCGTATAACTCTTGTACAATTTTAACAATTTTTTTGAAGATTAATTATTGAATATTTAAGATCCACATATAGAAAAATAAATTCAATGATTAGTTTGAAAAAAAATTACGTCAAGAGTTGTACACTAATCATTTCTTTATAATCTATTCATGTTTTGTTGTACATACTGTCGAGATATTGAGATGAGTTACTGTTGTTAGCACAATCATCATGAAGATAAAATTTAAAATTAGTCCAACTTCTGCCCAGAAGAGTCATCCTCTCTGATTCACATTTTGTCAAAGGCTCTCCATATATATATTTTTTAATTTAATTTATTTTTTTTTGCTGTTGTTCTTAAATGGTTGGTATTTGTTTTACTGTGTGTTTTTATATTGAGCAACTTAAAACTCTTATCAACTTTGGGCCTATGAATAATAATAATAATAATAAAAAACTTTGGGCCTTCGCTAAAGATAGGCTGGGCCCAATTTCCCCGTATATGACCGAAATCCAAACTCCCATCTTACCCATTCTGTCGACGACAGGCTCTTTCCTCCCCAATTACATTCGCTTCATTGAATGCGCAGAAGCAATGCTCAACTTAGCCAAATTTTTGTAGAAATCCATTGCTGTTTTGCTCCAGATAACCATGGAAACTAGTTCAGTTCTCCTCCACTCAAGAACCCTTCCCTTCTGTTTTACCCTCGCAAACAACAAAGTTTCTCTCAGACATTTGGACAAACACTTGCCAATCTGCAGTTATCAGCGCCACCAAAGCCTTAAACCCTTCAAATCCCCGTTACATTGCTCTTTTAAAGCAAGCCCGTTGTCACTATCTTTAACAAGAACAAGAACCCATTTGTTACCTCCTCTCAAATGCTCGTATTCCAACACCACCATCTCGGATTCAGACAACCCATTGCTAAAATCCCTCAAAAACCTCTCACTTGATTCGTTGAATAAAAGCCTTTCTCAGTTAACTCCTATTGATATTGTCAAGTGGTCTGGGGTCTTATCCATCGCTATTGCGGCAACAAAATGGACTGTGAATTTGCTCTTCAACCCTTTCTTTTGGATGTATTTCAGCTGGACTTGGTTGTTCTGGCCGTGGATCGTGGCGATATCGTTTGCAATTTACGGCTTATATTGCCTTCGCAAGAATTTACTTGGTGAAGCTAACATCTTTGAGCAACTTGCCCTTGTTACTTCAGTATTTACTTGGCTAACTCTTGTGCCGCCCGCCCATTTCAATGGGTATCTTGAAGGTTGGCCTTTCGTGTTCTTCTTCGTGTACCATTATTTCTTTTTCTTCAATGTTACTGTAAGGAAACGGTTATATGGTGATTACTATGCTCGCCCGCATGACCCCAAGTGGGAAGTGAACCCGCCCAGGTGGCTTCGCCTTTTGTTCTGTGTGGGAGTTATGGTTGGGCACTGGTTGGCCGCATTTGAAGGCCCGGAGCTGCACCGCATTCCGGGCGGGTGGACCAATGTAGGGGTTTGGATTTTGATCATGGTGACACTGTTGATGCAGTACAATTCGACGTTGTATCTTGCAAAGTATTCGGAAAAGGTGGTTGTGCCAACTGCTGTGGTACAGTTTGGCCCTTATCGCTGGGTCCGTCATCCAATATACTCGTCTACGATGCTGCTGTTTGTAACTTACTGTGTTGCACTTCGAGCACCTTTGAGCTCGCTTTTTGTTATAGCAGTTTGTTTGTTGTACTATGAGCAGAAGGCAAAACTGGAGGAGGCTTTGATGGTTGAGACTTTCGGGGATGGGTATATGGAGTATGCGGCTAAAGTTAGATGCAAGTTCATTCCTTTTGTTTATTAGCTTGTCTACAGGTATGCAGTGGTTAATTGTGCCTTGTCTGATTGAGACATTGGATTCAAGTACTTGAGCTTTGAAACGGGAAAGGAAAATGTTAGATTATATATAGCAGTTGCAAATTTTGTTGGATGTTGTTATTGTTGATGTTATTTGTTTTAGCTTGGTTTTTTATTGTCATTTCCAAGTACTTCAGTTTCACATGTTGCATTAGTCTTTTGTTTGCTGCAATGCGCTAGGTTGGGTGGGGGAAGAGGGGGGGGGGGGGGGGGGGGGGGGGGGTTGAATATCAGGTAGGATTGTGAATTTTTATGACACCCTGATTTGTTGGTGTATCTTAAATCACTGCAGGAGTGCAGAATGCAAGTAGCTATAGTTCTTAATTCTTCTCTTGCTAGTTTTGAGTTCTCATAGCTCTTCTGTTTCACTTGGCAATGCTCTAGCAGTTACATTGGTTTCAGTCTTTTAACTTAGCTTCAATATATTGAAGTCTCTGCAAGTCTTATTGAGCAAACTTTTGAGTGCTTGTTGAAGTAATGTAAAAGAGACACACTTAAACAACAAACTGTAATCAATTGGCAATATCCAGGTCCACGAGTTAACTGTTCTCCAACAAGCGTATTGGCATAAAATAAATGAGCTGTATTATGCTCTACCCAGCTTGGCTTGCGTTTATGGCCACAAAGTTGGACTCGTACTCATACTTGGTTGGGCTGGAGGAAATTTATTTATAAAATATTAGTTGAAATGATGGAAGAGTGAAAATCGATGACTGGAAAACATATAAACTGACCATTTCTTTTTTCACATTTGATTGATTATTCATAAGGGGACATCAAAGAGAAGATTACCTATAGAATCAAAGTTAATGAAGTGGAGAACTGATGTGAGCATTTGTGTGATTGTTAGTGTTTTCATAGTTCACTTCTAACCCAGAAAATTTCAATTGGGATCACTCGATCCAAAACTTGGAACATTTCTGTTAAAAAATGCTGATTCTAACTATCAAAATACAGGAAACCTATAAACCAATATTAGAATCTTATATAGACAATAAACTTTTTCTGTGAACCAAGCTACAACGTTAAGAGTCAAGACTACCTTACCGCCTTTTAACTTAGAATGAAACTATCCATATAAGTTCTATAAAGGCTTGTAAGCATCCTTCCGGAGTCTGATCTAAGTACATATCATGAACCTGTTTTCTTTCCAAGTAATTCGAGGATCCTGATGTTAAATTGCTACCAATTGCAATGTTGGTTTTTGTTACTAACTTATTTTCACTTGAAATCTAAAGGGATTGTAATGTTAAATTGCACGTAGTTAATTTCTTGACTATCGTACTCCTTTTTCACTTTTCAGTTTTTGATTGGTAAGTTACACAAGCAATATTTTGAACCCTTGACCGTACCCTCTTGCCCACTCTTACAGGGGGGGTTGGTATCACTTGAGCTACAGCTAATTGGCATCTTGTGGTTGATTTAACCTGAAGTTTGATGTGCATTCTATACGTTTGGAGCTCTTGTTGGCACCTTCAAAATGGCTTATGCTTTGTTTATTGGTTTCTTAGACGTTTTACTGTTTGCCTTTTTCTGTTTTAAAAGCCAAAACAAGGCAGTAAACATACTTTTATTCTTGTAGAACTGTACAGTAAATATACCTGTCGAACTGCATGGATAAAAAATCGACCATAGAATTAACTGCACATTTGGTTTCCAAAATTCTGGTTGGTCAAGTATTGCTATGTCCATGAAATAAGTGGGGCTAAAATGATTATGTATCAATAAATAAGCGGCATTAAAAACTAGGGGCATTTGAACTGGATCCATTTGTGAACATAAACTAAGTTTTCCCGTGCAACAAATGATGTTCAGATGAGCATTGAAGGTTGATATAGTTCAACTGGAAGGCACCGCAAGGATCTAAGGGAAGGTCAGTATGCATTTGTTAGGCTTCCTCTTTTTCCAACTTAATTCATGATTATGTGAAAAGAAAACACAATTGACACTGCTAGTTATTGTGCTATAGAGAAGGGTTTTTAAAATGTTTTGAGTGCTTGGAAAAATAATTAAATACATTCACAGCAAGTTTAGCTGTATAAGCTTCCTGGATTTTTCTTTTCTGTTTATTTTATGCCCCTTACATATCGAGTATAATGAGGAGTGAAGTTTCTTAAGATGCCAGCTAGGTCAGGTCTATAGTGTGTTGATTATTGGGCCATTGAACTGGGTCCAACTCTCCATCTGAGCTCAGTACATTTGCTTGGTTTTTAAAATTGATATGTTTTGATCCTTCCTTGGTTTCTTTCTATTTACTGTCTTGTGATTGCTACAGATCAGATAAGCATTTTCATGATCTCTTGTTATTGACTGAAGTGACTTGTGTGGTTCGTTGCTTATATATACAAAACCAGGAGATAAGTTGTTCGGGATATTATCTAGACCAGGTCATATAATCGGTTGGCTGTCAAACTGGGTTCAAGTCGCCATCTGGTTGCTTTTTAATTGATAAGTGTTGTTGACCTTCCCTTGATTTTCCTTCGATATGCTGTCTCGTGATTGCTACCAATCAGATAATTAAGCATGTTTATAATCTCCACTCAAGATGGATTGCATCAGTGTTTGTGGATCTTATGCTCAAGACAGTTTAATGTCTCCCTACATTAGAAATTGAGTCACATTTTGAGTTTTTTGAATGAAACAAATGCATTAAATTGTAGGAATACTTCATAATATATCAGTCTCACATTGAGAAGATGAATAACTTATATATAGTGGGTAGATTATAAAAACACTTATAGGTGTTAAGTCTGACATTGGTTTCTTACTAAGTAAGACTGAGCTTTATAAATGATTTTAGAGAGTGATAGTGCAAATATGACTAGCGTTTTCTCTTGGTCGTTACAAATGGTATCATATCAACCTAGGTACGGGAGCACTGCATGTCGTGACCTTAACGATGATGTCCATATTTAAGAAGGGGAGCTTGTAACACTTTAATACATTAGAAGATAAATAATCCACGTAGAGTGGGTAAATTATAAAGACATTCTTAGGTGATAAGACAAGCTATCTTGTCTTATCAGTTTAGAAAAATTTCCGTCATATTGTAGGAGTGTTATCTTGTTCTAAATTACAAAACATCTAGCAGAGACATATACCTACTATGCCTACTTATACCTACTATGTCAAAATAACAATAGATGCCCATATTTTCTTGCACTGCATATACCTACTATACCTCATCGTTATTACGTGAACCAGTTTGCATTGCCACCCTCTTTATCAGAGAATGGCAACCCAACATTCCAAGATTTGACTATGGCTAGCACTGTAAGGCTCAACATCCAGAAAGAGAAATATATAGAGATTTTGGAAGCTACCTCATGCGCACATGTAAGCCAACTCTTCCCATGTGAAATATATGAGCTTATCCTTGTTTTGCACCACACATTGCAGAGATAGATGCACAGTCAAATTGCAAAATCCTCATAACCCAACACACACTAATTATACAGGGGTTCTTTCTTCTTATGGCAAGATAGCAAAATCACTTTCTTTGATGTACTTTCTCTGAGTTTTCGATGTCATGCACTTAAAGACAAGGATTACTGGTCCTCTTTCTGCCCCTTATTTCTGTCAAAGTTTACTTGTTGAGATGTTCAGTTGGGCTGTACAAGCGATAACGGTTAGTAGTTATTGGCTAACTACAACTGTCTAAGGCGTTTATTGAATTTTAGCAACTGCCTTCCGCCTAGGCGGTTAGCGGTTATTATGTTTATGACCGACGGTTTGAAAATCGCTTTTTAATGTGGGCTTGGGGCCGATTTTGGTCCGGGTTTGGGTCAAATTTGGGCCGGATTTAGGTAAGTTTTTCCATATACAAATCCATAACATTAGTACAAAAATTACAAAATTACCAAATCTCAATACAAATCCAAAACATTATAAATCCAAATATAAATCCAAACATGAGTACATTAGAACTCTAAAATCAATCCAAATACAAATCCGAAAACACTACAAATCCAATCATTAGCACATTACAACTCTAAAATCAAACCAAAGGCAAAAAACACCAACATTTCAAATGACAAATCAAACTTGCATGAAGCCAAATCCAAATAAACACCAACATTTTAAGTGTAGAGCCATAGGCCGTCAACCTTAAAAGGAAGTTTTCCCCTAGAAAAATCTCAAACTCCTGTTTGGTTAGAAATTAGAGAAAATGAAAAACCCTAAAACAAACAATTCAAAAATCAAAATCACATAAACAAAAAATCACACAAACCTTAAAGCTATTTGCGGTATCAAAAGCAAAAATAAATAGAGATGAAGTGAAACGAATCAAAATTTCAAAGAGAGAGTGAGAAACCCCAAATGGGTCTGTAGACCCCGTATCTACTGGCTGCTGATTCGCTGAAGCTGAGATGAGAGAGAGAGACAGAGAGACTGATGCACTAACCAGAGAAGAGATACACGGCTACACAATCCAATAGAGCCATGGCTACATTGAGCAGAGACGAGCACCGAGCATATTGAAAAATTATGAGACTTTGTGAGAAGTGAGAACGGTTGCGACGCAGAGGAGATGAGAGATTAATTAGGTTTTTTAGATTTTGTGTAAAGTTTAATGAAACGGCATCGGTTAGCGGTTATTTATAACCGCCTTCAAAAGCGGTTAGTAGTTACGGGGCGGTTATAACCGCCATGTCTGTACAAGCCTAATATTGTTCTGGCTTTCTGTTTTCTTTTATATTCCTGTTTATGCCTCTGTTTTCAGCAATACTCCTGTGTTTTGCTCCTGTTACTTGATTGTTGAGCCATTTCGTAATCCTTTTAAAAAAGAATTTGTCTTGATATGTTTCCCATCCTAGGTGTGGAAATTGGATTTGGTTTTCCTTTGATGTGCTTCTCCTCATGATAGACAAGTTTTTTTAAAAAAAAGTGACTTAATACTTTGACTTGTTCCTTTTCTTTTTTTTGGATGAATTTGATGTCTTTTTCAAGTATGATAAACCCGTCTTAGTTATCAGTTTCATTGTGTTTTCTCAGGTTTAGGATATGGAATGATTTTTCTCATGAGCTTTGATGTATTACTTGAAAGGTCCCGTTCCCATCATTGATTCATCTCAAAAACAAGCAGGCCAGGAGGGGTCTTCCGTCCTCGTGTCATTTTCAGATCTATTCATCATTTTATTCAAATTTAAATTATTTTTCCCATTAAAAAAATAAAATAAAAGAAAAGAAAAAAAAAAACATGTTTTATCATGGACATGCTTGTTCTTCTGGAGGGCTGAATTTGTAATACCTGAAAATTTGATGTGATGATTTACCGACTCTGCTGTTCCACAGTATTGGCTTACGTACTATGTTACTGTGTACACTCCTCCTTCTTTAATTTTTTTGTTTCCTATGTAATTGGTACGGCATAAAAATAAAGGAAACATCAAAATTAATTCATAGGTTTCAACATGTTTTACCCGTTTGGCCTAATTCGACACGACTCATTAACCCGTTTTAACTTGTATTTATTATATAAAAAATATATATAATTTCATAAACGGGTTAAGCGGATCAACTCGTTTATGCCAGACCCTAACCCTCTAATATCGTAGCGAATTTGCGAATCGTATAAAAGATTATCAGTCTTACTTTTAAGATAAATTTGTCACGTGGAGTGTACAATTAGCATATGACATAACATACGCAAGCCATGTGTCATTGATTTAGTTGTCTGATGTGGTACACCGTCAATTACCTGGACAGTTGGACGGTACGTAGCGTAAGTTGAAAAAGAGACTTATTTGAAATTGATGTAAAATTTAAAGACTTAATTGTCCAAAAAAAAACAAAAAAACAAAAAAAAAACGTGAGGACTATATTCCAATCAAAGAAAACCTATGGACTAATTTAAATGTTTTTCAAAAATAAAAGTCGATTGTTTAATATTTCAATTAAACAGAATTTATGAGCACATCTATCGGGCTCTGATTGCAATCTGCACCGTAGTTCTCCCTGGAGCCTCTTTCGATCATGTTGCTCAGATATTACGATTTGCACTTGTAAATTTGTTCCAAATTCTTCAGCAGAAATAGCAAGTTATCTCTTCAGTTTTAGGTTACTTTAGAATTCCATTTTTTGTAATTAGCTCAATGCCTTTTTATCTATTTTTCAAATAGATCTTTTAGTCTATTTTTTCATTTATGGCTTCTTTTTTTCTTTTTTTTTTTAATGTAAAATGTTTTTTTGTTGAAAATATTTTCAATGAAAATCATTTTTTTGAAAATATTTTTTGGCCGGTGTTTGATCCATACAGAAAATTAACGACAATGGAAAATAGTTGGCTACTGCCAGAGGTCCCGCGACTTCGGCATTGATCGGACGATTTGAGAAGAAGAAGCTCAAATTCAGAAAATGGTTTACGAAATTAAGACATAAACCATTTTCCTTTCGGTCTCATGCTCTCCAAATACTGAAAATATGAAATTTATTTTTTTAAAAATATTTTATGCTGAAAATATGAAATTATTAAATACTTCCCTAAGAAAAAAAGTTTTCAAAAAAAAAAAAAAAGGAAAAAATTTAGAAAAAAGAGTAAAAAGAGAGGGCTGATAGCTAGTGTGGGGTCCTACAGCGACTACCCCCATGCATTCTAGAAGGGGCGGCCCCTACCCCATGACTCCATGAGTGGAGTTATCTCACCGACTGCATGCCAAAGGTCTTTATTCTATTTTATTTTTTTTGCTGTTTTTTCTTTGCTTTTTTGGTAAAGTTTTCTCCAAGTTATATTTATATTTTCACATTAAATTTATTAAAAAAATGAAATGAAAAATTGATGGAATAATCTATTTAAAAATGGACAAAAAAACATGGAGTTGATTGTAAAAATAAATATTCCATACAGTGATATGATACTGACTTAAAGCTTAGGGTAATAACTTGATATTTTTTCAATTCTTTATCAAGAATCCTCATCCCAAGTAGAATTCACTAAAGTTGTATAATATTTGTGTCAAGGAAAAAAAAGAAAAGAAAGAGAAACAACAGGGGCTCCTAATTTCACACCCTTATTGGTGGAAAATCGGATTCATCTCTTGGATTCATGCCATGTCGAGTCGAGGCTTAGGTATGCAACTATATGCAAGTCTGCATGACCTATGTATTTAACTAAATAGATCACGATATGACTCGCATAACTCGATTAGTAAACAAATCATGTAGGGTTGGCATGAACATGACTCGTTTCAATCTATTTATATTAAATAGATTGCGTTGACATAAATACTTGAACTCAAGGATGGAGCTAGAAGTTCTTATAGGCAGGGGTCAATGGCCAATTTTTTTTTTTTTTTTTTTTTTTTTTTTTTTTTTTTTTGGGTAGGGGCCAGTAAGCAATTTTTTTTTTTTTACCTTGTATTTTTTAATTTTTTAGAAAAAAAAAAAAAAAATTCCCACCTTACAATTTTTTTTTTTTTTTTTAAGGAAATTGAGGATGGGGGATGGCCCCTGCTAGCCCCCCCCCCCCCTCTCCCTCCCTGCTTGAACTGATCTAATCAACATAATCTTCATATCTTATAAGCATAAATTATATCAAGTATACACATTCACAATTAAATCCAAGACAAAATCAATTAGGGAGTATCAGAAAATGTGGTTATATACTTATAATTTTTAAGGATAAAAATGTAATTTATCAGATATTGACACGAATTTGACTCGTTTATTAATCTTGTCTAAGTGGGCCGACCCATTTTGACCTGGATACTATTACACTAAACTCTAATCCTTTAATTTTATGTCAGATTCGTGAGTCGTATCAAACATTATTTCTAATCCTAATCTTGAAATGAAATGTGAAAGCGAAACAAATAATTAATAATTAAGTGTAAGAAATGACATTTAGGAAAGTAATCAAAGCAACGTCCCTTGATTGAAATGGTGAGTTAAAGTAGAGCATGCATTCCTTGCATAGTGATTTGCTGTATCATTATAGGTCACAAAAAAAGTGCATCCATTTCCATGATGTGGAACTAATTAAATAGTCATTGGATTCTTTTCGATGTGACAAAGGATTTTGAAGGAATGGTGGTTGTATTTGCTTGTTGTACACAATGCATAATCCAAGAAAAATTGAGTAGACTTGTATAAGCAATTCAAAGCGAGGAAGTCGTGGCCCTTTCCTTGCCCAATCACAAGGCTTCACGTAAGCAAGATTGGGTCAACATGTCTGTTGATGTCTTTGAAAACTTACGCTGTCTTTATCAGTTATCTTTCCATGCCATGTTATTTATCCACGTCGGTCAAAATATTGTGCTCAGAGACTGCGCTACGTGGAACTTTACGGTGCCCAATGAACCTATTCCTTGTCCTGTGCATTGGATTAGATTGCATTGTGGTAACATTAACAACTACCACTTAAAAAATAAAGAAAAAAAAACATTTTTTAAAGTCTTTTTACCTTTTAAACGACATTACTCTTCAAATTGACGTACGTTATCCCATTGGAGAACGTGGTTTCAACAATAAACGATGCTAATTTGTAGTTCAAATCTTATGATTATGATTGTTTTTCAATCGATGGTGCTATTCGAACGACACAAAACGAATAATATAATTTAGACTACTGAAGCGACACAAAACTTAAACCTTTTTTTTTTATTTTTTTTTTAAGTGAAATTCAAGTTTAATTTATAGAGCAGATCGAAAAGAGAAGGAAAAAAATCTTAGGGCATGAAAGGAATATGATCCATATTGATAAAGACCACACTGTCCACACACATTTGATCCTCAAAAAACCACGTTCCTTTCAATTAACAGCACATGCGAACACATCTGCCAAATTGGTGAGATTATTATTTTTCTGCACAGAACGTACATGATATATTCGTTACACACGTTAACGATGCAACGTCGGCAGGCCAGGACTGATCGATCACTAGCTCCTACGTTAAAGTACTAGACAATATCCACCCCAAGACAGCTTGCAAATACAGAGGATTCCCAACGACAAATTTGAAAAACAGAAATGAAAAAGAAAAAAGAAAACTCAATGGCCGGGGATATGTTGTTTTTGTCCCCACTGGACAACATTTCCGTCGTCGTCAAGAACCCAAAAACTGATCATATATGCTCACGGCTCCGTCTTCTTCCTTAGGGTTACCTTTATCGGCAATCCCTGTTTGGGTACAGGGAAAGGGCCATATTGTATCCCTTCTTCAACTCCCACGGCTTGCCACCTAATCACGATTTAAGAGAGAGAGAGAGAGAAAATGTGAACATTTACAGTACTACGGACCGTGGAAAGATCAGAATGAGAACAAAAGTGTATGACTATGATAATGCTAATTATCATTTGAGCATGAGAAAATATATATATGTATGGTCGTCATGACTCATGTGTCAGTTATGGGTACTACAAACCTGTAGTTTGTTGCTTTGTGTTGCAGTCTAATCATTAAACATGCCATATTTTTTTTCATTCACATAAACATTTATAGGAAGTGCTGGCTTGCCTGGAGACCTAGTCAAAAGAAGGACAAGTTGAGTGAATATTTTCGATGTGGACAAACGAAGTAATGAAGTGTAAAACGCCCTGAGCAAAGCTGTGGTGTTAACGAAACCTGTTCATGTTCATTTAGCTATGACACAGAATCAAATTTGTCTTGGACAAATCCAGAGAAGCCCTCGTAGCCATTTGATCTACACTGGACAGCTAGCAAATTATGTCGCTTACTGTATATGCTGCCATTCACATATATCGATCTCCCGTGTAGATATCTAGAGATATTAACCTATGAAGTTCAAGAGGGTGATCGAAGATTGGATTTGATATTTTGGGTAAATGATATATAGTTGGAGACGGCAATGGGATCGGAGAAGATCTACCTAGATCTGATGATCGATCAGAATCTCTAGCTAATCTGACTCTACATTAATTCTGTACGAGAGAACTTGAAGAAAAAGAAGGGATAGTTTGAATCAAGACTGTGGCTCTTCATATATATGTTTGAGATTCACAGCCATGATTTGAAAAAAGAAGTTGTAATTTTTGAGAATAAGATAAGGCTGATCGATAAGCAATGAAGGGATATATGTGGAGACAAGTTATTCATAGCGCGAAGAGGCTAGGCGATGACTGATGACATCTAAGCTGGGGATTTGTATGTCATGCAGAGGCAAACAGAAGTACGTTTGACTATAATATGATGCATGCGTGCCACGTGTACAGAAACATGATGGGGGCACGATTCTGCGTTTTTGTATGCTAGATTGGTAACCAGTGAACCACTACCTTGCCAAAACTAAAATAGACGCCCTACTCGCCTTCAACGAGACTGAGGACCACTTCCACGGCCTTGGGAACGCCCAAGAGGACCACCAAGCAATCCCCTATCTAGTCTCTGTTCCTTCCCCCCTTTTCTTTTTTCTTTATTATTATTATTTTTTTTTTATGAAATGTTTTTTTAGGGTGTTTGTTGGGTTCCCACTTTCATCCCTCTTATTGTAATTTTTTTTGGATAATAATACAAATTTTATCTCCTACTATCCATCTCTTAGCTATTTTATTTAATTCACCATTAAATTTATGAAACTTACATCTTATCTCACAAATTGAATAATAAATTTTGAGATAGTTAGGGAATAGATGTCTAAAATGTCCAAATTTTCCTTTATTTTAATATTAACATTATCTTGCTAAAAAAAAAAAAAAAAATCTCCCATCAACTAATTAAGAGTAGACAAACAATTACCTACAAAAAAAAAAGTGGACAAATAACTAAAAAAAGAAATACTATAAAATATGAATGATGGGTCAAATTTATTTTTGATAATTGCCAAGATTAATTTTTAAGCTTAAATATACATATATTTAACTTCGTAATTTTTTTTTTTTAAAAAAAAAAATTTGAAAACAAGCTTATTAGGGAGGCCAGGGCCATGGCCCTCTTGGTGAGCCTGTAGTTTGTCCCCGGCCATATCTATGTTCTCACTCTAGGAAAGTGTTAATTTTGATATTAAAATGTATTACTACTTAAAGTTATGATTAAACCAAACATGAAATCATTAATAAATTAAACATAATTAATTTCACTTAATACATAATCTCTCTCTCCCTCTTTCTCTCTCTATATATATATGTTCTCACGGATTAGGATTTTTTATTTTATTTTAAGTGAAATAGAAAAGAATCATTTTATGTTACATATTAAATTTGACAGAATTAATAGTTTTAGTTAAATGTAACAAAATAAAATTTAAACAGTAAAATACTTGTGTGTGTGTGTGTGTGGGAGAGAGAGAAAGAGCGGAGGATCCGGACCTGTAAGAGGTGGTGAGGTGGTGGAGAAGGATTAGCATCTCAAGCTTGGCCAGCTCACTACCTGGACAAGCATGCACTCCATTCCCAAACGGCATGTACGTGTTTGGTCTTGGTGGCACCTGCACCATCACACAAACAAAACCCAAGCAATATTCATCTCTTAAAAGTCTTCTCTATAATATATAACCACCAAGTAAAAAATATTCTGTCTTTCAACTACATCTGTGTAGGATTATACTTTGGAATCCAATTTTATGCAACAAATTTTTGATTTTTACTACCCTACAAAACAAGCTCACGTGATCTGATAGTTGAAAGATTTCAGCTCAGATCTTCTAAATAGAGGAAGATTCACATAAAAATGAAAAGGACACTTCAGAGATATTCTAACAATTGATAACCTTATGTTTGTAGCAAAACAAGATAGAATATAGCAGTGCCTGACCCACTTCCTGAATCTTGGTTCAAAGGCCGGGACACAGATTTTGGATCAGGAAAAGCCTAGCCTTGTATATGTTTTTTTGGTGCTGTGTAGGAAGGTGTTGTGTTGTGTTGGTACCTCGAATCTTGAAGGGTCAAACTTTTCAGGTTGTGGGAAGAACTCAGCGCTGTGATGAATGGTTCTGAACAGCGGCAGAACCTTCCAACCCTTCGGAATGAAGTATCCCTCAAACTCTACATCTTGCACTGCTTCTCTGAATGTGAATGATAGTATGCTTGCACTTCTCAGTGTTTCAAGAATCACCTGCAAAAAATAAACTTACTTATTTTTCCACTGGCCAACTCATGAACGGAACTTGTAATTAATTTCAAAAGTAAGTGTGTGTGTATATATATATATTGAGTGTCAGCATATATATATATATATTATATATATATATATATATATATATATATATATATATATACCCGGCCAGTCAACGGCATGCGCCGAGTATCCTCCCACGTAAGCCCACGATTTTCTTCAAATAACTTGCGTTGAATTCCTTCTTGTTCCATCTGAAATATTTCAATAAATAGTATCAAGACAATTCTAAGCCACAATTTCTAGCCCTATCATTGCATTATTTTGTCAAAAAATGATTGGGGAGGGCGGTGGCCGAAAGAAGAAAATGAAACAAAAATGCTCAAACAAGAAAAATCTTTTATGACCCAGTTAATTAGAAAGAAAAGGGTAGCTTAAAAAAACATTTAAAGAAATTAATTAAAAAAGCCACTGCAGGGAAAGAAAGAGTAAAAATCAAATGATGATGAGAGAAAAATAATATTTACCGTCACGGCGTCTAGGAGATTGCCATTATCGTGCAAATACTTTAGAACCCATGTTAGAACACTCGCAGTTGTATCATGAGCAGCAAAGATCACTCCGATTAGATTGTCAGCAATTTGAGAGTCAGTAAGCTGATCAGTCAGCTTCTGGTCTGTGGCTCCCAATAATACTCCTAACAAGCCTCCGCCATGTCTCCCACTTTCTCTTCTCTTTTCTATTAATCTTCTCAAAGTCTCGTTCAGAAGCTTCCTTGCCTTGAAAAATTGGAAAGAAACCCAACTCAGAAATTTAAGTACCAAAATCGAATTGTATATATTATTATACCTTCGTTATGTTTTCTAGGCAATGTCGGACTATAAGAGCCAGAAGGAAATACAAGTGTAGAGGGGAACAGTACTATATATTACCTTCATTGCTTTGCGAAAAGGAGTTCCCGGTAGATCCAGAGGCATGGAATTGTAGCCTTTCTCAAGGCATTGATACAAACTTTTTATTCCTTCTATTTCCAAGTCTTGTTTGTTCCCCAAGGCCGAAATCATTGCCACATCAAAAGCATACTAATTAAGAGAGACCAAAATAGGAGTAAATTAATTATTCCTGATGTGGAGAGAATCATGCAATAACAGATAAACAAGCCGACATAGACATACCCTCTTCATCTCTTGCAAGGTGTTGATGGTGCAGTTCTTCCAAGTGGGAAGAAATTTCAGAACAATATGCTCAATCTCCGGGACCGACCCTCTTATGGCAGAGGGCAGAAAGGAAGCCTGAACCAACTTTTTGAGCCTTGAATGGTAGGCCCCCTGATGAAAGAATATAGCCTCTGGCCCTATCATTTTCTCTTTGCTTGGCGGATAAGTTGGCTTGAAAAGATGAGCTCGGCTCACAAGAACAATCCTTGCTGCTTCCGGGCTCGAAATCATCACACACGGGCATCCCAATATGTGGGTCTTGAATATATCCCCATACCTACATAAAGAACAAATCAAAATATTCACAAACTCCCTCGTGAAACCAACTTTTCTGTGTTTAGATTATGGAAATGAATGATTTTGTATACCGCTTCTGCCGGTTTGCGAAGAAGGAATTTGGGTTCTCAGTGTAGAGCTTGAGGGTCTCGCCTATGTATGGCCAACCCATTGAACCGGGGGGGAGGCGTTTGTGTCGTGGGTGGTGCCATTGGAGGACCAGTACGAGGACCAGCAAGAAAGAGCACAATAGTAGTATTGGCATAGGAATAACAAACTGAGAATGAAAGGTAGCGAAAAAGGGCGATATTGGGAAAAGCTGCATGGTGTAAGGAGAATCTTAGAGAGGTGGCAGAGACGACCTTGAACGAGAGAAGTGGTGAGTGAAGGATGGGTGGCTTGATGGTGGGGATTTTATAAAGTCGGAGAGGTATAGGTGGCAGCTCGAGACAGACGCGTCACCATTTTTACGGGAACACATTGCTTTGGTCTGCAAGTTTATTAATATATATATATATTTTTAATCAATTAATATTTTAGATCTCTTCAAAAACATTTACATGAGTGATAATTATCCATGTTTTTTTTTCCCTTAAAATTAATATAGCTTTCGATATTAACATTAAAAATAACACAAAAGTGATATGTAGTATTACTTTCGTTTAACTGGTCGGTTGAGAATTGTTATAATAATCTTACCATATGTATTCTGAATATTTATTGATTGTAAAGATTGAAAAGAACAAAGATACGTCTAATCAGCCATAATTGAAACTAAAATCATAACTTAGAATATGATATATGCAACCAATTGTTATTACATTAACCATATATAATATATATAATCATCCAATTAAGTAACAATCTCTTTCTTTGCCTCTAGTCCCAAAGTTGCCCCACTACACAGGGACCGGAGCAGGAGCAAGCTATCAAAAAATTGCTGATATATATATATATATAGCAAGAGAGGTTTGACAGGTAGCGCATCATGATCGACCCACCGTTTTTGGCGTGGCTCTGCTAGCTACCAGAAGTCTAGAGGGACGGAAACGGCGGGCATTCCTCAAATCTGCATGTGGTCAGTACTCGGCCCAGCCCGCCGAACCCAGCCCAACCAAAGCCGGCCAGTACCAATCTTATATCCCCTGTCTGTATGAATGGGAATCATCGCGCACCTCATACATACGTACGTGTAAGAATCTTAGGGCGTATACGTTACCACTGCGCCTGGCCCCCTGGCCCGACCACTCTTTCTCATACCCTGCAAGGCTTTGTTGTACTAGACCCTTGTTTTTCTGCGTCCTGTAACCTGTTCCATTCGTCATTTTAGGCAAACCACACAAAAACTCTTTTTTGCTGGTGTTAGCATCCATCAGGGCGTGTACTCACTTCATTGCCTGCTTTTTGTTTCCTTTCCACGTTCACCCTGCCTCAGCTTATGCACACGCAGAATGTCTTACACATGCCCATGCAATCATGATTGCCAATGATTTCGTTACCAAGATGCTCCTCCAGTCCTCCTCTCAATAATATCATCCCACATCATATATGCACATCGCTACAAATTTTATGATGTGTCATACTTGCATGCATGAGAACTGCAAATTAAGCCAAACTTTCGAGTTTGGGGGCCAAAACAAGATATCAAACATGTATGTGAAGTACTTATTTTAGAACTTTTTAGGAGGGATATTGGCCCTCTGGATCTGCAAAGGGCGGCCCTAGCGCTTTGAGGTAGTATGATCGGAATATATCTTTTTGAGGGTTAAACCACGGGTTATAAGTCAATTCAACACCACTTATTTATCAAACAGGTTAAACAAATCGGATTATATTAAACGGGTTGATACCTGACGGGTCGGTCTACTCGTTACAAACCCAATACACTAACATGGAAACGGGCAGTAGCCTCCCAAAAACTAAAATAAATTTCATATCCTTTCAATTTTCTGTTTTCTTAGACTCTTAGTTTTGTCCAGAACTTGAATTCTAGTGTTTTTATTATCTTAAAAAAAAAAATCTAATGTTTTTGAAGGATGTGCTGTCCTTGAGCGGCCACCCCTAGCGAGCTCACGTTGGTCACGGTCCTTAATTTCCACACAGAATGCACGTGTCAACCTCGTCACAGCTGGCCACACACTTGTAAACCACACGTGCGCACGTGTTGCCCCCACCGCTCTCCTTTGGGGGTCCTTGGGGGAAAGACTTTGGGGGAATGGGCAGGAATTTAATAGGGGCGGCCGCAAGAAAATCCCAACACGCTATGACTCCGAGTTAGACTTTCCAAAGAGAGCGGTGACACACGGATGGTCCCGATCCACCCACGTAGCAAATTCCCTTGAGATAAGCGATCATTCAATTGATGTTGGGGTGTACGTGTAAGAACTTCGTTGGGCAGCTCCTCCATAGTAAAAGATTTCATTAGATTGCACCCTGGTTGTCAGTGAATACGTGGCAGCATATCGACCGAGACAGTGATTCGGGCATTGTTTAAAGGGTCCCGCGGCATCACCTCCGGGACCACATGGGATGATTATTTTGGGATATCTTTGTGATCATCATCGGGATTGAACTACTTTATATGCCCAACAAAGTGAACGTGTCATATAAATGTTTAATCGTGACGTGCCGCATCAGATCATAAATGTAGAAATATATATAAAATAGTGTGCGTTAAATTTGAGTCAGAAATAATTGCTTCCAACAGATCTTTTTCGATAGTTTGCCTTTTAAAGCGAAGGTGTTCCTTTAAAGTAATTTTTGACTGACACTTGTCGATTCGGGGGATTAATGTTTTATTATATTTTTGCCAATAATTGAGTTTGGGAATGACTGAATGAGGGATGCCATCATGCCACAATTCAAAATATCTCTGTTGAACTAGTACTAGTGCGAAGCAACTCAATTTGAATTTTTTAACGTGCAATTCCAACAGTAAATACGAAGTTTGGTTGTCTGAATGGGAAAATGCTTGATGGGAACACTCATCCGTCTCTCATCATTCATTTATAATAAAAAAATAATTTTTTATTAGAAAGTAGGTTTTGATGTGACATCAAATCATATTTTTTAATAAAAAATTATTTTTTTATTATAAAAGACTCGTAGGGGACGGATAAGCGTCCCTTGTGTAACAAGCCTGATCTGAATGAGGTTGAATTATTTGAAATCTGATCGGACAGATGAGCTTCATAACATTTTTTTTACATTTTTTTTTGCAAGAAATCGATCTCTATCCGACACAATTGGGTTGTTAGTTATGAAAATGTTCAATAGTGCTAAGTCCTACATTAATTTTTTATCAAGTGAGATTGTACCTTATAAGTGATTAGAAAAAAATTAAATTATTATTTGACTAATTTTTTTAGAGTAATATATATAGCATAAATGCATATAACTCTTTCCTTAGATAGTTACATATATTAGGAAATAAATTATATTTCATTAAGAAAAGTATAGTTTAATTTATAGGATATAAGTTTGTCATCTTTGACTTTTCTATATACTTGTCGTCTTTGACTTTGTGGAGGCCAGGAGATGTTTCTTGCGGATTTTGATCTAAACATTTGGAAGAAAACGAAGAGCCACGTCTTCCCACTCTTTCTATTTTGGTAGGGAAAAAACATGTTTTGATATTTTAAATGATATCACACCATGTATATTATTAGATATAATAAAATAAAATTTTCACTGTAAAATTGATCCTCTTAATTTTAATTAAAATAAAGAATATCTTATTTCGAGTTGTACCTTATATCTTTATTTTGTAATTTTTCTACTAATTTTTTTTTTAATGTATTGTTTTGCTTTAGAAAGCATCTTTCAAAAAAGAAAAAAAAAAAAGAAAAGAAGTCATTTTCCACTTCTTATATATCTTAATTAGAAAGATAGATGAATCTTTCTTTTCTTAAGCACTACAAACAAATTTATATTATACTTCTCTGCAAAAGTTCAATCTCTGCAAAAGTTCAATGGCTTACAGGTTACAGCCGAGTGCCGACAGTGGTCTTAAAGCCAAAAGTTCAGTCTATTAGTTGGTAAAAAGGTAGAGAAATTAAGTATAATGAGACAAATAAGTTACTTCAAAGCTAAGAGTTAGAATGTTGAACTTCCTCCTATCTTTTTCAAAACATGTGAGGAAAATGTATTTTTTTTTTTTTTTTTTTAACACACAAATAGAGACCCTCACATGTTTTAAGGGGAGTGATAATTTTAGAAATTAGGTGGAAGGAAACTTTTTTCAACCTAGTTTAAAGAAAATTTATATCATTCTTTTTTTTTAGAAAATTTTTCATTTCACTTCATTCAATTAAATTAATGTGTGTCCAAAATATATGAGATTTTTACTTGCAAGCACCACAAGATAAACCATTTGAAATAGGTGTGTAAATGCGGATAAATATTACCGCTTGCATTCGATATCCACTACCTACATATGTGGATGCAAATAACAAAAATCATTATTCACAAATACAGATGTGTATAGCGATTTTAAGGTGCATACCCTTTTATATGTAATAATAATAATAATAATAATAATAATAATAATAATAATATAATCAAAACGATGTTGTTTTGGTAGTTAATATCAAAATGACGTCGTTTTGAATTAAGTACGTCGTTGTTAGTACTTAAATATCGCAATAATTGCGCGGATGCGATTAATAAAAACATAATAAAGATATCTAAAAGTGATATTCGATTTTTTTGGATAGGACTGCGAATATTAGAAATAATCGCATCCAGATCAGCATTACACCATATTCTCCGCCAGGCCCAAACGCCAACACGCCACTTCACTACCTTCACTGATGTTCCAGCTTCCCTCTGCCACCGGCCGATGTTGATTCCGACACCCATGTGTCGGTTCACGCGCCTGCCAACTCCGCCGTGCATGTTGTTGAAGCTAGTGTTTTTTAGGGATTTTTTGCTATTGTTATGTTTTTGTGTCTTTTTGGTTCTTGAATACTTTTATATCCAGATTTGTGTTGGTACCTCTCTATTATTCAGTCTCTGTTTTGAACTACGACTGTGCATCTTCGGCCAGCTTCCTTTCGGTTGTTGTTTCTGTTTTCAAGTGGGGGTTCAGATAGATTCGCCTTAATCTGTAACCTTTTTACTTTTATAACCGCTTTGTGCGGCCCATTGAGAGGACTGAATCATTTATTTGACCAATTTCTTAACTTTTGTTTATAGTTCTACATTGTTATTTTTTTTATAGAATTATTATTGGGAAGTCCACTGCTTTTTTTGCTTTAGGATCACTGATTCTCGTTCTTTCATAGGAAAATGACTATTGCACTATAGTTGTGTAACTGTTGTGCACAGTGGCGGATCCAGGCTTGTAAATTGGAGGGGCCAAATCGAAAAAAAAAAATTTTGATGGGACAAAACTAAAAAAATTAAAAAATTAGGGGATAAAATTTTAATTTTAATTTTTTTTTTTTTGCGAAAAAAAAAAATTTTGGGAAAAATTTTGGGGCTTGGGGGGCCCTGGCCCCCTAGCCCAATGTAGGACCGCCCTAGTTGTGCAAGGTCTTAGAAACATGGAGTGAGTCCCATGTGGTAGGTTCCACCATATGGATCCCACGTAGGACCCACCGCATATCTATAGAGTAGTGCACAATAATTATACAACTGTTATGCACCAATCACTTATCTCTTCCGTATTAAGAGCGATAAGCATTTCTCTTGTAACATTTTTCTTAACTAATTATGGAAAAAAATAAAATAAAATGAAGTACTATATACAACTGGCGGTCCATTTTGAAACAGTATTACACAGTTTTGGCGCGCTTTCACCGACCGAGATTTGGCGCGAAATTCCAATTCGTATACCAGATTCCAGAACGCACGTAGATCAAAGCATAGCGTTCACAGGACACGAAGCTTTTAGCACTTCCTTAGCTGTCGCTACAAGGACCACAAATTTTGGATTTTGGTTAAGGCACTTATTTCAAACTCTTTCAAATTTTTTTGAATATAAACCAAACCACCCCCACTGGTGTTAACTTCTGATCAGCTACTACTACTTGGAAGTTTACAGCTTTTGTTTGGCGTTCTAATGGTGGATGAGGAGGCCTGCGAAGCTGGTTGCGCGACGCCGAGACGAGGCGAGTGTCTGATACCGGTGGCATTGGTGCCGCCGCCGCCTCCAAAGAAGAAGCCGTTTGCTTTCGGGGAGAGGAAGAGGGACCCGCCCCGGAATGGGTACTTTCAGTCGCCTGATCTTGAGCTTCTTTTTGCACTGGCTCCGAGACGGCAAGCCTGTGCTTAGTAGCGTGGCATTTCTCTGCTTTTTTTTTTTTTTTTTTTTTTTTTTTTTTTTTGGTTTTTAATTTTTTGTTTGAAAGAGTGAAGAAAGTGTATATATTATTGATTTTCTGAATCTGTGCTTCAATTTTGGCTGCAATTTTTCCCACGAAACGCCGGTACCAATGGGCCTTCTCAATGAAAGTGGGCCTTTTCTTTTGTCCCTGAAGAAAGTGTGGCCCAAAAAAGGCCCAGTCTCTAGGGCACAAAGCAACGAAGTATAAGCCGAGCCGGAGCCCACCCGAATTATTACGGGCTCCGCTGTACCTGGACCGGGTCTATGCGAAAAATACATTTGAATTTAGGTTGGTCCGGGAATTTGGCGGCCCAGACTTCCAACTTGAATTAATTAAGTTCAAGCCTGGTATTTTAGTAAATACTTATTGAAATTAATGGTCTAAATTAAGAATATGATTCTTTGCGTAAAGATTGTGGGGACAGACCGCCTAACTGATGGAGAAGGATCCCTCCATTTCATTTAGGAGCCGGTTAATGATTTCAAGAGGGTTTAAAAAAGTAATAATAAAATAAAGTATGCTAAACATAATAATTAGAGAATATGATTCTTTCGGCAAAGAGTAACTAGACGTGATTAAAGATTTAGATTGAATAAAATGGCCGGCTTCTTCAAAATAATATTAATAATAATAATAATAATAATAATAATAAGATGAGTACAGTAAGATAACTATTGTTGGGAAGGATTATTTGCAAGCTAGTACGAGTAAAAAAGTTTTTTTTTTTTTTTTTTTTTTTTTTTTTTTTTTAATTTAATAAAGTCTAGCTAGAGTGTAGTTATCATTTTGTTGGAGCACATGAGGCAGAGAAAATGAAGAAAAGTTTATTTTCTCGATCTTGTGACTGGCACTACATAGAAAAGTTATCCATAAACTGTTTGTAATCCTAAGCACCACCAAGAAAAGGTAAGTGAATTATTTGATCCTCTAATCTCCAATAAAGCCAAGTGCATCACCAATATTTTACTAGTATTTTTTTCACTTTAAGTACATCTTAATTCCTGCAGTTATGTCACTTCGCATTGAAAAACATATATAATTAACGATCACCCATCATCCAGTTAAGCTGATTTCCGTACTAAAGTAATACTTAGCCAAAAGATTGTCACTTACCATTGTGCCTTTACACGTTGATCACACGTTGTCCTGCCAATTAGTCACTACTTCTAATCATGATTAGCATATAGTTAGCATGTCATTAAGCTTATCTTAATGCCGCCCATGTGAAAAATAAAGAGGCTTTCCTTTTTTGTGGAAGCTGGACTGACGCTCCTTTGATCTATATAAGCTAAGCTAGCTAGCTAGCATAGTATTTTGAAAAAAAAAAAAAAAAACGATAAATTGGTCCATATACGTGGTTTGATCTTGTAACAAAAAATCTATGATATTTCAAAATAAATCTATGATATTTCAGGCTATTTTTTTGACAGGATCATTGTGAAATTACTATTTAGAAAAAGAGAAAAAAAAGAAATGATTCGACCATCCCATCCGTCCACCAACACTTCAATTGTGTCGACCGACATATGTGATGGTATTACGTGTAATTCTAATGTGTGGTGTTTATTGCTTTTCTGTGTTTGTGCATGGAATTCATCAAAGATAATATATATATATAGTTGATTGATTTATATATACCACTGTTTTCCTTGGATGAATTGCATGGTCCGTGTACCTTAAAAAGCATTTAGGTCCACCTCAATTGAAGACGTCTCGTCTGTGTTATTTTCATGCTTTTGGAATCTGGTCAGCCCCCCTGTCGATTCCTTCCACATGTAGTGCTTGTTCATGCCCCGGTCCGGGGCCGGCTTCATATTTCAGCATCAGCCATCCCCAAACGTACGATTTGTCTTCTTCTTTTGGTATATATATATATATATATATACGTATATGTGTGTTAATATAGTTTCTGTTACTGGATTCCTCAGGATTTTTATTCTGTGCTCAGAATTAATTGGTGGTTAATTAGCTACCCCAATCCGGCCAATTTAGAAATCTCATTAATTACAAACCAATCATATATATATATATATATTCCTTCTTTCTTCCTTCAATCCTCATAACAATAGACAACATGGCTTTTTTTTTTTTTTTTTAATCTTTCATGATCAGTACTTATGTGTGTTTATATATATGCACAGTTGCGTAATGATTAGTTTGGGTTGGAGTGTTTGCTTTTCCTCCTTTCTTTACTTTTACCGCATGGGTTTTCTTTTAAGGGTTAAGGTTCCTACTTTTCAGTTGCATGGGACGATCGCCAGTACTTCACCAGTCAGTATTAGCGGGCGCAGCATCATCAAGATTCACAAACTTTAAAGAACTCCCCTTGAGTGGTGCTGCTAGCTAGTGTTCTCCTTACTAGCTCCAAAGGTTTCTTTCAATATGGGAATCTTGATGATGCTGCATCAGCAAATAGGTGGCTTTTTTTCTCCACTTTTCAGTTTCAAATTCCACAGATTTCCAGTTTCTCAAAGGATTTAAGCTAATCACAAAACTTGAAGGTAACAGTACTAACTATTTTTTTTTTTTTCACAATATTTTAGTTCTGAAAATTTTCTTACACGAAGGTAACACCCTATATATGTTCCAACTCTTGTGTGCAAGGATTTCAATAAGCTGGTGCCGCTTCTCGATCGGTTTTCACAAATACAAGGTAATTAAGACAGGTATAATCAGGATTAGGGTTTGTGAAATTCTTGTTTATTCATTTTTTCATGGGTGATTCTGATCTTCTTCTTCTTCGATCTTCTTTTACCAATTTACTGTGATGAACTTTGAAGAAACCACTCTGATGTACATAGTATTATGAATTATCATGGCGTATATATATACGTTAGGTCCTTTGTCTGTTGATTAATATTGATCGTTTTCTTACAATAACTTAAAATCCTCACATTGAAAAACCTACAAATTAACTTTCCTTATTTTTCTAACATATATATATATATATATATATATATATATATATATATAAAAGATAATTTGTAGTTCGATCTGTTGCATGTTTGATTCCTTCTTGCAAAGTCTTCCTCCCCAAGGATTGCCAAGAATGGCCGGGAGTCATGCATCTGTACTTCTATAGAAGAAGATTTCTATGTGAAAAATCATGTTTTGTTTTGTTTTCTTATTCATAAAAAAAGAAAAAAAGAGACTTTAATTAGGCCTTCCTAGCTACCGTGTGTGGCCTATAGATAATCATACATAGTTGTGGATCGATTTAGTTGAAAGCAGAATATGATCGAGACTCTGTTTAGTAATTTCTTGCAACGGGAGTGAATCAATCTGGATGGCTTGCAAAAAAAGCTAGTCATGAATGATAAAGAGAAGAGTTGCTAACTTAGGCCCAAAAGATTCTCGTACGTCAATAGGTACTATATTTAATATTTAATAATAAAATCCACTTGATAGATGAAAAGTGCAAAAATTTAATAGAAAATGATGACTCTGAAGTTAATTAAGTTTAACCAAATTTTAACAGATTTATATATATAAATGATACGGAGCAAATCAGCTCATATGATGAGAAAAGTTATACGTACGTATATATATAGTTCAGATCAAATGTTAAATCTCATAAAAAGTTGCGTTTATTTTCATAGAATTTGTATGTTCAATGAGACCAGTAGGATTATGGGGCTTATATACCATGAATATATAATATGGTTTTGCTAACTGAAGTGAAAGGCTTGACCTAATTATGAAGCTATATAACCCAAGTTTTTCCCAATAATGATATGGGAGAGAGAAAGAGAGAGATGGGCCGGGGAGGCGGGGTGTTAAGGATTTGGAATGCAGAAGTGTAATGACTGAGGGCGTGCTAGCGCGCATAATCTCTACCATGCACATCAACATTCACGGTGTTAGGTTTTATGTTAGCTAATTTAGTGTCAAAACTAAAGTGATTGTAAGTCTAGGGTTATTTGTTAAGTTGGGACTAGATTTGGTCCTTAAGGTTAAAGAACATAAGTTCTTGTTTGTTATCTCTGATTGATAGCCTTATTTGATTGATAGCCGTACGAATGTGATCTTCAAGTATTTAAAAGAATTGAGATCCGAAAGTCTCGATGGAAGTATCAGCTGCAGAAGGTTCGAACGAAGGCCTTCATACTTCAAAAATTTAAGTTCTTGAGAAGGTTGGTCGCATCAAGTTAAAACAAGAAGAAGTAAAGTAGTTTACAAGCCTACCTGAGAGCCTCAGTCGCAAGACAGTTCCAACTCTATTTGATAGGAGTGTTTCACAAACCCATGAGAAGCTCAGTTGCAAGCTTGTTCAAAATGTTATAGATACAACTCACAAATGTAATGACAAGCATTTCAATGAAGATACTAAAGAGGCATTTATAATTGAAGACAATAATAATGCAATAATTGAAGATATCTCACAATACATTAAATATAAAACGTTAGAAGATGGATAGTGAGATAGAAAGTGAATAGTTGTAATCATTCATAATTGTAGTAGAAGTTGAATGGTTGTGTAGTTGTTATAAATATCAATAAAATGATCCCACAATATTCATGGGGAGAAATATGTAATTCTAAAATCTTACATGGTATCAGAGCCTTCTAAGGCACCAGTGCCATTTTTCTTCGATCCTCTATTTAGTTTTCTTCTCAATGGCTATCCCACCATCTTTTACGATTCTGTCCTCTTTGTCAACCATTGACGGGTCCACATAGTCAAATTCTTCCTCTATAGTTTCTGCTCATTGATAACCAGTTCTTTTTTACTATCCTTATCATCAGTAGAATGACACACCAATGATGCGGTGTTCTTCACCATCATCAATGTCCGTTTTGACTTAATGTCTGTTGATTCCATTTTGGCCATTAAGACATCAATTCCTCTTAAGGCTTCAACAAGGTTATTCTATGTCAAGTCTTTTTCTCACGAAATCTTTCATGCAACTTTCTATTGCGTTGTTTCTCTTATGGTTACCCTCTTAGTTTCACAAATCAAAGCCCCTTCTATCCCATACCCGAGTGTAACGAGCCCAATCTTCACTCTCTCTCTTGTCTCTCTCCCAAATATGCAACACTATTTTCAACATAAATCAACTCGCAACAACTATTTACTGTTGTGTGTTCAATTTCTTTCCTACCTCAAAGCTCATCGCCTCGGTTATGTTGATGGCATTCTCTTATGTCCTGAATACATGTCTTTGAAGGATTTATATGCCTATTTATTACCGCATGAAATGTGTTTGGAGCACCTTTTTACTTCTCTGGATCTCTCAGGTAATATAACCTTTTTCACTCTTTGTTTCTCTTATTGCATGATTATGTAAACCACCACCCAAATCTCAAAAGACTTTTATTTTCTTAGTTGACTTTACCCAACCTCTAAATTAGGTTAATGGCTTTGTTTGGGGTCTCTCTGTTTTTTCTACTTTTCCTTGGGTCCACATTGTTATGCTTTCATGCCTTAGTTTTTCTGCTGACCCCTTCATTTTTTCTATCTTCTTGTCTCTTACATAACTGCCTCCCCTCTCGACGTTCCTCAACAGATCTCCTACCACTACAAAAAAAAAAGGCATTTATGGACGGTTTTTTTCTAGACGGTTTTTAAAACCGTCTAGAAAAAAAATTTGTAGACGGTTTTTTCAAAACCGTCTGCAAAAAATTTATTAGGGACGGTTTTATTAAACCGTCCATAAAATTGCAGACAGTTTTAACTAAACCGTCTGGAATTTAGCATTTCCAGACGGTTTCATCCAAAACTGTCTGTAAATATTATTCTTAGAAAATTTTATGGACGGTTTTTATCAAACCGTCCATAAAATTTCATTTCCAGACGGTTTCATTTAAAACCGTCTAAAATTTTTTTTTTCGATTCCACATCATCAATCCGTGTGATATCCCCAAATTTAACCACATCCATCCAAATTTTTTCCAGCCAAAATCACAACCGCCCATTTCCTTTACAGCAAAAAAAAACGTATGTATATAGAAAAAAACGATCTGGCCAGTTCATCCAAAAAATAAAAACGATCTGGCCTGAAACATCACAACCGGCCATCGCAGATCTGCGGTCTGGGCGAGAGTGGTGACGGCATCGCACGAATCGGGAGAAGAGGGAAGGAGTCATAGGGAGGGTGCAGATCGATCTGACCAGGCGTTGAGGGAGAGATCGACGGTGACGACTCTGTCCCTCGATCCGGATCCGCCGAATGTACCCCAGGGTCCATGCCGCACTTCCCTGGCCCACACTTCCTGGCCGTTGCCGCCGTATAGGTCGGTGTCGAAGGTGACGGAGGTCAAGGAAGCCAGTTGCTGCTCTATACGCCTCCGCTCTTCCTGGGTCTTCGCGATCTCCGGGCCCATGGCGAAATGGTCGAAATTAGGGTTTCCAGATTTTGGGTCCAATGGGTTGGTCTCGACACTCCAGTACGAACTACGAAGGGCTGGATACGAACGATTTGGGGTTTCCGACCAGATCCGGCCGAAACCGGCTTTGGGTTGTTTTGGGTTGGTATATTTTTTGGTTGATTTGTGAAAGGGGGGTGTTTAGCCGTGGCTGTGGTTGTTGGGTTGTGCAATGAGGGAGCAGATCCGGCCGAAACGGCTTTGGGTTGTTTTGTGGGTATATTTTTTGGTTGATTCTCCGATGGATTTTCCGGTAGAACGCGCGTAGAAGCTTAAGAGACCACTGGACAAAATAAAAAAATAACAAATAAAAAATTATTATTATTTTTTTAAAAAATAACAAATTGTGGACGGTTTTGGGCAAAACCGTCCATAATTTTTCTGGACGGTTTTGCCCAAACGTCTAGAATTGATTCTGGACGGTTTCGGCAAAACCGTCTAGAATTACGGACGGTTTTGTCCAAACCGTCTAGAAATTCAATTAGCGACCATATATCCTAGACGGTTTAAAACCGTTTGAAAAAAACCGTCCGGAATTGATTCCAGACGGTTTTTTTGCATTTCTGGACGGTTTAAAACCGTCCAGAATTTGCTTTTTTTTTTGTAGTGTACTGATCTGGCTTGGAATTCAAATGCAGCGTAATTCATGGTAAGACGCTATTCTTGGAACAAATTGTCCAATTCATCCAAAAAGTAATTGGACTTATCAGCTTCAACTCAATGATCAAATTGAGATCTTTTTCTACTTTCTCTCTCTCAATTTTAGAGAGCCTATGGTGGATTTGTTCATTTTATTATTAATAATTGGGGTATAATCACAATTCCTTTAGCAAAGCCAGATGGCGTCCCTTCAGCAAATATCAAATAGTAGATGTGTTAAATATCAAGCTATTCTTTCTACTTGATTTATCACTCTTCGCTCTAAACTCAACGTTCATTTCTTACCGTTGAGTTTGCAGGGGTGTGTTAAAGATATAACTCACACATGTAATGACAAGCATTTCAATGAAGACACTGAAGATACATTCATAATTGAAGACAATAATAATGAGATAGTTGGAGAGATCTCACATTACATTGAATATATAACGTTAGAACATGTATAGTGAGATAAGAGGTGAACAGTTGTAACCATTCATAATTGTAGTAGAAGTTGAATGGTTGTGTAGTTGTTATAAATATCAATACAATGATCCCATAATATTCATGGAGAGAAATATATAATTCCAAAATCTTACACAAAGAAGGTTCAAATGTGATCATCATTGAGGTAGATCAGAGAA
Source organism: Alnus rubra (assembly GCA_028654335.1). Classification (NCBI taxonomy): domain Eukaryota; kingdom Viridiplantae; phylum Streptophyta; class Magnoliopsida; order Fagales; family Betulaceae; genus Alnus; species Alnus rubra. The sequence continues at coordinate 909,727 of JAJPGS010000870.1, read as the reverse complement.
GCTCAGTTGAAGAAGGTTTGATCGAACACGATCTTTAGTGGGGGTATACCTGAGATGTTCGGTTGCAATTGCTATCGTATAATGTTCAAATGGGCCACCGAGATGTTCAACATTTGAGCTTGATTAAACTACACATTGTATAAATATTAACCAAAGCATTAGATTGAAACATATTCACTTTCATTCATAACTTAAAAACACTTCTTGTTCAACTTATACAACTTACTAACATAATTATACTGTTCATAACTCCCATAAACTATATACATGATCAAAATGGTACTTTGCCAATTAGACCTAAACCTGAAAATCCTCAAGACAATGTCCTTACCCTTGATCTTCAAAAGCTATGACTCCTCGAACCTATGGATCGAACTGCAAGTTCTCATCATGCCTTCTTGCACCTTATGCCGCTATAGTTATAAAATTAGCAAATTTACATGCAAAACTGTGAGTCCACGATTCAGTATGTAAAAATCCAAATAACTAGTGTGTGATATGAGCCCTTTTTGTTATGTTTAAACTTCTCTCTATTTTGTTGATTTAAAATCGTTGAAACACACAACTTTGTTTAAAAACTCATTAGGAGTTTTAGTTTTGTCAAAACCGTTGCAAAAAATGCTATTCTTGAAAAGCAGTTGAAAGAGAACTTTTTGCTTGGTGGAACACTAAAACTAGTTACATTGACTGAAATATATATACTACACTAACTACTAATGTAATGACCTACTTTCAACGATGCAATACTGTCCGCTTTTGGTTCCACCGAATTAGACTTCCCAAGAGGTCACCTATCCTGGTACTACTCTCACAGAAGAACGCTTAACTGCAGAGTTCTGATAGGTTCATAGACATCACGGCTTTAAAACGCGTTGTGTCAATAATTATGCAAATATACATATAAGCACATCCCCATTCCCATATCCAAACGATGTAGGACATTACAATCACCCCCTCTTGGGATCCAGCCTCCCTGCTGGCGACTTTCATGGGATCCCCCTATTCGTGGCGTTCCAACGAGTGCTCGCTGGCGACCCTCATAGGCTTGTGCACGCTCCCCCATCTCAGGCTGGGCAATGACTCTAACACCATTTGTAATGACCTAGAGAAAAGCGCTAGCTACATCTGTGCCATCACCCCAAAATGACTAGTCAATTTTAAGCTTTACTAGAATCCCACATAAAGCTCAATTTTACCTAGTAACTAGGCAATGTGGACTTTACACTCATGACTATCTCTTATAAACCACTCACTCTATGTGAGCTATTCATCTCTTCCCAATATGGGACACTTCAACCCTTATAAATGGTATTAGAGCCACCTAATAACGCTATCTAGTAATCACATGACCTAGCGTTACTAGGTGGCTCTGATGCCATTTGTAACGATCCACCCCAAACGACACAATATTGTATGCTTTTAGCTCTTCGAATCAGAATTTCCAAAATGTCACCCATCCTAATACTACTCTCACAGAAGTATGTTTAACTGCAGAGTTCTGATAGGTTTACGGCAATCACGGGTTTAAACGCGTTGTGTAAGAATGATGCAAATATACATATAAGCACATCTCCTTTCTTAACCCAGGCGATGTGGGACGTCACAACTAATGTTGGAAGTAACATTTCATATAAAACTATATTCGTTAAACTTGCATGCAGAACTCATACTAGAAACAATGAACTGAAAACTGAAATGCTTGTTAGATGTACCAGTCCTTGTTCTTTACAGTTGATGCCGATCTTATGACCTTGATTGACCCTGGGTTGTCGAGAGTACTCACCCTCACGACCCTCAGTGCTTGCCAAAGATACTCACTCCCTTGATCTTTGGTGTTTGTCAAAGGTACTCACCCCCTTAATCCTTAGTATTAAGTTATGTTTGGGTGTCATACACAACTCAATTTTTTTTCTTTTTTTTTTTTAGAAATTATGTTTGGCTCCAATTCATCTTCTTTTCAACCAAACTCAAACTTTTTTCAACCCAATATATATATATAGAACCACCCCAATTTTTGTAAATATATTTATTTCAAATATATTCAATTTAATTCATCTTACCAAACATAATTTCTACACTTTTTTCCTCTGTATTCATAATTTTGAGTAAAGCTCAAAAGAATACAAAAAATTCGCACATACAAACGTCTCAAACTTCCTTACTGAACTTAACATGTGTTCTCTTTCTTTTCCTTATTTATGAATTTTCACTTAAAACCTTTTACCTTAAAATTGCTTAAAAATTATATCTAAACTTCTCTTGAAAATGTTATCCCAAAACTTTTTTTACTTTTAACTTATGTTTCTTTATATATTATTGAAATCCTTCTTAAAACTGATATTGAAACTTTCTTAAATTTCTTTTCTACCAGTCATAAAATCATTTGAGAAGATATATCATGCAGAACTATGTAAAACAATTAAGGGCTCATGTCATAAGAAAATAACATATACTTTAAAACTACACATGCTTACTTATCAAATACATTTCATCAAAAGTAATTTTATGACTATTTAAAGGGGGTTAATTTACTTGTCTAGCTTAAATCTTGATTATTGGGCCTTCGTGACATTTCATTTAAAATCCGCAAATTGGATTAGTATAGTTAGTTGTGGTTTAACTTTTAAATCCTATACCTTATTTCATAGCTAAGCATCCCTAGTTTCCATTTAGCATTTCTCACTTACTTTAAAACTAGGCTAGGTTAACATTAAAGCCATAAGCTCTACCTTGAGTTTAACCCTCTTCGATATGCTCCATATGATCAACTACAAGTTATTGTACTATTAACTACGATTTACACTTATTGAAAACCTATACCTTCACTTTAAACCCTAAAATTTCTCTCTTTGGGAAGAAACTTGTTTTCCAACTATGGACAATCTTGTTCGAACATGGTGCGAATGCGGGTTCGAATGGGAAACTTGGTGGCAATTGCGTTTGAATGACATGCGATCGAGGCATTCATGATCATTATGTGCTTGATGTGTTTGAACAAGCTTAGATCCAGTTGCGATCGAGGCATTTGAGGGGTGACTTGTTCGAACAAAACCCTAACCTTTGAACGGAAACCAATTGAAACTAAATCTTCTACGTAAAACTTCTTCAAAACCTATTTTCAACTACACAATATCTTCTTTCCCTTCACATCATACCAAACAACCAGTACACACCATCAAAACATCCGCTACATCAGAAAAACCTAATCTTTTTCTACAAATCCAATATTCACACTTCTCTCATTTCCTCAAAACTACAACACAACAACAATGAACACAGTATCAACATTCAATGGAATAACCCCAATCCCAAACGTACCATAATCAACTCCAAAATCACAAACCGCTACACAAAACAAACCTTGAACATTTAATACCAAAAAATAACCAAAGCCTCACTTAAATCTTCATACTAAAACTTCAAAACTACAACACAACACCAATGACATGTGAACTCTCTCTCTCTCTTAGAATATATAATTATATAGTAGAATTTTGAAGCGATGGAAGATAGACAACACAAAATAAGAGAAGTATGAGTAGAGTTTGAGAGTTTTGGTAGAGGTAGTACAAGGGTCTCAAATCTCACGAGTCATTTTGTATGATTAATTTATTGTGTTCTTTCAATCAAATTCTCTTAGTTATATGATTGATGATAATTTATTAAATGTTCATTCGGGCTTAGCAAGCCCATTTACTCTCAAGTTGGGTTGTGTTCTTAGCCAATGAGGATTAGTGCCAATGTGTTAGCCCCCTCTCCCATGAGAGTCACCGACTGATGGTCCCCAACTCGATGAATGCATTGCAAGGATACTACCGACAACTACCCATTGTGATAAACAATAGGACCATTTGACGACTGTGCTGAGTGAAGTGTTTGCCGACCATTACCCATGTCATGACAACTCGTCTGCCACACAATTAGCTAGGTGGGGCAGTTTGTACTGTGATGTCGGATGCTCAAGCGGGGCAGTCCGTACTAATGATGTTGGATGCCCAAGGGCAAGCAATCTGTCTGTATCAAAGCTTTTCCTCTCAAGAATCTCTCACTAAGTTAAGCATCAAAGTATTCATTGCCGGCACCTCTGACGAGTCACCCTTGCCTATTTTTTGTCTTTACAGGTCTTCTTTACTGAAATATCGACATGCAGTCAACTATACTAATTAACAATGTTAAAAAAGCATCACTAAGTTTTGTTTTTAGTTAACATTTAAACAAAAATAGCTGAAAACTATCTATGGAACAATTCTTTGAAGACTCATGTATACCAATTAGAGTTTTTTATTTTATTTTATTTTTTTATTTTCTAATTGAATACCAATTATAGTTGATTGCTGAATAACATGGATCATCGTGTATGTTTGTTAAATTGTTTTGGAAGATATTTTTTGTTTTTTTATTTGAAATACAAAGTATCATCATAAATGTGATACTTTATTTGTGTTTTGAATTTTTTTTTTTTTTGTTAATGTCTTTATCTTGAAAGCATAAGACAAAAACAAAAACAAAAAAACAAATTCGTTAAGAAACCATAGCCTAGTTACAGTAGAATTTTTTAAGTTTGCTTATAATCGACGAACATAACAATATTTACCAACTAACTTCTCATGATTTGGGTTCTAGTCAAGTCATTACAAAATGGCTTTTAGACCTATTTATATATAATAAGTAGAACATTTAAATCTATTTATTTGTAGATCAGCTGGTTTAATGAATTAAGTTTAAAATCTTTGTGGGCTAGCTCTTCACAGATGTTTATTTATATCACTTGTATCCTTAGATTCCAGGTATTAATGTTAGACGGTGCATTTTTGGGTGCTTATTTATTAATCTTTTGGAAAATTTGTTAGGATTAAACCGTACTGCTGCTAATCTTATTTATTTATTCAAATATTCTCTTAACGATGATTCAAATATTCTGTTAATAAAGGTCACATGCATGGCATGGAGATGGTAATTTCCTTGAATTTGTTGTTAATGTTCACATTTCACAAACAAAGACTTAATTAGATGCTTATATGTATATATGCATGTGCATGTGTTTGTATTAGGGCTAATTTTGACTAGTCAAAATCAGATACGTACTCCTATAATTAATTAACAATTTATAACTTAGATGCAGACGAACATACATCATGACTTCTCTTTAAGAATACACGTTTTTTTTTTTTTTTTTTTTTTTAATTATTATTTTTTAATAAAAACTAGATGGTTGCATGTGGATGGATGTATATCTAAACCTCCAATGTAATACTTACCCATTTGATTGTTTTCCAAACCATACAGCCTACAGGCACTTGGAGGTATATTTGGGTATATATGGTAGCTAGTATATATATGAAATTATAATATAAATTCATATGAGAGAAAATGTTTGGGGTACTACAATTTCTTACAAACTGATGTAGTATTACGTAGTCCATGTAGCATTGCATGCACATTAGTCACAATCAAATTTATTGTTTAATGTTGATGTAGTAAGTGTTATGTGGACTGCCACTAAGAGACGTGTGATTGAAAAAGTTAATTATAATAAGGATGATTTTTTTATGAGCTTATTATTTTGGAGGATTTAGGTTGAAGGGTAAGACTATTTTCTGATAAATCTCAGAGTAAGAGTACTTACCCATAAGAGAGGGTGTAGGGAAATAACAAAATTTAATGGAGAAATATTATTTTCCAAAATAATATTCCAGGAGAAACAATTTAAGATTGATCACGTCACGTACTTGCACATTAGATAATTTAATATGAAATAGAAAAAGATGGTTTGGACGGTAAACGGTCGTCTTCTTGACCCTGCAGGGGTATCTTTCACCTGAATAGTTTATTTATAACATATTTATGTTGTTCATACCATGTGAATTATGGGAAAAATATACCATTTAATATTCAGTCCTATACCTAGAGCCGTAAATCGTTCTAATATGAACACGTCTGTAATATCTATGGACCATATATGGGGCATTAGTATTATATATAATCAAGAGTTTTGTTGGGGTATTAAAACTTTTATTATAAGTCTTTTACAATTTAATCCGACAGTTTACGTGATCACACTTACCATATGATCAGCTACTAATCAATTCAATTTAAGTGTGATTTGTGTTTGATGTGGTAGTTCTTAGTGGACTGTCATGTCAGTTTGTAATTTACGTGATTTATCACATCAGTTAGATTTGTAACTGAGTCGTAGAAAAAGCTATTTACTCCAAAGAGAAAGAGAGAGTATTTTAATTTGTAATAGGAGCATCGATCAATTGCCTCAATATATCCCATCTTTTAGAATATACTCCCAAATGTTATCTGGTAGCTGTAAAAATCATTATTCGATGAAATAACAAATGAAAGTACACTTACATCTAATGATAGTTTTTATTGGACGTAAGGGAGTAAGCATTTGAAAGTGAACCCTTGAGAATCCATGTAGCATTTTTCATTACAATTTGTCACATTATATCAAGGAGCCTTGTATGCAGTAATTTATGTTTAAATTATTGAAAATAATGGTGTCTATTTTGCAGAACAATGGTCACAGTCCTGCACATGAGAACCAGCTAACCACTGTCCTCCCACACCCTTCTAAATATGTGTGATCTTCAAGTTTATAATGGAGCACCGTACGTACAAGCGTGATGGATCTCCACAACCAGGAAAATTCAACAACAGGAAATTATATGTTGTGAGAAACATAAATAGATCAGAACTCACAGAAGCAGCCAATGAAATGGTGCCACGATGGCAGAAAGTACTGCTGGACACACTGCAATTAACCTCAAACGACCACATGCGAACCGCTATAAGTAAGCATAAAGCATATATGAATTGCCCCCACAACTCCTATCCTAACTTTCTCTCTGTCTACCTCACACACACACACACATACACGAAGAGATTAAGGCCAGGAGATCAGAAAACTGATCAGAAGATCATCACCGACCACAGATATTGATCGATCAGCATTACATGGATGAGATATGGAAGCCATCAAAGAAGGAAGGTTCAACTACTAGCCATTCCAAGTCTCTATTTGCAAGGAGTTCTTCAATAAAGAGCTCTTCTTCTAAATCTCCATTCACAAGGAGTTCTTCAACGAGGAGCTCTTCTTCAAAGTCCCCTCTCCTGAGGAGTTTTTCCCAGAAAGGGTCCTCTCCCAAGTGCCCTCTTCCTCGGAGCTTCTCTCAGAAGAGCTCTTCGAATTCCATCAGCCGCAAGTGTAGTAGCCTAGCAAAGGAACAGAAGGCCAGGTTTTACATCATGAGGCGCTGCGTCGCCATGCTTGTTTGTTGGCACAAGCATGGTGATTCTTGACTCTTTTTCCCTTCTTTATGCGAGATGGGTCATTGGGTTTTGTTCGAAAACTCATATAAATTTTTCTTTCCATCCGATCAAGAAGAGACTGGTGCCATATTTCTTGGTTCTTTTTTTTTCATTCACTTTAGATTCAATCCGTTTGTAATTACAATTGAGTGGAGCTACAAAGTTTTACAGAGTGTAAGAAGAGAGAGAGAGAGAGAGAGAGAGAGAACATATCAAATAGATTTCACTTATATCGATCTCAATACTAGCAAGAGTTCCAATTCCTCTGTTTGTGTCAAACGCCTCTGTTCTCTGATGATTTATTTCCCCCACTTGGAGTGGGGTTAGGTGCTAAATTTCATGACCTCTTTTATTGTGTTCCTTTTTTCTTTTCTTTTTGTTTTGATGAGAGAGAGATTCGCTTCGGCTGTTGGAACTGCCAATATAATAAGACATTGTTAAGATTTGGATCTGCATTGGAAATGCAAGCCACCTTTCTCCCTCTGAGAAAAAGGGAAGGAGTGTGGGTTGTCTTAAAAGTGACACCTTACCAAGTTTAGAGGGTGTTTAAAATTGCATTGAAAAATAAAACTTTTAAAATTAAAAAAAAAGTTTTAAAAGTTCATTTTGACCTTTTTTTTTGAGTAAAAAAAATCAAAATAGACTTGTTATTATTTCTTGAGTGTCATGTAATTAGTGCTAGTCATTTATATAAAACTCAATTTTATTTAATAATGTTAGAATATATGAAAAATATCTTATATTTTTCTTATATTTCATATTTGTTGATATTGTAATATTCTCTACTTACGGATTAATTATAAACAAATCACCATATTTGTATTTACTTTAAACTCTATAAATATGGACCTTTATATTGTAAACAAATAAGTTAATGAGCACAATGTAGTCGTTAGAGCTAATTCGTAGTGGTAGACGTAGGTATTTAACACTGAACCACCCATAATTTTTTATGTTATTTTCTTTCTCTTATTTCTGCCTTTCTTATTCTATTTTAAATTTCTACAAATAAAAAATTAATCTAAGGCTTAGAACCAATTCATATTATGTTCAGTGTGAAAAATGGAGCATTACAGCTCGGCCCACCTTTGGTCCATATATAATACTTCGGTTTCACATAATGAAAAGACCATCCCACAGCCTACTGTTGGCCACATAACCTGTCCCAAACGACGTGCATTAATTCAATGCATGAAGATAAAAATCCGACATCAATCTCTACTCGTCCATCCACAACATGCATGTCTTGTCATCCCATATTCTTTCAGCTCCAACTTAATTCTTATCAATCCATACAAAAGCATATGGTTGTTAATATTCATTAGAAGTAGCAAGAGTGTTCAAGCTGTAAATTTTTGATACAATATTTAAATTTAATGTTAATCTAAGGATTAAGGAGTCTGATTCGTTTAATTAAATGAATCAAGTTAGAGTTGATCTATATATTTTTACTCATATCTCGATACTACTAAATCCGACAAGCAACATTTATAGTTGACAATTTTTTACACGACGCAAATTAACGAGTTAGGATTAATTGCAGGGTCTAACACATTTAATTAAATAAATCAAATTAGTGTTAACTTATATAATCTTCTACGCATGTCTCAAAACGACCTAAATTTACACGCACGAATTGTCACATCTAAAAGTCACGCGGGAGGTTCTATTCTAACTGCATTATGACCTTCATAATGTAATTCCTATAAGAGGGGAGGGGGCCACGACAAGGGTGATCAATCAACCTCTTGTGTCAGGGCCGAGACCAGAAAACAGAGGAAGCATGGTTCCCTTCATGTCATCCAAATTAGACCATTTCCTTTTTTTTTTTCATTCTTGTGTGACAGAAAGAATTACACGCAACACCTATTTTTCTGGTAGTTCTCTTAATCGTATAATCAAGACATATCCTTCCTCTCTGAAAGTTTGTTTTGGCTTTAATCTTGATTTACCGATACTAGAGCAGAGGATTTGTGGACAGAATTTGGGAACACCATATCTTTGTATATTATACGGATGAAATCTGCCTAATAATATAAAGAAAAGTACTAAAATAGCACCAACCTAATAATATTTCTCCATTAACATACACCTTACAGGTTATAGAGAATGTGAAGATGTTTTTGAATTATGTGACAACATGATGAATTGGAGGTGAAACTAAAACCTTTTGTTTATATTAAACCACTAGTTTAATTTTTAATGGGGTATTTGGAATCCAATGTACTAATTTTAAGGTGGCGAAGTTTGATGGAACTAAAATCCATCCTTTGGCGGGTTCCATGCACAGTTGACGATCAATTACATCATGCTTAGCTTAAATTGATAAAACAAAGACGTTTAATCTGCTTGGTTGCCTTAAAAAACTTTTCAATGGTTTCATGCCACACCTTAGCTAGAACAGATGCATAGAGAGAGAGAGAGAGAGAGAGAGGAGAGGAGAGAGATGTTTCATTAATGAATATTGCTATTATTTAGTTAGGCTCCAACATAAGCATCGAAATCCTGGATAGTACAAAACCTTCTCCACCCTTTTTTTTTTTTTTGCCATTTTTCAGTGGAGGACTCTAGAAAAATCTCAAGAGAGGCAAACGCACAAACATTTGGCTCAGTTCCAATGTGGCCTTTGGCTACTCTTTGAGAGGTACAATATTGCAAAACATGACCAGAATAAATTAGAAGGAGAAGAAGAAGAAGAGGTTGTGTTGTATTCAGTCAAAGATCAACACTTTGGAAGATCAGACGGTGGAGGAGGCAGCTTCTGATTGGGGAGCTTCCCATCCTGGACAATCCAGGCCATCCTTAAACCCCAGCTCAGATGGACATCAAAGTGGCAATGCATCAACCAAACCCCTGCTCAGTCATCAATCATCATCATAACAAATTCATTACACGTACACCTTCTAATTAAATTTGGTTTTCAATTAAAAAAAAAAAAAATCCAATTTAAATAATATTATCAAAGTTGGATTGGTCTTAATTGGTCTTTCTGTTACCTTTGCATCCTTACCAAATGGTTGGTTAGTGCACTAAAATAACTTGAAATTAGGTAAAACTTATGGGAATTCATAGTAATTATAATGAAGAGACATTAATATACTCACCTGGGTTGTCTGCAAGGAACCGAATGGCGACCCAACCGCCGGAAGGCACACCAATTGTATTCCTTTCAGCTGGGTCAACAACGTTAAAGTTGGCAGGGTCCTTGTTGGGGTCAAAGTTTCCGAAACCTTGGCCGACAACATAAAAGTTGAAGCCGTGAAGATGGAGCGGATGGCTCTCAGCACCCAAAATGCTTGTGTCTTGCATCACTACTTCCACACTAGTATTAAATTGTAGCACCACCGCTTTGGTTCCATTGCTCACAACTGTATTGTTTGGTGGAGTGCCTGTATAGTTGAATGGATGGAGAGGAGCGCTTGGAAAATCAGTGGTGTACACCCCATTAGATTTCCCAAAGAAATGTGCTTGGAGGAGTGCTGTGGTGGGGAGAACAAAGGAGACATTGTTCATTGAAGCTGCAAATTTTGAGCTATTGTTAGGCCCTTGGCAGGTTTGGTTTTTGGGGCACGGGTTGCTTCCTAGGCCTACAGTGAAGAAAAACCGCTTTTGGACTGTTTTGGGCACGTTGACAGGGAATTTAGCATTGCCCAAACTTCTAAATCTCCTAGTAAAATTCATGACGAAGGAAGTGGCATTGAGGGCAGGAAGAGCAGGTTTGAAACGTCGATGTTTTTTCGAAGTGGACGTGGAATTTTCATACTCAAGAATGCCGGCCACCGTGGAATTGTCGAAGGTGCCCAAGCCGGTGAAATATGGTCTAGCTAACATTAAGAATGTTGCATTCGGGTCGTGGGGTTTTGTCTTCAGAAGAACGTTGGTGGTCTGTCCCGGTGTGATGACCAATACATTGGTCGTGAAAGGCTTCATGTAAATTGCATCGGCTTCAACAACAGTTAGGCTGTGGTTTGCTATGCTGAAAAAGAGCTCGTCATTGAGTGCAGCATTGATCAAACGGAGGAGGTATGTCTTCCCCGGCTTCACCTTCAGCCTGAACGTATCTGCAAAGCACAAAAAAATATATAGCAAAAGCGAACGACAGCATGCAGTTTGTTTAATATATGCAACTTTAATTCGTGAAGTACCTTTTTTAGAACAATTGTACAATGGTCCGGGAAGTCCATTGATTGTGTAGGCATCGGAGACATTTGGACCGGCTCCGGTCTGAAGAGCCTGCCTAATTACTGCCTCCGGATTGACATTCCACCACTCTCCTATAGTTATATATAGCCGGTTAGTATATATATACTTCGATCATATATAGAAGATAAATTTCCAAGTCTAAAAGATTGTTTTTTTTTTTTTTTTTTTTTTTTTTTTTTTATAGTTACCGAATATGATGGGGACTTCCTTGTGTGGTTTGGCAAATGGGTAGGATGCATTATGCTTAGGGAGGATGATGAGGGGTCCGTAGACAGTAGCTCTTAGCCATGAGATGTGGGCATGCCAGAAAAGAGTTCCTCTTTGGCCAACAATGGTGAAGTTGTACACATAACTCTGCCCAGTTTGAATAGGGCATTGGGTTATGTATGATGGCCCATCATACCATCCGCTCTGTAGTTGTCTGATTCCATGCCTATTTTTGTCATCCATCATTCAACAAAAGTATTAATTAGGAGTTTTGAAATTATTTCAACACATTAAATATAAAGGAAACTTGATAACATATATATACCCCATCATACTATAAAAAAATTAGTCTATAATTGATGAAATAATTAAAAAATAATAATTTTATAGTAAATTATGAACTGCCTTCGCCTTGATTTATAAATAATTAATTTTGTAGTAAATTAAGGTTTTAAAGCTTTAGCATCACTGAATAGAATCCTTAGTTTTGAGTCTACTTAAAAAGTCGTACGTACCAATGGATGCTGATGTTGTTTGAACATGATTCACCACCTTAACTACCAGTCTGTCTCCCTCTCTAGCAATAATTCGAGGGCCAGGGAACTTCCCATTGACTGTCACCATGCTCTTCGTGTGGCACAATCGGGTGACATTTTTCAACCTTATCTGAAAAAAAAAAAAAATAACAAAGTAATCAATAATTAAACAAACCAAGTTTTAATTTAGATAAGCATCTGGACCTCTTTTGTTTTTCGAATTTATGAGCCACAATCTAAACAAAATTAAAAAAAATAAAAATAAAATTAGTACGTACATCAAACTTGTAGTGCCTTGTGACGCCTGCATGGTTTGCTTTAGCGACAGCAACATGAGGAAAGACACAGAGAAAGCTAATGGCAAAGAGAAAAGCCACAACAACTGCCGGTGATGAAGGAAGAGAAGCACCCATTTTTCAGTTTCAAATGTTTCTACACCTGGCTGGTGAAAAAAAATATATGTAAGAGAAAGGATGAGATGATCCGCAGTGTGATTCATGAAAGCATGTGAAGGACTGCTTATATAGAGATGATCATATGATAGTCGTTACGTGTTTGGTTGACTAACACCTACTGTTGTTGGCCCCATCTTCACTGTGGATCCTCAACATGGAGTGTCATTAAAGTTAATTTTTTTTTTGAATAATTTTTACCCCCTCCCTTCTTATCTCAAAGGACATTAATGTACGTTTCACCATTTTAACTTCATTAGGTGATAACGGTTTGATTATTCTATTACCATTTCTTTTGGAATTATCTAGAAGACGACAAAGAGAACTCTATAATTAATGCTAGCCTTTGTAGTTAATTGATATGAGCCTTTGGGATTGGAAGAAAAAAAAAAAAAAAAAAAACTCAAGAAATTTTTTGCCGAAATATTCATCCATGGAGTATTAGTTAATTACAGAAAAAAAGAAAAAGAAAATAGAGGGACTTAATTATCAATCTATATCTCTATGTACTTCCTCAGCACATCAAATAATCCTTAACGGTTAGATTGGTGACCAAGTGGAAATCAAAGAGTTACCATCTTCCCACGTCACCCCAGTCCTTTTTAGGTCATTTAAAGGCTCATGTTCATGAAAGACTCGTTGGGGTATGCCTGCAGGTTGGTGATGGCTCCTAGCCTCCTAAAGGAACAGTGACTTAAAATATATATATATATATAGGAAATTCTTTGAAAGAGAAGGACATTTGACCCGACTTTCTTTTAAGCAAGAAAAGCAACAATGATGGAGCTAGTTTAGGTTGTCGTTAGTTCTTAACCAAAATAACCAAACTAGTCGCTGAGGCTAGCTTGATCATGAAGTTGAATCAACATCCAGCAATATATTATTTTCCTTTATCAAAACCGGCTTGTGAAACAAATTTCTTCAACGAGGAGCTCTTCTTCAAAGTCCCCTCTCCTGAGGAGTTTTTCCCAGAAAGGGTCCTCTCCCAAGTGCCCTCTTCCTCGGAGCTTCTCTCAGAAGAGCTCTTCGAATTCCATCAGCTGCAAGTGTAGTAGCCTAGCAAAGGAACAGAAGGCCAGGTTTTACATCATGAGGCGCTGCGTCGCCATGCTTGTTTGTTGGCACAAGCATGGTGATTCTTGACTCTTTTTCCCTTCTTTATGCGAGATGGGTCATTGGGTTTTGTTCGCAAACTAATATAAATTTTTCTCTTCCATCCGATCAAGAAGAGATTGGTGCCATATTTCTTGGTTCTTTTTTTTTTCATTACTTTAGATTCAATCCGTTTGTAATTACAATTGAGTGGAGCTACAAAGTTGTACAGAGTGTAAGAAGAGAGAGAGAACATATCAAATAGATTTCACTTATATCGATCTCAATACTAGCAAGAGTTCCAATTCCTCTGTTTGTGTCAAACGTCTCTGTTCGCTGATGATTTATTTTCCCCACTTGGAGTGGGGTTAATTAGGTGCTAAATTTCTTGACCTCTTTTATTGTGTTCCTTTTTTCTTCTTCTTTTTGTTTTGATGAGAGAGAGATTCGCTTCGACTGTTGGAACTGCCAATATAATAAGACATTGTTAAGATTTGGATCTGCATTGGAAATGCAAGCCTCCTTTCTCCCTTTGAGAAAAAGGGGAGTGAGTGTGGGTTGGTCTTAAAAGTGACACCTTACCAGTTTAGAGGGTGTTTGAAATTGCATTGAAAAATAAAACTTTAAAAATTAAAAAAAGAAAGTTTTAAAAGTTCATTTTGACCTTTTTTTTTAGTAAAGAAATCAAAATAGACTCTTGTTATTATTTCTTGAAGTGTCATGTAATTAGTGCTAGTCACATTTGTATTCTCTAAAATTACTTATAAAACTCAATTTTATTTAATAATGTTAGGATTAATTCGTAGTGATGAACGTAGGTGTCTAACATCGAACCATCCGTAATTTTTGTGTTATTTTTTCGTCTTATTTCTGTCTTTTATTCTATTTTAAATTTCTACGAATAAAAATTAATGTAAGGTTTAGAACCAATTCATATTATGTTCGGTGTGAAAATGGAGCATGAAGCTCGTCCACCTTTGGTCGATCCATATATAATACTTTGGTTTCACATAATGAAAAGGCCATCCACAACCTACTGTTGGCCACATAACCTGTCCCAAACGACGTGCATTAATTCAATGCACGAAGATAAAATCCGACATCAATCTCCACTCGTCCATCCACAACATGCATGTCTTCTCATCCCATATTCTTTCGTCCAACTTAATCCTTATCAATCCATACATAAGCATATGGTTGTTAATATTCATTAGAAGTAGCAAGGTGTTTAAGCGGTAAATTTTTGATACGATATTTGAATTTAATGTTAATATAACAATTAATGATGTAAAAGTTCATGGGCCTTACTCACTCTCAAAAGACGCCTTGAGAGAGGAGGGTGTTCATGGCTTATAAATTCTACAAGACAAGGATCTCTTAGCAATGTGGGACACTTTAACATGTTAAATCACCACTTGTCCCCAAAGCTTAAGCTGATAGGAAGAGGTAAATTTAATCACTTAATCAATACTTTAACACTCTCCCTCACGTGTGGGCTCAGACTTCCTTTTAATAGGTGAGGCCCAACACGTGGAATATTTAATTGAAATATGAGGTAAATGATCGAGTCAAGGTTCGAACTCAGGACCTTTGACTCTAATACCATGTTAAATCACCACTTGTCCCAAAAGCTTATGCTGATAGGAAAAGGTAAATTTAATCACTTAATCAATACTTTAACAAAGGAATTTGCTTTGTTTAATTAAATGAATCGAGTTAGAGTTAACTTATATAGTCTTTTATTCATATCTCGATACTACCTAAATTCGGCAAACAACATTTAGAGCTGATAACTTTTACACGATATGAAATTAACGGGTTAGGATTGTAGCGTCTGATAGATTTAATTAAATAAATCAAATAAGTGCTGACTTATATAATCTTATATGCATGTCTGGAGACGACCTAAATTCTACACACAATTGCGAATTGTCACATCTAAAAGTCACGTGGAAGGTTCTATTTTCAACTGCATTATGACCTTCATAATGTAATTCCTATTAGAGGGAGGGGGGACCACGACAAGGGTGATCAATCAACCTCTTTGGATGGACTTGTGTCAGGGCCGAGACCAGAAAACAGAGGAAGCATGGTTCCCTTCATGTCATCCAAATTAGACCATTTCCTTTTTTCTTTTTATTTTTTTCATTCTTGTGTGACTGAAAGAATTACACGCAACACCTATTTTTCTGGTAGTTCTCTTAATCGTCTAATCAATACATATCCTTCTCTCTACAAGTTTGTTTTGGCTTTAATCTTGATCAACCGATACTAGAGCAGAGGATTTGTGGACAGAATTTGGGAACACCATATCTTTGTATATTATACAGATGAAATCTACCTAATAATATTTCTTCATTAACATACACCTTACAGGTTATAGAGAATGTGAAGATGTTTTTGAATTATGTGACAAAATGATGAATTGGAGTTGAAACTAAAACCTTTTGTTTAATTTTTAATGGGGTATTTGGACTCCAATGTACTAATTTTAAGGTGGCAAAGTTTGATGTGAACTAAAATCCATCATTTGGCGGGTTCCATACAGTTGATGATCAATTACATCATGCTTAGCTTAAATTGATAAAATAAAGACGTTTAATCTGCTTGGTTGCCTTAAAAAACTTTTCAATGGTTTCATGCCACACCTTAGCTAGAACAGATGCTATATATATATATGTATATATGTTGGGGAAACTCTCACAGACACTGTTCAAGAAAGGATTAATAATTAAGAATTAGAGGTTGACCCAAAATTAAATATAGAAAAAGGTTTGACGAGGAAAAGACAAAGACATTAAATGAAGGGATCATACCACAGAAGGTGAATCTCTAATGTTAATGACTTCCCGGCATAAATCTCGAAAAGCAAGTACCGTAGTAAGGTGTGATTGGATTTTCGTCCCCAATCTCCTCCTCGGAAAGGGAAGTTTGTCAGGATTCGATGTAAGAAATCCATCACTAACATGACTTGAAGGAAAAGAATTAATTAGGAGATAAAAGCCTTCGCAAGCTATAGACAAAAGTATGAAAAGACAGATAGGAAAAGGTAATATACAAAAGTAAGTAAAAAAAAGGAAGACACACTCTAAAAAAAGCTCTCTCCCTTTCTCTCTCTCTCTCTCTCTCTCTCTCTCTCTCTCTCTCTCCCTCTCTTTTCTCTCTCGCTCCCTCTCTTTTCTTTGAAGTATCTTTGAAACATATCCTAACTTGACCGTCGGAGGAGGCGCCGCCGGGACACCCCGACGCACCTTTACTTTGCAGGTCCTTCCAGGGAGCTCAGTTCGCCAGTCTCACCATTCGGAATAGTTTCCAGCGCAACCCATTGGAAGGCTGACACGTAGCTGTGAAAGTTTTGACATCAACAATTGGCGCCGTCTGTGGGAACGACGTAGTCACGTGTTCCCGTAAAGATACAATTAACGTTTCCCATGGTTAGTACGCTATTAACTCGAAGAGGAATGCAAGAAGAGGGTGCTCGTGAGGAAACAGGGAATTCGCATGATCCCCAAGAAGAGATAGTCCGTTTGAATGAGAAAATAGCGCAATTGGAAAGAGTGTTGCAAGACCGAGACCGGACGGAGCAGCAGAACACTGGGAAGGACCTCCCGCATGATGGCCATGTGAATTCTAGGAATGCAGAAAAGTATGTAGAAGAGACGATCGAGGGAGAAAGCAGTGCCGATGGGGATTATGAGCTCGCCAACCTCATCAAGGAGAACGAAAAGGAGAAAAAGGAATGCTTGTGAAGAGTTTTAGCTCGCGCGATCATGTTGCTGATCTAAAGGAAGCCTTCGAGACCCTAAGAAGATATCAGATGAAATTGAATCCGCAGAAATGTGCATTCGGCATCGCTTCATAATTTTTTTTGGGATTCCTGGTGTCCCAGAGAGGAATCGAAACCAATCCTGATAAAGTTAAAGCCATTCTAGAAATGCAACCTCCTCGAACGATGAAGCAACTGCAACAGCTGATTGGGAGATTAGCAGCTCTAAACCGCTTTGTCTCCCGGTCCTCTGACAAATGTCTTCCCTTCTTCAAAGTTTTAAAGAAAGCTTTCACTTGGACGGAAGAATGTGAAAAGGCTTTTGAAGAATTGAAAAATTATCTGGCTAACCCCCCACTCTTGAGTCGCCCGACGGAAGGGGAAATTCTTTATTTGTATTTAGCAGTATCACGATCTGCAGTCAGTTCGGTGCTGGTCAGAGAGGAGTCAGGAAAGCAAAAACCTGTGTACTTCACTAGCAAAGTGCTACATGAAGCAGAGGAATGCTACCCCCGCATAAAGAAGCTGGCGTTCGCCTTAATGACCTCGGTACAAAGGTTAAGGCCTTACTTTCAAGCGCATGCAATAAGAGTATTAACTGAATACCCTCTTAGAAAGATACTCTAGAAGCCTGACCTGTCCGGGAGACTCATTAATTGGGCGATTGAGTTGGGGCAATTCGATATTGAATTCCATCCCCAGACAGTGATAAAGGGGCAGGTCTAGGCAGATTTCATAGTTGAGATGAATGAAAAAGTGGAGGCTAAGGGGCTGAAGAAATCGTTGACTTGGATCTCTTATGTGGATGGCTCGTCAGCAAATGGACGAAGTGGTGCTGGAGTAGTTTTTTTGGTCCCCAACCAAGAGAAATTCAGTTACGCTGTTAAATTTGAATTTGTTGCCACCAACAATGAAGCCGAATATGAGGCGATGCTTTTAGCTTTAACGATGGCGCGAGAGATGGGAATATTGAACCTTGAGATTCTCGGATTGTCGTTGAGCAGGTGATCAATGGCAGCTTTGCAACACAAGAAGGAAGAATGTCCCAATATCTTGAAAAATCCACCGATACTATTGTAACTTTTATAGGGTGATTTTGACAAAAATCCCTAGGGAAGAAAATAGCGTGGCAGATGCTTTATTGATGATTGGTTCGGGAATAGATCCGGTGGCACTAGATGATGATTATAAGGTTCTGTTCAAATCACGGCCGTCGATGTTTTTAACCGCAGAAGTGTTGCAAGTAGATGAGGTGGAGCCTGAGTGGGGTGCATAAGTTATACGATACTTAAAGACTGGGGAGCTCCCCTCAATTAAAGAAGAAGCCCGGAAGGTCGTCCGCCACTCAGCGTGTTACGTGTTGATTGACGGCATCCTATATAGGCGTGGATACTCCCTTCCTTTGTTAAAGTGCTTGTCCAGAGTAGATGCTGATTATGTCCTAAGGGAAATGCATGAGGGAGTATGTGGGAATCATTCAAGAGGTAAAATGTTGGTGAACAAAGTTATAAGGGCTGGATACTACTGGCCAACTATGAGTAAAGATGCGACTGATTTGGTGAGGACTTGTGATGTGTGCCAAAGATTTGCCTGTATCACAAAAAATCCTCCAGAGTATTTGCATTCGATTACATCGCCATGGCCGTTTGCTAAATGAGGGGTGGATATAGTGGGCCCGATGCCGCCAGGCAAGGGTAACAAGAAGTTTGTGGTAGTTGCCGTTGACTATTTTACTAAATGGGATGAAGCGGAAGCACTTGCCTCAATTACAACTGATAGTGTTATCAAGTTTCTTTGGAAGTCAGTCATATGTAGATTTGGAATACCATATGCCTTGGTGACTGATAATGGAAAGCAATTTGATTGTGTGCGTTTCCAGGAATGGTGTTCTGAACTTGGTATAAGAAATAACTACTCAACTCCTGTTTTCCCGAAGTCCAACGGACAAGTGGAAGCCACAAATAAAACGTTGATGCAAATTTTGAAGAAGAAGCTTGGCAAAAAAAAAGGAGCTTGGGTAGAATCTCTGCCATAAGTGCTCTAGTCTTACAGGACCACCGTTAGGACCCCTACTGGGGAACACCGTTTGCCCTGATTATGGGATGGAAGCTGTAATACCTGCCGAAGTGGGATCTCCAAGCTCAGGTAGCTCATTATAATCCGGGATTGAACGAGGAAGGGGTAACTTTGCATTGGATTTATTACAAGAACGGCACAATGATGCTAGCATAGTATGGACTGCTTATCAGCGTCGCGTTGCCAAATATTTTGATAAGAAGGTCAGGCTCAGGGAATTTAAGATTGGTGATTGGGTTTGAGGAAAGTCAACCTCATGACTCGAGAGCCTGCCAATGGTAAGTTAGCTCCGAAATGGGAAGGACCTTACAGAATCACCAGTACCAGCAAGAATGGCGCTTACCACTTGGTCACAAAGGAAGGAAGACCGGTGCCAAGAGCGTGGAATGCGGAGCACCTTAAAAAGTACTACTTTTAACTTTTTGATGTTGTAATATGGTTTCTTTTGCTACAGTAATATGATATGTACAAATGAAGTATTTCTTTTTCCAAAAAGGTACAGACTTCTCGGACAATCTTCGGGAACGGGAGCCTAATCCCTGCCATGAACATCCTTTAGTCAAGTAACCTCGCCTCCAATAATCCCTAAAGAACCAGGTTCTTGGAAGAAAAGGTTAACAGATGGCCCGACGTCATAGTCCCTCCTCGAGTCGCTTCATGACACGATAACCAAGTTGATTCTTCTCGGTCTTCCGATGGCACTAAGCGGGTGATTCCGGCCCTGATTTGAAGGAGGAACAATGGCTAAGGGAACGGGCTCATTAGAAGCACCGCGCGATTTCCGGCCAGCGAATCTCCCCGCGGGTGATAGCCATGAGATGGTTCTAAAAGCGGAGAGGGAAGAAGAATGTAGGGAAAGCAAAGGAGTAGAGATTTCGAGGAATGGCGTAAGGATTCGGCCGATAGGGGTATTTATGACTGAACAGACGGTTCTCGGAAGTTGATAAGACCGTGACTATATGACTGACGCATGACGGTTCGATTATCGCCAGAATGTTAATTAAGAAGTAAACCAGTTTCAGTATTAATTATTAAACTGCAGAGTCTCCTTGCCAAGATAAAATGAAATGTTAGCAATCACACGAGAGAAGCCTAAAGGACATTCGTTTCGAGTTGGCAAAGAAAGTCTTTTTATTAAAGATGGTATTTACACCCGGGAAAATGAAATAAACTATGGTCGGCCTCTCAAACATACACAGAGCTTTGAGATACAAAGCGAATATAAAGAGGCTACTTAAGCCATTTACAATCAAGAAGGAAAAATAACTCTGGGAAGGTCACGGTGAATCCCCAACGCGTCACAGGCAGTCCACAGGAATCAAGCAGCAGGGTTGATAGGCACGAATGGGTTCGTAACTGAACTCAGGAAGAGGAGAACACAGGATGGAAAATGATCTCCCTAAAAGTCTAGGCCTTCAGAACTCGCCACTAGGGAAAACGTCCCCAGAGTAACGCACGTCGATCCTGGAGTTCACTAAGGAAAAGAACAGGAGAAAATGTGCCGGTGATGACTAAAGCCGTAGGTCACACATCCGTTGAAAGAAGACCACCTGCATACTCGGAACGCCCAAGGCCACATACCTCCGGACCAACCCAGATAGACGAATATTGGAAAGAAATCCAGCTTAGAAATCCAGTGAGTAACAGCGACCGATGGTTGAAGAAGAAAATCAAAGTAAAAGGACGTTTTATAGAATTCTCTTGCCCTCCATATCGAAAGGAAAGAGAATTCGGGGGTAATTGTTGGGGAAACTCCCGCAGACATGTTCAAGAAAGGATTAATAATTAAGAATTAGAGGTTGACCCAAAATTAAATATCGGAAAAGGTTTGACGAGGAAAAGACAAAGACATTAAATGAAGGATCAAACCACAGAAGGTGAATCTCTAATGTTAATGACTTCCCGGCATAAATCTCGGAAAGCAAGTACCGTAGTAAGGTGTGATTGGATTTTCGTCCCCAATCTCCTCCCCGGAAAGGGGAAGTTTGTCAGGATTCGATGTAAGAAATCCATCACTAACATGACTTGATGGAAAAGAATTAATTAGGAGATAGCCAGGCTACAACAAAAGTATGAAAAGACAGATAGGAAAAGTAATATACAAAAGTAAGTAAAAAAAGGAAGACACACTCTAAAAAAGCTCTCTCTCTCTCTTTCTCTCTCTCGTTCCCTCTCTTTCTCATTGAAGTATCTTTGAAACATATCCTAACTTGACTGTCGGAGGAGGCGCCCCGGGACACCCCGACGCACCTTTACTTTGCAGGTCTTCCAGGGAGCTCAGTTTGCCAGTCTCACCATTCGGAATAGTTTCCAGTGCAACCCACTGGAAGGCTGACACGTAGCTATGAAAGTTTTGACATCAACAATATATATATATATATATATATAGAGAGAGAGAGAGAGAGAGAGAGATGTTTCATTAATGAATATTGCTATTATTTAGTTAGGCCCCAACATAAGCATCGAAATCCTGGATAGTACAAAACCTTCTCCACCCTTTTTTTTTGCCATTTTTTCAGTGGAGGACTCTAGAAAAATCTCAAGGGAGGCAAACGCACAAACATTTGGCTCAGTTCCAATGTGGCCTTTGGCTACTCTTTGAGAGGTACAATATTGCAAAACATGACCAAAATAAATTAGAAGGAGAAGAAGAAGAAGCGGTTGTGTTGTATTCAGTCAAAGATCAACACTTTGGAAGATCAGACGGTGGAGGAGGCAGCTTCTGATTGGGGAGCTTCCCATCCTGGACAATCCAGGCCATCCTTAAACCCCAGCTCAGATGGACATCAAAGTGGCAATGCATCAACCAAGCCCCTGCTCAGCCATCAATCATCACCATAACAAATTCATTACACGCACACCTTCAATTAAATTTGGTTTTCAATTAAAAAAAAAAAACATCCAATTTAAATAATATTATCAAAGTTGGATTGGTCTTGGTCTTTCTGTTACCTTTGCATCCTTACCAAATGGTTGGTTAGTGCACTAAAATAACTTGAAATTAGGTAAAACTTATGGGAATTCATAGTAATTATAATGAAGATCGAGACATTAATAACTCACCTGGGTTGTCTGCAAGGAACCGAATGGCGACCCAACCGCCGGAAGGCACACCAATTGTATTCCTTTCAGCTGGGTCAACAACGTTAAAGTTGGCAGGGTCCTTGTTGGGGTCAAAGTTTCCGAAACCTTGGCCGACAACATAAAAGTTGAAGCCGTGAAGATGGAGCGGATGGCTCTCAGCACCCAAAATGCTTGTGTCTTGCATCACTACTTCCACACTAGTATTAAATTGTAGCACCACCGCTTTGGTTCCATTGCTCACAACTGTATTGTTTGGTGGGGTGCCTGTATAGTTGAATGGATGGAGAGGAGCGCTTGGAAAATCAGTGGTGTACACCCCATTAGATTTCCCAAAGAAATGTGCTTGGAGGAGTGCTGTGGTGGGGAGAACAAAGGAGACATTGTTCATTGAAGCTGCAAATTTTGAGCTATTGTTAGGCCCTTGGCAGGTTTGGTTTTTGGGGCACGGGTTGCTTCCTAGGCCTACAGTGAAGAAAAACCGCTTTTGGACTGTTTTGGGCACGTTGACAGGGAATTTAGCATTGCCCAAACTTCTAAATCTCCTAGTAAAATTCATGACGAAGGAAGTGGCATTGAGGGCAGGAAGAGCAGGTTTGAAACGTCGATGTTTTTTCGAAGTGGACGTGGAATTTTCATACTCAAGAATGCCGGCCACCGTGGAATTGTCGAAGGTGCCCAAGCCGGTGAAATATGGTCTAGCTAACATTAAGAATGTTGCATTCGGGTCGTGGGGTTTTGTCTTCAGAAGAACGTTGGTGGTCTGTCCCGGTGTGATGACCAATACATTGGTCGTGAAAGGCTTCATGTAAATTGCATCGGCTTCAACAACAGTTAGGCTGTGGTTTGCTATGCTGAAAAAGAGCTCGTCATTGAGTGCAGCATTGATCAAACGGAGGAGGTATGTCTTCCCCGGCTTCACCTTCAGCCTGAACGTATCTGCAAAGCACAAAAAAATATATAGCAAAAGCGAACGACAGCATGCAGTTTGTTTAATATATGCAACTTTAATTCGTGAAGTACCTTTTTTAGAACAATTGTACAATGGTCCGGGAAGTCCATTGATTGTGTAGGCATCGGAGACATTTGGACCGGCTCCGGTCTGAAGAGCCTGCCTAATTACTGCCTCCGGATTGACATTCCACCACTCTCCTATAGTTATATATAGCCAGTCATTTATATATATAGCCGGTTAGTATATATACTTCGATCATATATAGAAGATAAATTTCCAAGTCTAAAAGATTGTTTTTTTTTTTTTTTTATAGTTACCGAATATGATGGGGACTTCCTTGTGTGGTTTGGCAAATGGGTAGGATGCATTATGCTAGGGAGGATGATGAGGGGTCCGTAGACAGTAGCTCTTAGCCATGAGATGTGGGCATGCCAGAAAAGAGTTCCTCTTTGGCCAACAATGGTGAAGTTGTACACATAACTCTGCCCAGTTTGAATAGGGCATTGGGTTATGTATGATGGCCCATCATACCATCCGCTCTGTAGTTGTCTGATTCCATGCCTATTTTTGTCATCCATCATTCAACAAAAGTATTAATTAGGAGTTTTGAAATTATTTCAACACATTAAATATAAAGGAAACTTGATAACATATACCCCATTATACTATAAAAAAATTAGTCTATAATTGATGAAATAATAAAAAATAATAATTTTATATTAAATTATGAACTGCCTTCGCCTTGATTTATAAATGATTAATTTTGTAGTAAATTAAGGTTTTAAAGCTTTAGCATCACTCGAATAGAATTCTTAGTTTTGAGTCTACTTAGAAAGTCGTACCAGTGGATGCTGATGTTGTTTGGAACATGATTCACCACATTAACTACCAGTCTATCTCCCTCTCTAGCAATAATTCGAGGGCCAGGGAACTTCCCATTGACTGTCACAATGCTCTTCGTGTGGCACAATCGGGTGACATTTTCAACCTTATCTGAAAAAAAAAAAAACAATAACAAAGTAATCAATAATTAAACAAACCAATTTTAATTTAGATAAGCATCTGGCCTCTTTTGTTTTTCGAATTTATGAGCCACAATCTAAACAAAATTAAAAAAAAAAAAAAAAAAAAAAAAAAAAATCTCAAAGATGTGGTAATTAGTACGTACATCAAACTTGTAGTGCCTTGTGACGCCTGCATGGTTTGCTTTAGCGATAGCAACTTGAGGAAAGACACAGAGAAAGCTAATGGCAAAGAGAAAAGCCACAACAGCTGCCGGTGATGAAGGAAGAGAAGCACCCATTTTTCAGTTCAAATGTTTCTACACCTGGCCGGTGAAAAAAAATATATAAGAGAAAGGATGAGATGATCCGCAGTGTGATTCATGAAAGCATGTGAAGGGCTGCTTATATAGAGATGATCATACGATAGCCGTTACGTGTTTGGTTGACTAATTAGGTAATCGAGTTTTAAGTTTTGGAAAGAGAGAAGCACCTACTGTTGTTGGCCCCATCTTCACTGTGGATCCTCACCATGGAGTGTCATTAAAGTTAATTTTTTTTTTTTTTAATAATTTTTACCCCCTCCCTTCTTATCTCAAAGGACATTAATGTCGTTTTACCATTTTAACCTCATTAGGTGATAACGGTTTGATTATTCTATTACCATGCCATTTCTTTGGTAAAGGAAAAAAAGAAGAGATTATCTAGAAGACGACAAAGAGAAGGAACTCTGTAATCAATGCTAGCCTTTTAGTTAATTGATATGAGCCTTTGGGATTGGAAGAAAAAAAAAACTCAAGAAAAGTTTTGCCAAAATATTCAACCATGGAGTATTAGTTAATTACAGAAAAAAAGAAAAAGAAAATAGAGGGACTTAATTATCAATCTATATCTCTATGTACTTCCTCAGCACATCAAAAAATCCTTAACGTACGGTAGATTGGTGACCAGTGGAAATCAAAGAGTTACCATCTGCCCACGTCACCCCAGTCCTTTTTAGGTCATTTCAAGGCTCATGTTCATGAAAGACTCGTTGGGGTATGCCTGCAGGTTGGTGATGGCTCCTAGCCTCCTAAAGGAACAGTGCCTTAAATATATATATATATATATATAGGAAATTCTTTGAAAGAGAAGGACATTGACCCGACTTTCTTTAAGCAAGAAAAGCAACAATGATGGAGCTAGTTTAGGTTGTCGTTAGTTCTTAACCAAAATAACCAAACTAATCGCTGTGGCTAGCTTGATCATGAAGTTGAATCAACATCCAGCAATATATATATTTTCCTTCATCAAAACTGGCTTGTGAAACAAATTTACTTATCTGAGTATCAAACTAGATGTATGTAGTTGCACCAACTACTCTCCTTTTAGGTTACTACTATGTCTACGATCTACACCTCTTACCTGCAATACAAATACAATATTATATATATTACCTTTATACAATATATTATATAAGCAATTCGTGTTTGGAAAAAAAAGTAAGGAGAAACTTCACTTAATTCCTTAACTTCCATCGATCATATACATTTGCAATTATTTACATAAGTTTCAAAAAAAATTCTCAATCTTTCAATTTTTTTTATTTTTTTCAATTTCACCTATAAGTTAGGATTTTTCGTTAAATCAAAATTCTTAAAAATGCCTCTTGTTTTTTTTTATTTTTTTTAAAAAAAAAAAAAGAAAAAAAAAATAGAAGGATTTATGCGTTGGTCGGGAATCTTTGAATTTTTTTAGAAAAAATAGAAGGATTTTTTTAAATTTTGACATGATTTAACTGAAAATCTTAATGGAATGACAAAATTGAAAAAAAAAAATATTTGAAAGATGAATACACTAAATTGAGAATTTTTTAAGTTTATGGGGTAATGCTCAGGAAAAGCGACGATAATTCAATAGGGTTAAGTAAAGTTTCTCCAAAAATTAGCAAACAACCCTGTTAGAATATAATTTGAATTATTAAGTCTACTATTTCCTATCAGCTTAAACTTTTTGAACAATTAGTGATTTAACATGGTACCAAAGCAAAATATCATGAATTCATATTTTTTCAGCTTTTGGTACAATTGATGATTTATATCACATTAGAATATTTTTTCAAACAAAAAACAAAAACACCCTCTAAAACACATTAACAAACAAAAATACCTGTTAAAAATGTGACTATATATATAGTATGATTGTCGAAACTCGAAGGCAGGAATTTGTAATCTCTGGTTTCAAGTTTTATTACACGTTTTATGAGAAGGAGCGGACCACAAGGTCTAAAATGGTAATACAAAGAAATTCATGCATGACAACCTTTTTAAGGAAACCGATCGAAACCTTATCCTTATCCTTTTTCCTTGTTCTTCCGAGCTTATCCTTAAGTTAGATAATGAAAACTAAATCAATTCATCAGATCTCTTGTAACAAAATCGAACGTCTACATATGCAAGAGCATTTATAATCCATAAGTAAAAGAATCAAATCAAAAGGAACATTTAATGCTTTCGATCTCCTCTAGTGCATTTAATAGCCAAATCTTGTTTTATCTTTTTCTTATTTTTTTCTTGCCCAAAACGGGACAAGGATCCTTCCATTTCATTTAGAGGGAGCAAAACTGCATAAAATTGAGTTGTCACTCAAGTATTCAACCAATACACAAGAAAACTATTCCAATTCTCACTCACCGACACACGGTTTTTATGAGAAAGATCGATCGTGAATCCGAGGTTTACCAAACAAAAATAGGTCATTAAATGGCATGCCTTGAAGGGTTCTACATTATCATAAAAAATAAATAAATAAATAAAGGAGAAAAACTTCAATTAATCCTCCGAACTTGTCACTTTTGCAATGCCACCCATTCTCTTTGGGTTTGGGGTTAAAGCAGACGGCAAATGGCTGCAATGACTTTTATACTCTTGAAATTTTAATAAAATTCCAAATTTACCTTTAATTATAAATTAGAATTAATTTTTTTTAAAAAAAAAAATGGAACTTGACCCGTGGGTTTCTGTGACGCACAGCCAAGCTGGCCGTGAGACAAGGCCGTGGGTCTCAACAATTTTCTTTTTTTTTGAAAAAAAATCACAGGTTGTATTTGTTCATTTTCCCATTGTTCGTAACAGATTAAACTGAAAATCTTAATGGTGGGATAACATTGCAAAAAATTAAAAGTTTGATACACTAAATATATTAAAAGTTTTTTTTTTTAACTTTGGAGGAAGGACATTGCAAAAGTGATGGAAATTCAAAAGAGTTAAGTACTTTGAAGAATACACTAGCTGGCAGGTTTTTAGTCCCCATTGAAGTTTCCCAAATAAAAATTAAGAAAAAGAAAAAAACCTACAGAAAGTCCAGCTTGAGACACATCCATGTGCGAATTGAACCACGTTTTGAGGGTGGTTCTGAAGGAGGGGGGATTAAGGTAGTAGTCTTTTAGAGACTTGTGAGTGTCTCTCAAACTTTTAGTGACAACGACGTATCGTAATGAAACATGCATCTATATGTGGAATGTAATGATTTCAGTTCATTTTAATGTAATTATATGATTATGTGGAAATATTTTAACCTATGGTTTTATTTCTAGAAGTACTTCCAATTCAAAGTGTGTTTATATAGGAAAATCTTATTGTGAATAATGTAAGAATTAACCCAACGCGCAATGTATATACTATATAGTAGATTAAGGTCGACGTTCTTCCTGATCATCTATACATGTATGGTTTGTTGAGCCCGACGTCATAGTTTGCCTCAGTCAGTGAGTGAAGGGAATTTGGATTAATTTCAGTTATGGAGTTGACAGTACTTGACAGCTTGGAGATCACCAAACCTGACCATCCATGACATAACTTCCGGTACGTAAGCACTAATTATTGGTGCACGGAATTGAACGACATCAAAATTAAGAAGATCTTAATTAATTATTCTTGACTTTGGTTTGCAGAAGGGTGTGTACGTTGATTAATTCCATTTTGTGAATTTGTCCGATATGTTTGTTATTGGTGGTGGACAATTAGGCACATTAATTACAAATTGTTCGCAAAAGAGTAAAATTTAATTTACTCAAGTTTAATTATGTTTTTCCACGCAACTTTGGTCATTTCAATAGTACTTACATATATCAAAACGTGTTCCATTAGCTAGGTAACAGATCGAATAAGATTTAGCTAGTTTTATAATCTTCATTGCTATGTTGCCACGTGCAGTGCTAATACCACGAGTCCAGATCGCAACATGGTCATTTGGACACGTCGCTGATACATTCAGCGGTGGTCTTATAGACCACGTGGCGATCTGGCCACGTGACTACAGTAACGGCTACTGTACGTAGCCATGTGGCGATTTGCACATATTTTTGTAGTGATCGACTTCCCCATCAAAGCAATAAACATGAAGCCAAACTGCATGCCAGATTGAGAATAATCGGCAAATATATGCATAGTGCTCTTTCAAATTTTCAAACTTTGTATTCAGTTTTTTTTTTTTTTTTTTTTTTGATCGCTGAGCTAGAGATCACCATCTCAACCTTTAATTTTGTTACAAAGCAATGGGTAGGATTGTGCGAATTGCAGTCGCTGTAATCGATCCCATGCATGCATCATATTGTATGTTAAAACTTAAATATCTCTTTAATTTTGACAACCGATCGAGTACCCTACTTCCATTGTGACCACCCTCATTGTTCCCTCACAACCGCATCGTCACTATACCAGTCTCCTAGGAGTGGCCAGCCACCCAATTGGTTGCTTTAGGAGTGGCCAAACCACCCTATGTCTACTAGGGTAGTTTTGTCACCTCCAAAAAATAGTTGAAAGGGGTTAAACCACCTTAGGGCGATGGGCTTTCATTGGGCTAGCTGTTGGAGCTGGACTTATTCAAATGGCCTTAGCAGGACCTTGGACCTTTTGGATAGGATTGTCCAACTATCATCGAGCTCGAGGGGCGCCCCTAGTTGACAGGCCTTATAGGCTCTTCAGTGGTTGGATACACTAATGGCCCCTAATTTCCTTGGGCAAGTTAGCTATGAGTCTGTCCACGATAATTCTAGCAAGCAGGTGAATTCTCAAATGGTGGGCCTTAAGGGCCCTTTGGGGACCCAGGTACGCCACCTCTAAACTTTAACTCACTGCAACTCACTTCTATGAACTACTATTTTGTTTCGAGTTGCATCCTGCATGGCTCAGATTGGGCCATCAAAGTTGACATAATTTGTTACACATGAGTTTCACGTGACGCAGTGTCATATATATGCTATACATATATATTATAGGATAAAACTATAGGGCATTACTTGCCCATGCACAGAATGTTTTTGTTTACATTTAATGGCTCAATCTGACTTGTGGTGCAACTTGGAACAAAATGGTAGTTGATATGGGCAAGATGCAATGAGTCAAAGTTTGGAAGTGTGAGTGCAAATATGATGATAGTTTAGAGGGGCAATGTATATTAAAAATATATTAATTTACCCAAACATATGATTCAAGGCAGTGTTGTTGGTTCATTGAGTTCTAATTATGTAGTAATTTGGATAGATCTCTATTGAATATATTATTTTCACACGTACTTAATTGTTATTCCATTAATTAAAACGCAAATTTCCTATATATTAATAATTACTTTGTCTATTATAGAGCTAGGCAGAGTACATATATGGCTGTGATAATTAGGATCGATAATAAACGAAACTATTTGATTGATCGAGTAGATCGATCGATTGGTTGGCAATCTTAGCTTGTAGTAGATGATTGTTATCGATCTAGTGTGATAGACATACAGTACGTACGGTTAGTTCTTGATCTAACAAAAAATCAGATTTGTCTTGGAAGACAATGATGTCGTATATCACTTCATTTGTTGATGTTTTTGGATGATTTTTTTATTTTATTTTTTGTTTGAAAAAGCATTCTTATATGACGAAAAAATAGTTTTATTCTAAGTTGTTTGTTAATATTTTGTTTTTGAAAAGAGATAATAAAAGAGAGAAAGAAAAAGCTTTAAAAAAACAGAGCCAGATTATTTAGGAAACGTGATGACTAAACTTATTTATTTGCTCAAGTTCAAGTGTTGTTTGGACTAGATTAGTGTACAGTTAATGATGTCCTTAGTATTTATTTCTTTTTTCTTTTTATTTTCTCCTATGAAGGCCTCTTCATGAAATTTTTTGTTGTATCACGATAAAGATTGAAATTTTGATATAATTTGAGTTAAGGTGAAAATTTGTTGACAATTAATTACCTCAAGTTCCTCTAAATCCCACATATATAAGAAGGTAGAAAAGCCAAGGTACTGAATAGTGCTGCCTATATATAAGAAGAGACATGATATACATCATCTCATGGTCTTCTCTCATCTTCCCGGCCACTTTTTAAAATCACCACTAAATTGTGGAGTTCATGTGTGAGATAAATGAACCCTACAAATTTAATAATAATTTTAAAAAATAAAATGATAGGAGGAACAAAAATAAGAAATGAATCATTTTCGTATGAGAATAAGAGCCATAATCCCACACTGGAAAGGAGCGGATGATGAATTTCAATTCAATCCCTAAGTATATATATAGGTATTAGTACTAAGTATATTAGTGGGTTTAACCCAAGTGAGGTTTCAACAATTCATCCTATGTGAGACTTCTTCAATCCAAAGGAAATCATACTTTCTGGTTAATGCTATTAATTGTAAGCTGTTCAACTGAGAAGGTAGCACACAAAATCTTATTAACAATGCGTTAGAACCAACATATATATAATGTATAGAACACCGGCCGGAGAATAACCCAAAGGAAATCAGACTTTCTCAGACTTGGACTGAGAGCACACATGCAGGAAAATGGCAGCCAAAGGCCAAAGAAATTACATAAAATATCATAAATTATACACCATCATCACCAAGAAAACTCAATATAGTTACGTGTCCCAGATCATCACAACCGCTATAACACCCACTCCAAGAAGCACAGCAAGAAATTTGAAGAAGGGACCGTCAAATAACATTCAGACTGCGGTTTGAAGCCTTTGGCGATGAGATGGTTGATGGCAACATAGACGAAAACCCCGCAAGCAATGCCCATTGAGATAGCAAAGAGCCAATCAGCTGCTGCTCCTTGAGTCGTGGCATCAATAGCAATGCCTATTCCTACTCCAATGGGGCTAGATATAGCAAACGCAAAAGAATAAGCTGCTGTTATCAGAAATGGCCTCTTTGGCAGCATCTTGAGCAGTGCTATTCCCATTGCAATGGCTGCGAAGAGTTTGTGCAACGATATTGTCCACAGGTTCTTCCATGCATCACCTTCAGTAGCTGAAATTTTATTTGGAAGGAGGGATATTGTAGTTAAGATTAATGCTAAACGAAAACATTACTCATATTCCGAACTCAATTATAGAAAGATCAAAACCAACCAAACACAACTTGATTTGTTATATTAGTATTGAATTACATTGTTCGATGTATAGGAGTGGCAATTCGTGTTCGCATCTCGAATTCAAGTAATGTTAGACATAAATATAAGATTATATAGGTTAATCATAATGGAATGTGAAAAGTTTGGCAGATTAGAACCCGTATAATGGGATGCGGGAAGTTTGGCACACTGCAATTAATAGGGATCTATGCTGTAAATGGGGTTTGACAGATAGAATTTTATATTGCTGAGATGCTCATGTGTTTCTTTGGTTCTTCTGATCGAGTTGCAGATTTGTAGTTGCATGTAAGTTTGCATTTCATTTTTATGGTCTTTTCTAAATTACTGATGTATAGTTGGGTTAATAGTTAATACCCTGCGGTTTGTAGTAGGAGCTTGGAGTTTGGTTGCTGACTAGCAACTGTGTACCATATATTTTTCTTGTGTCTTATACTGTCTCGTTGTTTTCTTTTAATTGAAAGCCTATTCATAAAAAAGAAAAAGAAAAACAACAAACACAACTTGATTTGTTGTATAAGTAGTACTTGCAATTATATATATGGTTTGATGTAAGGTGCGATTCGTGTTCGCGTGTTGAGTTGAATCGTGTCAATTAAGTATAGTATAAGCTAGTCTATATAGTTAGGTTAATCATAATTCGACTTATTTAATTAAATGAGTCAGATTCTTAACTATATATATTAATTTCGTATTGAATTTGGGTAAATTCGCGAATCGATTCAAAAAATTCAGCCTAGCCGATGCTCGGATGAAAGATATATATATATAGTACTGCAAACCAATAACCAAATCGCTAACTAGCTCGTACTTTTTCCATGACATATCAATTAGAACTCAAAGAGTGTAAGATGGATATAATCGTTGAATATGGAGAAGACAACTGATCAGGAATACATATTTCTTATGTAAAAGAATGTGTAGTAAAAAAAAAAAACTGTATCATTTACGTACGTACCTGCAACTCCCACGGCAATACCCTCGAATATGGAATGAAAACAAAGGGCGAGGATGAGTAGCATGGTGTCTCCAAAATTCGTTGTCCTCATGAAGGATGAGCTGAGATCCATATGCACCTCTTTAGGTTGCTCTTCGGGTGTTCTTCCTTCCTCCACAACGAGAACTCTAGCTTCTCCTCTGCCACGATTTATAACAAAAGCCACTACGCAATCCCCAAGCATTGTCAGAAGATAACCCGACGACGCAAGCATGAATGCAAAAGGGTATGTTTTAGTCGTCAGGTCGGCAAATTGCCCGCAGAATCGCTCAAGAAATGCATCAGAGAGGTCCCCAAGAAAACCCCGCCGGCAAACTGCGTACCCAGAAGAAGAAAGCTCTCGTTCCACCGGCAGAAGTAAGGGGAGACGCCGGCTGAAAAAGTGCTCACTAGGAGAATTATCAAACACCATACTTTCACCAGAATCAAGTGCTTTGAGTGCAAATCTACGTTGTCTGTACCGCTGCTATCACATGCCTTTGATCAGGGACAGCTGGAGGAGTAGGAGAGAGAGAAGTAAAGAGGTTGACTTTAGGGTTTTGATGGAGGAGATGGAAGCCATGGATGGATAGGGTCAAGAAACTCTCTCATGTACGATTAGGTTAGGTAATGTTCGTTATATATAACAAGAACTGTGTAAATAAATACTTCCTCGATATATGCCTTCTGTTTTAATTGTAGTACAGTTTTGACTTTTCAGGATTGGAGATCGAATTGTACTACACACACTCCTCAGAGTTAATCAACTCTCTAATTAATCAATAAATTAAACTTGTGTACTACATAATTAATAATAATTAACAATTAAAATGAAGAGCAGCAATGGCTGGCTGGCTGGCTGGCTTCCATGAAGTTTGCGTGAGAGCTAGCTTGAAGCAATATGCGTGCCCGAGAAATCGGGAGAACTCGGGGGCGGTTCATGGCCTCCACTGGGATATTTTTTCTCAATTGTTTTGTTTTGATGTATATATATAGTTCAAAATGTATTACGTCATTTATAATTAATCTAATGACTTAAAAACCAAATTATTCTAACTTAGGAAAGGGAAGTCATCCTCACTGATTAATCTATATAATTCCTTTTTATTTTCTTTAAACTACCTAATTTTTCTTTTTTAGTTATGAAAAGTAACGCTATTCTTTATATCAATTTATCACACATATTTCACATCAGCTAATGTAGTGTGTTTTAGGGTCCATTTAGGTTTGCGATTTAAAATATACGATTTGAAAACGTGATTTTTAAAAAATTTAGTTTGACAAAATTATAGTTTCACCTTTAAAATTGTGCGTCTTCAATAAGCACTCTCTTGCCTATGATTTAAATTGTGGTCTTCATAAGCACTCTTTGCTATGATTTTTTTTTTTTTTTTTTGGTAAAAAAAAAAAGTAATTCTAAACGATTCATATTATGTGATTTAGTTTAAAATCGTACATTTTGTCTACGAAATTGTAATGTCAAACGCGCCCTTAAGTGGCTAACACTTTTATTTTTATTTTAAAGCGGCTAACATGTACGAGAAGCCACTTAAACACGTCACATCAGTTAAATGTAAAAATGAGTATAATAAATATGTACAAAGAGTAGCATTACTCTTTTATGTAACCGCCTTCATCCTTTTTATTTCTTTCCCTCATGTTATATTTTAAAGAAATATGATATTTTGTTACCCAAGACACTATTCTTAACCACCTTGTCCATGTGGCAAATGGTCCTAACTAGTTTTAGAGATTTTTTTCTAAAAAAAAAAAAAAAAGTTAAAAGTAAAAGTAAAAGTTACCACGTGGGTAAAAGTGTTCTGAATTACACAACAAATACGAGTATAAATTAAGTATATATTTTATGAAATTTCATTTTATTTCTTGTTTTTAAACAAAAATTTAAGCAACTTTTTGTTCAAGTAAATGCTTTTTCTAAGAATCCAATTGAGTGTTAGCAATTTTTCATAAATTTTTTTGGAGTTTAGTATATCAAATATCTGCAGTGTTGCCATTAGACCCCAACCACGCCACAGTGTCAACCAATCCCAGATAGCCACTTTGAACAACCACACGGCTAGAAGATAAAACGACTACCGGGGATCACTATTCCCAAAACAACCTAACTCAATCACCCATTTTTAAACGGGAAACAATATAAAGTCATCACTTATTGAGATTAGATCCTCTAAAATTATTTGTTAGAATTTAAAAGAATTGAAATAGGTAATTGTGAGAGGCTATATATGAGACCCACTTGATCGGATAAGTGATTGGGTAGTCAAATTTCTATTTGGTCAAGTGATCCTATAAGTGGTCTCTCACAATCATCTGCCCGAATTCTCTCAAATTCGTACAAATAATTATAAAGGATCATAATCTCACCTACGAATCTATACATCTCATTTTGAAATTTAACATTAAATTTGTAGAACTCATATTAAGTCTTACAAATTCAATAATAGATTTAAAACTTAGTTGTATGGAGATGAATAGAAGATGAATGTCTAACATATCCCTTCTGAAATAGTTCATCTTCCCTTTTTTCTTACAACTTCCTTTAGATTTTTCTTAAATATTTTAAGAAATTAAGCTACCTTTTGCCTTCTACTCAAATACATTTCATAATAGTTTTTTTTATTATTTTATATATTATTTAAATACTTTTTTTGAAAAAAAAAAAAAAAAAAAATAGCAGATAAGAAAGAAAAAAGTTCTACCCAATATTCAGGGCAGCACTTTTGATTCCGTTGAATTTTTCTTATTTTGAGAAATACTCGAGAATTATTAAAAAAAAAAAAAAAAAAAAAAAAAAAACTCGAGAGAATCTGTTACAGGACAAGTGACTACCTGGCCTGCGACAGATTCAGATTAACCATTAACATATATAGAAGACATTCAGACCAAAACAAAGATTGAGAGTATAAAAAGCAGGGTGACAACTAAGAAAAGATAAGGATGAAATTATCATTAAAATTAATGATGTTGACAATGACGCAACGCAATCAGTGATCCCAACTCTCTCACGTAATTTTTTTTTTTTTTTTTAAAAAAAAAATAAATAAAGGTCCGTACGGGAGCCCGTAAGCTGTCTTTATCTTATCTAATTCCTTTTATAGTTGACAACTTGGGAGCATTACAAAAATAAATAATAAATATTATAAAAAAGTAATGCTACAATAATAATGTTAAAAAACAAATCAATGTTTGATGGGTACAGCGACATCAACCTAGTGAAATTTGAAATGAAAGTGTAGTATTAAAATTACTTATAAAAGAAACCATTTTTTTTTTTAATTTCACAATTATCTCATTGTGCTGACGTGATAGTGATAATTCACCTTTAAATCAACACTTGGTTAAAATAATAATAATAATAATAATAATTCCATGGTGGATTGACCTGTCATGTGGGATAAAAATGTGGTTTCTTATTACCAAACAGAAAAATGCCACCCCATACCAATGCAAGTGGGACAGTTCTTCCCTCACGAGGCCAAAATATATGGGTTCGGTTGAATTGGCTTATCTCCAGTAAAAAAGAACTAGATATATAGTTCAAATAAACGGTAAAGATGAGGAGATTTCCAGTTATTTTTTCACTGGCACAATCTTCACCGTTTATTTGAACCACAAGAAATCTGTAGTTATTTTTTCACTGTGTTGAACAATGAAGTAAATGGCAGAGGGGCTTGTAAAATGTAACCTTTTTTTATTTTGGGTAAAAAAAAAAATAGATGCCCAAGTAAGGAAAAAGGCCAATCCAGAAGATTATATACATATATATTACATACATGTAAAGCATTTGCAGGCAGATGGATTGCATAGCAAGTCATTAAACGATGTCTGAACCATCTGATACACTCTCCCTGCTATCCTGCCATCCGGATCCCGCCCTGAATTTACAAACAGGGCATGTGCCTTGTTGCCGCAGCCATGGATCAATGCAATTAGCATGAAACTGCCAGAAAAACAAGCCAAATTGTGGAAATATGAAAATAAAAATATAAGTTTGATCAAGTAAGAAAGATTTTAGTAACAAGATTAAGGGCTAAGAAACTTCAGCATGCAAGGAAGCTGCATCTATCCAACCCACCCAAAAAAAAGAACAAAAAGAAATATTTATGAATTTTAGAAATAAAATAATTTGCAATATCTTGTATATTCGTGCACATTAAAGATTCGGGAGATTATAGTAAAAATGTAAATCAAGAGTTAAAATTAGAACCTATTGATTTTTATATATGTTTATATATTATTATGAGAAATGCTATACACCACATTTTATCCCACTTTGCTAATGTGGCACTGCTAATAAGCTATTCTTTAAAAAAAAAAAATTAATAATAATTTACAAGCTAATTGGCAATGCCATATCAGAAAGGTTAGATAAAAGTGTTATATATAGTATTACTCAATTATATGGATGGAATAATGCTATACACCAAACTTTTATCCTATTTTGTTGATGTAGCACGGTTAATCAGCCATTTTTTCAAAAAAAAAAAAAATTATAATAATTTACAAGCTAATTGGCAATGCCATATCAGCAAGGTTAGATAAAAGTTTTGTGTATAGCATTACTCAATTATATGGAGGGAATAATGTTATATCCAGACTTTTATCCGACTTTGTTGATATAGCACTGTCAATCACTCTTAGTATTTTTTTTTTTTTTTTAACAATGACTAATTGGCAGTGGCATATCAGCAAAGTGGAATAAAAAAGTGGTTTCTAGCATTTCACATATGTATTAGGCCCCTGCAAACTTTGGAAGGAAAAAAAAATTATGGGCTTTTTTGTCATTTTGCTAATAGTCTAATCTGGCTCTTCTTAAACTAAGTTTCTGCCTATGTTCCTATGTATTGGTAATGAAAAAACAACGAAAACTTCAAGACTGGAAATATTTGGAGATTTTGTACAGTGTGTGCTACACATCAAGTAGTGTTGTGGACCAGATTCAACATGGGCAGTGGACGAACCTGATGCAAACATGGCAAGCTACGAACAAGCTCCCCCCTATTAACTTGCTCCAAGCAAACGCTGCATGTCAGTTCATCTTCTGGGCCCTTTATGCTCCCATCTGCCTTTCTAGAGTCTTGCTTGGTCTGCTTGCAGAACAGAAGATTAGAAACTAAAGAAAGTGCACAAAAGAGTATGTATAATAATGATGAAAGAGCACTTAATTCCACAAGCTCGTTTGGCAGAGCTGTACAGTATTCCTACCAGTTTAATTACAGGTAGATGCTGTAATTACTATAAATGGATAGAACTATCAACATCCAAAACAAACAATCTTTCAAATGCAAGTTGAAAAGAAGTAAAAAATAAAAAATAAGCTTCAATTATCACATGCTTTATTCTTATTCATTATTCAATTAAACTTGAAAAAAAAAAAAAAAAACCTCAGCTGGGCCTGAAGAAGATGACCCCTGTTGCGGCGATGAGCTGCCACTATCAAAAAAAAAAAAACATCATTTCAAACTATTGTCACGGTGCAATGTAGATTGGCACAAATTTATATGTACTTTTTGCAAAAATCAGCAGTTCTAATGGAATACAGCAATTTAGACAAACACACACACACACATATCCGTAAGCATTTCTGGAAGAATGGATTCCTCTTATCCAGGTTAGTCAAACTCCAAAATACGAGGTGCAAATAAAAGCAAGACTTTCTAAGGATCTTCTTTGTCAGCAATCATAGTCATTAAACAAATTAAATTAATAGCAGTTTTAGTAATTAAACAAATCAAACTATTTATCCAGAGTTGCATGTTTACTATCCTTCCCCCCCGTTACTTAATGGGGTCGGAAGTTCATTCCCTTCTTCACCATAAATATTCGTTGTAATGAACAGTTAGTAACTTTCTATCAGGTGATGATACTGAGGGTAGGTTCAATACTGGATTGATGATATCATAATCTATGAGCCATCCATATACTGATAACTGCAGACAGAAAAGAGGTTATAATATCATTTATAAACAGAACAGGTAAAGCGTATACTTACTTCTCTGAGCCAGCAACCCTATACTTGTGAACAGGTAAAGCGTTTATCTGTTCCTCGCTCATTGAAGGAGTTGTGGAAGTATTATCAGAGTCCAATGCCCTGAGAGTATCATAATCTGCACCAGAATGAACAAATAATTTCATCCACAGATAGGAATTCCACCTAAGGTGGAACCACAAACCTAGCATTGCTATGGGCATCTGCATATGCACCGCCAATTTACAAGAGGTGACCCCATCATACAAATAGAAAAAGTACATTTCAACTAAAAGGACAATACCTAAGTCATCAAACTCGCGGTCAAGAAGTGCAAGCTGGAGTCTCAGTCCTTGTAATCGTCCTCTTGTTGCCAAAGCTATTGATGGTGGCATGTGCAGTCGCAGTTCAGTATGAGCAAGCAAGCCACTTGCTGCTGCAGCATGAGCCCGCGCCTGAGCTTGAAGTTGTTGACAAGTTGCATACATCCTAAGGCTTGTGGCCATCAAAAAGACACCCACAACTACCCAGAGCTGCATGCATGAATAAACAGGGTTACCAGCTTAAATGATGTGTATGTTTTATGCCTTGGAATCACTTACCAGAATTACAAGTACAGTACATGCCCATGTGAAATGCTTGAAGAGAACATACCAAAAAGTTTGGTGACATCTGATGAGAGTTCAAAATCATGAAAAGCAAAATAACTGTTGAACAAAGAGGTAAAGATGTAGATTAATAAATGCACTATAAAACATTGAGTAATGGAACAGAAAAGACAGTCGAATACATTACCTGTGACAAGAAAAGCAAGTGAATTAGTATTAACCGGCCGAGCTGTATGAATACGCTGATAGGAAAGAGAAAATCAGTATGGTGACAAGCTCAAAATAGCGAAATCAGAACATATAATCTAATTGAGATACAGGTAGAAAAAAGTATGTGAAAAACAGACAGACCCAGTAACATGCGGACATACCACTGCAGGTGGTTCGGAATAAATCCTGGAAATCCGCTTTCAAGATCTGCTCTACTCCCTCGGAAAACAAAACTCATGGTTCCAAATTCCTCTTCCTTAAGAATATACTGGATATTAGGAGATTATGCTCAAATATATCAAGTCCTATGGTATGTCTAGCAGATTACAAAACCTGAAATCTTACAAGAATATATGTAATACTAACACAAGCTAAATTCAAGTGTAGCCCACCCCAGATAGTCAGGATTTAGCACATTATTGACTTGAGTTCTAAACCAAATACAAGGATCAGTAAGTTCTAACAGTTAGCTATAAAAAGTAAGTTCCACCAAATCAATACATAAATAGGATACACAATGATCCTGCAATCATCTTCCAGTAAGAGAATAGAATTGCAAGAAGTAGAAACAGCTTAAATTATACTTCTTCACACAGATTAAACACAATCTTACATTCTGAATCAACTAAACTAAACTTGCTAGATACAAAATCACTGTGTACAACAGATTTCCTCAGATGCCAGTAGCAAGTGTTTGCCTTCAGTTTATATATATTAAACTTCATGCAAGTTATTAGTATCTCTCACAAGCTTCCCAAAAAAATACCAGAAGAAAATCAGACCAGTGATGTTACTTTTAAACAGGGTGTCAAGCCAACTGTCCAAATTACCAGCAAAATGTTGAGTGGCACTCAAGCATAGAACATGGAAAATCAGCAATCGTATTTATCAGTTGCTCAACTCAAACACATCAACAATGTAAAAGCATAGTAATCCGTATCAAGTAGTAACTGACTTGTCAAAGAATCATTTTTCAAGTGAATTTCCGTTCACGTCATAAATCAGAGTATGAGAGCAGAGAAATTCAAGCATCAGCACAATCAAAAGAGAATATTGATATTCAGGCAGTGCTTGATGTTCAAAAGATATTTGCAGTATATGAAGCTGTTGAAACTAAAAGGAAGTCGTTTCTGCTCATCATGAGATGAGTATGGGCATATAACTTGTCTCAGACAACAGCAGATATCTCCAGATTTCCACATCAGATATGCATAGACAAGAAATGTCTGTAAACAAAATCTGATCCTCAAACCCAAGCACCAGCTCTCAAACTCTTTAATTATACTAGTACAACATTATTAATAACATATTAGCACCCACAAGATATGCCTACATGGGTAAGATGTTTCACTGGCAAGATTCTTAATTTAAAAATCGAAAGCATACCCACCCATATTTATGAAGAAATTGGATGGTCAAAATACAATAGATTTTTTAAAATCTATTATGTTGTGAAATCTAACGTGAGAGACTTTATACTTGTAGGTTCCAATATTTCTACCTGCAACTCATGCCTAAACAAAAATGTAACATGGTCTTATAGGTTCACACAGTACATTTATGGAGATGAAATCTTATGTATGGAGACCACCAATCAGTTGGTGGAAGCATAATTAACAATGTCGTACCCAGATGCACCAAACGATTCAAAACGAAATACATCTTCACAAACATATAACACATGGTGAATTACATCTAATATCAAGAGCATGACTCATCAGACCATTGACCAAGTAATTAAAAAGAGCACACAAGTCCAAAGCTCAACTGTATGTAAGAGCTGAGAACATTGTTCCCGGAGTACTGAAGCATTACTCCCAGATAAGTAAAACATTACCTTCTGAGCACATGCACTACTGTACTGACTACTGAAGCATGGTCCCAGAGTGCTGATCCCTCAAAGACTATGATTTAGTACTGCGTCCCGCCGCAATTCTAAAACAAAGCATCTATAAAATAACCACGACATTGTCTACTAACCCACGAATGGGAGCACCGAAATTGACTAAAGGGAGACAATAATTCCTTTCATTCTCTAGCATCATTTTCATTTCATGCACCAGAGCTCCTCTTTAAATGAAACACTTTCCTAATTGTGATCCATATAGGACTGGGGTGGGAATCA
Organism: Alnus rubra; assembly: GCA_028654335.1. Classification (NCBI taxonomy): domain Eukaryota; kingdom Viridiplantae; phylum Streptophyta; class Magnoliopsida; order Fagales; family Betulaceae; genus Alnus; species Alnus rubra. The sequence continues at coordinate 867,719 of JAJPGS010000870.1, read as the reverse complement.
GAAAGTTTACACTTTCCTAAATCCTAATACATACAGGAAATCATGCAAGTAACAACACAAAATTCAGTGATCAAATTTAAAAAAAAAAAAAAAAAAAGAATGATCAATCAAAAACCCCAATTTCTTATTCGTTGAGTTACTTACAACCAGAAACACGCATAAAGACAGGATTTTCTACTACATATAAATAGAACCCACTTTATCATTATCCTAATTTCACTTAATGAACACTCACACCAGGCACAAATTCCCGAAAAAGAAAGGAAAATTGTAAGCAAAACTTGAAGAATTGCTGAGACTGTACGTTTTAAGAGGAAAAGTTAAAATGAAAACTAAAAAATTGCAACAGAGTGGAAATGCAGGAGGAAGGTAACACTTACAGATCGCGTTGTTGGAAAAAGAATGGGAGAGATCGAAGGTACAATGTGTGTTTCGGTTCCTACGTTTGATCTGTGGTTGCCGATAACGCTGTCGTTGTCCCAACCGTTTCATATTTGTTTGGATTTATTTATTTAATTGAATGTTAATAAATATGTTTGTCTGTAATCTATTTTCTGGGAGGCTCTAGACGGTGTGCCACGTCGGCTTGCTATGAGTCCAACCGCTGCCACGATATTTTATTTATTTTTTTTTTTTTTTTTTTTTTTTTTTTTTTTGAAAAAGCCACGATATTTTTATAGCACATGCAAGTCGTTAATTTTCACGGTATTTTATCATATAAAATCTTTTCAAGCTAATTATTCAATCATATTTATATCTTAATTATAAAAATCATAATTATAATAATAAATTTATATTATCAGAATGATAAATACTTATACGACAAAATCTTACTTATTTACTTTGAAAATAACAGTTAAAATTTTAAATTTGATATAATATCATAATTTTTTTTTTTTAAAAAAAAAATCTTTATAACTTTGATTTTATTCAATCTAATTGGGAAAGCTAGAGTGAACCTCTATAAATGAACAAAAGCCTAATACTCTATGAAACAATAGTAGGTTGCTCTAAAATTAAATCACCGATACTACAAGAATTTCTTCGATCCATACTCTGTCGATGATTTGTTTTACAGTTGCCTTAGTAAGACCATGAGCCGCATAGTTTGTCACTCTTTGGATATGGCTAATCTGCCCAACTCCACGGAGTAGAAAAGAACCACTTTTATATCAGCTACCAATTGTCGTATCTGCACCAATTTAGACAATTTGTCTTGACAGTATTAATCACTTGTGAATAGTCCCATTCTAGAATAACATTCTAGATGTACACCCAATGTATCAATTGAATGTAAACTAATGCATTTTGATGTGAGTCTCGTATTATCAAAACGCACTCAATGTACACCAGTTAATATACAAATAACATTACTCTTGGGTATAGCCTCCTGCGTGTATATTTTGCATCTAACGTAACCAACAAATACCTTGGTGCCTTGAGAATATTTTAAGAAAATCAATTATATATGCCATTATTATATAATCATAAACACCCAATATTCTCTTTTTTTTTCTCTTTTTTCTTTTTTTATTCTTTTGGCATAAACACTTCCATTTGTTATCATTTTTGTTTTTCTTATTTGTTTACTTTTTTAAATCAAAAATATTAACAAACTACCCAAACACAAAAATAATTTGCACATTTATATCACATCTACACTTTTTCAAATTAACAACATAAAATACTTAATTACAAAAACACGTTAATAAATAGAACCGTATATTATCAAGACTACAACATTTTTCATAGTGTTGAAAAATGCTCCCATTTCCATAAAGAAGATCAATGAAGTGGGAAATCTAATGTGAAGCAAGCTTGTGAGCTTGTAATAAATATGAACTTGACTTTTGGGTGTTTATTTTTCGGATGGATTAGACATGTGTGTACTCAAGAATAATCTCCCAAAGTGAGTCATCATGTTCGAGATACATCTAATTAAGCTCCATATGTAAGATACACTACAAGTCTACAAGCAATAATACCCAAGCATAATTTGAGGAGCTGCGTCATCCAATTATATTGTGTCACTTTAATCACTTTTCATATTGTCAGTAGAATATTAACAACGTCACACTTTGGTACATACGTCATACCTTACCTTCTGCAACAGTAGCAGGTGGCATTTAATTCGACACCATTAATTTGCCAGAATCGTATCGGGCCGGAAGGTGAAACATGGCAAGTGAAATATGATTCGTTAAGTTTAGTATCCAAACACCTCGCTTAGTTAAAGCACTGCGCAATGTAAGAGACACGTGGCGGGATCATGCAGAGAAGAGAGATGCCATGACGTGAAGTAAACGAGCTATCGAGAGGTACGAAACCATTCATTCTCTACCACCACAAAAGAGTTTACTAAGTTTTTACTCTTTATTTTTTTTTCAAGTAAATACTGACTAAAATATCAGAGTCATCATCAATTAACACACACCAGACGAGGTCAACTATGCTTGTTTTCTTCTCTATTGCAAGTTGTGTTGGCATGAAGCACCATGTCCAACCAGCTGGTTCTTCATACATCTTTTGAATGTTATATGATATTATTGATTATTTTAAAAAAAAAAAAATTAATTAATTACTACTATTCATTTTACTCGTACCTTAAAAGTAATTAATTGTGGGAACAAGTAAAAGGTCACAAGGGAAGCAAAATCATTTCCACCCAATTGACTATGAAATACAACCAAAAGTACTTTTTTATGGATAAAAATGAACTAATCAAGCAGAAAGAGTCAATTTCCTTTAAAACAAAGCCAAAAGCAAACTAGTTGAGGTTCACTCTGAGGTTGTTGGGAAATTGGTCACCGGCACAAAACCGATTGTGGTGGTCGGAGAGGCGACAAAGTCTCCTCCCTATTCCAACCCAAACGATGATTCTCCATGTTTAACCTTTGAAGACGTCACTCAAAGTTGGTGAAGACCCAGCTGTGAGCTGTCCCATTTTCGTATCTACAAGCACAGCTGTTGATTTAACTCCAATAATTTAATTAGTGCCAATATAAGAGGCTACCTACTAAAATATTTTGGTGATGACCAAATGGGCCATAGGGAACATGACTTTTTGGTCTAATTATTTAGGAACGACCTTACTATTTAGAGAAATGTTAAAGCATTTACTGTGATTTTTTTTTTTTTTTATCCTTATGTGTTGACCTGACACTTTTTTTTAAATAAGAAAAGATGAATAGAGAGAGAATCGGTTTCAAGCTGTAGCTTTTTTTATTAAAAAAATTGTGTCAAGTTAGCACAGAAGGATCCAAGAAGGACCACAATAGATGGTCTAGCATTTATCTATTATTTATGTAGCACGTACTTATTACGTTAGTCACTAAATAATTAAATTTATCTGTTAAATTTTGTAAAGAAGTCACTTTCAAAATGACAAATAGAGTAAAACCTATGTGGATCATACATATCCAATGGTGAATTTGAATGGAGATGAATGGAAAATGCTAAGATTACGGGCCGTTTGATATATTACAAGCACAGAATTAAAAGGGTTAACTACATTTAACCCCCTTTAAATACTATTATTTTTGAGATATTCTTCTCAATGTTTCAATTTTTACGATGCTTTTTTCAATCTATCATTGGAGTTGTCATATCCTCTTTCCACCGCAAAAAATTACAAAACTATCTTCCATAAATTAAAAAAATGACTCCCCTTTTTTTTCTTTTTCTTTTTTTTTTTAATCTGTTATGAAAATTTGTCCTTTTAGGCTGCAAAAGGGAAATATTGCAAACGCAATAATAAATTAAAGAGACATTGCAAAATTAGTTTTTGATAAACCTTTTTTACCCTCCTTTTTACTTTTTACCCAAAAAGGTGAATGGAAGAGGCGTTTGCTAAGTCACTTTAGAAATGAGCACAATTTTGAAACTGATATTAGAACAAAAATCAAATTCCGTATTTACCCGTTAAAATCATATTATAGCTGGACTACCAACGACTACTCTGATCTTGACATGCCATAAGAGACTCACAGTTAGAGCTGACATGTCAGGATCATTCCAAAGAAAAACCAAAATGGCTCCTTTTCTTGTACAATCTGCGAAAAACATAACGAACAACAACAAAAACAAAACAAAGTTGCTCCGAGTACAAAGATAATTGAACTTGTGTGTTATATAGGAAGTAGATTTCAGAAAGAGGTAAAAATGGTCAAAATTGGTTAATTTTGTGGCCTCAAAACACAACTCTCGACTAACTTATCAAAACACAACACATGGGTCAAGATGGGTCTTCTTGAGTTGCTTGAGCTCCACATGTTCCAAGGCCACTAGTGGTTTTCATGGGGTAAAAGGTAAAGAACCCCCCTTCTCAAAAGCCAAGCACATGGCGAAGTGCTTTGCTTTTTGTAGCCTTTAGAGTAGTCAACAAGGCCACTATTTTGGTCATTGCATCATTTTGCCGAAAGGCAGATCCAATAGCATGAGGCTATGAGGCAGCAGCTACAGATAAAATGTGTACGTTTGACTCATAATTGGTCATGGGGCAGTTGGCATTCTTCATCAGCCACAAGAAAAGCACTTGAATGAGCCAAATCACTCACAAATCTGCTAATCATTCGGACCATCTGAATATCAATCCAACTGCCATTTGCAGCAGTTCAAACAAAACATAGATTGAGACAAATAGCGAGAGACCAGACAGCAGTCTAATAAAGAATTTTACATAAAAACTGAAGCTAAAGTCTACAACAAATTAGAACAAAGAAATAAAGAATTGCTTCCAACTATGGCCTTCAAGCTGGTAACTAGCAAATATACCTTGTATTTTCAGGCCAGCAAAACTGACTTTGTGCTTATAATAAGTCTGCTCAGCCTCCATTTCATGGAAAACTTTGTTCTTTTTACCTTGAAAGGCAGCTACCATCGGTAAAGAACCAAATCGAAAATCTTGCCAAATTCAATGCTATTTACAGCAAAAACGACTTCTGACTTCTACATATAGTTCCCATTTAACAAATATATCGAAGAAACCGAAAGGAATTTAAAATTTGTCATCAATTTGTACCCAACAACAAAGTATCACCACCTTCCATTCCCACTCTGATCTTCCAAAACCCAAGCTCTGCTCCGTCTCCGCGCGTGCCTACCCAACACAGAACCCGAATTGCTCTGACTTCTGCTCATAGACCCAGATTCAGACCCAGAAGAATTCGACCCAAACCTCAAGAACGAAAACATACTACGAAAAGCCCTCCGAAACCCACCACTCTCTCTCCCTCTACTCCTCGAAGTCCAGGAAACCCGTCTCGGAGCCCCACCCGCCCCGAACCCACCATCCATTTCGGTGTAAACGACCGGTAGTTCTCTCTCCGCCGCCGCTCTTCTGCCCCCGGAAAACCTCCCCACCGCGAACCCACCTCCCGGTAGCCTCCATATGGTCAGCCCCACGGCCTCGTCCTCCGAAATCTCGGCCTCGTTTCGCTCGCTAGGCAGCTCGTGCCGGCATACCGGGCACGAGTTTCGGAGCGACAGCCAGGGAAGGATACAGTCCGAGTGGTATATGTGCTTGCACGGCATTTCGCGAGCCTCCGATCCTAGTTCGAACGCTTCCTTACAGACCGCGCAGTGGGACTCCGATCTAACGTGACTGCCGCCGATTTCGATCGTAGGCAGAGACTCTATCGCGGCTTTCGATGCTGGCGGGTTCTCGGGCCGCCCAACCCGGTTACTTCAATCTGGGCCAGCTGCTCCAGCAACCGGTCGAACCCCGAGCCCATCAGGAACTCCGACATGGTGGGAGGAAGCGGCCGGAGCCCCGAACCGGCTCCGTCGTCGTAGTACAACTCGAAGCTGTGCCTCTCTCCGTCGCCTTCGCCGGCGGTTTCGGCTGCGCCTCCGCGGAGAACTATACCGGGTTGAACGGCGACCGGTTGCCGGATCTTCGGCGGCTCCGACGGGAGACTGGACTAGGGGCTCTGTCGGAATCTTGACCGTTGGATCCGAATAAGTACATGGCGGAGGTAGCGAATCGACGGTTGGGATTTTCCGAGGAAGGTGCGGTCTCGATCTCCTCGATGAACCCACCGTCGCAGTAGGGGCAGATGAGATTATCCTCCGTCCACATGTGAACGAAGCGCGTGCATCTGTAACACCAATACGACGTCGCAGGTGATGACATCTCTGTGTAACTTGCAGTCCAAGATCTGATTCTCAAGTTTTCAGATCTCCGGCGAGTGCAAGCAAAATAGAAAGAAAGAAAGAGCTTGAGAGAAAAAGAAGTGAGAGACTGGAGTTTGAGAAATGGGTAAAAGGAGGCAAAGGCTTTTAAGGCACGCGAACTCGGACACGAGTGTAATCCACGCGGCAATGTCTGGTTTGGTGAAAGTTTGAAAAGTCATGTGAGAAAATTAGGGAGCGTGGGAATACTTAAGACAAAAAGAAAAAGGACATAATAATTGTCGATGGCGCGTAAGGGAGCGTGGCTGACTTACCTGGTGGGGACACGTTTAGGACGCCGAGTTTGAAATTCAAAGAGTGCCGATCGTGGCAAGAAGATTCTTAAACGAGGCAAAGGTTGTTCGGTGTCTGTTGTCTTTTTCTCGAGGAATTGACAAATTTGGGCCCCACTACTCTACCAATGGTTGTTTCGTCCATTGTTTAGGTTACGATTAGCAACGTGCTTAGTTTAATGCAGAGTTTATTTAAAAAATGGGAGAAAATAAATTTAGTCCATAAAAATTCATGGGATTTCAATTTGATTTTCAAGCTTTCAATTTCGAAAATTAAGTTCTTATTTTGTTTTTTCTAATTTTAAATAATTTCTTTTATCAACTTACGTCTAATTAATTAACAGACATTATAACAACAATTAATTAATCAAGGTGGCTCTAATTTGACATGTTATATGTTAATTGCACGTGACACGTAGAACAATTAGCTAATTATCTCGTTCTTTTTTAAAGGTTTGTTATATTTATAGAGAAACCAAGAATTTTATGGGGTTTTTTTTGCTGATATTATGACATCTTTTTTTTTTTTAATAAAAATAATAGAGAGTAATCAAACATAATTTTATTTTATTTTTTATTAAAAACAGAGTATCATGTCAATATAGAAGAATCTAAAAAAAATACTAAAATGAATTCTAGCATTTCTCATATTTATAATTCAAAATAAATGTGTCATGTGGCACGTATATAGGTAGCCTCTGTTGTATCAAACGAGAGTATTGAAGCATTAAATTGATGAAAAAATTTATTTAAAGTCAAATGAAAACTTAAGAACTTAATTGTTAAAATTAAGAACTAAATTAAAATTACATGAAAAACAATGGACTAAATTTGATTTTTCCTTAAAAAATTGGTGTGTTGGTTTAATGGTCACGATTACGTCCAAATACCAATCATTTTGGTGTCAAACAGCATCAACTTTCTGTGGGTTGAAAGTAATGGGATTTAGATTCGTATTTGAATATTGTATACATATGTGATGAATCATGTTGTGTGATGGAATAAATAAATGTTGATGTATATGTGTGAACAGACAACGAGCTGTCGTTCATAATCTTTTAAGTCATTTAAGATAACAACTTAATTAGGAGTAAAGCAAAATTAAGTTCAAATCTTCTCTCACTCCTCCATTTATTATACCACACTGTATATCATTAGACAGTAACGTTTTGGAAACGGTGGATTATGATAGCAGGAGGAAGATGAAGGAAGATTTATTGAAAATAACATTTTTTTTATTTAATTTTATTTTTTTATTTTTTATTTTATCTTTTAGTTCATTGAAGGGACATTGCATCTATAGGCCATATATCAGAGATAATGCCTTATCAAAGTATTTTGTCTAGTGTCAAGCCAATGCAAACAGGGGCGAAATTAGCATTTAGAATTAGGGGAAAATTAAAAAAAAAAAAAAAATTAAGGGTGAAATTTTAATTTTAACAAATAATAAAAGGGTATTTTTAAAAATAATTTGGGAAACACATGTTGGCTAGGGAGGGCTTCACCATGTAGCTCCGCCCCCGGCAATACCATGCATGTAACAATAATGCTAAACGAAGATTTATGTCTTTTTGGTGTAATTCTAAAATTAATATGACAGTAAAATTACATTGAATTTGTGATAGATCACTATTAAATTTTAATATAATTAATTTTAAAAGCCACATCAATTTTGGAAGAACAAGGGTGACATGGGTCTTCCTTCTAGCATTATTCTACTTTGTAACATCGAATAAATGAGTAATGCTAGAAGGAAGACCATGTCTCCTTATATCCTCCTAAAATTAATGTGACTTTTAAAATACTATTAAATATATGTTTTCCTTGAGAGAACAATGTAATTGTAATAAGTACATGCATTTACTTAAAAAAGAAAAGAAAAAGAGTCATTTAATCGTTACATGCTCTATATAACAAAGGACTGTAGTAGTTATTATTTTTTTAATTAAAAATTTTGAAATAATTTATCATTTAATATGATATAGAACATTAACTCACGTTTCAAATAAATGTTTTACATGTTGGCCTCACTTATTACTCAAAATTTCACTTCATATTTTAATTAAATATTTTACATATCAAATCTTACTTAAAAAAAGTTTAACTAATACTTAAAAAAATAATATTAAAACATTAATTAAATGATTAAATCATACTTAAATTTTAGAATCGAGTATTCCTAATACAACATTAAAAAAAAAAATAAAAAATAAAAAATAAAAGACAGAAGACAGTTAAGAGCATCTTCTTTTTTTCTCAATTTTGAGTTTATTTTTGGGTGTTCTCCATTTGGAGATGCTAATTGTGTAGTTGTTCTTTGTCTGGGGTTGGATGACAGAGCAAAAGCCCACTCATTTGTGTCTCTTTCTTGCCTTAATTTCTGTTCAGGTGCACGCGTGAAGCAAAAGTCATACATGATTGCAACTCCCATGAGATGCGCCTCATTCCATTTTCTCTCACTTTTTGCCATATCCCTTGCTAACAAGGTCAGGGTACCTTAAACACGAGTGTTCATGCCATTGCTCTCTCTAAAATAGGCACAAGGTATTACGTCCCTCTTTCTCTCTTCATTCCATTGGGTTTGAGCTCTTACTGATCGGAGTGTTAAAATATTAATTAAATGATTAAATTTATCTTATTGTATCAGTTTAAACTTTTGAGATAAATAGTATTTAACATAGTATCAGAGTCAAAGTTCTGAGTTCGAACCTTAACTCCATTATTTACCACATTTCAATTAATTATTTTAGGTGTTGAGCCTCATCATCTATTAAAATAAAGTTTGTGCCCATACGTGGGGTAAGTGTTAAAGTATTTATTAAATATTAAATTTACCTCATCTTATCAACTTAAGCTTTTAGAATAAGTAGTGATTTAAACATTGTTCTCCCTCTCAAACACTATATTGCCTTAATAATCAAAATGTTCTTAGTCCCCTCGGACCAATGAATTCCGATACTACTTTTTCTATTTTGTAAAACTCTATTGCGGATCGACTGTCAAAAAATTTGCTCCAACACAATTCATCTAAAATTAAGACAGTTTAGCATATTGAGAAATTTGTTTGTTATATATATATATATAACATTAACAAACATAATTGTAAAGTTTCTAGTCTATTTTAAGCTATAATTTGTTAATAAAGTTTAGCTCCACCAACATTTTGAGAGCATTATCACCTCTCTTTCCTCTCAAACTAGGCTCTATGAGCTCCTTGTCTTATTTCATTTTGGGGATAAATACAAAATTACTTTATGTGGTTGGGTTAAATTACAAATTGTTAATTGCCGTATCAAAGCGAATTCAGAGGTCCTTGTAGTATACCAAAATAAACAATTTAGTCCTGGGATAAAATTTTGTTAAAACATTTGATAAATTCCGTTAAGTGCCACGTCAGTACAATAAATGATGACACATGTCACTCTTAATGAAAAATATTAATATATAAAATAAAAATATTTATTTATTTTTGCCAACCACCTCTTTCCTTTCTTTCCTTTTTTTTTTTTTAAAAAAAAAACAATTAATTAATTTTTTTAGTTTTATATATTTATATTTGTAATATATTAATATTTTATTAATGCTCCTTTGTTTCGGCGTAAATGATTTCCGGAAATGATTTCGTATTTTACGTGTTTGTAGGGCGAAAATACGTCAACGAAAATCATTTTCGTTTGACCGTAAACTTCTTTATTTTGAAACGATTTACGAATTTTAAAACGTAATCGTTTTCCAAATTATTCTTCGTCTTACGCACGTTTATATATGCTGTCCGAATCTGACATAGTCGTCGTTCGAAAATAGCAGCTCGAATCCGCATCATCAATCATAGAATAATGTCGGTCGAATCCGACACCGAACACTGCGCTGCCGAATACCGCCGCCGAATCCGCGACATCCGGCAACTGGCGAATGCCGGGAATCTGGCCGGAATCCGCATGGACAGAACGGCGAATCGCTGATCTGACCGATTCCGCCACTGATCCGCCGATCTGGCCAAAATGCCGGGATCCGGCCGGATCTGACAGGATCCGGACACTGACCGACCGGATCTGGCCAAATTGGCCGGAATCCGGCCTGATCTGACCGGATCCGGCACTGATCTTGCCGAGATCCGGCCAAATGACCGGATCCGGCCGATCTGACCGGGCCAGGAGGTGTCCGCCGGAATCCGGCAATTTTGGCGGATCCGGCCCAACATGTTCGCCGGATTCCGGCGACGGCGACCGGTCGTTGCCGGATTCCGGCGACAGTTGCATTTTCACTTTTCGTAATTTTTTTGTGCGAACCAAACGCCGAAAAATATTTTCGAGAAAATAATTTCTTTTGAAATTGATTTCGTCGAAAATATTTTACGACGGAAATCATTTTACGTCGAAACAAACGGAGCATAAGAGTAACATGTATCATCATTTTATGGTACTGACATAGCACTTAACAAAATTCGTCAAATGTTTAGCCGAACTTGACTCCAATAACTAAATTATTTTTTGACATATCACACGAACTTCTAAATTATGTAATGATTTTATATTTATTCCTTCATTTTGTTTCGTTAAAAGAAAAAAAAAAAAAGAAAGACTCAAAGACAAGTATAACATTGACCCAGCCAATGAGGTTGACCTCAATTAAAAGGAAAAGGTCAAGAAAAACTCGTAACGTGCTTTATGGTCTTTGTCTTTGAGGTAATTGATGATGCCTTTGGCTCCATTAGATTAACAACATTTATAATTATCCGTATGAATTTAAATTAAAAGAATTTAGATAAGTGATCGTGAAAGATCACTTATAAAATTTACTTGATCAAATAAAAATTTTAAGTGAGTCTCATAATTAGCATTTTGCAATCACAAGCTTGATTTTTTTTAAATTCAGATAAATAATTATAGAAAACCTTTATCTGCTTCTACTTGTTTAGTGAAAAAAAAAAAAAAATAAAAAAAAAAAAAAAAAAAAAAAAAAAAAGGAGAAGTTCGTCAAGAAATAAAAAATCATTTCAATTTGTGTCCACACTGCCCTTATCCGAGAAGTTGCTTTTCACGCCTTTAAAAAGCAACTTTGTGACGAAGACTTTCCCACGACAAGAAAACGCGTTGCCTAGCTCAGTGACTCAGTCTTCATGGAATACACTTGCACACACCATAGGTGCTTTCTTTGTGTCGTTTTCTGCCAAAGATCATCAAAGTGTACGTGTTAAAAACCAAAGGAAAGGATCCCATGTTTTTTATTTATTTATTTTTTTATAGGTACTTTGAAAAGGAACTACAAACTAACCTTTAGGTTTAAAGAAAAAAAATTACAACAAATTAGGACCGTGCAACTCAACAGAAAATACGAAACAATGCGAGACAATGCATCAAATAATAACGGGAGCCTATTAATTCTTAGCACGGATGTCAAGAACCCGGTCACCATTAAAAGTGGTTAAAAGTGTATAAAATAGTTCAGAAGACCCAAACCGGTTGAATACAAATACAGGGAGAACAAAGAAGATATCTAAAACAAAAGGCCAAAAAAAAAAACTAGGAAAAGCAGAAAAAGTAAAGGAACAACACACTAGCAACTGGTGGAGTGGCAGTGTCTCGTCAGCGCGTGAAGAGCACCCACTAGCAACAGTTGCCAGAACCTCCACGGGAGTCTGGTGACAACTGTGGAGGGCGAAGGAAGCCACCACGTGCGGCTCTGCGTTGGCCATGCATTGGTGCGTGTGGGACACGCACCCTTCAAGCAGATCACCATCACATGTAGACAGTAGACGTGTGATGTACATGCTCTGGTGCGTGGTGGCCGGACGGAGGAGCGACTGACGCAGAGCAGAGCGGAGAAAGCTTAGATCACGGTGGAGTGGTACGTGTGATGGTGGAGCTGCCTGAAATGGACAGATTTGATTTTGAAAAAAATCAAATCTAAGAACTTCAAGGAGACGGTGGATCTGAGGCTGAGGACGGCATGTGGAGGATAGAAACAGACCATCCGCGATGGAGGAGAAGCTAGAGGAAGGTTGAAGCAGGTTAAATCGCATGGGGCAATGGACATGACCTCCGATGAGGCTGGTAGAGACTCAAAAGAGGCTAGAAAGGGAGGGGGAAAGAGGAGGCGGGGAAAAAAGGGGAAGAGGAGGAGGAAGTGAAGCAACCAGCAAGAGCATAGAGGGTGTCTTCAGAGGAGAGAGAACGGAGCGTTCTAGGAGGACAAGTGAATATCAACCACCAAATCCTATGTTATTATGTTAATACCCTATGTTAAGATTTTTTTTTTAATAAAAAAAATATATATATTCCTCTCAAATAATTTCTCGATTGTTAATGTTTATTCAAACTGTGTCAATATCTTCCAAACTAATAAAAATAATCAATATCCCCCAATCGCAAAAATGTATTTAATAAAAATTTAAAAATTGAAAAAATGGTGACTCAGGCAGTGGGTCTTCACCATTTTTTTTTCTCGGAATTTATAAGAGTAATTTTGTGTTTTTTAAAAAATGTCAAGATCAATTTTGTCTTTTACATAACAAAATAGGCCTGAAATTTTGCAAATGTAAGTTGTACTCCAATGTTTCTTTGATATGGATTTGTCGCTTTCCTAATGAGAGATTCTGATCGAGTTTAGATATGTGCTTTTTCTTCTTTGTGATTAATAATCGAGATTATCTCCAGAGTTAATTGTAGGGAGTACTAATTTGCATAATTCTTATATATGACTTCCTTCCGGGGATTTCTTTATGAAATTTAGGTGTTGGACGTTTTTTTTTTTTTTTTTTTTTTTTTATTATTTTATTATTATTATTATTATTTATCAATATCGTTTATCTATTCAGTTGCCAAATGTTCCACCTTTGGAGCTCCTGTACTTGTATTTTAGGTTTCAATGGCATTTTCTTAGATGTTAGAAGTCCTTAGGAGTGCTCAAATTATAGTTGGAGAGGGAAGATTGAGCATTTTTTTTGCTTGTTTTTCAAAATGGGGCATTCTGCAGCGGAATGGGATTATAGGGCAGCAACTGAAATAACAAAGGACTGGAATGGGATCGATGAGGTTGTTCTTCGGAACCCACAGGTTGTTCTATCGTCTTATAGTTATCCTGTAGTTGCTTATTTTATGCTCCATGTATTACCTCTGCTAGACTGCTAGAGATACAAAAATGATTTATTTATCTGTATTTATCAAAATGTAGGCCATTTTCAAGCCTCCAAAAGCAATGCGTGGAGGAATACCCATTTGTTTCCCACAGGTGCATCTAATCATTCTTTTGTTTACATGCATGATGATGATATAGCATTCAGTTATGTTAGAATATAAGTTGTTTTCTTTATATGATTTTTTTTCTTCATGATGTTGATGCAGGATAAAGCCTCATATCCAGTGGAACATCAAGTTCTACAATGATGTGATGTAAACAAGATCAAGAAGCCAAAAGATATAGTTGGGACAAACAATTTTTTTGATTGGTTTAGTTAGATGATGGTGGGAGAGGATTTTTTATAGTGCTAATAGTGTTGACATTTTAGGGTATGCTGATAGCTTGATATTTATTGTAAAATGTTGCCTTATTTCAAGCTTATGGGCTTTCGGTATAAGAATGATGCAAATGCTTGCGTTAAATGCTTTACAATTCGCTATTGTTTTTGGTCTCAAAACAAAGAAGTATTATAAACTGATTGAATCGTTGCTGTCTAAAGTGGAGCTCAAATATAATTCGTCCAAAAGGGAATAGACGTCTAAGTTTAATTAGATATTTACATTTGGCTTTCAAGATGCTGCAAAGAGTAATCTTTAGACAATCAATAATGTTTACAGAGACTTTTGGTAAAGATGAGGGTGTCTTTTTACAGAGTTGCATTCAACAATAATAGGTAAGCCCTGAATTGGGAATCTGCAAACTATTTAACATTGAATAGATATCTGTAACTTGAGGGTGGGACTTACCTTGAACAAAAAACTCATTGACAGTTCCCTCGAGTTCAATCCAACTGTAACCAGGATTTTTCTTTTGGTTTCTTTCTTTCAGCATCATCCTAACTCTACTAACATCGTTCCACATACCTCGACCAGCAAACATGTTAGACAGAAGCACATAAGAACTTGGATTACAAGAATCCAACCCGATTAGATGGTCAACTACGGGCTTTCCAATATTGAAGTTCTCTTGATTTTTACAAGCACTAAGCAAAGTCCTCCAAATCACATCATTTGGCTCGATGGGCATTTCCTCTATTAATTGCCTGGCTTCTTCTATATGTCCAGTGCGGCCAAAAAATGTCAACCATGCATCCATAGTGTTGCAATTTTGGTTTCACCTTGTGAACCCTCATAAGCTCAAAACACATCATACCTTCTTTCACCAAGCCAGCATGGCCACAAGCATTTAACACTCAAATGAATGTAATTTCGTAGAGGTTTAAACACACATTCTACAATGTTGTTTAACCATTCCAACTAGATTCATCATCCAAATCCATCACAGCGTAGAAACCATTGATCGTTGCTTGCATTTTAGTAAAATAGTCACGTAGTGCTTTAGCACCTCATTGGCCAAGTCGAAGATGTCTTTCCTTGTTAATAAAATTTCGGCAGTATTTTTTTACAAATGAAAGATTCTCATACCCCCCGCGTCAACAGCAAGAGAGTTATAACTCTAACTCGGTTCGGTCCCAGTTATATCATTTACTATAATCTTTCTTTTCACACTAGGATTTAATATCCTATTGCATTTAAAATATCTTGTTTTTCCTGGGCTTAAATCATGATTGTGGTCGGAGTTACACTAGTTACACACCACTTTGTTCAACTAACTTTGCATTCAACTTGGCCTTACAATCTGTTTTGGTTGCTGGATTTGGCTTACTTGTCTTGGGTGATAGCTTGCCTTGACGAGCACATGCAAGGGTGACACATACTTCTTTCCTACTGATGTTGTCTCTAGTAGCTTTCTATTATATCACCCCAAAACCTCTTTGCTTGCCAAAATGCCTATAATATGATTTGAGTTTATCTATGGAGTCAAACGTCATACCTTTCTTAGGTTGCTCAACATTTTCATCATCATCTATGATCTTCCACTCGCGTTGGTCCTCATTATTGTTCGACTCCACACTACTTACAATTTTATTTTCATCTATAACAAAAAACAAACATTGTTGAGCCACCATGAATAATAAAATTTAGCGAAATAACATTCAACCTAAACAAACCACAAGATGAAACAAAAGTGTATTATGCACAACCAAAATGTAGTTTACAAATCTAACAACGATTAACAAAAACCACTTACAAACCACACTGTCAAAAATAGCAGGCAGAAAATTAATCACAGGAAAACAATAATTGTGTGATCATGGTTTCCTAACATCCATTTGGACTATTGGATGCGACATGGAGGGATTTAAAATAATTCCATCATAGCAAATTATAATAAAATTCAGACAATTAAGTTTCTTGAAATCCAAAGGAGTATGGTGAAACATGGTTTCAAATGCATCTAATGGCTTCAACATGGAAATGATGCAAAATGGTCTCAAACTTAGGAAAGCAATGATGGTATTTTGTTTCCACAAGCATTCAACATTTGGAAACATAAACACCATCCATCCATCTAATGGCTCAGTTGAGTTCTAGACTAACCAATTTTGTGAAATTTCTAGTTAGTTGGAACAGGAAAGCAGCATCAGGAACGCAAAGCAAGTGACTGAATAAACCTGTCAACCTTGAAGACCCAAAATGACTGTTTCTATTTACTAACATAAAAAGTCCATGGGAAGAGCTATATAGTTGTAGCTAAAATTGAGGACCATTCATGGAGAGTCAAATACATGTAGTAATCTGAAAAAGAGACTACTAACACAGAAAATGCGTTCAGATACAAAGTTATTTTATTACCATGTCAGTGTGCCCATTCTCTCATGGCCAGATCAAACTACTCTACTTGGCCCTTTTTATTTGCTTCTTATTTACTTAGAATTTGGAAGAAGAACGAAAAAAAAAAATTCACTGATTCTTGGAATTAAAAAATTTCATATTTTTCTGGCTAAATGAGTAACCAACCCAACCCATATGAGCAAAATTATGAAAAATGGCAAACATATCATTTAAGATGCAACTTATTCAAAATGCAAATGCAGTATTGTACTTTGAAATTAATTCGCAAAAGCTTTCAATCAAATGTACAAGGACAAGAAAAATGTGTAAATAAACTATAAGAAGACTGAAGACAAGAAAAATTTTATAAAGATTTTTATGAATTTTTTTTTCCTCAATGTTCAAAATTTTCTACTAAAGCAAAATCCAATTTCAAAAACCCATCCAGTAAAAACAAAAGTGAATCTCAAAATCTATCGAAAAGTGTATCTGTAATTACTTCAACTACCTAAAAAGTCCAAGTTCTAAGAAAACCCAATAAATTTCAAAACCCAGACCAAGCAAGCCTCTAAAGTTTAGAAATTTCAGAAGTAAGATCTTTAAACCAAGCATCCCATTTGAATTAAAATGTTCAAATCTGATATAAAAGCAATGCCCATTCTAAATGTTCGTCGCTAGCATATTTTGGTATCTGAAACTAGTATTTAAAGGAACCAAAAACAAAATTTAAAAAAATGAAGGATTATGACAAGGAGGCAAAATATTTGAACAGACCAAGCAAAACTCAGATGAGTGAACTCAAAAAAAAAAAAAAAAAAAAAAACAAAGAATCAAAAGAAAAACAGACCGGTGGAGTCGTGGTGGGTGGAAGTCGTTCGGTGGGCGGAGGCACTGGCGGCGACGGCTACACTGCTTGGCTTTGTCCGGCGCTGCTTGGGTGGGAGAGGGGGGCGGGAAAAGTTTTGGGGGAGAGGGGGGAGGGAAAATGAAAATGGAGAAATAAACTTGCGCGTTTTTGAGATTTTTTTTTTTTTTTTAATTAAAAAAAAAAAAAAAAAAAAAAAAACCTGGTTAACCAGCCAAAATACAGAAAAAAACTAGATAGAATGCTCAAGCGTAACATTACTCTGGTAGTTTAATGGACATTGATGCAATCTGTAAATGGTGACCTAGGCAATGGGTCTTCACCATTTTTTTTTTTTGAATTTATATAAATATTTTTGTGTTTTTCAAAAAATGTTAAGGTTAATTTTGTCTTTTTAAGACAAAATGGGTTACACTGACAATTTTTCTTTTATAGTTTAATTAGACATTGATGCACTCAATAGTTTTGAGAGGAGTCTCTAAAGAGTAGCCCAATCGGTTGGGGACCACGCCTCATGAAGAGGAGATCACTAATTTGAATTCTCTTTCCCCCCCTCTTGTGTGAACATGTAAAAAAAAAAAAAAAAAAAAAAGTTTTGAGAGGGGACATTGACAATCAAGTAGTAGTTTGAGAAAGTATATATATATATATATATTTTTCAAGTTTTTTTATGTGAGGGACTAACCTATCTAAATAGAGAGACAGACGGGACCCTAAAAAAAAAAAATGTTAAAAAGAGGTTTATGATCTTTAAATTTATTAAAAAAATAGTAGTTTAGGTCATTTTTTTTTCCTCTTATTTTGGGCCTTGAGAATTTTTTTTTTTTGTTGTTGATATAATCTGGTCCCCAAAGTTAAATATCTAATTCTATCCTTATTCATAGATAGTAGATACATCATAATTCATAGATATAATTAAAATTCAAAGAGGTACACTTATAATCATCTCGATTAACAGCATTACAAAATTACTGTGAATTATTTAGCGCTATCAAAGAGACCTTGCAGACTTCAACAAACTCCCTCCGGAGTAAACTTGGAGCAACATATCTCTGCAAGTGAAAGTAATTAAGTATGGAGTTAGTTAGTCCTTTTAGTCAAAAGTCACTTTCACCTATGCCTCTCTGAATCTGCTCTTTTTTTTTTTTTTTTTTTTTTTTTAACAGAGATGATAATCTATCATTGATATGGTGAACAGCCCAAGGCTTACAACTTGAAAATAAGGGAGAAGCCCCCCATTCTCTAAACCAGAAAAATCTGGCTTAAAAAACAGCTGCCTAAGCAGAAATACAACTTTTACAAGAAAGCATTTGATCATCTTTACATTAACGCTCACTTTCTAAATAAAAGAGACCAGATCTAGCAATTAGCCAACAAATATTCCCGTAAAAATTGAACCCAACACAAACAGACTGTGACCCAAGAAAAGAGAAAAAACACATGACACTGAAGCAGAGACCACCCAAAAACAAGTTGCCGGCAGTGGAGGAAAAGGCTAAGAAGCCGGATGGCGGCGCGTGGGGGACACACGCCGACACCGGCGCCACCCAGATGGAGGACCGAAGCCGGACGACCGAAAACCGCCAAGATCGGCCAGAAAAAAGCGGTGCGTGGCCCACACGCGCACCAAACAGCGGAGAGCCCATTGGCGCGTGGGAACCATGCGCCGGTCACCGGCGACCGACAGGGCCGGATCTAGCGGCCGAAGGCGCGGAAGGCGACGGAGAACCCGGCTGGGGGGCGCGTGTCAGTCAGAAGTGGGCGAGGAAGAGCATATCTGGCTTCCAAAATCCGAAGAAAAAAGGTGAAAGAACGGGCCAAAAAACATCTCGCCGACGACACGAACGCTCGGCCAATCCCCCAAAGAAGACAACTTGAGATGAGAAATCCTGCCAAAACAAAAGAAAGCAAACAAATTAAGACCTATAAAAGCCACCATAGCCCAAAAAGGCTAGGGGAAGACCAGCCTCCACCGGATCTAGCCGGGAGGAACAAAAGCTCCACAACCCTAAAGGTTAGGAGAAAAAACTAACCCCACTAAACCAACTTAGGGGGAATAAAAAACTCTGACTCACGAGGAGTCAGAGGGAAATCACCACCGGGAGGGGGAGGCAAGAAAACCACCCCTTCCGGCGAAAACCAAGCTCTCAAGACTTTTTCCCCTCCTCTCTCTCCTTGATGGTTGTTCCTCTTCTCGTGCCACCACTCTTTGATTTGGTAAGCAATGAATCTGCTCTTCTATTACAAGTGTTTGCACAAATTTCACACAAATTTCACACAATTGGACGTGTCAAATGCTTTCCTTCATGGTACATTGCAGGAAGAGGTCTACATGGAGCAACCTCAGGGGTTCAAGGACCCTCTTCATCCTACATATGTCTGCAAATTGCACAAGGCAATTTATGGCCTTAAACAAGCCCCTAGAGCTTGGTTTCAATGCCTATCCTCCTCCCTGCTGGAACTTGGATTCATTGCATCTTTGGTGGATACTTCTCTCTTTGTCTACCACCATGGGACAGTTCAGATCTTCCTTCTTGTCTATGTCGACGACATTATCATCACTGGTTCTGATCTATCTATCATTAATTCCATGATTTCAAGGTTGCAGTATCAGTACCCTCTCAAGGATCTCGGGTCTCTCAGCTTCTTCTTAGGTATTCAAGCTCACAGGACCTCTGAAGGGCTGCATCTAAGACAAACCAAATACATCACTGATCTTCTACATCGTGTGAATATGTTGGGTGCCAAACCAGCTTTTTCCCCATGCTCATCTGGCTCCAAACTCTCCAAACTTGCCGGTGACCCTCTACCTGATCAGCATGAGTACAGGAGTGTCGTTGGTGCTATCCTATATTGTACCTTAACCCGGCCAGAACTCTCTTTTGCAGTGAACCAACTTTGTCAATACATGCATTCTCCCACAACAACACATTGGACTGCAGCCAAGCGAGTTCTTCGCTACCTTAAAGGCTCCCTCTCCCATGGACTATCCTACACTCGTTCTTCAGCAGGCCCCTTACACCTCCAAGCCTTCTGTGACTCTGATTGGGCAGGAAGCCCGGATGACCGCCGTTCCACATCCGGCTTTGGAGTTTATCTTGGCAATTGTCTTGTTTCCTGGAGTGCCAAAAAGCAGGTTGTGGTCTCTCGCTCATCAACTGAATCTGAATATCGTGTCATGGCCATCACCACAGCAGAACTCTACTGGTTGCGTATGCTCTTCAAAGAGTTGGGCGTTGCCCTCCCACATGCACCCGTACTTTGGTGTGACAATGTAAGTGCTCTTGCTCTTGCTTCCAACCCCGTGTACCATGCCCACACTAAGCATATTGAAGTGGATTACCACTTTGTGCGGGAAAAGGTGGTTAATGGTGATATCCAAATCAAATTCATCTCCACTGATGATCAAATAGCAGACATTTTCACCAAGGGCCTCTCTACTGCCCGCTTCAACCTCCTTAAGTCCAAGCTAATGGTTGAGCCCTCCCCCATTAGCTTGCGGGGGGATGTTAGTGTACATTCTCCTTCTGGACAACTCAGCATCACTGAGTCACAAGCCAAGCCAGGAAATGATGCCACGGCATCTCAACGTGGCAGTGAAGGAAAGTCCAAGCCAGGAGACACAGCCACGTGTGTGCAAGCCAACATGGTAAGAAGACAGCATCTCATCAATCACGCACTCCAGCATTTGCAGCATCCCAACGATCATGCAATCACAGATTATGATGTATCAATCTGTGATTGCCTAGCTGCTTCACAAACCAAAAAGGAAACACAAGCTCATGCAGATTGCAGTCCACGATCACAGCTCAAAGATTGCGCAGCTGCTGCTCCCATGCAGAAAAAGGAAAATCAAGGACTGTCATAAATCTTCTATATGTAACTAAGGAAAGGTCCAGCTGCATCAAGCCGTGTCCATCACGAATTTGCTCCTCAAGGAAATACACTCGCCTTGTATGGAAGACAATGCTGTCAATCCAATATTTCCTGTAATCAAGTTATTTACTTTCCTTGTTTATTAGTCTAGACCTGTGTATATAAGGACCTATGTACAAAGTTAAAATCATCAAGCAATATACAGTTTTCCACACTTGTTTTGCAATTCTTACAGAAAGGAGTACTATTGGAAGTTGACCGATAAATTTTTTTGAAGTTACATCCATGATTTGAAGCATCAGCCAAGGGGCATCAAGCTCTAGATGACCAATGGGCCCATATAATTTGTTAGATCACAAAATAAGAACCTTTAATATGGTTAATTCTTTCAAGTGAAATGGGAAGGCGTCCTCAATGTGGTTGTTCCCAATGTCCAAGACCTCCAATAAATGGCAATTCTTCAGATTTCGGTAACTTTCCCTCTATATGGTTTTTATTGACAGCTAAAGTTTGTAAATAACAAGACTCTGAAAATGTATCAGGAATTGTATTGTCGGTAACCTTTAATATGCATGAACCTCACATTACAAATAAAAGTTTTGTATGTTGGGTCTCACTTATTACTCAAAGTATTACTTTATATTTTAATTAAATGTTTTACATATAGAACCTCGCCTAAAAAGAGTTTAAGCCAATACCTAAAAAAATATATTAAAATATTAATTAAGATGATTAAAAGTTAAAACCATCGGCTCATTCTTGTGTGCTTCAATTTTAGAATAAGGAGACTTCCTAAAACCAACATTATCAAAAAAAGATAAAGACAGAAGACAGTTAAGAGTATCTTCTTGTTTTTCTCTATTTTGGGTTTAGTTTTCGGTGTTCTCTCATTTGGGAGATGCTAATTGTACTTGTTCTTGGGTGTCGTTTGGCAAGAACATGAACGAACAGAATCGTGCTTTTTACTGTTTATGTAATTTTTTTTTCTTTTACATTGTCATATTTTCTAATAACAATTAACGTCAAAATATTTTTATATATTTTTATATCATATCAATAATGTTTTATTACTATTTAAATAAAAAAAATTCATTATAATACAATTTTTTTTACTTTTTTATACAAATTTTTTATACTTTATATTACATCATCACTTTTTATTAATTTCAAAATTAACAACTCACTACTATGTTCTATACATATTTTTATCAAAGAAAACCTTGGTATGGTGTTGGATGACAGGGCAAAAGCCCACTCATTTGTCTCTTTCTTGCCTTGATTTCTGTTCAGGTGCACGCGTGAAGCAAAGTCATATATGATTGCAACTCCCATTTTAGATGCGCCTGATTCCATTTTCTCTCACTTTTTGCCATATCCCTAGCTTGCTAAGGTCAGAGTACCTTAAACACAACTGGTTCATGCCATTGCTCTCTCTATAAACAGGCACAGAGGTATATTACCTCTTTCTTCCTCTCTACATTCCATTATCCTCCTCTCAAATATTATACTGACTTAATTATTAAAATGTTATCGGTCCCCTCGGGACCAATGAATTTCAACGACTATGTTCTTAGTTTTGCAAAAGTTTTATTGTAGACCTGACTCGCAGAAAATTTGCTCTAACACAGTTCATCTAAAATTAAGACAATTTAGCATATTGAGAAATTTGTTTATTAAAATTCTTGTTTTCTGTCTTTCGATTTCTCTTCTAAAAAGAAAAGTTAACAAACAACTCCAATACAAATTACCTTTTTGTTTTTTTAACAAATTAATAATCTTATTTGATAAAATCAATCACACAGGAGACGTACAATTGCTCTTTGGTTACTATACCATAAATACAGTTTGAAATTTTTTTTGATCCAAACTCTATCTATGACACAAGAATCCAATACAAATTACTCTTAAAAGCACAAAAAGAGTTTTCACATTTATGTCATAATAAAACAATTTTTCAATCCAAAATATATATATATAAACATTAACAAACATAATTTTAAAGTTTCTAGTCTATTTTAAGCTATATAGTTTATTAATAAAGTTTAGCTCCACCAACATTTTGAGAGCATTATCACCTCTCTTCTCCCCTCAAACTACGCTCTGTAGGCTCGTTGTCTGTATTTTATTTTAGGGATAAATGCAAAATTAGTCCATTTGGTTGAACTAAATTACAAATTGCTAATTTTCTTATCAAAGTGAATTCAAAAGTTCCTGTAGTATATTAATTTTTTTTTCATTAAGAGTGACACGTGTCGTTATTTTATTGATGCTGATGTATCATCTAACAAAATCTGCCAACTGTTTTAGGGAGATGATACATGTACTACAAGCGCACTACAAATGCATAACACCAAGGCACATTGGGGTAGGGCTTACACATGTGAGTCCCTTCAATATGCCTTAGTGTAGTGCACTTGTTGTAATTTGAGCATTTTCCAATGTTTTAACACAACTTGACTCCAATAACTAAATTATTTTTTTGGCATATCACAAAAGATGAGTGATTGATGTACAACAGTTGTGCAAGGTCGTAGAAACATGGGGTGAGTTTCACTACATGGATCCCACGTGAAACCCATTTCATGTCTCTAGAGTGTGCACCAATCACTCCTCGTGATAGAAAATAAAACTTTGCACAACAGTTACACAACTCACACAAATCTTTAAATTTACTTTGATACGATAAGGATCTGTTTATAATTTAAACTAATCTTATGTGCTAATTCTATATTTATCTCTTCATTTTGTCTCGTTAAAAAAAAAAAAAGAAAAAAAAAAAGTAAAGTAAAGTAGAAAGACTCAGAGACAAGTATAAGAGCATTACTAACAGCTTCCCTACATGGGTTCCCTTCCCTACATTTTAGGGAAAATTTTAAAAAAGTCAAAAAACCAATCCTACAGCAGCTTCCCTTCCCTTATATGTTCCCTATGATTGCTACAGTGCTTCCCAATGCATTGGGAAGCACTGTTCACATCCCAATCAATTGTTTATTCTAAAAATATAATCTCTCTCTTACTTTATCTCTTTCTTTTCTTACTTTTAATTAAAGTAAAAGTAACAAAATAATATTTTAATGATATAGGGAAAAATGAAGGGAAGTTGCTGTGGAATGTTTTTTGATAGGGAAGCAAAAAGTAGTTTTATTCCCTACATTTAGGAAAAATGAAGGGGAAGGGAAGGGAAGCTGCTAGGAATGCTCTAATATTGACCCAGCAAATGAGGTTGACCTCAATGAAAATGAAAAGATCAAGAAAAACTCGTAACGCGCTTTATGGTCTTTCTTTGAGGTAATTGATGATGCCTCTGCCTCTACTTGTTTGGCACCTGACTTTAAAAAAACAAAAAAAAAACAAAAACAAAAAAAACAAAAAAAAAAAAAAACCAAAAAAAAAAAAAAAAAAACAATACAAAACAAAATGCCAATAAATAAAATATAATTTATATTTGTGTCTGCGCTCTCTCATCCGTAAATAGAATTCTTTTTATTTTAAATGAAATTTATACTATTTATTTTATGGTCAAAATTTAAAATTAATACATTTAATAATGTATATAATTTTTTATGTTATTGAAAATTTTAAAAAATATATTGATATTAACTTCATATACATCAATAAATATATCACCTTTAAATCATAATCTTTCATTTTAAAATAAATAATAGCAATTCCCCTTATCCGAGTAAAATAGAAAAGTTGCTTTTCAATGTTTTCATGCCTTTAAAAAGCAACTTGTTGACAATGACTTTCCAACGACAAGAAAACGCGTTGCCTCAGTCTACATGGAATACACACCATGCGTGCTTTGTTTGTGTCGTTTTCTGCCAAAGGTCATCAAAGTGTGTTCAAAACCAAAGGAAAGGAATCAAAGGATCCCATCTTAAGATATATATATATATATATATATATATAATTAAAAAATACATATACTCGTCACAAGCAATTTTTCATTGTTAATGTATATCCAAATTGCGTCAATATCTTCTTAAACTAATAAAAATAATCAATGTCCCTCAATAACAAAAATACATTTAATAAAAAATGAACAATTTGAAAAATGGTGACCCAGGTAGTGGGTCTTCGCCATTTTTTTTTTTTCAAATTTTTAAGTGTATTTTTGTGTTTTTAAAAAATTGTTAAGGTTAATTTTGTCTTTTTCGAGACAAAATGGGTACATTGAAATTTTTTCTTTTGTAGTTTAAGTGGACATTGGTGTAATAAGTAGTTTTGGAAGGGAATATCGACAATCGAGTAGTAGTTTGAGAAATCATATGTATCTTTCTCAATATTTTTTATGTAATGGACTAAGAAAAATGATAGAAATACAACACTTTTACAACAAGTGTACAACAGCCCTCTCACATGGGGTGGACCCCATACACTGTGGGGTTCACCCCATGTGAGAGGACTGTTGTACACTTGTTGTAAAAGTGTTGTACGGGAATCAGTTCTCATGGACTAATCTATCTAAATTGAGAGGCAGACTTAAGGGAGGGTGGTAGGTGGTCCCCCCTCAAAAAAAAAAAAAAGGTTTTGATATTTAAATTTGTTTTTTTTTAAAAAAAATAGTTTAGGTCTCTTTTTTTTTTCCTCTTATTTTGGCCCTCGAGAAAAAAAAAAAATTGATATAATCTGGTCCCTAAAGATAAATTTCTAATTCTATCCTTATTCATAGATTTGTCATACATAGTCTCTCAATCTCTCTTTAATCAATGCATATAATCTCTCTTTATACTGTATACGCACATGGTTATGTGAAATAAAAGCAGACAAATTTTAAATTTAATTTCATATATGATGACCATTTCATCTATCACAAAAAACCCTAAAGATGCTTTACACAAAAAGGGAACCATTCACCTATGGTTGACTCTGCTTTTGGTCTTCTCCATCTATGGTTTAGATTTTGTCGCGTTATTTAAACTTTATTTTTGTGTGCAAGATGAGTCGTCTAGTGTATTTATTTATTGAAAAATGCAAGAATTATTAATATTTTTCACTAAAAAGCCTCCACCAACTCTTCACTAAAAAGCCTCCACCAACTCATGCAGCATCTCCTTGTTAAATCACCGCCTGTTTCAAATGCTTAAGCTAATAGGAAAAGATAAATTTAATCATTTAATCAATTCTTTAACATCCATTCTCACGTGTGGGCTCAAACTTTCTTTTAATAGGTGAGACCCAACATATTGAATATTTAACTGAAAAATGAAAGCTAAACGAAGGAGATAGGGTTCGAACAGATACCATGTTTAATCACCACTTGTCCCAAAAATTTAAGCTGATAGAAATAGATAAATTTAATTATTTAATAAATATTTTAACAATCAACAACTTAAAAAATTTTATTTCCACCTTAGTTTTTTTTATTAACAAGTGTTACGTCGCCAAGTTAGTCGGACATGCTTTTCAAGACACAAGCAACACTAAAATAAAGCACTAAACAAAAAATATAATTAGAATTCAAAGAGGTACACTCATAATCATCTTGATTAACAGTGTCACAAAATTACTGTAAATCATTTAGCGTCATCAAAAGACCTTACAGACTTCAGCAAATTCCTCCGGAGTAAACTTGGAGCAACATATCTCTGCAAGTGAAAGTAATTAAGGAGTTAGTTAATCCTTTCAATCAAAAGTCATTTTCACCTGTGCCTCTCAGAATCTGCTCTTCTATTACAAGTGTTTGCAGAAATTTCACACACATTTCTAACATGAATCACTACAAAATCTTTTGGACAAGAGAATAGGCACAATGATACATAACAGAAAACAAGAACTATCAACTGCTCAAATTCAAGAATATTTCCCCCTAGCTGCATCAGAGTCGCTTCAACTAATTACTAATTAAAGATACAAAATGAATTGTGAAGAAATGGTCATAAAAGGCCATTTGATTCAAGGCATCTTCGATTCCTAGGCCTATGGAAGCCCACATGCATTTCTGTAAATAAGATGCTTGGAAATGTGGGCAATATTCCTCATTTGGGTTGCTGTGTAAAGTTACATTTGCCATTGGAGTCATGCCTTAAGAAAAACCTAGCATCCAATTACGTGGATCAATTTTTCATTTTGATTTTTTTGAAAGAAAAAAGGCAAGAGTTTGTCATGACAAACCTGGAAGTGTTGCTTCTGATCATAACTATAACTAGTGCAGCTGCTGATTGTTGACTGCTGGTCTTCGACGATATTCATTTCCAAGATACAGTTTAGGAAATATCTTGAAAAGAATGTCATCAACATGTTTGTAATACCATATCCTCCACCTCTTCCAAAACATAAGGGGTCCCATAACAATTCCAAAACCAAAACTAAATCCTAGTTCAGCACTTATGTAATTCCACTCGATCATACTCTTATGAGATTCTTCATACGTTGTTGGAGGTGACAATCGTGGCTCTTCATGTGAGCACTGTGATTTCAAAGGCAACCCACATAATCTTTCGTTTCCTTTGAAGGAATTTTCCGAAAATGTAGCAAATTGCTTGATAAATGGAATAGGTCCCACCAATTGGTTGAAGGAAAGGTTGAGGACCGAAAGGAAAATAAGACCATTGGCGAGTTGCATAGGAATTCTCCAGTAAGCTTGTTGCTTGACAAGTCTAGTGTCTCAAGATTACTCAATTTCCCCAGAGATGTTGGTATTTGGCCTGTGAAAGCATTATGTGACAAGTTGAGAATATATAACAATGTGAATTCTCCAATTTCTTCAGGTATAGGACCATCAAAGTTGTTGCAAGAAAAATCAATGGTGGTGAAGATAGTTAAGATCTTCACCAGCTCCACCACTGAACCCTTGCTAGTAATTGTTACGGTATCTTGATAATAAAAACTACCAATACCAATTTGGATGTGATTGAGTTTGGAGTTGGCCTCATGTGCACGATCAGTCAACGCCATCCAAGTAGAAAGGAGTACTATTGGAAGGTGACCTGTAAAGTTGTTTGAAGCCACATCTATGATTTGAAGCTTCGGGAAGGGGCAATCTCGGGATGACCAATGGGCCCATAAAATTTGTTAGATCGCAAAATAAGAACCTTCAATGCGGCTAATCCATTCAAGTAAAATGGGAAGGTGTCCTCGATGTGGTTGTTCCCAACGTCCAAGACCTCCAATGAATGGCAATTCTTCAGAGATTTCGGTAACTTTCCCTCTAGATGGTTTTTATTGATAGCTAAAGTATGTAAATTACAAGACTCCGAAATGTATCAGGAATTGTACCATTGAGATTGTTTCTCCTTAGACTCAACACCTGAAGAGCCCCACTCATCTCATTCAAGCATTGGGGAATTGTGCCACTGAAGTAATTATCAGACAGATCGAGAAATCGCAGAAATGAAGCATTGCATATGGATCCAGGGATACTCCCATATAATTTATTACTTGAAATAGAAAAGAATTGTGTGAATTCAAGGGACTGGCCGATGCTAGCTGGTAAGGCAGAATGAAAATTATTCATGGAGAAATCCAAGTAGCTGACAGGTGGGAGAACTGGGAGTTGGCCTTGGAACTGGTTGGAGCGAAAGTCTAGAGATCTCGTCCTAAAAATAGAAGAGATATTGGAGATAGGTCCTTCGAGAGTGACCAAGTTGTTATAGGAGAGATTTAGAAATCTAAGTTGGGGAGTTTCCAGATCCAATTAGGCACCTCTCCATATATCTGGTTCCTTGAAAGGTCTAAAGAGTATAACTTGGATTGGTTTATAAAGAAATCAGGAATTTTTTTCAATTTGATAGAAGCCAAGCCTAACCAAGTGGGATAGTGGGAAGACGAAAGGTTAAAACCACTATATTGATCCAACAAATTGGAGCCATCAAAGTTGTTTGAAGAAAGAATGAGGATTCCAAGACCTCGAAGTCCAAAGATAGATATGGGTATTGGCCCTTCCAACTCGTTATTGCTCAAATCAAGCTCTAGTAGTTTGTAAGAAGAAATGTTGGAAAATTCCTTGAGTTGCCCAGAAAATAGGTTATTGGAAAGTTGTAATACCTGCAATGATGGGAGGTGAAACAATGAAACTGGAATATCCCCGTTCAATGAATTGTAACTTAAATCAAGAGTCTCTAGATTCAGAAGTTCTTCCCACCGAGTGGAAGTAATCTGCCCTGCAAAGCCAGCATTTGCTAGATTCAAATCACTCAAATTCGTCAACTTGTCAAACTTTGATGGAATCTGAGAAGAGTTGAAGTCGTTGTAAGCCAAATTCAAGCTCTGGAGAAGATGAAGACTGAAGAGGCTACTTAAATCGTCAAGTCCACCCGAGATGGATTCACTGGCCAGGTCGAGACCAATAACACGTCCCTCGTGGCAGGTTACGCCTTCCCAAGAACAACAATCAGCACTTTGATTCCACTTAACAAGTTTGTTGGACATAGCAGGATTGAATGTAAGGTTGTTCTTCAATTGCAGTAACAAGGACTGCTGATTACCGAAACATTGCCCAGACACGCCAGAGACACAAATGCTAATTAGGAAAGGTGAGTAAATGGGGATCAAGAAAAGCCACGAAAAGACCGCAAGTCTCATTGCAGGGAATGGAAGAGGTGGTGATACTAATTAATGGTGGATTCAGGATGGTATTGATTTGTTTTGTGCGTGAGTAAATATATAGATGAAAATATAATGGTGGAGGATGAGGCGAGGAAAGTTCCAGTAACACGACTTTTTGACCTGTGACTCTCGACACTTATATATAGATGAAAATACAAGTGGCCGACCAAGAAGAAGAAGATCGATGAAGTAAGAGAAGTGAGGCCTTAATATTTTATCCTTCTTCTGTGTCCGGTTCTGCAGGCAAGGCAGCTTTATTCACACGTTTGGAGAAATTTGAGGTTGAGTAATTTGAATTTTTAGGAATGTGATTATATATTCACACCGAATCACACGTGATTGTCACTATTGACGCCTAATTTGGAGCCCAAAGAAATTGTTGAAAAAGGAAATAGCCAGCTGAGGGGAGTATTGAAGAAGGATCCCTGATTTATCTCCTTAATTGGAGTGTTGAAGATTTGGTCATTTTGGTGAATATGTTGAAGATTTTATGAAGATTTGTCCACATAAATAAGGCTGATTTATATGTATTAATTAGATTACGATAGTTCTTTCCATATTAGGTTCTAGGCTTTTCCTATTTAACCAATGTAGCCCTACGGCACAAAATCAAGTTCTTATGTTCTCAAGTTATCGAAAGGAATAAGAATATTTTCTCTCTATTCTTCTACAGTAACTATTTTCATGTTTGAAATAATTAGGAATTTCTAAAATTTTTCGAGAATATAGGATTTTCATGTATAATTTACTTTTGAAATAATTAGGAATTTAAGACTGCCAAACTATAGGGATACGAGCCGCATTTTTAATTTAATTTAATTTTAAGACAGCCAAACTAGAATAGACAGGAAACAAGACTCCCTGAATAGGTCAATGCATATTAGGCGTTTGAAATTTCTTTCCCAATCCTATGGTCTAAAACTGAAAATCCCTAGATGCATTACTTTCCCAATCCAATGGTCTGATTTGAACTAAATAAAGAGCAGAAACAATTTTCATTCAATCTGTCAAAGAGAAGAGTAGTAGATATCAGATCAAATATTTATATCTGTATGTTGTTGTTGGTGCTTCATTAGAGTTAGAAGAGATATTCTTCATTAATTATTTATTGAGTAGGATTTAGTCCACATGCTTTTCATGCACAAGCAACACTAAAACATAACAATAAATAGGGAAAATAATTAGAATTCAAACAACATGACAAAGGTAGTTCAAATTATTACACATAAATTTGTACATCAGCAACTTAGCATAATTGTCACTAGAGAGGCCTTACAGACTTCAGCAAACTTCATTCAAAGTAAACTTAGAGCAACATATCTCTGCAAGTGATCAGGTGTACAACATTGGTGTAAGTCAATATCAACCAAAAGTTCATTTACATGATCTAATTGAATAATTGCACAATAAAATTGATGCACACTAACTAGTACAAACACAAGAAAACGATAAATGGGCTCGTCGAAGGATGTACGTCATGACTTCTAATAGCCACTTTGAGAGAACCATGATATTCAAAAACAGTAAAATGTATTATCAATTGATTGACTAGGATTAAGACTGACTCTATTAACTCTAGATTAGGACTCTAACTATGCTAAGAAGAATAGGAATCAAACCCCTTATTGGAGATCTACTTCTTATTGGACTCTTGACATGAGACTAGGGCAATACAAAATAATTAGAGAAAAGTCCACATACCTCCTTCAAACTATCACTCAATTAACAATGTCCCCCAAAACATTGTTAATGTATCCCCAAACACCAAAAAAAGACAAAAATGACCTTACATTTTTTTTAATAAAATAAAAGTACCCCTATAAAGTCCAAAAGATAAAAAATTTATTTTTTATTTTTTTTAGAAATAAAAAAGGAAAAACTTTTTAAAATTTTCTTTTAATTTTTAAATTTGGCCACCCTTGGTTGTTTTGTATTTTTTTTTAGTTTTTTTATTATTATTATTTTTATTTTATTAAGGGTATTTTCGTCATTGAAAAATATTAACAATTTTTAGTAGTTTAGAAAGACTTTGTCCAAATTTAAAATTAGATGAGACATTATCAATTAAGTGCTAGTTTGAACAAGGTATATAAACTTTACCCATGATAAAATTATGCACCGCTAGAACAGCAGAACCTAAAAAGAGAAGTTGTTATATTCACCTAATCAATCCTACAAAGACTACGTTCCTAAAAGGTCTATCACAATAATATAATTGTACAGGGAGAGGAACAAGCGATCTTATGGGGATTACAATAATATGCATAATGTTTAAAAATTAAGTACAGCTATTGCACTTCAAATTTCTGTGAATCTTTAATAGAACTACTCTTCGACAGTAGAAACACATATATGGAAGATTGATAAAGTATATATACATTCAATACATTGTACAAATTTCAATGAACATTTCCCCCAAGCTGCATCAGAGTCACTGCAACTAATTAATAATTAAAGACACATAAAGAGTTGTGAATAGCCTAGAGTTTATGTTGCAGCAACAAGGACTGCTGATCGTCGAGACATTGGCCAGACACGCCAAAGACACAAATGCAAATTAGGAAAAGTGAGTAAATGGGGATCAAGAAAAGCCACGAAAAAACCGCAAGTGATGTCATTGCAGGGAATGGAAGAGGTGGTACTGATATTAATTAATGGTGGATTCAGGATGGTATGAATTTGTTTAGCGTGTGATTAAATATATAGATGGTCGGGGGTTGTGGCCATGCACGAATCAGGCAATTAAGTAAAGTTCCGCGAAGACGACTTTTTGACCAGTGACTCTGAGTCGTGGTAACTCGTACGTGGCCGAGCAAGAGGAAGAAAATGAAATAAGAGAAGAGAAGAGAGAGCTTTTACGTACTTAATTAATTAGCTCCTGTCATACGTTTTGGAAGAAGTGAAGAAAAGTCAAAAGAAATTAATAATTGCATCAAACGCCAACCACCATATATCAAATTAAATCAATTGGTACGTACGTAACGTAGCCTTTATTTATCGCCACTGCGCGCTATATTTATTTATTGCCCAACTTCTTTTTTGTCTGATTAATTAAATGGCTCCGTTTGTTTAAGTATGGGAAAAAGAGTCAATGTTGGCGGCCGGAAGCATTCAGCAATTTTCTTTGCTATATCAGGCATCCACAATTTTAATTCAGCTCTCGATGTTTTTCTTTTAGAATTTTCTATTATTGTAGGAGTTTTTTTTTTTTTTTTTTTAATATAGATGCGACTGAAAAAGTACAAGAAAGGAAAGAAAATAAGAACTAATATCTAAACAACAGAGTTTCTTAGATCTGAATCAAGCGCAACACTGACAAACTGAGTAGTAGGGGAATAAGTTGATGAGGAAAGGGTGGGAATGCTGCTTGACGAAAATCGAGCTGCGGCCCAATGTGCCACATAATGGGCACCGAAGTTTGCACTTCTATTGACTTTCCGAGCTGACCAAGAAGAATCAGGAGAGAACATGTCTAGCGTTTGGTGAATGATGTCAGTGATACGCCAATCCTGAACAATAGATGGCTGTTGTAAAGCAAGGATAACTACCTGAGAGTCACCTTCGATAATAAAACGATCAAGTTGAAGAGATAAAGCTAGGGAAACAGCAAGTTTTGCAGCTAAAGCCTCGCCTTTATTAGGAGAGCAATTGGACTGGATCTGGGTAGCCATCTTTATCAATCTGCCATCATGATTGCGACAGATAGCAGCTTGACAGTAAAAGGAATCACGAATGGCAGTATCAAAGTTGAGCTTGTGCCAATTTAATGGAGGACGAATCCATTTTTCCGGCTTAGGTCGTAACTTGGCAGACCATGCATCACAATTAGCCTGTGTAATTTTATCTACAAAATAATATCCAAAATTTTGGCTAATCGCCTCAAGGTTTTGCTTCACCATTTTATTTCTCCATATCAATCAGCTTTTGTTCCCTCTCGGACGATCCAGGATAATTCAGTTATGGCCCATGAGCTCCTTCATACGATTAAGTCCAAAAGAGGTCGAGGTGGCCTGATGGCAGTAAAAATTGATATGGAAAAAGCATTTGACAGAATGGAATGGGATTTCTTATTATCTGTTATCAGTAAATTGGGGTTTCACCCTACATGGGTTAACTGGATCAGGATTTGTGTCTCATCCACTTCCTTTTCAATCTTGCTTAATGTATCCCCTTTTGGGAAATTTTCGCCATCTCGGGGGTTACGCCAAAGTGATCCTCTCTCACCTTTTCTCTTTATTCTGGGAACTGAAGTACTTTCTAGACTTTTCCATCAGCAGGAATCTATGGGGCTGCTCAAAGGCATCTGTATTGCTAAGTCTTGTCCGCCAATAAATCACCTGCTTTTTGCAGATGATTTAATTATCTTTGCAAAGGCTACCTCTACTGAGGCTCTTGCCCTTTCGGGCTGTCTCCAAAAATATTGCAGTTGGTCGAGACAAAAAATAAATTCAGGGAAGTCTTCCATCCTCTTCAGTAAGAATACCCCCCCAGCCAGTGTTTCAAGTATTTTGGGCATAATTCCTTTCCGATTATCACCATCACGGCCTTTCCATTTGGGATTGCCATTAACACTTGGTTCTTCTCGCAAGGAAGCTTTCCAGCCAATTATTGATAAAGTTCTTTCCAAACTTAGTGGTTGGAGGGCAAAGACACTTTCTCAGGCTGGACGAACAGTTCTCATTAGATCTACGGCTGCGGCAATTCCTGCTTATGCAATGAGTACCTTCTTATTGCCTGTTTCTCTTTGTAGAATATTAGATTGTCGGTTTAAAGACTTTTGGTGGGGTTTTCCACCCGACAAGAATCGTAATCTATGTCTTAAATCTTGGGACTCTATTTGTCTTCCTAGGAATCAAGGGGGTCTTGGATTACGGAAGATGGCAATCACAAATTTAGCACTCATTACTAAGCTTGGCTGGAAGTTCTTGCACTCTAATTCCTTATGGGTGGAGCATTTACAGAAGAAATATATCCATTATGGCTCTTTCTTCTCTACTTCCTCTGCTATAACAGCTTCATGGATTTGGAAAGGACTCCAGAAATGCATGAAATCAAGTCATATTTGTTAAATATGAAAGTGTTCATCGCTGAAATTGTCTGGATCAAATGCACTTTACAGTATGCATCATATGCTCTTCATTGCCCTCAAAATTATCATATGCTTTTAAAGCCTTCGTTACTGGGCAAATTTTAATTTGATATTATCAAGTCCTACGTTATTGGTGGTCGGACAAAAAACACACGTATATAGAACTGTAACAATACTTGTGATGTGGTTAACACTTCTTCTTCAAAGTATTCTCTTCGTAATTAATTAAACTATGTGAAATGACTCCTCAGTCCTCATCTACAACTAATTTCTACAAAAATATCACGGAAAATAATGTAAGATGATGATCCATGTATTTATTCAACATATATGACTTTACCTGCAGAATTCGGATTACGCATTTAATAGCCCAGGAAAAAGAAAACAAAAACCCATTCAACCATCTTATCAGCGACGTGTTCGTCACACTCTTCTGAGCCATACGTTTAAATTTAACTTAATCCTGGTCGTTGGTTTTACTTCCATCTCATTTTATACCTCCAACAAGTTTTCCTCACGTCCCTAGCTTGCTCCACTTTGCGCATTCCAAATGCTTTCCCATGACTTTTTTAAACTGTTCGATTCTTGCCAGCTGTCAAACTCTAGCCTTATAAGCATTTCAATTTCAGCCGTTAGATTGGACCTTTTAATCATAGACCTCCAATCCTTATCATTCAGCATTTAATTTCTCTCACCTACTCACTCAGCTAGAGCTGTATCATAAGGTTTAACAATAACAAATCGTTGTTATTGTTAAACCTTATGATATAGCTGCCACAGCAGGTGTATCTGCTGAAGCTCCAACGGCTAGTATACAGTAAATCATTAGAGAAGACTTTCCTAACATAGATTATTTTCTGTATTTCTACCTTAAGTGTAATGATGTATTTCCTTATACATTGTATTCAATAAAACTTAAGCAAAAGTTTCACCATTTACAATTTCTTTCAGTTATATAAAAGCAGCCAAATTATAAGCTTAGAAAATTCTGGAGTCTAGCATATATATCCTAGGCTTTTGGCAAATCGGACTACCAAATTAAATAATAGCACAACGATCACGTACAGTATAATTACATATGCAAATTATATTTGAGTTCAAAGGGAATATGGGTATAGAATTGATTTCAAGACCATCTCCATTAATTGAAAATTAAGCAAGAATTTCAGTCACTCACACTGTAAAGGGTTTTATTTTTTGATTTTTATATTTTATGATGCGTATAATAGAAATGGATTGATGTGGAATGTAAAGAAAAAAGATGATGAATGCAAAATACTGAAAAAGATAATGAGCTGTTCGAAGGGCTTAGTCTCCAAATTACAGGCAATTGTTACTATTCTGAAACGCAAATAAAATAGGTATGTCCACTACAAAAAAAAAAAAAAAAAAAAAAAAAAAAAGAAGAAGAAGAAGAAGAAGAAGAAGAAAAAGCGCGCCTACCAAGTGTTTGAAAAATGCTAGCATGCATGGAACAAACGCAGCTTTTAATCCGAGCCTATCACATTGGTTAGGAATCAACGTCCACCAAGAACTTCTGACCCAGCTTCCTTTCTTCTGGCTTCACCCCATGGCCCATGATATTCATGGAACTTCAACCCTCTCAATATCAGTTTGTCTCCTCTCATTACAGCAACATCTTCCATCATTGCTCCTAACAAGAGTCGTTATTTATTAGCCATACACTTAAAAGGGCAGCATGATAACCCTAAGTGTCAAACTAAAGATGTATGGGCACCATATAGATGCTTTAAGAAAAATGAATATTTCCTTTTGCCAATAAAACAATGAATTTGGTTAAACCCCCTATGGTTTGTGCCAATTCTAATCACATCCATCGGTTTCTAACCACATCTCTTATGGTACTTAATTTTTCTAATGCACCACTTTCATCCCCTTCAGTTATATATATATATATTGATAAGTAATTGGCACTAAGGAGAAGGGTAAGAAGAGATTCGAAACTTACGTTATATGACATCACGTGACCAGCAACTCAAATGGAACAACAATAAGATTGGAGAAATCATAACAAATAAACGTTAGATAGAGAAAGAAAGAAAGGAGAGGGAAGGCAAGGGTCGTTTGGTAGAGAGTTGTGTGCCGGGCATTTTGCGGCTTTTAGTCCATTTCCAATTTTATTGTCTTCTACTGGCATTGTTTCTTATTGGTTTGATGTTGTCTAGCCTTGTTCTTTGATCTTTTTGCATGCTATTTGCTTAGGCGAAAAGTACATATATATATATATATATTGGACTAGCATCCAAATTTTCTGCAATAATCCTATCATTTTAGAACATCACTCTTGTGATTCTATACAACAAATTTCCAAATAGGTCAAAAAGTTTCAGACTTATGTAGTTTGGAATGAAACCTTTCAATGATAAAGCCCTATAATTGTAATGGTGTCCACGAAGAAGGATTATCTCTATGGTACACATCCTATATTTAGTCCCACCTTCAGGAATCAAAGATTAAAAAGGTACTTAGCAACCAGCAATTGATAATAAATAAATAAATAAATGAATGAAGTCCCAAAACAGAAGAAACACCACTTACATAAACAGATGTTGTATAGTGACCGCCACCCAAACCACCATAGTGACTACTAATTGCATACAACACATAGCAATTAGACAACTGGTCATTCCTGTGGGTAATGTAGGTTGAGAAATCAAGTTCATCAACTGGGAAATCAACAAACATTTATAGCTTATTCTTAAAATATCGGTCGTATGAGAACCTCTTCAAATGAACAAAAGAATCTCAGGCAATCGCCAGAGATCTAGCTTTTTGAAGGCTTGCTTAGGCTTCTTGCATCTAGGGCGGTACCTATAGTGACATATAGAGCAAAGTAATTGTACAAAGTGGAATAAAATAACAGCTTGATTTGCATAAGAATAAGTCAAAGAGGTTTGTAATGGTATAAGGACCAAACCCATTCTCATTCACCAAACAAAGTCGAGAATAACTGTCAACAAGAACAAAAAAAAATTAGAGCTAGAACGAAAAAAAAAATGAGAGTACACACTAACCGCATGTCTTCTGGTCCTAAAGGTTCCTCCTTTAAGAAGGCTTCAAGGCATTTGTATAGAGAAACAGACTCTTGAGGCATCCTCATGGATGTGGTCTACGAAGAACACACAAGAAGGACAATTTTTATGACAATCCAATCCCATCAGTAAAAACTTAGATGTCTTCTTCAAAACTTTAGAAAACTTTCAGCCCCATACAAGTTCCCAAAGAGAGAAGTGAAAAAAACTAATTTGATGTAAGCTGTATATTAAACCATCATTACCCATTGAAAGAGTGATGTCTTTCCTTGTAATTGTTAACTTAATTCCTCAAGCCTCCAGTTAAAGTAAGAGAAGGAAAAGCAACCCAAGAGTCTCTATTGTCCTCCCAAATAAAGCCTCAATAATAGCCTCAAATAATCAAATATAACAATCAGAAGAAAACCAAGATATATACAAGAAATACTAATGGTGATGACCTCCAGTCCTCCAGTGACATATAGGTTATTTTAAAGAAAGAAAGGAAACATGTCAATATCTATTATAATCCAACTGTTGCATTTCCACTGCAATGGTCCAAAGTGTAACCTTAATCCTTCCCAAGTCCATATGGTATTCGTCTCCTGCATGAAACAAATGAACCTTGTCATTCACTATAATCCAACTGCAATCTGGATTCTTCCTGATCCCTTTTGATTTCTTGGTCATTCTGACTTCATTCCCATCCTTCCTTTTCCCTGTTACAGAATATAAGTTCGATAAGACCACATAAGGGGTTGCATTATCAGGCTCCAATTCGATAAGGTGTTCAGTCGCGAGCTTTGCAATGTCAATACGCATATGGGTCCTGCTAGCACCAAGAAGAGCTCCCCAAACTCCAGAATGTGGCTCAATAGGCATTGACTGGATCAAATCAACTGCTTTGTCCAGCAATCCAGTTCGGCCAAAGAGATCAACCATGCATGCATAGTGGTCAGGCCCTGGTTCAATATTATATTGTGAACTCATTGAAATAAAGTAGTTCCATCCTTCTTCCGCAAATCCCACATGAGTGCAGGCTGAAAGAACGCCAAGAAATGTGTTTTGATTTGTTTCCTGACCTTCATTCTGCATTTCCCGAAATAAATGGAGTGCTTCTTCTCCAAACCCATTTTGGGCATACCCAGTAATCATCGAGTTAAAAGAAACAATATTAGGTGCAGTGACATTTGTGAAGATCCGGTAGGCATCATCCATATTTCCACATTTTGAGTACATCGAGACCAAAGAGTTTTGAATGGACAAATCAAATTCCATAACCATCTTTAATACATGAGCATGGATTTGCAGCCCTTGGTTAAGCGTTGCTAAACAGGCTGAAGCACTAAGCACACTGCTAAAAGTAAGAGGGTTTGGCCTGATTGCTTTCTGAAGCATCTTAATAAACCAACCGAAGGCCTCCTCATACTCCCCATTATTCACAAACCCTGAAATGACAGCAGTCCAAGAAATATCATCTTTCTCAGGCATCAATTTAAACAACTGAACGCATTTGTCAGTTATCCCTTTGCTAGTTATCCCTTTGTGAGAGAATCCTGTAATCATGGTCGTCCATGATACTACATCTTTTTCTGCCATCCTCTCGAATAGCCTGAAGGCTTCTTCAACTGAGCCACATTGGACGTAACCTGCAATCAATGAATTCCAAGAAACTACATCTTTCCTACTCATATGATGAAATAACTTGGTAGCTACATCCATACAACCAAATCTACAATACATGGTCGTGATAGAATTTCCTAAGAAGACATCAAAGTCAAATCCCATGTGTGAAACTAATCCATGCACTTGAATCCCTTCTCCACACCTACCGAAAGTGCCACAAGCCTCAAACAGCACAGTCAAGGCAGTTGAATTAACCTTCACTATTCCTTCCCCTTGCATGCCTAAAAACAATTCAAACCCATCTTTGAAACTCTTTATCTTCATATACCCATCAATCATTGCAGTCCAATTAATGACATTTCTCTCAGGTATGATATCAAACAAATTTCTGGCATCAACTATCCGTTCCCGTTTGCAGTACCCATCAACCATAGAGCTCCAAGAAACCACGTCTCTTTCCACCATACCCTCAAAAACCCAACCCGCCTCTTCCAACCTTCCCACCTTCAAAAACCCATTTATCAAGGCATTTGAACAAACGGGGTCCCGCCACTTCACTGGCATCTCAGAATAGAGCTTCTCGGCCTTGTCAAGCATCCCTGCCCGTGCAAAACCTGTGATCATGGCAGCATAAGAGATAGCATTACGCTTGGGCATCTCAGAAAACAGCTCAAAAGCTTCTTCTACCATACAATTGTTCCAAATATATGCAGTGATCATGGCATTATATGAAGCGGTGCTTCAGTCGGGCATTTCGTCAAACATTTTTCGAGCTTTGACAGTTTTGGCATTTTCTCCATATGCTATGAGCATGGCAGTCCAAGAGATGGTATTCTTGTGGGGCATGCGATCGAAGATGGACTCAGCCTCTTTGATATCACCGTTTTTTCCATATTTCGTGATCTGAGTGTTGCAGTAAACGAGAAATTTGCTGCCTTTTTGGCTTGCAGTGGAGCGGAGATTGGGTTTTGATCATGAGTAATGAAACTTAAAATATGGAGAGTTTGGGCAGGAAAACTGTTTATGTACAAACGTTGTAAGCTGTTTAACTCGCATGATTGTTGGTAACTGAGAAAATTCCCTAATGTTGGTAACCTGAATCACTCGAACAAGACTTCAGGAAGCATGACGTTCTTGCCGCGAGCATTGTAGCGATCAAACAAGGTGGACTATATCAATGAAGCTTTGATACTTTGGGAAAGGCGATGACAGGATAGACAGAACAGAAATATGGGTCAGCCCAATCTTCAAACAGTTACTAAAAAATATTTTCTGATTACTCATCAGAGCCAAATATCAGCATGAGATCTACCATGACAAGTTGTTCCGTATTAATGATTCTTAAAGCAACTGTTCTTATGTCTGATCCACGATGTGTAGTAACAACATAAATCAGTATACCATTTGGACTTAGATACATTAATCAAAAACATCACAGCAGTAAACCAACAAATGTGCAAATCCAAGATCTTTTCTTGTTGTTATGCCATATCCCGAGGCTCTGCAAACAAGCAAAGACTGAATATCAAAATAGAGATAGTCTCAGATATAGATGAACTAGGATAAATATGCATTTACTTCGAAAGAAGCAATAGCATAGAATAGATGCAAGTATTGGTGAGGTGCTCTACCCAACTGAGCTATTGCACCAATAACTTAAGATTTGAGACACACATTAGTGTTTTGAGGTGCTATTCACATAAACATGAGGAGCCATATATATATATATATATATGTGTGTGTGTGTGTGTGTGTGTGTGTGTGTGTGTGTGTGTGTGTGTGTGTGTGTGTGTGTGTGATCAAATGTTTAACAAATCGCATTATCCATAAGAAAGGATGTAAGTTCCGGATCTCTATTACTTTATCTCAAAAAACAAACATTGCCAACTAACCTTAATTCCCTGAACATTACATATTAACGTACACATGGTTCGAAGAACTACTAAACGCAAATTAACATGGCCATCACATTAAATTTATGTAAACTTAAAAAATACTCTGTAGGAAAAAAAGACAAAAAAATTGTTATGATTTAGGTGTTGGTCAGAATTTAATGAAATTTACAAAAATACTTATGCCTGAATTTTTGATACTTTTTTATAATTTTTTTTTTAAAAAAATAAACACATGGGTATTTTGAGAATTTTAATAGGATTTAAAAAAAAATTCTAACAGATGGTTAGAATTGAAAGATTGATACCCTAAATTGATACTTTTTTAAAATTTAGGTATATTTTTTCAAATGTGATTAAAGATCAAGGAAGTTTCCATAAGTAAAACTATCTAATCCGACTACTAAATTATAGCTTGACCCATTTTTCAATTGAGATATGAAATATTGTCACTCCAAAAACTCTTGACCACCTTTGTCCACGTTGCAACTTTTACTTTTACTTAAAAAAAAAAAAAAAAAAAACCCAAAAGCTAACTCGGGACCACCATACCATATGAACAAAGTGATCAAGAATTGTATTTTGAGACGACAAACAAATCGTATTTCTTTTCAATTATATGGCTTATAAGACAAGTTTTTATTTTTTATTTATTTTATTTTTATTCAGGCTT
Source organism: Alnus rubra (assembly GCA_028654335.1). NCBI lineage: Eukaryota > Viridiplantae > Streptophyta > Magnoliopsida > Fagales > Betulaceae > Alnus > Alnus rubra. Next base: position 825,798 of record JAJPGS010000870.1, on the reverse strand, counting down.
ATAAGACAAGTTGAAGTCACATCTCGCAACGATCTTTTGAGTTTTGAGGAAACTTATTTGAAGAGTGATTAGTGCACAATAGTTATACAACTGTTGTGCACCACTCTAGAGACATGAGATAAGTCTCATGTGGGACTCATGTGGTGGAACCTACCCAATGTCTCTAAGACCTTGCCCAACAGTTGCACAACTATTGTGCAAGATTTATTTTCCATTACACAAACCTTTAAATTTACTTTGATACGATAATGATCGGTTTATAATTTAAGCTAATCTTATGTACTAATTTTATATTTATCTCTTCATTTTGTCTCGTTAAAAAAGGAAAAAGAAAAAAAGATTAAAGAAAAGTAAAGTAGAAAGACTCAGAGACAAGTATAATATTGACCCAGCCAATGAGGTTGACTTCAATGAAAATGAAAAGGTCAAGAAAAACTCGTAACGTGCTTTATGGTCTGTCTTTGAGGTAATTGATGATGCACATATGCGCGCAATACCATGAACGATATATTTCATTTTTATTTTCTATTAATACAATTTGACATTAAGATGTGTTGGTGCCTCTCTGTTATCATAAAAATGCTATTTATTATTTTAAAATTAATACATTTAATAATGTGTATGATTTTATGTTATTAAAAATTTTAAAAAACATGTCGACGTTGACTTCATATACATCGATAGATGCATCGACTTTAAATCATAATCTTTCATTTTAAAATGAATAATATTAATTTCACATAGAGATTCAATTCCCCTTGTTCTCAAGGGGTAGTTCAATCGGCTGGAAATCACATCTCATGAAGCGAATGTCACTAGTTTAAATCCCCTCTCCTGAATAAATAAAAAGAAAAAAAGAAAAAAGAAGAAGAGATCTAATTCCCCTTATCCGAGTAAAATAAGAAGTTGCTTTTCAATGTTTTCATGCCTTTAAAAAGCAACTTGTTGACAAAGACTTTCCCACGACAAGAAAACGCGTTGCCTCAGTGACTCAGTCTACGTGGAATACACACCATGCGTGCTTTGTTTGTGTCGTTTTCTGCCAAAGATCATCAAAGTGTGTTCAAAACCAAAGGAAAGGAATCAAAGGATCCCATCTTAAGATTTTTTTTTAAAAAAATTAAAAAATACATATACTCCTCTCAAGCAATTTTTCATTGTTAATGTATATCCAAATTGCGTCAATATCTTCTTAAACTAATAAAAATAATCAATGTCTCCCATTAACAAAAATACATTTAATAAAAATTTAAAAAAATTGAAAAATGGTGACCCAGGCAGTGGGTCTTCACCAATTTTTTTTCTTCAAATTTTTAAGAGTATTTTTGTGTTTTAAAAAAATTGTTAAGGTCAATTTTGTCTTTTTCGGAACAAAATGGGTACATTGAAAATTTTTCTTTTGTAGTTTAAGTGGACATTGGTGTAATAAATAGTTTTGAAAGAGGATATTGACAATCGAGTAGTAGTTTGAAAAAGTATATATATCTTTCTCTTTTTATGTAATGGACTAACCTATCTAAATAGAGAGACAGACTTAAGGGAGGGCCGTACGTGGTCCCTCCTCAAAAAAAAAAAAAAATGTTAAAAAAAGGGTTTTGATATTTAAATTTGTTTTTTTAAAAAAAATAGTTTAGGTCTCTTTTTTTTTTTTCCCTCTTATTTTGGCCCTTGAGAAAAAAAAAAAAATTAGATATAATCTGGTCCCTAAAGTTAAATTTCTAATTCTATCCTCATTCATAGATTGATCATACATAGTCTCTCAATCTCTCTGTAATCAATACATATAATCTCCCTTTATACTGTATACGCACATGGTTATGTGAAATAAAAAGAGACAAATTTTAAATTTAATTTCATATATGATGACCATTTCGTCGATACCCTAAAGATGCTTTATTGAAAAAGGGAACCATTCACCTATGGTTGACTCTGCTTTCTGTCTTCTCCATCTACGGTTTAAATTTTGTCGCGTTATGTAAATTTTATTTTTGTGTGCAAGATGAGTCATCTAGTGTATTTGTTTATTGAAAAATCCTTGAATTATTAATATTTTCACTAAAAGCCTCCACAAACTCATGCAGCATCCTCTTGATAAATCACCGCCTGATTCAAACGCTTAACTTGATAGAATGAGATAAATTTAATAATGTAATTAATTCTTTAACACTTCCTTTCACGCGTGGACTCAAACTTTCTTTTAATAGGTGAGACCCAACATATTGAATATTTAATTGAAAAATGAAAGCTAAATGAAGGAGGTAGGGTTTTAACTAATACCATGTTCAATCGTCACTTGTCCCAAAAACTTAAGCTGATAACATGCTTTTTACATCGCCAAGTCAGTCTAACATGCTTTTCAAGCACAAGCAACACTAAAATAAAGCACTAAACAAGAAATATAATTAGAATTCAAAGAGGTACACTCATAATCATCTTGATTAACAACGTCACGAAATTACAGTGAATTATTTAGCGTCATCAAAGAGACCTTAGAGACTTCAGCAAATTTCCTCTGGAATAAACTTGGAGCAACATATCTCTGCAAGTGAAAGTAATTAAGTAAGGAGTTAGTTAATCCTTTCAATCAAAAGTCATTTTCACCTACACCTCTCGGAATCTGCTCTTCTATTACAAGTGTTTGCAGAAATTTCACACACACATTTCTAACGTGAATCACTACAAAATCTTTTGGACAAGAGAATAGGCACAATGAAACATAACGGAAAACAAGAACTATCAACTGCTCAAATTCCAGAATATTTCCCCCTAGCTCCATCAGAGTCACTGCAACTAATTACTAATTAAAGATACACAATGAATTGTGAAGAAATGGTCATAAAAGGCCATTTGATTCAAGGCATCTTCGATTCCTAGGCCTATGGAAGCCCACATGCATTTCTGTAAATAAGATGCTTGGAAATGTGGGCAATATTCCTCATTTGGGTTGCTGAGTAAAGTTACATTTGCCATTGGAGTCATGCCTTAAGAAAAACCTAGCATCCAATTACGTGGATCAATTTTTCATTTTGATTTTTTTTGAAAGTAAAAAGGCAAGAGTTTGTCATGACAAACCTGGAAGTGTTGCTTCTGATCATAACTATAACTAGTGCCTCAGCTGCTGATTGTTGACTGCTGGTCTTCGACGATATTCATTTCCAAGATACAGTTTAGGAAATATCTTGAAAAGAATGTCATCAACATGTTTGTAATACCATATCCTCCACCTCTTCCAAAACATAAGGGGCCCCATTACAATTCCAAAACCAAAACTAAATCCTAGTTCAGCACTTATGTAATTCCACTCAATCATACTCCTATGAGATTCTTCATATGTCGTTGGAGGTGACAATCGTGGCTCCTCATGTGAGCACTGGGATTTCAAAGGCAACCCACATAATCTTTCGTTTCCTTTGAAGGAATTTTCCGAAAATGTAGCAAATTGCTTGATAAATGGAATAGGTCCCACCAATTGGTTGAACGAAAGGTTGAGGACCGAAAGGAAAATAAGACCATTGGCGAGTTGCATAGGAATCTCTCCAGTAAGCTTGTTGCTTGATAAGTCTAGTGTCTCAAGATTACTTAATTTCCCCAGAGATGTTGGGATTTGGCCTGTGAAAGCATTATGTGACAAGTTGAGAATATATAACAATGTGAATTCTCCAATTTCTTTAGGTATAGGACCATCAAAGTTGTTGCAAGAAAAATCAATGGTGGTGAAGATAGTTAGGATCTTCACTAGCTCCACCTCTGAACCCTTGCTAGTAACTGTTACGGTATCTTGATAATAAAAACTACCGATACCAATTTGGATGTGATTGAGTTTTGAGTTGGCCTCATGTGCACGATCAGTCAACGTCGTCCAAGTAGAAAGGAGTACTATTGGAAGGTGACCAGTAAAATTGTTTGAAGCCACATCTATGATTTGAAGCTTCGGGCAAGGGGCAAGCTCTGGATGACCAATGGGCCCATAAAATTTGTTAGATCGCAAAATAAGAACCTTCAATGCGGCTAATCCATTCAAGTAAAATGGGAAGGTGTCCTCGATGTGGTTATTCCCAATGTCCAAGACCTCCAATGAATGGCAATTCTTCAGAGATTTCGGTAACTTTCCCTCTAGATGGTTTTTATTGATAGCTAAAGTTTGTAAATTACAAGACTCTGGAAATGTATCAGGAATTGAGCCATTGAGATTGTTTCTCCTTAGACTCAACACCTGAAGAAGAGCCCCACTCATCTCAGTCAAGCATTGGGGAATTGTGCCACTGAAGTAATTATCAGACAGATCCAGAAATCGAAGATTTGTAGCATTGCATATGGATCCAGGGATACTCCCATATAATTTATTACTTGAAATAGAAAAGAATTGTGTGAATTCAAGGGACTAGCCGATGCTAGCTGGTAAGGTAGAATGAAAATTATTCATGGAGAAATCCAAGTAGCTGACAGGTGGGAGAACTGGGAGTTGGCCTTGGAACTGGTTGGAGCGAAAGTCTAGAGATCTTGTCTTAAAAATAGTAGAGATATTAGAGATAGGTCCTTTGAGAGTGACCAAGTTGTTATAGGAGAGATTTAGAAATCTAAGATGGGGAAGTTTCCAGATCCAATTAGGCATCTCTCCATATATCTGGTTCCTTGAAAGGTCTAAAATGTATAATTTGGATTGGTTTCTACAGAAATCAGGAATTTTTTTCAACTTGCAAGAAGCCAAGCCTAACCAAGGGGACAGTGGGAAGACGAAAGGTTAAAACCACTATATTCATCCAACAAATTGGAGCCATCAAAGTTGTTCGAAGAAAGAATGAGGGTTGCAAGACCTCGAAGTCCAAAGATAGATATGGGTATTGGCCCTTCCAACTCGTTATTGCTCAAATCAAGCTGTAGTAGTTTGTAAGAAGAAATGTTGGAAAATTCCTTGAGTTGCCCAGAAAATTGGTTATTGGAAAGTTGTAATACCTGCAATGATGGGAGGTGAAACAATGAAACTGGAATATCCCCATTCAGTGAATTGTAACTTAAATCAAGAATCTCTAGATTCAGAAGTTCTTCCCACTGAGTGGAAGTAATCTGCCCTGCAAAGCCAGCTTTTGCTAGATTCAAATAACTCAAATTCGTCAGCCTGTCAAACTGTGATGGAATCTGAGAAGAGTTGAAGTCATTGTAAGCCAAATCCAGGCTCTGGAGATACTGAAGACTAAAGAGACTGCTTGAATCGTCAAGTCCACCCGAGATGGATTCACTGGTCAGGTCGAGACCAATAACACTTCCCTCATGGCAGGTTACGCCTTCCCAAGAACAACAATCAGCACTTTGATTCCACTTAACAAGTTTGTTGGACCTAGCAGGATCGAATGTAAGGTTGTTCTTCAATAGCAGTAACAAGGACTGCTGATTGCCGAAACATTGCCCAGACACGCCAAAGACACAAATGCTAATTAGGAAAGGTGAGTAAATGGGGATCAAGAAAAGCCACGAAAAGACCGCAAGTCTCATTGCAGGGGAATGGAAGAGGTGGTGATATTAATTAATGGTGGATTCAGGATGGTATTGATTTGTTTTGTGTGTGAGTAAATATATAGATGAAAATATAATGGTGGAGGATGAGGGGAGGAAAGTTCCAGTAACACGACTTTTTGACCTGTGACTCTTGACACTTATATATAGATGAAAATATAAGTGGCCGACCAAGAAGAAGAAGATCGACGAAGTAAGAGAGAAGAGAGAACTTAATATTTTATCCTCCTTCTATGTCCGGTTCTGGAGGCACGGCAGCTTTATTCACACGTTTGGAGAAGTTTGAGGTTGAGTAATTTGGATTTTTAGGAATGTGATTATATATTCACACCGAATCACACGTGATTGTCACTATTGACGCCTAATTTGTTTTTTTTTTAAAAATTTATGTAAGGATTAACTTCAAGTACAGACAATTTACGTGATAAAATTATTTCACATAGTCTATCGTCTTTGGATTTAATATTCTGAGTCAGTCAAGAGTATTACCACTCGGGCTTTCTATGAAGGGGCGCCATATACCAATATGTACAACGTGTTCTGAACACAGAATTTTAACTTCTTCTTTTTCTAAGCGAATTGGGAATTAAAACACTGAAAAATGGGTGAACTTTCCAACAACAAACTTAAAATAAAAATACAACAAAAATATAAATAATGACCAGGTCTTCTATGTAAGGACCGTATAAAACAGTAACCGAAGCAAAAGAGGCACAGGAAATGACACACACCTCGAAAAGTCTCTAAACAATACAAAGAATGTGAAAAAAAAAATTAGAACGTTGGGTCATAGAAAGCGAAATTCTAGAATAAAAGGAGGAATGTGGAAAACAAGTGGAGGTGGCTGGTGGAATTCCTACCAGTTCTTTGATGGAGGAAAGCAATAACTCAGAGTTAGTTTGGTAGCGGAATTCAACATTTTTTTTTTTTTTTTGTGTTTACATTTTTCAGAAATTTGATGCTTAGTTATTTGAATTTTCAGAAATGTAACTATTTTCATGTTTGAAATAATTAGGAATTTCTAAAAATTTTCGAGAATATAGAATTTTCATGTATAATTTACTTTTGAAAATAATTAGGAATTTAAGACTGCCAAACTACAGGAATAGGAGCCGCATTTTTAATTTAATTTAATTTTAAGACATCCAAACTAGAATAGACAGGAAACAAGACTCCCGGAGGAGGTTCGTGCATATTAGGTGTTTGAAATTTCTTTCCCAATCCAATGGTCTAAAACTGAAAATCCCCAGATGCAATAGTTTCCCAATCCAATGGTCTGATTTGAACTAAATAAAAAGCAAAAAATTAGTGGAGCCAGAAACAATTTTAATTCAATCTGTCAAAGAGAAGAGTTGTAGATGTCAGATCAAATATTTGTATCTGTATGTTGTTGTTGGTGCTTCATTAGAGTTAGAAGAGATATTCTTCATTAATTATTTATTGAGTAGGATTCAGTCCACATGCTTTCCAAGCACAAGCAACTCTAAAACATAGCAATAAATAGGGAAAATAATTAGAATTCAGACAACATGACAAAAGTAGTGCAAATTATTACACATAAATGTGTATATCAGAAACTGATTGAGCATAACTACCACCAGAAAGGCTGTACAGACTTCAGCAAACTTCCTTTAGAATAAATTTGGAGCAACATATCTCTGCAAGTAATCAGGTGTACAATATTGGTGTAAGTCAGTATCAACCAAAAGTTCTTTTACATGATCTAATTGAATAATTGCACAATGAAATTGATGCACACTAAGTAGTACAAAACACAAGAAAATGATAAATGGGCTCCTTAAAAGATGTCATGACCTCTAATAGTTACTTCGAGAGAACCGTGATCTTCAAAAACAATAAAATGTATTATCAATTGACTGACTAGGATTGAAACTGACTCTATTAACTCTAGACTAGGACTCTAACTATGCTAAGAAGAATGGGAATCAAACCCTTTATTGGAGATTTATTTCTTATTGGACTCTTGACATGAGATTGGGGCAATACGAAATAATGAGGGAAAAGTCCGCATGCTCTCTTCAAATTACCACTCAATTAACAATGTCCTCCCAAAAACTACCAAAACATTGTTAAAGTATCCCCTAAAGGCCAAAAAAAAGACAAAAATGACCTGACATTTTTTTTAATAAAATAAAAGTACCCCTATAAATTCCAAAAAATAATTTATTTTTTTTTTTTAGAAAAAAAAAAGGAAAAATTATTTCAATTTTTCTATTAATTTTTAAATTTGGCCACCCTTGGTTGTTTTGTAATTTATTTTTTTTTTTTGGTTTTTTTATTTTTTTTTATTTTATTAAGTGTATTTTTGTCATTGAAGAATATTGACAATTTTAATAGTTTAGAAAGACATTGTCCAAATTTAAAATTTGATGAGACATTATCAATTGAGTGCTAATTTGAAGAAGGTATACGAACGTTACCCATGACAAAATTTTGCACCACTACAAAAACAGAACCTAAAAAGATAAGTTGTTATATTCACCTAATCAATCCTACAAAGACTACGTTCCCAAAAGGTCTATCACAATAATATAATTGCGCAGGGAGAAGAACAAGTGATCTTATGGGGATTACAATAATGTGCATAATGTGTAAAAATTAAGTATAGCTATTGCACTTCAAATTTCTGTGAATCTTTAATCGAACTACTCTTCGATCGACAGTAGAAACACATACATGGAAGATTGATAAAGTATATATACATTCAATACATTGCACAAATTTCAATGAACATTTCCCCCTAGCTGCATCAGAGTCACTGCAACTAATTAATAATTAAAGATACATAAAGAGTTGTGAATAGCCTAGAGTTGGAGACCCACAAAAAAAGTCATATTAAGAGGCCATTTGATTCAAGGCATTTTGGAATCCTATGAAAGCCCACATGCAAATAAGATGCTTGGAAACGTGGGCATTCCTCATTTGGGTTGCTGTGTATAGTTACAATTGCCATTCGAGTCATGCCTTAAGAAAACGCTGGCATCCAATTATGTGGATCAATTTTTCATTTTGATTTATATTGAAGTAAAAAGCAAGAGATTTTCATGACAAACCTGGAGGTGTTGCGTCGGATCATAACTATAACTAGTGCCTCGGCTGCTTATTGTTGAGTGCTGGTCTTCTACGATATTCATTTCCAACATACAGTTTAGGAAAAATCTTGAAAAGAATGTCATCAACATGTTTGTAATACCATATTCTCCATCTCTTCCAAAACATAAGGGGTCCCATTACAATTCCAAAACCAAAAACAAATCCTAATTCAGCACTTATGTAATTCCACTCGATCATACTCTTATGAGATTCTTCATACGTCGTTGGAGTTGACAATCGTGGCTCCTCATGTGAGCATTGTGATTTCAAAGGCAAACCACATAATCTTTCGTTTCCTTTGAAGGAATTTTCTGAAAATGTAGCAAATTGCTTGATGAATGGAATCTGTCCCACCAATTGGTTGAACGAAAGGTTGAGAACTGCTAGGAAAATAAGACCATCGGCAAGTGGCACAGGAATATTACCAGAAAGCTTATTGCTTGAAAGATCTAGTGACTCAAGATTACTCAATTTCCCCAGAGATGCTGGGATTTGGCCCGTGAAAGCATTATGCGACAAGTTGAGAATATATAACAATGTGAATTCTCCAATTTCTTCAGGTATAGGACCATCAAAGTTGTTACAAGAAAAGTCAATGGTGGTGAAGATAGGTAGGATCTTTACCAGGTCCACCTCTAAACCCTTGCTAATAATTGTTATTGTATCTTGATAATATGCCATACCAATATTAATTTTGAGGTAACTGAGCTCTGAGTGCGCCTCATGTGTACGATCTGTCAACGCCATCCAAGTAGAAAGGAGTACTATTGGAAGGTGACCGGTAAAATTGTTTGAAGCTATATCCATGATTTGAAGCATCGGCCAAGGGGCATCAAGCTCTAGATGACCAATGGGCCCATATAATTTGTTAGATCGCAAAATAAGAACTTTCAACATGGTTAATCCTTTCAAGTAAATTGGGAAGGTGTCCTTGATGTGGTTGTTCCCAATGTCCAAGACCTCCAATATAAAGCAATTCTTTAGAGATTTCGGTAACTTTCCCTCTAGATGGTTTTTATTGACGGCTAAAGTTTGTAAATAACAAAACTTTGGAAATGTATCAGGAATTGTACCATTGAGGTTGTTTCTCCTTAGACTCAACACCAAAAGACGCTCATTCTCAATCAAGCATTGGGGAATTGTGCCACTGAAGTAATTATCAGACAGATCAAGAAATTTAAGATTTGTAGCATTGCATATTGATCTAGGGATGCTCCCATGGAATTTATTACTTGAAAGAGACAAATATTGAGCAGAGGCACCGAATTGACCGATGCTTGTTGGCAGCTCTCCATAGATTTGGTTATTTGAAAGGTCTAGATAGGATAAATAGGATTGGTTTCTCAAGCAATCAGGAAATTTTTTCAACTTGCAAGAAGCGAGAATTAATACTTGAAGCTGAACTAAGGATAATGAAAGGTTAAAATCATTATATTCAGTCAACAAGTTGATGTGAGAAAGATCAAGGTATAAAAGATTTTTTAATAGCTGAATCACACGAAGGTCCAAGGAGTTGTTAAATTTGTTTGAACCAAGTGATAGGCCTAGAAGACCTCGAAGTTCAAAGATAGACATGGGTATTGGTCCTTCCAATTGGTTGTTATCCAAATAAATATATTCCAGCATGTAAGAAGAAACATTGGAAAATTCTTTGAGTTGACCAGAAAATTGGTTGGACCAGAGTCCTAAGATTTCCAACGACGGAAGGGAAAACAAAGAAACTGGAATATTCCCATTCAGTGAATTGTTATGTAAATCAAGATTCTCTAGATTTATAAGTTGTTCCCACTGAGTGGAAGTAATCTGACCAGTAAGATTATTGGAAGAAAGGTCTAGGTAGGTTAGATTCTTGGCCATGCTAAATACAGGAATTGTTCCATTTAACCTAGAAGATGAGACTTCCAAAGATGTCATATTTTTGAAATCTGCAAAAATATTTGGAATTGGAGAAGAAAAGTAGTTCCAATTTAAACGAATAATTGAGAGGGACTTGAGATTCCGTAATGATGAATCAATAGGGCCTGAAAGATTGCAGTATGACAAGCTCAACACTCTTAGATTTGGCAGTGAAGATGATAAAACCTGACACCACTCCTTACCTTGCGCTGATATAGCTATACCATCAAGATAAAGTTCCATAAGCTCCGAAAGGTTCTGAACGAGCATATTTAAATTTGGATTCTCAAGTGTCAGGTAATAAGCATTATCGTAGGCGTTATAATTGTGAGATAAATCAAGAGTAACCAACCTTGTCAAACGCGAAATCGCAATAGGAATTTGCCCTGCAAAATCAGCATTTGACAGATTCAAATAACTCAAATTCACCAGCTTGTCAAACTGTGATGGAATCTGAGAATAGTTGAAGTGGTTGTAAGCCAAACTCAAGCTCTGGAGATGCTGAAGACTGAAGAGACTGCTTGAATCGTCTAGTCCACTATCCCAGATGGACTCATTGGCCAGGTCGAGACCAATAACGCGTCCCTCATGGCAGGTTACACCTTCCCAAGAACAGCAATCAACACTTTGATTCCACTTAAGAAGTTTGTTGGACATAGCAGAATCAAATATTGTAAGGTTGTTCTTCAATTGCAGCAACAAGGACTGCTGATTGCCGAGACATTGGCCAGACACGCCAATGACACAAATGCTAATTAGGAAAAGTGGGTAAATGGGGATCAAGAAAAGCCACGAAAAAACCGCAAGTGATCTCATTGCACGGAATGGAAGAGGTGGTACAGATATTAATTAATGGTGGATTCAGGATGGTATGAATTTGTTTAGCGTGTGATTAAATATATAGATGGTCGGGGGTTGTGGGCATGCACGAATCAGGCAATTAAGTAAAGTTCCGCGAAGACGACTTTTTGACCAGTGACTCTGAGTCGTGGTAACTCGTACGTGGCCGAGCAAGAGGAAGAAAATGAAATAAGAGAAGAGAGAGCTTTTACGTACTTAATTAATTAGCTCCTCTCATACGTTTTGGAAGAAGTGAAGAAAAGTCAAGAAATTAATAATTGCATCAAACGCCAACCACCATATATCAAATTAAATCAATTGGTACGTACGTAACGTACCCATTATTTATCGCCACTGTGCGCTATATTAATTTATTGCCCAACTTCTTTTTTGTCTGATTAATTAAATGGACACATGAGTTTAACATTTCAGAAAATATGGCTCCGTTTCTTTAAGTATGGGAAAAAGAGTCGATGTTTAACATTTCACCCCGCCTTCCTCTTGGTTGCTACTGTTTATTTTATTGTTTTTGTATTACTGTTTTTTTGGACTTACTTGTTGTACCTCTCTCTCCCTGTTTACCCCTGTTTTAGTGTTTGGATCCTTGTGATTCAATACACTTGTGAAATCACCTTTAATGGTGACCCCGGCTTTGTAGCATCCGTGCCTCGAGTTAAAGGGCCCGCATCTTCGGAAGCATTGCCCCCGCGTACTTACGTTCTTAGTTTAATATTTGGGTTGCCCATACCCTGTTGTATTTGTGTTTTTTATTTTTTCTTGTAATCGGTTACTGTTGTTTAAAAAAAAAAAAAAAAAAAAAAAAAAATCACCTGCCCCCTGACGTGGCACTCATTTTCCTTTGTAAAAATTCTGCACATTTCTCGCTCACATTTTTAAAGGAAAAAAAAAAAGAAAAAAAATGTTAGGATTTTATAATTGGTCAGAATTTAATGAAATTTGTAAAAATACTTATGCTTGAATCTTTGAAAAATTTTATAATTTTTTATTTTTTAACAGCAAATTCTAATAGAGTACCCTTAAGTGAGACATTTAAAAACATAGATACCCCAATTTGAGAAGTTTGCTAGTTCAGCACCCTTATTTCAAAACGATGTATAATTCGATACCCTTTTGTGAAGTTATCCCTCAAAATTAAGTTCAAATCTTCTCTTGCTCCTCAAAGTTACTATATGATACTGCATATCATTAGACAGTAACATTTTGGAAGTCGTGGATTATGATAGCAGGCGGAAGATGGAGGAAGATTTATTGAAAATAATATTTTTGAAAAAAAATACAATTTAGCCTCTCAAATTACCATCATTTCTAAATTCTCTAGATGGCCCCCAAACTACCGAGGTCTGCACTCTGACCCCCCAAACTATCAAAAACTTTGAAAAATGCTCCTTTTGACGAAATATTCCCATAATACCCCTACTACGTGTCATTTTTCAATTAAAAAATAATTAAAAATTCAAAAAAAAAATCGAAATAATTAAAAAAATACAAAAAAAAAAAATCAATAAAAAATTTTTAAATTATTTTTTAATTTTTTTAAAATAAAATAAAAATTTTAAAATTTTAAAAAATTAAAAAATAATATTTTTTTAAAAAAAAAAATTATAAAATTAAAAACTAAAAAAGAGTCAATTTCTGAAGAAGAAATGGACGGTAACCAGAGGGGTGTCGGGAAGATCAATTCACTATTGATAAATAATGCCACCCCAAATATAATAGTGGAGGATAGGGATGTAAATAAACTAGTCTATTCGACAATCCGCTCGATACCCGCTCGGTTTAGCCCGATCCGAACTCGAGTTTGATACTGTAGAAACTCACCCAATTAATAAATAATACATACCCGACTCACTTGACAAAACTCAAAAAGAGCTCGCAAGCTCAGCTCATTTAAAACTAGACCGAATCGTTCGCTCGGCTCATTAGTCCGACTTGTTAGCTCGTTCATATCTTTTATATATTACTAAAAATGAGTTATATAAATTTAAGCATGTATATTAGTAATATATGTTATATATGTAGCTTAATATTATGTGTTTATTAGTTTACACACGAACTAGTTAATTCATAAACTAATATATTATTTAGTTTATTAACATATACTAAGTAAATGTAATTAACTATTTACTCTATATATATATATTAGTTAACTATAGTCTATAGGTTATTTTTTATATATAAATATACACTAAATAAGCATATAGTATACTAGTTAAGTAAATATTGTATTACATATTAATTATAATACTTTGATTATAGTATTTATTGTGTTAAATTCACATATTAAGTTATTAATAATTAGTATGGAGGTTGTTTACAAACTCGGGTTTGAACTCCGTTTTGATCACATATTGAAAAAATTTAATAACTTATCTTAAACTCTAGTTGAGCTGAGCTTGTCAAGTAATTTGGTTTGGTTCGGTTCGGCTCGAATATTATTTTCAACGAGTTCAAACTTTAGCTCGAGCTCGCTCAAATTTTAAACGAGCTGAGCTTAAATACACATTTTATAACTTGGTTTGAATTTGAAATAGATTATTTAAGTTCGATTCATAAACAAGTTAGTCTTAAAATCATAAAATTCGACTAAATTCGGCTCAATTATATCTTTGGTGAAGAATGAGGCGAGGAAAGTTCCAGTAACATGACTTTTTGACCTGCGACTCTGGGTCGTTGCACGTGGCCGACCAAGACCTTTTACTTAATTAATTAGCTCCTGTCATACGTTTTGGAAGAAGAAGAAATGTCAGGAAATTAATGCGACATATATAATAATTGCCTCAAACACCAACCACAATCATTTGTCTGATTAAATGGACACATGAGTTTAACATTTCAGAAAATATGGCTCAGTTTGTTTAAATTAAATGCTAAAACAAAGAGAGATAAAAGATAAATTATTTTAAATAAATATCAGAAGAATGAGAGATGAAATATAAGATTTTTAAAATAAATAATGTTAATTAAGGGAGAAACTATTTTGCTTCTTTAGATGTAGGGTACAATTTTTGGTTCATTTGATATTTCATTAGTTTATGGAAGAACAAAGAATTTGATTCAAGTGGTTTTTAAAAAGTTTTCCTTACATGTAGGGAATGCGAGATTGAAATTTAGGGAAGTTACTACTAGTGCTCTTAGTATCTAATTACCAAATCACTCATACTCAAAGAAATGTAAACCAATATTTATGAAACTTAATCATTTACAAACCCATAACAAGAAAATGGCATTCTAGAAATTGAATTACCGTTTCTAAGAAACTAGGCAAGAATTACAAACAAAGACAGAAAACAGAATACAATCAAGCTATCCCAATCTATACAGATCATTCTTCTCATTTTATGGGAGGTAAAATTATACATTAAGTTTTTATTTGATTATATTGTTATAATCTCTAGATTTCTTACACGTAGAAATGAACGGTCAAAATACAGAATTGTTACGGAGAGAAAATACATAGGCTAGAAAGTGTCGAAACTCCCACACAAGAAGAGAATTTGCACTAATAATTTTCCTTGGCTAATATTTAGGATCGCCTTCCTCTTGATTTCCTTTTTTAAAAAAAAAAATTGGGGTCTCAACGACCCAAGTGGCCTACCTATTGGGAATGCCTATCTTATGGATTGGATGTGGTTGAGCACTTGGCCTATGGGTTGGATGGGATTGGGCTTTAGCTTGTCATTGTCCTTTAATAAAATAAAATTAAAAAAAAAAAAAAAAAAAAAAAATATCGTCATGTCCAAAGGAGAGGTGGTACGTTGAGCACTTGGCCTATTAGAATCACCCAATATATCTGTTAGTGAATCTGATCAAGTTGATAAACATGCATGCCACTACAGCAAATGATGCACTCTGCTCAACGATAATGATCAAGACTCCCAAGTGCTTTCCACACCTAGCTACTCTGTTTCCTCCAGTGATCGATCATGAGCGTCCATCTACTCGACATGTGATTTGGCAAATTATACACACAACATCTCAAAAACTCCAGAACTTAAACTATTACATGGAAGGTATCAGGTATGGTTACAAGTTCATACTGCTAATGCTTAATTGGAATGAAAAAAATATATACTTTTGTTTATTTCAGCAATTGCTACTCCTCTTCAATTCCTTAGAACTTCAAACTTTCATTTGTTATTAGGTCAGTTTAATATTTTCTATCAATTAATTTTAAATTTTTAAGATAAGTTGTAATTTAAGATGTATAAAATTTATAGTAGTAAACGGCTGAAAATGTTAGGTTGCAATACATTCACGTTCGCTATAGTGATGACTGTGCAGTAAAATTAAATAATTATCATGTTTACTTTGTAAAAAAAAAAAAAAAACACGTATATAGAACTGTAACAATACTTGTGATGTGGTTAACACTTCTTCTTTAAAGTATTCTCTTCGTAATTAAACTACATGATATGACTCCTCAGTTCTCATCCACGACTAAGTTCTACGAAAATATCAAGAAAAATAATGTAAGATGATGGCCCATATATTTATTCAACATATATGACTTTACATGCAGAATTCAGACTACGCATTTAATAGCCTAGGAAAAAAGAAAACAAAGACCCATTCAACCATCTTATCAGCAACGTGTTCTTCGCACTCTTTTGAGCCATACGATTAAATTTAACTTAATCTCAATCGTTGGTTTTACTTCCATCTCATTTAATGCCTCCAACAAGTTTTCCTCACGTCCCTAGCTTGCTCCACTTCTGCGCCTTCCAAACGCTTTCCCTTGACTTCTTTAAGCCATTCGATTCTTACCGGCTGTCAAACTCTAACCTTTTAAGCATTTCAATTTCAGCCGGTAGATTGGACCTTTTAATCATAGACCTCCAATCCTTATCATTCAGCATTTAATTTCTCTCACCTACTCAGCCACAGCTGTATCATAAGGTTTAACAATAACAAATCGTTGGAGAAGACTTTCCTAACAATAAGTAATCGTTGGAGAAGATTATTTTCTGTATTTCTACCTTAAGTGTAATGATGTATTTCCTTATGCTCTGTCGTGTAAAACCAGTATATATACTGTACATTGTATTCAATAAAACTTAAGCAAAAGTTTTTCCATTTACAATTTCTTTCAGTTATATAAAAGCAGCCAAATTATAAGTTCAGAAAATTCTAGAGTCTATCATAAATATCCTAGGCTTTTGGCAAATCGGACTACCAAATTAAATAATAGCATAACGACCACGTACAGTATAATTATATATGCAAATTAAATATGAGTTCAAAGGGAATATGGGTATAGCGAGGATTTATTTCAAGGCCATTTCTATTAATTGAAAATTAAGCAAGAATTTCAGTCACTCTCGATCACTGTAAAGGGTTTTATTGTTTGATTTTTATATTTATGATGCGTATAATAGAAATGGATTGATGTGGAATGTAAAGAAAAAAGATAATGAATACGTAACATTGGCCAGAAAAGCCACGAAAAGACCGCAAGTGATCTCATTATTACATGGAATGGAAGAGGTGGTGATATTAATTAATGGTGGATTAAGGATGGTATACATTAATTTGTTTTGTGTGTGAGTAAATATATAGATGAAAATATAATGGTGGAGGATTAGGCGAGTAAAGTTCCAGTAACACAACTTTTTGACCTGTGTGACTCTGAGTCGTACGTGGCGGACAAAGAGGAAGAAGATTAAGCAAGAGAAGAAATCTAGGCCTTTTACTTAAAGCTCCTGGCCATACGTTTTGAATCATTGGTCTTCCATTTACAAGACTAAAAGGAAGTTGCCACTACTCCCTGGGGAATGCGCGCAGTCAATTTTGGAAGAAAAGTATTGGTCAGATCAGCTGGGGGGGTCTTTGGATGGGAATTGGGATAACATAAATTTGGATGTGTGTGTAAAGCTCGCCCCTTGTTTGGGTTATAACCAAGTTCTGAGCATAAATTATAAATGATGCAACTAATTCATATATATTATTAGACCTGCTTATTAGCAGAAAGTATATACTTAGGGTGTGTTTGGGATTGCGATTTCATAGACAATAAATGTGATTTTAAACCAAATCGCAGAATATAAATCGTTTGGAAACTGCATTTTTAAAAATTACGATTTGAAAACGCAGAAAATCTACTTTTTCAAATCGCAAGTAAAATGGAACTTTTTTGAAAATGCAGAATTTTAAAGGCTAATTTGCGATTTTAAATGCTAAACTGCGATTTTGCCAAACGCTAAACTGCGTTTTTAAAAATCACATTTTTTAAATCCCACATTTTAAAATCGTGACTTTAAATCGCACTTTTTGAAATCATAAACCAAAACCAACCCTTAATCTCTTCAATATTTACCTGTCAATTTACTATTATGGTTGCAATATTCCCTTTTGCCCCTTCAAAAGACAAAAATAACCTTAAAAATCTTTAAAAAAAACCCACACCAAAAAAAAAAAAAAAAAAAATTAAAAATGTCCACGGCCACATAGTGGCTTAGCTAGTTTTGTTTTCTGATTTTTAGAGGTTTTTTTGTCGTTTGTAGTAAAAGAGGGTAAAGTCCGGCGAATCCGAAGGTTTTGGCTGGTGGCTCTGACTCGTTGCTGACAAAAACCACCAGAGTTTGGCTGGCAATGGTAACCGAAAGTGTGGAATAGAAGGTGTCGAAAGATAATGAGATGGTGAGTGACTCCATGTCTGATAGCCCATGGTAAGGAATCATATGATATATGCGTATGAGGTAGATTTAATTAGCTCTTGCTCATACGTTTTGGAAGAAGAAGAAGAAAAGTCAGGAAATGTGACTGACTGACATGCTCAGCTGAGGGGCCCGATTTTATGTGAACCGGGTCTAATCCGGTCGTCCGGGTTGAAGGGATGGGAACCGATTCACTAATGGGCCTAATAGGCAGGACCGGTGTATCGGATCGACGAATATGTTGGATCCACATGGCAGGCACATGATCGTGACGCGCGCTGGGAGAGGTTCTGGCACGTGGAAAACAGCTACAAAAACTTGGAGCCACACGTGAAACGGCAAAAAGGTACGTGGTTGCGCGTGTCACGAGTTGATGGAGGAGCATAACCTAGGAGTAGTGCGTGGAGGCGCGTGAAAGCACTGGTGAGGTTGTTTGCGACAGTTCTAGACTATGCAGCTCCTGATCTATCGATTGGTGCCGTCATGGAGGCAATTAGCCGAGCTTGGTGGCGTGGGGTAGCACGGGTAGAGTGCTTAGGTGGCACGTGCAGTCGTCGTCGTCAATGGATCTTCCACGAATCATAAGATCTATACCTTGCAGTCCTGATTCCAGGATTATTTTGTCCAAATGGGGCTGCGATGAAGGTGTGAAAGAGACTGACAACAATTTTAAAGGTGTGAAGCGGTGTGTGGACGATTGGAATTATGAGACAGTCATAGAGCACGTGAAGGACGCCTGGAAACGTCAAGGACGTTTATTGAAGGCCACAAGAAAGTGGATCCGATACCATATTGAGATTTATGTATAAATCTAAAATAGAATAATAGCATAAGCAAGAGAAAGAAAAGAGACAGAATTTACGTGGTTCGGTTTATGAACTATGTTCACAGGGTAAAGCCTGAAGTTACATTGTACTCAATAACTTGATTGTTTACAATATATAGGTCCTTATTTATAATTGAAGAAGTCGAACTATATAAGTAAACCTAAATTGACTTATACAAAAAAACACAAATCGACCTAAGCTAAAAAATATAAATCAATAATATTATATTGAGAATATATTCTAAATATATTGTAACAATATAGATGAAAATATAATGGTGGAGGATGAAGCGAGTAAAGTTCCACATACACGACTTTTTGACTTGTGACTCTGAGTCGTACGTGGCCGACCAAGAGGAAGATTAAGTAAGAGAGAAGAGAGACCTTACTATTTTATCTTCTATGTCCGAGTTTCTTTCAAGTTTCTTTTCTTTTTTCTTTTTTTAGGTTTACTTGGCTCCTGGCCATACGTTTTGAATCATTGGTCTTCCAATGTTACAAGGCCATATTATATAATATAAAAGAAAGTTGTGGTTTTGATTCAGAGACTCAAAGGAAGTTGCCACTACTACTCCCTGCGAAAACTGAAACAATTGAATATGGTCATCAACTTTAAAACTGTGAGCAATTATTAATTGAATTCGGGGAAGCTAAAGCTCAGGCAACGATGCATGGCATCAAAATCACCATTCACTTGGTATGTTGCCAAGGTTTCCCTTTCCTTTTCTCCTTTATGCAGTGCCATAATTACCATTCACTTGGTGGCAATGCAGATCACATCAGGGCCATAAAATTTGAAAAATATTACACAAACTTTCAAGTTTATACTTTAAATGCTTATTCCCTCGCGTGGCAGTAAAAATCACCGATTGATCAAAAATTCAATGATAATTTGTAGTTACCATTGCCACGTTAAGTAGTAAGTATTTGAGAGTACTGTAAACTTGAGAATTCGTGTACATAGTATTTTTCTAAAATTTTGGGGAAATCATACTTAGTATCCTCAATCTATCGACTATCATCCCATATCCCCTCAATCTTTCAATTGGTTTAATGTATCTTATCACTCTACAATTAGAGTTGCAATGTCCCTCTTTTGTCCCCAAAAGACAAAAATACTCCTAAAAATCTGAAAAAAATAAAATAAAATAAAAAACACTAACGGTAGGGTATTTTGGAATTGTTTTTTTTTAATGCTTTTGCTTTTTCTTGCTTGGATTTTTTTTAGTTGTATTTTGTCCTTTTTTTTTTTTTTTTGTGGCAAAAGGGGATATTGCAACTTTAATAGTAAACTGGTAGGATACATTAACCAAAGAGTCTGTGCTATATAATTATCGCTTTTCAAAATTACCATTAAATCTTTGAGGTCATGTGTGGGATTAAGTATAATTTCTCCTAAATTTATAGAAAGCCTTTTTTTTCTTTCCGCTATTAGCAAAATTTACAACTAATTTCTAAAAACAGATTCTCTATCTATTTGCTTTTAAATATTATTTCTCATTTTTGTTTTTATTATATTCTTGCTCACACTCAATCAAAAGAAAAATATTGAATTTTCAAATTGGCGGAGTCACCTACATTGGATTTATCATTCTTTTTGCTGCACCATACAGTGAAAATTCATTGAAATTATTCACTTGGCATTGAAATGATTCAGTTATTTTCAAGCATCATTAAGCATACGTGTGATCAATGAACGGAGAGGGATATGGGTGAGAAGAAAGAAAAATCAATAAGCAAATAAATAGTGATTGTTTATTCCTTATAGAATGAACAGAGTATATTTATTATTCATTCTATAAGAAAAAAATGTTAAAGTAGCTATACCGCTGGGCACAAAAATTAGCTAATAATAGTTAAATTCGACAATTATAAATCATTTGTCAGTTCTGCTAGAGATGCTCTTTATGTTTTGTGATCTTCCTTTCTTTATAATATGCTATATATAATTACTTCAAAGAGAATTAATATATGAAGAAAGCAAAATAAACTTGACATTCCCCAGTGCTACAGGATATTAGACATTCTTTCTGTAGGAAGATTCTTATATTGAATCCATAAGTGGAGTTGACGTCGTCAAAAATTAGAACGTTGGGTCGCCGAAAGCAGAATTCTAGAATGAAAGGAGGGATGTGGAATACGAGTGGAGGTATTTGAAAATGTACACCAAATCAAAAAGCAGAATTCTACGCGGTACGAGTGATGTACCAATTCAATATTCTAGTAAAATTATACAATTTACGAAAGTAAAGCAATTGATTATTTAAAAACAAAAAAATACAAAAATAAAATAAAATCAAACAACGCAAAAAGAAAAACAAAGCAACTAAAAACATGCAATAAGACTAATAATTTTTAAGATTGACCACGCAATTGACATATGTGCTTGATTAGGTTGGATTGAAGCTGAAAATGAGTTTGACCGTCTCTAATGTTCACATGTTTCTCAATGAACTCCAAAAATCCAGAGGTATGCTCGTGAGAAATTTGTACATATGGAGTTTTATTGATTTTGTTCATATTCAATGTCACTACTGTCGTCAATATTTCGTTCGTCTTCAATAATCATTTTATGTATTTTTAATTATTATGCATGCTTTTATAATGTAAAGTGGGTGGAAGAAAGAGTGCGATACATGAATATCATTTTATTTTAGTTTTAGCTTTTCTCAATATTTTATTAGTTATAGTCTATTCACTATTCATTCTATAAAGAAAATAGCTACTTTGCTTTATCTGCTAGATTGAAAAAAAAAAAAAAAAAAAAAAAACTTGATAATAGTCAAATTTGATTATTTTGAGGCATTTGACTAGCCGCTCTAAGGCTGTTTGATACAAAATTATTTAAAAATTAAACAAAAAAAGATACAGAAGAAAAACTAGGGGCAGACATATTCTTCATTAATTATTTATTGAGTAGGATTCGGTCCACATGCTTTTCAAGCACAAGCAACACTAAGACATAGCAATAAATAGGAAAAATAATTATAATTTAGACAACATGACAAAAGTAGTGCAAATTATTACACATAAAGTAGTATATCAGCAACTGAGCATAACTGTCATCGGAGAGGCCTTACAGACTTCAGCAAACTTCCTCCAGAGTAAACTTGGAGCAATATATCTCTACAAGTGATCAGGCGTACAATATTGGTGTAAGTCAGTATCAACCGAAAGTTCTTTTACACGATCTAATTGAATAATTGCACAATGAACTTGATGCAAACTAACTATTACAAAACACAGGAAAATGATAAATGGGTTTGTTGAAGGATGTCGTGATCTCTAATGACTACTTCAACAGAACCGTGATCTTCAAAAACACAGTGAAATGCATTATCAATTGACCGACTAGGATTAAGACCGACTCTATTAACTTTATACTAGGACTCTAACTATACTAAGAAGAATAGGAATCAAACTCCTTATTGGAAATTTATTCCTTATTGAACTCTAACACGAGACGGGGGCAATACTAAATAATTGGAGAAAAATTCACATACCCTCCTCAAACTACCTCTCAATTGACAATGTCTCCACCAAACTTTAAATTGGTACAATGTCCCTCAAAACTACCAAAATATTGTCAATATACCCCTCAAAGGCCAGCAAAAAGACCAAAATGACCTTACAATTTTTTTAATAAAACAAAAATACCCTATAAATTCCAAAAAAAAAAAAAAAAAAAATTTTAAAAAAAAATTATTTTTTTTTAAAAAAAAAAAAGAAAGAAAACTTTTTAATTTTTCTTTTAATTTTAAAATTTGACCACCCTTGGTTTTATGTGTGTGTGTGTGTGTGTTTTAGTTTTAGTTTTTCTTTTTAATTATTTTTTTATTTTATTAAAGTTATTTTTATCATAGGGGAAACATTGATAATTTTTAATAATTTAGGGGAACATTATCAATTGGATGGTAGTTTGATCCTTTTTGGAAGAACAAGAAAAGTCAGGAAATAATTGCCTCAACTTCTTTCTTGTCTGATTAATTAAATGGACACATGAGTTTAACATTTCAGAAAATATGGCTCCGTTTGTTTTAGTATGGGAAAAAGAATCAATGTTGGCGGCCGGAAGCATTCGGCAATTTTCTTTGCTGTATCAGCCATCCACAATTTTAATTCAGCTCACGATGTTTTTCTTTTAGAATTTCCTATTATTGTAGGAGTATGAAATCAAGTCATATTTGTTAATAAATATGAAAGTGTTTATCGCTGAAATTATCTGGACCAAATGCACTTCACAGTACGCATCATATGCTCTTCATTGCCCTCAAAATTATCATATGCTTTTAAAGCCTTCATTCCTGGGCAAATTTGAATTAGTTGTTACCAAGTCCTACATTATTCTCTTCGTAACAATACTTGTGATGTGGTTAACACTTCTTCTTCAAAGTATTCTCTACGTAATTAAACTACATGAAATGACTCCTCAGTCCTCGTCCACAACCAATTTCTACGAAAATATCATGAAAAATAATTTGAGATGATGGCCCATGTATTTATTCAACATATATGACTTTACATGCAGAATTCGGACTACGCATTTAATAGCCCAGGAAAAAATAAAAACAAAGATCCATTCAACCATCTTATCAGCAACGTGTTCTTCGCACTCTTCTGAGCCATATGATTAAATTTAACTTAATCCCGGTAGTTGGTTTTACTACCATCTCATTTAATACCCTCAACAAGTTTTCCTCACGTCCTTAGCTTGCTCCACTTTTGCGCCTTCCAAACGCTTTCCCATGACTTCTTTAAGCCGTTCGATTCTTGCCAGCTATCAAACTCTAGCCTTTTAAGCATTCCAATTTCAGCCGTTAGATTACACCTTTTAATCATTTACCTCCAATCCTTATCATTCAGCATTTAGTTTCTCTCACCTACTCAGCCACAACTGTATCATAAGGTTTAACAATAACAACGATACAGCTGCCACAACAAGTGTATCCGCTGAAGCTCCAACGGCTAGTATACAGTAAATCGTTGGAGAAGACTTTCCTAACAAAGATTATTTTCTGTATTTCTACCTCAAGTGTAATGATGTATTTCCTTATACGTTGTATTCAATAAAACTCAAGCAAAAGTTTCACCATTTACAATTTCTTTCAGTTATATAAAAGCAGCCAAATTACAAGTTCAGAAAATTCTGGAGTCTAGCATATATATCCTAGGCTTTTGAGAAAATCGGACTACCAAATTAAATAATAGCACAACGATCACGTACAGTATATTTACATATGCAAAGTATATATGAGTTCAAAGGGAATATGGATATAGCATTGATTTCAAGGCCATTTCCATTAATTGAAAATTAAGCAAGAATTTCAGTCACTCACACTGTAAAGGGTTATATTTTTTTTTTATATATATATTTTATGATGCGTATAATAGAAATGGATTGATGTGGAATGTAACAGTACCGAAATTGGTACTGAAATTCTAGGGTTTTGATTTAGGAATTTTGTAATGGAATTGGAAGAAATTACAGAATTGATGAATTAAAATGAAGGATTGAATGAACGGTAAAATCAGTAACAAATTGTATTGAAATTGTATCGAAATAGCCACCTTCGAGAGGACCAATCTCCAGAGCATTCGAGGTGCTCGGCCTCCTGTTTACAAAGTAAACAAATCACTAATGAGATTTTTTCATGCCCTACCATTGGACTTATGGCTTTATATAGACATAGCCCAAGCCCATTAGGTTTTATCAAACTAAGCCCAGTCCAGCCCATTATTTACTAAGGGTACTATTACATGGAATGTAAAAGAAAAAAGATGATGAATTCAAAATACTGAAAAAGATAATAAACAGTTCGAGAGGCTTAGTCTCCAAATTACAGGCAATTGTTACTATTCTGAAACGCAAATAAGATAGGTATGTCCACTACAAAAAAATAAATAAATAAATAAATAAATAGGAAAAAAAACAAAACAAAACGCGCCTACCAAGTGTTTGAAAAATGCCAGCATGCATGGAACAAACGCAGCTTTTAATCTTGGCCTATCACATTGGTCAGGAATCAACGTCCACCAAGAACTTCTGACCCAGCTTCCTTTCTTCTGGCTTCACCCCATGATATCTATAAAACTTCAAACCTCTCAATATCAGTTTGTCTCCTCTCATTACTGCAACATCTTCCATCATTCCTCCTAACAAGAGTTGTTATTTATTAGCCATACACTTAAAAGGGCAACATGATAACCCTAAGTGTCAAACTAAAGATGTATGGGGACCATATAGATGCTTTAAGAAAAATGTATATTTCCTTTTGCCAATAAAAAAATGAATTCGGTTAAACCCCCTATGGTATGTGCCAATTCTAATCACATCCATCGGTTTCTAACCACATCTCTTACGGTACTTAATTTTTCTAATACACCACTTTCATCCCCTTCAGTTATATATATATTGATAAGTAATTGGCACAAAGGAGAAGGGTAAGAGGGGATTCGAAACTTACATTATACGACATCACGTGACCAGCAACTCAAATGGAACAACAATAAGATTGGAGAAATCATAACAAATAAACATTAGATAGAGAAAGAAAGAAAGGAGAGGGAAGGCAAGGGTTGTTTGGTAGAGAGTTGTGTTTATGTAGGTTGGAATGAAACCTTTCAATGATAAAGCCCAATAATCGTAATGGTATCCACGAAGAAGGAATAACTCTAAGGTACACATCCTATATATAGTCCCACCTTCAGGAATCAAAGATTAAAAAGGTACTTAGCAACCAGCAATTGATAATAAATAAATGAAGTCCCAAAACAGAAGAAACACCACTTACATGAACAGATGTTGTATAGTGACCACCACCCAAACCTCCATAGTGATTACTAATTGCATACATGTAGCAATTAGACAACTGGCTATTCCTGTGGGAAATGTAGGTTGAGAAATCAAGTTCATCAACTGGGAAATCAACAAACGTTTATAGCTTATTCTTAAAATATCGGTCGTATGAGAACCTCTTCAAATGAACAAAAGAATCTCAGGCAATCGCAAGAGATCTAGCTTTTTGAAGGCTTGCCTAGGCTTCTTGCAGCTAGGGCAGTACCTATAGTGACATATAGAGCAAAGTAATTATACAAAGTGGAATAAAATAACAGCTTGATTTGCACAAGAATAAGTCAAAGAGGTTTGTAATGGTATAAGGACCAAACCCATTCTCATTCACCAAACAAAGTCAAGAATAACTGTCAACAAGAACAAAAAAAAAATTAGCGCTAGAATGAAAAAAAAAATGAGAGTACACACTAACCACATGTCTTCTGGTCCTAAAGGTTCCTCCTTTAAGAAGGCTTCAAGGCATTTATATAGAGAAACAGACTCTTGAGGCATCCTCATGAATGTGGTCTACGAAGAACACACAAGAAAGACAATTTTAATGACAATCCAATCCCATCAGTAAAAATTTACATGTCTTCTTCAAAACTTTAGAAAACTTTCAGCCCCATACAAGTTCCCAAAGAGAGAAGTGAAAAAAAAAAAACTAATTTGATGTAAGCTGTATATTAAACCATCATTACCCATTGAAAGAGTGATGCATTTTCTTGTAATTGTTAACTTAATTCCTCAAGCCTCCACTTAAAGTAAGAGAAGGAAAAGCAACCCAAGAATCTCTCTTGTCCTCCCAAATAAAGCCTCAATACTAGCCTCAAATAATCCAATATAAGAATCAGAAGAAAACCAAGATATATACAATAAACACTAATGGTGATGACCTCCAGTCCTCCAGTGACATATAGGTCATTTTAAAGAAAGAAAGGAAACATGTCAATATCTATTATAATCCAACTGTTTCATTTCCACTGCAATGGTCCAAAGTGTAAACTTAATCCTTCCCAAGTCCATATGGTATTCATCTCCTGCATGAAACAAATGAACCTTGTCATTCACTATAATCCAACTGCAACCTGGATTCTTCCTGATCCCTTTTGATTTCTTGGTCATTCTGACTTCATTCCCATCCTTCGATTTCCCTGTTACAGAATATAAGTTTGATAAGACCACATAAGGGGTTGCATTATCAGGCTCCAATTCGATAAGGTGTTCAGCAGCGAGCTTTGCAATATCAATACGCATATGGGTCTTGCTAGCACCAAGAAGAGCTCCCCAAACTCCAGAATGTGGCTCAATAGGCATTGACTGGATCAAATCAACTGCTTTGTCTAGCAACCCAGCTCGGCCAAAGAGATCAACCATGCATGCATAGTGATCAGGCCCTGGTTCAATATTATATTGTGAACTCATTGAGATAAAGTAGTTCCATCCTTCTTCTACAAATCCCACATGGGTGCAGGCTGAAAGAACACCAAGAAATGTGATTTGATTTGTTTCCCGACCTTCATTCTGCATTTCCCGAAATAAATGGAGTGCTTCTTCTCCAAACCCATTTTGGGCATACCCAGTAATCATCGAGTTAAAAGAAACAATATTAGGTGCAGTGATATTTGTGAAGATCCGGTAGGCATCATCCATATTTCCACATTTTGAGTACATCGAGACCAAAGAGTTTTGAATGGACAAATCAAATTCCATAACCATCTTTAATACATGAGCATGGATTTGCAGTCCTTGGTTAAGTGTTGCTAAACTGGCTGAAGCACTAAGCACACTGCTGAAAGTAAGAGGGTTTGGCCTTACTGCTTTCTGAAGCATCTTAATAAACCAACGGAAGCCTCCTCATACTCCCCATTATTCACAAACCCTGAAATGACAGCAGTCCAAGAACATCATCTTTCTCAGGCATCAATTTAAACAACTGAACGCATTTGTCAGTTATCCCTTT
This sequence comes from Alnus rubra, assembly GCA_028654335.1. Taxonomy (NCBI): domain Eukaryota; kingdom Viridiplantae; phylum Streptophyta; class Magnoliopsida; order Fagales; family Betulaceae; genus Alnus; species Alnus rubra. The sequence continues at coordinate 798,142 of JAJPGS010000870.1, read as the reverse complement.
GCTAGAGAATCCTGTAATCATGGTCGTCCATGATACTACATCTTTTTCTGCCATCCTCTCGAATAGCTAAAGGCTTCTTCAATTGAGCCACATTGGACGTAACCTGCAATCAATGAATTCCAAGAAACTACATCTTTCCTACTCATATGATGAAATAACTTGGTAGCTACATCCATACAACCAAATCTACTATACATGGTCATGATAGAATTTCCTAAGAAGACATCAAATTCAAATCCCATGTGTGAAACTAATCCATGCACTTGAATCCCTTCTCCACACCTACTGAAAGTGCCACAAGCCTCAAACAGCACAGTTAAGGTAGTTGAATTAACCTTCACTATTCCTTCCCTTTGCATGCCTAAAAACAATTCAAACCCATCTTTGAAACTCTTTATCTTCATATACCCATCAATCATTGCAGTCCAAGTAACGACATTTCTCTCGGGCATGATATCAAACAAATTCTGGCATCAACTATCCGTTCCCGTTTGCAGTACCCATCAACCATAGAGCTCCAAGAAACCACGTCTCTTTCCACCATACCCTCAAAAACCCAACCCGCCTCTTCCAACCTTCCCACCTTCAAAAACCCATTTATCAAGGCATTTGAACAAACGGGGTCCCGCCACTTCACTGGCATCTCAGAATAGAGCTTCTCGGCCTTGTCAAGCATCCCTGCCCGTGCAAAACCTGTGATCATGGCAGCATAAGAGATAGCATTACGCTTGGGCATCTCAGAAAACAGCTCAAAAGCTTTTCTACCATACAATTGTTCCAAATATATGCAGTGATCATGGCATTATATGAAGCGGTGCTTCAGTCGGGCATTTCGTCAAACATTTTTCGAGCTTTGACAGTTTTGGCATTTTCTCCATATGCTATGAGCATGGCAGTCCAAGAGATGGTATTCTTGTGGGGCATGCGATCGAAGATGGACTCAGCCTCTTTGATATCACCGTTTTTTCCATATTTCGTGATCTGAGTGTTGCAGTAAACGAGAAATTTGCTGCCTTTTTGGCTTGCAGTGGAGCGGAGATTGGGTTTTGATCATGAGTAATGAAACTTAAAATATGGAGAGTTTGGGCAGGAAAACTGTTTATGTACAAACGTTGTAAGCTGTTTAACTCGCATGATTGTTGGTAACTGAGAAAATTCCCTAATGTTGGTAACCTGAATCACTCGAACAAGACTTCAGGAAGCATGACGTTCTTGCCGCGAGCATTGTAGCGATCAAACAAGGTGGACTATATCAATGAAGCTTTGATACTTTGGGAAAGGCGATGACAGGATAGACAGAACAGAAATATGGGTCAGCCCAATCTTCAAACAGTTACTAAAAAATATTTTCTGATTACTCATCAGAGCCAAATATCAGCATGAGATCTACCATGACAAGTTGTTCCGTATTAATGATTCTTAAAGCAACTGTTCTTATGTCTGATCCACGATGTGTAGTAACAACATAAATCAGTATACCATTTGGACTTAGATACATTAATCAAAAACATCACAGCAGTAAACCAACAAATGTGCAAATCCAAGATCTTTTCTTGTTGTTATGCCATATCCCGAGGCTCTGCAAACAAGCAAAGACTGAATATCAAAATAGAGATAGTCTCAGATATAGATGAACTAGGATAAATATGCATTTACTTCGAAAGAAGCAATAGCATAGAATAGATGCAAGTATTGGTGAGGTGCTCTACCCAACTGAGCTATTGCACCAATAACTTAAGATTTGAGACACACATTAGTGTTTTGAGGTGCTATTCACATAAACATGAGGAGCCATATATATATATATATATGTGTGTGTGTGTGTGTGTGTGTGTGTGTGTGTGTGTGTGTGTGTGTGTGTGTGTGTGTGTGATCAAATGTTTAACAAATCGCATTATCCATAAGAAAGGATGTAAGTTCCGGATCTCTATTACTTTATCTCAAAAAACAAACATTGCCAACTAACCTTAATTCCTGAACATTACATATTAACGTACACATGGTTCGAAGAACTACTAAACGCAAATTAACATGGCCATCACATTAAATTTATGTAAACTTAAAAAATACTCTGTAGGAAAAAAAGACAAAAAAATTGTTATGATTTAGGTGTTGGTCAGAATTTAATGAAATTTACAAAAATACTTATGCCTGAATTTTTGATACTTTTTTATAATTTTTTTTTAAAAAAATAAACACATGGGTATTTTGAGAATTTTAATAGGATTTAAAAAAAAAATTCTAACAGATGGTTAGAATTGAAAGATTGATACCCTAAATTGATACTTTTTTAAAATTTAGGTATATTTTTTTCAAATGTGATTAAAGATCAAGGAAGTTTCCATAAGTAAAACTATCTAATCCGACTACTAAATTATAGCTTGACCCATTTTTCAATTGAGATATGAAATATTGTCACTCCAAAAACTCTTGACCACCTTTGTCCACGTTGCAACTTTTACTTTTACTTAAAAAAAAAAAAAAAAAACCCAAAAGCTAACTCGGGACCACCATACCATATGAACAAAGTGATCAAGAATTGTATTTTGAGACGACAAACAAATCGTATTTCTTTTCAATTATATGGCTTATAAGACAAGTTTTTATTTTTTATTTATTTTATTTTTATTCAGGCTTATAAGACAAGTTGAAGTCACATCTCGCAACGATCTTTTGAGTTTTGAGGAAACTTATTTGAAGAGTGATTAGTGCACAATAGTTATACAACTGTTGTGCACCACTCTAGAGACATGAGATAAGTCTCATGTGGGACTCATGTGGTGGAACCTACCCAATGTCTCTAAGACCTTGCCCAACAGTTGCACAACTATTGTGCAAGATTTATTTTCCATTACACAAACCTTTAAATTTACTTTGATACGATAATGATCGGTTTATAATTTAAGCTAATCTTATGTACTAATTTTATATTTATCTCTTCATTTTGTCTCGTTAAAAAAGGAAAAAGAAAAAAAGATTAAAGAAAAGTAAAGTAGAAAGACTCAGAGACAAGTATAATATTGACCCAGCCAATGAGGTTGACTTCAATGAAAATGAAAAAGGTTCAAGAAAAACTCGTAACGTGCTTTATGGTCTGTCTTTGAGGTAATTGATGATTGCACATAAATAGCGGCGCAATACCACTATGGAACGTATATATTTCATTTTTATTTTCATATTAGTGACAATTTGACATTAAGATGTGTTGGTGCCTCTCTGTTATCATAAAAATGCTATTTATTATTTTAAAATTAATACATTTAATAGTGTATACGATTTTATGTTATTGAAAATTTTAAAAGACATGTTGACATTGACTTCATATACATCGATAGATGCATCGACTTTAAATCATAATCTTTCATTTTAAAATAATAATATTAATTTCACATAGAGATCCAATTTCCCCTTGTCCCTAAGGGGTAGCTCAATCGGCTGGGGACACGTCTCATAAGCGGAGTCACTAGTTCGAATCCCCTCCTCCTGGAATAAATAAAAAAATAAAAAAAAAAAAAAAAAAAAGAAGAAAAAGAAAAAAAGAGAGAGAGATCCAATTTCCCTTATCCGAGTAAAATAGAAGTTGCTTTTCAATGTTTTCATGCCTTTAAAAAGCAACTTGTTGACAAAGACTTTCCCACGACAAGAAAACGCGTTGCTCAGTGACTCAGTCTACATGGAATACACACCATGCGTGCTTTGTTTGTGTCGTTTTCTGCCAAAGATCATCAAAGTGTGTTCAAAACCAAAGGAAAGGAATCAAAGGATCCCATCTTAAGATTTTTTTTTTTAAAATTAAAAAATACATATACTCTCTCAAGCAATTTTTCATTGTTAATGTATATCCAAATTGCGTCAATATCTTCTTAAACTAATAAAAATAATCAATGTCTCCCAATAACAAAAATACATTTAATAAAAATTTAAAAAATTGAAAAATGGTGACCAGGCAGTGGGTCTTCACCAATTTTTTTTTTCAAATTTTTAAGAGTATTTTTGTGTTTTAAAAAATTGTTAAGGTCAATTTTGTCTTTTTCGGAACAAAATGGGTACATTGAAAATTTTTTTTGTAGTTTAAGTGGACATTGGTGTAATAAGTAGTTTTGGAAGAGGAATATTGACAATCGAGTAGTAGTTTGAGAAAGTATATGTATCTTTCTCAAGATTTTTATGTAATGGACTAATCTATCTAAATAGAGAGACAGACTTAAGGAGGGCTGTAAGTGGTCCTCCTAAAAAAAAAAAGGGTTTTGATATTTAAATTTGTTTTTAAAAAAAAATAGTTTAGGTCTCTCTTTTTTTTTCCTCTTATTTTGGCCCTTGAGAAAAAAAAAATTGATATAATCTGGTCCCTAAAGTTAAATTTCTAATTCTATCCTTATTCATAGATTGATCATACATAGTCTCTCAATCTCTCTTTAATCAATACATATAATCTCTCTTATACTGTATATGTACATGGTTATGTGAAATAAAAAGAGACAAATTTTAAATTTAATTTCATATATGATGACCATTTCGTCGATCCCCTAAAGATGCTTTACAGAAAAAGGGAACCATTCACCTATGGTTGACTCTGCTTTCAGTCTTCTCCATCTACGGTTTAGATTTTGTCGCGTTATTTAAATTTTATTTTCGTGTGCAAGATGAGTCATCTAGTGTATTTGTTTATTGAAAAATGCTTGAATTATTAATATTTTCACTAAAAGCCTCCACAAACTCATGCAGCATCCTCTTGATAAATCACCACCTGTTTCAAACGCTTAAGTTGATAGAATGAGATAAATTTAATATTTAATTAATTCTTTAACATCCCTTTCACGCGTGGACTCAAACTTTCTTTTAATAGGTGAGACCCAACATATTGAATATTTAATTGAAAAATGAAAGCTAAATGAAGGAGATAGGGTTTGAACTAATACCATGTTCAATCGCCACTTGTCCCAAAAATTTAAGCTGATAGAAATAGATAAATTTTTATTTCTACCTCAATTTTTTTTTATTAACAAGTGTTACTCGCCAAGTAGTCTGACATGCTTTTCAAGCACAAGCAACACTAAAATAAAGCATAAACAAGAAATATAATTAGAATTCAAAGAGGTACACTCATAATCATCTTGATTAACAGCGTCACAAAATTACAGTGAATTATTTAGCGTCATCAAAGAGACCTTAGAGACTTCAGCAAATTCCTCCGGAGTAAACTTGGAGCAACATATCTCTGCAAGTGAAAGTAATTAAGGAGTTAGTTAATCCTTTCAATCAAAAGTCATTTTCACCTACGCCTCTCGGAATCTGCTCTTCTATTACAAGTGTTTGCAGAAATTTCACACACATTTCTAACGTGAATCACTACAAAATCTTTTGGACAAGAGAATAGGCACAATGAAACATAACGAAAACAAGAACTATCAACTGCTCAAATTCAGAATATTTCCCCCTAGCTGCATCAGAGTCACTGCAACTAATTACTAATTAAAGATACAAATGAATTGTGAAGAAATGGTCATAAAAGGCATTTGATTCAAGGCATCTTCGATTCCTAGGCCTATGGAAGCCCACATGCATTTCTGCAAATAAGATGCTTGGAAATGTGGGCAATATTCCTCATTTGGGTTGCTGTGTAAAGTTACATTTGCCATTGGAGTCATGCCTTAAGAAAACCCTGGCATCCAATTATGTGGATCAATTTTTCATTTTGATTTTATTGAAAGTAAAAAGGCAAGAGTTTGTCATGACAAACCTGGAAGTGTTGCTCTGATCATAACTATAACTAGTGCCTCGCTGTTGATTGTTGACTGCTGGTCTTCGACGATATTCATTTCCAAGATACAGTTTAGGAAAGATCTTGAAAAGAATGTCATCAACATGTTTGTAATACCATATCCTCCACCTCTTCCAAAACATAAGGGGCCCATTACAATTCCAAAACCAAAACTAAATCCTAGTTCAGCACTTATGTAATTCCACTCATCATACTCCTATGAGATTCTTCATATGTCGTTGGAGGTGACAATCGTGGCTCCTCATGTGAGCACTGTGATTTCAAAGGCAACCCACATAATCTTTCGTTTCCTTTGAAGGAATTTTCCGAAAATGTAGCAAATTGCTTGATAAATGGAATAGGTCCCACCAATTGGTTGAACGAAAGGTTGAGGACCGAAAGGAAAATAAGACCATTGGCGAGTTGCATAGGAATCTCTCCAGTAAGCTTGTTGCTTGATAAGTCTAGTGTCTCAAGATTACTTAATTTCCCCAGAGATGTTGGGATTTGGCCTGTGAAAGCATTATGTGACAAGTTGAGAATATATAACAATGTGAATTCTCCAATTTCTTCAGGTATAGGACCATCAAAGTTGTTGCAAGAAAAATCAATGGTGGTGAAGATAGTTAGGATCTTCACTAGCTCCACCTCTGAACCTTGCTAGTAACTGTTACGGTATCTTGATAATAAAAACTACCAATACCAATTTGGATGTGATTGAGTTCTGAGTTGGCCTCATGTGCACGATCAGTCAACGTCGTCCAAGTAGAAAGGAGTACTATTGGAAGGTGACCAGTAAAATTGTTTGAAGCCACATCTATGATTTGAAGCTTCGGGCAAGGGGCAAGCTCTGGATGACCAATGGGCCCATAAAATTTGTTAGATCGCAAAATAAGAACCTTCAATGCGGCTAATCCATTCAAGTAAAATGGGAAGGTGTCCTCGATGTGGTTTTCCCAATGTCCAAGACCTCCAATGAATGGCAATTCTTCAGAGATTTCGGTAACTTTCCCTCTAGATGGTTTTTATTGATAGCTAAAGTTGTAAATTACAAGACTCTGAAATGTATCAGGAATTGTACCATTGAGATTGTTTCTCCTTAGACTCAACACCTGAAGAGCCCCACTCATCTCAGTCAAGCATTGGGGAATTGTGCCACTGAAGTAATTATCAGACAGATCAGAAATCGAAGAATGTAGCATTGCATATGGATCCAGGGATACTCCCATATAATTTATTACTTGAAATAGAAAAGAATTGTGTGAATTCAAGGGACTGGCCGATGCTAGCTGGTAAGGCAGAATGAAAATTATTCATGGAGAAATCCAAGTAGCTGACAGGTGGGAGAACTGGGAGTTGGCCTTGGAACTGGTTGGAGCGAAAGTCTAGAGATCTCGTCCTAAAAATAGAAGAGATATTGGAGATAGGTCCTTTGAGAGTGACCAAGTTGTTATAGGAGAGATTTAGAAATCTAAGTTGGGGAAGTTTCCAGATCCAATTAGGCATCTCTCCATATATCTGGTTCCTTGAAAGGTCTAAAGAGTATAATTTGGATTGGTTTCTACAGAAATCAGGAATTTTTTTCAACTTGATAGAAGCCAAGCCTAACCAAGTGGGAAGTGGGAAGACGAAAGGTTAAAACCACTATATTCATCCAACAAATTGGAGCCATCAAAGTTGTTTGAAGAAAGAATGAGGGATTCCAAGACCTCGAAGTCCAAAGATAGATATGGGTATTGGCCCTTCCAACTCGTTATTGCTCAAATCAAGCTCTAGTAGTTTGTAAGAAGAAATGTTGGAAAATTCCTTGAGTTGCCCAGAAAATTGGTTATTGGAAAGTTGTAATACCTGCAATGATGGGAGGTGAAACAATGAAACTGGAATATCCCCGTTCAGTGAATTGTAACTTAAATCAAGATCTCTAGATTCAGAAGTTCTTCCCACTGAGTGGAAGTAATCTGCCCTGCAAAGCCAGCATTTGCTAGATTCAAATACTCAAATTCGTCAGCTTGTCAAACTGTGATGGAATCTGAGAAGAGTTGAAGTCGTTGTAAGCCAAATTCAGGCTCTGGAGATGACTGAAGACTGAAGAGGCTGCTTAAATCGTCAAGTCCACCCGAGATGGATTCACTGGTCAGGTCGAGACCAATAACACGTCCCTCATGGCAGGTTACGCCTTCCCAAGAACAACAATCAGCACTTTGATTCCACTTAACAAGTTTGTTGGACATAGCAGGATCGAATGTAAGGTTGTTCTTCAATTGCAGTAACAAGGACTGCTGATTGCCGAAACATTGCCCAGACACGCCAAAGACACAAATGCTAATTAGGAAAGGTGAGTAAATGGGGATCAAGAAAAGCCACGAAAAGACCGCAAGTCTCATTGCAGGGAATGGAAGAGGTGGTGATATTAATTAATGGTGGATTCAGGATGGTATTGATTTGTTTTGTGTGTGAGTAAATATATAGATGAAAATATAATGGTGGAGGATGAGGGGAGGAAAGTTCCAGTAACACGACTTTTTGACCTGTGACTCTTGACACTTATATATAGATGAAAATATAAGTGGCCGACCAAGAAGAAGAAGATCGATGAAGTAAGAGAAGAGAGACTTAATATTTTATCCTCTTCTTGTCCGGTTCTGAGGCAGGCAGCTTTATTCACACGTTTGGAGAAATTTGAGGTTGAGTAATTTGGATTTTTAGGAATGTGATTATATATTCACACCGAATCACACGTGATTGTCACTATTGACGCCTAATTTGTTTTTTTTTTAAATTTATGTAAGGATTAACTTCAGTACAGACTAATTTACATGATAAAATTTATTTCTCATAGTCTATCGTCTTTGGATTTAATATTCTGAGTCAGTCAAGAGTATTACCACTCGGCTTTCTATGAAGGGGCCCATATACCAATACAACGTGTTCTGAACACAGAATTTTAACTTCTTCTTTTCTAAGCGAATTGGGAATTAAAACACTGAAAAATGGTGAACTTCCAACAACAAACTTAAAATAAAATACAAAAAAAAATAAATAATGACCAGGTCTTCTATGTAAGGGCCGTATAAAACAGTAACCAAGCAAAAGAGCACAGGAAATGACACCACCTTGAAAAATCTTAACAATACAAAGAATGTGAAAAAAAAATTAGACGTTGGTCATAGAAAGCGAATTCTAGAATGAAAGGAGGAATGTGGAAAACAAGTGGAGGTGGCTGGTGGAATTCCTACCAGTTCTTTGATGAGGAAAACCAGGTTTGTAGGAATTAACATTTTTTTTTTTTGTTACATTTTCAGAATTATGCTTATATTGATTTCAGAATGTAACTATTTTCATGTTTGAAATAATTAGAATTTCTAAAAATTTCGAGAATATAGGATTTTTCATGTATAATATACTTTTGAAAATAATTAGGAATTTAAGACTGCCAAACTACAGGAATAGGAGCTGCATTTTTAATTTAATTTAATTTTAAGACATCCAAACTAGAATAGACAGGAAACAAGACTCCGGAGGAGGTCGTGCATATTAGGTGTTTGAAATTTCTTTCCCAATCCAATGGTCTAAAACTGAAAATCCCCAGATGCAATAGTTTCCCAATCCAATGGTCTGATTTGAACTAAATAAAAAGCAAAAAATTAGTGGAGCCAGAACAATTTTAATTCAATCTGTCAAAGAGAAGAGTTGTAGATGTCAGATCAAATATTTGTATCTGTATGTTGTTGTTGGTGCTTCATTAGAGTTAGAAGAGATATTCTTCATTATTATTATTGAGTAGGATTCAGTCCACATGCTTTCCAAGCACAAGCAACTCTAAAACATAGCAATAAATAGGGAAATAATTAGAATTCAGACAACATGACAAAAGTAGTGCAAATTATTACACATAAATGTGTATATCAGAAACTGATTGAGCATAACTACCCAGAAAGGCTGTACAGACTTCAGCAAACTTCCTTTAGAATAATTTGGAGCAACATATCTCTGCAAGTAATCAGGTGTACAATATTGGTGTAAGTCAGTATCAACCAAAAGTTCTTTACATGATCTAATTGAATAATTGCACAATGAAATGATGCACACTAAGTAGTACAAACACAAGAAAATGATAAATGGGCTCCTTAAAGATGTCATGACCTCTAATAGTTACTTCGAGAGAACCGTGATCTTCAAAACAATAAATGTATTATCATTGACTGACTAGGATTGAAACTGACTCTATTAATCTAGACTAGGACTCTAACTATGCTAAGAAGAATGGGAATCAAACCTTTATTGGAGATTTATTTCTTATTGGACTCTTGACATGAGATTGGGGCAATACGAAATAATGAGGGAAAAGTCCGCATGCTCTCTTCAAATTACCACTCAATTAACAATGTCCTCCCAAAACTACCAAAACATTGTTAAAGTATCCCTAAAGGCCAAAAAAAAGACAAAAATGACCTGACATTTTTTTAATAAAATAAAAGTACCCCTATAAATTCCAAAAAATAATTTATTTTTTTTTTTTAGAAAAAAAAAGGAAAATTATTTCAATTTTTCTATTAATTTTTAAATTTGGCCACCCTTGGTTGTTTTGTAATTTATTTTTTTTTTTTGGTTTTTTATTTTTTTTATTTTATTAAGTGTATTTTTGTCATTGAAGAATATTGACAATTTTTAATAGTTTAGAAAGACATTGTCCAAATTTAAAATTTGATGAGACATTATCAATTGAGTGCTAATTTGAAGAAGGTATACGAACGTTACCCATGACAAAATTTTGCACCACTACAAAAACAGAACCTAAAAGATAAGTTGTTATATTCACCTAATCAATCCTACAAAGACTACGTTCCCAAAAGGTCTATCACAATAATATAATTGCGCAGGAGAAGAACAAGTGATCTTATGGGGATTACAATAATGTGCATAATGTGTAAAAATTAAGTATAGCTATTGCACTTCAAATTTCTGTGAATCTTTAATCGAACTACTCTCGATCGACAGTAGAAACACATACATGGAAGATTGATAAAGTATATATACATTCAATACATTGCACAAATTTCAATGAACATTTCCCCTAGCTGCATCAGAGTCACTGCAACTAATTAATAATTAAAGATACATAAAGAGTTGTGAATAGCCTAGAGTTGGAGACCCACAAAAAAAGTCATATTAAGAGGCCATTTGATTCAAGGCATTTTGGAATCCTATGAAAGCCCACATGCAAATAAGATGCTTGGAAACGTGGGCATTCCTCATTTGGGTTGCTGTGTATAGTTACAATTGCCATTCGAGTCATGCCTTAAGAAAACGCTGGCATCCAATTATGTGGATCAATTTTTCATTTTGATTTATATTGAAGTAAAAAAGCAAGAGATTTTCATGACAAACCTGGAGGTGTTGCGTCGGATCATAACTATAACTAGTGCCTCGGCTGCTTATTGTTGAGTGCTGGTCTTCTACGATATTCATTTCCAACATACAGTTTAGGAAAAATCTTGAAAAGAATGTCATCAACATGTTTGTAATACCATATTCTCCATCTCTTCCAAAACATAAGGGGTCCCATTACAATTCCAAAACCAAAAACAAATCCTAATTCAGCACTTATGTAATTCCACTCGATCATACTCTTATGAGATTCTTCATACGTCGTTGGAGTTGACAATCGTGGCTCCTCATGTGAGCATTGTGATTTCAAAGGCAAACCACATAATCTTTCGTTTCCTTTGAAGGAATTTTCTGAAAATGTAGCAAATTGCTTGATGAATGGAATCTGTCCCACCAATTGGTTGAACGAAAGGTTGAGAACTGCTAGGAAAATAAGACCATCGGCAAGTGGCACAGGAATATTACCAGAAAGCTTATTGCTTGAAAGATCTAGTGACTCAAGATTACTCAATTTCCCCAGAGATGCTGGGATTTGGCCCGTGAAAGCATTATGCGACAAGTTGAGAATATATAACAATGTGAATTCTCCAATTTCTTCAGGTATAGGACCATCAAAGTTGTTACAAGAAAAGTCAATGGTGGTGAAGATAGGTAGGATCTTTACCAGGTCCACCTCTAAACCCTTGCTAATAATTGTTATTGTATCTTGATAATATGCCATACCAATATTAATTTTGAGGTAACTGAGCTCTGAGTGCGCCTCATGTGTACGATCTGTCAACGCCATCCAAGTAGAAAGGAGTACTATTGGAAGGTGACCGGTAAAATTGTTTGAAGCTATATCCATGATTTGAAGCATCGGCCAAGGGGCATCAAGCTCTAGATGACCAATGGGCCCATATAATTTGTTAGATCGCAAAATAAGAACTTTCAACATGGTTAATCCTTTCAAGTAAATTGGGAAGGTGTCCTTGATGTGGTTGTTCCCAATGTCCAAGACCTCCCAATATAAAGCAATTCTTTAGAGATTTCGGTAACTTTCCCTCTAGATGGTTTTTATTGACGGCTAAAGTTTGTAAATAACAAAACTTTGGAAATGTATCAGGAATTGTACCATTGAGGTTGTTTCTCCTTAGACTCAACACCAAAGACGCTCATTCTCAATCAAGCATTGGGGAATTGTGCCACTGAAGTAATTATCAGACAGATCAAGAAATTTAAGATTTGTAGCATTGCATATTGATCTAGGGATGCTCCCATGGAATTTATTACTTGAAAGAGACAAATATTGAGCAGAGGCACCGAATTGACCGATGCTTGTTGGCAGCTCTCCATAGATTTGGTTATTTGAAAGGTCTAGATAGGATAAATAGGATTGGTTTCTCAAGCAATCAGGAAATTTTTTCAACTTGCAAGAAGCGAGAATTAATACTTGAAGCTGAACTAAGGATAATGAAAGGTTAAAATCATTATATTCAGTCAACAAGTTGATGTGAGAAAGATCAAGGTATAAAAGATTTTTTAATAGCTGAATCACACGAAGGTCCAAGGAGTTGTTAAATTGTTTGAACCAAGTGATAGGCCTAGAAGACCTCGAAGTTCAAAGATAGACATGGGTATTGGTCCTTCCAATTGGTTGTTATCCAAATAAATATATCCAGCATGTAAGAAGAAACATTGGAAAATTCTTTGAGTTGACCAGAAAATTGGTTGGACCAGAGTCCTAAGATTTCCAACGACGGAAGGGAAAACAAAGAAACTGGAATATTCCCATTCAGTGAATTGTTATGTAAATCAAGATTCTCTAGATTTATAAGTTGTTCCCACTGAGTGGAAGTAATCTGACCAGTAAGATTATTGGAAGAAAGGTCTAGGTAGGTTAGATTCTTGGCCATGCTAAATACAGGAATTGTTCCATTTAACCTAGAAGATGAGACTTCCAAAGATGTCATATTTTTGAAATCTGCAAAATATTTGGAATTGGAGAAGAAAAGTATTCCAATTTAAACGAATAATTGAGAGGGACTTGAGATTCCGTAATGATGAATCAATAGGGCCTGAAAGATGCAGTATGACAAGCTCAACACTCTTAGATTTGGCAGTGAAGATGATAAAACCTGACACCACTCCTTACCTTGCGCTGATATAGCTATACCATCAAGATAAAGTTCCATAAGCTCCGAAAGTTCTGAACGAGCATATTTAAATTTGGATTCTCAAGTGTCAGGTAATAAGCATTATCGTAGGCGTTATAATTGTGAGATAAATCAAGAGTAACCAACCTTGTCAAACGCGAAATCGCAATAGGAATTGCCCTGCAAAATCAGCATTTGACAGATTCAAATAACTCAAATTCACCAGCTTGTCAAACTGTGATGGAATCTGAGAATAGTTGAAGTGGTTGTAAGCCAAACTCAAGCTCTGGAGATGCTGAAGACTGAAGAGACTGCTTGAATCGTCTAGTCCACTATCCCAGATGGACTCATTGGCCAGGTCGAGACCAATAACGCGTCCCTCATGGCAGGTTACACCTTCCCAAGAACAGCAATCAACACTTTGATTCCACTTAAGAAGTTGTTGGACATAGCAGAATCAAATATTGTAAGGTTGTTCTTCAATTGCAGCAACAAGGACTGCTGATTGCCGAGACATTGGCCAGACACGCCAATGACACAAATGCTAATTAGGAAAAGTGGGTAAATGGGGATCAAGAAAAGCCACGAAAAAACCGCAAGTGATCTCATTGCACGGAATGGAAGAGGTGGTACAGATATTAATTAATGGTGGATTCAGGATGGTATGAATTTGTTTAGCGTGTGATTAAATATATAGATGGTCGGGGTTGTGGGCATGCACGAATCAGGCAATTAAGTAAAGTTCCGCGAAGACGACTTTTTGACCAGTGACTCTGAGTCGTGGTAACTCGTACGTGGCCGAGCAAGAGGAAGAAAATGAAATAAGAGAGAGAGAGCTTTTACGTACTTAATTAATTAGCTCCTCTCATACGTTTTGGAAGAAGTGAAGAAAAGTCAAGAAATTAATAATTGCATCAAACGCCAACCACCATATATCAAATTAAATCAATTGGTACGTACGTAACGTACCCATTATTTATCGCCACTGTGCGCTATATTAATTTATTGCCCAACTTCTTTTTTGTCTGATTAATTAAATGGACACATGAGTTTAAACATTTCAGAAAATATGGCTCCGGTTTCTTTAAGTATGGAAAAAGAGTCGATGTTTAACATTTCACCCCGCCTTCCTCTTGGTTGCTACTGTTTATTTTATTGTTTTTGTATTACTGTTTTTTTGGACTTACTTGTTGTACCTCTCTCTCCCTGTTTACCCCTGTTTTAGTGTTTGGATCCTTGTGATTCAATACACTTGTGAAATCACCTTTAATGGTGACCCCGGCTTTGTAGCATCCGTGCCTCGAGTTAAAGGGCCCGCATCTTCGGAAGCATTGCCCCCGCGTACTTACGTTCTTAGTTTAATATTTGGGTTGCCCATACCCTGTTGTATTTGTGTTTTTTATTTTTTCTTGTAATCGGTTACTGTTGTTTAAAAAAAAAAAAAAAAAAAAAAAAAAAATCACCTGCCCCCTGACGTGGCACTCATTTTCCTTTGTAAAAATTCTGCACATTCTCGCTCACATTTTTAAAGGAAAAAAAAAAGAAAAAAAATGTTAGGATTTTATAATTGGTCAGAATTTAATGAAATTGTAAAAATACTTATGCTTGAATCTTTGAAAAAATTTTATAATTTTTTATTTTTTAACAGCAAATTCTAATAGAGTACCCTTAAGTGAGACATTAAAAACATAGATACCCCAATTTGAGAAGTTTGCTAGTTCAGCACCCTTATTTCAAAACGATGTATAATTCGATACCCTTTTGTGAAGTTATCCCTCAAAATTAAGTTCAAATCTTCTCTTGCTCCTCAAAGTTACTATATGATACTGCATATCATTAGACAGTAACATTTTGGAAGTCGTGGATTATGATAGCAGGCGGAAGATGGAGGAAGATTTATTGAAAATAATATTTTTGAAAAAAATACAATTTAGCCTCTCAAATTACCATCATTTCTAAATTCTCTAGATGGCCCCCAAACTACCGAGGTCTGCACTCTGACCCCCAAACTATCAAAAACTTTGAAAAATGCTCCTTTTGACGAAATATTCCCATAATACCCCTACTACGTGTCATTTTTCAATTAAAAAATAATTAAAAATTCAAAAAAAAATCGAAATAATTAAAAAAATACAAAAAAAAAAAATCAATAAAAAATTTTTAAATTATTTTTTAATTTTTTTAAAATAAAATAAAATTTTAAAATTTTAAAAAATTAAAAAAATAATATTTTTTTAAAAAAAAAAATTATAAAATTAAAAACTAAAAAAGAGTCAATTTCTGAAGAAGAAATGGACGGTAACCAGAGGGTGTCGGGAAGATCAATTCACTATTGATAAATAATGCCACCCCAAATATAATAGTGGAGGATAGGGATGTAAATAAACTAGTCTATTCGACAATCCGCTCGATACCCGCTCGGTTTAGCCCGATCCGAACTCGAGTTTGATACTGTAGAAACTCACCCAATTAATAAATAATACATACCCGACTCACTTGACAAAACTCAAAAAGAGCTCGCAAGCTCAGCTCATTTAAAACTAGACCGAATCGTTCGCTCGGCTCATTAGTCCGACTTGTTAGCTCGTTCATATCTTTTATATATTACTAAAAATGAGTTATATAAATTTAAGCATGTATATTAGTAATATATGTTATATATGTAGCTTAATATTATGTGTTTATTAGTTTACACACGAACTAGTTAATTCATAAACTAATATATTATTTAGTTTATTAACATATACTAAGTAAATGTAATTAACTATTTACTCTATATATATATATTAGTTAACTATAGTCTATAGGTTATTTTTATATATAAATATACACTAAATAAGCATATAGTATACTAGTTAAGTAAATATTGTATTACATATTAATTATAATACTTTGATTATAGTATTTATTGTGTTAAATTCACATATTAAGTTATTAATAATTAGTATGGAGGTTGTTTACAAACTCGGGTTTGAACTCCGTTTTGATCACATATTGAAAAAATTTAATAACTTATCTTAAACTCTAGTTGAGCTGAGCTTGTCAAGTAATTTGGTTTGGTTCGGTTCGGCTCGAATATTATTTTCAACGAGTTCAAAAACTTTAGCTCGAGCTCGCTCAAATTTTAAACGAGCTGAGCTTAAATACACATTTTATAACTTGGTTTGAATTTGAAATAGATTATTTAAGTTCGATTCATAAACAAGTTAGTCTTAAAATCATAAAATTCGACTAAATTCGGCTCAATTATATCTTTGGTGAAGAATGAGGCGAGGAAAGTTCCAGTAACATGACTTTTTGACCTGCGACTCTGGGTCGTTGCACGTGGCCGACCAAGACCTTTTACTTAATTAATTAGCTCCTGTCATACGTTTTGGAAGAAGAAGAAATGTCAGGAAATTAATGCGACATATATAATAATTGCCTCAAACACCAACCACAATCATTTGTCTGATTAAATGGACACATGAGTTTAACATTTCAGAAAATATGGCTCAGTTTGTTTAAATTAAATGCTAAAACAAAGAGAGATAAAAGATAAATTATTTTAAATAAATATCAGAAGAATGAGAGATGAAATATAAGATTTTTAAAATAAATAATGTTAATTAAGGGAGAAACTATTTTGCTTCTTTAGATGTAGGGTACAATTTTTGGTTCATTTGATATTTCATTAGTTTATGGAAGAACAAAGAATTTGATTCAAGTGGTTTTTAAAAAGTTTTCCTTACATGTAGGGAATGCGAGATTGAAATTTAGGGAAGTTACTACTAGTGCTCTTAGTATCTAATTACCAAATCACTCATACTCAAAGAAATGTAAACCAATATTTATGAAACTTAATCATTTACAAACCCATAACAAGAAAATGGCATTCTAGAAATTGAATTACCGTTTCTAAGAAACTAGGCAAGAATTACAAACAAAGACAGAAAACAGAATACAATCAAGCTATCCCAATCTATACAGATCATTCTTCTCATTTTATGGGAGGTAAAATTATACATTAAGTTTTTATTTGATTATATTGTTATAATCTCTAGATTTCTTACACGTAGAAATGAACGGTCAAAATACAGAATTGTTACGGAGAGAAAATACATAGGCTAGAAAGTGTCGAAACTCCCACACAAGAAGAGAATTTGCACTAATAATTTTCCTTGGCTAATATTTAGGATCGCCTTCCTCTTGATTTCCTTTTTTAAAAAAAAAAATTGGGGTCTCAACGACCCAAGTGGCCTACCTATTGGGAATGCCTATCTTATGGATTGGATGTGGTGAGCACTTGGCCTATGGGTTGGATGGGATTGGGCTTTAGCTTGTCATTGTCCTTTAATAAAATAAAATTAAAAAAAAAAAAAAAAAAAAAAATATCGTCATGTCCAAAGGAGAGGTGGTACGTTGAGCACTTGGCCTATTAGAATCACCCAATATATCTGTTAGTGAATCTGATCAAGTTGATAAACATGCATGCCACTACAGCAAATGATGCACTCTGCTCAACGATAATGATCAAGACTCCCAAGTGCTTTCCACACCTAGCTACTCTGTTTCCTCCAGTGATCGATCATGAGCGTCCATCTACTCGACATGTGATTTGGCAAATTATACACACAACATCTCAAAAACTCCAGAACTTAAACTATTACATGGAAGGTATCAGGTATGGTTACAAGTTCATACTGCTAATGCTTAATTGGAATGAAAAAAATATATACTTTTGTTTATTTCAGCAATTGCTACTCCTCTTCAATTCCTTAGAACTTCAAACTTTCATTTGTTATTAGGTCAGTTTAATATTTTCTATCAATTAATTTTAAATTTTAAGATAAGTTGTAATTTAAGATGTATAAAATTTATAGTAGTAAACGGCTGAAAATGTTAGGTTGCAATACATTCACGTTCGCTATAGTGATGACTGTGCAGTAAAATTAAATAATTATCATGTTTACTTTGTAAAAAAAAAAAAAAAACACGTATATAGAACTGTAACAATACTTGTGATGTGGTTAACACTTCTTCTTTAAAGTATTCTCTTCGTAATTAAACTACATGATATGACTCCTCAGTTCTCATCCACGACTAAGTTCTACGAAAATATCAAGAAAAATAATGTAAGATGATGGCCCATATATTTATTCAACATATATGACTTTACATGCAGAATTCAGACTACGCATTTAATAGCCTAGGAAAAAAGAAAACAAAGACCCATTCAACCATCTTATCAGCAACGTGTTCTTCGCACTCTTTTGAGCCATACGATTAAATTTAACTTAATCTCAATCGTTGGTTTTACTTCCATCTCATTTAATGCCTCCAACAAGTTTTCCTCACGTCCCTAGCTTGCTCCACTTCTGCGCCTTCCAAACGCTTTCCCTTGACTTCTTTAAGCCATTCGATTCTTACCGGCTGTCAAACTCTAACCTTTTAAGCATTTCAATTTCAGCCGGTAGATTGGACCTTTTAATCATAGACCTCCAATCCTTATCATTCAGCATTTAATTTCTCTCACCTACTCAGCCACAGCTGTATCATAAGGTTTAACAATAACAAATCGTTGGAGAAGACTTTCCTAACAATAAGTAATCGTTGGAGAAGATTATTTCTGTATTTCTACCTTAAGTGTAATGATGTATTTCCTTATGCTCTGTCGTGTAAAACCAGTATATATACTGTACATTGTATTCAATAAAACTTAAGCAAAAGTTTTTCCATTTACAATTTCTTTCAGTTATATAAAAGCAGCCAAATTATAAGTTCAGAAAATTCTAGAGTCTATCATAAATATCCTAGGCTTTTGGCAAATCGGACTACCAAATTAAATAATAGCATAACGACCACGTACAGTATAATTATATATGCAAATTAAATATGAGTTCAAAGGGAATATGGGTATAGCGAGGATTTATTTCAAGGCCATTTCTATTAATTGAAAATTAAGCAAGAATTTCAGTCACTCTCGATCACTGTAAAGGGTTTTATTGTTTGATTTTTATATTTTATGATGCGTATAATAGAAATGGATTGATGTGGAATGTAAAGAAAAAAGATAATGAATACGTAACATTGGCCAGAAAAGCCACGAAAAGACCGCAAGTGATCTCATTATTACATGGAATGGAAGAGGTGGTGATATTAATTAATGGTGGATTAAGGATGGTATACATTAATTTGTTTTGTGTGTGAGTAAATATATAGATGAAAATATAATGGTGGAGGATTAGGCGAGTAAAGTTCCAGTAACACAACTTTTGACCTGTGTGACTCTGAGTCGTACGTGGCGGACAAAGAGGAAGAAGATTAAGCAAGAGAAGAAATCTAGGCCTTTTACTTAAAGCTCCTGGCCATACGTTTTGAATCATTGGTCTTCCATTTACAAGACTAAAAGGAAGTTGCCACTACTCCCTGGGGAATGCGCGCAGTCAATTTTGGAAGAAAAGTATTGGTCAGATCAGCTGGGGGGGTCTTTGGATGGGAATTGGGATAACATAAATTTGGATGTGTGTGTAAAGCTCGCCCCTTGTTTGGGTTATAACCAAGTTCTGAGCATAAATTATAAATGATGCAACTAATTCATATATATTATTAGACCTGCTTATTAGCAGAAAGTATATACTTAGGGTGTGTTTGGGATTGCGATTTCATAGACAATAAATGTGATTTTAAACCAAATCGCAGAATATAAATCGTTTGGAAACTGCATTTTTAAAAATTACGATTTGAAAACGCAGAAAATCTACTTTTTCAAATCGCAAGTAAAATGGAACTTTTTTGAAATGCAGAATTTTAAAGGCTAATTTGCGATTTTAAATGCTAAACTGCGATTTTGCCAAACGCTAAACTGCGTTTTTAAAAATCACATTTTTTAAATCCCACATTTTAAAATCGTGACTTTAAATCGCACTTTTTGAAATCATAAACCAAAACCAACCCTTAATCTCTTCAATATTTACCTGTCAATTTACTATTATGGTTGCAATATTCCCTTTTGCCCCTTCAAAAGACAAAAATAACCTTAAAAATCTTTAAAAAAAAACCCACACCAAAAAAAAAAAAAAAAAAAATTAAAAATGTCCACGGCCACATAGTGGCTTAGCTAGTTTTGTTTTCTGATTTTTAGAGGTTTTTTTGTCGTTTGTAGTAAAAGAGGGTAAAGTCCGGCGAATCCGAAGGTTTTGGCTGGTGGCTCTGACTCGTTGCTGACAAAAACCACCAGAGTTTGGCTGGCAATGGTAACCGAAAGTGTGGAATAGAAGGTGTCGAAAGATAATGAGATGGTGAGTGACTCCATGTCTGATAGCCCATGGTAAGGAATCATATGATATATGCGTATGAGGTAGATTTAATTAGCTCTTGCTCATACGTTTTGGAAGAAGAAGAAGAAAAGTCAGGAAATGTGACTGACTGACATGCTCAGCTGAGGGGCCCGATTTTATGTGAACCGGGTCTAATCCGGTCGTCCGGGTTGAAGGGATGGGAACCGATTCACTAATGGGCCTAATAGGCAGGGACCGGTGTATCGGATCGACGAATATGTTGGATCCACATGGCAGGCACATGATCGTGACGCGCGCTGGGAGAGGTTCTGGCACGTGGAAAACAGCTACAAAAACTTGGAGCCACACGTGAAACGGCAAAAAGGTACGTGGTTGCGCGTGTCACGAGTTGATGGAGGAGCATAACCTAGGAGTAGTGCGTGGAGGCGCGTGAAAGCACTGGTGAGGTTGTTTGCGACAGTTCTAGACTATGCAGCTCCTGATCTATCGATTGGTGCCGTCATGGAGGCAATTAGCCGAGCTTGGTGGCGTGGGTAGCACGGGTAGAGTGCTTAGGTGGCACGTGCAGTCGTCGTCGTCAATGGATCTTCCACGAATCATAAGATCTATACCTTGCAGTCCTGATTCCAGGATTATTTTGTCCAAATGGGGCTGCGATGAAGGTGTGAAAGAGACTGACAACAATTTTAAAGGTGTGAAGCGGTGTGTGGACGATTGGAATTATGAGACAGTCATAGAGCACGTGAAGGACGCCTGGAAACGTCAAGGACGTTTATTGAAGGCCACAAGAAAGTGGATCCGATACCATATTGAGATTTATGTATAAATCTAAAATAGAATAATAGCATAAGCAAGAGAAAGAAAGAGACAGAATTTACGTGGTTCGGTTTATGAACTATGTTCACAGGGTAAAGCCTGAAGTTACATTGTACTCAATAACTTGATTGTTTACAATATATAGGTCCTTATTTATAATTGAAGAAGTCGAACTATATAAGTAAACCTAAATTGACTTATACAAAAAAACACAAATCGACCTAAGCTAAAAAATATAAATCAATAATATTATATTGAGAATATATTCTAAATATATTGTAACAATATAGATGAAAATATAATGGTGGAGGATGAAGCGAGTAAAGTTCCACATACACGACTTTTTGACTTGTGACTCTGAGTCGTACGTGGCCGACCAAGAGGAAGATTAAGTAAGAGAGAAGAGAGACCTTACTATTTTATCTTCTATGTCCGAGTTTCTTTCAAGTTTCTTTTCTTTTTTCTTTTTTTAGGTTTACTTGGCTCCTGGCCATACGTTTTGAATCATTGGTCTTCCAATGTTACAAGGCCATATTATATAATATAAAAGAAAGTTGTGGTTTTGATTCAGAGACTCAAAGGAAGTTGCCACTACTACTCCCTGCGAAAACTGAAACAATTGAATATGGTCATCAACTTTAAAACTGTGAGCAATTATTAATTGAATTCGGGGAAGCTAAAGCTCAGGCAACGATGCATGGCATCAAAATCACCATTCACTTGGTATGTTGCCAAGGTTTCCCTTTCCTTTTCTCCTTTATGCAGTGCCATAATTACCATTCACTTGGTGGCAATGCAGATCACATCAGGGGCCATAAAATTTGAAAAATATTACACAAACTTTCAAGTTTATACTTTAAATGCTTATTCCCTCGCGTGGCAGTAAAAATCACCGATTGATCAAAATTCAATGATAATTTGTAGTTACCATTGCCACGTTAAGTAGTAAGTATTTGAGAGTACTGTAAACTTGAGAATTCGTGTACATAGTATTTTTCTAAAATTTTGGGGAAATCATACTTAGTATCCTCAATCTATCGACTATCATCCCATATCCCCTCAATCTTTCAATTGGTTTAATGTATCTTATCACTCTACAATTAGAGTTGCAATGTCCCTCTTTTGTCCCCAAAAGACAAAAATACTCCTAAAAATCTGAAAAAAATAAAATAAAATAAAAAACACTAACGGTAGGGTATTTTGGAATTGTTTTTTTTTAATGCTTTTTGCTTTTTCTTGCTTGGATTTTTTTTAGTTGTATTTTGTCCTTTTTTTTTTTTTTTGTGGCAAAAGGGGATATTGCAACTTTAATAGTAAACTGGTAGGATACATTAACCAAAGAGTCTGTGCTATATAATTATCGCTTTTCAAAATTACCATTAAATCTTTGAGGTCATGTGTGGGATTAAGTATAATTTCTCCTAAATTTATAGAAAGCCTTTTTTTTCTTTCCGCTATTAGCAAAATTTACAACTAATTTCTAAAAACAGATTCTCTATCTATTTGCTTTTAAATATTATTTCTCATTTTTGTTTTTATTATATTCTTGCTCACACTCAATCAAAAGAAAAATATTGAATTTTCAAATTGGCGGAGTCACCTACATTGGATTTATCATTCTTTTTGCTGCACCATACAGTGAAAATTCATTGAAATTATTCACTTGGCATTGAAATGATTCAGTTATTTTCAAGCATCATTAAGCATACGTGTGATCAATGAACGGAGAGGGATATGGGTGAGAAGAAAGAAAAATCAATAAGCAAATAAATAGTGATTGTTTATTCCTTATAGAATGAACAGA
Organism: Alnus rubra; assembly: GCA_028654335.1. Taxonomy (NCBI): domain Eukaryota; kingdom Viridiplantae; phylum Streptophyta; class Magnoliopsida; order Fagales; family Betulaceae; genus Alnus; species Alnus rubra. The sequence continues at coordinate 774,958 of JAJPGS010000870.1, read as the reverse complement.
GTATATTTATTATTCATTCTATAAGAAAAAAATGTTAAAGTAGCTATACCGCTGGGCACAAAAATTAGCTAATAATAGTTAAATTCGACAATTATAAATCATTTGTCAGTTCTGCTAGAGATGCTCTTTATGTTTTGTGATCTTCCTTTCTTTATAATATGCTATATATAATTACTTCAAAGAGAATTAATATATGAAGAAAGCAAAATAAACTTGACATTCCCCAGTGCTACAGGATATTAGACATTCTTTCTGTAGGAAGATTCTTATATTGAATCCATAAGTGGAGTTGACGTCGTCAAAAATTAGAACGTTGGGTCGCCGAAAGCAGAATTCTAGAATGAAAGGAGGGATGTGGAATACGAGTGGAGGTATTTGAAAATGTACACCAAATCAAAAAGCAGAATTCTACGCGGTACGAGTGATGTACCAATTCAATATTCTAGTAAAATTATACAATTTACGAAAGTAAAGCAATTGATTATTTAAAAACAAAAAAATACAAAAAATAAAATAAAATCAAACAACGCAAAAAGAAAAACAAAGCAACTAAAAACATGCAATAAGACTAATAATTTTTAAGATTGACCACGCAATTGACATATGTGCTTGATTAGGTTGGATTGAAGCTGAAAATGAGTTTGACCGTCTCTAATGTTCACATGTTTCTCAATGAACTCCAAAAATCCAGAGGTATGCTCGTGAGAAATTTGTACATATGGAGTTTTATTGATTTTGTTCATATTCAATGTCACTACTGTCGTCAATATTTCGTTCGTCTTCAATAATCATTTTATGTATTTTTAATTATTATGCATGCTTTATAATGTAAAGTGGGTGGAAGAAAGAGTGCGATACATGAATATCATTTTATTTTAGTTTTAGCTTTTCTCAATATTTTATTAGTTATAGTCTATTCACTATTCATTCTATAAAGAAAATAGCTACTTTGCTTTATCTGCTAGATTGAAAAAAAAAAAAAAAAAAAAAAAAACTTGATAATAGTCAAATTTGATTATTTTGAGGCATTTGACTAGCCGCTCTAAGGCTGTTTGATACAAAATTATTTAAAAATTAAACAAAAAAGATACAGAAGAAAAACTAGGGGCAGACATATTCTTCATTAATTATTTATTGAGTAGGATTCGGTCCACATGCTTTTCAAGCACAAGCAACACTAAGACATAGCAATAAATAGGAAAAATAATTATAATTAGACAACATGACAAAAGTAGTGCAAATTATTACACATAAAGTAGTATATCAGCAACTGAGCATAACTGTCATCGGAGAGGCCTTACAGACTTCAGCAAACTTCCTCCAGAGTAAACTTGGAGCAATATATCTCTACAAGTGATCAGGCGTACAATATTGGTGTAAGTCAGTATCAACCGAAAGTTCTTTTACACGATCTAATTGAATAATTGCACAATGAACTTGATGCAAACTAACTATTACAAAACACAGGAAAATGATAAATGGGTTTGTTGAAGGATGTCGTGATCTCTAATGACTACTTCAACAGAACCGTGATCTTCAAAAAACACAGTGAAATGCATTATCAATTGACCGACTAGGATTAAGACCGACTATTAACTTTATACTAGGACTCTAACTATACTTAGAAGAATAGGAATCAAACCCCTTATTGGAAATTTATTCCTTATTGAACTCTAACACGAGACGGGGCAATACTAAATAATTGGAGAAAAATTCACATACCCTCCTCAAACTACCTCTCAATTAACAATGTCTCCACCAAACTTTAAATTGGTACAATGTCCCCAAAACTACAAAAATTGTCAATATACCCCTCAAAGGCCAGCAAAAAGACCAAAATGACCTTACAATTTTTTTAATAAAACAAAAATACCCTATAAATTCCAAAAAAAAAAAAAAAAAAATTATTTTTTTTTAAAAAAAAAAAAAGAAAACTTTTTAATTTTTCTTTTAATTTTAAAATTTGACCACCCTTGGTTTTTATGTGTGTGTGTGTGTGTTTTAGTTTTAGTTTTTCTTTTTAATTATTTTTTTATTTTATTAAAGTTATTTTTATCATGGGGAAACATTGATAATTTTTAATAATTTAGGGGAACATTATCAATTGGATGGTAGTTTGATCCTTTTTGGAAGAACAAGAAAAGTCAGGAAATAATTGCCTCAACTTCTTTCTTGTCTGATTAATTAAATGGACACATGAGTTTAACATATCAGAAAATATGGCTCCGTTTGTTTGAGTATGGGAAAAAGAATCAATGTTGGCGGCCGGAAGCATTCGGCAATTTTCTTTGCTGTATCAGCCATCCACAATTTTAATTCAGCTCACGATGTTTTTCTTTTAGAATTTCCTATTATTGTAGGAGTATGAAATCAAGTCATATTTGTTAATAAATATGAAAGTGTTTATCGCTGAAATTATCTGGACCAAATGCACTTCACAGTACGCATCATATGCTCTTCATTGCCCTCCAAATTATCATAGCTTTTAAAGCCTTCATTCCTGGGCAAATTTTAATTAGTTGTTACCAAGTCCTACATTATTCTCTTCGTAACAATACTTGTGATGTGGTTAACACTTCTTCTTCAAAGTATTCTCTCGTAATTAAACTACATGAAATGACTCCTCAGTCCTCGTCCACAACCAATTTCTACGAAAATATCATGAAAAATAATTTGAGATGATGGCCCATGTATTTATTCAACATATATGACTTTATATGCAGAATTCGGACTACGCATTTAATAGCCTAGGAAAAAATAAAAACAAAGATCATTCAACCATCTTATCAGCAACGTGTTCTTCGCACTCTTCTGAGCCATATGATTAAATTTAACTTAATCCCGGTGTTGGTTTTACTACCATCTCATTTAATACCCTCAACAAGTTTTCCTCACGTCCTTAGCTTGCTCCACTTTTGCGCCTTCCAAACGCTTTCCCATGACTTCTTTAAGCCGTTCGATTCTTGCCAGCTATCAAACTCTAGCCTTTTAAGCATTCCAATTTCAGCCGTTAGATTCACCTTTTAATCATTTACCTCCAATCCTTATCATTCAGCATTTAGTTTCTCTCACCTACTCAGCCACAACTGTATCATAAGGTTTAACAATAACAACGATACAGCTGCCACAACAAGTGTATCGCTGAAGCTCCAACGGCTAGTATACAGTAAATCGTTGGAGAAGACTTTCCTAACAAAGATTATTTTCTGTATTTCTACCTCAAGTGTAATGATGTATTTCCTTATACGTTGTATTCAATAAAACTCAAGCAAAAGTTTCACCATTTACAATTTCTTTCAGTTATATAAAAGTAGCCAAATTACAAGTTCAGAAAATTCTGGAGTCTAGAATATATATCCTAGGCTTTTGAGAAAATCGGACTACCAAATTAAATAATAGCACAACGATCACGTACAGTATATTTACATATGCAAAGTATATATGAGTTCAAAGGGAATATGGATATAGCATTGATTTCAAGGCCATTTCCATTAATTGAAAATTAAGCAAGAATTTCAGTCACTCACACTGTAAAGGGTTATATTTTTTTTTTATATATATATTTTATGATGCGTATAATAGAAATGGATTGATGTGGAATGTAACAGTACCGAAATTGGTACTGAAATTCTAGGGTTTTGATTTAGGAATTTTGTAATGGAATTGGAAGAAATTACAGAATTGATGAATTAAAATGAAGGATTGAATGAACGGTAAAATCAGTAACAAATTGTATTGAAATTGTATCGAAATAGCCACCTTCGAGAGGACCAATCTCCAGAGCATTCGAGGTACTCGGCCTCCTGTTTACAAAGTAAACAAATCACTAATGAGATTTTTTCATGCCCTACCATTGGACTTATGGCTTTATATAGACATAGCCCAAGCCCATTAGGTTTTATCAAACTAAGCCCAGTCCAGCCCATTATTTACTAAGGGTACTATTACATGGAATGTAAAAGAAAAAAGATGATGAATCAAAATACTGAAAAAGATAATAAACAGTTCGAGAGGCTTAGTCTCCAAATTACAGGCAATTGTTACTATTCTGAAACGCAAATAAGATAGGTATGTCCACTACAAAAAAAAAAAAATAAATAAATAAATAGGAAAAAAAACAAAACAAAACGCGCCTACCAAGTGTTTGAAAAATGCCAGCATGCATGGAACAAACGCAGCTTTTAATCTTGGCCTATCACATTGGTCAGGAATCAACGTCCACCAAGAACTTCTGACCCAGCTTCCTTTCTTCTGGCTTCACCCCATGATATCTATAAAACTTCAAACCTCTCAATATCAGTTTGTCTCCTCTCATTACTGCAACATCTTCCATCATTCCTCCTAACAAGAGTCGTTATTTATTAGCCATACACTTAAAAGGGCAGCATGATAACCCTAAGTGTCAAACTAAGATGTATGGGGACCATATAGATGCTTTAAGAAAAATGTATATTTCCTTTTGCCAATAAAAAATGAATTCGGTTAAACCCCCTATGGTATGTGCCAATTCTAATCACATCCATCGGTTTCTAACCACATCTCTTACGGTACTTAATTTTTCTAATACACCACTTTCATCCCCTTCAGTTATATATATATTGATAAGTAATTGGCACAAAGGAGAAGGGTAAGAGGGGATTCGAAACTTACATTATACGACATCACGTGACCAGCAACTCAAATGGAACAACAATAAGATTGGAGAAATCATAACAAATAAACATTAGATAGAGAAAGAAAGAAAGGAGAGGGAAGGCAAGGGTTGTTTGGTAGAGAGTTGTGTTTATGTAAGTTGGAATGAAACCTTTCAATGATAAAGCCCAATAATCGTAATGGTGTCCACGAAGAAGCAATAACTCTAAGGTACAATCCTATATATAGTCCCACCTTCAGGAATCAAAGATTAAAAAGGTACTTAGCAACCAGCAATTGATAATAAATAAATGAAGTCCCAAAACAAAGAAACACCACTTACATGAACAGATGTTGTATAGTGACCACCACCCAAACCTCCATAGTGATTACTAATTGCATACATGTAGCAATTAGACAACTGGCTATTCCTGTGGGAAATGTAGGTTGAGAAATCAAGTTCATCAACTGGGAAATCAACAAACGTTTATAGCTTATTCTTAAAATATCGGTCGTATGAGAACCTCTTCAAATGAACAAAAGAATCTCAGGCAATCGCAAGAGATCTAGCTTTTTGAAGGCTTGCCTAGGCTTCTTGCAGCTAGGGCAGTACCTATAGTGACATATAGAGCAAAGTAATTATACAAAGTGGAATAAAATAACAGCTTGATTTGCACAAGAATAAGTCAAAGAGGTTTGTAATGGTATAAGGACCAAACCCATTCTCATTCACCAAACAAAGTCAAGAATAACTGTCAACAAGAACAAAAAAAAAATTAGCGCTAGAATGAAAAAAAAAATGAGTACACACTAACCACATGTCTTCTGGTCCTAAAGGTTCCTCCTTTAAGAAGGCTTCAAGGCATTTATATAGAGAAACAGACTCTTGAGGCATCCTCATGAATGTGGTCTACGAAGAACACACAAGAAAGACAATTTTAATGACAATCCAATCCCATCAGTAAAAATTACATGTCTTCTTCAAAACTTTAGAAAACTTTCAGCCCCATACAAGTTCCCAAAGAGAGAAGTGAAAAAAAAAAAACTAATTTGATGTAAGCTGTATATTAAACCATCATTACCCATTGAAAGAGTGATGCATTTTCTTGTAATTGTTAACTTAATTCCTCAAGCCTCCACTTAAAGTAAGAGAAGGAAAAGCAACCCAAGAATCTCTCTTGTCCTCCCAAATAAAGCCTCAATACTAGCCTCAAATAATCCAATATAAGAATCAGAAGAAAACCAAGATATATACAATAAACACTAATGGTGATGACCTCCAGTCCTCCAGTGACATATAGGTCATTTTAAAGAAAGAAAGGAAACATGTCAATATCTATTATAATCCAACTGTTTCATTTCCACTGCAATGGTCCAAAGTGTAAACTTAATCCTTCCCAAGTCCATATGGTATTCATCTCCTGCATGAAACAAATGAACCTTGTCATTCACTATAATCCAACTGCAACCTGGATTCTTCCTGATCCCTTTTGATTTCTTGGTCATTCTGACTTCATTCCCATCCTTCGTTTCCCTGTTACAGAATATAAGTTTGATAAGACCACATAAGGGGTTGCATTATCAGGCTCCAATTCGATAAGGTGTTCAGCAGCGAGCTTTGCAATATCAATACGCATATGGGTCTTGCTAGCACCAAGAAGAGCTCCCCAAACTCCAGAATGTGGCTCAATAGGCATTGACTGGATCAAATCAACTGCTTTGTCTAGCAACCCAGCTCGGCCAAAGAGATCAACCATGCATGCATAGTGATCAGGCCCTGGTTCAATATTATATTGTGAACTCATTGAGATAAAGTAGTTCCATCCTTCTTCTACAAATCCCACATGGGTGCAGGCTGAAAGAACACCAAGAAATGTGATTTGATTTGTTTCCCGACCTTCATTCTGCATTTCCCGAAATAAATGGAGTGCTTCTTCTCCAAACCCATTTTGGGCATACCCAGTAATCATCGAGTTAAAAGAAACAATATTAGGTGCAGTGATATTTGTGAAGATCCGGTAGGCATCATCCATATTTCCACATTTTGAGTACATCGAGACCAAAGAGTTTTGAATGGACAAATCAAATTCCATAACCATCTTTAATACATGAGCATGGATTTGCAGTCCTTGGTTAAGTGTTGCTAAACTGCTGAAGCACTAAGCACACTGCTGAAAGTAAGAGGGTTTGGCCTTACTGCTTTCTGAAGCATCTTAATAAACCAACGGAAGGCCTCCTCATACTCCCCATTATTCACAAACCCTGAAATGACAGCAGTCCAAGAAACATCATCTTTCTCAGGCATCAATTTAAACAACTGAACGCATTTGTCAGTTATCCCTTTGCTAGAGAATCCTGTAATCATGGTCGTCCATGATACTACATCTTTTTCTGCCATCCTCTCGAATAGCCTGAAGGCTTCTTCAATTGAGCCACATTGGACGTAACCTGCAATCAATGAATTCCAAGAAACTACATCTTTCCTACTCATATGATGAAATAACTTGGTAGCTACATCCATACAACCAAATCTACTATACATGGTCATCATAGAATTTCCTAAGAAGACATCAAATTCAAATCCCATGTGTGAAACTAATCCATGCACTTGAATCCCTTCTCCACACCTACTGAAAGTGCCACAAGCCTCAAACAGCACAGTTAAGGTAGTTGAATTAACCTTCACTATTCCTTCCCTTTGCATGCCTAAAAACAATTCAAACCCATCTTTGAAACTCTTTATCTTCATATACCCATCAATCATTGCAGTCCAAGTAACGACATTTCTCTCGGGCATGATATCAAACAAATTCTGGCATCAACTATCCGTTCCCCTTTGCAGTACCCATCAACCATAGAGCTCCAAGAAACGACGTCTCTTTCCACCATACCCTCAAAAACCCAACCCGCCTCTTCCAACCTTCCCACCTTCAAAAACCCATTTATCAAGGCATTTGAACAAACGGGGTCCCGCCACTTCTCTGGCATCTCATAATAGAGCTTCTCGGCCCTGTCAAGCATCCTTGCCCGTGCAAAACCTGTGATCATGGCAGCATAAGAGATAGCATTACGCTTGGGCATCTCAGAAAACAACTCAAAAGCTTCTTCTACCAAACAATTGTTCCGAATATATGCAGTGATCATGGCATTATATGAAGCGGTGCTTCGTTCGGGCATTTCGTCAAACATTTTTCGAGCTTTGACAGTTTTGCCATTTTCTCCATATGCTGTGAGCATGGCAGTCCAAGAGATGGAATTCTTGTGGGGCATGCGATCGAAGATAGACTCAGCCTCTTTGATATCACCGTTTTTTCCATATTTTGTGATCTGAGTGTTGCAGTAAACGAGAAATTTGCTGCCTTTTTGGCTTGCAATGGAGAGGAGATTGGGTTTTGATAGAATCACGGTGGAGACGCATGAGTAATGAAACTTAAAATATGTAGAGTTTGAGCAGGAAAACTGTTTATGTACAAACGTAGTAAGCCATTTAGCTTGCATGATTGTTGGTAACAGAAAAAATTCCCTAATGTTGGTAACCTGAATCACTTGAACAAGACTTCGGGAAGCATGACGTTCTCACCGCGAGCATTGTAGCGGTCAAACAAGGTGGGAAATATGGGTCGGCCCAATCTTCAAACATGACAAGTTGTTCTGTATTAATGATTCTTAAAGCAACTATTCTTATATCTGATCCACGATGTTAGTAACAACATAAATCAGTGTACCATTTGGACTTAGATACATTAATCAAAAACATCACAGCAGGAAACCAACAAATGTGCAAATCCAAAATCTTTTCTTGTTGTTATGCTATATCCCGAGGCTCTGCAAACAAACAAAGACTGAATATCATAATAGAGATGTCTCAGATATAGATGAACTAGGATAAATATGCATTAACATCGAAAGAAGCAATAGCATAGGATAAATGCAAGTAATGGTGAGGTGCTCTACCTAACTGAGCTATTGCGTCAAGAACTTAAGATTTGAGACACACATTAGTATTTTGAGGTGCTATTCACATAAACATGAGGAGGCATTTATGTGTGTGTGGGAGTGTGTGATCAAAAAATGTTTATTAACAAGTCGCATTATCCATAAGAAAGGATGTAAGTTCCTGATTTCTATTACTTATCTCAAAAAACAAACATTGCCAACTAACCTTAATTCCCTGAACATTACATATTAACGTACACATGGTTCAAAGAACTACTAAACGCAAATTATGACTAACCTCAAGGACCAACGATGCAATTATCCCATCTTATTATTACTACTTTAAACTATAAATTATTCCTAGAACCCCACTTCAGACCAAGTAAAATCTTCGATTACTATTATTCTCGAAATAATATCAAAACCTAATACAAATTCTTTATAAATAAAATCAGGGCTTATGAATTAAATTTCATCAACCCGTATTTGTTTTTATAAATACCCATGTATTTCTCCAAGTACCTAGATTATTATTTTGGCAAAGAAATACTATAATGCAATTTTAATCTCAAAAATCAAAATCCTTTTATCCAAAGATTAAAATCCAGAGGGCTACGAATTGAAAACCTACGCTTCGGATCAGGTATTTTTCCTTCCAATCATAATATTGCATTAATGTTTGTATGGTTAATCTTGGGCTTTTTTTAAAAAGAAGAAATTTGAGGTAATATAGCCATTAATTCAGAAATTGTTTGTGCAGTGAAGGGCTTATCTAATTATCTTTTAGTTCATTTAGTTATTTAAGTTGGGATTTATGATTGTCTAGTTCGTAGTGAATCTTGTCTTGTTCAACATGGCATTCAGAAATTGTTTTTTTTTTCTAGTCTTCTGGTTTACTTGTATGTTCCACAAATCCGCATTTAGACAGTAAAAATCACATACGCTTTCTTAAATCCGCTCTGGAACCCATTTCTTATTTTATGGCTTATCGATACCAGCCTTTAATGTAAGACATTTAAAAAAAAAATAGGTGCTTGAAAATGAAATACAAACTAAAACAGAAAATTACAACAGATTAGGGTTGGGCAACCAAACAATAAAAACCTAAGAATGTAAGTATGCAAAGACAATACTTGATGCGGGCCTATTATTTTTAGCATAGATGCCAAGAACCGGAACCACTAGTAAAGGTGGTTAAAGTGGTGTATAGAGTCCAAAGAACTAAAACACCGGTTGTATAATCATTACACCTAACACAGAAAATAATTAAAACAAAAAGCTCAAAAAGAAACAAGAGAAAGCAAAAAAAATAACATAAAGGAACACCGTTGGAAGTAAGTTTTTTTATAAACAAGTTGAAATCATATAAGTATTTAAGTACATCTCCAATCACGACACAAGCCTGCAAACATTGGTAACATTATACTACACTATTGTATCCCATACTCTATGACATCCTAACTACTCGCATGCTCACACGTCACGTTACTCGCTTCTAAAGCTATTTAGGTATCCTAAACTATTATTAGGTTAATCGTTGGTTATAGGTTATTATTACATTTTGCTTATTAATTAGGAGATGTGTTTACTATTTTATTTGCCTACATATTATTATTACATCACATTATCATTGTGAACCCTTTAATGGTTTGTTGCTTATTTACTAAGTTAACAACTCTTAAACCTAACCGACGATGCACTTAAATACTTTGGGTCCAAGGATAGGTGAGTTAGCTACTAAGTAGTCACATAATGGTTTCATATTATATTTATGTGTTTCTATAGGCTTACTAGCTTATATTTACAAACTTAGGATTATTTGAGTAATTTACATCATAATAGTTGTCCCCCTATGATATTAACCTTAGACTTTAGGTTTGTAACATTATTTCGTTTTTTAATCTTTAAATATAATTACTAATATATTCAACACCTTACTCTTATTAGCTACTAACCATCTAGGTAATTTAGATTATGGAACTTATCTCATTTAACCTACTAATTTAATAGCTATTTTATCATGAACTATGATGTCCATATTATAATCCTAACGTATCTCATTTTTATCCTATTAGATTCATCTTTAGTTCACCTCAAAGCATTAGCCATGAGCTACCATAATTAACCTTTAATTTACATAGTCCCATCAACAATAACTTCTACCAACATTTCATAACAACTATCATCCTTAAACCACCATTCACTTTCAAGGTCCTTCATGACTCATAATTCAATTTCACCAAAGCCTAGCCCATACTCATCAATTTTCTATAAAAATCAATCATCAACCATAAACATTAACCTCAATCCCCAACAAATATTCACTAACCATTTATCATTAAACAACCCTTCCAAACCAGATTTAAATTCCTAAAAACACCCTTCAACAATTTCATTCATCTTCCCATTTACAAACATAAAATTAGATTTGGATTTACATCATTCCAACACTCGACCCAAATTTACTTTCATAATTACATAATAATATTCAATATAGGAATAACAAACATCACCTTAAAACTAACTCCCAAATCAATAGCTATCTTAACCAAAAGAAGACCTACATCTTCCAATCCAAGAGGCCCAAATCAAGCTTCCAAAACAACCAAAATACAACACCAACCCAGAATTTCCAGCACCCAAATCAACAATAACTCCAAGATACAAATCCAAAACCTATTCTAGAATCATCAAATACAACATAGAGTCACAAAACCGAAATCCCAAGAAAATACAACATTCGGCAATCACTTCTAAAAATCACCATAAACCTTAGATTTTCTTTTATCATAATAATACCCAAATCAAATCCATAAGATTATTCATCAAAATGAGTAGCTTTTAAAACCCTAGAATTTCATCTCAGCCAAGACCCAATCAAAACTCTAAAAATAAGATACAAATTTCATTCTATTAAACAATGGGTAATTCAAAACACAAAGAAATAGGGTTAGAGATTTTTACCAATTTCTGATTTCCCTTCCAGCAGTCTAAACCCGCGCAAATCACTGAAAATTGTCACTTCTAGCCTCACCGGCGTCATCAGCTCCAACCCACCGACAACCCACTCCAAAAATCGCACCTCACGGCCTCACTCATGGGATGGGCGTGTGTGACGGACAGAAAATGTGGGAGGGGAAGTGCTGTGCGGGTTTGTGGGTGCGAGAGAAAGACGAGGAGAGGAAGAAGGAAAAGGGGAAGGGTTCTACTGGCTGAGCGTGACCGAAGAGGAAGAAGAAGAGAAGAAGAAGGGAGGGGGAACCGGGTGCTGGAACAGGGGAGGGGCTGCTGTGTGCGGCAGGGGAGAAGGGAGAGAAGAAAAAGAAAGGAAAATGGGAAGGAGGAGCTGCTGTCCACCGAAAGAGAGGAGAGAAAAGGAAAGGAAAGAAGAAAAGAAAAGAGGAAAAAGGGGGGGAGGGTGCTGGACGTACATGAGGGACAGAGGAAGGGAGAGATTTGGGTGTCCACATAAGCCAAGGGAATGGAAAAGGAGATGTGCAACATTACAAAAATACCCTCTAACTTAAGTAAGTGTAATATTGTGAAATGGGCTATAATGGTAACTCATGATTTGGGTAAAAAGACATCATTTTTTTTCCTTTTCTTGGGCTCTTATTTACAAGCCCATAGGATAAAATAAGCATAATTACCACACTAATTATGCTTATTTTTATTTATTATTAAATACTCATTAATACTATTTTATTACTCTAATTTTCATTATTTTATCTTAGATTTATTTTATTCTCTTAACATAAATATTATTACCTATAATATAATTATTTGTCCTATTTATTTGATAAATGTAATGCTAATTGCTAATTTTTTTTTAAAATTCTTGGTCCTTACATGCATGGTGGATCTTCTTGGTAGAGCAGGAAAACTTGCCGAAGCTTATGATGTGATTATGAGAATGCCAGTTGAACCTGATTTATTTGTATGGGATGCATTATTAAGAGCATGTAGGAATTATGGGAATGTGATCTTGCTAAAATAGTAGCTAAGTCAGAGCTTGAACCTGACAATGCAGGAAACAATTTACTATTGTCAATTTTCTATGCTGATGCTGGGAGTTGGGAAAATGTTGCAAGGTTGAAGACGACAATGAAGAAAAGGAAGTTGATAAAATTTTCAGGGCGCAGTGGGGTAGAGGCAATCTGACACATAGGCATCACTTTACAAGAAGTTGTATAAATCTTCCGAAAGTGATTCATGCACAACCTATTTTGCACAACTATCCCACAATCAAGACACATGGGTGGGATCTATGCATGTGAGTCATATCCAATATATCTAGGAGTTGTGAGATAGTTGTGTAAGGATTGTAATTTTATCATTTCTCTAAATCTTCATCCAAAACATAAGGAAATCTTGGGTATCTTGCAAGTGATCATCAACCTCGTGCTAAAGTTTGCTCACCAACCCTCTGAATCTTTTTACAGATTTGCCTTTGGGTTATCCATGCTTTGAGTTGTCACGACTGCTTTCAAATGAAATCTGCAAGCTGACTCTTGTGGACAATCAATCCTCTGCAACCAAATTGAAGATGTGAGACAAGAGGTTGTTTAGAAACCAACCAAAACTCATAAAAAAGTTCAATTCAATGATTATTTATTAAGCTTCAGTCCGACGTGCTTTTCAAGCACAAGCAGCACCAAACACAATCTATTTCTTTAGCATGACTGATTAGGAGTAGTGGAACCAAGGGGACCTTTCCCTTGAAGGACTTAACTCCTTTAAAAGGCCCATCTTTAGATATCATGGGTTTGGGTCTTGTATAGCCCATCTCTACATGGACTTAACCCCCTCGGCTCACTGAGTAACACTACTCACTACTTTCCTAACCCTTTGAGCTTGCTTAAGACACCATAGGCAGCCCAACCATGATCCCTTCAACCCATATTTAGGGTGGGCTGAGCTCATATTTTTGTAAAGCATGGCTGATATAGGAGTTGATAGACTATAATGTTGAATTAAGGTTGTAAGTTAAACATATAATGTAAATATGCGACTATGGATGTAAATAGATTGTAATGTTTTAGGACTCTAATGAAATTTGTGAATAATTTCTTTTCTTACAAAATATAAAATAAAATTATAACGTTTTTCGTTGTGAGTTAAATGTCAAAGCATAGTAATAATGCCACATGGTCATATTTATTGCATCATTAACTGGGGCATTACACTGGCCCCGCTTAATTCATTCTAATTGGCCATAAAAGTAATTAATGAGTACAAAATTTAGAGGCCGTTGTCCAAAACCAAAATATTTTTCTTTTCTCTCGACCAGCCCAAGTTAGGAATACATACTCGAAAACCCATGATTTTGGGTCAAGGTGATAAAGTCCAAATCACAAGTCCCGATAAAGTGGAGGGAGGGAACCCATGTAGTTCAACCAGCATGCTGCACAATGTCTACATGAAGAACACCGAGATCATGGCATAGTGAACAACCGCCCCACAATTTCTTTCCAATTGCCCCATCATTTTCTGCAGATAATCTGGTTACGTCCATAACCTGCTAATGAATGTAGAGTCCGACACGACACTTAATTATGGCCATAATATACAAGTACACAAAGAAGTCGGCATTATGCCTGGTCAAGGTTGTCCACCATTAGCAGACGACACTCGACCAAGACTATACCCTATCAGTAGATGCCCCACATAAGGCAAGGATTCACAGCCATTTAAGGCACAAACATACGAAACTCGAACATTCTCACATACAAAATCATTTACCCAAAAAAAAAAAAAAAATCCCCAGGCTTTGTTATAACAATTCGTCATATTCTCTTTACTAACTTAGAGTATTTGTATCAAACACTCTAAATTTTTCTAAATTTTAGCTCAAGAATTTACTTTTTTAATTTTATCTATCACTTTTAAAAAATTTCCTACATTAAACTCTCTAAACATTTCTCTATTTTAACTAAATATTTTTTTTATTAGTTTTAGAGCAACTACTTAACTGTCATGAACATCAAAATTACACTAACAACTAGCCAAGGAGACCAATCACCCACACGTCTTCAATCAAAATGCAAAATCCTACTCCTTTAGTAGCATCAATTCTACAACAAAACTGTAAATGGGCTTAGTGCCTTGATAGTGAGAAAAACAGTATGAAAAAAACTAATCACGAGAACAAAAATAAAATTAAAAAATTAAAATACAGAAGAGATAATAAATGTTTGTCAAAGTTCTTCCAGACCCATTTAGTAAAAGAAACTGATTTAAGCTAAAAAATCATACAAAGGCTCCAAATTCTTAGCGAAACGAGACTAGTACCATTCATCACAAACAACCGAAATCAAGAACTGCAAAAACCAAATTCTCATACAACCCACCACAAATTATAGTTCGAAACCCTAAAACCCAATTATTTCCCCTCCAAGAAACCTAAAACCCCCACATTAACGAAAATTCTAGCAAACCCAAATCCTAATTTTCCAAACGAAACACGTCCAAAAACCATATCACCCAAAAAGCAAGCAGATTTAGAGCGAAAATTTACCACTACTATTGTACGGCTCATAGTCCATAGCCAGTTTATTACCCAGTCGCACAAAGAAATTGCCCCAAAGAGATGATGCGGAAGACGGAAGTTTTACGTGCGGGAACTGAAAAAGTAATGATATTTTAATGAATAGCGTAAGAGAAATGTGAGCTAAATTTAGTGAGAGTTTCTAAATAATTAGTTTGAATAAATTATAGAGAGCTGAATACATGGGTTTTTTTGAGAACTTTCTTTAATATTTAGTGAAAAGTTCAAATTGGAGAGCTCAATACTGATGCTCTTAAGCATCATAGAGTTTCTTATACCTGACAAATCTTCGATTGTTTCTTCCTATCTTGTCGGCATTCATTGGCAAAATCCAATTATGCCCAATTGTATCATATTCTATTTGTTAACTTAACCATCAGAGAGTTTTCCTATCGACCAATCCCAACAAAGCTCTAGTTATTTCTTCATATCTCGTAGGCATCCCAATCTAACCGTACAATCAACTTTATCATCAATATTGTTCAATAAGAAATGATAAAAATGAGTTTAGAAGGGTCAAACGAATAGAAATCCAAAATTCGAACTTAAATCTTATATATACGTTTGTAAAGTTACAAAACTTAGAGACTAGAAGAAGTAAATGAATCTTTTACTGCAAGATGATCTAGAAAAGTACATAATCACTCTCTTAGGCAGAGCATCCAAAGAGATCATTTTCCACGTGCTACACCATTCATTCACTCAAAAGCAGAGCATCACTGGGGTTGGTGGTTTTTTAGACCCAAAGATTTTTTATTATTTTTTATCTAAAAATTACGTAGACCTTCATGGGGACAAAACTAAAGTAAGCCAATAGCATTTTCCTTTTTGTGCTCTTTAACAACTTGTGTTGGAAATGTTAATACAACCACATGTTTATTCCATATTTTTTTACGCAATTTTTTTTTCTTTTTTGTGAAGGGATATATTTTGAAGATAAATGCTAAAAACTACGTTTTGTATCTCATAATTCTGACATGATATCTTCAACAAACCCTTAAATTTTTCTTTTTTCTTTTTTTAATAATGACTTATCTAAGGGTAAATGGTTGGTTCGTACAATGCCTCCCCCAATCTAAGTGGGCCTACTAGCGAAGCAACGGTACTTGGTTGGGCTTTCGGCGGTTTTATTTTGCTTTCAAAAAAACATTTTCATTTGATATAAAGGTGTAGAGAGTTTTTTGGTTGGGTAATATTTGAAAAATAATTTGTATTTAAAAAGTGTTTTGTATTTTGAATAATTTGTTAGTGGTCCCTGAAAAAAAAAATGGATTGTTTGGTAAACTTTTGTATAGTTAGTTTAATTTTTCAAATGATGCAAACCCTTTCTTTTCAAATTTCAGTTAATTAAATAAATTTTCAGATGTAGTCTCCATCGTCAACACATTTTTCAAAATAAACTACAAAACTGTTAAAAAATAATTTAATATTGTCTCTTTAAAGGTTGGAGATTGTTAAAGTACATTTTTTTTTCAAGTTTAATTAACCGCACAAGGGCTACTAATTACATGTATGAAAAATAAAAAAATTATAGTTGGGCGGTGCTATAGCCACTTGATAGCAGCGGCCATCGTGGGGCTCGTTTGGGTGTTCGATTTTTTTTTTTTGGTATTATATTTTTCTATATTCAAAATTGTGAATATCGATGAAATGTGTTTTTTAAAATTATATTTGGATAGTTTAGAGAAACTGAAACAAAATTTGAAAAACATGTTTAGGAGTGTAAATTAAATTGAATATAATTGAGAAATATATATATAAAACTAAAAGAACTAATTTAAATAAATAAACAAACAAACAAACAAATAAAATTAAACCACCCCAGTCGTTATTTTGGGGGTGGTTGAGTGGCCGAGCCACCCCAAAAAATACTCAGGGGTGGTCAGCCACCACCCCAGACGTCCAAAGGTGGCAGAGCCACCTCTGTTTTTTTTTTGTTCGTTATTTTATTATTTTTGAGTTAGGTTAATATTTTTGAATTGGGTTAAAAAATGGGTCGGTAAAATTCAACTATAAATTTAACTTAAAAAACCAACCCAAACAACTTTTGAAATATGATCAAATATAATTCAATATAACATAACATGTCTTTAAAGAGGTTGGTGCACTTTATCTTTTAACGTAAGAATCGGCAACATAACTGTAATCTACCTATCTTTGACTAAAATGGTTTACAGAATAACTGTTTTGTTTTATCCCTCCCTAAAATTTTAGTTCCACTCCTACTTCACTGCAACCAAATTGATAGTGTGAGACAAGATTAGGGCAGTAGAAAGACATAGAAACACTTTTGAGCAAGAAACTGCTTAGAAAAAATAGCAGGGGAAATTTTTGAAGGATAGAGAAAAATGAATTCCTTGACAATGTTTGAGATTACAGGAATCGGAGCTGCATTTTTAAGTTAATTTAAGACTGCCAAACTAGAATAGACATGAAACAAGACTCCCTAAGGAGGTCAGTGCATATTAGGTGTTTGAAATTTCTTTCCCAATCCAATGGTCTAAAACTGAAAAGCCCCAGATGCAATACTTTCCCAATCCAATGGTCTGATTTGAACTAAATAAAGAGAACAAGATTAGTGTAGGCAGAAACAATTTTCATTCAATCTGACAAAGAGAAGAGTTGTAGATATCAGATCAAATATTTATATTTGTATGTTGTTGTTGGTGCTTCATTAGAGTTAGAAGAGATGTTCTTCATTAATTATTTATTGAGTAGGATTCAGTCCACATGCTTTTCAAGCACAAGCAACACTAAAACATAGCAATAAATAGGGAAAATAATTAGAATTCAGACAACATGACAAAAGTAGTGCAAATTATTACACAGAAATGTGTATATCAGCAACTGAGCATAACTGCCACTAGAGAGGCCTTACATACTTCAGCAAACTTCCTCCAGAGTAAACTTGGAACAACATATTCTGCAAGTCATCAGGCGTACAATATTTGGTGTAAGTCATTATCAACCAAAAGTTTTTTTACACGATCTAATTGAATAATTGCACAATGAACTTGATGCACACTAACTAGTACAAAAACACAGGAAAATAATAAATGGCTCATTAAAGGATGTTGTGACCTCTAATGAATATTTTGAAAGAACCGTGATCTTCAGAAACACAGTAAAATGTATTATCAATTGACCGACGAGGATTAAGACTGACTCTATTAACTGTAGACTAGGACTCTAATTATACTAAGAAGAATAGGAATCAAACCCCTTATTGGAGATTTATTCCTTATTGGACTCTTAACATGAGAATGGGCAATACTAAATAATATCCCCACTCAAACTACCACCAAATTGACAATATCTCCCCAAACTACCAAAACATTGTCAATGAGTCTATCACAATAATCAATGGTCTATGAGTCTATCACAGTAATCAAAAGGTCGCATATTCCAATATAATTGCACAGTGAGAAGAACAAGTGATCTTGTGGGGATTAGAATAATGTGCATAATGTGTAAAAATTAAGTACAGCTATTGCACTTCAAATTTCTGTGAATCTTTAATCCAACTCTTCGACAGTAGAAACACATACATGGAAGATTGATAAAGTATACATTCAATAATTGATTGTAGTTTTGCTACACATGTAATTTGTTTCTGAGTTTAGTAGCTGCTGTTTGTAGCAGTCTGATGGGTTTGCTCTTATTCTCTGTTTGAGAATTAGTTCCAGTCTTCATTGGAGGGTCTGTAAACGTTTTGAGTTTGCTTTATAATAGTTTTAATTCATCAAAAAAAAAAAAGAGTATACATTAAATACATTGTACAAATTTCAATGAACATTTTCCCCAAGCTACATCAGAGTCACTGCAACTAATTAATTATTAAAGAAAACGTGGGAATCCAATTATGTGGATCAATTTTTTGTTTTGATTTATATTGAAAGGAAAAAAGCAAGAGATTTTCATGACAAACCTGGAGGTGTTGCGTCTGATCATAACTACAACTAATGCCTCGGCTATTGATTGTTGAGTGCTGGTCTTTGACGATATTCATTTCCAAGATACAGTCTAGGGAAGATCTTGAAAAGAATGTCATCAACATGTTTGTAATACCATATCCTCCATTTCTTCCAATACATAAGGGGCCCAATTGCAAATTCAAACCCAAAAACAAATCTCAGTTCAGCACTTACGTAATTCCACTCGATCATATTCTTATGAGATTCTTCAAACATTGGAGGTGACAATCGTGGCTCCTCATGTGAGCACCGTGATTTCAAAGGCAAACCACATAATCTTTCGTTTCCTCTAAAGGAATTTTCCGAAAATGTAGCAAATTGCTTGATGAATGGAATCTGTCCCACCAATTGGTTGAACGAAAGGTTGAGAACTGCTAGGAAAATAAGACCATCAGCAAGTGGCATTGGAATATTACCAGAAAGCTTATTGCTTGAAAGGTCTAGTGACTCAAGATTACTCAATTTTCCCAGAGATGCTGGGATTTGGCCCGTGAAAGCATTATGCGACAAGTTGAGAATATATAACAATGTGAATTCTCCAATTTCTTCAGGTATAGGACCATCAAAGTTGTTGCAAGAAAAGTCGATGGTGGTGAAGATAGTTAGGATCTTCACCAACTCCACCTCTAAACCCTTGATAGTAACTGTTATCGTATCTTGATAATAAAAAAGACTCGTATAAACTTTGAGGTAACTGAGCTCTGAGTGCGCCTCGTCCGCATGATTTGCCAATGCCATCCAAGTAGAAAGGAGTACTATTGGAAGGTGATAGGTAAAATTGTTTGAAGCTACATCCAAGATTTGAAGCATCGGCCAAGGGTTATCAAGCTCTAGATGACCAATGGGCCCATATAATTTGTTAGATTGCAAAATAAGAACCTTCAATGTGATTAATCATGTGAAGTAAAATGGGAAGGTGTCCTCGATGTGGTTGTTCCCAATGTCCAAGACCTCTAATAAATAGCAATGCTTCAGAGATTTGGGTAACTTTCCCTCTAGATGGTTTTTATTGACAGCTAAAGTTTGTAAATAACAAGACTTTGGAAATGTATCAGGAATTGTACCGTTGAGATTGTTTCTCCTTAGACTCAACACCCAAAGCTGCCCCTTCTCAATCAAGCATTGGGGAATTGTGCCACTGAAGTAATTATCAGACAGATCGAGAAATCGAAGGTTTGTAGCTTTGCATATTGATCCAGGTATACTCCCATATAATTTATTACTTGAAATAGAAAAGAAATATGCGAATTCAAGGGACTGGCCAATGCTAGCTGGTAAGGCAGAATGAAAATTATTCATGGAGAAATCCAAGTAGCTGACAGGTGGGAGAACTGGGAGTTGGCCTTGGAACTGGTTGGAGCGAAAGTCTAGAGATATCTTCCAAATAGAGATATTGGAGATAGGTCCTTCAAGAGTCTTCAAGTAGTTATAAGAAAGATTTAGAGAATGAAGATGATGAAGTTTCCAGATCCAGTTGGGTAACTCTCCATCAATTTGGTTCTTTGAAAGGTCTAGATAGTATAAATTGGCGTGGTTTCTCAAGAAATCAGGAAATTTTTTCAACTTGCAAGAAGCGAGAATTACTGTAGTAAGGGAAGTCGAGGATAACGAAAGGTTAGAATCATTATATTTAGTCAACAACTTGATGTGAGAAAGATCAAGGTATGAAAGATTTTTGAATGGCTGAATCACACTAGGGTCCAGGGAGTTGTTAAATTTGTTTGAACCAAGTGATAGGAGTCCAAGACCTCGTAATTCAAAGATAGACATTGGTATTGGCCCTTCCAACTGGTTGTTATGCAATAAAAGTTCTTTTAGTAAGTCAGAAGGAACTTTGGAAGAAAAATCTTTGAGTTGACCAGAAAACTGGTTGTCAGAAAGATCTAATATTTGCAATGATGGAAGGGAAAACAGAGAAATTGGAATATTTCCATTCAGTGAATTTCCAAACAAGTAAAGAGATTCCAATTTCAAAAGTTCTTCCCACTGAATGGAAGTAATCTGACCAGTAAGATTATTGAAAGAAAAGTCTAGGTAGGTTAGATTCTTGGCCATGCTAATTACTGGAATTGATCCACTGAAACTGCAATTCCAAAAATCTATTGCTGACAACATTTTAAGATTGCCAATAGAATGTGGCAATGTCCCAAAAAAATTTGTTCCCCTAAGCACCATGGTTTGAAGAGATCCATTTGGAGGAAATTCTGGCGAAAGACCTCGCAGGTCAATATTGTGTGATAAGTCAATCGTTTGTAGCGTTGGAACCTGGAAGATCTTTTTTGGAAATGTTCCATTCAACCTAGAAGAGGAGACTTCCAAAGATGTCAGATTTTTGAAATCTGCAAAAAAAATTGGAATTGAAGAAGAAAAGTTGTTATCATTCAAACGAATAACTGAGAGGGACTTAAGGTTCCGTAACGATGAATCAATAGGGCCTGAAAGATTGCAGTTTGACAAGCTTAACACTCTCAGATTTGGCAGTGAAGATGATAAGGCGTGACACCACTCCTTACCTTGCGTTGATATAACTACATCATCAAGATAAAGTTCCATAAGTTCCGAAAGGTTCTGAAGGAGTATATTTAAATTTAGATTCCCAAGTGTCAGGGAATGAGGAGTTCCGAATGGGTTATAATTGCCATATAAATCAAGAGTAACCAACCTTGTCAAACGTGAAATCGCAATAGGAATCTGCCTGCAAAGCCAGCACTTGATAGATCCAAATAACTCAAATTCGTTAGCTTTCCAAACTCTGATGGGATGTGAGAATAGTTGAAGTGGTTGTAAGCTAAACTCAAGCTCTGGAGATGTTGAAGTCTAAAGAGGCTACTTGAATCGTCAAGTCCACCCGAGATGAATTCATTGGACAGGTCGAGACCAATAACACGTCCCTCATGGCAGGTTACGCCTTCCCAAGAACAACAATCAACACTTCGATTCCACTTAACAAATGTTTTGAAGATAGCTGGATCGAATGTAAGGTTGTTCTTCAATTGCAGCAACAGAGACTGCTGATTGCCAAGACATTGGCCAGACGCGCCAGGGACGCAAATGCTAATTAGGAAAAGTGAGTAAATGGGGATCAAGAAAAGCCACGAAAAAACCGCAAGTGATCTCATTGCAGGGAATAGAAGAGGTGGTGATATTAATTAATGGTGGATTAAGGATGGTATTGATTTGTTTTGTGTATGATTAAATATATAGCCGGGGGTTGTGGCCAAGAATCAGGCAAGTAAAGTTCCGCGAAGACGAGTTTTTGACCAGTGACTCTGAGTCGTCGTACGTGGCCGACCAAGAGGAAGAAAATGAAGTAAGAGAAGAGAGACCTTTTACTTAATTAATTAGCTCCTGTCATACGTTTTGGAAGAAGAAGAAAAGTCAGGAAATTAGTGTGACATATATATATATATATATATATAATTAATAATTGCTTCAAGCGCCAACCACCATATATTCAAATTAAATCAATTGGTACGTTCGTAGCCTTTATATATTTATTGCCCAACTACTTTTTTGTCTGATTAATTAAATGGACACGTGAGTTTAACATTTCAGAAAATATGACTCCGTTTCTTTAAGTATGGGAAAAACTAAAAAGAGTCAATGTTGGCGACTATTGTGGGAGTATGAAATCAAGTCTTATTTGTTAAATATGAAAGTGTTCATCGCTGAAATTGTCTTGACCAAATGCACTTTACAGTATGTCAGTATGCATCATATGTTCTTCATTGCCCTCAAAATTATCATATGCTTTTAAAGCCTTCATTACCGGGCAAATTTTAATTAGATATTATCGAGTCCTACATGATTCTCTTCGTAACAATACTAGTGATGTGGTTAACACTTTTTCTTCAAAGTATTCTCTTCGTAATTAAACTACATGAAATGACTCCTCAGTCCTCATCCACGACTAAGTTTTACGAAAATATCCTGGAAAATAACGTAAGATGATGACCCATGTATTTATTCAACATATATGACTTTACATGCAGAATTCAGACTACGCATTTTAACAGCCTAGGAAGAAAAAAAAACAAAGGTCCATTCAACCATCTTATCAGCAACGTGTTCTTCGCACTCTTCTGAGCCATACGATTAAATTTAACTTAATCCCGGTCGTTGGTTTTACTTCCATCTCATTTAATGCCTCCAACAAGTTTTCCTCATGTCCCTAGCTTGCTCCACTTTTGCGCCTTCCAAACGCTTTCCCATGACTTCTTTAAGCCGTTCAATTCTTGCCAGCTGTCAAACTCTAGCATTTTAAGCATTTCAATTTCAGCCGTTAGATTGAACATTTTAATCATAGACCTCCAATCCTTATCATTCAGCATTTAATTTCTCTCACCTACTCAGCCACAGCTGTATCATAAGGTTTAACAATAACAACGATTTGTTATTGTTAAACCTTATGATACAGCTGCCACAACAGGTGTATCTGTTGAAACTCCAACGGCTAGTATACAGTAAATCGTTGGAGAAGACTTTCCTAATATAGATTATTTCTGTATTTCTACCTTAAGTGTAATGATGTATTTCCTTATACATTGTATTCAATAAAACTTAAGGAAAACTTAAAGGGCATAGTTTTTGGCAGGTTTCTATACCTCAAAATGCATCTTGGAGTTGGAAGAAAATTACTCAACCTTAGGAGTATTGCTAAACCGTTTATAAAACATATGGTTGGGGATGGGAGTAGCATATTTCTTTGGTTTGATAATTGGCACCCTGCTGGATGCTTGTTTGATACTTATGGTTCTAGAGTGATGTATGATGCGGGTCCTTCTATTGGTCCAATGCTTTCCTCTATTATTAGAGATGGTGATTGGCTATGGACTAGTGCCAGATGAGAGGCTTTGGTGGACATTCAGTGCCGTCTTCCTGAAGTGATCTTGGGGGAAGTTGATAAGGTGGTTTGGGATTCAAAAAATGGAGAGTTGTCTAGCTCAGAGACTTGGGAGAAGCTTAGAGTAGCTCATCCGATTGTGGATTCGCATAAGGTCGTTTGGTTCCCTGTTAGCATCCCTAAGCATTCTTTTGTGCTTTGGCTTGCTTTTCATGGTGCTTTGATCACAAAGGAAAAAATGTGTAGCTGGGGTTTTAATGGAAATATTTCGTAGAGATCATCTTTTCTTCTCTTGTGGCTTCAATAGGCGTATCTGGTATTGTAACGACCCACCCCAATGACACAATACTGTCCGTTTTGGCTCCCATATCAGACTTCTCAGGAGGTCACCCATCCTGGAATTGCTCTCGCAGCGGCTCGCTTAACTGCGGAGTTCTGATAGGTTCATTGCCATCACGGCTTTAAAACGCGTTGTGTCATATAGGGTGCATTTATACATATAAGCACATCCTCATTCTCAGGCGATGTGGGACGTCACAATCACCCCCCCTTTGGACCCAGCGTCCTCGCTGGCGACCCTCATGGGATCACCCCATTCTTGGCATCCCAGCGAGTGCCCGCCGGCAACCCTCTTGGGCTTGTGCACGCTCCCACCATCTCAGGCTGGGCAATGGCTCTGATACCATTTGTAACGACCCACCCCCAATGACACAATACTGTCCGCTTTTAGCTCCCCATATCAGACTTCTCAGGAGGTCACCCATCCTGGAATTGCTCTCGCAGCGGCTCGCTTAACTGCGGAGTTCTGATAGGTTCATTGCCATCACGGCTTTAAAACGAGTTGTGTCATATAGAGTGCATTTATACATATAAGCACATCCTCATTCCCAGGCGATGTGGGACGTCACATGTATACTATCATGAGGGACTGTTTGTTACCTTGCCCTCCTGTTGAGTGGGATGATATTGTAGAATGGTGTGGTTTGGCAATGAAGGGGGATAGTTTCTATGCTAGTCTCAGGAAACTATATTTTGGGGCTATTGTTTACCACCTATTGAGACAAAGGAATCTTCTTCTTCACGGCGAAACTCCTTTGACCGAAGAGAGGATTATCTCCAAGATTAGAAGGGAGGTGAAGACTAGAATGGTTTATAAATTCCCACTGAAATTCCCTTGTAATCGTAGATGATGGCCAGGTTGTTGGTGTGTTCTGCAGGTTTCTTTTCTGTTTGTTGGTGGTTGCTTCTATGCAGTTCCAGTTTTCAATGGGAGGGGGTTGTAGTGTACTTGGATATTGTTTGTTGTCTGCAGTAGTGGTTTAGCAAGTTCTTTTCCTGTTTTAGTAGTGTTCCTAGCTAGGGATTGTCCTATGCAGGATTTGTATCCAGTTTTAACTGGAGTGTAAGGATGTTGAGTTTGGGCTTTATAAAGAGTTTTATTCATCAAAAAAAAAAAAAAAGTTTCACCATTTACAATTTCTTTCAGTTATATAAAAGCAGCCACATTATAAGTTCAGAAAATTCTGGAGTCTAGCATATATATCCAATGCTTTTGGCAAATCAGACTACCAAATTAATTAAATAATAGCACAACGATCACGTACAGTATAATTACATATGCAATTATATATGAGTTCAAAGGGAATATGGGTATAGAATTGATTTCAAGGCCATTTCCATTAATTGAAAATTAAGCAAGAATTTCAGTTACTCACACTACAAAGGGTTTTATTGTTTGATTTTTATATTTTATAATGCGTATAATAGAAATGGATTGATGTGGAATGTAAAGAAAAAAGATGATGAATGCGAAATACTGAAAAAGATAATGAACTGTTCGAGAGGCCTTAGTCTCCAAATTACAGGCAATTGTTACTATTCTGAAACGCAAATAAAATAGGTATGTCCACTACAAAAAAAATAAAATCACGCGCCTACCAAGTGTTTGAAAAATGCCAGCATGCATGGAACAAATGCAGCTTTTAATCCTGGCCTATCACATTGGTCAGGAATCAACGTCCACCAAGAACTTCTGACCCAGTTCCTTTCTTCTGGCTTCACCCCATGATATCCATGGAACTTCAACCCTTCAATATCAATTTGTCTCCTCTCATTACTGCAAATCTTCCATCATTGCTCCTAATTATTTATTAGCCATACACTTAAAAGGGAAGCATGATAACCCTAAAGTGTCAAACTAAAGATGTATGGGGACCATATAGATGCTTTAAGAAAAATGTATATTTCCTTTTGCCAATAAAACAATGAATTTGGTTAAACCCTCTATGGTTTGTGCCAATTCTAATCACATCCATCGGTTTCTAACCACATCTCTTATGGTACTTAATTTTTGTAATACACCACTTTCATCCCCTTCAGTTATATATATATTGATAAGTAATTGGCACTAAGGAGAAGGGTAAGAGGAGATTCGGAACTTATGTTATACGACATCACATGACCAGCAACTCAAATGGAACAACAATAAGATTGGAGAAATCATAACAAATAAACGTTAGATAGAGAAAGAAAGAAAGGAGGGGGAAGGCAAGGGTTGTTTGGTAGAGAGTTGTGTGCCGGCATCTTGCGGCTTTTAGCCCATTTCCAGTTTTATTGTCTTCTACGGGCATTGTTTCTTACTGGTTTGATGTTGTCTAGCCTTGTTCTTTGATCTTTTTGTATGCTATTTGCTTAGGCAAAAAGTATATATATTGGACTAGCATCCAAATTTTCAGCAATAATCCCATCATTTTAGAACATCACACTTGTGATTCTATACAACAAATTTCCAAATAGTTCGAAAAGTTTCAGACTTATGTAGGTTGGAGTGAAACCTTTCAATGAAGCCCTATAATCATAATGGTGTCCACGAAGAAGCAATAACTCTATGGTACACATCCTATACATAGTCCCACATTAGGAATCAAAGATTAAAAAGGTCCTTAGCAACCAGCAATTGATAATAAAAATAAATAAATAAATAAAATCCCAAAATAGAAGAAACACTACTTACATGAACAGATGCCGTGTAGTGACCGCCACCCAAACCTTCATAGTGATTACAATTGCATACAGTATGTAGCAATTAGACAACTGGCTATACCTGTGGGCAATGTAGGTTGAGAAATCAAGTTCATCAACTGGGAAATCAACAAACGTTTCTAGCTTATTCTTAAAATATCGGTCGTATGAGAACCTTTCAAATGAACAACAAGAATCTCAGGCAATCGCCAGAGATCTAGCTTTTTGAAGGCTTGCCTAGGCTTCTTACAGCTAGGGCAGTACCTATAGTGACATATAGAGAAAAGTAATCGTACAAAGTGGAATAAAATAACAGCTTGATTGAGGTTTGTAATGGTAGAAGGACCAAACCCAATCTGAGATTAATCATGTAAAAATATTTTTTCTTTTTTCATTCTCATTCACCAAAAAAGTCGAGAATAACTGTCAACAAGGACAAAAAAAATTAGAGCTAGAATGAAAAAAAAAAAAAAATGAGAGTACACACTAACCACATGTCTTCTGGTCGACTGGTCCTAAAGGCTCCTCCTTTAAGAAGGCTTCAAGGCATTTGTATAGAGAAACAGACTCTTGAGGCATCCTCATGAATGTGGTCTCCGAAGAACACACAAGAAGGACAATTTTTATGCCAATCCAATCCCATCAGTAAAAACTTAGATGTCTTCTTCAAAACTTTAGAAAACTTTCAGCCTCATACAAGTTCCCAAAGAGAGAAGTGAAAAAAAAAAATTAATTTGATGTAAGCTGTATATTAAACCATCATTACCCATTGAAAGAGTGATGCCTTTTCTTGTAATTGTTTACTTAATTCCTCAAGCCTCCAGTAGAAGTAAGAGAAGGAAAAGCAACCCAATAATCTCTGTTGTCCTCCCAAATAAAGCCTCAATACTAGCCTCAAATAATCAAATAAAGAATCAGAAGAAAACCAAGATATATACAAGAAACACTAATGGTGATGAACTCCGGTCCTCCAGTGACATATAGGTCATTTTAAAAAAAAGGAAACATGTCAATATCTATTATAATCCAACTGTTTCATTTCCACTGCAATGGTCCAAAGTGTAACCTTAATCCTTCCCAAGTCCATATGGTATTCATCTCCTGCATGAAACAAATGAACCTTGTCATTCACTATAATCCAACTGCAACCTGGATTCTTCCTGATCCCTTTTGATTTCTTGGTCATTCTGACTTCATTCCCATCCTTCCTTTTCCCTGTTACAGAATATAAGTTCGATAAGACCACATAAGGGGTTGCATTATCGGGCTCCAACTCGATAAGGTGTTCAGCCGCGAGCTTTGCAATATCAATACGCATATGGGTCCTGCTTGCACCAAGAGCTCCCCAAACTCTAGAATGTGGCTCAAAGGCATTGACTCGATCAAATCGACTGCTTTGTCTAGCAATCCAGCTCGGCCAAAGAGATCAACCATGCATGCATAGTGGTCAGGCCCTGGTTCAATATTATATTGTGAACTCATTGAGATAAAGTAGTTCCATCCTTCTTCTACAAATTCCACATGGGTGCAAGCTGAAAGAACACCAAGAAATGTGATTTGATTTGTTTCCTGACCTTCATTCTGCATTTCCCGAAATAAATGGAGTGCTTCTTCTCCAAACCCATTTTGGGCATACCCAGTAATCATCGAGTTAAAAGAAACAATATTAGGTG
This sequence comes from Alnus rubra, assembly GCA_028654335.1. Classification (NCBI taxonomy): domain Eukaryota; kingdom Viridiplantae; phylum Streptophyta; class Magnoliopsida; order Fagales; family Betulaceae; genus Alnus; species Alnus rubra. The sequence continues at coordinate 746,332 of JAJPGS010000870.1, read as the reverse complement.
CAGTGATATTTGTGAAGATCCGGTAGGCATCATCCATATTAACATTTTGAGTACATCGAGACCAAAGAGTTTTGAATGGACAAATCAAATTCCATAACCATTTTAATACATGAGCATGGATTTGCAGCCCTTGGTTAAATGTTGCTAAACTGGCTGAAGCACTAAGCACACTGCTCAAAGTAAGAGGGTTTGGCCTGACTACTTTCTGAAGCATCTTAATAAACCAACGGAAGGCCTCCTCATACTCCCCATTATTCACAAACCCTGAAATGACAGCAGTCCAAGAAATATCATCTCTCTCAGGCATCAATTTAAACAACTGAAGCATTTGTCAGTTATCCCTTTGCTAGAGAATCCTGTAATCATGGTCGTCCATGATACTACATCTTTTTCTACCATCCTCTCGAATAGCCTGAAGGCTTCATCAATTGAGCCACATTGGACATAACCTGCAATCAATGAATTCCAAGAAACTACATCTTTCCTACTCATATGATGAAATAAATTGGTAGCTACATCCATACAACCAAATCTACATACATGGTCATGATAGAATTTCCTAAGAAGACATCAAAGTCAAATCCCATGTGTGAAACTAATCCATGCACTTGAATCCCTTCTCCACACCTACCGAAAGTGCCACAAGCCTAAACAGCACAGTCAAGGTAGTTGAATTAACCTTCACTATTCCTTCCCTTTGCATGCCTAAAAACAATTCAAACCCATCTTTGAAACTCTTTATCTTCATATACCCATCAATCATTGCAGTCCAAGTAACTACATTTCTCTCGGGCATGATATCAAACAAATTCTTGGCATCAACTATCCGTTCCCCATTGCAGTACCCATCAACCATAGAACTCCAAGAAACCACGTCTCTTTCCACCATACCCTCAAAAACCCAACCGCCTCTTCCAACCTTCCCACCTTCAAAAACCCATTTATCAAGGCATTCGAACAAACGGGGTCCACCACTTCACTGGCATCTCAGAATAGAGCTTCTCGGCCTTGTCAAGCATCCCTGCCCGTGCAAAACCTGTGATCATGGCAGCATAAGAGATAGCATTACGCTTGGGCATCTCAGAAAACAGCTCAAAAGCTTCTTCTACCATACAATTGTTCCAATATATGCAGTGATCATGGCATTATATGAAGCGTGCTTCTTTCGGGCATTTCGTCAAACATATTTCGAGCTTTGACAGTTTTGCCATTTTCTCCATATGTGTGAGCATGGCAGTCCAAGAGATGGTATTCTTGTGGGGCATGCGATCGAAGATGGACTCAGCCTCTTTGATATCACCGTTTTTTCCATATTTCGTGATCTGAGTGTTGCAGTAAACGAGAAATTTGCTGCGTTTTTGGCTTGCAGTAGAGCGGAGATTGGGTTTTGATAGAATCACGGTGGAGACGCATGAGTAATGAAACTTAAAATATGGAGAGTTTGAGCAGGAAAACTGTTTATGTCCAAACGTAGTAAGCCGTTTAGCTCGCATGATTGTTGGTAACAGAGAAAATTCCCTAATGTTGGTAACCTGAATCACTCGAACAAGACTTCGGGAAGCATGACGTTCTCGCCCGAGCATTGTAGCGGTCAAACAAGGTGGAGTATTTCAACGAAGCTTTGATACTTTGGGAAAGGCCGATGACAGGATAGACAGAACAGAAATATGGGTCGGCCCAATCTTTAAACAGTTACTAAGAAATATTTCATGATTACTCATCAGAGCCAAACAACAGCATGAGATCTACCATGACAAGTTGTTCCATATTAATGATTCTTAAAGCAACTGTCTTATGTTGATCCACAATGTGTAGTAAACCAACATAAATCAGTATACCATTTGGACTTAGATACATTAATCAAAAACATCACAGCAGTATCCCGAGGCTCTGCAAACAAACAAAGACTGAATATCAAAATAGAGATGTCTCAGATATAGATAAATATGCATTACTTCGAAAGAAGCAATCGCATAGAATAAATTCAAGTATTGGTGAGGTGCTATTCACATAAACATTAAATTTTTAAGATGTAAACTAAAAAAAATGCAAGCTTTTTTTATTAAAAACGATGCACACATGATTTTCGTGTTCTATAATCAGTGGGTAAAATGAGAATACAAAAGAAAACTAGACATTTTTACCTTACCCACACCCAGTGGCCGAAAATCCCTATTGGCTTCATCGAGCTTCTTCTCTTCTTCTCCGCTCGAGGACCCATTTCCTATAATGTAAGACAAGTTGAAGTCGCATAACGCAGCGATCTTTTGAAAAACTTATTTATTTATACACTAAAATGGTATATGCTTCCTCCACGCGTCTGCACCCTCTTACATCAAAGCCACAGCTTTCAACTTTCCTTAGGCCCCACAACAAAACACCCATCTTCTACCGCACATATCAAACATCACACGGGCCTACGATGAACTCATGGAGATGTACGATGATGGTCGAGCGTTGCACTGGGAAAAAAACTCCACGCGCACTTCATCATCACTGGCTTGGCTTGTTTAACTCGTTTTGCCGCCAAGCTCGTTGCCTTCTACGCTGGATGTGGAGAACTGTCCTATGCTCGCAAACTGTTCGACCAAATTCCCGCAACAAATCTACGCCGCTGGATCGTCCTTATCGGGGCCTACCACAACACGGCTTTTATGAAGAGGCTCTGGGTCTGTTCCGTGAGATGCAAGAGCAAGGCCTGAGACCCAACGCGTTTGTCATTCCCAACATTCTCAAAGCCTGTGGGCGCGTCTCAGATGGGGAACCGGGGAGAAAATACATAGCGTAGTTTTGAAATGCTCGTTTGAGTCCGATGCTTTTGTTAGGAGTGCGTTGATTGATATGTACTCAAAATGTGGTCGAATTGAAAAGGCGAGGCGAGTGTACGATGAAATGGTTAGCAGGATTTGGTGGCTTTGAACGCTATGGTTTCGGGCTATGCTCAACATGGGTTTGCCAAAGAAGCGTTGGACTTGGTGGAAAAGATGCAGGCTTTACGAGTGAAGCCTAATGTGGTGACTTGGAACACCTTAATTGGGGGTTTTCGCAAAAGGGTGATGAAATAATGGTCTCTGAACTTTTTAATTTGATGCGCAGCAACGGGGTTGAGCCTGATGTGGTATCTTGGACTTCGGTTATATCAGGGTTTGTGCAGAACTTTCGAAATGAGGAGGCGTTTGCTACTTTTAGAAAGCTGTTGGATTGTGGGTTCTATCCGAAGTCGGCTACAATAAGCAGTCTCTTGCCTGCATGTGCAACTGAGGCCAATGTGAGGCGTGGGAAGGAGATTCATGGGTATGCACTGGTGATTGGAGTTGGAATGATATATTTGTAAGGAGCGCCCTTGTTGACATGTATGCAAAATGCGGTTTTATAGCCGAAGCAAGGAATTTGTTCGATCGGATGTCTAAGAGGAACATAGTTACTTGGAATTCAATGATATTTGGGTACGCTAATCATGGGTATTGCAATGAAGCAATTGAGCTTTTCAATAAGATGGAGAAGGAAGAGGGAAAGAAGCTTGATCATCTGACTTTCAAGCGGTTCTCACAGCATGTAGCCATGCTGGGTTGGTTGAACTCGGACAAAGTCTGTTTCACTTGATGCAAGAAAAGTATGGGATTGTTCCAAGATTAGAGCATTATGCATGCATGGTGGATCTTTTGGTAGAGCAGGAAAACTTGCTGAAGCTTATGATGTGATTATGAGAATGCCAGTTGAACCTGATTTATTTGTATGGGGTGCATTATTAGGGGCATGTAGGAATTATGGGAATGTTGATCTTGCCAAAGTAGCAGCTAAGCATTTGTTAGAGCTTGAACCTGACAATGCAGGAAACAATTTACTGTTGTCAAATTTGTATGCTGATGCTGGGAGTTGGGGAAATGTTGCAAGGTTGAAGACGACAATGAAGAAAAGGAACTTGAGAAAATTTCCAGGGTGTAGTTGGGTTGAGGCAATCTGACACATAGGCATCACTTTACAAGAAGCTGTATAAATCTTCATCCAGAACAGAAGGAAATCTTGGGGTATGTTGCAAGTGATCATTAGCCTCATGCTAAAGTTTGCTAACCAGAGCTCCCCTCTGAATCTTTTTACAGATTTGCTTTTTGGTTATCCATGCTTTGAGTTGTCACGACTGCTTTCAAATGAAATATGTGAGCTGACTCTTGTGGACAATCAATCCTCTGCAACCAAATTGAAGATGCAAGACAAGAGGAGTCATTTAAGAATTACCTCAAGGTGTTGGGGATGAAGAAGTCGACGGTAGAAAGACAGAAAAACTCGAGAAACAAAAAAAAAATAGCAGGGAAAAATTTTGAAGGATAGAGGAGCATGAATTTCTTCTACAATATCAATAGGAGTCGCGGAGCCGCTGTTCTAATTCATTTCAAGACTGCCAAATACATTTCTGTAACTTTGTGATTATAGATGTTAGAACTCGTGATTCAAAATTTTCATTTTAATATTTCAACATGATTCACAATAATTGAATGATCTATAGACAGAAGCCTAATAAAAATGCAAATTCGTGAAACGTATCAACCAGTGAGCTATTGTTGTTTAGAAACCAACCAAAACTCATAAAAGTTCAATTCAGTGATTATTTACTAAGCTTCAGTCCTACATGCTTTTCAAGCACAAGCAGCACCAAACACAACCATTTCTTTAGCATGACTGATTAGGGGTGGTGGGATTCACCAAGGGGACCTTTCCCCTTTCAGAGGCCCATCTTCAGATATCATAGGTTTGGGTCTTGTATAGCCCATCTTAACATGGACTCAACCACCTCGGCTCACTGAGTAACACTACTCACTGCTTTCCTAACCCTTTGCGCTTGCTTAAGACACTATAGCAGCCCAACCATGATCCGCTTCAACCCAGTATTTAGGGTGGGCTGGGCTCATATTTTTGTAAAGCATGGCTGATATAGAGTTTTTTTTTTCTTTTCTTTTTTGAAGGGAGGCTGATATAGGAGTTGATAGACTATAATGTTTAATTAATTATATCATATAAATATGTGACTGTGGATGTAAATAGATTGTAATGTTTTAGTACTCTAATCAAATTTGTGAATAATTTCTTTACTTACAAGAAAAAAAAAAAATTATAGCGTTTTTCGCGGTGAGTGAAATGTCAAAGCATAGTAATAATGCCACGTAATTTTTATTGCATCATTAACCTAGGGCATTACACTAGCACTTATTAATTCATTCTAATTGGCCATAAAAGTACCCATTTAGAATACATACTCGAAAACCCATGATCTTGGGTCAAGGTGATAAAGTCCAAATCACGAGTCCCGACCTAGGTGGAGGGAGGGAATCCATGTAGTTCGACCAGCCATGCTAGTACAATGTCTACAAGGAAAATGCTAGGATCAGGGCACAGTGAACATCCGCCCCACAGTTACATCCATAACCTGCAAACGAATGTAGAATCCAACACGACACTTAATTATGGCCATAATCTTCAAGTACGCAAAGAAGTCGACATCATGCCTAGTCAGGGTCGTGCCCCATTAGCAAACGACACCTGGCCAAGACTATACCCTGTCAGTGGATGCCCCACATAAGGCAAGGATTCACAACCATTTAAGGTACAAACAGACAAAAACTTGTAGTCTTGTACATTCTCACATACAAAATCATTTATGAAAAATCCCCTAGCTTTCTTAAAACAATTCGTCATATTCTTTTTACTAACTTAAGCTTCATAGAGTTTTTATGCTGGTCAATCCTAAGAAATCTTTGATTGTTTCTTCCTATCTTGTTGGCATTCATTGGCAAAATCCAACCATGCGTTCAATTGTATTGTATTCTCTTTGCTAACTTAAGCATCAGAGAGTTTTCCCATCAACCAATCCCGACAAAACTCCAACTATTTCTTCATATCTCGCAAGCGTCCCAGTCTGTTCGTACGATCAACTTTATCATCAATATTGTTCAATAAGAAATGATAAAAATGAGTTTAGAAGGTTAAACAACAGAAATCCAAAATTGGAACTTAAATCTTAATTTTAAGTTTGTAAAGTTACAAAACTTATAGACTAGAAGAAGTAAATGAATCTTTTGCTGCAAGATGATCTAGAAAAGCACATAAACACCCTCTTAGGCAGAGCATCCAAAGAGATAATGTTCCACGTGCTACACCATTCATTCGCTCAAAAGCAGAGCATCACAATTCACAGGGGTTGGTGGTTTTTTAGACCCAAAGATTTTATTATTATTATTATTATTATTATTATTATTATTTGTCCAATGTTGGCATCAAATATCAACCTACAAGGATCGAGAAACCTTTTTGGAAAGAAAGCAATTTTCTGGTATTGAAACAAGTATTCCATTGTTAAAAGAAGATTTGTTTGAGTTTCCTTGTTGATGTAGACACCTTAAATTAGCTCTTATCTTTTTATCAACCATTGCATGTCGTTAATCAAAAAAATACTTAGACCTTCAAATGTTATATACAACCACATGTTTATTCCATATTTTTTTTATGCAGTTTTTTTTTTTTTTTTTTTTTTTTTTTTTTTTTTTGTGAATGGGTGTTTTAGAAGAAAATGCTAGAAACTACATTTTGTATCCCTTAAGTTTATTTTTTATTTTTTTAATAATGGCGTATCTAAGGGTAAAGGGTTGGTTGGTACAATGCCTTCCCCAACCTAAGCGGGCTTACTAGCGAAGCAACCTGTACTTGATTGGGCTTCGGGCTGTTTTATTTTGCTTTCAAAAATACATTTTCATTTGATATAAAGGTGTAGAGAGTTTTTAGGTCGGGTCAATATTTGAAAAGTATTTTTTATTTTGAATAATTTGTTAGTGGTCCAGAAAACAAATTGGATTGTTGGGTAAACTTTTGTATAGTTATTTTCATTTTTCAAATGTTGAAAACCCTTTCTTTTCAAATTTCAGTTAATTATAGAGATTTTCAAATGTAATATCTTTCACTAACACACTTTTCAAAACAAACTCAAAAAACTGTTAAAAAGTAATTTAATATAGTATTTTTTAAAGTTTGGAGATTGTTAATGTACTTTTTTTTTTCCCTAGTGTAATAATTGTATAGGGCAACTGATTACATTTATGAAAAATAAAAAATTAGAGTTTGGGCCGTGCTATAGCCACTTGATGGCAATAGCCATCGTGGAGCTCATTTGGGTGTTCTATTTTTTTGTATAATATTTTACTATATTTAAAATTGTGAATATCGATAAAATTTGTTTTTTAAAATTATGTTTTTATAGTTTAGAGAATTTGAAACAAAATTGAAAAAGATGTTTGAGAGTGTAAATTGAATTAAATATAATTAAAAATATATATATAATTTTTTATTATTATTATGAGGGTGGCTGAGTGGCAGAGCCACCCCTGAAAATTGTTCGGGTGGTCCAGCCACCACCCTAGACGCCAAGGTGCTCTCAGCCACCCTTGGGTTTTATTTATTTATTTATTTTCGTTATTTTATTATTATTTTTGAGTTAGGTTAATGTTTTTTGAATTTGGTTAAAAACGGGTCGGATAAAATTTCAATACAAATTGAACTTAAAAAACCAACCCAAACAACTTTTTCAAATACATTCAAATATAATTCGATTCGAGTAATATTTTTTGCACAGCTTTTGCACAATTCTAATTAATTTTTATTATTATTATTTTATTATTTTTTATAATCAACCATTAGATTTGTTTTTCTACATGTGGTCCTAAATATTCAATTGTCGATCTTAAAAAAAAATTGTTAGAGTTATGCAAAAATTATGTAAGAATCGTGAAAAAAAAAAAAAAAATTACTCAATTCAATATAACATAAAAGAGGTTGGTGTCACTTCAACTGTTAGAATCGGCAACATAACTGTAGTCTACCTATCTTTGACTAAAATGGTTCAAAGAATAACTGTTTTAGTTGAAAAAACATTGTAGAAGTGTTTTAGTTGAAGTACATTAATTACCCAACTAATTGTATGGCTAAATAGCATGAATAAAATGTACTTTTCATATATATATATATATATATCTGCAATTTGTGTGACCACCGAAAGAAGGAAAAGACAACAAATAGTCAATAGAATATTCCTGTGATAGCTAATAATTCAAAAGTAATACATGGACATATATATGTACTTTAAGAACCACTATTCTTTTTTTATGTTTTTTAAATAGGTTTTTTTATGTGATATAAAGATGAAAATTATTTTAAGTGTTTTTGTTTTAAATTATTTGTTAATATTTTTATTTGAAAAATAAAAAATAAAAAACTTTTTTTTTTCATGATATAACACACATATTAAAGGGCATTTTATACTTGGTATACTAAAGTGTATGAATAATGTTACATTTACAAGTCTTTTTACAACTTTTGGCATGTGATTATATTTAATTAGACTTAAAAATTGTAAGCATTTAACACTCTCTAACACCTTCATATTACATGATAACACGTGCCATAAATTATAAAAAAGTTGTAAAAAAGCTATAATTTAACAAGTTGATATATGTTATATATTCTATACTGGATTTCACATTTTTTTTTTTTAAAAAAAAAAAGAAACTATCTAGATCATAACAATATCATAAAATAAAACAATATGTATTTTGTTTTTGACTAATGCTATTATACTACAGTTTAACTCACAATTATCTCGTAATGCAGATGTAACAGTTCCAACAAACTATTAATTTTTTTTTTTTTAACAAGGACGGATTAAAGATTTAGTTGAGAAACTGCTACAGTAATATTGCTGGATAATTATGAAATAAAAATATAATTTCTAGCATCACTCTTTATTTATTGCTCTCTTAACAAGTATGACAAAAATAATTAGCACTTCCCCCGGCCTCTTCCAAACTTCTCCATAATGCAACTTAATCTTATAAACTTTTCCCCATCTTGGCATCTTAACTTAGAACAACAAAATTTCAACGTTAATACTCATTTATGTGAAGATATAGTTCATTTTCACGTTAAGAGTTATTTAGTTGTTTTAAATATTTTTTCGTCTGAGTTTAGAGATGATTTAGGTAGAGCAGACAAATTGAAACTGTTGTAGCATATTTTGGGTGGTCGGACGACGGGTCATTGAAAAAATAAAGAACACTTACAAAACAAGTTAAAAATTATCGGGATGGCATCGGCCAAAGGGAGGGCCGATAGGAAGCCTTTAATAGTTAAGTCAATATTTTACTTTAAGGAAAAACCCAAACAGAGAATGGAAAATAGATAATAATTAGTTACAAATCAGTATAATAAAGTGATATGTGTTCTTAAAGCATGTTAGAAGCACGTGCTTTTTTATTAATGTTATTAAAAAAATAATATTTTATTACCCAAAGACACAATTATTTATTTTTTTAAAAAGAAAACACAAAACCGTACCCCAATTCATTTACATAGTTTTGTGATTTTTTATTTAATAATAATAATAATAATAATTAATATTTGTATCAATAGTTATGTCATGAGGTGACAACATATCACATCTCATTAAAAAATATGTGCTTTCACACGTTAAGACACGTGTCACTTAATTAAATTAGTTTATAGCTGATTTTTATTTGCGGAAAAGATAATGCGCAATGTGTCCCTATTAATTTGAGAGGCTCGTTGTTCAACAAGACAATATTAATGTTAATAGTTTTTTTTTTTTTTTTTTTTTTGATTTATGACTTTTCATGTGGAGAAGATCGCGATGTGGTCGGCTGCAATTGCCTGATTATTTTTCATATAAAGGCAGCATGAATGATCCTATAGTAGTTGTTTTATACATTCCAAATAATATAACTTTAAAAGATAAGTCGAGTTTATACTTCATTTGTTTGGGCGTAAAATATTTTTTAAAAATATTTTATGTATTTTTTAGTGTTTGGTGCAACCGAAAATTATGGTTAACATAAATGATTTTCAGTTTGACCGTAAAAGCCTATTTAATTTTTGAAAAACAGTTTACGATTTTAAAAACTTTAATCATTTTATAGATTTAAACTATTCATCTTGTAGGTACGTTTGTGGGAATCCGTCATTGTCGGACATTGAAGTTTGTTAGTAGCTCGAATCTATTGTCGAAGGTTCCTGAATTTTGATATCCGATTACCGGATTCCGATGTCGGCGACCACTGCTGGATTTTGGCAAAACAAGCTGGAATCGGCCAGTGCCGGAATATGACACTAGTCTGTCAGAATCCGGCAACATTTGAATCCGTCGTTGGATTCTGGAGACCATATTCCACCTAAATTGAACGGAATTCGGCAGTACTGTGCCAGATTCTGACTTGTTTAGTCGAAATTCAGCACAAATTGCGAGATTCTGATCAACCCAGATTTCGACGAAATTGACTGAAATTTGGCTATACCGTACCAGATTCCGACCAATTTAGCTGGAATCTAGCCATTGCCGCTGAATTATGGCTTTTATCGCTGAAATCTAATAATAGTAGTCGAAATCCGATGAAAGTGGCAGAAATCCTGCTGGCCAGTAATGAAATCTCGTCACCTGTAATTTTTCACTGTTGATGGCTTTTTTGTACGAGCCAAACGCCGAAAAATATTTTACGCCAAAATAAACAGAGCATTAATATAAGTGCTAAAAGAGTGGTACTTCGTAAAAAAAAAAAAATTGTCACACATACATATTTTTACATTATAGCAAATTAGTTATTTAATATCCTAAATTAATCGTATGAAATTATACAACCAGCCATTGCAATTCGAATATTTTAGAAAAATGTAACCCACATCATATCTATTAAAATTGTAGCATGTTTCCGAAGGAGTTAGAAATAATTTTCTTTAAAAGATGCTTAGTTTCACTTTGTAAATACGCTTTATTTTTCAGAAAACTAAAAAATAATTTTTTTTGTCAAAACATTTTTACAATATAAAAACAAGAACGTGATAAAAATATACTCGATTCTCAATTATAACACGCCACAATTTTAATATATGTCATTTTTCAAGCATTTTGATATTAAAAAAAAAAAAAAAAGTCTAAATACCATAATTTAGTCCACACTAGCTCACATTTACTCAGTGAAATGCCCCCATCAAAGCAGCGAATCTAAGGAGCTGACGTGTAAGTCACACATCCCTCTTTTGGGACACGAGCCAGCAACCGAACATCGTTATCTCCCCTCGCCATTTCCCTACAACAGTCGGTTATCACTTGGTCAATTACGCCTAATCTTTAGGAAAATATATGCGAAATAATTATTTCAGATATTCCGAAAATATAAAATAATAGAAAACCCAAAAAAGGAAAATAATTTAATCACTAATATCACTGTATTTAATCGTCCTTGGCTTTTGCATTGGAACAAAACCCTAAGGGTTCTTGCAAAGGCCCAAATCGCCGCCGGATTGATCTAAGTCGTTCGTGCTAGCTCGCTTGCTCTCTTGGACTCTTTGCTATTTCATCTCGCTCAAACCATTCCTCAGCTCTGACACTGTTTTCTCTAATTTTTCTCGCAACGCTTGTCTTTGACTCCTTGTGTTTGTATTTGTTGTGGGATATTTTTTTTTTTTTGAGAAGTTAAAGTTAATTGTTGTGGGATTTTTTTGGATGTTACACGAAAACATGCTGCGCAAAACTTGGTTTTGGGGAGTCGGTAACTTGGGATTGTGATATGTTTTTTGATGGTTGATTGTATAGTTTTAGAGTTGGGAGTAGGTCTGGTAGTGAAACTTTTGGGTTTTGATTAGGTTGAAAGTGAGAATTTTGGGGTTGTAAATATAGGGGTTAGGATGTTTTTGTGGTAAAGTTTTGATTTTGTGATTGTTTTAGGGTTTAGGGTTTGGTTATGGCAAGTGGGTATTGATCAGCTTGGGGTATTGTTGAGAGGGTGATGATCAATTTGAGGTTTTGAGAATGTTGAGTGAATTGGGACGGAGACCCATGCTTGGTGGTAACGAGGGACCGTTTGAGGATGACTTGGATATGGAGATAGGGATGTTGCTCCGCGAGCAGCGTAGTCGTCAAGAGGCCGATGATCTTGAGCGTGAGCTTAATTTGTATAGAAGTGGCTCAGCTCCTCCAACTGTTGAGGGTTCATTGAGTGCAGTTGGCGGGTTGTTTGGTGGTGGCAGTGGGGGAGGCGGCGGTGGTAGCACCTTTTCGGAGTTTACTGCAAGTAAGAATGGGAATGAGTTTGCGTCTGAGGAGGAGCTGAGGTCTGATCCAGCTTATCTTTCGTACTATTACTCGAATGTGAATCTGAACCCTCGGCTTCCGCCTCCTTTGCTTTCGAAGGAGGATTGGAGGTATGCACAAAGGATGAAAGGGGGGAGTTCAGTGTTGGGTGGGATTGGAGATAGGCGGAAAGTGAATAGGGCCGATGATGGTGGTGGTAGGTCGTTGTTTTCCATGCCGCCAGGTTTTAACACGAGGAAACAAGAGAGTGACCTTGAGTCCGACAGAGGACGTGGCTCTGCAGAGTGGGGTGGTGATGGACTGATTGGTTTGCCAGGTTTGGGACTCGGAAGCAAACAAAAGAGCCTCGCTGAAATCTTTCAGGTCATTTGCTCTTTTGACTGTTCTGAATTTTGGTCAACTGTCCTGGTCTCTGAGATCATTGTTTTTGTGCAATTATTTGTTGATGGTAGTTTGAGTATCAAAGTATTTTTTTTCCCCTTGGTTTGTCCGTTGTTAACTTTATTGCTTCCTCCATTGATCTTTGACATGAATATATTGCGTATCTTTCCAGGAAACAGTTTATGTGATTGAGAATATAGCTAATTGAACCGTATCTTGGGGACTCAGATGTGTGTCCGCCATGTTGGTTAGAACTTTGGTATTAACTTCTAATTTGTATCTTCACTATAGGCTTTTTTTGATTTTTTTTGGTAAGTAAACGAAATATCATTAAAAGCGCAAACAGGCTCAACTCATCAAGTAATGTATACACGGGAAACATATAGTTAGAAAGAGAGAACAAGTAAAGAAAATCATTGTATCTTCACCATAGTTACATGATTTGTATCTATGATCAATTTAAAATTCAAAATCTTTGGGAAGTTGTCTGGTACAAATTGATTTTCGTGTAATCAAGAATGGTGTCATGCTGATTGGTAATTTCTTTCAATCAATTGTGTCATCTACACAGAATGAATGTCAGAGTAATAAACTGTTATACTTCAAAAAGTTAGTCTCACATTGAGAAGATGAATTGTCCACATAGAGTGGCTGGATTGTAAAAGAGCTCATGGGTGCTAAGTCTTTAAGTCATATATTGATTCCGTACTAAGTGAGATTGAGTTTTATAAGTGATTTTAGGGAGCTCCAATTGCAACTTTACTGATTCTTTTGTAGTGATAGCGCAGATGTGGCTAGCGCTTTTCCTGGGTTACATAAACAGTTTAATGAGTTCATGCTATCACAAAGCAAGTAAGAAAGTAGCATTTTAAATTTTTCTATACTTACCACTTCCTTTTAATTTGATCATTCAAGAGTTAAGAAGGCTAAAAGACTTATGTTTGAAGTTTACTGGTGATTCTTCTACCTCTGTTATTATTTACCATTCTTTGAATTAAACCACATTGAAGATAGCTAAGAGCTTTATGTTTCTAGCTTGTGTATAAATACTATGCCCTTATCATGTAATTTTACTTTTGTTTTTGGGTTGGCAAACTACACACACACAGTAGGTCTTGAACCCACAATCTCATCCTCCATCTTGTTCTATGTGAGGAGGAAGTTCCATTTGAATTAGAGCTCATTGGCATCTCATGTTACTTTTCTTATTTCCCCATATCTGAATTTTTTGGATTTTGTATGGCTTGTGCTCATGCATTCAGGCCTAGGCCCATATACTCTTGATGAGACTTTGTCATTGTTCATGAACTACTAGAATTTATTTTACATGCAAGTTGAATCCTTTGTTTATGGGAATAATATGAAAAATGATTAGGAAATCATATGGTAATGAAATTCCACAATTGTAGGAGTTGCCCAGCCTACGTCTATTCATTGACTTGAGTTCCTGATATGTGGAAAGCCAATGCTTTGATAGTCTTAGGTTAGATTAATATATGTATATTAGGTCCCTATTTTAAACTCATGACACTTTTTCTCTCAATCTTAATCAGATGCGTGCATGTATATTAGGTGCCAATTTTGAGTTGGCTACTCTTTTGATTACTTTAGACTTTCACATCTGCCAAAGAATATATCATCCTTTCTATTCAAGGATGATTGTTAACCATGAATTTTTATTTTGAATCTCTTCTTCTACTCTTTGCTATTGGTTATAGTAAGACCTTTCTCAATTTTCTGTGTTCAACGTAGTAATGTTATTGAACCATCTGTTTCATTAGTTTTGTTGTGGAGACATATGCCTTCTGAACCGAAATTATTGAACTGCTGTTCTTTGTTTCATGTATATCTTGCTTGTTACCATCAAGTTTGGTATGGCCATTGTTACACTGATGTGCAAGTTCTTCCTTGTTTGAATAGTTTACTCTTTTTTGTTTCCCTTATTTTTTCGTTTGGTGATTTAGATTTTAGTATCTGTGCAGGATGACTTGGGACGTGTATCTCCTGTTACTGGACTTCCATCTCGTCCAGCCAGCCGTAATGCTTTTGATGAGAATGTTGAAACAGTAGGATCCGCTGAAGCAGAGCTAGCTCATTTGCGCCGTGAATTGAAAACTTCTGATGCTTTACGAACTGGGGCAAATGGTCAGGGCTCATCTGTTGTCCAAAATATGGGGCCTCCTTCTTCGTATACTTATGCTGCTGCTCTAGGAGCTTCCTTGTCAAGAAGCAACACTCCAGATCCACAACTTGTTGCTAGGGCTCCTAGCCCTTGCCCTACTCCTATTGGAGGAGGCAGAACCGGCACATCTGAAAAAAGAGGCATTACTAGTCCGAACTCATTTAATGGTGTCTCATCTAGCATCACTGAGTCTGCAGATCTGGTAGCTGCTTTATCTGGCATGAACTTGTCAACAAATGGTGTGCTGGATGATGAAAACCGTTTGCCATCCCAGATTGAACAGGATGTAGACAATCAACAAAATTATATGTTCAGTTTACATGGTAGTCAGAATCATATCAAGCAACATTCATACCTAAAGAAGTCAGAAACTGGGCATTTACATATGCCTTCTGTTCCTCAATCAGCAAAAGTATCTTACTCTGATTCGGGTAAGATTAATGGGCCTGGGTCAGACCTGAACATCTCGTCCTCGGATAGGCATGTGGAACTGCAAAAGTCTGCTCTTTCTTCTAATAATTCGTTCTTAAAAGGATCTACTAATGGTGGAGTTGGCTTAACTGCTCAGTATCAGAATGTAGACGGTACAAATTCGTCATTTACTAACTATGGTTTGAATAGTTACAACATAAATCCAGCTTTGGCTTCCATGATGGCTAACCAACTTGGAACTGGTAATCTGCCACACTTGTTCGAAAATGTTGCTGCAGCATCTGCTATGGGAGCCCCTGGGATGGACTCGAGAGTTCTTGCAGGGGGTTTGCCTTCTGGAGCTGCTGCATCTGAAGCACATAATCTTGGTAGAATGGGCAACCAAATGGCAGGGAGTGCTGTTCAGGCACCATTTGTTGATCCAATGTATCTTCAGTACTTGAGGTCATCTGAGTATGCGGCACAGTTTGCTGCTCTCAATGATCCCTCTATGGATAGGAACTACTTAGGTAACTCATACATGAATTTACTAGAGCTCCAGAAAGCTTATCTGGGGTCTCTTCTGTCCCCTCAGAAGTCTCAGTACGGTCTTCCATTAGGCAGTAAATCTGGTGGGTCTAATCATCATGGTTATTACGGAAATCCTGCATTTGGTGTTGGCATGTCTTATCCTGGAAGTCCAATGGCAGGTTCTGTTATTCCTAACTCTCCAGTTGGACCTGGTAGTCCTATAAGGCATAATGAGCTGAACATGCGTTTTCCTTCTGGCATGAGGAACTTAGCCGGGGGTATCATGGGACCCTGGCACCTTGATGCAGCCGGAATGAACATGGATGAAAGCTTTGCGTCCTCGCTTCTAGAAGAGTTTAAGAGCAATAAAACTAAGTGTTTTGAACTTTCTGAAATTGCTGGTCACGTTGTTGTGTTCAGGTATGTCCTGCTTAAAGATTTTGTTGTGGACTATTGTTATAGTACAAATTCTGAACTCTGAAGTTGCTTTCTGTGGTTTTCTATCTTTTATGAGCAGTGCGGATCAGTATGGGAGCCGATTTATTCAACAGAAACTTGAAACAGCTACAATAGATGAGAAAAACATGGTTTATCAGGAAATCATGCCCCAAGCTCTTGCTTTAATGACTGATGTGTTTGGTAATTATGTTGTTCAGAAGGTAACCAACATTTTACTTTTTTGCAGACATATTTAGTTGTGCTTTTAATACTCTTTAGTGGATTTATTGAGTAACACTTGATAGTTGAATGCAGTTTTTTGAGCATGGACTTCCAACCCAGAGAAGGGAATTGGCCAACAAGCTTTTTGGTCATGTACTGACACTTAGCCTTCAAATGTATGGTTGTCGAGTGATCCAGAAGGTATCAATAATTTTTTGACTTGGCAGCATTTTCATGTTATTATCTCGTGCAAAGAAATGTTCATTTATGGATCTCTATGCTTTATGTTGTGAAAGTCATGCCACTAACACTTCTCTTCATCTTGGTTTAACTGTTAAATTATTTCTTATGGTAATTTTGATGTAATAATTCTTTCTGATGATGGATTTCATTGGACTCTGCAATTTCGGCCAATTTAGGACTTTTAATCTCTGAAATTTGACTATAATTCTTTTATTGATCAGGGATGCAATATAGTTATTTTGACACAAATGTAGAGCTATTGTATACCCCTTTTAATATGGAGCTTCAGTCATATCTATGGATGTGTTTGAGACTGATATCCCTGTCTCCATGTTTGGCCGTCACTTTCATTATCATGCTGTATGAGTAAGAGAAGCTGTGTTGATCGCTACCACATACAATGATCATTATCTAATTTTCTCTGATGACTAAAATGATGTGATTATATGAGTGTTTTTAATGGAAGTTTCTGGTGCTAACGTGATTTGTTTAACTGTTCAGGCAATAGAAGTTGTTGATCTGGACCAGAAGATCATAATGGTTGAAGAGCTTGATGGTAATGTCATGCGCTGTGTTCGTGATCAGAATGGGAACCACGTGATTCAGAAATGTATTGAATGTGTTCCTGAAGATGCAATTCACTTTATTGTCTCAACATTCTTTGATCAAGTTGTCACCCTCTCCACCCATCCGTATGGTTGTCGGGTGATACAGGTTGAGAACCTTTTTACTGTTACTGTAGATTTTGATTATCTCGTTTGAACTGTTAAGAACTATAGGTTCTATAAAACAATGTTTTTCATATGGCAGAGGGTACTAGAGCACTGCAATGACCCAAAGACACAAAGTAAAGTTATGGATGAGATTTTAGGAGCTGTTAGCATGCTGGCACAAGATCAGTATGGCAACTATGTTGTTCAGGTTCATGATCTTTACTGTTAGTTTCTGCTCAGAGTCATACATATGCTTCAGTTTATGGGAGTAATATGACTTGTAATTTCATGCTCTTTGTTATATTTGGGCCATGGGTTTCATGTTCTGTGCTGTTTAACAGATGCAGGCTTTCACTTGAGATGATTTGATGTGGTGATAATGGCTTTTAATTTTGTTGCTGTACTTGTTATGCGCCATCCTAACTACTCTTAAGTTCTTCAAGTCTGTTATTTCCATCTTTACTGCCGTCTAGCCTTGTGTTCCATTATATAATTCTCCTAAATCTTAGCAATTAAAGTTTCTATTGCTGAAGTCTGTCTACTCTGTTACTTTTCCGTCTTCCCTCTTCTTTTATTGCAAAGCCATTACGGTTTGAAATTCTTTTTCACATCTTCTTTTACTTCAATTGCTAATTGGATTTGGAACCACTGTTGTGTTAAAGTTGTAACATAACATCACCGTGTGTCACTTATTTTTGTGGCCAAGCTTATACTATCAGGAACTCTTGAATTTATTTAGATGTTTGCTCCACAAGTGTTGAAGACTTTGGTATATGTGGAACTCTTGCGTCAGAGGTAGATCATTATTTATGCTCGTGTCTCAGATGCCAGCTCCACTTGTTTCATTTCATGAATAGACACCCCAAAGTTTTCTTTGTAGAATACTGCTTTATAGTTCTAGATGTTCTAAAATTTGGACCTTCCAGATGTGTCTAGTTAGTATAATCTGTTTCAGTTTTCATGGATGCTTCTCTCATTGATCTCTTACATTTTTTTAACAGCACGTGCTGGAGCATGGAAAACCTCATGAACGGTCTGCTATTATCAAAGAATTAGCTGGAAAGATAGTTCAAATGAGTCAACAGAAATTTGCCTCCAATGTTGTGGAGAAGTGTTTAACTTTTGGTGGTCCTTCTGAACGTCAGTTACTAGTTAATGAGATGCTTGGTTCTACTGATGAAAATGAGCCGCTTCAGGTATGTCCTATCTCTACATGCCTTTAATGAGAATCTACTCAATATATGTGTTGTGCAAGAAGTTTCTGGTTTGTGAACTTGGGGTTTTAGAGTCAGAGTTTCCAAAATGTCCTGTCACCATTATGAATTTTCGTACATGGTGGACATCTAGTTCTTTGCAATCAACTTTTGTATCTTTTAGAGAGGGAATGTAAGCCCCTTGAAATGCCCCTTGAGATGTTACTTTCACATAGGGTGGTGGAATGGTGATATGGTGTGACAAATCTGGTCTTTTTTCTGCGGCAACTGCAGTTTCACTGTGGACTTGCAAAATATTCTGTTTAACAGGCTTCAGGTTTCCAGAACATGATATCTTTTAGAATCGGAAGCTGTGGATTCCATGATCTCTTGAAAGTTCTGACCTTTGGTTTACGCCTTTTTGAGATGACAGGAAGTAGATCCATGGATGAGAAGATACAATGCTTTTATTGGGCTTACCTGTTTTATTTTTTCTTTTCATGGATTATTTGATGGCTTGAGCTCTGTGATCAGAAAATTGTAGTATTTCCTTTAGTCAAACAAGTGTTGTTTATGTTAAATTACCACTTATTCTAAAATTTTAAACTGATAGGAAGATGTAAATTTAATCATTTAATCAATACTTTAACACTCCCCTTACGTGTGGGTTCAAACTCTCTTTCAATTGGTGGGGCTTAACATGTGAAATATTTAACTAAAATGGGGTGAATTGTGGAGTCCAGGTTCGAACTTATGACTTCTGGCTCTGGTACCATATTAAATCACCACTTATCCCAAAAGCTTAACTTAATAGGAAGATGTAAAGTTAATCATTTAATTAATACTTTAATAGTTTACAGTTTAGCATCTTGGGCATTAGGTCTGCAATTGATTATGTTGATATAGTTTCATGTCCATTGATTTCTTCATTTAGCTATTCAGCATTTCCTCAAGATAGTAAAATTTTCAGTTGCTCATGGTACCTAATTTTTGTTTCTTGCATGATATCTTTGTTATGTATTATTGCTTGCCATTTTTCCTTGTGATCTTTCCTTAGTTATTTCTTGTTTATTATCCAGGCAATGATGAAAGATCAGTTTGCAAACTACGTTGTACAAAAAGTGCTGGAGACATGTGATGACCAGCAACGTGAGCTGATCCTCTCGCGAATAAAAGTTCATTTGAGTGCATTGAAAAAATACACTTACGGAAAGCATATTGTTGCGCGTGTAGAGAAACTTGTTGCTGCTGGGGGTATATATTCTTCCCTAGTTATCTTTGTCTTGAGTTTGTGTTTCTATGTACTTGCGTAAAAATGTATTTACTTGTTTTATGTTTGAATGCATGTACCTTACCCCCCCCCCCCCCAACTCACACACCCGTATATATACTCAGAGAAAAAATGCTACACACACACACACACTCTCACACCTCCTGACGTGGTAGCGAAAATTATTATCAGATTTTAAATGGATCACTATTGGATTTTGGATACAATAGTGATTTTTAGTGCCATGCCAGGGAGTGTGCACTTGAGAGTGGGAGTGTGTTAGCATTTCTGAGTAGAGAAATGCTTAGGTATATTTGTTTTTAGTTTTATCAGCTTGCATGCATTTATGTTATTGGTACAAGTGAGATAATTGCTATATTTTGTCACCCCTGGTGAGCCAGCTATATAACTTTTGTCTTGAACTCCCATACCTATCTCTCATCTTTTGCATTCATATTAGTTCACTTGCATATATAGATAGAAAACATCTCCTGCTTTGCAAATTCAGTGTGTTCTGACCTGGCCTCCGTTCTTATTTACAATTTTCATATTTAGTTAATAAAGTTGCAGCTTTCCATACTCATGAAAGAAAAGAAAAGAATTGCACCATTTCTGGTGATAAATGCAGTCTTATAGTCTAAAGAAAACCCGATACCATCTTGTATGCAACATGAAATCTATAGAAAAGAAAAGAAGCATCACATTGTGTCTTATAGTCTAAAGAAAACCCGGTACCATCTTTTTGTGTATGCAACATGAAATCCATATAGCTTTATCTTCTATTTATTTATTTTCTATTGTTCTAAAAGATTGTAGTTGATTGATCATATAATTCTTCCTTGTTATAAAAGCTTGCTAACTTGTCACCTAAATTGCTTGCAGAAAGGAGAATTGCTGCTCAGTCTCCACACCCTGCTTAGGCAGCATAGGAAAAAAGTTCTGTACAGCTAACCGAGGCTAGTGTGAGCTTCATCTTTTCCTCTCGTTCAACCCCATGTCTAGAGATATGACTCTTGCCTGTCTATTGAGACAGGTACGAGCCCAACTGGAAATAAAGTTGTTGCGCTTGTGCTGAAAAACTGTACATTGTGTAGTTTAAGGTTTATACATAGAATCAAGCAAGCCGAGGATCAGATGTTGAATGCACCTGATGCCCCCGCAAAGGAGATAAAAGGACTATACAGGTTTTTAAGGGTGTAAAAATTATGAAACGTTGAGGTAGTTTTTCGGGTTAACGCGACTGTACAAATGTTGCCATGTGGAGAGCCGTTTATGTTTAGGTGAGGCCAGAGATACCCTTAATGTATGCTTATTGACATTTTTTCCTTTCACCATTGAGCCACAATTTTCATATGCAGTCAAGCATCTTGTTCTCTCTTTTTTATGAGAATATCTTTTGATGTTGATTCTTGTTTCATTTCACATCTTATATATATTTTTAGAGTAATGCTATCACATGCTCTTTCTCTGAATTAGGCTATGTTTGAGTTTACTTTCAACTATAGAATCCATGAACGGAATGTTTTTGTTTGATTTTCTAGTACGTGAATGAATATGGTCTTGAAGTACTCCTGTATCAGGCCATAAACCTGATATAGAGGGTTCCTGCAGAGAACATGAAGCTTTTGATTTTTGACACAGCCCTTTCATATTGTCTTGTTTGGTTTAATGGTTTTAAAATTTGCAGTTTGAAAAAATAGATTTCAAAATTTAGTTAATAAAATGCAAAAAAGTGCAGTTAAAATTATGGTTGGTCTTTAAAATTCTGCATTTTAGAAAATGCATCTCTTTACTTGCTTTTGAAAGCATAGAACTGTCGTTTTTTATTTTCTTCGAAAATGTTCATTTAGCTTGTGAAGTTGCACCCTTAATTTCAGAAGTGCTGGTAAACTTAATGCCTACCCTTTAAATATAAATTTAATGACTTTAGAGTTGCTGATTTGAGCCAAAGTTGCCAAGATTGTGCTTCAGTTTGATCAAATTTTGAATTACTCGTTATAATTTTTCTTTTTCAATCCATTCTTTTGGGTGACAAGTTATCATTTAGTTGGTGGTTTCATTTCAGTCAATTTTCCGATCCCTTTTTTTCTATATTAACTAAATTTTACTTGTACAACCTGCCATGGCTGGTCAGATTATTTCACCACAATCATGGTCATTTCTTCTCTAGTAATGATATACGTAAGACTCTTATTTGTTTTGTGACTTCTAAAATCAACATTGGTCACATTACTTTTAAAAAGATAAAAGTCTTATATATAGCATTATTCTGTTCAATGAGTAAGAATACATTTGGTACACGAAATGGTTATTCTAAGACTTATTTTTTTATTTTCAATAAAAATTATTTTATTTTTTTAATGTAATAAAGACTTATTTTTTCATTTTCAATAAAAATTATTCTATTTTTTTAATGAAATAAACATTTCGAATCAAACGTAAGTTAAGTCTCGGTAACATTACATGGTTTTCATGCTTACATAGAGCGTTTGATTTGTGCAATGGAGAGACGTGCTAAATGGCAGGTGATCGAATATTGCTGCAGCAGAAAAGGCAGACCAAGCAGTGTAATTAGAGCAACGCCAATGAAGGAGAGAAGAGAACCGTATGCTGAAGACACTCAAAGTAAAGGCCAAGAGGATTTGACTTCTTTTTACCAAGAAAAAAGAATGGGTTATATAATATATCGTACACTAGTGTGCCATTTTCTTTTTCTTTTTGAGGTCTAGCTGCAGATACGATGTGCTGCATATACCTTTAGAAGCTGTTACCTTTTATATGTGTACTTTCTTGTTTATTGCTTCCACAAAGAGGAAAATCTAAGTTTCAAGGATGGACGTCGAAAGGGTGTTGATTAAGTTTTATCATCTCAATAAACAATACAAAAGATCAAAAAACTTCAATCTATGATTCATTAAGCGAGCAAGTGTATATATCTCTACTCCTATTATGGAGAAAGACTCTGGCCCTATTATTTAACTTGTCATTTTAACTTTCTGTTAAAAAACATTTTTTTATAATTGTATATAAATATATATGTTTATGGTAGGAGAATCTCTTAATCGGAAGGTATTTAAAGAGACTTTAATGAAGAAGGTCTCACATGAAAAAGAAAAAGAAAATTAAATAAGGTATTGGCTTGGGCATTGTTGACAGGGATCATGAAGGCTTTGTTATAGCTGCTCGCAGCACCATAAGGAACATGATAGCCGATTCAGCAGTAGCAGAAGCATTTGCAGCTTTCCACGTCGTGGAATTTTGTCGAGAGATGGGTTTTAATGCCATTATATTGGAGGGGGATACCCTACAAATCGTAATGACGACAAAAGCGAAAGGAAACAATTGAAGCAAATTTGGACATATAATTGATGAAATCAAAGAGAGTTTACGCCATTTAAGATGGTGGAGCGTCGTACCACTCGTACATGTTAAGAGAAGTGCAAATGCGGCCGTTCATACCATAGCCCATAGCCCCATAGACTATTTTGTGTGTCATAAATAGAGTTTGGGTTGAAAAAACTCCAACTTTTGGTGGGCTCTAGGGCACTAGTGACGCCTCAACTTTAAGATTAATATGAGTTTCACTAACGGTCAAGATGAAGTCTCTAAATCCTTCCTTTTTGTTAATGGTGTTCTGGGTTCTTCAATTTTGTGCAAAATAATACCAAACTTTAGAGGTTTCATGGGCTCTCGTGTATCCTGAAAAAGCATTTGCTATAACTCAATATATACCAATTAATTAGAATTAGTAGACACAAATAACTTCTTAAAAAAAGGTTAGAATTAGAAGCATTTGTTTGTCTGTTTTAGATTTTTGGACAAACACTTTGAATAAAATCTGACAGTCGCCTAAGAATGTCACAAAAACTGGAAATTTGTGCCTCTAGATTTCTCCGTGGAAGACCCAGAATAGAGAAGTAAAGATAACCCATTCCAACAAAGACCTTGAAAAGCTTACATTGAAAATCTTAATCCTCATCATAATCATCATCAATCTTTTGCCCGAATCCCCTAGGCCCAGCTCTTGCTCTCACCTTCTTCTTCTTCCCAGTCTTCTTTTTGTTAGCTGCCTCTTCTTTCTCAAACTTCTCTCTCTCCCTCTTCTGCAAGAAATCTGTCACACCTATGTAGATAACCTGGAACCCAAACACCTTAATTTAGTAAGAACCCACATCCCAAGATCACAATTATAGCCAACTGTATACAAAATAGCATAACATAACATGGAAATCTGGCATTTTGGGAAAGTGTCTTTACCCCAATAGTGAGAACAGACAGGCCAATGAAGGCTATCAAGAGAAGACCTGATATGATGTTGGAGACACCATCATCACTCGTGGACACTATTTCCTGGGAACTCTCTAGTGGGGCTGCTTCTGATGGCACAACTTCCCCGCCAGAGGCGGCTGAGACTCTCCAAACTTGGGTGCTTTTATGAGTAATTCTTTGAAGTAAATTGTGTGAAAGACTGGATCTTTCGGATGAGGTAGTGGCTTTTTTAGGTGCAAGAAAGCAGTAAGGTTTTGGCTTGTTAATGGAGAGGAAGGGTTTGGGAGATAGGGATAAAGATATGGTAGCCATGGTTCATCTGCTCTACCACTCCTCTCTCTGTCTCTAGAGAGAGACTCCAAGGTACATAGTCAGAAACACTGTTGCTTATGTGTTCCATTGAAATCTTTGGATATGACAGGCCTAAAGCCCACTCAGACCCACCAAAAGTGATGGAAAATTGAGCTTCAATTCAAAAACCCACAGTTGGATTTGGAAGTGAAATAGCAGTTGAGGCTTTAGCCCAATGGTTTCTGAAGTCTCAGCTCTTCATTCACTAGTCTTGACCCAAAGATTGGAATTGTGATTCATTACCATTTCCTTCCCAATTAGGAGGGCAGGCCGGGAGCACGAGGGCCCTGCCCGGGCCCTTTGCTCGGGCAGGGCTCGAGTAGGGAAGTCCATCTCACAAACTCTCGCTCAAAGAAAAAGGGTAGGGTTAAGAGAGAGATCTTCAATTATAAGAGATTTCGATCTATCGTTTGCAGATTAATTATTCCAGTGATTCACTATAAATGTGAGATATGATAAGTTGGATAATAAAGTCTTATTATACTTAACAATATCATTATTTTTTCATACCGATTAGGTTAATATCGAGTATGGATTTTAAAAAATAGAGTAACTTGTCGATAGCATAATTAGGAATGTGTACAAGATGAAGAACGGATTGCAATGTGCACGAAATAATACAAATTAATGACTTATTTGCACATAGAAAAGACGTTACTATTTATTTCCAAACTGAAATTTTTTCAAATTTGACATCTGAATTGTTTGTAATTTAGACAGTTGCGTTTTAAGAACCAATGTTTGATTGCAAAAATTCCCAAAAATGGTACGGAACATGTAATATTATTCGATCCTATGATTGTTGAAAATGTAATAAAATAGTGAAATTACAGATTTCAATTTTGCAATTTGTGCTAATTAGATTTGGAATTTGGCCAACTTCGAGTGTCATCATCATCCACGTGCATCTTGCTTCAATCCTTGTCCCAACCAGCCACGTACTTTTCCTAATGCCCACTTTGTCGCAACTTTTCTTATTTAAAAAAAAATAAAAATTAATTTTTTTTAAATAATTTTTAAAGCTCTATTTATATTTATTTTTATTATGATCGATAAGTGTCGCCATCTTATTGATGCTAACAACAGAATCTATCAAATTTTTTAATGGAATTTAACTTCAGGGAGCAATTTGTAAATTAAGTCAACCATAAAAATTTTTGAATTAATTTTGATATAAAAAAAAACGATTTATAATTTAGATCAACTATATGAATCAATAGTACAATTTTTCTTATTTAGTATAAGCGAATAGATATGTCGTACTAGTTCCAATAAATAAAGGTAAGACGATGGGTATATTTAATATTTCTTATATATATATATATATATGGTGGACAATTTCACCAAAGGGTATCGAATTATATGCTGTTTTGTGATAAGGTATTGAACTAACAATAATCTTAAATTGAGGTATCTAAATTTCTAAAAGTCTCAAAATATCCTTATATTTATTTTTTTAAAAAAAATTATAAATTTTTTTAAAGATTCAGCATCAGTATTTTTGTAAATTTCGTTCAATTTTGACTAATACTTAGATCTTAGCATTTTTTTTCCTTAAAAATAGAAAAAAATAGAATATTTAGGTACTTGAGTTTGAAACGTTTGCTAATTTAATATCTTTATCTCAAAATGATAAATAATTCAAAATCTTTTGTAAAATTATCCATATATATATATATAAAATTTATTTATGAAACTCACGTTACTCACGTATTCGAATAATTTATTGGACGAAGAAACAATCGAGAGGTTAGAGATCTTTCCTCTCATGATTGCCCGTCCAATTAGTTTGTATTATATTTTGTACGTCCTCATATTACCCGCCGTCTGATTCCCCATCATTGAGAACGATGCACCTTCATCACCATCCAATGATCCAATAGCGAACACATCACCGCCAAAAGCTATGCCGTCAAAAAACGCCCACGTTTCCCCTCTCCAGCTGTTCACCAACACTCTATTTCCCTATTGGTCGACTGTCCACCCCCCCACTCCAAAACAAAATCACAGCTTTAAAAAACCATGGACTTCAGGTCGGTTAAGAACAATATTTTAAAATTACCAAAAAGCCTCCAAAAGCGCGCGCACTTTGCTTGCGTGGCCACTCGCATCCAATCACACATCCTTAGCTCACTCAATATCTGTATGAGCCTATATCCGTAATTTCGGTTTTGCCGGGGGACACGTTTCGCAAATCTAGAGCGAGTATCGAGTGAAATGTGGAGTAGCCGCGTGGGGGAAAGAGGTGAACAGGGTATAGATATTTAGAAGATAAAAAAATATCTGGCTAAGTCGTCCACGTTGGCACGAATAGAAGAGCGATCTCGAATCGGATATTGCACTTTTCTTTCCCCTTTCGTTTTCCTCCCCCGAAAGCCCAAACACAACAGAAAACTTTAATTTTTCGCTCTTTTTTTTTTTCCGCTTTCCAAACGCGCCCCCCCGAATCTCACGAAATATCTATTTCCTCTCTCTCAGATCCGACAACGAAGCGAAATTCGGAGATATATCGGATATGCCGTGTGAACCGCTAGGAAAGATTGCGGTTTTCCTGTGTTTGTGTGAATGATGGGTGAGGAGGAGGTGGAGATGACCGAGTATGAGGAGCGAGTGGCGGAGTGGGAGGCGGGGCTTCCGAACGCTGACGATCTCACGCCGTTGTCCCAGCCGTTGATCCCGCCGGAGCTGGCCTCGGCGTTCAGCATATCGCCGGAACCGTACCGGACCGCGCTCGAGGTCAACCGGGCGTCGCGGACCACGCTCTCCACGCTCTCCAAGGGGCTGGGGTTCTCTTCCAGCAACAACTTCAAATCCTTCGCCGAGAGCCCCGCCGGTGAACCGACGGTGGTGGTGGAGGAGCCCGACGAGACCATCGATCGGGACGGGTCGGGTCGGGCTCCGGTAGCGACCCGAGAAAGTGTAGAAGAATCGACTGCGCGGAGCTCGAGGCCGATTCGGCGCTCCGAGCGGAGAACTCGAGCGACGACCCTTCGTCGACCGCGCGGGCCCTGAAACGGTCGCGTTTGGTGTGGACCCCGCAGCTGCACAAGCGGTTCGTGGACGTGGTGGGCCACCTGGGGATCAAGAACGCGGTGCCCAAAACCATCATGCAGCTGATGAACGTGGAGGGCCTGACCCGCGAGAACGTGGCGAGCCACCTCCAGAAGTATCGGCTCTACCTGAAGAGAATGCAAGGGTTGCCCGGCGACGTGGGCCCCTCTGGCACTCTCTCTTCGACGTCGGATCACCAGCTGTTTGCGTCGACGCCGATGCCGTCGCACGAGGCCGCAGCGCACGTGCCGATGCCGATTCATATGCAATATCCGCCGCCGCCGCCGATGATGCAGATGCCAGTTCTCGGGGTCGGGCACATGGGTGTGCCTGTGGGGAATCACGGGTTTGAGTCGCATGGTGCGTACGGTATGATGCAACAGAGGGATTGGGCGTACCATCCTCATGTTGGGTCTAATCAAGGGTAGATAGAGGTGAGGTTTTCTTGATCTTAATCAGATTTGATTATTTAGTGTGAGCTTGTAATTGGGGAAACAAGAGCTAGGACTACCTATGAATAGCAGATATGATTGTACTGCGTTTTAAGTATGCTACTAGTTTTACTACATTTTGTTTCTCTCAAATTTGATGGCTTATTAAAGTGGATTACCAAAAATAGTGGTCATGCCTTTTGTTGCAAAAATGCTTGTATTCTTGCTCCATTTTGTCTCAGCATGTTTGAACAAATAGCAATTGAAACGTTGCATACATTTACCTGTAGACGATGATAGGAGGAAATTGCAAGTAGAATGCCTTCCAAATCCTTGGGTCTGCACGTACCAGTTCCCATTTACTATTATTTCTCATGCTGCTATAGGTTCGTTTTTGTCCTTTCCTTATTGGGAAAAACAATGGGATTTACTTCTTCTATTTGGAATTGGAACTTAAACTCTTGGTTGCCCCAGCTTCCTCATATTCAACCAAGACCCTAACATTAGGAAGACTGAAACTGAAATTACAGGATTTCCAGAAACAGCTCCCGCGTCTCCTCCTCCTTATGTAGGTATTTCTACCATAGCAGTATTTATGTGTAGACAGATAATAACATTCCTCCGAATTGTGCCTCTTGATATATATATATATATTTCGTTTTTAGACATGTTACATGTACATCTTTTGTACATTTTCCATACATCTCTTTTCTAAATCAACGATTGGAACTGTAGGACCCGCATGTGGGTCTTTGTGGGTCCTACATATCCAATGATTGATTTAGAAAAGAGATGTAAAAAAATCATTTTTCATATTTTTTTTTTTATCTTTAAATATGGAATAACAGTTCGAGCACCTATAGGCTCATTCTGGGGCTTTCAACACGTGCTGCTTGTTTATTGTGTGTGATATGGTAATCAGTCATTGTCTGCATAAGACTTTCAGATTATTTATGGTATGTTTTTGTGTAGATTGAGAAGTTGGGCAAATCGGTTGAAGCTAAAGTCTTGCAGCTCAACCTATAAGGTTACTTCGTTGGTAATCTTGAACCTCACAGATGTGGGAGATGTTCTTAGGAATTATATGGAGACACTTCAAATCCCTTCTCCTATATATCTTGGAATTTCGTATGAACCAGGCTAAGTAACACACTTTGGCTCAGTATATATGGTTGTTTTTAGTTTCAGGATAGCAGCAGGGGGTTGTGGTTATCTAGTTCACACCAAGTCATGAAATACATTCTTAACATTTACTATAATTCATAAATTTTATTCTCTGAGTATTAATTGAATGTATAAAAAACCTTATTTTTCTGCATAAAAGCAAGAGCCAATAGAAAGGCTTAGCAAAAGTGAGTTAGCTGCCAGTTCTGGGGGTTTAAACACTTGCTTTTAGTTTATTGCATGTGATATGGTTTTCCGTTACTGCCTGCCTGCATAAGATTTTTGGATTATTTACAGTATGCTTTTGTGTAGATTCAGAAGTTGAGCAAACTTGGTTGAAGCTAACTCTTGCAACTCACCTATAAGGTTGCTTCGTTGGTAATCTTGAGCCTCACAGAGGTGGGAGGTGTTCTTAAATAATAAGTTAGCCTCTACACTTGCAAAAATTAAGCACTTGTTTTGTCAAAATATTCTTCTAAGGTGGGAAAAGTTTTCTAAAGAGTGTTTTGTGTTTTGAAAAGTGTTGTGTTTTAAGTTTGTTACTGGTTTTGAGAAAAAAAAAGTGTTTTTTGTCACTGTACATTGAAAACATGACATTACCAAACCTAGCCTAAAAATTCTTGTGCAGAATGATTTTGATGTTCCATCTCAAAAAGTCTCTTATTTGAGAGAGAGAGTTAGATCATCTGCTTGGTTATGCATTTCGTTTTTCTAAGTGCTACTTTATAAGTATTGGAGGAGCCACTTTAGGACTGTTTGGTTCAAGAAGTATTGGCAGGAGTCCCATTACTTTCTGGAATCTGCGAGTATTCCCATAAATGTCCCTGGTGTACCAAATATTCTGGCAATCTGATATTTTCGTAGATATCACATTCTCGCATTTTGTGAGAATAAGACAGGTGACAATCTGAGATTCACACCTGGTGGGAATGTTGGGTACTCTGTCATGTCTAAATTGCTCCCACTTAGTTTCCATGATTTAAGCCACCGTTTGCCTACCACCACCTGTTGGCCACCTCACAAATGGCCACTAGCATCGTCCAACTTCACTGATCACTGTCTGTCAGCCACCTGTTGGCCACCATCGCCAGAATAGGGGTATCTTTGAGAACTAGGATAAAACATGTTTTAGTTTCACCGAATGGAACTCTACATAGCAAGCCAAATGAGGAAAGCCCACATTCCCAAGCATCTCATTTGTGGAAATGTATGTGGTCTTTCATTGGAATCTGGAATGCCTTGAACCAAATGGCCTACTTAGGCCATTTGCTTCCAACTCTGTGGGTCTTGAGGCTATTTGAAAATTCATAGTGTTTGGTTTATATCATATATTAGTAATTAGTTGCAGTGACTTTGGGCAGCTGTGGGAAAGTGTTCTTGCAGAATCATTAATTATGCGCGCGCACACATGTATCTATACATACACACAAACAAACTCATGCGCACACAAACACATTTATATCTACATCAAGACTTACAAAAACAATAATTTAATCTATATCTATTATATTAGGAAGATAATTTCCTTTTATCTTTTGAAGTATTCACATTACAAAATTAAAATAATACTATAAAAAATAATAAAAATTAACTTATACGATTTCATATAAGTTTATACGAGTTGAGCCAAGTTTATACGTGTATGGCTCGTTTAATAATTGAACCTAATTTTGTGTTAACGGTCGGCTCATTTATTAAATGAACGGAGATAGAGCCTATTCGTGAGCGGCTCTGTTCGTTTAGATACCTATGCACATCATTTTAATCTCAATAAGATTGGTTGTTCTTCTCTCTGTGCAATTATACTGGCATATGTGACCTTTTAGCTAAAACAATCATTTAGCATAATCCTTTTTGCCATTTTAGGAAAATTGCCTTTGTAGGATTGATTAGGTGAATAGAGTTTTAGAATCTGAATCTTTCTCACATTTGTTGGAGAAAGCTTTAGTTTTCCAATACCATTAATTTTTGTAGTAGTACATAATTTTATAAATGCGAGAGATAGATAAGTTGGAAGTTCAATTACTATAATCTACAGAATAGATTGATGTGTTTTGAACCAGTGTTCATCATTTTGAATTGTACCAGTTGACACTTGTTTCCTGTTTCGTTTCAGTAAGACTATTCTCTTGTCCAAAAGATCATGTAGCGATTCAGATTGTTCATCTAGTTCCTGTTGATACCTCTAATGTTCTTGTCTGGTTCACTATCTTTCAAAGATCTATAAAGGTAGTGAATTAGCTTTGTTGAACTTCCAATCTTATGAGATGAATTCAGTTTGAAGAAAGAGAAATGGATAATGGATTAATAGGCTGATTGTTCGGGATTAGCGTATGTTCTCTAAAAGTGTGTTCTGTTGTGCTCACAACATCTCTGCATATGTGCTATGGTTAGTTTCAAAATTCATCTCATGTGTTGCTAATATATCTGAAACGTGGAAGAGTTAGACGATTGAAAACTTAAGAAGAACTAAAGTGGTTTTGGAGCCAAATGTATGGTACCGGTACAAGTTAGAAATTTTTTCTGACTTAATAACTCTGCAGACCCTATGTTTTAGACCTCCTGTTGCAGTATCCATTTTTCTTCAGGATCAAGGGTGTGTGGAAGGACTAAAGAAACTGTAGGGACAGATATCAGATTAATCAACATCTGCAAGGATGCAAAAATCTTCCCAAATGCTAGTGCTTGAAATTTGTCTAAACACTTCTGATAGAAGTGCAGAGGCAGAGGAGAGGTATTAGTGAAAATGACTTTTGGCTGAAGGGACCAAGTTCATTGTGAATTTCTCTCATTGTTTCAATGGCACTAAAAGATCATTTTTTATGAACAATAATTGATTAATTTTCTCTTGGATGGTTTTGGAAGTGGTCTTGGATGACATTATAATGTGTTTGAGTTGAGATTCAGGGTTCATTTTGCAAATTATTCAGTTGGGTTATGTAAAAGGATTTTCAATTGATTGATATTGAGTTACACCAGTATATGCCTCACTTGCAGGGATATGTTGCTCCAAGTTTATTCTGAAGGGAGCTTGCTGGAGGCCGTAAGGCATCTACAATGGCAGTTATGCTCAATTGCTGATATACACATTGATGTGTGATGCTGCTGTCAATCAAGATGATTACCAGTTTACCTCTCCATAGAGATTTACCATTTTGAAGTATAATTTTGTTTTTTCCAATTAGTGCTGCTTGTGCTTTGAAACCATGTCAGACTGAAGCCTGCTTAATAAATAATTATTGAATGGAATTTGTATGAGTTTTGGTTGGTTTCTAAATAACAATAGCTCACTGGTTGATGCCGTTTCACGATTTTGCACTTTTATGAGGCTTCTCTCTGGATCTTTATTTTAGTATGAATCGAAGAACTCCACTTCAAGTCTCGTTGATCCAGCACGCATTAGGATTGTAATTGAGCTCAGTCGAGTAAAGTGTTCAAGGGTTTTTTTTTTTTTTTCAAACAAGAGCCGAATTTAAACTTATTTCTGAGCTAGATAATCTGTTAAAGTTCTAATCATTAATCATTTAATTTTAGAATGAGTTCGAGTTTTTAGTTAGTTATTGTTAAGATTTATTAGCTGAATAATTAGATAAGTTAATTTCAATTTTAAACAATTTAATCTGGAGTTTATATGTTTATCTTAAAGTATGAATGTACATTCATTATACACACATAAGTATACATACGTATAAACCCCACCACACACACACGGGAGATGATACAAAAACACTCAATATACACCTACCCTCTCACATGGGTGGGCTCATGTGGTGTGGGTCTCACCCCATGTGAGATGATGGGTATGTAAAGAGTGTGTATTGGGTTTTTTTTTTTTTTTTTTTTTTTTTTGACCTTACACGCAAATATACATACATCTATATCAAGATCTAAAATTACAAGAATTTAAGCTATATTTATTACATTATACACATGTTTTCATTACAAAGTTAAAAATTATATTATAAAAATAAAGTTATACAAGCTTGTACGAGTCAAATTGAGTTTATAAAAGTTCGGTCCAAACTTTGTTCGTTTAATAAATAAACCGATTGGAGCGGAATTTATTTAAAGTGAATTCGAGCCTGTATTTCGAGTGCCTGTACTTTTTTTTCATCCAGTGAAAAAATACTTTTTCCAGTTTATTAGGCGGCCAATCATGAAGTTGCATGGAAATTGGAAGCTGACTGAATGAGATGAACATCAACCATTAGTTGATAAAGTCCAATTATTATATTATTTTAGTAGTATAGACTTTTAGAAGATAAGTTATAATAAGTTATCTTTCAAGATCCAGCTAATCTTATTTATCCTCGTAATCTGAACAAAATTGGGAGAGAAAAATTATTTTGTTCTTCAAATTACCCTAACATGAGGAGGTTTAGAATTATTCGAAATATTCTATTGTTCTAGTATTATTTCTTCGAAATAGCCCACCACCAGCACAGTCCATTTCCCCTCATGCAAATTCGTTTGGCTGAAAATCATCCCACATAATCCTGCATATCAACCATGAAGGCAATAGTCGTGACTACAGGGACAAGAATTATTATCTGTTGCCAATTGACAAGTTTTTGCATTATTTATAGCGGCATAAATGCATTCGTCACTATAAAATAAGGGGCAAAATTATCATTTAATTTTTTGGACAATTTTACTCATTGTTTTATTACAAGGGATTGACTCTTCTCCATTTCGAGCAGTGCTATACGGCTCCCTCCCATGAGACTTTTATCCGACACACGTGGCATATCTTTTGGAATATATATATACATAAATACAAATGCAGCATTTCAGCTTTTTAGTCAATAAATCATGCATGAGTCGAATGAAAGTCTCGTGGGAGGGGCCGTATAACACTGCTATTCCATTTTAGTTGAAATGGAAATGATCCGTTTGCCTATAATTGCCCAAGGTCATTTTTAACCTAAATAATAAGGAAGGATGACAGTTATCAACAACACTTACTACTCATTGCTAATTGAAGGGTTTTTGCATATTAGTGAAGAACAAATATTCGTATTTTTCAATTTTGTTTATTTATTTATTCAGTTGAATGTTTGGTTCTTTAAATTTTAATGTTGTGCAAATATCCTACAATCAGATCAGGATTCTTTATAATTTTTTACCCGAATTGACAAGAAATGAGAGGGGAGATGTGTGGAGCTTGGGTCCCCCCCTCCCCCATCTTCATTCTCTACCCAAATTTCATGAAATCTTAATGAAATTCCCAAGAATACTGAATCCCCATCCCCAACAATCTCATTTCTTGTTTTTGTTTTCCAGATGATTTTAGAGGATGTAATTACAGTTTCAGTAGTCCCATCAAGTTCTCTACTTCAAGCTTTTTGGACTCCTCATTAGCGAATCAAAGCATTACATATCATCATTACGTGAGAGGGTACTCGCGCTCCACTTTGCTAATATAAGATTTTGGACACTTTTTGGACTGTCTGAATACTCGTTTGAGCAATATGGATTCTAAGTGCCCTCTCACATGAGTTTGTGCATTGCAATTGATGGGTTATGTCACTAGCTAGATAAGTTTCTTTGAAAGATTGATGGGTTTTGCGACTCCAACTTGTCTTATATTATTATTATTATTTTTTTAAATGAACTTGTCTTGTCTTATATTATGGGCTGCTTTTAAAGATAATATGGTGAAATATATAGGAAAATAGATCTAGCCTAGTTTGTTTTCCTATAGATATATTGTCAACAGTTTTTTTTTTTTTTTTTTTTTTTTTTTTTTTTTTTTTTTTTAAATATATCGGTTGACTGCCGATGGATGTGACCAATTCAGGTGGATTCTGTTGACAATTTTTTTTTTTTTGAAAATTTACGCTTTTTCTAATTTTAATATTTCAACTTTTCTTCTATTTTCTAATTACACTTTGTCCTACATTGAAAAGTTACGAGTTTTTTTTATACTTTATAAGCATTTATCTCACTCTTATATTAGATTAGATTTTGGATACACACAACTAGTCGTCGTTTTAGACACACTTAGCATGTGCGCATCGTCGCACACGAGCTTTTTATTTACGTGTGCATTTTTTGATTGTACAATTGCTATTCTAATACTTCATATTTTTTTTTAAAAAAAATATATATATATAACTGCTTTTTCAACGGTCAGAAACTGCCTTCTAAACGGTCAGAAACTGTAATAAACCGCTTCTGTAAGTTATAAAATATATTTTCGGCATATTTGATGAAATCTTTTTTCTTCTCTTATTCTTCACTGCTGTTACATAATTTATTATTTAGAGTAGTGTTTAGAATTTGCAATCTGCACACTACATTCGGATAAGAGTAATGATTCACTACCACCTAAATATACAACTTTTCACCACCTTGTCTATGTGACAAGGTAGTCCCTCACCTTAATTAATTTTTAAAAGAGTAATGATTGAATACCACCCAAATATACAACTTTTCACCACATTGCCTATGTGCAAGGTGGTCCCCACTACTTTTTGAATTTTTTTATTTTTTTAAAATAAATTAGGGTATGGGACCACCTTGCCACATAGGCAAGGTAATGAAAAGTTATATCTTTAGGTGGTATTCAATCATTACTCTTTTTAAAAAATAAAAAAAAAACTCAAAAAGTAGTGGGTGACCACCTTGCCACATAGGCAAGGTGGTGAAAAGTTGTATATTTGGATGGCATTGAATCATTATTCTTCGGATAATATTGTATTCTGAGAACATAATTGTTATATTCTCTATTGCAAAATTTATTGTACAAGTGAAATACAATATTTATCTAAGACAAATTAATATTATTCATTATTCATAAAAGCATAAAAAATAAAATAAAATAGAAAAAATCACTTGAAACATGTCATATCAGTTGTGATGAGATGAATGTGAAGAGTAAATAAACTGCTGACTGAAAAATAGGAAACTGATGACGACCATTTTTGACCGTCGATGGTAACGATCTATGGTAGAGAGACCTCCACATCAACCAAAACCGAACCAATAGTGAAAGAGCACGGGCAGGGGCATTGGAGTCCACATCCAAAGCGCGACATGTCTCAACGAGAGTCTTCATTGGCACGAGCGAACAAAGATTCACAGATTACTTGACGAACATGCATGGATTGGCTCTACCTCTGACACCACCCACCACCCACCACCCTCCCCTGTTTCTCTCACCTCTGCTTTAGATCTCTTCCTCACCTTTCGCTTCTCTCTTTGCAAAACCAAACCAGATCTTCGAGACCCATCTGCAGGTTCTGGAGTTACAAGCAGAAAACAAGAAGTGGTAGTGTTTCCCCTTTGAGAGCGAGTCGCAGAGAGTCTCCTTATGAGGTTTTGGGGGTGCCTCCCTCTGCAACTCCGAATGAAATCAAAAGGGCTTATCGTAAACTTGCTCTAAAGTATCACCCAGATGTCAACAAAGAGGTAAATTTCTGAATTAAGCACTTAATCTGATGTAAATATTTGTGTTTTACTTTCTTGTTTATGGTTTACATGGGATTTTGGTCCATATAATTCTAAGTTGAGGATTTTTACTGGGTTATTTTGAGTTCTGAACAAATGGGTACAGAATTAAAGTTCTATCTTTACCTCTTGGTCGAAAAAGTGAGTGTGAAATCATTGGAGGTGGCAGTTCTATCCTATAGGCTATAGTCATAAGTAATTAGGTGAAATAACTAAGGAATTTTAAGTTTGGTTACCTTCGAAATATGAAGGACCTCTCTAAGAATAGCAATGAAAGTTTAGAATTGAGAGAAAACCGACCACACAATTATGACGCATTTAGCCCTAAGGAATCCAATATGCCATCCATGAGGAAGAAAGGATGAGGGATCAATTTGAACTACGAAGCTCAACAAAAGTCATTATTAAGTAGAGCTCGTGTTCATTTTTGGTGTGCTTAGCAATCTCCATTTCACTCATATTCTTTCTTATTGCTTTTAATCTACCTCAATTTATGGTTAAGATGTTAGAAGAGCACCTGTCCAGAAATCAGTAACCATTTTTATGCTGCTAGACTTTAAGCAGGCGTGGCCCCAGCCATGTTGGGCTAGCATGAGAAACTAATTGATCATCCTTTGGTGATCTCAACTTGCTTCCCATAATTTTGACTCTCATTCCTGATAGTATCGGCATACGTTCTCTTTTGTTTCTTATTATTGTATATTTGGATGTTTTAAAGGAAGAGGGAGAATTCTTTATCTTCTATAGGTTTTTTGGTAGTTTATCTTGTACTACAATAAATTTAAGGAAGTCATGTCATCGACCTTCTGTGCTTTTTGTCATTTTGAATTTGAGATCCCAGTTTTTTATTTGATAGATTTAAGACCTGAGTTTAGGTCTATTCTAAATTTGAGACCTCTGACTGAGTTTTTTGTTTTTCAGAAATGGTTATGAAAATAAAATTATGCCACCCAGATAAAAAATATTAAAAAGAAAAAGAAAAAAAGCCCAAACATGGTGGTGGCCATGGGACCCAACCCAACCATGGCTGGGTTGTGCTCCTTGTCACCCATGGTGGCTCACGGCCACCCCCTTTGTTAGGGTTTGCCTTGAGGGATGGCTCCACCACTCTGACCGAGGTGGCCGCTAGCCATCCCCTCTAAATGGGTGGACGAAAGCGACCTCCTAACAAAGAGGGTGGCCGTGAGCCACCATGGGTGGCTAGGAGCACGACACAGCCGTGGTTGAATTGTGCCACCCATCCATGGCTAGGTCGTGCCACCATGGCCACAGTCGTGGTTTTTTTTTTTTTTTTTTCTTTAGTTATGGCTTCTTTTTAAGTTATTTTTATTTGAGGAGTATAATTGTATTTTTAAAGTAATTTCTGACGAAAATGCTGACTTAGTCCACCCACTTCTTTTTGTTCTGACACTTTTGTTTTATTTTTTATCTGAATGTAATTATATATTCACATTCATTTTTGTCGAAAATGGTGATGAGGTCTTGAAATTAGAATGGGCATAAACTCAAGTCTTAAATCTATCAAAATGAAAACTATGGTCTTAAATTGCTAACCTAAATCTGATTCTTTTACTGGTATATAGATAGACTGCTAATATTGCAAAATATTTTGGTGCACAGGCAAATGCACAGGAGAAATTTATGAGGATTAAACATGCATACAATACATTACTGAGTTCTGAATCTCGGAGGAAATATGACACTGGAAATCGCAGATCTGATTATTCCTATTCTGGTGGTCAAAGAAGCCAAAGTACGAAAACACAAGATGAAGAAGAAGAGTTTACGGGTTTGGTAAAAACTTATAATCCTCTTCAAATCTAATTGATCTTGTATGAATTTGTAAAGCTCTTATGCACATATAAACCCATTTTCTCTTTTATCACTTACTATTTACATGTAAAGGTTGTCTACTTTAATGCTTATTCCCGTTCACTGGTTGCCAGATAGCCCTTGAGAGATCTACCCTTTGAAAAGTGAGATATTGCCACAGACATAGCACTATATACCGGTATAGTGACATGCTAGTTAAGTGGAACCTTTAATGAAGGAGATCTCTTGGGCCAAAGGACCAGTCAAATTTATCCTAACAATCCAAGTAACTGCATTCTTCAGCAGAAAGTCTTAAAAGAACATCTAGATAGACTACTATGTTTGGATCAACAACTTAAAACCAATTTATTAATAAAGGGAATTCCCTAATGAACCTTTAGACCAAAAGTTTTTCTCCTTTATTACATCATCTGCGTATACTTCTTCCTATTTGGTAGACTCTAGTGGTCCATGTCCCCAGTACCTTTGATTTCCTTGTTGGCCCTGGCTTCCTTGCATGTCATCCAACTTTTTTTGTCAACTGCAAGAACACTTTTTTTAAAAAAAAAAAAAAAAAAAAATTCCCAGCAGAAAAGATCTTCTGGCGTTTTCCATGTTTTCTATCTTATCCTTTTCCAGAGTTAGGTTTGTTCTCTACGTTCTTATAATTAAGCCCTTTATGCTGCAGGTAATTTTTTCAAGGATGTTCAAATAACAATAGGTAGATATGTCCTCCCTGTGAGACATCATATGGGCCATAAAGCTAACTTTCATTATGCTCAAATCTTGTTGGGCAGCTGTTTTCTTTTCCCTTTAAGGTTGCAAGTCTACTTCGACATAGTGCTTTAATTGTAGATTTGATGTTACAGAGGACTTCTTGAGAGATCTTCAAGGAGAATTCCAGAATTGGGAAGCGAGTGCTACTTCACAAGGAAAGCCAAAAAGCCTATGGGAAGAATTGGCGGTAAGACATTAATGTCTTTATCACTTAAAGTGTCTATGTGAACATAATAATCTGATAACATGCACCCACACCATATAGAAGAAATTTCTTTCACATATTTCGGATACGATTTATATGCGAAAGCTTGTCTAATCTGTAAGGAAAATGACCTTAAGGGGAATCCTAAATTACATCATGTCAAATTTGCGCTTGGCAGGAAATTGGAGAAGAATTTGTGGAATTTCTTGAGAAAGAACTCAACATAACTGATCAAGAGGTTGAATCGTACAGCTCTGATGAAGGACCTCAAAAAGGCAATCCTTTTAGAACGTCTGGGACAGAGAGAACAGAAAATAGAAGTAAAGATAAAGCTGGCAAGGGGAGAACCGTCCTATGCTCGCAAACTGTTCGACCAAATTCCCGCAACAAATCTACGCCGCTGGATCGTCCTTATCGGGGCCTACGCTCAACACGGCTTTTATGAAGAGGCTCTGGGTCTGTTCCGTGAGATGCAGGAGCAAGGCCTGAGACCCAACGCGTTTGTCATTCCCAGCATTCTGAAAGCCTGTGGGCGCGTCTCTGATGGGCAAACCGGGGAGAAAATACATAGCGTAGTTTTGAAATGCTCGTTTGAGTCCGATGCTTTTGTTAGGAGTGCGTTGATTGATATGTACTCAAAATGCGGTCGAATTGAAAAGGCGAGGCGAGTGTACGATGAAATGGTTGAGCAGGATTTGGTGGCTTTGAACGCTATGGTTTCGGGCTATGCTCAACATGGGTTTGCCAAAGAAGCGTTGGACTTGGTGGAAAAGATGCAGGCTTTACGAGTGAAGCCTAATGTGGTGACTTGGAACACCTTAATTGCGGGGTTTTCGCAAAAGGGTGATGAAATAATGGTCTCTGAACTTTTTAATTTGATGCGCAGCAACGGGGTTGAGCCTGATGTGGTATCTTGGACTTCGGTTATATCAGGGTTTGTGCAGAACTTTCGAAATGAGGAGGCGTTTGCTACTTTTAGAAAGCTGTTGGATTGTGGGTTCTATCCGACGTCGGCTACAATAAGCAGTCTCTTGCCTGCATGTGCAACTGAGGCCAATGTGAGGCGTGGGAAGGAGATTCATGGGTATGCACTGGTGATTGGAGTTGGAGATGATATATTTGTAAGGAGCGCCCTTGTTGACATGTATGCAAAATGTGGTTTTATAGCCGAAGCAAGGAATTTGTTCGATCGGATTTCTAAGAGGAACATAGTTACTTGGAATTCAATGATATTTGGGTACGCTAATCATGGGTATTGCAATGAAGCAATTGAGCTTTTCAATAAGATGGAGAAGGAAGAGGGAAAGAAGCTTGATCATCTGACTTTCACAGCGGTTTTCACAGCATGTAGCCATGCTGGGTTGGTTGAACTCGGACAAAGTCTGTTTCACTTGATGCAAGAAAAGTATGGGATTGTTCCAAGATTAGAGCATTATGCATGCATGGTGGATCTTCTTGGTAGAGCAGGAAAACTTGCTGAAGCTTATGATGCGATTATGAGAATGCCAGTTGAACCTGATTTATTTGTATGGGGTGCATTATTAGGGGCATGTAGGAATTATGGGAATGTTGATCTTGCCAAAGTAGCAGCTAAGCATTTGTCAGAGCTTGAACCTGACAATGCAGGAAACAATTTACTGTTGTCAAATTTGTATGCTGATGCTGGGAGTTGGGGAAATGTTGCAAGGTTGAAGACGACAATGAAGAAAAGGAAGTTGAGAAAATTTCCAGGGTGCAGTTGGGTTGAGGCAATCTGACACATAGGCATCACTTTGCAAGAAGCTGTATAAATCTTCATCCAGAACAGAAGGAAATCTTGGGGTATGTTGCAAGTGATCATTAGCCTCGTGCTAAAGTTTGCTCACCAGAGCTCCCCTCTGAATCTTTTTACAGATTTGCTTTTTGGTTATCCATGCTTTGAGTTGTCACGACTGCTTTCAAATTAAATCTGTGAGCTGACTCTTGTGGACAATCAATCCTCTGCAACCAAATTGAAGATGCAAGACAAGAGGAGTCATTTAAGAATTACCTCAAAGTGTTGGGGGATGAAGAAGTCGACGGTAGAAAGACAGAAAAACTCGAGAAACAAAAAAAAAAAAAAATAGCAGGGAAAAATTTTGAAGGATAGAGGAGCATGAATTTCTTCTACAATGTTTGATGAGCCAGCAGTGGTCATTTGAGATTATAGCAATAGGAGTCGCTGAGCCGCTGTTCTAATTTATTTCAAGACTGCCAAATACATTTCTGTAACTTTGTGATTATAGATGTTAGAACTTGTGATTCAAAATTTTCATTTTAATATTTCAACATGATTCACAATAATTGAATGATCTATAGACAGAAGCCTAATAAAAATGCAAATTCGTGAAACGACATCAACTAGTGAGCTATTGTTGTTTAGAAACCAACCAAAACTCATAAAAGTTCAATTCAATGATTATTTACTAAGCTTCAGTCCGACATGCTTTTCAAGCACAAGCAGCACCAAACACAACCATTTCTTTAGCATGACTGATTAGGGGTGGTGGGGTTCACCAAGGGGACCTTTCCCCCTTTAGAGTCCCATCTTCGGGTATCATAGGTTTGGGTCTTGTATAGCCCATCTTAACATGGACTCAACCACCTCGGCTCACTGAGTAACACTACTCACTGCTTTCCTAACCCTTTGAGCTTGCTTAAGACACTATAGACAGCCCAACCATGATCCGCTTCAACCCAGTATTTAGGGTGGGCTGGGCTCATATTTTTGTAAAGCATGGCTGATATAGGAGTTTTTTTTTTCTTTTCATTTTTTGAAGGGAGGCTGATATAAGAGTTGATAGACTATAATGTTTAATTAATTATATGATATAAATATGTGACTGTGGATGTAAATAGATTGTAATGTTTTAGTACTCTAATCAAATTTGTGAATAATTTCTTTAGGGCATTACACTAGCACTTATTAATTCATTATAATTGGCCATAAAAGTACCCATTTAGAAATACATACTCGAAAACCCATGATCTTGGGTCAAGGTGATAAAGTCCAAATCACGAGTCTCGACCTAGGTGGAGGGAGGGAACCCATGTAGTTCGACCAGCCATGCTAGTACAATGTCTACACGGAAAACGCCAGGATCAGGGCACAGTGAACATCCGCCCCACAGTTTCTTTCCAATTGCCCCATCATTTTTTGCAGATAATATGGTTACATCCATAACCTGCAAACGAATGTAGAATCCAACACGACACTTAATTATGGCCATAATCTTCAAGTACGCAAAGAAGTCAACATCAT
The DNA here is from genome assembly GCA_028654335.1 of Alnus rubra. Classification (NCBI taxonomy): domain Eukaryota; kingdom Viridiplantae; phylum Streptophyta; class Magnoliopsida; order Fagales; family Betulaceae; genus Alnus; species Alnus rubra. Next base: position 703,814 of record JAJPGS010000870.1, on the reverse strand, counting down.
GCCTAGTCAGGGTCGTGCCCCATTAGCAAACGACACCTGGCCAAGACTATACCCTGTCAGTGGATGCCCCACATAAGGCAAGGATTCACAACCATTTAAGGTACAAACATACAAACACACAAACACTTGTACCAGGGCGGAACCAAAATTTTTAATAAGGGGATGAACTTATATAAATACATAACTGCGTAAGCAGTGACGGAGCCAAAATTTTGGTTTAGATGGGTCAATTTTTTATTTTTTATTTTTTATTTTTATTGGAGCTCGTTTAACCCTCAAACAGTCAAACTGAAACAGAAACACGCCGATGAAAAGTGGGTCAAAATATAAAGAAATTCTTTTGTCTTTCAAAATGAAAGAGATGTCAAAATATAAAGAAAATTTTTTAGAGGGGACTAAAAAGCATTTCAAAACTTTTGGGGGGACGAATAAGACATTCGTCCCCCCACCCATGCACCTAGTTCCGCCCCTGACTTGTACATTCTCACATACAAAATCATTTATGAAAAATCCCCTAGCTTTCTTAAAACAATTCGTCATATTCTTTTTACTAACTTAAGCTTCATATTTACTTATCAAAAAAAAACTTAAGCTTCATAGAGTTTTTATGCCGGTCAATCCTAAGAAATCTTCGGTTGTTTCTTCCTATCTTGTTGGCATTCATCGGCAAAATCCAACCATGCGTTCAATTGTATCATATTCTCTTTGCTAACTTAAATATCAGAGAGTTTTCCCATCGACCAATCCCGACAAAACTCCAACCATTTCTTCATATCTCGCAAGTGTCCCAGTCTGACTGTACAATCAACTTTATCATCAATATTGTTCAATAAGAAATGATAAAAATGAGTTTAGAAGGTCAAACGGACAGAAATCCAAAATTGGAACTTAAATCTTAATTTTACATTTGTAAAGTTACAAAACTTATAGACCAGAAGAAGTAAATGAATCTTTTGCTGCAAGATGATCTAGAAAAGCACATAACCACCCTCTTAGGCAGAGCATCCAAAGAGATAATGTTCCACGTGCTACACCATTCATTCACTCAAAAGCAGAGCATCACAATTCACAGGGGTTGGTGGTTTTTTAGACCCAAAGATTTTATTATTATTATTATTATTTTTTGTCCAATGGTGGCATCAAATATCAACCTACAAGGATCGAGAAACAGACCCTTTATGGTAAACTTTTGTATAGTTATTTTCATTTTTCAAATGCTGAAAACCCTTTCTTTTCAAATTTCAGTTAATTATAGAGATTTTCAAATGTAATTTCTTTCACTTGTAATTGGGGAAACAAGAGCTAGGACTACCTATGAATAGCAGATATGATTGTACTGCGTTTTAAGTATGCTACTAGTTTTACTACATTTTGTTTCTCTCAAATTTGATGGCTTATTAAAGTGGATTACCAAAAATAGTGGTCATGCCTTTTGTTGCAAAAATGCTTGTATTCTTGCTCCATTTTGTCTTAGCATGTTTGAACAAATAGCAATTGAAACGTTGCATACCATTTACTTGTAGACGATGATAGGAGGAAATTGCAAGTAGAATGCCTTCCAAATCCTTGGGTCTGCACGTACCAGTTCCTATTTACTATTATTTCTCATGCTGCTATAGGTTCGTTTTTGTCCTTTCCTTATTGGGAAAAACAATGGGATTTACTTCTTCTATTTGGAATTGGAACTTAAACTCTTGGTTGCCCCAGATTCCTCATATTCAACCAAGACCCTAGCATTAGGAAGACTGAAACTGAAATTACAGGATTTCCAGAAACAGCTCCCGCGTCTCCTCCTCCCTATGTAGGTATTTCTACCATAGCAGTATTTATGTGTAGACAGATAGTAACATTCCTCTGAATTGTGCCTCTTGATATATATATATCGTTTTTAGACATGTTACATGTATCCATACATCTCTTTTCTAAATCAACGATTGGATTTGTAGGACCCGCATGTGGGTCTTTGTGGGTCCTACATATCCAATGATTGATTTAGAAAAAAGAAGTATGAGAGATGTACAAGAGATGTGAAAAAATCATTTTTCATATTTTTTTTTTCTTTAAATATGGAATAACAGTTCGAGCACCTATAGGCACATTCTGGGGCTTTCAACACGTGCTGCTTGTTTATTGTGTGTGATATGGTAATCAGTCATTGTCTGCATAAGACTTTCAGATTATTTATGGTATGTTTTTGTGTAGATTGAGAAGTTGGGCAAATCGGTTGAAGCTAAAGTCTTGCAGCTCAACCTATAAGGTTACTTCGTTGGTAATCTTGAACCTCACAGATGTGGGAGATGTTCTTAGGAATTATATGGAGACACTTCAAATCCCTTCTCCTGTATATCTTGGAATTTCGTATGAACCAGGCTAAGTAACACACTTTGGCTCAGTATATATGGTTGTTTTTAGTTTCAGGATAGCAGCAGGGGGTTGTGGTTTATTATTTTTAGGCTATCTAGTTCACACCAAGTCATGAAATACATTCTTAACATTTACTATAATTCATAAATTTTATTCTCTCGAGTATTAATTGAATGTATAAAAAACCTTATTTTTCTGCATAAAAGCAAGGAGCCAATAGAAAGGCTTAGCAAAAGTGAATTAGCTGCCAGTTCTGGGGGTTTTAACACTTCCTTTTAGTTTATTGTATGTGATATGGTTGTCCGTTACTGCCTGCCTGCATAAGATTTTTGGATTATTTACAGTATGCTTTTGTGTAGATTCAGAAGTTGAGCAAACTTGGTTGAAGCTAACTCTTGCAACTCTACCTATAAGGTTGCTTCGTTGGTAATCTTGAGCCTCACAGAGGTGGGAGGTGTTCTTAAATAATAAGTTAGCCTCTACACTTGCAAAAATTAAGCACTTGTTTTGTCAAAATATTCTTATAAGGTGGGAAAAGTTTTCTAAAGAGTGTTTTGTGTTTTGAAAAGTGTTGTGTTTTAAGTTTATTAATGGTTTTGAGAAAAAAAAAGTGTTTTTTGTCACTGTAAATAGAAAAATGTTTTCAGAGACATTACCAAACCTAGCCTAAAAATTCTTGTGCAGAATGATTTTGATGTTCCATCTCAAGAAGTCTCTTATTTGAGAGAGAGTTAGATCATCTGCTCGGTTATGCATTTCGTTTTTCAAAGTGATACTTTATAAGTACTAGCTTGTAACCCGTGCTATGCACGGGATTCTTCATTATAATTTAGTTTCAAAGAAAAAAAAAAATATGGAAGAAGAGAAGCATAAAAAATATAGATAAAAACTAAAAACTGAAAAATACTAATATAATATAATAGTCTTATCTTTTCTTTATTACACAAAGTAATAAAAAAAAACTACTTAATAAACATAATAAACTAAAAAATATCATACCCCGTACAAAAAACAACTATAGTAAACTTTCTCTCACCATAATTTTCTTGAATTTGCTGTAAAATTTACAAAAGATAAAATAAGCAATTTGAATGAAAAATAATATATTAATTACATCAAAAATAAGGAAAAAAAAAAAAAGGAAACGAAATAAGAGAACCATAGAAAATATGGACAAAAAATAATAAATAAAAAATATCAAAAGAATATAATAGAGTTTTCTTTTACGTATACTTTTTCAATTCATATAAAACCTTGAAAATTAATATTGTCTATCAATTAAGCATGTTAATAATGTGCATTATACAGGGAAAAAAAATCAGTGAACAATGTAAATTAAAAAATCGTCATACCTAGTATCCAACACAACAGTTAATGTAAACTTTCTCTCTCCATGGTTTCCTTGAATTCAATGTAAAATTTAGAAAATGAAAAAGAAAAAAAGAAAGAGAAAAAAGCAATTTGAACAAAAAAATAATATAAATTAGGAAATAGGGACAAAAAAATGTAAAGAAAGAACGAAATCATAGAAAATAAAGTAAAAAAAAAAATGTAAAATGATAACCCCTAATATAATAGAAAATAACTATTTTTTTTATATACTTTTTTCAGTTCCAATGAAATTTATAGGTATAGGAAGAAACTACGGTCAAATAGATATTTTTTAATTCGACCATCATTCTTGTATATAGCGTAAAAGAAACTACTTTTTCAACAGAAATAAAAAATATTATAAATTATCAATGCAAAAATAAGGATAGAAAATCGAATAAAAAAAATAGAAGCACATAAAATAAATACGAACATATTATTTACAATTCTATTGAACACAGCCCTGACAAACTAAAAAAATAAAGGCTATAGCAGTATTACAAACAAAAAGGTTCCAACAATGGCAAAAACTTTACTTTATTTGCTTTGAGCACCACTCTCCGGTAATGTAAACAACATTGCAGTTTTGCATAGCCACAAACCATTACTTCCCCATATATTTATTTGAGAAAGCGAGAGATATTGGAGTAACTTTTGACATTTCCCAAATAAAAAAAAACTGATGTTTGACTCTTTGAGGTTTAGTTTGTAACGGACATTTAGTGGGAGGAGAATCGGTGTTTGAGTAAAAGATTTTACTTAAAAGAAGAGAGAAAGAGGTAAAAATTAGTGAGAATTTAATTTCTATTCATTTTCTATTCAATGGAAGAGATTTGATTAGGAATATTAAACACACTGTTTATTTCACTTGAAATACATTAAGCAATTCAAGTTTACCTTTTTTCTTCTCCTTCTTCTTCTTCTTCTTCTTCTTTTTTTTTTTCCCAGTTTTACTTAAAGGAAGAGAAAGAGGTAGAAATTAGTGAGAATTTAATGACAAAAAAAATTTGACGTGTCTATTCATTTTTTATTCAATATAAGAGAGTTAATTAGTCATATTAAATGCACCGTTTATTTTACTTGAAATACACGGACCGCTTTTGTTTTAATTAAATTACCGGTTTTTTATTCAAATAACCGGTTCAATGTTTAAATAGTATGGATTTATGAAAGCGAGAGATATTGGAGTGACTTTTGACATTTCCCAAAGAAAAAAAACTAATGTTTGACTCTTTGAGGTTTAGTTTGTAACGGATATTTAGTGGGAGGGGAAGCGGTGTTTGAGTAAAAGATTTTACTTAAAGGAAGAGAGAGAGAGAGAGAGAGGTAGAAATTAGTGAGAATTTAATGACAAAAAAATTAGATGTTTCTAGTCATTGTTTAGGAATATTAAAGGCACTGTTTATTTCATTTTAAAAAGTATGGATTCATGCCACGTGTCTTAATTCTAGGCTAATTCTATATATATATATATATATATATATATATGAATGATATGTTTCAATAAAAATAAAATCTATATAATTTTGCATTTTAAATTTAATGCTTAATTAACTCTTTTGTGTTTGAAAAGCATTTATATTCCTTTTGTGCTCAATAATTAAATAAAATTTTGCCTTTTTTGGCTTTCAAAAGCAGAATAACGCTCCCAACAAATAAGTGAAAATCATGAAAATCACATAAAAGAAATACAAATATCCCATAAAACATTCAAATGAATTAAAACATAAGACCATTATTTTTAGTTTAATTCATATAAATTAAAACATGTTAAAATCTTTGTTCCCATAGGCGTAGTTTAGAATGAAAATAAGTATGAAGAAGAAAAATAGCAATAAGAAAACCACGATTTTGATTATCAAAATATAAAATAGAAAATTAGCAAGAATTTTTTTTAATGTCGATGTGATACCTATTATATTTCAATCTTATATAATTCTGAACATTCGAAAAAGAAAATGAAAAAAAAAATCTCATAAACATTCAAATGAAGAATTGCTCAACCACAAATTTCACAAACAAATGGAAATATATTTAGATTTCAACCAAAAATATAAAAATACCAAAGAGTCCTACTTGTATCATTAATTGAGAGAGAAATAGGCTACTTGTATCATATATATATATATATATATATATATATATATATATAGAGAGAGAGAGAGAGAGAGAGAGAGAGAGATTAAATAGAGAAAATCACGATTTTGATTATCAAAACATAAAATAGAAAATTAGCAGGAATTTTTTTTTTAATGCCGATGAGATACCAATTATATTTCAATCATATATAATTCTGAACATTCGAAAAAGTAAATGAACAAAAAAAAAATATAAAATTCTCATAAACATTCAAATGAAGAATTGCTCAACCACAAATTTCACAAACAAAATAGAAACATATTTAAATTTCAACCAAAAATATAAATATACCAAAGAGTCCTACTTATATCATTAATTGAGAGAGAGAAGCTACTTGTATCATTAATAGAGAGAGAGAGAGAGAGAGAGAAAGAGATTAAATAGACGGGTTCAATTTTATTTAAAAGATCGGTTCAGTACTTAAAGGACCGGTTTAATCACTAAAAAGTATGGGTTCATGCCACGTGTCACTATTCTATGTCATTCTAAGGAAGAACTCGGCTTTTATATATATATATATAGAGGAATGCTAGAGCATCTCCTTGTGTTCTCCTGGTGTTCTCCTGCAATGGCATAGATGTAATTTTTTGATTAAAAAATTACATCTATGCCATTCAAAAGGACATAGATGAAATTTTTTAATTACATTTATGCCATTACAGGAGAACACTAGGAGAACACCAGGAGATATTATAGCATTTCTCATATATATATATATATATATATATATGATTGGAGGAGCCACTTTAGGACTGTTTGGTTCAAGAAGTATTGGCAGGAGTCCCATTACTTTCTGGAATCTGCGAGTATTCCAATAAATGTCCCTGGTGTACCAAATATTCTTTAAAAATATTTTTTTTAATCAAAACAGTTTCTGATGTGACATCAGAAACTGTTTTTGAATAAAAAAAATTATTTTTTATTATTAAAGTCTGCTGGGGGACGGTAAAACGTCCCCCATTTATCATTGCTCTTTTTGTAGATATCACATTCTCGCATTTTGTGAGAATAAGACAGGTGACAATCTGAGATTCACACCTGGTGGGAATGTTGGGTACTCTGTCATGTCTAAATTGCTTTCACTTAGTTTCCATGATTTAAGCCACCATTTGCCTACCACCACCTGTTGGCCACCTCACAAATGGCCACTAGCATCGTCCAACTTCACTGATCACTGTCTGTCAGCCACCTGTTGGCCACCATCGCCAGAATAGGGGTATCTTTGAGAACTAGGATAAAACATGTTTTAGTTTCACCGAATGGAACTCCACATAGCAAGCCAAATGAGGAAAGCCCACATTCCCAAGCATCTCATTTGTGGAAATGTATGTGGTCTTTCATTGGAATCTGGAATGCCTTGAACCAAATGGCCTACTTAGGCCATTTGCTTCCAACTCTGTGGGTCTTGAGGCTATTTGAAAATTCATAGTGTTTAGTTTATATCATATATTAGTAATTAGTTGCAGTGACTTTGGGCAGCTGTGGGAAAGTGTTCTTGCAGAATCATTAATTATGCGCGCGCACACATGTATCTATACATACACAAACAAACTCATGTGCACACAAACACATATATATATATCTAGATCAAGACTTACAAAAACAATAATTTAATCCATATCTATTATATTAGGAAGATAATTTCCTTTTATCTTATGAAGTATTCACATTACAAAATTAAAATAATACTATAAAAAATAATAAAAATTAACTTACACGATTTCATATAAGTTTATACGAGTTGAGCCAAGTTTATACGTGTATGGCTCGTTTAATAACTGAACCTAATTTTGTGTTAACGGTCGGCTCATTTATTAAATGAACGGAGATAGAGCCTATTCGTGAGCGGCTCTGTTCGTTTAGATACCTATGCGCATCATTTTAATCTCAATAAGTTTGGTTGTTCTTCTCTCTGTGCAATTATACTGGCATATGTGACCTTTTAGCTAAAACAATCATTTAGCATAATCCTTTTTGCCATTTTAGGAAAATTGCCTTTGTAGGATTGATTAGGTGAATAGAGTTTTAGAATCTGAATCTTTCTCACGTTTGTTGGAGAAGAGCTTTTGTTTTCCAATACCATTAATTTTTGTAGTAGTACATAATTTTATAAATGCGAGAGATAGATAAGTTGGAAGTTCAATTACTGTAATCTACAGAATAGATTGATGTGTTTTGAACCAGTGTTCATCATTTTGAATTGTACTAGTTGACGATTGAAAACTTGAGAAGAACTAAAGTGGTTTTGGAGCCAAATGTATGATACCGGTACAAGTTAGAAATTTTTTCTGACTTAATAACTCTGCAGACCCTATGTTTTAGACCTCCTGTTGCAGTATCGATTTTTCTTCAGGATCAAGGGTGTGTGGAAGGACTAAAGAAACTGTAGGGACAGATATCAGACTAATCAACTTCTGCAAGGATGCAAAAATCTTCCCTGGTGGACGTTGTGGCTTCCTTTTTCTCCTTACTGTATTCATCCAAGGTGGCTCAAGATGGGGGGGACCAGCTTTGGTGGTCCCTCTCTCGCAAATGGTCTTTTGATGTTAGATCATTCTATAAGGCTCTTGCCTGCAAAGAAGCTTCTTTATTCCCCTGGAAAAGTATTTGGCGGACCAAGGCCCCATTGAAAGTGGCCTTCTTCGCTTGGACGGCAGCGTTAGGGAAAATCCTCACCTTGGACAATCTCAGAAAGAAGCGTGTAATTGTGATTGATAGATGCTGCATGTGTAAAATGACCGGGGAGACTGTGGATCATCTTCTTCTTCATTGCGAGGTTGCACGCGCTCTTTGGTATGTCATCCTTAGCCGTTTCGGTCTGTATTGGGTGATGCCTTCTCGGGTGATAGACTTATTTGCCTGTTGGTGGTCGGGGGGACGGTCCCGAAGTGTGGTCGTGTGGAAAATGGCTCCTTGTTGTCTTATGTGGTGCTTGTGGACGGAACGCAACGATAGACAGTTTGAGGACAAAGAAAGAACCATATATGAGCTCATTTCCTTTTTTCTTCATTCTTTGTACTCCTGGACGGCTGCGTATCTAGCACCTCTAGAGATTAGTTTTAACGATTTCCTTGTATTGCTTTATTCTTCTTCTTAATTGTCTTTCTTGTATACTCCCTGTATACTTGATTGCGCTTTGCGTTTTTCTAATAAAATTCTCTACTTACTTATCAAAAAAAAATCTTCCCAAATGCTAGTGCTTGAAATTTGTCTAAACACTTCTGATAGAAGTGCAGAGGCAGAGGAGAGGTATTAGTTTTTGGATATACACAACTAGTCGTCGTTTCAGACGCACTTAGCATGTGCGCATCGTGGCACACGAGCTTTTTATTTACGTGTGCATTTTTCTGATGTGTACAATTGCTATTCTAATACTTCATATTTTTTTTTTTAAAAAAATATATATATAACTGCTTTTTCAACGGTCAGAAACTGCCTTCTAAACAGTCAGAAACTGTAATAAACTGTTTCTGTAAGTTATAAAATATATTTTCGGCATATTTGATGAAATCTTTTTTCTTTTCTTATTCTTCACTGCTGTTACATAATTTATTATTTAAAGTAGTGTTTAGAATTTGCAATCTGCACACTACATTCAGATAATGTTGTATTCTGAGAACATAATTGTTAAATTCTCTATTGCAAAACTTATTGTATAAGTGGAATACAATATTTAATTAAGACAAATTAATATTATTCATTATTCATAAAAGCATAAAAAATAAAATAAAATAGAAAAAATCACTTTAAACATGTCACATCAGTTTGTTATGAGATGAATGTGAAGAGTAAATAAACTGCTGACTGAAAAATAGGAAACTGATGACGACCATTTTTGACCGTCGATGGTAACGATCTATGGTAGAGAGACCTCCACATCAACCAAAACCGGACCAATAGTGAAAGAGCACGGGCAGGGGCATTGGAGTCCACATCCAAAGCGCGACATGTCTCAACGAGAGTCTTCATTGGCACGAGCGAACAAAGATTCACAGATTACTTGACGAACATGCATGGATTGGCTCTATCTCTGACACCACCCACCACCCTCCGCTGTTTCTCCCACCTCTGCTTTAGATCTCTTCCTCACCTTTCGCTTCTCTCTTTGCAAAACCAAACCAGATCTTCGAGACCCATCTGCAGGTTCTGGAATTACAAGCAGAAAACAAGAAGTACTAGTGTTTCCCCTTTGAGAGCGAGTCGCAGAGAGTCTCCTTATGAGGTTTTGGGGGTGCCTCCCTCTGCAACTCCGAATGAAATCAAAAGGGCTTACCGTAAACTTGCTCTAAAGTATCACCCAGATGTCAACAAGGAGGTAAATTTCTGAATTAAGCACTTAATCCAATGTAAATATTCGTGTTTTACTTTCTTGTTTATGGTTTACATGGGATTTTGATCCATATAATTCTAAGTAGAGGATTTTTATTGGGTTATTTTGAGTTCTGAGCAAATGGGTACAGAATTAAAGTTCTATCTTTACCTCATGGTCGAAAAAGTGAGTGTGAAATCATTGGAGGTGGCAGTTCTATCCTATAGGCTATAGTCATAAGTAATTAGGTGAAATAGCTAAGGAATTTTAGGTTTGGTTACCTTCGAAATATGAAGGACCTCTCTAAGAATAGCAATGAAAGTTTAGAATTGAGAGAAAACCGACCACACAATTATGACGCATTTAGCCCTAAGGAATCCAATCTGCCATCCATGACGAAGAAAGGATGAGGGATCAATTTGAACTACGAAGCTCAACAAAAGTCATTATTAAGTAGAGTTCGTGTTCATTTTTGGTGTGCTTAGCAATCTCCATTTCACTCATATTCTTTCTTATTGCTTTTAATCTACCTCAATTTATGGTTAAGATGTTAGAAGAGCACCTGTCCAGAAATCAGTAACCATTTTTATGCTGCTAGACTTTAAGCAAGCCCGCCCCAGCCATGTTGGGCTAGCATGAGAAACTAATTGATCATCCTTTGGTGATCTCAACTTGCTTCCCATAATTTTGACTTTCATTCCTGATAGTATCGGCATACATTCTCTTTTGTTTCTTATTATTGTATATTTGGATGTTTTAAAGGAAGAGGGAGAATTCTTTATCTTCTATAGGTTTTTTGGTAGTTTATCTTGTACTACAATAAATTTAAGGAAGTCAGGTCATCAACCTTCTGTGCTTTTTGTCATTTTGAATTTAGATCCCAGTTTTTTATTTGATAGATTTAAGACCTGAGTTTAGGTCTATTCTAAATTTGAGACCTCTAACTGATTTTTTTTTTCAGAAATGGTTATGAAAATAAAATTATGCCACCCAGATAAAAAATATTAAAAAGAAAAAGAAAAAAAGCCCAAACATGGTGGTGGCCATGGGACCCAACCCAACCATGGCTGGGTTGTGCTCCTTGTCACCCATGGTGGCTCACGGCCACCCCCTTTGTTAGGGTTTGCCTTGAGGGATGGCTCCACCACTCTGACCGAGGTGACCGCTAGCCATCCCCTCTAAATGGGTGGATGAAAGCGACCTCCTAACAAAGAGGGTGGCCGTGAGCCACCATGGGTGGCTAGGTGCACGACACAGCCATGGTTAAATTGTGCCACCCATCCATGGCTAGGTCGTGCCACCATGGCCACCGTCGTGGTTTTTTTTTTCTTTAGTTATGGCTTCTTTTTATGTTATTTTTATTTGAGGAGTATAATAGTATTTTTAAAGTAATTTCTGACGAAAATGCTGACTTAGTCCACCCACTTCTTTTTGTTCTGACATTTTTGTTTTATTTTTTATCTGAATGTAATTATATATTCACATTCATTTTTGTCAAAAATGGTGATGAGGTCTTGAAATTAGAATGGGCATAAACTCAAGTCTTAAATCTATCAAATTGAAAACTATGGTCTTAAATTGCTAACCTAAATCTGAGTCTTTTACTGGTATATAGATAGACTCTGCTAATATTGCAAAATATTTTGGTGCACAGGCAAATGCACAGGAGAAATTTATGAGGATTAAACATGCATACAATATATTACTGAGTTCTGAATCTCGGAGGAAATATGACACTGGAAATCGCAGATCTGATTATTCCTATTCTGGTGGTCAAAGAAGCCAAAGTACGAAAACACAAGATGAAGAAGAAGAGTTTTACGGGTTTGGTAAAAACTTATAATCCTCTTCAAATCTAATTGATCTTGTATGAATTTGTAAAGCTCTTATGCACATAGAAACCCATTTTCTCTTTTATCACTTACTATTTACATGTAAAGGTTGTCTACTTTAATGCTAATTCCCTTTCACTGGTTGCCAGATAGCCCTTGAGAGATCTACCCTTTGAAAAGTGAGATATTGCCACAGACATAGCACTATATACCGGTATAGTGACATGCTAGTTAAGTGGAACCTTTAATGAAGGAGATCTCTTGGACCAAAGGACCAGTCAAATTTATCCTAACCATCCAAGTAACTGCATTCTTCAGCTGAAAGTCTTAAAAGAACATCTAGATAGACTACTATGTTTGGATCAACAACTTAAAACCAATTTATTAATAAAGGGAATTCCCTAATGAACCTTTAGACCAAAAGTTTTTCTCCTTTATTACATCATCTGCGTATACTTCTTCCTATTTGGTAGACTCTAGTGGTCCATGTCCCCAGTACCTTTGATTTCTTTGTTGGCCCTGGCTTCCTTGCATGTCATCCAACTTTTTTTGTCATCTGCAAGAACACTTTTTTTTAAAAAAAAAAAAAAAAAATTCCCAGCAGAAAAGATCTTCTGGCGTTTTCCATGTTTTCTATCTTATCCTTTTCCGGAGTTGGGTTTGTTCTCTACGTTCTTATAATTAAGCCCTTTATGCTGCAGGTAATTTTTTCAAGGATGTTCAAATAACAATAGGTAGATATGTCCTCCCTGTGAGACATCATATGGGCCATAAAGCTAACTTTCATTATGCTCAAATCTTGTTGGGCAGCCGTTTTCTTTTCCCTTTGAGGTTGCAAGTCTACTTCGACATAGTGCTTTAATTGTAGATTTGATGTTACAGAGGACTTCTTGAGAGATCTTCAAGGAGAATTCCAGAATTGGGAAGCGAGTGCTACTTCACAAGGAAAGCCAAAAAGCCTATGGGAAGAATTGGCGGTAAGACATTAATGTCTTTATCACTTTTAGTGTCTATGTGAACATAATAATCTGATAACATGCACCCACACCATATAGAAGAAATTTCTTTCACATATTTCAGATACGATTTGTATGCGAAAGCTTGCCTAATCTGTAAGGAAAATGACCTTAACGGGAATCCTAAATTACATCATGTCAAATTTGCGCTTGGCAGGAAATCGGAGAAGAATTTGTGGAATTTCTTGAGAAAGAACTCAACATAACTGATCAAGAGGTTGAATCGTACAGCTCTGATGAAGGACCTCAGAAAGGCAATCCCTTTAGAACGTCTGGGACAGAGAGAACAGAAAATAGTAGTAAAGATAAAGCTGGCAAGGGGAGCAGCATTGAGGAGAATATTGATGAGATAGAAGCTACCCTTGCTCAATTGAAGAAGGAATTGGGTTTATAGCAGGGAAATGCAGCTTTGCTTTCACCCGCCATTGGAAGATGATCAAGTTTTGTTGCCATCTTAAACAGTTGAGTAATTTCACTTTTACAACATATCTTGAAGTGACTTTAAGGCCCCATTTGCATCCATTTATAGAAGAGTTTCAGACGGAAGGTATGCGAAAAGTACAAAGACTTTGAGACATTGACCTTGTGAGACATGAGCTTGTAAAGGTAGTAGATTTTATGCTTAGAGTAGAACGATTTGTAATTAAAATTCTTCTTTTGGCTACAACCAATAGCAAGTGATAACATCAATTACAATTGGTTTAGATATAGTGTTACCGTGTTAGTGACTGTGTTACTTCCCAAGTTATTTTCATTTCCTTTACTTTTTTTTTTTTTTTAAAACAAATTGCTAAATTGGTACATGGGGTTTCATAAGGGACAAATAACTCCTTCTAGTATGCCTATATAACAAATAATTCTCTTTGTACAAATTTTGACTATTTTTCCTACACGATTATTACAAAAGTAAGAATTTAGGCTAAAATTTTAATTTATTTTTTAAAATAGAGAAGAAAGGTTAACGTCGAGATGGCTGATCACCCCATGGCTATGAGGGTGGTTCGACCGCCACCTCTAGCCAATTATGAGGTGGTCGAACAACCCCAGCGGTTGAATTAGGAGGTGGTTGAAACATGCCTTTGGCCGACCACTCCAACACTAGCCTTTTTTCTTTTCTTCCTTTATTTATTTATTTAATAATTTTTTGATGTAAGTTTGCAATTTTATATTGATCATGTCGAAAAAATAGTTAGAAACGTTAATTGTCAACACTTTAAACCACTATGGTAGTAATCGTCTAACGACCTTACGGTGGCTGCAAGTTAGATCTGATAGCCTGAAGACTACCACCACCACAAGGGCAACATTGCTACTAAGGAGTATGGTGCTACAATTTTTGAATTTTTTATTTTATAAAAATACTTCTAAATTTTTTATTTTTACAAAACACTTCCAAAATTTTACCAAACTAATTTTCAACTTTTTTGAAATATGAGCCCCAACAAATCAATTCTCAACTTTGTACCTTTTTCCAAACACTTTCTATAACTCCACACTTGAAACACTTACCAAAATCTTACCCCTTTTTTTATTTTATTTAAGAAGTCTAAATCCTTTTATTAATGTAAAGCATAACTTCTATAGTTATGGTAGAAATTACGCTTTTTTGCCCACCATGAGAAGTTGACATGTGAGCTTGGAATAAAAAATGAAATAGAATAATAAAAAAAAACCTCTCTGCGTTTGACTTCCGATCTGCATTTGATTTCTTCATATTCTCTTCAATGTTTACCATTGATTTTTAGCGATTTCTGTTTGGAGAGCAACGAAGTGAGGGAAAGTGAAGGAAAATTAGAGAACGGTAGGAGGAAGAGCGGCTGACCCACATTGGAGGAGCAGCGTTTGGTGGCGTGGTAGCGTGTTCGACCCGGGAGGTGGCGGAGTGTTCCGGCCTTGGTGGTGCCGACAGTGTCTAGACCCACAGCATCTAGACCCACGTTGGAGGAGCAACGTTCGGTGGTGTTGGGTTTGGCCTGACTATGATGGCGTGTTCTGAACCAGGCGATGGCAGCATGGTTTAGCACGGGCGTTGGTGGCATTTTCCAGTCTCTTTGTTCTCAACTTGTCTGAGAGGGAAATTGGGCAAAACTATTGTTATAATTTGGTGTTTTAGTAACACTTGAGTTTGTTAAGTTTTTTTTTGTTTTGAGATGACGTGTCAATATGATATTGGTGGGCAAAAAACCCTAGTTTTATGCCATGACTATACCGAAGTTGCTCTCTAATGTTAAAAGGCATGAATTGACACAATTTCTACAAACTGGTTCGTAGAAAACTCATATAAACCAGTTTCTAAAAGAGACATCATCTTTTAAGTTATTAAAAAAGCATGTGAAAACACGTATAATTTAAAAAACATGTGTTTCTCACATGTTAAGGACATATGTCAATATTAGAAGTTGGTTTGTAAAAAATTTCCTACAAATCCATGTGTAGAAAGTGAATACCGCGCTTAGCATTTACAATGTCAAGAATAAAATCAAAGACTTCCTCCATATAAAAATGTTCAACCATAAAAACAAGTGCTTCCTTAACTAGCCTACAAAATACTCTATTTGCCACTTTTTTGACATGGTTCACAATCCAGAATTGCAAACTATTTAGTATCACTATTGCGTCTTCAATCACTAGTCATATCTACACCAATTCTTTTCCTCTTTTTTCAATGCTTGCACAATCTAGATGGCATCGCTCTCTAATTCCACATTTTGATGTCCTAGCACCCGAGTAAAAATTGTAGCCCTCAAACAGCTGGAGTTGCAAATCCTTCTTCGTCCAAGACAAAAAATAATTGTAGAGATAATTTAACAAAGACAAAAAAAAATTTAATAATAATAATAATATTAAATAAATAAATAAAAACGTAAGTGCTTTCCACTCTAAATAACTCATATATATAGTTTCAAGTATCTCAAAAAGCCTTTACGAGACAACAAAAAATTCCAGCAGATTATCCAAAAACCTAATGAACAAAATGTCCTTCAAAAATATGAAGCCAATTGCATCTCAGAACCTCTCTCCAAATCGGAAGAAAAATGCACCAGTGCCAGAGTTATGATCAACAGCATACTCGGCTCGTACTAGGCCTAGCTTGACACCAGCACCATAAGAAGACCCATGTCCCAATCGCCTGTAGACCTCTGTTGGGTTCCCCTTGACATCCTTTGAGCTTCCTAGATCATTGCCATGTTCTGCAAATGCATACACGTGTGTACCTTTTACAGGTATCCGTAGCTCAGCTGCTAGCTGTAGAGGCAACATCAGGAAAGGGAATCAGATATTGGTTTACCCATTTAACACTAAAAATCTCATAAGCATAATCATAATAAGCTTTTGTAATAATTTATGCTCTCTCTCACTCAAACTAAGTAGGCGACTACATCAAGGACAGCTAATCAAACACTTGCATCTCGAAATTCCTACCTCAACGATGTTTCTGGCTGCACCTATCTCACCCATGTTGTAACCCCTCACAGAATACGGACCTCCAAGGGTAAAAGCATCGTAACTTGGAAGGTCTCCCACACAGCCACCATAGTGGCCATGAAAGACAAGGACAGGTGGTGGTGGTTTACCAGCACCTTCCTCCACTTCCTTCAGCTGAAAAAATCGTGTCAATGTTAGTTGGTGGCGATTGAAGAACGGAAACTTGCTGCCGACGCCAAGGCCTTGGTCTACCTGCATTTTGTACATAAAATATGCACATTAGCTAGGAAAAAAAAAATGTCATGTAGAGAATTTGACTAAATGGATGACAGAATCTATTTTTGTAGAGACAAAAACTTCCACATCAAATTGTTCACCAACTCCAATTGTCATAATAGCAATTATATCCATTGTAAACCGGCAACTAGCTGGAGCCCAAGGGCAGAAATCTTCTCAACTTATCAGAAACTATCAATTTGTGGAGAGATAAACTTTCAAGAAGAAGGAAGGCTCCTAACAAATATAGAGTGAAATTAAGATGAACCTGCTTATATGGCTTCCTTCCTAAAGATCTTTACGCATTTTTCTTCCTTCCCTCACTCTTTTCAAACCCGAATTATAGGGCATCGATATTAACAAACCAAGAAAAAGCTATATGCCACAAGCATCTAAGCTCACCTGAAATACATCCCTTGAACCGACTATAGCTCCATTTAAGAACTTGGTGTTATCACGTGTAATATTCGCCTGTAGAAATGCCATTCGGTCAACGCCAGTACCACTGAGGGTTGTAGGAGGTCCATCTGCACTAATTGCTCCACTTGGCAACACTCTTTGACCATTGGGACAGATATGACTGCTTTCATCACGTGTTGTTATCTCTTCCATTACAAGTCCATAAGTGAACTTGCTCTGACGGGTGAAATTCTGCAAGGCATATACATTAGATCACCACCATAAGTTTACTAAAACTTGCCCACAATAACAAAGCAACGGATAAAAAAAACCACCATACTTACCTCTGTAATATTGGCCTTAGCGCCAGCTCGATCAACCCATATAGGAGGGACTTCATCCACCCCTGGCCCGCCAGTGAAGACTGGACTCAATTTCCGGCTGTTGAAGCAGCTCACTCGCATAGTACGGTTGCGTGGATTATACACACCATCCAAATAAGGATGCACATACTCAAGTTTGAAAGCAAGATCATCCTGAGGAAAGAATATACTTTGGACATTTTGCGATACAAGATCTTATGCAGATCATACACATACAACAGAAAATTATACTTTAAGGTAAGCCTACCTGAGGATTCAAGAAGTTGCTAGTAGTCACTGAACCATTAATGGATCTATTTAGCCCATTGAGATTCCGATGTTCAAAAGTAACAGTCCCACCAGGCTGCAATGAAGCCTAAACACACAACAGACACAAGACAAGACAAAAGCAAGCACAACGAGATCTTCAAAACTGGGACCCCAAAAGTTTGATGGTTTCTGAACAGAGCAGACATATAAATAATCAAATAAAGTATACCAAAGTGGGACGTCCTCCACGCCCAGGAACAATACTCCACTCTGTAGCAACTTCAGCTGTCTTCTGTTCTAGTTCCTTAAGCTTTATTTCAACAATGATCCCTCCCTCGTTCTTCTCATCAGGCCGTGGGTTCACCTCAATGTTCGAAAACAAACCGAGCCCGTTAATGTTCCTCAGAGCTTGCTTCCCTGCCTCTATGTTAAAAACTTTACCTGGCCGGAGCTGTCAGCCCAAATCAAACATTCACCAATCAATCAATCAATCATCCACTCCAAACCTTAAAAACCAATCACCCATTTACCAAAGCATATAACTTTAAACCCTATGAACCACATAGAGCTTGAATTTAAGCAAACACTAACAAGCCAATCACCTGTTCCAAAGCTTCTGCACTAAACATGTAATTAATACAAAAACAAGTAATTAGCCATTGAATATCCCTATGTTAAAAACTTGGCCCCGTTGCTATCAGTCCAATTCAAACATTCACCAATCAATCATCCATTCGCAATGCTAGCTACCAATCACCAACTTAAAGTTTGAAACCAAGCGTATAATTTTGAAGCCAATGAGCACCGTAAAGTTTGGAATGAAGCATACCACACTAAGGGTCCGTTTGAGTTTGCGATTTCAAAAAGTGCAATTTAAAAATAATGATTTTAAAATGTGCAATTTAAAAAAGTGATTTTTAAAAACGCAGTTATGCGTTTGGCAAAATCGCAGTTTGGCCTTTAAAATCGCAGATTAACCTTTTAAAATACTGCGTTTTCCAAAAAAAAAACCTTATTGTCTGCGATTTGAATAAGCACTTTTTAGCGTTTTCAAATTGCAATTTTTTAAAAACGCAGTTTTCAAACGGTTATTTTTGCGATTTGGTTTAAAATCGCACTTTTTCTCTACGAAATCGCAATTCCAAACGCACCCTAACAAACCAATCACCAATTAGAATGTTCGTGTGCCAAGCATATAATTAATCCAAAAACAACCGATTGCCCATTTCATATCTCAATCAAAATAGCTCAAAAACAAACAAACACAAACCAAGCCAAAAAAAGAAAAGAAAAGAGTAATACCGGTTTGGGCATTTCCCTTTTCACCACGGCGACCTGGGTATTCCCCTCAACGACATTGCCAAGCTTATCAAGGAACTGAATGTTGACCTGCGTAATATCGCCTTCCACCACCTCACAAACCACCTCCTTCGTATTCAAATTCCCAAAATTCACCACCTGCGCACACGCATACCCTTCGTCGTAGTACCATTTCTGGACCCGGTCCCGAATCCTCTGCAACAGCCTCGCGCTAACCTTCCCCTGGTCCCTCAGCATCTGCATGATCTCCCGGTGCACCGGTGGCGGCAACAGGCACGGCTTGGCCCTATCGATCCTCCTCTTGTAGTCCCTCTCGAGGCTCCGATAGTACTCCATCTTCTCCTTATCGGTCATATCAGAGTCCATCTCGATCGGCTTCGACTGCGGCATCATCCCCACGTTGATGCACCGGAACTTGTCCGCTGACTGCCACGTGCTTTCCGTGAACGATATTGTCACCGCAATTGAGCCATCCGGGTTGGTCTTCCCCTCCAGGTCGACCTTCTCGAACATTCCACAGGTGGCTAGGGTTTCGAGCTCTTTCTGTAGCTGGGCCTTCGTGTAGACCCCGCCCGGCTTCAGGGACACCATCTCGAAGAACGAGTCCTCGGTGCCGACGGTAGCCCACCGCCGGCGATCGAAGAAAAGGATATCAGATACCTTGTACTTCTTGAACCCACTCAGCTTGTTGAGCTGGACCACGATGTTCGCCGGAAGCCCATGCGAGTCCCATTCTTGGTTCTGGGACTCGTCGGCAATGGCCAATGCCGGAGAGAAGAACTCTCTCCAGAAGCCTCCGCCATCTCCGCCACCGCCTCCACCGCCCGATCCTCCGAAGCCTCCTCCTTCGCCACCAGAACCGCCGAGATTGGGGGAGAGCGAACGGAGGTGGAGGAGGAGGGACGAGGCAGAGGCGGCAGCGAGGGTTTTGACAAAGGATTTGAGGGGTTTAGGATTTTTGGTTGCGGAAGAGGTAGAGGAAGAGGGAAGCGAAAAGTTGCATTGGACGGTGCGTTTTGGTGTGGGGGAGGCTAATGCTCGCCGGGATGAGCTGAGAGGAGGAGTTGATTGGATGTGCGTTGGAGCGGCGAAGGAGGGCATGGCTTTCGGGGTTTGGAGTTTGGAGTTTGGTGGAGATAAGGGGGGCAGAGAAGAGAAGAGACGAGTCAGCGTCAGCGAGAGGGGTTTTGGTTTTTTACTTTTTAGTTGGAGAAATGGGTTTAGGAGTGGATTTTGTGCATTGGGCGAGGTCTACAACGTCTACAAAAAGTTCGGAATTAGGGATTATGAAATTTTGAAAAATGCTAAAAAAATATTTTTTATTTTTATTTTTTATTCTCCCATTATTCTAAAAAAAATAAATACTTTTTTTTCTTTTTTATTTTTTTTATAAAAAAAAATGGCATCTTGGTCTTTTCAATAATTTGAGTTGAAATAGACCGAAATCACTAACGATCACTCACATTAAGAATTTTGAAAACTTTATTGGAGCACATTGCAACTTTTAAACATTAATGGTTAAAGTGAAAAATTAGTCAAACTTTGGGGGGTAAATTGTATTTTCTTCTAGGGATTATGAATTTAAAAAATGGTAAAATTTATTTTATTTTTTATTCTACTATTATTCTACAAGGCTCACGTGGCATGTGACAGTTTCAATTTATCTTGGATCTTTTATTTTTTTAATAAGGAATTATTCAAAAAATAGTTAAAATTGTTTCATCAGCATGGTAGAATAATTGTAAGATAAAAATATTATTTATAACATTACACGTCAAGAGTTATATCATCAGAGAAAAAAAGAAAAGAAAAGAAAAAGTATGGATTAAGGATTATAGACTACATGCATTGTATAAGTTATGGGAAGTGAGAAGAGTTGGATGGGTGGAGATAAAATGTTGAAAGAGTGGATGGGATGGTTACCAAAATTTAGTAATTTTGGGGTTGCTAAATGAGAGTAGTCTGAGTTTAAGGTAATTTTTTTTTCAATCCAATTTGAATAAAACTTTGTCCAATGCTAAAGCTGAATGAAAAATAGTTCTCTCACCAATTTAAAGGGGTCACAAAATTTAGTTTTTATTTTTATTTAGATTACTAATGGACTGTAGTAAGATTAATTAGTATTATAATTAGTTTTTTTTTCCCCCCTGAAGTTGGTAATGATTTAAAAGAAGATAGAATTTGAATTTATTTGTGACAAAATTGGTGATGGAAAACCATCATCAAGGTTCATCTTATACTAGTCAAAATAATAATTGGACTTTTTTATATTATTATTTCAAAACAACAACAAATAAAGTTGTATGTAAATTTTAGGGATAAATACCTCATTGGTACCTGAGTTTTACGTGTTTTTAAATTTAGTACCTCAGTTTTATTTGGTATCATAGGTGGTACCTGAATTAAGGGTAAAAACTCATTTGGTACCTCTGTTAGATTTTTCGTCCGAATTTTAACGGCTCGCCACGTGTCAACCGCTGAGGTTGACACGTGGCACTACATAAAAAAAAAATTAAAAATTAAAAATTAAAATCTTTAGAAAATGATTAAAAATAATAAAATTTTAAAAAAGAAAATTAAAAAAAGAAAAAAGAAGAAGCCACCCCCTTGGCCGGTCTGACCGGTCTGGGGTGGCCGAACCACCCCCTATGGGGTGGTTTGGCCACCCCACAGTTGAAAAAAAAAAAAAATTTTTTTGAAGGGTTTTGGCCCTAGGGGGTGGCCGAACCACCCCCTAGGGCCAAAACCCATCAAAAAAAAATTGAGGGTTTGCCCTTGGGGGTGGCCGAACCACCCTCTAGGGCCAAGGGGGTGGTTCGGCCACCCCCATACAGGCCGGACTGGGGTGGCCGAACCACCCCCGTGGCCCATGGGGGTGGTTCGGCCACCCCAAGGGCAAACCCTCAACTTCTTTTTGGATGGGTTTTGGCCCTTGGGGGTGGCCGAACCACCCCCAGTCCGGCCCCCCCTAGGGCCAAAACCCTTCAAATTTTTTTTTTTTTTTTTTTTTTTTCAACTGTGGGGTGGTCGAACCACCCCCTATGGGGTGGTTCGGCCACCCCAGACCGGTCAGACCGGCCAAGGGGGTGGCTCAGCCACCCCTCTTCTTTTTTCTTTTTTTAATTTTTTTTTAATTTTATTATTTTTAATCATTTTCTAAAGATTTCAATTTTTAATTTTTAATTTTTTTTTATGTAGTGCCACGTGTCAACCTCAGCGGTTGACACGTGGCGAGCCGTTAAAATTCGGACGGAAAATCTAACAGAGGTACCAGATGGGTTTTACCCTTAATTAAGGTACCACCTATGATACCAAACAAAACTGAGGTACTAAATTTAAAAACACGTAAAACTCAGGTACCAATGGGGTATTTATCCCTAAATTTTAAATACAAATAAAAACATTACATGTATTTCGTAGATAATATATGTAGTAGGCTCTTCTCTCTTTGTTTCTAGGGATAGAAGCTTCATATCTTAGTAAGAGACTCTCTTCTCCTTTGTAAAGCCCTCCCCTGGCCTCAATCTCCCATGTGAGCGCTTGGGAAGGAGGAAAGAGCTTTAGAACATGTTTGGGTGTTATCAAAATTCATACTATATTTTATTATTTTTAAAAAACATGTTTGGGTTGTTTTTTAGAATTTAAATTCTACTAAGATTTTATTTAATTTTTTTATTTAATTTTGTCTTAAATTTTTTAGACCATCCAAACCTAATTTCAAAAAACAAATTCTCTATGTATTCAAAATTTTGAATATAGTAAAATATAATACAAAAAATTTAAACACCCAAACGTACACTACTCTTTTTGCTCCTCCTTACCCCCTCTTCTTCTCTTTTCTTTTTCTTTGTTCCCTTTCTCATTTGTTTTGCAAGCCAAGTTTACAACTCTTTCTCTATTGCCACCACCTGCATGTCTCACCTCCGCCCTCATCGACCACCTCTTCACTCCACTGACCGTTTCCCTCTTCGAGTGAGCCCACACGCCACCCTTAGGTAACAGATCTAGGCCCTCAAGCTTAGATATGTCATTCATCATCCACCACTATACGTACCTTCGACTCCCCCCATCCCTGTCTCCTACCGCCCAAACTTTCCCGGCCTCCACCCCCCACACCCCTTTCTCTGCATGCGCTCATGCGCCTTCTCGCCGTTCTCCCACCCCCATCAGAACTGCAGATTTATAGTTTTTTTGTTATCTTTAATCGTTTCCAATTTCCCCTGTTACAAGTGACCTCCTTTTTCTGTTGAGACTGCATGCATAAATAAGTGTCCTTTGCGCCCCATTTGTCCAGCATCCCTCCTGTTGGACTTGGACATCAGTATGAAGCTCCTCGTTAATGGCTCCATATCAATTAATTATAGTGCATCCTTCCCTGCCATAGCCTCCAAGTCCTCATGTTAGTGTTGCAAGCGTCATCCAAAGAAGGCTCTCTCGTCCACACACGGTGGTCTTCTTATTGGCATTCAAGTCCAAAGAACAATGTGTTGGGTCAGTTTTTGACCCATTTTCAATCATTTGTTTGATTTGTTCAAGCATTATATTAATTTGTGTTTGTGGCTTTGATGTTGGGGCACCCACCCTCTCTATTGTGATTAGTTTTCTTTATTAACAAAGTTTAATCTTACTTATAATGTGTGTATATATATTGTTAGGGAATATTCGTCCCCTATCAATGTGGGGCCAGATTTGCCTTTATAATGGAATCCCGGACTTCGGACTTCAGTTTGGTCTTTGGATCTTGAGCTTCGGTCATGAGCAGCCTTTAATATTTATTAGGCCAGTCAAATCAAGTCAGAGAAGATATAAAACGTCTACGTGGAGCCCTGCGCTTGACAGGGGTAAAAGAGACATATAGCACATAGGGGTATAAAAAGGGGTAATTTTCATAATTCTGAGAGCTCTCTCTCTGTCTCTCCTCTTCATAGAAATATTGGACTGACTTGATCGTCGGAGGAGGCTCCGCCGGCCACCCCCCGGCGGGTCTTTGTTGTTTTGCAGGTCAGGGCTCGGATGAAGGGACGTCTCTGATGATGCCACGTCACCGGCTCAAAAATATCATCAACAATTGGCGCCGTCTGTGGGAACGACGTCGTCGCTCCTGCCAAAACAAAGGCTCAGGATGGTGACCGGTGATCAGGAGTGTCCTTCATCAAGGGAAGCCTGTTGAAAGAGATGAAAATTTTCTGGGTTCGTCTGGACAGTTTCCTAAGTGCAGACTGGTACTTGGCTTTCCACGCGTATTTAGCCCCCTCCCTTTGGGCTAGGAGGTCCTTTGCGGTAAGGGTCAGATTAAGAATTTGAAAACCTGGATTCATTAGCATCAGCTGGCCGTCGAGACACATGATGGGAGATAAGTCTTCTACTGTTTATTATGGTTTGGATGTAGAAATTTGCATTTGCATTTTCAGTAACTTGTGTAGAAAGAAACAATTTCCTGAGAGGCTCTTTGCATCTTATTCGTTTGTCTTGAAAGTGACTCTGTCGGGAAATATAAGGTCAAGAGATGGCCACGTTTCGTGTTGAAAAAGGAAAAATCATAGGGAAGAGTGGCCTTGCTTTATCAGTTTTTATGAAAAATGATGTTCTTCTGACAGCAGCATTTATTGCGAATAAAAGGAGATGGGTTGTGAAATAACATTTGACTCCGGGCGTGGTTATGCAGTCAATTATGAACTGGGGAAGGTTTGAGTTTTCCACCTTTTGATAAAAATAATATAGATCAAATAAGGCTGTGTTTGTCGACCTCCCTGCATGGGAACTGAACGTGCCCAGACATCTGCTGGGTCCTACCAGCAGATGGTTACATCTTGTCATTGCATGATATATTCATAGGAAGAGTCCCGCTTAGTCGATGGTCGGTCAAACTGAAAAGCTGGATGGAAGACAGAGAATAAACCAATCTTGCTTCAATTTACGGTTTCTGCCAACATGAGTGTGGTCATGTGAATAAACCAGGAAGCATGCAAAGGTGGTGTTTTCGCAAATTCTGGAGCAGCATCGAATGGTCTCAGTTCGTCGGTTACTGGACTAACGTGAAAGCATATTTGCCTGCTGAGATTTCCGGGGAAGGTTTGGGTTACAAAGTGTGCGGCCAAACCTTCCGGAACTACTTCCGAGGTCACGTCCTTGGTCATCTCCGAAGTTATTGCCGAGAACTTGTCCGAGCAGTCGAGGGTCCGAGGACATACGGCAGCAGAGTTCGCGAGATGAATATTGTTTATGAAAGAAAAATAATCACTTCGGAGATCATGTCCGAGGTTGTTTCCGGGGTCCGGGGGGTTACAGTTGTTACGACACTCTCTCAGGACCTATAATGGGTTGGTGATTTAGCGTGAGTCCATGTGGCTTTTGTGAAGCAGGTCTTCGCTCAGCACATAGGCTTTTGTGTTATTAAAACTCGCTCAGGGAGGCAGTTTTGTTTTCCGTTTAAGGGGACGGTGAAGATTGATTTTGTGGGGAAATATCTAATCTTCGTGCTCGATTGGTTACACCGCATGTCACCCCAGACAGATTTTATGACAAGAATAAAAAATAAGAACTGAAGAGCCGAGGCCCACTACCTCGGCACTGTCGGAAAAGGTTCCGAGTTAGGGGATATTGGCTTAATTCAGAATGCTCCATAGCAAACCCCCCTGAAGTTCGGATTCCCAGCTCCGAGTCTGAGATTTTCAAGAGGAGATCATCCGGGGTGCTGGGTAAGCGAGGAAATAGACGGGGCCCTGCCGTCAAAATGGCAGAATTCGGGAAGGCAGACTTTGTAGCACTTCTGGGGTTACTTGGTATTACAAAAACGACGAGCGGTGTCCGATCTATTGAGACGATGCTGGTTGAGGTACTTAAGTGAGTGGACCCAATTGTGGAAGCCATTCTCTGAGTTCCACGTGTTCACGTGTGTGAAGATAAGGGAAAAGAGAAAGCACGGTACAATTGTCTTTGACATTTGGATAAGGAACTTGCTGGGTGCTGGGCAAAAGTGCCGTTGATTCGGAGGTTGATGTTGTCGCACCCGGAGGTCGAGTGGATATGGTGGTCGGACAGTAATGCTCTGTTTACGGACATGGTGTTTGAGATTCCCCTATGGAGGAACCGCCAGCGGTCTTTGGATTTGCTCGATGCTTGGGCTTCAATGGGTCCAAAGGGGCCTATTCGAGACGAGGCCGGGAAGATTTTGACGGCAAATCTGAAGGGAAGGCCGGCTTTCGAGGCTGATGATCAGTCCGCGTTGATATACTTGTTGATTTCGAAGAAAGATGAATAGTCGGATAAGGTGTTCGTAGAGAATTCATACTATTTGCACGGGCACTGGGCAGGGTTGGTGGACAGGTATGAGGAGATGATGGTGAAGCATCATCCGGAAACAGTTTCGGGGACACTTCCGGGAACCTGTCCGAGATTGTGTTCGAGGTCAAGGCCCATCTCCCCGCATGGTTCCGAAATGTTCTTTACAGTGCAGGTGTGAATACCGGTGACCCAGTGACCCAGTGATGTCTGTGAGAAGGCAGCTTACTTATCAAAGTGATCGGAAAGAAGAGGACAAGAAAGGGTCGTCATGCAGAGGATGAGGCTGATCAGTCACACTACTGAACTCGCGGGGGCCCAGATCTTAATAAGGGACTGAGGTCAGCCGGCCACCTCCAGAATGAACACGTTGCATGAACGTGCAGGAGAGAGGGCAATACATTCTTCATGAAAGAAAAGCGAATAGGTCCGAGATCGTGTCCGGGATCCTGTCCGAAAACACTTCCGAGAACACGAGACACCCCAAGAGAAGACGGGAAAGCTCGAGAGTGCTGGTTTAGTAAGAACATGGACACGACTCCACCGTCGAAACAACGGTGTCTGGAATGGCAGATTTCATAACATATATCTAGTTGCTCGGGACCTCGGACACACTGCGGAACCTTGGATCTCCTCCACACACGCCCTGTTCCGAGGTCTATCTCCGAGAAATCGGTGAAGAGGTTTCTAGTTGTTAGGTGTCCCCTTTGCAAATGAAAGTGACCATAAGGCCACGTGGTAAAGGTTTGGGTGACAAAAGCTCAGATACGGGTTACATGCACAAGAGAAAAAGAGTAAACTTCGGATGAAAGAAAGGTACAGTTGCGAACTGTCTGAACGACTTTAGGACTTGCCAGTCTCCTGTGGTTTTCTCTCTCTGGAGTCCGGCTAGCGCTAGAAGGATATAAAGACTTCGCACGCTCTTCAAAGGCCGAAGGGGCTAAGATAAGTTCCCTTTTCTCTTTTTATTCCAGAGAATTTTAATAATTTAGTAATTCCAGTAATAAGGGTTAAATATGCTCCTTTACAAATAGCCTAGAATTTATTTGCAAAAAATAAGGAGCTATGGTAGCTCCAAACTTTGAGCAACAGAGGCTACTTCCCGGGAACCGAATGTAAGGAGCAGGTCTTTGAGCTTATGCTATTTTGTCTCCTGCTTGGATTTATTGATCTTCTTCTATAGCATTTTTGCAGGAGCTTTATTTTTATTGTACAAACAAATAAAGCGAGAAGGAAAGCTCTCGACGTTACATTCCGAGAGCATTGTTTGAGGGCAAGAGCTGAATTAATTTCCGATGATATTCTCAGAATATAATAAATAAAAAATCTGGCGAGGAGTAAGAACCTCGGCAAAAAATCAGGAACCCGCCCTTAACAGGGGATTACCGGGGGAATCGAGGAGGTGACCTCGTTAAAAAACTATGGAAGAGGAGTAAGAACCTCGGTAAAAAATCAGGAACCCACCATTAACAGGGGATTATCGGGGGAATCGAGGAGGTGACCTCGTTAAAAAACTATGGAAGAGGAGTAAGAACCTCGGTAAAAAATCAGGAACCCGCCCTTAACAGGGGATTATCGGGGGAATCGAGGAGGTGACCTCGTTAAAAAACTATGGAAGAGGAGTAAGAACCTCGGTAAAAATCAGGAACCCGCCCTTAACAGGGGATTATCGGGGGAATCGAGGAGGTGACCTCGTTAAAAAACTATGGAAGAGGAGTAAGAACCTCGGTAAAAAATCAGGAACCCGCCCTTAACAGGGGATTACCGGGGGAATCGAGGAGGTGACCTCGTTAAAAAACTATGGAAGAGGAGTAAGAACCTCGGCAAAAAATCAGGAACCCGCCCTTAACAGGGGATTTCTGGGGGAATCGAGGACGTTACCTCGTTAAAAAACAAAGGATTAATTTTTACAGGCTCTTGTTGCCACACAAGCTGTTCGGGTCTATGTTCCCAAGACAAATCACTCCGGCCAGCTTTCCTCAGACCGGAGTGCTTTGGGGGGGTAAGAGCTTGGAAGATTGATTTGAAGATTGGTTGTCAAATATTTGATATGTAAAATCCCGTTAACATTTCTGATGACATTTTCGATAACTTCTGGATTAGTTTAAAGGAAGAGGAGTAATAACCTCGTTAAAAAATCGGGAGAGGAGTAATAACCTCGTTAAAAAATCGGGAGAGGAGTAATAACCTCGTTAAAAAATCGGGAGAGGAGTAATAACCTCGTTAAAAAATCGGGAGAGGAGTAATAACCTCGTTAAAAATCGGGAGAGGAGTAATAACCTCGTTAAAAAATCGGGAGAGGAGTAATAACCTCGTTAAAAAATCGGGAGAGGAGTAATAACCTCGAGAAAAGTCCGATCTCGGACAAAGGATCTCCCCTCCTGGTAGAGGACCAGGGAGGTGAGGAGAAAAGTCCAGTTTCGGACAATGGACCACCCCTCCTGGTAGAGGACAGGGGGGTGATGAAAAAAGTCCGATCTCGGACAAAGGATCTCCCCTCCTGGTAGAGGACCAGGGATGTGAGGAGAAAAGTCCAATTTTGGACAAAGAACCACCCCTCTGGGTAGAGGACAGGGGGGTGATGAGGAAAGTCCGATCTCGGACAATGGACCACCCCTCTCGGTAGAGGACAGGGGGGTGATGAAAAAAAAGTCCGATCTCGGACAAAGGATCTCCCCTCCTGGTAGAGGACCAGGGAGGTGAGGAGAAAAGTCCAATTTTGGACCAAAAGCCACCCCTCTTGGTAGAGGACAGGGGGGTGATGGGGAAAGTCCGATCTCGGACAATGGACCACCCCTCTCGGTAGAGGACAGGGGGGTGATGAGAAAAGTCCGATCTCGGACAAAGGATCTCCCCTCCCGGTAGAGGACCAGGGAGGTGAGGAGAAAAGTCCAATTTTGGACCAAAAGCCACCCCTCTTGGTAGAGGACAGGGGGGTGATGAGGAAAGTCCGATCTCGGACAATGGACCACCCCTCTCGGTAGAGGACAGGGGGTGATGAAAAAAGTCCGATCTCGGACAAAGGATCTCCCCTCCTGGTAGAGGACCAGGGAGGTGAGGAGAAAAGTCCAATTTTGGACCAAAAGCCACCCCTCTTGGTAGAGGGCAGGGGGGTGATGAGGAAAGTCCGATCTCGGAAAATGGACCACCCCTCTCGGTAGAGGACATGGGGGTGATGAAAAAAGTCCGATCTCGGACAAAGGATCTCCCCTCCTGGTAGAGGACCAGGGAGGTGAGGAGAAAAGTCCAATTTTGGACCAAAAGCCACCCCTCTTGGTAGAGGGTAGGGGGTGATGAGGAAAGTCCGATCTCGGACAATGGACCACCCTCTCGGTAGAGGACAGGGGGGTGATGACAGCAGGAGATGACACTAGTTAATTTGTCGATATTAAAGACAGAATTAATTATGGCAGCTCGTCCGTCATCGGGAGCTATCTATGCTTGGGATTACATCAAGGACGAGAAATTTCCAGTCTAACGACCCAGAAGCCGAATAGGGAGATTGGGGTGTTTACCTCTTCTTTGAAGAGATGGAAAGGGCAACTGCGCCTCTAGCAGTCCCCGAACTTCAGGCATGCCGGTTAACGGGCATCCATCTACCAAAAGAAATTAATGGTCCGACTATTGGGAACGGTGGATATGTTAAAATTCCATCGGAATCATTGTCCGGGGAAGCATAATGCTAATGCTTGGCATGATGTTGTGCGGGCGTAATTTTACGATTTATGAGACATCCATTTCGGTGGTAATCCGAGGAAATTATTAGAGATTAATTTGGAATTCACGTCGTGAGGGCGTAACTTTCGTCAAAGAAGAAGATTTTATTAGATTTACTCAGAGGGCACATGTACATGAAGACGAAGAGAACAGACAACCCCGAAGGAATACTATGCATAGTGGTCATCTGATTGCAAATAATCCTGACACTGCAAAGAGGAATTGCCTGGAAACCTTGAGGGGATCATCCGCGCAAATTCCAAGCGCGGCTTGAACAGCTGGGCTCCCACGAGTCGTCGAGGCAAAAGTTGGGTGCTGCGCAGTTCCTGTAAGCTGGACAGGAACAGGTTGGTGAGGAGCCAGAAGACACGTACCCCTGTACGCCTAAAGCCGGAGATCGCACATTCGATAGAACCGCCGTGGAGAGCCGATGCTTCACGGCGGTGAATTTCTAAACCAAAACCATCCTTAAGGGATTTGTGAATATGCTCGGTCGTGAAGACCGCACCAGGAATGAAGAACATTGTGAGAAAGTTTGAAGAGTTCAAATAGAATAAAAGGAAAAGATCCGATCTCCAGAAAGGGAATAAGAAAAGAAGAAAATCTACTCGAATGAGCAATCTAGAGACTAATGACCTTCTTGCAAAGGAAATGGCAAATAAATAGGAAAATAATGACCATCGATGCGTGCAGGATTTACGGGGTGTTAGGTGAGCCTAACTAAAGGCAAATTTATGATGGAAATAAATTCTTGATTGCTAGCCATAAATGGCTTGGAGCTGTGTGGAACAGCAGTCAAAGAAACGCTCAAGTTTTCATGGGATCAAAGGAGGGCATTATGCAAGTTGGATGAGGAATGGTCAATGAGCCAGTCAAATAACAGAGATTTCATTAGGTAAATTCTCCGTACCTTATTACCAAAGATAGGAGAATTGGGGGGTAATTGTTAGGGAATATTCGTCCCCTATCAATGTGGGGCCAGATTTGCCTTTATAATGGAATCCCGGACTTCGGACTTCAGTTTGGTCTTTGGATCTTGAGCTTCGGTCATGAGCAGCCTTTAATATTTATTAGGCTAGTCAAATCAAGTCAGAGAAGATATAAAACGTCTACGTGGAGCCCTGCGCTTGACAGGGGTAAAAGAGACATATAGCACATAGGGGTATAAAAAGGGGTAATTTTCATAATTCTGAGAGCTCTCTCTCTGTCTCTCCTCTTCATAGAAATATTGGACTGACTTGATCGTCGGAGGAGGCTCCGCCGGCCACCCCCCGGCGGGTCTTTGTTGTTTTGCAGGTCAGGGCTCGGATGAAGGGACGTCTCTGATGATGCCACGTCACCGGCTCAAAAATATCATCAACATATATATATGCCATACATACACTAGAATGCAAATAGATTTAGATCACGTTTGGTACATATAATGGTCATTCCTTTAAGAGTATGAATATGTATTACTTGAAAAAATTGAAATAAAATAACTATTCATATTCTTTTATTTTGTGACAATACCTGATACTTTCTTTGAAATTAATAAAAAATTTTAAAATACCCAAGATTTAAAATATATATAACTTCTTAAGAATTGTGGGTGATTGGCCACTAGTGGCGGAGCCAGGATTTTGGTTCAGTGCGGTCAAGATTTTTATTTTTTATATCTTTTTATGAAAGAAAAAAAAACTAAAGTTAAACAAAAATTAATTTAAAATATTTTTTTTAAAAAAATATAACTAAAAAATTTAATTATTGTTTAAAACATATAAATGTAACATACAATTTATTATGTCACGCCTAGCCTAGCTTGTTGCTTTATTCAATTATTTCCGACGAGTCTTCATAACTGGTTGAGAAGGTTTTTTTTTTTTTTTTTTTTTTTTTTTTTTTTTTTTTGTAGATATGTCATTCGAATTTAGTCTCTATTACTAGGATGGTAATAAACAAAATTCTTAAGCAAAGATATGTTTTTATATTTGTTAAATCTACCTCGGCACGAACTCATTTAGAATTTGATTGGAGCATAATGGGATCATTGTTGTTCTTCATAATTTCTGGTAACTACAATTATATATTTCATACAATTAAAATATGTAAGAAAAACTATATATATTCATAACAATTAATTTAATTGAGCAATTAAATTTAAAAGCTTAATCAAAAGTAAAGTTTGATTACATGAAATTTTTTAAGAAATGAGAAATTTTAAAAAAGCAATTGATTTGAATTGTTAGAGGCTTGAATAAAAAAGAATTAGCAAACTGGAAGAAGAACTTCAAAATTTCGAACAAGTCTAAATCGCAATTCTCAATTTTGTTTTTAACTATCAATGACCTTTATCTCTTGCTCAGCTTTTCCTTCTAGATTTAAGCCTTAATATACTATTTGATTTGATTTGATTTGATTTATTTATTTTTAAGTATATACTTTAGAGTTTAGACTTTTATTTTTAGGGCAATGCTCAAATTACAACATGTGGGCTCTATCCCAATGTGCCTTGGTGTTGCGCACTTGTAGTGCACTTGTAGTACATGTATCATCTTCTTTGTTTTTATTAGTGTTGTGCTGTTTTGAAAAGTCTTTAGAGTTTGGTCTCTCAACCAAACCCATTGGCCCACAAATGTGTTTTTTTTTTTCCTAAGCCCACTAACACCTCAAATGAAAGAAGCTAAGGCAACTTACAAAACAAAAAAAGAAAGAAAGAAGTTTAGGCAGTGGCCCACAAACAGTCAAATGACAACTTTATTTAAACGGTGTGTTTAAGGGGGCATCGTGCTTCTTTAAGTTCTCTTTATCTTCCTCCACATTTTAATTTAACCTGAACTTAAAATCCATAAAAATTTCTAGACATGCCCACAGCTAAAGTTTGTCCCTAAAGTTTGGTGACTGGGTTTCAACTGTCCCTGATTTTGTAATTGAGGGTAGGCAAACAGGGCATCTAGAAGATTTTTTACTACGGGTAAGAAACATTTTTGGAGGTTGAGAGGGGGCATGTGCCCCCTTTGACTCCCCCGCTCCGCCTCTGTTCGCCACCTTAATAAAATAAGTGTGATAAATTGGTGTGAAGAGTAACATTATTTTACAAGAGAAACAAGTCGTAGAATTTGAGTAGAGAAGTGAAGATATTACAGGAGAAAAAATTATATAAATAAAAATGATCAGGCATTTCAAACCTATGAATGCTTGTGTATAAACTAAGACACCATTTCTATTGTATTTTATATGCCTGCTTGATTGGATCAGGTCCCAGCTGAGTACTCCTGGCTCTTGTACTTGCTCCCATGTCCATCACAAGATCGAAATTCCTGTCCCAATGCATAAGGCTTAAGAAGAGGAAGATCCGAAGATGGTTGCTCTCCTAGCCCGGTCAAATATTTGGTGTTTCGACCATCCTTGAGTTCCACGTGGCAAGCTAAAACACAATACATTCTGTTTCCACGTGTAATAATGGAGCCCACATGTATCTGAACAAGATGACATGTGGCTCTTGTTTATTGTCCATGCAATTAAGAACCCCCGAAGCCAGCGCTTAATCACCATTAATCCTCTCTCTTAAATCTCTCTCCATGATAAGACATAAATTAAGGAGCATTGACAAAACCACAAACAGTTATTTGAAATACTAAGACCCTGGCCTTTGTCGTGAATTGGAGCAATGGCTCAACTCGACCGCATGCAAAGACACCGTGACAATCCTAAGAGCCCTAGCGGCCTCACTGTTGAACAAGTTCTCCGAGGTAATTCCTTGCAGACATTTCTGCCTCAAACCAGTGGATATATTGTTTGAGCATGGCATTTACAAACTAAGGATAATAAATGAAGAAGGAAACCTGTCTTCCCTCTATGCTAGAAATTTTTACACAACTTTCATCAGTTTTGTCTAATGTAAGAGGGTCGGTCAAGTGAGAAAAACTGTGTTCTTGCGTCCATGTACAAATTTTTCTATATGTTTGCTCAAAATGCATGTGAAATATTTAATTAAAATAAATGTGAATTATGAAGTCAGATTCGAATTCATGGCTTTTGCTATGATATCATGTTAAAATCACAATTTGTCATAAAAGCTTAATCTGATAGCTAGGTGATAAGGATAAGAATCATTTATGATAAACATTGATTTTGTTACCCTAAGTTAAGGGATTTAGTTACTTTAATTTAAGGAATTTGTTTGTACTTGAAATGGTTCAAATTACCTGTAAATAGGATTGTGCGATCGTAATTATTAACTGTTATTAACTGCTACCCGCCTAGGCAGATAAACAAACACGAGCTAATTAATCTTTCATTATCTTTGATAATATTACTAGACCAGCAGACGTTTATGGTGGCGTTCGTGGCACATGATAGCTAGAGTCAATTTTGGCTCACGTTAGCTAGCATAGCAAACCCACACGACGCAACAATTATTGCTATCCTAGTCCTTATATTTTTTATGTTTCTACAAAAAACCCACTTGTTGAGAATATCGATTTTAATTACTTGTAGAAAAATAATCAAATGTTTTGGATATGATAATTATTTTTGTTACTTTTAAGCTGGAATATGGAATCATGATATGTATTTTACCTAAAACATTGCATCGTTTGGTTTGCGGAATAAGTCCTTAGAATGGAAGGATTATTCTATTGGAATAACTATTCCTTCATTTGGTAGGGACCTATTCTATGAGAATAACTATTCACTTACGAAGATGAATAGATATTCTAAAGGGAATATATAACCTTTCAAAAAAAAAAAATCACATTTTTCTTTAATTTTTTCAAACTAAACTAAAAAAAAAAATAATTAAAAATTAAAAATTTAAAAATTTAAAAATTAAAAAAAAACAAAGAATTTAGATCAGATCTGTGGCCGGCCGGCCACCCACAGATCTAAAGTCCAATATTTATTTATTTTTATTTTTTAAGATTTGAGGTTTTTTTTTTTGAAAAATAAGAAATTTTGTGAGTTTTTTTTAATAATTTTGGGTCAATTCTAATTGTTGTATATGTGTGGAATAATTATTCCACTCTACTCTTCATCATTCCCAGTAATAACTATTCATTTTTTTAATGGAATATCCATTTTGCGAACCAAACGAAACCTAAATCTTAAAATAAAAAAGAAGTGCTAAAACAGGCTCAAAACATTTTCATAATCGTTTAAAATAGGCCATAAAAAGTGGCTCAAAACACTAAAATAAGCCTAAAAGGGCCATTGCCTAATAGGTGGTTTTGCCTTTAATAACCACAATAGCCTAGTAGTTAGTAACTGCTTGCCTAGGCGAGCGAATGCGGTTATCTAAAAGTGATAACAGCCTAATAATAAGAAATGGTAAGTTTAATCTTTTAATTAATACTTTAACATTATCAATAATTAATTTATTGTGAAAATTAATAGGATAGATAAAACCTTGGATTTAATAAATATATTTACGTATATATTTATCATGGCTTTCAAATTAATTATATATACATGCAGCATCACTGTTTTGGTTTACTTGTTAATTATGTCATTTAATCTGGGAGCTTAATTCCATGCATGAACATTAATTCTATATATTTATGTATGCCTTGATCACGTACGTACGCTTAATTAATTCCCATTCTAACAAAGTTTAGACGCATGCATGCACAGGAGGCGAAGGTTCAAAGTGGTCAACAACGTCCTCTTCATCACCTTATACATTTTGGAAGGACCATCGTGACCCAGAAGAAGATTATGCCGCCCACCATCACAAGAAATCAGTTCTGGCCAAAGTTAAGGATAAGGCCAAGAAAATTCGACGTTCTCTCAGCAAGAAGAAGCATAGTGAGGATGGTAGCAGCACCGGTGGCAGTGCTACCACACCCTCTTGGGGTGTCAGCTTGGATGATGATGAAGACGATGAAGATGCTGAATATGCTGAATACCTTGGAGCC
The DNA here is from genome assembly GCA_028654335.1 of Alnus rubra. NCBI lineage: Eukaryota > Viridiplantae > Streptophyta > Magnoliopsida > Fagales > Betulaceae > Alnus > Alnus rubra. The sequence continues at coordinate 667,838 of JAJPGS010000870.1, read as the reverse complement.
CCAAGTAATATCATTATTAATTCCCTTCTCTTTTTGCTTAATAGATTATCTATTAATTCCCATGTTTTTTCTATCTTATTTTAACTAGCCTATAACCCACCCGTGGTTCTATACAGGCTAGGTTTTTCATTATAATTTAATTTTAAAAACCTCTAAGTTGTAAAAGAATTCATTAAATTCAAATAACTATTTATTTCTGTCCTATGATCCATGACAGATCCGCCTTGGTGGATCAAATTAATATAAACCAAAATTAAACAATAAAAAAAGCCATAAAATGCTACTTATCAAATATTTAGGCACCTTAAAATCGTTTTATGTTTTAAATTTTGGTTCTTTTTGAACCAACTTTTTATTAACCATTGTTAGTGAAATTTTTGCACAACTATTAAACGTATATGCACCCAAGTATATATGGAGACCTGATCAATCCCCTTATGAAACAAATCCTCCTTGCTTGGTGCATGGATTCTCTTTAATTTCCTTAGTAAAATATTTAATTTTTAGTGTATGAATCGGAGCTGGCTCCTGAAGGGTACAAGGAAACGGCGAGGCAGCATCCAAGAGCAGTTCACGTGGTTTCTGAGAAGCATGTTTTGGCATGCAGTGTTAATCTTGGTGGTGCCGATCAGCAAGAAAAGCAAAAGCCTACAATGACTGAAACTACGACTGCCAATAAGAAGTTGTCACCATTGGATGAAAAAACCCATGCGATTGCTTCAAAATTTCAAGGCCTCACCATTTCAGCCCCAACGGCTTCACAAACCGTTTCAGGCGAGGAAGCTCCACAACCCTTGTCATGCCGGTGGCCAGCTCCACAAATTTACTCAACCCCGGCGAGTCCACAAGCTTATTCAGCCCCGGCTGCTCCACATAGCGGAAATGCTAGTTTTGGAGAGCAAATTTGGGATAAGGGTGTTTCGGTGAAAGAGTATTTGATTCATAAGATTGAGCCTGGGGATGATGAGAGAGCACTTTCTCAAGTGATATCGGAGAAGATGAGTCCCAGAAGAACTCCTGGTGATATGGGTGTGGTGGAGAAGGTAAAAGAAGCTGTCACTTCTTTGCTCCGGAATGAGTCGTCCAAATACAGTACTGTCAGTACATCTGCAAATTTAGCTACAAACACGCAGATCTCCGCCAATGCACGTTCGGTGGCTAAAAACTCACCGTCACACCTTCCGATCTCCATCAATGCTCGTGAAGGTACTTTCTTCTTTAAAGAAAACTTCACTTATCATATCAACTTTTGGACATAAATTTCTTACAAATCGGTTTGTAGTAAATTTTTTACGATTCACATATAAAAATGACATGTGCCTTTAAGCATGTGAGAATCACATGTTTTTTTTATTAATGCTATTAAAAAAGCATGTGAGAAGTATATGCTATTAAAACATATGCTTCTCACATGCCAAGAGACACATGTTAATATTATATGTGAGTCGTAAGAAATTTCCTACAAATTGATTTGTAGGAAATTTCTGTCCACTTTCTTTCATCACTTTTGTAATCATATATATCCTTAAAATTTAAAAAGTATCAATTTAGTGGATCCATCTTTCAATTTCAAAATGTTCAAAGTACCCATTTTTTTTTTTAAAAAGAAATATATAAAAATATTTCAAAGATTCATGCATGGATATTTATGCAAATTTCGTTAAATCCTGAACAACGCCTAAATTCTTGCAATTTTTTTTTTTTTTTTTTTTTTCCAAAAGGAGTGTTATTTTATAAATTTCGACACCCTTTCGCTAGGATTTAACGAAAAACTTTAACAGCGAGTGAAATTAAAAATAGAAAATTGAAAGATAAATACATTAAATTACACTTTTTAACATAAATGGTTATTGCATTTTCCTTTTTTTTTTTTTTTTTTGGCTGTTAAATTTCATATCCTGAATATATATGTATGTGGAGATCGACGAGTTCAAGAGCTTCAATTATTCTGTCAAAGTTATTCATATCTCATGGGTCTTTGTCCATTACAGTTGGCGATGAAGAAAATCATGGAAGAATACTCCAAGCCAATTGAGAGAGGAATGCAACTGGTGATAAAGAATCAAAATTGAATCGTGTACGAGTTTTGGGTATCAATAAGTAGTTTGCCGAGATGATCATTTTCTGTGTTTGAATAAGCCATATATGATATATATATGGTCACCAATAAACAGTTTCTGCAGCTCTAAATGTTCAAAAATGTCCAAATCAATGCAACAAATGTGGACCTTAATTTCCTGTTTATGAATTTTCAGTGCTAATGTAGTTTTACATATTAAAAAAAGAAAAAAGAAAAAGGTTGTTAAGACAGTTTTCGGTATGATGGCACAAGTTTCTGGAAGGTTCTTCATTCTTCCTATAAAACAGTAAAGATCATAAATGAACTTGCTGGGGCTGCCAGCTAAACCTACTCCGATGCTTAAGTCAGTCTTATGAAAGAATGTGTATGGGTGCTTAATAACAATAATTTCAACTAGAGAATACCTGAGTGCCTGTGTGTATTTATAGTGAGGACTTGAATTGGTTTTTGAGTAGTGATCCCGGGCTTTCTAGGATCCCTACAATCTAGGGGTCGTGGGTCTTTACGCCTCTAGATTGTCGGTCTTCATGTCTCCGGAACGTGGGGACGTGGGTCCTCATGTATCCGGAACGTGGACATTCACGTCTCCGGATATTTTGGGACTTTAATATTCCCTTAACTTTTTGCAAGCTACTCTTGGATGGGCTCGGGCTTTGCCACCGATGAATCAACGGGCTGAGCCCTTTCTTAGGATTAAAGTTAGTCAATGGGCCGAAGGAAATTGTCAGCCCATTTACTAACTATCGGGAATATTTCCCAACAAAGGCCATGGATGATCATTTAATGCACTGATTATAACAAATCAGTTAATTGATGTTAACTTAAATATATCATTTTCTTATCCGTTTAAGCTTCTTTTGAAATAAATGTTGATTTAACTTGGAATAAGGGTCATGAGTACACTTATGCAAGTTCATTAGCTTCTTGTAGAGTTTGTGTTCCACAGTGATAAAGCATAAAGAAAAATGGTAGTTAATATATCCGGGCGGACCCAAGTTCATTAGCTTAAGTAGACTTTTGGGCTAGAATTGGCGGATATTATACTAGAAAGAAAAAAAGAAAAGAAAAAAGAATAAGAGAAATCACCAGATGCAACAGATAAAATAATAATAATAATAATCAGCAGCAAATCTTCTTCAACACGGCAACCCAATGTCAATAAAAAAATCACACTACACAAGGAAAAAAAGAGACAAAATGTACTTTACAATACCTCTCAAACTTCCCTCAAACCCTCGATCTCACATTCAACCCCAAGAAAAAAGAATAAAAAAAACGTAGAGGTTGAAAATACCGAGAGGCAAGAGAACTGAGTCTGAGAGACTAGGATCTGGCTATGCATCCACCGTCGGCCGTCTGTCCATCGGCTCAAGCACCACCAGCACCAGTAAACACTCATCATTGTGAGTTATTTGCTCTTATTTTTCTGTAGGCTCTAAATCCTTAATATGATTTTTCTTTGAAATTTGGCCTTTTCTAAAAGAAAAATTTGAGTGTTCACTATGTAGTCTGTGCTTGATTATGTGATTTCCTTGAGATGGGTTGTAAACAAATAGACAATGAAGATTCATGAGAGAATTGAAGCACAGACAGAGGGAGGGGAGGCGCGAGGTTGAAGAGAGAGATAAAAAGATAAGGACAAGAAATAAGGAGGACCACCAAACAGTTTTTATCCCTTTTTTTTTTAAAAAAAAAAAAATGAAAAATGAAAAGATGAGGGAGCTAGGGCGTAAGGGCGTGGGACCGTGGGTGGGAGAAAGAATTGACCAATAGGCAATAGCCTCAAGAGCCAAATCTAGCCCATCCTTGACATTTTTTGCGATTGAAGGACAAGATGAGAGCTTAGGTTACCCCATACTGATTGTCAAATGAGCTTAGTGCAAACAAACTTGAGAGTAGTTTAGAATTGAGCACCCTTCCTCCCCCACAGGTGATGTACCACATTAATTGTATTCTTGCACCAGCTTTTTGAATGTCTAAATATTAATGAATCATTTATTTGAAGCAGTATCAGGATTAAGGGCGAGTTTTGGAAGGAAGGGAGATGAAGATGTTGGGCTGTCAGGTTGAATTTAATCGTTTTCTCAGTTCCTTTTTTCCCTCTCTGAAGGTCATTGCGGAAGTGAGAACCATTGGTTTGTTCTTCCCCTTTTTCTTTTTCTTTTTCTTAAAAAAAAATGAAACGAAGTAAAGTCATTGTATTGACAAGTTTTAATTTTGTAATATCTAACAGTTTCACATGATGTAACGTCATTTAAAACTCTTAAATTAACCACGTGGCAACATATGCACCAATCCTCTCTACCTATTGTTACTCATATTCTTTTCTTTTTTGGACATGAAAAGAGCTCCTTTTATCTAGACTCTGCTTTTATATATCAATCTTCCATCATTATTTGTAGAAATATATACATTTTAAAAATAGAACAATATATGTTCCCCAACTATTCTTTATCTCCAATCTGTAACACATACATCTTCTAATGGATCTCAGAATGATTTCACTTCTTTAAGAACTCTTCATTCAAAAAGGTTTTAAATTTGTTACCTTTACAGCTTTCTTTATTTTGAAATTGATTTTTGTGGTGGTTGAATTGACAAGTTGATTTTTGAAACGATTGAAGGCTTGTCAAAACCACCAAAGGTTCTAAAATCAAGACAAGATTGTCATGACAAAGTTCACGCATTAATTTCTAGTTTGAAACTTCTCAGTGGTCCTTGATATTGATATTGATAATCTTAAAACCTTGATAGCAATATTGGTCGATCGTCCCATGACTCTCATGTATATTCTTGTCATTATCACAACATGTGCAACTAAGTCTTCATCTAGCAAGACATTACTTGGCTTAAGAATGTCATGCCCCTGGGTGTAGTAAAAGAAACGATGGAGAATTCCATGTCCAACCATGTCTTTATCAAGCTAGACATTTACAGTGTAGAAATTAATTGACAAGATGGAGATGTACAATCTTTGAAGAAAATCTAGAAAGTGTTGTGAGAATACTTTCCACCACCGACTTTGCCATTGTACTCTAGTGCAAAGGTCTAAATTTAGGACTGGTGAGGATCAACTTGTGATTTTTACAAGATTCTCACCACGATATTAACGGATGTTTAGGTTTCTGGTACGAAACTTCTGGTTGGTCCGTCATTGATGTTGCCAATTTCAAGACCTCTGTATACTATGCCAAAACTCCCAGCATCGATCAATTTGAAGACCTTTGCTACAAATTAAAGTCTTCTATCACTGTGGCCAATAGCAGACCTAGCCTTGCGGGGCGGAGCCAGGAATTCCTGAAGGGGGGGCCGAACTTAAATAATATATATAATATATATATATATATGTGTGTGTGTGTGTGTGTGTGTGTGGAGTGGACTAATAGTTTAAGTTTAATGTTAAGAATATGTTTGCTTCAATTGTTGTTTGATTAGATTTTCAAGATGTGGAGATTTAACTCTTCTGTTAGCTCTAGGTCTCTGTTAATCTTCCTGATAATGTTGTGAATACTGAACACTTCTCTGTTGAGGATGATTCCTCTTTTGATTTTAGTAAATGGAGTATTCCAAGACCCCTACAAAGGAAATCTATAATACTTCTTGGTTTAAAAGCTCTTTCAGAGCTAAATATGCTTTTAAAACTGTTGAACAAACTATTCCAATTTCCAATAGGAATGAAAATTTTGAACTATTTAGTAAGAGATTTGTTAACAATTCCCTTGCTAAAGGTTTTATATTTTTGCATATTGGATCTGTTCAAGTCGTGTTAAACCATTAGCAAGACTTGGTATTAATGCTTCTGTGTTAATGTGCCTACGTGATGCTAGATATACCGATTTCCAGACTAGCATTCTTGGCATGGTCCAGACTTCTTTGAATAATGGACCAGTTTATTTTGATACTTTTCCTAATATAACTCTTGCTTTGAGTGATGTTAATATTGTTAAAGCATTAACCTTGAATGTTTTGACCTCTAGTTACAATATGTTAGAAGGTAGCCAACCTTTGGTTATCATCTATCGTATTTATTACAAATTGTTAAAAACCAATTTGAATCCTCAAGCTATTATCAAAAATTCAGGTAATTCTACTTTGTTAATTCAAAGTTCTACCCGTGATGCTAACATGCAAATTCCTCAAATGATGAAATGGAGTGAGATCAGTCTCCCTAATGAGTGGCTTATTAAGAATGTTTCTCAACCAGCCAAGATCTCCAGCGATGATACTAATCTTGAATACATCCAACAATACCTTGATGGATCTGTCAAAATTAGCTTAGATGATTTGAACCTTTCTAGGGTTGAAAGACCCTTGTTATTAATGAAGGAAGAAATTCCTTCGCTGTTAATCAAAGAAAAAATTCTTTTCCTGATTCAACCACAACAGAAGGTTTTCAAAGGCATGATAAAGATATTGAAACCTTTTTGGCTGATTCTTCTTCTGATTTCAAACTAAAAGGAATTTGCACTAATTCTCAAGTTTGCTTTGCTTTTTATTCTGCCAAACAATCGGCAGCCCCTTCCCAGGCTTCTCAAGCTGAAGAAGGAGAAATCTCCCCCCCGATTTCTATTTCTCCCTCTGCTTCTGATTTAAATGCTCCTATGCCAAGCCTGTTTTTCATCATTGCAATGTTATTAATGCCTATCCCAAGAAAATGAATATTCATGATCTTGATTGGCCTTCTTTGCAAAAGGATTTTCTTTGAAAGAAAATTCAATGAAAAGGCTTATTTTTGCTAATTCTTTTTTAAAATCTGAAAAAGATTTGATAAAACGTGAGTGGGCGGAAAAAATGGTTGAAGAAAAAAACATATTTTGTTTTTTTGACTATTTCGAAAGCATAAAACTTGGTGTTTTAAATATTTCAAATGTTTTAAATGTTGTTAAAAAGCCTTTTGTTTTAGCTAAAGACAAAACAGTTGTCAAAGTCCTCACCCTTCTATTGAAACTCTCCAAGTAAAAGGAAAAGATGACATTGTTGTTATTGCTTCTCCTTTTAAAGTTACTAAGAATGATACTACTCATTCTGAGACTCGAAAAATTATTGAACAAAACAATTTTGTTAATCAATCTCTTCACATTATTGGTCAACAACTTGATCGCATTGAAGAAAAGTTGATTCCAACAAAATTGTTGAAAAACCTATTCCTTTGGCTATTAAGAAAGATGTTGAAAAACCTTTGATTTCTTTACCCGAAGAAAGAAATGGAACTAGTTTAAAACTAATAGCCAAAAGAATTTGGAAAAAATTGAAGAAATGCTTTTAGAGATTAGCCTTCGTAAGGTAGCTCGAGAAACCACCTCGGTCCCTGAAGCCAGTTCTCCCACTATTAACAATGCTTGCGTCATAAACCATGACAAAGGCAAAAATGTTTTAAAACATTCTGATATTGAGTCTGATAATTCTGAAGAATCTAATTCCGATGAATCCCACTCATCCACTGATGATGATTTACAGTTTGAAGAAAGGGTTTTTCAAAACCAGTTTTCTGTTTCTGCTGATAAATTGTATGGGTGGAATATTGATGGCTTGTCTAAACAGGAAATCCTTAATAAGATGAATATATGTCTATGGTTGCCAATGCTTATATGACTAACCATAGTCTTTCTAATTTTTATATTGTTGAATTGTTAACTACTGGTTTTTCCGCTTCTCTTAGCAGTTGATGGGATAAACATCTCACCCAAGAGGCTAAAACCCGAATCAAAACTGTTTTTAAAATCAATGATGACGGGATTCCCGTCCTTAATGATGGCTAGCAATTGTCTGATGGTGTCAATACTTTGATATACACCATTATCAAACATTTTGTGGGGACTCCGTCCAATATCACTGCTCGTATTTCTGATTATTTGAATAATCTTAGATGTCCTTCTATGTCTGATTATAGATGGTATCAAGATGTTTTTCTTTTTCGTGTTATGATCCATTGATTATGAAAACTTAACCTATGGTAATTTGTTTTCAATCATTAAAAAACTTGGCATTAAAATGTGTGTCGATCAAAATATGATAAGACAACAATTAAAAAATGCTAAGAAAGCTAAGTATGAAATGGGTAATTTTTGTCAACAATTTGGTTTGCCTCCCATTGCTCCTAGCAGGAGGCATAGGAAGAAACCAGATAAGTTTACTAAAAAATACCGTCATACTAAAAGACGAGTTGTTAAGCCTGAAAGGACTGATAAAATATTTAGAAAGCATAATCGTTATAAAACTGTTAAACCTTCCAAAGGAAGATGTTTCAATTGTGGTAAAATCAGACATTATGCAGATAAGTGTCCATACCCACCTAATAAATTAAAGAAAAAAATTTAATTCTTTAAATATTGATGAGGAAGAAAGGAATGATCTTTATAGGATTTTACAATCCCAAGATTACTTCGATTTTGATTCATCCTACATTGATGAAATTACTTCTGATGATTCTTGCTATCATTTTGCTAGCGAATCATCTGATAAAGATGTTTTCGAAATTGGCTACAATAAATCCTGTTGTGAAAATAAATTTTGTAATGTTACTTTGATTTCAAAAATTGAAAATGATGAGTTGAAAGATGAATATCTTAAAAAACTCAAGAAAACAATGAAGCATGATTTTGAAAATTCTGTTAAACCCAAAATCTCTTTGATGAAACTTTGGAAAGATTTTCTAAACAAAAATCCAAAGTAATTACTATCTCAGATTTGCAGCATGAGATAAGAAATATCAAGAAAGAAATTGTTGATTTGAAAAAAGACATGCATCTTGTAAAAACTGATAACCAAGACTTAAATCGTTAACTTTTAATTATAAATCTTCATAAAAAATTTCAAGAAGAAAATGAAGATTTAAAAATTGAAGAAGTTACTGGTAATCAACATGAGCATTCTAATGATCCTAAATCCAACAATGCAACTGTTTGTTCCAGTAACGCTTTGAAATTTGTTAAACTCACTAAGAGTTTCATACCACCTAAATGGTATGCCAAAATAACTGTTATTGTTGCAAAAGATTATTCTTTGATGCTATTGCTTTGATTGATTCTGTATCCGATATAAATTGTATCCAGGAGGGATTAGTCCCTAGTAAATACTTTGAGAAATCCACTGAAAGATTAAATTCTGCTAGTGAAGATTCTCTTTATATTAAATATGAGCTTAGCAAAGCTTATGTTTGCCAGAATGATGTTTGTTTTCCCATTCCTTCTGCGCTTGTTAAAAATATGAAGAGTGATAAAGTAATTCTAGGAAATCCTTTCCTTTACTTACTTTACCCAATCTCTTCTATTGATGAAATTGGGATAACAACTGTTAAGATGAGTACATAAGTAAAATTTGCTTTTGCATCTAGATTAGATATTGAATTAGACCGGCTAAACCTGGTCTCTGCTAAAACCAAACATTTGAATTCCTTAAAATAGGAACTCAAGTACAAGAGAATTGCCCAGCAACTCTTTGACATCCTGTCGCAATCCAAGATTGCTGCCTTTAATGCTAAACTAGTTGATATTGTTTGTTCTGATCTTCTAAACGCCTTTTGGCACTGGAAGAAGCACATTGTTGATTTGCCTTATGTTAAGGATTTCTTCGAAAGGAAAATTCCTACTAAAGCTAGGCCCATTCAAATGAATGCCGAAACTTTAGATTTCTGTCAAAAAGAAATTGCTGACTTGCTAGCGAAAAATATCATTCGCAAGAGTAAGTCTCCATGGTCTTGTGCTGTTTTTATGTTATGAAAAATGCTGAACTCGAAAGAGGTTCTCCGAGATTAGTAATTAATTACAAACCTCTTAATGATGTTTTAGAATGGATTAGGTATCCTATTCCCAATAGGAAAGACCTTGTTAACCGTCTTAGTGAAGCTCTCGTCTTCTCTAAGTTTGATATGAAGTCAGGATTTTGGCAAATCCAAATTATTGATAGGGATAGGTATAAGACTGCCTTCACATTATGAATGGAATGTTATGCCTTTTGGTCTTAAGAATGCCCCTAGTGAATTCCAAAGAATCATGAACGACATTCTTAACCCCTTTAGTCATTTTGCTATTGTTTATATTGATGATGTCCTCATCTATTCTAAATCCATTGATGAGCACTTGAAACACTTGAAATCGTTTTAGAAATCATTGAAATCAATGGACTTGCTGTTGCTGCAAAGAAAATCAAATTATTCCAAACCAAGATTCGATTCCTTGGTTTTGATATTTCTGAAGGGCAAATTCGTCCAATTGATAGAGCTATTGAATTTGCTAGCAAATTCCTTGATGTTATCACTGATAAAAATCAACTCCAAAGATTTCTTGGATCGTTGAATTACATTGCTAACTTTTACAAAGATTTGAGGAAGTACTACAAACCTTTGTTCGACAGGTTGCAAAGTAATCCTCTTCCTTGGACAAAAGTCCACACTTCATTTGTTAAAGAGATCAAAACTCATGTTAGATCTCTTCCTTGTTTGGGAATTCCCACTGATAATATTTGCTAGATGGCAAGCTATTTTAAGTGTTCTTGATTTTGATATTGAATATATTAAAGGAATTAATAATTTCATCCCTGATTTTCTCACTCGTGAATTTTTTCCAACACCTGTTCTTTGTTGAGGTAGGAATGGCTCCTATTAAAGATCCAAGTCAGATGGCTCTTGCTTTCTTTCCCCCTCGTTTCCATTGGGTTCCTGAACACCCCCTAAAAGGTATCACCTATTACACCAACATATTTCTTGAAACCAAATCGGTCCATTTCAAGCCGATCCCTGATCAAAAAACTGGTAATAAGATTCTCTACATGAGGTCAACTTTGACAAGATTATTCTTCTCAAAGATTAGGGTGACCACCCTTCTAAGCCTAGAATGCTTTCCAATTTTGAGCTTTCCTACTGCTATTATGATTATATGGATGCCTGGTTCAAATTCATGCTCTACCAGAATTCCAGCAATAATCATTCCTGGTTTATTAATTTTGATAACAAATTTTCTCTCTGAAACTTGCCAAAGCCTTTGGAACCTTTAGAGACATTTTCAATACCGATGCTTATGGGAAGAAATTTCCTACCATAATGCATTTTATTATAAAATTCAAGATCCCTTGGATTTTAAAAATTATGTTAAAGAAGGCGACATCCTTGATCGCCACTGGTTTGTCAAATGGTGGGACAAATTCCCACAAACTAATGCTATTATCCAAACTGTTTATAAGGATTTTTCCAGGAAGACTATTTTTGAAAAGAGTACTTCCCTAGGAACTCCTGCTGTTATCCCCTGGACTATCACTGCCAAACTTGTTACACCATCACACTTTCTTCCTCCTCCAAAAGAGAAGAAAATTGCAGGTGATAAAATATCAGATGAAAAATCTGTTGCTGCCTCATCCTCTTCATCAAAGTGCAAGAAGAAGAAGAAAGGCCCTTCCAAGAATGATATGAGAATGTTCTAACAGTTTCTCAAGACTTTCAAGGAAGGAAATAATGTTGAAGACAGTGAAGATGAAGAAAAATATGACTCATCTTCCTTCTCTTTAGACAGTGCTAACATATGCGGAGAAAATCGCCACCTATTTGGGCATGACCCACTTTGCTCTCAGGATTCAATCCTGAGTATTGAGGACATTCCAGACTTCGACTATTGACCCTCACGGGTTCCCTACTGTTGATTCACGCGTCAGACAACATTATTGGCTCCATAAAGAGCTCCACCGAAAGGTTGCTTGTCTTTTGCGGAATTATTGTCTGATCCATCAGTTGGTTGACAACTTTGGCCGACAACTTTATTGATTGCTATAGTTCCATTGCATGCTGCTCTACAGTCCTGTTTTAATTTACTATTTTACCCTTTTTATTTGTCCTATATAAGAGGACCAAGCCTTTGGGGTAAGGCAAAAGCTTTTAGATAGAGAAATTGTATTTCCTGATCTGCATTCTCCTGCTATCTTGTTTCCATCCCTGTTGATCTTTCGTTCATCCTTTTGTATTATCCATCCCTGTTAATTTGTAAGTATTTCAATTATTTTGAAATTACAGTTTGTTAAATTTGTTTTCTTATCATTACTTGCATTCCTGCTGGTTGGTTCTACCACCTGAATCCCTTATCCCCTCATTCATATTAATTTTAAGTATTCTTCACACACACACACACACAACTCTCTTAGGTCTCTCTTCATCTCATCTCCTTCCGCCTCCTTTATGGTATCAGGTATGTCCTAAAGAGGGGCCTGATTCGGAGGGGTGGTTATGATCCCTAACAGAAAAGAGAATGCGACAGAAGATGCAAACTAAAACAATTGAAAGAGAACATAAACAGAATGAAAAGATCGTAACATTTATGGTTCTGATACCATAAAGGAGGCGGAAGGAGATGAGATGAAGAGAGACTTGAGAGAGTTGTGTGTATGTGTGAAGAACACTTAAAATTAATATGAATGAGGTGATAGGGGATTCAGGCGGTAGAACCAGCCAGCAAGAATGCAAGTAATGATAAGAAAACAAATTTAACAAACTGTAAATGTATTTCAAAATAATTGAAATACTTACAGAATTAACATGGATGGATAATACAAAAGGATGATTGAATGATCAACAGGGATGGAAACAAGATAGCAGGAGAATGCAAATAAGGAAATACAAATTTCTCTGTCTAAAAGCTTCTGCCTTACCCCAAAGGCTTGGTCCTCTTATATAAGCCAATTACAAAGGGTAAAATAATAAATTAAAACAAGACTGTAGAGCAGCATGCGACGGGACTGTAGCAGTCAATAAAGTTGTCGGCCAGCTGCTGGTGCAGCCAATAATTTCGCATAAGACAAGCGACCTTTCGGTGGAGCTCTTGTGGAACTAATAATGCTGTCTGACGCGTGAATCGATAGTAGGAAACCCGTGAGGGTCAATAGTCGAGGTCTGGAATGTCCTCGATACCCGGGATTGAATCCTGGGAACAAAGCGGGTCATGCCCAAATACATCATGGTTTTTCCCTCGCAAAGTAGCACCATCTGAAGATGAGGAAGATGAATCAGATTTTTCTTCGTCTTCGCTGTCTTCAGTCTTGTTTTCTTCCTTGAAAGTTTTGAGAAATTGTTGGAACATTCTCATATCATTCTTGGAAGGGCCTTTCTTCTTCTTCTTGGACTTTTTGGTCTTTGATGAGGCAGCAACAGACTTTTCATCTATTATTTTATCACCAGCAATTTTCTTCTCTTCTGGAGGAGGAAGAAAATGTGATGGTGTAACAAGTCCGGTAGTAATGGTCCGGGGAAGTACTCTTTTCAAAAATAGCCTTCCTGGAAAAATCATTATAAACAGTTTGGATAGTAGCATCAGTTTATGAGAATTTGTCCCACCATTTGACAAACCAGTGGCGATCAAGGATGTCGCCTTCTTTAACATAATTCCATTTTAAAATCCAAGGAATCTTGAATTTTATAATAAAATGCATTATGGTAGGAAATTTCTTCCTATAAGCATCAATATGGAAGTTGTCTCTGAAGGTTCCAAAAGCTTTGGCAAGTTTCAGAGGGGAAATATCCAGAACTGCTCTGAACTCTCCCACCATTTTGAGAACCAAAGAGGGAGAATCCCGATAAATTTTTTATCAATATTAATAAACCAGGAATGATTATTGGTGGAATTCTAGTAAAGCATGAATTTAAACCAGGCATCCATATAATCATAATAGGAGTAAGAAAGCTCAGAATTGGAAAGTATTCTGGGCTGGGAAGGACGGTCACCTCAATCTTTGAGAAGAATAATCTTGTAGAGAATTTTACCGATTTTGTCTCAATCAATATGTTGGTATAATAGAAGATATCTTTCAGAGGGTGTTCAGGAACCTAATGGAAACGATGGGGAAAGAAAGCAAGAGCCAACTGACTTGGATCTTTAATAAGAGCCATTCCTACCTCAACAAAGAACAGGTGTTGAAAATAAGGTAATCGAACATAAGCTGAAGGTGGTTCAGCTTTAACAAATCGAATTCTTGGCCTTTGGGGAGCACCAAGAAAATGGTTGAAATCAGTAGCAAGGGCGCTACTGAGGGTAACATTTGGTTCAGGGCTGAAAGTCATGAACCGATTAGTAAGGGTCAACGAAGTGGTATTGGGGGAGGCAGCTGGAGTGCCAACAGGAGAAGACTCTGGTTTGATGGCCAGAGGTTGGTTAACGGGAGGGTTAACAAGTTTTCCTTTTTCTCGATCTTTTTTACTTGCCATGGTGGCACAGCAAAAATTCACGAGTTAGAAAATCAAGGATGGAATTATTAATTCCTTTAATATACACAATATCAAAATAAAAAACACTTAAAATAGCTTGCCATCTAGCAAATATTTGTTTTGAGGCAATGTTTGCAACATCTTTTTTCAAAACATATTTTGCATATTTGCAATCAATTCTTAATAAGAAATTTTGATTTAACAAGTCAGATTGAAATTTTGAAATGCAAAGAACAACAAAAAGAATTTCTTATAGTACTATAGTTCTTTTTTGCATTATTCCAGGATCCGGAATGAAAGCGAACAATTTGTTCAGAAGATCCTGGTGAAACAATTTGTTTCAGAATTCCCCATAACCAATGTCAAAGGCATCGGTTTCAACAATTTTGAAAGCATTATAAGTGGGAATTCCCAAACAAGGAAGAGATTTAACATGAGTTTTGATTTTTTTAACAAGTGAAGTGTGGACTTCAATCCAAGGAGGAGGATTACTTTGCAACCTATCAAACAAAGGTTTGCAATATTTCCTCAAATCTTTGTAGAAGTTAGCAATATAATTCAACGACCCGAGAAATCTTAAGAGTTGATTTTTATCAGTGATAGCATCAGGGAATTTGCTAGCAAATTTAATAGCTCTATCAATGGGGCGGATTTGCCCTTCAGAAATATCAAAACCAAGGAATCGAATCTTGGTTTGGAATAATTTGATTTTCTTTGCAGAAACAGCAAGTCCACTGATTTCAATGATTTCTAGAAACGATTTCAAGTGTTTCCAATGCTCATCAATGGATTTAGAATAGATGAGGACATCATCAATATAAACAATAGCAAAATGACTAAAGGTGTTAAGAATGTCGTTCATGGTTCTTTGGAATTCACTAGGGGCATTCTTAAGACCAAAAGGCAAAACATTCCATTCATAATGTCCAAAGGGAGTGGTACATGCAGTCTTATACCTATCCCTATCAGTAATTTGGATTTGCCAAAATCCTGACTTCATATCAAACTTAGAGAAGACGAGAGCTTCACTAAGACGGTTAACAAGGTCTTTCCTATTGGGAATAGGATACCTAATCCATTCTAAAACATCATTAAGAGGTTTGTAATTAATTTCTAACCTCGGAGAACATCTTTCGAGTTCTGCATTTTTCATAACATAAAAAGCAGCATAAGACCAAGGAGACTTACTCTTGCAAATGATATTTTTCGCTAGCAAGTCAGCAATTTCTTTTTGACAGAAATCTAAAGTTTCAGTATTCATTTGAATGGGCCTAGCTTTAGTTGGAATTTCCCTTTCGGAGAAATCCTTAACATAAGCTAAAGCAACAATGTACTTATTCCAGTGCCAAAAGGCGTTTGGAAGATCAGAACAGACTGTATCAACAAGTTTAGCATTAAAGGCAGCAATCTTGGATTGCAACAGTTTGTCGGAGAGTTGCTGAGCAATTCTCTTATATTTGAGTTCTTGTTTCAAAGAATTCAAATGTTTGGTTTTAGCAGAGACCAGGTTTAGCCAGTCTAGCTCAATATCCAATCTAGATGCAAAAGTAAATTTTACTTATGTACCCATCTTAACAGTTGTTATCCCAATTTCATCAATAGAAGAGATTGGGTAAAGTAAGTAAAGGAAAGGATTTCTTAGAATTACTTTATCACTCTTCATGTTTTTAACAAGCATAGAAGGAATAGGGAAACAAACATCATTATGGGAAACATATGCTTTGCTAAGCTCATATTTAATATGAAGAGAATCCCCACTAGCAGAGTTCAATCTTTCAATGGATTTCTCAAAGTATTTACTAGGGACTAATCCCTCCTTGATACAATTCATATTAGATCCAGAATCAATCAAAGCAATAGCATCAAAAGAGTAATTTTTTTGCAACAATAACAGTAATTTTGGCATACCATTTAGGTGGTATGAAACTCTTAGTGAGTTTAACAAATTTCAAAGCATTACTGGAACAGACAGTTGGGTTGCTAGATTCAGGATCATTAGAATGATCATGTTGGTTACCAGTAACTTCTTCAATTTTTAAATCTTCATTTTATTCTTGAAGCTTTTTATGAAGATTTATAATTAATAGTTGACGGTTTAAGTCTTGGTTATCAGTTTTAACAAGATGCATGTCATTTTTTAAATCAACATTTCTTTCTTGATATTACTTATCTCATGCTGCAAATCTAAGATAATAATTACTTTGGATTTTTGTTTAGAAAACCTTTCCAAAGTTTCATCAAGAGAGATTTTGGGTTTAACAGGTTTTTCAAAATCATGCTTCATTGTTTTCTTGAATTTTTTAAGATATTCATCTTTCAACTCATCATTTTCAAATTTTGAAATCAAAGTGATTAATAAATTTTCTTGTTCTTCTGCTTTAGAAGTAACATTACAAAATTTGTTTTGACAACAGGATTTATTGCAGCCAATCTTGAAAACATCTTTATCAGATGATTCGCTAGCAAAATGATAGCAAGAATCATCAGAAGTAACTTCATCAATGTAGGATGAATCAGAAAGACCATAGCTAAGGGGAGTGACGACAAGTTTATCTCCGCCCTACAACTCAAGAAGGGTGTGAGACGAGGCGAGCCCACCTATGTAGCCACACTAAGAGAGAGCCCCAATGATGCTGATCAGGGCCCTATCCCGGAGTCTATACTTCAAGTTTTTGAGACCCAGATAAAGCCTGTTACTTGTTGCTGATCCGATTACCGATTCATAGGATTAACCAGAAAAGAAGGAAGTTAGGACCGGCTGGAAGAAGGACAAGAACTTCTTTTACTTTGCGTAGGTTATATAGAGGGCGAGTTTGGCATTTGGATATTATTTGCATGAAGGGTCTGGCCAATCATAAATGATTGATTATGAGACCGTGTAAATGGAACTTATTCTTAAATGAATGAAGAGATAACAAAACAATTCATTCATTTCTATTATGAAATGTTTATACAGTAAGAGTAATGGTTGATCGACTGAGTATTCAACTTTCTTATTAGAGTCCTCTCTAGGGAATGCACTGAGTTTACCTAGAACTCCCATTAATAAAAAATAGAACTTCCTACAGTGTACAAAATAAACTTTGTAGCTGAATACAAACGTTTCTTTCCCCCCCACACGGATAGAAGTGGATAAACGGGAATTAATTCTAACTCCCACATGATGAAAAAAAGTAAAAGGTCTCGAGAAGAAAATGACCTAAAGTGATCTCTCTTTCCCCTTCAAGTTTACCTACTACGGTACTCGCGTGAATATGATCTCCACCAGACATACGTAACGCTTTAGCTAGTACACAAAAGTGTATACCATGATTCTTTTGTCTATCAATAATGCATGCATTGCACGA
The DNA here is from genome assembly GCA_028654335.1 of Alnus rubra. Classification (NCBI taxonomy): domain Eukaryota; kingdom Viridiplantae; phylum Streptophyta; class Magnoliopsida; order Fagales; family Betulaceae; genus Alnus; species Alnus rubra. The sequence continues at coordinate 650,233 of JAJPGS010000870.1, read as the reverse complement.
TGGATGTTAAGAAGTAGACCATTATCTCGGCAATAATGAGCCAAGCTAGTATTTCCAGTGAATCCCCCGGTTAAGTAGTCATGCATTACGATAGGAACTCCCAATTCTTTGGCAAATACAGCCCTTTTCAGCTGCGCTCAATATGCAGGATTTCTGTTGGATCAGATCTTTCACTTTGACGGAAGCTTTTTTTTGGACCTAGCGAAAAGGACTTTAAGCCTTCGCGCAAGCAAGCGCGAGAGAAGCAAGCAAAGTAGAAGCTTTGCCAATAGTCAAGTGGTTGATATTATCCCCCCAAGACCGAAACTTCTTGTTTCAGAGGGCGAATCTATCAAACTTGATCAACCATTAACGAGTAATCCTAATGTGGGTGGATTTGGTCAGGGGATGCGGAAATCGTACTTCAAGATCCATTACGTGTCTAAGGCCTTTTGTTCTTCTTGGCATCTCCAGACAACTTGCTGATGTGTTTACAAAGTCTTTATGTCGTAATCGGTTAGAGTTTATTTGTTCCAAGCTGGGCTTATATGATATATATGCTCCAGCTTGAGGGGGAGTGTTAGAAAGGGATAGAAAGGGTATTATTGTAATGTAATAAAGGGAAAAAGGTGCCTCAGAACTGAAAATCGGTTTTCCCAATAACTTCGGGAGAAGGGGTGCCTCCTCACAAAGGAGGTCGAGTGACTAGGCCCGGTGGACTGTTTACCAAAAACACAGTCTCCGCAAAGTCGTAAGACCATGTATGGGGGCTGATTCCTGCCCAGTGCCGGAAGGTCAAGGAAGTTGGTGACCTGATGACAGGGAGCCAGCGACCGAAGCCCTGGTGAACGGCGGCCGTAACTATAACGGTCCTAAGGTAGCGAAGTAATCTTGGGATTGTAAAATCCTATAAAGTTCATTCCTTTCTTCCTCATCAATATTTAAAGAATTAATTTTTTTCTTTAATTCATTAGGTGGGTTTGGACACTTATCTGTATAATGTCCGTTTTTACCACAGTTAAAACATCTTCCTTTGGAAGGTTTAACAGTTTTAGAACGATTATGCTTTCTAAATATTTTATCAGGTCTTTCAGGCTTAACAACTCGTCTTTTAGTACGACGGTATTTTTTAGTAAACTTATCTGGTTTCTTCCTATGTCTCCTCTAGGAGCAATGGGAGGCAAACCAAATTGTTCATAAAAATTACCCATTTCATACTTAGCTTTCTTAGCATTTTTTAATTGTTGTCTTATCATTTTTTGATCGACACACATTTTAATGCCAAGTTTTTTAATGCTTGAAAACAAATCACCATAGGTTAAGTTTTCATAATCAATGGATCCCGTGACAGGATCAACAAGTTCATCTTTTACTTTGTGAGCAAATAATGAAGGTAATCCATCAATGAACTTTTCTTTCCAATAGGGCTTGAAACTATCAGTTCTAAGCATAACACGAGAAAGAAAAACATCTTGATACCATCTATAATCAGACATAGAAGGACATCTAAGATTATTCAAATAATCAGAAATAGAGCAGTAATATTGGACGGAGTCCCAACAAAATGTTTGATAATGGTGTATATCAAAGTATTGACACTATCAGGCAATTGCTAGACATCATTAAGGACGAGAATCCCGTCATCATTGATTTTAACAACAGTTTTGATCCGGGTTTAAGCCTCTTGGGTGAGATGTTATCCACCAACTGCTAAGAGAAGCGGAAAAACTAGTAATTATCAATTCAACAATATCAAAATCAGAAAGACTATGGTTAGTCATATAAGCATTGGCAACCATAGACATATGATTCATCTTATTAAGGATTTCCTATTCAGACAAACCATCAATATTCACTCATACAATTTATCAGCAGAAACAGAAAACTGGTTTTGAAAAACCCTTTCTTCAAACTGTTAATCAGAAGGAGTGGGTTTATTATACCAATTCTTGGTTAGATTAATAGGTTTGGTTTTAAAATTCTTTGGAGTTTTGGAGAAACATTGATTTTCCCAAAATTTTCTTCAAGAATTCTAATATCATCATCAGTGGATGAGTCAGTTCATTAGAATTAGATTCTTCAGAATTATCAGACTCAGTATCAGAATGTTTTAAAACATTTTTGCCTTTGTCATGGTTTATGATGCAAGCATTGTTAATAGTGGAAGAACTGGCTTCAAGGACCGAGGTGGTCTCTCAGCAGCCTTACGAAGGCTAATCCCTAAAAGCATTTCTTCAATTTTTTCCAAATTCTTTTGGCTATTAGTTTTAAACTAATTCCTTTTCTTTCTTCAGGTAAAGAAATCAAAGGTTTTTCAACATCTTTCTTAACAGCCAAAGGATTAGGTTTTTGAACAGTTTTGTTGGAATCAACATTTTCTTCAATGCGATCAAGTTGTTGACCAATAATGTGAAGAGATTGATTAACAAAATTGTTTTGTTCAATATTTTTCGAGTCTCAGAATGAGTAGTATCATTCTTAGTGACTTTAAAAGGAGAAGCAATAACAACAATGTCATCTTTTCCTTTTACTCGGAGAGTTTTAATAGAGGGTGAGAAGCTTTGACAACTGTTTTGTCTTTAGCTAAAACAAAAGACTTTTTAACAACATTTAAAACATTTAAATTTAAAACACCAGGTTTTATGCAACATTTGAAATATTAAAAACACCAGGTTTTTGCTTCAACCATTTTTTCCGCCCACTCACATTTTATCAAATCTTTTCCAGATTTTAAAAAAGAATTAGCAAAAATAAGCCTTTTCATTGAATTTTCTTTGGAAAGAAAATCCTTTTGCAAAGAAGGCCAATCAAGATCATGAATATTCATTTTCTTGGGAGAGGCATTAATAACATTGCAATGATGAAAAACAGGCTCAGGCATAGGAGCATTTAAATCAGAAGCAGAGGGAGAAATAGAAATTCGGGGGGGGGGGGGGGGGATTTCTCCTTCTTCAGCTCGAGAAGCCTAGGAAGGGGCTGTCGATTGTTTGGCAGAATAAAAAGCAGAGCAAACTTGGGAATTAGTGGAAATTCCTTTTATTTTGAAATTAAAGAAGAATCAGCCAAAAAGGTTTCAATATCTTTATCACGCCTTTGAAAACCTTCTGTTGTGGTTGAATCAGCAAAATAATTTCTTCTTTGATTAACAGCGAAGGAATTCTTCCTTCATTAATAGACAAGGGTCTTTCAACCCTAGAAAGGTTCAAATCAGCTAAGCAAATTTTGACAGATCCATTAAGGTATTGTTGGATGTAGTCAAGATTAGCATCATCGCTGGAGATCTTGGCTGGTTGAGAAACATTCTCAATAAGCCACTCACTAGGGAGACTGATCTCACTCCAATTCATCATTCGAGGAATTCGCATGTTAGCATCACAGGTAGAACTTTGAATTAACAAAGTAGAATTACCCGAATTTTTGATAATAGCTTGAGGATTCAAATTGGTTTTTAACAATTTGTAATAAATACGATAGATGATAACCAAAGGTTGGCTACCTTCTAACATATTGTAACTAGAGGTCAAAACATTCAAGGTTAATGCTTTAACAATATTAACATCACTCAAAGCAAGAGTTATATTAGGAAAAGTATCAAAATAAACTGGTCCATTATACAAAGAAGTCTGGACCATGCCAAGAATGCTAGTCTGGAAATCGGTAAATCTAGCATCACGGAGGCACATTAACACAGAAGCATTAATACCAAGTCTTGCTAATGGTTTAACAGCGACTTGAACAGATCCAACATGCAAAAACATAAAACCTTTAGCAAGGGAATTGTTAACAAATCTCTTACTAAATAGTTCAAAATTTTCATTCCTATTGGAAATAGGAATAGTTTGTTCAACAGTTTTAAAAGCATATTCAGCTCTGAAAGAGCTTTTAAACCAAGAAGTATTATAGATTCCTTTACAGGGAGTCTTGGAATACTCCATTTACTAAAATCAAAAGAGGAATCATCCTCAACAGAGAAGTGTTCAGTATTCACAACATTATAGGAAGATTAACAGAGGACCTAGAGCTAACAGAAGAGTTAGATCTCCATGATGAGTGCCAAAGATTGCATATGTGGACCCTTAATTTGCATTTACTAAACCTTTAGTTTTTTATTTTCTAATGTTTTTGGTTAGTTTTGGTATTTTAGTATTTTGCAGGTCATTGAGAGAAAACAATAGCTTTATCGTGAAAGAAAGCACACTTTGAGAAGACCTAGATGATGTGGTTATGTTCAACCAAATCAAGGAGAGGACTAAATCAGAATTTCTCTAATTGGAGTCAAAATCGGATTGGACTAAATTTTAGATTCTGCCTACGTCACAGTATTTTGGCCATAACTTTCAGGTCAAGTATCTGATTGTGGTAGATCAAGCGGCGTTGGAAAGCTAACTCAATTTTCTACAAATATTGTGAATAGGATTTTCCTAATTCGGACGTCTTCTATGCCAAAAGTGTCCCACAATAAAAGACCACAATCTGGACGAATTTGGAGTCCTTTTCCTTCTTGGATTGAGTTTTGAGTCTCCTACTCAAACTAGGAGACTAACCTCTGACTTTTCTAGAAATTCTAGGGCTTCTAGGATTTGTTTTCTCCTATAAATAGACCTCTAAGCCTCAACTAAAAAGGGGTGAAGCTAGAGCAAAATTTTGGTGTCTTCTTGCAACAAATTTTCTTGTAAGTTCTTTTAATGTTTTCAATTCAAGTTGGCATGTTATTTTTAGCCATGAGAGGCTAAACCCTCAACTAAGGTTGAGGATGAAGCCTCACTTATGATTAGCAACAATATTCTCATGTGATGTAATATTTTCCAATTTTAAAAAAAGTTTGATTTTCAATTGTTTTACTTCAATTCAATTTTGTGGAATGATTCTTGGATATCTTTTGTGATTCAAGGATACATTTGATGATTTAGGATAGTTCCATAGTATTGATTGTGCTTGGTTTTCTTTGTTTAAAAAATTGGATATCCTTGTGATTTATTCTACGGATACAATTGATGTTTGATTTAAATTGGATATCTTGATGTGATTTACGGATACACTTGATGATTTAATTTAAATTGGATTTCTTTTGTGATTTGTGTAAAGAATGGATACATGGGATGATTTTGATTAATTATTTGAAGCAAAAGTAAAACATACTTAAGATTTTATTGTGAGAACTTTGGAAAATATTATTGATCATGAAAATATGTTGCTATGAGTTTGTGAGTGCGGATTTTGATACCTTAGTGCTCTTTTTATTTGATTACATTCACTCTAGTTAATTTTGTTTATGCTTTTGATTTTTATTTACAAAAACAATTTCTTAATTTTTGGAACTAGGTTAGGATTAAATTAATTTGGATTTAAATTTTGTTTGCAAAAACGCAATTCCCTGTGGATACGATCTCGCACTTGCACATACACTATATTGCAAACGATTCATGCGCTTGCAAGTATTAAAATTTGCACTTCAAGTTTTTGGCACCGTTGCCGGGGTCTTTTTAGAACTAAAGTGGCCTCCATATGCATGATCATGGCAAAAGGAGATGACATTTTGCTGGTCACTCTCAGGAATACATCTCCTTATAATCTGATCTGGGTAGTATTTGAATAGGTAAGGATCATCCCAAAAAAAATGTTTTACCTCAGCCAAGAATTTGGATTTGTCGTGCCTGGTCCAATGATAGGGCATTTGGCTGGTGACAAGATAGTTCACAATATCCTCGAACCAAGGTGTAGGAGTCTGGGAGATATGCACCAGTTGTTCATCAGGGAACGTCTCAGCAATGGGCAAAGCATCTTCAATGAAGTCCACAGTCAGCCTGGATAAGTGGTTTGCTACCACATTTTCAGAACCCTTCTTATCCCGAATCTCAATGTCAAATTCTTCCAGCAACAGGATCCACCGGATGAGACGAGATTTAGCATCTTTCTTCGACAACAGATACTTCAAAGCAGCATGATCCGAGTAGACCAATACTTTAGACCCTAGCAAATAAGATCTAAACTTATCCAAAGCAAAAACGACAGCTAACAATTCCTTTTCAATGGTAGAGTAATTAAGTTGTGCATCATTCAGGGTCTTGCCGGCATAGTAGATGACATGAGGAAGCTTCTCCACTCTTTGCCCCAATACTGCTACCACAGCATAATCAGAAGCATCACACATTATCTCGAACGGCATAGTCCAATTGGTGGCTGAATGATTGGTGTGGAAGTTAAGGTCTTCTTCATATTTTCAAAGGATGCATGGCTCTATTCATTGAAATCAAAGGGGGCATCTTTTGCAAGCAAATTCCACAAAGGTCTTGCTATCTTACTGAAGTCCTTGATGAATCTTCTGTAGAACCCAGCATGGCCTAGAAATGAGCGAATCTCTGTCACTGTCAGCGGGGGCGGAAGGTTGGAGATCAGATCTACCTTGGCTTTGTCAACCTTAATACCTTTGTGGGAAACAACATGCCCTAAAACAATCTCCTGTTTTACCATAAAATGGCATTTTTCCAGGTTTAGAACCAAGTTCTTCTCCATACATCGTACCAACACCAAGGTAAGATGGTGCAGGCAATCCTCAAATGAAGATCCAAAAATAGAGAAGTCATCCATAAATACCTCAAGGTGACGTTCAACCATATCTGAGAAAATGCTGATCATACACCGTTGAAAAGTAGCAGGTACATTGTACAAACCAAAAGGCATACAACGATAGGTAAACATACCGAAAGGACAAGTAAAAGTGGTCTTCTCTTGATCTTCTGGGTCCACCGGAACTTGATTGTAGCCAGAGTAGCCATCAAGGAAACAGTAATAAGCATGGCCAGCTAGTCTCTCCACCATCTGATCTATGAAAGGCAAAGGAAAATGGTCTTTCCTTGTGGCAGAATTCAGCTTTCAGTAGTCGATGCACACCCACCATCCTGACTGAATATGAGTTGGGACCAACTCATTCTCCTTGTTCTTGATCACTGTAATTCCAGCCTTCTTGGGAACCACATGAATTGGACTCACCCATTTGCTGTCAGAAATTGGGTATATGATACATGCATCCAGAAGCTTGATTACCTCAGCTCGAACTACCTTTTGCATGGCTGGATTCAACCGTCTCTGTGGCTCTCGAGAGGGTTTAGCATTTTCTTCCATGTGAATCTTGTGCATCACCATTGCAAGGCTGATGCCTTTTATGTCTCCAATTGACCAACCGATGACTTCTTTACGTTCTTTCAACACATCCAGCAATTTCTGTTCTTGGGTCTCATTTAGGTCAGCAGCTATGATCACCGGTAGAGATTCAGACGGGTCAAGATATCTATACTTCAGAGTGTCAGGCAGAGGCTTCAGTTCCCGCTTGGTAGGCTCAGCTGCTAATGGAGATGGATCAGAGGATGATGTCTCAGTGGTTTCCCCGGTGTCAGTTTCTGTCTCAGGGCTTGAGTTCAACAAGGTGTCAGCTTGCTCAAGTAATGTCTCCAGGTCCATGTCGCCTCCAAATTTGTAACGTACGTTCCCAACTGGTCTTCAACAATTGGCTCGTTGACAGTCTCTTCCACTATCTCTTCTATTGCGCATGCACTTCTAACCCCTTTATAGTCAAATGGTTGCCTACTGATATCAAAAATATTTAGCTCCACTGTCATGTTCCCGAAAGATAACTTCATGACTCCAGTCCTACAGTTGATTAGGGCATTAGCCATAGCTAAAAAGGGGCGCCCTAGTATTACTTGAATCTGAATCTCCACATTCATAACTGGCTCTGTGTCTAAAACAATGAAGTCCATAGGGTAGTAGAACTTATCAACTTTGATCAAAACATCTTCAATGATTCCTCTTGGGACTTTCACAGATCTGTCGGCTAGCTGAAGTGTTACTGAAGTGGGTTTGAGCTCACCCAATCCCAATTGGACATAAACTGAATATGGCAAGAGATTCACACTGGCCCCCAAATCTAACAGAGCTCTTTCAACTTTGTTGTCACCTATCATGCATGCAATTGTAGGACAGCCAGGGTCTTTATACTTGACAGGGATCTTACACTGAAGAATAGAACTGACCTGCTCAGTAAGGAAAGCTTTCTTGGGAACGTTTGTTCTTCTCTTGATGGTGACCAAATCTTTCAGAAATTTGGCATATGAAGGCACTTGCTGGATGGCATCTAGGAATGGAATGTTGATCTGCACTTGTTTAAACACTTCCAAAATGTCATCGAACTTTGAGCCTTTCTTGGGAGCCGTAAGTCTTTCTAGAAATGGAGCTTTAGGAACAAACTTCTGGAGACTCTCTTTTGCAATTGGAATGACAGTGTCTGGTCCAAGATCTCTTCCAGGCTTTTCATGGTTTTCCTCATCTTTAGCTGCCTCAGTGGCTTCTTTAGGCATAGCCACTTGATTATCCACTTGCTTTCCAGACCTCAAAGTGGTGATGTCTTGCACATGCTCCTGTCCATAAGAAGGGGCCGACGAACCTCCAATAACAAATTGCCCTTTTGGGTTGGGCACTGGTTGACTCGGGAACTTTCCTTTTTCTTTTCCCCCATTTGATTGGCTAATTGGCCAATTTGCCCTTCCATCTTAGCAATAGCTTGATGCGTGAATTGCTTTGAATCCATGAACTCATTCTTAAGTTCTTGTATAGTCTGACTATTGCTCATGGTGGCGGTTTTAAGCTCTTGTACAGTCTGGTTAAGCCCTTGTATATTCTGGATACTTGCCTGTATGAATGCTTTGACTGTGTCTTCAAATGATGATTATGGTTCCAGTGGTGGCACTTGAGTGGTAGACTGAAAAGCAGGAGGTTGGGCTTGGTGAGATGACCGAAACTGATTTTGAGCCTGTGAAAGGAACCCAGAAGGATATTGATTACGAGTTTGAGTTGATGTTCCTCATTGATTTTGTGTTTGATTTTGCTTCCAAGAGAAGTTGGGATGGTTCCGCCACTAGTTGGTTTCCTATAATCATTGAAGGCATTGACCTGTTCCGGCGGATATTCAGCACCTGTTGACAGAGATGGGCAGTTTTGAGTAAAGTGCATCGGGCTGGCACATAAAGAACATACCTCATCTTGGTAAATGTTTGCTGCAGTTACTGGCTTATTCAGAGCAAGGGCTTCAATTGTACGTGAAAAATTGAATTGACTTCTAAAAATAAAGTGTGTGCATAAGTGTCAACAAAAATTAAAGCACAGCGGAAAGTAAATGACACACAGATTTTTGTTGACGAAGTGGAAACTCAGTTAAGAGAAAAACCACTCCGGGGCAGCCAAACCCAGGAATTCCACTATTCAGAAGACATAGCTAGATACAAGACAGTAACACTCACATGTACCGATGCAGTGGTCGTACCTTGATCTCTGACGTGTAACCCAACACGAATGCTTCCCAACCAAGTTCACCTACCTGAAGGGGTCTTCAATGGAACTCCTTACCTTAGAGCCGACCTCTAAGATAGACTTCGGTTTACAACACAGCACACTTGTAAAACGGCTTCAGAGGGATTGATAACTTCTCTGAGCTCTAATGGAATTCACACCGAATTCTTGCAGTTCTCAGTGCCCAGGGGCCTCTATTTATAGGCTGGGGGCTCAAATAAGCTTCAGGGAAAATATACCTGGGCACGTCCGGACGGTGGACATGGGCCGTCAGGACGGACAACTGTGCAAACAGATTTTTCAAAATTTCATCGGAGAAATCTTTCCTGTTTAAGGACATCGTCTGGACGGTCGCACATCCGCTGCAAGTAATTTCCTTATAAGGCTCTCGAGCGTCCAGACCATGGGGGATGAGCGTCGGGACGGCTATTCTTCAACACGTAATTTCCATATCAGTAATGCGCGCGTCTGGACCACAGCTGTCAGACGTCCGGACGGTCATATTTGAATTGCGATTCTTGCCTTAAGGAGACGCGCGTCCGGACGGGATACCACATCGTCCAGACGGTTGATTGATCTTCCCTTTCTTGGAACTTGGAAAGAAATCAGAAACTGATTGAGTACTGGGAGGTGTCCGGACATGCTGCTGAAACGTCCGGACGGATGCAAGCTGGCACAAAAACTTCTCGATACAGTATGGGGTCCGGACGGAATGAACACTTCGTCTGGACGGATGATGCTGGTCTGTCTAGCGTCCGGACGGGATGACACATCGTCTGGATGGATGGACAGATTGGCGTCCGGACGGGATGGCTCGATCGTCCGACGGTTGACAGGGAACTTGAATTTCTTCTGACATGCAGACTCTGAATAGTGGAATCCCTGTTTACAGCATCTTTACACTTAAGTGATTTTGTCCAAACATAGAATGAGGCCAAAATACTAACAAACTCCCCCTTTGGCCATTCTGGGACAAAAATCACTTGACCGGTTTGGAAATACATTCCTGGTCGAAAATAAAAATTACTCCCCTTTTTTGTCTCAAAGGGACAAAGGGTAAAAACAGAGTAATAAAAACTAACTGTCATAAAAATTACCCCCCTAACGGTCTCAGAAGGACCCGGGAAACAGAGTAATATATATATATATATATATATATAAAGTTTTACAAAGCAGAAATTATCTCAAAATAACAAAAAACACTAAAAAGTCTACAAACATAAGAGGGAATCAAACATCCTCAAGCATGGGTAAAATCCCATCTGCAACATCCTCATCATCACTGCTGCTAGGATGATGATACTTCAGGCACTCCTGAAGGCCAGCTGGTTCTGCTCCACGTGCCTGTCGATGGAGTGCACAGCTAACTGCATGGAACTCATAGACTGCTGCATGGAGGACATAGACACCTGCAAGCTGCTCATCCCTCCCTGAAGTGCATCAAGAGCCACCATAATCTGAGCATAATTGACCTCTGGCTCAGATGGCGGCACAGTATGTGAGGATGAAGCCATATCTAGAAAGCCGACCGGTATAGCAGCAGGTGGAGGCTCCTCATCATCGGAGTCATCTCTCCGCAGCTGCACATTAGACTTCATCAATGTCTGCTTACTGATGGGCTGCTGGATTTTCATCTTCAGTTCACCATTGACATTCATGCCCGACTGAAGAATAATCTGAGTGAGGAGGCAACAAAATGGAAGACCAACAGTGCTCTCATCACGGGCCTCTATCATAACCCCCAAAATGTGCTTGCATAGGCAGAAAGGCAAGCGGAGGTGGATTGGATAGACAAACTGGGCCCGTTTCAGGATCAGATCACTGCGCCGGGCAACAGGCTAGATGTTCTGTTGAATGATCTTGGCCAACATGCGGTGGGTGGATGACAGGGCACCAATCCGGATCGCAGTAGAGCGCTCCTCACCTTGGGGAACGGCACATAAGAATTCCCTGAGATCATCCAGGGATGGAGGAAGCACCACCTCATTGTATGAGCTGGCCAAAATCTCGAGCACTGGGACTCGGATGATGTGGCTGATGACCTGAGGATCAACAGTGATGAGATGGCCTGCGACTGAGTACTGAAGCACCACTCCACGATCATCATTCTGAACCACCTCCAGGTTGGCGTAGAACAGCTTGACTAATCTGGTGTATACCTGACAAGCACAGCTGTGGAGATATCCCCAGTTGTACGTCTGGATGATATCAAGAATGTTGTCCAGCAGTGGCACCATGATATCAGCCCGAAGGACGTTCTGCTCAGCAATGACGGAGCGGTCCATAATTTTGGCCTGAATTGCAGCCCTATCTTCCACAAGCCTCTGACGGACCCTGCGGGGTGGACTGCCGGCAGACATGATTCTGCAAAAGATCCAACAAGAATTTCCCAAAGAAAAGTTTTCCAAAAAATATTATTGTTAGGATAACAAAAATTTGGCAGAATAACAGCAGTAAAAAGGACTTGTAAAAAATAAATACACAATAATATCACAACTAAGTCCAAGAAATTTTAACATGGCAAATGTATGCATCTCATATTCCAAAAATAAATAACATTCTAACAGTTTAAAAAAAAACTGAAGAGATAAGGGCTGAAATACAATACCTGGAATATGAGAAAAATGCAAAAAGCCAAAAACTCACAAAAAAGGAACTCACAACCAGCCAAAAGTGAGATTTTGTGGGGTAGAGTGAGAATGAGGTGAGCAGGGGTTTTTATAGCCTCTGTGGGGTCCCCGTCCGGACGGTGGATTGATGACATCCAGACGCTCGCTGCCTCGGAAAGGAGCAGACTGGTCTCGCGCGTCCGGACGATATAAAGAGACCGTTCGGACGATGATGACAGCTCGCGTCCGGACTCCGATAGGTCCTGTCCGGACATATGGGCTCCATCTCCGTCCGGACTCCAAGGGAGATCCGTCCGGACACCAGTCCGTCCGGACGTCAATGTAGACCGTCTGGACGCTCCACACTGAAACACCAGAAAAGCTGAGGAAAATTTACAGAGATCAAATTTCCTCAAGTCAGTGTTAGAACACGCATGTATAATCAACTGATAACACAATCAGAGAGCATCTCAGAAACTAAACAGAGATATAAATGAGAATTGAGATTTCATTTAGCACAAATAGTTTTCCTGAAAATAGAAAAATCAAATAGGCAACTCAACTCATGCAATGCGTGTGTGTGTGGAGACTAAACCGACAAGGTTTGAAAAATCATGACAAGAGCAGCCGGATTTCCTAAAGAAGAGAGAGAATCCGTGACAGATTAGCCAAAAGTCAAACCTTACTTTTGCTAGGGCCTAGCCATCCTCATCTGATACACTCCCCCTGAGATACAGCACCGAATTGTTTTACTTGTACCATAAAGGACAAGATAAATTTTTTACTTGCTCATAAAGGGCAAGGTATATTGCAAATTCAGTACAGAAGCAGTGAATAGACAATTTTTAAAGCACAAAATTCATACGAATAACTGCTCAATTCTTATGGTGCTGCAAGCTAGAGGAAATGCCAAAATTTATAAATGCTAGGTTCAACTAGCCTGTGGTCAATTTGACCATCTTATCACAAACCTCTTCTCTTATTCAGAATTTCTAGAAGCAAATAGTCAGAGAAGGAATGATGTACCTTTAGGGAGTCTAGGATAGTGCACTTTTTCATTGCATGAGGAAATGAGCTATCCTACTTTTGCACAACCAGGAAAACTAACTTGGCCAAAATAATCATATACTCTCAAATGTATCAAACAAAGTAAATTAATGCTCACAGAATTGAGATATCAGGTAAAGATACATACAATATCTAATAAGCCAAGAAGAAACAGTCCTGCAAATTCTCCCCAAAATACCATTTTTTTTCTTTTTTTTTATTATTAAAAAATAAACAAAACATGCAATATGGAAATGACATCATATGCAAAGGTAAGATCACACCTGTAACTGCTCAAAGATGCCAGTACAGAAAAACAGTCGCTCGACCTGCTTTTTCTGTCTTCCCCAATAGATACCTGCAAAGTTCTCTCAAGAGAAACAGGGGGCACAACAAGCTAGTTCCTAGATTGCATAACAAGCACAAAAATATAACATAAAAAGTGCAAGCAATCAAACCTGATGCCTTAGGATTAGGAACCAAATCCTAGGCATGAACACCCGAACCTGCTAGGTGCGTCGGTTCCCCTTCTTGGGGTAACTGCCATTCTCAGCCCAAGTTTGCCTTCCAGTGGGTGGTTGCTGACAAGACTACATCATTAAATCCATCATGTTTTGCATCCAGACAGGAGGCTCACTGGAGTATTGCTCTTGAGGCCTTCTCAAATGCTTGGGTTTGCTCTTGTAAGTGCCTCTGTAATTGGCTGGTACAAACCGCTGCTGAGGCCGCTGATGCTGAGGAGCATGAGACCAATGGGCTTGATACTGATCCTTGATACTTGTCCCCATGGTACTTGATAGGATGCCTGATGCCAAGGAGTTTGATGCTGAGCCGCAGGTCTAGCGCCATAATGAGCTTTCTGGGCGCTTCTTTCTTGGCTTTGTCCTTTTGAGCTTTCAAGAGGGAGCACTGAGGCCGAACTTGCCCACTGAGACCGCAATGATGGCAAATAGGAGGTCTTCTGATGGAATGAGGCTGCTGAGTGCCTGGAACATCATCATTGACCTTTTCCTTCTGTTTATCTTCAACAGCGGGAGGAAGCTTTGGGACTGTAGGTTTCACAAATACAGTCTTTGAGGAAGAAGGAATATCAGAAGAAGAGGCTACATACCCGAGACCAGTCTTGTCATTAGGGCTCTTCTGGATGGACAGCATACGAGTCAACTTCTCATCGGTGACTCTTTCTAGCTGGAGCTGTGTCTCTAGTAGCTTTTCCTCGAGCTCTTGTACTTTGAGCAGCAATGAACTCTTCTCGGTCTGCAAACTGTTCAGATCATTTAGGTGCTGCTTTCGGCCTTCCCTCAGCTTCTCAAACTCTTTGTAGAGTGTTTTGTAGGCCTCCTTGAGCTCTACCTCATTGTCACTATGCTCCGAGTAATATGAGTCTTCTTCTTCAATATATGGGGCTATAAAGGCCAGGAATTTGTCAAACTCCAGCATCTTCTTCTGACTCATCACTGAGAGTCACATTGTATGCCTTCCCCTTGCCCTTCTTAAGATTCCCGCAATCGGCCCGGATATGCCCATAACCTGAGCATTCAAAACATCGGGGTCCTCTGGGATCTTTCTTCTCTTCTTCCTCTGGTTCAGCTTCTTTGAGAGGTTTCTTTATTTTATCAGAAAACTTATTCTTGAACCGATCATCTTTCATTAGTCTTCTGAAATTTTTGGCTAACATAGCCACAGCTTTGTCTTCATCCTCAGAGTCATCTTCAGAGGAGGCTTCTACCTTCTTCTTGGAAGCCTTTAGAGCAATGGTCTTTAATTTCTTGACCGAGGGCAGAGACAGCTCATATGTTTGAAGAGATCCCACCAGCTCTTCAATCTTCATCTCTTCAAGATCCTTGCTTTCCTCAATAGTCGTTACCTTGATCCTGAAACGCTCGTGCAAAGATCTGAGAATTTTTCGGATGAGTTTTACATCTGACATAGGTTTCCCAAGACTCACCATGGAGTTCCTCAGGTCACTTATTTTGGAGTAAAACTCTCCAAATGTCTCTTCCTCTAACATCTTAATTTCTTCAAATTTTGAAATCAACATTTGAAGTTTGGTAGATTTTACAAGTTTGTGCCTTCATATGTTGTTTCCAAAATTTGCCATGCTGCTTTGGCTGATTCGCAATTTGAAATTTTAGCGAATTCAGATGGAGAAAGTGCTTGGCATAGAGCATGGAGGGCTTTATCATTTGAAAGACGAGCATTCTTTTGAGGGACTAGTTCAGGTGTTACATCCTTTGGTTTAGTCCAACCAGTTTCAACAATACCCCAACAGTCAATAGATTTCAAAAAGAAACGCATACGTGCCTTCCAATAGCCATAGTTCGTACCATCAAAGGCAGGAACAAAATTAAGAGTTTGAGACATATCAAAATATAGAAGTCAAATAAATAACACTCAAGAAATTAATCTTCTCAGAGTGTACCAAGCTCTGATACCAATTGAAAAATTGAATTGACTTCTAAAAATAAAGTGTGTGCATAAGTGTCAACAAAAATTAAAGCACAACGGAAAGTAAATGACACACAGATTTTTGCTGACGAAGTGGAAACTCAGTTAAGAGAAAAACCACTCCGGGGCAGCCAAACCCAGGAATTCCACTATTCATAAGACATAACTAGATACAAGACAGTAACACTCACATGTACCGATGCAATGGCCGTACCTTGATCTTTGACGTGTAACCCAACACGAATGCTTCCCAACCAGGTTCACCTACCTGAAGGGGTCTTCAATGGAACTCCTTACCGTAGAGCCGACCTCTAAGATAGACTTCGGTTTATAGCACAACACGCTTGTAAAACGGCTTCAAAGGGATTGATAACTTCTCTGAGCTCTAATGGAATTCACACCAAATTCTTGCAGTTCTCAGTGCCCAGGGGCCTCTATTTATAGGCTGGGGGCTCAAATGAGCGTCAGACAAAATATACCTGGTCACCGTCCGGACGGTGGACATGGGCCGTCTGGACGGACAACTGTGCGAATAGATTTTCTGAAATTTCCGCGGAGAAATCTTTCCTGTTTAAGGACATCGTCCGGACGGGGTGGTACATCGTCCGACGGTCACACGTCCGCTGCAAGTAATTTCCTTATAAGGCTCTCGAGCGTCCAGACCATGGGGGATGAGCGTCCAGACGGCTATTCTTCAACACGCAATTTCCATATCAGTAATGCGCGCGTCCGGACCATGATAGGCAGTCGTCCGGACAGTTGAAGTTGAATCGGCAATTTCCTTCTTTGATGCACGCGCGTCCGGACCATAGCTGTCAGACGTCCGGACGGGATACCACATCGTCCGGACGGTTGATTGATCTTCCTTTTCTTGGAACTTGGAAAGAAATCAGAAACTGATCGAGTACTGGGAGGCGTCCAGACATGTTGCTGAAACGTCCGGACAGATGCAATCTGGCACAGAAACTTCTCGATACAGTATGGGGTCCGGACGGAATGAACACTTCGTCCGGACGGATGATGCTGGTCTGTCTAGCGTCCGGACGGGATGACACGTCGCCCGGACAGATGGAACAGTGGATAGATGGGCATCCGGACGGGATGGCTCGATCGTCCGGACAGCTGACAGGGAACTTGAATTTCTTCTGACATACAGACTCTGAATAGTGGAATCCCTGTTTACAGCATCTTTACACGTAAGTGATTTTGTCCAAACACAAAATGAGGCCAAAATACTAACAGTACGCATGAGATCCTTTAGTTGCCCCCTGATATCTTCATTGTCCCTCACCTCATAGAGTCCTTCCTTCTTGGTAGTAGTGGAACATTTACTCCGACGACTTGAAAAATCCCACCGTTGTGAATTATCGGACAGTTCATCCAGAGTCTTATAAGCTTCTTCCCCTGTAAGATTCAAGAAACCACCACCATTCATGGACTCGATCATGTAACGCTCCAGTTGAGTCAACCCATTGTAGAAAAATTGAATGAGCCTCCAAGTCTCAAAGCCATGGGGTGGACACTTCATAGTCAGCTCTTTAAACCTCTCCTAGCTATCATAGAATTTCTCGTCCTCCTTCGGACTGAAACTGCTGATATTTCGACGAAATTCATTAATCCTCGAGATTGGGAAGAATTTGTTGTAGAATTTGGTCAGTAGGATTTCCCAAGAGGTGATGGACTCAGGCAGGTTGGAATGTAACCAGGCTTTTGCTTTACCACGTAGGGAAAAAGGAAATAGCCTTAGACGCACAGACTCATCTGAGAAATTTTGAAACTTGAAAGTATTTCACCTCTCCAAAAATTCCTTCACATGAGCATAAGGATCTTCATTCTCTAAACCATTGAAAGTAGGAAGGATTTGAATTACATTTGGCTTCAAATCAAAATGAGTAGCATTAGTAGCAGGCAACACTATGCAGGATCGAGTGTTGGTCGTGATGGGTGCAAATAATTCCTTGAGGGTCCTGGGTGGATCCACATTCTGAACCGGTTCTCCCATCTCAACAAACTTTTCCAACTCAGACTCGGAATTTTTCAGCAAGCTTAGATTCTCTCGAGGAAATCGACCAAAAATAAATTTGGCAAAATTCTGCAGCTACTGAACTTATTGATGATGCCTATGAGCAGTGGCGTGTCCGGATAATGCTACGGCAGAAAGGTGAGTAGAAGCTACAAAATAAGCCAAAAAGAAAAAAAAATCTATCTTTTTTTTTTTTTTTTTTTTTTTTTGATTAGCACAAGGAATAAAACAAAATTAATTTTTTTTTTAAAAAAAAAGGAATAACAAAAAAATTGCAAACAAAATTTAAATCCAAATTAATTTAATCCTAACCTAGTTCCAAAATTAAGAAATTGTTTTTGTAAATAAAAACCAAAAGCATAAACAAAATTAACTAGAGTGAATGTAATCAAATAAAAAGAGCACTAAGGTATCAGAATTCGCACTCACAAACTCATAGCAACATATTTTCATGATCAATAATATTTTTCAAAGTTCTCACAATAATATTTTCCAAAGTTCTCACAATAAAATTTTAAGTATGTTTTACTTTTGCTTCAAATAATTAATCAAAATCATCCCATGTATCCATTCTTTACACAAGTCACAAAAGAAATCAAATTTAAATTAAATCATCAAGTGTATCCGTAAATCACATCAAGATATCCAATTTAAATCAAAACATCAATTGTATCTGTAGAATAAATCACAAGGGATATCCAATTTTTTAAACAAAGAAAACCAAGCACAATCAATACTATGGAACTATCCTAAATCATCAAATGTATCCTTGAATCACAAAAGGTATCCAAGAATCATTCCACAAAATTGAATTGAAGTAAAACAATTGAAAATCAAACTTTTTTTTAAATTGGAAAATATTACATCACATGAGAATATTGTTGCTAATCATAAGTGAGGCTTCATCCTCAAACTTAGTTGAGGGTTTAGCCTCTCATGGCTAAAAATAACATGCTAACTTGAATTGAAAACATTAAAAGAAATTACAAGAAAAATTGTTGCAAGAAGACACCAAAATTTTGCTCTAGCTTCACCCCATTTTTCTTGAGGCTTCGAGGTCTATTTATAGGGAGAAAACAAATCCTAGAAGCCCTAGAATTTCTAAAAAAATCAGAGGTTAGTTCCTAGTTTGAGTAGGAGACTCAAAACTCAATCCAAGAAGGAAAATGACTCCAAATTCGTCCAGATTTGCGGTCTTTTATTTTGGGATACTTTTGGCATAGAAGATGTCCGAATTAGGAAAATCATATCTCACAATTATTTATATAAAATTGAGTTAGCTTTCCAACGCCGCTTGATTCACCTTAATCGGATACTTGAAATGAAAGTTATGGCCAAAATACTGTCACATAGGCAGAATCTAAAATTTAGTCCAATCCGATTTTGACTCCAATTAGAGAAATTCCGATTTAGTCATCTCCTTGATTTGGTTGAACATAACCACATCATCTAGGTCTTCTCAAAGTGTGATTTCTTTCACGATAAAGCTATTGTTTTCTCTCAATGACTTGCAAAATACTAAAATACCAAAACTAATAAAAAACATTAGAAAATAACAAAACTAATGGTTTAGTAAATGCAAATTAAGGGGTCCACATATGCAATCTTTGGCACTCATCACTCCACATCTTGAAAATCTAATCAAACAACAATTGAAGCAAACATATTCTTAACATTAAACTTAAACTATTAGTCCACTCCACACACACACACACACACACACATATATATTATTTAAGTTCAGCCCCCCCTCCAGGAATTTCCTGGCTCCGCCCTGTAAGGCTGGGTCCGCCACTGGCCACAATGATAGAGGACTTTAATTCGTAGCAAAGGTCTTCGAATTGATTGATGCTGAGAGTTTTGGCATCGTATACAGAGGTCTTGAAATTGGCAACATCAATGACGGACCAACCAGAAATTTCGTACCAAAAACCTAAGAAACCTAAGGCATGTGTTAATATCGTGGTGAGAATCTTGTAAAAATCACCACAAGTTGATCCTCACTAGTCCTAAATTTAGACCTTTGGCGCTAGAGTACAATGGCAGAGTAGGTGGTGGAAAGTATTCTCACAACAGCTTTCTAGATTTTCTTCAAAGATTGAACATCTCCATCTTGTCAATTAATTTCTACACTGTAATTTTCTAGCTTGATAAAGACATGGTTGGACATGGAATATCTCCATCGTTTCTTTTACTACACCCAGGGGCATGGCATTCTTAAGCCAAGTAATGTCTTGCTAGATGAAGACTTAGTTGCACATGTTGGTGATAATGACAAGACTATACATGAGAGTCATGGGACGATCAACCAATATTGCTATCTAGGTTTTAAGATTATCAATATCAATATCAAGGACTACTGAGAAGTTTCAAACTAGAAATGCGTGAACTTTGTCATGAGAATCTTGTCTTGATTTTAGACCCTTGGAGGTTTTGACAAGTCTTCAATCGTTTCAAAAATGAACTTGTCAATTCAACCACCACAAAAATCAATTTCAAAATAATGAAAGCTGTAAAGGATATTAGGACAGATATTTTGGTAACAAATTTAAAACCTTTTTGAATGAAGAGTTCTTAAAGAAGTAAAATCATTCTGAGATCCATTAGAAGACGTAAGTGTTACAGATTGGAGATCAAGAACAGTTGGGGAACATATATTGTTCTGTTTTTAAAATGTATATATTTCTACAAATAATGATGGAAGATTGATATCTGAAAGTAGAGTCTAGACAAAATGAGTTCTTTTCATGTCTAAAAAGGAAAAAGATTATGAGTATCAATAGGTGGAGAGGATTGGTGCATACGTTGGCACGTGGTTAATTTAAGAGTTTTAAATGACGTTACATCGTGTGAAACCGTTAGATATTACAAAATTAAAACTTGTCCATACAATGACTTTACTTTGTTTCATTTTTTTTTTTAAGAAAAAGAAAAAGAAAAAGGGGAAGAACAAACGAATGGCTCTCACTTCTGCAATGACCTTCAGAGAGGGAAAAAAGGAACTGAGAAAACGGTTAAATTCAACCTGACAGCCCAACGTCTTCGTCCCCCTTCCTTCCAAAACTCACCCTTAATCCTGATACTGCTTCAAATAAATGATTCGTTAATATTTAGACCTTCAGAAAACTGTTGCAAGAATACAATTAATGTGGTAGTATTTTCGTCAAAGATTGAACATCACCTGTGGGGGAGGAAGGGTGCTCAATTCTAAACTGCTCTCAAGTTTTTTCGCACTAAGCTCATTTGACAATCAGTATGGGGTAACCTAAGCTCTCATCTTGTCCTTCAATCGCAAAAAATGTCAAGGATGGGCTAGATTTGGCTCTTGTTATAGAGACTCATATAATACAATTAATTATACTTCAATAGATAAGATGTCCGGCCATTTGTGTTTACGATTTTAGAATATGTGATTTGAAACGTGATTTTTAAAAACGTAGTTAATTGTCTAGCAAAATCGCAGTTTAACCTTTAAAAAAAGCACTCATATATCTTGCATTCAATTTGAAAACATAAATTTTCTACATTTTGAAATTGCAATTTTTTTTTTTTAAAAAAAAATGATATCCCAAACAATTCATTTTCTACGATTTGGTTTAAAATCACACTTTATTTTTACGAAATCACAATACCTAACGCGCCCCTATAGGCCATCCGTACATCTCCCCTTCAGCTCTCTCTGTACTCTCTTTTATTATTCTCATCATAGATTTCTGTAAAAATTTATGGGCCTAACTCACTCTCAAAAGACGCCTTAAGAAAGATGGACACTTAATATGCCTTTCACGTGTGACACTTAGGGTTGGCAATTTTTGACACGACTCGCGAACCCGACACGAACACGACACGGGAAAATAGGGTTAGGGTTTACTGTAATCGGGTTCGGGTCATAATCAGGTCAACTCGATTATGACCCGATTACAATCGTGTCTGGCGGGTCAACCCGCGAGTTGACCCGCCAGACACGATTCTAACCCGGTTACTATTTAAAAAAAAAAAAACCCACCCGAAACGAAAGCTACGAAATGCCCATTTCCATTTGTGATTCTCATTTCTCATTCACTGTCCACTGATACTCACAATCTCACTAACCCTAGCCCAGGAGCCCGCCGCTAGCCGCCCAACCGCTAAGTTCGCCAACCATCCGGCCGGGCCGGCCTTTTCCCCCTCTCTCTGCGCCAACCTTTTCCCTCCCCCCTCTCAAACCCACGACCGCCGGAGAAGCTTGACTTGCTCTCAGAAGATGACAAACCCACGACCGCCGGAAGAGCTTCTGTCTAATTCAAAACTGGAGCCGCCAAGGGAGGAGAACGGAAGACAGACCCGCGTCTGATTCACGACCAGAAGAGCTTGACCGGTTGACCCATGACCGCCGGAAGACCCACGACTCGCATCTCATTTCTTTTCAATTTTCTGTTCTCACTTTCACAGTTTCACGCCTCCTTCGTGAATCAACCTTCACAGTTCACATAGCCTCACGAATCAACCTGTTTTCATTTTTTTTTTTCAGAGCTTAATCGTGTCGATTTAGGTGAATTTTCCATTAGATCTGTTACTGTTAGCACTTGTATAGTTGTATTGGTTTTGTTTTGATAAACAATGGGTTCTCTACTTCTCAGAATCTCAGTCTTCTCTGAACAAATTGGGTTTGCTGGTTTGGTTGAAGGTAAACGTGTTACCCCGGGTCGTGTTCGGGTAACACGTTTTGCAGGTGGGTCGTGTTCGGTTTCAGGTTTTCAACCCGATTAATAATCGGGTCGGGTTCGTGTCTGACCCGATTGTGTAATCGGGTCATCCGGGTCGACACGAACCCGACCTGCCGACCCGAATTGCCAACCCTAGTGACACTATTGTCCAAACACATGTATTGCATCAGAGTGGTAGCGGGAGGGAAGACCCAATGCTCTCTCTAAGATGCCTTGAGAGAGAAGGGGACACCATAGCTTATAAAGTCCCCAGGTCATGTATCTCTTGGCGATGTAGGGCACTTTAACACGTCCCCCTCATGTGTGGCAACTTTGGCCAAACATACATGTTTAACATTGGGAGGGAAATGCCAATCATCGTCCAAGGAACCTGCTCTGATACCATGAAAGAAAACATAATGCTAAAATAAAATAAAGCAGAATAATAGAAAATAGACAAGAGATTTTACGTGGTTCGGTTTATGACCTACGTCCACAGGACAAAGCCCAAATGACTACATTTTACTCTTATTTCTCTTGATGTTTTCACAATACAATAGACTCCTGTTCATAGAAGAGTTTGAGTAGATAAGTATGGTAATCAATCAATGTGATTTGATTATCATCAAATCTGCTACAAATAAATCAATCAAATCAATCAGATTTGATTGATTATAATTACAATATATTTCTCAAACCAAATACCCCAATATGTGAAGAGTATATTCTCTAACATCTCTCTGCAAACTCAAGGTGGAAGATTCTGAAATCTTGAGTTTGAATTTTTTATTTTATATACCATGTGAAAAGTTCATGGGCCCATTGACTCTCTCAAAAGACGCCTTGAGAGAGGAAGGGTGTCCATGGCTTATAAAATCCCTAGGTCATGTATCTTTTGGTGATGTGAGACACTTTAACATGCTCCCTCACGTGTGGCAACTTTGGCCAAACACGTGTTCAACATCGGGAGGAAAAGGCCCATCATCGTCCAAAGAATCTGCTTTGATACCATGATAAAGTCCATTGAACCTTACTTTTCCACAAAAGGCACCTTAAAGTAAGATGTTTGCTCAAAGTTTATAAAGCCCACAACCCAAGCATACCTTGGCAATGTAGGACTCTTAACAAGGCTCCCTCACGTGTGGCACTATTGTCCAAACATGTGTACAACGGGAGGGAAGACCTAACATTTTCCAAGGCCCTGAAGCTTTGATACCATGTAAAAATCCATGAGCCTAACTCACTCTCAAAAGACGCTTAAGAAAGGGGGACACTTAACAATTTCTACATAATATCAAACTTTTCTATATCGTTTTCTATACGGTATCAAAAGCTTCATTATATTTCAACACTTCGAAATAGTTGACAACTCAATATTTCTTTGGAATGAAGGAATGTGTGGTGCAGAGCTCTGCTTCTAGTCCTTCCATGCCGCAGTGATAGAGGGCTTGAGTTGTGCAAATAATATTTCTCTCCATTATTTCAAAATTAATGCTCCGTTTGTTTTGGCATAAAATAATTTTTGAAAAATGATTTGGGCATTTTTGGTGTTTGGTAGGGGCAAAAATAACGGTTAAAGGAAATCATTTTTAGTTTGACTGTAAAAAGCTTCTTTAATTTTTAGAAAACGATTTACGGTTTTGAAAATTGTAAATCATTTTCTGGATTTAAACTCTTCATCCTTGCACGCATGTTTGTGGGAATCCGCTATCGCCAGGCAATGGAGTTTGTTGGTAGCTTAAATCTACCGCCGAAGGTTTCGAATTTCGGTATCCAATTGCCGGAATCCGGCGACACTCGCGGGATTCTGGCAATGGTCGGCGGCCGGAATCCGGTGACGTCCGGTGTTGTCCCGGATTCCGGCCAGTACAGTCAGAATCCGGTCCGGTCTAGCTGGAATCCGGCAACGGCGACCGGACGTTGCCGGATTCTTTTCTCGCCGTTGGTAATTTTTTCGTACAAGCCAAACGCCGGAAAAATCATTTTTTCTAAAAAATGATTTTACGGAAAATTTTTTATGATGAAAATGATTTTATGTCGAAACAAACAGAGTGGTAAAGAATCACATCAAAATATCTACTTGATTATTTGGCACAACATAGAGGACTTTCGTAGCAACATCTTGAGCAAAGCGCCAAGTGACAGACAATTTCGATAAAAACAACTTGGTTGATGTTGAGAGTTTTGGCATGGTATACAAAAGGTCTTCAAATTGGCATTTGGCACCATCTAGACATTGAGTTTCCCACTCCCAATTTAGTGCTAGTTGGAAATTTTGATGAAAAGTTCAAATCCAAGACATTTCAGGGGCCCAAACGGTGGAGACATTTCAAGAAAGATAAATTCCCCTCGCATATATGACCAATGAATTGGTTGGACCTATTCCAACTACTAGAAGATTGCACAAGCTTCAAGCTCTCTATCTTGATGGTAATAGCCTAGAAGGTCCTATCTCATCTGAACTTTGTCATTTGGAGAGCTTGTATAAAATGTTTTTCAATGGTAATGAGCTTTCTAGACCTATTCCTAGATGGGACACAAATGATAGCAATTGTAGAATTGTAATTTTGGTGCTCGTTACAAATGTATCATGGTATTTTGATATTACCCCAACATAGCATGCATGGGGCAGCCTCGGCACTCATTTTTCATAGATTAAACTCATGCCAAGTATGCGTGAAAAGGTGGTAAATAAACTCATGCCAAGTAGGTTAGCAACCAGCCGCTATCTATTAACGGCTAACGACGTAATTGTGTAATCGCGTTTAAAGTGAGGTGGAAAAAACTACTAACCACTTATATGACATGATGATTATTAGTTTTAGGCAGGGGCGGACATCCAGCCCCTGCCCCCCCCCCCCCCTCCCCCCAAGCCCAAGATATTCCCAAAAAAAATTAAATTAAATTTTATCCCTAATTTTTTTTTGTTAGTTTTGCCCCCCTAATTTTATTTTATTTTTCAATTTGGCCCCCCGATTTGTCAATGCTAGGTCCGCCACTACATGAAGCTATGCTTGAGACCAATCAAGCATTAATATGCGACATAGAAAGCTGAAAGCTTATAGATCACTTGGAAATTAGAGAGAAGAGGAAAAAAAAAAAAAAACTTGTGATGAATATGTTGTATATACCGTTTCTTTCACTAAATCTAGACTTTGAAAATGATATTAGGTACTTGTCTACTTAAGCTTTACATAGTACGACAAAATGAATTCAGTTGTTGCAAGCTTTATAGATCGTTATTTGAGTAGTGTTTGCAGAAACTAGATCGAGTGGTTCATCAAGTTTTGTACTCTGTAAAAGTTTTTCGTTCTTTTTTTCTTACTTTAATAGGAAGCCACTCTCTCCACACAAGCATATTCCAACCCCCAATTCGTTACAAGTGTGGCATACGTTGAAGATCATTGCTCAAATTCAAGCATTTAGGAGACATTCTAGACTCATCCCTGTTAAATAAGTATGGATACTCGTAATGCCGCTCTCTCTAGCTTGGGGTGTGTGTCCCCCAATTAGTTACAAGTGTGGCATACCTTGAAGATCATTGCTCAAATTCAAGCATTTAGGAGACATTCTAGACTCATCCCTGTTAAATAAGTATGGATACTCGTAATGCCGCTCTGTTAAATAAGTATGGATACTCGTAATGCCGCTGTGTGTGTGTGTGTGTGTGTGTGTGTGTTTGTGTGTGTGTGGGGGGGGGGGGGGGATATATGCGGTTAAGTGGATAAAACAAAATAATGGGAAAAATACAATTTAGCCTCTCTAAACTATCGGTAATTTTTTGGATAGCCCACCGAACTACAAAGACTTGAACTCTGGCCTACAAACTACTAAAACCTTTGAAAAAGGCTCCTTTTGGCGAAATATCCCCACAATACCCCTGTCACGTGTCATTTTTCAATTCAAAAAATTCAAAAAAAAGGTAAACTAAAATATTATTTCTTATTTTTATTATTTTTAAAAAAATATGGGTGTTTGGGGTGGCGTTATTTCCCAACCGCGACCCGATCTTCCCGACACCCCTCTGGTCACCGCTTGTTTGCAACACCATGATGATCGATTTTATAGCCCGGCTCGACGAGTTCCTATTCGCAATCATCAGCTCGCTAATCTCAGCCGGGCTCAAGCTCGCCCCACTCTAAAAAATATCCTCCACCTGTGAGAAAAGCTTGTGATCCTTGAGCCCCAGCTAGCTATTGGCCAACATTTTGAATGCCAAAAAATCACAGAGAGAAAAATGGGTATGAACATCGACGAACAAGCTCATGGCCGTTGATTTCTTTGTTAAAAACCAATCGAGGTCTTCCACAACGATGATAAGCTTGCTTGTCGTTTGTAACAAAACAAAA
This sequence comes from Alnus rubra, assembly GCA_028654335.1. Classification (NCBI taxonomy): domain Eukaryota; kingdom Viridiplantae; phylum Streptophyta; class Magnoliopsida; order Fagales; family Betulaceae; genus Alnus; species Alnus rubra. The sequence continues at coordinate 623,751 of JAJPGS010000870.1, read as the reverse complement.
TTCAGATTGGAATCATTCATAACCTTTGAAAGATCAATATCATTGACATCAAAGAATATGAAATTAGTCATATCCGCGTTAGGAGTGGCGGGGACGAGTTCGCTGAGTTGCAGGCGTGTATCGTGCCCAGTGACAATGTTGGAAAGAAGCAATATGTCCTCCGGTTGATCGCAACATTAGTAAAGCAAACCTTCTATTAATACCGAAACCACGACATGTCTGTACACTTTCAACTAATTTCCGAGGTTGAAAACTGAAAGTAACTGCTTCCGAACCCACTGTCGGCAAACTCTGAATTAAAGATGACCAGTAAACTTGAAAAGACTCAGTTAATATGACTTATTCAAATATCTTGTTTGGTTAACACTATACTTTTTTTTTTTTTTAAGTAACCAAAAAATACGTCACAATTGGAACGGTAAAGTAAATATGATAAATGAGTTTGAATAGTAGTATTACTTATTTATATATGACCACTTATGAAAATCAAGTTGGGATAAGTAGTTGATATGAACCAAAGAAGATTAAAATTGCTCATAGCTAGAGTTAACAATTTTTTATATAATTTGTAAATTTGACACGAACTTAATTTGAAATTAAAAAGTTAGGATTAATGGGTTAATTAAGTTAGAGTTGAGCTGTAAAATCTTATATCTATATCTCGACACGATTATAACCCGATATGAGAACACAAATTGACATCCGACTCAAAGGAGGCCATAGAATGAATAATAATAAAAATAAAAATAAAAATAAAAGTTCATTGAAAGCACATTGATAATATTTATTTGAAATGGTGGTAAGATTGCCAAATGCCAGTACGAAGGAAAAAATGGGACAATTTTGAATTTTCTGTCCTTGCAGTTACAAGAAGGCATTGGAAGAATCATTTTTCTATTGTCCTTCAAAAACAAAACAAAAAATGATGAGTAATGACATCTGATCCATCAAAAGGAAGAGGTTAAAAAGTTGATTTCCTAATCAAAGTTTTTAGTCGATCTTCTAGGCACCTTTGCCAACCATTTTCTCTCTTCCTACAGAAAATTTCAGCCTCCTGTTTACACTCAGAAAAAAAGAAAAAAAAAAAGAAAGAAAGACGCCCTTTGTTTCAAAAAAGCAGGCTTTTTTCCTCCCTACCCAATGGCTATGTATCTTAGATCACTTCATTTTCTGATACTTCTCTATGTTTCCAATATTCCGTGGGCCTTCGCTCAAGACGAAAACCAATTTATCTACAATGGCTTCAAGCAAGCCAAGCTGCATCTTGATGGAACCGCAGTAATCCACAGCAATGGTTTATTGCAGCTAACCAACATTTCATACCAACAAGTTGGCCGTGCTTTTTACCAATTTCCTATAAAATTCAACACAACTTCACCCACTTTAACTTCGTCTCTTTCATTTTCTACAAACTTTGTGTTTGCCATAGTTCCTAAAGCACAAAATCTTGGTGGTCACGGCATTGCCTTCACCATCGGTCCCTCGACAGACTTCACAGGCCGTGGTCTAGCAAATGGGTATCTAGGGCTCTTCAATTCTTCCAATAACGGCCATCCTGAAAACCATATCTTGGCCATCGAGCTTGATACTGTTGTGAACCCTGAATTTCGAGATATTAATATAAACCATGTGGGAATCGATGTGAACGACTTGAAATCAGTTGAATCAGCTCCTGCAACTTATTTCAACGATAAAGAAGGGAAGAATATAAGCTTGGAGCTCACGAGTGGAAATCCAATGCATCTTTGGATAGACTATAATGAAGCAGAGAAGTTACTGAATGTAACACTTGCCCCAACCAGAATCCCAAAACCAAACAGGCCTCTCTTGTCAAGACACGTCGATCTGTCTCAATATCTCTTGGAATCCATGTATGTCGGTTTCTCTTCAACCACAGGTACACTTGCAAGTTACCACTACATTCTTGGATGGAGCTTTAATAAAAGTGGACCATCACAAAGCCTTGAAATTTCTAGACTTCCTCCACTTCCTCGACAGGGGAAAAGAGCGAAACCAGGCCCAGTGATAATAACTTCTCTAATAGCAGTAGCTCTTGTGCTGATAAACACCATTGGAGTTGCTTACATTTTGAGGAGGAAGAAATATGAAGAAATACGTGAAGATTGGGAAGAAGAGTATGGTCCCCACAGGTTCACCTATAAGAGTCTCCACAAAGCAACCAAAGGTTTCAAAGACACAAATTATTGGAGAAGGAGGTTTCGGAAAGGTTTATATGGGAATACTTGCTTCGTCTAATGTTCAAATTGCAGTGAAAAGAGTCTCCCATGATTCCAAACAAGGGATGAAGGAATTTGTGGCTGAGATCGTTAGCATGGGAAGACTGAGGCATAGGAACTTGGTGCAGCTCTTGGGCTATTGCCGACGAAGGGGAGAACTCCTCTTGGTCTATGATTATATGCCCAACGGAAGCCTTGACAAGTTCTTATATAGCAATGAAAATCCAAACCTTAACTGGTTTCAACGATTTCGAATCATCAGAGGAGTAGCAGCCGGCCTTCTTTACCTCCATGAAGAGTGGGAACAGGTTGTTCTGCACCGAGATGTAAAAGCAAGCAATGTTCTATTAGATGCTGAATTAAATGGAAGGCTTGGAGATTTTGGGCTTGCCAGATTGTATGACCATGGAACCAATCCTCAAACCACCCGTGTGGTTGGGACTGTGGGTTATTTGGCTCCGGAGCTTACTAGAACAGGAATGGCAACCACTTGCAGTGATGTGTTTGCTTTTGGGGCTTTTATGCTCGAAGTGGCTTGTGGAAGGAAGCCGACAGATGTACAGGCCCTAGGGGTGATTTTGGTTGATTGGGTCTCTGAGTGCTGGAGAAGAGATGCTATCCTTGATGCTAGTGATCCTAGATTGGAAGGTAATTATGTGGTGGAGGAAATGGAATTGGTTTTGAAAATAGGCCTGTTTTGCTCACATGCAATGCCAACAGCTAGGCCTGGCATGAGGCAAGTGATGCAGCTGTTGGATGGCGATGTTGATCTGCCAGAATTACCACGTGACAGTACTTTTGGTGCATTTGCAAGTTCTGAATCATCTGATTTCATGCCATTTCCTTTTACCCTGGCTTCTACCCTTTCCATGGGTAGCACTGATTCAATTCTGAAAAGTGGTCGTTGAATCGACTGCATGTCTTATGCTAGATCATAAAGCTATGCAAGTAAGATATTATTCTCTTATGTAGCCTTTATTTTACATATTACGGTGTTTATTATATTTATTATAAATATAATATACGGTATTATGGTTATGGTAATTTCTATTAATTTAAATTACCGTAATGAAATCGTTTAATTGATTTAAAATCAATTAATAATATTGTTTCCTTGATGGAAGGAACAATACAGTATTTACCATATTTAACGGTCTCTAACCTAGCCTATAAATAAACAGCCTGTGTTCACCATCAGTACGGCAATTCGGCAATAGATATAGGTTAGAAGATCCCTCAGATAACTTTTCTTGTTATTCAGATGGATCGTGGAAACGCTTGAGCAAATATGACTAGAAGTAAGCTTGAATCCTGTCTTATTTGTTTTCGCTGCGCATGTTAATTGAGCATATTATGTTTTACATGTTCTAACAATGAATGGGACCAATCAAGCAGTGCGACATAGAAAGCTTATAGATCAGTTGGAGGTTGGAGAGAAGAGAGAAAAAAACTTGTGATGAATATGTTGTATATACCGTTTCTTTCACTAAATCTAGACTTTGAAAATGATGTTAGGTACTTGTCTACCTAAAACAAGCATATTCCAACCCCTAATTTGTTACAAGTGTGGCATAAGGTGAAGATCATTGCTCAAATTCAAGCATTCAGGAGACATTCTAGACTCATATCCCTATTAAAGAAGTATTTTATGATGAAAATGATTTTATGTCGAAACAAACAGAGTGGTAAAGAATCACATCAAAATATCTACTTGATTATTTGACACAACATAGAGGACTTTCGTAGCAACATCTTGAGCAAAGCGCCAAGTGACAGACAATTTCGATAAAAAAAACTTGGTTGATGTTGAGAGTTTTGGCATGGTATACAAAAGGTCTTCAAATTGGCATTTGGCACCATCTAGACATTGAGGAGTTTCCCACTCCCAATTTAGTGCCAGTTGGAAATTTTGATGAAAAGTTCAAATCCAAGACATTTCAGGAAAACGGTGGAGACATTTCAAGAAAGATAAATTCCCCTTGCATATATGACCAATGAATTGGTTGGACCTATTCCAACTACTAGAAGATTGCACAAGCTTCAAGCTCTCTATCTTGATGGTAATAGACTAGAAGGTCTCGATCTCATCTGAACTTTGTCATTTGGAGAGCTTGTATAAAATGTTTTTCAATGGTAATGAGCTTTCTGGACCTATTCCTAGATGGGACACAAATGATAGCAATTGTAGAATTGTAATTTTGGTGCTCGTTACAAATGTATCATGGTATTTTGATATTACCCCAACATAGCATGCATGGGGCAGCCTCAACACTCATTTTTCATAGATTAAACTCATGCCAAGTATGCGCGAAAGTAACTGATACCGAACCCACTGTCGGCAAACTCTGAATTAAAGATGACCTGTATACTTGGAAAGACTCAGTTAATATGACTTATTCAAATATCTTGTTTGGCTAACACTTTACTTTTTTTTTTAAGTAACCATAAAATACGTCACAATTGGAACGGTAAAGTAAATATGATAAATGAGTTTGAATAGTAGTATTACTTATTTATATATGACCACCTATGAAAATCAAGTTGGGATAAGTGGTTGATATGAACCAAAGAAAATTAAAATTTTTCATAGCTAGAGTTAACAGTTTTTTATATAATTTGCAAATTTGACACGAACTTAATATGAAATTAAAAAGTTAGGATTAATGGGTTAATTAAGTTAGAATTGAACTGTAAAATCTTATATCTATATCTTGACACAATTATAACCCGATATGAGAACACAAATTGACATCCGACTCAAAGGAGGCCATAGAATGAATAATAATAAAAAAAAAAGTTCATTGAAAGCACATTGATAATATTTATTTGAAATGGTGGTAAGATTGCCAAATGCCAGTACGAAGGAAAAAAATGGGACAATTTTGATCTATTAGACTACTAGTGGCTGATTGAAGAGACATTGCCGGATAGAATCCTTACAAATTTTTTTTTTATTTTTGTTTTGTTTTGTCTGAATTTAAGAGATTTCAAACATGTAATTTTGAGAGACTACTTGTAAAGACTAAGAAATTAAATAAAAAATTTAGCAATTAATAAAGCGAATTATTAAGGGATGGGATTACTAATTATATTTTAGGTAATAATAATTATGTTATCAAAATAAAATAAGTTTAAGATGAAGTAATAGGAATAGAGTGATAATTATTATAGTGAGTCTTAATTGAATAAATAATTAATTGCATTCGTAAAAAATAATTAATATAAATGTGGGGTCAAATATTAATTCTTAAATGATAAGCATATTATAAAATGAGGTCATACTGAAATTTAAATTAGTTGGTGGCCTTAATAAGAGAGAATTTTACCCCTGCCACGTGGCGTTACTCAATTGGCTGGAGAGAATTTCATTATCCCTCCCGACCACTCACTAGGTGCCACGTGTCACCTTATCATTTTCTTCCCCCCACGCACGCCATCTCCTCTCTCTCCCGCACACTCTCTTCTTTCCTTCTTTTTCTTCTTCTCTCTTCCACCCGACTTCATCTTCTCCCTCTCTTCCCCTTCATTCCCCGCACAGCAGCTCGCATCTTCTCTTTCCCTTCCCTTTCTTCTTCCTCTCGTCTCACTGGCACTCACGCACACATAGCGGGACCCGAGGAAGAGTCCGTTGACCCGTGGAGACTGGAGAGAACCCGAGGGGTTCTGATGAGCCCATGGAGAAGATCGGACCACTGGAGGTCTGATTTCCGGTGGTCGTCGTTTGTGAAGCTGGTAGAGACCCGTGAGAGAGGCGGGTCGACTGAGAAAAATAAAGAGGACCCGATCCTTCAACGATTTTCGGTGGGTCATCCCGGAGGGCTTTTCCGGTGAAATCAGGGGCTGATTCCGGCGGTATGGAGGTGCGAAATCCGGTGACACTTCTGGTGATCCTTGAGCTCGGTCTTAGTAGGTAATCTCTAGTGATTTTATTATGTTGTGATTAAATTTAGGGAATCTCTATGGTAATGTTAATTGAGTATATTATTGAGATTTTGGGCGGTTTGATTGTTGATGGCCATTCGTGTTTTTCCGGTTGTGTGTGTGTGTGTCGGCAGTGGCCATGCTTTGATTGAAATTCTGGATGTGTTTGTGTTAGCCGTGTGGGTTTGCACTTGGAGTCCGGATGATGTTAACCGATTAGAGTTTGGTTGGGGATGATTTCTCTCCTTGGATTTACAGATTAGAGCTTGCGTGTAGTCTTGTTGATAACATTTAGTAGATGGATTTCTATGGAATAAGAATAGTCGATTGGATTGATTTTCAATGGCTGAAATTTGGTATGGATTTTCTATTTAGGTGATTTTTTGGCTTTTGATGTTTGTGATTGTCTGGGCTTCCGATTGAGGCTGATTTTGGGGTTTCTTTCAGTTGTGACCGGTTGTGTTGAAATAGGTGTTCTTGATGGGATTCAAACCTTGACTTTGGATTGATAATTGGATGATGTTGGATCTTTGATGAGGCTCCTATAGTGTGGTTTTATTGATATAGGAGTTGGTTTTAGGCCTTTGATGCTTGTGGGTGCCTAGACCCTTGATTGGAGTTAATTTTGAGGATCCCTTCTATGTGGTAGCCGAATAGAAATAGAGACATTGAAGGGTGTAGTTTATGAAGTGTTTAATGTTTATGGTTAATTGATTAGTATTTTGGTGTTGATTTGATAACTCTTGATTTCTATGACTAAGTGATGTATGGGTTGAATTGGGTAGATTGGTTGAGGGTTGATTTTCTTATAAAATTGATGAGCATGTGGTAGGCCTTGGTAAAAATTGGATTATGGGCATATATGATCTTGGAAGTGAAGGGTGGTTTAAGAACGATAATTGTTAGGAGATGTTAGTAGAAGTTATGGTTGATGGGATTATTTAAATTGGAGGTTAGTTATGGTAGCTTATGGCTAATGCTTTGAGGTGAAGTAAAGGAAGTTAGAAAAGGATTGAAAGGTTTGAAGTTAAAAGTGTTTAGATCCTTATTATGTAAATGGCCAATACGGTTGAAATAGAGAATATTTTATTGTGATGTCTAAAGGAAATAGTTAAAGAAAGAATAAAATGGTAAAGTGTAATAAGTGGTATGAATAGATCCACATAAATAGCAAATTAAGCCTAAGTATAATGCTTGGCTTAGAGGTTAATGTATATGCCTCAAGCTTTAAGAATGTATATTACACTATGTGATCGTAAGTAGTTTAAAAAGAGCTATTAGATTAATATGTTATATGAGATTAAGATCTTATAGTTTAAATCACTTAAATGGTTAGTAGCTAATGATGGTAATAGGGTAGCCAAGTAATTAATCCACCTATCCATGTACACATAGTCTTTTAGTGTATTAATGGACTAGGTTTAAGTACTGTATGTGTATATGTATATATGTATACATATGCATATACATGTATATGGTTTATATATAATGCTAATTTGGTAAATAAATAAGAAACTATAAAAAGGGATTAACAACAATTAGTAGGCAAATAAAGTAGTAAATACATCTTATTGTTAATAACAAATAAATATGAACATAGAACCAATGATTAACCTAATAATAATAGCCTAAGGTATCTAGCTATCTTTAGAAGCGAATAACGCAACGTGTGAGCACGCGGGTAGTGTAGGTGTCATAAGGGTATGGGATTCAATGGCTAGTCTGACGTCATAATTACTTGTAGGATAGAGTTTGGATTGGAGACTTCAATGGGTTCTCCAATGTAGAGTTCGAGTCATGGGTCCAATGCAGCCAAGGTGAGTATTCTACTCACTGAGAAAAGTTACTTTTTATGTATTTTATAGGAATGCAAATAATATGTTTTTCATATCGAACCAACAATCTGTTAATTATATCTTTTGGATGTTTTGAGTAGTTTTAATTATGTTGAAATATAACAATAATGTTTATGTGAATTAAGATGATTTGAGATATGAGTATGAAATATGTTTGGTGTTTTGAGATATGATTTGAAGTGTTTTATTGTCTGCTGCGGTTGGAATTTTAAGCTATGTTTTGATGCTTGCTTCGGTTGGAAATTAAGTTATGTAATTTGTTTGAGAAAATAACATGTTGAACTGTTTATGTTTTATGAATAAATCATGTGTTAAAGTCATGTCCATGAAATTAAATGTATAGTATTTGAGCATGAGCATTGAGCATGAAACGAACAAGACCGGGGTTCAATTCCCTTTGGCAAACGCAAAACGACAAATAGAACAAGAAATATAAACAAGCACAATGAATGACAAGCATGCATAGCATTTGGTTTATGATAATTGAATTGTTTTCACGTTATGATATATAATAGTTTTATACTAGACGTATTAGTATGCATAAGAGTCTCAATGGGAAAGAACTTATGTATATTTCTATCGGATGGTTGCATAATTTAAATGCCATTGTTTTCTAAGTCTCACTGAACCAAAAGTAATATAGTAGGTGATGATGTATGTAGTGGTTTCCAACAATGGAACTTCTACGTATAAGTCTCAGCTGCATAGTATGCTTAAAATGTTTTCTATTAGTCGGTGTTTGCTGTATCAGCTATGGGGGTTTTTCAAACAAAAGTTTATAAAATTGATAGCTGTTATAGTGTACGCATAACTATAAAAGAAAGGTTGGTTCTTTGCGAAAACTCAGTGAATAGTATACCTCTGAGGTCTTAGTGTAATTATTTATGCTAAGATGGTGAGCTTATAATTCCACCTATACGGATGTGGCAAACCCCCACAACCGTATAGATGATGTTCCTTTGGCTGCTGGTACTCCAGTCGTAGTTGTTGGTGTTGTAGATGCGCACTTGGTATCTTATGACCGAAGCTCGCCGTGACGGTCGTAATTGCGGGACCATGGGCGTCCTCTGTTTTAGGAGTTTTGTTTATGGCTTGTGACGCCTGTGTCACTTGTTATTGTATAGTCATTTATGTTATGTATTTAATTTGAGGAAAGACTTAAATATATAGATATAATATTGGCTCTCGATTATGATTAATTTACGATAGATGTTTAAGATGTGATTTCCGCTATTAGGTTTATGTTTTCCGCTGCATAATAGATAGACATTATACTCTGATTTACCATATACATATTATGGGTATGTACCATATGTTGGTTTTGTGACATATCGTCGTGCCACTATGAAGATCCGTTTATATTTTAAGAGATTAATGTTTATGCAAATGTTTTGAATTATTAAAAAAAAAAAAAAAAAAAAAAAAACGGGTCGTCACATTATTTATGAGGCTCATCTAACCAGATAAGTAGTTTAACAGCCTAATTTTTATTTGCACAAATAAATTTTATAAGTGGTCTCTTACAATCACCTATCAGAATTCTCTCAAATTCAATCAAATAATCAAAAAGAATCTTAATTCGACATCGCCTTGGTAGGATGCATGTCAAGATGGTGCGCTTAAGTGCCAGTTGGCCAAGGACAATTAACGCATGTTATGTATTCAAATTAGTTAAAAGTTAGTTGGCTTGTCAGAGGTTAGTCGGGCTTAGTTGGCCAGCTATAAAGTTGTTAGAAAATGAGAAGGCTTTATATGCCCAATTCAGTGATGAACAATAGAAATGATATTTTTACATCTCCTATACATCTTTTTTACATCTCATTAATAAATCAACCTTTGGATTTATGGGACCCACATTAGGCCCACAAATATAATGGTAGATTTGAAATTTGGTTGTATGTAGATGTACAAGAGATGTATAGGAGATGTATGTAGATGTACAAATAACGTTATCATTACTAGGGATGTACATGTGGGCGAGAATTAACCACTTGCATTTGCTAGCTGTAATTATCCGTTATTCGCATATGCGAATGCGGTTAGCAAAAATCACAATCAACATATGCGGATAACAGTTTTAGGGTATGCGGATGCAGTTAATATAGCTGTAGCCGCATACCCTATATACAATATTTATTTCTTATATAAATTATATTTAATAAATTTACCAAAATGACATTGTTTTAGATTAGGTATATATAGGTTATGTTTACATTGGTTTGATTGACTATATTACTTTCTTGTATAACACGTTGAGCAAAAAGATAAAAATAATGTAAAATCAATATATTTTTCAAAATATTATGGCTTAAAAAAAATTAAAACAAGCCTAAAACACTAAAAATCAGCTTAAATTATTTTCAAAATTGTTAAAAATAGGTCCTAAACTGGCCCGTGGCACTATACAGGTTTTTCATTATAATTTAATTTTAAAAACTTCTAAGTTATAAAAGAATTCATTAAATTCAAATAACTATTGAGTTTTGTCCAATGATGACGGTTTGGTGAATCAAATTAATATAAACCAACATTAAACAACAAGAAACAGTCATAAAATGCTACTTATCACAGATTTAGACACCTTAAAACCGTTTATGTTCTAAAGTTTTTGTTCTTTTTCATTTAACTTTTTATTAACCATTGTTAGTGAAATTTTTGCATAGCTATTGAATGTATATGCACCCAAGTATACATGAAATGATGAAAAGTTTTGGCCTATATATTTAACAATATTAGCCACTAGGCATGTATACGAGCCGAGCTCGGGCGAGTAGTGGTTGTCCAAGCTCGGCTCGTTGAGAAAATTTATGAGCTCGAGCTCGGCTCGAGCTCGTGACGGGTATTAGATATGGAGCTTGGCTCGACTCGCCAAGAGTAAAGTAATGTCCAGGCTCGAGCTCGAGCTTGGTTTTTTGACGAGCCGAGTGTCTTATCGGGCACTCGGCTCGCCCGGCTCGCGAGTAAAACGGCTTCTCAACCTCTTCTCCTTATTTCACCATCTTCTTCTTATTTTCTTCTTCTCTGCAACACGGCCTCTTAGCCTCGATCTGCATTTTCCGTTCGGTAGCTCCCTCTTGATTCTTCACTCTCGAGCGCCTGTGAGACGAAGAGAGGAAGAAAAGGGAAAGTTGGGCATATGCGAGACAGAGAGGAGAGGAGATCGAGGGAGACAACTTAGAAAAGAGAAGGCATTAGGTGTAAGGAGGAAGAAAGAAAGAACAGAAGAAAGCTGCTGAAGGAGACAACTTAGAAAAGAGAAGACATTAGGTGTAAGGAGGAAGAAAGAAATAACAGAAGGAAGCTGCTGGACAGGTGAAGACGTGAAGTGTTCAACCCTTGGACAGTGTGTTCAATCCTTGGACAGTGTGTGCGGCGTGCGTGAGAAGACTAGTGTGGAGAGTAGAAGCTGGACACCTGGCATGGATAAAGCAGCTGAATGTGATGGTCCATAAGGAGAACAGCTAAGCTAACTCACTGTTTTAGTATTGAAGCAAGCCTTCATTTCGTATGACAATATGAGTGTATTAGTGGTTGTTGACTTATTGTAAACTTGTAAACAATTTTGTTTTTTTCTCTTAAACACAGCATGTAGCGTCAGAAGTTTGTTGAAAAGTCAAGAGTCATCATACCACTCTACAAACTTAGACAACTAGTGTATATTGTGTCTTGCTTTTTCAGACTTCAAAGGGTAAAAAATTTCAAAAACAAAAAAATAAAATAAAATAAAATAAATAATAGAGGAAAGGGTAAAAAAAAAAAAAAAAAGGCTCAAAGCAATATTGTGCACTGTGCACGTACAAGGACATAGTGCGCAGAGGAGGGAAAAATGGGGGTGGGGGATTTGGGGGACAAATTGGCTTGGAAAAACTTAATGTTTTTTTTTAAAAAAAAAAAATTAAATAACGAAAAAAATTAAAACAACAAAAAATAACGATTTTTTAAAAATAAAAAATAAAAAAATAACTGAAAATTATAAAAACATGTTTTTGAAAGAAAGAAAAAAAACAAAATAAAATAAAAACCAGTTTTTTATTAAATTAAAAAAACGAAAAAGAACAATTTTTTTTTTAAAAAAAAAAAACCAAAAAAAAAAAAACTGAAAAATTATTTAAAAAAATAAATAAATAAATAAACAAACAAAAATTATTTTTTAGGGGAATATTGACATTTTTTTGTAGTTTAATGGGGACATTGACATAATTGGTAGTTTGAGAGGTACATTGACAATGATGTGATAGTTTGAGTAGGTTATGTGTACTTTTCCCTTAAAAATTTAAAAAATTATTATTTATACTTAAAAATAATTAATTCTAACTTATAAGTTACATATTGATATAATTATACATTTATACTTAATTAGATAATCTGTTAAATGTTAATCATAAATCCATAATTGATATTTACACAAATTACATTTAATCATTATTCATTAATTCATAGACTCAAGAGTAAAAGTTTACAAATTATTTATTATATTTAAACTATAATAATAATAATAATAATTAATCATACTTAATTATTATTTTATACTTAAGTTAGAAGTATCAAGTATATATCAAAATTATCTAAGTAACAAGATACTTAATCATTATAATTTATATTAGTTATTTGGTGTGAATTGTATACTTATGAGTCATGACTTAAGTAGTTATATGACTATGTCATTATGTGGTTATAATAATTTATTGTTATATCTTAATTTTTAATTATATATAGTTATGAATTATAATTCATATCATATAATATGAGATTATTTATGATATGATATGAAAATTATGAATCATACTTAATTACTTATCCTAACTTTATTAGTAGCTAATAATAACATTTATATGACATGATACAACTAAAATTGATAGAACTTAGATAACACTTAATTATAAAATGATACAAAATAAGTATTTTTTATATGATTATTACATAATACATTGTGCCATATGAGATGAGATTTAATATCATATAAATGGTCAGATCATGCTTAAATTGAATCAAATGAATTGTTTGATCACATCATTTATTGTTGTTACATCATAGTAAACTGTTAGAACTTATATCACACTTAATCATATAATAATACAAAATAAGTATTGTTTATATGATTGTTACATTATATAATAAAGATATAATGTGCTATATCACTAAAAATTTAATATCATATAAATGTTAGATCATATGCATTTCATATAAATTCTAGTGATAATACATATGATCATATAATCTAATGATATGAATTTTAATAATTATACTTAATTTGTGATTATAAGAAACACATTGTTGATTTTAATGCTAATCAATTGATATGGGGTTATACCAATTACATTGTCATTGTCTAAGATATGATTATTTGAATAATAGATTAAGTATCAAGATTTTCATTAAATTATATGATTAACAATTTATTGTTAATTCAAAAATCAATAGATATTTAATTATTAGACTTGGAGTCTTAGTCTCTTAGATCATATAAGATATAATCAATTTAATTATTTTTTATAATTAAATTATATATTATATAGATACTTATAAATATAACTAATAATTATATATTGTATAACAATAATTAATTATTGTTAATTAATAAGTGATATATATTTATTAATAAATATGTATATTAATAAATATATACGAGTCGAGCTAATAAGCGAGCTGAGCCTTTTTACGAGTATGTTGGCGAACTTTAACCGAGCGAGCCGGGTTTTATACGGGTATGTATCATTTAATAATCGAGTATATTTTCATGTCCACGAGTAGCTCATTTAATAACTGAGTCGCGCACGAGCCGAGCCTTATCGAGCCGAGCCCGAGCGAGCTCACGGGTAGCTTTGCTTCGTTTACATCCCTATTAGCCACCCTAAAACCATTTAAAATGTTAAGTTTTGGATATTGGCTTGGAGGTAATATTATTAGAGAGCCCCTTCTGTCCGGTCATGGCAGAAAACATGGGTTTTTTGCCCACCAATTACCGGTCGACACGTCAGCTAAAAAAATTAAAACCAAAAAACTGAAATGGTCCTGATGTAGTGAATCGCTTCTCTTCATTCTTTCTTCTTCTGTTCTTTTTCTCTCCTTTCACCGGGACACAGTGAGGCAGAGGGAGAGAGTGGGTTTGAGAGGGGGGAGATCGGGAGAGTGAGATCAGGGGAGAGAGTGAAACAGAGAGAGAGATAATTTCGGAGAGAGAGAGAGGATCCGATCGACGGTGGGCCAGCGCCGAAGGAGCAAGTCCGGTTATGGGTCGCACACCGGTGGCTGGAGGTGCGATTTTTGGTGGCCAGAACCGACTTCCGGCGAGGCAGGGACGGTCCGAGAGGGGGAGATCGGGAGAGTGAGATCGGGGGAGAGAGTGAAACAGAGAGAGAGAGGATCCGAGACGGTGGGCCAGCGCCGGAGGAGCAGGTCCGGTTATGGGTCGTCGACCGGTGGCTGGAGGTGCGATTTTCGGTGGCCAGAACCGACTTTCGGCGAGGCTGGGACAGTCCGAGAGGGGGAGATCAGGAGAGTGAGATCGGGGGAGAGAGTGAAACAGAGAGAGAGAGAGATGCTGTCGGAGAGAGAGATGTTTTGCAGACTGAACAGTAATTGGAGGCTTTGAGCTTTGCTTGTGGATTGATTTGAGAAATGGAGGTTTTGCTTGTGTGTGTTTTGTATATTTTCTTTTGGTGTAATATGCTGATGTGTCTGTTTTCTATTAGAGGGCATAAAGGACTTGGTTTCTGCCAAGTCCGAACTGAAGTTATTCCCATATTATTATTTTTAAAGCATTATTCCACAACCCTTTTGTTTTTGAAGTAAGATGCATAACTTCGATTTGGTTTCCTGATCTCCCCTTCTGAAACAAATCCTTCTTGCTTGGTGTATGGATTCTCTTTAAATTCTATAGTAAATTATTTAATTTTCAGTGTATGAATCGGAGCCGGCTCCTGAAGGGTACAAGGAAACGGAGAGGCAGCATCCAAGACCAGTTCACGTGGTTTCTAAGAAGCATGTACGTGTTGCCGTGTTGGCATGCAGTGTTAATCTTGGTGGTGGTGATCGTTCAGAACGAAAAGCAGAAGCCTACAATGACTGAAATTGTGACTGCTGATCAGAAGTTGTCACCATCGGATGAAAAAACTCATGCGATTGCTTCAAAATTTCAAGCCCTCACCCTCACCCTCACCCTCACCATTTTAGCTCCGACAGCTTCACAAACCATTTCATGTGAGGAAGCTCCACAACCCTTGTCATGCCGGTGCCCAGCTCCACAAACTTACTCAACCCCAGCAACTCCGAAAGCTTATTCAGCCCCGGCTTCTCCACATAGCGGAAATGCTAGTTTTGGAGAGCAAATTTGGGATATGGGTGTGGTGGAGAAAGTGGAAGAGGCTGTCACTTCTTTGCTCCGGAATGAGTCGTCCAAATATAGTACAGCTGCAAATTCAGCTCCAAACACGCAGATTTCTGCCAATGCATGTTCGGCGGCTAAAAGCTAACCGTCACACCTTCCGATCTCCACCAATGCTCATGAGGGTATTTCCTATTATTTTTAGAAAACTTTGCTTATCACCCTTAATCTTTCATCACTTTTGCAACATACTCATAAACTTTAAAAATTGTCAATTTAGTATATTCATATTTTAATTTTTTTCAATTTCACCCATCTGTTATGATTTTAGTTAAATTCTGTTAAAATTCTCAAAATACTATTTTTAAAATATATATATATATATATATATATATATATATATATATATATATATATATATATATATATATATAAATTTCAAAAATTTAGGCATGGGTATTTTTGTAAATTTCGTTAAATCATAACCAACGCCTAAACCTTTGCAATTTTTTCTTAAAAAAAGAGGGTTATTTTAAGAATTTAGTACCATTCCATTAAGATTTAACGAAAAATTCTAACAAATGAGTGAAATTGAAAAAGATTGAAAGATAAATACATTAAATTGACACTTTTTAAAGTTTATGAGTATTATTATAAAAGTGATGAAAAATTAGGGCTTGTCAATGAAGTTTTTTTTTTTTTTTTTTTTTTTTCACTATTTGCTATTAAATTTTACATCCTGAATATGTATGTTTCTGGACTTCGTTATAACAATTCATATATGATGGGTCTTTGTCTATTGCAGTTGGCGATGAAGACAATAATGGAAGAATAATCCAAGCCAATTGATACTATGTTTGTTTAGACGTAAAATAGTTTCTGTCGTAAAATATTTTTGACAAAATTATTTTCAGAAAAAATGATTTTCTCTAAAATATTTTTCAACGTTTGGCTCGGACGAAAAAATTACGAAAGGCAAAAATGCAACTGTCGCCAGAATCCGTCAACGTCTGGTTGCCGTTGCCGGATTCCGGCGAGCATGTTTGGCCGGATTCGGCCAAAATAGCCGGATTCCGGCCAGATCCGGCCGGATCCTTACCATTTTGGCCGGATTTGGCCAAATTCGACCAGCTTCTGACCATGGCCGGATTCCGGCATCCAGCGACGGTGGCTGTATGTTGCCAATTTCGGTGGCCGGATGTTGCCAGATTCCGGCGCCGCCTGGATTCCGACGATAGACCATTGCCGGATTCCGACAATCAAATATCAAACGTGCGTGCAAGGACGAAAAATTTAATTTCGAAAAACAATTTACGGTTTTTATCGTTTTCCAAAAATTAAAAAAGTCTTTATGGTCAAAGCGAAAATGATTTTCGTTGACCATTATTTTCGCTCCTACCAAACATCATAAATTAATGTCGAAATTATTTTCTAGAAATTATTTTACGCCGAAACAAACGAAACATGAGAGAGGAATGCAACGGTTGATAAAGAATCAAATTTCTGAACCATGTACGAGTTTTAGGTATCAATAAGCAGTTTCCCGAGATGATCATTTCTTCTGTTTGAATAAGCAGTTTCTGCAGCTCTAAATGTTCAAAAATGTCCAAATCAATGCAACAAATGTGGACCTGTAGTTTTACATATTAAAAAAAAAAAAAAAGGGTCATGGATGATCATTGAATGCACTGATTATTCCAAATCAGTTAATTGGTGTTAACTTAGATTTGTCTTTTTCTTATCTGTTTAATTAAGTTTTTGAGATAAGTATTGATTTAACATGAAATAAGTGTTGTCAGTGCACTTGTAAAGTTTGTATTCCACATTGGTAAAGTATAAAGAAAAATAATAGTATTTTTTTTTTTTTGGAAAAGATAAAACTCAGCTTCCTTGAAATCACTACATCATACAAATCATGATCCCATAAGAGCGGATCTAGGAATAGTAGGCTTTTCCCTAACAACCAAACTAGAAATACACTCAGATACCTCTTCCACCCAACAATCATCAATCTTACGCACAACAGCTTCCTTAGCTAAAGTGTGAGCCACCTCATTGAGCTCTCTCGGTACATGCACAAAGATGGCTTTTATAAAACCTTCTAGCTGTCTAATAACACTTTCGGTAAGGTGACCAGCCTGGGAGAAATGAGGAGGGGATGAATTGATATTTGAGATTACCAGAGAAACATCCCCTTCAAAAATGACTTGAAGAAAGCCCACCTCCTTACAAAATAAAACTGCCTTCAAAGCTTGGTGGACCCAAGTTCATTAGCTTAAGCTTTTGGGCTAGAAGTTGTATTCCAAAGCCCCAATACACCCAAAGACAAAAAACATGTTTGTTGGTTGAATTTGTTGCGAGTTTGTCTCATATTAAAAAATAAAAAATAAATAAAGAAAATGAGTAGTCAATCAACTTGAGTGATGTCCAAATATTTATAGGTTTACTCTTGCGATTCTCTCCCTAATAATTCCCTCCTTTAGAGCACTAGTAGCAGACACTCAACTATTTTTCTTAATTTAGAAAAAATTTGGGGAACCAAACTATTTTTTCCCCCTATATAAAAACATCACACAACAAATTCCCTTAATCTTTCCTATATCATTAAAATAATATTTTTACTTTTAATATTTTTTTAAAAAAATTCCAAAAACTGTTTGTTCTCTCTCTTCTCCGTCTTTCTAGTTTCTTCTTTCTCTCCATTTGTCTATGCCGCTCTGCGTCTTCTGGCTCTTCTCCTCTCTCTCTCTCTCTCTCTCTCTCAACCTGAAGCCCTTGGCCGACACGATCTTCATGGAGTAGGATCCAAACGCTCAGATCGGAGCGGCTCTGTGCTTGGCCTCGGCGATCGACGCCGCTCCGAATCCGACTTGGCGAAGCTGTTGCCGAGGTTCGAGAAGCTCTTGACAGAGGGTATTCTTTCAATAATGTAACATTGATTTTACTTTTCTGGTTGGTTCTTTCCTACTTTTGTTGACGCCCATTTGCTCATTAGTGTTCTGAATCAATCCTGTTCTGGTTTTAGTCATGGGTTCTCGCTAATTTTTCTGCATAGATAGCTGTGTTTGTCTCTGTCAATGCCCATTTGGTTCAATTTGTTCTGAACGATCCCAAACGCAGTTTGTGATAATGGGTTCTCGTTAATTCGGTGGTTGTTGCTCTCATAACCTCTCAACGACGAGCTGCTGTTGGATGGGATACCAAGGCTTAACGAAGAAGAAGATGAGGAAGAAGAAGAGAGGAGGGTTGCGTGAAAGCGTGAAGAAGAGAGAGTCAGAGAGAGACGTGTTTTTTTTTTTTATTAAAATATTGGATTGGGTAGCTATAGTGCTACCAAATGTATTGAGTAGCACTATAGCTATCCAAAGATGGAGCTTTAATATAAGGCAATTGCTGTGATTTTTTTCTTTTTTTTTTAACTTTTTTCAATTTTTTTATTTATTTTAGAGAAGAGAACTATTTATAAGGCATTTGCTACTAATGTTCTTACAAGGAATATCACCATCAAATTGACAAGACCTTCCTAATAAGACACGATCCCATCCATTCCAAGTACATAAAAAATAATGGTATCTTTATAATACGAGTAATAATGACAAAGTGTACACATTTTGTACATAACTCCTTTGTATTTATTTTTTATTTTTCTTAAAAAAAAAATTACTTGAGACACTTTGTACACCTTTATATTCAATTTTTTTTTTAGAAAAAAAAAAAAAATTGTTTGACACACTTTGTATACAACAACATTACTCTTATAATAATGGTCATGGATATAGGAATGCGACAAATTTAATAATTTTTCTTAAAAAATTGCAAGGTATTAGTCCATGAAAATAAATTTGGAAATATTACTACTTCCTCTAGAAATTCTACCTCATATGGCCCATTACATGAAATTAGAATTGACAACTTTTAACATGACTCGTGAACACGATATGAATTTAATACAAAATTAAAGGGTTTTGATTGAAGAGTCAGATCATTTTAATTAAATAGGTCGGGTTATGCTTGATTTATATAGTCTTATTTATATGTTTTGATATGACCCGAACTCGACACACGATATGACTTGCGAACTCGATACGAACCCAATACAAAATTTAGAGAGTTAAGGGTCATGAAGAAATTTACTCGTTCAATTAAATAGGTCGAGTTATAATTGACCTATATAATCTTATACCCATACCTTAACACGATCTAAACTCGACACGCGAACATGAGCCACCACCCCTAAATGAAGCAGATCAACTTGTACAAGCTTGGGTACAGAACATTAACTCATGCAGGCCAGCCTGCACATGATGAATAATAAAAATAAAAAAGCAGTATGTCCTCCAGTCGATCACAATATTTTTTTTAAAAATGAAAATAAAAAAATTAGTTTTTTTTTTAATTGAAAAATGACACGTGGCAGGAGTATTATGAGAATATTTCTCCAAAATGGGCACTTTTCAAAGGTTTTGGTAGTCTGGGAGGATATGGTGCAAGTCTTGGTAGTTTAGATGGTCATTCGGAAAAATGATAGTAGTTTGGGGAGCTAAATTGTATTTTTTCCCAAAACAATTTAATAAATAAATGAAAGTTAACGACTGCATGTCTGATTTGAATATTGATTATTTGTGATGTAGATGTAATAGCCTACAGTTTTATGCAGAATCTCGCTCGAATTTTATTTAAGCCTAATAAGGGCGTCTTGGCCGCCAGACTTTCAGTAATATATATATATATATATAATATATATATATATATATATATATGTTCTTAGTTTTTAAATAATAAATATTTTAGTAGTGATTTTTCTTCTATTTTCTTGCAATACCTTCATTTTTTCTTAGTTTTGTGGTGCCCCGCATAACCAGTTTTTCTTTCCCTGCACGTGGAGGTGGAAACAGGCATTAAACTATTTGAGCAATTTGCCACCACAGAAGGCGCTGATGGGAGTTGCCGTCAACCAATTAAAGCTATATATGTTTCGTGGATGAGGATGACGAGTTTAATTCTATTATATGTAATAGAGAAAATATCGAAGATCGATCATTGTGAAACATTTTGTCATTTCATTTCTTGGAGCTGGCTGAGCTCGAATTAGCCATTAATTGTATTTTCAATTGGAGGTTCATGTTCCTCGAAATATCTGAATATTTAATCCATTAATCCTTCGTTCTATCATTTATTGACCGTTTATTCGGTTACAAATTACCAACAAAAACACCAAAATAAAGAGAGCAATATTACAGCAACCTCAAGGCAGTTCCAACTAGTGTCCCACCACATTGTTTTAAATGTGTTGATCGAACCTAAACATGATATGACAGATTGTAGGAAGGGTGACCATTAATTATTAATGCAGTGAAAGGTGGAGATAACAAGAATTTTCATAATCACTCCAAAAGGTATATGAAGCTTATCAAAAAGATAACTAGAATTTTCTAAGAAAATAGAGAAACACCCATAAAAGAAATTTTATTCAATGAAGGATAATGAAAAATAACACTAAAACATGATTTTATATAGAGTACTACTACAAATTATAATCCTAAGTTTAGTAAAATTAATCATGAACAAATTAAATAAGGACTCCTAATGCCTAATCCGATCCTTAAGCATTAAGAACTCTTAATTATTATAAATAAAGACTTCTAATTCTTAACGAACAAGATTCCTAATGAATTTATTGTTAGAAAATATATTTCTTATAGTAAAAGGAAATATATTATATTAATATTGTACGTTATTTTTCTTTTATAAAGTTGATTGTACTTAAGTTTGATTGTAAAATGATCAACTAATAAAAGCATAATATAGTCATTTGGGCTCTATCCTGAGGATATAAATTATAGACCGAACCACGTAAAAACTATTGTCTCTATTTTATTATTCGCTTTAATTTTCTTTATATTATTTTTTCTTTCATTTATTACGACAAAAATACCCTTAAAAAATAACAAAACCTAACCAAATTATCCCACATGATGGATGATACTTCAACCATTCATTTTGATTTTTGAGTATTGTTGAATTCCATCCCTATCTTCTTTTGGAATTTTTAGAAAATTATTTGGAATGAAGTATTGCAATCTTGTGCCCTTCCAAAGCACATACACATATTGTCCCCTCCTTTACAGGGAACATCTACATCAAATTGCCAAGACATGATCCGCATCCATTTCAAGCGCATCACAAATAACCTTATCATTATAATATTTGTCGGTTGAAATAGTTTATAGTTATCTTCACCCATCCAATTAATTAGGGTAATAAAAATTAACAAGTCCGTTCAATGACCCATTTGATACTCACTTATAAACTCGGTTTGTTTAATAAATAAACAAATTTAAACATTCAATACTCGACTCTATTAGAGCCCTATATCTAATCTAATAAGGCAAGGGATGGTCTTCCTACCTTAATTGGCTCATTAGATGAAATTAGAATTGCCAATTTTTAACACGACTCTCGAATACGACACGAATTTAACACAAAATTAAAGGGTTATGATTGAAGAGTCAGATCTCTTTAATTAAATAGATCGGGTTATGGTTGACCTATATAGTCTTATTCTTATACTTTGATATGACCTGAACCCGACACACAACATGATGACAGACAAGTTTTTACATGATTTGCGAACTCGACACAAACCCAATACAAAATTAGAGAGTTAAGGTTGAAGAGATTTACCCGTTTAATTAAACGGGTCGGGTTATAGTTAATCTATATAGTCTTATAACCATGCTTTGACACGATCTGAACACGATACGCAAACATGAGCCACCGCCCTAAATGAAGCAGATCAGCTTGTACAAGCTTTGGGCAAGAACATTAATTCACTGCAGGCCTGCACATGATGAATAATAAAAGCTCCGTATACATGGTCTACCATGAAAATACCTTAGGCATCACAAAATTGATTATTTAATTATTATGGATTGATATATCAAAGCAATATATACACATCTTTTTCAATTACGTGAAGATGATGGGACCAAAACAAGTTTTCAATAGTCTCCCGTAACTTATTACAAACAGACCCAGACAAGAGATTTTGGGCAAGATCAAAGCACATGAAGGTTTAATTTTTTTGAAACAAGTTTTGAATTTTTTTTTTTTTTTGAAAAAAAGAAGTAACCATTGAATACGTCACAATTAGAACGGTAAAATGAATGTGATAAATGAGTTTGAAGAACAACATTACTCATTTATATATGACCGCCTATATATAAAAATCAAGTTGGGATAAGTAGTTGATATGAACTAATGAGGATAAAAATTACTCATAGCTAGAGTTAATAGTTTTTTATATGACTTACAAATTCGACACGAATCTTACATGAAATTAGAAGATTATGATTAATGAGTTAAGTTAGAATTAATTGATCTGTATAATTTTATATTTATATCTCAACACGATTATAACTCGATATGAGAACGAATTAACACCCTGGTCATAAGAGGTCGTAGAATGAAAAGAAATAATAATAATAAAAAAAATCGTTGAGGATATTTATTTCAGATGGTGGTAAGATTGCCAAGTACGAAGGTAATTAATATTGGGACAATTTTCTGTCCTTGTGGAGTTGTTGGTTACAAGAAGGCATTGGAAGAATCATTTTTCTATTGTCCTTTGAAAACATGCAAAACGATAAATGATTAGTAATGACATCTGATCCATCAATAGGAAGAGGTTAAAAAGTCGTTTTCCTAATCACGATTTTTAGTCGGTCTTCTAATCTCTTTGGAGGGAAAGTGGTTGGTTCCCTGTGACTGGGGGAATTATATGCTCAAATTTTGGCTGGTCTAAGCTTTAGAATCCAAAAGACTACTTTTTCAATCACAACCCCTAATTGACAGTGTGCATCTTTGGCTGTTTGTTAATATTTTTAATTAAAAACTTAAAACAAAAAGAAAGAGGAAGAAAATTTCAGCCCTCTGTTTACACTCCCAACAAAAAAAAAAAAACACTTTCTGTTTTAAAAAAGCAGGCTTTTTTCCTCTATACCCAATGGCTACGTTGCTTAGATCACTTCATTTTCTGATACTTTTCTGTGTTTCCAACATTCCATTGGCATTCGGTCAAGACGAAAACCAATTACAATCTTACGTGATGGTGACATATTTTTTTGTTTTTTTTAAAAAAAAAATTCAAAAAAGAAGAAGAAAAAAAAATTGATGGGTTTTGGCTCCCTGGGGTGATTTGGCTACCCTGGCGGAGGGTCAAAATTTATCAAAAAAAATTTAGATGGTTTGCATGGGGTGGCTTAGCATGGGTGGCTGAGCCACCCCCATAGGCCACGGGGGTGGTTCGGCCACCCCAAGGTCCAAAATCATCAATTTTTTTTTTCTCCCATGGGGTGGTTTGGCCCCAAGGGGATGGCTCTGTCAGCCTTCTTATTCTTCTATTTATTTTTATTTTTAAATTTGATTATTTGATTATTTTTAATTAATTTTTTTTTTTTTTTTTTTTTTTTTTTTTTTTTTTTAGTGCTAACCTCAGCGGGCCGTTAATATTTGGACGGAAAATGTAATAGATGTATCAAACAGGTTTTTACCTTTAACTCAGGTACGACCTATGAAACAAATAAAAACTCAGGTACTAAATTTAAAAAAGCTTAAAACTCAGGTACCAATAGGATATTTAACCCTATTAAAAAAGTGATGAAAGATCAAAAATTGCATGTGAAGTTTTTATTTTTTTATTTTATTTCTTATTTCACTTCACTATTTGTTGTTAAATTTCACATCCTGAAACATGTATGCGAAGAAAAGTTCAAGAGCGTCAATTATTCTGTTAAAGTTAGAGAGTTAAGTTTGAAGAAATTTATTTGTTTATTTAAATATGTCGGATTATAATTGATCTATATAGTCTTATATTCAGACCTTAATAATATGAACCCGACACATAAACAGTAGCTACCACCCCTAAATGAAGCAGATCAGCTTGTACGGTCCAAGAACATTGAGTTACTGCAGGCCTGCACATGATGAATAATAAAAGCTCCATATACTCGGTCTACCATGAAAATACCTTAGGCATCACAAAATTGATTGATACCGAAACCACGACATGTCTTTACACTTTCAACTAATTTCCGAAGTTGAATCTGACAAGTAACTGCCACCGAAGCCACTGTTGGCAAACTCTGAATTAAAGATGACCTGTAAACCTGTAAAGACTGATCAGTTAACATGACTTATTCAAATATCTTATTTGGCTAATTTTTTTTTTTTTTTTTTTTTTTAAGTAACCATAAAATACGTCACAATTGAAACAGTAAAATAAATATGATAAATGCGTTTGAATAGTAATATTACTCATTTATATATGGCCGCGTTTGAAAATCAAGTTGCGATAAGTAGTTGATATATATGAACCAATGGGGATGAAAATTGCTTATAGCTAAAGTTAACAATTTTTTTATATAAATGTAAATTCAATACGATCTTAACATAAAATTAGAGAGTTAGGGTTAATGGGTTAATTAAATTAGAATTGAGTTGTATAATCTTATATTTATATCTGGACACAATCATAACGTGATATGAAAACACGAATTGACACCTGACTCAAAGGAGGCACATTGAAAATATTTATTTCAAAGGGGGGTAAGATTGCCAAATGCCAAGTACGAAGGAAAAAATGAGACAATTTTGAATTTTCTGTCCTTGCGGTTACAAGAAGGCATTGGAAGAATCATTTTTCTATTGTCCTTCAAAAACAAAACAATAAATGATGAGGGGTCCTGATATACCCCTTGCCCATCAAAGGGGGTATAAGTTATTAAAAAAATAGATAATTTATCCATGTTGACACTGTAATACATACGTTTTTTAGAGGAATGCTGGACTTATAGTTCTTTTATAATTTTTTTATAATTTGTTGATACATGCCAGGACGTGAATGGCGTCACATGGAAAGGTGACTTCTTCAGAACAAGCAACAGGCAGCTGTCAAGGAAGTAGCTTAGATGGTAGGACATCCCAAGAAGGACCCGTGAAGATAGATGTAGTAGAGGAGCCGGAGGCAAGCCCAAGCGAGCATCGTGCAAATGAAACTCAAAAAATAGAAGGGCAATTAAGCCCTTCAGTTACAAATGGCCATGCGGCCAATTAAATGGCATTGCCCTTCACACCTTTTCTTTGAAAGTGGGGCGACCTGTTCGCCCCACATGTAATATATATATATATATATATATATATATATATATATATATATATATATATATATTAATTAGTTTATTAATTTATTAGTTTTGTTTATTATATTTTCAAATTCTTTTCTTTTCCTATTATTCTAAAATTTCTTTTTCAATTATCTTTTATTTATAATTATTATTATTTTTAACCATAAAATATCACTTATACTTTCTTGGACATTACATCAGAGGCCAGGTAAAAGAGTTTGATCTGTTTAATTAAATAGATTAGGTTATGATTAATTTATATAGTCTTATATTTATACTTCGACATGACATGAACCCAATACGCAAACACGAACTGCCACTCCTAAGTGAAATTGTAGAGTAAGCTTAGGTTTCTCAATTCTCATCATCCCTTCAGTAGAATTATCAAAATTTGAAGAACATTAATTCACTGCAGGCCTGCACATGATGAAAATACCTTAGGCACGCATCACAAAATTGATCATTTAATTATTATGGATTGATATATCACAGCAATATATACATATCTTCTTCAATTACGTGAAGGTGATGGGACCAAAAACAGTTTTCAATATAAGCACTATAAGAAACTTGCACATTAGTTTTCAAATTATTAGCGGTGACACCAAAGTCGCCACTAAAGATCACTCAATAAGTCACCGCTAATAGTTAATATAATTAGCAGCAATTTTGAGGTCGTCGCTAATAGTGGCCGCAAATATAAGCTAGATCATTAGCGGTGGCCTCACAAGAGATTTTGGGCATGTGAGATTTTGGGCAAAATCAAAGCACATGCAGGTTGAATTTTTTCTGAAACCAGCATCCCCTTCATATGGAGGAAAACTATACATCTAGAAGGGTACTACACCCTTTTCTGCAAACTTTGAATCAATCATAATCTAATTAAACTACGTGCCAGGTTAGAGTTGACAAGTATAATTTTATACACACATCTCGACGTATATAATTCTAACCCGACATGTAAATACGAATTATCACCTTTCCAAAGGAGGCCATAGTAAGAAACAAAAGGTTCATTGAAAACATTTATTTCAAATGGTGGCCAGATTGCCAAGACTTCATTGCAAAGATACAAAGGAAAGATTGTGTTGGAGAAATAATCAGCTCCAAAGACATGTGAGCCTAAGGTAGTATCGAGGGCCGAGCCCATTGGGTTGACCCGGCCAGATTAAGTACAAGACCATCCATTATCTCCAAAAAGCCGCAT
This sequence comes from Alnus rubra, assembly GCA_028654335.1. Lineage (NCBI taxonomy): Eukaryota > Viridiplantae > Streptophyta > Magnoliopsida > Fagales > Betulaceae > Alnus > Alnus rubra. The sequence goes on along the minus strand of JAJPGS010000870.1, from coordinate 597,022 downwards.
ATCCCAAATATATCAAGATAGACTTCTATCCCATCAAATATGGGATAAGGTACCTAATAGAATGACATTAGCTAAAGAGAGTGTCATATCCAGTTTGGACTCTACTACCCAATTTGAATTCTATGAAGATAAGATTAAAGACTATGTGATCTAGGACTCAGACTCCTAATTAGATTATGCTCTAAGCACTCCAGTAGTTTCATAACTGTGAATTGTGAGTCTATAAATAAGACTACTACGTCAGATATTTTTGACAGGCAGATTCTCTAAGCTCTGAGATTATTGATACTCTCTAGAAAATAAATAGTTTGAACTGACTTAGGCATCGGAGTGGGGTATGGTCGGCACCCCCACGAGCCGACGAGCCGTTTATTATTTTGTAGATTACGAGGAGAGCAAAGATCAAGGAAGGCAACGAATCACAAGGCAACACGTCACCGTACCGAAAACTGTACCAACAAATTGGGACAATTCGCTCTCCTTGCAGTTTCAAGAAGACATTGGAAGAATCATTTTTCTATTGTTCTTAGAAAACAAAACAATAAATGATTAGTAATGACATCTGAATCATCAGAAGGATCAGGTTAAAAAGTCGTTTTCCTAGTCACAGTTTTTAGCCGATCTTCTGTTCTCTTTGTAGGAAAGGTGGTCGGTTCCCTGTGACTGGGGGAATTAGATGTTCACATTTTGGCTGGTCTAAGCTTTAGAATCCAAAAGACTACTTTTTCAATCACAATCCCATGGTTGATAGTCTACCTCTTTGGCTGTTTTGTTAATACTTTTATTTTAAAAACTAAAATCAAAAGAAAGAGGAAGAAAATTTCAGCAAATGGTTGCCACGAATTTGAGACATTTAAACCAATGAAGCCTTCTGTTTACACAGAAAAAAGAACAGAACAGAAAAAAAAAAAAAAAAAAGAAAAAAAAAAAAGAAGAAGAGCCTTCTGTTTACAAAAGGCAGTGCAATATTGCAATTTTTAGAAAACAAGTTTTCAATAGTCTCCCGGAACTTATCACAAACACACCCTGAATGAGATTTTGGGCAAAATCAAAGCACATGAAGGTTGAATTTTTTCTGAAACAAGTTTTGATATTTTTTTTCAAAAAAAGTAACCATAGAGTACGTCAAAATTAAAATGGTAAAATAAATGTGATAAATGAGTTTAATTAGTAACATTACTCATTTATATATATGAACGCTTATAAAATCAAGTTGAGATAAGTAGTTGATATGAACCAATGAGGATAAAAATTACTCATAGCTAGAGTTAATAATTTTTTACTTGACTTGCAACTCGACATGAATCTAATATGAAATTAAAGAATTAGGGTTAATGGATTAAGTTATAAATGACTTATATAATCTTATATTTATATCTCAACATGATTATAATTCGATATGAGAACACGAATTGACACCTAGTCGAAAGAGGCCATAGAATGATCGAAAAAAAAAAAATCTTTGAAAAAACATTGAAGATATTTTATTTCAAATGGTGGTAAGATTGCCAAGTACGAAGGTAATTAATATTGGGACAATTTTCTGTTCTTGTGGTTACAAGAAGGCATTGGAAGAATCATTTTTCTATTATCCTTTGAAAACATGCAAAACGATAAATGATGAGAAATGACATCTGACACATCAATAGGAAGAGGTTAAAAAGTCGTTTTCCTAATTAATCACAATTTTTAGTCGGTCTTCTAATCTCTTTGGAGGGAAAGTGGTTGGTTCCCTGTGAGTGGGGGAATTAGATGCTCAAATTTTGGCTGGTCTAAGCTTTAGAATCCAAAAGACTACTTCTCAATCACAACCCCTAATTGACCGTCTACCCCTTTGGCTGTTTGTTAATATTTTTAATTAAAAACCATCCAGCATTACTTTGTCATACTTTTCATTTGAATAATCGTACAAGAATTTGTATTTTAAAAATTAATTTGTCTTCACCAATCTCTAAGGTCAGTGCATAATATAAAAGTGATAATTTTAAAAATACATGTCCTTGGGGTCAATCGACAAACAAGGACATGTATTTTAAAAAAAAAATGTTATTGAAAAAGCGTTGAAAATATTTATTTCAAATGGTGGTAAGATTGCCAAGTACGAAGGAAATTAAGATTGGGACAATTTTCTTTCCTTGCGGTTACAAGAAGGCATTGGAAGAATCATTTTTCTGTTGTCCTTCGAAAACAAAACAATAAATGATGAGTAATGACATCTGATTCATCAAAAGGAAGTGGTTAAAAAGTCGTTTTCCTAATCACAATTTTTAGTCGATCTTCTAATCACTTTGGAGGGAAAGTGGTTGGTTCCCTTTGACTGTGGCCTCTGGGAATTAGATGCTCACATTTTCTGATACTTCTCTATGTTTACAAAAAACGATCTTCTGCTATATATGCTCGTTTCAATCTGTTTTGATCTTCTCCCGACCACGTTTAACATGAAAAAACGCCTTCGTTTACAAAAAGCAGTCTTTTTTCCTCTCTACCCAATGGCTACGCTTCTTAGAGCACTTCATTTTCTGATACTTCTCTATGTTTCCAATATTCGTTGGCCTTCGCTCAAGACGAAAACCAATTTATCTACAATGGCTTCAAGCAAGCCAAGCTGCATCTTGATGGAACCGCAGTAATCCACAGCAATGGTTTATTGCAGCTAACCAACATTTCATACCAACAAGTTGGCCGTGCTTTTTACCAATTTCCTATAAAGTTCAACACAACTTCGCCCACTTTAACTTCGTCTCTTTCATTTTCTACAAACTTTGTGTTTGCTATGGTTCCTCAAGTGCAAAATTTTGGTGGTCACGGCATTGCCTTCACCATCAGCCCACGAGGGACTTCACCCATGCCACTGGAAATAAGTATATGGGGCTCTTCAATTCTTCCAATGACGGCCTTCCTCGAAATCACATCTTGGCCATCGAGCTTGATACTACTGAGAACCTGAATTTGGAGATATTGATAAAAACCATGTGGGAATCGATGTCAACGGCATGGAATCAGTTGAATCAGCTCCGCAACGTATTTTACCGATAAAGAAGGGAAGAATATAAGCTTGGAGCTTGTGAGTGGAAATCCAATGCACTTTGGATAGACTATAATGAAGCAGAGAAGTTACTGAATGTAACACTTGCCCCAACCAGGATCCCAAAACCAACAGGCCTCTCTTGTCAAGACACATCAACCTCTCTCAAATTCTCTTGGAATCCATGTATGTTGGTTTCTCTTCAGCGACAGGTAAACTTGCAAGTTACAACTACATTCTTGGATGGAGCTTTAATAAAAGTGGACCATCACAAAGCCTTGAAATTTCGAGACTTCCTCCACTTCCCCGACAGGGGAAAAGAGCGAAACCAGGCCCAGAAATAATAACTTCTCTCATAGCAGTAGCTCTTGTGCTGATAACCGTCACTGGAGCTGCTTACATTTTGAGGAGGAATAAATATGAAGAAATACGTGAAGATTGGGAAGAGGAGTATGGTCCCCACAGGTTCAGCTATAAAAGTCTCTACAAAGCAACCAAAGGTTTCAAAGACACAGAGCTTCTTGGAGAAGGAGGTTTCGGAAAGGTTTATATGGGAATACTTGCTTCGTCTAATGTTCAAATTGCAGTGAAGAGAGTCTCCCATGATTCCAAACAAGGGATGAAGGAATTTGTGGCTGAGATCGTTTGCATGGGAAGACTAAGGCATAGGAACTTGGTGCAGCTCTTGGGCTATTGCCGACGAAGGGGAGAACTGTTGTTGGTCTATGATTATATGCCCAACGGAAGCCTTGACAAGTTCTTATATAGTAATAAAAATCCAAACCTTAACTGGTTTCAACGATTTCGAATCATCAGAGGAGTAGCAGCAGGCCTTCTTTACCTTCATGAAGAGTGGGAACAGGTTGTTCTGCACCGAGATGTAAAAGCAAGTAATGTTCTATTAGATGCTGAGTTAAATGGAAGGCTTGGAGATTTTGGGCTTGCCAGATTATACGACCATGGAACCAATCCTCAAACCACCCATGTGGTTGGGACTGTGGGTTATTTGGCTCCGGAGCTTAGTAGAACAGGAAGGGCAACCACTTGCAGTGATGTTTTTGCTTTTGGGGCTTTCATGCTCGAAGTTGCTTGCGGAAGGAGGCCGATAGAGCTACAGGCCCAAGGGGTGATTTTGGTTGACTGGGTCTCTGAGTGCTGGAGAAGGGAAGCTATCCTTGATGCTAGTGATCCTAGATTGGAAGGTAATTATATGGTGGAGGAAATGAAATTGGTTTTGAAAATAGGTCTGTTTTGCTCACATGCAATGCCAACAGCTAGGCCTAGCATGAGGCAAGTGATGCAGTTGTTGGATGGTGATGCTGATCTGCCGGAGGTACCACATGACAGTGCTTTTGGTCCATTTGCAAGTTCAGAATCATCTGATTTCATGACATTTCCTTTTACCCCGTCTTCTGCCCCTTCTATGTGTACCACTGATTCAATTTTGAAAAGTGGTCGTTGAATCGACTGCATGTCTCATTCTAGCTAGATCATGAAGCGATGCTTGGGACCAATCAAGCAGTGCGACATAGAAAGCTCATAGATCACTTGGAGGTTGGAGAGAAGAGAGAAAAAACTTGTAATGAATATGTTGTATATACCGTTTCTTTCACTAAATCTAGACTTTGAAAATGATATTAGGTACTGGTCTACTTAAGCCTTACATAGCTAGTACAACAAAATGAATTCAGTTGTTGCAAGCTTTATGGATCGTTATTTGAGTAGTGTTTGCAGAAACTGGATTGAGTGATTCATCAAGTTTTCTACTCTGTAGAAGTTTTTCGTTCTTTTTTTCTTACTTAATAGGAAGCCACTCTCTCTACACAAGAATATTCAAACCCCCAATTCGTTACAAGTGTGGCATACGTTGAAGATCATTGCTCAAATTCAAGCATTCAGGAGACATGCATTCTAGACCGGCCATCCCTGTTAAAGAAGTATGGATATTCGTATGCCTCTCTCTCTCTTGGTGTGTGTGTGTGGATGTGTTTAAGTGGATAAAACAAAACAATTTAATAAATAAGTGAAAGTAGTTCCTCGAAATATCTGAATATTTAATCCATTAACCCTTCATTCTATCATTTATTGACCGTTTATTCACTTACAAATTACCAACAAAACAAAGAGATCGAGCATTACAGCAACCTTAAGGCAGTTTCAACTAGTGTCCCCCCAAACTGTTTTAAATGTGGTGAACCTAAACATAGGATGACAGGTTGTAGAAAGGGTGACCATTATTAATGCAGTGAAAGGTGGACATAACAAGAATTTTGATGATCACTCCAAAAGGGATATGAAGTTTATCAAAAAGATAACTAGAATTTACAAAGAAAATAAAGAAACACTCATAAAGAAAATTTATTCAATGAAGGATAATGAAAAATAACACTAAAACATGATTTTATATATATAGAGTATATACTACAAATTCTAATCTAAGTTTAATAAAATTAATCATGAACAAAAAATTAAATAAGGACTACTAATCCTTAACGTATAAGATATATATATAAGCTGAGTTTGCCAAAAAGAGAGCCTAAACTATGGACACGTAGCATGAACCGGTCATTATAAAAACTGAACCGGTCCTTTAATTAACCCATTAATTGGTGAGATTCAGCAAATGATTTTCTTCATTTGAAACGTTGACAGTAGTGCCTTGCCACATTCCACGTTCGTTTTCAGACCGTTTCTTTTCATCTAATATTTATTTTTAATCCAATACAATATTTTGATTCTCTTCTTATGGATAGCATGTGATTTTATTATTTAATAAATACCATTCCAGAAATTTTTTAATTTATAAATTGAATTGTTATATAATTATACTTTGTAGTTGAAATATAAGGTCAAATGATACTATTTATCAAATTTATTCTTAAAAGTATATCATTCCTTCAACTTTATTGTCTGCTAATTAAAACAAAACTAAATAATTATAAGTTTTCTCTTGCATAGATAATCTTAAATTTTAATTATAACATACAATATCTCAATATTTTTTAACGGACCATAAACTGTTTCTGTTTTTAAATTATTTTGTACCATTAATTTTTTTTTTTTTTCCTTTTGTAAAGGTTAAATTTGACATTCATTTAGTATAGGCTTTCTATTTAAACAAAAAACTTTGTTGCTTTTTTGTATCTTTGTGTGCTATACATTTTTATAATTATAATCCAGTTATTCTTTTTGCTATTTTTTTTCTTTATACTTTCTGTTTTCAAAATGTATAGCTATGAGAATAAATTTTCATAAAAAAAAAAAAAAAAAGTTTATTTTTCTTCGTATTTTTTTTTCAAACATTCAGAATTATTTGCATTTTATTTATATTGAAATATAATAGGTGTCACACTAAGAGATTCCTACTAATTTTATAACAATACTTTAATATTTATTTATATTAAACCATGTGTTTACTCCAATTTTAGCCATTTTTTTAAGTGTTTTTATGCCTTATGAAAGTAAAACAAGACAAAAATTTATTTGATTGTTATGCATAAAAGGAATATAAATACATTTGAAACACCAGAAAGATATTAAGCATTGAGCATGATGTGAGCATTTATTTGATTGCATTAAATGTTTACCGAAATATTTTGTTTTATTTTGTATTTGTAAAAGATATTTTGTTTAGTTTCTTTTGTATTTTTTTAAAATGTTCAGAATTATATAGGTGTTATTTGTATTTAAATATAGTAGTTATCAGACTAACAATATCATATAATTTTTTTTTAATGTTTTGATCATTAGATTAAACCATGTTTTCATCTTGCTATTTTATTTTCTATTATAATTATACTTTTTAGTTAAAATATGAGGTCAAATTATATGTTCTGTCCTTTACAGAAGTGTACTATTTTCACAATGGATTTTCTCGCTACATAAATATTTTAATTTATAAATTGAATTGTTATATAATTCTACTTTTTAATTGAAATATGAGGTCAAATGATATTGTTTATAAATTTATTGTTAAAAATATATCAATATTTTAACTTTGTTGTCCGCTAAAACAAAACTAAAAAATTAGATATTGTGTCTTGCTACATTTAAATATAAATTAAAAATTTTAATATAAATTGGAATTCATACAACTATCTAATCTTTTTTAGGTCATGAGATAGAATTTCGAACAAAATTATGTAATGTTCTTAATAATAGTATTGTATTGTGATTAAACTTGATAATGTTTGAGAGGGGGGTTAAATATGATAATGTTACGTTTTCAACCCTGATTACCTATGCTAGGATGTGTTCTTAATCTAGCTATTATTCTCAAAACTTAATACTTAAAATTAAATTATTAAATTTATTCATTCTTATCCTCTTAAACGTTTAGGATATGTTGTGATATAAGTTTTGAAATTAAATTATAACGAAGAATCCCGCGCTATGAGCTAGTTATTATAAATAAAGACTTCTAATCCTTAACCAACAATTTTCCTAATGAATTTATTGTTAGAGAATATATTTCCTATATTAAAAGAAAATATATTATATTGACATTGTCCGTTATTTCCCTTTTATAAAATTGATTATACTTAAATTTGATAGTAATCAAATCAATCTATTCTTATTTATCTCAATTCTCCTATAAATAGAAGTATTATGTATTGTAAAATGATTAATGAATAAAAGCATAATGTAGTCTTTTGGTTTTATCCTGTGAATGTAAGTCATAGACAGAACCATGTAAAAACTCTTGTCTCTATTTTATTATTCCACTTTAATTTTCTTTATATTATATTATTTTCTTTTCTTTCATTGATTACGACAAAAATACCCTTAAAAAATAGCAAAACCTAACCAAATTATCCCACATATGATGGATGATACTCTTCAACCATTCATTTTGAGTATTGTTGAATTCCATCCCATCTTCTTTCTTCTCCAAGGCTTCATCTTCTTTTGGGGTTTTTAGAAAATTATTTGGAATGAACTATTGCAATCTTGTGCCCTTCCAAAGCAAACACATACACATATTGTCCCCTTTACCCGAACATCGACATCAAATTGCCAAGACATGATCCGCATCCATTTCAAAACATCACAAATAACCTTATCATTATAATATTGGTCGGTTGAAATAGTTGGAAAATGTTAAATTTACAACACCAACACAACAATCACACAACAACCCTCACATGAGGGTGGACCCCACACACTGGGCCCACTCTCATGTGAGGGTTGTTGTGTGGTTGTTGTGATGGTGTTGTGTATGAATCAAATCCCGAAATAGTTATCTTCACCCATCCAATTAATTAGGGTAATAAATGAACAAGTCCGTTCAACAATTTATTCGATATTCACTTATATAAACTTGGCTTGTTTAATAAATAAACAAAATTTAGGGATTTGATTCTTACACTACACCATCACAACAACTGCACAACAACCTTCACATAAGGTGGGTCCCAGTGTGTGGAGCACATTCTCATGTGAGTGGTTGTTGTGCAGTTGTTGTATTAGTGTTGTAAATCTAACATTTTTCCAAAATTTAAACATTCAATACTCGATTTTATTACAGCCTTGCATCTAATCTAATAAGGCAAAGGATGGTCTTCCCTTAATTGGTAGCTTCAAGTAATCTACAAGTTTTTTTTTGGGTAAAATTCACATACCGTATTAAACTACCACCCAATTGATAATGTCTCACTTAAACTTTAAATTTGGACAATATTCTCCACTCCAAAATTATTAAAAATTGTCAATATTTACCTCAACGACGAAAATACCCTTAATAAAATAACTTTTTTTAAAAAAAAAAAAAAACTGAAACTTAAAAAAAAAAATTAAAAAGAAATACATAAAAAACCAAGCGTGGCCAAATTTAAAAATTAAAAGAAAACTAAATTTTTTTTTGTTCTTTTTATAATTTTCTTTAAATAAATAAAATTTTCATTTAAAAAAAATTCTTATTTTTTTAAATTCTTATTTTTTTGAATTTATAGGGGTATTTTTGTTTTATTGAAAAAAATTATAAGGTTATTTTTTTCTTTTTACTAGCCTTAATTAGTTAGAGGTATATTGACAATGTTTTGATAGTTTGGAAAGACATTATCCCAATTAAAAATTTAAAGGGACATAGTCATTTAGGTGGTAGTTTAAGAGGTGTACATGGGTCCCCAAGGGGTAGTTCAATTGGTTGGGGGCCACGCCTCATGAAGCGGATGTTACTAGTTCAAATTCATTTCTCCACTTCTTGTGTGGACATGTAAAAAAAAAAAAAAAAGTGTATACAACCACCGAATTCTCACAAATGCCACTGTCTTTGTAAATCGCAAATCTTCCGATTGATTGTGCAACTTAATATTCAATATTAGGAATTTGAAGGCTATAATCGATGTGTGAGGATATTTTATTGGGTATAACATTATCTTCTATATGGCTGATATTATTTTTAAAAAAAATAACTAGTGTTAAAGGGCAAGAATCAGGAAGATAAAATTGAAATCACGAGTATCGATTTAAGGCGTTTAATATACAAAAATATTGATGACTAAAATGGAATGGTTATTTATATGGAATAGTTCATACATATATATATTATTCTTGAAAATGACTTTCTCTACGAAGAAGAAAAGCTATATATTCCTGGAAAAAAAAAAAAGTGAATAAAATTTCCAACCAAAACCTATTATTATTTATTTCTTCAAACTCAAAATTTATATAAATAAATAAATAAGAAATTAATATTCGATGGGGGCTGGCCAACCCTAACAGAACACTAGGGGTGGTCAGACTAGTGACACCACCCTTTATGTCACCGGCATAGCCAAGGCTACTCCCATGGTTCAGGGGTGGTCGCGGCCACAACTCACGCTGCTTGGGTGGTGGCCACGACCACCCTTGGTGTTCTGTTAAGGTGATCAGCCACTCAAAACTTTGAAATTTTGGCTGTAAAAATAAAAAAAGCTGTTTTTTTTTTTTTTTGAAAAATAATTTTTGGGGCTGAGGTATTTTAAGAATTTTGATTCAATTTTAATTAGAATATTATGTGTTGTCACCAAATAAAAGTATAAAAGTGATTATTTCATTCCAACTCTTTATATTCACAGTAATACCTATTTTTATTGTTAAAGGAATTGATTGGCCATTTCATATACGAAACGTAGCATAAAAATAATCTGAACCATAAGAATAGTTTAGTAATTTTCTTTTTTATTTTTTTTTTCAATTGCAGGGTATTAGTCCATGAAAATAATTAAATTGGCAGAGTTCTCACCATCCCTTCAGTGGAATGATCAAAATTTGAAGTGGTTGAGCTTGTACAAGCATGGGGACAAGAACATTCATTCACTGCAGGCCTGCACTTGATGATGAATAATAAGAGCTCCATATGCTAGGTTTACTATATGAAAGCAATACATATTTTCAAAATATTAGGGCTTAAAAAAAATTAAAACAAGCTCAAACCACTAAAAATCGACCTAAATTATTTTCAAAATCGTTTAAAATAGGTTCTAATTAATGGAGACTCAAAGAAATCCTAAAAGACTAAAATAGGCTCAAAAGGCACATTACCCAATATGCAGACAGAGAATAATAACAACATTTAATAATCGCACGAATATGGATTGTAAAAACATAGCGCGAATGCGGATGCGAATATGTAAAGTGATACCCGCATTTTAAGGATGCAGTTGCGGATATTATAAGTAACCGCATCCGCATCCGCATGTACACCTCTAATCATTATAATATTGATCAATCGATTAGTAATGCAACAAATTTAATAATTTTTCTTAAAAAAGAAATTGCAGGGTATTAGTCCATGCTACTTCCTCCAGAAAGCATGTTCTACAGTTCTAGTAGTTCTAGCTCATATGGCCCATTACACAAAAGGCTAGATCGAGTAAGCTTAAGCATTATTTCTGAAAACATTTTCTACCATGAAAAGACCTTAGGCATGAAAAAATTGATCATTTCATTATTATGGATTGATGAAATATCAAAGCAATACATATCTTTTTCAATTACGTGAAGATAATGGGACCAAACAAATTAAAGTCTTTAATAGTCTCCCCTAACTTATTACAAACACACCCTGACAAGAGATTTTGGGCAAAATCAAAGCACATGCTGGTTGAATTTTTGGGCAAAATCACAACACGAAGGTTGAATTTTTGCTGAAACCAGCATCCAATTAAAGACCTCTCCCTTCATATGGAGGAAAATTATGGACAAGGATTAGACCCTTTTCTGCAAACTTTGAATCAAACATGACTTTGTAAACCTTCTATTAATACCGAAATTACGACGGTATGTCTGCAAACTTTCAACTAATTTCCGACGTTGAAAACTGACAAGTAATTACTACCGAAGGAGATGTGATATGTTGTCACCCTATGACACAATTATTAGCACAATTATTAGCTTTTTTTTATTATTATTAAACAAAAAAATAAAAAAAATCATGTAAGTAGGTTTGGGGTCTAGTTTTGTGTTTTGTGTTTAAAAAAATTCAATAGTTGTCTTTGGATGGCAAAATATTATTTCTCACTCAGATATCTTGTTTGAGTATTTATATAGATTGATGCTCTTTCTTCGCATTCATTTATTGCAATATGACTTATGGGCGTATTTCAAGTAGCTAAACTTTAATTTTTTAAGTGATTTTAAAACACATTTCGTTATGAAATGGATGTGATAAATGAGTATGAAGAGTAGAATTACTTATTTACATATGACCACCTATAAAAAAATCAAGTTGGGATAAGTAGTTTATATGAACCATTGACGACGAAAGTTGCTAATAGGTAGGAAATACAATTTTTTACACGACTTATGAACCGGACACGAAATTAGTGGGTTGAGATTGATGGGTCTGACCCGTTTAATTAAATGGGTCGGTTTAGATCGAGTTGACATATATAATCTTATACTCATGCTTTGACACGATTAGAACTCGAAACGCAACATTGAGGACTAGCAATTTTTTATACGATCTGCAAACTTGATACGAAATTAGTAGGTTTGGTTAAGATGGTCTGACCCGTTTAATTAAATGAGTCAAGTTAGAATTAACATATATACTCTTATACTCATACTCGACACGTTTCGAATTCAACACGCGATCACTAAGTCATCAGAGGCGATGACATGAAGAAAAATGATCATTGAAAACACAGTGAAAACATTTATTTCAAATGGTGATAAGATTGCCAAGACTTTTTTTAAAAGGTGCGAAGGAAATATTGAGACAATTTTCGGTCACAATAAGGCATTGAAAGAATCATTTTCTTACTGTCCTTTGAAAAAACAAAACTAGAAACGATGAGCAATGACATTTGAAACATCAAAAAGTCGTTTTCCTAATCACATGCAGTTTCTAGTCGATCTTCTTTTCTCTTTGGAGGGAAAGTAGTTGGTTCCTAAACGGCTACAAATAAACGCATTCTGTTTACAAAAAGCAGGCTTTTTTCCCTCTCTACCCAAATGGCTACATTTCTTAGATCACTTCATTTTATGATACTTCTCTATGTTTCCAATATTCCATTAGCGTTCGCTTAAGACGAAAACCAATTTATTTACAATGGCTTCAAGCAAGCCAAGCTGCATCTTGATGAATTCGCAGTAATGTCAACGTCTGGTCGCCGTTGTCGGATTCTGGCGAGCATGTTTGGTCGGATTCGGCCAAAATAGCTGGATTCCGGTTAGATCCGGCTGGATCCTGGCCATTTTGGCCGGATTCGACCAGCTTCTGACCATGGCCGGATTCCGGTTACCGGATGTTGCCGGATTCTGGGGCCGCCTGGATTCCGATGACCGATCATTGCCAGATTCCAACAATCAAGTATCAAACGTGTGTGCAAGGACGAATAGTTTAATTTCGAAAAATAATTTATGGTTTTTATCGTTTTTCAAAAATTAAAAAAGCTTTTATGGTCAAATCGAAAATGATTTTCGTTGACCATTATTTTCACTCCTACCAAACACCGTAAAATATCAAAATCATTTTTCAAAAATCATTTTACGCCGAAACAAACGAAGCATGAGAGAGGAATGCAACTGTTGATAAAGAATCAAATTTCTGAACCATGTACGAGTTTTAGGTATCAATAAGTAGTTTCCGAGATGATAATTTCTTCTGTTTGAATAAGCCATAAATGATATATAGTCACCAATAAACAGTTTCTGCAGCTCTAAATGTTCAAAATTGTCCAAATCAATGCAACAAATGTGGGCCTGTAGTTTTACATATTAAAAAAGAAAAAGAAAAAAAAAAGGGTCATGGATGATCATTGAATGGACTGATTATTCCAAATCAGTTAATTAGTGTTAACTTAAATTTGTCTTTTTCTTATATTTTAATTAAGCTTTTGAGATAAGTATTGATTTAATAAGGAATAAGTGTTGTCAGTGCACTTGTAAAGTTTGTGTTCCACATTGGTAAAGTATAAAGAAAAATAATAGTATTTTTTTTTTTTTTTTGAAAAGATAAAACTCAGCTTTCTTGAAATCACTACATCATACAAATCATGATCCCATAAGAGCGGATCTAGGGATAGTAGACTTTTCCCTAACAACCAAACTAGAAATACACTCATATACCTCTTCCAGCCAACAATCATCAATCTTATGCACAACAGCTTCCTTAGCTAAAGTGTGAGCCACCTCATTGAGCTCTCTCGGTACATGCGCAAATGTGGCTTTTCTAAATCCTTCTAGCTCTCTAATAACACTTTCGGTAAGGTGACCAGCCTTGGAGAAATGAGGAGGGGGTGAATTGATATTTGAGATTACCTGAGAAACAACCCCTTCAAAAATGACTTGAAGAAAGCCCACCTCCTTACAAAATAAAACTGCCTTCAAAGCTTGGTGGCACTACAAAAAACTCTACAATTGGCCGCATGTCTACAGTACCTGTTACTGTAGACACGCGTCCAATTAGCCACGTGTATACAGTACACGTGGCTAGAGGTATGCGCATCACAGTTGGCCGCGTGTATTTTTTACACGCGGCCAATTGGCCGCGTGTATTTTCTATACGCGTCCAATTGGCCGCGTGTATTTAATACATGTGGCCAATTGTTTTTATCAAATATATATTAATAAAAACAAATTTTATTAAGTTTTGTATATGGCCGTGTGTATTTCTTACACGCGTCCAAGTGGCCACGTGTATTAAATACACGTGGCTAATTGTTTTTATTAAATATATATTAATAAAAGCAAATTTTATTATGTATATATACGTATAAGAGAATTGGCCGCGTGGCTTTAGGCCACGCGGCCAGAATTTGTGAAGGTAGCTAGGCGCGCGGGAATTGTCCCGCGCGCCAGTGAACAGTAGTTTCAAATGAAAAAAAAAAATCGTTCAATACATGTTCTCTCTCTCTCTCTCTCTCTCTCTGTATCGCTCTCTCTCTCTCCTCTGTATCGCTCTCTCTCTCTGTCTCTCGCTCTCTCTCTCTCTCTCTCTCTCTGTATCTCTCTCTCTCTATCTCTCGCTCTCCCTCTCTCTCTCTCTGTCTCTTGCTCTCTCTCTCTCTCTCTGTCTCTCGCTCTCTCTCTCTCTCGCTCTGTCTCTCTCTGTATCTCTCTCTCTCTCTGTCTCTCTCTGTATCTCTCTCTCTCTCTGTCTCTCTCTGTATCTCTCTCTCTCTCGCTCTCTCTCTCTGTCTCTCGCTCTCTCTCTCTCTCTCTGTGTATCTCTCTCTCTCTCTCTCTCTCTATTGAACTTGCTCGTACGTGTGTTTTCCTCTTCTTCTTCTTCTTTTTTTTTTTCTTTTTTTTTTTTTTCAGTTATTATATTTTTTTCCTCTAAAAATAAAGAATTAAATTAAAAATACAATCAATTAATTAAATACAGATTTAAATTAAATAAAAAAATTATTTTTTAATTATTTTTTAAGAAAAACATATTGCCACGTGTATAATAATACACGCGGCCAACAGTTGGCCGCGTGTATTTTAATACGCGCGGCCAATTGTGCAGTTAGTGTCAACCGGATCCACCGCGTGTATTTACGTGGCCACTTGCACGCGACCAACAGTTCGCCACGTGTACAGTGACCGTACACGTAGCGAACTGCAAGTGGCGAAAAACAATTTTTTTTGTAGTGTGGACTCAAGTTCATTAGTTTAAGCTTTTGGGCTAGAAGTTGTATTCCAAAGCCCCAATACACCCAAAGACAAAAAAACATGTTTGTTGGTTGAATTTGTTGCGAGTGTGTCTCATATTAAAAAAATAAAAATAAAGAAAATGAGTAGTCAATCAACTTGAGTGATGTCCAAATATGTATAGGTTTACTCTTGCGATTCTCTCCCTAATAATTCCCTCCTTTAGAGCATCAGCAGCAGACATTCAACCATTTTTCTTAATTTAGGAACAATTTAGGGAACCAAACTATTTTTTTTTCCTATATAAAAACATCCTACAACAAATTCCTTTAGTAATATTTTTACTTTTAATATTTTTTTAAAAAAAATTCCAAAAAACTTTTTGTTCTCTCTCTTCTCCGTCTTTCTAGTTTCTTCTTTCTCTCCATTTGTCTCTACCGCTCTGCGTCTTCTAGCTCTTCTCTCTCTCTCTCTCTCTCTCTCTCTCTCAACCTGAAGCCCTTGGCCGACGTAATCTTCACGAAGTAGGATCCAAACGCGCAGATCGGAGCGGCTCTGTGCTTGGGCTCGGCGATCGATGTCGGTCAGGATCATGACCAGGCGAGGCTGGCGAAGCTGTTGCCGAGGTTCAAGAAGCTCTTGACAAAGGGTATTCTTTCAATAATGTAACACTGATTTTGCTTTTCTGGTTGGTTCTTTCCCACTTTTGTTGATGCCCATTTGCTCATAAGTGTTCTGAATCAATCCTGTTATGGTTTTAGTCATGGGTTCTCGCTAATTTTTCTGCATAGATAGCTGTGTTCGTCTCTGTCAATGCCCATTTGCTTCAATTTGTTCTGAACGATCCCAAATGCATTTTGTGATAATGGGTTCTCGTTAATTTGGTTGTTGTTGCTCGCATAACCTCTCAACGACAAGATGCTGTTGGATGGGATACCAAGGCTGAACGAAGAAGAAGATGAGGAAGAAGAAGAGAGGAGGGTTGCGTGAAGGCGTGAAGAAGAGAGAGTTAGAGAGAGACATGTTTTTTTTTTTATTATTATTAAAATATTGGATTGGGTAGCTACAGTGCTACCAAATGTATTGAGTAGCACTATAGCTATCCAAAGATGGATCCCTAATATAGGGCAACTGCCGTGACTTTATTACGACAAAAATACCCTTAAAAAATAACAAAACCTAACCAAATTATCCCACATGATGGATGATACTTCAACCATTCATTTTGATTTTTGAGTATTGTTGAATTCCATCCCACCTTCTTTTGGAATCTTTCGAAAATTATTTGGAATGAAGTATTGCAATCTTGTGCCCTTCCAAAGCAAAGATTGTTGAATTCCATCCCACCTCCTTTACAGGGAACATTGACATCAAATTGCCAAGACATGATCCGCGTCCATTTCAAGCGCATCACAAATAACCTTATCATTATAATATTTGTCGGTTGAAATATTTTATAGTTATCTTCACCCATCCAATTAATTAGGGTAATAAAAATTAACAAGTCCGTTCAATGACCCATTTGATACTCACTTATATAAACTTGGTTTGTTTAATAAATAAACAAAATTTAAACATTATACTCGACTCTATTAGAGCCCTATATCTAATCTAATAAGGCAAGGGATGGTCTTCCCTTAATTGGCTCATTAGATGAAATTAGAATTGCCAATTTTTAACAAGACTCTCGAATACGACAAGAATTTAACACAAAATTAAAGGGTTATTGTAATACCCCAAATTTTTATTAGACAACATATTTTTTTTAAAACAAATAAAAATACCTATGTTTATTAATTAGTTTTTGATAAAAAGTAACTCTAGTTAATTTAACTAGATAAAAGTTAACTATGGGTTAACTAGATTTTTTAAAAAAGAAGAAGATTAACTTAGGTTAATCTAACTAGGATAAGATTTAACCTTAGTTAAAAAAAAAGAAAAAAAAAGAAAAGAGAAGAACTTGCACGGCAAGTTGGTATCTTTTTATAATTTTCTTCTTCTCTTCTTTTCTTCATTTTCTTCCTTCTTTGCTTCTTCTCCCTGTTCTTCTTTTCTCGCCCGAATACACTGAAACAGAGAGAGTTAGAGAGATAGAGGGAGTGAGAGCCAGAGATTGATGGAGAGACTTGAGGGATAGAGAGAGAGATGTCGAGAGAGAGAGAGACTCGGGAGATAGAGAGAAAGATCGGAGAGAGAGGGCAGAGATACCGAGAGATCGGGAGAGAGGGAGCCGAACCCAGGGAGCTCCGACCCTCCATGATCAGCGGTGCGGCTGGGACTGGAATCCGGTGAGGGAAGAGCTCCGATCGTGAAGCCGTGATGTCCGTGCGACCCGCAACCCGTCGGACCCGAGAGCCCTGATGCCCGATCCTCTCTGTCCGGCGGCCTGAGACGCAATTTCCGGCGTTTAGGGGCTGCTTTCCGGTGGTTTTTTGTCGGTAGTGGACTGCCAGCAACCCGGACGACCCATGACCGTGCAACCCGTGACCCGTAAGTGCGAAACCCGACCGACCCATCTCAAACCCGAATAAGACCCGATCGATTGTGGTCAACGCCGGCGATTTCTGGTGTTCTGGGAATCGATTTCCTGCAGCTTGGAGGTGCGATACTGGCGAATTCCAGTGACGATTATAGGGTGAGGCAGGGGTGCGTTTTTCCGGTGGTTTTTCCTTAGCTTCAAAGGGAAATTCTCTAGGTAAATTCTTATGAGTTTCTTGTGTCTTAATATGTGTTATTCTTTAAATTAGAGTAATTTCTTGTTAATTATGTGGAGATTGAATAATTGGTGGGAGATATTATTGTTTGGTATTTTCTGTTTTGTGGATTTTCTAGGGGTGTTGGCCATGAATATTTATGTTCTTGGATTTATGGGTTAGGTTTATGTCAATTGTTGATGGGTAATCTGACTTGGGGTATAATCAATTGTTGATGGAATTTTTGGGTAGAACCTGTATATATGTGCTGTTTTGGTTAGACGATTTGTAAGTGGATTTTAGTTGATAATTTGTGGATGACTTTACTGTTGAAGGCCGATTGGGTTGCTGATTTATTAGGTAGGTTGATTTCATGGAGATATTTATGGGTTATTTTGATGCTGTTGGGTGGGTGTTCTTGAGGTATTATTACTGATGGCAGGTTGATGAGTTGATTTTATTTTCTTTTTGTTTTGTTTAATGGTTGAAGGGGTATTGTATGATTTTGGAATATATATATTTTGCTGTTGGTTTGGAAGGAAAAAGGCAGTAAATTATTTTAATTAAATGAATGAGTTTTTGATTAGTTAAGGGGTTTTGAATTATGGATATGGTGATTGAGAACTTTTGTGGTTATGATTTTCCGGATGGTCTTGTTGGAGAATTTCTAAGAAAATTTTGAGTAGTAGTTGATGTTGGCAGTGATGGTGTTGAGTTGTGCTTTGAATTGGGTTAGCATTATAAGTTTTTTTTATGATATGTGAAATAAGGAGTTTGGTTGTATTATTTTATATATATACATTTTGTAGTCTATAGGGATTGGCTATTGAGTTGAAGGAATTTTTATAGCACTTTTTGGATTGAATTGTTAATTGAGGGTTAACATATTCAAACAAATATGTTACTTGTGATTCCTAGAGTTGAGTATTGACTATAGCTTTAGGTTTGATAATGAGCTTAGTTATTGTGAGCTATTTATTGATAATATCTCATATCTACAGGGAAGTTTGGGTAGAGATTTTGTATTAATAGGAAGTATTTGAAGAGTTATGATTGCTTGTTATGTAGGATATTTATATAGGATATTTTATTTAAGTCTTAAAACTGAAATATCAGAACGCTCCTCTAAATTCATCCTTATGTTTTATTTAGGTAGAAGCTCGACCCTGACGCTAATGGCAAGTCCAGGTAAGGGGATACAACACCGAAAAAACCCCAACCAGATTTTATTATAAATCTTTTGAAAAAGTGTTGGGGAATTTTACAAAGCGTTGATCATGTGATTTTTAATGCGAAGCTTTTATTGCTAATATGTTATTATTCAAAGAATTTTGTGCATAAATTATAGTTATGAGTAAGAGCATTTTAAAGTTATGATTTATGCATAATTAAAGTTATGATCAAGAGCATTTCAAAGTATGGATTAAGCATGTTTACAGTCATGAATATGAGCATTTCAAAAATTATGAATTATGCATACTCACAGATATGATTAAGAGCATTCTAAAGTTATGATTTATGCATAATTACAGATATGATCAAAAGGTATTTCAAAGTTATGAATTATGCATACTTACAATGATGAAAAAGAGAGCATTTGAAAGATATGATTACAGAGAATTCCAAAGTATATGATTCTATTCAAGAATACAGTTTTGAAAGAAAAGAGATTCTAAAGTTAAATTCTGCACATGACTACAGTTATGAAAACGGCTCTTACAGTTTTGAAATAAAGTATACAGTTAAAGCAGAGCCCACAGTATTACAGAAAACGTTCATGTGCAGTAACCGTTTAACCCTGAGGCACTATTACAGCTAGAATTGGTACCCATAGGGTAGCATGGCAAGCATACCATGTGTTGGTGTGTGCTACCAGCCGAGGTTGGCCTTCACCTAGGGAAGATCCCCAACTCGGAACCGGCTCTCCCCTGTGACGACAGGCTGAGTCCATAGGTCTGTGTGACAAAAGCCAACGTGCTCCGCTCACGGTTAACAGCGGTTTAGAGTCTGTAAAGGGTTAAACCACAGAGAAAGGATTAGAGAAAACTGATAAAAAGAATATACTGGATCATAATAAATTGTCATTCTCATTTATAAACTGTCATTCTTATACCATTATTCATATTCTTCAATTCTATTTAATTGTTCATATGCCATGCCACCTGTCCTAAAACAATACATTTCACTTTATGAAGCATGCTTTAATATGTGTTTTCTTATAAAACATAAACAGCCTAGCATATCACTTCTCAGACAACTATTCATAACTTTAATCTTGAACTTATACTCAATCTAAAGTCATATATTATGTTCATACTTTTAAACATCATCGTAAATTTTAATATACACAAAAACACTTAAATCATCTAAAATAAATTAAAATCAACATACTATTGATTTAGGTTATAAATCAATTTACATTATGCAATTCATCATATGTGAAAATAATTCTTATCAGTGAGTAGAATAAATCTGTCATTATGCATGACTAAAGATTATGGCATAAAGGTTTATAACATGTTTTATTCCCCTGGTGTTGTATTTTCCTTACTGAGTTGTCGAACTCACCCCTTTTTCCTCCACCCCTTTCCAGATGTCAACAGTAAGACGAAGTCTTTTCCTTGTAAGGGCATAGACCTCGCTGAGAGCGATAGTTCGTGATGATCCGGCCGGACCCTAGTTTTGTATAGTATGTTTTGTTTCTTTTAGAGAATTCAAAGTGTTATTAATAGAAAGGTTTAAAAATAGGAAGTTTTAAATTTATATATTGTAAATACACGCTTCCATTTATATGATTTTAGTACTTAAACTCACGTTTCCCTTATATCCCAAAACGGGGGCGTGATAGTTATGATTGAAGAGTCAGATCTCTTTAATTAAATAGGTCGGGTTATGGTTGACCTATATAATCTTATTCTTATACTTTGATATGACCTGAACCCAACACACAACATGATGACAGACAAATTTTTATATGATTTGCGAACTCGACACAAACCCAATACAAAATTAGAGAGTTAAGGTTGAAGAGATTTACTCGTTTAATTAAACGGGCCGGGTTATAGTTAATCTATATAGTCTTATACCCATGCTTTGACACGATATGAACACGATACGCAAACATGAGCCACCACCCTAAATGAAGTAGATCAGCTTGTACAAGCTTTGGGCAAGAACATTAATTAACTGCAGGCCTGCACATGATGAATAATAAAAGCTCCGTATACATGGTCTACCATGAAAATACCTTAGGCATCACAAAATTGATTATCTAATTATTATGGATTGATATTTCAAAGCAATATATACATATCTTTTTCAATTACGTGAAGATGATGGGACCTATTTCACTCTAGACTCACCAATTCTATGCTCACAAATTATAGAATGAAAAGAAAAAATAATAATAAAAAAAATTCGTTGAGGATATTTATTTCAAATGGTGGTAAGATTGCCAAGTACGAAGGTAATTAATATTGGGACAATTTTCTGTCCTTGTGGAGTTGTTGGTTACAAGAAGGCATTGGAAGAATCATTTTTCTATTGTCCTTTGAAAACATGCAAAACGATAAATGATTAGTAATGACATCTGATCCATCAATAGGAAGAGGTTAAAAAGTCGTTTTCCTAATCACAATTGTTAGTCGGTCTTCTAATCTCTTTGGAGGGAAAGTGGTTGGTTCCCTGTGACTGGGGGAATTAGATGCTCAAATTTTGGCTGGTCTAAGCTTTAGAATCCAAAAGAATACTTTTTCAATCACAACCCCTAATTGACAGTGTGCATCTTTGGCTGTTTGTTAATATTTTTAATTAAAAACTTAAAACAAAAGAAAGAGGAATTTCACAAACAGAAAATATGCGAAAAACAGAGTGAAAGCAGAGTTGAGAGAGAGAGATATGAGAAAGTTGGATTGTATTCTCATTAATGAATTAGAAGATACATAATGTGTTTATATACTGTATGAAAAAGAATAAAAGAATAACAAAAACAGCTCATCGATCATCTATACAAACATGTCAAACACGTGGGGTAATATATCAGCCAGCACATGTAACTACTTCAACTGCCTTCAGTTTAACACGTGGGTTTGCTGACGTAAACTGCAAAACCCCCCTCAAGATGAAGCATATATGTTAAGAAGATTCATCTTGGATAAAAGCGTAGAGAATGAAGACAAACATAAAGCTTTGGTAAAGATGTCGGCTAGCTGATTTTTGGAACTAACATGTAAAGTGTGAACTAAGCCCTTTTGAATCTGTTCTCTTATAAGATGGCAATCAAGTTCAATGTGTTTTGTTCGTTCATGATATACAGGGTTTGCAGTAATATGGAGAGCAGCTTGACTGTTACAAAAGAGCAACGCTGCTTGAGAATGCGGGACTTGGAAATCTTGAAGCAATGAAGTGAGCCACATTAATTCACAACAAGTGGATGCCATGGATCGATATTCTACCTCAGCTGAAGATCTAGACACTGTGTGCTGCTTCTTTGATTTCCATGAAATGAGAGAGTCACCAAGAAAGATACAAAAACCAGTTACGGATCGACGAGTGTCTGGACAAGCAGCCCAATCCGAGTCACAAAAGGATTTCAATGTCAAATCAGAAGTAGAAGGGAAAAACAAACCCTGGCTGAGGTTGGATTTGAGATATCTGAGAACTCTATATGCAGCATTCATATGAGATTGACAGGGTGCACTCATAAACTGACTTAAAGTTTGAACACAATAAGATAAATCTGGCCTTGTAATAGTAAGGTAAAGAAGACGTCCAACTAGTCTTTTATAAGTGGTAGGATCTGAAAGTAAAGGGCCATCAAGACGAGAGAATTTGGCATTTGGATCCATTGGAAACTTCACTGGTTTTGAAGCTAAAAGACTTGAATCTTCAAGAATTTCTAAGGCATATTTCCGTTGACAAACTGATATACCAAGAGAAGTCCTTGCAATTTCCAGCCCAATGAAAAATTTAAGTATACCAAGGTCTTTTAATTTGAACTGAGCATTGAGAAGATTAGTGATGTCTGATATAACACTCAAATCATTGCTGGCTAAAACAATATCATCTACATACACTAACAATGCAATATAAGAAGAACCGACACTTCTTGTAAAAAGAGAATAATCAGAACATGATTGAATGAAACCGTGACTAAGCAAGGCAGTGGAGAACTTGGAAAACCACTGTCTAGAGGCCTATTTTAAGCCATATAAAGACTTTTTCAAATGACAAACTTAAGACCCCCCTTGCTTGAATAACCAGGAGGCAAGTTCATGTACACTTCCTCATCCAAATTCCCATGGAGGAAGGCATTATTGACATCAAGTTGATGAAGATGCCACCCTTTAACAGCAGCAATAGCCAACAAACATCTCACAGTAGTGAGTTTGGCAACAGGTGAAAACGTTTCATAGTAATCGACCCCTTCGGATTGAGTGTAACCCTTGGCTACAAGACGGGCCTTGTACCTCTCAATAGAACCATCAGCCCTATGTTTGATTTTGAACACCCATTTACAACCAATGGTGTGTTTATCAGAAGGTAAATCAGTAAGAACCCAAGTATTATTCTGTTCAAGAGCTGAGATTTCAGCTTGCATGGCATCCCTCCAAAGACAATCTTTGACAGCTTGGTGAAAAAATTTTGGTTCAACATGAGCAGAGACAACCAAACTAAAGTGTTTATGAGTTGAAGAAAGCTTATCATAAGACAAAACAGTGGAGAGATCATAAGGAATACCTGAAGAACCAGCTGTCAATGGAACAGAAGATGATGGGAGAGAAGAGGCAGCAAGTTGACAATGATACTCTTGGAGATAACCGGGTTGGTGCCTAATATGAGTGGTTCTTCGAGGAGGAATATTAGGTACATGAGGTAGAGAAACACTAGGAATATTTGAAAGAGATGATACAATTGGAGAGGAAGTAGAATTATGAGAAACGGATTGTGGTGTTTGAAAAGATACAATATCATTAGAATGGGAAAGAGGCAAAACAATGTTATCATTGGACACATTATGTGGCAGAGATGATGGTGAACAAGACATAGGAAAAGTATTTTCATGAAAAATGACATCACGAGATACAAATATAGACTTAGTGTTAAGATCATATAATTTGTATCCTTTGATGCCATAGGGATAGCCTAAGAAAATACAAGCTTTAGCTCGAGGATCAAACTTGGATCGATTTCTAGTTATAGTATAAGCATAGCAAAGACAACCAAAAACACGAAGATGATTGTAAGGAGGTAAAACTGAATAAAGGGTTTCATAAGGAGATTTATTTGAAAGAAGAGGTGTAGGAATCCGGTTCATAAGGTAAGTGGCAGTAAGGACACACTCACCCCAAAAAGGATATGAAAGATTGGCTTGAAACCGAAGAGCTCTAGCCACATTTAGGAGATGTTGATGCTTACGCTCAACTATGGCATTTTGTTGTGGAGACTTGACACAACTAAGTTGATGAATGACTCCATGAGAAGAATAAAAATCAACCATGTTAAATTCTGGACCATTATCAAATCTAACACATTTGATTTTAACATTGAACTGAGTAAGAATAAGCTGAAAAAAATTCTGAATGATGATTCTGGTTTGCGATTTACTATGCATTAAGTATACCCATGTAAAACGAGTATAGTCATCCACAATAGTAAGAAAAAATTGAGATCCATTGGTAGACTTAACAGAAAATGGACCCCATATATCACAGTGAATCAAATCAAAGGATTGTTTTGAAATTGAAGTGCTAACATGAAAAGGCAAACGATGTTGTTTAGCTAAAGGGCAAACTGAACAACATTTATTTGAAACAACATTACAATCAGGAATTATATGTTGCAAAAGTTTAATCCTAGAATCAGAAAGATGACTTAATCGGAAATGCCAAAGATTATTGGAATTGCTAGTAGAAACTTGAGCAGCACCTATGCTGGTAGAAACTGGAACAACAATAGGTGGAGAAGGCTTCGAATTAGGTATCAACAAGAACAATCCGACTCTTTCTCTACCCATGCCAATCGTCCTCCAACTTGACAGATGCTGGATGAAGCAAAAATAGCCAAGAAAATTATGCAACAATGTAGAATTTTGAGTATTTTGCTTGCAGAAATCAAATTAAAAGAAAATGAAGGAACACAAAGAACATCTATTAAGATGAGATGTTCAGTAATTTGAACTGTACCAATATGTGTGACTGAGGCAAAATTTCCATTAGGTAATCTAACAGATTTGGTAACAGTGGAAGTAATAGAAGTAAGACAGGAGATAGAGCAAACCATATGATCGGTTGCTCTTGTGTCAATGATCCAAATATTTGTGGATTTGATATGTGAAACATAATTGACAGATGATGAAGTAGAGAAAACAGAATGCTTACTGTCTAAGCTCATGGAATCAAAATGAGTTATTTTTCTATCTGCCATGTCGGCGAACAGAGGATCCTGAGATGCAACAGTGTGAATCGAAGGGATATCTTCTCCAGACTTCGGGTTGATCAAGGAAATCAGCTTCTCATACTGCTCATAAGTGAACGGTAGATGAGGAACTCCAGCTTCGGAAACTTGATTAACAGAAGGAACATTTTTTCCTTTGTTAAACTTCAAACCAGGTGGAAAACCATGAATTCTGTAGCACTTGTCGATTGTGTGACCGAGAACTCCACAGTGAGTGCACTTCGGCCTATCCTTTCGGATAAAATTGGTTTTAGATCCAGATGACTGATTTTGAGGTGTAGTGATCATCATCGCAGCAGTATTATGATTCAATGAACTAACAAGTGGAACAATCTGCCTCTGTCGTTCCTCTTGAAGGACTAGAGAAAAAACTTTGTTTACAGGAGGCATAGGGTCAAGTAACAAGATTTGACCACGAATATGTGAAAAACTTTCATTTAAACCCATCAAAAAATGAGAAATATACTCATGTTCACGATAATCAGTAAGAATCTTCACAGAACCACATGAACATGGAGGAAGAGGTTGGTAATTGATGAGTTCATCCCAAAGTCCTTTAAGAACAGTGAAGTAATAACTCACATAGAGGTTTTCTTGAGATAAGGCAGAAATCGTCTGTTGAAGTTGGAAGATCCTCGGTCCATTCTTTTGAGAGAATCGATCTTTGAGATCATCCCACATATCTTCAGCAGAATCAATGTAGATAATACTCGCTGCTATTTCTTTCGAAACTGAGCTAAGAATCCATGAAAGGATCATGTTGTTGCATCTATACCATGACAGACTTTGATCAGATGAAGCATCCAGTTTGGGCAAGGTTCCATCAATGAAATGGATCTTGTTCTTCGCAATTAAGGCCATCTTCATCGATCTGCTCCAGGTAGTATAATTGTCTCCAACTAGTTGTTGAGAGACCAGATTGAAACTAGGGCTATCGCCATAATGCAAGTAGAAAGGACTTGATACATCTACAATTAAATTCGCAGATTGAGACGTCATGGAATCCATGAGAGAAGTAGTGAGAATAGAAGAAATCAGAAAGCAACGATTTATTGCTCTGATACCATTTCACAAACAGAAAGTATGCGGAAAACAGAGTGAAAGCAGAGTTGAGAGAGAGAGAGATATGAAAAAGTTGGATTGTATTCTCATTAATGAATCAGAAGATACATAATGTGTTTATATACTGTATGAAAAAGAATAAAAGAATAACAAAAACAGCTCATCTATACAGCTCATCGATCATCTATACAAACATGTCAAACACGTGGGGTAATATATCAGCCAGCACATGTAACTACTTCAACTACCTTCAATTTAACACGTGGGTTTGCTGACGTAAACTGCAAAAAGGAAGAAAATTTCAGCCCTATGTTTACACTCAGTCTTGGTGGTCACGGCATTGCCTTTACCATCAGTCCCTCGAGGGACTTCACCCATGCATGCTACAGCAATTCAGTATATGGGACTCTTCAATTCTTCCAATAACGGCCTTCCTCCAAATCACATCTTGGCCATCGAGCTTGAAACTATTATTAACCCTGAATTTGGAAATATATATTGATAAAAAACCATGTGGGAATTGATGTCAACGGCTTGGAATCAGTTGAATCAGCTCCTGCAACGTATTTTTCCGATAAAAAAGGGAAGAATATAAGCTTGGAGCTCACGAGTGGAAATCCAATGCATCTTTGGATAGACTATAATGAAGCAGAGAAGTTACTGAATGTAACACTTGCCCCAACCAGAATCTCAAAACCAAATAGGCCTCTCTTGTCAAGACACATCGATCTGTCTCAAATTCTCTTGGAATCCATGTATGTCAGTTTCTCTTCAGCCACAGGTACACTTGCAAGTTACCACTACATTCTTGGATGGAGCTTTAATAAAAGTGGACCATCACAAAGCCTTGAAATTTCTAGACTTCCTCCACTTCCTCGACAGGGGAAAAGAGCGAAACCAGGCCCAGTGATAATAACTTCTCTAATAGCAGTAGCTCTTGTGCTGATAACTATCACTGGAGCTGCTTACATTTTGAGGAGGAAGAAATATGAAGAAATACGTGAAGATTGGGAAGAGGAGTATGGTCCCCACAGGTTCAGCTATAAGAGGATCTCCATAAAGCAACTAAAGGTTTCAAAGACACGGAGCTTCTTGGAGAAGGAGGTTTCGGAAATGTTTATATGGGAATATTTGCATCGTCTAATGTTCAAATTGCAGTGAAGAGTCTCCCATGATTCCAAACAAGGGATGAAGGAATTTGTTGCTGAGATCGTTAGCATGCACTACAAAAATGCATGCATTTTGACACGTGCAGTTTGACACGTGTACAGTGTCGTACACGTGTCAAACAGTTAGACACGTGCATTTTGACACGCGTGATACGCGTGTCAAATGTGCATGTCACGAACTGCACAATTTGACACGTGTATCTCAATACACGTGTCAAACGGTTTGACACGTGTATGAAAATACTCGTGTCAAAACGTTTTGACACGTGTATTTTCATACACGTGTCAAACCGATTTTTTTAAAAAAAATTCCAAATTGTTAGTCACGTGTATGCATACACGTGGCTAAATGTGTGTGTATAAATTATATATTTTTCTTGATACGTGTTAAGAATACACGTTGCCAAAAATATTGCTTTTAAAAAAAAGAAGAAAAGAACATGTTTGTTATTTAAAATATTGCCAAAATCAAAAATATTAAGAGTTGCTATACGAAACACATGCACTGATGACTCGTCGTCCACTTAATTAGAACTGGCCGGTGGTCCGGTGTTGACGAGAGAGAGAGAGAGCGAGAGACAGAGAGAGAGCGAGAGAGTGAGAGAGTGAGAGAAAGCGAGAGAGACAGAGACAGAGAGGCGAGAGAGTGAGAGAGCGAGAGACAGAGAGCGAGAGACAGAGAGAGAGCGAGAGAGAGATAGAGAGCGAGAGACAGAGAGAGAGCGAGAGAGAGCGAGAGAGTGAGAGAGTGAGAGAGAGCGAGAGAGACAGAGACAGAGAGGCGAGAGAGTGAGAGAGCGAGAGACAGAGAGAGAGCGAGAGAGAGACAGAGAGCGAGAGACAGAGAGAGAGCGAGAGAGTGAGAGAGTGAGAGAGAGCGAGAGAGACAGAGACAGAGAGGCGAGAGAGTGAGAGAGAGCGAGAGAGAGACAGAGAGCGAGAGAGTGAGAGAGAGCGAGAGAGAGCGAGAGACAGAGAGGCGAGAGACAGAGATAGAGAGGCGAGAGAGCGATGGTCGGGAAGCTGGCCGGAGGGAAGGCCGGTGGTCCAGTGTTGACGGAGATCGAGAGACAGAGAGCGAGAGAGTGAGAGAGAGCGAGAGACAGAAGCTGGCCGGCCGGTGGTACAGAGAGAGTGAGAGAGAGCGATACAGCAGAGAGTGAGAGAGAGCGATACAGTGAGAGAGAGAGAAAGAATAGTGAGAGCGCGCAGAGAGAGAGAGAGCGAACGAGTGTATAAAAAAAAAATTCCGTTTTGAAACTTAAATTAACAATGCTCATCAGGTGGGCGCGGGATAATTCCCGCGCGCCTACCTACACCAATCCGGGACGTGTATTTAAATACACGTCCCCAATTGTTAAAAATCTATTTACTTAAAAAAAATTATATTTAGAAAAAAATAACATTTTGACACGTGTATTAAATACACGCGTCCAATTGGACACGCGTATTAAATACGCGTGTCCAATTGTTGAAATTCTATTTAATAAAAAAAAATTATATTTGAAAAAAAATAACAGTTTGACACGTGTATTTAATACGCGTGTCCAATTGGACACGCGTATTAAATACACGTGTCAAATTGGACACACGTATTTAATACGCTTGTCCAATTGTTAAAATTCTATTTAATAAAAAAAAATTATATTTGAAAAAAAAAACAGTTTGACACGTGTATTTAATACACGTGTCCAATTAGACACGCGTATTAAATACACGTGTCAAATTGGACGCGTGTATTTAATACGCGTGTCAAATTGGACACGTGTATTAAATACACGCGTCCAATTGTGGCGGCTGTACAATTAGACACGTGTCTTATAAGACACGTGTCAAATTGGACGCGTGTCTACAGTAACCGGTACTGTAGACACGCGTCCAATTGTTAGTATTTTTATAGTGATGGGAAGACTGAGGCATCGGAACTTGGTGCAGCTCTTGGGCTATTGCCGACGAAGGGGAGAAATCATTTTGTAGAAATGATGGTGACGTGCTACGCACCCGCGAGATCTTTCTCTTTCACTGCGCATACCATGTTCTGCACTTGGAATTGGACACCTCAACTCTCGAGTAGCGAACTTGGGTGCAATAATCTCTAAAAGAAAAAATGCTACATCTTTTTTAAAAAAAAATCCCAAATTTACTCGTTACAATATTACGAGTTGGTGACACATTTTTAAAAATTGAAAAAAAAAATGAAAAAAAGAAGAAGAGGAGTGGCTGAGTTACCTTGGCCGGTCTGAGGGGTGGTTCGGCCACCCTAGACAAGGGCCAAAATCCATCAAAAAAAAAATATAGATGGTTTGCCCATGGGAGTGGCTCGGCCACCCCCAAGGACCAAAACCATCAATTTTATTTATTTATTTATTTTCCTCCCATGGGATGGCCGAACCACCCCAAGGAGGGTGGTTCGGCCTAGATTAGCCAAGGGGATGGCTCAACCACCCTTCTTCTTCTTCTTCTTTTTTCTCAATTTTTTTTTTTAATTTTTTTTATTTGATTTTTTATAGTGCCAAGTGTCAACCTCAAGGGGCCGTTAATATTTGGACGGAAAATGTAACAGATGTACTAAAGAGGTTTTTATCCCTAACTCATGTACTACCTATGAAACAAATGAAAACTCATGTACTAAATTTAAAAAAATTTAAAACTCATGCACCAATATGGTATTTAACCCTAATAAAAAAGTAATGAAAGATCAGGAATTGTATGTAAAGTTTTTTTTTTTTTTTTCCTTCACCATTTGTTGTTAAATTTCACATCCTGAATATGTATGTGAAGAAAAGTTCAAGAGCGTCAGTTATCCTATCAAAGTTAGATGGTAAGTTTGAAGAAATTTACCCGTTTAATTAAATAGGTCGGATTATAATTAATCTATATAGTCTTATATTTATACTTTAACACGATCTGAACCTGATACACAAACAGTAGCTACCACCCCTAAACGAAGCAGATCAGCTTGTACGGTCCAAGAACATTGAGTTACTGCAGGCCTGCACATGATGAATAATAAAAGCTCCATATACTCGGTCTACCATGAAAATACCTTGGGCATCACAAAATTGATTGATACCGAAACCACGACATGTCTTTACACTTTCAACTAATTTTCGAGGTTGAAAACTGACAAGTAACTGCCACCGAAGCCACTGTTGGCAAACTCTGAATTAAAGATGACCTGTAAACTTGGAAAAACTGATCAGTTAACATGACTTATTCAAATATCTTATTTGGCTAATTTTTTTTTTTTTTTTTAAGTAACCATTAAATACGTCACAATTGAAACAGTAAAACAAATATGATAAATGCATTTAAATAGTAATATTACTCATTTATATATGACCGCGTTTAAAAATCAAGTTGGGATAAGTAGTTGATATATATGAACCAATGGGGATGAAAATTGCTTATAGCTAAAGTTGATAATTTTTTATATAACTTGTAAATTCAATACAATCTTAACATAAAATTAGAGACTTAGGGTTAATGGGTTAATTAAGTTAGAATTGAGTTGTATAATTTTATATTTATATATGGACACAATCATAACCTGATATGAGAACATGAATTGACACCTGACTCAAAGGAGGCCATAGAATTAAAAAAAAAAAAAAAAAAGAGTTCATTTTAAGCACATCGAAAATATTTATTTCAAAGGGGGGTAAGATTGCCAAATGCCAAGTACGAAGGAAAAAATGAGACAATTTTGAATTTTCTGTCCTTGCGGTTACAAGAAGGCATTGGAAGAATCATTTTTCTATTGTCCTTCAAAAACAAAACAATAAATGATGAGGGGTCCTGATATACCCCTTGCCCCCTTTTTTTTTATTAAAAAAATTAACTTTTAAGGTATAAGTGTCCATCAAAGACACTTTCGCATTAAAAGTATATTTTTTATTATAAAGAGAGGGTGAGGGACGGTTACTTGTCCCTTAAAAATCATTTTCCAACGATGGGTAATGACATCTCATCCATCAAAGGAAGGAACAGTGATTGGTGGGACTCCTAACGGGTCCTTTCCCCCATTTTCAATAAACAAAACAATTTTATTTATAAAGTGATTTTTATTTTTATTTTTTTTCTTTTTGAATAAAATTGTTTTGTTTATTAAAAATGGGTAAAGGGCCGGTTAGGGTCCCCCAATCACTGCTCCAAAAGGAAGAGGTTAAAAGTCGTTTTCCTAATCAAAGTTTTTAGTCGATCTTTTAGGCACCTTTTCCAACCGAGGCCTGATATACAAGGGACGAAACCGTACCCCAGCACTTCCTTTTGCTTAAAAAATTTGATTTTAATATAAATGGGGTGCTTGGGGAGGGGGGAGGGTGGGGGAGGCACAAATCATTTCCCTTTCCAACCATTTTCTCTCGTCCTCTAGAAATTTCAGCCTTCAGTTTACACTAGGAAAAAAAAAACGCCCTCTGTTTCAACAAAGCAGGCTTTCTTCCTCTCTACCCAATGGCTATGTATCTTAGATCACTTCATTTTCTGATACTTCTCTATGTTTCCAATATTCCATTGGCCTTCGCTCAAGACGAAAGCCAATTTATCTACAATGGCTTCAAGCAAGCCAAGCTGGATCTTGATGGAATCGCAGTAATCCACAGCAATGGTCTATTGCAGCTAACCAACATTTCATACCAGCAACCTGGTCGCGCTTTTTACCAATTTCCTATAAAATTCAATACAACTTCATCCACTTTAACTTCGTCTCTTTCATTTTCTACAAACTTTGTGTTTGCCATGGTTCCTCAAGTGCAAAATCTTGGTGGTCATGGAATTGCCTTCACCATCAGTCCCACGAGGGACTTCACCCATGCTACAGCAAATCAGTATATGGGACTCTTCAATTCTTCCAATAACGGCCATCCTGCAAACCATATCTTGGCCATCGAGCTTGATACTGCTGGAAACCCTGAATTTGGAGATATTGATAAAAACCATGTGGGAATCGATGTCAACGGCCTGGTATCAGTTGAATCAGCTCCTGCAACGTATTTTACTGATAAAGAGGGGAAGAATATAAGCTTGGAGCTCACGAGTGGAAATCCAATGCATCTTTGGATAGACTATAATGAAGCAGAGAAGTTACTGAATGTAACACTTGCCCCAACCAGAATCCCAAAACCAAACAGGCCTCTCTTGTCAAGACACATCGACCTGTCTACAATTCTTTTGGAATCCATGTATATTGGTTTCTCTTCAGCCACAGGTACACTTGCAAGTTACCACTACATTCTTGGATGGAGCTTTAATAAAAGTGGACCATCACAAAGCCTTGAAATTTCGAGACTTCCTCCACTTCCCCGACAGGGGAAAAGAGCGAAACCAGGCCCAGTGATAATAACTTCTCTCATAGCAGTAGCTCTTGTGCTGATAACCGTCACTGGAGCTGCTTCCATTTTGAGGAGGAAGAAATATGAAGAAATACGTGAAGATTGGGAAGAGGAGTATGGTCCCACAGGTTCAGCTATAAAAGTCTCCACAAAGCAACAAGGTTTCAAAGACACGGAGCTTCTTGGAGAAGGAGGTTTCGGAAAGGTTTATAGGGGAATACTTGCTTCGTCTAATGTTCAAATTGCAGTGAAGAGAGTTGCCCATGATTCCAAACAAGGGATGAAGGAATTTGTTGCTGAGATCGTTAGCATGGGAAGACTGAGGCATAGGAACTTGGTGCAGCTCTTGGGTTATTGCCGACGAAGGGGAGAACTCCTCTTGGTCTATGATTATATGCCCAACGGAAGCCTTGACAAGTTCTTATATAGCAATGAAAATCCAAACCTTAACTGGTTTCAACGATTTCGAATCATCAGAGGAGTAGCAGCTGGCCTTCTTTACCTTCATGAAGAGTGGGAACAGGTTGTTCTGCATCGAGATGTAAAAGCAAGCAATGTTCTATTAGATGTTGAATTAAATGGAAGGTATTACGATCACAAGCCTACGATAAAAAAGAATCATACAAGCAGCCTACGTGGAGCTTGAGCAAAGCATTTTCATTTTCTCTCTAGACCCTTCTAGAAGGTCACAACCGTTTAGCTGAGCTGTAGATATTCTCTTTTCTTGTTAGAATGCGCTGGCCTTTGTATATTCGCTTAGATATTTCTTTCCGTTTGTATTTTTGATTCCTTTGTATTCCTATTTATACACACACAGCCTTAGAGCTTCAATACGACGAGAATTAGTTTTTCTCCATTATTCTCTGTTTTCTTGTTATGGTATCAAAGCCCTTTCTGAAATTCTTCAGAAAATTTTCTTCATGTCTTCATCTTTCTCCATCGAAGACTCTTCTCCTTATCACCTCCACCATGGCGATAGTCCAGGGACGGTTCTTGTTTCTCAGCCACTCGATGGGGATAACTATCACACATGGAGTCGTTCCATGGTGATGGCACTCACTGCTAAGAACAAGCTTGGTTTTTTGAATGGCTCTCTTGCTAAACCAGTTGATGAATCCGGTGCAGAATATCAGGCTTGGCTTTGCTGCAACACCATGGTCTCCTCCTGGATTTTGAATTCTGTTTCTAAAGATATAGCTGCAAGCGTCATTTATATTGATAATGCTGCAGATGTTTGGACTGACTTGAAGGAACGCTTCTCTCAGAAGAATGGCCCCCGTATCTACCAGATTCAAAAGTCTATTTCCTCTCTTTCACATAATGATCTTTCGGTTGGAGCTTATTTTACAAAAATCAAAGCTCTATGGGATGAACTCAGTAATTACAGACCCATTCCTTACTGTTCTTGTGGATCCATGAAAACCATTCATGAGTATTTTCACCATGAGTATGTCTTTCAATTTCTCATGGGTTTGCATGATTCCTTCTCCCATATTCGCGGACAGATTTTGTTGATTGATCCTCTGCCTCCAATCAATAAGGTTTTTGCCTTGGTTCTCCAAGAAGAACGTCAACGTGAAGCTTCTGCTTCAGTGGGCTATTTCACCAACAATTCTGCTGCCATGCTTAGTAAAGTTGCTTCACCATCATCACATTCTGGAAAACCACAAGCTCAGCGCAAGGACAAGCCAACGTGCAGCCATTGTGGAATCATTGGACACACGGTCGACAAGTGTTATCGCCTCCATGGGTATCCACCTGGTTTTAAATTCACCAAGAACAAGGGAAGTTCTCACTCAGCCAACAATGTTCAGGATTCTGAACATCCGAAATTTCCTCATCTCTCTATCACACAAGAACAGTGCCAGCAGCTTCTGGCTCTCATCAAACCAGTAGCAATCTCCTCTGATTCCTCACCTGCTGCTCATCAAGTAGGTAGTTCCCCTCACCAGGATCACCTTTTCTCAAAGGTGACAGGTAACATCTTCTCCTCTGTTTTGAATAAGAAACATTCTGTTTTTTATTCTTCTCAAACGTTTACTTCTGCATCCACTTGTGTTCAAAAACGGCCTTGGCTCATCGACACGGGTGCCACTGACCATATGGTCAGCTCTCTTACATTTTTCACCACTATCACCGCAGTAGTCTCTTCCTATGTCAACTTACCCAATGGACAAACTGCTTTGGTAACACACATTGGCACTGTCAAACTTTCTGATTCCTTGATTCTGACTAATGTTCTTTGCGTGCCTTCTTTCACCTTCAATCTTATTTCTGCCAGCAAGCTTCTTAAAACCATCCACTGTTGTCTCATTTTTATTCACAAGTTTTGTTTTGTGCAGAATCTGACCAGCTGGGAGACGATTGGAGTGGCTGAAGAGAGAAATGGCTTGTTCTATTTGGTCCGACCTGCCTTTGTTTCATCTGTTTTTTCAGCTTTTTCCACTAAACATGTATCAGCAGATATTTGGCATTGTCATTTAGGACATTTATCTTCTTCTAGACAACGTTTATTACATGCTTTTGTACCGACCATTTCTCTTAATCCTCAGCTTGTTTGCACCATTTGTCCTCTTGCTAAACAGAAACGTCTTCCTTTTAATATTAGTGATTCTGCTACTGCATTTCCTTTTGATTTAATCCATTGCGACATATGGGGCCCCTTTTCTGTTAAGTCTCTTAATGGTTCTTCTTATTTTCTAACTGTGGTTGATGATCATAGTCGATTTACTTGGGTTTTTCTAATGAAGCACAAATCTGAATCTCGTTCTTTTCTTCAGTCTTTTATTAATCTTATTGAAACACAATTCCATCTCAAAGTAAAAAATGTACGCACAGATAATGGTCCAGAATTTTTTATGACTGATTTTTTTGCCTCCAAAGGCATTATTCATCAGCGTAGCTGTGTTGAAACACCATAGCAAAACGCGATCGTAGAGCGTAAACACCAACACTTACTCAACGTCGCCCGCTCTTTACGTTTTCAAGCTCATCTCCCTTTATCTTTTTGGGGTGAGTGTGTCCTCACAGCCGCACATATTATCAACAGACTTCCCACACCATTACTCTCCAACAAATCACCTTTTGAACTTTTATTTCACAAATTTCCCACTTATTCTCATTTACGAGTTTTTGGCTGTTTATGTTATGCCTCTACATTAACTCGTTCTCGACATAAATTTGATCCTAGAGCAAAGCCATGTCTGTTTTTAGGCTATCCTTCTGGTGTAAAGGGTTATACCTTATTTGACCTTAATACCAAATCTCTTTTCATTTCACGAGATGTTATTTTTCATGAAACTATCTTCCCTTATACTCACAATTCTTTCCGTCCTATTTCAGATGATAACATTGTTTTTCCACTATCTTCTCCTGATTTTTCTCATATGCAGTCCTCAAGTTCGGTTCCCACTGTCACTCCTCTTCCTCAAACTTCACAGCCTTCCACGTCTTCCTCCATCCCTCCTACCCGTCGTTCTACAAGGGTTAGTCACCCTCCTGCTTATCTCAAAGATTTTCATTGCCAAGTCGCCTCCTCTCCTCGTCCACTTCAATCCCTTCCAATGGTTGATACTGCAGGTACAAAATATCCTCTCTCCTCTGTTCTTTCATATCACAAACTTTCTAATGCTCACTTGCAGTTTAGCTTGTCTGTTGCTTCTGTTTTTGAACCACATTTTTATCATCAAGCTGTTAAATCCCATCATTGGAGACAGGCTATGCAAGATGAGATTGCTGCTCTTGAGGAAAATAACACTTGGATTCTTGTTGATCTTCCTCCCAATAAGAAACCAATTGGCTGCCGCTGGGTCTACAAAGTCAAACTTAAATCCGATGGCCAAGTTGAACGGTATAAAGCCCGTTTAGTCGCCAAAGGTTACACGCAATGTGAAGGTTTAGATTATCACGAGACTTTTTCTCCCGTGGCTAAACTCACATCTGTTCGTTTATTGCTCGCCCTTGCCGCTGCTAAGCATTGGTTTTTACATCAACTTGATGTAAACAATGCTTTTTTACATGGTACCTTGGATGAGGAGGTCTACATGACACTTCCACCCGGTTTTGCCAACAATGGGGAGTCCAAAGTTTGCAAGCTTACAAAATCCTTATATGGTTTAAAACAAGCTTCACGCCAATGGTTCTCAAGATTTTCCATGACCCTTTTACAGCATGGTTTTCTACAATCAAAGTCCGATTATTCTCTCTTCACTCGTTCACAAGGAGATTCCTTCATTGCCTTATTGGTGTATGTGGACGATATAATCATTGCTAGCAATGATTCTGCAGCTGTCTCTCGGCTTACTCAGTTTCTCAACTCTCAGTTTCGACTTAAAGATTTGGGTGCAGCCAAATATTTCCTAGGCTTGGAAATTGCTCGAAATTCTACAGGAATTTCTGTGAGTCAGCGTGTAACGATCCACCCCCAATGACACAATACTGTCCGCTTTTGGCTCCCCATATCAGACTTCCCAGGAGGTCACCCATCCTGGGATTGCTCTCGCAGCGGCTCGCTTAACTGCGGAGTTCTGATAGGTTCATTGCCATCACGGCTTTAAAACGCGTTGTGTCATATAGGGTGCATTTATACATATAAGCACATCCTCATTCCCAGGCGATGTGGGACGTCACAATCACCCCCCCTTGGGACCCAGCGTCCTCGCTGGCGACCCTCATGGGATCCCTCCATTCTTGGCATCCCAGCGAGTGCCCGCCGGCAACCCTCTTTGGGCTTGTGCACGCTCCCACCATCTCAGGCTGGGCAATGGCTCTGATACCATTTGTAACGATCCACCCCCAATGACACAATACTGTCCGCTTTTGGCTCCCCATATCAGACTTCCCAGGATGTCACCCATCCTGGGATTGCTCTCGCAGCGGCTCGCTTAACTGCGGAGTTCTGATAGGTTCATTGCCATCACGGCTTTAAAACGCGTTGTGTCATATAGGGTGCATTTATACATATAAGCACATCCTCATTCCCAGGCGATGTGGGACGTCACACAGCGCAAGTATACTCTTGAGATTCTTGAGGATAGTGGTCTTCTTGCTGCAAAACCTGTTGCTTTTCCTATGGAAGCTAATTTAAAACTTTCCAAGGATACTGGAATTCCTCTTACTGATCCTACTCAGTACCGACGGCTAATTGGTCGCTTAATTTACTTAACCATCACTCGTCCTGATATTACCTATCCTGTCCAAGTTCTCAGTCAATATATGGCAAGTCCTCGTCAACCACATTTGGATGCCGCCTTTCGGATTCTCCGATACCTCAAAAAAGCTCCCGGTCAGGGTATTTTTTATTCATCACATTCAGATTTCAAACTGAAGGCCTTTTGTGATAGTGATTGGGCAGGGTGTCTGGATACTAGACGCTCTACTACTGGTTTTTGCATTTTTCTTGGTGCTTCACTCATTTCCTGGAAATCCAAGAAGCAACCTACTATTTCTCGGTCATCTGCAGAGGCTGAGTATCGCTCCATGGCTTCTTGTTCTTGTGAGCTCACTTGGCTGCGTGCCTTACTTCAAGATTTTAATATTTCTCATCCGCTGCCTGCTCTCCTTTTTTGCGATAGCAAAGCTGCTCTTCACATCGCAGCCAATCCTGTGTTTCACGAACGGACTAAACACATCGACATAGACTGCCATCTAGTTCGTGACAACATTCAGCAAGGCTTTCTTCGCACTATGCATATTTCTTCTCAGCACCAACTCGCTGATGTTTTCACCAAACCCCTCGGACGTGTTCTTTTTGAGTCTCTACTTTCCAAGATGAATATATTGGATATATATATTCCTCTTGAGGGGGAGTATTACGATCACAAGCCTACGATAAAAAAGAATCATACAAGCAGCCTACATGGAGCTTGAGCAAAGCATTTTCATTTTCTCTCTAGACCCTTCTAGAAGGTCACAACCGTTTAGCTGAGCTGTAGATATTCTCTTTTCTTGTTAGAATGCGCTGGCCTTTGTATATTCGCTTAGATATTTCTTTCCGTTTGTATTTTTGATTCCTTTGTATTCCTATTTATACACACACAGCCTTAGAGCTTCAATACGACGAGAATTAGTTTTTCTCCATTATTCTCTGTTTTCTTGTTAGAAGGCTTGGAGATTTTGGGCTTGCCAGATTATACGACCATGGCACCAATCCTCAAACCACCCATGTGGTTGGGACTGTGGGTTATTTGGCTCCGGAGCTTACTAGAACAAGAAAGGCAACCACTTGCAGTGATGTGTTTGCTTTTGGGGCTTTTATGCTCGAAGTGGCTTGTGGAAGGAGGCCGATAGAGGCACATGCTCAAGGACTGCCTGAAGAGGTGATTTTGGTTGATTGGGTCTCTGAGTGCTGGAGAAAAGATGTTATCCTTGATGCCAGTGATCCTAGATTGGAAGGTAATTATGTGGTGGAGGAAATGGAATTGGTTTTGAAAATAGGCCTGTTTTGCTCACATGCAATGCCAACAGCTAGGCCTAGTATGAGGCAAGTGATGCAGTTGTTGGATGGCGATGTTCATCTGCCAGAATTACCACGGGACAGTCCTTTTGGTGCATTTGCAAGTTCTGAATCATCTGATTTCATGTCATTTCCTTTTACCCTGGCTTCTGCCCCTTCCATGGGTAGCACTGATTCAATCCTGAAAAGTGGTCGTTGAATCGACTGCATGTCTTATGCTAGATCATGAAGCTATGCATAGGACCAATCAAGCAGTGCGACATAGAAAGTTTATAGATCAATTGGAGGTTAGAGAGAAGAGAGAAAAAACTTGTGATAAATATGTTGCATATATCGTTTCTTTCACTAAATCTAGACTTTGAAAATGATATTAGGTACTAGTCTACTTAAGCCTTACATAGTACAGTAAAATAAATTCAATTGCTGCAAGCTTTATATATGGCTCGTTATTTGAGTAGTGTTTGCAGAAACTAGATTGAGTGGTTCATCAAATTTTATACTCTGTAGTAGTTTTTCGTTCTTTTTTTCTTACTTAATAGGAAGGGACTCTCTCTACACAAGCATATTCCAACCCCTAATTTGTTACAAGTGTGGCATACGTTGAAGATCATTGCTCAAATTCAAGCATTAGGAGACATTCTAGACTCATATCCCTGTTAAAGAAGTATGGATACACGTAATGCCTGTTTCTTTCTTGGTGTGTGTGTGGATCGGATTCGTGTTTAAGTGGATAAAACAAAACAATGAAAGTTTAAACAACCTCGTATTATTTGATTTGTGGGCCTTTAGATCCATTAGACTAGTTGTGGCTGATTGAAGAGACATTGCCGGATAGAATCCTTTCAATTTTATTTTATTTTATTTTTTCCGAATTTGAGAGATTTCAAACAGATAATTGTGAGAGACTACTCATACGACTCATTTAACCGGATAAGTAGTTGGACAACCTAACTTTTATTTGCAAAAATAAGTTCTATAAGTTGTCTCTCACAATCACCTATCAGAATTCTCTCAGATTCAATCAAATAATCTTAAAGAATCCTAATTCGACATCGCCTTGGTAGGATGCACGTCAAGATGGTGCGCTTAAGTGTCAATTGGCCAAGGACAATTAACGCATGTTTTGTATTCAATTTAGTTAAAAGTTAACTGGCTTGTCAGAGGTTAGTTGGGCTTAGTTGGTCAGCTATAAAGTTGTTAGAAATTGAGAAGGCTTTATAAGCCCAATTCTGTGATGAACAAGAGAAATAATATTTTTACATCTCATATACATTTTTTTGTACATCTCATTTTTAAATCTACCTTTGGATTTATGGGACCCACATTAGGCCTCATAAATTTAATGGTAGATCTGAAATTTGGTTGTATGCAGATGTACAAGAGATGTATCACTATCAAAAAAACTGGATTTCTAAATGGTGTTTTTATAGAAGGCTTTAGAAATTGTCTAGAAAAAAAAATTACGAACGTTTTTCTTGAAACCGTCAAAAAAAAATAGGGACAGTATAATAGAACCGTCCTTAAAAACACAAACAGTTTGAATAAAATCGTCTGGATTTAGAAAATTCCAGACGGTTTTTTTCAAACCGTCTATAAATATATAGACAGTTTGAAGATAACCGTCTATAAATAAATAAACGGTTTTTTTAAAACCTTCCATAACCTAGTTCTAAAATTATTAAAAATCGTGGATATATCAAGAAAGTTCAAACGTACCCTCTCTCTCTCTCACCCGCCAGCGGCCCTCTACCGACCCATTCTTTGGCACTCTCTCTCACTCAGACCGGCACTCTCTCTCTCTCTCTCTCTCTCTCTCTCTCTCTCTCTCTCTCTCTCTCTCTCTCTCTCTCTCTAGCTCAAGATCCGTCCGGCTCTCTCTCTTTCTCTCTCTCTAGCTTGTACTCCGTCCAGCCCCTCTCTCTATCAGATCGAGAAAACGCCTGCCCACCCTCTTCTTCTCCGGTGACACCCAATGCGTCCCAACTAGCCCGAGAGCCACACCCCTGACGCTCGGTGTAAAGGTTATTTTTAAATTTTTTTTGCTATTTTTTTCTTTTAAATTTGTAATTAGGTTGGTGATTTGCATACTATGGACTTTAATTTGTGGGTATTTTTTTTCGTTTTAATTTTTATAATATTTGATTATTTGGTTGGAAATTAAATGTTATATATATATATATATTTGATTATTTGGTTGAAATATAACACATTTTATTTGGTTGAAACTATATATCACATATATAGTTTTGCCTTACTTAGTCATGTCATGGGTGGCTAGCATCTCAGTAGCCGGTTATTATCTTTTCTTTTCTTTTCTTTTTGATTGGTTTTTGAAACTGTCCATCTACAATTGAGAAACAGTTTTGGTGATTAGTTGCTCTATGTTATATATTTATTAAAATAAAAAAATAACTAAAAATTCAAGGTTGTTTCTTTTAAACATTTTCTTTTCTTGCCTATATTAGTAACAAAAAAAATTTGTACTTGTTGGTTATAATTGGTTCATGCAGCTGATGGGTCGTATTCATCTTTAATTCAATTCCATTTTCAAATCCAAATACTCTTTGAATAAAAGAAGCAAAATATATTACTGGTATTTGGAATATAATTAGAATTTCATTTCTCGAATCTTTGTATTTGTATGACCTAATCCATAAAAAGGACACCTCCTGAACAAAACTTTGGTTTAAGAGGCAAATTTGAATTCAAAACTCAACCATCATTATAACATCAGCATGGATGATGGGTCAAAGAGTGATGGCAAAGTTGATGCCTTCAAATTTACTTTATAATTTCATTTATTGCTATAGTAAGCCATAAATGAAAGTGAATGACAAGGGAAAAGAACTAAAGAGGAAACCCACTACAAATCAAACTGAAAGGGACTAAGGAGGATCTTTGCTAATTGCCACTGCCTAAAGGAAGATCCAAAAGTGAACTTTCTTGGATATGAGAGTGAGGTTACATTTTTTGTCTTTTCTGAAGCCCCACTAAATTTTTTTAAACATAATATCAGTACTAGTTGCCTTTAGATCACAGAGTTAATACTAATAGAGTGGATATAAACTACCCCAAGCTCACTCAATCAACCCACTATGTGGAAAATAATTAGAGAGTTGGTAGCCCATCATGTGTCAAGCATATAGGATAACGAGTAATCAGCAGCTCACCATCAAATCACATAATCACTCTCACAAGAAAACTCAATCACCGCTCTCAAAATCTTACTTTTTATTGTCGTTACATCCATGTCAATAGAAAAAGAAATCACATTGCTAGTCAACACTATATTATAAATAATCATATGATATTTGATATATTCTTCTTCTACCTCTTTTATATAAATTCAAATAACTACTGATTTTTGTCCTATAATGACGATTTGGTGGATCAAATCAGTATAAACCAACATAAACAACAATAAACATCATAAAATGCTACTTATCATAGATTTAGACACCTTAAAACTGTTTATATTTTAAAGTTTTTGTTCTTTTTCAACCAACTTTTTATTAACCATTGTTACTGAAATTTTTGCACAGCTATTGAACGTATATGCACCAAGTATATATGAAATGCTAAAAAGTTTTGGCCTATATATTTAACAATGTTAGCCATCCTAAAACCACTTAAAATGTTAAGTTTTGGTTATCGGCGTGGAGGTAATATTATTATTTTTAGTGCCTTATTCAACAACTTTTTTTTTTGTTTTTGAAGTAAAATGCAAAACTTCAATTACCAATTCTTAATCACTCCCCTTATGAAACAAATCCTTCTTGCTTGGTGTATGGATTATGTTTAAATTCTATAGTAAATTATTTAATTTTCAATGTATGAATATATCGGATCGGAGCTGGTTCCTGAAGGGTACAAGGAAAAAGAGAGGCAGCATCCAAGAGCAGTTCACGTGGTTTCCAAGAAGCATGTGTTGGCATGCAGTGTTAATCTTGGTGGTGGTGATCAGAACGAAAAGCAAAAGCCTACAATGACTAAAACTGTGACTGCCGATCAGAAATTGTCACCATCAGATGAAAAAACTCATGCGATTGCTTCAAAATTTCAAGGCCTCACCGTTTCAGCCCCGACAGCTTCACAAACCATTTCAGGTGAGGAAGCTCCACAACCTCATGCCGGTGGCCAGCTCCACAAACTTACTCAACCTCGACGACTCCAAAAGCTTATTCTGCCCTGGCTGCTCCACATGCATAACGGAGATGCTAGTTTTGGAGAGTAAATTTGGGATAATTAAAGGGTGTTTCGGTGGAGTATTTGATTCATAAGATTGAGCTAGGGGAAGATGAGAGAGCACTTTCTCAAGTGATATTGGCCGAAGACGATGATTCCCAGAAGAACTCCTGGTGATATGGGTGTGGTGGAGAAGGTGAAAGAGGCTGTCACTTCTTTGCTCCGAAATGAGTCATCCAAATACAGTACAACTGCAAATTTAGCTACAAACACGCAAATTTCCGCCGATGCATGTTCGGTGGCTAAAAGCTAATCGTCACTCCTTCCGATCTCCACCAATGCTCATAAGGGTAATTTTTTTTTTTTTTTGAAGAAAACTTTATTTACCCCCTTTAATCTTTCATCACTTTTGCAATCATACTCATAAACTTTAAAAATTGTCAATTTAGTATATTTATCTTTTAGTTTTTTTTTTTTGCAATTTCACCTATCTATTATGATTTTCTGTTAAATCCTGTCAAAATTCTCAAAATATCCTTATTTTATTTTTATTTTTTTTCCAATTTCACATATCTCATGGGTCTTTTTCTATTGCAGTCGACGATGAAGAGAATAATGGAAGAAAAGTCCATGCCAATTGAGCGAGGAATGCAACTGTTGATAAAGAATCAAATTTCTGAACCATGTACGAGTTTTAGGCATCAATAAGCGTTTGGGTATCGAATATTTCGAATATGAATAATATTCTGAATCTGATCACGGATTTCAAGGCAATGAAAATGTGTTTGGATGTTGAA
The DNA here is from genome assembly GCA_028654335.1 of Alnus rubra. Classification (NCBI taxonomy): domain Eukaryota; kingdom Viridiplantae; phylum Streptophyta; class Magnoliopsida; order Fagales; family Betulaceae; genus Alnus; species Alnus rubra. The sequence continues at coordinate 552,783 of JAJPGS010000870.1, read as the reverse complement.
TATAATTTAGATTCTTTTGAATATGTGTTTGGGTGTTGAATTTGGAAGATTGGAAAAAAGTGTTTTATAATAGTATAAAGTGATTGGAAATGATTGGATTGTATGAAAAGTTGTGTATAATGATTGGTATGGTAAATATATATATATATATATATATATATATATATATATATATATATATAATGGGTTTTAAAAAAGTGTTTTTATAATAGTATAAAATGATTGGAAATGATTGGATTGTATGAAAAGTTGTGTATAATAATTGGTATGATAAAAAATAATAATAAAAAATATATGATGGGTTTATTCAAACTATCCAAACTTTATTCAAGTGACCTATGGGTTTTATTCAACTTGGATCCGGGTATGGGTTTTTGAATAAAAACCCGGTTCGAATACTGAATACTCATTCGAACCAAACGTAGTCACCAATATGATATATTTCTTCTGTTTGAATAAGCCATCTATGATATATAGTCGCCAATACACAGTTTCTGCAGCTCTAAATGTTCAAAAATGTCCAATTCAATGCAACAAATGTGGGCCTGTAGTTTTACATATTAAAAAAATAAATAAATAAATAAATCCATGGATGATCATTGAATGCACTGATTATACCAAATCAGTTAATTGGTGTTAACTTAAATTTATCTTTTTCTTATCTGTTTAAACTTTTGAGATAAGTGTTGATTTAACATGAAATAAGTGTTATTAGTACACTTGTAAAGTTTGTGTTTCTTATTGGCAAAGCATAAAGATTAATGAGTAATGTTTTTTGTACAACTCTTACACAATTTTTGTACAACTCTAACAACTTTTTTTAGGATCAACCATTGAATATTTAGGGTTCACATGCAGGAAAACAAATCCAATGATAAATCATAAAAAAAAAGTAGTTAGAGTTGTGCAAAAGTTGTGTAAGAGTTGTGTAATAAACATTACTTAAAGATTAATAGTAGTTAACATATCTTGGTGGATCTAAGTTCATTGGGAAGTGATTCATGTACACCAAGTGTACAACAAATGTACAACACCCCTTCACATGGGGTGGGCCCCACAGTGTATGGGGCACACCCCATGTGAAGGGGTGTTGTAAATTTGTTGTAGGGATGATGTACAACTATCATTATTCAAGTTCATTAGCTTAGACTTTTAGGCAAGAAGTTGTGTCTCAAAACTTCAATACACCTAAAGAGAAAACATATTTGTTGGTTGAATTTGTTGCGAGTGTGTCCCACATTAAAAAATAAATAAAGAAAATGAATAGTCAATCGACTTGAGCGATGTCCAAATATGTATATGTTTACTCTTGTGATTCTCTCCCTAATAATTCCCTCCTTTTATTTTCTTTTTAAAAAAATTCCCTCCTCTACATGGAACAACAACATCAAATTGACAAGACCTTTCTAATAAGACATGATCCCATCCATCCCAAGTACATCAAAAATAATGGTATCATTATATTACGAGTAATAATGCTTATTGTATACAAAGTGTACACATTTTGAACACAATTCCTTAGTATTTATTGATTTATTTTATTTTATTTTAAAAAAAAATTGCTTGACACAATTTGTGTACGACAAGCATTATTCTTATAATATTAATTGGTCAATCGGTATAGGAATCTGACAAATTTAAAAAAATTTCTTAAAAAAGTGCAGGGTATTAGTCCATGAAAATAAATTTGGCAATATTAATTACTACTTATAGAAATTCTACCTCATATGGCCTATTAGATGAAATTAGAATTGACAACTTTTAATATGACTTGCGAACACGACACGAATTTAATACAAAATTAAAGGATTTTGATTAAAGAGTCAGACCTCTTTAGTTAAATAAGTCGGTTATGGTTGACCTATATAGTCTTATTCATATGCTTCGATATGACCTGAACTCGACACAAAATATGACTCACGAATTCGATACGAACCCAATACAAAATTAGAGAGTTAAGGGTGAAGAGATTTACTCGTTTAATTAAATGGGTCGTGTTTTAGTTGACCTATATAATCTTATACCCATACCTCAAAACAAACTGAACCCAACATGTGAACACGAGTTGTAACGACCCACCCCCAATGACACAATACTGTCCGCTTTTGGCTCTCCATACCAGACTTCCCAGGAGGTCACCCATCCTGGGATTGCTCTCGCAGCGGCTCGCTTAACTGCGGAGTTCTGATAGGTTCATTGCCATCACGGCTTTAAAACGCGTTGTGTCATAAATGGTGCATTTATACATATAAGCACATCCTCATTCCCAGGCGATGTGGGACGTCACAATCACCCCCTCTTTGGACCCAGCGTCCTCGCTGGCGATCCTCATGGGATCACCCCATTCTTGGCATCCCAGCGAGTGCCCGCCGGCAACCCTCTTGGGCTTGTGCACGCTCCCACCATCTCAGGCTGGGCAATGGCTCTGATACCATTTGTAACGACCCACCCCCAATGACACAATACTGTCCGCTTTTGGCTCTCCATACCAGACTTCCCAGGAGGTCACCCATCCTGGGATTGCTCTCGCAGCGGCTCGCTTAACTGCGGAGTTCTGATAGGTTCATTGCCATCACGGCTTTAAAACGCGTTGTGTCATAAATGGTGCATTTATACATATAAGCACATCCTCATTCCCAGGCGATGTGGGACGTCACACGAGTCATCGCCCCTAAATGAAGCAAATCAACTTGTACAAGCTTGGGTACAAGAACATTAATTCACTGCAGGCCAACCTGCATATGATGAATAATAAAAGCTCTATATACTCGAATAAAACCAAAGGAAAAAAAAAATGGCACACGATGGATATTTGTGGGCATTTTAATTTTAGTTATAATTGAAGAAGCAAATGAATGAGCAAACCAAAAAGAAAAGAATTGGCACAGGATCAAATATTGGTGTTAGCATATACCTCTAATACCATGTAAGAATTTATAATCTAGGAAAAAGATGAGAACAAGAAAGAGAAACATATAGAATTAAGGTGATTCGGCCTATAGCCTACGTTCATACGTCAAAGCCTTTTTTTTGCTACATCTTTTATTTTTATTTTATTATATATAAGACTCTATTTATAGAGAAAATAGTCTAAACGTTTATAAGTCTCTCATCTACTTCTACACTAACAACAATAAATTTAATTTATCTTCATGAAACTCTTTCCTTCTTAGTGCTTGTAACTCTTGTCCCACTAATTACAAACACACCCTGAGATTTTGGGCAAAATCAAAGCACATGAAGGTTGAATTTTTTCTGAAACTAGCGTCGAAAAATTATGTAGGAAAATTGACAAGTAACTGCTACCGAAGCCCTTGTCTGCAAACTCTGAATTAAAGATGACCTGTAAGCCCGAAAAGAAGGCTATAACCTAATTTATATAATCTTATATTTATATCTTGACATGATCATAACCTGATACGAGAACACACATTAACACCCTACTCAAAGGAGGCTATAGAATGAAAAAAAAAAAAAAAATGTTCATTGAAAACACATTGAAAATATTTATTTCAAATGGTGGTAAGATTGCCGAGTACGAAGGAAATTAAGATTGGGACAATTTTCTTTCCTTGCGGTAACAAGAAGGCATTGGAAGAATCATTTTTCTATTGCCCTACGAAAACAAAACAATAAATGATGAGTAATGACATCTGATCCATCTAAAGGAAGAGGTTAAAAAGTCGTTTACCTAATCACAAATTTTAGTCGGTCTTCTCATCTCTTTGGAGGGAAAGTGGTTGGTTCCCTTTGACTATGTCCTCTGGGAATTAGATGCTCACATTTTCTGAAACCTCTCTATGTCTACAAAAAACGATCTTCAATTCCACTATATATGCTCGTGTTTTTCGTTTCAATCTGTTTTGATCTTCTCCCCACCACATTTAACATGAAAAAACGCCTTCGTTTACAAAAAGCAGGCTTTTTTCCTCTCTACCCAATGGCTACGTTTCTTAGATCACTTCATTTTCTGATACTTCTCTATGTCTCCAATATTCCATTGGCCTTCGCTCAAGACGAAAACCAATTTATCTACAATGGCTTCAAGCGAGCCAAGCTTCATCTTGATGGAACCGCAGTAATCCATAGCAATGGTTTATTGCAGCTAACCAACATTTCATACCAACAAGTTGGCCGTGCTTTTTACCAATTTCCTATAAAATTCAACACAACTTCACCCACTTTAACTTCGTCTCTTTCATTTTCTACAAACCTTGTGTTTGCTATGGTTCCTCAAGTGCAAAATTTTGGTGGTCACGGCATTGCCTTCACCATCAGCCCCACGAGGGACTTCACCCATGCCACTGGAAATAAGTATATGGGGCTCTTCAATTCTTCCAATGACGGCCTTCCTGGAAATCACATCTTGGCCATCGAGCTTGATACTACTGAGAACCCTGAATTTGGAGATATTGATAAAAACCATGTGGGAATCGATGTCAACGGCATGGAATCAGTTGAATCAGCTCCGGCAACGTATTTTACCGATAAAGAAGGGAATAATATAAGCTTGGAGCTTGTGAGTGGAAATCCAATGCATCTTTGGATAGACTATAATGAAGCAGAGAAGTTACTGAATGTAACACTTGCCCCAACCAGGATCCCAAAACCAAACAGGCCTCTCTTGTCAAGACACATCAACCTCTCTCAAATTCTCTTGGAATCCATGTATGTTGGTTTCTCTTCAGCGACAGGTAAACTTGCAAGTTACAACTACATTCTTGGATGGAGCTTTAATAAAAGTGGACCATCACAAAGCCTTGAAATTTCGAGACTTCCTCCACTTCCCCGACAGGGGAAAAGAGCGAAACCAGGCCCAGAAATAATAACTTCTCTCATAGCAGTAGCTCTTGTGCTGATAACCGTCACTGGAGCTGCTTACATTTTGAGGAGGAATAAATATGAAGAAATACGTGAAGATTGGGAAGAGGAGTATGGTCCCCACAGGTTCAGCTATAAAAGTCTCTACAAAGCAACCAAAGGTTTCAAAGACACAGAGCTTCTTGGAGAAGGAGGTTTCGGAAAGGTTTACAGAGGAATACTTGCTTCGTCTAATGTTCAAATTGCAGTGAAGAGAGTCTCCCATGATTCCAAACAAGGGATGAAGGAATTTGTGGCTGAGATTGTTACCATGGGAAAACTAAGGCATAGGAACTTGGTGCAGCTCTTGGGCTATTGCCGACGAAGGGGAGAGCTGTTGTTGGTCTATGATTATATGCCCAACGGAAGCCTTGACAAGTTCTTATATAGCAATGAAAATCCAAACCTTAACTGGTTTCAACGATTTCAAATCATCAGAGGAGTAGCAGCTGGCCTTCTTTACCTTCATGAAGAGTGGGAACAGGTTGTTCTGCACCGAGATGTAAAAGCAAGTAATGTTCTATTAGATGCCGAGTTAAATGGAAGGCTTGGAGATTTTGGGCTTGCCAGATTATACGACCATGGAACCAATCCTCAAACCACCCATGTGGTTGGGACTGTGGGTTATTTGGCTCCGGAGCTTAGTAGAACAGGAAGGGCAACTACTTGCAGTGATGTTTTTGCTTTTGGGGCTTTCATGCTCGAAGTTGCTTGTGGAAGGAGGCCGATAGAGCTACAGGCCCAAGGGGTGATTTTGGTTGATTGGGTCTCTGAGTGCTGGAGAAGGGAAGCTATCCTTGATGCCAGTGATCCTAGATTGGAAGGTAATTATGTGGTGGAGGAAATGAAATTGGTTTTGAAAATAGGTTTGTTTTGCTCACATGCAATGCCAACAGCTAGGCCTAGCATGAGGCAAGTGATGCAGTTGTTGGATGGTGATGCTGATCTGCCGGAGGTACCACGTGATAGTGCTTTTGGTCCATTAGCAAGTTCTGAATCATCTGATTTCATGACATTTCCTTTTACCCTGTCTTCTGCCCCTTCTATGTGTACCACTGATTCAATTTTGAAAAGTGGTCGTTGAATCGACTGCATGTCTCATGCTAGCTTGATCATGAAGCGATGCTTGGGACCAATCAAGCAGTGCGACATAGAAAGCTTATAGATCACTTGGAGGTTGGAGAGAAGAGAGAAAAAACTTGTGATGAATATGTTGTATATATATACCGTTTCTTTCACTAAATCTAGACTTTGAAAATGAAGTTAGGTACTTATCTACTTAAGCCTTACATAGTACAACAAGATGAATTGAGTTGTTGCAAGCTTTATAGATCGTTATTTGAGTAGTGTTTGCAGAAACTGGATTGAGTGGTTCATCAAGTTTTTTACTCTGCAGAAGTTTTTCATTCTTATTTTCTTACTTAATAGGAAGCCACTCTCTCTACAGAAGCATATTCCAACCCCCAATTCGTTACAAGTATGGCATACGTTGAAGATCATTGCTCAAATTTAAGCATTCAGGAGACATGCATTCTAGACTCATCCCTGTTAAAGAAGTGTGGATGTTCGTAATTCCTCTCTCTCTTGGTTTGTGTGTGTGGATATGTGTTTAAGTGGATAAAACAAAACAATTTAGTAAATAAATGAAAGCAGATCCTCGAAATATCTGAATATTTAATCCACTAACCCTTCATTCTACAATTTATTGACCGTTTATTCATTTACAAATTACCAACAAAAATACCAAAATAAAGAGATCGAGCATTACAGCAACCTTAAGGCAGTTTCAACTAGTGTCGCACCACATTGTTTTAAATGTGGTGAACCTAAACATAGGATGACAGATTGTAGAAAGGGTGACCATTATTGATGCAGTGAAAGGTGGAGATAACAAGAATTTTCATGATCACTCCAAAAGGGATATGAAGTTTATCAAAAAGATAACTAATTTACAAAGAAAAAGAAAATAGAGAAACACTCATAAGAGAAAATTTATTCAATGAAGGATAATGAAAAATAACACTAAAACATGATTTTATATAGAGTATATACTACAAATATAATTCTAATCCTAAGTTTAGTAAAATTAATCATGAATTAAATGAGGACTCCTAATCCTTAACGTATAAGAACTCTTAATTATCATAAATAAAGACTTCTAATTCTTAACCAACAATTTTCCTAATGAATTTCTTGTTAGAGAATATATTTCCTATATTAAAAGGAAATATATTATATTGACATTGTATGTTATTATAAGGTTGATTGTACTTAAATTTGATAGAAATCAAATCAATCCATTCTTATCTATCTCAATTCTCCTACCAAAAGAAGTATTTTGTATTGTATAATGATTAATGAATAAAAACATAATGTCGTCTTTTGGCTTTATATATCCTGTGGATGTAAGTTATAACCAAACCATGTACAAACTCTTGTCTCTATTTTATTATTCCACTTTAATTTTCTTTGTATTATATTATTATATTTTCTTTCATTTATTACAACAAAAATACCCTTAAAAAATAGCAAAACCTAACCAAATTATCCCACATATGATGGATGCATGATACTCTTCAACCATTCATTTTGAGAATTGTTGAATTCCATCCCATCTTCTTTCTTCACCAAGGCTTCATCTTCTTTTGGGTTTTTTTGAAAATTATTTGGAATGAACTATTGCAATCTTGTGCCCTTCCAAAGCAAACACATACACATATTGTCCCCTCCTTTACCCAGAACATCGACATCAAATTGCCAAGACATGATCCGCATCCATTTCAAACGGATCACAATTAACCTTATCATTATAATATTGGTCGGTTGAAATAGTTATCTTCACCCATCCAATTAATTAGGGTAATAAATGAACAAGTCCGTTCAACGACCTATTCGATACTCACTTATATAAACTCGATTTGTTTAATAAATAAATAAAATTTAAACATTCAATACTCGACTCTATTACGGCCTTGCATCTAATCTAATAAGGCAAAGGATGGTCTTCCCTTAATTGGTAGCATCAAAGCTTACTTTTTAATAAAAAAAGTATTAGAGTAATGCTACACATCATCCCATTGTCCTCCTTTTGTCCTCCCAAAATTGATGTGGCTCTTAAAATCACCATTGAATCAAAATTCAATAGTGATATATTAAAAATTCAATGGTGATTTTAAGAGCCACATCTATTTTGGGGGGACAAAAGGAGGATAATGAGATGATGTGTAGCATTACTCAAAGTGTTATTATATTATAAAAGGCTCACAGGGGACGGTCATCCGTCCCCTGTGTAGCGAGGCTCTTTAATTATTATGGATTGATAAAATATCAAAGCAATACATATCTTTTTCAATTGCGTGAAGCTAATGGGACCAAACAAAGTCCTTAATAGTCTCCCCTAACTTATTACAAACACACCCTGACAAGAGATTTTGTGCAAAATCAAAGCACATGCTGGTACGTTTTTGGGCAAAATCAAAACACGAAGGTTGAATTTTTGCTGAAACCAGCATCCAAAGACCTCTCCCTTCATATGGAGGAAAATTATGGAAAAGGACTAGACCCTTTTCTGCAAACTTCGAATCAAACATGACTTTGTAAACCTTCTATTAATACCGAAATTAGACGGTATGTCTGCAAACTTTCGACTAATTTCCGACGTTGAAAACTGACAAGTAACTACTACCGAAGAAGATGCGATATGTTGTCACTCCATGACACAACTATTAGCACAACTATTGACTCTTTTTTTTTTATTATTAAACAAAAAAAATAAAAAAATCATGTAAATAGGTTGGACCTGGTTTTGTGTTTTCTTTTTTAAAAAAAAAATTAAAAAGAAATAAAAAAAAAAATCCAATAGTTGTCTTTGGATGACAAAATATTATTTCTCATTCAGATATCTTGTTTGAGTATTTATATAGATCGACGCTCTTTCTTCGCATTCATTTAATGCAATATGACTTATGGGCATATTTCAAGTAGCTAAACTTTAATTTTTTAAGTGACTTTAAAACACACTTCGTTGTGAAATTGATGTGATAAATGGGTGTGAAGAGTAGAATTACTTATTTACATAAGACTGCAAATAAAAAAATAAAGTTGGGATAAGTAGTTGATATGAACCATTGAGGACGAAAGTTGCTAATACGTAGGAGAAACAATTTTTTACACAACTTATGAACTAGACACAAAATTAGTGGCCGGGTTGAGATTGATGAGTCTAACTCGTTTAATTAAATGAGTCAATTTAGAGTTGATTTATATAATCTTATACTCATATCTCAACACGATTAAAACTCGAAACGCAACATTGAGGATTAACAATTTTTTATACGACCTGTGAACCTGACATGCAATTAGTGGGTGGGTTGGGTTAAGAGGGTTTGACCCGTTTAATTAAATAAGTTAAATTAGAATTAACCTATATACTCTTATACCCATATATGACACGTTCCGAACCCAACACGCGATTACTAAGTCATTGGCGGCCATGACATGAAGAAAAATGTTCATTGAAAACACAGTGAAAACATTTATTTCAAATGGTGATAACATTGCCAAGACTTTATTTAAAAGGTGCAAAGGAAAGATTGAGACAATTTTCTATCCTTGCGGTCACTATAACGCATTGAAAGAATCATTTTCTTACTGTACTTTGAAAAAAGAAAACCATAAACGATGAGCAATGACATCTGAAACATCAAAAAGTCGCGTGTTTTCCTAATCACATGAAGTTTCTAGTCGATCTTCTTTTCTCTTTGGAGGGAAAGTAGTTGGTTCCTAAACGGTTACAAATAAACGCATTCTGTTTACAAAAAGCAGGCTTTTTTCCTCTCTACCCAAATGGCTAAATTTCTTAGATCACTTCATTGTCTGATACTTCTATATGTTTCCAATATTCCCTTGGCCTTTGCTCAAGATGAAAACCAATTTATCTACAATGGCTTCAAGCAAGCCAAGCTGCAACTTGATGGAATCGCAGCAATCCACGGCAATGGTCTATTGCAGCTAACCAACATTTCATACCGACAACGTGGCAATGCTTTCTACCAATTTCCAATAAAATTTAACACAACTTCATCCACTTTAGCTTCATCTCTTTCATTTTCTACAAACTTTGTGTTTGCCATGGTTCCTCAAATGCAAAATTTTGGTGGTCACGGCATTGCCTTCACCATCAGTCCCACGAGGGACTTTACTTATGCTACACCAAGTCACTATCTGGGGCTCTTCAATTCTTCCAATAACGGCCTTCCTACAAACCACATCTTGGCCATCGAGCTTGATGCTGCCGAAAACCCTGAATTTGGAGATATTGATAAAAACCATGTGGGAATCGATGTCAATGGCCTGAAATCAGTTGAATCAGCTTCTGCAACGTATTTTTCCAAAGAAGAAGGGAAGAATATAAGCTTGGAGTTCACGAGTGGGAATCCAATGCATCTTTGGATAGACTACGATGAAGCAGAAAAGTTACTGAATGTAACTCTTGCCCCTACAAGAATCCCAAAACCCAACAAGCCTCTCTTGTCAACATCCATCGACCTGTCTCAAATTCTCTTGGAATCCATGTATGTTGGTTTCTCTGCATCCACAGGTACACTTACAAGTGACCAATATATTCTTGGATGGAGCTTTAATAAAAGTGGGCCAGCACAAAGCCTTGAAATTTCGAGACTTCCTCCAGTTCCCCAACAGAGGAAAAGAAAAGAGAAACCAAGCCTAGTAATCATGACTTCTCTCGTAGCAGTAGCGCTTGTGTTGATAATCGTCGCTGGAGGTGCTGCTTACATTTTGAGGAGGAAGAAATATGAAGAACTACGAGAGGATTGGGAAGAGGAGCATGGTCCCCACAGGTTCAGCTATAAAAATCTCCACAAAGCAACCAAAGGTTTCAAACACACGGAGCTTCTTGGAGAAGGAGGTTTTGGAAAGGTTTACAGAGGAATACTCCCTTCGTCTAATGTACAAATTGCGGTAAAGAGAGTCTCCCATAATTCCAAACAAGGGATGAAGGAATTTGTGGCTGAGATCGTTAGCATGGGAAGACTGAGGCATAGGAACTTGGTGCAGCTCCTGGGCTATTGCCGACGAAGGGGAGAACTATTGTTGGTCTATGATTATATGCCCAACGGAAGCCTAGACAAGTTCTTATATAGCAATGAAAATCTAAAACTTAACTGGTTTCAACGATTTCGAATCATTAGAGGAGTAGCAGCTGGCCTTCTTTACCTTCATGAAGAGTGGGAACAGGTTGTTGTGCACCGAGATGTAAAAGCAAGTAATGTTCTATTAGATGTTGAATTAAACGGAAGGCTTGGAGATTTTGGGCTTGCCAGATTATACGACCATGGCACCAATCCTGAAACAACCCATGTGGTTGGGACTGTGGGTTATTTGGCTCCGGAGCTTACTAGAACAGGAAGGGCAACCACTTGCAGTGATGTGTTTGCTTTTGGGGCTTTTATGCTCGAAGTGGCTTGTGGAAGGAGGCCGATAGAGCTACAGGCCCAAGGACTGCCTGAAGGGTTGATTTTAGTTGATTGGGTCTCTGAGTGCTGGAGAAGAGATGCTATCCTTGATGCTAGTGATCCTAGATTGGAAGGTAATTTTGTGGTGGAGGAAATGGAATTGGTTTTGAAAATAGGCCTGTTTTGCTCACATGCAATGCCAACAGCTAGGCCTAGCATGAGGCAAGTGATGCAGTTGTTGGATGGCGATGTTGTTCTGCCAGAATTACCACGTGACAGTGCTTTTGGTGCATATGCAAGTTCTGAATCATCTGATTTCATGTCATTTCCTTTTACCCTGGCTTCTGCCCCTTCCATGTGTAGCACTGATTCAATCCTGAAAAGTGGTCGTTGAATCGACTGCATGTCTCATGCTAGATCATGAAGCTATATATGCATGGGACCAATCAAGCAGTGCGACATAGAAAGCTTATAGATCACTTGAAGGTTGGAGAGAAAGAGAGAGAAAAAACTTGTGATGAATATGCATGTTGTATATACCATTTCTTTTGCTGAATTGTTGTATTTGTTATAAATATTATTTCTTTTTTGAAGTATTTAAAACATATTACCGTTTCTCAAAATGTTTGTGAGTTTTTATGAAAAAGAAAAATCAGTTTTAATAATAAGGTCTTAAAGTATTTTGACCGTTTATTTTTTTCTTCTTAAAGAATTATGACGGTTAGTCATAAAATCTCAAAATATAACCGTTGGGTGTTTACAAATCATTAAAGTTTGCTTTAACCGTTTGGTCATTAAGATGCATTAACATTTTAAACGGTTTTTTTTTTACTATTAATATTTTAAACATTTTTTTTACCGTTGATGATTAAAACTCTTGTCTTGGTCATTAAAGAAAAAGAAAAAAACTAATGCTTATTTTGTTGATTATCAAATCATTTTAACCATTGGTTTTAGTGGCTTTAAGAAAAGGAAAAAATTGATAGTCAACTTTTCATATATATATTAAGTTCCCCATGAGCATTTGAGAACTTACTTCTTCTTTGGCTTCCAACATATTTTCCAGTGTGTAGTTTATTCCAAAGTGAATTTATTTTAAGCCAAGAAGCTATTTGTTATATTATTATTTTTCTACAAGAAAAAATATTCTGAAGTCTCCCATTCACTTTGATCAAATGGTTGTTCTATTTAATCTTCGTTCTTGGAAATGTGTCTTTAACGAAGATAGACGCTATAGTCTAATCCTGGGAGGTTGTGTGTCAAGAGATCCGATCACACCGAGTTATACATTCCGGGAGGCATGAATTAACATTTAAGGACAATGCCCTTCTTGTGTAATTCTATAGCATTGTGAGATATTTCCTTAATTTAATTTTAATCTCTTGTACAGTATTTATTTTATTATTATTATTATTTCGGATCAATATTGTAATACCCTGTATTTTAAGATACTGAATAAAATATCTTAAAATATGATTTATGATCTAATAATAAGGTAAAAGAATAAATATGAATATTTATGAAAATAAATATTCATTTATTAAGAAGCAGATATAATTTTAGTTTAATAAAAGTTTAAACAAACTATAAACTTTGGAACAACAGAAATAGGATCAAAAGAACTCCATTTTGGTCGATTCAAAAGCCAGAACGTTCTTCTCGAAGTCCTCTAGCTACCCTCCAAATTTTATAATTTTTGGACTCCATTTAGTGCCCAAAAATGCCCACGAAAAATGGTACCCTGATCTGGACGAAATTTGAACAATAATAATTTGTAGGCCATTTCTATTTCTTAAGACCCAGCAGCCCACATGTTTAGGAACCCAGCCCCTAGCCCATAGAATCATTAACATCAGCCCAGCCCTCATGTTTTTAAAATGGACTAATTTTTATTTAATAAAATTGGAAGTGTTTCACGTGGGTTTCATTTTTCCAGATTTATTTCCTTTTGATCACAAGTTCACGCCAAGACCAACCCATTTTCATGTGATTTTTGCTCAGCCCAACCCAGCTCATTCAACACCCAATCCAGCTCAATCAACAGGGATATTGATGAAGGAAAAATTTTAGTTAGTATTAAGTTGGGGAAATGCTACCTTGTACACCTGCAAGATTTTTGTCTGTAGATCAAAATCGGTGCTGGAATAATCGACACCTTTCAGGTCTTCTATATAAAGAGAGCATGGGCGATGGGACTTGCACACACAAAGCCGAAGCTCTCCACACTTCGTCCCCATTCTCTGTTTTTCTCTCTGCAGGAAGTCTTCTTCTCTCTTTCTCTTAGTCTTTCTTTTAGTTTCAGAAGCAATTCTCCCTCTCTTGCTCACAGTTTGTAGCCCAGAAAAATAGAAAAGAAAACAAAGAGGAAAACTAGAAAATTCTCTCCAAAGCTCTCTCCTTTTTCCTTGATTATTTTTCTGCAACTCTTCTCTTTTTCTCCCTCTATTTGAACTTTCTGACTCTCTCTCGGTTTTGGGTCCAGCAGCAAGTAGAAGATTAGAAGAAGGTAGTTTCTCTCTTTCTCTCACTCTTCTCCATCTCTGTCTCTCTCAGCTTTCATCTACAGAGAAGGAAAAAAATAAAATATAAGAAAGAAGAAAGAAAAAGGATAAGGACCAAATGAATGGATAAATAAAAAGAAAAGTAGAAGCCACAGTAAGTTCTCTCAAGCCTCTCCCTCAATCTTCTCGTATGTGGATTGTACAAAAGATAGAACAAACAAAATAAGAAAGGACGAAAGGGGGAAAAAAAAAAAAAGTGGAAGTTTGTGTGTGTTGAACGTGTATATATGTATATATGTTTTGATATATATATATATATAATTGATACTTGGTAAGTTTCTATATGTATAAGGATTTGATTTATGTAATTTTTAAGTTATTAACTTTGTTTTAACATTTTGTGATTTTACAGTTTTTATTATTTTAAGTATCTAACGTTTTAAGTTGTGTTTTAAAATAGGCTTCTCAAGTGGCGCAAAAGATTTATAAAACACGTCGTTATAATGGCCGAATAAAATGTCAATATTTTACAAAAGCGCCGTTAATCTACTCAAATGTTTTTAAGTAATTTAGACATTATTTTCTCCAAATTTTATAAGATTAAAATAAAAATTATTTATATTGTACCGCTTGTGCATTTTTAAAATATAAAATTCATTAATTATATTAATTGATTCACTATGTCAATTTGGTACAAAAATAGATAAGCTTTTATAATACCGTTTTAATTAAAATGTATTTTAGTCTTTAATTAATAAATGCTGTAAAAATACCCACACGAAATATGTGTTAATATAATTAACCTATTTTATGCCGTTATAATATCTAAGTGACATTAGAAATTGTGATAAGTGATTTATAACTCAAAAGTGATAAAATGTTAAAATAGGTTCCTAGTATTTTATACTAATACATTATCAAATGTATATAACTGTGCAGTCATTATTCCTGTGGATCTCTCTTGTAGCAGAGAACTGAAAGTATTTATTACTTATTGAGGGTGATGCTGAATTTTCATAATGTTATGATTTTTGCTTTATTTAATTGATTGCGCATGTGAAATTTGCATATTTTGTTATTTAATTAATGAATTTAATTATAGCAAAGTTGGGAGTGACGTATGCCTGTACCAAAAAGATAATAAATTATTAGAGGAGTAACGTCTCCTTAGAACTCGCTAAACGGGAGTGACGTCTCCTATCATTCGCTAAACAGGAGTAACGTCTCCTATAACACATTAGGCAGGAATTACGTCTCCTAGATTTTATATGCTGGAGTTACGTCTCCATATGATGAAGGTAAGAAGAAAATGGTTACTAAAATAAATAAGACTCTGCATATAAAACTGTCATTTTATTATGTCATATCATTGTGTTCTTTATTTCTAATAAGTCAGCAATCATATTATTATTGAAAACAGTGGATTCACTAGGTATTTTTGTATTATTGTTTCTCTATGTATTATATATTAATACATGTTATGAGGACGAGAAGTATCAGGATTGTCCAGACCCTTAGATGATCTTATTGGCAGTATCTGAGGATAGGATGCCTCTCATTTTTGTGGACTACTATGCTTAGTTCATTATTATAATATTCGATGAACAATATTTATATTTCTGTTGATATGTATTAATGATGCTATGATTATAATGTTTGTAAATTATCCGTGCCATATGTGGCACAAATACTATTTTAATGTGTAATTATCCAATTACACTCTTTATATATATTTTGAAGTATTTTTGTTAGAAGCTCTAATGTGTTATCGTTAAACAAATATATTCCGCTGCTAATTTATAACTCTGATGATGTCGTAATGTCACGTGAAAATTGAAATTTTCACTTGCGTCTTTTTGTAAAAAGCGGGGCATTACAAATATGGTCTAGTATCAACAATAATTTTTCAACCAATTATATATTTAATTGTTAATTTTCATATTGATATTATTTTATTTTAATAAAAACTTTGTGCACCATCCAAAATTATTTCTAACATAAATTACTACTCTAGACTTTGAAAATGATATTAGGAAGTAATCTACTTACGCTTTACAAGTACAACAAAATCAATTCAGATTACAACTCTACATCCAAATTTTTCTTCCATTATTTGGTAGCTTCAAGTAATCCAGAAGTTTTTTCTTTCTAGATACCACCAAATTTTCACAAATGCCACTGCCTTTGTAAATCACTATTCTTCCTATTGACTGTGCAACTTAATATTCAATCTTCGGAATTTGACGGCTATGATGTCATTGATGTGTGGGGATATTTTATTGGGTAAAACATTATTTTCTATATGCGTGATATTATTCATATTAAAAAAAAATTAACTACTGTTAAAGGGCAAGAATCATGAAGATAAAATTGAAATCGTGAGTATCGATTTAAGGCGTTTGTTATATGAAATAAATCACTAAAATATAATGGTTATTTATATGGGATAGTTATTTTTTTTTTGTTTGGTTTTACATTATTTTTCTACAAAGGAGAATAGTTATTCTTGAAAAAATATAATATAAAATTTTCAAAAAACCTTTTTTTTTTTTCCCTCCAAACACAAAATTTAAATAAAATAAATAAATTAATATTCGATGGGTGACCGGCCAACCCTAGCAGCACGCTAGGGGCACCACCCCTTACGGTACTGGCGGTGGCCAAGACCACTCCCATGGTTCAGGGGTTGTTACGGGCACCATCCAAACGTCGTTAGGGGTGGTCGTGACCACCTTCGATGTCCTGTTATAGTGGCCGACCACTCATGTTGATGTAGGACAAAAATTCTATCTTGTTCCGAAAATGCTCTTATTATCGACTGGGCTCGTTTTGACATTAGGATTGTTAACAAACGGGATTGTTCAGGAACAATCTTACCTTGAAACAAAGAGATTTGTCGAAGGGTTATTAACAAGTTGGGGGATGGGGGGGGGGGGGGGGGGGGAAGGCTTTTTCGTCGAAACCAAACATTAGGTTCCTATGAGTAAACTACTTTAAGCGGAACATTTTGTATTGTTGGCATCAAGCAGACATGAGGACAATTAATATCTGGCGGTTGAAGTACAAAAGGAAAAGGCTATCAGCCAGGTCGATGAAGAGTGAGAAACGGCCAACGGGCATGAGTGAGAAATTACCGATGGGACTTTTAGTACCGCCAATAATTAATTAGTCTATGATGTGGCGACGAGATTGATTCTTTTACATCCATAACAAATATCATATTAATATACCAAATCAAGAAGATTTAAGCAAGAAAGGAAATGGTTAACTACCAGATGTCGTTCAAGAAAGAAAGAATAGACTATCGACAAATTGTAATTTAGAAGATATTCAGCATAATAACTTTTCCTTAATTTTCTGATTCATCTTCTAAAAGATTCTCATATTTAGATTTCCTTTGTCGTCAAGTTTTAATTTAATTATTATATTTTCCCTAATATTGTTTTCCTTTGGCACCAAGTATTTCCATAAATTTAGAATATTCTTTGGCACCAAGTATTTCTATAGTTTGTTTATTTTGTTTTATTTCAATTCCTAGAATATTTTATCATTTTTTTATAGTTTTAGGGTTTCATTCTAAATTAGGAGCAATTATAATAAAATAAATAGTTCAGTTTTTGCCATCAATAATATTATCAATTTTCTCTATTAACGTATGTATTGATGATTGTGTGCATTGAGAACACAATTTCTCTTTCACGTTTATCACTTCTCGTTACGTACGTCACATGTTGTGGTGTGTGTGTTTTTTTTTTCCAATTTTTTGGGCGTAAAAAAAAAGAAAAAAGAAAAAAAAAAAGTGGTTTTTTGGGAAAATAGTTTTTGGGGCTCGGGCATTTTATAAATATTTATGAACTAAACATAGCATAAAGGTAAACTCAACCATAAGAATCAGTTTAATAATTTTATTTTTTTCAATTGCAGGGTATTAGGCCATGAAAATAATTAAATTGGCAATATTACTAGAGTAAGCTTAGGTTCTTAATTCTCAGCAGTGGAAAAATGGAACATTTGAAGCAGATCAGCTTGTACAAGCCGGGACAATTACGTGAAGATAATGGGCCCAAGAAAGGGGTTTTCAATAGATTTTGGGGTTATAAATAGGATACTGGACTATTGGTACATGTTGTTTGAATCTCTTTCTTTTCTTTTTTTTTTTTTTTTTTTTTTTTTTAATATGTTTTAATTTTATCACAGATGGTACCTGAATTATAAAAAAAAAAATGAAAATGATACATCTGTAAAAAATTAACGGTAGTCCACGTGTCTACTCTCAAGTGTTAGTACGCGTCATGCATATACATTAAAAAAAAATCACTGAAATTTTTTTTTAAAAAAAATTAGTCAAAAATTAAAAATAATAAAACTTAAAAAGAGAAAAAGAAAAATGAAGAACCACCTCTATGGGCAAAAATAAAGTGGTCGGCCATCCCTTTTGGTTGGTCTGAGGGTGACCAAACCATCTCCATGGGCTACGAAGGTGGTTCGACCGCCTCCAAGAACCACGAGGATGTATTCGGCCACCCAAAGTTGACGGTTTAGCCACTCTCAGATCGATCGGTCTTTGTCTGATAACATTTCTATCTTTTCTTATTGTCCAAATATCATATGTAATAAGTATTAAAGCACAAAATATAAAAAAATAAAACCACATGAAAAAAAAAAGAAAAAAAGAAAAAAAAAAGTGTTTAACACAAAATTTTGGGCGAAATCAAAGCCCACGCAGGTTTATTGAATTTTCAAAGCACATTTTGGTTGAATTATTTTCTGAAACCAGCGTCCAGAAACTTCCCCTTCAAGTAACTTGTAATAAAAAATGACTTTGTATTAATTTCTGTGGTTGACAACTCACAAGTAACTGCTACCACTAAACCACGAAACTTTCAATTAATATCTGACATTGACAGACAAGTAACCTGCCACTGGTCATTGAATAGGCAAGAGGTAGTTGGAAGTGGTTGTCCGTTGGCTCCCTTAGCTTGTGACTATGGGAATTTAGATGTTCACATTTTTGTCCCTACGCTTTAGAAACCAAAAGACTATTTTTCAATCACAATTCCTAGTTGACAGTCTACTCGTTGGCTGTATGTTAATATCTTTATTTTAAAAATTAAAACAGAAGAAAGAGGAAGAAGAAAGAAGAGGAAGCTCGGAAGAACGCCTTCTGTTTACAAAAAGCAAGCTTTTTTCCTCCCTACCCAATGGCTACAGTTCTTAAATCACTTCATTTTCTGATACTCCTCTATGTTACCAATGCTCTGTTGGCCTTGGCTCAAGATGAAAACCAGTTCATCTACAATGGCTTCAACCAAGCCAAGCTGCAGCTTGATGGAGTGGCAGAAATCCACCGCAATGGTCTGTTGCAGCTAACCAACATTTCAGACAACCAAATTGGTCGTGCTTTCTACCAATTTCCTATAAAATTCGACACAGCTTCATCCGGTTTAACTTCATCTCTTTCATTTTCTACCAACTTTGTGTTTGCCATGGTTCCTAAATTCCCAAATGAAGGGGGTTTCGGCATTGCCTTCACCATCAGTCCCTCCAGGGACTTCACTCATTCTGGACAAGCTTGGTATCTGGGGCTTTTCAACGAGTCAAATAGCGGCCTTCCTACAAACCACATCTTGGCAATCGAGCTTGATTCTAGTTATAACCCACAATTAGGAGATATTAATGGAAACCATGTTGGGATCGATGTGAACGGCATCAAATCAAATGAATCAGCTCCTGCAACGTATTTTTCTGATAAAGAAGGGAATAATATAAGCTTGGACCTCCTGAGTGGGAACCCAATGCATCTTTGGATCGACTATGATGAAGCAGAAAAGTTACTGAATGTAACACTTGCCCCTACTAAAATCCCAAAACCAAACCGGCCTCTCTTGTCAACAGCCATTGATTTGTCTCAACTTCTCTTTGAATCTATGTATGTTGGTTTCTCTGCATCCACAGGTGTAGTTTCAAGTGACCACTACATTCTTGGATGGAGCTTTAATAGAAGTGGATCGGCACAAAGCCTTGATGTTTCAAGCCTTCCTCAAATTCCACGACAGAAGAAAATGAAAGAGAAATCAAGCCTAATTATCCTCACTTCTTTCATAGCAGTAGCGCTTGTGCTGATAACCGCCGCTGGAGTTGCTGCTTACATATTGAGGAGGAAGAAATATGAAGAAATACGAGAAGATTGGGAAGAGGAGTATGGTCCTCACAGGTTCAGCTATAAGAATCTCCACAAAGCAACCAAAGGTTTCAAAGACACAGAGCTTCTTGGAGAAGGAGGTTTTGGAAAGGTTTATATGGGAATACTTTCTTCGTCTAATGTACAAATTGCAGTAAAGAGAGTCTCCCATGATTCCAAACAAGGGATGAAGGAATTTGTGGCTGAGATCGTTAGCATGGGAAGATTGAGGCATAGGAACTTGGTGCAGCTCCTGGGCTATTGCCGGCGAAGGGGAGAACTCCTCTTGGTCTATGATTATATGCCCAACGGAAGCCTCGACAAGTTCTTGTATAGCAATGAAAAACCAAACCTTAACTGGGTTCAACGATTTCGAATCATCAAAGGAGTAGCATATGGCCTTCTTTATCTCCATGAAGAGTGGGAGCAGGTTGTTCTACACCGAGATGTAAAAGCAAGCAATGTTCTATTGGATGCTGAATTAAATGGAAGGCTAGGAGATTTTGGCCTTGCCAGATTATACGACCATGGCACCAATTCTCAAACCACACATGTGGTTGGGACTGTGGGTTATCTGGCTCCGGAGCTTCCTAGAACAGGAAGGGCATCCACTTGCAGTGATGTGTTTGCTTTTGGGGCTTTCATGCTCGAGGTGGCTTGTGGAAGGAGGCCGATAGAGCTACAGGCCCAAGAGGTGATTTTGGTTGATTGGATCTCTGAGTTTTGGAGAAAAGGAGATATCCTTGATGCTAGCGATCCCAGATTGGGAGGTAATTATGTGGTGGAGGAAATGGTAATGGTTTTGAAACTAGGCCTGTTTTGCTCACATGCATTGCCAGAAGCTAGGCCTACCATGAGGCAAGTGACGCAGTTCTTAGATGGTGATGCTGATCTGCCGGAATTACCAGATGACAGTGCTTTTGGTGCGTTTAAAAGTTATGGATCATCTGATTTCATATCATTTCCTTTTACCCAGGTTTCTGCTCCTTCAGTGTCTACAACTGATTCAATTCTGAAAAGTGGTCGGTGAATCGGGTGCATGCTATGATGAATATGATGTATACAGTTTCTTTCACTTATGCTTTACATAGAACAAAATCAATTCAGCTGTTGCAAGCTTTAATTTAAGATTTGTGAAATTTAGGCAGCTTAAGAGAGAGGTTTTGAGGCTCGTTTATCCGGATAGAAGTCATTCTCCATTAATTTTGCATCATAAACTACTTGAGGCAAGTTGTTTGTACAGTCTCTTCTATTAAGCTATCCGAATTTCACAAAATTAAAATTGAGGAAGCAGCCTATGCAGTTGATTTTCACATCCACACATTCAAGACTCATATTTGTTATAGAAGTATACATGAATCGCCTCTCTCCCTCTCTCTCCCTCTCTCTTCCTACAGTAGCATGTTGATATATATATATATATTATCGCTTATGAAAGATCAAGGTGGTTCAAGCAGGTGATCTGAATTATTGAGGTTGAAAGTTGGTCACAAAAGGCGATAGTATGAACAAAAAATTATGATTTCTTATTCTTACAAAAAAATAATAATAATAAAAATCTGATTACATATCTTCTATCCCCAACTGTTTAGAAAATCAGATTTATCGTAATCAAATTTGATTTTATATTATTTTTACGTACCATACTAGCTTGTATTATATTCACTTACCCAATTTTCATATAAATACGAGTCATTTATAATGTAAATCAATCAAGAAATAAAGGCAAAATATAGTTCTATTAAACTCTTTTCAAGTGATAGACGTAAATATTTAACACCGAGTTTGTTTGTTCACCAAGATCCTTTATGTACATGAATATTTCATCCACATTGAAATTTTTCTCCTATTTATTTCAAGTGATGCTAAGATTGCCAAGACTTTAATGAAAAAGTATGAAGAAATGATTCAGACTATATCTTGTCCTTACATTGCCTAGGGAAGAAGGCTTTGGAGGAATCATTTTTCTATTATACTTTGGAAAAAAAATATAAATGATGGGTATTGACATTTGGACCATCAAATGGGGGTGGTTCAAAAATCGTTTTCCTAATCACAGTTTTTAGTGGATCCTCTATCCTCTTTGGAGGGTAATTGGGATTTACATTTGGCTGGCCTAAGCTTTTTGGATCCAAAGGACTATTTTGCAAAGAAAGAAATTTTGGCTTTATTTGATGACCCTTTCTACTTCAAACTTAGAATTTTCAAAACAAAAACATTCAAAAACAACTTTTATATTTATATCACATCGAAATATTTTTCAAATAAAAAATATTTTTTAAAAAACAATAACAAACAAAGCCAAAAACTTTCAAGAATTAGACATTTAACAAACAAATCATCCATATTTCAAAATTACAAACCAAATGATAAACAAATACGTTTTTGATACTATGTTCAATCATCGATCAAACACAAAGACTTAAACTAATAGTCGGAGAAACCCTCTAACATATATTGTAACGTTTCACATCGCCTGGTTATGGAAATAGGTATGTGCTTATATGTATATTCGCATACTTTTTGACACAACACGTTTTAAAGCCGTGATGGTTATGAACCTATTAGAACTTCGCAGTTAAGCGTGTTTCTGTGAGAGTAGTACCAAGGTAAATGATTTTCTGAAAAGTCTAGTTTAAAAGATCGAGTCTAAAGCAAACAATATTATATTATTTGCGGTGTATCGTTACACACACACATAATTCCTAACTGGAAGCCACCAAATCCTCTTCTAGAAATTTTTCGTTTTTCTAGGGAAGAAGGCTTTGGAGGAATCATTTTTCTATTATACTTTGAAAAAGATATAAACGTTGAGTATTGACATTTGGACCACCACATTGTGGGTGGTTCAAAAATCGTTTTCCTAGTCACACTTTTTTGTGGATCCTCTATCCTCGTTGGAGGGTAATTTGCATTCAGCCCTTTGCTTCTAATTTTTCTCTAAAATTTTGGATAAAACTCACAAAATACACAATTTAACAAACGTTCTACTCGATCAATGTTAAATCTAACCTGTTAGTAATGCTTTCTAAATGTAAAAGTCCAAAACTGAAAGTTAAAGACTTTTTAATATATATTTTTTTTCTTTCATACTTTTTATTTTTTCCGCTAAACTAAAGTAAATTTTTAATGTAAAGAGTCTAAAAGTTGGTTTCATCAATAAAATAGAATATTTAATTAAAGCAAATAAATATTTAAAGAGTTTGATATACGTTTAATGATTTTCAAAATTTGTTAGCTAAATCAACAAAAGTGAATTTTTAGAGTTAAATTTAGAGAAATTTTAAAGAATTCATTGTTAATGTTCCGAGCTTTTGGATCAAAAGGACTATTTTGCAAAGAAAGAAAGTTCGGCTTTTCAAAATTACCAACCCAATGACAAATAAAGATATCATGTTCAATCATCAATCAAACACAATCTAATGTAGGGTTCCTTATAACATTTCCTCTCAGATGGAATTGCAAAGTTTAGTCCAGTGGTCTATTGCAGCTAATTAAATAAAACTTAAAAGCAACAACTTTGCCAGTGCTGTCTAGCAAGATAATTAAGTTAAGTTAATCAGGCAGTGGACTTCATTTAAAAAAAAGAAAAGTAAAGAAAAGCAAAGAAAGTGGTGGATCTACATTGTTCCCCGTGTCTTATCCAAACGTCATTTTTTCAACGCGCTGAGACAAAGAGATAAGCATGATCATAATTGGATTTGGGGCGTCTAATTTTAAACTTGTAAAACTACTTTTCCAATCACAATTCCTACGGGCTATCCTCTTTGTGAGGTAATTGGTTGGGCAGCACAAACATCTTTCGATTTGATTTGTTTATTAAACGAAGAACTTGAACAAAAGATTTGAGCTCGTATAAGTCGGTATAACTTTATTTTTATTATTTTTTATAATATCATTTTTAACTTTTGTAATGAGAATATGTTAGGCTTGGTAATTCGGGTTGTCGTGTCAACCCATCGAGTTAGCGTGTCAATCCATTTAACTAATTTGGTAAAAAATGTGTAATTATCGCGTTATAAATATGTTATAAACGGGTTGATGGGTCATAAACGTGTCATAAACAGGTTGGTGGATCATAAACAGGTCATTAACGGGTCATAAACTGGTTATAATCTAAACTCAAACCCTTTATATTCGTGTCGGATTCTCGGGTCGTGTCAAAATTGTCCAGCCTAGAATATGTTAAGTATTTTATTTTAAAAAAAGAAATGTTATTCTTAATGTAATAAATATATTACAGCTTATAACAATCCTCCATAATTTTCCAACTTCTAGCCATTCTTTATATTAGATCAGTGGATAAATGAAACAGAGAACACCCAAGATCAGGATAAAACAGAACAACCTCGAGAGAATGCCTCAACCTTCTAGGTTCAAATGCAAGAAATGTATAACTTTTATTTTTTCAATACCAAATGTTGGACGATGTTTGAGTTATTCAGATTATACAAGAAACATAAGACCAACAAACTTTGAATCCTATGATTTGACTTCATCTTGTTTTTCCAGAATTTTCTTCTTCTTTCCCTACAGTTTCTCAGCATCCAAGCAGAATACAAAATGCTTAGTCTAAAAGGCACAATTTACCCGAAAGCTGAGCAGTTAAGCTGGCAATGAAGGATTTGACACAGTCATCCTGAGCAAGCAGCATTGGAGGCCATATTTTTTCACCTTCACAAAACTTCCGGACTGCCTTGAAGACTCGAAATACTGAGTGATTGGCAGCTCGTTTGCGTAATCCCAGTCCCCAAACGCCGCGATTTGTCCGCCTCTCTTGCGGTATTTCTATTTTTTTTTTTTTTTTTAAATAAAAGAGCATGGTATTTCTATTGTTAGAGTATATATATTTGGATTACCAATGAAGTTAAGGATTTGATGATATTGAATCACCTTAAATTAATGGATTTGATTAGAATTATATTTTTAAAGCTCTATAAATATAATATTTTGTATCGTAAACTCATCAAGAAATAAAATTAAAAGGGAAAAGTACACATAACCCCCTCAAACTACTACTCAGTTGTCAATGTACCGCCTAAACTACCACTCAATTGTCAATGTACCCCTTAAACTACCAATTGTGTCAATGTCCCCCCCCTAAACTACCAAAAAATAACCCTAATTTTTTTTGAATAAGACAAAAAATGTCCTCATTAATTCAAAAAAAAAAAACTAAAACTTAAAAACTTAAAAAAAGAAAGAAAAAAACTAAAAAAGATATATTTAAAAAAAAGGAAAAAAATTTAAAATAAAAGAACAATTTTTAATTTGTTTTTTTTTTTTTAAAAAAAAAAAAAAAAGCAAACAAAAAATAACAGAATTTTTTTTTTTTTTAAAAAATAAAACAAATGAAAAAAAGAAAAAGAAAGAAAAAACCAGTTTTTATTAAATTAAAAAACGAAAAAGAACAATTTTTTTTAAAAGAAAAAAAAACGAAAAAAAAAAGAAGCTAACTGAAATTTATTTATTTTTTTAAAAATAAAACAAATGAAAAAAAACAGTTTTTATTAAATTAAAAAACGAAAAAGAATATTTTTTTAAAAAAAAAAAGAAAAAAAATAACAATTTTCTTAAAAAGAAAAAAAAAACTGAAAATTATTATTAAAAAAAACAGTTTTTATTTTTATTTTTTTGGAATAAATTTTTGTTATTTTAGATTTTTTTAATAATTTTTTTTAGTTTTTATTTTATTTTAATAATTTTATGAAGGGCATTTCTGTCATTAGGAGGACATTGACATTTTCTTGTAGTTTAAGGGGGGAGATTGACACAATTAGTAGTTTGGGGGGTACATTGATAATGATGTGGTAGTTTGAGGGGGTTATGTGTACTTTTCCCAAAGCAAAATGTAAACATTTGGACTTTATCCTGAACTACGTAAAAATTACTTATGTTTTTATTGTATTATTCCACTATTTGACTTTATTTTTCTATTTGATTATCAATTATTTTATGGTATTAGAGCTATAGGGTAACACCAATATTCGATCTAATAGTCCTGTAAATTTCTTTTTTATTCTGTTTTTTGGTCTTCTCCTTGATAGTTTGCAAATCTCCTCATCATAGATTAATTTGTGTACTTGAATTTGTATGAAATAAATAAATAAATAAATCTCAGTCCAGTAGAACTTGTTTTTGCTTCCTCTTTGTTTTGTTAAATGGGGAGTGATCCTTACATTCACACTACACAACAATGACACAACACGAAGGCACAATGGAGTAGGGTTTATGTGTGTGGATTTGATTCTTGTACAATACCAATACAACAACTGTACAACAACCCCTCACATGAGGGTGGGCCCCAGTATGTGGGACCCACCCTATGTGAGGAATTGTTGTACAGTTGTTGTATTGGTGTTGTAAATCTAACATTTTCCTTATGTGTGGGCCCCACTTCATTGTGCCTTTAGTGTTGTGTCATTGTTGTGTAGTGTGAGTGTTTTAATCATTTCTCTTGTTAAATACTCTATTTGTACTTGAGTTTTAAGCGTTTTTAAATTTAGTACCTGAACTTTCATTTGTATCATAGGTGGTACCTGAGTTGGATAAAATCCATTTGATACCTCTATTAGATTTTCCGTATAAATTTTAACTGTTCGCCACGTGTCAACCGCTGAGGTTGACATGTGGCACTATATAAAAGAAAAAATTAAAAAAAAGGGGAGTGGCCATGATGGCCAAGGAAGGTGACTCAGCAACCCCTCTTTTTTTTTTTCTTTTTTTTTTTTTTTAATTTTTAATTTTTTTTTAATTTTTTAATTTTTTTTATTTTATTTAGGGAAAAATATATATTAGCCCCTCAAACTATCACCCTTTCTCTGGATGGCCCCCTGAACTACCAACACTTGCACTCCGACCCCCCAAACTACCACTTTCTGATTTTTTTGGCCCATCCGTCTATTTATACCGTTAATTCAAACAGAAATTTGTCAAAAATTTGAAAATGCCTCTCTCTTAACCGTGAGAATTTCAAAGTGTATAAGAGGTATTTTCGAAATTCTGTTTAGAATTGACGGCATAAATGGACGGATGAGGCCAAAAAATCAGAAAATGGTAGTTTGGGGGGCCAGAATCTAAGCATTGGTAGTTTATGGGGTCATCCGGAGAAAGGACGATAGTTTTGGGGACTAATATATATTTTTCCCTTTTTTTTATATAGTACCACGTATCAATCTCAACAATTAACATGTGGCGCACCGTTAAAATTTGGATGAAAAATCTAACAGAAGTATCAAATTGTTTTTACTTCTAACTCAGGTAGTACTTATGAAATAAAAACTTAATTACTAAATTTAAAAATGCTTAAAACTCAAATATCAACAAAATATTTAACCAATGTTTTTATTTATTTCTTTTTTGTTTGTGTTTTGTCAAACAAGTGGTGTGCGTGAGCGGGAGAAAAACTTTACTCTATCCCACGCCACCTGTCTCATTTGGAGACAAAACAAACCAAAACCCCTTTGTTTTGTTCTTGATTTCCCTTTCATTTGATGAAGAACAAAAAAAAATTGCTGAGCAAGAATTTCAGATCTTGCTTCCTCTTCGTGTCACAGTCGTTCTACGGCAAGCCTAGCTCCACTGCCACGCCGCCTCCTGCCGTCTCATCCACGCCCAGCGTCGGCCCCTTTCCTCCAGCCATCCATGGCCCGTCGTAAGCAGTGTTTCTCCAAGAGAGTAAAATCATCCAGCCGTCCACCGGTCTTAGTTTCCGTCGCTCAGGCAGTTCTCTCCGCCAGCCACCGCTAGAAAGTGCCACCGTCCTTCCACTTTCCACCAATGACCCACTGCACGCGTCGCCTCCGCCAATCTCAGAAGCCCCGCTGCCGCTGCCGTTTCCTCTACTGTTAAGATGCGAAGAGTCTTTGCTTTGTGCTTCTGGTTCAGCTAGAAAGGTTTGTGCGGTGCAGATGCAACGGGACCGAGACCCATTTTTTAAAGAAAAAAAAAATTCAAATATCAAAATGCCCACCTTTAGGCATTTTGTTGGCCTAATTTTGACCTACACGGCTACACTCATCTTTCTGCCTTTAAAAATTAAGGTTTAAAATCAAATCCGCCTTGAATTCTACAAATTTAATGATAAATTTATAAAATAAGTATGTAAGAAATGTGTAAGTCGATGACATCAAACACATCTCATACTATATGGATTGGTCGCAATTTCTAGCTTGCTACAAGAAATAAGGGGCAAAGACAAACTCCATAAAGAAAACAAACAGATATACTGTCAAAAGCAGCTAATGCTTCGTTTGTTTTGACGTAAAATGGTTTCTGTCGTAAAATAGTTTCAGAAAAGTCGTTTTTCTGGAAAATATTTTTTGCCGAAAGCATTTTTCGGTGTTTGGCGCGTATAGAAAATCACAAATATTTTTTATATTTTCATTCAATCATATTAACCTATAAAAATTAATTTTTATTCAAAACATATAAATATTAATATAAAATAATATAAAAATCATCGATGACGAGATTTGGTCACTGACCGACAAAATTCTGACCATTTTTACCTGATTTCGGCTAATATAGCCAGAATTTGAGATAAAGGCCGGAATCCGGACAGTTTCGTAGGAATCTGGGATAGCCGGATTCCGGCCAGATCCAGCCTCTCTGGCCAGATCTGATCAGATGGCCGGAATCCGGCCAGTCTGGCCAGATTCCAGCCAGATTGGTCGCTGGAATCTGGGCTGACTGAATTTCGACAAAGGTGGCCGAATTCCGTCCCCAGATTCCGGCGACATTAACCGGATGTTGTCGGATTCCGATACCGGTAATATTTCGATGGTGGTCAGCTGCTTGAACGTGAAGGTCGACTGTGTCGTTTAAAATAGATCGACCGCGTCTGGCGTCTTCGGAAAACGATTTACGCTTTTCATTTTCCGAAATTTACTGTGACGTCTCACATCGCCTGGGAATGAGGATGTGCTTATATGTATAAATGCACCCTATATGACACAACGCGTTTTAAAGCCGTGATGGCAATGAACCTATCAGAACTCCGCAGTTAAGCGAGCCGCTGCGAGAGCAATCCCAGGATGGGTGACCTCCTGGGAAGTCTGATATGGGGAGCCAAAAGCGGACAATATTGTGTCATTGGGGGTGGGTCGTTACAAATGGTATCAGAGCCATTACCCAGCCTGAGATGGTGGGAGCGTGCACAAGCCCAAGAGGGTTGCCGGCGGGCACTCGCTGGGATGCCAAGAATGGAGTGATCCCATGAGGGTCGCCAGCGAGGACGCTGGGTCCAAAGGGGGGGTGATTGTGACGTCTCACATCGCCTGGGAATGAGGATGTGCTTATATGTATAAATGCACCCTATATGACACAACGCGTTTTAAAGCCGTGATGGCAATGAACCTATCAGAACTCCGCAGTTAAGCGAACCGCTGCGAGAGCAATCCCAGGATGGGTGACCTCCTGGGAAGTCTGATATGGGGAGCCAAAAGCGGACAATATTGTGTCATTGGGGGTGGGTCGTTACATTTACTAAGCAATTTTGGTTAAACATAAATCATTTTCTGGTTAACTATTATTTTCGCTCCTACCAAATACCGGAAAATGCCGAAATCATTTTCCAATCATTTTACGCAGAAACAAACGGAGCATAATATGTAAAACAAAGTACCAATTAAGGTAAAATTATATGTTAAATACAACAAAATTAGGAATACTTCTTCGCATTGAGAAAGCAAGCAATACTGGAAATCAATAGATCTCCCACCCTCGTAATGCATTTATATAGCCTAGCATGTCGAAGGCTAGAAATGGCTTAGGCTCAATACTGGCAACTGCCATTGTCGCTCCTAGCTGTTGGATCAAAGTTACTTGCAGATGGATCGGTGCAACCTTCAGGGACGGGCACATTAATTTGTTGGGCTGCCTTGCCTGCAATTTAGCAATCAATCAAAGTTTAAAACTCGGCATGCATTCGACAATGTCCCAAAAGCTTTAAGCTGATTAAAAGAAATAAATTTAATCATTTAATCAATACTTTAACATAATGACGAGAGGTGCTAACCATAGAAAGTTCCCCGCTTGATCGAATCCTCGTTTGCATCTCCAAGAGCTGCTTGACTCAAGTACTTGTCTGCCAATTGAACTCTCTTCACATTGTCCTGCTCCTGGACAAGCATGGTTCCATACTCTAGGAGCTTTTCAACAGTCATTTTGGGCTGCTCGAAGGTTGGGGGACCCTCTTTTGAGTTAACAAGCTTCTTTCCGATGGTGTCAACTCCAACGCCTGATATCCACTTCCTCACTTCATCATCGTAAACTCGAGCTCTTATGGCACCGAAGAAGTCTGCAGGATGGCAGATTAACTATATGAAAATGCTTGTTTCTTTTATTCCAACATGCATTTCTTGTTAGTGCAGAAATTGAAAACAGGAAATTAAATGCTCCTAAGGTGCGTTATGAGTCACTTTTCTTAAGAAACTATTTGCCCCCACTAGTTCTAATGAATTGGTATGCATTAGTTTACAGCAAACACTTCTCTAAGATACAATGGAACCGAAAAAAAATAAGTAGCTTGGTTGCATTTTGCACAATACGAAACCAAGAAGAGAAATTTTTTTTGTATCTGAAACTAGTTTGCAGTGGACTCATTTATGGTGTCAATTATGCAATTAACATTAAATAACTGAAATCATCATATCGTATGATTGTAACCGTCCAAAAATTAAGCCCCATTGCCAACAAGTGCATACACCCAATTATTGCCCGCTTTAAAGAAATAGCTTTGTGTGAGTTGGACCTTATAAATAAATACTTTAATTTCATTTTTTCCTATGTTGGACTCTTCTTCTAAGACTCTTTAACCCTAAAAATACTCCCAAACCATATATATGCTAATTTTGAAAACTCTTTTAACATTCTTACCTATAGATTGGCCGGGGAATGTATCAACAATCTTGACGACATCCTCCTGGGCAACATTGTCACTCCTGAAGATACCTAAGCAAACACCAATCCGGTCTTCCCGAGTTGGAGCCCAGTAGAATTTCTCCATACGGCCATCACGAATGAGAGGAGCATACAATGTGGAGAAGTCATTGCCGGTGACGATGATCGGAACGCGGGGATTGTCCTCCTTGTTGTACATGCCCGGAAGCTGGACATTTGTTGGGTTATCAGCAATGTTCATAAGGGTAGCATTCACCATTTGGTTGTTCACAGTGTATTGGGTAGTTCCACCCATTCTGCCCGCACCTGCATCAAGATCATTGATAAAGAGGCAACACATTTTCCCCTTCCTAATGATGTCAGCTGCCTCCCGATACCTTTGCCTGATTAATTTTGCCGGCTCTCCGGCATTCCCACTTTCCAGTTCTCCGGCACTCATCATGATGGGGCTGAAATTTTGATGACCAAGCAATAAAATTTCAGGAAGAAAGCATATTTTTTTTGTTGCAGCATGGATATTATAATAATGAATTCTGAAAGGATTCTGATGTAAGCTCACTTAATTCCCATCTTGGCAAACACAAGCTCACACTGGAAAGATTTACCCTGACCTTTGCCTCCCCAAATACCCAGAATCAGAGGAACCTAAAATGAACATTCAAGATATATAATCATCCAAGCTTTTAGATATAAGTGTTAGTGCAGAAAATATGAAACAGAAAATTAAATGCTCTTAAAGTATGTTACAGAGTCACTTTCCTTAAAAAGTTATTTGACTCCACAAATTTTGATCAATTGATATGTACTATAACCCGGGATACGCAACCAAACCAGAATATCCTTAAGAGTTTCTATTCTAGCAAGAGAGAGACTCATTTTAAAACTTCAAAAGGTTTTGAAATTAAAAAACAATATATTTATATATATATATATATATACTGATTTTGAAAACCCTTTTAACAATAAGAACTTTCTATTTTATACGAGAATTCAGTCACTAACCTTGATGTTAGGCAGGGTCATGAAGTTTTTAGTGATGTGAACCACAAGCTTGTCCATGAAAGCTGGAGCTATGTAGAAACCGTCCTTGGTGTTATCCATGTTGTATCTGAAAGATAATTGGTCACTCTAGCATGAATAAATTAGTCCCATCATAAATAAGGAATTCTTTATATTTGATTGTTTGTTGCTTACTGGCGAAGTCCGGTGCTGAGGTATTCGTATGAGCTCAGCACAGCATCGTGTGTTCCACTCCCCATGGGAGCTTGGAAGAGGGAATCAACCATCCCCTTTCCTCTGGTGATGTCTTGCTGGTCATCAGAGATATCATAGGCAAGGCCTTTCCACTTGTCCTTGGAGGTTTGCTTTCCTTCATCGATTTCAGCAACAACCTTAAGATTTCTAGACGCAATTTTCGGGTAGGTGAACCTTGAGCTCACCTTCTTTAAACTGCTGCCCAGGAAGGCTGAGCTCGGGGCCAAGCCTCCAGAACCAGAGCTGCTCAAGCTCAACTGCGTCACAGACAATTAATCGATCTCCTTTAGAACCAACAAACCACATAATTCAACAACATAGTCCCAGATATAATTTCAAACGTGAGATAGATTGAATACAAATTTATTATATATGAACATTTATAAGTACGTATATGGTTTCATTTTCTTCTGATTCACATTCAAACTGACCAAGTTGCAACATATCTAAACAGACCCAGGTCTAAGAACAATATATATATGTCAAAATGCTTCAGTTTCAAGCATTAGCCAATACCTAAAGGACCCATTTGAGATCTTCGATCTACAATAAATTTTGGGGAATAAAGCTAAAGAGAGTAGAATTAATAGCAGTTTTTCAAAGAAAAACGAGAAAAGTAAAAAATGGCGGGAAAACATAGTACCGGAGTTCTGTTAACAGTTCCGACGGTTGAAACCGTGGCAGCCATGGATTGCTGGTGGCTGTGATCAAAGTAATTGAAGTTTGAAACCGCTGATCGGTTATGATTCAGTTATTGAAGAGCTTTTAAGTGTTTGAAGAAATTGGAGAAGCTGATCCCTTTGGTTTATGGATTCCTAACGGCCACAAATTTCGGATTGGCTTACTGAAACGTGGCAGCCTTGGAGGCAACCGGTGGTCAATTATGGACAAAAGCGACCGTTCCGTTTAGTTGATATTTATTTTCTCCGGTTCGGATACGTAACGTGATATTTAAAAATAACGATTATAAAATTTGTAATTTAAAAAGCTTTTTTTTTTTTTTTTTTTTTTTTTAAATGTAGTTAAATATATATTAAAATATAATTTAATCTTTAAAATTATGCTTTAACGTTTTAAAAACACAACAATTTTATTTGCGATTTGAAAACAAAGGTTTTATACGCGTTCCAATTATAAATTTTTAAAAACGTACTCTCAAACAAACATTTTTTGTAATTTAATTTTAAATTTCACTTTTAATTTGCAAAATTCAATGACAAATGCACTCTTAAACTAGGATTTTTTTTTTTTTTTTTTTTCTTTTCGGTCACCAAAATTATTTAAGAAACTAATCTGGACGGTAATGAAAAGCTAGTTTGAGGTGCTGAACAATTATCACATTGAAACAACGGAGGAAATTGGGTTATCACAAAAGTAATGATTGACACCTAAAAATATGGGTTAAGGATTATCTCAAATTATGTCTGAATTTGAGAGAATTCGTGCATGTAATTATAAGATAGGGATAATTACACTTAACCCCCTGATTTATTCACGGTGTGACGATTTACCCTCCAATGTACCAAAATTGGTACATGACCCCCCGAACTTGCCAACGTGTGGCAAAATCAACCTTCCGTCCAATCGACCGTTCGTTTGGACGGAAAATCGGTCATGTGCAAGTCACGTGACTTGGGGAGGGTCTCTGTCTTAAACGATCACGTGACTTGCACGTGACCGATTTTCCGTCCAAACGAACGGTCGATTGGACGGAAGGTTGATTTTGCCACACGTTGGCAAGTTCGGGGGGGTCATGTACCAATTTTGGTACATTGGGAGGTAAATCGTCACACCGTGGATAAATCAAGGGGGTTAAGTGTAATTATCCCTATAAGATACCACTTAGAAGATCAATTTGACCGGATAAGTGATTAGACAGCTCAATTTTTATCTGATCATGTAAGTTTTATAAATGATCTCTCATAAGCATTTGTTCAAATTTTTTCAAATTCAAATAAATAAGATTATGTTAAAAAAAAATACAAGACCATATTAATTAATGACTATTTCCGTTTCAGAAAACATGAATAAAGTATTGTATTTTCACGAAATTAATGATCAATAGAATTTTACACAATTAATATGATTTAGAGAGAGAATAAGAACTTTACACAATTTTTAATCTGACACGTTTTTCAAACTAAATGGAGTGGATATAAGTAAGCTCAATCAGCCTTTGCATGAAAAATGGAAATTTCATATTATGATGGTATATAATTATTTGTTTAAATTTGAAAAAATTTAGGTAAGTGATTATAATACACTACTTATAGAACCTACCTGACTAAATAAAAATTGGGTTATCCAACCTTTTATTCGGTCAGGTGAGTCCCATAAGTAGTCTTCTATAATTACCTACTCAAATTCTGTCAAATTCAAATAAATAATTATAGACGATCCTGATCCAAAAAATGGAGTACTTGTCGAATTGATCACTAGCATCAGCTGAATATTGAAAGTCAATAGTCCAAGCTCATGACACACCCTTAAACACAAGCCTAAAAGTGCTACACGAGCACAACATATCGCATTCCTTCATCCCACATGGCCACGTTTGTAGTAAAACAGTCATAGTGGCATAGGATCGAGATTCACTACAATTTAAAAAAAAAAAAATGATAGATTCTAAAATTATGTGAATTTAGGTTGTTGCTTACGCCAAATGGCATGAAAATTTACCGAGGCATAAAAAAAAATTCTGCCAAAAGATTTTTTCTTCACTTTTAAAGAGACTTCTTCTTTAGTACACCAATATATATATATATATATTTTCTCAAGACCTTTTTACAAAATAAAACACAAGAATCTAATGAAAATATATTTAATTCTCATTAATAACATATCATATTTTTATTAGGTAGCATTTTTTAAATCGTTTAATGCAAGAAACTACTAGAATTCACGTAATTTGAAAATTTACCATTTCTTTGAAATGGTAGAAAATCTTTAGACAGCATGATCTGTATCGATTTCCATATTAATTGATCTCACCATTAATTGGTGATTGATTATCAAATCAATGCTCCACATCTCACTAGTCAATTATAGAAGAAGCGGTTAATGATTTGGTTGAGGTGATATCTACTATTTTGGACCCTAGCTCAGATTTCACTTACTTGACATGTATGGCAAAATCTAAGTCACAAATGTCGTTACAATTATCATCTGTCTGTATTGAAATTATTTCAATTAAAATTTAATAGTAATCTATCACAACCAATAATAATTTTAAAAATTACCTTATTTTTAAAGTGACACAAGAGAAACTTCTAACGTTACTCCCTTTCCCACTCTCGGGTCCTTAGCAACCCCTTCCCCGCGCGAGATCGGTTAAGGCTAATTTTGATGTTGCAGCAGTTGTGCTAAGTAACTCCAATGGCAACATTATCTCAGCCATTAACCAAAAGCTGCATTCAGTGGATGTTAGGGGCAGCTCAAGCGACACTTCTTGCAGTCCGATTGGCTACCTCGGAGGGCTGTAATTCTGTATTATTGGAAAGGGGATTCCTTTTGGGATTTGATTATTGTACAACACCAATACAACAATTGTACAACAATCCCTCACATGAGGGTGGGCCCCAGTATGTGGGACCCACTCTCATGTGAGGGATTGTTGTACAGTTCTTGTATTGGTGTTGTAAATTTAACATTTTCCATTCTTTTTTCCCATCATTGCTGATATTCGCAAGCACCTGCTGTTTATTGGAAGATGGAGTGCCGATTTTCGTGTCCACCACGTACACTGTAAAGTAGGCTGCTTCAAACTTAGTGTCTGAAAAAGTTTCCAATTCCTCTTCTTCTTTTTTTCTTCTATCGAGATCAACGGTGGAAAAGATCCCCCTATTTCGTTCCCCAACCTCAATTTTCTTGGTTTTTTTTTTTTTAATAATTGAATAAGAAAAGAGTACAGAGAAGGATCATTCATTTTCTTTATTCGAAAGAAAAAAGAAGTGAATAATCCTTAAAACAAAAAATAGGATGGGCTTCTCAACAATAGACCCAACATAAACTAAAATAATGTATAAATGATTACAACACATAAGAAATAGATCAAACAAGTGACTCGATCATTTCAAAGGGCCGCACAAGGCGATTACAAAAGCAAAATGAGCACAGATTAAGACGATTCTATCTAAACCCCAACTTGGAATCAATAGCAATCATCCGAAAGAAGCTGAAGCCGAATATGCGTTGTCATAATCCGATGTAGGGTCCGCAAGAAAGAGATGATGTTTTTCTCTTCACCACAGTAAGTAATGTTTCTCACCTAAAAATACCAAAAAAAAAAAAAAAAATTGTTTTTTGTTATTTTGCTTTTTTATTTCTCTAAGTAAGATAAGGATAATATTAATAAAAAATAAAACTACAATAGCAAGGGGTGAGAGACCCCAACAAACACTCCAATACAATCATATATAATAGTCAAAGAAATAGATCCAAAATGATCTGGTCCCATAGTTTTTTTGACAAAATTAAAGGCCAAAGAGAGGGTTGTCTTGATGGTGGTTCATGAAGTAATCCAATGGTACGTTGGACCACTGAATCGTCTTTTGCATATGAGATCTTCGGCACAATAGTGTGCACTGACGATGACTTCGATAAAACGATCGATGAAGATCACCTTCTTTGTGTTCTTGGATCAAGGAGTAGATATGCTCCGCAGTAACTCTGAACAAAAGAGAGAATCACTTTCAAGGTGAGAATGGACTCTTGGAATTGAAGGATAAGCAGATTCTAGACGCCATAGAATATATCTATCACATTATTTGTTTATGTAAATAGAGATTCTGATTTGTAATATTCTTTTCATGGGTACGTATATATGTAGAAGATATTATAACAATATATAATATACCTATAAAAGACGGATCCTATATATAATCGATTTTGTTGACCAATGATATTAATTTAGACCACTCAACTAACGATAATTTTGCTAAATAACATTCTATTTGAAAAGAAGAGGTCATATCTCTAGGATTTCCTACTACTCTCCTTTTGTCTTTTTTGACATACATATATTGCAAGTAGATGAAGATGACAGGACTAAAAGAAGTTAATTTAATACAGTATCTTATTTAAATGACCCCCTCTCCCAAAAAAAAAGAAAAAAAAAAAGAGACACTTGGCAAATGATGCCAATTATATCGCCTTGATATTTTGGGCACAATGAAAGCCCATGCATGCAGGTTGAATTTTCGCATGAAACCAGCATCCAAAACTTCCCTTTCTTTCTTTTATCATGCGGACGAAAATTCACTGAAGGTCTACACCCCTGAATGAAATATATTTTCCGAGATTAACAATTAAGCGACTGCCTATAGATAGCTACCAACACTATTGTCTCTGCAAACTCTGAAATATTAAAGGAAATATGTAAGCTTTCAAATGCTTAATTTCAAAGGTTTACAAGAGATTGCTACAAATAATTCATTGTAAATTTGTAATGCAAATCGATGTTTTACACAGTTAATATTGTTTGAGTATTTATATAGGTCCCGCATGTGTATACACATATTGGCACTGGAATTTTTCTTCTATTTGATTGACTTTATTCCGAATTAAGGAATGGGCAAAGACTATTCAAGAAGGTACGTAGTTCAGGAAAAATAAATTTTCTATCGTACGTAGTTTTAAAAAAATATAAATGCTTTGTTGGTTTCAATAAATGCCGGTCCTCCTAGCCTTTGAAGGTCGATTAACCTTGGAATGAATATTTCAAATCATGGTCAACGTAGCAGTCGGCAAGGGTGGTGCATATCGCCTGTTTTGTACGCGGTTCACGTTTTTTGGCAACTAGGGCCGGCGGTGAGTAAAACGACTTTTCCAATCAAAATTCCAAGTAGTCTGTCTATTTTCTCAGAAGTTTGAGACATATATATATATATATATATAAACAAAGAAAGCCTTCTGTCTGCAGAGAGTACAAACTTTCCCTCTTTTTCCAATGGCAGTAGTTCTTAGATCACTTCATTTTCTGATACTTGTCTATGTTTCCTACATTCCCTTGGCCCTTACTCAGGATGTAAACCAGTTCATCTACAATGGCTTCCACGATCAAGCCAATGTGCGTCTTGATGGAATCGCAGAAATCCACAGCAATGGTCTATTGCAGCTAACCAACTTTTCGCGCCAAGAAGTTGGTCGTGCTTTCTGTCACTTCCCAATGAAATTCAACACAACTTCATCCGATCTAACTTCATCTCTTTCATTTTCTACCAACTTTGTGTTTGCCATTGTTCCTGAAGTGAAAAACCTTGGTGGTCACGGCATTGCCTTCACCATCAGTCCCTCTAGAGACTTCTCCCATGCTCTATTAAACCGTTATCTGGGCCTTTTCAATAATTCAAATAACGGCCTTTCTACAAACCACATCTTGGCCATTGAGCTTGACACTGTTTCAGACCCTGAATTTGGAGATGTTACAATGAATCATGTGGGAATCGATGTGAATGGCATGAAGTCAGTTGCATCAGCTCCTGCAATGTATTTTTCCAATAAAGAAGGGAAGAATATAAACTTGGAGCTCATGAGTGGGAATCCAATGCATCTTTGGATAGACTATGATGAAGCTGAAAAGTTACTGAATGTAACTCTTGCCCCAACCACAATCCCAAAACCAAACCGGCCTCTCTTGTCAACACACATCGACCTGTCTCAAATTCGATCTCTTGGAATCCATGTATGTTGGTTTCTCTTCAGCCACAGGTACACTTGCAAGTGACCACTACATTCTTGGATGGAGCTTTAATAAAAGTGGACCAGCACAAAGCCTTGGTGTTTCAAGCCTTCCTCCACTTCCCCGAGAGAGGAAAAGGAAAGATAAACCAAGCCTAATGATCATGACTGTCCTCATAGCAGTAACACTTGTGCTGATAACCGTCATTGGAGCTGCTTACATTTTGAGGAGGAAGAAATATGAAGAAATACGAGAAGATTGGGAAGAGGAGTATGGCCCCCACAGGTTCAGCTATAAGAATCTCCACAAAGCAACCAAAGGTTTCAAAGACACAGAGCTTCTTGGAGAAGGAGGTTTTGGAAAGGTTTATATTGGAATACTTCCTTCGTCTAATGTACAAATTGCAGTAAAGAGAGTCTCCCATGATTCCAAACAAGGGATGAAGGAATTTGTGGCTGAGATCATTAGCATGGGAAGAATGAGGCATAGGAACTTGGTGCAGCTCTTGGGTTATTGCCGGCGAAGGGGAGAACTCCTCTTGGTGTATGATTATATGCCCAACGGAAGCCTTGACAGGTTCTTATATAGCAATGAAAAAACAAACCTTAACTGGTTTCAACGATTTCGAATAATCAAAGGAGTAGCATCTGGCCTTCTTTACCTCCATGAAGAGTGGGAACAGGTTGTTCTACACCGAGATGTAAAAGCAAGCAATGTTCTTTTGGATGCTGGATTAAATGGAAGGCTAGGAGATTTCGGCCTTGCGAAATTATACGACCATGGTACTAATCCCCAAACCACCCGTGTGGTTGGGACTGTAGGTTATTTGGCTCCGGAGCTTACTAGAACAGGGAGGGCAACCACTTGCAGTGATGTTTATGCTTTTGGGGCTTTCTTGCTCGAAGTGGCTTGTGGAAGAAGGCCTATAGAGCTACAGGCTGAGGGACCGCTTGAACAGGTGTTTTTGGTTGATTGGGTCACTGAGTGCCGTAGAAGAGGAGCTATCCTTGAC
This sequence comes from Alnus rubra, assembly GCA_028654335.1. Classification (NCBI taxonomy): domain Eukaryota; kingdom Viridiplantae; phylum Streptophyta; class Magnoliopsida; order Fagales; family Betulaceae; genus Alnus; species Alnus rubra. The sequence continues at coordinate 512,921 of JAJPGS010000870.1, read as the reverse complement.
ACTAGTGATCCTAGATTGGAAGGTAATTATGTGGTGGAGGAAATGGAATTGGTTTTGAAACTAGGCCTATTTTGCTCAGATGCAATACCAGCTAGTAGGCCTAGCATGAAACAAGTGGTGCAGTTTTTGGATGGTGATGTTGATCTGCGGGAATTACCATATTACAGTGCTTATTTTGGTGCATTTACTAGTAATGAATCATCTGATTTCATGTCAGTTCCTTTTTCCCAGGCTTCTGCTCCTTCCATGTCTAGCACTGATTCAATCCTGAGAGGCGGTCGTTGAATTGGCTGTCTCATGCTATATAGGTAGACTACCAGAAGATCTCGGTGATACGCAGATAACAATTGTGAAGACAGTGATAGCGAATAAACTGTAGTCTTCGTGTTTGTATACGTTACATTAATTGTACACTTCTATCTCTTCTCTTTTGTATACGTTACATTAATTGTAATCTTCAAGCTAAGGTCCAATTGTAATTTTCGTGTATGATGAAACAAGCTTTCCTTATGCACGTTCTCTTCCACGTGATTCTTCGTTGACATCAAATTTACGTCTAGCGCCATTTGATTGGTTGTAAAACCATCTTCAATAGACTATGCAAATAATTTATAATAGTTAAATTTAACTATTATGAGCCATTTTTCGTTTTTAGCTGAATAAGTAAAACAGATTTTTTCCTTTTAGAATAGTAAATAGGTTATTCTGTTTATTCACTATTTACACTACAAAGAATTTTTTATTATTTTCTCTTTCCCTTTTCTTTTTTCTCTTTCTCTCTCTTTCTATTTTTTTTACACTTTTTTTCACATAAAATAATATTTAAATGCAAGTAGATAGTAGAATAGAGAATATATAAAAAAAAAAAAAAAAAAAGTAGCTAAAATAAAAAATTGTACTTTATTTTAATTATTATTGTTGGAGATGCTGAATCTAGGTGTTGAAACTCAAGAGGAAAGTAAATGGCAACATTAAGGAATATAAAACACGTTTAGTAGCAAAGGGCTACCATCAACCATCCAATGTGGACTTTGAGGAAATTTTTAACCCAATGGTCAAACAAACCACCATTCGGATCTTTTTTTTGTTGGCTATTTTTTTGGGCTGGTGCCTCAATCAAATTGATGGTTTTTTGAAAGGTGGGTATCTATGGAACAACAGCCTAATGATGGTTTTTTGCTTCTTTCTTTTTTTTTTCTTTTTTTTTTTTCATGTTTGTAATCATTTACTGATTTCTCATTCTCATTCTCATATGAAAGATTTGATCAACTGCATATATATATTATTTGCAAATAATTTATCATAGTTTAATTTTATAGAAATTTAGCTTGACAAATGTTGCTTATGAAGTAACTTTTGTTATTTACTCTAAATTAAAATCTAAAAATGAAAAAAAATTAAAAAATAAAAACAACCTGTGTGTTTTGTTACATGAATGATTTCTCGAACACGCAACATGATAAATTGTGGGGAGCCACTTCTATCCGAACCATTTGTAAAACCTATTTTTTACGGCCTCCAATAAAACTTTGACACATCAGCTAAACCCACCAAATAGAATAGGAATGAAAGCAGCCAATCCATCATCAAATTGGGACACTTTTATCTTTTCCCCTTATGGTCTAGCTGGATCTGAACATACGACCCTGGTTCTCAGCTATCGACGACTGCTGCGACCAGGTCCACCCTCACCACTCTGGCTAAATTCAGCCTCTACCACACGGTCGGCACTTTCTTCTTTCTTCTTTTCCACAATATTCACTACTACTGATGATACTTCGAGAAGTTCAAAGAACTGAAATTACACTTTCCTTTAGACCATGCAAAAAACTGTTCCCAAGTAAGAATTTAGACTGGGCTTTGAATCCATATAACAAAATCAAATGTGAAACTCATAGTTTGAACGATTGCGATAAATTACTTGAGAAGAAGACTCTTTCTTGGATGATTGGGATTTTCTGTTATGATTCTTCCATTTCTCTGAGAATGAATCAAAACTGAAGGGTCCTCCAAAGGACAACAGGCTGATAGTAGTTCCCTTAGCTGCTAAAGGGTTAAACTGGGATGGGGCTGGCTGAGGCTCTACTTTCTCAGAACGCACAAATGATCCACCAAGGGCTCACTCCAGATTCAGCCACTAGCCCTTGGTTGTTTGTTACAGGTCCGGTCTCTCTCTCTCTCTCTCTCTCTCTCTCTCTCAACTTCCACACAACCCAACCAAACAAGAAAACCAATTTAAGATTTCTCATCCCATTCGACCATCTCTAAGTAACAAGTGAAGCATCAAACTCACCCAAATCAACCACCCTACAATCGATCATGAACCCCATCTCAACAACAATCAACAACCCAAAGAAAACCCAATCTACAAAACCCAAAATCAAAATTCCCAATTCGAAAAAATCAAATGGGCTTTCAATCTCTCTCTCTCTCTCGGTTCTCATCTACGAATATGCCGGTGGCTCCATGGATTCTGACGACAATTAACTTCGGTGGAGAGGTGGGGTGGTAAATGGGTTGGTTCGGTTAGAAGGAAATGAGAAAAGTAATAATCTGGTGTTTTAGTATCTAGTCATGTATTTGGTGCTTTCTAAGTGATGTGTCAAATGCTTATCGAAAGTTGTAAAAGTGGTGCTTTACAGTAAATCCGTATCGAAGGTAAATCCCAAATGGTTAGGTTTTAAGGGAACCTAAACCTTAAATTCTGAAGGAACCTAAATCTTAGATTCTGAGGGAATCTAGACTTTTTAGTGATGTAGGACAAGACAAGAATAATTAGGTCTTTAGGTTTATTTAAATTATTAGTTTTATTTGAATTAAATTATGGGCTTGACCCAAAGTTTTAAGTTATTTGTTATTTAATAATGGCTTGGCCCTTAGCCCAAAGTTAGTCACATTAGGATTAGAGTTAGGGTTTAGTCTATAAGCCTATTTAAGCACAATATTCTATTATAATAGACAGATTATGATGGAATAAAAAAATATGTTTGTGTTTTTTTGAGATGCAATTTCTCTTATCTTTTGGTGGTGAGACGCTGCCAAAACCACTGAGACTCTGGTTCAACCTATCATCTTCGTTATTTTGGTGAGATTCTAAATGAACGTAGATTTATTTTTGTTATTTTCCTATCCACTGCTACGTCAATTTGGTATTAGAGCACAAGAATCAATTGTTTTCTCAAACAATTGACGATCTGCCGCACAAACACAAAAAAAAAAAAAAAAATCCATCATCGCACAATTGTTCGTTGAACAAACCCATCCTCAAATCACTACAGCCATACTTCTCCCACACCAAATGTTTGTGCCTTTGCCTCATCCAATCGAAGACAGGCAGCCCAAGACCTCCCACCGTATTGCAGCTCCATGGCTCAGACATTCGGCTGCCCAGCACCTCTATCCCGCCCAAACGAGATCCTCTACCACCAACCTGTGACCCTGAGGCACCGCCACCTGCTGGCCAGCGTCAGCCCACCACCCAGAGAGCGCCGTTCGCACCCCATGCCCCACCGTCCTCACGACTCGCGCTATCTGATCCCAGTGTTTCCGTGAAGTGTCGAAGAACCAAAAGAATAAGGTAGATGGGTTTTGTCATGTGTTGAAAAAAAAAATTAAATAAATAAATTATATATACAATAAAATTTATGGTATAGTATGTTTTGCTAACTTTCTTAGTTTTTGTGTCTTGAAATTGGGCCCATATGAGTACGTGAATGACCGAGCACAAAGAGTAGTAGATCTGAAGAATGACAGCCTACAATGGTGAGACTCTATTGTGGTCATAATAGGAAGATCGTAAGACTCGATTTATCTATTTTGTTTGTGAGTCTTCTTTGGTTTGAAAATCTTCAGCTCGTATTTCATCTTCCTTTGAGTATGCAAAGTGGTCAAGTATCAAGAGTAGTAGATTTGAAGCATGACAGCCTACAACGGTGAGACTCTGTTGTGGTCACAGTAGGAAGATCGTGAGATTTTATTTATCTATTGTGTTCGTGAGTCGTCTTTGGTTTGAAAATCTTCAGCTCGTATTTCACTTTTTAAACTCGAGGTCGAGTTCTTTTCGAAGAATGGGAGAATGATGCAGGAAGAGACAAGGGAGTTGTTTGGCAACCAATTCTCACTAAAATTCATTGCCTTTTTGCCCATCAGCAACAGTATACACATGACAATTCTGAAAAAAAAAAAAAAAAAAAAAAAAAAAAAATCCTGTCAAGCTGCCACACTCAATCCCTCAGCTTTGAATTTTCTTTCCGTTGAAAGCTCAGTCCTCCCGCCCAGCCCATTTTCCTCAGTTTTCTAATGTGCGCCTCATTACTTCTCACGACTTTGAGCCTTTCGTTCTTCAGTCTGCATGCCATCACACGCTCAGTCCCTTCATATCTCCATCTCCTCTCTCTTAGAATCGCTTCTAAAAATTAATCTACTCTCTCCATCTCCCCTCAGTCACAGGTGAATAAAGGAAAAGCCCGTGAGATTCCCCATTTTCGAGCCAAACGCCATCAACGTGCCATGCTCTGTGATTCAGACAATGGACAGAGATTTGTGACCGTTTCCCCATCAATATTTCCCCTATCCTTCCTCACCTCTCTCCATTATTACCCTAACCACCAACTTAATTCCCCTCTACATTTAAGTCGACGGAAATCTATTGTCAGGATCTCCCCATCACCTCTCAAGAATTCGGTTTCTGCGCTTTGTGAACCAGAGGTGTCAACGGTCGCTTCATCCTTCTCTGACCTCCGTACCAACAAGGCCTCTACAAAACTAGAGCCCCTTGCCCTCATTTGAAGCATGGGCAAGCAAAGGGTTACGAAATCAATTTCCGGTAGTAAGAGGGAGGCTGCACTAAGAAGCTACCATCCAAGGAGGGACACCAACGGCACAAAGGGGAAACGTCGTTCTGCAAGACTCATATTCATAGGTCCAGTCACTAGATCCCATAGCAAGGTTAGTTTCCCTATTATGTAGGGTTTGTCTTCCTAGATTTATGCTACCGTCTGTAGTTGTGTATCGCTAGTGTTTTGATGATATTTGTAGACTATGATGTATTTTATTGGGTTCAATTGACTAAAAGCAACACTTAAATTTGTTCTTTATGTTTCTAGTTCTAAATATTGTCCTTATGTTTTTTTTTTACTGATGTTAATGGTTTAACAAATTTAGCACGGAGTTCTGTTTAGGTGCTTTGAGAACATAATGGAGAAAAAATAAACATCTAAAAACAACTTGGGGTTTGATACTTATCTGTTTGGTTTTGAGGAAAATTGATACTTATCTGTATGCGAGGTGAAGCCTATATAGTGAAATGGAATATATTTATGCAACCATTATGGTTGTGGATTGAATAGGGGAAAAATGTTTACTGATTGTTTCACGGCAGGCTCACTTTGAGCATCATTGGAATAGATCGAGGCATGCAGTTTGGTTTACACTTATAAGATCCCATTTTTATTTGTCATTTCTTCAAATTGGACAATAAATATTTTTGAACAATTTCTAGTGTACATTGAGTCAGTTTTTTGGAAACAAAGTGAGGCTAAATTATATAATAATTATAAGAACTCATTTACAATCATCTTATGTTTAAATGTTAAGTTCCTGTAAATGTACCTGCTTTTAGCTAATCTAGTATAGCTATAAACGTGCTTGGTAGTGTACATTGAGTCAGTTTTTTTTTGAAACAAAGTGAGGCTAAATTATATAACAATTAAGAGAAGGCATTTACCACTCTACTTATGTTTAAATGTTTAGTATGCCTGCAAATTGATCTATTTTTAGCAAATCTATACCTATAAATGTGCTTGGTAGTGTACATTGAGTCAATTTTTAGGAAACAAAGTGAGGCTAAATTCATAAGCATAATTATAAGAACTTATTTCCAATCATCTTATGTTTAAATGTTAAGTTTCTGTAAATAGATATGTTTTTAGCTAATATAGTATAGCTATAAACGTGCTAGGAGAAATTTTCAGTTAATTAATAGGACCAAAAAAAAAAACTACTGTAGCGAACTTCATGATCATATATTAGAAGCTACAAATTAAGGTAAGTAGCCAACAAAATAAAAGTGGGGCAGCAAAGTTTCTAACTATTACCTCATTCACATAAAGAAGTACACGTGATCGTATGGTTTTTTTCCCTTCATCAATTTAGAGATTAATGTAATAAGATGGCATATTATTAAAAGAAGATTTAAACCATGTAGTGTTATACTTCTCGTCCAAATCATGTTTTAATATCATACAATTATATCTCTCCTTTACTTGTTGGTAACTTTGTTGGGATTAGAATCATTTTACTAGCTGTTTTTTGTGGTTCTCTGCTTAGAACTTTCGGTGGTTGCATGGATGTGTAATTTCCTATTAGGACTAAAAAAGAAAAAGAAGAAAACAACAGAACATGAACCTAAAGAAGAACTAGTCCTAGCATATTTATTTTGTGCAAGTTCCTAGCATATTATTGGATTTTCACATTAATTTCGTGGTCCCCCTGAATTTTATATCTATACCTTATTTACATATAGAAAAATGTGTTATTTCCACTCATATAGATGTACAATATCGGTACCCCCCAAAAATCCCCAAGGAAGCACCAGGTTAGGGGTTCGGGTTAGCCCAAGCCCTCTCCCGCTGTATGGTCACGAAAAAATGAAGAATACTTGATCTTTCTTTTGCTAGGGTTTGCCCAAAAAGGAGTTAGGCTTTCATTCGGTAGCCACACGAATAAAATCACCGAGGACCTCAATAATAGTATTGACAATTGTCATTACAGCACCAGCCAAGTGAAGAATAAATTAGGAAGCTTAAAACAAAATCACAAAGATTTCACTATGCTCCTAAGCGGCAAGGTGGGTACATGGTTCGGTTGGGACCACACGACGAACACGGTCACCAATAGCGAGGACGAGGCTGTCAAAACGGGTTGATACGACCCGTTTGACCCACGAACACGTTAAGGGTTAACCCTGACACGACCCGTTTAGATAAAATGGTCAAATTTTTAAACCCTAACACGACCCTGCTAAATAACAGGTTGATACGACCCGACCCGTTTGACCCGTTTATTAATAAAATCTATAAAAATAAAAATAAAAACACAAATTTAAATTTTAAAAAAATCATATTGTTTAAATAATCATATTATTTCACAGTTGAAATATAAAATATTGAGTTGTTTTATTATTTACTTGTTTTGGTTCAACTTCTAAGTTCGAAAACTTGAAAGAAAAAAAAGACTCTGCTAATTTTTTTAGTCTTTGTCTTTTTTGTTCAAGTTCTAACTCAATAAAAGAAAAAGACTAGTTTTGCTTTTTGTAAGATTTTTTTTTAGTTTAGTCTTTACTCTATAGACAGTGAGAGAAAGAGAGAGGTAATATGATTGTTTAAATTAAATTTTTAATGTTGAAAAAAAATGTTTAAGTATACGGGTCAAACGAGTCGACCCACGGGTCAAGCAGGTTGACCCTGTAATGACCCTTTTATTAAACGTGTCTAACGGGTCAACCCTTTTATGACCCAAACTCATTTAAGCTTAACCCTAACCCTTTAACTTCGTGTCGGGTTCACGAGTCGTGTCAAAAATTGCCAGCCCTAGCGAGGACAAGTGGGAGCAACTGAAATTCATAATCATCAACGAAGTTTTTTTCTTATATATTTCATATTAAATATTCCATTGCAAACTAACAAATTGCTTCATGTTATCTTTGTTTTTAAGGAGTATGGTGCAGATAAATACTATAGATTTAAGAACAATCTGCCATGCCTCTTCCCGTTGTTTACCACCATATTTACGGTATCGTATGCCACGGGGGAGTTCGCCTACGCCAGCACACAAGATCCAACCGACATTGATGACGAACGCGGCTTTGACGACCCGTTGATTGACCTAAATAACCCTTGTGCCGTAATCGACTTGGAAGAGCCTGATATGCCCCACGCTGGCATAAGGATGCCACCAAACAAGGGTAAGCGGCGTGCAACACCCCTCCAATCCTCCCTGATCAACAAGCGTACTAACATAACCATTGAGGACTTGGAAGTCAGAAAAATGTCTAGTGAATGGTCGGAAATGAAGAGAGAATTTGACTAGCTACAGTGCAACTTAAGAACAACCAAAGGGTCAGCGGCTACTAGTAGACCTGTAATACCCCGTATTTTAAGATATTGAATAAAATATCTTAAAATTTGATTTAAGACCTAATAATAATGTAAAAGAATAAATATGAATATTTATGAAAATAAATATTCATTTAATAAAAAGCGTTTATAGTTTCAATTTAATAAAAGTTCAAACGGAACTTAAACTTTGGAATAACGAAAATAGGGTCAAACGAATTTCGTTTTGGTCAATTCAAAAACCATAACGCTCATCTCGAAACCCTCTAGCTATCCTCCGAATTTTATAATTTTTAGACTTCGTTAAGGGTACAAAAATACCCGTGAAACAAACTGCTCTTAAATAGAACGAAAATTAAAATATAGCATTTGTGAGCCCATTTTATTACCACATGAACTAAGCTCAACCCATGTTCAGTTTTGAGGCCCACAGACCAAGATCAGTTGGACATTCTACATTTACAGTTTTTACATATTATTATGCCCAGCCTAGTCCATGCCAGTCACGGATCCAAAGCTTGTTGGTCTTTCATTTTTCTGCATGTGCAAGAGCCCAACCCAACGGCTACAAGAGAAAGGCAAGGAAGAATTTAGTTAGCAAAATTATAAGGCTACGTTAGAACCTAAGTATCAGTTAGTTAGAGATAAAAAATTTCTGATATTTTAGGACAGCTTAATGATCACGCTCATTTGATACACAACAATTAGGGGTGTAAACGAGCTGAGCTACTCGTGAGCTTACTCGGGATCGGCTCGAATAAACTCGACTCGTGCTCGAATCGATTATTAAATGAGCTATTCGTGAACACCATTATCAAACTCGATTATTAAACAATGCAAACTCGTATAAACTCGGCTCGACTCGATTAAAGCTCGTGAACCCGCTCGTATAAGGATCGACTTGTTTATTAAGGCTCGACTCGTATATATATATATATATATATATATGTTAAAAATAAGTTTTAATTTGTTAATATATAACTTATTTGTACAATATACTATATATAAGCATGAATTAAGTAACAAATAAAAATAGTCAATAAATATTAATTGGTTATAATTATTTGGTTGTATCAATATGTATATAAAATAGTAATAGTGAATAATATTAATACTTAATTGTTAATCATATAATCATATGATATAATGACAATTCATATACTTAATCATATAATTCATATTATATTATTTATGTAATATAATATGACTATATGATCATATAATAATATAACATTGTGGCATATAACATGTAATTATTGATTCACTATATTCAATGTTATAATTTATAAGTATTATTATTAGATACTTATGAATCATTACATCACCGTCATCACGTGATTCAAAATCTAAGATCATATGAGCATACAAATAAAATGATTAAGTATTTAAATACTTAGATACACTAATTAAATATGATGTAAGATTTTAAGTATCTAATAATTATTAATAATACTTAGAGTCTTAGATACAATGATTAGGTATATAGATTATATACATAAGTATGAATTCATATTAATTATACGAATTATAATAACACCTTTTAAACTTAATCATATTATTCATATATAATGACAATGTAATTCATATAATCTCAAATTAAGTTATTAGGATTGGTCGATTGGTTCAATTGGAATTACTAATGTGTTAATTATGATAATAATTTAGGTGTTATCATTAGAATTTAGATCATATGATTTAACATTGTGCATTTGTGCTACATAACCATTAGATATGAATCATATGATCTAATAATTATCATTAGACTTTAAAAAAGAAGAAGGTATTATTATCATTTGATATATAGAACCATATGAAAATATAATAATTATAATTATTAATGTTTTAATTTAATATTTATATTGACTATTGTTACATTTTTTATTTATTTATAATTAAAGGACATAAATTTCCTACAAACAAGTAGGTAGGAAATTTAATACAACTCACATATAAGATTAACATGTGTCCCTTAACATGTGAGAATCACATGTTTTAATAACAAGTGCTTATTGTAAGAATTCAATGTCCCACATGACCTGACACATAAGACAATTTATTAGACTCGATCTTAATGTGGTTAATTAATCATCCTTTATTAATTGTTGGTTAATGGTTAATTAATACACCTTAATAAAGTGTTAGTTAATTAACTACGAGAAGTTGTTTCGTATTAATTAATTCTAACTTTGATGGAAAGTAGAATTAATGATAATAAAAGAACAAATGTTAAACTCGTATAAACTCGGCTCGACTCGACTTGACTTAATTGTTACCGCTCGAACTCGGCTCGAGCTCGTGATGAATAAGCTCGAGATCGGCTCAGGCTCGTGATGAATGAGCTCGAGCTCGGTTCTGGCTCGCTCGAGCTCGGCTCATTTACACCCCTAACAGCAATGGATGGTTTGATCCAAGATTGATCCCATCCGTCCAAACTTCTCCAAAATAGATACAGCCCCTTCTTCCTTCTTCTCCTCAGTTCACGTACGTCATGCATGTCTCACCATCACAGCTCATCACCCAGGTGAGATGAACCTTTCCCAGTCGTTGGATCAATTTAGCCCAATTGATCTCAACCGATCAAGACTCCTATATAAGAGATGCAGCCCCTTGGTTTCACGCAGCATTTCCTTCTTCTTTCTCTTTTATTTTCTGCAAATCATTCTTCTTCTTGGTTATTTCCTCTCCCAGCAGAAACACTCACTGCTTTCACCTCTCATGGCCAGCAAAGGAAGTTCTCTTAGCTGCAGAAAATTCCTTCAAAAGCCCTTCTGTTTCTCTCCCTCTTCAATATCACTCTCCTCTCCTTCTTTTCGGTTTGTGGGTATTTGAGTTGTCCAGCAAATCCACTCAGTTACAGCAGCTCAAAACAGGAAGTAAGAGCTTCAAAACTCTCTTATCTTCCTCTCTTCTTGTCCTCTTGGTACTATGGGTTTTAATCCATTTCTTTCCTAATAATAAAAGAGCAGCAGCAAACTCCCAAATAGACCCGCTGCATCCCACGGTCTGCATCCCCCATTGTAAAACAGAAAAAGAAGATCTCTCTCTATTTCCTCTTTCAACTCTCTGGTCTTGCAGTAGGGATGGAGCCAAAAAAGTATTTAGGGTAGGTCAAGCAGTCAAAACATGAATTACAAATATATTAAAATATGGGTAGGTGTCAAAGCATGAATAATAAATATATTAAGATTAAATATGAAAAAATATATAAAAACAAAATTAGCATCAATTCAGTTTTGACAAAAATAAAAAATAAACAAAAGAAAATATACAAAATAAGTTTTCATAATACATTAAATTTCAGTCAAAACACCTATCGGAACCCGTCGTTTTTTTGAATCCTAAAAATTATCTATAATTGAATTTATGCTAATTGTTGCATCAACTTCTCTTTCGATGTACACATTAAAAAATTTGTCAGAAACTCATCTTCAATTTTGTTGCAAAGCTTAATTTTGACAATATTCATAACTGAAAATACTTATTTTGTAGTTGCGGTAAAAACAAGATGATTAAGCACAAATACAATAACTCAAAAAACAAGTTAATAAATAGTTAATTTTCTACTACTAACCATCCGACCCAACTGATTTAGACTTTCCTTTGCAAGTCTTTTCAAAATTCTTTTGAGTGTCCAACTGTAAAGCAACATAGAATAGCAAATGATACTTGTAACTCACCAAGCTTTGCAAGGCACAAGATGAACTCAACCGAATAATTTAATAATGTGTTTGTTTTGAATAATATTCAATTTTTTTCAAAAATAAATTATATTTTATTCAACTTTTTCAAAAAATTTTAAATTTTTTCAAATTTTATTTTACAAAGTCAAAACTCGTAATTCGCGCAGTAAATGAATTCAAATAATATTCGAATTCAACACCCAAACGGACCATTAGTTATACCCTGGCTGTTTGCCGTTCAGCCAAAACCATAGGAATCCGTTCATCATCTTTTTCCCTTTCACCATATAAACGAAAACGCACCTAAGAAGACGAGATTCATCAAGCAAAATTCTCTACCACACCTAAAACTTTCTCAAATGAAGAATCAAATAGCACTGAAATAAGGCCAACGACCTCGTATGGAAGGAGACTCATAACTTTCCATATCTCCTGGCCAACTGCTGGATTTGCAGGTATCAACTGTAAAGAAGGAAGTAAACATGTTCCTAAGGCTTCCTCTATCCTCTTAATACTCTAGCTACTTACCTACTCATGAAAAACTAAGACCATCCTATCATTATGAGCTCAAAAGTAAGAAAAAAACATATAAATGATACTATCATCAGAATATCAGAATGAAACAATTCACCTTCTGAAGTAATATAGTATCAAGGTAAAGATAAGGTCCAGCACAAGCCAGCTTCTGAAATAGCTCACTGGGAAGAACAATAAAAGACCCACGAACTGATGAATTTGATGTAGCCAAAACAATAATTTTTTTTTTCATGAAATTTTTTTTTTTTTTTTTGGGGGGGGGGGGGGGGGGGCATGGCCCCTACCGGCCCCCCTCCCTCCGTCCATATATATATATATATATATATATATATATATATATATATATATATATATGTTTGTATAGAAAAAGACAAAGGAAGATACTGAAGAGTCGTTGAAAATTCTATAATGCCCACCTTCTCCGACCTTTTTTTCTTAAATGAAATATTCTTAATTTATTTATGTGTGTAGAAGATACTATAGCACTAATATACCTCCAAATAAATCAGTATCAATTAGTTTTTTTTTTTTTTTAATTGGACAGTAATAACTAGCTTGTAATCCGGGCAACGTGCAGAATATTTTATGAAAAGTTATCTTGACTCTAGTTTATCTTAGAGTATGAGTAATTTAATTAATTAATTAATTAAATAAGGATAGTTGTAACTATTTTTCTAAGTCCGTCTTTTAATTATTTATAGCATTATGGTACATCGGTCATTTAGTAGTAGGTTTCTATTGTTCATTGTAGGAGTTTATCTCCAAGTCTTTTAGTTTGATTCAGTTTGAGTTGTGTAATCATGTAGTCTCATATTTAAAAGGTAATCAATTATAAAGAGTAAGCAGAAAATTAATCTCATGCTTTGTGTTTGAAAATGTCTAGGTTCCCTTAGAATCTAAATAACGCAGCAAATGATAGGAAAATAACATAAATAAAAATAAATCTACGTTAATTTAAAATCTAACCAAAATAATTAAGATGATAGGTTGAACTAGAGTCTCACTGGTTTTGGCAGCGTCTCACCACTAAAAGAGAAGAGAAATCACATCTCAAAGAAACATAAACATATTTTTTTATTCCATCATAATCTGTCTATTACAATAGAATATTATGCTTAAATAAGCTCATAAACTAAACCATAACCCTATCTCTAATGTGACTAACTTTGAGCCAAGGGTCAAGCCCATTATTAAATAACAAATAACTTAAAACTTTGGATCAAGCGCATAATTTAATTCAAATAAAACTAATAATTTAAATAAACCTAAAGACCTCATTATTCTTGGAGCTGTTTGGCAACCAATTCCCACTTAAATTCATTGCCTTTTTGCCCATCAGCAACAGTAGACACATATGACAATTCCGAGAAAAAAAAATCCTGCCAAGCTGCCACACTCAGTCCCTCAGCTTTGAATTTTCTTTCTGTTGAAAGCTCGGTCCTCCCCCTAGCCCATTTTCCTCCGTTTTCTAATGTGCGCCTCATCTCTTCTCATGACTTTGAGCCTTTCGTTCTTCAGTCTTCACGCCATCAACCCACCTTCCCACCGACACGCCATCACAAGTTCAGTCTCTTCAGATCTCCATCTCCTCTCTCTCAGAATCGCTTCTATCAACTCTTTCTTCTGAAAATTGATCTCTTCTCTCCATATCCCCACAGACACGCCATTATAGATAGAATCGTTCTTCAAGCCATCAACCAAAATCCTCACCGACACGGCATCGACCGATCTCTCTTCAGATCTCCATCTCCTTTCTCTCACGGATCTGCCCAGACATTTGGTCCATTTGCCCGTGGTTTCTGGCTAGACATATTTGGTTCTGGTTTGGTTTGGAACTGGTGGAAATAGGAGGTACCAACAGTGAGGACAGGTTCCCAATGAAAAAGGTTTAGGTACATCTTAACAAGTGCATCGAGACTCGCAAAGCGCGAGATTGGAACACCCTCATTAAGGAAACAGAGTACGCCATATCTTTAGGGCGGATTCAGCAACACAGGTGAGACATACGCTTATCCCATTGATTTTTTTCTCTTCATTAAATAGGAATATTTACATGAATTGGAAGGATAAGCAGTAAGACATTAGAGAGAGAGAGAGAGAGAGAGAGAGAGAGAGAGAGAGAGTACCTAGAAGCATTGTAACTTGGTTGCTGCAGATACAGAAAGGTCAGACAAGATTTCATTTGGCAATGGCTTTGGCCTGGTCATACTGGCCACTGTTACTGCATCATTAACTTCCACCTACAAATTAATATAAAATCAAATTACACATACAAAACAAGTCCACATTCATCTGTGATGATTTGTAAATTCTTTTTCCAGTGAGTATTGCTCACAATGCTTGTGCGTCCATAACATCAAGCCAAAAAGTTATCTGAAGCTTTTCACTTTGTGGAAAAAATAAAGAACATCATTGAATTTTAAGTTTGTAACATTTGTCTTTCCTCAGAGGAGGGTAAAGAAAGAAGTGATATGTTGAACAAAACAAAATAGTTTTTTTGGCCCTATTGAGTCTTCAGTTTCGTAGAGTTTCCCAGATGAAAGATCTACTGGGCTCTGTCAACAGCTATGTTTATAGCAATGCCACATGCTCTTCAATGACAATGTCCTGGTACATTAAGCTAGAAACAACATGATTCATGCAAACTTATAACGAAAATTTAAAAAGACCTACATAGAGTTAAGTTAGAGTTGCAACCAACTGATCCAACAGAGATGGCTATTGATGTCATTAGAGGACAGCATGATATGAATCACATGCCTTAATAGCTAATTTTGTAACCCTTTAAGGAAATGAATTTATGATGGGTATATGTAGCGGATTTCGTGACCCTTTTAACGAAGTAACGTCTTTAGGTTTCTCAGCAACTTGCTTTTTCAGAATAAATTTTTCTGAATGATACAAACTTGTGATGCTGCCTTAATTCAAATTTGACTTATCTTTGCTAATCCATTCTTGTTTAAAAAAAAAGCTGGATTTATTTGAATATTGATTATGCTCTGAGGGTAAATGAGGTTGTCTTGGTTAAATGCATTATTACTAAGCAGATTATGCAAGTCATTTGTTGGTATGGTATATAATTCAATTATGAATGTTATAAGATTCTCATGTTATGTGCTTTCCAATGTAGGCACGTGCAAAAATCTACAACAAGTGATTTGTCAAGTGGTCCCCCGTTATGTCGCTATGGAATTCCTGCACGTCTAAGGAACTCTAGGACCGAGACCAATCCCGGGTAGAAAGTGGTATGGATGTATTAACAAGGTAATTCCCCTATTAACGTTGAGTGCATATATTTCGTCTTTGGTAGCCTATGCCACTTTTGCCTTCTTTTTATCATCTAGAAACCCGATGATTGTGATTTCTTTGAGTAGGCTGATAAGGAAATTACTGGTTGCGAGAAGAGATTAATGGAATATCTGCAACAAATGAAGGATAGAATGCATGCTGATAATGTCAGAGTTGAGGAACTCATTGAACGAAAGTGCCGTGAACATTGTGATAAACTACAGCGGGAGTTAGGGTCCAGTCAAAATAATGGGAATATGTTAAGGACTGCGTTGTTAGTTGTGATTTTGGTTTTAGTCTTTTATTTTAGTGGTTTTAGTGGACCTAGAAGTACCAAGTTGATGTTAAAATGACAATTATTAAAGAAGTTTGGTTGTACTAGTTTTTGTGATTTTGAACTTGTCCGTTTTGAATGTTTTGTTTTCTTGCCTGTATCTTCTCCGTTCCCTTAATATGCTGCCAGAAGGACATGCATTGAAACTGGCAGAAAGAAAGGCTGTGCAAAAAGTGGCAGAAAACATATGTAAGATATATGAAATTAGTTTCGTAGAGTCATATCAAGTTGCAAAGAAGCTACACTTGTCCCTTATCTGTTCTCTAACTGATTAATACAAGTTAACTGCAAATATAAAAAGCCTAGCAAACCCAGATTTGGCATCTGAATGCCCTTTAAGGTAGAAAGACTTGATTTACAAACCCCACTATACAACACAATCATTTGGGTATGTAAACGGGTTAACCATAATGAACCATAAATCTTAACAAGAAAAAATCAATTATATTTCTTTTTTCAACACTTTTTTTAAAAAAAAAAAAAAAAAAAAGACAGAGTAGTCAAATAGATAAATGATATTTGTAACCCCCATTTGAAACTTCATAATATTTATATTTCTACATGCTCATGGTCTAGGTTTTTTTTTTACCTTTAACTGGCTATTGTCTGAATAATATAAGTACCAATTCTTATCAGAGCATACATGTCTTGCCTATATTCAATGCAGGGTAGATTTTGATAATTATTATCTAGCAGTATGCTATTTTGATAACTATTATTCAACTGCAAAGGGACGAGAAGCCATGGACTGAATTTTGGTGCATACTTATGGTCTGAAATGAGCATACCCTTCATTGGAAACTTAAAAGGGAATTCTAAAAGCGTGGGATTTTTAGAAACATTATCCCTCCAAATACAAATCAATAATGGTTTCCCAAAAACCACATACATAAAACAACTGCAAACTATTTTGGTGAATATTTTAAAGGTGACTCCACATACTTAAGGTCATTACATCCTTTACTTTCCCCATATAAACGGAACTAGCATTTGATTGGTCTGGTCATTCCCCGGGTGCAATGTTTTGCGCCAATCCCAATTCCTGCTGATCATCAACATCAACCCAGGGATTTAGTCTGGGCAAAGCCGCTCGAAATAGTGGATCAGTCATCCCATTATATTTCCTAATAAAGTTATATAAAGTATAGCACGCAATTACAAATAGGCGCTGATATCGTAGCGGGTATGGGGGCATTTTTTCTAAAATTGGAAACCGATTCTTCAACACCGCAAAAGCTCGTTCCACGACGGTCCGTAGAGATGAGTGCCTATAGTTGAATAGCTCCCTCAAATTCATGGGAAGTTCTTGGCCATTTTGAAATGTGGCCAAATGATAACGCTCACGCCGATACGGCGGTAAGAACCCCCGATAGCAACCATATCTGGAATCCCCCAAGTAGAATGAACCTGCACCTCATGTACAAATATAAATTTGTAATTAACCAAAGTACAATAACGAGGATGCTTAAATGTTACATATGAAATATTTGTGTGGTATATTACCTTCTTTAGGGGTTGGGAAGCGTAGTGTCAAATCATTCACACACATCGTAAAAATGTGGGCGTCGTGCGCACTCCCCTCCCAACCAGCGTACACAAAGGTGAAGCAAAGATCTAGGTCTACAACACACATGACGTTTTGAGTGGTTGTATGCTTTCTACCTCGGTACGTCGTGTTATCCGCATCGGTCACCTTCATATGGATGTGTATGCCATCAATAGCACCTATACATTCCTATAGTGAACGTATTGTTTGTTAGTATAGTGTGATATGTAATAGCAATAATCTTAAAAATATTTGTTGGACTTAGATAAAAAGGACAAGCATTGCTCACTAAAACCCACGGGTAGAAGTTCCCATTTCGGTCAACGACAGGGTGTGGCTTCATTGTCTGCATGGGTTGGATGATTGTTTTACCCAACTTACAAAAGGCTTTGCATGTCCTTCTGCAGTATACGCTCACGGTATGCAACAATCGCTGGAGCCGATCAGACAAATCCCTCTGTGACCAATTGTGTGCCATTAGGAGGCAAAATATAGCAGCTTACTCCGTGATCTTCACATGTCCATTGCTACGCAAGAAGTCATTCTGTTTTAAGGTGTTACAAAGCGCAAGATATGTGTTAGGCCACATTCTAAAGCAGTTGTAGCATGTTCTCGGGTTGGGATTTGTTAACACCCAATAAACCTACATAGGGCTCGTTAACTCAGACGTTCTTTGAGGTATAGGATGCCTTTGTCTTTCTTCAAGTTGTTCCTTCCACTCAGCTATCCTGATGAGCATTTGTCCAAGCTGTAATTCAACTTTCATGGTCTCTGGATCGCTGAAAAAAGCGTCGTCGCTTCAAAGCGATGATGCAATTGATTCTCTGTCTAAATCATCCTCATCACCCTACGATGCATCAGAATCGAAACATACGTCCAATTCCTCCTCCCAATTTGAATTTTCAAAACTTGACGGTCCGCCGGCATCCATTTTGTCACCTATGTACTCATCATTGGACAATAGTTGGAAAATATTCAAATCCAATATATGAACATAAAGTATGTTGTGTCTAATATTTTGCAATAAACAAGGGTTAGAAATGTATAAATACGAAGAAAATAGAAACAACTGAAATATATAAATAGTGCCAATTAAAATGTCAATGGACTTAAAATAAGGACAACGTCTAAAATTTAGATGCAATAGTTTGAAAATTTCTAAAGGATTATCACAACAACTAGATAACGAAATTGCGATATCACAGGTCCTTAGTATTAATCCCTCGCATGACCCATCCCACTCTCTTCATCGGCTCCATGCCAATGAATACCCTTGCCTTTGTCCTGTCGGTGAAGGAGTTGGCAGCCCTCCAATAATTTTCCTCCGTCACAGGGTGCTCAGCCACCACATCGTTCATGACCGCCATCTCCTCTACGATTACATCTGGTCTTGTAACGCCCCGCCTTTTACAAAAAGGCGTAAGTGAAAATTTCGATTTTCACGTGACATCACGACATCATCAGAGTTATAAATTGGCAGCGGAATATTTTTTTTTTAATGATAACACATCAGAGCTTCTAAAATAAATATTTCAAAATAGATAAAATAGTGTAACTGAATAATTACACTATAAAATAGTATTTGGGCCATATATGGCACGGATAATTTACAACCAAAATACTCATAATACTATTATCACATTCCAACAGAAATATACATATTGTTATCTGAATATTATAATAATAGACTAAACATAGTAGTCCACAAAATGGGAGGCATCCTAGCCTCAAATACTGCCAACAAGATCACATAAGTGTCTGGACAATCCTGATACTCCTCCTCCTCATAACCTGTATTAATATATAATACAGAGAGAAACAATAATACAAAAATACCTAGTGAGTCTATTGCTTTCAATAATATGATGATTACTGATTTATTTATCAATATACGATGCAATGATATGATATAATGACAGTTTTATATGCACAGTCTTAATTATTTTCTTCTTGTACTCCTCTCATACCAGGGCCATTAAATCCCTATTCGTTTAAGCGGCTAATTATTGGAGCACAGGCTCCCCTTACGATGTTTTCTTAGCTTTTCCGCACTAGTAGTCAAAGTAGCATACTTAGTATATTGACCATCCTAACAGTCAATTAAGTAGCCATAACTTGCCTAGCACATTGACCATCCCAACAACCAACTTGTACTTATTATTGTTTTTCGCACATGCGGTATGCATGTCCATTGGTCATTCCAACAACCAACTTGTTATTAAACCTGCATAATTTTTACAACAATATGCAATATACTATTCCTACGCATATAATTAAATAAAGCAGAAATCATAACATTATAGAAAACAATCACGTATGATCCTCAGTGAGTAAGAATACTCACAGTTCTTTCCTACTTCAGAAAGTATTCACAGAAATGATAACTGCATAATTATATACATGCAATAATAGATTAGTATAAAATACTAAGAACTTATTTTGACACTTTTATCATTTTCGACTTTTAAACCACTTAACCCAATTTTTAATGTCGCTTAGATATTATAACTGCATAAAATAGGTTAATTATATTACCACATATTTTATGCGGACATTATTACGACATTTATTAATTAATATCCATAATACCCTTTAAGTAAAACGGCATTATAAAAGCTTATCTATTTTTGTACCAAATTGACGTAGCAACTCTATTAATATAATTAATGGGTTTTATATTTTAAAAGTACGTAAGCGGTACAGTATAAATAATCCTTATTTTAATCTTATAAAATTTGGGTAGAATAACGGCATTAGTGTGTTATTAATGTCTAAAAATACTTTTAGAATTTTGGGCGGCATAACAGCGCTTTTGTAAAACATTACTTTTTATTCGGGCATCACAACGATGTGATTTATTATTTAAAATACGTCACTTGAAATACTCTGTTAAAACACAACTTAAAACATTAGATACTTAAAATAATAAAAACTGTAAAATCACAAAATATTAAAACAAAGTTAATGACTTAGAAATTACATAAAATAAATCAAAGCTTCACCAAATATCTCAAAATAGTATTTTAAAATATTAAAAAGTCCATTTATTCCATTACTTTTGTCTTTTTGTCTTTAGATATTTCTCTCTCTTGTTCTTACTTGTTAATTGACCGTAAGAGAGAGAAGGGGAAAGACTCAGTAAAATAAAAGTTTCTAGAAGCTCTCTTCTTCACCATTAGTTTCTTATCTTTTATTTGTTTTTTTTCTTTTCTTTACATTACAAAAATACACAAGCAAGGCCGGTTCTTTTCTTTTAGAAGAGAAGACTTAAAAGATAAAACAAAAGAAAGAAGTGGGATTTACAAGAGAGGGGGACCACGTTCTGGAAGGTCCTCCTTTTGTCTATTTTTTTTGTCTTTTCTTTTCACTTTGTTTTATTGCAATAATATATATATATATATATATATTGCAATTATGTGAAGATGACAGGAATAAAGAAGTTTATTATTATAGTAGCTTATTTAAATGACCCCTTCTATTAAAAAAAGAACAAAACAAAACAAAACAAATCACGTTGTTTTTCTTAAGAAAAAAAAAATGGCTGTTACACGTCCTCTCTAGTACCTTTTTTTTTTTTTTTTTTTTTTTAATTTACCATTGAATTTTAAAAATACAATGATCAATTTGTTCATTTCTTATAAAAAGATGAATAAGAGATGAGCAAAAAATGAAAGTCAACATTATTTATTTATTTTAAAAAAAGACTGTGACTCGCGCGGTCAATATCACTTTGGCATTTTTGGGTCACAATGAAAGCACATAAATGTTGAATATTGTGTTAAATCATCAATTATTTCAAAAGTTTAAACGGATAGGAAGAAATAAATTTAATCATTTAATCAATTTTTTAACACGCCCTCTCACGTATGAGCTCAAACTTACTTATAATAGATAAGGCTCAATACATTGAATATTTAATTGAAATATGGTAAATGAATGAGTCAAAATTCAAACTTAGGACATCTGGCTCAGATACCATGTTAAATCACAACTTTTTCTAAAAACTTAAACTAATAAAAAAATGTAAATTTAATTATTTAATCAATACTTTAAATGTTACATCAGATTCTATGTCAGTTTGTAAGCTTCTCTTTGTAAAAGTTTGCAAGTACCTCTAGCATTTCTCATTGAAAAACTCATTTAAACCTCCCTATGTAAATTGACATCATTCTTCTTCTTTCTAGAAATCTTCCTCAACCGCGCTGTGCACCTCTAGATCTTCTTCCCCGTCGTAGGACAACCGGTTCTCCAACCACGTCACCTCGGCGACCAGACCCCGACCACAGGGGAGCTCCCAACACCGTCGGTTGCTGGGTTCAACCGGACTCCACCTACGTGCAATCCTACGTGTCTAAGTTTCTTAATTGATAAAACACCAATCCTATATATGTGGAATCCTATATAAGTTTTTTAATTGATAAAATGCTACATAGACTCCACCTCAGTTTGTAAGCCTAAGTACCTGTAGCATTTCTTTTTTAATTAATAAAATGTTACATTAGATTCTATGTCAGTTTGTAATCTTCTCTTTATAAAAGTTTATAAATACCTCTAGCATTTCTCTTCCGGTGACAAATGGTTGCCACAAGTTTGAGACACTTAAACCAATGAAGCCTTCTGTCTACACTGAGAAAAAAACAAAACCCTTCTTTTTACAAAAAGCAGGCTTTTTTCCTCTCTACCCAATGGCTACATTTCTTAGATCACTTCATTTTCTTATACTTCTCTATGTCGTTTCCAGTATTCCCTTGGCCTTAATTTGCTCAAGACTAAAACCAATTTATCTACAATGGCTTCCAGCAGGCCAAGCTACATCTTGATGGAATCGCAGTAATCCAAAGCAATGATCTATTGTAGCTAACCAACCTAGCTTTCACGCAATGAAGTTGGTCGTGCTTTAATTTCTATCCCTTTCCAATAAAATTTGACACAACTTCATCTCTTTCATTTTT
Source organism: Alnus rubra (assembly GCA_028654335.1). Lineage (NCBI taxonomy): Eukaryota > Viridiplantae > Streptophyta > Magnoliopsida > Fagales > Betulaceae > Alnus > Alnus rubra. The sequence continues at coordinate 490,470 of JAJPGS010000870.1, read as the reverse complement.
TACAAACTGTGTTTGCCATGGTTCCTGAAGTAAAAATCTTTGGTGGTTACGGAATTGCCTTCACCATCAGTCACTCGACAGACTTCACCCAAGCTGAAGCAAATCGGTATATATATGGGCTCTTCAATGAGACAAGTGAATCACAACATTATTTGTGTATGTAAATAGAGATTCTGGTATGTAATATTCTTTTCATGGGTAAAAGATACTATAGCAATAATATACCTAAAATAATTGATATTGTTGACCAATGATTTAGACCACCCAAATAACGATAATTTTGCTAAATAACATTATATTCTATTTGAAAAGAAGAGGTCTTACAAGGTAGCCGGCATCTAGAATTTCCAACGGCTCTCCTTTTGTCTTTTTTGACATACATATATATATATTGCAAGTAGATGAAGATGACAGGACTAAAAGAAGTTAATTTAATACAGTATCTTATTTAAATGATCCCTTCTCCACCCCCCCCCCCCCCCCCCCCCCAAAAAAAAATAAAAAGAAGACACTTGCAAGTGATGCCAATTTTATAGCCTTGAATTTTTGCATGAAACCAGCATCCAAAACTTCCCTTTCTTTCATTTGTCACATGGACGAAAATTCACTGTAGGGTCTACACCCCACTCTTCAAACACTGAATCAAAGATATTTTCCGAGACTAACAATTAAGCTAGGCATTAAGCGACTGCCTATAGCTACCAACAGTACTACTGTCTCAGCAAACTCTGAAATATTAAAGAAAATAAGAAAAAAAATACAATTTAACCTCCTAAATTACTACATTTTCTCTGGATGGCCTTCCAAACTATCAAGGCTTACACTTTACCTCACAAACTACCAAAACCTTTGAAAAATACTTATTTTGACGAAATATTCCCATAATATCCATGCCACGTGTCATTTTTTAATTTAAAAATAAAATAAAAAATTCAAAAATTAAAAAAAAAAATTGATTTTTTAAAAAAAAAATACTAAACTAAATTTTTATTTCTTATTTGGGGTGGCGTTATTTCCCAACTGCGAAAGATCAATATCATAGATATCGAAAGATAGGAAATTAGCCATGTCCGCGTTTGGAGAGCCGGGGACGAGTTCGCCGAGCTGTAAGCGTGCATCATGCCCAACAACGATACTGGAAAAAGCAGTATATCTTTTGGTCGATCGCAATATTTTTAAATTGAAAAATGACACATCACAGGGATATTATGGAGATATTTTATTAATAAATGTTTTTTTCAAAAGTTTTAATAATTTAGAAGATCAGAGTGCAAGTCTTAGTAGTTTGGAGAACCATTCAAATCAAAGATGGTAGTTTAGATAACTAAATTATATTTTTCCCAAAAAAATACGTAAGCTTTCATGTTGCTTAATTTCCAAGGTTTAAAAGAGATTGCTACCAAGAATTCATTGTAAATTTGTAAAATGCAAGTTGATGTTTTACGCGTACAATTAATATTGTTTGAGTATTTATATCGGTTCTGTATACACATTGGCATTGGAATTTTTCTTCTATTTTTTTTTTATTTCAAGTGATGGTAAGATTGCCAAGACTTATTCCAAAGGTATGGAGCAAAGACTATTCAAGTAGGTAGTACTGGAAAAATAAATTTTCTATCGTACGTAGTTTTAAGAAAATATAAATGCTTTGTCGGGATTCAATAAATGCCGGTCCTCCTTTGAGGTGGTCAACGTAGCAGTCAGCAAGGGGTGGTGAGTAAAACGACTTTTCCAATCAAAATTCCAAGTCGTCAGTCTATCTTCTCTGGAGTTTGAGACATATAAACAAGTAACGCCTTCTGTTTGCAGGGGGAGTACAAACTTCCCCTCTTTTTCCAATGGCAGTAGTTCTTAGATTACTTCATTTTCTGATACTTGTCTATGTTTCCTATATTCCCTTGGCCCTTGCTCAAGATAAAAACGGCTTCATCTACAATGGCTTCCATGATCAAGCCAATCAGCTGGATCTTGATGGAATCGCAGAAATCCACAGCAACGGTCTATTGCAGCTAACCAACCTTTCACGCCAAGAAGTCGGTCGTGCTTTCTATCACTTCCCAATGAAATTCAACACAACTTCATCCAATTTAACTTCATCTCTTTCATTTTCTACCAACTTTGTGTTTGCCATGGTTCCTGAAGTGAAAAACTTTGGTGGTCATGGCATTGCCTTCACCATCAGTCCCTCTAGAGACTTCTCCCATGCTCTATTAAGTCGGTATCTGGGTCTCTTCAATAATTCAAATAACGGCAATTCTACAAACCATATCTTGGCCATTGAGCTTGATACTGTTTTGGACCCTGAATTTGGAGATATTTCAATGAATCATGTGGGGATCGATGTGAACGGCATGAAATCAGTTGCATCAGCTCCTGCAATGTATTTTTCCAGTAAAGAAGGGAAGAATATAAGCTTGGAGCTCATGAGTGGGAATCCAATGCATCTTTGGATAGACTATGATGAAGCTGAAAAGTTACTGAATGTAACTCTTGCCCCAACCACAATCCCAAAACCAAATCGGCCTCTCTTGTCAACACACATCGACCTGTCTCAAATTCTCTTGGAATCCATGTATGTTGGTTTCTCTTCAGCCACAGGTACACTTGCAAGTGACCACTACATTCTTGGATGGAGCTTTAATAAAAGTGGACCAGCACAAAGCCTTGGTGTTTCAAGCCTTCCTCCACTTCCCCGAGAGAGGAAAAGGAAAGAGAAACCAAGCGTAATGATCATGATTGCTCTCATAGCAGTAGCAGTTGCGCTGATAACCGTCATTGGAGCTGCTTACATTTTGAGGAGGAAGAAATATGAAGAAATACGAGAAGACTGGGAAGAGGAGTATGGCCCCCACAGGTTCAGCTATAAGAATCTTCACAAAGCAACCAAAGGTTTCAAAGACACAGAGCTTCTTGGAGAAGGAGGTTTTGGAAAGGTTTATATTGGAATACTTCCTTCGTCTAATGTACAAATTGCAGTAAAGAGAGTCTCCCATGATTCCAAACAAGGGATGAAGGAATTTGTGGCTGAGATCGTTAGCATGGGAAGATTGAGGCATAGGAACTTGGTACAGCTCTTGGGTTACTGCCGGCGAAGGGGAGAACTCCTCTTGGTGTATGATTATATGCCCAACGGAAGCCTTGACAAGTTCTTGTATAGCGATGAAAAACCAAACCTTAACTGGGTTCAACGATTTCGAATCATCAGAGGAGTAGCATCTGGCCTTCTTTACCTCCATGAAGAGTGGGAACAGGTCGTTCTACACCGAGATATAAAAGCAAGCAATGTTCTATTGGATGCTGAATTAAATGGAAGGCTAGGAGATTTTGGCCTTGCTAGATTATACGACCATGGCAGCAATCCTCAAACCACCCATGTGGTTGGGACTGTGGGTTATTTGGCTCCGGAACTTTACAGAACAGGAAGGGCAAACACTTGCACTGATGTGTTTGCTTTTGGGGCTTTCTTGCTCGAAGTGGCTTGTGGAAGGAGGCCGATAGAGCTACAGGCCCAGGGGCTGCCTGAACAGGTGATTTTGGTTGATTTGGTCGCTGAGTGTTGTAGAAGAGGAGCTATCCTTGATGCTAGTGATCCTAGATTGGAAGGTAATTACGTGGCAGAGGAAATGGAATTGGTTTTGAAACTAGGCCTGTTTTGCTCGGATAGAATACCAGCTGCCAGGCCTAGCATGAAGCAAGTGATGCAATTTTTGGATGGTGATGCTGATCTGCGGGAATCACCACATGACGTCAGCGCTTCTTTTACTGCATTTACAATTAATGAATCATATGATTTCATGTCAGTTCCTTTGTCCCAGGCTTCTGTTGCTTCCATGTCTAGCACCGGTTCATTCCTGAGAGGTGGTCGTTGAATTGGCTGTCATATATGCTATATATGGGTAGACTACCAGAAGATCTCGGTGATGCCTGACAACTCCTCTGGCTCTGGAGATAACAATTGTGAAGCGTACAGTGATGGCGAATTACTTTTATCTTCGTGTTTGTATACGTTACAGTTGTAAACTTTTAATTCTTCTCGATCTTTTGTATACAACCAAATCCCCTAGCTGAAGATTAGTAAGGAGGAACACCGTACCTAGCTAATATATATTGCCATTTTCATGTTTGATAAAACCACATGTACGTGATTCTTCGTCAACATCACATTTACATCTCGCGCCATGCATGCATGTGATTGGTTGTAAATAGGTGTTTAAACTCAAGAGGAAAGTAGATGGCAATATTAATTAAGGAATATAAAGCTGGTTTAGTACTAGTAAAGGGCTATCATCAACAATCTGGTGTGGGCTTTGAAGACACTTTTAACCCAATGGTCAAACAAACCACCATCCGGGTCCTTCTTTTATTGGCTATTTTATCGGGTTGGCGTCTCAAACAAATTGATGGTTTTTTTGAAAGGAGGGTATTTATGCAACAACAGCCTAATGATGGTTTTTTTATTTTTTTAAAATTTTTGTAATCATTTAAAGATTTCTCATTCTCATATGAAAGATTTGATCAACTGCATATATTATATGCAAATAATTTATCATAGTTTAATTTTATAGAAATTTAGCTTGAGAAATGTTAATTATATATGTAGTAACTTTTGTTATTTACTCAAAATTTATTTGGAGGTATATATATATATATATATATATATATATATATATATATATTATTACTACGTACGCGCACATTAAGAATATTTCATTTAAGAAAAATAGGTCGGACAAGGTGGCCAATATAAAATTTCCAACGACTCTTCAGTCTATTTATTTGTCTTTTTCTATATATATATATATATATATATATATATATATATTATGCATGTGAAGATGACAGGACTAAAGAAATTTATTACTACAGTAGCTTATTTAAATGACCCCTTCTGTCAAAAAAAAAAAAAAAAAAACCAAAAAAAAAAAAATACAAAACAAATGACCCTTTTTTTCTTAAGAAAAAAAAAGGGCTGGTACACGTCCTCTCTAATCCATGTAAATTTGTTCATTTCTTATGCGGAGAGGAACAAGAGATGGACAAAAAATGAAACCTAAAATTTTCTTTTCTTTTCTTTTTTTAAAAAAAGGGTCAATGATGCAGTCAATATCACTTTGGTATTTTTGGGTCACAATGAAATTAAAGCACATAAATGTTGTGTTAAATTATTGCTTATCATAAAAATTTAAGCGGATATGAAGAGCTAAATTTAATAATTTAATCAATATAATAGATGGTGCACAATATGTGAAATATTTAATTTAAATGAGGTGATTAACTAAGTCAAAATTCAAACTTAAGACATCTGGCTCTGATACCATATTAAATCACAACTTTTTTTAAAAGCTTTAACTAATAAGAAGATATAAATTTAATCATTGAATCAATACTTTTAACGGATTGAATTTATGAATGAAACCAGCATCTAAAACTTCCATTTCTTTCATTTATCAAATGGACGAGAATTCACTGAAGGCCTACACCCCACTCTGCAAACGCTGAATCAAAGATAATATTGAAGCTTTCAATTGCTTTGGCCAAGGTTGACAAGCGATTAATAATGATTCCAAGAATTCATTGTAATGCAAGTTGATGTTTTACTCAGTTAATATTGTTTGAATATTTATATATATATATATATATATATATATATATATATATATATATATATATATGACCGTTGAATATTGGCACTTTCATTCAATTCGAAAAAAAAAAAAAAAAAAATAAGAAGAAGAAGAAGAAAAGAGTTGAATTCTGGCACTGGGATTTTTCTTCTATATTATTCAAGTGATGGTAATTTTGCCAAGACTTTATTAAAGGTATGAAATTAAGCAAAGACTTTATTCAAGAGGGTACTGAAAAATCAATTATCTATAGCACGTACTTTGAAATATATATATATATATATAAATGGAGTATTGACATTGACCAAACCTCTGCCCTCTTTTGACTGGTGATTTGTCGGTTTCAATAAGATACTTATATAACGTATGACAAACAATTAACTTTTTATGATGAAGTAATTAATCAACCTATTTTAAATTGGGAAAACTCATATTCAGTTCTTAAATTTTTATATGATTTGAATTTAGTTTTTGAATTTTCAATTTCAAGAATAAAATTTTTAAGTTTTGCTCAAATTTTAAATTTGTTCATCTATCACTTTATAGTCAAAGTTAGCGATTTTTCATCTGCCAAGTTTATCTCATTTGACATGATATTGTCCATATCAGCAACCAATATCAATGTCGGCGTCAAAGTTATCGGTTTTTTCCTTTAATGCTACAAATCCAAAATATTAGGGTGATGAAGGAAATAGAATTTTTTTTTTTTTTTTTTCCTATGAATGACTTAGGACTTAATGATATATGGCAGTGATATAGCCTATGATCGATATGGACGCTAGCATGTCAATTGAGACACACGTAACATATGGCACCATTTATTTTGACGGAGAAGTGACTAAAAAACCTATTTAAAATTTGAGTAAAACTTAAGGACTAGAAATAAAAAAACTTAGGGCTAAATATGATTTTTTTTTTCCTTTAAATTTGGACAAAACCAAAAAACTATATTTTTGAAATTGAAAACTTTTAGAGACTAAATTTAAATCAAATGAAAATTTAGAGACTAAATAAGATTTTTTTTTTCCCTCTCAATAAATGCCAGCTCTTGTTTCACTGCTAACCCCAAGAGTTTTTCTTAATGCTGATATTTCTATTTAGTCGCGGTCCTCCTTTGAGGCTGGATTAATTGGATGATGAATCTTTCAAATCATAGTCAACGTTGGTGCATATATATCTCCTATTTGTGGTTCACATTTTCCAATTTCCAAGTAGACTGTCTATCTTTCTTTGGTAATTGATTGGTTAGCCATGACTATGGGAACACATACTGATGCTTAACCTTGTTAGAATAATTTCATATATGGATAGTCTGATTTAGTTTCCTTTTAGCTCTGCCATTAATTGCCTCCCTTATTAATTTGTTCATTAGTTTTTTTCCAATGGCAATAGTTCTTAGATCACTTCTTTTTCAGATACTGCTATATGTTTACTATATTCCCTTGGCCCTTGCTCAAGATGTAAACCAGTTCATCTACAATGGCTTCGATGATCAAGCCAATCTGGGTCTTCAAGGAATCGCAGAAATCCGTCCCAACGGTCTATTGCAGCTAACCAATCTTTCACGCAATGAAGTAGGTCGTGCTTTCTATCCCTTTCCAATAAACTTTGATACAACTTCATCTCTTTCATTTTCTACAAACTTTGTGTTTGCCATGGTTCCTGAAGTGAAAGACCTTGGTGGTCACGGAATTGCCTTCACCATCAGTCCCTCGACAGACTTCACCCAAGCTGAAGCAAATCGGTATCTGGGGCTCTTCAATGCTTCAAATAACAACTTTTTTACAAACTACATCTTCGCCATCGAGCTTGATCCTATTCCGGAGTCCGATTTTGGAAATATTGCAAATCATGTGGGAATCAATGTCAACGGCATGAAATCTGTTGAATTAGCTCCTGCAAAGTATTTTTCCAAAAAAGAAGGGAAGAATATAAGCCTGGAGCTCTTGAGTGGGAATCCAATGCATCTTTGGATAGACTATGATGAAGTAGAAATGTTACTGAATGTAACACTTGCCCCTACTACAATCCCAAAACCAGACATGCCTCTATTATCAAGACACATCGACCTGTCTCAAATTCTCTTGAAATCTATGTATGTTGGTTTCTCTTCAGCCACAGGTACACTTGCAAGTTACCAATATATTCTTGGATGGAGCTTTAATAAAAGTGGACCAGCACAAAGCCTTGATGTCTCAAGCCTTCCTCCACTTCCAGAGGGGAAGAAAGAGAAACCAAGCCTAGTGATCATCACTTCTCTCATAACAGTAGCGCTTGTGCTGATAACCGTCGCTGGAGCTGCTGCTTACATTTTGAGGAGGAAGAAATATGAAGAACTACTAGAAGATTGGGAAGAGGAGTATGGCCCCCACAGGTTCAGCTATAGGAATCTCTACAAAGCAACTAAAGGTTTCAAAGACACGGAGCTTCTTGGAGAAGGAGGTTTTGGAAAGGTTTATATGGGAATACTTCCTTCGTCTAATGTTCAAATTGCAGTAAAGAGAGTCTCTCATGATTCCAAACAAGGGATGAAGGAATTTGTGGCTGAGATCGTTAGCATGGGAAGATTGAGGCATAGGAACTTGGTGCAGCTCTTGGGTTACTGCCGGCGAAGGGGAGAACTCCTCTTGGTGTATGATTATATGCCCAACGGAAGCCTTGACAGGTTCTTATATAGAAATGAAAAAACAAACCTTAACTGGGCTCAACGATTTCGAATAATCAAAGGAGTAGCATCTGGCCTTCTTTACCTCCATGAAGAGTGGGAACAGGTTGTTCTACACCGAGATGTAAAAGCAAGCAATGTTCTTTTGGATGCTGGATTAAATGGAAGGTTAGGAGATTTTGGCCTTGCGAAATTATACGACCATGGTACCAATCCCCAACCCACCCGTGTGGTTGGGACTGTAGGTTATTTGGCTCCGGAGGTTACTAGAACAGGAAGGGCAACCACTTGCAGTGATGTATTTGCTTTTGGGGCTTTTTTGCTCGAAGTGGCTTGTGGAAGAAAGCCTATAGAGCTACAGGCTGATGGACTGTCTGAACAAGTACTGGTTTTGGTTGATTGGGTCTCAGAGTGCTGTAGAAGAGGAGCTATCCTTGACACTAGTGATCCTAGATTGGAAGGAAATTATGTGGTGGATGAAATGGAATTGGTTTTGAAACTAGGCCTGTTTTGCTCACATGCAACACCAGCTAGTAGGCCTAGCATGAAGCAAGTGGTGCAGTTTTTGGATGGTGATGCTGATCTGCGGGAATTACCACATTACAGTGCTTCTTTTGGTGCATTTACAAGTAATGAATCATCTGATTTCATATCAGTTCCTTTTTCCCAGGCTTCTGCTCCTTCCATGTCTAGCACTGATTCAATCCTGAGAGGTACTGGTCGTTGAATTGGTTGTCTCATGCTATGGGCAAATTTTACCATCGACCAAATTAATCAAGCTGCAGTGCCACGTTGAAAGCTTATAGGTGGATCGATCACTTGGAGGTTGGAAATAGAGAGAAAGAAGAAACTTGTGATCGATGAATATGATGTACTCTCTCTGCCCGGCCAGCCTATAATCGTGGTTGAACGCTAATTCTTTGGGAAGCCATCAGACATATACAGGATTTCATGATTTTACTTTTGACCTGGGAGTCTTAGGTACGTGGTGCTTTTCTTTTGTTGAAAAAGATATAGTGGCCAGTGTATGAGCATGTAATAAAGAAATTTCTGCTTCCGTCTATTTATTTAAAATTGCACATGTTCTGTCGTTATTAAAAGCATGTGTTCGAAGATGCAAATCTTTTGTTCTTTTTACCATAGTTAACCACGTTCATATTTATTTTAGAATATTTCACCTTTTTTATAGTCTATGCATCTTGGACTTATGAAGGCTTAATAGCCGGCTATATAGATTCAAAGATTTGAAGTTGTATATTTGAAACTTAATTAATAGGAATAACTTAACAAAAATGATATCGAATTATATGCCGTTTTGAGATAAGGGTACTGAATTACAAAACATTTCAAATTGGGGTATTCGAGTTCTCAAACGTTTCACTTGACTATTAGTCGGCCTAACATTTCAAATGCTATTCAACTAGTGAGTCAATTTATGGTTTCTCCTTAGCATTTCACATGGCTGCTATTTGTCAAACCATTCAATATGTATCTACTTGGTTCTTTAACACACGGTACATAGATTATTCTTTCCTACCGGATCTCCTCAACTTATTGCCTATAGTTAGGGGTGTATAAGCACGGAAATTAACCGCTAACCTCTAACCGTTTAACCAATTTGGTGGGCAATTGACAAAAACCTTTAACCGCCCGGAACGGTTGCAGTTAGCAGTATCCTTCTATATAATATATATTAAATATAATTAATAAAAGTAATAATATAGCAAAACAATTTAGTTTTGGTATAGGGTTCGAGGGTTTCATCTTAGTTTTAGAGCATCCCAATTTTAGGAGCAATTCTAGAAGTCTTTATTGTTTAATTCCCTCTAATAATGATATGACTTTTAAAATTACTACTTGATCAAAATTTAATAATTATTAATTACAAGCCATGCAAATAGTGATACTATAGCAATAATATACCTAAAATAGGGATCCTAATTGACATTATCGACCCATGATTGAAACCCAAGAACTATAACTTGCTTCCATTTAAAAAAGAAGAGATCTTACAAGGTGGCTTGGCTTCTACAACTTCCAACAACTCTTCTTTTGTTTTTGGGAAAAGTATATAGATTCCCTTCAAACTACCACTTAATTGTTAAAAAATAACTGAAATTTATAAAAAACTTAAAAAAAAAATAAAAAAAAAAAGGAGGAGAAAAACCAGTTTTTATTTTTGGTTAGAAAAAACTAGTTGGGAGAAGTTTGGATTGATCTTAGCTTTGATTTCTTTCCTTTCAAAGCCTTGTGTTTTACTATTATTTAAAGAGTTCTCATAATTATATTAAAAAGAACATCTTTTGAAAATGAAATATTTTGAAATTCGGTGAAATTTTGGTATTTTTACATGTGTTTCTAAGCTATGCGGTAGCTTTTCTATTTATGTGTAATGTTAAAAACTACATTTTTATTCTACAATTATTCATATGACAATTCCCCGATCAATCTTTGCTAAAAATAAATTTTTAAAAACAAAAATTCTAAAATTTGATTAAAACTGTTACATCTGCAATAATTTGTTATATAGCAATTTGGCAATACTCTTATTTTATCGAGAAAAAGACGTACGTAGTTGCTTCTTTTCTTTTATACACGCTATCCGCTCGTCGGAACCCTTCTGTTAAGTTCACATAACCCCCTTTGACAAGTGATTTGATCAATATCGGCGCCTTTGACATTTTGGGCACAATGAAAGCACATGCAGGTTGAATTTATGGATGAAACTAGCATCCAAAACTTCCCTTTCTTTATTTCATTCCATGGACGAAATTTCAGTGAAGGTCTAGAAGGCTAGACCCTATTATATATTCAAACACTGAATCATGAGTTAATTAATATTGTTTAATATTAACTCACATTATTACAAAAAAATAAATAAATAAACTCACATAATTAAGGTCCTGTACGTATGCACATAAAAACTTCATCCACTTTGAAAGTATTAGCACTGGAATTTTTCTTCTATTTTATTTCAAGTAATGGTAAGATTGCCAAAACTTTATTCAAAAGGTATGAATAATTATCAACTTTCTCTATCGCATGCACCTCTTCCCTCTTTGGTGGATGATTTGATAGTCGCGGTCCTCCTTTGTCGGTATGTAGCCATGGATTCATCATTCATTGGATGAAGATTTTTATTTATTTATTTATTTTTTTTTATAGATATTGGGTGAAGATTTTAAATCATGGTCAACAACGTAGGCGGCAGCAAGGGTGGTACTTCTCGCCAATTTGTTGTTCACATTTTGGCTGTCGTAATCGTAAAACGACGACTATTCCCAAGTAGACTACTGTCTATCTATCTTCTTTGGTAAGTGATTGGTTAGCCATGACTATGTGAACGCGTACAGATACTGATCGATGCTTAACCTTGTGTTATAATAATTTTCATGGATAGTCTTATTTAGTTTTTTTTCCAATGGCAATAGTTCTTAGATCACTTCATTTTCTGATACTTCTTTCAGTTCTTTGTATTTCGGCCAGTATTCCCTTTGCCCTTGCTCAAGATGAAAACGAATTCATCTACAATGGCTTCCTTGAAGCAGAGGATCTGCGTCTTGATGGAGCGGCAGCAATCGACCACACTAATGGCCTATTGCAGCTAACCAATAACCTTTCACCCCAACAAGTTGGTAGGGTTTTCAATCACTTTCCAATCAAATTCGATACACCTTCATCACTTTCATTTTCTACAAACTTTGTGTTTGCCATAGTTCCTCATTTGCAAAATCTTGGTGGTCACGGCATTGCCTTCGCCATCAGTCCCTCGACAAACTTCACAGGCCGTGGTCTACCAAATGGGTATCTGGGGCTCTTCAATGATTCAAATAACGGCCTTCCTACAAACCATATTTTGGCCATCGAGCTTGATACTGTTCCGGACCCTGAATTTGGAGATATTACAACGAATCATGTGGGAATCGATGTGAACGGCATGGAATCAAATGAATCAGCTCCTGCAATGTATTTTTCCAATAAAGAAGGGAAGAATATAAGCTTGGATCTCCTGAGTGGGAATCCAATGCATCTTTGGATAGACTATGATGAAGCAGAAAAGTTGCTGAATGTAACACTTGCCCCAACAAGAATCCCAAAACCAAATCGGCCTCTATTGTCAACTTCCATTGATCTGTCTCAAATTCTCAAGGAATCCATGTATGTTGGTTTCTCTTCGGCCACAGGTACAATTGGGAGTGACCACTATATTCTTGGATGGAGCTTTAATAAAAGTGGACCATCACAAAGCCTCGATGTTTCAAGCCTTCCTCCACTTCCAGAGAGGAGGAAAGAGAAACCAAGCCTTGTGATCATCACTTCTCTCATAGCAGTAGCGATTGTGCTGATAACCCTCGCTGGAGCTGTTGCTTATATATTGAGGAGGAAGAAATATGAAGAGCTACTAGAAGATTGGGAAGAGGAGTACGGCCCCCACAGGTTCGGCTATAAGAATCTCCACAAAGCAACTAAAGGTTTCAAAGACACGGAGCTTCTTGGAGAGGGAGGCTTTGGAAAGGTTTATATAGGAATACTTGCTTCGTCTAATGTTCAAATTGCAGTGAAAAGAATCTCCCATGATTCCAAACAAGGGATGAAGGAATTTGTGGCTGAGATTGTTAGCATGGGAAGATTGAGGCATAGGAACTTAGTGCAGCTCCTTGGCTATTGCCGGCGAAGGGGAGAACTCCTCTTGGTGTATGATTATATGCCCAACGGAAGCCTTGACAGGTTCTTATATAGCAATGAAAATCCAAACCTTAACTGGGTTCAACGATTTCGAATAATCAAAGGAGTAGCATCTGGCCTTCTTTACCTCCATGAAGAGTGGGAACAGGTTGTTCTACACCGAGATATAAAAGCAAGCAATGTTCTTTTGGATGATGGATTAAATGGAAGGCTAGGAGATTTTGGCCTTGCGAAATTATACGACCACGGTACCAATCCCCAAACCACCCATGTGGTTGGGACGGTAGGTTATTTGGCTCCGGAGATTACTAGAACAGGAAGGGCAACCACTTGCAGTGATGTGTTTGCTTTTGGGGTTTTCTTGCTCGAAGTGGCCTGCGGAAGGAAGCCGATAGAGGGCCTGAGACTGCCTGAACGGGTGATTTTGGTTGATTGGGTCACTGAGTGTTGTAGAAGAGGAGCTATCCTGGATACTAGTGATCCTAGATTGGAAGGTAATTATGTGGTGGATGAAATGGAATTGGTTTTGAAATTAGGCCTTCTTTGCTCGCTTGCAATGCCAGCTGCTAGGCCTAGCATGAGGCAAGTGGTGCAGTTTTTGGATGGTGATGCTGATCTGCAGGAATTACCACATGACAGTCCTATTTTTGGTACATTTACAACTAACGAATCATCTGATTCCATGTCATTTCTTTCCCACGCTTCTACTCGTTCCATGTCTACCACTAATTCAATCCTAAGAGCTGGTCGTTGAATTGGTTGTCTCGTGCAATGGGTAGTGATAGCAGTTCATGTAGGAGAAGCATGCTTGGATATAAGGGAAGCAGCAGATCAGATTGCTAACGAGATTATCAAGAAGGAGAAGGATCAGCACAGTCGAGAAAGAAAGATGATGAGTTATCGTGAAGAGACCAATCAATAAAGGATATCTATCTTTATCTTATCTTTATGTATTACGTCTATCAGTAGCTTAGTTTATCTTTTTCTTTATTCTTCTTTCTTTTCTTTTTTTTTTAGATGTAGCTTAGTTTATCTTGTTATTCCTTATTATCATTTCGTTTGTAATATATCGTAGCATAAGACAAGGAGAGGAGCAACAGAGATATTCATTGAGAATTGTATTCAAAAGCTTGTCTTGTAGTTTGTCTCTAGATTAGAATTTATGGACAGAAATTTCTTACAGATTGGTTTGTATGAAATTTCATACAAATCAACTTTTAATACTGACATGTGTCACTTGCATATGAGAATTGAAACATGTGTTTTTTTAATTGCACGTGCATTTCACATGCTTTTTTAATAGTTTAGAAGACGTACTTGTTGCTTTTAGAAGTTGGTTTGTATGAATTTTCTACGTACAAACTGTTGAAAACAAAGATGTAGGAACTACAGAAATTAAAGAAAGCAAAATAAAAACCTGTATAGAAAATCATTAAACTCTTGAACAGTAAGATGAATATTAATTTGTCTCTTAGACAAATATTGCATCTCACTTATAATACAATAAGTTTTGCAATAGGAAATACAACAATTCTGTCATCAGGATACAATACTACCCGAATGTAGTGTGCAGATTGCAAATTTTGAATACTACTCTGAATTAGAAATTTTGTAATAGCAGAGAAGAAGAAGAGAAAAAGATACTATCAAATATGCAGGAAAAATATATTTTATAAATTACAGAAGCAGATTATTACAGTTTCTAACTGTTGAAAAGGCAGCAGTTAGAAAAAAAAGTTGATGACGATTGAAAAAACAGTTAAATATTTAAAAAATGACTGTTAGAATAACAGTTATATACATTAGAAAAAATACACACAAATAATAAGAGCAAGATAAAATACACGTAAAAATACGCATTGGCTGACACAACTAGCATGTGTATACTCAAAATTCAATCTAGTATAAAAGCAAGATAAATGCTTATAACGCACACAAAATCTCATAGCTTTTCAATTTGGGACAAAGAGTAATTGAAAAATAGAGGGAAAGTTGAAATATTGAAATTGGAGGGAAACTTAAATTTTCATAAAATAATTTTCAACTCAAACAAGTTTGTTCGAAATTTGTGTCTGAAATTTATTATCAATCCATCTACATTTCATTAGTGTGCGTTTTTATCAACTTGGTATCGGAGCATGGCTATTGTTAAAGGATATAAATAATTTGTAATAAATATTGATTTGTATTCCCTAAATGAAGGTATTTAGATTATTTGATTACTATACATTAAAAGATTTGTTAACTCTAATGTAAGGGATATGTTTGTATTTGAAATTATTCAAATTACATGTAAAAGTTCTATTAATAGAGTCTTGTACTCGTATCAAATATAAATGAAAGATGTAACGTATAAGACTTTAACATGTGGATGCAAGCCATAGGACGAACCACCTTAATAATTTTGTTTTTTCTCTTTCATTTCTCTCTTTTTTTTTTACTATCAGTTTTTTTATGGTATCAAAGCTATAAGCTAACGTCAATATTCGATCACAATAGTCATGTGATGGCGTGATTTCATTTTCTTTTATTTTTATTATTATTTTTTGTTTTTTGTCCTGTTGCATTTTTGTCATTGTTATTCGTTCATTGTTATCAATGTTATTCGTTCATGTTGGTCTTATTCACCTTTTTCATTAAGGCTGCAGCACTTGCTAAATCTCCCTCTATCCTTTTGTCTTTACGAGGGTATTTATTGTATATTCTTTATGCATGTAAACAGCCAAGAAATTAGGGGTGTGCACGAGGCTGGGCGGGGCGGGGCGGATTTCCGCCCTTTTTACCCCAGCCCAGCACCCTTACGGGTGCAAGAAATCCAACCCGTACCCCGAACAAAATGTGATGTGTCCTTGCGGGGCGGGGGTAGTGCGGGGTGGGGTGATGCAGGGCGGTTTGTGCGGGTTTCTGGCTACTAGCTGCATAACCACACCACCACGGGCACCACGGGCCACGGCAACACGATTCCACGAACACAAACACGGTGAAACACCCCTTACACAGTTACACCACCCACCAACACAAACCCAGAAACCCTAAACACAAACACAAACTAGATCTAACACAGCTTGTCTTCAAAAATCACGGCTCCAAAATGGCTAAATCTCACTGCGTGGTAGACTGGTTGTCACGCCCCCGTTTTGGGATATAAGGGGAACGCGAACTTAAACCTAAAAATACATTTACATAAAACACACATCTTCAAATATAAACCTTAATCATCTATTTTATTTATATGTACATAAGAGTAGCTCTTTACAAAGCTATCAATCTCAAAAAGGAAACATACTATACAATACAAAAGTCATATCAGTCCCCCAACAATTTTATTGCTCTTAGCGAGGTTTACGCCATTACAAAGAAATGACTCCGTCTTACTGTGTCATCTGAAAAGATTTGTGGGGAAAAGAGGTGAGTTCGACAACTCAGTAAGGAAAGCACAACAAACAAGAGTATGATATTTTTTCAAAAATTCTAAATTAAGTTCAAATAATTTAGCAAGTAAATAAACAATTAAATGACATATAATTAGATCAAATGAGAATGAATGGTGCATGAATCATTTATGCAGAGTGTAAGTTTTAACTTCCCTTGGTCCAATATCCGCTAATTAACCATGAGCGGCACACGTTTGGCTCGTCTCAAAAGACGACTATGAGCCCATCCTGTCGCCACAGGGGAGAGCCGTACCGGGTTGGGAACTTCCCTAGGTGAAGGCCACCCCGGCTGGTAGCACACACTTTTGCGTAACCGTCATTTAGTGTGTTTGTCATGCTACCCTATGAAACTATGAAACTGTGGAATCCGGATATCTATGACATGGTGCCGCTAGGGTAAAACTGTGTGCAAGTGAAACATGTACTATGATATCAACCTTTGCTCATATGTAACATATGCCTTTGAAAACTATGATTTCATAATATATACTATGATGCCATTCTTTGTTCATATGTAACAAATATAAGCTATGTATGATCACATGAGATTCCAATCACATTATATGATAAGAGTATTTTCATGACGGAAATATAAGTAGTATCAAAGCATGAAAGAGTTTTAGAAAATTCCCGACTTTTCTCTTGAAAAATTTTATTAAAACTTTGTCGGGGTTTTGAGGTAGTATTTCCCTTACCTGGACTAGCCATTAGTATCAAGGTCGAGCTTTCACCTAAATAAATTGTAAGAAGAAGCTTAAAGAAATATTCTGAGATTTGAAACCTAAAACTTAAACTAAAGTATCATCTCCTTATTATTTCTTTTCTTTCATCAATTAATTAAACACATATATATTATTTTTATAACAGATAAACATAATAGCTTACCAATTATAAATAATGAGTTTTATGTATCAAAACAAATTAATAGAATAATAAATTTATTTTATTCTTATAAAATTCGGACAAAATAACAGCATTAGTATTAATAATGCCTAAAAATACTTTAAAAAAAATATTAGGGCGACGTAATAGTGCTTTTGTAAAATAGTGACTTTTTACTCGAGCATTATAACGGCGTGTTTTATAAATCTTTTATGCCACTTGAAAAGCTTGTTTTAAAACACAACTTAAAATATTAGTACTTATTAAAACTCATAAAACCACAAGCTTTAAAACAAAGCTTTATTTGATACTAAATACCCTTTTCTTTTTTCTTTTTTTATTCTTTCTTCCTTTTCATTCTAGCCCAACGAACATACTTCCCCCACATAGTTCTAGAACCTCTTCTTTTCTTCCTTATCTCTTTTCTTGTTTCTTTAATCTTTCTTGTTTCCTCATTTTATTACTAAGAATGACAGAAATACTCTAGAGAAAGGACACTTACCAAATTCTAGAGAATTCCTCTCCTCTCTTCTTTTTCGTCCCATCTCTTTATTCTTTTCTTTGTTTGGGCTGTTGTGATTAAAACAGAGGGAGAGCAAGAGCTGCTGCAACCCATAAAGGAAGAGGAGAGGTTGAGTTCTTTGGGGTTTTGCTGTAGTGATTCACAATGTTAGGGAATTTCCCGCCAACTCTGTGAAAAGCTGAGGAGCCGGGCTAGGGTCCACGGCTAGGAGCAGATGGGGTTGAGCCAAGGGAGAGATTCGCTAACAATTAATATTTCTATCTTATTAGTCAATAGCCATCCGCCGCCATTCAGGGAAAGTGAGAATGAGCAGGCGATAAGCACCTGGGTTCGTGGTAAGAATTAATTGAGGAAAAGAAAGGCATCTACGGATAATAAATGGTGATGTGAAGATAATAAATGGTGATGTGAAAAATAATGATGAAAGAAAAAAACAGACATATAAGAGAAAGTTTTTCTTCTTTCCTGGAACGACAAAAAAAAAAAAGTAATGTTCTCTCTGCCTAAACACAAAAAAAGCTTTCCTTTCTTTCATTGAATCCATTCTAATTTGACCGTCGGAGGAGGCGTTGCCAGGACACCCCCGACAGCCCTTTATTTTGCAGAATCCTTGGAGAAGCTTCATTCCGCTTTTGTCAACCCTGGGAGCCTCGGTGTACAGGAGCAATCCGGGATAACTCGTTACCAATCTAAAAAATTCTTTAACACTTTGGCGCCGTCTGTGGGAACGACGTGGTACGTGTTCCCGCGAGAGCAAGCGTACTTGGAGTCTCCCATGGTGAATACGCGGTTAGCTCGAAGAGGGACAGTTGAAGAAAATATGCGTGAAGAGGCGGGAACTTCTCATGATCCGCAGGCAGAGATAGTTCGTCTGAATGAGAAGATAGCGCAACTTGAAAGGAGTTACACGAACGAGATCATACAAAGCAACAGAAAACTCAAAAAGATTCCTCACGTTGTGACCAGGGGAATCCCGCGTGCAAAGGCCCACCTCCCGAGGAGATAGCTATAGAGGAGAGCAGTATCGAAGGTGGCGTAGAGCTCGCCAACCTTATGAAGAAAAATAAGGAGGAGAAGAAGTGGTGGGCTGAGAAATTGGCTAAACTGGAGCAGCAATGTGACTACTTGATGGGTTCCACCCAATCAAAGGCCAAGGGGAAAGCTTCATTGACTGATAGTTTGTCTTCCACCACTGCATCCCCCTTTACCGACCAGATAATGTCGTGTCAGCTCCCAGGTAAGTTCAAAATGCCTGAGATACCGATGTACACAGGACTGGGGGACCCGATCGAGCACCTGGCAAGTTTTCGTGTCCACATAGTGTTACATGCTACACCGGACGAAGTTGCATGTCGAGTTTTCCCCCTTGCTTTGGGGGGGGAGCTCGGGAATGGTTTAGAACCCTGCCGCCTCGTTCAATTTCAGGCTTTGAAGGCTTAGCTAAAAAGTTCGTGTCACAATTCATGGCCGGCGTTGTTCGGAAGAAGCCCGCTCAGCAGTTAATGACTATCAAGCAGGGCCCTCAGGAGTCGCTGCGAAGTTATCTACTTCACTTTAATCAAGAAAGGTTGGCTGCAGAGAGCCAAAGTGAGCAATTCATCCATTGTGCCATATATCAGGGCATAAGGAAGGATGGCGCGCTTATGGCGGATTTGGCAAGGAGGCCAGTCGATGGGCTGCAGGACTTTTTCGATCGAGCGGAAGAATTCGTAAACCAGGAGGAAACCCTTCGCACATTCCGAGGAGCAGAGGGGCCGGCGAAAGAGAATCCCACGCCGGACAGGAAGTTAAAGCAAAGGGCGGCTCCGGTAGGAAGAGAGGTTGCTGAGCGCAGACCCATTGTTTACCAAAATATATCAATAATAAAATTAATCACTCGCAATAGTACGAATCCTTATATGATAGGGCTATGTTGAGGGTGTCGAACCTCAAGGACTGCGTAGGTATTATTATCAAGCTTATCGAGATTAAATATAACTTAATTTAAAATATGTTTGATTTTTGTTTTATAAAAATAAATGCATAAAAGTAAAAGACATAAATTTAAAGATAGTAGGGACGAGATAAAGAATAGGGATTGATTTCACCACTCACCGCATAACAATGGTCAATCGTAAATTAATAAGGAAAAATCATATTATGCATGATAAAGGGCTCGTCTCACTCGAGTAGTCAAGAAATTACCTCTAAAGAATAAGTATAATCCATCTTCGGTTGGCACGGACCGTCCACCTAACCACTAAGATGCGGTACGACCCGTCTTCCCTAGGCATGGACTAGCTACGTCTTTAATAGGATACACATAATCAATGGAATAGTATAACCCATCTTCGGTTGGCACGGATTGTCTACCTAAATTACACTAAACTAGGGTGTAGTACAATCCGTATTCCCTAGGCATGGTCTATCTAATCCTCTTGATCATATATCAATTAAAACCGTTGTATAACAATCATTCACATAATCACAGAAAATATGAAGGATTGAGTTCAATCAATATAAAAGACTTTCTAAGACAAGATAAGAAATTCATAATGATTGAATATAAAATTAAGATCAATTCTCACAGTTATACAACCATCATACATAGAGAAAATCCCAAATTAAAATACAATTAAACCATCGTTACTTGGAAAGGGCTACATCAACACCCTATTAGAAATTTAACCGCTCATCGTAGTGCTGGGATGGCCTCCTGCCATGGTATTCTCCTCTTCAACTTGTCAGGCCTCCGAGAAGAATTTTGTCTAAAACTAAGCACAAGCCCAAGCACCAAGCACACCTTCTCTTGAAGCTTAGGGGTCTATTTATAGGGAGCACACAAGTCCTAGAAGCCTTTGTAATTCCAGAAAAATCGTCTCTTGAGTCTTCTTGTCCAAGTAGGAGATTGAAACTTCAATCCAAGTAGGAAAAGGATTCCAAATTCGGCCAGAATTGCGGTCTTTTATTGCGGGGCGATTTTAACATAGTAAATGTTTGAATTAGAGAAAATATATTTCTTACATATTTGTTAAATATTTTATTAGCTTTCCAACGCTACCAATTTCATTGCAATCTGATAACTGATTCAAAAGTTATGATCCAAACACTGATATATATGCAGAATCCAAATTTGAATCCAATCCGATTTTGACTCTTAGTGGAGAAATTCCGATTTAATCCTTCACTTGATTTGATTAAACTTAACCACATCATATAGGTATTCTATTATGATTGGTTAAGCATAAACATATCTTCTAGGTCTTCTCAAAATCTGCTTTAAACCCAAAATTAATGGAATTAATTGCATCTTTATTTAAAACCTGAAAACATTAAAACAACACAAAATCAAACAAATAACAATGCTAAGGAATTAACATATATAAGTTAAGGGGCTTGAATGTACAACATTCGATGCTTATCACCCATCAAGAGGGTTGAGAATTATAACTGGACGCCTGTAAATGCTCTAGCGAAGGAAATTCTCACGGAGATCAGGAAAGATCCGGGGTATAAGGATCCTTCGCCGATAAAAGGCCAGTCGCCCCCTCATAATCGTCATAAGTACTGTCACTATCAGGGCTCTTTCGGCCACTATACTGATAATTGCATCTCCCTGAAAGAAATGATCGAGAAATATATAGCTGACGGTAAGTTAAAATGCTTCTTGGGAAGGTGTGAAAGTTCCTTGGACAAGTGCCCTGCATATAGATTCACAGGGAACCAGGGATCATCCGGGCGCGACGTGCGTTCGGGAAAGCAGCCGTACCATCAAGAAAGAAAACTGCCTCAGCAGCCCAGGGGGGGGTGGCCGAGCAGAGAAGTCGCCACAGCGTGAGCGAAGCAGGAGCCGCGGGAGGCCGGAGGACTCGGGGAGCTTCCCCGAAATTCAGACTATAGCGGGGGGCTTTGGAGGTGGAGGCGAGACTCATTCAGCTCGCAAATCTTATGCGAAGGAAATGCGGGAAGTGTCCATTTACGCGGTCGCCAGGCCGGTAAAACTACGAGGCGGGAGAAGTTGGTCATCACCTTCTCGGATGAAGACTACGAGGGGTATACTTACCCCACTCGGATGCTTTGGTAGTGACCATGGTTATAGGGAATCATAAGATACACTGGGTCTTGGTGGATAATGGAGTTCGGCGGATATTCTATACAAGTCAGCCTTTGATCTGATGAAAATCAGTAAGGAAAAACTTTCTGCTTTTCGATTTCCTTTGGTGGGATTCGCGGGAGAGCAGGTGATGCCCTTGGGGTCAATCGAGCTGCAAGTTACAATAGGCAGCCCACCAATGCAGAAGACGATTCCGGTGAGGTTTCTCATCGTTGATCAACCCTCCGCTTACAATGCTATATTTGGAAGAACAGCTCAAGCCGAGTTGAAGGCGGTAACATCAATACCGCATCTTAGCATGAAATTTCCGACGGAAGAAGGAGTAGGAGTGGTCCGAGGGGAACAAAAGGCAGCTCGTAAATGCTACAATATTTCTTTGGGAAGTCCTTCTTGCCAGGCACGCCCCGATCAAGGGACGGGCCCTGTAGCCAAATAGCAGTCACAGACCGGGAGTCCGACCGGGGACCTTGAGGATGTGGTGGTCGGACCCCAGAATCGGAATCTCCGGGTTGGCGCGCAGCTTCCGATAGAAAAAAAAAAAGAGAAATTGGTGAGGTTTTTGCGGGACCACCTTGACGTCTTCGCTTGGGAGCATGACGAGATGCCTGGGATAGACCCTCGGTTATCGAACACCGATTAAACGTCGATCAAAACTGCAGGCCCGTGAAGCAGCGGAGGAGAACTTTCGCCCCAGAGCGCAATCAGGCAATCGCTGACGAGGTACGGAAGTTGATTGAAGCTAGATTTATTCGGGAAGTTGACTACCCGGAATGGTTGGCCAATGTGGTATTGGTAAAGAAAGTAAACGGGAAATGGAAGATGTCTGTAGACTTCACCGACCTCAACAAAGCCTGTCCGAAGGATAGCTTCCCTCTCTCCAGGATAGACCAGCTTGTTGATTCTACGGCGGGGCATGAGGTGTTGAGCTTTATGGATGCATTCTCTGGCTACAATCAAATACGTATGGTGGAGGCCGACCAGGAGAAGATGTCATTTACGACTGATCGCGGACTATACTGCTATACGGTGAAGAATGCTGGTGCTACTTATCAAAGACTTGTGAATAAGATGTTCCAGATGCAAATCGGGCGGAATATGGAGGTGTATGTCGACGACATGCTTGTTAAAAGTCTAACTACGGGAGGCCATGTCGCGGATCTAGCGGAAGCCTTCGAGAATTTGAGGAGGTATCAAATGAAGCTGAACCCGCAGAAATGTGCTTTTGGGGTCGACTCCAGAAAATTCTTGGGTTTTATGGTATCGCATAGGGGAATTGAAGCGAACCCCGATAAAGTTAGGGCTATTTTGGAAATACCGTCCCCTCGGACAATGAAACAGCTGCAGCAATTGACAGGAAGATTAGCCGCTCTGAACCGCTTTGTTTCCAGGTCTTCGGACAAATGCCTGCCATTCTTTAAGGTTTTGAAGAAGGCTTTCAATTGGACGGAAGAATGCGAGAGAGCCTTTGGGGAGCTGAAAATCTATTTGGCCAACCCGCCACTCTTGAGTCGTCCGGTAGAGGGGGAGGTCCTCTACTTGTATCTTGCGGTATCCCGAACCGCGGTCAGCTCAGTGTTGATGAGGGAGGATTCAGGCAAGCAAAGGCCAGTGTACTTTACTAGTAAGGTATTGCACGGGGCGGAGGAACGATATCCTCGCATTGAGAAGTTGGCATATGCTTTGGTGATTTCGGCGCGAAGGTTGAGACCCTACTTCCAAGCCCACGCAGTGCGGGTACTCACCGAATACCCCCTCCGAAAAATACTGCAAAAACTGGATCTATCGGGAAGGCTAGTCAGTTGGGCAATCGAGTTAGGGTAATTTGACATCGAGTACCACCCCCAGACAGCAGTAAAGGCACAGGCCTTGGCCGATTTTGTAATAGAAATGAACAAGAGTCTGGACGGAGAAGGATTCTCGAAGGGGCCGGTTTGGGTTGCTTATGTTGATGGTTCTTCGGCGGGAGGAGGAAGCGGGGCTGGAGTGGTGTTCCGAGGGCCTGATCGAGAGGAATACAGGTATGCCCTTAAATTTGACTTCCCTGCCACTAATAATGAAGCCGAATATGAGGCAGTACTTTCGGCCATGGAAATGCGCAGCAAATGGGAATAATGAATATGGAGATTCGGAGCGATTAACAGGTTGTCGTTGAACAGATAAATGGAAGCTATGCCGCACAGGAGGCAAGGATGTCCGAGTACCTCGGAAAGGTGCACCAATTCTACTCCCACTTTGACAGGGTCGTCCTAACTAAAATCCCAAGGGAGGAGAATGGACTAGCAGATGCTCTCTCGCGTATCGGGTCAGGAACAGACCCGACTGTGTCAGTAAAAGTGGCTGTAGAGTTTTAGTCAAAGCTCGCCCGACAGTGTCGTCGACCGGAGAGTTGATGCAGGTAAGTGAAGTGGACCCTGAGTGGGCTACCGAAGTTATACGGTATTTAAGAATAGGTGAGCTCCCGTCGGCCAAGGAGGAGGCTCAGAAGGTCGTTCGCCATTCGGCCCGATATGTTTTAGTCGGAGGAACCTTGTACAGGCGGGGGTATTCCTTTCCCTTGCTGAAATGTCTGCCGAATGAAGATGCAAATTATGTGTTAAGGGAGTGCATCATGGAGTATGCGGAAATCATTCGGGAGCTAAGGCTCTGGCAAACAAGGTTATCAGGGCAGGATTCTATTGGCCGACGATGCATAAGGACGCAGCTGAGTTAGTGAGAGCCTGTGACGCGTGCCAGAGATTTGCTCGCATCCCCAGAAGTTCCCCGGAGTACCTTCATTCAATCACATCCCCTTGGCCATTCGCCAAGTGGGGGGTAGACATTGTTTGCCCCATGCCGGCAGGAAAAGGTAACAGAAAGTTTGTACTAGTTGCAGTGGACTATTTCACTAAATGGGCTGAGGCTGAGGCACTTGCAACGATCACAACCGAGAATGTCATCAAATTTCTGTGGAAGTCGATAGTGTGCAGGTTTGGGATACCGTACGCCATGGTGACTAATAATGGGAAGCAATTCGATTGTGACCGTTTCCGCGAATGGTGCGCCGAGCTAGACATACGAAAGAGTTTCTCCACTCCTGTCTTCCCTAAATCTAACGGCCAGGTAGAGGCCACTAACAAGACATTGATTCAAATGTTGAAGAAGAAACTCGGCCAGAAAAAGGGAGCTTGGGTTTAGTACCTCCCGGAAGTGCTATGGTCCTACCGGACTACGGTTAGAACTGCTACAGGGGAGACTCTGTTCGCCCTAACTTATGGAATGGAAGCAGTGATACCAGTGGAAGTGGGGTCACCGAGTTTCAGAGTGGCCCACTACGATCCGGGGTTGAATGAAAAGGGCATGAATCTGCACTTGGATTTACTGCAGGAGCAATGCGAGGACTCCCGTGCGGCATGCGCGGCCTATCAACGCCGTGTAGCCAAGTATTACGATAAGAAGGTCAAACCTAGGGAACTTCAGGTTGGCGACTGGGTCCTGCGGAAGGTCAATTTGATGACTCGAGAACCCGCTGATTGCAAGCTAGGACCGAATTGGGAAGGGCCCTACAGAATTGTTAGCTCCAGTAAAAACGGGGCCTACCGCTTGACTACGGGGCAAAGGAAAGCGGTGTCGAGGGCTTGGAATGTAGACCACCTCAAAAAATACTTCTTTTGAAACTTTCATTCTGTGAAGTAAAGTTCCCTGTCGCACCAATCCTGGAACGTTCGGCCCTCTGTCTCCGGACAGGGGGGTGATTGGGAGCCCGCCCCTACGAGGGGAATAACGGGGGTATACCCCCTGTCTCCGGACAGGGGGAGAATTGGGATCCCGCCCCTACGAGGGGAATAACGGGGGGTACCCCCTGTCTCCGGACATGGGGGTGATTAGGAGCCCGCCCCTACGAGGGGAATAACGGGGGGATACCCCCTGTCTCCGGACAGGGGGAGAATTGGGAGCCTGCCCCTACTAGGGGAATAACGGAGGAAACCCCCTGTCCGGAGACAGGGGGTGATTGGGAGTCCGCCCCTACGAGGGAAATAACGGGGGGATACCCCCTATCTCCGGACAGGGGGAGAATTGGGAGTCCGCCCCTACGAGGGGAATAACGGGGGAAACCCCCTGTCTCCGGACAGGGGGGTGATTGGGAGCCCGCCCTACGAGGGGAATAACGGGGGATACCCCCTGTCTCCGGACAGGGGGGTGATTGGGAGCCCGCCCCTACAAGGGGAATAACAGGGGAATAACAGGGGGAATAACAGGGGGAGAATTGGGAGCCCACCCCTACGAGGGGAATAACAGGGGTACCCCCTGTCTCCGGACAGGGGGAGAATTGGCCTCCCCATCTCCGGACACGGGGAGTGCTATATTATCTTTTCCGAAAAATCCCCCCAGCCGAAGGTTTTTCGGGCTGGCCGGATTTGGGGGGGTAAGGGACCCGCAGGACGGTGATCTTACGAAGTTTTTAAAGCAACAAAAATGTGAATGGAGCGCTCTCCCATTATCTACTTATTCATGTATTTTTGTTCGACCGCTTCAATCGAAAAGTAATTGGTGAGCAATCTTTAATGATGAATTCAAAAGTAAACAACAACAGGGCAAGTTCGCTTGTAAAGTGTGTGAACATACATAATGAGACATCTATGTCAATATACATGGGTGTGTACGTCATACAGTAGTAAGTTGCCGACCTCGTCAATTTGAACAGTTGGTTTCCCAGTCTTTTGGCGTGCTGACCTCTAAACTGGATGGCATAGGATATTGAATTCCCTCGTTCCCTCCCCGCCAGCGTCTCCATGGAGAGGAACTCAGCAGACGGGCTGACGTCTTCTCAATGGGCTCCGGCAGGAGCAAAGAAGGATGCCTGAAAAGGTATGTTTCCCCGGCATAAAGTCGGAGATCGCACCTCCCTCTTGGGATAAAGCCGAAGATCGCACATCCGAACATACGGGGACGAAAACCGCAGACCCAAGGCTTTGCGTCTGAAGGCCGATGTCGCCGGAACATGGAACCCCTTGTGAAGAAAGGATGCAAAAAGAAGTAAAAATAGGAAAACTTAGAGTGGAAGAATGATTGGCGAAGAGATTTTAAGTGCATATATATATAGGCAAGGAGCTACTTAAGGCGCACGCGATTCCCGTGATAATTGGTACACCTAACTCTGGGAAGTCGGAAGTAATAATAAATTTTGGTTGGCTGTCATAAGTGCTGTAATGTGGTGCTAGGTGGACATTAATGGTAATGTTAAACGAAGCATTTAATTTATAAAAGTGTACAAGTTTTACGAACTAAAGTAAAACAGTAATGAGAACACTAGGGGTTGTCAGGAGCATGGCCGGAAACAGATGTCCCTTCTCCAGCTGGGTTAGTGCTACCTCCCTTAGGCGAGGAGTCTGTTGCTGACGTCGCAGAGGTGGATCCGAGGTTGGGATCCGTGGGCGGAGCGGGTTGGGAAGCCCTTTGACTCCAGTCGGTCACATGTGGGAACTGCTCGACCCCCAGTCTTGCCATGGTCTCGAGGGCGGCGTCCGGAATTCGAATGGTACTGATGTCGAGGTCCTTGAAAGCCTCGTCACCGGGCGGGGCACTTTTGGCCACGTCCCGGTAATATTTGAACCCCCAGTTAAAGCCTACGGCCCACGATGAATCTTGGAGCTCCGGAACTTGGGAGATTTCTCTTTGGAGTTCGACCACTTGAAGATGGAGTTCCTCGATCTTCTCTACGGCTTCCCTCCTTTCTTCGATGGCCTCGTCCTGAAGTTTAATAGCCCATTTCTTTGCCTCGATTTCTTGCTCAAGCCTAGACGTGGCTTGGTCCCTGGCTGTGAGCGCCACGCCCTTCTCGTACAATGCTTGGTCCCTCTCCTCGGAAATCTTCTCCTTGTCGGATACAGCTTGATCCATCTCCACCTGAACCGAGAGTAAATCCGACTTCAATGCCGAGTTCTCGGAGTGTAGAGATTGAATGGTCGCCCTTAGAGAGCCAGAGGACTAGAGCTCGACCTCCAGCGTGGCCTCCAGCCTTGCCTTCTCGAATAGTGCATCCTTTAATCGGGTCTGGGCCATGGTCGCCTTCTCCTCCAGGAGTTCCATGTCCTTGACCATCTTCTCGCCGCTTTCTAATACGCTCTGGAGTGTGCTTTGATTAAGCTCGGACAGCTTGTGCAGCCTGAGGCGATGCTTCTCGGACTCGGCCAGAGCTCTCTTCTGTTTTGTGGATGCGTCCTTAAGCTCCTTAATTTGAGCTTACAAATCCTGAATAGATTTGGACTGACCACGATGCGGCTACGTCCACGGTGAGCTACACAGTAAGGATAAACAAACACGTTAACACGTGAACGAGAACAAGGAACAGAATCCGACGAATACTGAAGAGCTACCTGGAGGATTTTCCCGGTTAGCAGTTCTGCGAAGTCCTTTGCTTGGATGTGACCGAGGTCGGGGCCACGCCCAGCAGTGACAAGGGAGCTCAGAGCCCCCAGTGGACAACCTACTAGCCCCTCAGTTTGGAAATTTGACCGATGTCCGGCCTGAGGGGTGGGACTTTGAAGAATGGATGTTGATGCTCCGGGGGGATCGCTGGTTGCTCCCAGCAGCGGTGACCCCGAACCTGCAGGTGAATTCCTCGCAAGCGCTTCTCTGTCAGAGGCCACCTCCTCTTCCAGCCGTGCGAACTCAACGGAGAAATTGTCCTGTTCTTCCTCGCCAACGGGGGAAGCTTGCAACTGGCCGGGGGGTGCGTCCCCCTCGCCGACGTTGCCAGTGACCGGAGTTATTCCAGGCTCAGAGGGATTGGCGAGGGGACCCTGTGAATGTGGGGGTACCCCTGGTTCTGATGAAGGAATGGTGGTGGGGAGAATATGACTCCTCGGAGGAGCAAAGGTTTTGGCCATTGCTAGGATACGGCTTACCATGAATCCACTATCACGGTCCGTGCGAAGCTTTTTGCGCTCGGGGCCCTCGTCGGCAGCTAGGACAACCTCTTTCCTCTTTCGTTTGGACGGGATGCTCTCGGGTTGGGCTGATGGGCCCTCCGACGGCGGGGGAAGAGGATCCGGATGAGCCGAAGAGGTGTCAGTACACCTAACGCCCTCTGCAATGGTGGCGACCACTGTTTCCTCAACAAAACCCTCAAAGGAAGGAGGATGGGATCGAGGGCGCAAGGTGGACGAGGAGGTTCCTGCGCGAGGGTCCCTGGGAAGGATAGTTACCGCCGGAGAGGAACTCCCTTCATCCCCTCCAGTCGACAACTCGGCGACTTCGTCTATTTCCCTCATGATTGTGTCATCGGAATCGACCGATGATTCTGTTCCAAGCCCATCCGAGGAAGTCTCCGGGGATTGAACGGCTGGGGTTGCCTGTTTGTGTGTTGTTAGGGCCCGTGCTTTCCTTGACAAGTGCTCGGGTTACTTCCTGGAAGTGCTTCCCCGAACGCCCCCTCTCTGAGCGGTCTTCTTCGGAGCTTTACCAGGAATGGGCCTGCTAGTCGTCACTGACCACCCCGCAATCGGAACTCCCCTCTTATCCAAGGTCACTATTTTCTCCAGAATCCCGTACCCAAAATAGTCGTTCAAACTTTGAACCGATACGAGGTTCTCAAAGTCAATGGACGCTCGGACTGACCTGGCCGAGAAGGAGAGCATGCTATTGACCTCTTTAATCTTGGGGACGCTCAGCGTAGGCAATATTCGCAGGTCATCCACCAGCGGTCTCCACTCTCTGGGGACCCTTTGAGAATCGGGGAGGGTAGTATGGGAAGGGCACTCCCATTCACCGGAGACTCGAAAGAACTGTTGCCTCCAACCTTTATTATTCCCATACTTGCGTTGGTCGAGGTAGATGAACATCGGATCTTGGCGGACGCGAAGTTCTACAGTCCCGCCTTTGATAGAGGGGCGATAAATGCTGAAAAATTGGGCGGCATCCATCTCAGTTTCGAGGACTTGACGCCACAGAATAGACGACGCAATCACATACCTCCAGCCGTTTGGAGCAATCTGGCTGGGGGCTACTCCTAGGAATGCGCAAACTTCTCGGACGATTTTAGGAAACGGGAGCCGCACCGCCGCCATTAGCATACGTTCCGTCAAAGTGACCTCGCCCCCCGCTATTCCCAGGGAGCCAGCCTCCTGGAAGAAAAGGTTGGTGGACGGGCCGATATCATAGGCCCGCCTAGGACCGCCTCATGGCTTCCCAACCAGGTCGACTCCACCCGATCTTCCGGCTGCACCAGACGAGCAACTCCAGATCCGGCGTCTGACGGGTGGACAGCAGCAAGGGGGATGGTATAACACCCTAGAAAAATTTAGCATTTTTTTTTTTAAAAGAAAACCCAAAGAAAAGTTTTGTATAGTAGATTAAAAAGGAATTAAAACTTTTATAATGTAGAGTATTATTAAAAGAGATTAAAATTTTTTTATGGAACTTTTGTATGACTCTTGAACAGAATTTTTCCTTTGTATAAATTTATGTATAAAAACTTTACAATATTAAATATTATTAAAAGAGATTAGAAGGGATTAAGAGATGAAAAAAAAGAAAAAAGAAAAAAAAATGTGCTTGACACGTTTTTATAGAGCTAGCAAAATAAAGACATGTGGGGAGCCTTCGGATGACACATTTCAAAATAGTTGAAATGTGTCTTGCTCCCCTTTTCTCTATCCCCACACATGGCAGACATGCACCAAAACCCAGCCACGCACGCCACTTTCCCCTTCACCTTTTATTTTCTTGCTTTTTCCCCCCTTTCTCTTCCATTCTCACTTCTCCTCGGCACAGCCTCACACACGGGATTTTGAGAGAGAAAGAAAGAGAAGGGGCCGAGAGAAAGAGAGACCGGGAGACAGAGATGAGGGAAGGAGACCCAACCGGTGGGCTAGCCACCGGACGGGACAGACGGCGACGCCGGGCTGGTAGGCCTCGGCTCCACGCCAGCAACGTCACCAGGTAGCAGATTTCCGGCATTCTTTTTGGGTTGCTAAACAGGGAGAAAATTGCATCTTTTTGGTAAGTGAAATCTTTGGCTCTTAATCGTATTAATTGTGAAAATTTTCTTGTAGCTTTTGAGAGGGACTTTCGGTAGAAAAGAATAACCAACCGGGTATTAAAATTTCTGATATTGTTGGAGAAAATGTATGGGTAGTGAAGAATTTTGTGGGTTTTGTATTGTGGAGATTTCCTGTGGGAAGGGACCGAATGGGTAGGGAAGATTTTGGATGTTCTGATTATTATGGGTTAATTTCTTGTAGCTATATGAGTGTGTTTAATTATGTTTATCAATGGGTTCCTGATTTTGTTAAAGAAGAGATTATGGGCCTTCTATGTGTTTGGAGGTACATTTTGGCCGATTAAATTGAAAAGTTGTGGTCTAGTTCGGATTAATCATATGATATTGAATTTTTGACAAATTGTAATTGGGATTCTCGGGTTTTGGGTAGCTGATCGTAGAGGACTTTTGGTTGTAAAAACAGAGTGGATATTGGAGATTTTAGACATTAATTTCTGTTTGAATTGTTGAATTCATGTTGGCTAATTCAAAGTACAATTTCTGAGTATTGATGATTTCGTGATGGATATTACTATTGAATTAGACTCTTGATGGCAGGAAAATTATTTTTGTAATGTTGTAAATTGAGTTTGGAGTTATTTTTATAAAGGATTTTGTGAGAAGTACCGAATAAATGCATTGTTGGGTAATTATGATTCTTGGATGGTTTTTCTTGAGTTGTGTGATTTTGGGGTGTTTTCGTAAATGGTTTGGGTGATTAATTCTGGAAGATGATATTGGTAAATGACTTTGGTATGAGATACGGGTTTGGTGATTTAAGTATTATTGTAATTGAAAGTTTATGGATGTCTTGTTGAACCAAGTACTAATGTGCCCCATGTAATTCCTGTTTTGGTACTTGCTGGATTTTATTATCCTAAGTTCGATCTAAGGTTAATTTGTTTGGGTCATGGAGTGTTGGTTTATGGGTTAGGTGATTCAAGAGAAAGTTGATATTCATGGGAGTTTTTCTATGGATAGGCCGAAGAAATTTTTTGTTTCTTTGAAATTTCTAGAGTTCCGATGTTTTAAATCTACTAAAGTAGTAGTGTTGATAGGAAGCACAGTTTGAAGATCCATGGTTACATATTATGTAGAATATATACATACATATATATATATATATATATATAGAAATCCTCAGTTTAAATTTTAGGCTTCAAATTTCAGAATATTCTTCTAAGTTCTTCTTTCAATTTGTTTAGGTAAAAGCTTGACCCCGATGCTAATAGCCAGTCCAGGTAAAGGAACACAACTTTAAACCCCGGCAAATTTTTTTTAAAAATAAAACTTTTCAAAGAAAAACGTCGGGAATTTTCAAAGGACTCTTTCACTTTAATATTACTTGCTCTTTTTCTTCAGTTATAACGATTCTTTTATGAAAAGTGATTGAACCTCCATATGATTATATGATAGCTCTCAAGAATGAATGAGAAAACTATGAAATGAAGATGATGATGAGATTGTGATTCTCAAAATATGTATATGTTATATGTGCACCATATGAATGAAGATGATGATGAGATTATGATATATGTGCACTATATGAACAAGATGATGAAACTATGCTGAATGTATGTTTTATGTGCATCACACAAAGTTTTGTCCCACGGTACCATAATGTTGTGATCCGGATCTTATGCTGCTGATGATGGGTAGCGGGGCAACCACACCAAAAGTGTGGGGCTATCGGCCGGGGGTCCTCACCTAGGGAGCTTCCTAACCCGGCAGCTCTCCCCTGTGACGACAGGATGAGCTATGGGTCCTTCGGGATCGGTCCTATGAACGAGCCCAACGTGCACCGCTCATGGTAAAAATGCGGAAGTGGGCCAGTGGTAGACAAAACTTACACATTATGAATGATGATTACGTATGCACATTTTTTATTGATTCTGATATTCCTATATGTGGACTCTGAAAATTCTAAAGTACCAAACTGTGATTTTTATACTCCCATATGTTTTGTTGTGTTACTTACTGAGTTGTCAAACTCACCCCTTACCCCCATCAACATTTTCAGGATACAGTAAGCCGGAGTCACTTTTTGGTAATGGCAAGACCTCGCTAAGAGCAATAGATGGTTTGGGGGACTGATGTAACCTTTGTATTGCATAGTATGTTCCTCTTTTGAAATTTATAGTTTTGTAAAGAACTACTCTTATGTTCATAGAAATAAAGTAGGTGAGTAAGATCCATAATTTATTAAAAGAGGTGTGCTTTATGTAAATGTATTTTTTAGGCTCAAGTTCGCGTTCCCCTTATATCTCAAAATGGGGGCGTGACAGATGGGCTCTTCAGGGACGATGATGCGGCCCCTGGCCGACGAATCCCTCCAAGAGTAATGGCCAGGGAATATCTGGGAGAGCGAGAAGGGGAGGGGTACTGAGCGAATGGAAGAACAAAACCAGAAAGGGATGACAGGGGAGATGACGGGAAATGGGGCCGAGGTGAGTTATTTATGGGCGGACTGACAGGCACTGGAAACCGAAGGGACGTGCGACCGTTTGATTGATAGCGGCAGATTAATCTTGTCACCGGTGCGGAAATCGAAAGGTCGTCTGTCTGTCATTATTGCGCCGTGCGCAAAGGCCTCTTGCCCACGACGAAACGCGCCCAATCAGTACAAGAGCACTCCAAAGGCCATCCGCTTCAGGCTAGCAGTGCTGGCCTCCATTCAAGGCAACTTAAATGCCCATTTCCGGTAAGAGCAAAGAGCAATTGAATCGCCCCCCCTTACGCTTATATAATGTGAGCACGATACAAAACAACGGTAAGGGTTACAGAGACCCATTGAGAAAGGTAACAACGGCGAGAACACAGGTCCCTGCATACGCGAAGCACAGAAGGCCAGACGCCCCCGAATTAAATGGCGGGAAAGAATAGTTCCGAGGGAAAACAGTAGAATTCTCTTCCCCTTCGTAAGGAATGGAGAGAGAATTCGGGGGGTAATTGTTAGGGATTTCCCGCCAACTCTATGAAAAGCTGAGGAGCCGGGCTAGGGTCCAGGGCTAGGAGCAGATGGGGTTGAGCCAAGGGAGAGATTCGCTAACAATTAATATTTCTGTCTTATTATTCGATAGCCATCCGCCGCCATTCAGGGAAAGTGAGAATGAGCAGGCGATAAGCACCTGCGTCCGTGGTAAGAATTAATTGAGGAAAAGAAAGGCATCTACGGATAATAAATGGTCATGTGAAGATAATAAATGGTGATGTGAAAAATAATGATGAAAGAAAAAATAGACATATAAGAGAAAGTTTTTCTTCTTTCCTGGAACGACAAAAAAAAAAGAAGTAATGTTCTCTCTGCCTAAACACAAAAAAAGCTTTCCTTTCTTTCATTGAATCCATTCTAATTTGACCGTCGGAGGAGGCGTTGCTGGGACACCCCCGACGGCCCTTTATTTTGCAGAATCCTTGGAGAAGCTTCATTCCGCTTTTGTCAACCCTGGGAGCCTCGGTGTACAGGAGCAATCCGGGATAACTCGTTACCAATCTAAAAAATTCTTTAACACACAAAGTCCCGAGAAGAAAGATGCGGTGAGAGAGTTGCAAAGAGAGCGAGAGTTGTTTTCTAAGTTGCTCCTTTTTGTTGTTCAGAGAGAGAGCAAAGAGCAAGGAGAGTTTATGCAAAACATAGAAACAAAGGAAGAAGGTGTTGGGCGTGAAACAACGTATAGGTGCTTTCCTTTTATACACATTTAGACGGCTGAGATGGTTTTGATTAAAGCTTATCCAATGGTTAGGGCGGCAACTTGGGCAGCAAGTTTGGTGAGACACAGCTTGGGCAACACATCCTTAGCTTGATAAACATTGACTTCTCATCTAATGTTTGAAATTCAGCTTGGGCTTCAAGTTTGATGAGTGTTGCGTTGGTAGCTTGCCATTTGTTCATTTTCTTTTGATCAACTCATCAAGACGTGTAGGCTAAGTTAATTTGTAAGTGTGGGCTGGGCATCAAAGTGCACGTGGACTAGGATTGGGCTCCTCTTAAACATGTGGCCTGGGTTCTTAAACAAATAAAATGGGCCTACTAATATAAATGTTAAATTTTCGCTCAAAACAGGGGTAGTAGTTTTTGCAGGTGTTTTCATATCCTTAACGAAGTCCAAAAATTATGAAATTCGGAGGGTAGGTAAAGGACTTCGAGACAAGCGTTCTGGATTTTGAATCGACCAAAACGGAGTTTGTTTGACCCTATTTTCGTTATTCTAAAGTTTGAGGTCCATCTAAACTTTTAAAAAAACTATAAAGGTTCCTTAGTAAATCAATATTTATTTTCATAAATATTCATATTTAAAAAATACGGGGTATTACACTGGTAGTGGTAGACGAACGGTTGAAGAAGATGAAGAGCCGAAGAAACGAAGATCGGCGTCAGAGAACAAGGTTGAGTCCAGAGAGCTCTCCAAAACCCTAATGAAATTGAGTATAGTGGTAGACTGGTAGTGGCAGCAGCAGCGCAGTGTGAGACTGAGGGGTTGAGGGCACTGAGGGGGTGAAAGGGCCAAAGGGCAAACTGACGAAGGGAAACTCTCTGGAAGACGAAATGCCAAAACTGAAAAGAAAAGGAGGGGGGCGGCGCTTAGGGTAAACTTTAAGGTTTTTTTTTTTTTTTTTTTTTTTTTTTTTTTATCACGATGCGGGGTGGGGAGGGGTGGGTCCCCGGGATTTTTCCAAATCCAGACCCGCAAACCGCACCGCACCGTGTGGTTTGCTTAAAACAAAACCGGGATCCGTTTATTAGGGGCGCGGGTAGGTGTTGTTAAGGGGCGGGGCGGGGCGGTTTTGCGGGGCGGGCGGGTCCTGCACACCCCTACAAGAAATCGCTAGCCTCCTTAGCGAATGGAAGAGCACAACTTCATAAATGCATGAAGGGACATGAACCTTTATTGGTTTTTTTTTTTTTGGGAATATCTTTATTGGTTGCTATATATATATATGCTGACGGAGCTAGAAGTTGTTTTGAGAAGGGTCGAGAGTCAAAAAAAAAAAAAAAAATGTTACAGTTAATTTTTGTTTTACCTTTTTTTTTTTTTTTTTTTTTTTTTTTGGAATTGGGGGGGTGGGGGGCATGGCCCTCGCCGGCCCTCCTAGTTTTGTCCCTGTATGCAGACTGCAGTCACTATACAAAAAAAAGCTTCAAGGTTATTTTACCTTCAATGGTGCGTTTGGGAACAGAATATAATCAATATTCGTTTTTTTTTTTTTTTTTCAAAACCCGGATTGAACCCAGTTTCAACCCAGTATTTGACCCGAAATTCAACTCTTTTTCAAAAAAAAGTCTTACTTTAAGCGTGGGTCCCACCTGACATCATAAAAAAAAAACCCGAATAATTTTTATAATAAATAATTATTATTTCAATTATTATTCCACACTACTTTTCATAACATTAATCATTATACACAACTTTTCTTACCTCCAATCATTTTCTAGCATTAAAAAAACACTACTTTTCAATCTAAAAAATCCAACACCCAAACACAATTTCAAAAAGAATTTAAATTCTACTCATCACCCAAACACATTTTCTTTGCCTCAAAATTTACAAACCAAATAAGAATTCAATTCTAATTTTAAAATTTCAACACCCAAATGGCCACACAACTTTAGTTTTGTCATAAAATCTCTACCAGAGTTTCAAAATTGCAAGTAAAAGCTCGTATAAAAGAATTGTCCATAGGTTCTGAAGCTATTGCTGTAGAAACAAATGGGTCGATTGTTTCATATAAGTATGGTGTTCGTTACAAAGATTTTATAAATATGTTTTATTTGTAATTGGATTTTTTTATAGTAGATGAGTTTTTTGGGGTTTGATGGCCCAGAGTGATTTTACTTGTGAAGCGTTCTTATTTTGGATGAAAATATGTGTTATATAGCATTACTCTTATTTAATGAAAAAAAATACGCAATTGCTACTTTTTTTTATCCATACTATCAGCATAATCCTTCTGTCAAAAAAAAAAAAAACAAACAAACAAACGTTGCACAAATGATGAGATCAATATTGCCTTTTGACATTTAGGGCACAATTAATTAAAGCACATGCAGGTTGAATTTACGGATGAAACCAGCATCCAAAACTTACCTTTCTTTCTTTCATCACATGGACGAAATTTCAGTGAAGGCCGGTCTAGAAGACTAGACCCTACTCTTCAAACACTGAATCATGAGCTAATATTGTTTGAGTTGATATATAATAAACTTTCACATGAACAAAAATCAACTCACATTATTACAAAAAATAATTAAAAAATAAAAAATAAAGTCACGTTAAGGTCCTGTATGCACATAAAAACTTCATCCACATTGAAAATATTGGCACTGGAATTAATTTTTCTTCTATTTTATTTCAAGTGATGTTGGTGAGATTGCCAAAACTTTATTCAAAAGGTTTGAATTAATTATCAAAGACTTTATTCACGAAGGCACTGAAAAAAAAAAAACAATTTTCTATGGCACGTGGTTTGAAAAAATATAAATGGAGTATTTACATTGACCAAACCTCTATCCTCTTTGGTGGGTGATTTGATAAATGCCGGGCTCTTTGTTTCACGGCTAACCTCAAGAGGTTTGTCTTGATGCTGATGTTTTCTATTAGAGCGTTTCTAGCCACTATTTTAAAGGAGATTTATTTTCTAAATTATAAAAAAATTTTAAGGAAGTTACAAAAATCTTTCCACAACAGCTTCCTTAAAATTTTTGTTTTCGTTGAAAGTGAATAGTACTTTCTAATGCATTGAGAAGTACTATCTACTTTTCATTCAATTGTTTATTCAAAAAATATATTATCTCTTTTACTTTATTTTTTTTTAATTTTAAGTAAAGTAAAAATAAATAAAAAATATATATTTTAATGATATAAGAAAAAAAATTAAAAAAAATATTGTTGTATGGTATTTTTTTTATAAAAAAGTAAAAAATAATTTTATTCTCTATATTTAAAAATAATAATTGAGAAATAGCTGAGAATGCCCTTGGTCTCAGTCCTCCTTGGAGGCCGGATTCATTGGATGAATTTTTTTCTTTTTCTTTCAGTTAGAATCTTTCAAATCATAGTCAACGTAGGTGGCAGCAAGGGTGGTGCAGTGCATGTATTTCCAATCAGAGTTCCAAGAAGACTGTCGTCTAATGTCTATCTTCTTTGTGAAGTTAATTGATTGATTAGCCATCATGACTATGGCAACTGTCATTAGTTCATCACCTTATTTGATCTACTTTGCCTTGTTTACCGCATCTTAACTTAGGGAAATGCTTGCCTTACAACCCTCACCCAACTTCCACACAACCCCCACTCACATGTGTGTGAGACCCACGTGCATGGGATCCACACACATGTGAGTGGGAGTTGTGTAGGAGTTGGGTGAGAGTTGTGAGGGTATCATCTCCCCTTAACTTAATACAATTCGATGCAGAGTCAAATATTATAAAAATATCGTCATTTTCCTCCCTTACATTCTCTCTCTATATATATATATATATATATATATATAACCTGTGTCCTTTCTCATGAGTCCAAGACAAACAAATAAAAGCCTTCTGTCTACAAAGAGGAAGATTTTTGTTTCTTTTTTCCTCTTTTTCCAATGGCAATAGTTCTTAGATCACTTCATTTTCTGGTACTTGTCTATGTCTCCTATACCCTTTTGGCCCTTGCTCAAGATGAAACCGGCTTCATCTACAACGGCTTCCGAGATGATCAAGCCAATCTGAGTCTTGATGGACTCGCAGAAATCCACCCCAATGGTCTATTGCAGCTAACCAATCTTTCACGCAACGCAGTTGGTCATGCTTTCTATCAATTTCCAATGAAATTCAACACAACTTCGTCCCTTTCATTTTCTACAAACTTTGTGTTTGCCATGGTTCCTGCAGTGGAAGACAATGGTGGTCATGGCATCGCCTTTACCATCAGTCCCTCGAGAAACTTCTCCCATGCTGAAGCAAATCGGTATCTGGGGCTCTTCAATGATTCAAATGACAACTCTTCTGCAAACCACATCTTGGCCATCGAGCTTGATCCTGTTCCGGGGTCTGATTTTGGAAATATTACAGATCATGTGGGAATCGATGTCAACAGCATAGATTCTGTTGAAATTGCTCCCGCAACGTATTTTACCGATAAAGAAGGGAAGAATATAAGCTTAGAGCTCACGAGTGGAAATCCGATGCATCTTTGGATAGACTATGATGAAGCTGAAAAGTTACTGAATGTAACTCTTGCCCCAACCAGAATCCCAAAACCAAATCGGCCTCTCTTGTCAACACACATCGACCTGTCTCCAATTCTCTTGGAATCCATGTATGTTGGTTTCTCTTCAGCCACAGGTACACTTGCAAGTGACCACTACATTCTTGGATGGAGCTTTAATAAAAGTGGACCATCACAAAGCCTTGATGTTTCAAGCCTTCCTCCACTTCCAAAGAGGAAAGAGATTCCAAGCCTTGTGCTCATCACTTCTCTCGTAGCAGTAGCGATCGTGCTGATAACCGTCGCTGGAGCTGTTGCTTACATATTGAGGAGGAAGAAATATGAAGAACTACGAGAAGATTGGGAAGAGGAGTACGGCCCCCACAGGTTCAGCTATAAGAATCTCCACAAAGCAACCAAAGGTTTCAAAGACACGGAACTTCTTGGAGAGGGAGGCTTTGGAAAGGTTTATATAGGAACACTTCCTTCAAATGTACAAATTGCAGTAAAGAGAGTCTCCCATGATTCAAAACAAGGGATGAAGGAATTTGTGGCAGAGATCGTTAGCATGGGAAGATTGAGGCATAGGAACTTGGTGCAGCTCCTGGGCTATTGCCGGCGAAGGGGAGAACTCCTCTTGGTCTATGAATATATGCCCAACGGAAGCCTAGACAGGTTCTTATATAGCAACAAAAAACCAAACCTTAACTGGGCTCAACGATTTCGAATCATCAGAGGAGTAGCGTCTGGCCTTCTTTACCTCCATGAAGAGTGGGAGCAAGTTGTTCTCCACCGAGATGTAAAATCAAGCAATATTCTTTTGGATGCTGAATTAAACGGAAAGTTAGGAGATTTTGGCCTTGCAAGATTACACGACCATGGTACCAATCTCCAAACCACCAGTTTGGTTGGGACCGTGGGTTATTTGGCTCCGGAGCTCTACAGAACCGGAAGGGCAACCACTTTCACTGATGTGTTTGCTTTTGGGGCTTTCATCCTCGAAGTGGCTTGTGGAAGGATGCCTTTAAAGGTACAGGCCCAGGGACAGGCTGAACAGGTGATTTTGGTTGATTGGGTCATTGAGTGTTGTAGAAGAGGAGCTATCCTTGATACTAGCGATCCTAGATTGGAAGGTAATTATGTGGTGGAGGAAATGGAATTGGTTTTGAAATTAGGCCTTCTTTGCTCTCATGCAATACCAGCTGCTAGGCCCAGCATGAAGCAAGTAGTGCAGTTTTTGGATGGCGATGCTGATCTGCAGGAATTACCACATTACAACGCTTCTTTTGATGCCATTACAAGTAAAGAATCATATGATTTCTTGTCATTTCCTTTTTCCCAGGCTTCTGCTCCTTCCATGTCTAGCACTGATTCATTTGTGAGAGGTGGTCGTTGAATTGGTTGTCTCGTGTTAGGAATAGTGCCCTAAATCTCAATTATTTTGTAAGTCATTCTTATTTAAATTGAGTAAATTAAGTTGTTATTCGCTGAAAATTTTTATGAACATTGGGCATTTAACCTATTTAGAGCATTCTTAGTAAACTTTAGTTATTTTGATGAGTCAATTTGTTAAAATAATCCAAACTAAATTTCCAACAGCCTCACCAATTTGGTGAGTGAATAATACTCACTAAAACAATAAAAAAACTATTAAAATTTTCTCTCTTCATTTTTTTATTATTATTATTACACAGAATATCTAAAATCATAAGTCTTGTAGTTTAC
Source organism: Alnus rubra (assembly GCA_028654335.1). NCBI lineage: Eukaryota > Viridiplantae > Streptophyta > Magnoliopsida > Fagales > Betulaceae > Alnus > Alnus rubra. Next base: position 449,630 of record JAJPGS010000870.1, on the reverse strand, counting down.
AATTAAATGTTCACAATCATTAATGGAACTTGACATTCCATTTGATAAAACTGTAACACATCAATTATGATAATCTATCTTGATTATGTGGTGACTTCTGATTGATATGCTAATGCGGATACAATACAATGAACAGACTACCGAAGTTGTCATTCCTCTATAACACTGTCAAAGTGAATGATGTAAAACTCCAGAACATCTTATAATATTGATTATAAATTTTGAGAGAATCATGAACTCAAATATAAATTACCAAATTACAAATATTTGATATGCCAAAAGAATTACAACAAATTGTGTTTGGTTCGTATAAAAAGTTGAATAATATTCAACTTTTTTTAAAAATAAATTATATTTTATTCAACTTTTAAAATTTTTAAAATTTTATCTCACAAAGTCAAACCTCGTAATTCGCATAATATATTCGAATAATATTCATATTCAACACCCAAACGGACCATTAGATATACACATATTCAAATGTAAATTACCAAATTCCAATATTGATATCACGTTGGTGAAGTTGTTGGTACAAGTGCATTATCTTCTTTATCTTCTGCATTATCATTATCTCTTTAACTCAAGTCTGAGGCTGCATCATCTTCTTTTGAATCTGCTGATCATATATCTTCAATTACATCTATTTACTAACCCAAGTATAAATAAACAACCTGTGATAAGTTAAATCAGTCTTTATAGGGATTTTACCCATTATGTAATAAAACGTTAGTATGCGTTCTGTCAACAGTTTCAATGGTTGAGGAAGGAGGTGAAAATGAGCACTCGAAGGGATAAATGGAATCTGGATGCCATACAATGGGGCGACGCGTGAGCATCACACGCAGGGGCTTAACGACCTTGACCACCCACCACCACCATCCAAGCTTCAACGTAATCACCATGTACAAATTTTTGTTTTTTTTTTAAAAAAAAAAAAAAATTCTCTAAATTACATTTTTTTTTTTTATTGAAAGATAGACTTTCAAAATTAATTTTTTATCCTCAAAAAGTGTTCTTTATAGTTTTGCAAAAAAAACAAAAAAAAAAAAAATTCTCTAAATTACATTTTTTTTTTTTTATGGAAAGATAGACTTTCAAAAATTAATTTTATATCCTCAAAAAGTGTTCTTTATAGTTTTGCTCCCCCATCTAAAATTAGAGTTTCAACCCCTGCTCACGCGCCGTTGGAATGGCCTGTTAGAGGACGGCTCGTGGTGGATTGGGGGCAGGAAGACCGATGGAGGGGCGCATGTGTGACGTCCCACATTGCCTGGGAATGAGGATGTACGTGCTTATATGTATAAATGCATCATTTATGACACAACGCGTTTTAAAGTCGTGATGGCAATGAACCTATCAGAACTCCGCAGTTAAGCGAGCCGCTACGAGAGCAATCCCAAGATGGGTGACCTCCTGGGAAGTTTGATATGGGGAGCCAAAAGCGGACAGTATTGTGTCATTGGGGGTGGATCGTTACATATGGTATCAGAGTCATTGCCCAACCTGAAATGGTGGGAGCGTGCACAGGCCTAATGAGGGACGCCAGCGGGGACGCTGGGTCCAAAGAGGGGTGATTGTGACGTCCCACATCGCCTGGGAATGAGGATATGCTTATATGTATAAATGCATCATTTATGCCACAACGCGTTTTAAAGCCGTAATGGCAATGAACCTATCAGAACTCCGCAGTTAAGCGAGCCGCTGCGAGAGCAATCCCAGGATGGGTGACCTCCTGGGAAGTCTGATATGGGGAGCCAAAAGCGGACAGTATTGTGTCATTGGGGTGGATCGTTACAGCATGTGTGGAAAAGATAGACAGGTAACGGTAGATCTAGCTTCCAACTTTCAAAAGATATGGAAAATGAAAAAGAAAAGGAAAAAAAAGAGAGAGAGAGGAGGAGGGAAGGAAGGGAGAAGCAGGTGATTTGAGAGAGAGTTTCATAGGGTTTTTTTTTTTTTTTTTGTGTGTGTGGGTAGTTTCAGAAGGCTTGGCTTGGCTTGTTGATACTAGCGATCCTAGATTGGAAGGTAATTATGTGGCGGAGGAAATGGAATTGGTTTTGAAATTAGGCCTTCTTTGCTCGCGTGCAATACCAGCTGCTGGGCCTAGCATGAGGCAAGTGGTGCAGTTTTTGGATGGTGATGCTGATCTACAGGAATTACCACATGACAGTGCTTTTTTTGGTACATTTACAAGTAACGAATCATCTGATTCCATGTCATTTCTTTTTCGCCACGCTTCTACTCGTTCCATGTCTACCACTGATTCAATCCTGAGAGTTGGTCGTTGAATTGGTTGTCTCGTGCAATGGCCAATGGGTAGTGATAGCACTTCACGTAGGAGAAGGATGCTTGGATATGAGGAAGCAGCAGATCTGATTGCTAACGAGATTATCAAGGAGGAGAAGGATCAGCACAGTCAAGAAAGAAAGATGATGAGTTATCGTGAAGAGACCAATCATTAAAGGACATCTATCTTTATCTTATCTTTTGTATTACGTCTATCAGTAGCTTAGTTTATCTTTTTCTCTATTTTTTTTTTTTTAGATGTAGCTTAGTTTATCTTGTTATTCCTTATTATCATTTCATTTGTAATATATCGTAGTATAAGTCAAGGAGAGGAGCAACAGAGATATTCATTGAGAATTGCATGTATTCAAAAGCTTGTCTTGTAGTTTGTCTCTGGTCTTAATTAGAATTTATGGACAGAAATTTATTACAAATTGGTTTGTAAAAAATTTTATATAAATCAACTTTTAATAGTGATATGTGTCACTTGCATATGAGAATTGAAACATGTGTTTTTTTAATTGCATGTGCATTTCACATGCTTTTTTAATAACTTATAAGACTCATGTCGCTTTTAGATGTTGGTTTGTTTGAATTTTCTACGTACAAACTGTTGAAAATAAAGATGTGGGAACTGCAGAAATTAAAGAAAGCAAAATAAAAACCTGCATAGAAAATCACTGAACTCGATCTTGGACAGTAAGGCGAATATTAATCTATCTCTTAGACAAATATTGCCCCTCACTTATAATACAATAACTTTTGCAATAGGGAATATAACAATTTTGTCTTCAGGATACAATACTACCCAAATGTAGTGCGCAGATTACAAATTCTAAACACTACTCTGAATAAAAAAAAAAAATTGTAACAGTAGAGAAGAAGAAGATAAAAAGATACTATCAAATATGCAGGAAAAATATATTTTATAAATTACAGAAGCAAATTATTACAGTTTCTAACTATTGAAAAGGCAGCAGTTAGAAAAAGTAGTTGATGACGATTAAAAAAACAGTTAAATATTTAAAAATATGACTTTTAGAATAGCAGTTATACACATAAATAATAAGAGCAAGATAAAATACACACGTAAAAATACGCATCGGGTGACACGACTAGCATGTGTATACTCAAAATCCAATCTAGTATAAGAGCAAAATAAATGCTTATAAAGCACACAAAAATCTAATAACTTTTCAATTTGAGACAGAGTAATTGAAAAATGGAGAAAAAGTTGAAATATTGAAATTGGAATGAAACTTAAATTTTCATGAAATAATTTTCAACACAAACCAGTTTGTCCGAAATTTGTATCCGTAATTTATTATCAATCCATCTACATTTCAATAGTGTGCATTTTTATCAACTTGGTATCTGAGCATGGCTATTGTAAAAGGATATAAATAATTTGTGATAAATATTGATTTGTATTCCCTAAATGAAGTATTTAGATTATTTGATTATCGTACATTAAAGGATTTGTTAACTTTAATCTAAGAGATATGTTTGTATTTGAAATTATTCAAATCACATGTAAAAGTTCTATAAATAGAGTCTTGTACTCAGATCAAATATGAATGAAAGATGTAACATATAAGACTTTAATGTGTGGATGTAAGCCATAAGTTGAACTATCTTAATAGTTGTGTTTTCTCTCTTTCATTTTTTTTTTTTTTGTTTTATTATCAGTTTTTATATGGTATCTGAGCTATAAGCTAACGTCATATTCGATCTCAATAGTCCCATGATGGCGTGATTCCATTTTCTTTTGTTTTTTTTTTATTTTTTGTTTATTGTATTGTTGCATTTTTGTAACAAATCCTACTAATCATTGTTACTCGTTCATGTTGGTCTTATTCATCTTTGGGTAGGTCGACCTTTTTCATTAGGGCTGCAGCACTTGCTAAATCTCCCTCTATCCTTTTGTCTTTACGAGGGTATTTATTGTATATTCTTTATGCATGTAAACCGCCAAGAAATCGCTAGCAAGAGCACAACTTCATGAATGCATGAAGGACGCGAACCTTTATTGGTTGCTATATATATATATATATATTATGGACAGGGGTTAAGAGTCAAAAAAAAAAATTATTAGTAGGGACTAGTAGGTAAAAAAATTTTTGTTTTACCTTATATTTTTTTTTTTGAATTGAGGGGGGTCATGGCCCCTGCTAGCCGCCCTAGTTCCGTCCCTGTATGCAGACTGTAGTCACTATCTACACACACACACAAAAAAAAAAAAAAAAAAAAAAAAAAAAAAAAAAAAAACTTCAAGGTTATTTTACCTTCAATGGTGCATTTGGGAACACAATAGAATCAATATTTGGTTTTTTTTCAAAACCCTGATTGAACCCGGTTTCAACCCAGTATTTTACCCGAAATTGAACTCTTTTTTCAAAAAAAAAAATTCTTACTTTAAGCGTGGGTCCCACCTGACATCACCAAAAAACACCCAGATAATTTTTTATATTTTTTATAATAAATAATTATTATTTTACATTACTTTTCATAACATCAATCATTATACACAACTTTCCATACCACCAATCATTTTCTAGCATTAAAAAACACTATTTTTCAATTTAAAAAATCTAACACTCAAACACAATTTCAAAAAGAATTTAAATTCTACTCATCACCTAAACACATTTTCTTCACCTCGAAATTCACAAACCAAAAAAGAATTCAATTCTGATTTCAAAATTTCAACACCCAAACGGCCACACAACTTTAGTTTTGTCATAAAATCGATCGTTAGTCACTAGAGTTTTGGAATTGCAAGTAGAAGCACGTACAAAAGAATTGCCCACAGATTCTGAAGCTATTGCTGTAGAAACAAATGGGTTGATTGTTTCGTATAAGTATGGTGTTCCTTACAAAGATTTTATAAGTATGTCTTATTTGTAATTGGATTCTTTTATAGTAGATGAGTTTTTTTGGGTTTGACGGCCCAAAGTGATTTTACTTATGAAGCATTCTTATTTTAGATGAAAATATGTGTTATATAGCATTACTCTTATTTAATGAAGAAGAATAAGTAATTGCTTCTTCTTTTTTTATCTATAGTATCAGCATAATTCTTCTGTCAAAATAAAAAAAAAAACAAACAAACAAACGTTGCACAAGTGATGTGATCAATATTGCCTTTTGACATTTAGGGCACAATTAATTAAAGCACATGCAGGTTGAATTTATGGATGAAACCAGCATCCAAAACTTCCCTTTCTTTCTTGAGTATAACTTCAATACGGTTGTGGCATAAACAAGGCATTTTCTGCCCTCCAATGAAACGCTGACACGTCATCCTGGAACGAAAAAAACAAAATAGCTTCAAAACACTGGATTTGGTCTCTTAGTGTTTACAATTGCTACGAAAAAAAACCCTGGAACGTCCCTCTCCTTCGTGTAGGTCACTGCCCAAACCAAAAGCCCAGACGTCGCTATTCAAACGAACGCCGCCGCCCACGCCGGGAGCTTTGAGAATCACCTTCTAAAGTGCGAATTTTCTGTTCAAATCGCGCCCGTGTGGTTATAATTAGAAGTGGGTCTTGGCCTCTTGGGTTTCAAGGGTCACCAAAGCTTTTTTGCCTGGACTTTTTATTCCCCAACTAATTTAATTTGTTTCCAAAAATTGGTGTTTGATCCAAAAGGTGAAGTGGGTTCTGCTTGTTTCACGCTGTAAGCCCCAAAAAGTCCCTAATTTACATTATTATTATGACTTGTTCAATGAACTGTTGCCTTTCCTTTGATGGGTTGAAACATTTGTCCATACATAGAGTGATTTTTTTCTTTTTTTCTTTTTTGCAGAGAAAGAGATGAAGATTTAATCAGAGAGGGAGAAACAGACGTTCTGGGGTAGCGACGTCTGGGCAGCAGGTCTGGGCAGGGGGTATGGGAACAATGGTGACTGTGCGAGGGAGAGTGAGGTTCAGGATGTTTTAGCATATGTTAATACTAAGAGACCAGATTCAGTGTTTTGAAACTATTTTATTTTTTTTGTTCTATGCTGACGTGTCAGAGTTTCATTGGAGGGCAAAGAATGTCTTGTTTATGCCACAACCGTATAGAAGTTGCTCTCTTCTAGAAGACTAGACCCTACTCTTCAAACACTGAATCACGAGCTAATATTGTTTGAGTTGATATATAATTAACTTTCACATGAACAAAAATAAACTCACATTATTACAAAAAATAATTAAAAAAAATAAATAAAGTCACATTAAGGTCCTGTATGTATGCAGGGGCGGAGGGAGGGGGGTCGAGAGGGGTCAAGCGCCCCCTCACCTTCCAAAAGTTTCCCTTATCCTCTGTAAAAAATTTCGAATGTCCTGGTTGCCCCCCTTCAATCACTCATCAAGGGCAACCGACACTATCCTCAGCCACTATCACAGGTATTTTCCTGAAGCTTGCTGGTGGAGCTTTGGGGATGAAACTGAAAGATGGAAGCTTGGAACTGAAGTTGTGAAGTCATGGAAGCTTGGAGAAGAGGGAGATAAGGCTTAGAGGATAAGGGGTACGTGGCAGCAAACAGGTGGAGCCTTGGAGATAATGTGAACCAGCTGGGTTCAACTCCTCTAACGCTAAACGGCTGCGTTTTGGGAGCAATGCTTTAGTATGTTTTTGCGAAACTGTCAAGTCTGAAGCAACAAGTTGTAAGGTTGCAACTTTTTTTTTTTTTTTTTTGAAATGAAACTGAAGACTTCATTACTGAATATGAGCCCCAAAAGGGAATATAGTTGACCAAAGGCCAATAGAAATACAATAGGAACTCATACATGCCCGAAGGCAAAAACCACTGCCCGTAGGCCCTAGTGTGACTAGAGATATAGAAACTCCACCCACTAAGTCAGGAAAAACCTGACTTAAAGCAGCCTATCAAATAAGATAGACTGTGAGAAAGATCAAGAATATACATAACAACAGCTACCCAAATAATAAATAAACATTACAAGAAGTAATCTTTAAGCCTCTTTTAACAATAAAGCACAACCGATTACAAAGAAAAGAGGCAGATCTAGCAACAAGCCATCAAACAGTCCCATAATGTCTAAAAATTACAAAGGTAAACCGAAACAGAAGACACAAGCAAGAAACAACAACACAGTGCCGACAGAAGATACAGAGGCGGACTCCGCCGGAGACGACGACGCGTGGGAAACACGCGCCATCACCAGTACCACCCAGCCGAAGATCAGCCGCCGGAGACCCCATCCCCACCATGCAAGGCCAGAAAATCGCGGAACGTGGCCGTCACGCGCACCAAAGAGCAAAGGACTCTCTAGCGCGTGCAGGCTACGCGCTGAACTCCGACATACCGCGTGACCTGTGCGACCGGCAGCAGGAGCAGACGGCGACGGAGAACTCGGCTGAGGGGCGCGTGTCTAGCAGAAATCGGCGGACGTGCGTAGATCTGGCATCAAAAAGCTAAAGAAAAACAAGAAAAGACCGGCCAAAAACACTCCGACTACGACACACAAACCGGCCACTCCCCCAACCGGAACAACTAGCGTTGAGACTTAATGCCTGAGCCAAACAAAGCACAAACCACCATAGCCCAAGGGCTAGGTGAACAGCAACCCCAACCGGATCAAACCGGGGGAACAAAAACCCTACAGCTCTAAAAGCTGAGAAGAAACTAAACACTATCAAGGAGACACACCACCGGGAGAGGGAGACGTAGAGCCTCCCTCTCCCGCAAAACCAACTTCAAACGATTTTTGCCTTCAGAGGAAAATCGCCAGGGAACAGTGTATGGTCTGTGAGACGAGATTTAAGGTTGCAACTTTTAAAGTGTCAAGGATATCACGGCCATCAAATAATTGCGACTCTTCTTACAGTAGTCTTTTTGGCTGTCAAATTTTTCTTCTTCTAGCCATTTAAAATGAGTTCGTCTATACGGCTCACTCCTATCCCACTTTCATCCGACTTTCATAAACACGTGGCACTTCCTTTTTTTTTTAAAAAAAAAAAAATCATGAAATGAGCGGTCCTCTCAGAACAAAACAGACCAAAGGTAAAAAAACAAAATTCAAAACTTTCTCTCTCTCTCTCTCTCTCTCCCTCTCTCTCTCTCTCTCTCTCTCTCTCTCTCTCTCTCTCTCTCTCTCTCTCTCTCTCTCTCTCTCTCTCTCTCTCTCTCTCTCTCTCTCTCTCGTCTTCTCGCCGGATCTCTCCCTTCTCGACGGACCTCGCGTTCTTCCGTCGTATCTCGCTTTCTCTCACCAGGAACCCTCGGAACTCGCCGGAACTCCCTCTCTTCTCGCCGAGTCTTTCCGTAAACTCTTTCTCTCGACGGATCTCGCCGGACGTCGCATTCTTTCGCCGTATCTAGCTTGCTCTCGCCGAGAACCCTCGGATCTCGCTGAATCTCGCCGGAAATCCCTCTCTTCTCACCGGGTCTCGCCGTAAACTCTCATTCTCCCGCAGGATCTCGCTTGCCCTCGCCGGGAACCTACGGATCTCTCCAAAACTCTCTCGCCGGATCTATCTCGTCGGAGGTAAGCTTTCTCTCGCCGGAACTCCTTTTTCTCAGATAAGATTTTAACAGGATTTTTTTCTTTCATGAATTTTCTTAGAATAGTTTTCTTAGGGTTTATTGCATTTGACTCTCGATAGCTCTTGATAGTTCGAATTTTGTGATTACTTATCTAATTGTAATTTACACGATGAAATTATAACATAATTCAATTGATTTGGGACACCTTGAAATATCAATTAGATGTCGTTTAGATATGATTTGTGCGTTTGTGTGTGTGTAGGTTCTCAAATTGCGAAAGATTATGAATGATTTATCTCAAGTAAACTGCATGACCGAGAATACTGATTCAAAAGCTATACAATAAAGTTACAATTTAGACTGAAACCTTCCCTTGCTGGCTTTATTTTCTGCAATTCTGAGTCTTTTGTTTTGAGAAACAAAGTTTTGTACTTCTGGGAGTTTTTTTATACAGTTAAAAATGGAAGCTTTGTTCGAGATATTAAATGTGAGTTATGAGTAGTAGCACTCAATCCTTACACCAGATTTTAGAAAAATTCTTGGTAGTTTTTCCTTTACCTCTATCACCTGGCTACCATTTCCGCTGCATTTTGGTATTAATACCGTAGGTACTGTGCTACTTATCAAAAAAAAATACCGTAGGTACTGTTCTGTTTGTGTTGTCATTAGAATCAGTAAATCACCAGCATCAACCCACACTACAATTATGACCATAATTGTTATTTCTTACCAGTTGTCCCCTGCTCCACCTTATTTACACTACCATCTCCACCATGTTGGCCTATGTTGTGTGGTGTGGCACATTTGTGGGGCCATGCTTCTGCTTCTACAATGCTGAAAATTTTATATGATGGTAATTGATGTCAGATGTCATGATGGAGAAATGGTTAAATGATGCATAAGGTTCACAATTATTTGCAAAACTTTGTTCTTACTATTGTTTGTTTGTTTGTTTATAACCTTGTGGTGTTTTCTATACAATTATTCAGAATCTTGAATATGATGGTTTCTTTCAACTGAGTGTATGGTCCATCATCTGAACTTTTTCATATGGATGACTAACGTCTCAGAAGATGAGAACACTGAGAGAAATTTAGAAAATTAAGTTAGCATACTCATGGTTGCTGTCTTATTCTTTTGGTTTACGACAGGTGGAGGAAAAACAAAATGTTTCTCAAAGTACAGTTGCCCTGGAATGTCATAATCGCTGCAGAAAACCTGGATGCAAAAGGATTGATGCTTCAATGGGCAATTATTATTCGCCTGTTGGGCGACTTTGCTGCCAGAAAGGCCACTAAGGTCTAAGGATCTTGGATATTATCAGGCCGTCACTACTCTGGATAGCATAGGAGAGAGGGGAGAGTGAGACAGCAAACGGGAGATGTTGTCTTCCTAGTTTATTTTAGCGCCATCCTTCAAGCTGTAAAAAGGAGAGATTTCAGAGGACGTTGTCCACAAGGTTCTGAAGCATGGGGTCCTCTTGAAATGTGGGCCAGGTTACTGCTATGAGGGTGGCGAGAGTCCACTGTTCTGGGACAACCTGTCGAAGATTGAAAAGGATGTCGTGGTTCGTTTCATTGTGATTAGAACAATATGGTTGGAAGCGGAAAGGGAATTTCAAGCACTGGTCAGTTTGGAGGGCAATTATCTAGGACCAATTTCTCAGTGTTAGGAAATGCTCCCTTTGTTTATGTGTAGACCCTTTTTTTTTTTTTTTTTTTTTGATTCATTGTATGTGTAGACCTGCAAACATGTTAATGCTCATGCTGCCCTTCTACTTCAAGTCCTCCAATCAACTTCTTGTAAATCGCATGTTGGCATATTTGTAGCAGCTTCTAGTTTTCATCCATTAGAAGTTGTCCAAATGTGGTGCTATTTTGTCATCCGGGGCAAATTACATAATTTCTTTGTTGTTCCATTTCCCCGTATTTCATGTTTTGCTTACCATTTTGATGAGAGAAATGCTATTATCCAATAGTAATCCATGGTTATTTTCAATTAGGGGTGAAACTGCAACTTACCATAAAATATTTACATTTGCAACACCATACAACTTTTAGCAAACAACATCACGAAAAAAGGTTTATTCATAATCAAATTTTGTTGCTTCCACACAGCCACCAAGCCTTCAAGCAGTAGATAATAAGCTTAAAACTGCAACTAACCACAAGGTCCACAAACGCTAGCAATTCATTCATCATCCTGGAATGCTCAGGAAATTGATTGTAGAGTACTATAAAATTGAAAGACATCTTAATGTAAAATTTTCATGAAATTGACATGAGATTTACTTCCAAAAATACAAAATATCTTCAGCTGATAATTAAACTCAGGACACAGGCAAAAAAGACTACATCTTGTAATTGGATAGCACATCAATTCTCCTAGACCTTCACTGCATGTTCTGGAAGCGTTTCATGATAATGACCCTCATATCCATTTAATGCCGAGCACAGTTTGAAAGGCAACTCGACTCACTGGAATTGAACTTGCTCCCGGGTGTACCAGTGATGCACTTGTCCCAGCAGACATTTGTGAGCTTTCCTACCATCTCATTAACCATGGCTCTTTCCTTCTCTTGCTGCATAGCCACCATAAGTTACTCAAAAGAATCAAATAAATTGTAAATGCAACTTGGTACTAATAAGGCTAACTAATAGTGATAACAATAATAACCATCATCACAATCGCCACCACTACTATGTGTCATTGATCTCATAACATACCTTCTTACTACAGTTGAGTCTATGAAGGGCTAAATCAGTGTCCAAAACTTGTAAAGATTAGAGTCAGTCCCACCATGAGGTTACTCGGAAAAGAATCACATAATTAATATGCGCAACTTGGTACTAGTATGACTTACTGTCAACTATAACAATAATAATAATCATCACCACTACCACCACCATTATCTATTCTTGATCCCAAAATGTGTTGTTCCTAGAATAGTCAAATCCTAAATGGACTAATTTAGGCTATTAATTAAGAAAACTAAGTAGACTACACATGTCATGGCAGGGATGAGCTTCCAGGACATCAAATAACCACGTTGCAATAGAACTTTACAAGAATGAGTTTTGGCATCAAATATGTGATTAATATCCAAGCATATTCTATACAGAAGCATAAGTTCATGGAAAGAAAATGGTTTTCTTTTTTCACTCTTTATTTTTCAAAACCAATGACGTTGGATCAATTTTCAAGATTCAATTGGTACCGAAGCTGCTTCAACTAACAGATAGAACTTCTAATTATGACTTCCAACTAGCCTGATAGTCCAGGTTAACGATTATCATCCACATTCGCAAACAGTTATAATTTAATCGGTTCCAATTCAATAGATGCCCAAACATGCACCAAGTTCAAGCAGGTGAATATTGACTACAAAAAATTTATGGCACAAAACAAAGGTCCGAAAGTAGTATACATTAATGTCTTCACAAGATAATACCGTGTAAATGAGGGACTACATAGACACATGCTTAAGCACACAAAGATCTCTAGTACCCATCAAAAATCGACAATGATGTGAAAGAAATACGCAATAAAAAATTATGCAAGGGAACTATAACTAAACAAACAACTCTACAAAGACAAACTGTAAAAACACCAGGTGAGAGGCATGTGTAAGAGCAATAATAAAAAGAAAACCCCCTAAAATCTGATACACAACCATTACCCCACCAACACAATCAAACGAGAGAGAGAGAGAGAGAGAGAGAGAGAGAGAGAGAGAGAGAGAGAGAGAGAGAGAGAGAGAGAGAGAGAGAGAGAGAGAGAGAGAGAGAGAGAGAGAGAGAGAGAGAGAGAGAGAGAGAGAGAGAGAGAGAGAGAGAGAGAGGGGTTGGTCTAGAACTGACGGTGAAGAACGAACAAGAGAGATGTGGGCCGGCGCCGGTAAAGGACGGCCGGGTGGAAAACGAGAAAAAACGCCGGAGAAAGGGAGAGAACGCCGAAAAATGGGAAAAAAAATGCCAGATGCAGGGGGAGAGAGAGATCGATGGGGGGAGCAGAAATCGCCGGAGAGAGAGAGAGAGATCGGGACGGCGGTGGTCGGCTAGTCTCCGGCCGAAAGCCCCAAAATCACACAATCAAACACCCTCCTTCAGCCATCAACAGTGACCGGCCGTAGAGAGAGAAAAAAACACAACAAAAATCCAGTGGCCGACCGTGGAGAGAGAGAGAGAGAGATACCGTAGAGAGGGAATAAGGTGGTCGGCCCTCCTGGTCGGCGGTGGGAAGGCGATCTGCGTGGGCGGTGCTTCGATGGGTGGCGGGAGATGGCTGTCGGTGGGATGAGGGAGGAGGGAAAAAATTGGGGGAAGAAAACTGTTTTGAAAATTTTGGGGAAATCGTGTGTTTAACAAACGCTGGTCTTTTTTTTTCTTTTTTTTTCTTTTTTGTTAAAAAAGAAATGCCACGTGGCAAAAAAGTCGGACTCTAGTGTGATAAGGGTGAGCCGGATAGACGAACTCATTTAAAATAATTGTTCTATAAATTGTTTAGTTATTTTTTTGAGAGCACGAGAGGTTGTACAGTGAAAAGACTATTCAGAAAAGAGCAATTTTTTTTTGTTCTTTTACAATTTTTCTTTCTTCAAAAATTTTAGATATTTAATCAAACTTTTTCATTAATTAAGCTTTTATATTTAGATTACTCTTTTAAATTTCTTTAAGAATATATATAGTTTTATTACATTTTTTTAAGTTTTTATTATAAATTTTAATTGTATGAAATATATAATTGTAATTACATGAGATTATGAAAAACAACAATAATTCTATTTAATTTTATTAAATTGTTAATTTATTATATTATTTAAGTATTTTTATTTTATTTTTGTTTAATTTATTTTTTAATCTTGACCCCTGAACTGAAATTCTAGCTCCGCCATGTATCAGTATGCATATTCAAAAGGTTTGAATTAATTATCAAAGACTTTATTCACGAAGGCACTGGAAAAAACAATTTTCTATGGCACGTAGTTTGAAAAGAATATAAACGGAGTATTTACATTGACCAAACCTGTGTCCTCTTTGGCGGGTGACTTGTAATAGTCTTCGATAAATGCCGGGCTCTTTGTTTCCCTGCTAACCCCAAACAGGTTTGTCTTGATGCTGATGTTTTCTATCAGGGCATTTACGGTAGTTTTTTTTTTTTTTTTTTTTTTCTAGAAAGTCTACTTTTAAAATTGGGAAAATTGTACCGTTGATCCATGTGGTATGCCATAATTATTTTTCACTTCCTATGATTTAAAAAGTTCATGAGAGATCCTTGTGGTATGCAATAATTATAAATCGATCCCTGACGTTAAATTCTGTTAAAATTTTGTAACAGATTCCGTCAAATGCCACGTCAGCGCCACGTGTCGTTATCTTATTGGTGACACGTGGCGCTGACATGTCCAGCCACCCCTTTTCCCATTTTTGTTTTTTTTTAAAAAAAATTTAATTTTTTTAAAAAAATAAGTATTTTTTATTATTTTTTAATAAATTTTTATTTTTTTATTAAGGTCGACACGTGTCGCTGACGTGTAGAGCTAACAGATTCCGTCAAAATTGTGACGGAAAATCGACCCAGGGAGTAAAACGTAATTATTGCATACCACAGGGATCTCTCATGAACTTTTAAACCATAGGGAGTGAAAAATAAGTATGGCATACCACAGGGATTAACGGTGCAATTTTTCCTTTAAAATTTTAGAAAAAATTTAAAGAAAGTTACAAAAGTCGTTCCACAATAATTTCTTTAAAATTTTTGTTTCCTCGGGAAAGTAAATAGTGTTTTTTCCATTCAATTGTTTATTCACAAAATATATTATCTATTTCCTATTTTCTTTTTTTTCATACTTTTAATTAAAGTAAATAATAATAATAATATTTTAATGATATAGAAAAAAAATTAAGTTTTGATAAAATAAAAAATAAAAAATAATTTTATTTCTTATATTTAAAAAAACAGTAATGATTCTTTGCCACCTTTTGATACAACTTTTCACCACCTAAATTATGTGACAAGGTGGTCCCCCATCTTATTTTATTTTTAAGGAAAATGTTAGATTTACAACACCAATACAACAACTGCACAACAACCCCTCACATGAGGATGGGCCCCACACACTGGGGTCCACCCTCATGTGAGGGGTTGTTGTGATGGTGTAGTGTAAAAATCAAATCCCTATTTTTAAAACTCAAAAAGTAATGGGAAGTGATTCATGTACACCAAGTGTACAACAAATGTACAACACCCCTTCACATGGGGTGGGCCCCATAGTGTGTGGGGCCCACCCCATGTGAAGGGGTGTTGTACATTTGTTGTAGGGATGATGTACAACTATCATTATTCAAAAGTAATATGAGGCCACCTTACCACATAAGTAACATGGTAAAAAATTGTATCAAAAGGTGACAATGAATCATCTTTCTTTCCTCTTTTAGTTAGAATCTTCCAAATCATAGTCAACGTAGGTGGCAGCAACGGTGGTGCATCTATCTATAACTACTTTTCCGATCAGAGTTAATTCCAAGAAGACTGTCGTCTAATGTCTATCTTTCTTTGTGAAGTTAATTGATTGATTAGCCATCAGGACTATGGCAACTGTCATTAATTCGTCACCTTATTTGATATACTTTGCCTTGTTTACAATTCGTCGCAGAGTCAAATATTATAAAAATATCGTCATTTTCCTCCCTTACATTTTCTATATATATATTACCTGTGTCCTTTCTCAGGAGTCTAAAAACATTTAAACAAATAAAAGCCTTCTGTCTACAAAGAGGAAGTTTTTTCCTTTTTGTCTTTTTTCCTCTTTTTCCCAATGGCAATAGTTCTTAGATCACTTCATTTTCTGGTACTCGTCTATGTTTCCTATACTCTCTTGGCCCTTGCTCAAGATGGAAACGGCTTCATCTACAATGGCTTCCGTGATCAAGCCAATCTGAGTCTTGATGGACTCGCAAAAATCCACCCCAATGGTCTATTGCAGCTAACCAATCTTTCACAAAACGTAGTTGGTCGTGCTTTCTATCAATTTCCAATGAAATTCAACACAACTTCATCTCTTTCATTTTCTACAAACTTTGTGTTTGCCATAGTTCCTGAAGCGAAAACCAATGGTGGTCACGGCATTGCTTTCGCCATCAGTCCCTCGACAAACTTCACAGCCGAGGTCTACCAAATGGGTATCTGGGGCTCTTCAATGATTCAAATAACGCCTTTCAAGAAACCGTATTTTGGCCATCGAGCTTGATACTGTTACGGGCCTGAATTTGGAGATATTACAACGAATCATGTGGGAATCGATGTGAACGGCATGAAATCAAATGAATCAGCTCCTGCAATGTATTTTTCCAATAAAGAAGGGAAGAATATAAGCTTGAATCTCCTGAGTGGGAATCCAATGCATCTTTGGATAGACTATGATGAAGCAGAAAAGTTGCTGAATGTAACACTTGCCCCAACAAGGATCCCAAAACCAAATCGGCCTCTATTGTCAACTTCCATTGATCTGTCTCAAATTCTCAAGGAATCCATGTATGTTGGTTTCTCTTCGGCCACAGGTACACTTGCAAGTGACCACTATATTCTTGGATGGAGCTTTAATAAAAGTGGACCATCACAAAGCCTCGATGTTTCAAGCCTTCCTCCACTTCCAAGAGGAGGAAAGAGAAACCAAGCCTTGTGATCATCACTTCTCTCATAGCAGTAGCGATTGTGCTGATAACCCTCGCTGGAGCTGTTGCTTACATATTGAGGAGGAAGAAATATGAAGAACTACGAGAAGATTGGGAAGAGGAGTACGGCCCCCACAGGTTCAGCTATAAGAATCTCCACAACGCAACCAAAGGTTTCAAAGACACGGAACTTCTTGGAGAGGGAGGCTTTGGAAAGGTTTATATAGGAACACTTCCTTCAAATGTACAAATTGCAGTAAAGAGAGTCTCCCATGATTCAAAACAAGGGATGAAGGAATTTGTGGCAGAGATCGTTAGCATGGGAAGATTGAGGCATAGGAACTTGGTGCAGCTCCTGGGCTATTGCCGACGAAGGGGAGAACTCCTCTTGGTCTATGATTATATGCCCAACGGAAGCCTTGACAGGTTCTTATATGGCAACAAAAAACCAAACCTTAACTGGGCTCAACGATTTCGAATCATCAGAGGAGTAGCATCTGGCCTTCTTTACCTCCATGAAGAGTGGGAGCAAGTTGTTCTCCACCGAGATGTAAAATCAAGCAATATTCTTTTGGATGCTGAATTAAACGGAAAGTTAGGAGATTTTGGCCTTGCAAGATTACACGACCATGGTACCAATCTCCAAACCACCAGTTTGGTTGGGACCGTGGGTTTTTGGCTCCGGAGCTCTACAGAACCGGAAGGGCAACCACTTTCACTGATGTGTTTGCTTTTGGGGCTTTCATCCTCGAAGTGGCTTGTGGAAGGATGCCTTTAAAGGTACAGGCCCAGGACAGGCTGAACAGGTGATTTTGGTTGATTGGGTCATTGAGTGTTGTAGAAGAGGAGCTATCCTTGATACTAGCGATCCTAGATTGGAAGGTAATTATGTGGTGGAGGAAATGGAATTGGTTTTGAAATTAGGCCTTCTTTGCTCTCATGCAATACCAGCTGCCAGGCCCAGCATGAAGCAAGTAGTGCAGTTTTTGGATGGCGATGCTGATCTGCAGGAATTACCACATTACAACGCTTCTTTTGATGCCATTACAAGTAAAGAATCATCTGATTTCATGTCATTTCCTTTTTCCCAGGCTTCTGCTCCTTCCATGTCTAGCACTGATTCAATTGTGAGAAGTGGTTGTTGAATTGGTTGTCTCGTCTTAGGAATAGTGCCCTAAATCTCAATTATTTTGTAAGTCATTCTTATTTAAATTGAGTAAAGTTGTTATTCACTGGTATATTTTTATGAGCTAATTTGTTGAAATGGTCCAAACTGAATCTTTAGCAGCCTCACCAAATTGGTGAGTAAATAGTATTAATAAAAAAACTACTAAAATTTTCTCTCTTTATTTTTTTTATTATTATCACACAGAATTTTTAAAATTATAGACTTTATAGTTTACAATTGAATGTTTGCAATCATAAATGGAACTGGACATTCCATTTGATAAAACTATAACACATCAATCATGATAATTTATCTTGATCATGCGGTGACTTCATATTGATATAATAATGTGGATACAATGCAATGAATGGACTACCGGAGTTGTCATTCCTCAAATGTAAATTACCAAATTACAAATATTTGATATGCTAACAGAATTACAACAAATTAAGATATACACATATTCAAATGTAAATTACCAAATTCAAATATTGATATCACGTTGGTGAAGTTGTTGCTACAAGTGTATTATCTTCTTTATCTTCTGCATTATCATTATCTCTTTAACTTAAGTCTGAGGCTGCACCATCTTCTTTTGAATCTGCTGATATATCTTCAATTACATCTATTTACTAACCCAAGTATAAATAAACAAGCTGTGATACGTTAAATCAGTCTTTATAAGGATTTTACCCATTACCCATTATGTAAAACGTTAGTATCAGCGTTCTGTTAACAGTTCCAATGGTTGAGGAAGGAGGTGAAAATAAACTCTCGAAGGGATATATGGAATCTGGACACGACACAATGGGGCGACGCGTGAGCATCACACACAAGGGTGGAACCACCTTTACTGCCCACCAACACCATCCAAGATTCAACGTAATCACCATGTACAAATTTTTGTTATTATTTTTTTTTTAATGAAATACACCTTCAAAAATTAATTTTTTATCCTCAGAAAGTATTCTTTTTAGTTTTGCTCCCCCCATCTAAAAATAAAGTTTCAACCCCTGCTCGAGACGGTTGAATGGCTGGTACGAGGACGGCTCGTGGTGGATTGGGGACAGGAAGACCGATGGAGGGGCGCATGTGTGGAAAAGATAGACAGGTAGCGGTAGATCTAGCTTCCAACTTTCAAAAGATATGGAAAATGAAAAAGAAAAGCAAAAAAAGAGAGAGAGGAGGAGGAAGAAAGGAGGAGGGAAGCAAGGGTGACGCAGGTTATTTGAGAGAGAGTTTCAGAGGGTTTTTTTTTTTTTTTTTACGTGTGTGGGTAGTTTCAGAAGGGCTTGACTTGACTTGTTGAGATCCCACCAAGATTCTAATCCAGTTAACGAAAGCCCAGTAGAATTCTAGCTGAAAAGCCATTACCTGAAGTTGCAACTTATATCTTGATGAGCTTCATTAATGTACAATAACAAGATTGCTTTCATGAAATGGTAAGACATATAGGCTGATGAAGTTTCAAAGACATGATCTTCCAATGCTATGCCAGGATACGAGTGTACAGAGTAACCAAAATTCTTGGCGTATTGGAAGCTCAACTAATCATTTCGACAGATATGAGCTTTTCACTTTGAAATTTTGGACTCAATCTCTTCCAAGCTCAAACCTTTGGTCTCTGGGACAACGAGCAATACAAACAAAAGTGACAACAAAGCAATAGCCCCAAAAAGAAGGAAGAGGTTTTCCGCTCCTAGAATCTCCTGCAATATTTAGCAGTACTCCATATTCAATCAATCACAGGAGAATGAAAACTATGAACCATTAGATACCAGCTTTGAAAGAAATGGATCGATAAAAGCAAATCAATACCTTCAATGGTAAGAAAGCAAAGGTCACAATGGCATTTGAACCAAAGTTAGTAAGAACTGCAAGACTGATCCCTCGCCCTCTTGTCCGAAGTGGGAATATCTCCGACACCATAAGCCAACTGATCGGCCCAAATGATATCTGAAAGACCATTCAAAGGACAGAAATCTAATAATGAATCAAAATTCCCATCAACCGTGTCAGGAGGAAAAACTTGTCACTACTCATCAGATATTAACTGCTTTCCCATTCATTTTTCTTTCTTTTTTTCCAGAAAGTTCTAAAAATCAAGGTAGCTCTCTAAAGTATAATTTTCTATGGATGTTAAAAAAATAAATGAAATTCAGCCATCTTTTGACACGATAGAAGTGCTCCTCATTGTTACAGTCAGAAAGAAATAGTTCCAATCTTTAAAAGAGAGAATGATTACCTGGTAGCAACCAACATAGAGAAGAAGACCAGCTACAGCAACAAAAGGGAACCCTCCAAGAAACTTATAATAAGCAGAAAGCAGAAATAAAGAAATAGCCTGTGGTAATTTAGAGAAAAGCATAGTTTAGCTTTCATCATGTTTTTTTAAATGAACATTAAATAATGCATGATACGTAGTAGATTGATAGTCATATGCTGTATACCATGCCGCTGACACCTCCAATTAGCAGGGGTCTTCTCCCAAGATTATCTACTTTCAGGATAGCTATCCATGTCATCAGTAACTGAAGGAGGAAAACAATCACAAATGAATCATTATTAGCATTACCAGAAGATATAAAGGCGGGGAGACACTTTCCCCTATGTTCAAAGACATCATGACAAGATTATTAAACATACTTTGAACACACCAATTACAACTGAAACTCGGGTAGCATCAGCGGCAGCGGAGAACCCAGCAGTCTTGAATATCAGAATCACAAAGAATATCATTTAAGTTAGGCAAACTGAGATAAAGGAATAGCATTTTATCCAAAGAACAGATTTGAGTTCAACCATCACTTACCTGAAGTATTGGACCTGCATAATATAGAACACTTGGTTGCCCAGTTATCTGTCACAGTCAGGTGGTAAATTGGCTTACCAACAAGAAAAACTCCACATTTCTTCATTACATGCTTGTTTGAACTTGACTTTAAAGAGAAATTCATAGCAGCAAAAAGGAAGAAATACCTGTTGAAAAAGGACCAAACCTCCACCAATTAGGAAGGCTTTCAAACTTGGGCCTTGAAAGACCTCCAAGAAACTGCCCTCAGATTCCTGATCCGCATATGCATATTTCAATGAGACAAAGGTGTCTTCTATTTGCCTCTCAGACAATTTGTCACCAGGACGACGGCCCCTTAGTTTGCTCAGGGCAACAACGGCCTTCTCTTTGTAATCTTGTAAAGAGCCTTTACCTTGTACAGCCCTAAGAAGTAACCAGCGGGGAGATGGTGGAAGACTCCACATGCCTAGTCCCATAATTAAAGCAATTGGTGCACTAACTCCAAACATGTAACGCCACCCACCCACTACATCAATCTGAAAGCTTCCAACAAAATAACCCAACTGCAGAAAATTTCATTTCCAAGCTCAGTTTATTTTTATTTCAGACAAGAAAGTGAACATAGAGAATAATATAAGAGTAAACAATACCAGAATCCCCAGAACTATGAAGAGTTCCTTCAAAGATACTAGAGTTCCACGAATCTGAGATGGGCAAGTTTCTGCGATATAGAGAGGAGCCCCATGCATGGCCTGCCGAATTAACTCACTTATAAGAAGGTTAGAGCATGACTAGGTACTAATAGCAGCTAAGACTGCAGAAAAGAAGAGGGGGTGTTTCAAAGAAGCCCACCAAACCAATACCGAGGCCATAGAGCAGCCTTCCTGCTAAAAGGACACCAAGGCCCGGAGCATAGGCCGTGATCAGACCACCAAGAGCATATAGCACAGCTGCTATGATAAGCTCTCGCCTCCTCCCTTTGTGAGAAAACCCATTATATTGGAAAGAAAAAAATAAAAAAGCTCCAAACTTCAGGAAAGAGTAAATAAGGACATACCAAGGAAGTCTGCAATTGGGTAGACAAGAAGAGAACCAAAAAGAGCTCCATAAAGAGAACCACTGACCTGTATTCAAGTCAATATTAAAAGAATGGATTGAACATAAAACAAACTGCAAGTGTCCCAAAAAATGGCAGAAGAAATGTAACTCTGATACTCCAACCATACCACAAGTCCAAGCTGAACAGCCGAAAAGTTGAACCAAGTTGTTCCACTGAGCTCAGGTGACTAACAATCATCATTGTAACAACAAAAAATGTATATGCTTAAATGGGCTGTATAAGACACCTAAATGGATCGGTGGTTATCAAAACAACGAGAAAGATTACTAAAAGCAAATTAAATATATAACAAAGAAGTCAATAAACAAAATGTGCACCTGCAATGAGATGGTAGCACCAGAGGTGGCACCGATGTCATACCCAAATAACAAACCTCCCAAGGCTGGGAACAAAAACCTAAAAATTGCAGGAACAAAGTTAAATTTAGGCAATGATTTGTTTATCTTTTCAGAGAAACATATTCGTACTAAAACCTCAGTCACGCATTATTTCTTGATCCACCCTACTCTCTTCTATAATTTTTTAAGTACTACTCTTGCTTTCAAACCAAAACTAAAACAGAGTAATTCAATATGGTAATCAAGGTTGAAGGTCCAATTTTGCGATTGCATTCATACATCCTGAAATTCATAGCTTGAAGTAAACAATAACAAATAAATGATACTGTTATCACATGTGATGCAAGAGCTAACTAATTTAGGATTTTAGATACCCATCAAATTCATCCAAAAAACAGAATACCCATTATAAAAAAAAAAAATAAATAAATAATAAAAACATGAAAAACACACATGAAATGAAGAGAAAGTGGTAGAGACGCACGGCAGAATCACAGAAGACCAAGCAAAATTCTCCTGATACGTTGCGTCAGAGGCAAGCGTGTCATCCTCTTCCCCAGAAGCATACTCTTTCTGTACTCCCACCTGCCCATCAAACACAAAAACTATCACCCAACAAATCATACAAGCAAAAAAAAAACAAAAACAAAATGGGAGATTTTGGGTACTCACATGGAATCGGAGTCGACGGCCAGAAAGCAAAGGTAATTTTGAGAACATGGGAAATTTGGCCTTGAAATGGGTGTTACAAGTTGAACATGATTGTGTGCTAATTTGGGTGTAAGAGATGAGTGCTTGTAATGGCTTTGTTCGGCGAGTTGGGTGTGATTGTGAGAGCCTGAGGTTGAACAGAGGTTGAACAGAGGCACTGCAAGCCATAGTAGGCAGTGTCAGTGTGACCGGAGTGGATGATCAATGTGTAATGGGTTCATGGCTGCCGCTTTATCTTATTCTTTTCATTTGTGGTCCAATTTTGATACTTTCGAGTGAGTTTTGACTTTTTGATTTTTTGGCACCGATGATGGCTTCTCATAACCATCTCCGATCTTCCTATAATCATGTTTTAAATTACCATTAAATTTATGAGTTTTATAAATTTAAAAATAAAATGATGAATTTATATCGGATTTTGGCAGATGATTGGCCATCGTATGCTCTCATGGGTGATGAATTTTTTATTTTTTATTTTTTATTTTTTACAATATTCGTTCTTATTGAGAACTCCATAGCAGAAGCTGGTATCATGACATAGTGACAACATATTCTCTAATTACAATATCATAGATTTGATAATGAATTTCTTTCATCTAGATTTTGATCATAATATAGGTGACAACTTCTTGAGTCTCAAGCTAAACAGTAAACTGTCATATTTGTCTTTTGCTAACCTAAAAGAGTGCGGTCCAAATTTTATATACCTTTCACTAAGGGTGCGTTTGAGAATGCGATTTCGTAGACAATAAGTGTGATTTTAAACCAAATCGCAGAATATAATTCGTTTAGGAACTGCGTTTTTAAAAATTACGATTTGAAAACGCAGAAAATCTGCTTTTTCAAATCGCATGTAAGATGGTGCTTTTTTGAAAACGCTGAATTTTAAAGTCTAATTTGCGATTTTAAATGGTAAACTGCTTTTTTTGCCAAACGCTTAACTGGGTTTTTAAAAATCAATTTTTTCAAATCGTACATTTTAAAATCGTGATTTTAAATCGCACTTTTTGAATTCGCAAACCCAAACGGATCCTAAGTGCCCATGTCGACTTGTATTGGGCATTTCTGTCTCACAGTCTCGCATAATTTGCAACGCATCTCTTTTTAGATAAATATGGCAGCTCACGATTTAATTCAAGAAGATGTAGTCCATAAAAAATAAATAAATAAATAAATAAAGATCAATTCTTTACTATAAAGATTATGCTTGAAGTGCCGCCATGGGTGATGATGTTATGACAAGGTACAGAGTAAATATTCTCTTAATTTAGAAAGTAGAAAAAAGTTGCATTTTATGTCGTTTAATCAATTTTATTGAAACGTATTTGGACCATAAAATTGGAAAGGTACAGCTCACTTGTTTTGGAAGTAAAGAATCAATGCTAAGAAAAAGGGAAATGCTTGGACATTATAAATCGGGTGATAATTACATATTTCATAAAAAGTAAAGTTATATATTATATTTTTATTTTATATTTATTATATAATGTTAGTATAATAGTTTGAGATAATTGCATCGTTGGTCCCTGTGGTATGTCATAATTATTTTTCACTCCCTATAGTTTAAAAAGTTCATAGGAGGTCCTTGTGGTTAGCAATAATTATAAATCGATCCTTACCGTCAAATTCTTTTAAAAAATTTAACAGATTCCGTCAAATGCCACGTGTCCATCTTAATAAAAAATGTAAATTTATTAAAAAATAAATAAATAAACTTATTTTTTTGTTTTGTTTTTTTAAAAAATAAGTTTATTTATTTATTTTAAAAAAAAATTATATTATTTTATTAAGATGGACACGTGTCGCCATCTTTGGCGACACGTGGCGCTGATGTGGCATTTGACGGAATCTGTTAAAATTTTGGGATAATTGCACCGTTGGTCCCTGTGGTATGCCATAATTATTTTTCACTCCCTATAGTTTAAAAAGTGCATGGAAGGTCCATGTGGTATGTAATAATTACAAATCGAAACCTGGCGTCGAATCTGTTTAAATTTTTAACAGATTCCATCAAATGACACATCAGCGCCACGTGTCTCCATCTTATTGGCGACACATGACGCTGACATGCACTATCTTAATAAAATAATATAAAATTATTAAAAAATAAATAAAAACACTTATTTTAAAAAAAAAAAAAAAAAAAAAAAAAAATGGGGCAAGGGGTGGCAGCCACCCCCAAATCTACTAGGGGTGGCGCACGGCCACCCCCTTGCCCCATTTTTTCTTTTTTGTTTTTTTTTTAAAATAAGTTTATTTATTTATTTTTTAATAAATTTATATTATTTTATTAAGATGTTCATGTCAGCGCCACGTGTCGCCAATAAGATGGCGACACGTGGCGTTGACGTGGCATTTGACAGAATTTGTTAAAAAATTTAACAGAATTTGACGCCAATGATCGATTTGTAATTGTTGCATACCACAAGGACTTCCCATGCACTTTTTAAACCATAGGGAGTGAAAAATAATTATGGCATACCACAGGGACCAACGGTGCAATTATCCCTAAAATTTTTAACGGAATTTGACTCCATAGATCGATTCGTAATTATTGCTAACCACAAGGACCTCCCATGAACTTTTTAAACCATAGGGAGTGAAAAATAATTATAGAATACCACAAGGACCAATGGTGCAATTACTAATTTCTTAAAAGAAAAGACTTATTCAAAGTTAATGGGACTTCCATATTAACATTGTATGATAGTTATAAAATAAATAATTTTTAGTATTACTCTTTATAAAAATGTGTGCCTATTACTAGAGATGGACTTAGGGAGGCCAGCATAGACTAATGTTGAGTATCAGTTAAATCCATGACAATAGGGGCATTTTTGTCCACCAAAACGCAACACTCGGTTAAGTCAGTTAATTAACCAACTTTATACCGATGATAACAAATTTTGACTATTTTAGTTAAGTTGGTTACATGTATGTCGGTTAATCAGTTAACCATGAGTTTTTATATCGAGCCAAGACTTTTTTTATGGGTGGCCAAAACAGATTTTTTTTTTTTTTTTTCGCTAAACAAGTGTTTTAAGGTTCAAAACAACATCGTTTCATTTCAAATCGATTGAATAAAACACAACTCGGTTAAATCGGTTCGGTTAACCGCTTAAAAAAATCTATATTCCCTACTGAACCAAACCGACGTTGAAACCATAGTTTTATTCCGCCTATTGGCTACTAGAAGTCGGTAACAATTCAGGGGTGGTCGGGTATTCTGCCTACTCATAGGGTCATGGTCTCTCCCCTCTTATGAAAAGTTCTATATAAATATGTTTTAATATTTATTTTTGGGTCAAAAAAAATTTAATTTGGATCCTGACCATTAAAAGCAATCCAAAATTAAGCTTGTAAGAATACAAGTCCAAAATTTAAGATTTTTGAAGTGGGGGTGAAAATGCAAATGCAAATGCGGATGCAGTTATTAACAATATCCACATCTACAAAATGCGGCTATCGCTTTTAGATATTCACATCCACATCCACATTATGTGATTACTATATGCATCCTCATAGTTATTACGGTTATTAAATGCAGTTATTATCCGTTATCCGCATATAAGGTAATGAGGGTTTTAGATTACTATCTAAATCTATATGCAATATTAAATAATACAGTTATTACTATATTCAAGTTTAAATAAATTATGGTTAAATACCTTATTAGTACCTGAGTTTTAGACTTTTTTTTTAATTTAATACCTAAGTTCTAAGTAGCCCACATATAGAGAGAGAGAGAGGAGAAGAGATGGCAAAGGGGATGGCAAAGGAGGAAGAAAGGAGGGAAGAAAGGGAGAAGCAGGTTATTTGAGAGAGTTTCAAAAGGGCTTTTTTATTTTGTGGGTAGTTTCAGAAGGGCTTGACTAGACTTGTTTAGATCCCACCAAGATTCTAATCCAGTTAACGAAAGCCCAGTAGTATTCTAGCTGAAAAGCCATTACCTATAGTTGCAACTTATATCTTGATGAGCTTCATTAATGTACAATAACAAGATTGCTTTCATGAAATGGTAAGACAGATAGGTTGATGAAGTTTCAAATAGATGATCTTCCAATGCTATGCCAGGATACAAGTGTACAGAGTAACCAAAATTCTTGGCGTATTGGAAGCTCAACTAATCATTTCGACAGATATGAGCTTTTCACTTTGAAATTTTGGACTCAATCTCTTCCAAGCTCAGACCTTTGGTCTCTGGGACAACGAGCAATACAAACAGAAGTGCCAACAAAGCAATAGCCCCAAAAAGAAGGAAGAGGTTTTCCGCTCCTAGAATCTCCTGCAATATTTAGCAGTACTCCATATTCAATCAATCACAGGAGAATGAAAACTATGAACCATTAGATACCAGCTTTGAAAGAAATGGATTGATAAAAGCAAATCAATACCTTCAATGGTAAGAAAGCAAAGGTCACAATCGCATTTGAACCAAAGTTAGCAAGAGCTGCAAGACTAATCCCTCGCCCTCTTGTCCGAAGTGGGAATATCTCCGACACCATAAGCCAACTGATCGGCCCAAATGATATCTGAAAGACCATTCAAAGAACAGAAATCTAATAATGAATCAAAATTCCCATCAACCGTGTCAGGAAGAAAAACTTGTCACTACTCATCAGATATTAACTGCTTTCCCATTCATTTTTCTTTCTTTTTTTTCCAGAAAGTTCTAAAAATCTTGGAGCTCTCTAAAGTATAATTTTCTATGGATGTTAGAAAATAAATGAAATTCAGCCATCTTTTGACACGATAGAAGTGCTCCTCATTGTTATATTCGAAAGAAATAGTTCCAATCTTTAAAAGAGAGAATGGTTACCTGGTAGCAACCAACATAGAGAAGAAGAGCAGCTACAGCAACAAAAGGGAACCCTCCAAGAAATTTATAATAAGCAGAAAGCAGAA
Organism: Alnus rubra; assembly: GCA_028654335.1. Lineage (NCBI taxonomy): Eukaryota > Viridiplantae > Streptophyta > Magnoliopsida > Fagales > Betulaceae > Alnus > Alnus rubra. Next base: position 422,136 of record JAJPGS010000870.1, on the reverse strand, counting down.
ATAAAGAAATAGCCTGTCGTAATTTAGAGAAAACCATAGTTTAGCTTTCATCATTTTTTTTAAATGAACATTAAATAATGCATGATACGTAGTAGATTGATAGTCATATGATGTATACCATGCCGCTGACACCTCCAATTAGCAGGGGTCTTCTCCCAAGACTATCTACTTTTAGGATAGCTATCCATGTCATCAGGAACTGAAGGAGGAAAACAATCACAAATGAATCATTATTAGCATTACCAGGAGATATAAAGGCGGGGAGACACTTTCCCCTATGTTCAAAGACATCGTGAGAAGATTATTAAACATACTTTGAACACACCAATTACAACTGAAACTCGGGTAGCATCAGAGGCAGCGGAGAATCCAGCAGTCTTGAATATCAGAATCACAAAGAATATCATTTAAGCTAGGCAAACTGAGATAAAGGAATAGCATTTTATCCAAAGAACAGATTTGAGTTCAACCATCACGTACCTTGTTGGGGATAAATCCCACTCAACCCGATCCAAAGAGGAGTCAAATAAGGTCCAAACAGATAAGGTGATATCAGATCAGAAGTCTAAGAAGATATCCAATTAGAAGTCTAGTAAATGATTAAAGTCCAATTAGAACTCGGACAGCAGTTCTAAATCAACAAGGAACAGGAGTCCTAATCCAGGTTTGACTCCACCTCTACGCCTATAAATAGGCTCATACCCCAGGTATAAACTAAGACTCAATTTTATGCATAAAGCATTATTTTCTCACAGAATCTAACTTGGGCATCGGAGCGGGACCCCCGGAAGGGTCCCTAGGTTTTGTTGTTTTGCAGAGTTATTGAGAAGCGTGAAGAACATCAAAGGAACGTGCAGATTTACACCATACCGGAAACTGTACCAACAGTTTGGCGCCGTCTGTGGGAACGATTTTTCGTTCCTCATAAAAAAAAAAGATCCAGGATGGTGATGAACACACGTTCCGGAAGCCAGACCAATCGACAGCCCGTGGCCCCACAGGAACCGGCTATTCAGAATAATTTGCAGCCTCCACCGAACCCTCCCCCGGGGGGTGGAGATCAAGATCGCATAGCAGCGTTGGAAGCCCAGATTGAAGACTTAAATGCAGAATTGTTACGCATGAGGCCGGAACAGCCCAATCCCGAGATGAACAGGGACGAGCATGAGGAAGAAGATCACAACAGCAACATTAATCCTCGGAGGGAGGATGACCGCCAAGGAGATCTGAGCAGAATTATTGCCGAGCTGGAGAGAAGGTGCACGTACATGGAGATGGAAAGAAAGGACAAAGGCAGATCCGTAATGGTGGACAAGCTCCTAATGGGTACAGACTCACCCTTCACCAGACGGGTGGCAGACTATCAGCTTCCCGATAAGTTTAAGGTACCCCAAATTCTAAGTTATGCAGGAGACAGAGATCCCTTGGATCACCTAGAGAATTTCAAAGCTCATCTAGACCTTCACGGGACACCCGATGAAGTAGCATGTCGGGCCTTCCCTCTTACTCTTGCGGGGAATGCCCGAGACTGGTTCAGGAAGCTGCCCTCGAATTCTGTTGATCAGTTCAAAGAATTATCCAAGATATTCCTAACGGAGTTCTTGGCTTTCCGGACAAGGAAGAAGCCTTCGGGATATTTGCTATCATTGCACCAGCAGGGCAATGAGAGTCTTAAGGAGTTTATGGCTCGGTTCAACCGAGAGAAGGCTACGGTAGAAGATCCGACCGAGGATATGATCTTTGCTGCCATTTATCAGGGAATTTCACCCGAGGAGCCTTTGATGAAGAAGTTGATCCGAAAGCAACCGAGTACCTTGCAGGGCCTCATGGATAAGGTAGAAGAATTCATTAATCAGGAAGAGACGCTGAAGTCTATGGCCAGTTCTAGACTACCCCGAGAGACAGCCCCAGAAAAGAAAAGGAAAGAATTCAGGAAAGCTGATTGGGAAGAGCAGAGGCGGGTAAAGAAGTTCACAGATTACAACTTTACACCTCTCAATGCCGAGATATCAGAAGTCCTCATGGAGATCAAGAAAGATCCGGCGTTTCGGGAACCACAAAAGATACCAGGTAATCCTCCTTATAAGAATGCAGGGAAGTATTGTGATTTCCATAAACAAGCAGGTCATTACACCGAGGGGTGCGTAACCCTAAGGTTGTTGATAGAAGAATTCATAAAGAATGGCAAGCTAGTTCGGTTCTTGGGAGAGCGACGGAACCATCCAGGAAACAACAGGCCTCGGAATCATCAGGACTATCAGCCCCGAGATCAACAGCCACGGGATTACTATCCCCGAGACCGCCCTCAGCTAGACGAAAGGCATCAAGAGAATGCTCCCCGAGATGACATAGAAAGAAGAGAGGACCGAAGAAGCAGAAGCCCACAGCATAGAGAGCCGAGGCAACAGCAGTATCTGCCCGTGATCCCATAAAAAGGACTCTCGGGAATTTCAGGCTTGCTTTTATTTTTCAGTATTTATATTTGCAAAGAACTAGACTTTTATTTTTAATTCAGACTAGACAGAAAATTCCCCAGATTTTGGGAATAAGTATTTTCAGAATAAATGAATAAAGCTGACTTAAGCATCGGAGTGTTCCCGGTCTAGGGACCGGGAACCCGTTGATGTTGCTTCTTTTGCAGGCAAAAACTCTCGGATCAGTCCTTGCCGAGAGCAAAACAACTTCTCGGATCAGTCCTTGCCGAGAAGGAGCCTCTCGGATCAGTCCTTGTCGAGAGCAAAACAACTTCTCGGATCAGTCCTTGCCGAGAAGGAGCCTCTCGGATCAGTCCTTGCCGAGAGCAAAACAACTTCTCGGATCAGTCCTTGCTGAGAAGGAGCCTCTCGGATCAGTCCTTGCCGAGAGCAAAACAACTTCTCGGATCAGTCCTTGCTGAGAAGGAGCCTCTCGGATCAGTCCTTGCCGAGAGCAAAAACAACTTCTCGGATCAGTCCTTGCCGAGAAGGAGCCTCTCGGATCAGTCCTTGCCGAGAGCAAAACAACTTCTCGGATCAGTCCTTGCCGAGAAGGAGCCTCTCGGATCAGTCCTTGCCGAGAGCAAAACAACTTCTCGGATCAGTCCTTGCCGAGAAGGAGCCTCTCGGATCAGTCCTTGCCGAGAGCAAAAACAACTTCTCGGATCAGTCCTTGCCGAGAAGGAGCCTCTCGGATCAGTCCTTGCCGAGAGCAAAAACAACTTCTCGGATCAGTCCTTGCCGAGAAGGAGCCTCTCGGATCAGTCCTTGCCGAGAGCAAAACAACTTCTCGGATCAGTCCTTGCCGAGAAGGAGCCTCTCGGATCAGTCCTTGCCGAGAGCAAAAACAACTTCTCGGATCAGTCCTTGCCGAGAAGGAGTCTCTCGGATCAGTCCTTGCCGAGAGCAAAACAACTTCTCGGATCAGTCCTTGCCGAGAGCAAAAACAACTTCTCGGATCAGTCCTTGCCAAGAAGGAGCCTCTCGGATCAGTCCTAGCCGAGAGCAAGAAGAAACTTCTCGGGGGGTCGGATTTAACCCTCGGGTTTTGCAGGTTTTTCAAGAGACAGGGAGAAAACCCTAAGGAAAAACAAGAAGGTAATGGGGGGGGGTAAGATTTAACCCTCAGGTTTTGCAGGTTAGCAGGTTTTCAGAAGGAGACAAAGATCGGGTTTCCTTAGACATGGAATTCCCATTATTCAAGCAAGCTTCGGATAAGGGAATTGGGGGGTAACTGTTGGGGATAAATCCCACTCAACCCGATCCAAAGAGGAGTCAAATAAGGTCCAAACAGATAAGGTGATATCAGATCAGAAGTCTAAGAAGATATCCAATTAGAAGTCTAGTAAATGATTAAAGTCCAATTAGAACTCGGACAGCAGTTCTAAATCAACAAGGAACAGGAGTCCTAATCCAGGTTTGACTCCACCTCTACGCCTATAAATAGGCTCATACCCCAGGTATAAACTAAGACTCAATTTTATGCATAAAGCATTATTTTCTCACAGAATCTAACTTAGGCATCGGAGCGGGACCCCCGGAAGGGTCCCTAGGTTTTGTTGTTTTGCAGAGTTATTGAGAAGCGTGAAGAACATCAAAGGAACGTGCAGATTTACACCATACCGGAAACTGTACCAACATACCTGAAGTATTGGACCTGCATAATATAGAACACTAGGTTGCCCAGTTATCTGTCACAATCAAGTGGTAAACTGGCCGACCAACAAGAAGAACTCCACATTTCTTCATTACATGCTTGTTTGAACTTGATTTTAAAGAGAAATTCATAGCAGCAAAAAGGAAGAAATACCTGTTGAAAAAGGACCAAACCTCCACCAATTAGGAAGGCTTTCAAACTTGGGCCTTGAAAGACCTCCAAGAAACTGCCCTCAGATTCCTGATCCGCATATGCATCTTTCAATGAGACAAAGGTGTCTTCTATTTGCCTCTCAGACAATTTGTCACCAGGACAACGGCCCCTTAGTTTGCTCAAGGCAACAACGGCCTTCTCTTTGTAATCTTGTAAAGAGCCTTTACCTTGTACGGCCCTAAGAAGTAACCAGCGTGGAGATGGTGGAAGACTCCACATGCCTAGTCCCATAATTAAAGCAATTGGTGCACTAACTCCAAACATGTAACGCCACCCACCAACTGCATCAATCTGAAAGCTTCCAACGAAATAACCCAACTGCAGAAAATTTCATTTCCAAGCTCAGTTTATTTCAGACAAGAAAGTGAACATAGAGAATAATATAAGAGTAAACAATACCAGAATCCCCAGAACTATGAAGAGTTCCTTCAAAGATACTAGAGTTCCACGAATCTGAGATGGGCCAGTTTCTGCGATATAGAGAGGAGCCCCATGCATGGCCTGCCAAATTAACTCACTTATAAGAAGGTTAGAGCATGACTAGGTAAATAATAGCAGCTAAGACTGCAGAAAAGAAGAGGAGGAGTTTCAAAGAAGCCCACCAAACCAATACCGAGGCCATAGAGCAGCCTTCCTGCTAAAAGGACTCCAAGGCCCGGAGCATAGGCAGTGATCAGACCACCAAGAGCATATAGCGCAGCTGCTATGATAAGTTCTCGCCTCCTCCCTTTGTGAGAAAACCCATTATATTGGAAAGAAAATCATAAAAAAGCTCCAAACTTCAGGAAAGAGTAAATAAGGTCATACCAAGGAAGTCTGCAATAGGGTAGACAAGAAGAGAACCAAAAAGAGCTCCATAAAGAGAACCACTGACCTGTATTCAAGTCAATATTAAAAGAATGGATTGAACATAAAACAAACTGCAAGTGTCCCAAAAAATGGCAGAAGAAATGTAACTCTGATACTCCAACCATACCACAAGTCCAAGCTGAACGGCCGAAAAGTTGAACCAAGTTGTTCCACTGAGCTCAGGTGACTAACAATCATCATTGTAACAACAAAAAATGTATATGCTTAAATGGACTGTATAAGACACCTAAATGGATCGGTGGTTATCAAAACAATGAGAAAGATTACTAAAAGCAAATTAAATATATAACAAAGAAGTCAATAAACAAAATATGCACCTTCAATGAGAGGGTAGCACTAGAGGTGGCACCGATGTCATACCCAAATAACAAACCTCCCAAGGCTGGGAAAAGAAACCTAAAAATTGCAGGAACAGAGTTAAATTTAGGAAATGATTTGTTTATCTTTTCAGAGAAACATATTCGTACTAAAACCTCAGTCACGTATTATTTCTTGATTCACCCTACTCTCTTCTATAATTTTTTTAAGTACTACTCTTGCTTTCAAACCAAAACTAAAACAGAGTAATTCAGTATGGTAATCAAGGTTGAAGGTCCAATTTTGCGATTGCATTCATACATCCTGAAAATCATAGCTTGAAGTAAACAATAACAAATAAATGATGCTGTTATCACTTGTGATGCAAGAGCTAACCATTTTAGGATTTTAGATACCCATCAAATTCATCCAAAATACAGAATGCCCATTATTATAAAAAAATAAAAAAAAATAAACACACATGAATTGAAGAGAAAGTGGTAGAGACGCACGGCATAATCACAGAAGACCAAGCAAAATTCTCCTGAGACGTTGCGTCAGAGGCAAGCGTGTCGTCCTCTTCCCCAGAAGCATGCTCTTTCTGTACTCCCACCTGCCCAACAAACACAAAAACTATCACCCAACAAATCATAGAAGCAAAAAACAAAACAAAACAAAACAAAATAGGAGATTTTGGGTCCTCACATGGAATCGGAGTCGAGGGCCAGAAAGCAAAGGTAATTTTGAGAACATGGGAAATTTGGCCTTGAAATGAGTGTTACAAGTTGAACATGATTTTGTGCTAATTTGGGTGTAAGAGTTGAGTGCTTGTGATGGCTTTGGTCGGCGAGTTGGGCTTGACTGTGAGAGCTTGAGGTTGAAGAGAGGTAGAGTTGAGACACCGCAAGCCATAGTAGGCAGTGTCATTTTGACCGGAGTGTATGATCAAGGTGTACGTAATGGGTTCATGGCTCCCGCTTTATTCTTTTGTGGTCCAATTTTGATACGGGATTTGATTCTTGTACAACACCAATACAACAACTGTACAACAATCCCTTACATGAGGTGGGCCCCAGTATGTAGGACTCACCCTCGTGTGAGGGATTGTTGTACAGTTCTTATATTGATGTTGTAAATCTAACATTTCTCTTTTGATACTCACTCGTACTTCGAGTGAGTTTGACTTTTTGATTTTTAGGGCACCGACGATGGCTTCTCATCACTAGTCCAATGGGTAGTTTTCTTTTCTAAATCTAAGAAAAATATCAAAAAATTATTACATAAAATCATCCGCAGCAAATTTGTTACAGGTTCTTTTAAGTATCGGGAATGCAATAGCATAGCATTTCTAATTATTATTATAATTATAAACTTGATTTCTATCTTTTCACCTCTCATCTTTCTTCTCCTTATAATAATAAAATGAAAGAAAATAACAAATAAAAGTAAAAAAAATAATATTTTAATGATTTAGAAAAAAAATTAAGAGAAGTTATTGTACAATATTTTTAAATAAAGAAGTAAAAAATAAATTAAGTGTATGCTACTGATGCTCTCGTAATCATCTCCCATCTTCGTATACTCAAGTTTTAAATTACCATTAAATTTTTGAGTTTTATAAATTAAAATAGAGAAAAGTACACATAACCCTCTTAAACTACCATCTCATTGTCAATGTATCCCCCTAAACTACCAATTGTGTCAATGTCCCCCCTTAAACTATTAAAAAATGTCAATATCCCCTCTAAGACCATCAAAAAGACAAAAATGACCCTAAATTTTTTTGAATAAGACAAAAATGTCCTTATAAATAAAAAAAACTAAAACTAAAAAATTAAAAAAAAATTAAAAACGAAAAAAGAAGAATTTTTTTTTTTTTTTAAAATAAAAAGCAAACGAAAAAATAACTGAAAATTATTATTATTTTTTTAAAAAAAGAAAAAAGAAAAAGAAAAACCAGTTTTTTTATTAAATTAAAAAAACAAAAAAGAACAATTTTTTTAAAGAAAAAAAAAGGAAAAAAAAAAAACAGTTCGTTATTATTTTTATTTTTTTTTGGAATAATTTTTGTTATTTTATTTTTTTAATATTTTTTTTTAGTTTTTATTTTTTTTAATAATTTTATGAAGGACATTTCTGTCATTAGGGGAACATTGACATTTTTTAGTAGTTTAGGAGGGGACATTGACACAATTGGTAGTTTGAGGAATACATTGACAATGAGATAGTAGTTTAATGGGTTATATCGGATTTTGGCATATGATTGTCATCCCATGCTCTCATGGGTGATGATGTTATAGCATATGCATTATGGTCCTTATGGACCTGCCATGGTTGGACAAGGTACAGAGTAAATATTCTCTTAATTTAGAAAGTAGAAAAAGTTGCATTTTATGTTGATTAATCAAAAGTAATGCTATATATTATCCTTGTGACCTTCTTTTGTTTTCCTAAAATTAATGTGACTCTTAAAATTATCATTGAATTAAAATTCATTAGTGGTCTATCATAAATTCAATGGTAATTTTAAGAGCCACATCAATTTTAAAAGCACAAAAAAAAAACACAAGAGTGATATGTAAGATTACTCTTAATCAATTTTTATTTGGACCATAAAATTGGAAAGGTACAACTCACTTGTTTTGGAAGTAAATAATCATTGCTAAGAAAAAGGGAAATGCTTGGATATTACAAATTGGTTGATAATTCATATTTCATAAAAAGTAATGCTATATATTATATTATATTTTATGTTTATTATATAATGTTGATATCGTAGTCTCAACTAATTTTTTAAAATAAAGACTTATTTAAAGGTTAATAAGACTATAACATCAGTATTGTATGATAGTTGTAAAATAAAAATGTAATTTCTAGTATTACTCTTTATAAAAATATGTGTCTATTACTAAAGATGGACTTAGAGGGGCTAGCATAGACTAATGTTGGGTATCGGTTAAATCGGTGACGATAAGGGCATTTTTATCCACCAAAACGTTACACTCGGTTAAGTCGGTTAATTAACCAACTTTATATCGACGATAACAATTTTCGACTATTTTAGTTAATTCGGTTACATGTCTGTCGCTAATCAATTAACCGTGAGTTTTTTATATCGGGCCAAGACTTTTTTTATGGGCCAAAATGGTTTTTTTTTGTTAAACAAGTGCTCTATATTCAAAATAACGTCGTTTCATTTTAAATCGGTTGAATAAAACACAGCTCGATTGAATCAGTTCGGTTAACCGCCTAAAAAAATATCTACCTCCTACCGAACCAAATCGATTCCAAAACCATAGTTTTATTCCGTCTACTGGTCACTTAAAGTCGGTGGCAATTCGGCGACGGTCGAATATTCTGCCGTCTCGTAGGGTCATGACTCATGATATCCCCCCTTTTATTTTTGGGCCAAAAAAATTTAAAATGGACCTGAGTCCCTGACCATTAAAAAGCAATCCAAAATGCTTTTAATTATACACGCCCAAAAGTTAAGATTTGAAGTAGACACCACCCAAAAAATTCAAGCCGTGTCACACTTCTCGAATCTCCAATATATAACTAAGTTTTTTTTTCTTGTTTCCTCACCACACGTACGGAACCCGCCGACACTCACATGGATTTTGATTGGAGAATGAATAAGCCGTGATTCACCGAATTGCTTTCCAATATATACCACCGAATTGTTCTACAAGCTCTGGTTACCGAATTAAAAGTTGGTTTTGTTTTGTAAGGTTGTTTTCAAAGATTTTACTCATTTATCAATTTTAAAGGAATTTCCGTTTTGTTCATTATTAAATGTAAAGAGTTTACTATTATTTTGTTAGAGTTTTTATTTCGGAGAATACCTATGCACTCCGTCAACGGTCGATGTTTCAATTATGTTTATGCAAACGCTATTGAAAGAAATGACCCTCGATCGGAGTCTAGATTATATAACTATGAATTTTTGTTAATCAACTTGTTTCTTTTACGTCCTTTCAATAATAATATGACTTTTAAAATCGTTATTGAGCGGCCTTATTTTTTAAGAGATTTCTAAAATTACTCAAAACATGCACGCCTCACACGACTGTCTTTGTCTTTGAAAATATAAACCCCTATAAAAACTATTGTCCATACAATTTGCGGAAACACAATGCCCCTGTAAAAATAAGCATATATATGACCGTTACTTTTTACCTGCCATTCAAAATTGATTTTTTTTTTTTTTTGCCGTTTCTGACTTTTTAACCGACCCCTTTGTTTACGCTTACTCAAGAAGAAAAGGTCGTAATTTTCCACGCTCTCTTTTTAGCTTCTTATTCTTATCCCACCACATGCCTTTCTTCAACCCAAGCCAATCTGAGAGTGATTATATTCTTGTGGGTGCCGCCAGAGATCATACCAAAACTTGTGACAAGTTTCACATCATCTCCTAATCAACCGATCGATGGATCAGAAAGAAGCCAAAGCCAAAGTGGGGAAGGCCCCCACCAGGCTACAGAAGCACGCTCCGGCATCTCTTCAGCTTGATAAGATTGCCGTCGCTGCTGCCGCCACCGCCGGCCCATTCTCTGCCTCCGGTGAAACTCCGAAGGCAATTCCTTTGCTATCGCCGCTCGTTCTATCCCCAGAACCATTTTCGGAGACGGTAGAAAAGAGATTGTTGGAGAGCGGCAATGGGGAGAAGAGAAGTCTGGACTCACCAGCTGGTGGGTGGAAACATCCGGCTGTGGCTGCCTTCACCGAGCCCCCAAACCTGCTTACCCGCCTTCAATCACAATGCGTGCTGGTGGACAATGTGCAGTGACATTTTGGTGCCGCAGCTGTATATTGAATGTTTCTTTCTGATCGAGTATTTTTTTTGTCATGGTAGGTTTTGTCAGTTTTGTTGCCGGTGTCTACAAATAGGGATCCTTTCCTCCCTATCCAGTATCCACCATCTTTCTGCTTGTTTTATTGCATTTTCTTGAAGACGGAATTCTTGTCATCATTGATTTCTGCAGATGTGTCAAATGATATCAATATGTGATAGCTTGTACGTTTTTATTTCTCTCTTTAATGTATATCTCTTTCTAACAAAACCCTTTTTTCTTTGTTTTTTGTCCTCTTCTTTTGGTCGCTTTCTATGACAAAACCAGTTACAGAGAACTTCAGAAATAAATAATCAAATACGTTTCTGACGAGTTTTTTTTTTTGTTTTTTCTTTGTAACTACGGAAAATATTATTAACATGATCGAGATGCAAATGCTCTGGTGATGCATGTTTACACAGAAACTTTCTTTCGAAGAGAAAAGATCCACATACATCTCTTATATATTTTTATATAAACAAGTTTTAAATTCACCATTAAATTTACGAGACTCAGACCCAATGTAGTGAATTGAAAAATGAAATTGTAAGAAATATATAAGAGATATATTTATATCATTTCTCTTCCCCAAATAGCCTTGCACAAGAAACCAATCAAATAAAAATTAAGATCCTTCAGGCTGCTGTCATCTAAAACACAACTGTGGGCTCTAGAGAGCCCAGATCTAATTTAGATTTTAAATAAAAATAAATAAATAAAATAGTCAACATTATGAACTGGGAAAATATACAGAGGACCACGGTGGAAGGGTCAGGGGGATGGGTTTGATATTCAAATTTGACGGTTCAATAATAGAAATAGAGTGACCTTACTCTTCACAGTTCACACTAGATTTTCACACATGAGAAGCTACTTGCCACGTTAGTCAATATGAAGCTGGCATAAAATTTAGTGAAGAAAAGCGTTACACAAAAATAAAAGTAATGCTATATACTACACCTTACTCTACTCGGTTGACATTGAAGTATTCATAAGCCCTTAAATTAGCCCTCGTTATATATATATATATAATCTGATGCCCCCCCCCCCCCCCCCCCCCCCTCTGATACATCAGCACAATGAAACAAGGGTATAATATTTAGCATTACTCTAGAAATAAATACAAATGGCCAAGTGAAACCTCTAGGTCTTCCCCCCTTTATACGTGACTTGGCTGCAAGCTGGGGGTTGTCAACAAAACTATAAATAAACAGACTGCAATTGGTAGATTAACCAAAATGGTCAAGTATACAGAGTTGATGGAACTACATATTCCATTAGAGAAATGGTAAAACTTCTGCAAATGCCTCAAGTGCCATCCATTTAAAGGCCGAAAAAGCTCATTTGCTTTATGTACAACAGGCCAACATCCATCCCATCCCAGTCTTAAAAAGTATCAAGCATCTCTCTCTTTCTTCAAGCTCTCAATTAATAATAATAATTAAGGAAAAATTACTAAACACCCAATGATCCCTCTGCATTTGCTCTGCAAGAGCAACTGCCAGAAAATGGCAGAATAGATACTCTCCAATAAAATCAGAAGTCGAATTCTCCTGTTGCCTGCAGAAGATAGGAAGCATTCCAATGAAAACTTTTGAGCTAGGGTCCAGTACAGGATAAAAACAGAAAGCACAATAGAATTCCCATCAATCATTAGAGGAAAACTAACCTTGTTAAAGAGAATGTCTTTATTGTTTATGTGCATAATGCCATCCTTCAGCGAGCATTTCCACCTGCTCTTGGTACGCGTCACCTACCCACCCAAATGTATTATAATAGTCAGAAAAGTAAATATAGTAGCCCAATATGTTTTACGTATCTATTATGCATGATCTCACACACGCACAAAGAGTTACCTTATCAAACTGAGCCAAAACCAAATGCTGTGTGTTTTGTTCCTCTACTTCGTCTACATCATCTAAATCATCATCATCATTCTCATTCAGTGGGGGCTCATCGTCATCATCCTCTGCAACATCATTTTGAACAACTACAGCAGGAGTACCTACTGGTATGTCTGGGAAAAAAAAAAGGCAGCTACAACTTTAGAGAGACAAACTTATGCCACACCAATTTTAACCATTTCAAACTTTTACCATTAGGAGCTGGTGTGTTGGCTATGTTGTAGTCTTCATTGAAAACTCCTTGATAATTGTATATCTGTAGAATGGGAGGGGAGGGGAGAAAGAAAAGAGATCAAGCACCCAATATTTTTTCTTTCTTTCTTTTTTTCTTTTCTGTTTTTTTGATAGTAGCACCCAAGATACTTGGGAAAATTTAAACCATCCAATCAATCTGTCAAAGTTCCGGCCTACCCTTTTTTTTTCAATAATTAATCGAGACATCATTAAAAGCGTAAGCACCCCATGTACACATGAAATATATAAGCGAAGCCACCTAGGTAGTAGGAGCGAAAAGAACAAAAAAATCATGATAACTAATCAGAAGCAACATAAGCAGCTGTCCAAAGATATAATGTGTTGAAGAATAAATATACAAAGTTTCAGCCTACCTACACACTGAACTCTATCCATTTATCCCAACTTCTGAAAAACTGATTATAAATTTTTCAGCTGACAATGCCGAGAATATGCATTTTAGGCTGTCATCAATCAATTGGAAATTCTTATTCTATACATGATCAAATCCATGAAGCACTACGCTCCCTGAGGTCCAATATGGAGCCAACTCCCATTACAAGCAATCAAATATATGGCACTTTGTAGCCCAATGATTCGTTTGTTGGCCAAGAATCAAGATAGAGGGAGAAAAAGCAATCTTTTTTTAATTGATAGGTTACACATGCAACCAGTGGATTCTAAACCTGTGACCTCACCTCCCTATTCTTAGAGGGAGAGGAGGTACCATTTGAGCCAGAGTTTCATTGGCAAAAACAATCTTTCCCCCCCTTCCCAGTAACTAGTAAGATACGGATCAATGGCTTATTGATGAAACGCACAAATGCAACTTCCACATAAAAATGAACAGGTGACAACCCACCCACCCACATTTAGATAAAGAGCCCACATGACTGTGATCAATCAATCGATCCACTTTTAAAGCAAAAGAAAAATGAAGGATTTCTAAGAATACGCAAGGCAGACAAGTCCTCAGTCAGATCACAAGATCGGCCTCTACAGGCATTTCAGTGAAAATGCCTCAAACATAAGGTTTTACTCATGATACCAAACATCAGGCTAGGATATCAGTAACTGATATCAAATGGAAGTATACTAGGGCCGCTAGAAGTTGGTATGCATGCCAGATACATACATATCTATATACAAGGGAGGGAAAAAAAAAAACAAGAAAAGCAAAGTATTTGTTTGCATACGGTCTTACAAATTGCAGAACCATACTTACATTGGGAGTAGAGAGGACATCATCATAAGGATCAGGAATCGGTCCATCAAGTTGAGGAATCTTTGAGCATGGCCTTGCCACATGTGCCAGAGCCTCTTTATTTGCAGTGGTGAGTATTCCATGTCCACCCAGAGAAGTGCTGCCTCCGCTTACCTGAAAGGTTACAATTAAATGAGTCTAATACGGCATGAAATCAATAAGAGAGCATGCCATACACCGGAAAATGAATTCTGAGATTGCAAAAGTGATGCCATTATAGAAGGGTCCTCTTTTCTAACTAAAATCAAAATCCTATAAATACAGTCATGAAAAGTTATATATTACAACAATAAATGTCCTCACTTTCTGCAATATAAAGTGGAGAAAAAAGCTTATCTTAGATTGGACCCAATATTATCTAGCTATAAAAATTGAGGCCCCACCAAGTATATTTATTCAAGACCAATACAAAAAGTATATCTACAATTTCCTTTCCCTCAAAAACAATTTTTCAAAAGCTTTTTTTTTTTTTTTTTTGAGAAGTAAGAAACCAATCTAATTAAAAAAGCGTAAGGCGCCCCTTAGTTTTCAAAAGCTTAACTGATTCAATCCCTATGACTATCACAAAAGAAAACATCGAGATCCAACTCATTAGCCAAACACTAGAAAACATCATCAAGCTTGAATTGATTCTCTTTTTTTTTTTTCTTTCTTTTTTGATGAATAATAATTTATTAAAGAGAAAAGGCAATGCCCTCTTACACAAAAGGTATACAAGAAAAGCTACCACCCTAAAGGTGCCTAAAATCTATAAAGTTAACAAGATCTAAGATAAGCTCGAACTGATTATAGGACAACAGAAAAAAAAAAAAAAAAAAAAAAAAGGGCCAAAAAGTCCTGGATTATTTCTAGTTCCAACTAAATTAGCCAATCCCAAAATAACCGCTTAAAATAAAACCCAATAAAGCCTTTAGAAAGATCAACACCACCTTCAACCATGTTCTGCAAGGGGGATATCAACTTGTGCTTTGTAAGGCAAGCTTTGACTAGGCAGGAAACAGTTAGTAGGAAAGTCATCTGACAGACCACTGAATTATATACAACCTAGTGAAAACCACAACTAAACAGGTCATAGCTTTCCGTCTTTCCATTCATTCTGATGGACCCTTCTCCCTAAGAATTGGACAAACCAAGTTCAACTATCCGGGAACAGTGGTATAGGAGAAGAGTTCCTATCCTTCCAGGAAATGGCATGGAAGCAATTGCAAGCAAATGCCTACTTTTTTTCCTTTTTTTTCAAGCCATGCAGCTGACACTAGTCATATCATAATACTTCAACTACCCTCTCCACTAACCCTATTTCTGATGATTTTACCTTACTTTCTCCAATTTGCAGTACCTCCACCTCATCTAACACCTAAGGTAAGTAGAATTTCAAACCACTTCAACTATTTGACTTCATTTAATCGGACATTGTCCTCAATATATGGACATTAATATTACATATTATGTCCAGCTCTGTACCCTTTTAAAGGATCCTTGGTCAACTCTAAACATACTAAAGAACTTCCAACCAATTATACGTAATTTCAACGTCAAAAATACAACAGAACCCCAATTTACCTTCTTAAACCAATCTCCCAGTCCAAGGAAGAGTCCACAAAGGTTCACACTACTAAATCACAATCCAAAATTCAGGTAAGCAAAAGCAAAGTCATCAAGAGAAATAAACCGTTTAAAATACTTAATTCAACCCAAATTTATCCAAAAGAAGAAAAGCATTCAACATCTTATTCATCCAACAAATAAATAAAAAAAGGAGAGGACAAACCTCAATCTCAAACACCTCGAAGGCAGCATCCCCAGCTCCATCTTGCTGAGGTATGAATCCACCAGGGTGATATTGTGAAGCAAAATCTTCACGTTTTCGCTTCCCAGCATTCAGCGTGAAGAAGTCCTGAATTTTTCTCGAACAATAAGACAACACATAAAATATGGTACTAGCATTATGTTGTACATCCTATACAAAAATAGATTCAAAGAACACATTCCAAAAAGGAGGTTTATACACCTTAGCAATCCAGAACTCTTTAACTATGAGTTTTTCTTCTGCAATATGAAGTAACAACAGGGATTACCTGTGTCGTGGGCTGATGAGGGGTTCCTCTGTCCAACTCATCCCGCCCTTCCACATAAGCTACACAAGTACAACACTAAGGATTAATAAATAATAGACAAACACCTATGAGATTATTTTATAACAAACTTACCAACATTAACATCAAGTGGGGGCCTTTGGCTCATCCAAGTAGAAGGAGGTTGCTGCAACAAGAAAAAAGAGGATTATTATAAGCTACCTTTTAAAACCTCCAAATAGAACTATAACCTATTTAGCATCCTTAGGCAACTTACAAACCAGCTAAGGATACTAGTCCCCCACTACACTAATGCCAGTTTATAAATGAAAACAGCTATAGACACTTCTACTATGAATCAATTATTAAGCATTAAGGCTTTCACAATTGAAACTAACAAACAAAATGGTGCCAGTAATGTAATGTTTACCATGAAGGGGCTAGGTCTTCCAGCTTTCGCCTCATTATTGTTGCCGCCCCCACCACCACTAGTATCACTTCCAGGAGTGGGATAGTCACTAGATCCAGTAGGAATGTTATACATCGAGCTGTCTGCAGTTCCCGGTAAGGGTGTTTGAATGGGAGTCTGTAAAGGCGTCTACATTTCAAAGTAAACCACATTAACTCTCCACTAATTGAACTCATAACTTACTATAAAATTTGAAAACTAGACAGAGATAGTTTCAGTGAAAGAAAAAAGCACAAACTCACTGGAGGAAAGAGCATCTCAGCAGTGGGAGTTTCATACTCCTCGGTCCCTTCGTACGGCACATTAAGATCATGAACGGGGACAGAACCCCCAGGTGTGGGCTTGGGACCGCCAGTCCGCTCTATCGGACCAATTACTACACCAGCTTGAATCATTTTCGCCTCCCATGTCTACAAATTTCCCATAACAAATCAGCTAAACCCAACTCAAGCACCAAATATATAAGCTAACAGAAAGCTCAAAATAGCTTCCCAAAAGGACAATTTAACCCTATGTATAGGGAAAATCTCAAAACCCTAGAAATGACCAGATCGAACCCACATCAATTTGCTCAAACCCCCCACCGATCCCTTAAAAAATGAAGAACTAATCACTCCATATAAAAAATTCCCTGTAATATAACCCTAATAGCACCGAAAACGAAAAAAAATGAATACAAAACTATTATTGAAAAAAAAAAAAACTGATAATTACTCCTTGAAGCTCCTTGAGAACATCCTCTCCTGGTCCTCCGTTGTTGATGAACTCGTCGCGGACCTTGTTAATGACGTCCTCGATGACCTGAATGTAGACGGTGCTCGTCGTCGAAGCCGCCATTTCCGAATCTCCCAAAGCTCCGATTCTCCGAACTACCGAATCGGTGATTTTCTCGGGAAAAACTCGGAGAGAAACTTCAGCACCAAAGATCCGAACGAAGCATGGAAATCAAATTCTAGGTTTTGTGGATTTGAGAGAGGCGTTTGATTTGCGCGGTGTCTGAGAGTGAGCGAGATGGGGAGAGAGAAAGAGAACGGCGAGCGAGAGAGAGAGAGAGGCGGACGAGAAAAGCAGAATAAAGGGTGGAATATAAATAGGTTTGCATCCGATTATATTTGTGGGTTCCACGTGGCGAGATCTGCACGATCCTGATCTCTTTTTCCTCCTTCGCTCTCGTTTGGGAAAGTCTTTTCGGGGGGCGTAAGCGGCGTGTACAACAACGTTCGATTTGTTGGGACAGACAGGACGGAGGCAGATCCGTCACCGCCCAATGGGTTGTGGGCCCTACGTTTCCGTCCACGGTCTGGCCCTCCTATCCTATCAGTTGCCAATTTGCCATGCAATTTGCTTTTGGTTATTTTGAGAATTCAATGCTATTTATCTATTAACAACAAAAAAAAAACAAAAAGAGAATTCAATGCTATTTTTGTTAAAATCATTGTTTTCTATTTTTTCTTCTCAATATAAAAAAATTAGCAAACACTTTAAAACATCAAAATATCTTTTTAAACCAAAAAAAAAAAAAAAAACTCTTAATATACATTCACAAACAAAACTAACATATTCTTTTTTTGTCGTTTATTTCAACGACAATAAAAATTAGAAAGAGCGGTGGCTTGCATGAATGACAGTTGGAATTGCTGAACCACCGCTTCTAGTTACAAAGGTAATTCTGATATATATTATAAGTTACTCTTCTTTTTATTTTTTATTTTTTATCACGATATAAATTGATTATTTAAAATAAATAACGGTAAATATTGCACTTATGCAATACCCTAAATATTGGACCAAATCTTATTCCTTGTAAATTTACTCAAACTTTGAGGCAAGTTAATCATGGTGGCATCTTTATGACGTGTTAGAGATGTCTCTTGGACTCTTACCATGTGCAACAATATACGTCTTGCCAAAAAATGAAAAATCCAAAGTCATTTATTGTGTACGATAGTTTATTACTGAAGGCATGTTTCATGTTGGATCGAATTGGAACTTTGACCCCATGTTAACAAACTAAGTACAACTATAGGACTCACAATAATCATATATTATACATAAAAGTAAGAGCAACTTTAAGTAATCTTAATAAAATAATAATATTATACTTTTCACTCATTTATTATATTTATTTCATATTATTAACGTGATGTATTTTAAATAAATTTTTATAGCAATCTTTAAAAGGAAAAAAATAAATAAAAATTCCTTGAAACACGTCAGTTTAAAATTGGTGTGAAAGGAGAGCCGACTCTAGAAAAAAAAAAAGATGTTGGAGGAAGAGGGAGGCGCCACGCCTCCCTCCCCCTAATGGTGCTTCCCTCCTAATCCTTCTAGGGTTATGGATGTTTTTTATTTTTCCCCTGACTTAAATCCAATGGAGTTTTTGTTCTCATTGTCCTTCTAGGGCTATAGAGTTTTTGTTCTCCTAGTCCTAGGGCTATGGAGCTTTGGGTTTCCTAGTCATTTTAGGGCTATAGAATTTTGTGTTTTTTTTCTTGTTTTTGGTTTCTTTAGGCAGGAAGGCTAACACAAGACATCTCGTAGGGAAGCGGCCTCTCCGTCCGTGTCGCCGACGAAAGTTTGGTTGAGCTTTCTTCTTCTGCATCTACTTTTGAGGCGAGATCTATGTTTTTTCCCCGATTCCTACAAGACACGCGCAGTTTCTCTTTCAACGTCGGCTTGTGTTGAGTGCTATATGTAGTTGTTTTTTTCTCAGTTTTTTTAGAGTAGTTATTGAAAGTCTGTCTATTAAATTTGTAAATTTTATTAGATTTTTATGGCTTGTTAGCTAGATCAGCCATCTTTTATTTGTTAGGAGTGATTTATTGTTAAAGAGTGGCTCAAACATCTGTCCTTGTAATATTTGTTTATTTGTAGGCAGCACCAAAGTCAAATTTTTTTGAGTTAGTGTGTAGGGTATCGATGTGCCTTTATTCACTGTATTTGTCTTCGGGCTTCTTCAGATTAATGCATGGTAGCTCCGGTTATTTTGTTAAAAAAAATATATATATATATTGGTGTAAATAACCGCATTATTCTTAATAAAATGCTTGGATATCTAGATGTATTATACATTAAACAAGTGGTCAAACTCACATATCCTATTCAATTGCTTATAAAAAATAGAAAATTAAAAATTAAAAAAATAAAAAAAGGAAGAAGAAGAAGAAGAAGAAAAAAAGAAGAAGAAAAAGAAAAAAGAAAAGAGTAAAATATAAATTAGGTTAAATGCATGTCGATTAAGATCTTATCCATTTCAAGTGGCACTTGCCTTTGTTAGGAGAGGGATGAATGGAGGAAAGAAGAGTTGTACCCAAGACTTTCTATTAGCGTACAAATACAGTGCAGTCCCGCGCTTTGACAAAGATCTCGTGCTTTAGATTGTTGTAGATAACATCATTTTGGATTTTAATTCTTTTAATCGCATCCATGTTGTATTCGATTTTTAAAATCCAACATTTATCAACTTCCATTAAGTTCATTATCAAAATAATTTTGGGAAAAACATTAACCGGTTTGGTGATAAGACTACCAAACAAAAGAGAAATCATTTTCTTCAACAAGCCACTTTGAATAAGGAGGATAATGTCGGAACAAAGATCCACACTATAACCTTTTACTAAGGCATGCATAAAACACACTCGTTAAAAGCTAAACTCTGAGTGCATGTTGAGAGGCCACATATTGCACAAAATAATGAGGACTAAGATCCTCATAGGGACAGTCATACACAACCCACTGGATAATGGCTAATATGATCAGTCTAGGAATGAGAGCATGTTGAGAGGCCACACGTATTGCAAAAAATAATGAGGACTAGGATCCTCATAAGGACAGTCATAAACAACCCACTGGATAATGGCTCATATGTCTAGGAACGAGAGCAAAAAATAACCCTTAACTGGTGTCTGGTAAGGGTGTCTACCTTAGAATATGGAAAGATAAGGTCGTGAACCCTGGGAATCTCGAGGACGGATGGAAGCAAATCAGGGGTAATCTCAATGACTTTACCCTTGAAAGATGTGCGAAAAGTGAGCAGATCTTTCCAAAACCCCAAGATGCTTGCGTAAAATTTGTGAACCATCTCTATATAGGGCTTAGGAGACATGGATATATGCGAAATACATCCAACGCCTAGAGGTAAGAACATCACCAATGAAACGAAAGCTGCTCATCATAAAGGTTAAAGAGATTTATAGCACATTCGGCAAGAACAGTGTGTCAAATGAACCAATCCATATATACTTTTCTTGTAGTCCTTGGATGGAAAGCAATTCTCAAATCCAACATCTCCAGAAGTAGTAGCAACAGGAGCAGCTGCTCTAGAAGAAAAGGCTCTCATGATGGGAAGTTTGTCGAGTTTTTGCTTCTTGTTCCTATTGTCTTTGGAAACAAGAGTCTTCTTGCGCTTGTGAGATGGAGAAGTCATAGTTTCTGCAAAAGCATATCATCCAACCAAAGCATGCAAGCATGTCAAACAAGGATTACCCAAGAAATTAAAAGATTGGGAAATGCACATGGACCTCTAACCCAACCACTCAAGACTAACCACCACAAAACAAACCAAGCAAAACCACAAATCAACCAATGCTCAAAGCAGATTGTTCAATGGGAACCAAAATTTCTAACACCCACCTACCTTCCAACACATTTATCTCTTCTAACAAGGTCAATATGCAAGATGAATGCATGAAACACTTAAATGCATTAGAGAAAGCATGAAAAGAATGGAACCATTTGAGATTTTGACAGAAACAACACTAATGAACCCAAAGGAAAACCAATTAGGTATTTTCACAAATACCTAAGATACATGAAAAAAAAAAAATGTGTGAGAATTCATGGAATGATGAAGATGCTTCATAAATGCATCACAATCACAAAGTGCAATATAAAACTTACAAGAGTATACGTTGATTTTAAATAAGAAGCATCGAGATTTATAACTCTCCAAATTGATATCAAAACCCTAAGTTTACTCAATCATCCAAGAATGTGAACCAAGTGACTAAAATGCATAAAATGAAAAACAAAATAGCATCCTAAATTCATGAACAATGATATGCACTCGAAAACAACATAGGACATAAATCCCCAATTACAAACCTAAAACCCTAGCCCTTATGAAATATGCGTAAATCACAACGTAACAATTCCATTAGTAGGAATGGGCTCGATTGTTAATAATGGGCTGAATGGGCTTGGCCCATTCCAATTGTTAGAGTTAGCTTAGGGCTTTGTCTATATAAAGCTCAATAGTCTAATTGTAGAAGTATCTTTGATCATTGTAGTGTTCTTTGAACAAGAGGAGATTAGCACTCTCGAATGTTACTAAGGAGACTGGCACTCTCGAATGTGGTCGAATCAATATAGTTTCTTGAATTCTATTCTTCCATTTCTCACATCAATTCATCAATTTCTTCTTCAATTCTTCATAATCTTCCATTTCCATTTACAATTTCCTAAATTAAAACCCTAGATTTCCATTAATAGATTTGGATCTGTTACAAGTGGTATCAAAGCCTAGATCCTTTACATTTTGTTCTGATTTTGTTAAATTCAATAGCGAAGTCTCGATCAGTGTCGGATGAAGCACTGGAATCGGCGAATCATTCCGGGCCTTTATGCCTCAATTTTGAATATTTTAATGGAGATGATCCTGAAGGCTGGTGTTCCAAAGCATCAGAATTCTGTGACTTCTTCAATCTTTCCGATCAGACACGATTCCACATCATTGGCATTTATATGTGAGGTAAAGCTCTGACTTGGTTCCAAGCCTTACAAGATAGTGAAGGTCTTTCTACGTAGTTTGAATTTCTTCAAGCTATTCGCTCACGGTTCTCAGTTCACGAGGAGGAAGAAAACTTAGAACAAGTCAACGAAGACATAGAACACTTCAATGAAGGAGAAGCCGAGACGATAGACAATTTGAAGCAAGACTCTCAGTTCATGAACCAATGGAAATCATAGAAAACTTCACCAAAGTACTAGAGGAAAAGAGAGACGATCTTCAAAAAATAGATTCAGTTGAAAATACTTACAAGGTGTTTGACGAAATTCCTCAAAATGTCATGGTAAAGCACTTTCCAGATTTGAATTGATTTGTTTAAGTGAAACAATTTCTGTACAAGGCTGTAATTTTTGGTTGGAATATTGCACGTAGTGGTGTACAAATGAAGCGGTTATAACCGCCTAACCGCTTTCGAAAGCGGTTACATATAACTGCTTGCCGCCCAAAAGCGGTTAACGATTATAGGTTTGAAGAAAAACGGTTATAACCGCTAATAGCTTATATATATATATATAAATTAAAAAACTGGGGAGAGGGTCGTTGTTTTGGGCATTCAACAATGCCCAAAACGACGCCGTTTTTGACAATATATATCTGCATCTTTAGGTTTAGGGTTTCACACTTTCAAACTTTAATTCTTTCATAATTTCATTTACAAAACCACCGCTCGTCTCCCCTCTAGTGCTCCACTCTCCAGCAGACCAGACGACCAACACCGTTCAGACTTGTTCGGCCATCTCCGCATCTCGTCTCCGCCACCGCTACACTGTAAGCTTCTCCATTCTTTTATTGTGTGCAATTTTTGTTTGTTTTAGGGTTTTGATTTTTAATTTTGGGTTTTGATTTTTCATTTAGGGTTTCATTTTATATCTTATTGCATTTCTGAACAAACACTAAAACAATATTCATCGGTTCATCTTCCTTCTAACATCTAAAAGGCTACGATTTCTCTGTAGGCTTGTGAATTCTCGCGGTTTTGTTGCATAGCCAACATAGATTTCATACAGGTTCGAGCATGTGTTTTTGTTTTTTGTTTTTTTGTTTTTTCCTGTTTTTCCTTATTTTGTCAATTATGGTACTATTGTAAGCCCATGAAATCACCATTATTTGAAGTTTTTCATACTTTTCTTCCAATGGCGGTCTCTGTTTCTCTAAATGTGGCTAATATGTTTGATTTGGAAGCAATGATTTTAGGATTTTTAATTTGAATTTTGGGTATGGTCGTCTAGATTTGTGTAATGATGCCTGGCTAGGATTGGTGGTGTGCTAATGGGGTGTTTTGTTTCTGGAATGGCTGGGATTGGTGGTACAGTGTGCTAATAGCATCCTTGAACCTTATTTATGAGAAATTTGTTGAGGGCTTTGATGAAGAAGGTAAATGTTTGTAAATTTGTTGAAACTTTTCATTTGTGTAATTATTATTTTTGAAATAGATAATTGCACCACTGGTCCTTAGGGTTGGCCTAAATTACGAATCACTCCATGTGATACAAAAAGTTCATGGAGGGTCCTTGTGGTAAACTATAATTACGAATTACTCCCTAAACCCGTTTTTCGTCCACAAAGTTAATAGAATTCGTTAGTTTGCTACGTCATATAAATAGTGAGACAACCTCTAAATATCATTTGTATTGTAATCTACTAACGGACTTTGTTTACTTGGTTGACGGAAAACGGGTTTAGGGAGTGATTTGTAATTATAGTACCACATGAAGTAATTCATAATTTAGGCCAACCCCAATGACCAGTGGTGCAATTATCCATTTTTGAAACTTACTTTTCAATTATCTAAATCTTCTTCTTTTGTAGATGATGCTCAATCAAGGACCGAAGCATCCTTGGACCTTATCTAAAAGGATGTAATGGTTTGGTTTTGGATTTGTATTTGGTTATTTGAATATTTGAATTTTGATTTGTAATGTTTTGGTTTTGGATTTGGAGGTATTTGGTTATTTGGATTTGTTTGGTTTTGGAGTATGTGGTTATTTTGATTTGTATTTGTATTTGTATTTTTTTGGTTTTGGATTTGTGATTTGGATTTGTATCTTTTTTTAATAGTTTGTGTAGGGGCTTAGAATTATTTGTTAATAATTTAGTTTCATTTTTCTGGAACGTGAAAGAGGGCTAGAAGCCTCCATAAATAAAATATGAAAAAAAAAAAAGAAAAGGCCCAAAATCGCTCTAAAATCGACCAAAAATTGGCCCAAAACCGGCTCAAAACCCAAATGGAAATGCGGTTTAAAATTGTCGGTTATTATGACAATAATTTATAAACGACGGTTATAAAAATAACCGCTAACTGCCTAGGCGGAGGCGGTTAGCGGTTGCGGTTCATAAAATGTAATAACCGCCTAGGCAGTTACCGGTTACCGGTTTTAGCCAATAACCACCGGTTATAACCGTTTGTACAGCCCTATATTGCGCTTGCACGGATGGCCTTGTTGAGCTTCTCTGTGTCTCAATACTTGAAGGAAGTTGTGGTAGATTTTGTTGTTTGGAAACACAGATGGCGATGGAAACCGGTAGACAAAGAAGATGACGAGGAGGTTGACGAGCAAGGGTTGAAAGCTCAGGAAGAGACCCAGCTCTCACAACGTCGTCTCTGAGTCTTGCAAATAATAATAATTAAAAAAAGAAAAAAGAAATAAAGTAGGCGAACCTATAACATGGACATGACCAAGAAGCAACGAAGCTGAACTAAGGAATTGGTCAAAGAAATCAAAGTAGAAGTAGATCATGTGCTGTATGTAGAGGACGCTTTGGGGCTTTTCTCTTGAAGTGTGGTCATGAAGAAGAAAAGCATGTGAAGAGAAGAACCTAGAAGATGCTTGCTTAAAGGTAAGATACTACGTGGCAATGGAAGAAGGAAGTTGAAAAAGTGTGCCTAAAATGTGGCAGCTGGAGGCCATTGACGAGGAATAGAATAACCGGAAACCTGCAGCTATGTCAGGTTAAGGCTATGTGGCATGAGAAATGCCTACTTGGAGTTTTAGAATTAGAATTGAATTCTTATTTTAATTGCAAATTTTGAGGCAAAAAGTTGTGTTTAGGTGTTGAATTTTTAGATTAAAAAATATTATTTTTAATGGTAAGAAATGATTGGAAGTTTGAAAAGTTGTGTATAATGATTAGTATTATGAAAAGTTGTGTGAAATAATGATTTAAATAATAATTATTTATTATATATTGATTGTTTAATTAAAAAATAAATAATTTTTCTTTTTAAAAGAAAAAACATAATTTGAATTTAAATTTAAAAAAATTAAAAAAAAAAATAGAAGCAAGGAGTGGCCGCGCGGCCACCCCCAGTGGTCGGGGGTGGTTGCGCGGCCACCCCCAGTTGTCGGGGGAGGCCGCGCGGCCACCCCCAAGTGGTTGGGGGTGGCGCGCTGCCACCCCCGAGGTCGGGGGAGGCCGCGTGGCCACCCCTAAGGTCGGGGATGGTCGTGCGGCCACCCCCAGTGGTCGGGGAAGGCCGCGCGGCCTTCCCCAAGTGGTCGGGGGAGGCGCGGGCCAACCCCAGGTTTTGAAGGTGGCCGCGCGGCCACCCCCGGCCACCTATGGTGGTGGCAGTGCGCCACCCCCTTTGAGGGGTGGCTACCAACCGGCAGCCACCCTGCCTTTTTTTAAAAAAAATAATAATAATAATAATTTATTATTATTTTATTAATTAAATGCGGGATCTACGCATTTTATTGAGACAGTGCGTGGGTCCCGGTCATCATTGAAGGCAGAATTGGATTCAGAATAGAATCCATATTCTATTCTGAATCCAAACACACCATTAAAGCTTGGTGTAGAACAACTGGTGCTTATTTGCTGCCATTGGATAATTTTGTTAGAGTGTACAACTGTGCCTACTTTCGAAAAAGTTTTAAAAACAATTGTTTGAAAATTTTGTTGGCCTACTTTAGAATATGTTAGAGTGCAGTGACTTGGGCTGTGAGTTAGTAGTTGGATTGACAGAGGACCGGTCAGCTTTGAAAGAATTTTGCTGCAAACTGATGCTTAAATTAGGCCCAAAGTCCATGGGTTGGCAAATAAATACATATAAATAAATAATTGATTCCATTTTTTGCTCGATCAACCAGTACCTTAAGGGTAAGGTGCTTAAAAGGGGTGAGTATTGTAACAGTCCCATTAGTAGGAATGGGCTGGGTTGTTAATGATGGGCTGAATGGGCTTGGCCCATTCCAATTGTTAGAGTTAGCTTATAGCTTTGTCTATATAAAGCCCAATAGTCTAATTGTATAGGTATCTTTGAGTTGCACTCTCGAATGTGCTAGGAGATTGGCCCTCTCGAATGTGGCTGAATTAATACAAGTTCTTGAAGTTCATTCTTTTCTTCCTTAATTTATTCTTCTTTCTCCCTCATTTTCCCTTATTTTCTGTGTTGAATCTCAATAACAGAATTGGGTCAACTGTATAGACAAAGCAATCCGTTGTATTTATTCTGTCAAGCTACAAAAATCTGTACATGGGTTAAAGCAATCCAGACACGTGGTACAATCATCTTATTGGATATATATTGAAAGAATAATTTGAGAATAATTCAATTTGAACATGTGTATTCATTAAGAAGTCAGAATCCATATTTTCTATTATTGTAGTATATGTTGATGATTTAAATCTTGTTGGGACTCTATAAGAGCTTATGAAAACCATCGCTTATATATATATATAGCGAGTTTGAGACGAAAGATCTTGAAAAAACAAATTTTTGTTTTGCTGTATAAATTTAAAATTTTCTAAATGGAATTCTTGTTTATCAATCAACATATACAAAAAGGGCTGCATGTGAAACACTTTTATATGAATAAAGCTAATCATTTGAGCACTTCAATGGTTATTCTATCAATTGATGTAAAAAATGACAATTTTCACATTCGAAAAGATGACGAAAAAATCCTTGGTTTTGAAGTATCATATCTTAGTGCAATTGGCACTATGATGTATCTTGCAAATTGCACACGACTTGATATAGCAATCAACTTACTAGCAATATACATTTTTACACCAACTTGAAGACATTGGAATGGGGTCAAACATGTTCTACGCTGCCTTCGTGGAACAATTGACACGAGATTGTTTTATCCAAGTGGATCAAGTTTGTAGTTAGTTTGATATGCAAACACATTATCTTTCTAATCCACATAAAAGGTCAATCACGTATTGGATATATGTTTACATGTGGCAGTACTGCTATTTCATGGAGATTTGTTAAACAAACTATAGCTGCTACTTTTTCAAATCACTTAGAAATAATTGCAATTCATGAAGCAAGTTGAGAATGAATTTGGCTAAGATAAGTAATTCAACACATTCGAGAAAAGTGTGGTCTGTCCACAATCAAAGATAACTTGACAATATTATACAAAGATAGTGCTGCTTGTATCACACAGATTAGAGGTGGCTATATCAAACGTAATAACACCATACACATTTCATCGAAATTTTTTTTATACATATGAGCTCCAGAAGAGTGGTAATATTGATGTCAAACAAATACGATCGAGTGATAATTTGACGGATTTATTCGCTAAGACATTACCAACTGCATCATCCAAAAAATTGGTGCCAAACATTAGAATGCGTCGACTTAAAAATATTACATCATAAACAATCAAAAGTGTACATACTAATGAGGGGAAGTTAATGATTATGCGGATTGTACTCTTTTTTCATTCACTAAGGTTTTTACTCACAAGATTTTTCGTTGCAAGGTTTTAACGAGACAATTCTAGAGCATTCGAAGGCACACAAGAATATTGTATTTTGTTTTTTTTTTTTTTTTCCTTCGCCACATTTTTTTTGAATAGATTTTCCTTGACAAGGTTTTAACTAGACATATTTTATAGTAAATGGTAATCCAAAGGAGAGTGTTATAAACGCATTCGTGCGTTGGGTAGATGGCTATTTAGTTTCCATCTCCTAAAATTCTTAGTACATTAATGTAACCTCTTAATTCAATTAACCATCATTTTATATTCCTATATCATCCTATTATGATTATATGCCTATAATATAGTCTTTTTTTTTTTTTTGACAACGTCCGCACAAGAGGGGGGGATTCGAACTAATGACCTCCGCTTCATGAGGTGTGGTCCCGAGCCCATTGAGCTACCCCTTGAGGACCTATAATATAGAGTCTCGAAGAATATGAGATATACACAACAAATGATATGAATAATATACAGTTTTTAAAGAACTAGTTTCATATATTACATTCTATCTAGTGTCTAGCTTGTCTTCCATTTTTTTTTTAAAAAAAAATTTCACAATATATTTCATCTTATAAAATACTATATAGAAGAAGAAAAAAAAGAAAGAAGAATAAATACAAGAAAACTAAAACGGCACAGGGGTAAAAAAGGAAATCAACGGGTATGCATGTAATTGCAGCATATAACTAGGGCACACAATTCGTTAGCTGTAGAGAATCGCAGCAAAGTAATATCGCACGCCAATTCATGGCCTAAACGCCAAGTCTTGGAGGCCCGTCTCTATTTCATCGCAAAGATTCTTCTATCACCGTCTCGGCCAAAAGCTTGCTACAGTCCCTCACAAACCCTAGAAATGTCGGGCGGCTTCTTCCGGGTAAGTTTGTACACAATAGCCATTAATTTCCGCATATAACCTGCGCTTTTTCTCTTAGATCCAAACTTAATTGCCTGTGGATTACTCAGATCCTCGCAATTGAATGTGTTAATTACTGTTTATTCTGGTAATTATTGTAGTTTAGGTATGTGTATAGACGTACAGCGAAATCCTAGTTTTTGTGTGTTTGTTCGTATTTTTTTTTTGGTTGAATATTGTGTGTGTTTGTTCAGGGCACGTCGGCGGACCAAGACACTCGGTTTTCGAACAAGCAAGCGAAGCTTATGAAATCGCAGAAGTTTGCTCCTGAATTGGAGCACCTGGTTCGTTTTCTTTTACTTTGATTGGATATCCGTAGAATTTTGCGACAACAGGAAGTGCGCAATGCCAGGAATTGGCGGGATTTTGGCTTGAAGTGTGGTTGTTGTGTTTTTTTGTTTTTGTTTTGGTGATTATGCATAGGTGACTGTGATTTGTGTTTTAGGTGGAAATGACAAAGGTGAAGATGGATGTTATCAGACCGTGGATTGCTAATAGGGTGACTGAGCTTCTTGGGTTCGAAGACGAAGTTCTTATTAACTTCATTAACAGTCTTTTGGAGAAAAAGGTAATCTAGTATTGTCTTTTGTTAGCAATTTCATCTCAAGAAGTGATTTATTTTTATGTAGCTTTAATTTGTATGCAAGATTCAAGTTGTTTATTTGTCATAAGCTCTATACTACTTGCCATGGAGATGTAAACATCGAGATAGCTAAACCCAATTACCCCCGGTTACCAACTGAGCTTATAGTTTATCAGTAAGGTTTTGTTGATACGAGGGCTTCTTGTTAGTTTGCCAGAGTATAGTGTCGGAATCAAGTGCTTTTTATTTGGATGCAGGTAGTGAATGGGAAGGAGGTCCAAATTTCACTTACTGGATTCATGGAGAAAAATACTGCGAAGTTTATGAAAGAGCTATGGACGCTTCTTCTCAGTGCACAGAAGAATGCAAGTGGTGTTCCTCAGCAGTTTTTGGATGCCAAAGAAGAAGAAACTAGGAAGAAGAAGGTAGAAATATTTTTCCAGTCATGGCATGCTTGTTGTTTGTCCATTTGATGTCTCTTTCTTGACAAAGTTGTACAATGGCTGGTTGCAGGTGGAAGCAGATAGGATAGCATTTGAGATTGAGAAGAAGAAAGATAAGGAAAGAGAACTTGAGCAAGAGAGATTGAAGAAAATGGTAAGGCTTACATTTTCATGCTGGAGTTGCATTCTCTAGATCTAAGTGTTTGGTTTTAACTTCCGCTTGTGTTTTTCATGGCATTCAGCTAGCTTCTGCAATTATTTGGGTTCATGTCCTTTACCTCAAACTACTGTAGGACGGCATGGTTGATACGAGGGCAACTAACTCTGGTTTGGAGCCAAACTCAAAGCCCAGAGCTTCGAGTCACCATCCTGAGGATGAGGAAGAAGCTGGCAAGAGGAACAATGGTGTGAGAGGAAGGTACAGGTAAACGATAGGACAACATTTTAATACCAGCTCTTCCATCTGGTATTTTGTATTCTTCTTGCAGTTTGTAGCTAGACAGTGTCATTTCTTGATATACACATCATATGTCTCGACACTCTATCCGCATGCACTCATACGTTTTGAGTAAGGATGTTTTTAGTACATATCTGTTGTACATACAATTTATACAAACATGCATACATACGTACGCACGGATACACACATAAATATTTTCCCTAACCTCTTTTCCTTAAACTTTCCTCTTGCCTTTCCTCCAATCATTTTGCAGCTGGCTCCTTATTTTCCTTCAATATGCTTCTTTCTTCGCTAGCATTCATACTGAACTGTCTTTTTGTGGTGTTTTTGTCTTTTGCTCTTTTTGTTTTTCTTCTAGGGAAGAGGGCAGAGTCAATTTCACTTTATCTTCAGCAGATACCCTTAATACTTAAAATGTTACTGTTTGTTCATATTGGAGTTTCTTATGTTGATGATGTAGTTCTATTACTTCTTTCCATGCATAATATAGGTCAATAGAAGTGTTATTAAATATTGGAGTTTGTCGTACTGCGAATGCCGATACCTACAATTTACCATGCTTAGCCTTAATTATAAAAAGAAGGGAAATATACGTGTGATTGCTGAGTGTGATCGGTTGAAGATTGCTTTTCTGTCTCTAAAATGATTGCTACGTAGAAAGTAACTTCAGAATTGCTATATTTGATGAAGATGTGGAAGACTGTTGACGTCTGAATCTCTTACAGGGTTTCTAGATCTCCTCATTCAGCCCGACATTCTCCTTCATCCCCTCGGTATTTGTCCTTACTATCATATGCTATAATTCATTGAATTGTGTTGCTTGGTGGTAGAATTGTTTACATCAGGTTTTTTAAGTGCAGAGGCTCTCCATCTAGGTCAATGAGCAGGTCGTTTTCTAATCCCAGAAGTTTTTCAGGGTATGTTTCTTTATTTACTACTCTTTCATTATTCAGTTTATCATGGCTAGACTACTCTTTTGGTTTTCCTGTTTAGTGGGGGATTTCATGTATTACTTGATTATTTTCAAAGAATATATCGTTAATTTTCTCTTTCATACTTCAAGTATAATTTCTGACTCAATTTGTACTTCTAGTGGTAGACACCAGTCAAGGAGTGTATCTAGATCACCTGAAGCTCGAGGGCGCTCTGTTTCTTCAGAAAGGGTGTATCGCTCCCCACAAAGACGGCCTGTGACGCCTCGTCGAAGGAATTCGCCTTTAAATTCCCTCTCTCCTTCAAGACGAAGACCATCTTATTCTAGGCGAAGATCTAGGTCACGCTCACTTTATAGATCACCCTCTCCGGTGAGGCGTCGGTTGCGTTCTCCTTTTCGTCGTAGGACACCTTCTCCTGTGCGACGCCGTAGATCACCTTCTCCTTTTCGACGCCGTAGGTCACCTTCACCTATCCGACGCCGTAGATCACCTTCTCCTATGCGGCGACGGAGATCACCTTCACCTGTGCGACGGCGAAGAACCCCATCACCTGTTCGACGCAGATCCCCACCTCTTGTGCAACGTAGATCACCCTCACCTGTTCGACGTAGATCGCCCTCACCTATTCGGCGCAGATCGCCTTCACCTATTCGACGTAGATCACCCTCTCCCTTACGACAAAGACCATTGTCTCCTGTGCGAAGGCGGTATAGGAGATCTCCAACACCACGGCGTAGCTCTCCATCACTTGTGCGGCATAGGTCACCTATTCCTAGTCGCAGGAGATCACCAATTCCTTCCCGGCGTAGGTCTCCACCCCATGAATCAAGTTCTCCATCTCCCATACAACGTACCTCTCCATCACCAGTTAGGAGGAAATCTCCAAAGCACCAGAGGAGCCCTGCCCAATCATCCAAAGAAAGGATCAGGTATTACTATTTAGGACAAGATTGTTTCCTGTGATTTTTTTTTTTTTTTGGTTGGGTTCTCTGAAAAAATAAGTTGCAAGTTGGTGGCACTGTGTGGCTAGGTGTAAGGAACTTGAGTAGAGCTTGTGTATTTACACTTAAGTTGTGCAAGTAGAAGATATTGCAAAGCCTAACCACTTATAGCATCTCCTATTGCATTTCAAATGGGTTCATGGCTTTCTGTTCGCCTTAATTGATTTTATACCGATACCTTGTAGTTTCAATGTGTGAGGCAGCTCAGTATTTTGTGTAAATCTGCATTTCAGGGCACATGAAAAATTGTCTCCTCTGGCACAGCGATCCTCTAGTTCTTTGAGATCACCACAGAGAGATGCACGGAATCGGAGTGAAACCCGCAATAAAGTGTCAGTTTCGATGTCTTCACCAGAGAAGTCTCCAACCCCCTCAAAATCTCCACCACAGGCAAGGAAAAGGGTTCCCAGTGAAGATAGGAGGTATATGTCTTACCTGACACTTATATTGTTATAATATTTTGATTTTTCCATTTGATTTGTATATTTAGACCATTTTGGTGCTTGCGAAGGTCATTTAGTCCATACAAGAGTAGTCCTGTGAGGCAAGCAGGGAAGCAAATGATTCGTGATGGCAGCGTCAGTCCTGCACGAAAATCTCGTCATGACAGTCTAGAAATAAGTGAAGAGGGGGAAGAACCTAAATATGCCAGGTTCAATTTGAATTTGACCGGTTTCTAACTGTTTATTTTGTTTCTTACTATAGTGGAATGGGTTGATTTTGTTGGTTAAATTACTGGAGTGATGCTGGTTTTGTAGGGAGGAGGATGTTGATCATAAATCTAAGCCTTCGCATAAAAGGTCCGTGCATTCATCTGCTGTCAACAAGCAGAAAGATTCACCTGTGAAGGTTCCTTACAAGGAAGGACATTCTCCTAAAAACATAGCAGATTATCGGGCTACTGGATCCCAGGCTCGTTCTGATAACATGGAGTTGAGAAAGAAAGAAGAGGAGACAAAAAGGTATACTTTTGTCTTTAAAATACATATTCTCATGCTAATCAGACACCCTTACTTATGATGCATGAGAGTCTGATATCATGAAACATTTCTGACAGTGACAAATCTTCTAGGAGGGGGGTTCGTCCCGAATCTCCTGGTCAACATACGTCACCCACATTGTATAAAGAATCTTTAGTAGGTGATAGGCAACATCCACCATACCCTGGAGATGGTAAAATATCTGATGAGAAGAACCGGTCTCGTTCAAACGATGTGGATAACAGTAGACGTCGTTCAGAAACTGTACAAGATTCTGTTGGAAAACTTTATCATAATAAACAGGCTGCTCCAGATGATTCCAGTTCTGAGGAAAGTGATAAGCACAGAACTGAAGAGAAGAAAAGGAGAAAGCATAAAAGATCTGAGAGGAAAGAGGTTGCTTCAGATGATAGTTATGATTCTGAATTAGAGGATAGGAAGGGGGCTAAGAGGAGAAGGAAGGAGGAAAAGAAACTTCGGAAGGAGGAAAAACGTCGACGGCGTGAGGAAAGACGTCGGAAAAAGGAAGAACGGCGTGCAGAGAAGCTGAAAGTGAAGAATAAGGATGATGCTTATGCTTCTGATGGTGAACATTCTGCAAGGAGGGAGTCTTATCCAAGTGATGATGAAGACATGCAGGCTGAGCAGACAAAGCTTGAGATTGAGTTACGGAAGAAGGCTCTCGAATCACTTAAAGCTAAGAAGGGCATCAGTCACTAAATTTTTTGCTGCCTCTGGGGCATTAAGACGTTCTTTTTCCTTAAATCAACTTTTTTTTTTCTTTTTTAAATTCCTGTTGAACGTTAGCAATTAAGTTTTCTGGGATGTTTATGTCTTAAATGGAAGCAGTTTTATATATTGGTTACCGTTTGATGTATTCTATGTTTACTGCTGGCAGCTGAAATGGATAAATGAGGATTTCCTGAGCTATTCTCTTGAGTGCAACTTTATGCAGAACTTGCTGCTAGATTTTCTGGTAATAATTGTCTTCCCTTAGTTGGGAATCTTTTTTTTGTTTTGTTTTGTTTTGTTTTATAGGATATTGTTGTCATATGGATGCAAGGCATCTCACTGCTGTGACCGATGCTTGTTTTATTTGTTTGTTGCTTTAGAATTTTAATTTTTTTTGCTATATAAGCTTAAGTGATGCCAATTGTTATTTAAAGTAATTGCAGGGGAAATCTAACCATGTTGGTAGGGTTTACAATCCTTTTTTATTCTCTTTTTCTTCCTTTTTGTGTGTTTTGAAGACAAAAGTTAAGCCTAAAGGTCCTGTATTTTCAATAATTTTAAGTTGATACTAAATTGGGTTTCTGGTCAATTGGTAGATGAAAATAATGTCAACTACATGATTTGGTTGAGCAGACCATGTGCAGATCCACATTCTGAACATCAATTCAGGTGAAGTTTTTCATTCTTTTATTGGGCTCCTTAAGTAGAGAACTCTGTATCTCTATAGGTGAATCCTCTTTGTATGCGTGTAATAGTTCCTTTCTCACTGTATTTTGGTTTAACCTCTGTATGGTTGGCAGCTTGAGAGTTGTTCCTTGGACTTTGTTATCTGAAATACTTCATGGTGCTTTAGTTGTTGGACTCATCCTGACCTGATTTCTGCTGTAAGGTCTATAGAGATGGTTTATGTATGTGTATGTGATGATTAGTTCTGTATGAGAATATATATGACTATATCTTTATGGGCAGTTGTTTTCAGGCTTCCATGGCTTGTGCAGATATTTCATTTATTCCATGGCTTTTCATTTTGGGTCTATATAATATATAGTCATTTTAGTTGTGTCAGTCTCCTGTCTCGTCGATGATTTAATACCCAAACAAATTGACTGCAGTTTCTAGGTTTAGCTTTATTAAACCTGATGTTGGCTGCATAAATCCCTATCTAAACAGATGGTATATCAGCTTTTATTTTTCCTGATTTTCCCTTTCTGTCTCTTCTTCCCTCCTCACCTCTTAGTACTATTGATGCCATAGCCATAGGTGAGGGTTAGCAGCTGAGGAAGAAGTGTATCAGACTGAAGTTTAGCAGAACTCTTATTTCTTTAGATAGATTTCCAACTTGTCTTTTCCCTGTACCTTCTGTTGTGGGTTACATGTATGTGGCATTTCTTATGAAACTTCTAGGTTATTCTTGTCTCTATGTAAATTGGCTCTCTCACAACTTCTCCAGCCCCAATCCCAGGTTTGAAGGTCTAATTTATTTAGTCTGAGGCCTAAGTATGCGTAGAAACTAGAATCTGAATTTGCTGAATTCTTTGAGAGGATATTGTAGGCGTGGAAGCCAAGGAATTAAGAGGTTGTGCTGAAGTGATACATACATGACGTTTTAATCTTTTGAAGAAGAATAAGTGATATACATGACAAGGCGTGGAAGCCCACAGAAATGAATGAAGTGTTTGTAAGGAGTCTTGAGAGAGGAGCATCTGTGCGGCAACTTGTGTGTTGGCTTTGCTTTACTTTAGTAAAACACAGTTTTAATCTATTGCGTCTATAACTGTAAGGCATCCATGGGTTTAGAATGTCTTGATGGTTACTTTTTATAGTATGCTATTTCAGGTCAAGTAAGGGACCTGGAAATTTTGCATTATAACAAATTTTAAGGGATTGCTGGCCTAAGGTGCATTGTCTTAACACCGCTTTGCCACAGTTACTATTGCTTTCTTCGCTACTTATACTTCTATTTACTAAATCAATAGATCACACGGGATGATGACACATCATTGAAAACCAAAATTTTTCTCAATTTGGAAAACCTAGCCTTTTTCATACAAATTAGGTCTTCTTTTGGGAGCACCATCTTGATTAGTTTCGAAAGTATTAGCCATTGCACCATGGCATGCATGAGATGCGCACGGAGAACATCAATTATAATCGTTGTATTCATTGGATGGTTGGGGAAAGCTCAAACATCGCCGGCTCCAATGAAGCGGTGTCAAGACACCGTACGCCGGCAATCCCTTGCAATTTCTTAAAAGAGAAATGTTGGGTTTTCCCAAACCTGGCATTTCTCAATTGGTATTCATATGTTCCTTACCACATCCTTTGGGGAATTCGTA
The DNA here is from genome assembly GCA_028654335.1 of Alnus rubra. Lineage (NCBI taxonomy): Eukaryota > Viridiplantae > Streptophyta > Magnoliopsida > Fagales > Betulaceae > Alnus > Alnus rubra. Next base: position 385,953 of record JAJPGS010000870.1, on the reverse strand, counting down.
TTGGCATTCTGTGGGCCATGCGTACTGAATTTTGTGGTAACCTGGTGGATAGACTTTGATATTTGATAGACTGGTACTAGCAACTAGCAAGGAAAGTCCTAAATAGTCCTTGTAATATCTAGTGGCCAAAAGTCGTTTTCTGGCGACGTTAAAACGTTTGGACCCGGATTTCGTTTGTAGATAAACTGTGACTACGTGGCACAATTCCATTCGCTAGGCTTCCCTTGCCTCCATATCCAGATAATACCAGAACCAACAAAAGTATTTTTCTTTTAACAAAAAGAGCGAGCGAGTAACCGAATTGGAGGAAAGGGTGGCCTTCGATATTTTCCTCTTTCTCCGTCGATGGCTCCTACGCTCACCTCCAATTCATTTATTCTAACCCCTTCACCGCACTCAAGGCTAATCTCCAAGAACACAAGGCTCACAATCTTTGCCAAGCAGGCCGGTCCTTTCCCGTCGTTCCGCTTTGGCAAGAGCAATGACTCGTCCTCCTCCGGTGAGCCCCAGCCGGATGATTCGACGAACTCCAGCCCTTTTCGTTTTAACTTTGGGAAGATCTCAGTCCCGGACGTCAAGTCTTTGATCCCAGTCGTGAGTAATCCCTCTTCGGGCTTGTCGAGACGGAAGGACCCCGGCACAGTGTTCGTCGCTGGCGCTACCGGGCAGGCTGGTGTTCGCATTGCACAAACGTTGCTGCGTCAAGGTTTCAGTGTCAGGGCTGGTGTGCCCGAGCTCGGTTCTGCCCAAGAGTTGGCTCGTCTTGCTGCCAAATACAAGGTTGGTGGTTTCTTTAGCCTTATCAATATGGGTTAGATTTGTGGAAGTTCATGGCTGCCTTTTTCTTTTGTGATTCCTAGCAATTAGCTATATATAGTGCCAAGAAGCATTTCACGGCAGTGCCCTAAGTGTGACAAGAGGTTTGTGAGTGGGGGACAATAAACAATTTTTCCTAGGATATGATAGAAAAAATTGATAATAAATGTCATTTTAAAACAAATAAATTATACTTGATATCCCTTAAATACGAGGCTTTTCCGATATTCCTCTAAACTTCAAAAATCTGCAATGTGGGTGTTTGATTTACCAGTCCCTTTCAATCACCGATCTGCCAAAATTTTCTAGTAAATCATAATAGAAGAAGCAAAAATTACCAAAATTTCCCATTTTATTAAAAAATAAAGAAAAAAGAGAGGAAAAAAGAAAAGAAAAGAAAAAACACCCATGACAGAGTAATTCTTGAAGTTCCTCCTGTGTCATTCTTGTGTTCCTCTATAGCTTTTGAAATTACCATTTTATCAAAATTTAATAGTGATCAATTATAAGACCTAATAATAATTTTAAAAGCCACCTCATTTTTAAAAGGATACAAGAGTAACAAATGAGAAACTTTTAACATTATTCCCCGTGGCTTGGTCGTGGGTACACTATGGGTATGCACTTGCTTGTTTTTGTTTTTTTAATTTTTTTGTTCTACTTTCTAATTTTTTGTTTTTGTTTTTAAATTTCAGTCTTTAATTCTTTTTTATTTAAGGGTATAATTGTATTTTTATAAATTTTTTACAAGAGTATAACAAACGTTTTACATGTTGGCCATTTAAATTAATGAAAAAAAATTAGATCCCGGTTACAAATTTTTAAAGTTTAGGGAAAATGTTGAAAAATGCATAGTAGTTCGAGTGATAAGTAAAGTTTCCTTTTATTTTATTAAGTTTGATTATTTGGAAGCTTTAATAGAGTAATACTATATTGTTAATTCAAAATATCAACTCAAACATGAAATTTATAATGCATATTTTCATCCAAACAATTTATTTAACCGTGGAATAACCACACAATAAATAAATAATTATTCTAAGAAATAATATTCCATTTACACTAATTTAAGGAGTAATGCTATGTACCAAACAATTGTGGTGCAAATTTTAACCAAACAATTCAATTGAGGAAGTGTATAATACAAAACCCACAATATGGACGGTCAACATTTTCCCTGCTTAACAATTGCATCAACACCGCAGATCATATCGAACGAAGATTCGAAACGCCTCAACGCCGTTGAATCCACGTTCAAAGGGGCTGAATCAATCGCCAAGGCAATCGGAAATGCCAGCAAGGTCGTCGTCACGATCGGCCCTGCAGAAAACGGTCCCACATCCGAGGTCTCCACATTAGACGCCTTGCAAGTGATTGAAGCTGCCCAGCTGTCTGGAGTTAGCCACGTGGCTATTATCTATGATGGGAACGCGGCAGGCGGATCAACGTACAATGTACTGGATGGCATCTCCTCGTTCTTTAACAACTTCTTCTCAGGATCACAACCGTTATCTGTTCCCGAGTTTTTGCAAAAAGTAGTGGAAACGGACGTCAGCTATACTTTCATAAAGACAAATTTGACCGAAGACTTTTCCCCTGAGAGTTCCTATAATGTTGTGGTGTCAGCCGAAAGAAGCACGGGTGCAAACGACTACAAAGTAATGTAATGTATGCGATAGTATCTGCATTTTATTGTAAATTTCATTTTATTTTTGGCCATCAAATTTCCATGTTACTAAAATTATTTTTTATTTTTTTATTTTTTTTTATTTTTTTGTGTTTGAAAATTAATACTAGGTAGCCAAGTCTAAGATAGCATCTCTAGTGGCCGATATTTTCTCAAACACAGCAGTGGCAGAAAATAAGGTACATTTTCACTCTAGCTACCTTTTTTTTTAGTATTTAATCAACCAGTAAATTTATTTATTTAATAATCATTAATCTAAGAGTTAGTTGAGAATGTTGGCACGTCAGTCTTGTTAGATGAATGTTGGCACTCCAAAACGTATGTGATTCTCACGTGCATTTGTAATAAAAACATATAATTCTCGTATACATTTAAAAAAAAATATATATATATATATATGTAAGAATTACGTGCATTTTAGACACACGAAGGTTAAATAGACGGAATTGAAGAAATTAGTATGGAGGAAAAGAAAATTGACTTGTGAATTTTTGTTGTTTGACATGCTTCAGGTTGTGGAAGTGTTTGCGGATCCTTCAGCCCCCTCAAGGCGTGTAGACCAGCTTTTCAGGTAATTAAGTTGCAGGCAACTAACCATATATATGAAATATTCAAAAGAATTTTTTGTTTGATTTTTTTTTTTTAAAAAAAATAAAATAAATTGAAAGAAAAGAGAAACCAACCAAACCAGGTTCATTAAAGATAGATTTTCGTTTGACTTGTTTGAATGAAATTTGCTTAATTTTAGTGCCATTCCTGAGGATGGAAGAAGAAAAGCTTACGCAGAATCGCGCGCAAAGGCCAAAGCAGAGGAAGAGGCAAGGACAGCAGCTGAGAGAGCTCGCGAAGCAGCTGAAGCAACCAAGAAACTCGAAAAAGAGGTGAAGAAGCTCTCGGAGCAAGAGTCTCTAGCTGCTAGTCTAGCAGAAGAAGCTCAAGAGAAGGCGGAGGTCGCCGGAGCTTCGGTGGAGACCCTTTTGAATAAAGCCAAAGACTTCGGCTCAGGGCTGTCTTGGGAAAAGATTAGTTCCCAGGTCACAACTGCAGTTCAAAAGTCTGCAGAGAAACCCATAGTTCAGGTTGCAACTGTCAGAGGACAGGCCAAGGCACGGTCTTTGCAACCCAAGAAAGCTGTTGTTAATAAACAACCAAGCTTCAAGCTTCCTGCTTTCAAACCAAAGGAGCAGCCAAAGCCGAAAGGCAAACAGACAGAGGCCGGGAAGACAGAAGTCAGGAAGGTGTTTGGCGGCCTGTTTTCACAAGAAACTATTTACGTTGATGATGAGTGATGAGATGATCATTTGTCTTCTCTTTGAGGCTCTTTTGGTGCTGATGTCGCCTAATATTTATAGTTTTATTGTTGTTGAAAGGTGGTTTTATGAGTTTCAGCAAGAAGCATTTACCGGTTTAAGGCCTACATTAGTATTAAACTTCTTAAATCTTGTTGAGTGCTGCATTTGCCCCCCAGTTCTGTCTCCCTTGTCTGTGTGTGCGCGTGTTTATTAGAATGAAATTGCAGATTTGTTGGGTTTCTCTTTAATCTTGTTGAATAGAAACTACTCGATATTGCCCAGCTTCATAAGAAGAAAATAAGATTAAGTGGTGAAGGTATTTGAATGGATCTTATATCACGTTAACTAACCACTTATCTTAAAAAGGTTAAACTGATAGGAAGAGATGAATTTAATTATTTACTCAAATACTTTAACAGATTGAGGGTTTATGCCCATCATGCTTCTACTCGGAATAATAAATGAAGGCCAAGCGTTAGGTTTATGTAAACGGTTGCTTTTAAGGTATATTAAATTATCAATTATCTCAAAACTTAAGATTATAGAAAATGATAGACGGATTGACTCTTTACGTGTGAGCTCAAACTCCTTCTCAACAAGTGAGACCCAACATATGAAATATTTAAAATATGAATGAATGGCGGAGACATGGTTTGAACTGATACTTAAATTACCAATTATCATAAAAGCTTAAACTTATAGAAAATGACATACTTAATTATTTAAACTAATATTCTAATAGACTACAGTGGAAGAGAATCTAAACAACAGCAGCAGATTATCAAATTTGAAAAGTAATGAAAGCTCATTTGAAAATATATATAGTAATTTAACAAACTTATATGAACCTTTAAACTAAACCTTAAGCATGACATGACCTCTCTCACATAATCCAGCCCTTTGTGTCACGAGGGCCAAAGGGCCCTCAATAGGCCAGACGTGACTTTTCTCGTGCCCTTCATAATGATAATTAGCAGTATCGATCTCTGATACATGCAAGATGGCCCCAACTTAGAACGGTTTTGATTGAATGGTTTGCAGCAAAGATTGGAACTTTTGGATCAGGGTGCCAAAAACCAACAGTTTTAGCCGTTAAAGCAATTCCATCATTGCATGTAAAACGCAATCCAAATGATTAGCTGCAGTCTGCAGAACATAGTTCAAAAAGCAACTGAACATTCACATTAATTAGCAAATTAATTAAGGAAGAGAAATCCAACCACAGATTCCTCCTCCATGTTATTGAACTAGAATTGAAACTTTCTTTTGATCAGTTTCCATCATTTTAGGCTAATTTTCACAATGTCATTAGTCATTGCTTCCAAGTCTGGTGTCATGCAACAAAGATTAACATTTTTATACAGTAAATTTGTAGTGCGTTTATGGAAATCACTAGCTATTTCAGGAGTAGTCTGGTACTTATTCTACATTATCCTCTCCAACCATCCCTGCTACCAGTCCTCTGCCCTCTTGGCAAACTTGAGATACACATGGTCTTCATCTTCATCTTCATCTTCCATTGTAGATTCTCCAACCAACATTAGCCACCTTGTTTTTGGAATAGCGAGTTCTGCAAAAACATGGGAAAGCAAAAAACCCTACATCCAAGCCTGGTGGCTGCCAAACAAAACCAGGGGATTTGTCTATTTGGATAGAGCTCCCAAAGAGACAGTACTCCAATGGCCTTCATCTTCTCCTCCTTTTCGTGTCTCACAAGATACCTCTAGATACCAAGAATACAACAAACATCCAAATCCAGATGCAATTCGAATGGCACGCATAATTTTCGAGTTATTCAGAGAGGTAAACAAAGGGGTTAGATGGTATATCATGGCAGATGATGACTCAATCTTTTTTTTGGATAATCTGGTTGAGGTTTTGGGCAGATATGATCATAATAAATACTTCTATATTGGGTCCAATTCAGAGTGTGTGGCATCGAATTTTGATCATTCTTTTGGAATGGCATTTGGTGGGGCAGGGTTTGCTTTGAGTTATCCTTTGGCACAAGCGTTGGTGAAGAATTTAGATGTCTGCATAAAGACATATCCAACATTGTATGGGAGTGACCATATTTTGCAGTCCTGTATTGCTGATTTGGGAGTCTCTCTTACCCAGGAAAAGGGCTTTCATCAGGTAATTTTGTTTTCTAAGTCCTTTCATTCCCATATTTTTGAAGTACTTAGACTAACCAGATGGAAGCTTATGTTAAATCATCATTAATACATAACATTCCTAGTGGGTTCAAACTCTCATTTAAGAGCATGCATCTCTAGGAATGTTATGCATTTTAGTTAATAAAAAAACATCATATTCTACGTTCAATATTACAAAGTACTCCAATAGATTTCTTATTCCATTATCTATTTTCTTCAATATTTTTTCCCATTTATTTTTTTTTCTCTCTCTCTCTCTTAAATCACCAAGAGAGAAGAGAGAGAAATGACCGTAGCAAAAAAAAGAGAGAAAAAACATTAGAAAAAAGAATACATAAGTCATAGTGCTTGTCTAAAAGTAGCAATTAAAAAAGAAAATATGTGTTTTAAATCATAAGGAGAAGAAAGCTGTTGGACCTGATTTTTGCCTTATATTAGTTAATATACACAATATGACGGTTTTAGAGCATCTGTTTTAACAAACGAGACCCAACACGTGAAATATTTAATTGATCAAATGAGAGGTAAAATTCGGACATTTGCTCTTATACCATGTTAAATCACCATTTTTATCCCAAAAACTTGAGTTAATAGAAAATAATGATTTTTTTTTTTTAATTGTTCAACATTATTAAGAAAATATTTTGTCATGTATGGCATGATTGTGATCCTTGGGTATTTAATGCTTAAACATTTGGCAGTGGTTTATAATAAAAACGTAATGTCGAATATTTTTTATCAGATTAATCCTTTGCCATGGTCAACTTGAAAGTGAAAGATAGCAACCATGAAAGCAATGAGAACAATATAAATTAACTGGCTTTTTATATATCTAAATATGTATATATATTTATACTCCATTACAGATTGATCTACACAGTGACATTTCCGGACTTCTATCAGCTCTTCCACAGTCTCCATCCGTTTCGCTTCATCACCTCGACGTAGTCGACCCAATTTTTCCTTCCATTAAGAGCCGCCACGAGTCACTGAACCACCTAATGGAAGCAGCGAAAGTTGATCAGTCAAGGCTATTGCAGCAGACCATTTGCTATCATAAACAAAGCAACTGGTCTTTTTCCATATCATGGGGCTACTCTGCTCATATTTATGAAAAGCTTTATCCACCAACCATTTTGCATAGACCCCTCCAAACCTTTACGCCATGGAAGAACTCGGCTAAGCCACCCTACATGTTCAACACTCGACATCCCTCAAATGATCCTTGTGAGGCTCCTCATGTTTTCTACTTTGACGCCATAGAAAAGAGCAAGGGTAACCAAATTCTTACAAGTTATGTTAGAAGATCACCTCGTGGGTTACTGGCTTGTTCATCAAGTGGGAATCACTCTGCTGATTTAATATCCAAAATTCAGGTCTTCTCACCCGCGAGGAGACATGGTGAGGTGAGTGGTTTGCATTTTAAAAAATAAGGCACAACACGTGAAATATTTTATTAGAATGACGTGAGCTGACGGATTCAAACTTGAGATCTCTGACTCTGATATCAAACTTTTGAGATAAGTGATAATTTAATATATGATATCAAAGCATAAATCCTGCGCTCGAACTCTGTTTCCGTCATTCATCTCTAATTTCAATTAAATATTTCACGTGTTGAGCCTCATCTATGATTGAGAAACATGAGGTGATCGAAACTTTTAGAATATAAATCAATTCATTAATTTCTATTAGCTTAAGCTTTTAGGATAAGGTTGTCTACAGAATCCCTTTAATTTGTGAATAATCTTAAAACATATCTAAAAAAATATTTTGATTCTATTGTTTATTTATATATTCATTCCCAGGCTGGTAATAGAAGAGAGTGCTGCGACGTTGTGCGTGTAGCTGAGAATCTGAACTTCACGGAGGTCATGTTTAGGGCTTGCATGAAGGATGAAATAGTGGCCTATACGTAATCCTAGGCCTAGATATCCAAATGAGTGAAGCTTTGATTGATATATGTATGGGTGTGTTGTAATTAATATAAGAATAATGATGTTTTCACGGAGGAACATTATTGCTCATGGTCAATGCATGTTGCTAATTAATTAATCTCGATCTTCTTCTCAAACTTGGAGCTGGAACAGATCGAGGTCAAATTTGGCTCAATATTAATTCGTTGGGAGGAATTCATTCAACTTTACGGGCAGATTTGTTTTATATATGGTTTGTGGTCAATTTAGTTGATGCTTACATGTAGCACCTGTACTTGTTTGTATTATGGTGCGAACGAAATTCTAGAATCTTTTGTGGCAAGCTAGACGACATTGTTAATTATGTTCTATCTGATATCCTCTTCTTGTTGTTGGTTGCCTTTAATCAAGTCAAGTGGGGCCTTCTGTGTTACTTATTCTTATTAGTTTTGGAGTTGTGTTGGCCGACTTAACTATATATCTGAAAGTTCTCTTTTTTTTTTTCTTTTTTTTTTGACATGTCCACACGTACAAGAGGGAGGAGTGGGGATCCGAACTAGTGACCACTGTTTTATAAAGCGTGCTCCACAACCGATTAAGCTACCATTTGCAGACATCTGCAAGTCATCTTAGGTGTAGGAGTTTGATATTGACTTGGATAAGCTTTTGTTGACCGACAATATATAGTGCTTATAAAAGGGCATATGATGTTCAGAATTTTATAGAGTGCAAAAACGTGAGCATCAGTATGTGCAACAGAGGGTGCAACCAAAGACACCAGCGCTAGTTTTTATTTGTGGGAAAAGTGTGCGCGCCCCGCACAACCCGCACATAAGCAAATCAGAGGAGCCGCCCATGGTATTTTTCTTCTTGGTTTTGGAGGAGCCAAAACAAGAGTGAAAAAAGAGAAGGTGCGATTGTCAATGTGAGAGAGAAACATAGAGACTAGTCGTCATCTGTTTCCAGCAAAAGAAGATTTTGTATTTCTGTCTTTTGTATTTTCTTTTGGGAATAATTTCGATGGTGAGAGTAGTATCAAGATGGGTAACTTCCTGAGAAGTCTGGTTCAGGATGTCCAAAAGTGGACAATATTATGTCGTTGATGGTGGATCGTTACAAATGGTATCAGAGCCATTGCCCAACCTGAGATGGGGGGAGCATGCACAAGTTCATGAGGGTCGCCAGTGGGTACTCGTTGGGATGTCAAGAATGAGGTGATCCCATTAAGTTTCCAGCGGAGACGCTGGGTCTTAAGACAGGGTGATTGTGATGTCCCACCTCGTCGAGGTATGAGGATGATGAAGTGCTTATATGTATACTCGCACCATTCTTGATACAACGTGTTTTAAAGCCGTGATGACCATGAACATATCAGAACTCCGCAATTATGTGAGAGTAGTATATGGATGGGTGACTTCCTAGGAAATCTGGTTCGGGAGAGTCAAAAGTGGACAGTATTGTATCATTGGAGGTGGGTCGTTACATAGGTTGCCCCTTCATGACTCAAATACAAAGCCGTAACCTTTTCGATCCCATACTTGACGAGCTGTACATGTTTGATCTCATACTCGACGTGTAGCTGACTTTGATATCAAATGATACAAACCTTGGGTAAAACCCACCCTAGGAAATCAGCTTGTAAGGGTAGGATGCTCAAGAGCTTATACAATATAGTTAAGATTGTATTTAAACCATGTGGGACACTTAAAGATCATAACATATATATGATACCAATATCCAAAGGGCATCATGTCATGTGTCTATTACCATTTTATTTTTCACATAATTTCAAATTATTTAGGCTAGGATGGCATCCATCTAGCATGAGGGTACCATATGGATTGAGCTTCTTCCACTCTTTGGCAGAAAAAGCTGAAATTAAATAAAGAAAAAGGATGGCAGGAGGAAGCGCATGCATCATGAACTAGAATGATTTCACATGGGTTTCTATTGCAATCAAGATCTTAATTATGCAAGATGGATTCACTGCAAATAAAAGAGGAGTAATTGCCAAAAATACAGGTCATCAGAAAAATGACAGTACTAAGAGACATATTAAAATTCAAAAACTATTAGCATTGATGAACCAAATAAAAAATTTTCAAATTTCGAGTGCCAGTCCCAAATTAGGATGAACTTAATTATTTCTTGTGCTAGCAAGAATATAGAAGAACGAATTAATTCAATGCAAGGCATGCAGTAATTAATGTGTATATATAAGTCCTCTCTAAGCATCATTCTCTATAATTTGAATAAGAACTAATTAATTACTTGTGTAAAAATATGCATAACTTTCACTTTCTACCTGATCACCTGTTTTATGCTTTGCAACAAATACCTAAACAAGCCAGTGGCATCCCAATTAATCATATCTGAAAAATCTGCCAAGCTAGCTTGGATAGTTGAATTTATACTTATGATCACATTTTACAGTCTAAACTAAGAAAAATATATATATATATATATATATATATATATATATATATATATATATATATATATATATATATATACTGAGAAACGCTTGTGATCGTATGGCTTTAAATTTGATCTCTGTTTATAATCATCCACTGCATATATCCTCTATATCCCTATCATTTGACATGCAATAATATAATGCAGGTTTAATGTTGGAAAAACCAATAACTAAAATAAGCTAACAATGATCATAACTTTTTGAATTTTGAACTTTGCATAGTTTTTAAACAATACAATGATCATAACTTACTTTTACCCTTTCAACTGATTAGAATGATATCGGAAAATCTTTTTCCCTAAGTAATTGTGAAATTAAGGAAACCGAGTTGAAGTGATGTTTGACCAGTTAGATATCCATACTATTTGGCCTCATAACTCAATCATGTACTTTATCAAACGTTTATCAGCAAAATTGTGAAGAAAAACAAGTTTGAAATGCATCTATTTATTAGTGAATTTATTTTGGTGCAATGGTTAAAGTCTAATGATGGCAAGTACAAGTACTACTTGATTGGTGAAAGTGGTCCACTTCATGCAAACAAATTCCAAAATTAATTTGCCTTCCAGGATTCTGCTTTTTGGGAAAAATGGTTCTTATAATCATGCTTCTAAGAATAATAGAAAAAGGCCTCTTGGAATAATAAAAATGTCTACAAGTTAATTCTTGATGCACGACTAGTGGAGCTAGTATTAGATAGAAAAAGATAGAAACTCGGAAGAAACGTATAGAGATCGATCTGTTAGAGATAATTTAGACATGAAATTATTTTAACCTAACATGCGCAGCGGAAATAAAACATAGAAGAGTTTTTAGGCATACCTCCGGCCATTGTTGTTCAAGCACTCCTTCAGAACTTCTAGGAACAAAATATGAGGGAGCTTCTAACCTATGCCTATTGCTTGATGACTGTACTGATGGTGTACACATGCACTCTATTTATAGGCTAGGTCAGGGACCCTCAAAATGGTAAACACCGTATTTGTTTCCTTCCATCAAGGAAACAATATCGTTAATTGATTTTAAAATCAATTAACCGATTCCATATTTACGGTAATCTAAATAAATAGAAATAACCATAATACCGATTCCATATTTACGGTAATCTAAATTAATAGAAATATCTATAATACCGTATATGTTTATTATTAAAATAATAAACATAGTAAACACCGTAAATGTGATATAAAGGCCACAACCAAAAAGGAATAATATATACTACATAGGTATAATATATATTACATTCTCCCACTTGGACTTTATAACACATGACCATATGGTATTAGGTTCTTTAGTTTTGGCCAATCTTTTATGGAATCCTCCAACTCAGTTAAGAAGTGTTTCACACGAATCATGGCGGTAAAACCATTATAAAAGTAGGTCGTCCCTTCCATGTATCACAATGTAAACCACTCCTTACATGAGTACCTTATGGATAATCAAGCTTTATGAATGAACTTCCTATAAGTCATTCGGGTCCAACTTTATTTATCCTCATGGATAAAAATAACAAATGTGCACAATAAACTTTATTACATTAACTTTATGTCTATAGATAAAAAATGAGTACAAGGTGAATCAATAAGTCCCATATGGTCCACATGACCTTTAAACTGTTTTACCGGTAAACCTTTTGTCATGGGGTCCGCAACCATTGATTCTGTACTAATATGCTCAATAGAAACCTCACGTCTCTTAATGTTATCCCTAACACTAAGATACTTGATGTCGATGTGCTTACTTCTGCTTCCACTTTTGTTATTCTTAGAGAAGAAAACTGCAGCAGAATTATCGCAAAGAATCTTAATGGGTCTTGCTATTGAATCGACAATCTTTAGTCCACCAATGAAGTTTCTCAACCACAGTGCCTGTGTAGTGGCTTCATAGCATGCAATGAACTCTGCCTCCATGGTAGATGAAGCAACTATAGTCTGCTTGCTGCTTTTCCAAGATATAGCTCCTCCAGCTAGAAGAAAGATATATCCTGAAGTAGACTTTCTGCTATCTACACATCCAGCAAAGTCTGAATCTGTATATCCAAAGACCTCCAAACTATCAGCTTGTTTGAAAGTCAAACAGTAACCCTTGGTTCCTTGCAAGTATCTCATGACCCTCTTGGCAGCTTTCCAATGCTCTAATCCCGGATTACTATGGTACCGTCCCAGTATTCCAACTGCTAATGCAATATCAGGTCTGGTGCAGACTTGAGCATACATCAGGCTTCCTACTGCAGATGCATATGGGATACTTTTCATCTGCTGTTGTTCCAACTCATTTTTGGGACACTGGTCTTTACTGAATCTTTCTCCTTTAGAAATAGGTGCCACACTAGACTTACAGTCACTCATCTTGAATCTCTCTAAAACCTTTTCAATGTAGGCCCTCTGAGACAGTCTTAATATTTTCTGTTGTCTGTCTCTGTGAATCTCTATGCCAATGACATAAGAGGCTTCACCCAAATCCTTCATTTCAAAGCTTTGAGAGAGTAACTCCTTAGTTTCATGTAGCAAACCTAAATCATTGCTTGCAAGTAGAATATCATCTACATACAGGACTAGAAATATCACTTTACTCCCACTGACCTTAAGGTATATACATTGATCAACAAGGTTCTCAGTAAATCCAAATGAGGTAATAACCTTGTGAAACTTAATATACCATTGACGGGAGGCCCGTTTTAGTCCATATATAGACTTCTTTAACTTGCAAGCTCTCTTGCTATCATCATCAAAGCCTTCAGGTTGTTTCATATAAACCTCTTCATCAAGATCCCCATTCAGGAATGCTGTTTTCACATCCATCTGGTGTAACTCTAAGTCAAAATGAGCTACTAATGCCATGATTATCCTAAATGAATCCTTCTTTGATACTGGAGAGAAGGTTTCATGGTAATCAATGCCTTCCTTTTGAGTGAAACCCTTGGCCACAAGTCTAGCCTTAAATCGTTCAACATTACCAGAAGCATCCCTTTTGGTTTTGTAAACCCATTTGCAGCCTATGGCTTTAGCTCCCTTTGGTAAGTCAACGAGATCCCAGACTTGGTTTTTAGTCATGGATTCCATCTCTTCCTTCATGGCATCGTACCATAGTGTGGAGTTATCCCCACTCATGGCTTGTGAAAACATACTTGGATCATCCTTAGGTCCAACATCAAAGTCAGACTCTTGGAGGTATACAACATAATCTGTAGAGATTGCTGGTCTCCTTATTCTAGAGGACTTTCTTAATTCTACTTCCTCTGTATTTTGCAATGGGAGAGTAGACTCATTCTGAACCTGTTCCGTATGAGTTGGTTGTTCTAGAACTGGTTGTGGCTCAGGAGGATCAAATTGATCTCCCTGTTCTTCATGAGCCGGTTGTTCTAGAACTGATTGTAGCTCAGGATAATCAATCTGATTTTCCCTGAATACAATCAATCTTCCTCTGTGAGGAGGAGATTTGGCCAACTCTCGTGCTTCCACTAATTCTATCCTTTGTGGATGAGCACTCCCACTAGGTTCAGCATCCTCTAGAAACTTTGCATTTATAGACTCAACAATCCTAGTACTGTGAGAAGGACAGTAAAACCTGAATCCTTTTGAGTTTTCTGCATAGCCAATAAAATAACCGCTGGTTGTCCTTGGGTCAAGTTTCTTCATGTTCGGATTGTAAATCCTCACTTCAGCAGGACAACCCCATATGTGTATGTGATTTAAACTTGGTTTCCATCCCTTCCATAATTCAAAAGGTGTCTTGGGGACAGCCTTGGATGGAACTCGGTTTAATACATACACGGCTGTCTTTAAGGCTTCACTCCACAAAAACAAAGGTAATTCAGAATTACTAAGCATGCTTCTGACCATGTCCATAAGTGTGCGATTCCTTCTTTCTGCTACACCATTTTGTTGTGGTGTGCCAGGCATTGTGTATTGGGCAACAATACCTTCTTCTTGAAGGAATCGCGCAAATGGACCGATCATTTGTCCCTTTTCTGTGTACCTATCGTAGTACTCTCCGCCTCTATCAGATCTTACGATCTTGATTCTCTTTTCCCTTTGTTTCTCCACTTCCACCTTATAGGTTTTGAAGGCATTGAGTGCTTCAGCCTTGTCATTTAGGAAGTAGAGATACATATATCTCGTATGGTCATCAATAAAAGATATGAAATATCTTTGACCATTGAGGCAAGGAGTAGAAAAAGGTCCACAGATGTCTGTGTGTATGATTTCTAGAATCTCAGAACTCCTTCTGGCACCTTTAGTGGTCTTGTTGGTTTGCTTTCCCTTTATGCAATCCACACAAGTACCGAAATTAGTAAAGTCAAGAGTTTGTAAAACTCCATCACTTACTAATCTTTTGATTCTCTCTATGGAGATGTGTCCCAATCTCCTGTGCCATAGCCAAGCGGAGTTTTCATCCACAAGGCTTCTCTTTATGCCAATATCAGTATGCAACGATAAATAACTGTTCTCAAAGTTGGGATCTAAAGAAAGTTTGTATAGACCATCAATTTTTATTCCACCACCAACAAAATTATTATTTCTAAAAATACTGAAAATTGAGTTAATAAACCAAAACCCATATCCAAATACATCAAGTTTTGAAATAGAAATTAAATTTCTAGAAAAGGATGGAATATAAAAAACATTCTCAAGGTCTAGTACATATCCAGTTTTCAAAATAAGTCTGTAAGTCCCAACTGCTACGACCGGTGAGAACAATTTATTTCCTGAGTAAACACGTTGCTCACTTCTTATCGGCTTCCTTGTTTTGAGAAATCCCTGCAATGTATTCACAATGTGGATTGTAGAATCAGAATCAATCCACCATGTATTGCAAGGAGCCTCAACAAAAAAAGATTCATGACATACAAAAGAGATGAGATTACCTTTCTTTTCCAGCCATTTAATGTATTTCTGGCATTCTTTCTTCATGTGCCCCTCCTTCTTGCAAAAGAAACAAGCATCCTTATTGCCTTTGAGTGACATCTTGTTTCCTTTCTTGGAGTGGTGGGCAGCCTTGCCTTTCTTAGTCTTTGCTTTAGCACGAGCAACCAAGTGAACACTTTCTGGTTTCTCGTGTTTCAATCTCTCTTCCTCTTGAACACACATGGTCAAAAGTTCATTAATTGACCAGTTATCCTTATGTGTGTTGTATGAAATCTTGAAGGGACCATACTGAGGAGGAAGAGAGTTGAGAACCAAATGGACCAAGAAGGATTCGGAAATCTCAACCTCAAGGGACTTTAATTGAGCTGCTATATCCCTCATTTCCATGATGTGCTCACGCACACCTTTGGAACTATCGAAGGCTTGACTTGATAGTCTCTTCATTAGAGTGCTGGCCATGGCTTTAGTTGAACTCACAAACTGTGCTTCAACGGCTTTCAAAAAATCCTTAGCCTTAGGACATTCGGGGATAGAACCCCTAATGCCTTTGGCAATGTGAGACTGCATAAACATTAAGCTGAGGCGATTGGATCGCTCCCACCTTTCATGTTTAGCCATCTCTAGTGCAGTACTAGTATCCGTTAAAGCGGGTGGTTCATCCGTCCGGAGTGCCATGTCTAATTCCAAACACCCTAATGTAAAGAGCAAGTTCTCTTTCCATTCAGTAAAATTATTACCATTAAGTTTCGGAACGTGAAAAGTACCATCAAATAATCCAGCAAGTATAGCTGCAAGAACCAAGGGAAAAAACAAAACTACTTAAGTGCTATGAAGTGACTTTAATTTAAATCAGCCAATGCTAATTTAAATAGTAAATTTCAACCTACCTGTGGGCAAAAGGTTGCATCACGCATGAAATTTACTCTTTATTAATAAGACTAAACCAAATTTGAATATTAGTAAGCAAAATCCTCCGTACCTGTGGGCCTAAGAGAAATTTTTCTTCTAATATTAAATTTGTTATCTTATTCGAATTAAGTCATAAAAATAAAAAACTTTCCCTGTGGGGATAAGTAATTAAATTTATGAATTAATTACAACACGATGTTAATATTTCTATATGAAGTTCATATGAATGGTCTTGATGCAATTATTATTCAAAATTTTGGACGCTGTGGCTCTCCAAAATTATCATAATAATTGCGACTTCATTAACATCTAATGACTTTATAGATGCCCACAAATGACCCTAGGAATAAGACAAACCAACACGTAAATGAGGTAAATAGCATTCTCCAAGGTGCAAGCAGATGAGCTCCCAGGAAAGTGAGGGGGGTCACACCGGACACACTTAAATCCCAAGACTTTCCTTGCCAGAACTTTCCCCGACATTGCATTCTCAGATAGCGCCATAAACCCACACTAACATATTAGGTTTTGCTAATTATCCCTTAGGTCTAGGCATCAACCAATTTATTAATATACAATTATGTATTAAACAAATTATTTCAATACACAATAATTTAAACCTTAAAGTAAATAAAATTGCATTAACAAGACACAATAAACATATAGCCCAATGGTTCATCATGTAGCCTTAAGCCCCTTTACACTTAGTGAACCCAAGCTCTAAACCCCATAAGGCCTCAGCCTTTTTTTTTTTTTTTTTTATTTATTGAACAGGCCCAATTCTGGATTGGGTTGACCCACGGGTCAGCCCACTTAATGTCAGGTTGGGTTCTGGATACGGGTCAGCCCACTTAATGTGGGGTTGGGTTTTAAACCCTACCCAAATAATAACCCGACCCGACCCGTCATATTCTTTTGGGTTGAAACCCTAGAACCCTAGCCACCCCCACCCTTGCCGCCGCCCCCTTTTTCTGCCGCCCCTTATGCGGCGGCCAAGAGAGGCCGCCGCCCTGACGACCACGGCGACCCTTGTGGGTCGCCGTGAACTAAAGAAGCAGCGGCCAAAGGGCCGCTGCTGTCTGGGACAGCGGGAACGGCGACCCAAAGGTCGCCGTTCACTGCACAAGCAGCGGCCTTTCGGCCGCTGCTCAGAATGCTGAAACGGCGACCCAAGGGTCGCCGTTTACCGCAGAGGCAGCGGCCTAGGGGCCGCTGCCCGGGTGCTGGAGCGGCGACCCAAGGGTCGCCGTTTTCTGCAGAAGCAGCGGCCTTTCGGCCGCTGCTTGTAGCACCGGAACGGCGACCCCAGGGTCGCCGTTTACCCAGAAGCACCGGCCCCTTGGTCGCTGCTTAGGTGATGGAACGGTGACCCAAGGGTCGCCGTTCACTGCAGGAGCAGCGGCCGAAAGGCCGCTGCTTGTGGTGCCAGAACGGCGACCCAAGGGTCGCCGTTTTACTGCAGAAGCAGCGGCCGAAAGTGGTACCAGAACGGCGGCCCAGGCGTCGCCGGTTTTCCTGTAGGGGCATCAGAACGGCAAGCATAGGGGTTTCTAGCTTGGTTTCCAGCAGGGGCAAAACAGTCATTTTCAATGATGAACAGTAAATAACAGATTAAAACCATGCGTTTCATCACAGTATATAGACAAGAGCAATAACAATCCTCCACAGAGTATTGACAAAACAATAATGAATAAAATATATACTGGATTAGAATTGATAACGTATAGAAAAATATATGCTAAGCAACATAGCACAGAGGCTGGCTCTGATACCACATGTTAGAGATAATTTAGACATGAAATTATTTTAACCTAACATGCGCAGCGGAAATAAAACATAGAAGAGTTTTTAGGCATACCTCCGGCCATTGTTGCTCAAGCACTCCTTCAGAACTTCTAGGAACAAAATATGAGGGAGCTTCTAACCTATGCCTATTGCTTGATGGCTGTACTGATGGTGTACACAGGCACTCTATTTATAAGCTAGGTTAGGGACCCTCAAAATGGTAAACACCGTATTTGTTTCCTTCCATCAAGGAAACAATATCGTTAATTGATTTTAAAATCAATTAACCGATTCCATATTTACGGTAATCTAAATAAATAGAAATAACCATAATACCGATTCCATATTTACGGTAATCTAAATTAATAGAAATATCTATAATACCGTATATGTTTATTATTAAAATAATAAACATAGTAAACACCGTAAATGTGATATAAAGGCCACAACCAAAAAGGAATAATATATACTACATAGGTATAATATATATTACACGATCATCTCATTTAGGTCAGAAAGAAGAAGATTATCTTCCTTAGCTTGGTAGAGAAGGGATCAAATAAAAATTGTAGCTCGTATTTACCCTGGTTCTTGTGCATGAAACGCGAAGGAGACTTTTAAATGCTTTCTACGGTTTATATATATATATATATATGTATAACAGATATATCCTCAGGAACAGCCCTGTTCAACCCTAATCCGTACCGTACAAGCTGGGCTTAATTAAATTACACCACCAAAATGCCATAAAATTATGAAAATTACATATGTGAACGCGGAGGTTTAAATCGAGAAAATTAACTTGAAAACATGTTTTACTGTAAGATGCAAAATAATAATTACCATGATATATATATATATATATAATATATATATATTTCAGAAGAACTTTTTAGTACCAGTTGCTGTTGATGGGTCCTGATCAGGCTCAGGCCCCAGTCTAAGCTCAAGGTCTATCTTCGAACCAGACAAGTCATAGGTAGATGACAAACCCTTTTCTTCAGTTTTCCGATGAAATTGATCTTTGTCTGATGATGCTTCAACAAATAGACGAAGTTGCTTGACTTCACCGACATGGGTTTCATCCCTGCTCGTAGGCCATTTTACTGTGCTTCTCTCGACGTCACTCGGCTTATTGGCTTCGAATAGCCAAGAGGAAGAAGTCGCAGGTATTGGAGGATACGAGGGAAAGACCCTTGGGATGTCCGAAGATGGTTGAGATTGATCATCAATATTCGAGAATCTCTTGTGCTTGGCCTTTTCTTTTCGGTGGATGTTCATGTGCCCTCCTAAGGCTTGCGCATTAGAGAAGCCTCTCCTGCAAAAGGTGCAGTCATAGGACTTGCCTTGGGTTGCCCCTCGCTCATGATCTGAACTGATCACCTGGTCCAGATTTTCTTGGGGTGGCTGATGATCATGATCAGGCTCCATTTTTGCAGGAAACCCCAGAGAGAGAGAGAGGAATTGTAGACTGGCTGGTAGTGAAGATGGTTTTGTCGAGGGGGGCAGAGGGCCTGCTTTTAACCTTCTAGATTTATGATCTGTAACTTCCTGGATGTTATACAATTTAATTTGTATGAAAGGACAAACCTTGATCTACTTGGTCATGGTAGAGCTAGCTAGACTCGTCGCAATATTTTATATATACAATATGGTGGGTACGTAAGTAATTACATTGAAAGAACTTTATCTCCCCTATATTTAATTGTATCTCAACCGGAAGCAATTCCATGCATGCCCATAAACTAAAAAGGATCGAAGATAAACTCAGAAAACCTTAAAATAATATAGATACATATATATCTATATATATATATATACACACATATGTCAAGAGAGAGATTATGTTATTTAGTAGACTATTATAGGACTATTATACAACTATAATTAATGACGGAATAGTTAAAATCAGCCATTAATTTTTTTGTTTTACGAACCCTTATTGATCTAGAGAAATGTTTGGTTTCTGCATCTTTTACTTATTTCTTGTTCATCTTCGTATAAGAGATGGACAAATTTACCATTGAATTTGTGAGGCGTCTGACAGATTCAATGATAAATTTGCAAAAGAGGTGAACTAGAGATGTATGTGTAATAGCTTTCTATTGATTCAAAGACTAATTTTGAGTGTCACGTTATTCTAGTTGTATAGTAGTAATATAGTAGTCTACTAAATAACATTAGTCCTATATATATAAAATGAGTAAATAATTTTTACATTGAAATCTCCCCTTTTTCCTTTTATTTTTTGGTTGGGGTCTTTATGACTGAAACACAGTGAAGGAATATTATTTCATTCTGTTTAATTCTTACTAGCTAGTTCTCTCTCTCTCTCTCTCTCTCTCTCTCTCTCTCTCTCTCTCTCTCTCTCTCTCTCTCTCTCTCTATATATATATATATATATATATATATATAATATAGTATGTACTAACTAATAATTTTCTGTTTAGCAAAGAGGCCTTAGATAAACTTCTACTCATATACTAATAGCTTAAAAAGATGACACCAATTTTGTTGATCAGAAGGCCTTGCATGTACTGAAAGTCTATATTTTTTATTTGTTGATGGGGATAGATTGACATTACGGGTAGCCATAAATTTAAGTTTGGAGTACGTAGTTCCAATTCCTTGTATACTGAAAGTCTGAAAACGTAATTAGGAAAAAAAAAAAGAAAAAAAGAAGAAGAAGTCTGAAAACGTTGTTTTCAGAAATTGATCGATATATATATGTACACACAAAATATTTTATTATACTTTTTCCCCAAGCATCAATAAGAAAAACGAAAAATATAGGTTTTTGGCTAAGATAGAGTTTGATTAATATATATATCCGTATGCTTATTTGTTCATATGTTGGCTGCAACGCTATAACTCAATCACCCTCATTGGTCGTCACCTATGTGAACAACGTTATTTAAAAGAGATTATTATTATAATTGGAAATTAAGAATTAATTGATCCCCTAACCCAGAATGAAATAAGGATTGTCTTTCATATATGCAATAAAAAATAAGAATGAATGAAATCATTTGCGTAGTCTTAATAAGAATACATGAAAATAAAGGAGAGATTTTTCACAATAAAATTTTCATAATATAATGTACATGACTCTTAACTCCTTGCAATGACTTGAATTGCATGGCCATGATTTTGATTCAACAAGATAAAAAGAGGACTCGATTCTTAATTATGTGCCATCAAATGCCTCGGCAACCAAAAATGATGATATATATATATATATATACTACTAATATACCATAACCTAAGATTTATTGAAGAAGAAGAATGCCAAAGAAAATTATGGCTTTTACTTCATTTTCTGGGTTATTATTGGCTAATTCTTTGAATTTCACTAGAAGCTAGACAAATTTTAGTAGACAAATTTTATTTTATTTTATGATTGTTTTTGTTTTCCCTTTGGTATTATTATGATAACAAAATGATCAGTGATCCCAGCACATCTAACATATAACTCAAAACCATCAACAATCCGATAATTATCCATTTTAAGAGTGATCATGTCAAATTGAATTATTATCCATTTTATTTATCTTGTGCATTTCAATATATAAGTCGATCAGTCAAGTGTTCCACATGCAGATCGAACTTCAAAAATTTAAAGACATTTCAATAATCAAGAAATGACAATGCTTTTTTCCTATATATATATATATAACTATTCTAATGCCAGGAATTCTCAACTTTCAAATTGTATATAACTGGCGTCTTTCAAAAGAATAATCGAAATATATTTATTTTATCGTATTATATATATATTATTTAAATAACGTGACAATATGTTTATAAGGCCACAATCACCTGAAATGGAGAAAATTTTATTTCATTTTTTTTTGAAACATAATTAATCATCTCTAGCTCTTCTTGATCATGGTACGTACGTTGATATATAATTCCATAGTTCCCAATATTATTCAACGTTTTCTTGCCAAAGTTTGCCACCTTAGCAGCCAAATGAAGCAGTCCAACAACAACCAAGCATGCAGTACCAAGTGACAGCCAAACCCTAGTTAAGAATCACTCCCGACAGAGGGTGTTTTCATAAAAATATGATGATCATCATATTTATATGAAAACAACTAATTAAGTACCAACTTGCACCATTTTATGATCTCTACACGTACGTCTGCCAAGTGGAAGCTCAAGAGACATAGTGAATTAAACTAATTAAAGGGCTTATATATTCTTTATTCTGAGAAAATCAAAATGTTTGTGTCAGCATTACCAGGAAAAAGAAGAAAGATCTGTATGTCGATCTCCCCGGCCGTCAAAACGCGTGGAAACTGACCACTTGTGGTCAATGATTTGCCTGTTAATTATTGTTAACTAATGGTTTATCGAACGTCTACCAACGAGATAAATTGTTAAGTTTTGAAAGATTTTAGATTTTAAGGAAACTTAAGACTTTTTAGATGGTGAGGAAACCTATACTTTTTCAACATAAGGTGTGAGATTAATTCTGCTACCTTTTTATTAATCACTCACGCATGTAAATAATAAAATTACAAAGACATAGAATATATTCCTTTATCCTAAGATAAATTTATAATACAAATAAATTATTTGGGGATAACTCTAACTCTAACTTGGAAAAACTTACGTACTACTAAATAACTTTTGCTCTATAGTGCTATATATAAATAATTAAAAGACATGCACCGACTTAGATAACTATAAATATATTTATTTAATTAAACTACGATTACTCTAAGATAAACTAATGAAAGATATGTCAACGTCTTTAACATGTTGTAGAATTTTGATTTCATAACACGTACATTGCTTTCTTATATCCATAAATGTGGAAGTAGTCAAAAAGTTAGAACTCTTAGAAATTATATATCCATTTTCAGGTTATCAGTGTGGTGATTCCGCCCCCATTTGATATATATTTGTGTTTGGAGGCCATGGATTTGATCTCGATCACTAGCTGTGCTTAGGAAACAGGGGACTCATACCCATAATCTATACCCACCGATTAGGCTATGATTTGATCTTGTTTGAGGGAACACTAATTGTGTTTTTCCCATGTTTCATGTAATTAATGTGCGTCCACGGTAAATATAAGTTAAATAAAAATAGAAATTTGGGAATATTAATATAAAATAGTAAAAGCGGAATCGGTGATGTTTTGACAATTACATGTAATAGTAAGTAGAGATTAAAAGAATTTTAGGAGGAGAAAAAGGGTGAATTTTGGGCCAAAAATTGACTCGCTCTGGATATGGTTAGGTGTGTGCGCATCGAAGAGAGCTTTCCAAATATTAATTCTTAGCAAAAGTTATAATTGATTTAGTATTGATCACATGTTCAAAACTATGCCACCTCGTGCTTCCACGTGTCAACATTTCATGCTACCACATTTCAACTGCGATGCCACTTGTGTATCGATCAGCTGCTATGCCATCTCTAGCTTCTGTGTGTCAACACCTCACTTATCCCCTTAAAGGTGACATGATTTTTAAAATCACAATTAAATTAAAATTTAATAATGATTAATCATAAATACAATAGTTATTTTAAATAGTAATGCTATATATAAAACTCATACCTTACTCTTATTCCCTAAAAAGATGATGCGGTTTTTAATATTACCATTGATTTTGAGATTGATCATTATTGAGTTTTGATCTAATGATGATTTTAAAAATTACATCATCTATACATTTTTTGTACATCTCTATACAACTAAGTTTCAAATTAAGTGATTTACCATTAAATTTGTGGACCCAATGATAAATTTAAAAAGAAATGTAAAACTGTAAAAGAAATATATAAGGGATAGAAAAAATATCATTTCTCCTCTCCAAAAGAGCACTTTTTTACCATGATAATTCCTTGTATATAAATCTATATAAACAAACCCGTCTCTAAACCTCAAACTCTCACCCTGCTCGCTTGGCCACTGAAATGTCTCAGACCCTCATTCCACCGCCACCATCACCGTATTCTTCTTCTTCACCAACCCTTTACTCGAAGCTCAAAATACCACAACCCACCAGCATAAGACCCGTCCGGAGCCAGCCCATGTTACATTCAGGCTCTAACAGTAGCCCAATGGACAATCCTAGATGGTCTCTCCGCGAAATGACGGCTCTTGTCACAGGAGGCACTCGCGGAATTGGGTCTGTTCACACACAAATTATTTAAAGTATTTTTTGGTTTTTATTCTTCTCCCTTATGGTTTGTGAAAATTTGGAACTTGGTTTGATTTTCAGGCATGCAATTGTGGAGGAACTGGTGGGGCTTGGGGCGAGAGTGCACACGTGTTGTAGGAATGGGAGTGAGCTGGATGGGTGCTTGAGGGAATGGGATAGTTTGGGTTTTGGGGTTACCGGGTCGGTCTGTGATGTGTCAGTTCGAGCTCAGAGAGAGGAGCTCATGGGGACTGTGTCCTCCGTGTTTGATGGGAAGCTTAACATCCTCGTAAGTAAGCTCCTGCATTAAACATATTGATGTGTGTGTTTGAAGGTGTGTCTGTGTGTATTTGCATATGTATTAGGTTCTGTTTGTGTCCCCCTTTTGGGTTTAAATATTGATTAAGTGATGAACTTCATATTTCCTATCAGTGTTGGCTGAGTTCGAGTTGAAATCCTCTCTTCAAAGTTAATTTGTGAAGGGGAGTGTTAGAATATTGATTAAGTGTTTAAATATACCATTTTATATTAGCGTAGACTGTCCGGACAAGTGATAAAGCTAATCACTTTTGAACTGCTTTCCTTGTTTACTGAACTGGAAATCTTACTTGTTTTGATTCGCAGATAAATAATGTTGGGACGAACATTCGGAAACCAGCGGTGGATTTCACGGCTGAGGAATTTTCTACTCTCATGACGACCAATTTTGAATCTGTTTTCCATATCTCCCAACTTGCTTATCAACTTTTGAAAGCATCGGGAGTGGGAAGTGTTGTGTTCATGTCCTCTGTATCAGGTTTTGTCTCACTGAAGTCTATGTCTGTTCAGAGTGCAACAAAAGGTAATATACCTGTCACATGAAAATATTCTTGCATATTCCTATAAAGTTTGAACTTGAGGAGCTTATAAAAAAAAAAAACCTTTTTGTATGTGATTCCCAGGAGCAATTAATCAACTCACTAAAAGTTTGGCTTGTGAATGGGCGAAAGACAATATAAGAAGTAATGCTGTTGCACCTTGGTACATCAAAACCTCAATGGTGGAGCAGGTAATTCTTTTTTCACGGTGCTGATGTGATTATCAGTTGGATTGAGCTCGTCCACATTGTTATTTAACCAATAATGTTTTGCGACATCATGGCAGCAAGGGCTGTTAAACGACAAATGCTTCTTTTTCAAGTTGTTTGATCAATAACTTGAAAAGAAGCATTCTTTATTAGATTTTTTTTCTTCTTAATTTTCATCTAATGGGTTACAAAACTGAAATTTCTCTTCTAGTTTCCACATTTTCAAGTTTTGTTCAAACTCAAGCTTCTCTGTCATCATAGCAACATACCTGCACCTTAATAAGTTCATAGTTTAGAATGTTAGGACTTGCACCGGGTGATGTGTGGCATGTAAAAGGTCGATATCTAATTCAGTATGAGAAGTCAAAGTTGATCTTGAATTTTTCTTTATTCTAGGTGCTCAGCAACAAAAAATACCTAGAAGAGGTGTATTCTCGAACTCCCCTTCAGCGTCTTGGAGATCCAAACGAGGTCTCATCTCTTGTGGCATTCCTTTGCTTACCTGCATCATCCTACATCACTGGCCAGATTATTTGTGTTGATGGAGGGATGTCTGTAAATGGTTTCTACCCAAGACATGACTAGAAGTGGCGACTCAGCCATATTCTCTATTTTCTCTTACTGTTCATTGACCCCTGTTGGTCTAATCTCCACTCAACATGACCTAGCTTGGTATTCCCCTCCTTGTCTTTTGTAGTATTGAAAGCAAACCTTTTATTTTCTAATTATTGTACTTTTGTATTCCTCAAAGTAGAATCTTTTCCTCCTATCTCTAAGCCTTCTAATAGTTTATGAGCTGATTGTATTACTTTTCAACCATTCCCAGTTGTTTCATTAAACTGCAGCTTAAGTCAAGCTTAATGTATATAGTGCCAAAAACAAGTCCCATGTATTGGCACATGAGACCCTCATGGGACTTCATTCTTATTTTTATTATTGTCATCTTCCTCTCTTTTTTTTTTTTTTGTCAAATTGCACATGCAGCATGTTAGGAGGCATTTCTTAGGTATATTTCAGCTCAAACAGGCAATGGAATAAGTATTGCTCTTTTCCTCAAATTTGACTATTAGCAACTCCTATGTTTGAAGTAATGTTGTCTTATTAGATCACATATTTAATGGCTGGAAAATCTCCATAGCTATTTTGTGAGGCAATCCATTTCAATGCAACGAAAATATGGGCTTTGCAACAACAGCAAAATGACCGGAATAATCAGCCTGTTTGCCAAGGATAGTCTCATCATATCCTCCCACTTTGCCTTTAATTACATTCGACTTATAAACCTTATTATAATGGTTATTCGTTGGTTTCTTGTAGACAGTTGGCAGTTTCTTTTAGATGGCCGGCAGAAGATAAGAGGAGTGGCCTTATTTTATTTCATATTCGAGCCTATCATTTTCCCTTTGAAAGAAATAGAACTTTAAACATTATTTTGAGTCAATTATCGATTTTTTTGACTAGTCCACTTTGAATTATACACCAACTAATATAGTAAAAAGTGATGAACATTAGAATCAATAGAGGTGGGAGAGATAGACAGAGAGAGTGGACATCATGGCACAGGCAGGGAGCAGTTGCGGAGATGGCAGATGGTTGCTTCAGGGAATGACTGCTCTTGTAACTGGTGGAACAAAAGGAATTGGTCTCTCTCTCTCTCTCTCTAGTTAATAAGTCTCATGGATAACTGTTTATAAAGAAGTGTGCCTCCATGGCGTAGGGTTAAACAACACTAATCTTATAAAATCCAATAAAAGCTTTTTACAAGGTTTTGTAATTGTGGTCAGGCATGCTGTTGTGGAGGAATTGGCAGCGCTAGGGGCAAGAGTACATACATGCTCAAGGAATGAATCCCAGCTCACTGCATGCTTGCGTGATTGGGAGATGAAGGGTTTCCAAGTCACAGGTTCAGTTTGTGACGTGATGTATCCAGGTCAACGAGCCGAGCTGATGGACAAAGTCTCCTCGATGTTTAACAGGAAACTAAACATTCTTGTAAGTCGTGAATACACTCAATTCATTGTGTTCTACATAGCATTTTAGCTTACACACAAGATTGTACTGTAACATTGAAACATCAATGCCATTCTGGGACTAGAATAGAAGTGTGATGTTATCCATAGAATTCATCAACTGCCCTCGAATGGGTTTATCAGGATGAAACAGAAAACAAGCTTCAATAGATTGCTAGTACCTTATGGTACTCCTCGTAATCCACATTAAGTGGGGAAGACATAGGAGAAAGTAAATAGTTGGATCTTATAATAGGTTGGTTCTAATTGGTTGTGATAAAAACGTTGTTCTCCTTCTATTCCTAAGGCAACTATGCAGACCGAAAGAATTTGAAGGGAAAAGATAATTTTGGATAACTTGTTCAAGAGAGGACTCATGATCCATAAGGAAGTTACTTTTCTTGAAAGATTAGAAATTCTTTCCTTGTATATTTATATCTTGAACTTAGCAACTTCTTAGGTACAATAAAACCCAATAAAACTAAGCTTATCTGTAACAATTTTCAAATATTTGTTTCTGCAAATGAGGTTTCCGCATATTAGAGCATTCAAATCTTCACTTACTGCATTGAATCATAGCGGATTCTGACATGAAGTAGCACCCAATTGTGTGACTCCATGTTATGTTATTTGGGCTTTATCAAATTTTATGGTTTCATGTATTTTAGACATTGTTTCACCGGCCTCCCTTTGTTAGATAACATGTAATCATATGACACCAAAAATATGACTGTTTTCTGTTTGAGAAGATAATAGGAGGGTCATCCAGGGTTCAGGTGTATACAAATGGGAGTGGCTTTTGTGAATCCTCCAGAGTTCCTGATTCTTATTTTGCTTCTAGAAAAGTTGGAAGTTACTAGTTTTCATACGGAATGGTTTTCTTTTAACTTTTAAAATCCTGTTCTTCCTAACTTCTGGTTCTAGATAAACAATGTGGGAACGAAGGACTGGAAACTGACTGTAGATTACACAGCTGAAGAATTCTCTACTTTTATGACTACCAATTTTGAATCCATGTACCATTTGTGCCAGCTGGCACATCCTCTTCTGAAAGCATCAGGAGTAGCTAGCATCATTTTTATTTCTTCTGTTGCTGTTGTTGTGTCACTAAATCTTGGATCTATTTATGGAGCAAGTAAAGGTAATTTACTTATGCAATCTGCATTTTATTCATAGCTTTTGGGTTGTAATTTCTATATAGTGACTCTAAAGGCAGTGTATTTTGTCTCTTTTTTCTTTCTCAATGTAGGAGCGATAAACCAACTGGCTAAAAGTTTGGCATGTGAGTGGGCGAAAGACAATATTAGGAGTAATTCTGTAGCCCCATGGTTCATCAGAACCCCCCTCGTTGAACCTGTAAGGCCATGACATCCTTTCACCATGCTTCTGCTTTTGGCTAGTTGGCATGACCATTGTTGAGTATATCTATTCATTTGTGCCACATGCAAGCCATAGGTAGATTTAAAAGAGTAGAAATAGATATATACTATCCAACATTTACACTTGAAATAGATGTGAAAACTTTAAGCTACAAGTCCTGATTAGTTTAGGGCAAAATCATTCCTGAACAAGCTAGGATGTTACAGATATAGTGTTCGGAACTCAAAGGCAATCATCAGAAGAAGAATTAGGCCAAAAATTAGGATATGTTCTGGGGGAGGCCTTACCCTAACTGGTCTGTTAAAGTTTCCTTGCCTCCTCCTTTTATGTCATTTTCTCATGTAAATAGGCGGCTGCTTTCCAAAATAAGAAGTATTAATGTACTATGATATATGAAAAGAAGGGATGCACTTATGAAATTCCTATTGAAGAGTTATAGTGTAGCGCCCCGCCTTTACTTAATGAAAGATGAAAGTGAAAATCTCCAATCTCCACTAAGCACTACTAACTCAACCTCAATATCATTTGAGTTCATATGTCTCACAACGGATTTTTTATTTTTTTATTTTTATAAGATAACCTCCATAGAACACATCAGAGCTGAAATGATGACTTCTATATTATACAGATTCGTACATTGTACTTTACATGATAGAACAATACTAGTCAAAAGTGCCACAAACAACACATAAGTAGCTATGCATCAAAAGTACTTAGAACATGTCTAACTATAGATACACTCCAAAAGATAGACATTTTCTAGATATTTACAACAACTAAAGCACAGGAAAACTTTATCCATAATACCCTAGACAGGCATATGGATCCTCTTCACCCACTTCTATTCCTGCATCAACATCTATGTAAATGTGACGTTGCCACATTTACATAGGCGGATTAACGAGTCCACGGTCTCAATAAGTATAAGGAGTTATTGAGCATTTTCAAATATGAGCCATCTTTTTAGAAAATGTCTCCAACATGGTGATTATAATAACAGCTACAATAGGTTTACCAAAAAGAATCATTTTATATAATTCATAGCTGGTAAGATAAGCATTGTAGAGATGTTTAATAATACATAATAAAATTCACTTATCTTTTTAGTGACATTTCTTTCATATGTATGGCTTTATACATATATCAATATACATGGTACTTGCATCTCATAAAATGTATATAAATATAAATTAATGAAACACTTCAATAATCTCAAAACATATAAATCACATTATTCATTTTATAAAATGCATTCTTCTCTCATTTTTCTCTAAGAGACTCTTCTGGCTCATCCGGCTTTCTAAAGGACTTTAACCTTTTGTTTACGGCTATCAGGAGGCACCTTCGGCTCCTCGGTTAACGTCTGTAGGAGACACCTTCGGCTCCTCGTTTAAACTCAGTTCATGAAAAACTTTATGATTTCTAATTTAATCTGGAAGGCCCCTTTGGCTTCCACAATTAATCTAAGAACACCCTCAAACTTCTGGCTTCTCATTTAACCTGAAAGTCCCCTTCGGCTTCTACAGTTAACATAGGAAAACCTCTTAGTTTCTTATTTAACCTGGAAGGCCCCTTCGACTTCCACAGTTAACATAGGAAACCTTCTAGTTTCTTTTATTCTCATTAATCAAAGATGTGCAATAACTTGTCTCTCTTAAAGTCATTCTTTTGTTTTCATAATCATTATCTTTCATTTCACAAATTATTTCAATACATGTAAAAATAATTAAAAACATATAATCATGTTATTCATAAAATACTCAGGCTCATGTAAATTAAATAATCATATCTCAACACTTTATCAAATACTTCAATAAGTATAACAGTATCAATTCTCAGTAAGTAGTTATACTTACCACTTCGCAGACTATCTAAAAGCTCCTCTTGCCTTTAATAATTCACTAGCACTCCCACTTAGTTAGAGTAGCTCCAAAGGTTATTATAATTCTAAATATTTGTTTCACGAAATGAATCAGTCTGGAACACCCTTGAACATGCTGCTAAGTTCACGCACACACTCAAGAAGTTCTACAATTTTAAATCCTGTACAGCTATCTATATAAGAATAAATAAATCCTGTGGAAAAAATCGCAATGCTCTGCATAATTGCATTTGACACGTAGTTACAGCAAATTCACCAGCCTGCCTTGGATCATGAGATATGCCCTTGAACATGCATGCTGCTAAGTTCACGCACACACTCAAGAAGTTCTACAATTTTAAATCCTGTACAGCCATTAATGTCTCAACTTATCTAACTTTGAAAATTCAAAGTTTTGAAAAGTCAATAAATCATTCTTTATTTCTTTTTCTTTATTTTTGTCTTGTCCTATTTCAATTTTTTCTTATTGATTTATTTTTATTAAAGATCCATTAATTAAACTTTGTATAATTCACATACAAATTTCACACTATTTTAACTAATTTATTATAAATCAAAGTATTTAAATCTTACTTGTTAAATTATCCATAATGCGTATTAAAGCATAGTTCAAACTGAAGATATAAAATTAGACATAAAATATATTTGATCTAATTTAATACCAATATTAATACCAAAGTATTCTTAGTCATCCTAGAAAATTTCTTGGGTATTACATATAGGATCCATGGATAAAGAGAGAAGGGAGTATTCCTTGAAACTTGGACAGCACCCACCAAGTTAAAAATCATTCCAATTTCTTGATTTACATAATATGAAACGAGTCCTTAATGCGAGTTCTTGCTACTATTGCAGGCTCTCAATGACAAGCAATTTTTGGAAGCTATAAACTCAAGAACTCCTCTAGGGCGCCCCGGAGAGCCAAAGGAGGTTTCCTCCTTGGTGGCATTCCTGTGCCTACCTGCATCCTCTTACATAACTGGGCAGATTATTTGTGTGGATGGAGGGATGACAGTGAATGGCTTCCTTCCAAAACATGACTGAAAAACAAAACATATGCCGATCGATCACCCCACTTATGGTTTCTAACTGAGACATTTTCATTTGCTCTTTTCTGTCTTGTGTTTTTTCTTTGTTTAGACCCTCCATTTGTCTATCTTGCATGCTGAGAGTAAAGTTCCTTTTCTCTCCTACCCTTGTAATCTGTTATGAGTATCAAATGGAAAAGAATGGATGCATGAAACCTATTAAGCGTAAGCCTTAAACCTACCAAAAGAAAATTTCTTGGAATTTGTGGATTTCTTTAGAAATAAAAGTAATGGTATGTATGAGTTAACCCCAATACTTTTTGGCCCTTTGCTATGGTAGGACAATATATGCTGAGGTTGTGATCCATCTATAAGCCCTAGGACAAGGAGAGAAGGTGATGGATGAAAATTAAGGTTGTTTTGCTAGTGGACGCAATTGGTACACGGAATAGACCTTTGAGATGAAATGAATAGAGGAATGGCTATACCTCTAATATATATATATAGACGAATAATTATTCTTGAAGGAAGGATTTTTTTTTTTTGCCAAAACCCCCCAACACTTTCGATGACTTTGCCAGTGGGCATCCCAAATTTTCATATGGATTCAAGAGAGCATTTTTTTGTTTGCATTATGAGCGTTGACTTTCATGTAGTTGGTGGAACAAATAGAAGTGAATATTCCCCATTAGTAATATTTTTAATATTTAATATAAAAATACATCATCTTAATATTTAAAATTAAAAAAAACCTCTTTTTTTTGTTGTTGTTGACCTCAGTAAAATTGAGCCGCCCATGTGCAAGATGGTTTGTTTAAACATAACTTTGTGGTGATTTTCGAATGTGGTTTATTTTCAAATTTAAGGAAAATGCTTGTCTCTTTGGAAATAGAGATGCCGTTTGGTAACCATTTGTGGAGAAATAATTTTTGTTGAATAATAATAAAAGGGTGATTGATGTAAAATAACGTAGAAAGAAGTTTGAATTTGTTTAATAGAAAAGTTAAAAAGTTTTGTTTTGTAGTGAATATTTTTATTTGAATAGTAATAAAAAAAATGATTGATATGATATAAAAAGTGAAAAAGAAAAAAGAAAGGGACAAATTTAGGATTATGATATATCATTTGGGGTCCAAATTTAAGAAGAAAAAATTGTAAACTCTAGCATTTCTCTACGAAATAAGGAAGAATATAGTGTAATATAGTAATTTTGTTAAATTTGAGGAAAGTCTTACTAATTTTTTCTTCAAATTTTGAAAAATAATTAAAAATTAGAAATCAAGACTTTAACAAAAAATTATTGTCAATAAAAAATAATTTTTCTTTTCTTTTCTTTTCAGCAGCAATTTTTTTTTCTTTCAAAATATTAATATTTAGTTCTTTAAAGATACTTTTATGTACGTATTTTTTATTTTATAGTTTAGTATATAATCAGGATAAATACAAAATCAGTCTTTGTGGTTCGCCTAAATTACAAATTACTTCATACAATATAAATAATAATTAAGAGGTCCTTGAGGTAGGCCAAAATAACTATTTAATCATTGCAGTCAAATTCCGTCAAAACACTTGACGGATTTCGTTAGTGTGTCACGTCAGCACCAATAAAATGACACGTGTCACTCTTAGTAAAAAAAATAGAGATATATATATATATATATATATATCTTTTATATATAAAACTTAAAAATTATTTTTTTTATAGCCACCCCCCTCCCCCAAGCATTTGGATCCTCTTTAGTTCAAATGAATCGGAAATGATCCAATTAGTGTTATTAGAGGGGCAATATTGTCTATAAAAATGTGAAAAAACAATATTGCCCCTAAAATAAAGCTAATTAGATCTTTTTCAGTTCAAATAAACCGGAGAGGAGAGGATCATTGTCCCTTCCCCAACGCCACCCCTTTCCCCTTTCGTTTTTCTTATAAAAAAAAGTATTATTTTTTAATTTTTAAGTTTTATATATTTTATATTTTTTTTTATTGAGAATAACATGTGTCATCATTTTATTGATGCTGACGTGACATACTAACGGAATCTATCAAGTATTTTGATAAAATTTTACTACATGAACTAAATTGTTATTTTAGCATATTCTAAAGACCTCTAAATTATTTTTTATATTAAAAAAAATATATATTTTAAGCTAACCACCAAGTTGACTCATTTTGCATTTATCCCTTGAATTTAGAACAGACGGGTGTGTTTGGTTCAAATAAAAAAAGTTGAATAATATTCTATTTTTTTTTTTAAATAAATGATTTTTTTTTAATTTTTTTTAAAATTTATATTACAAAGTCAAACCTCGTAATTCGCATAATAAATTAAAATAATATTCGAATTCAAAAAAAAAACTCAACACCATATCTACTGTAAAAAAAACAAACGGTGTAGATTGAATGGTAAAAATTTTAAAATAGACGACGGTGTCGCTTTAAAGAAACTAAAACAGATTCGTTTAACGAAAACACTACGACGTTGGAGCTTCTTCAAAGTCGCACATGGACCAATGTCTAATTTATTGCAGCTTGCAGGTGATGGAACTTGATGAAATTATTCTAATTTATCAAAAGCGAGGCAGAAACACTTGGAAATAAGCTTTAGATTCTATTTTTTTCCTTCTATATTCAAAGCCTGGTTTGACACAAAATGTTAATGAGGTATTCACTACAAAAAAAACGTAAATTCTGGACGGTTTTAAACCGTCCAGAAATGCAGAAAAACCGTCTGGAATTGATTCCAGACGGTTTAAAACCGTCTAGGAGAATGCGTCGCTGATTAAGTTTAGGGACGGTTTGGGGAAAACCGTCCGCAATTCCAGACGGTTTTTCTCAAACCGTCTATCACTGTTTACAGACGGTTTTTACAAACCGTCTGCAATAAATTGCAGACGGTTTGGTCAAAACCGTCTGCAATTTTCCAGACGGTTTGGGCCGAAACTGTCTCTAAATTATCTGGAAAAAAAAATAAAATTTTCTAGACGGTTTGGGCCCAAACCGTCCAGAATTTTTTTTTTTTTTTTTAAATATGAATTTAATTAATAGAAAATTCCTTAATACAAAATCCTGCAACATCATCTAAATCCAAATTCATTTTCAAATCTAAATCCAACATCCAACATCATCTAAATCCAACATCCAACATCATCCATATCCAAATCCAACATCCAAATCCAAATTAAATGGCACCAACAACAACTTGTACAAATTCAAATTCACACGATAACAATCTATACGTACTAGCTTACAACAAAAATCAAGTCCAAATACCTAGACAACTAGACATCACATTCTTGGTTGTTTTCTGTTGATGGTACTTTTCCCGCCATAATCATGGCTACCATACGTTTGACATTTTCCAACTCTTGCTGTTGCGCTGCATATTTGGTGTTTTGCTCTTCGCACAAATTCCTCAAGCGTTCTACCTCAGCAGCCATCTCTATTTCTCTGGAAGTAGGCGCACTAGATATTGATCCTTGTTCGAAGGAATAAGAGGAGGATTTACCGGAGTCGGCCCTAGCCCCACCCCTCGTACACGTCCGGAATGTTCTCGTCCTAGCACTTGTGCGCACGCATCGTTGTGCGACCAATATACCGACCCCTGTGAACTTTCTCGTCCTGAAGGCGACTGATTTTCGATAATTGCCTTTATCTTCGCCTGCACAAAACATGCAAATAAAAAATTGAATCTTTCTCAAGTGGACAAAAGGTTAAAAATATATATATATAAAAAAAGAAAACCTTGAACCGGAGAATAATGTTTACGTATTTATTACGTACTTACCATAGCTTCCCCAGCTGTTACATTCACAGGGGTCCCATCTTTCTTGGTATGCGAGACAATGAACATATCGTCTCGGTTCGGGGTTTCACCTGTGTCTTCCTCCTGCAATATCATTAACATACTCAATTATAAGCTTATTATCTTACTATAGTGCTTACAAACCGTGAGTGTTTTAAATTTGTACGTACCATTTCTCGTGCAACCTGTGCAACGCTCTTCGATCCCAGAGTATGAAGAAATGCGTTGCAGCTACAGCTCATCTTGGCCTTCAATGAATTCGCCTATAAAAATTGTAATGTTAATATGAGGATTCTTAACAAAATAAATAAGGCAATATATAAAAATACCTTATCAGCCGAAGACAACCACCTATCAACTTGCATTTCAAAGTCTTCTGAATCAAAAATTTGCGCTGTCACCACCCTACGAACCACAGATTCTACGGTATCTGTTTCTTGCAAATTCGCACTTTTCTTGACCTCGTGCCTGAACTGCCTTCTTTTGTTTGCGAGGTCCATCAACGTCAGTCTTTTTATGTTCACGATGTCGTGAACAGGCTCCATATAGAATTTTTTCTAAACACAAAATAAGAGGGTATAGCTTAATTGGAAATATAAGACTACAAAACTATAAATACATTTGCTAATTATGAATTGTAATAAATATGATTGATGATGACAGAAATATTGCATGTTTTGGTATTCATAGGTTACCGTTAGGGTGAGCCACATCTGTTCCTTCCCTTCTGGTGGTAACTTCCTCCAGTTACCATGCAAATTGATAAAACGACCATTTCTTACGATCTTCCCACAGATTCTTCTAAATTTCTCGCTACCCGGGCCCATTGGTTGGTGTGCGGCATTGAATTGGATCACTATCCTTTCCCCATCAGGTATGTGCCATATGTCCTTAGGACTACCAACAGTCCTAACATTCCTTCTACCCTGCTCATCTGCATATCATAAAATGGATTACGTTACACTTCTGCGTTGCTAAATTAGTATCAGATTAGCAAAGTAATTGACGATCATCAAACATAAAATAATTCATACCTATTGTGTGAACTTTTCCACCCCGTAACATACGCGGCACCCGTGAAGAACCGCTATGATGTGAAGTCTCAGGCACTGATTGTGCTGATGATCCAAATTGCTGAGAATCTACACCATCTTGTGTCTCCATAGGATCTTGTGTCGTATCGTCTGACCCTACAATCGGTGGCTCACGTACTACATGCTGAGGATCTACGCCCATTTGTGTCTCGTTAGAGTTATGTGTTGTATCGTCTGACCCTACAACCGGTAACTCATGTAGTACATGTTGAGAATCTACGCTCACTTGTGTCTCGTTAGGGTCCTGTGTCGTATCGTCTGACCCTACAACCGGTCGCTCAACTGATGTGCGGTCTACAGGCGTCCAAAAATCATTTGCCAGTTGCAACGTCTTTTTTTTGGGGGCCATGTGTACCTGCAAACACATACAACTGTTGATCAGATTTAACTGTAAATTAAATATACTAGAGGCATTTACAGAAACGAGTTTTTAAAAAAATTAAAAGTGGGACGACTATAAGTAAATCATTGTAAACACCATATAACTATGATCAGATACTCTTTAATAATTTAACAATGTTTATACATACAATTATTATGTTGCTACGATGGCCGGTACATTAGTACGTGCACAATCAATGTCATCAAAACCGACGTCTCCCGTCACGTTGATGTTGAAAGGCTCGTTCTCATGATAACTGTCAACGTCGGCATAATCCTCACTTTCACCACTGCCAACATCGTACACATTTCTTGGTTTTGTCCTTACAGCAACAACCCAATTTGGATTTTTGGGATCCTTGACATAATACACCTGCGATACTTGATTTGGTAGTACGAACGGATCATCAGTGATTCGCGCACCCGTGTGTATTAGGTTCTTGAAATTTACAAGATCGAATCCATATTCGTCCTTTTTGTATCCCTTATTCAGTTGAATGTCGGCCCAATCGCATTTGAAAAGCACATACCGCGTCAAGTCGTAGTAAGTAACCTCAATTATTCGAGTTAGCTTACCGTAGTAGGTGGGACCATCTTCAGTGGTGACACACACTCCACTGTTTTGACTTTTTTTTTCTTCGTCGACATCCAAGGTACGGTATAAAACGCCATTAACCACATACCGCTTATATTCTATAGCATCGAACATTGGGCCTTTGGCATGAGTTACAAGTTTCTCTCCCAATTCTATTCTATCTGCCTTGTCCAACTTATCAACCTGTGATTTGGACACCTTATTTTAAAAAATAATTCAATGTGTCTTTCATAGGTAAATAAAAGTTCAGACCAACATTTTACTTACGTATGACTTGTACCAGCTACAGAATTGGTCCCTTTGTTGCTTCTCCAATTGTTGATGTGATGTAAATTCCCTATTGTTTGATTCCATTAGTGACTCCATGTGCATCCTATACTTAAACAAAACATGTATTCAGTTACTCGAATGTATTTAGATGCGTACAATACTTATTTAATAATGTAACTCACGTGCGAAATCGGAGGAAATCGTCAGAGTTGAATAAAATATATCAGTGTGCTTGCTCAAATGTGATCTTATCAAGTTTTATCCAATTCCTCGCCCCTCTCGATTCATCTTGGTGTCTCGGAGCCTTATTGTGAACCGTTGGCGCATTTACTAAATAGCGCGAGCAAAACGTCAACAATTCGTCCGCAAAGTAACCCTCTGCAATAGACCCTTCTGGTGCAGCCTTATTACGAACGGTACGTTTATATCTCCCAAGGCACCTACATTTAAACTAAATCGTGAGACCAGCACATAGATTTGATATATATTAATAGGACATTCGATTGAATATATAATTAGTGAACATAATTTTAACATTACCTCTCAACGGGATACATCCACCTGTAGTGTACCGGTCCACCCAGTTTGCATTCACGTACTAAATGTATAATTACGTGCACCATGGATGTAAAAAAACCCGGAGGGAATATTCGTTCCAATTTGCACATAATTATGGGTATCTGATTCTCTAGACGATCTAGATCTTCCACCCGTAGTGTTTTTGAACAAATGTCCCTAAAGAACCCACATAGCTCGATTAAAGGCCTCACAACATCATCCGATAAGGTTCCTCGAAGTGCAATTGGCATGATTTGTTGCATGATTATGTGATTGTCATGACTTTTCAAACCCCCAATAGTACATTCTTTGAGCTTGACACAACGTGACACATTTGAAGAATATCCATCTGGCACTCTAACATCATGTAACACTTGCAGGAAGTCAGTCTTCTCTTTTTTTGTCATTGTGAAACAAGCTGCGGGGAAAAGTGTTTTGCCGTTTTCCGCAGTAAATGGATGAAGTTCTTGTCTCAATTTCATCTTACGCAAGTCTTGACGTGCTTCGAGGTTGTCTTTAGTTTTACCACTCATGTCCAATAGCGTGCCAAGTATGTTATCAACGACATTTTTTTCGGTGTGCATCACATCAATGTTATGTCGTAGTAATTGATCTTTCCAATAAGGCAAATCGTATAAGACACTTCGCCTCTTCCAATCAACTTCCCCAGGGGGCAGCTTCTGTCGGGTCTTTGCCCGATTAACAACACCATCTAATTGTCTCATTATCTCATCACCATCCGGGAATTCGGGAGGACCACCTAGTTCCTGCGCACCGTTGAATCGTCTCTTGTTTCTTCTCCATGGATGATCTGGAGGTAACCATCGCCTATGCCCCATAAAGCAAAATTTTCTACCATACGTTAGCCACGTTGATTGCGTTTCATGCCTACAACAAGGACATGCTTTCCGTCCATGTGTACTCCAGCCTGACAAATCACCGTATGCCGGAAAGTCATTTATCGTCCACATCAAGGCCGAACGCATGCTGAAATATTTTTTTGAGGTTACATCAAAAGTTTGTACCCCTACTTCCCATAGTTCCTTCAACTCACTTACAAGTGGCGTTAGGTACACATCTATATTCTGTCCGGGTGCACTCGGACCAGGGATAATCAAGCTTAACATAAAATACGGTTGTTTCATGCACATCCAGGGAGGCAAATTGTAGGGTACTAACATTACCGGCCAAGTACTGTGACTAGAGGACATTATCCCGAACGGATTAAAGCCATCTGACGCTAAACCTAACCTCACATTTCGCGGGTCTGATGCGAAATTTGGGTAATGTGAATCGAATGCCTTCCATGCTTCTCCATCGGCCGGATGCCTCAACACACCGTCTTTCGTACGGCCTTGAGCGTGCCACTTCATATGTGGCGATGTATGATGTGACATAAACAACCGCTGCAGCCTTGGTATCAAAGGAAACCAACGCAACACTTTGACTGCTTTTTTTTTCGAACTTTTGGTCGTTCCATCATCATTAGTTAAGTCATCCTTCCACCTAGACTCATTGCAAACTGTACATTTGTCCAACTTTTCATTTTCCTTCCAAAACAACATACAACTGTTGCGACAAGCAGATATCTTCTTATACTCAAGGCCTAAATCCCTCAAATACTTTTTTGCCTCGTATGTGTCTTTCGGCAAACTTGCATCCGGATGCATCAACTCATTGATGAATTCAAGCAACATGGAGAATGATGTATTGCTCCAACCGCCCATGCACTTAATGCTATATAAACGCACAATAGCTCCCAATTTGCTATGTTTGGTGTTTTCATGGAGTGGTGTATCGGCATCCTTTAGCAATTCTTCAAACTTACTCGCTGCCATGTTAGAGTCTTCAATTTCAGCATCCACAGATTCGGCTTCGGCTTCGGCTTCCACTAGAGACCCACCAGCTTCTTCACGAACATCGTGCATCGCGAAAACGTCATTAAGCATGTCTTGCATCCCACTGGACCCCCCATGTAGTGGAATGCTATCCACTTGAACCGTCCTAGGAGCTTCATATGTCGTCTCGTTAACAACGGGAGGGACAAGTGATTCCCCATGCATTATCCACTCAGTGTAACCCTCAATAATCCCAGCACCTGACGTTAAATGGGCATATACAACTTCACTGGACCATGATTTGCCCAACAGACACTTCTTACAGGGACACACAATGACCCCTTTTCTATTCGAATGTTCGCGTGCAAATTTTACAAACGCCATAACCCCGCGAATATACTCTCGCGAACTTCGCGGCAACTTCATCCAACTCTTGTCCATATTTAATTCTAACTACATCACAAAATAGTCCAAATATTTCAAGTTAAGATAATGCAAGAGTACTAATTAACCCCTACGATAGATTGGGAAAGAGATAAACACAAGACTCATACAAGAGTACTAATTTCAAGTTAAAATAATGCAAGAGTACTATTTGTTTGCTTTTGTCATTCGCTAAAGAAAAAAAGTAAATAAATAAAAATCCAGCTTTCTAATATATTAGTTGAAACTTTTTTTGTCGATCTAATGTTTAGTTTACATAATGGAGAATTGTTGGTGTAAGAGAAGTTCAATCCATATACTCGATCTCTAACATGATTCAGTTTTATTTTTATATTTTTATCCTCATGAGCACCTCCTATTGGAAATATTGAAGAAACTAACAAAAAGAAAACTACATGGATATTCATTCTTTATCACAATATTTTAACCTTTATTTATGTAAATTTTTACAGGGAGAGGAACTAAATAAATTAGTACAACTGTTCCGATCCCTCCAATTAAAACCGAATAGTACTAATCATGCAAGGATTTTTATTCCATTAAAGTTAGCTAATTCAATTCTCCTTATAATATATATATATATATATATATATATATATATATATATATATATATATATATATATAAGCTTAGGAGCTAGCCAAATAATTTGAATGTGCAGAAATTGATTGTTTGGGGCATATAATTTCAGTTGTGGGTGTAAAGGTAGATCCTGCAAAAGAAATAATAGAGTGGCCTTTCCCAAAGTCCCTTAAATCCCTAAGAGGGTTTCTAGGTCTTACAGGGTAATACATGAAATTTGTAAGAGGATATGGCACTATAGCAGCACCATTGTAAGAGGATATGTACTATAGCAGCACCATCAGATTTATCTAATCTTTACCTCGGGATGAATTAGTGTCCAGAAGATAGTCTGTGACGCTGTGACACAAATAAACAGGTAAAAAAAGAGATCTATAAGACTAGAAATGCATTAAAACATGTGTTTTGTCAGTTCATTATGCATTTGACCATTAACATGGATGATTAAAATTGGATGCGCCCATTTACCAAAACATATAGTTCAATCTAGCACAGAAATATGCAAGAGAAGGAATGCCTCACTTGGTGCCGGCAAAAATTAAGACTTTTATTCCCCAGTTTATCAGAGGAATATCAAAACACATGGTGAATTAACTTCTCTACATTTTATGTGATGATGATACAAGCTGTAACTGCTTCCTCTCAGTTCTATCATTATCAAGTCAAATGTTTTTTTTTCATCTGGCTTTAATTGTTTACAATGTCTTTAAACTACACACACATACTTGTTTTCCCTTAAAACTGTTCCAATTCTAGCCAAAGTATATTTAGGGGTGTCGTCTCATTATATGGGAAGCTAGTTCAAGCCAGACAATATTATGTCCTTCACAAATATTAATATTATATCCATACCATACAGGCCAGTCATTAAAAATTTCAAGAAGTTTCTCAGATATCAAGTTTTCGTGGGTAATGAATAAATCAATGCCACTGGTACCGCATGGTTATAGCTTAAGATTTGGAGATAAAATATTAAACATACAAAGAGAAAGCTCAAAATGGGAAGCCAAATAGTCTTCATAGCCATTTACTGCAGGTACTGAGCATCTATATTTTCACCAAGTACAATGAAACAATGTGTAGATTGTGCTCAAAGTGGTAAGACAAAGAGGAGAACAATACCTTTAATTCAATAAAGCCAGATTGGAGAACCAATATTGAATGTAGAAATATAACAAAATCATAGTGGCAGCACATCTGATTTATACAATCACTGAGAAAAAGGACGCCCTAAAGTAAATCCTTAACACCAGTCGTATCAGGCCCAATTACCAGCAAATAAGGAAGACAAAAATAAATCCATTTCAACACATATATCATACGGCCAACCCCCAAAAATTACCAAACTTGAGCATCAAAGGGTCAATCGGCCATTCACAACCTAGAACCATAACCCAATCGGTTTGAACCAAAGAGGACCCAATCCATTCAACAGAAATCAAAGAGGGAGAGAGTGGATGATTTTTAACACGAAGTTGAAGGGAAAAAAAAAAACCAACCTTTAAATCGGAGAGAGCGCCGGCAGAGGGAGAGAGCGCCGGCAGAGGGAGAGCGCCGGAGAAGGGAGAGAGGGCCGGAGAAGGGAGAGAGCGCCGGCAGAGGGAGAGCGCCGGAGAAGGGAGAGAGGGCCGGAGAAGGGAGAGAGGGCTGGCGGCAGAGGGTGTGAGAGACTCTGAGAGGGAGAGATTGAGTGGATGAAGTTTAATTTCAGCTGGAGGAGCTATACCTGCGTTTTTTCCCCATTTAGATAGGGCTTCGACGGTTATTTAAAAACCGTATATAAACGGTTGTAGACGGTTTTTAAAAAACCGTCAGGAATTAGAAAATTCCAGACGGTTTTTTGAAACCGTCTATACTATTTATAGACGGTTTTAAAATAACCGTCGGGAATTCTATAATTTCGGACGGTTTTAATAAAACCGTCCGTATTTTTAAGGACGGTTTTAGTAAACCGTCTGTGAATTTTTTTTCCCGACGGTTTTACCAAAAAACGTCCAGAATTTTTTTTTTATAGACGGTTTTTAAAACCGTCTATAAAAAAACCGTCAATAATTCCCCTTTTTTTTGTAGTGATTCTCACTCCAACTCCAATGAACGTGATACAATTCAAAGTCGAAGGGCCAAGAAACCCAATCAGAAATACTTTGAACAATTTGTTAGTGTATCAAATTAGTCTACCAAGTGTGATCAAAATGTCAACACATCAGATATGGATAAAGAACGACGTACAGAGTGTTATCAAGATAACTCCAATGTTCCCGTCAAACATCATTCAAATACATTACCAACTGCTTCTATCAGAGACTCTGCTACTTGTGGACTTCTTACTACTGATAGTGTTTCATCTAATCACGAGAAATTAGATTTATCTTCTGTATGACTTATCACTTGTAATTATCTTGTAGTCATACAGTGTTAGCTTAGTCTCATGTATATCTTTTATTGCTTTTGTTTTGATCTCTGAACTTCCATATATTCAATGGAATAGCCATAGTCAAATTTATCCTGGAAAAACTATATTCAGTGTCATATTTTACACAATTGACCAAGGAGTGATATCACTGTAGCATCAGAACACGAAGGAAACGTGTAGCAAGTGGCCTCTGTTTTTGTTGGGAAAAACAGGGGTGAACAGAGGAATGTTAATGGACAGGGAAGTTGAGCAACGTGGGTAGAATTGAGGATGGGTGAGGTGGCAAGAATATGGGTAACTTTCAGTATATCATGGGTAGTTGCGTCGACGTAGTGGGTGATTAATATGAGTACATGTCTAGAGTAATGGGAAAATGGGGGGATAAATAAGAAGTCACTGGTTAGCGAGAACTTGCATATGGAACTCAAGTTACCAAGTAGTGATTGGCATGGTCATATGTGATAATTGAAGCATAATATTTAAAGAGAAGGGCGCGATTGGATGGAGCAGATTGTAGGGACACTCGCAAGCGGCTTGTTAGTTGGTAGATCATGGTCCACTGCATTGCCATCTCTGGTCTTTTATCTGCCTAACAATGGAGGCATAGGAAAAAAAAATAATGAGGGGAAGTGTGACGACCCTTTTTTTTTTTTTTTAATATAAAACGTAAATCAAGTCATCACAGTGGTACGATTATGTGTCGCTCAACTAACATAGGCACATGCCCTATAACATGCACCTGATATACAGAGTTACATCTACAGCGAAATACATATGATACTATCAAACGAAACGGAAAAGCATAACTATAAATAAACCTGTTATCTATACAAATGTGAGCCATAACATAAGTCTATCTGATTAATGTTTGAATACATATAACTATTACAAATGAATCACTTATACAAAATAATACGTGACACATACGTCACAAGCCATATACAAAAATATTCAAAATAAGGACACCATAGTCCAACCCACTACGATTGTTGCTACAGGCTTTAATCGTAACAACTCAAATAGTACGTTACCGGATCATCATCCGCCTTAGGAGTACCTGCAATCATAGGAATATCATCTACACGGTTGTGGTGGTATCCACATCCGCATAGGTGAAATAATGAGTCCACCGCCTCAGTATAAAACATACTAAGACCTCAGTGATATAAAACTAACTGAGTTTTCACAAAGAACCAACCTTTATTTTATTTCTAGTCGTGTGAGCATTATATTAGCCACAATTTACCAATAGCTAATACAGTAAATACGGACTATTCAGAAAACATTAAGACATATTATATAACTGTGAAAATATGTAGAAGTTCTAGTCTACCGCTTGGAAGATTCTACATATAGATCCCTCTATAATAATACTTTTCAATGGTGGCTTA
Organism: Alnus rubra; assembly: GCA_028654335.1. NCBI lineage: Eukaryota > Viridiplantae > Streptophyta > Magnoliopsida > Fagales > Betulaceae > Alnus > Alnus rubra. The sequence continues at coordinate 341,160 of JAJPGS010000870.1, read as the reverse complement.
GACATATGTGCACACGATCACTTAATCATAGATATCATGTCTACACATAAGTCTTAAGCAATAAAACATGATATCTTACTCTTCCATACTAGGATAACATCCTTCAACAAAACACTCGCAATACCGTCTCTAACTGTATTTCAGCTTCGTGCCTTGAACGTCAATAGATCATGAGAGCACTAGAGTTAAACTCAATTATGCTAACACATCTTTCCTAAAGAACAATAACACTCAACCTTCTTATTCATAGACATGCCATTACTCGCACCTGGGCAGTCATGTATCCATGTATATTCAAATTCAATATATGACATCTTAACACATGCGACCATCCAATAGAAATATACATAAAGGCTTTTCATTTAAGACACTTATGCATACCAACACGTCTAGTAAAAGCTACTCATAACATAAAAACATCACTCATAAAACAATGCTATACATGATATGCATGAAACTGGGTCTACTGGGGCTTGGGTCCCCCACGATGCTGATAACTGCTGTTTAACTGTGTATACTGCTGCTTTACTGCTGTGGATGTATGCTCTATCCTACATGTTTTATGCTCTATGCTTGACCAGTATATATTTCATTATTGTATCATGCTATAAAATCATGCAGTTGCTAAATCATGTTATCTTAAAACTAAACAAATCCAGCATTTTATCAAACACTTTAAAATTATTCAAAACATAATTTCTTCATAAAACCTAAACAGTTTCAACAAGACATGTTCTCAAACAATTTTGTATAATTTAAATCCCAACCGCAGAACATACTTAAATACTTTAAATTAATTCAACACTCTTCATTCATACATCATTTTTTAAACATCATTGATATAGTTTGAACATAATCGAAACTAATCAAATTATCTCAAAACATATAATTCATCATATGGTTGGTTCGGTTTCATAAACAATATATATATATCAATCTATTACATATAAAAATATATATTTTCTCAGTGAATAGAATACTCACCTCAGATCGCTTGTACTCCCAAATATCCAAATGACTCTAAGCTCAACCGTAAACTGCCGCTAAAAATACAATACATTGCATTAATTAGCATTTTAACTAATAATCACACTAGGTAGCATTTTGAATCGCTCAAAAAGCCACATTGCTAATTTATCCATAAAACTCTAAAATTCCTAAATATTTATCCATAATTTCTAATTACTTTAATAAACCCAATATTACTAACCCATAAGCATTACTTAGGGTTAATCACAATAAAATAGCATTTTAACGAAATATCCAAAACTAATGTCTATGGAAAACTTACCAAAAATTTGCCAAGCAAAGACCAAATGCTCGGGAAGCTCCTAGCAACTCCAAACCACACAAAATCTAGAGAAAACGCCAAGTTAAACTCATTTCTACAAGATTTATCAAAAATCTCAAAAAATGCGAGTTTTGCGATTTACCTCAAAACGTTTGGTCAAAACTTAAATCAAGCTTCAAGGATCACGTTATCGAAGTCGGATCTAAAATTGGACGGTTAGATCTTCATATATCAGCATTTTTCTACGAAGAACCAAAGAGAAAATGAGAGAAAGTCACCATTTTTCCGGAGAGGCCTGATATACAGGGGACGGGAAACCATCTCCTAGCACCCCTTTTTGCTTAAAAATTTTGATTTTAATCAAAAAATTGTCTCTAATGTGACTTTTTAATTAAAATCAAATTTTTTAATATAAAGGAGATGCTGCGTCCCCCACAAATTATTTCCCTTTTCCGGAATAGCAGAGAGAAAAGAGGCTCTACCTCCTTTTAATTAGGGTTGACAATTTTTGACACGACTCGCGAACCCGACATGAAAATATAGGATTTGGATTTGGGCTAATCGGGTTCGGGTCAACCCGACTAATTTTTTTTTCCAACCCGTTTATGATACGTCCGCGACCCGTTTATGACTCATCAACCCTTTCATGACCCGCTAACCCATTTATGGCATTTTTTTGAATTATTTTTTATTTGTTTAAAAAATACAATCGGGTTGACACGCCAACCCGACGGGTTGACCCGTTCCAACCCGATTATTAATCGGGTTGTATTCCAACATACCAACCCGATGGGTCGACACGAACCCGACCCGTCAACCCAAATCGTCAAGCCTACTTTTAATGCATTGTGACGACCATTTTTAAAAAAAAAATAAAAAATAAAAAAATAAAAGCATAAACAATTCAACATGTTATTTCTTAAACAATTTGCATAACTTAACTCACTCTAAAATCATGTTCATGTTCCATTGCAATTATAGTTTTCAAAACTCTCAACCATAACATACAATGATAGAATGACTCCATTCATTTAAACTCCACATATCATATTCATACTTCAAAACATCAACATAATTTCAATATACTCAAAAGTACTCAAATTATCCAAAATAGTTCATAATCAACATACAATTGGTTCAAGTTTATAAAACAATATATATTTTGCAATTCATCATATATGAAAATAATACTTCTCAGTGAGTAGAATACTCACCTTGACTGTGCGGATATTAAGCACTAGGTCTCCTAGACACCACGTTGGAATGTATCACTGTGGAATAACACATTGCACTATTTAACACTTTAAATAATTAACACCATAATTAGCACTTGAATCGCTCAAGCTAAACCGTTGGAAAACCCATAATATTTTTAAGAGTCCAACCGTCTACCCATAAGTCCTTTACACTAACTAAAACTCAAACAATACTAACCCAAAATATTTATTAAGGGTTAGATATTAAAATCACTATTTAACTATCTACTCATAATATTAATTACTAACCCGCAATTAATTTCATTAACCCATAAATTATTTTCATTAACACTTATAATAATATTAGCCCTAAAATTATATTCACTAATTTTTAAATTATTTCTCACTAACATTTTCTCCATAATATTAATCCTCAAATTCATTAAACTTTTACAAAAAAACACTACCGTATTTAAAATAACATTAACCCATAAGAAAATCTTAGGGTTAACCTCACAAATACTATTTAAACTAAATACCTATAATTATTTATTTTTACTAACATTAGAACCTAACCCATAAATACTTATTTTTACAAAACCCATAACTAATTTGGGATTAATCATCACTATAACCACAATTAATCCACAAATTAAAAATCTAGGTTTTAAACACTTAAAATCCCTAAATTAATTTAACCCATCAAATTAGAGTTTCCAAACTTAACCCATAATTTATAAATCACTACCCCAAACACAATATTATTAACCCATAGCATTTACTAAAGGTAAATCACATAAAAATACAACTAAAATTAAATACCAAAAAATTAGGGTTTGAGAGAAACTTACCCAAAATTTGTCCAAATGAAATCTAACACTGGGAAAGTGTTTAGGAAGGTCCAAACCGTGTAAATCCTAAAGATAAACAAAGATTAAACTCCACATTTCAAGATTTCATCTAAAATCTCAAATGACAAAAGTTTATGAAAATACTTCAAACCAATCGGTGAAAACGTAGATCCGAGTGTTAGAATCATGTTTCTGAAGACGGATTTGAATTTAGACGGTTGAATTTTCGTGGATCAAGGTTTTTCCATAAAAACCTTGAGAGAAAATAGGGAAAATCCTCACTTCTCCGGAACTGTGTGTGAAAATGAGGTGCCGCCTTTTTATTAAAGAGCCTTGATTCCTACACAACAACACTCCTTCACATGGGGGTGAGCCCCACACACTGGGCCTCACCCCATGTGAGGGGGCGTTGTAGTGTTGTAAATTTATCATTTTCCTTTATTAAAATCGTACGCCTAGTATGTTATTGTAAATTTATCATTTTCTTTTATTAAAATCGTGCGCCTGGCACGCCTTAGTTTTAAAAAGGCCATTCGGCCCTTTTAGTTTTAAACCTTTAAATGGCCATGCGGCCTTTCTATTTTAATGGCCATGCATTTGTCTTTTCTTTATTTTATTTTGGGGTAATTACCTTTTCCCCCCATGAACTACCAAAAAATGTGCGATGCCCCCATGAACTACCAACTCGACTAAAATAGAGCATTCAACTACCAAAGATAACCATTTTTCCCCTTCCGTCAGTCACACGCCGTTTTACCCTCATTTTCTTCCTCTTTTCCCCGTATGAACTACCACCATCTTCCTCTTTTCCCCCCATGAACTACCATCATCTTCCAACATGCCCCCATATAAAACGGCACATGACCCGTTGACCGTTTGTTTTAACCCCTTTGACTGGCGGAAGGGGGGAAAATGGTTGTCTTTGGTAGTTGAATGCTCTATTCTGGTCGAATTGGTAGTTCATGGGGGCATTGCGCATTTTTTGGTAGTTCATGGGAGAAAAATGTAATTACCCCTTTTATTTTTGTTTTTCTTCATTTGACTTTTCTTTTATATTTATTTTGTTTTGTTTTCTAATTTTTTATTTTCTTGACTTTAAAAATATTCTCTTACATTTTTTTTTTGTCTTAACTACCATTAACGAGTTCATTGAATAAAATACTACACTAAATATACTTATTTTTATTTAATTATAATAAACTCATTAAATATTTTCTTAACATTACATGCATGACGTGTGCTTACATAAAGGACAAGACCTGCTCCTTGTTTGACACGCGTTTAACACACTGCATGCTAATATTGTTTGTCTTTTATTCATTGCTTTATTGTTTTTATTTGTTTGATTTCTTTCCATTCACTAACTCACCCACCTTTTCCTTTTACTATTTTATGTTCTACGTCTTTTCCATTTTGCCCCTTTTTATTATTATTATTTTAATGGCCATTTGGCCATTGCCTTTCTAAATAGACGTTCAGCCTTTTGGTAGCCATATATCAAGTTTGTTTTTATTTTTCCCCTCTTTATCATGTAGTTTGACTATTCTTCACCTCATCATTCTTCTTTTTCTATAATGGCCGACGGTCATCATTTTATTTAATTTTTCTTATTTCATCTATCTTATTTATTTTATTTCTATTATTTTATTTATCTTTCATTTATTTATATTTTCTATTATATATATATATTTTTTAATATTTTCTATTTTTTTATTTCTTTTTGTTCTTTTCTTTAGACTTTAAAAATATCACTCATATTTTCTTGTTTTCATGACTACCATTGACAAATTTATAGGATAAAATTAAAATAAAGTATTTTATTTTTACCACACCAAATAAACTTATTTTTATTTAATACTAACAAACCTATTAAATATGTTCTTAGACATTGCAGGAAAGAAAAGATAAGGAAGAAGATAGTAGATGCATGAACCACAAAATAGCTGGAAAGACACGTGATGAGATTTCATAGGATCTTGTTGCCATGTGCGACTTTGAAGAAACCCAACATAGCGCGCGTTTCCAAAGGCATGAGAAGTGGTTTGCAGAATTGGATCCACTGAGGAATAAGATGATAGTCTTTAGAATCAGACGTTAGCACCGTTTAAAAGAATCTGTTAGTTTTTTAAAAGGACGACGATGTCTATTTTAAAATTTCTACCATATAATCTACACCGTCGGTTTTTTTTACAGCAGATATGCTGTTCTTTTTTAAACAGCACTAAAGCCGGATCACGGAAGATTAGGCAAGTCAATGCCATTTTTATTCTTAATTCATTAGTAACGTGTCAAAGGTGGTGGGCGGAAAAGTCCTCAATCGCCCTCCATTCCCATGCAAGAGCGAGCATGTCGACAGAATATATTGGAAAGATCGTCATCGTCACCTACCACATGGTAGCCGGCTGGCAGTCCAGTATTACTATATATAACCCATCAGGGAAACCGTAGAATTGGTAGCAATAATATTGGTAGAGGTGGTGGTGGCAGTTGTAGCAGAAGAAATGGCACAAAACAGTAGATGGTCTCTTCAGGGAAAGACAGCTCTTGTTACCGGTGGAACCAAAGGAATCGGGTTCGTTTCTCTCTGCTTTCTCTTTCACTAGCCTTTTATTTTCAGCTTCACGAAAAGAAATTTGCTGTTTTTATTTATAGCTTCGCCTTCACTGGTTTTGAGACAAACGGATGGGTGTTTCATGTTTGTATGTATATACGTATATAGGTATGCTATTGTGGAGGAATTGGCAGGGCTTGGGGCGACCGTGCACACGTGCTCTCGAAATGAAGCCGATCTGAATAAGAACTTGCAAGAGTGGGAGGCGAAGGGCTTCCGAGTCACTGGTTCAGTCTGTGACCTCGTGGCTCGGCCCCAACGAGAGGAGCTTATAAACAAAGTTTCCGATCAATTTAACGGCAAACTCGATATCTTTGTAAGTCCTCCATTTCCTGACTGAAATAATGTTTCTCCTCCGCTGTGATGAGAGTTGAAACTTTGTTAGAATTAATTATTTTCCATCGACTTAAGTTTTGATCTGTGATTTGAAAGATCTTGAGTTCGAATATTATTTTCCTTAATTCACCTCAATGCTATTGGGAAAATACTTTCAACTGAGAATAAATTGAAGATATGGAAAATACTAATAAACATAAGTACCACCCAATTCTCCTATTGTTGTGTTTTCCTGAGAAAAAAAGATTTGAAAATTCGAAACATGAAAATTAATCAGGGGTAGGAGATCGGATGTTACAGATTCCATGTTCAAGCCTGAAATTATCAAGAGTAAACTGTAGCCTGAATTCTGAAAGTACGAGGGGACTTCTATACAGTAAACTGGCTTGATTCTTAGTGACCAGTTTTGTGACAACCCATATATTTTGCTTTGATTGAAGGATGAAAAGGATCATCCTAGGTAGCAGAATCTAACAATGAAAATTGGTATTCCTCGCCATCTTGAATCCTTTGACTTTCATAGTCTTGTTTTTTTTGAGAGAGTCATCATAAAAAAAAACTCAAACACGTGGAGTCAGCATGGAACCCAGTCACCTCCTGTGCCTTCTCAGTAACATTCTGTTTAAGTTTTCACAAAAGCTTTTATTAGTTACTAAGCCTTTGTTGGGGTGGTTCTGCCCATTTTCTGCCTCTAGATAAACAATGCGGCAACCAACTTTCTGAAACCAACCGTAGAGTACACAGCTGAAGATTTCTCATTCATCCTGGGCACCAATCTTGAAGCTGCTTACCACCTGTGCCAACTTGCACATCCTCTTCTGCAAGCATCAGGGGCAGGAAGCATCATTTTCCTTTCTTCTACTGCTGGATCGGTGGCAACGGGAAGTGGCTCTATTTATGAAGCAAGTAAAGGTAATTTGCTTATGCAATCTAGTTTTTATTGACAGCCTATGCCCTGATTTGTATTAAGTTTCTGACTTGTCTTGTTTTATCCAGGAGCAATAAACCAACTTACTAGAAGTTTGGCATGTGAGTGGGCAAAGGACAATATTAGGACTAATTGCGTCTCACCCTGGTGGATCAGAACTCCCCTCCTTGAATTTGTAACATCCTTTCACCATATGCTTCTTCATTTGGCTTGTTGGCATGATCATCATTCAATATTTCATCATTCTGCAGTATTCAAGGAGTCTTTCTCTTGTTCTATCCATTTGTAAAGTTTTAAATTGGTCAAGATGGATGACTAGAATACATATCAGAAGCAAAATAGCTTGATGAGTAATCGATTTAGGACAGCCCTCTAATGTTTGCTGTGGTTTGGTCTACCATTGCAGGTTTTTGCAAACGAACATCTTGTGAAAAGTTTAATTTCACAAAGTCCTCTTGGACGGTGGGGTGAGCCGAAGGAGGTCTCGTCGATGGTTGCATTCCTCTGCCTACCCGCATCCTCTTACATAACTGGACAGACAATTTGTGTTGATGGAGGTCAGACCTCTAGTGGCTTCCTGCCTCCACGTGCTTAGAAACAGCACAAAACCGATCTCTCTACTTGCCCTTCTATTAAGGCCAATTTCCAATTTAATTTTTCATAGAATCACAAAAAATGTATTATCCTCAGGACAGAGGAAATAAGTATGTTGAAATCAATAAGCAATGGCAAAACTACATTTTTGTGCAAGTTTTTGTTCCTCTTCACTGTTAACTCCAAGGCTCTGTTCCCTATGAGAGTTTTGACTCCAAGGCTCTGTTCTAAGAATGGCAATCTCAAATTCTCTTGAGGTTGAAACTATTTTTCAGAGTGAGATTCAGATAAACGCCTGTTTTCATGAGATTAGATCAAATCTATACTTTAGAAAAATGATCAAAATATAATTGTAGTTCCTGAAATGAGTATCAAATTTAAATTTAGGGTTAAATCCAAAATTAGTCCATGTGATTTTGGTGTGTTTTAAATCGGTCCTTCGGTTTTCGAAAGTGATAAATTAGTCCTTAGACTTCTAGCGGTGTAATATCGCTCCTCCTATCCACTTCTGATAGTGAGCCATTTGTCACGTGTACCAGAAAACTAGTTGATCCAATCACGTTGCATAGCGTGGACTATCTCCACGACGTCCACGTAAGCATTTTCGGGTCATCACATGGTGTCGGTCCATGATATTTTTATTAAAACATAATAAATTTATTAAAATAATGACAAAACCGGTTCAACTTTTAAAATTTACTGATTTTTTTACTTAAAAGACCGGTTCAGTGTTTAAAAATTATGAGTTCACGCCACGTGTTATTTTATGACAATTCTAAGTTGGAACTAGGCTTATGCTTATATATATATTAGAATAAATTTACTTATTTAATTAATATTTAACACATTATTTAAAAGCATTAACCAACAAATCCACAAAGGTGAATAGAGGAAATATGAACTTTTCCATTTCAAGTAAAATGGAGATGAATCATTTTGAAGTTTAAATTTTATTTTGTTCTATTTAACCGTCTAAATGGTACCAGGTTATTTAAAATTATTAAATAATGTAGTAACATATTTGCCATGTGACAATATATACACGAATACATATATAAAATTTTATTTTATTTTGAAAAAACTTTACTTACCACCCCTGATCTTTCATCACTTTTGCAATCATACCTATAAACTTTTAAAAGTGTAAATTTAAGATCACAATCTTTCAGTTTTTTGCTCTGTCAACACTCCTATTCAAATTCAATGTTAAATCTTAACAGAAAAGCGAAATTTTCAAAATACCATTCCCTTCTAATTTTTATTTTTTGGAAAAATGTGATCACTAACCCACTGGTAGGTCATGTTTGTGACCCCCAATGGGTCACGTTTTTTGACCCACTAGTAGGTCACCTTTGTGACTAGAGGTGTAAACCCGGAGTCGGTTTCCAGTTGTTGGGTAATAACCAGAAACCGGCTCCAGAACTGGGGGTTACCCGATTACTCTGGGTAAAATCGGTTATCCGGATCAGGTAGTTATTTTTTAAAAAAATCTGGCAAAATTTACTTAGATTGATCCTTCAAGCAAGGCCACAGCTAACATATGGATGTACAAAAACTTACATCTTGAGAGGGGAGAGAGACATACCTTACACCAGCGTCATCGATGATGCCAATGGCCATACCAACGGAGAGGCCAACAAGCGAGACCAGAGGAGAGGTGACAAGCGAGATCCCGGTGCTGATGATCACGGCGATGATGAGACCATATATACCCAACACTCCTGCCATGACAACCGGCACGATCAACTTCATCACCAGCTCCAGCCTCATCACGCCCATCGACGCCACTCCCACCCCGCTCTTTGCCGTCCCTTATGCAGCCCCCATACCTGAACCCCCCAAAAAAGGCAACTTGAGATCAAAAACCCTAGATCCATTACCGAAACTCAATTATTAGGGAAGAATCATAAAATTTATTCACAAAATCTAACTAAAGAAGAAGAAGAACATTAACTCTGTTACTCTGGAACCGCTGAACCGAAGAAGAAGAAAAACAGGCGCCACTGAACTAGTGAACCGAAGAACTGAAGAAGAAGAAGTCAAGAAGAACTAAGAAACTTAGAAAAGAAAAGCCGGAATTGCGGAAGGCGGGAAGAGTCTAGAGAAGTTTGAGAAGAAAAGATGGGGTATAGACCGTATAGTGTTTAGGGTAAAGGGCGGACTAGTAAAGGCCGGTTATCCGATTATAACTGGGTGTCTAAAAACTCAATAATCGGCTCCGGATCCGACTCCGGGTGCCTGGTTATAAATAACCGGGTATTAAACCGGTTTCCTGATTTTTCAGTTACTTGGAGTCGGTTAGTGCCCGAATTTAGTTTCCCGGCTGATTATAACAGGTCTGAAATTACACCTCTATTTGTCACCCACGGGGGGTCAGGTTTGTGACCTCGGTTAGACTTGATTTTTTTTTCTTTAAATAATAATAATAAATTTTTGATTATTAAATCAATGTATTTTTGTAATTTTATAAACATTTTAGGGCAATAAGGGACATTTTACTTGTTAACAGTTTGAATTAACGTTGAATTTGGATGGAATGGTTGACATTACAAAAAAAATTAAAAGATTGTGACCCTAAATTAACACTTTTTAAAGTTTGAGGGTAAGATTGCAAAAATGATAAAAGATTAGGAATAGTAAGTGAAATTTTTCATTTTATTTTTTTATTCTAAAGGACATGTGTCACAATATTATCGATGTTGATATGAAACATTAGTGAATTCCATCCAATTTGCTAATGAAAAACACGTCCACGAATCAATGTGTTTTTTGCTTACCCCAAGAAGTTTTAACTAATTTTATATTTTTCCCAAGAAGGTATTAGAGCATTCCTAGCAGCTTCCCTTCCCTTCCCCTTCATTTTCCCTAAATGTAGGGAATAAAACTACTTTTTACTTCCCTATCAAAAAATACCCCACAGCAGCTTCCCTTCATTTTTTCCTATATCATTAAAATATTATTTTGTTACTTTTACTTTAATTAAAAATAAGAAAAGAAAGAGATAAAGTAAGAGAAAAATTATATTTTTAGAATAAACAATTGAATGGGATGTGAACAGTGCTTCCCAATGCATTGGGAAGCACTGTTCACTTCCTAGGGAACAGATAATTGTAGGGAAGCTGCTGTGGGATGGTTTTTTTGACTTTCTTAAAATTTTTCCTAAAATTTAGGGAACAGATCCCTTGTAGGGAAGCTGCTAGTAATGCTCTTACGAATCAAACAATGATCTTGAGACTCTCACTTGAAAGTATTTCACCACACCACTTAAATACACACCAACAACGTTCTTGACTTCTTGTGTGGATAAGATTGGGGCAAAATGTCGTTTTATGTTGAAATGATCAATGGGAATTACTTATAAAAATAAAAAAGAAAAAAGAAAAAAGAAAATCAATGAGAGAGTTAGTATATGTCATTCTAGCATAACTTATTGATCATATTTTAATTAAGTTGACTGTTTCTCATTTTGCTCGGAACCAATTTTATAAGATTTTTAATTTTTTATTCCATTCAGATCAAGAGCGTAAAAGATTCACCGATCTAAATCTATAATCTCTTTTCCTCTTTTTTTTTTTGAAAAAAGAAAAAGAAAACTTACATAACACGAGATTGCTCAAGTGTCACTTTCAATCCCGATTTGAATTATAGATAGGATATTGGAGAAAGGCTCAGAACTAGAGGCATAGTAATTTTATACTTTATAATCTAAGGAAATATTATAAGTATTTCAATAATTTAATGGTGAAAATTGCAGTTAATTAGTCTAAAAAAGAAAAAAGAAAAAAGAAAAAAAAAACTAAAGTGGTCAATGGTCATGAGTGGCGGCCTCAATCTTCCACAACGTTGCGTACTTCAATAGATTATTCTTTGTGGGGACACCTGTTCAACAAATTAAGGTGGGTATCTAATTCGACTAACTTGGTCAACGTCCATGATGGGACATCATTTCTAATTAGCCTAACTTGATCAACGTCCGTGATGGGACATCATTGCCATTTTTTTTTTCCTCCGGCCACCGGCCACAATCCACATTTTGAATGTTCTTACCATATATATGTCAACAAGGGGTACTTGAAGAAGTGGGATTAGGATGGACTTTGGATCAATTTTGTTAACAATTTGGACAAAATATTGTGAGATATCTTTATCTTATTCGGATGTCAAATAAAATTGCAGGAATTCTTTATAATTGAGAAACGTTTTTTACGGGATTGAGATTCTTGAATGCAAATATGAAAGTTATCGTAGAGTTTACCTGTTCAAACAAGTGCACTTCACATAACCTCTCTCATATTTAATTACCGTCCAAAATGTTAATTATTTAGACAATAAAATTGCTAAAATTTTGGTCTCTTTATGCTCCGTTTGTTTCGACGTAAATATTTTTCGTCGTAAAATATTTTGAACATAATCATTTTTCAAAAAAAATGATTTTCCTGCGTTTGGCTTGTACAAAAAAATCACTAATAGCGTAAAACGGAATTCGGCAACTGCCCGTCAGAATCCAGCGACATTCGACCGCTGTGCCGAATTCCGACAAATTAGATTCCGGCCAAACTAGCTGGAATCTGATCAGTATGGCTGGAATCCGGTCATTTTTGCCGGAATTTAGCCTAGTTTGAAATTTTATAAATATCTTAAGGGTATAAGGGACATTCGTTTGATTTAATATTGAATTTGAACGGAATGGTTGACATTGAAAAAAAAAATTTGAAAGATGAGAGTTACTTATTATAATAATAATAATAAAAATAATAATAATAATGATAGTAAAAAGTCAATGAGAGTTAGCTACTAGTATGTCGTTTTAAGCATAACTTATTAAAGAAAAAGTCAATGAGAGTTAGCTAGTATGTCGTTTTAAGTCATAACTTATTGAACATATTTTAATTAAATTGACCGTTTCTCATTTTGTTTGAAAGCAGTTTTATAGGATTTTTTATTTTTTATTCCATTCAGATTAAGAGCTTAAAAGATTCACCCATGTAAGTTTATAACCTTTTTTCCTCTTTAACTGACAAAAAAAACTAAAAAGTGGTCATGAGCGGCGGCCTCAATCTTCCACGGTGTTGCTTTCTTCAATAGTTTATTGTTTGTGGGGACAACCGTTCAACAAATTAAGGTGGGTTTGTAATTAGACTAACTTGTTCAACGTCCATGACGTGACCATATTGCCGGCCACCGGCCACAACCACATTTTGATTGTTCTCAGACCATATGTAAAGACAAAAAAATAAAGTGGGAGTAATTAATTAAATATAGGATTGAGTATTGATTGATAAAAAATTAAAAGAATTAGATGGGGCAAAATTACAATTTAAAAAATATAAAGGCCAGGAGTAGATCTTATCACAGCCGCACGCATCACCGGATCACCCCCCCTCCTCTGTTCTTTTCTTCTTTTCTCTTCTTATTTGTCTTTCTTCTTCTTTCTTCCTCTTCTCGCACGAACACAGTGAGACAGAGAGAGAGTCGGAGAGACTGAGGGAGGAGAGAAACAAAGAGAGGGGATAAGAGATTGAGAGAGAGACCGAGAGTGAGAGATTGGGCGAGAGAGAGAGAGAGAGAGCTGGGAGTCGGGTGAAGCATCGATCGGAGCCGGAGCCAGAGGTGCAGAACCGGGGAAGATCCGACCGTCAGGAGGCACCGATTTCGTGTGGGTTTCGTGGATCATCGCCGGTGAACCCAGGAGACCCGAGAGATTTCCGCGGAAACCCGTCGAACCCGCCAGACCCGGGAGTGAAACCTGTGACCCGCTGAACCCGAGTGGAAATCCGGTTCCCCAAGTGCGTTTTCGGCTGTTACTGTGTGTTTTCCGGCGACTTCCAGAGACTATTCCGGCGACATCTCCGGTAGTTTTCTGAAAAGAAATCCTTACAATTTTAGTAAAATTTCATTTTAAGATTATTATGGGTTAATTTGGGTTATTGTAAATTTATTTGGGATTAATGGGTTTGTTGAACCCGTGTGGTTTCTGTGTTGTGGATTTTGGCCGGTTACTGATTTTAGGTTTTATTTGAGTGTTGATTTTTGGGGATAACCGAATGGGCATTGGGCAATTTCTGGATTTCGTGATTGTTGGGTATTATGGACCTTCTAGGTTTTGTGGTGTTTTGTTAAATTCTTATGTCTTCCATTGTAGCCGTATAAGTGTTGGTTGTGGATTTTAGTAGATTGATTTTATGTAGAAATTTATGGGTTGTGTGATTCTAGGATATGGTTGGCCAAATCAATGGGTTTTTGAAGCTTAATTTTTATGGATTATGGATATGGATTTTTAATGGTTGGGTGGCCCTCTAGGTATTATTAATCTTTGAGGTTTGTTAATGGAATGATGTTTGGAGGGAAGTTCATAGTTATTGAATTCTCTTTGGGAAAAGATTAAATATATGTATGTAAAATTGATGATTTTGGAAAATGGTATTGCTGGGTTATCTTCTTGGGGAGTATGACTTTGAGGAACATAATTTGGTAGGGAGTTATTAATTATTATTGTATGGTTTTTTTGGGTATTTCCCTAAGGTAGGCCGAATGGATGATATGAGTTATATTAGAGAGTTGATTTGCATTGAATATTGATGAATTGATGTTGTTATATGGTGATTTCTTGTAGTGGTCGATTATATGTAGTTTTGGATGAGAAGATTTTATTTGAGTTTGTGTATGAAGTCAATGGAGAATGTAGTTTGGGGAATGTAAGTGTCTATGTGGTTTTCATAGAAAATTTATGTATATGCCTCAAGCGTTAGTAAGTGAATATATATATATATATATATATATATATATATATATATATGTGATTGTAACCTAATCTAAACTGAGTGATTAAATTAATATGTTATATAAGATTTAGGTTCTATAATCTAAACTACCTAGATGGTTAGTAGCTAATAAAAGATAAAAATATTGAATATAATAGCAATGGGGTTTAAGGATAAGAAACAAATTAAGATAGAAACCTAGAGCCTAAGACTAATATTATATGAGACAAATATTATGATGTAAACTACTTAAATAGCCCTAAGTTAATAAGTATAAGTTAGTAAGCTAATAGGAACGCATAAATGTAATATGAATCCATTATGTGACAACGTAGTAACTAATCCACCTATACAAGCACACATGATATTTATGTGTCATCGGATTAAGTTAAGCGTTGTATGTGTATGTGTATATATATATATATATATATATATATATATATATATATATATATATGTTGTGAACTTAGTAAATAAGCAACAAGCTCTAAAAAGGATTAAAAATAATAATGTGGCACAACAGTTACAAATAAGCTAATGAAATAGTAGATGCGTCTTCTAGTTAATAAACAAGATATGAGACAAACCTATAACCAATGACTAATCTAATAATAACTTAAGGTATCTAGATAGCTTTAGAAGCGAGTGACGTGACGTGTGAGCACGCGGGTAGTCTATGTGTCATAGAGTATAGAGTTCCATAGCGTAGCCTAACGTCATAAATGTTTTCAGGATCGTGTCCGGATTGGAGACTTTAATTGGTACTCCAATGTAGAGTTCAAGTAACTAGAACATGGGGAGTATTTGAGTCAAAAGTCTAATGCAACCAAGGTGAGTATTCTACTCATTGAGAAAATATATTTTTATGTATTATAGATTTGTAAAATGCATTCATTAGGATTTGTGTTGTCTACGTGGCATAGTTCTTTGTAGACAAGCTATGCCACCTAAACAATGACCTCTTCCTTTGTTCGGAAGTGTTGCATGTGTCTCGATTGATTTAAGTGCAACACCTCTCTTTGTCTCGTCCACGTATGTGGAGTCGTGTAGGTAGAGTACGAACGTTTAGGTCAAAACGTATGCGTGACCACTCTTGTCGTGACGCTGTAATGGGTATGCCTAGGTGTCTAGTTGCTTAGTCTTTCAGAAGAGTCTAGTATGATTGTGTAAGGCTATGCGTGATGTAAGGGAGAGCTTCTCGTGAGGGTAGACTAATAACCGTCCTTTGAGAAGTGATGGCCTATCCTTTGGGCGCATCAAAGGAGACTCAAATCTTGAAGAGCACGAGACCATTGTACAAGATCAATTCTAGGAAGCGGCCTAACTACAACTACGAGGACGACACTCTAGCAGGGAGACAACTACTCAACGACGAGAGACATTCAAGAACAAGTGTTTAACAGCTTAGGCTTTTTGAACCCGAACGAAGCGCAACATCAAGAAATCAAGAACCCAAGAATGGAGAAGTGCCACCAGCAACATCAAGAAATCAAGAATGAAGATATGTTCGAGAAAGTCGTCGGAAATTTTTTTTCAGGCAGGGAAGCGCAATATTGTGATGCAGAGATTATCTTTGTTAAAAAGCTAGGAAGAAATTTGGAGGATGGTACCCTTTTCTTTTGGGGTGCTAAAACTGGAGTTTTGATCCAGGAATAACATCGGTGATGACGGCGACGTCGAAGATGCAGCAGAAATTTTTGGTTTTGACCTCCTTTGCATTTCAATCCTTGAAGGAAGATTGGATGATTTTTGTTATGTGGAAGCATAGATGGCGTTGGAAATTTTTCGCATTCGTTTCTACCACTGGCTTTACAGTTTACAATCTCTTGTACCGGATGATGTTGGATGCACAGTTTAAAAGGCTCACGTTGGAAGAAGATGATGTGTGTGTCAAGTGATGTGTTGGGCAGTGTGGGGACGTGCATGAGTAGATGGAAACAGAAGTAAAAATGAACTCCTGGGATGGGGTAACAGTGCGTTGAAGTTGGGATTTAGCTAAGCATTAGACAATTCTAGAGGAATAGGTTTTTGGGAAAGTTCCCAGTCTTCGTTCAATTGAGCATGGCTACTAATGGGCTGATTATAATTAGCAAAAGGACCAACTGGGATTTTTCTTTTTACCCACATCTTGTGGGCAAGATGCTTTGAAGGGGTGGGTAGTGTGATGGATATACTAGGTAAGGGAAATAATTGTAATAATGGGCTTAATTGTTAGTTAGTTAGAAGATATATGAGGTATAAAAGCCCAAAGGGAGTGTAGAGATAGGTGTTTTCTTATAAAAGCCCAAAGCCCAATGGGAAGCTCTCTACAAGTTAAGAGGACACCTACCCACACCTTGTGGGCAAGGTGTTTTAAAGGAGGATCATTTGTCATGTGCATTTCAGATTAGGCATTTCAAGCAGGATTCATAAGGCATGTGCATATCAAACGTAGCGGTTAGCTACTAGAAGCTTGTTTAGGTTTGAGAAGATAAATGAAGGCTGGTAGGTAGATATGATTATGGAGGAGACGTGGCAACCTCTTGTGCACTCAAGAAAGAAGTGAATTACAGCTGGTGAGCAATTTTGGTTTGGGCTTTAAGTAGTTTTTACAGGGCCTTGTAAGGGGGATTTTATTGAGAGTTTATTCCTGTTTTATAACCTGGTGACTTTGGAGAAAGTGGGCTTCTCGAATTGCTCATGCAAATGTTTCAAGATTCTGTTCAATGTATAGCTATTCGAAAGTAAGTTCTTTACAAATATTGTTCATAAAAATATGAAAAGACAATATTACCCCTAAAATAAAAATAAAGCTAACTAGATCTTCTCTGGTTCAAGTGAACCGGAGAGGAGAGGATCTTTGTCCTTCCCCTTTCGTTTTTCTTATTAAAAAATTATTATTTTTAATTTTTAAGTTTTATATATTTTACATTTTTTTTTTATTGAGAATAATACGTGTCATCATTTTATTGATGTTGACGTGACACACTAATGGAATCCATAATTTGATAAAATTTTACTACATAAATTTAAATTATTATTTTAGGCTATTCTAAAGACCTATATAAATTATTTTTTATAATAAAAAAAAATTATATTTTAAGCTAACCACCAATTGACTCATATTGCATTTATCCCTTGAATTTAGAACAAACGGTCAATGTCATTTTTTTTTTCTTTATTCGTTAGTAACGGGTCAAATTTCTTCAAAAAAAAAAAAAAATAGTAACAGGTGAAAGGTAGTGGGCGGGCATGTCCTCAACTACCGTACCCACCATTCCCTGCAAAAGCGAGCATGTCGACAGAACATAATGTAAAGACCAGAAAACTACATAATTTGCATCGTCATCTTCATTACCCACCACTGGAAGGCTGGTAGCTGGCAGGCAGTCCGGTATTACTATATAACCCATCAGTGAAACCCTAGAATTGGTAGCTGGTAGAGGTGGTGGGAGTAGTTGTAGCAGAAGAAATGGCACAAAACAGTAGATGGTCTCTTCAGGGAAAGACAGCTCTTGTTACCGGTGGTACCAAAGGAATCGGGTTCGTTTCTCTCTGCTTTCTCTTTCACTAGCCTTTTATTTTCAGCTTCACGAAAAGAAATTTGCTGTTTTTATACCTTCGCCTTCACTGGTTTTGAGACAAACGGATGGGTGTTTCATGTTTGTATGTATATATGTGTATAGGTATGCTATTGTTGAAGAATTGGCCGGGCTTGGGGCGACCGTGCACACATGCTGTCGGAATGAAGCTGAATTGAGTAAGTGCTTGCAAGAGTGGGAGGCGAAGGGCTTTCGAGTTACTGGTTCAATCTGTGACCTTTTGTCTCGACCCCAACGAGAGGAGCTTATAAACAAAGTTTCCGGTCAATTTAACGGCAAGCTCGATATCTTTGTAAGTCCTCCATTTCCTGACTGAAATAATTTTTCTCCTCCGCTGTGATGAGAGTTGAAACTTTGTTAGAATTAATTATTTTCCATCGACTTAATTTTTGATCTGTGATTTGAAAGATCTTGAGTTCGAATATTGTTTTCGTTAATTCACCTCAATGCTATTGGAAAAATACTTTCAACTGAGAATAAATTGAAGATATGAAAAATACTAATAAACACAAGTACCACCCAATTCTCCTATTGTTGCGTTTGCCTGCTGAGGAAATGCAGGAAAAGATTTGAAAATTCGAAACATGAAAATTAGTCAGGGGTAGGAGATCGGATGTTACAGATTCCATGTTCAAGCCTGAAATTATCAAGAGTAAACTGTAGCCTGAATTCTGAAAGTACGAGGGGACTTCTATACAGTAAACTGGCTTGATTCTTAGTGACAGTTTTTGTGACAACCCATATATTTTGCTTTGATTGAAGGATGAAAAGGATCATCCTAGGTAGCAGAATCTAACAATGAAAATTGGTATTCCTCGCCATCTTGAATCCTTTGACTTTCATCGTCTAATTTCTGAGAGAGTCATCATAAAAAAAACTCATACACATGGAGTCAGCATGGAACCCAGTCACCTCCTGTGCCTTCTCAGTGACATTCTGTTTAAGTTTTCACAAAAGCTTTTATTAGTTACTAAGCCTTTGTTGGGGTGGTTCTGCCCATTTTCTGCCTCTAGATAAACAATGCGGGAGCCAACTTAATGAAACCATCCGTAGAGTACACAGCTGAAGATTTCTCATTCATCCTGGGCATCAATCTTGAAGCTGCTTACCACCTGTGCCAACTTGCACATCCTCTTCTGCAAGCATCAGGGGCAGGAAGCATCATTCTCCTTTCATCTACTGCTGGATCGGTGGCAACGGGAAGTGGCTCTATTTATGAAGCAAGTAAAGGTAATTTGCTTATGCAATCTAGTTTTTATTGACAGCCTATGCCCTGATTTGTATTAAGTTTCTGACTTGTCTTGTTTTATCCAGGAGCAATAAACCAACTTACTAGAAGTTTGGCATGTGAGTGGGCAAAGGACAATATTAGGACTAATTCCGTCTCACCCTGGTGGATCAGAACTCCCGTCCTTGAATTTGTAACATCCTTTCACCATATGCTTCTTCATTTGGCTTGTTGGCATGATTATCATTCAATATTTCATCATTCTGCAGTATTCAATGAGTCTTTCTCTTGTTCTATTCATTTGTAAAGTTTTAAATTGGTCAAGATGGATGACTAGACTACATATCAGAAGCAAAATAGCTTGATGAGTAATGTTAAGGGCATAAGAAGTTTTGTTGGAATCGATTTAGATGATAATGAGATTACTCAGATATAGATGGATAACCAGAATACATCTTAGAAAGCAAAATAGTTATACTTGTTATACCTAGAGCAATTTCCCAGTATTATAGTTTTTCTTTTTATTTTTTTGAGCAAAGTATGAAGCTATGAAACAAAGACAAATAGGTCAACACCCGCCAGTCGTAGGTCAATTGGCTTAGGTGCTGGCAAGCGCGTTAGTGTGAAAGCCGTTTCACTAGGAGACTATGGGGGAGGATTCTTTCCACTTTGAATACGAATGGAAGAGATCAAGGGGGTGGTGGTCGTTAGAGAATGCTTCCAAATGCCCAGCGGGAAGTGGCCCATTTGTAGTTTTTATTAGTTGTATCTTTCACTACATAATCTTTCTTTAAAAAACTCTTCTTATCATGGAGTAGGATGGATGTTAATTATAAAATGTAGGACCGCCCTCTAATGTTTGCTGTGATTTGGTCTACCATTGCAGGCTTTTGCAAACGAACAGCTTTTGAAAAGTTTAGCTTCGCAAAGTCCTGTTGGACGGTGGGGTGAGCCGAAGGAGGTCTCATCGATGGTTGCATTCCTCTGCCTACCCGCATCCTCCTACATAACTGGACAGACAATTTGTGTTGATGGAGGTCAGACCTCTAGTGGCTTCCTGCCTCCACGCGCTTAGAAACAGCACAAGACCGATCTCTCTACTTGCCCTTCGAGTAAGGCCAATTTCCAATTTAATTTTTCCTAGAATCACAAAAAATGTATTAGCCTCGGGACACAGGAAATAAGTATGTTGAAATCGATAAGCAATGGCAAAACTACATTTTTGTGCAAGTTTTTGTTCCTCTTCACTGTTAACTCCAAGGCTCTGTTCCTTATGAGAGTTTTGACTCCAAGGCTCTGTTCTAAGAATGGCAATCTCAAAT
Organism: Alnus rubra; assembly: GCA_028654335.1. Lineage (NCBI taxonomy): Eukaryota > Viridiplantae > Streptophyta > Magnoliopsida > Fagales > Betulaceae > Alnus > Alnus rubra. Next base: position 320,461 of record JAJPGS010000870.1, on the reverse strand, counting down.
TCTCTTGATGCTGAAACTATTTTTCAGAGTGAGATTTAGATAAACGCCTGTTTTCGATCATGAGATTAGATCAAATCTATACTTTAGAAAAATGACCAAAATATAATTGTAGTTCCTGAAATGAGTATCAAATTTTAATTTAGGGTTAAATCCAAAATTTGTCCATGTGCTTTTGGTGTTTTTTAAATCAGTTCTTAGGTTTTTATAAGTGATAAATTGGTACTTCTATCCACGTCCGATAGTGAGCCATTTGTCACGTGTACGAGAAAACTTGTTGATCCAATCACGTTGCATAGCGTGGACTATCTCCTTGACGTCCATGTAAGTTCGGGTCATCATATGGTGCCGGTCCATGATCTTTTTATTTTTTTATTAAAACATAATAAATTTATTAAAATCATGACAAAACCAGTTTAACCTTTAAAATTCACCGATTTTTTTACTTAAAAGATCAGTTCAATGTTTAAAAATTATGGGTTTACGCCATGTGTTATAATTCTATGACAATTCTAAGTTGGAACTAGGCTTATATATATTAGAATTAATTTACTTATTTAATTAATATTTAACACATTATTTAAAAGAATTAACCAACAAATCCATAAAGGTGAATAGTAGAAATATGAACTTTTCCATTTTAAGTTAAATGGAGATGAATCATTTTGTAGTCTAGATTTTATTTTGTTCTATCTAACAGCATAAATGATACGAAGTTATTTAAAATTATTAAATAATGTGATAACATATTTGCCATGTGACAACATATACACAAATAAATCTATAAAATTTTATTTTATTTTGGAAAAACTTTACTTATTATCCCTGACTTTTCATCACTTTTACAATCATACCCTTAAACTTTAAAAAGTGTAAATTTAAGGTCACAATCTTTCAATTTTTTGCTATGTAAACACTCCTGTTCAAATTCAATGTTAAATCTTAATAGAAAAGTGAAATTTCCAAAATACTATTCCCTTCTAATTTTTATTTTTCGGAAAAATGCTATCACTAACCCACCCGTGGGTCACCTGTGTGACCCGCTGCACAAGTAACCCATTGGTAGGTCATGTTTGTGACCCCCAATGGGTCACGTTTTTTACTCATTGGTAGGCCACCTTTGTGACTAGGGATGTAAACTCGGAGTTGGTTCTCAGTTATTGGGTAATAATCGGGAACTGGCTTCGGACCCGAGGTTTACCCGGTTACCCCGGGTAAAACTAGTTATTTGGACTGGGTAGTTATTTTTTAAATTTACTTAGATTGATCCTTCAAGGAAGGCCATAGATTACATATGGATATACAAAAACTTACATCTTGAGAAGAGAGAGAGAGAGAGAGAGAGACATACCTTACACCACCGTCACCAACGATGCCAATGTCCATACCAGCAGAGAGGCCAATAAGGCCCAAGAGAGACCAAAGGAGAGGTGGCTGTAGCCACAAACGAGATCCCGGCGATGATGAGACCATATATACCCAACACTCCTGCCATGACAACCGGCACGATCAACTTCATCACCAACTCCCGCCTCATCACGCCCATCGACGCCACTCCCACCCCGCTCTTCATCGTCCGGTACGTAGCCCCCATACCTGAACCCAAAAAAAAAAATGCAACCCGAGATCAAAACCCCTAGATCCACTACCGAAACTCAATTATTAGGGAACAATCACAAAATCTATCCGAAGAAGTAGAAGAATAGGAACTCTATTACTTTGGAACCGCCGAACCGAAGAAGAAGAAAAACAGGCGCTGCGTGAGTACTGAAGAAGAAGAAGAACATGTGTTGCTGAACCGAAGAACTAAAGAAGAAGAAGTCAAGAAGAACTGAGAAACTCAGAAAAGAAAAGGCGGAACTGCGGAAGACAGGAAGAGTTCAGAGAAGTATGAGGAGAAAAGAGGGGGTATAGATTGTATAGTGTTTAGGGTAAAGGGCGAACCGGTAATTTCATATTTTTTAATAAATAAATAGATCATAATATATATTTATACACCCAAAGCCGATTACCCGGTTATAACCGGGTGTCTAAAAACCCAATAACCAGCTCTGGCTACGTGTACTTGGTTATTTGGTTATAAATAATCGGGTACCAAACCGGTTTGGAATTACACCCCTATTTGTGACCCATGAGGGGTCAAGTTCGTGACTTGGGTTAGACTTGATTTTTTTAAAATAATAATAATAATAACAATAATAATAAAATTTTGATTGTTAAATTAAAGTTTATAATTTTATAAACATCTTAGGGGTATAAGGGACATTTTATTTGTTAACCGTTTGATTTAATGTTGAATTTGAACGGAATGGTCGACATTGCAAAAAAAATAAATTGAAAGATGGTGATCCTAAATTAACACTTTTTAAAGTTTAAGGGTATGATTGTAAAAATGATAAAAGATCAGAGGTGGTAATTGACGTTTTTCCTTTTATTCTAAAGGGCATGTGTTGCAATATTATCAATGTTGATATAGACAATATTAGTGGATTCCATCCAATTTGGTAATGAAGAACACGTCCATGAATTTATTTGTGTTTTTTGCTTATACCAAGAAGTTTTTTTTAAGTCATTTTTTAAACTCCAAATAAGTACTATTTGCACTTAAATAAAACCACAAAAACTAATTTTATATTTTTCCCAAGAAGGTATAACGAAATCAAACAATGATCTTGAGACTCACTTGAAAGTATATCCCCACACCACTAATTAAAATGCACACCAACAACGTTCTTGTGTGGATAAGATGGGGGCCAAAATGTCGTTTTGTGTTGAAATGATCAATGAGAGTTACTTATTATAATAATAATAATAATAATAAATAAAAAAAGTCAATGAGAGTTAGCTAGTCTGTCGTTTTAAGCATAACTTATTAAAGATGTTTTAACTAATTAAGTGACCGTTTCTCATTTTGTTTGAAAGCAGTTTTATAGGATTTTTTATTTTTTATTTTTTATTCCATTCAGATTAAGAGCTTAAAAGATTCACCCATGTAAGTTTATAACCTTTTTTTGTTGGAAATAATTTTGGATGGTGCACAAAGTTCTTATTGAAATAAAATAATATCAATATGAAAATTAACAATTAAATAAATAATTGTTAAACAAATAATTGATTGAAAAATTATTATTGATACTAGACCAAATTGATCCGAAATAATAATAATAAAAAAATAAATACTGTACAAAAGATTAAAATTAAATTAAGGAAAGATCTCACAATACTATAGAATCACGCAAAAGCGTTGTCCTTAAAGGTTGATTCGTGCCTCCCGGAGTGTATAACTCGGTGTGATCGGATCTCTTGACACGCAACCTCCCAGGATTAGACTATAGCGTCTATCTTCGTTAAGGACACACTTCCAATAACAAAGATCAAATAGAACAACCCTTTGATCAAAGTGGATGGGGGACTTTAGAATATTTTTCTTGTAGAAAAGCTAATAATATAACAATAGCTTTATGGCTTAAAACCAAATTCACCTTGAAATATATGAATGCACACTAGAAAAATATGTTAGAGGTTTTAGCCAAAGAAAAAGATTGTTCTCAAATGCATCGGGAACTCAATTTATATAAACGGTCAAAAAATGTTAGCACTATAGATTTTCTTTTAAGGCTCATGAATGACAAACGGTCATAAGACTCATAACTATTAACCGTTACAAATCAAAAGTAATAAACTTTAATAATGACAAAATGTTTGAAGATTAAAAAGCCATAAAAATAATTTTTTAATAACCAACTGTTACAAAATAAAAACTCATAAATATATATTTTATTAAATCAATTTTTTCTTTGTCATAAAAATTCATGAATATATTTTAATACCAAATGGTAAAACATTTAAAGATGGTTAAAAATGAAATAATGTTTGTAACACATATTTAAACATTTTCCTCTTTAACTGAAAAAAAAAAAACTAAAAAGTGGTCATGAGAGGCGGCCTCAATCTTCCACGGTGTTGCTTTCTTCAATAGTTTATTGTTTGTGGGGACAACCGTTCGACAAATTAAGGTGGGTATCTAATTAGACTAACTTGATAAACGTCCATGACTTGACCATATTGCCAATTTTTTTTTTTTACTCCAGCCGGCCACAACCACATTTTGATTGTTCTTGGACCATATATATGTCAACAAGGGTAGGTGAAGAAGTGGGATTATAATGGACTTTGGATCAATTTTATTAACAATTTGCACAATATATTGTCAGAAATTTTTATCGGATTCGGATGTCAAACGAAAAGAAAATGTTATTTACACTTCAGGTGCATAACAGGGATACAACACCCTCTCACATGGGGTGGACCCCACACACGGGGACCCACCCCATGTGAGGGGATGTTGTGCCCCTGTTGTGCACTTGAAGTGCAAATAACAAGCCCCCAAACGAAATTCCAAGAATTCTTTATAATTGAGAAACGTTTTTTACAAGATTGAGATTCTTGAATGCAAATATGATAGTTATTGTAGAGTTTACCTGTTCAAACAAGTGCACTTCACATAACCTCTTTCATATTTAATTACTGTCCAAAATGTTAATTTTTTAGACAATAAAATTGCTAAAATTTCGGTCTTTTTATGCTCCGTTTGTTTCGACGTAAATGTTTTCCATCGTAAAATATTATTAACGTAATCATTTTTCAAAAAAAATGATTTTTCGGCGTTTGGCTTGTACAAAAAAATCACCAATGACGTAAAACGGAATTCAGCAACCACCGCCAGAATCCAGCGACATTCGGCCGCTGTGCCGAATTTCGACAAACCAGATTCCGGCCAAACTAGCTGAAATTTGACCAATATGGCTGGAATCTAGCCTAGTTTGGCCGGAATCCGTCAGAAATTTCGAGAATCGGGACGTATTGGTCAAATTCCAACACTGACCAGATTCCGGCGGCGGTTGCCAGATTTTGGGACTATCGTCGGAATCCGGCCAGTGCCGCCGAATTCCGGCAATCAAATACCAAAATTCGAGTATCTTCGACGATAGATTCGGGCTACCAACAAACTCCAATGCCCGGCAGTGATGGATTTTCACAAACGTGCATAATAGTTTAAATCTAGAAAACGATTTACGGTTTTTAAAATCTTAAATCGTTTTTCAAAAAATTAAAGAAACTTTTACGGTTAAACTAAAAATGATTCTTATTGACCATTATTTTCGCCCCCACCAAACACCAAAATATGCCAAAAACATTTTCTAAAAAATATTTTACCTTAAATCAAATGAAGCATTAATAGACTTATTTATCCATAGAAGAAGTCTACCTATACGAATTTATACATTTTTACTTGTTCCGACGGCTAAACCTTATCAAGAGCATCTCAATATTATTTGTCCGTTGAATCTTGGTCCAAAAAAGTATTTTATACTATCATCATTTGCTGCGCATAATATATAAAATTTGGTAGGTAGGTGTGAACGCCACGAACGCAAAATTATTCATCTTTAGGGCAGGCTGTCAGTCGTTTTTCATTATCAATTATCACCTACCACCAGGTCATAGGACGACTTTGAAAGGAGGATAGTCAAGATAATAACAGGCTTCGATATACAGAAATTAAGACAAGTTGAAGGATTTTTTGTCAATAATATTGCCTGCAAGCGACCTGCTGTTCACTATATAACTGGCTTCCGTTTAGAAGGCTGAAAAAAGCAGTTGGAGCGGTGGTGGTCATAGACTCATAGTAGCGATATGGCTAAGGTCAGAGATGGAAGATGGTCTCTTCAGGGACAGACAGCTCTGGTTACCGGTGGAACCAAAGGAATCGGGTTCGTTTCTCTCTGCTTTTTCTTTCAACTTCACAAAAGGAAATTTGCTGTATGTTTTTAACTTTTTATAGCCTTGGCCCGTGTCCCAATGGCTTAAACCGATAGGGAGAGATAGATGTAATTATTTAATTAATACTTTAACACTTTCCGTTATAGGTGAGGCCTAACACCTGTAATATTCAATTGAAATGAGAGGTTAATGAAAGAGACATGGTTTGAACTCAGGAGCTCTGCTCTGATACTATGTTAAATCACTACAAGTTGATAGGAAGATGTAAATTTAATCATTTAATCAATGCTTTAACACTAGTTTTTGAGACAAACGGATGGGTGTTTGTACATATAGGTATGCTATTGTTGAAGAATTGGCAGGGCTTGGGGCGACTGTGCACACGTGCTCTCGGAATGAAGCTGAATTGAATAAGTGCTTGCATGAGTGGGAGGCGAAAGGCTTTCAAGTTACTGGTTCAGTCTGTGACCTTGTGTCCCGACCCCAACGAGAAGAGCTTATAAACAAAGTTTCCGATCAATATCATGGCAAACTCAATATCCTTGTAAGTCCTGCATTTCCTCACTGAAACCACCTATCGAGATCATATGAGTTGTTTGTAAAATAAATCTTCATGATATTCAATCATTCCAAGATCTTAATAATCGTGATTTTCACAATAAATTGATAAAAGAAAAATACTATAATCTCTATACACCATAGTTTTTTTTTTCATTTGATCCTATTAAGATAGACAAAGTTGATGAATATTGTACATATTTATAGGGCATAGAAGACCCGTTTCCTTTATTCATCCAATAACTCCACTCCTCTTTCCAACAAAGTAGGAGTTCATTTAATAGGAAATTACTATTATTAATTAACCAAGAGTTTAATAGGATTGGACTAGATGACCTTACAACATTAGTAGTCTTTAATAGTTTTGATGTGGGTCATTGGATTCTTACATTGCCCTGTTAGCCTTCCATTAACATAATTTGTGACTCATAAATGTCTCGACTCTTATGTTTTATTGAACACATGTCATTTTAATAGATTGAATTGTTGGTTAAAAGGATAAAGAAACTATAAACAGATAATTAGGCATTTGTGTAATGAGTCCCCTGTCTCAGTTTTGTAAATGATGTTTTGATGTAATGGTATTTTCATCACTCAATATTTGTTATTATACAGTGCATTTCATAGATCGGACTCCTTCCTTTTAAAGCTAACTCATAAGCATATATCCCCTGTTTTTCCCCTAACTTTAAATTTATTGTAGATTTTTTTGTTTCTTTCAAAGAATCATCGTTGAACAATAAATGTTTTTACTTTACAGATAAACAATGTGGGAACCAACAGAAAGAAACCAACCGTAGAGACGACAGCTGAGGATTTCTCATTTGTCATGGCTACCAACTTTGAAGCTGCTTATCACCTCTGCCAACTTGCACATCCTCTTCTGAAAGCATCAGGAGCAGGAAGCATCGTTTTCATTTCTTCTGTTGGTGGATTGCAGTCAATATTTTGTGGATCTGTTTATGAAGCAAGCAAAGGTAATATGCGCGTTGCAAGTTTATTTTCATGGACAGCTTAAGGGTCTGTTTGGATTTGTAATTTTAAAAAGTCATATTTGAAAACGTGATTTTTAAAATACATCCTTACTTATGATTTGAATACACAAATTTTCTACGTTTTCAAATTGCAATTTTTTAAAAACACAATCTCAAACAATTAATTTTCTGCAATTCGGTTTAAAATCATACTTCTTGTCAACAAAATCCTAATGTCAAATGCACCTTTAGACTTTAGTGTCGTAAATTTTATTGACCTGAATTGAGAGTGTAAACTGTCTTGTTTTATGCAGGAGCCATAAACCAACTTACTAGGAGTTTGGCTTGTGAGTGGGCACGTGACAATATCAGGGTCAATTGTGCTGCACCTTGGGCGACAAGAACTCCTTTAGTCGAAGCTGTAACGCTCTCTTGACTTGTCGGCTGTGTTTGTTAATTTGTTTTGAAGGGTGTTTTTATTTTTTATTTTTTGTGTTTGAATTGTTTGTTAATGTTTTTGTTTTGGGAAGAGAAAACGAGAAATTTTACAAACCGATTAATGCACAAATTAATGTTAGTTCTTATTACTATTGCAGGATCTTAAAGGCCCACTTTTGGATTTCATTAATGCACGGACTCCTCTCGGACGGCCTGGAGAGGCAGAGGAGATGTCATCCATGGCGGCGTTTTTCTGTCTGCCTGCAGCTTCTTACATAACTGGGCAGACAATCGCTATAGATGGAGGGATCACTGTGAATGGATTCTCCCTATAATCATGACAGATTACAACAGCATGTAATAAACCAAAAGCTCAGATACATTTCCGAATTCCAGTTCATGAGTTTTTTTTTTTTTATTAAAAAAGTGTTTGGCTTTAGAGACTTCATGATATCGATCTTATGCAAGATTTGGCACACCGTAGAATATATGATATTTGTACTTTGGTGATTGAAAAAAATTATGTTATTCCTTTTGTCTTGACGGACTGAAATAAGTTCAGGCAATTCTAAGAAATTATTCTAATCAAAATCCTCAAGTTAAGTTAAGAAATACTATCCTAATGATTTATTATTTATTTTTAGAGTCAAAACATGGGATTTGGGTTGTTTATTTATATTTTATAGGTTTTGGTTTAAGGTTGAGTCGGTGTAAAGTGCGGTTTAAGAGAAGGTTGGAATTTATGATTTTTAAAGACTTCAATCACAATTGGATTGATCGAGGTGGTGCTAAAATGTCTTATACAAATTCTAGAAAATTTCGATCTCAATTGGATCGATCGAAATGTGCTTAAATTCCCATATTTAAACCTAAGAACTTTGATTGTAGTTTAATCGATCGAATCAATGCAATACTTGAAACCCTAAATTTTGATCAATTGAACTTAATTCTCAATTACTAGATATCCCAAAAATGCAGACAAATTTAATTTTAGCCGACTTACATTTTAAGTATTAGGTTTCACCTTATCTATGTAAGTCTAACGAGCACAACTTTCAGAAGAGGAGAAGAGAGGATGCTGTTCATTATTCTTAGAGAGAATTCTAAACACTTTTAAGCCTGAACAGATATAAACCTCTCATTTGTTTCTTCACAAATAAATCACAAAAAAAAAAAAAAAAAAAACGTTAGCTACTAGAGTTTTGAGTGGTAAGGGACGAGTTCGTTGTTAAAGGAGACTCCTGATAAAGGTTCTGAACCATTGCGGTAGGAGGCAAACATGTCATTTAATAGGGTTACAAGCTGAATTTAGAATTACAAAGGTTTTATAAGTATAAAATGGTTGTAATATAAGTCTTCTATAGTGGATTCTTTTGGGTTGGCTGGCCCTCAGAGTAAATTTCACTTTCAAGAGTTATTCAAAAGTTTTCACTTCATTATCAAAATCTTATGTTAATTTATTTTTGCTCTTGTCGATTTTGGTAGCTTAATTGTGGTGTTTGGCTTAATCATCGATCTAATTGGTAATCTGAATTCTGATAAGATTGAGATTTTCATTGAATTGTTAAAGATTGGGGTTAATTAACTTAGAATTCTCATATCCAATCACAAAGAAAATCAATCATGTACAAAAACAAAATCATGATTTAAGTGGAAAATCACTTGAACTAATTAATTGAAGTAAAAACCTTGAGACATCTCTGAACAAAACCATTATAATAAAGCAGGCAATAATATTGGATCCTACCCTAGCAAGTAGCAACGAGAAATTACAATTGATTACCTCTCTAGAATTTTCAACGCAATTTTCTTACAAAGACTAAAATTTTAATGATTTTTGTACTTCACTAAAACTTGACATATAATTTACACAGTGACATCATGTAAATTTTGAAGTGAACAATTGATATAGAATAGATCAAATGTGTGTAAATTTTCCACCAATTAACACAAGTAATCAAGTGTTAGTTGAGCGTGTGCACCTCTAATTACTATTAGTTAGTTATTAGAGCATTACTAGCAGCTTCCCTACATGGGTTCCCTTCCCTACATTTTAGGAAAAATTTTAAAAAAGTCATAAAAACTACACCACAGCAGCTTCCCTTCCCTTTTCCATTCCCTGGGAAGTGAACAGTTCTTCCCAATGCATTGGGAAGCACTGTTCACCTCCCATTCAATATTATACTCATAAATTTTTTTTTTCTCTCTCCTCCCACAATCCTCGACAAGGGCTGCTGACTTGCTTCGTCTTCTTCCGTCTTCATCTTCTTCCATGAAAATTGTTCAACCCTGCCACATAAAAACGTAGATTGAAGCCTATCCACACAGATCTTCACCGTAGGCTGGAGATCTTCCGGCGAAATGCTCTCAATTTATCTCCGTCGAGAACCTCTCCCTCCGTTGAACACGGCTCGGCCACCTCCAGCTCTAGCAACCCAGAGCTAGCCTCAGACAGAGGAGGATCCCCACCCGGAGCTCACCAAGGCAGGGACATCCGGTCACAACCAGCACTGCCGCCCCTGGAAGGACACCGGAAAAAGCTGAAGAAGAAGCTGAACCAGAAGCCTCCACTGAAACCATCCCAGACCCTGCCGAAATCAAATAAGCCTTGAAAGCCTGACCTGCGGAACTCCCGGAATCAACCGCAGCGGCCGTACTGGACAGAGTAGAAAAGCACGCCGGAAAAGGAGGAGACGAGAAGCCCAACGATTCCGGTGCCGAAAAACCCAACCTGAAAGTACAGAACCAATACCCACAGCGGACGGCTTGGTGGATGGCTCAGCTGTGTGGAAGGCAGAGATGCGAGTGGGTTGGTGGTGGTTTCGGTGTGACAGAGTTTGGGTGAGAACGGAGAAGATGAGACAGGGAGAGAGAGAAGAAAAGAGATGAATAAAAAAAAGAAAGTAAAAAGTAAAAAATAATATTTTAAGGATATAGGGAAAAATGATGGGAAGCTGCTGTGGAATATTTTTTGATAGGGAAGCAAAAAGTAGTTTTGTTCCCTATATCTAGGAAAAATTGATGGGAAGGGAAGGGAAGCTGTTAGGAATGTTCTTACGTTTAAAGCATCACCGAACATATATACACGTGGGGACTATAACATAGAATTTAAACTGTAACATCATGTAAGTTTGAAATGAAACCCAATGTATGTCAAATTTCCACCCTATGAACAATTAACAGAGTCCACTTCGCAACAACACCCTTTTTTTTTTTTTTCCCAAACAACAAAATATTCTAATATAAATAAGAGAAAAATACATATATCCTCCTCAAACTATCACTCAATTGTCAATGTACCTCATAAACTACCAATTATGTCAATGTTTTCTCTCAAACTACCAAAAAAAATGTCAATCTCCCCCCTAATACCAACAAAAAGACAAAAATGATCTTATTTTTTTTTTTTCAATAAAACAAAAATGTCCTCAATTATAAACTCGAAAAAAAAAACTAAAACTAAAAAATTAAAAAGAAAATAAATATAAAAATAAAAAAATATTTTTTTAAATACAAATTTAAAAAATTAAATTAAAAACGAAAAGAATGATTTTTTTTTTTTAAAAAAAAAAACGAAAAAAAAAATGAAAATTATAAAAAAAAAATTTTAAAAAAATTAAAAATAAAAAAGAAAAACCAGTTTTTTATTAAATTAAAAAAACGAAAAAGAATATATATATATATATATATATATATATATATATATATATATATATATATATATATATATATATATATATATATATTTAAAAACAAACTAAAAAACAACTTAAAATTATTACTTTGAAAAAAAAAGAAAAAACAGTTTTTAATTTTTATTATTTGTTTTTTTGGTATAAATTTTTGTTATTTTATATTTTTAATACTTTTTTAGTTTTTGTTTTATTTTAATAATTTTATGATGGGATTTTTTGTCATTAGAGGGACATTGATATTTTTTAATAGTTTAAGGGAGACATTAAGACAATTGGTAGTTTAGAGGAACATTGGCATTTTTTGATAGTTTAGGGGTGGACATTAACATAATTGGCAGTTTGATGGGTGCATTGACAATGAAGTGATAGTTTGAGGAGATTATGCGTACCTTTTTATATGAATAATAATAATAAAATCTCAATAAAATATTAAAATCCCCTGAAATACCTAACACATAATATCATGATCCTTGTGGTAGAGAATATATTCTCCATATAATTGTGATCGGATATTGTAGGAGAATATATGTGATTAATTTGATTGTGTATATTCTTTAACACCTTGAAGCTCAAAATATGCAGCACAAAACATAACAAAATACCCAATAAGCTACTTGCATTTTAACTCTAGCAACTCAAAAATCTCTTACCAATATTTTTTTTTTCTCAGTATAGTTGATTATAGAACAAGCAAGCCTCTCGCAATTACAGAATGTATTTGCGGCAGATGTTGCCTCGCTCTTGGTGGAACCAGAATCAGAGACGGAGGAAGGGGAGAGGGCCGGTAAGGTCCATGCCCCCCCCCCACCCCCACCAATTTTTTTTTTTAAATTATTTGTAGGGAGCCAAGAAGGAAGACGAGAGCACGATCGACTGCTTAGTCTGCTTTGCTAAGCACAAAAGAGTTTGGGAAGAGCAAATGGGGGGAGGACAGTGTCATGGGGCGTCTCTGGGAAATGGAAAATGCCGAAGCTTGAAGAAGATGTGAGCAAATGGTGCATAAAGGGCCAATTGTTCATGCGTTTTATGCTTTCAATTTTGTTGTTTTATTCCTGCGTTTTGTGTTTAGTTGTCTGCATTTAAGGGGGAGTCCTTGTAGGCTAGTAGCATTTAAGGCTATTAGGAGGTCGTTAGAGGAAAATCCTTTTCTACTTTCCAAATTAATCACAAATTTTAAGTACTGTACCAAATTACCAAATAATTTTATCAGTTAACCATATATTCATGTTAAGCTAGCTAATTATGTTCTATTAAAAAAAAAAAACTAGATAAATCATATCTTAAAAAAATTTTAAGTTTTTATTTTACTTCAAGAATTAAGAGTGGAGGAAAAATAATACATAATTTGTAAAAATGAGCTAGCATTTTTTTTTTTTTTAAAAAAAAAAAAAAAAAAAACATAATTTAAGAATCCGAAGTAAGTTTTGACAGCTTGACCCTGCCTAAAATACTTTTCGACTCCGTTCCTGACCAGATCTAATGCAGGAATACACTGTAAAATAAGAAGACAATTGGCTGGAATCCTGGGATAGTTCATTCCTTGTATTCAATCGTATTGATTGTCATCTAATCTGATCACATCAGTTAGGAGAAGATGCTCCACCAGATATGTACATTGAGTCCTCGTAAGTTGTGATGTTATCGTCACCCTTATAATGGAATAAGGCAGTAGTTGAATTACTCTGTATTACTTACTCCAACATAAACGAGGATCAGCTACGAGAGAAAATGTAGGGAGAGGATTAAGAGAGGTTGTTCAAGTTCTAAAAGCGGCAGCAAATGGTCAAGTTTAGGAACTAGGAAGCCAAACTCAACCAATGCACCGAGTTTGTTTGTTTTTTTTGTGATTCGTGTATCTGAGTGGTAGGAACTAGGATGTGCACATATTTCATCTCTAGAAGTAGAATCCGTTAGTACCGTTTAAGAGACGACGTCGTCTCTCTTAAAATCTGTTCCATTTAATCCTGACCATCCGTTTTTTAACAGCTTATATGCTGTTGTTTTGATTCACAAGATAGAAGTCGGATCCATCAAGTATGTTAGTGTACATCCTGTTTCCACCTTGACAGCTGATTCAGCAGCTACTTCCTCCACCTTGGTAGCCTCATCAGCAGCTGCCAATTCACCAGTATCAGTATCGGATCCAGCCATGATCACAGCCTATACCGTGACACACAAGCATCCGGAATCTACTGCAATCACAGATCCTACTCCAGCATGTGTCCCTGCAATCAAGGCTCCCAATTCAGCAAGGAATATTGAAGATATGCATCAATATTCCAACTGTTCACAGAAACTTTCCTTTCTCACCATGCGCACTGTCCAAGATCTTTGTGTGCTGCTCAAGGACTTCCTTACACGACTACACGTGCAGTCCAAGACTTGACCTATGCACGTCCATTCTTTCCATGTCTGATTCTTTCCTTGCTTGTAATTGATTGTAAATGGATTTGTACTCTTATAGACTAGACGCAGATTTCCTTGTTATTCTTACCTTGTATCTACACCTTGTACATCAGTATAAATAAGAAGCATGCTACGGTTTTTAGTCAAGTTGACAAAAACCTTTCTCTCAAAATTCTTCATGGTATCAGAGCCTTATTAGGTTAACACCTCTTCGATTTTTCTCCCTCACTTCCGCTCAACACCTCTCTCTCTTGTTCCAATAACCTCCTAATGGCCTCTAGCAGCAATGACAATGCTCCTGCTCCTACTACCACCTTTGTGGTACCAAATTTCAACCAGTTTTTAACCTACAAACTGGATGAAAACAACTACTTACTCTGGCTCTCTCAGATCGTTCCTATACTGAAAGGCCATGAGTTGATGGGCATTGCGGATGGTTCTGAACCCTGCCCTCCTCCTTTCCTAATTAATGATGAAGGGAAAGAAGTCCCAAATCCATTACACTCTATTTGGATTAAGAAGGATCAATGCCTTCTTAGCTGGATCAATGTGACTCTCACTGAGTCGGTTCTTGCTAGTGTCTATGGTCTTCACACCTCTCGACAGGTTTGGACCACACTAGCCAATCGGTTTGCATCCCAATCCAGGTCCAGAATTTCTCATCTGAAGCGCCAACTTCAAAGCCTTCACCAGGGATCTAAGTCTTGTGCTGAATACCTCAAAACGGCCAAAGGATGGGCAAATCAGCTTGCTGTGATAGGAAGGCCTACTGATGATGAAGACTTGATATCCTACATCATCAGCGGGCTCAATCCAACATTCAATGCCTTTGTTACATCCTATGGTTTGGCAACAAGGGATAACCCTCTTTCTTTTGCAGATTTCCAGGATGAGCTCCTCAACCACGAGATGTTGCTCAACCAACAGCAAACACCAGTGCAGGATTCTTCCAATTTTGCACTCTTCATGCAGCGTCCTGGTGGCCCTCCTAGACAGAACCCTTCATCCTGGAAAGGCAAAGGGAAGATGTATCCTCCTGGAAAGTACTTTCCACGCCCTGGACAGACAAAGGGCTCTTCAAGCTATGGCTCTTCTGCTTCTCCACAGCAACCTTCTCCTCATGCTAATGGCACCTTTCCGCCAGCTGCTCGGCCTCCCTGCCAAATATGTGGCAAAACTAGTCACCAGGCCCTTGATTGTTTCCACAGAATGGACCATTCATATCAGGGAAGACATCCCCCGGCTCAACTGTCAGCCATGGTGGCTCACCTTAACAACACCCATGATGATCAGCAGTGGTTTGCTGACAGCGGAGCCAACTCCCACATCACCAACGAGCTGGAAAATCTGTCTCTTCAGCAGCAACCATTTCCGGGAAATGAGACAGTAGCGGTCGGCAATGGAGGAGGACTTGCCATAGAGAACACTGGTTCAGCCATCCTTCACTCTCCTCATTCTGATTTTCACCTTAAAAAAATCCTTCATTGTCCACATGCTGCAGCTAAATTATTGTCTATCCAAAAATTCTGTCAAGACAATGATTGTTATTTTGTGCTAACATCTACTTATTTTTTTGTGAAGGACCTTCAGACGCATGCAATCCTCCTGGCAGGAAGGAGTGAAAACGGGTTGTATCCTCTGCGGTTCAAGAATGCTTCATCAAAATTCAAACCCTTGCTAACCGCATTTCTAGGCTTGAGAACTTCCTTATCCGTGTGGCATTATAGGCTAGGCCATTCCTCTTTTAATAATGTTTCTCGTGTAATAAAGGCACATAAATTGCCTACATCTAATGAGAACTTGAATAAAACTGAGTTTTGTGATTCATGCCAATTAGGCAAAAGTAGAAAGCTCCCTTTCTCTGCATCCACTCGCACTAGCATGTCTCCTCTTGAACTTGTGCACACTGATTTATGGACATCTCCTGTCCCTTCCATAAGTGGTTGTAAGTATTACATCATCTTTATAGATGACTTTAGTCGATATACATGGTTTTACCCTCTGCATACCAAATCTGAAACCTATGACTCATTCATTAAATTTCAAACTTTAGTTGAAACACAATTCAGCTGCAAAATTAAGCAACTCCAATCAGATGGAGGGGGTGAATTCACTTCCCTTCGTTTTCAGCAGAATCTATCCAAGCATGGTATTCTTCACAGAAAGACATGTCCTCACACATCTCAGCAGAACGGCTTAGCTGAGAGAAAGCTCCGGCATATTCTTGAAACCGGACTCACTCTCCTAGCTCATTGTGGCTTGTCCAACCGGTATTGGGTCGATGCCTTCCTCACCTCTGTCTATGTAATCAATAGGCTACCCACTCTTGTCCTAGATCACTCTTCCCCTTATGAGAAGCTTTTTCAAAGACATCCAAACTACTCCCTCCTTAGAGTTTTCGGGTGTAAATGTTTTCCCTTACTCAGACCTTACACTTCTCACAAGCTGGAATACCGATCTAAGTCCTGTATTTTCTTGGGATATAGTCATGCGGGTTATAGGTGTCTTGATCCTCTCACTGATAAGGTCTATCTCTCACGACATGTCATCTTTGATGAGCATTCTTTCCCTGCAAAGGAACATGCCGCGTTGAAGCTGCCTTCCAGGATCAATGCATCATCTGATTCTCCTTTGCTGCTCCCGGTAAGCTTTCCTGCTCCTCCATCTTTTACTTGCTCCCCATCAGCTACTACCAATACCCCTGCTTCAGAGGCTTTGGCTCCACATGACAGCACTCCACTGTCCACACCCTCACCTCCTGTTCCTCCCCTTGAACCTTCCCTTTCCTCTTCCACCAGAGCAGATTCTGCATCTTCTAATGTTCCCCCTTCCAATGCTACCCCTGCAGCGCCTCCCCTGCCTCCAGCTGCTACCTTACCTCTCACTACCATTGAGGCTGTCCCCTTTTCTATATCCCTTCCATCACCTACTACTGTGCCACCTCCTCCCAGTCATCCTATGGTGACTCGCTCCCGCACTGGTTCTTTGAAGCCGAAACCTTTTCCTGATTACCAACTCCTCTGTCATACCAAACATCCTCCGACTGCCTTCCTTGCTGCCCAACCTGATGCTGAACCTTCTTGTTTCTCTAAGGCAGTCACTGACCCTCGATGGCTGACTGCCATGTCTCAGGAATTTGATGCTCTAGTGGGTAATGGCACCTGGACACTTTGTCCCCGCCCTCCTCGGCACAATGTCATCCACAATAAATGGGTGTATAAGATCAAACAACGGCCGGATGGTTCTATTGATCGGTTCAAGGCTCGGTTGGTGGCTAAAGGGTTTGAACAACTCAGTGGTGTGGACTACACGGACACCTTCAGTCCGGTTATTAAACCTTCCACTATCTGGATTATCTTAGCTATGGCCGTGCACTTTCATTGGCCAATTAGGCAATTGGATGTCTCCAATGCATTTTTACATGGTACCCTCTTGGAAGAGGTTTACATGGAGCAACCCCAACGGTTCATTAGCAACGAACATCCTGACTTTGTATGCAGACTTCGAAAGTCCATCTATGGACTCAAACAAGCCCCACGGGCTTGGTTTACTTGCCTATCATCCTCACTGCTGGAACTTGGCTTTACTGCCTCCTTGGTGGACTCCTCCTTATTTATCTTCATCCATGGTACTGTTAAGGTGTTCATGCTAATCTATGTTGATGACATTGTTCTTACAGGTACCCACATGCATGCTCTTACTGCTCTCATTACTCAACTGCAAAAGAAGTTCCCTGTGAAGGACTTGGGCCCTCTCGGTTTCTTTTTGGGCATTCAAGCTACTCGCTGCCCTGATTCTCTCCATTTATGTCAAGCTAAATACATCCGAGACTTGTTACATCGCACCAACATGCTTGGTGCTAAGCCTGCTACCTCCCCTTGCCCAGCTGGAGCTAAATTGTCCAAGTTTGATGGGGATCCACTACTGGACTTCACTGAATATCGCCAGGTTGTTGGTGCTCTCCTCTATTGTACTCTCACTCGGCCTGAGATTGCCTTCTCCATAAACCAGTTGTGCCAGCACATGCACTCTCCTTCCACTACTCACTGGACAGCCGCTAAAAGGGTCCTTCGATACTTAAAGAACACTGCTAATCATGGCCTTCTCTACAAGCCTGGTTCCTTTCATTTGCAGGCTTACTCTGACTCGGATTGGGCAGGCAGCCCTGATGATCGTCGCTCCACATCTGGCTTTGGTGTCTTTCTTGGCAATTGTTTGGTATCTTGGAGTGCCAAGAAACAAGCCGTCGTTTCTCGTTCCAGCACCGAAGCGGAGTATCGCTCCTTAGCGCTCACCATCGCTGAATTGTTTTGGCTTCGGATGCTGTTCAAGGAACTGTGCATTCCTCTTCTAGCTGCTCCTACCTTATGGTGTGACAACCTCAGTGCCTTGGCCCTTGCCTCAAACCCCGTTTTCCATGCTCGTACTAAACACATCGAGGTGGACTACCACTTCATTCGTGAAAAGGTGCTTAATGGGGACATCTCCATCCGGTTTATCTCTACTCATGATCAGGTGGCCGACATCTTTACCAAGGGTATGTCTTCTGCCCGCTTCTCCTTTCTCAAGAACAAGCTGTTGGTGGCTGCTCCCCCTATCAGCTTGCGGGGGGATGTTAGTGTACATCCTGTTTCCACCTTGACAGCTGATTCAGCAGCTACTTCCTCCACCTTGGCAGCCTCATCAGCAGCTGCCAATTCACCAGTATCAGTATCGGATCCAGCCATGATCACAGCCTATACCGTGACACACAAGCATCCAGAATCTACTGCAATCACAGATCCTACTCCAGCATGTGTCCCTGCAATCAAGGCTCCCAATTCAGCAAGGAATATTGAAGATATGCATCAATATTCCAACTGTTCACAGAAACTTTCCTTTCTCACCATGCGCACTGTCCAAGATCTTTGTGTGCTGCTCAAGGACTTCCTTACACGACTACACGTGCAGTCCAAGACTTGACCTATGCACGTCCATTCTTTCCATGTCTGATTCTTTCCTTGCTTGTAATTGATTGTAACTGGATTTGTACTCTTATAGACTAGACGCAGATTTCCTTGTTATTCTTACCTTGTATCTACACCTTGTACATCAGTATAAATAAGAAGCATGCTACGATTTTTAGTCAAGTTGACAAAAACCTTTCTCTCAAAATTCTTCAAAGTATATGCTACGAGTGCTATTAGGAAACTCAATTTTAGAGTCACTTACACACGACCAGATGGCCAAAACATGGGGATTCAAAAACTCGATCCACAGGCAGATGCACTATGCACTCACAACCGCTTTCTTTTGATTTTTTCTTAAATTTAGAGAACAAAGTTATTTATTGCTTCTGATCCAAATACATTTCATAATAATTTTTTTATCTTTCTTTATATTACTAAATTTTTTTTTTTACAAAATACAAGTTCTCTACCTACGTACCCTAACAATTTTTTTATAAAATCCCAACATAATCTCCAATAAAAAGAGAAGAGAGAAGAGATAAACATTTTGCGTTAAAATAATGGATAAAGAAGCAACAGCGTGTGAGTTTTTTTGTACTATTTTCTATATTTTTTAGATTTTTCTTATATTTTTCTTATATTTACAAAAGGAAAGAAAAGATGTTACGCGCACCTATGCTATTGTGGTGAAGAAGACGTTTCAGGATGTTGGATGGGAAACAGTGTGAAGAATAAGACAAGGGTCCTTGAAACCATGGCTCTAGAACTTGTGAATGAGGGCCGCGTGGCTTACCTTGCAGAAGACATTTCAAAGAAGGTTTTTTTTTTTTTTTTTTTTTTTTTTTTTTTTTAATTATATAATTTTTAAGATACATGAAGAAATTACACTAGGAAAGAAAAACAAACAACAAAACAAAGCCTAACCAGCCGAAAATTAAACTAGTAATGAAACTACGCGGAGACAATCCTTTCAAAGTTGCGGGCCTAAAGATTCGTGACATGAATGTCAAGAATCAGGGCCACCAGTTAAGGTAGTTGGTGTTGGTAGAGAGCCAAGAGGCTCCAAACACAGTGACAACAATGATAAACAAGGGGAAAGAACAAATAAGTCCAGAAATAAACAAGAAATTACAAAAAAAGTAACATAAGCAACAGTAGTCTTGTTGATGGAGGAGGAGTGGGAGCATTCCCTGACGGCACGTGAGGTCCACACACCGCCAAGGGGAGGCTTCTCGGCATCAGGATTCGCCGGTTTCGCCTTGATCCACCTATGGCCGAAGCGGTGGGAGGCTGGGGGAGCGGACATGGTCGGCAGCTATGAAGGGTTAATTGTAATATTGTTGCAAACTGGGGTCTATTTGTATTGTCTTTATTTCCCTAAAATACCCTAATTCTAGATTGTTCTATAACGTGGTTGTGGGCGGGACGCCCAGTAGTGTAATGGGTCAATAAATAGGGGTCGTGGGCTGTACTTTCAGTAGATTAAGGGGTAATGAGTTAGTGGGTAGAAACCACTACTGGCAGTTACTGTGACGACCACCTTTATATATATATATATATATACAAACGTAAAACTAGTCATCACAGTAGCACGACTACATGTTGCTCAGCCAATATATGACACATACCCCATAACATGCATATGATAAACATAATTATATTTACAGCGGATTATATCATGATACCATCTCAATTATAGCGAAAAAGCACATCTATAAATAAACATGTTGTCTAAACAAAAGTGAGCCATAACACAAGTCTAATTGTTTAAGGCTTAATAACATATAACTATTACAAAGGAATGGATTATACAAAAGAATATGTGACACATACGTCACAAGCAATATGCAAAAACACTCAAAAAACAAGAACACCATAGTCTGACATACTATGACTGTCGCGAGTGGCTTCAATCGTAGTAACCCAAATATAATGCTACCGGATCATCATTCGCCTCAGGAGGTACCTGCAAACATAAGAACATCGTCTACACGGTTGTAGTGGTAGCTACATCCGTATAAAGGAAAGAATGAGTTCACCGTCTCAGTATAAAACATACTAAGACCTCAGTGATATTAAACTGACTGGTTTTTGCAAATAACCAACATTTCCTTTATTTTTAGTCATGCGAGCACTATATCAGCCACCAATTTACCAATAGTTAATATAACAGACACCGACTATCCATAAAACAATGAAGACATACGATGTAGTTGTGAACACATGTAGAAGTTCCAGTCTACCGCTTGAAAGTTTCTAAATATATACCCCTCTACAATAATACTTTGATATCAGTGTCTCAGACATACATATACGTGATAGCACCGTTGCGCGTATACGCATACATATAGGCATTAAGCTATAAAACAATGGTATCTAGCACACCATACTAAGACACAAGTATTTCCTTGCTATAGTAATATCGATATCTCGTACATCGATACTCGAAAGCACATATACATAGGTACTTATATCACCAAGCTTTGGGTAACGCTGGCATCTCGGTACAATGAAACTCAATGCATTTTTATAAACATTAAATCATGCAACCATATGATAGAAATATACATAAGCTCTTTCCATTTAAGATTCTTATGCATACCAACACGTATAACAAAACAACTCATAGCATAAAAACATCACTCATGAAAACAATGTTATATATGCTATGCATGAAACTGGTTATTGTGGGGCTTGGGTCCCTCTGCTGCTGTTTTACTGTTTATTGCGTGTGCTATTGTTAAGCTGATGTTTAACTATGTTTACTGCATTTTGCTATTGTTAAGCTGCTGTTGTATAAATGCTCTATGCTACATGCTCAATGCTCTGTGCTTGATCAGTATTTGTTTCACTACTATATCATGTTGTTAAATCATGCTTTCTTCGTAAAACATAAACAGTTCAACATGACATGTTTTCAAACAACTTGTGTAACACTGGCATCTCAGTACAATGAAACTCAATGCATTTTTATAAACATTAAATCATGCAATCATATGATAGAAATATACAGAAGCTCTTTCCATTTAAGATTCTTATGCATAACAACACGTCTAGAAAAACTACTTACAGATAAAAACATCAATCATGAAAACAATGTTATATATGCTATGCATGAAACTTGTAACGACCCGCATTTTACAAAAAGACGTAAGTGAAAATTTCGAATTTTCATGTATCGTTATGACATCAACACTGACGTCATCAGAGTATGAATTGGCAGCGGAATATAATTTTCTTTTACAACTTAGGAATCATAACACATTGAGCTGACTGAATTACTACTAGACATTCATTCTGAAATCATTCAACTATACATCGAAATAAGTGTCACTAAGGACACTAAAAACATATATGAAAAACCTATTAAATACAAATGTATCTAAATATATTACATTCCAAACTAATACAACATCACAAAGAAATCATCAGCTATATTAATATCAGCTCTAACTCTTCAATGCTAACATAATCCAATTCTTTCATTTAATAACCTTTGTACCTGCATATTGGACTACCGCCCATATATAAATATATGGGTCAGTCTACTGCTTTCGATAATATAATGAATAAGCATTTATTTATGAATTGCAAAACAATGTATGACTTCATAATCACATGTATAAGCAATATATGGCACATGCTTGCAAGTCATAGACATATATTGAATGTATACATAATCATGAAACAGTAATATGCCAGTTTTATATGCAATGTATTAATTATTCTTCTTTTGCACTCCTCTCGTTATGCGATCAAAACTAAATCTCGACCAAAACTAGGTCCGGTTAACGCATGGGAGAAAACCAAAACTAGGTTTCTCTGGAAGCCAAAACTAGGTTCCACTGGAAGCCAAAACTAGATTCCACTCACTTAAAGCTTATTCGTTTAATGGCTACTGAACACCAAAACTAGGGTCCAATACCTGTTATTTATTAATGTTATGGAAGCCAAAACTAGGTTCCACTGGTAGGCCAAAACTAGGTCTCACCAGCTCGTTATTAAGCGATTTAATTAAAATAGAAAATATGCAAAATCACATGCACAACAAATAAACAAATCCATAATCATGATATTATGAAAAGCTATAAGTAAGTATTTTAGAAATACTTACTACCCTCCGGTGCAGTCTCTTAACTCATAATCTGCAATAAACATATATTTATACATAGACCGTTAATATCAACACTTCCGAATATTAATTATCTATATAGATTTAATTATCAATTAACCTCATACAATTCCTTTTAAATTCTTAACATATCTCACATATATTAATTTCCAAACACTTTGTACATTTTCCATAAACCTATTTAAAACTCGTATTATTACCACATATCATTTCAAACACCAAAACCCTTTTCTTTTAACATTAAATCTCATACTATTAAGAAACCCAAGCATTAAACACAAACACAACTCCACTGAAATACACTACCCGACCCATTTTATAAAATCATATCCTATTGCTCTTGAAAACTCAATCTTATTTTACATTTCCAAAATCCACTTTAAACAATAAAATCTCTCCCAATTCCAACATACCCGATTCTACCCAAGATCACAAACACTATGGCCAAAACAGGGGAACAGCATGCTATACACTGGTTCGGCCAATACCAACACCAAACTCTAAAACACCCATACAAAAATCATTGAAGATATGGCTGAGTAGAGGTGCATGGTTAGAATAACAACTAATCACCAAATCTCAAAACCAATACTCGGCTGAAGCCTCTAGTCCAAAAGTAGGGAAGACACAAGCAAACCCACTCCAGACAAACACTACAGCCGAAACCCACACACATACTGCCGTTCAAAATCCCACTCCAATTCGACTAATACACGGCCAACCATCAGAATATCAATAACCGAACCAAGTCCCACTACAAAAATCACTTAATTTAGCCACGTGCAGTTTGACACGTGTACAGTGTCGTACACGTGTCAAACAGTTTGACACGTGCATTTTGACACGCGTGAGACGCGTGTTAGATGTGAAAGTCACTAACTGCACATTTTGACACGTGTATCTCAATACACGTGTCAAACCGTTTGACACGTGTATCTTAATACTCGTGTCAAAACGTTTTGACACGTGTATTTTCATACACGTGTCAAACGGTTTGACACGTGTATTAAGATACACGTGTCAAAATGTTTTTTTAAAAAAATAATTCCAAATTGTTAGCCACGTGTATTTAAATACACGTGGCTAAATGTGTGTGTATATATATATATATATATTTTTAAAAAAAAATGAAAAATTATATATTTTTCTTGATACGTGTTAAGAATACACGTTGCCAAAAATATTGCTTTAAAAAAGAAGAAGAAAAGAACAGATCTGTTCTTTCCTTCTTTTTTTTTTTCTTTTTTTTTTCCTTCCTAATACGTATACGATATACCTAGCTACACGAAACACATGCAGAACGTACCAACTCGTCGTCCACTTAGAACTGGCCGGTGGTCCAGTATTGACGGAGAGAGAGAGAGAGAGAGAGAGAGAGAGAGAGAGAGAGAGAGAGAGAGAGAGAGAGAGTGAGAGAGCGAGAGACAGAGACAGAGAGAGCGAGAGAGAGAGAGAGCGAGCAAGAGACGTCGGGAAGGCCGGAGGGAAGGCCGACCACGCGGTGGTCGGGAATCTGGCCGGTGGTCCAGTATTGACGGAGAGAGAGAGAGAGAGAGAGAGCGAGAGAGAGAGAGAGTGAGAGAGAGCGAGAGACAGAGACAGAGACAGAGAGAGCGAGAGACAGAGACAGCGACCAAGAGACGTCGGGAAGGACGGAGGGAAGGCCGACCACGCGGTGGTCGGGAAGCTGGCCGGTGGTCCAGTATTGACGGAGAGAGAGAGAGAGAGAGAGAGAGAGAGAGAGAGAGAGAGAGAGAGAGAGAGAGAGAGAGAGAGTGAGAGCGAGCGAGATGCAGTGCTGACGGAGAGAGCTGGCCGGCGAAGCAGTACTGACGGAGAGAGAGAGCGATACAGAGAGAGTGAGAGAGAGCGATACAGTGAGAAAGAGAGAAAGACCAGTGAGAACGCGCAGAGAGAGAGAGAAGGCGACTGAGTATATAACGATTTTTTTTTCCTTTTTTAAACTTAAATTACGAATGTCATCAGGTGGGCGCGGGATAATTCCCGCGCGCCTACCTACACCAAATCTGGCCACGTGGCCTAAAGCCACGTGGCCAATTTTCTGGTACATATACATATATTTTTTTTTAATCAAAACCTTAATAAAAAATGTTTTTATTAATATATATTTGATATTTGCAATTGGACACGTGTATTAAATACACGTGTCCAATTGTTGAAATTCTATTTAATTAAAAAAAAAATTATATTTGAAAAAAAAATAACAGTTTGACACGTGTATTTAATACACGTGTCCAATTGGACACGCGTATTAAATACACGCGTCCAATTGGACACGCGTATTAAATACGCGTGTCCAATTGTTGAAATTCTATTTAATTAAAAAAAAATTATATTTGGAAAAAAAATAACAGTTTGACACGTGTATTTAATACACGTGTCCAATTGGACACGCGTATTAAATACACGCGTCCAATTGGACACGCGTATTAAATACGCGTGTCCAATTGTTGAAATTCTATTTAATTAAAAAAAAATTATATTTTAAAAAAAATAACAGTTTGACACGTGTATTTAATACACGTGTCCAATTGGACACGCGTATTAAATACACGTGTCAAATTGGACGCGTGTATTTAATACACGTGTCAAATTGGACGCGTGTATTTAATACGCGTGTCCAATTGGACACGTGTATTAAATACACGTGTCAATTTGTGACGGCTATACAATTAGACACGTGTCTATAAAGACACGTGTCAAATTGGACGCGTGTCTACAGTAACGGGTACTGTAGACACGTGTCAAAATACTTGTATTTTTGTAGTGTCCCAACACCTATACTCCAAACCCTAATTCCATAATAACCAAACCAATCCACAAAATTAATATCATAGGTTGTTAGAAATTATCCCAGGGAGAAAGCCACTGATTCCGCCAGAAAATGCACAGGAAGAACCGGGTCTTCCTCTCGGGTCTGAAGGGTCACCGAGTCGGGTTTTCGGGTCAGGGGATTCGGGTCTTTGTGGATCAGCTGGAAATCGGCGTCTAGCCGCTGGACATGGAGAATCGGACCTCCGGAAGGTTCGGGTCGCACGGTTTCTCCCGGATCCGTCGGGTTTGGCTCGCGGGTGGCGGGTTGCGGCTTGCGGTTGGGTTTTAGCCCATGAGTTCGTCGGAAATTGCATCACCGGCGTTCCCTAGTCTCGTTGGCGTCACCCAGCACGTCCACCAGAAGATCGGGTCTGATCTTCCCGATTTCTCTCCCTCTCTGTTCGGTCTCTCTCTCTCTCTCTCACGGATCCATTGGGTCCTCTCTTCCCCGCCACTCTCTCTCTCTCTCTCTCTCTCTCGGTTCTCATCTCTCTCAAATCGCATCACCGGTGTTCCCTGGTCTCGCCGGCGTCACCCAGCATGTCCACCGGAAGATCGGGTCTGATCTTCCCGATTTCTCTCCCTCTCCGTTCGGTCTCTCTCTTTCACGGATCCACCGGGTCCTCTCTTCCTCGCCACTCTCTCTCTCTCGGTTCTCATCTCTCTCAATCTCTCGCATCTCTCTCTCACTCGATCTCTCATCTCAGTCTCACTCTCTCCCTCTTGCTATCTCTGTTTTCGGGCAAAAAGAGCAGAGAAGAGAAAATGAAGAAGGAAGAAGAAGAAAAAAAGAAAATAATAAAAAGGTGAAGTATATATACTTCTACACATGCGTCTTTCATCAGTCCCTCTTCCGTCTCTTTTCCACGTGGCAATTTTTTTTTCCTTTTTTTTTTAAACAAAAAAAAAGGCAATCAAAACGCGGGTGTCGCCATTCACATTCCATTTTCAAAATTTCTCACATTTCCCAAATCTCCCCCTCTCCACCGTGCCCTCCCCCACCGATCGGAAATCCGACGCCCTTGCCGATGCCGGCGCCGCTCGCTCTCTCTCTCGGAGTCCCTCGAAACCAGCAGACCGGCGCACGGACCGGAAATCCGAATCCGACGCCGACGCCTAGCTCTCTCAATCTCTCAAACCCAGCACAGACCGGACAATCCATCGCCGACGACGCTCTCTCTCGAACGGTCTGCTCCGGCGCCCACCGACCAGATCTCCGACGCCTTTGAAGCCCAGCTAGCTCTTTCTTGCAACCAGCCGACCGGATCTCCGACGAAGCCGACGATTGTAAATTATTACCTCAAAATACTTCACAGAGAAAACGATGGAGCAGGACCTTCATCATGATCAAGCCCGATGGCGTCCAGAGGGGCTTGGTACGTGGGTTTTTTCTTTTTTATTTGAAAGCGTAATTTTTTTTTTTTTTTACTGTGTATGGATCTTGTGTTTGGCTGAATCGAAAGTGTAGGAAAGGAAAGTTTTGGGTTTTTTTTTTTCTTCCTATTTTTCTGACACCAGTTGACGCACGTATAGCATCACTCCAAACTCAGACTTGCCTCTAGGCATTCGATACAGAAAAAGTTCAGACATAGAGAATGGAGACACCGGGAGAGTGGTTGGAGAAGGCGCTGGTGGATCTATGCCAATGGGTGGAGATGGGTCTGGGTTTGGGTATGGATACCGATATGATATCGGGCTTGGTCTCCTATTGCGAGCTTGCTCATCCCCAAGACGCCAAAGAATACCTTGACGTAATTCTCTCTTTCGCCCACTATTTATTTGATATTGTTTACTTGGTTAGTGGGCTTTACTTTGTATTACAATTTCTGGATCTTCCTCAAAATCTTCGCTTTCATCGAGATTATGATGAATTTTGTAGTTAAGTTTTTTTCTTCAGGCTTGTTATGTTTGGATAGTATTTGGTTTCATACGGCTAAACTGAGATCTTTGTAGTCATTGTTATGATTAGAATGAGTTTCACGATTATCTTAGACATTGGTGCCTGATGTTCATTGGAGAAAACCCTCTAAAGAAAGGTACTTTAGCTCAATGCTACCTAGATTGTGTTTCTTATTGATTTATCATGAGATGAGTCTTTTTTGTTTTTTTCTTCTCTTTTTAAGTTCCTTCGGTTGGTTTGTTACACAATTGAACTTATATTTTTTTTTTCTTGTAAGATTTTGACAAGTCATGTATGGGTCTGCTTTGCATTTTCATGTATCAGAAAGGGCATTCATATACTCTTTATAGGCTGATCTGTCAAGGTTATTTTGGCTTTCTTATGCACTCTTTGAAGATGTTAGATTTGTTTTTCATGTCTACAGCTTGTTATGATTTATAAAACCAAATATTGGAGGACCTTTATGGAAGCTAAGGAAGCTTTAGATTAGAATATCAACTGAAATTATCAAGAAAAAAAAAAAAAAAAGAAAAGAAAAGAAGAAGAAGCAAAGACCGAAAATTCTGATTTAAATCAGACTTTTATTTTCTTAGGCTAAAAGTTAATACTAGGAATCCTGGAAGTTGATGCATGCAAATTCTTCTTGAACAAAAAAAATAGAACATGTGACATGGTTTGATTGTCTTCATTATGGCATCATTTTAACTGTAGCTCATCTTCTGAAGGGCTTGGTGTATGTTGTGGTATGACTTAGTTGGCAAAGGGATGGACCTGGAAGCTATATTATATATTTTGATAATTTTGATCATTCTCCTAGAATAGAGCTCCTTCTGCAACTTTAAATTGTTTATAATCTTTGTGATTTCAGGATAATATGTTAGCCAAATTTAACTTGGTTTTCATGATTATTAGGAGTAACACCAAAGACAGCTTGAGTTGTGTGGGGGCAGGTTCATGTTCCATGAAGAGGTGTTGGGGTCAAAATAGAGCCACTCAAAGAAGTTCAGTTCGGCCAAGTTGAACTGGAAGGCCTCATATCAAAACTTCTGTGCAGCTGCTTGCATATGAGAATTGAAATATCTCCTAGTGGATTGTTTCTTCTTTGTAGATTTATACCTCATTTGTAGTAATGATCATGACCATGTTTGTGATGTTTGTCTAGGAATTAATCCTAGTTTTTTTTTTTTTTAGAAAAAAAAAAATACAAGTTCTGGATTGGCAAAAGATCCAATGTATTAAACATGCAAGACATGATGCTCTATAGGGTTTGAGGTTGGAAATGGGAAAATTAAATATTTCTTTAAGTTATCCTTGTTGAACCTTATGTAGACTTGAAATTATAATCAAGTGACTCAAACTTGATCAAAAACACCACATTTTCCAGATTTGGATCTGCTGCCGGAAGTGCTCGAGAATCTTGAATATTATTAATTTGGCAATGATCTAAAACAGAGTATTTATGGGAATTGCTTACCAAAGGCTGCACTAGAACAAGCTTGAGGCACTAAACCAAATACGCATGTTACAAGGAGCTTTCTTACAGAAACACGCTAATATTCTTTTTTTATTTTGAAAGTAAACACGCTAATACTCTAAGCTACAATACTAAACCAAATTTGCAGTAGATTCAATGACAAAACCAAAATGTTTCTTAAGACCCTACAGGAGTCATGATATCATGTATTATACTATTGAATTTAAGCTTTCTAATACCTAACAAGTTTTGGTTTATAAAATGTCCTATGCCCTGTTATAAAACAACCCTATAATTGCGGCCTTTAGGAATTAGGTGTATAATCATTGATTACAGTCGGCAGTAATGCTATAATACAACTGAAAATTTGTACTTTCAAGCCAACATCATTGAAATCCATCAACACCAATTTAACACTTAAGTTTGAGCATTTTAAACATTAGACAATTTTAGATAATCACATCCTGTACAAAAAAAATCTTCAAAATAGAAAAGTCCACGTCCGTCCACCACATGACAACATGCAAGTCCAACAATACTTGTAGTGCCTATCCAAAATCCAACATTACAACATAGAGATATAAACTTCACAATAGAAGAAGTTGATAATGGCTTCGACGATGTCGGTAAATGGGACAAGGACAACTTAAGAGCTTCAATTATTTGGGCAACATTTCAACTTTTACGTGAGTGTCTTCTCCCGCCTTCCAATGCATCCAGCCAAATATACCTGCAGTTCAGCCAAATAGACTATGATATACATATTTGAAGGCCACAAAAGCCCAACCAACAGATGAAAAATGAACACTTTAAATGGATAAGAGAGTTGGATATATAACTGCTTCTTAGAGTTCATTGCAATGAACCTCGCACATCTAGTCAGTCATTAATTAAGGCAGTCCACCACAATTTGTTGACACTCTTAAACAATTCTATAAACATCTATAAACAATTTAATTTGTTTTTCCAAACGTAGTAAGCTGTCCAATTTAATATGTATATTGTTAATACTGTCCAGCAAACATAGTATCCAAAATTAACCATGCTCAAACTTCCATAGATTCATTAATAAGGCCACAACATCCAAGAAAAACAAAGCACATATCAAATAAATCCAACATTAAAGTTGAAACAATACTCTTATATCTACATCTACTTAATAAAATCAGGTTTCTATCCACATGTTCCATTATTCCATCTGAATATACACATGAATCAGATTGCCATTGCAGGGGACAGTGCAGTACAAATGATCTAAATCCAATCTGGTTAAAACAGATATCAAACTGATCACAAACATGCCCGTACTGCAGTCTAGAAGGATCACATTCAAATAACAATGTTTTTATCGAAAGAACAAAATTCAGTGCATGCATACATGTGCAAGAATTAGCTAAAAGGCATTCCTTCTACAATCAATGGAGTTCATTTATAAAACATAAAATCCCAATTTGTTGTATATCTTACAATCTTTTGACATATATAAGGAATCAACAACAAACAGCTTTTTTTTTTTTCCTATTTCTTTCTTCTTACAGTAAGTTGGAAATTTAAGATGACATTGGTAACCTATAACGGAACATATGGATAGAAACCTGATTTTAACTTCAGAATTTAGAACCTGTAAATGTGTTCAAAAATATTTTGGTTCCTTACCAACAACAACTAAAATCTGCCCCCCACAAACTACCAATACAGTCATATATCTACATCTATTTAGTAATTACAACACCAAATTATCAATATTGCAGCTGGCTAAATCCGTGACATTTATAGTGTCTTAAGCAATTGATGGATAATTTTAAGCCTAAACCAGCCCACCAAATAAGCACAGCATACCATGGTGAAAATTTACAATAAACTTACAAATTTCATGGCTATGAAATATGCAAACTTACCGCGGTCGGCGTCAGAAAAGGGGGGAGTTCTTGAGCCTGAGTCTTACACTTTTGAGACATTTTGAAGAAACTTGAAGCTTTCCCATAAAAGGGATTCTCAAAGAGAAGCAGATTCTTGTACATTGTCGAGATTACTCAGATTTATCCAACCGAGATCAAGTGTATATATTTTCAGGTGATTTTGCTGAAAACTGGGGGGTATGTATAATTTCCCTGATGTACATACCTTAAAGATACTCACTTGGTTTTAAATAACAACAAAAATGAGGTGAAGAATAATTATAGCAACCTTACCAAGAGTATTAAGCAACACAAAATCAGCTTAACAGTAATTATAGCCACCAAACAAGAATCTGATAGCAGCCCATCAAAATTCAAACCATAAACATCAGCATAATGCAAAGAAAAACCTATCTCAGATCTTCTCACAGCAACACTAAAACAACAACAACCCAAAATACACTTAAAAACAGAGACCAATCTTTCCAAAACAGAGAAAGAAATCCAAAGCTCAAAACCCCAGAATCAAAAAGATCAGAACTCGCCTCCATGGATCTGAGGCAAGAAGAAAAAGAGTACCAAAAGACCAGCTTGCACGGATACAGAGGATGATGACGATATAGATAGGTAGACAAAGGCTCAATCAAAAATCAAACAGATTGTCCGTACAGTTAGGGTTTTCGGAAAATGGTTTTACCTTCTTCTCCTGCAGGTTGCAGTGCTCTCGCTTTTCCTTTCTCAGCCAATCTCTATCTTTAGTTCTACAAGTAGATCTCAGACACCATCATGGCTAATTTTCTCAGTCGGCGCTGGAACTGGAGAGCTCGGTCAGTGGTGGAGACGGGAAGCTCGGTCCCCGCCGGCAAAGGGAGGAGATTGGTCAGAAAATGGGGGCAAGGTTCTGTCCGAAATAGGGGAGCTTGGTCGCCGCCGGAAAATGGAAAATGGAAAAGCTGGCACCGCTGCTGGAAATCGGCCGAAAAATCTGGGGGGAAAATGGAGGAGATACCGCTGCTGGGGGATCGCCGGAAATGGGGAAGGAGATTTCAGGGAAGGAGAAAATGTGGAGGGAGAAAATGTGGGGGGAAATGTCTTTTGGTGCTGTGAATATTGGCTGACCCGAGTGGCTCTCAAATTTGGGGGGAAATGTCTTGCCACGCTGGAAAGAGATGGACGTGAGACGGAAAAGAGTCTCACGTTTAGCATTTCCCCGGTTATATTGAAGAGGATAGGAGATATTATGTTTTTTTTTTTTTTTTTTTTTTTTTTTTTTTTTTTTTTGTAATCATTAAGTTTATTAAATATCACTAGATATTTTGTACAAAACTTAATAGATAAGTTTTTATAAAATATCTTCTATTAAAATATAAAATTATTTTCTGTAAAATTATCTCTTACAGAAATATCTCTCCAGATATTTTTGCATTGGTCTTTACCATTAAGTATAATTCCTTAAAATTACAATCTGAGTCCGTTTTGTGTGTAGTTCGTTTCATCGGAAATATTATTATCTCAATAATATTTTAACATCATAAATTATAAACCAAATATATATTGCACAATAATATTGCACGCAGTGAATATTACACCTTATTATTTATCAATATTATTATGCCAATTAGTCTACTAAATAATTTCGTCAGACTATTTATTTAGTCTTAAATTCTAATTTAAGACATTTATTTAATTACTTAAAATTTGGGGCGCTACAAAACTGGTTACTGTGGGGCTTGGGTCCCCCTGCTGCTGTTTTACTATTTACTGCGTTTGCTGTTGTTAAGTTGTTGTTTTACTATGTTTACTGCGTTTTGCTGTTTTTAAGCTAATGTTGTATGTATGCTCTATGCTACATGCTCAATGCTCTGTGCTTGATCAGTATTTGTTTCACTACTGTATCATCTTGTTAAATCATACTTTCTTCGTAAAACATAAACAGTTCAACATGACATGTTCTCAAACAATTTGCATAATTTAAATCTCAACCGCAGCACATACTCAAACACTTTAAATCAATTCAACACCCTTCATTCATGCATCATTTCTTAAACATTATTGATATAATTTGAACATAATCAAAACTACTCAAATTATCCAAAACATATATTTCAACATACAGTTAGTTCGGAATTATAAAACAATATATCATTTCCAAATCTATTAAATACATAAAAGTATATTTTCTCTGTGAGTAAAATACTCACCTCAGATCGCTTATATTTCCAACTCCAAACGACTCTAAGTTCAACCACAAAGTGCTGCTAAAAATACAACACATTGTATTATTTAGTATTCTAACCAATAACCACTATAAGTAGCATTTTGAATCACTCAAAGCTACGTTACTAAGTTATCCATTAAATCCTAAAATTCTTAAATATTTTTCCATAATTTCTAATCACTTTCTTAAACACAATATTGTTAATCCATAGCATTACTTAGGGTTAATCACACAAAAATAACACTTTAACAAAATACCCAAAAGTTAGGGTTTATGAAAAACTTATCAAAAGTTCTTCAAGCCAACACCCAATGTTTGGGAAGCTCCTTGCAACTCCGAACCACACAAAGTCTAAAGAAAACACTAAGTTAAACTCATTTCTACAAGATTTACTAAAAATCTCCAAAATGTAAGTTTGGCGATTTACCTTAAAACGTTCGGTTAAAACGTAGATCGTGCTTTGTAGATTACGTTACCAAAGTCGGATCTAAGATTGGATGGCTGAATTTCCAGAAATCACAATTTTTAGGGTGAAAAACCAAGAGAGAGGGGAGAATTTCAGAGAAAGCTGAAAGGAAAAAGGGCGTTCGACCCCTTTTAATTTGGGTCCCGTTCGAATGGGCATTAGATATCGTTCGGAAGCGCGTCCACTAAGGACATGTCGCCCAATTGCCAGCTGTCCAGACGCACTTGGTATATAGTATCCGGACGCGCCACTTATTTTTCTATTATATTTTATATTTTCATTTTCCATTAATTTTTGGACTCTAAAAATATTCATCGCATGTCCTATTGCTTTTTCTAATTATCTAATTAATCTTAATCATTTTTTCACTAAATTTTATTCTCAAAATTTAATTTAAAATTCGGAACATCACAGTTGCCTAAGTCAACAATTGTAGTTTCTTTCCTGTATTTAAAGTCAGTAGTTGATTACCAAACAAGGCAAATAAAAATTGGTCGGTAGGACTAGTCAACACCATGAACGCAAAATTATTTATCTGTACAGCAGGCTGTCAGTCGTTTTTCATTATCTACCACCAGGCCATAAGTCGAATTTGGAAATAGGATAGTCAAGATAAAAGACTTTAATATACAGAAAGTTGTACATAAATTAAGAAAAGTTGAAGGATTTTTGGTAAATAATATCGCCTGCAAGCATTATATAACTGGCTTGATCCGTTTGGAAGGCTGAAAAAGTAGTAGCAGCGGTGGTGGTCATAGACTCATAGTAGCGATATGGCTCAGGTCAGAGATGGAAGATGGTCTCTTCAGGGAAAGACAGCTCTCATTACCGGTGGAACCAAAGGAATCGGGTTCGTTTCTCTTTCACTGGCTTTTATTTTCAGCTTCACAAAAGGAAATTTGCTGTATGTTTTTATAGCTTTCCCACGTTATCTAAAAGCTTAAGCAGATATGAATAGATAAATGTAATTATTTAATCAATACTTTAATAATTTTTGTCATAAGTAAGGTTCAATTGAAATGAGAGGTAAATGAAAGAATCATAGTTTGAACTTTGTTATGATACCATGTTAAATCACTACTTGTCCAAAAAACTTAAGTTGATAGGAAGATGTAAATTTAATCATTTAATTAATATTTTAACACTAATTTTTGAGACAAACGGACGGGTATTTGTGCATATAGGTATGCTATCGTCGAGGAATTGGCAGGGCTTGGAGCGACCGTGCACACGTGCTCTCGGAATGAAGCTGAACTGAATAAGTGCTTGCAAGAGTGGGAGGCAAAGAGCTTTCGAGTTACTGGTTCAGTCTGTGACCTTGTGTCTCGACCCCAACGAGAGGAGCTTATAAACATAGTTTCCAGTCAATATCACGGCAAACTCAATATCCTTGTAAGTCTTGCATTTCCTCACTGAAACCACCTATTCAGATCGATCATATGAGTTGTTTGTAAAATAAATCTGCATGATATTCAATTATTCCAAGATCTTAGTAATCATGATTTTCACAATAAATTGATAAAAAAAAAAAAAATCAGAATCTCTAAGCATCAGAGGTTTTTTTTTTTTTTTTTTTTTTTTTTTTTTTTTCACTTATCCTCTTAAGATAGACAAAGTTGATAAATATTGTGCATATTTATAAGGCATAGAGAAGACCGTTTCCTTTATTCATCCAATAACTTCACTCCACTTTCCAACAAAGTAGGAGTTCATTTAATAGGAAATTACTATTATTAATTAACCAAGAGTTTAATAGGATTGGACAAAATGACCTTACAACATTAATAGTCTTAACCGTTTTGATATGGGTAGTTGGATTCTTATAATATTGTCCTGTTAGCTTTCCACTAATATTATTTCTGACTCATAAATGTCTCGACTCTTATGTTTTATTGAACACGCGTCATTTTAATAGATTGAATATTGGGTTAAGGAAATTATAGACAGATAATTAGACATTTGTGTAATGAGTCCCCTTTCTCAGTTTCGTAAATGGTATTTTCATCACTCAATATTTGTGATCGATCATACAGTTCATTTCATAGATCGGACTACTTCCTTTTAAAGCTAACTCATAAGCATATATCCCCTGTTTTTCAAAGATCATAACCGGGGACGGAGGGAGGAGAGCTGGCAGGGGCATGGCTCCCCTCAATTTCTTAAAAAAAAAAAAGAAAAAAGAATTTAAAGGTGGAAAAAAAAAATTTCAAAAATAAGGTAAAAATAAAAATTTAGCTTACTTGGTCCCTACTAATTATTTATTTATTTATTTTTATTTTTTTTGTCATTGGCCCCTGCCCATAAGATCTTTTGGCTCCGTCCCTGATCGTACTGGATATTCAAAATTTTGCCATCTTGAATCCCCTAGCTTTAAATTTATTGTAGATTTTTTTTTTCAAAGAATTATCGTTGAACAATAAATGTTTTTACTTTATAGATAAACAATGTGGGAACCAACAGAAAGAAACCAACCCTAGAGACGACAGCCGAAGATTTCTCATTTGTCATGGCTACCAACTTTGAAGCTGCTTATCACCTCTGCCAACTTGCACATCCTCTTCTGAAAGCATCAGGAGCAGGAAGCATCATTTTCATTTCTTCTGTTGGTGGATTGCAGTCAATATTTTGTGGATCTGTTTACGAAGCAAGCAAAGGTAATTTTCTCGTTGCAAATTTCTTTTCATGGACAGTTTAAGGATCCGTTTGTGTTTGATTTTAAAATGTGCGATTTGAAAATGTGTTTTTTTAAACGCAGTTAAGCGCTTGACAAAATTGTAATTTGGTCTATAAAATTGTGTGTTTAAAAAAAAACACATCCTTACCTGCAATTTAAAAACGCAAATTTTACACATTTTCAAATCACAATTTTTTAAAGACAAAATCCCAAATAATAAATTTTATGAATTCGGTTTAAAATGATACTTGTTGTCTACGAAATCCCAATGCCAAACACACATTTAATGTCGTAAATTTTAGTGACCTGAATTGAGCGTGTAAACTGTCTTGTTTTATGCAGGAGCCATAAACCAACTTACTAAGAGTTTGGCTTGTGAGTGGGCACGCGACAATATCAGGGTCAATTGTGCTGCACCTTGGGCGACAAGAACTCCTTTAATCGAAGCTGTAATGTTCTCTTGGCTTGTCGACTCCGTTTGTTAATGTTTTTGTTTTGGAAAAAGAAAATGAGAAATTTAACAAACTGATTAATGCATAAATAATCGTTGATGTTAGTTCTTATTACTATTGCAGGAACTTAAAGGCGTAATTTTGGATACCATAAATGCACGGACTCCTCTCGGACGGCCTGGGGAGGCAGATGAGATATCATCAATGACGGCGTTTCTCTGTCTGCCTGCAGCTTCTTACATAACTGGACAGACAATCGCTATAGATGGAGGATTCACTGTGAATGGATACTCCCTATAATCATGACAAATTACAACAGCATGTAATAAACCAAAAGCTCGGATACATTTCCCAATTCCATTTCATACGTGTTTTTTTTTAATTTTTTTTTTTAATAAAAAAAATGTTTAGCTTAAGAGACTTCATGATATCGATCTTATGCAAGATTTGGCACACCGTAGAACATATAATATTTGTATTTTGGTGATTGAAAAAAAATTATGTGATTCATTTTGTCTTGACGGGCTGAAATAAGTTCAGGCAGTTCTAAGAAATTATTCTAATCAAAATCCTCAAGTTAAGTTAAGAAATACTATCCTAATTATTTATTATTTATTTTTAGATTCAAAACATGGGATATGGGTTGTTTATTTATATTTTATAGGTTTTGGTTTAAGGTTGAGTCAGTGTAAAGTGCGGTTTAAGAGAAGGTTGGAATTTTTGATTTTTAAAGACTTCAATCGCAATTGGATTGATCTAGGTGGTGCAAAAAATGTCTTATAATTTCAATCGCAATTGGATCGATTGAAATGTGCTTAAATTACTGATACGTTCAGATTTTCCTACGGGTAGGTGGCACTACTATAGCCACCAAGCAACCCCAAGCCGACTGGAATAAGGAGTTTAATTCTCCATATTTTTATTTCCTTAAGTGTTTAGTTTAATAAGGAATGTATTTTCTATTAGTTATTTCCTTTTTAGTTTATTTTCCTGCATTGTGTTATGACGGCTAGACCTAATGGTTAAATCTTATGACCTAGCAATCATCTATATAAGTGTAATCCTACTCAATTAATGAACATGCAGAATTATAATCAAACATAGACCTTATTTGTTGTTTTGGAGATTAAGGCTCTCTCGAAGTAGCCATTGGAGATCACGGCTCTCTCAAAGTAGCCCATATTTTTTTTCTTTTGTTCCTTTTCTTATTTGATTGCATCAAGTGGTATCAGAGCAAAGGTTGATTGTTTTCTACAACAATCTCCGATCCACATCATCACCATGCCTTTCTGGAATGAAGAGGAATGAGCGAGGCTAGACAAGATGCAGTCAAAATTCCTCATGTACAAAGAAGAAGCGAGCAAACAGATGGAGGAGATAAGGAACAAAATTGAAAGCTTTTCTCCACCACACACCACCCTAGCAAGCCAAACCCTACCCCTAACACCTACTCCACCGGCTACCACCGTCACAAAAAAAAGGAAGAAAAGAGTGGTTGAAGTAACAAAAATCTATCCACACTAGCGTTCCACCGAACCACCGTTGATCGGCTGCAAGTCAGCCCACTTCAGCCGTAAATTTAGAAGGCACCAAACCCAACCTTCCAAACACGCTGTCATCAACTCACAATGCTCCTCCATGCCTGTAGGAGTCACTCGTGTTCATTGTGGTGCGAGAGAGGTAAAGAAGAAAGTAAAATGAACTCTTGCAGCGAAGTTCCGTAGGGGTGTGCGAAACCCACCCGCACCCGCGAACCTGCCCCGCCCCGCACCAACCCGTCCCGTCAATAACGGATATAAGACATTTCTAAAAAAGTATGGATCCTAAATATGCCAACCCGTGATTTATGGGGCGGGTTGCGGTATTAAATTTTTTCTCACCCGCACACCCGCCCCGCCCCGCAATCCCTTTATACTCGTACTATCAAATTTTCCTCAAAAAAATTATAAGAATCATGACTAGAGGTGTGCCTTTGATTTCATCAAATTTTCTCCAAAAAAATTATAAGACTCACGAATTGCCCAGATTGTGTACCTTTGATTTCATTCAATTCTGCACTATCCATTTCATCTCTATTCTTATTCCATTTTTATATACACTTTCATCTCTACATTCTCACATACACATACTCATTCAATCTACAATCACATAAAAGAATAAAAAAGTTATTTACAGTTAGGTTTGTTGGTAATTCTAATTCTTTCTTCTTGTTATTGTTTGTTGGTGAGGTTGATTCAATTGGGATTTTCAAATTTTGAATTGGTTTAACAAGATTGTGAATTATTTTTCTGGTTTTGGGCCCATAAAAAAAAAATACCCGAACCCGCATGAACCCGTCCCGATCCGCACTACCCAAGGCCCAGCGGGTTGACCATTCACTATGCGGGTTGCGGATCTTGATTTTCAAACCCGTTCACTGCAGGGTGGGTTGTGGGAAACATGCAAATCCGGCCCAATTCGGCCCGTGCCCACCCCTAATTAGTTCCGTAACACTGGACAAACATGCGTTTGTGCAAATAGAGTTCGTGTGCAAGAAGGTATTTACGAGAAATCAGTAAAAGCTTTTTCAAAAGCTGTCCAAAATCTCCAAGTTGGGGATGGCTTTACTGTGGGTGTGGTCCAAAGTCCTTTGATCAATGAAGTTGCAGTGAAAAGGGTGGAAGGGCAGGAACTGACTGATTTTTGCAAAACCAGAATTCTTCCTTAGGGACAAGGAAGATGTTATGGGATAGGGATGATACGTTCAGATTTTCTTAGGGCTAGGTGGCATTACTGTAGCCACCAAGCAACCCCAAGCCGGCTGGAATAAGGAGTTTAATTCTCCATATTTTATTTCCTTAAGTGTTTAGTTTAATAAGAAATGTATTTTCTATTAGTTATTTCATTTTTAATTTATTTTTCTGCATTGTATTATGACGGCTAGACGTAATAGTTAAGTCTTATGACCTAGCCGTCATCTATATAAGTGTAATCCTACTCAATTAATGAACATGTATAATTATAATCAAACATAGACCTTATTGGTTGTTTAGGAGATCAAGACTCTCTTGAAGTAGTCATTGGAGATTACGGCTCTCTCGAAGTAGACCCTATCTTTTTCTTTTGTTCCTTTTTTTTTATTTGATTGCATCAATTCCCATATTTAAACCCGAGAGGTTCGATTGTAGTTCAATCGATCGAATCAATGCAATACTTGAAACCCTAAAGTTTGATAGATTGAACTTAATTCTCAATCACTAGATAAACCAAAACTGCAGACAAATTTTATTTTTAGCCGACTTACATTTTAAATCCCAGGTTTCACCTTATCTATATAAGTCTAACGGGCACAACTTTCAGAAGGGGAGAAGAGAGGATGTTGTTCATTATTCTTAGAGAGAATTCTAAACACTTTTAAGCCTAAACAGATATAAACCTCTCATTTGTTTGTTCACAAATAAATCACAAAAAAAAAAAAAAAACGTTAGCTACTAGAGTTTTGAGTGGTAAGGGATGAGTTCGTTGTTAAAGGAGACTCCCGTAGAAGAATGCTAAAGGTTCTGAACCATTGCGGTAGGAGGCAAACATGTCATTTAATAGGGTTACAAGCTGAATTTAGAATTATAAAGGTTTTATAAGTATAAAATGGTTGTAATATAAGTCTTCTATAGTGGATTCTTTTGGGTTGGCTGACCCTCAGAGTAATTTTTATTTTGAAGAGTTATTCAAAAGTTTTCACTTCATTATCATAATCTTGTGTTCACTTATTTCTGCTTGTGTTGATTTTGGTAGCTTAATTGTGGTGTTTGGCTTAATCATTGATCTAATTGGTAATCTGATAAGATTGAGATTTTCATTGAATTGTTAAAGATTGGGGTTAATTAACTTAGAATTTTCATATCCAATCACAAAGTAAATCAATCATGTACAAAAACAAAATCAAGATTTAAGTGGAAAATCACTTGAACTAATTGAAGTAAAAACCATGAGACATCTCTGAACAAAACCATTATAACAATACAGGCTATAATAATATTGGATCCTACCCTAGCAAGTAGCAACAAGAAATTACATTAGATTACCTCTCTAGAACTTTCAACGCAATTTTCTTACAAAGACTAAAATTTTAATGATTTTTGTACTTCACTAAAACTTGACATATAATTTACACAGTGACATCATGTAAATTTTGAAGTGAACAATTGACATATAATAGATCAAATGTATGTAAATTTTCCACCAATTAACATAAGTATTTAAGTGTTAGTTGAGCGTGTGCACCTCTAATTACTATTAGCTAGTTATTACACTAGATATCTCAAAAATCCTCATACGTTTAAAGCATCACCTTACATATATACACATGTGGACTATAACATAGAATTTAAACGGTAACGTCATGTAAGTTTGAAATGAAACCCAAATATATGTCAAATTTCCACCTTATGAACAATTAACACAGAGTCCACTTTTTTTCTCTCTCTCAAACAACAAAATAGTCTAATATAAATAATAATAAAAAAGGCAACAAAATATTAAAATCCCCTAAAATACCCAACACATGATATCATGACCCTTTTGTTATAATATATTTTCTGTATAATTGTGATTGGATATCGTAGGAGAAAATATATATATATATGAGATTAATTATGATTATCACACATCGATCAATCAAATCAATTTTATATATTCTTTTACGATATCCGATCACAATTGTACGGAGAATATATATATATTGTTTAACACCTTGAAGCTCAAAATAAGCAGCACAAAATGTAACAAAATACCCAATAAGTTACTTGCATTTTAATTCTAGCAACTCAAAAACCTCATATAATTTATTTATTTATTTTGGTATAGGCAATTATAGAACAGGCAAACCTCTCGCAATAACAAAATGTATTTACCGCAGATGTTGCCTTGCTCTTGGTGGAACCAGAACTTGCATTAAGATTTGAGGGATCCATTTTTTTTTTCTTTCTATTTTTATTGACACAAATTTCGTAGATGTAAGATGAATATGGCATTTTTCATTCTTATTATTAGATGTCTTTTCACCTATTTTAGCATTTTCAGGGGAAAAAAATATATATTATTTTGAAGATTCAAATTATATCTAAAGAATCAGCATTGTAATAAATTTTTATTATATTTCAATATTTAATCATATTAATTCCTCGTTTTTATCTCCACAAAGCTGGGCAAATTTTCTACAATGGCAGAATTTTCTTTTAGCTTGAAATGTTCAGCGCCTTTGATCCACGCGCTTGAGAGGCGGATGGGACTCCAAAATCACTTTTGGAATAAAAGGGATTTGTTTATTGAAAAGAGGAGAGAGGGAGCCGGTCAAGAGTCCCCTCCCAATCACTACCCCTCTATAAATGCTTTACGACTTAACCAATGATTCAGAGGCTCGGCCCACGCTACTTTGCTAGTCAGTTTCTTGTTTGAGAAATGCTAGATCAGGGACGGAGCCAAAAAATTTTATGAGTAAAGACCAATGGCTAATTTTTTTTTAATTATTATTCAAATGCAAAAAGAAACCCATTGTTTTACAAACATTCAAATAACCAAAAGGTAATTTTTCAAATACAAAAAAGAAACTCATCGTTTTACAAACATTCAAATAACCGAAAGAGTGAGTAACTTAAATAACTCTTTTTGTTCTTTCTTTACTTGTTTCTGTTTTTTTCTTTTTTCTTTTTTTTTTAAAGTTTATGAACTTTCAAATACAATGTTAAGAAAAGAAGAAAATAATTTTTGTCTCATGAAACTTTATAAAGTTGCAATATATTAAATAAATTATATTACTGAAAATGTCTTATTGGATTATCATCGTCTATTTTGTTTTTGTTTTTTTTTTTTATTCTTTGGAACCACTTTTCCTTGTCGTACTCTTAATGCCCGAAGAAGCCCAATCCAATAACAAACAGGTTTTTTGGGAAACATGAGGTCGATAGAGACTATGGGATTTTCTCTAAGATTTTAGTGGCTCAGATTAATTGGTGATTTCAGCATGCATATCCATTTTCTTCCGGCACGAAAATTGCATTGTAATTTCTAGAGAGGTAATTGATTATATTAATTATCTCCATTGTTATAGTATAGATTTCTTCTATTGGGTATAAACAGTTGAGAAGATATTGTATCATATTTTATGATAGAAACTTGTCTCGAAATTTTTCACTTCTCGTTTGAAAGGTTTTCCAAATAAATCTATTTTCTCTCTATATAAATGCTTTATGACTCAACCAATAATTCAAAGGCTCGGCCACCGCCACTTTGCTAGTCGTTTTCTTGTTAGGTGTAGCCGTGTAAGTGCCTGTCTACCAGTTTAGCCGTCTAAAATTCAGCTTTTACAAGCAT
Organism: Alnus rubra; assembly: GCA_028654335.1. NCBI lineage: Eukaryota > Viridiplantae > Streptophyta > Magnoliopsida > Fagales > Betulaceae > Alnus > Alnus rubra. The sequence continues at coordinate 277,263 of JAJPGS010000870.1, read as the reverse complement.
AAATATATCTTCACGCACTAAAGCATAAATATTTTTTGCGGTATGCCTAATCTAATAGAAAACATAATTGAATGAAAAACTAAAGATAAATAGCGAAATCATAAAATAAGAACACGGGAAATTTTACGTGGTTCGGTTTATGATCTACATCCACAGGGTAAAGTTCAAAGGTCTACATTATGCTTTTATTCCTTAATTATTTTACAATACAGAATACTCATATTTATAGGAGAATTGATATAGGTAAGGATGATAATCAAATCAATCTGATTGATTTGATTACCATTAAACTTAATTACAATCAACCTAAAGAAATATATTCTCTAACAAAATCTATCTCAAAGAGAGCTAATCAAAATTTTAATTTTATATATAAAACCCAAAACCACTCGTATCGGTGGAACAATATAGAAGTGAGATGAAACTAGAGACAAGCTTTGCTGAAGCTTATATTATGAGATATCGATACATGCATGAAGTCTTAAAACAAACATAAAAAAGACATAATTCGAATTGAATGAACAATTGGAGTTGGGAAACTTATTCAAAACTTGGTTTTATTATATCTGAATATCTGTGATTGTTCTATGGATTGAATCCATACGAACACATCCTTCCAACAACGAAGATTGTCTGTCCAGTTACGTAAGAAGCTGCTGGTAGGTAGAGAAACGCTACCAAGGATGAAACCTCCTCTAGCTGCGCAGGTCGTCCAAGAGGAGTCTGTGAATTTGAAATTTCCATGGTTTTGCCTTTGAGTGCCTATAATACAAAGGCAAAAAATACAAACTGATCCAAATCAGAAAAAAATGAAATGACAGAGACAAAATTCGAAACTTTTGGCTCTATCTAATACTATATTAAATCACTATTTATTTTAAAAAAATAAACTTATAAAAAATTATTAATTTGATCATTTAATTAATATTTTGATAGACAAAACAAATGCACTTACATTCTCCGTTAAAGGAGTTCTTGTGGAAGCAGGTGCAACGCAATTGGTCATGATATTGTCTCGTGCCCAGTCACATGCCAAACTTCTAGTAAGTTGGTTTATTGCTTCTGCATAAAACATGAAAATTTACACACAATTCATAAAATGGCAATCCATAATATGAGAAAGAAAATAAAATTGCATAAGTATATATATATATATATATATATATATATATATATATATATATATATATATATTACCTTTACTTGCTCCATAAACTGATGCACCGCCTAATGACAACAACCCAGCAACGGAAGAAAGGAGAAAAAGATGATCTCTAGAGTACTTACAATAAATTGTTTGTGAAATATTCTGAATTTAGAGATTTAAACAAACAACATATGAAAAGACTTAAAGAATTTGAAACGGAAAGAGTCAAATTGATTGAAAAGATTAAGTCTCTGAAAGATGAATTGAATGAATCAAAGAATCCTCTGGAAAAATTCTTTAATAACCAACTCATTCAATTCCTAAGTAATCAAGAATGTTGTTTTGATAAATCTGAATTGAGTTTTGATAAAATTATTGCTGCTTCTTTACATGTTGCTTCTACTTCTACTTCTAGAACAATATATGTTTATTAGGCCTAGAATATCTAATGATAAAGCTCAAGAAAGGAAAGAGCCAAGTGAGAAGAATATTGCAGAATATTCTTTAAGAAATGAAAGAGCTGAGTAAGGAGATATTACAGAATATTTATCAAGAAAATAAAAGAGTAGTGATTTGAAAAATATTCTGCATAATTATTTGTTCATAAATTTTCAGATTTTATGCAACAAAATATTCCGGAGAATATGTCCGGATACCACTGCCTAGAAATCTGTTATTGACTTGTTTTAGGGTTTCCAGAGCGTATTTAAAAGGGTCTTCTAGGCAGTTTTTCTTTAAGAATTCCTGTAGAGAATTTCAGTGTGCTAAAAGAAGGTTTATAGGCATAAACGTTTACATATATCTCTCTTAGAATGTTTCATGTATTTGTTGTAACCGTTCAACCTTTGAAGTCTAACTGGAGAGGAGCTCCAGTGAAGGGTGATGTGTGTTTTAAATAGTACTCGCAAGTGCACGAATCATTTTGCAATATAGTGTTATGCAAGTGCGAGGTCGATCCCACAGGGAAATGGTCAAATATTGGTATCTTGCTTAATCAACCTCATTTTAACCTAGTTCCAAAGGTTTGAGACTTGATTCAAGAACAAAAGACTAAATGAAAGAGATGTAATGAAATATGTAAAATAAAAGGAACTAAGGTTAAGGAATCCACCAAACCAAATACTACAACTCACACTCTTGGTTTCCACTTGAACACCCAAAGAACATTAAGCTTAGGGCGTTATTCAAGTTTCTTAACCATAAACCCAAGAACCATTAAATGAATCCAACACATTGACAAATCACAAAGAGTACCGATTGAAATCAAAACATCCAATGTATCATTCAATCACAATGGATATCATCATCCGAACCGATAAAACAATGTATTGGTCGGTTGAAACACATAAAATGTCCTCTAACCACCACTAACCACATTCATTGCAAAAGATGAAGCATTAAATGAATGGAACTTGAACAACTAAAATGATATATCATTAAATGTGCAAGTGGTACAGCAAGGTTGTGAGTGTCATCAATGGAAAGGTTTCATCCTCAACCCTAGTTGAGGTTACTAGCCTTCAATGACTAAAAACACCACAATAAAATGATGAACAACCATGGAAATGAAAGAAAAACTCTACAAAGAGAAAGTATTCTGAAAATAAACTACTGAATTACACTACAATAAGCACGAAATTAAAACTAACTACAGAGTTTCTGCTCTATCCTACTCTCTCCACCTCTCTCTACTACTCTATAACAAGGGGATGGCCATGGCTTTTATAGAAGGAAGCCATGGCAAGAAATGACTCTTCTACCCTTCCTCTACAGCTAGAGACAACCCCAAACACGAAACCAGCGTGTTCTGCAGCGGAAATCAGAGGGAGGACTGCTTTTTGGCTTCTGATTGGGCGTTCTGGCGCGCTCTGCAAAAGCAGTTTCTGGGAAATTTCGATCGATCGACTTTTATTTAGATCGATCGACTTCGGGAAAATATTCGATCGATCGAATTTTAAGTTCGATCGATCGACTTGTCAGGGTCTCCGAATTTCCAGTTATCTTCTTATGAATTTTGTCATTTCTCTCTTATTGTCCTACAGACACAGAAAACACAAAAACTAACCAAAACATTAGAAAATAACAAGGCTAAAGGTCTAACTAGTGCAAATCAAGGGGTCCAAATACACAATATTTGGCACTCATCAAATACCCCCAAACTTACATTTTGCTAGTCCCTTAGCAAAAACAAAATGAAAAACAAAATCAAAGCATGAAACATAAGTCCTCTTTCGTGGGAGAAACGATTGCATTTAGCACATGCAACAAGCCTTTTAAACCCCTAGGACTCCCTAGTGGACGAGTGAAGTCTCGTGAGGGTTTGCCAGAAATGGTACCCACAAACATTGAAATGCCGTATTATCATTTGAGCAAAAATCATCATTCAAACATATGGTTCACACATCATGAGTATGTTTAACAAAATGAATATCACATTATCATGTTATCAAAAATCGATCAACTCATAGATGGAAAATTGAGACAACACATGTTCAAAAGTGTAAGGTGTGAATAACATAGTGTCATGGGGTTTCGATTTTCCTCAAAGCATATATATCCAAAAATTCGCAGGACTTCTGTCAAATAACCAAGGCTTATCTTACATTCATTATTATTTACTATTATTGTGTGTCGGCTGTGCAATGTGTGACTCCTTTAAGCTTTCTAATTGACCTATGTAACGAGTGTTGGGCCAGTGACTCCCAAACCAGATGGTCTTAGGGCACTAGATGTAAAAACATCCCTAAGGGCTTACTTACTCAAGTCAAAAAGGCTACGAAGTCAAACTAGCCAAACAATCATCCAAACTGAAATTCTCATCTTTTGACGCGAACACCCAATGCTTAATGAGGCAAGGGGCCCGGTTACTCAATGAAAAGTCAAATTGGTGATATTATTCTAAACATTTTTTTTATATATATATATATATATATATATATATATATATATCAATAAGCCAAGGTTTCATCAACAAGTCATCCTACAAATCTCAAGACACATAAATTTTAATTCAAATCTCATACCCCACAGAAACAAATGCTAATGTGCTTGTGATGAACAGTTTAAACATGTCAAGTCTCTCTAATCCAAAGATGAGTCAAAGGATCTCAGATTTAATGATATGCAAAATTCAACATTTTAAACAAACCAATGAGATGCAAACCATAGTAAGATGTAACCATGCTCAACTAACAATAAAGCATTTTTTTTTTTTTTTTTTTTTTGAATGAGTATTAACAAGGCAACAAAACAAGAATTAAACGAAAACAGACAGAAATGTCTACCCCACCCCCAAACTAGAATAACACATTGTCCTCAATGTGGCTAGAGATACAATACCGAAGGGTGATGCAAGTTGGGCACACTGTAAGAGAAGCGCTTCCCCAAACTTGAATGGCGGACACTGTCCTGAAAATCACAACTAAAACACAAGAAAGAAAATCAAATGATAGGGAAAAGAAATGATGAGGGTTGCCTCCCACAAGCGCTAAGTTTTTAGTCTTTAGCCAGACTGTCCATCCTGACGACAATCACTCCGAGTAACTCGGGTCCTCTAAAAGGGTCGTCTCAACCTCTGAGCTCTGTAACTCCAAAAATGGCTTCAGTCGTTGCCCGTTCACCTTGAACGTGCTGCCATTTTTTGGATCCTCAATCTCAATGGCCCCATAAGAAAACACTGATCGAACTATGAAAGGGCCTGTCCATCGAGATCGGAGCTTCCCTGGGAACAGATGTAGACGTGAATTGTAAAGAAGGACTTTCTGACCAGGCTCAAAAGATCGTCTCAAAATGTTCTGGTCGTGGGCCTTCTTCATCCGTGCTTTGTACATCCTAGCACAGTCATAGGCATTGTTCCTCAGTTCTTCCAATTCATTGAGTTGGAGCTTCCTCTGTGAGCCAGCCTTTGTGAGATCAAAATTCAGCTGCTTAATGGCCCAATAAGCTCTGTGCTCCAACTCCACAGGCAGATGGCATGCTTTCCCGTACACGATACGGTAAGGTGACATGCCAATCGGTGTCTTGAACGCTGTCCGGTATGCCCATAATGCATCGTTCAACCGGAGAGACCAATCTTTTCTTGACGGGTTCACCGTCTTCTCCAAAATCCTCTTGATCTCTCTGTTTGAAACCTCCACTTGTCCACTCGTCTGAGGGTGATAAGGAGTGGCAACCTTGTGCGTGATGCAATATTTCTTCATCAGCTGTTCGAAGACCCGGTTGCAGAAGTGCTTTCCACCATCACTAATAATTGCTCGGGGAGTACCAAAACGAGCAAATATAGTGTCTTTTAAAAACTGGACCACAACTCGGTGGTCGTTGGTCTTGCAAGCAACTGCTTCCACCCATTTGGACACGTAGTCCACAGCAACCAAAATGTACAGATAGCCGAAGGAGTTTGGGAAAGGTCCCATGAAATCAATGCCCCATACATCGAAAATCTCAACAATAAGAATCGGGTTGAGGGGCATCATATTTCGACGTGAAATACTCCCTAGCTTCTGACAGCGCTTGCATGCAACACAATAAGTGTGAGCGTCTTGAAAGATGGTGGGCCAGTAAAAACCGCACTGCAAAATCTTTGCAGCGGTCTTCTTCGCACTGAAGTGGCCTCCACAGGCATGATCATGACAGAAGGAGATGACACTGGATTGGTCAGGCTCGGGAATGCATCTCCTAATGATCTGATCGGGACAATACTTGAACAAGTAAGGATCGTCCCAGAAAAAATTCTTCACCATGGACATAAATTTGGACTTATCTTGTCGTCCCCAATGCAAAGGCATTTGACCGGTGACAAGATAGTTCACTATGTCAGCAAACCATGGTGAATGAGCATGAGCAATATGCATCAACTGCTCATCGGGGAAGGTCTCAGAAATGGGGGCGGCTTCTTCCGTGAAGTCCACGATAATCCTCGATAGATGATCAGCTACCACGTTTTCGGAACCCTTCTTGTCCCGAATTTCAATGTCGAACTCTTGTAAGAGCAAAATCCACCGGATGAGGCGAGATTTAGCATCCTTTTTGGAAAAAAGATACTTCAATGCCGCGTGATCCGAGTAGATGATGACTTTCGATCCTAGGAGATAGGATCGAAACTTGTCCAGAGCAAACACGACCGCCAACAGCTCCTTCTCAGTGGTTGAATAATTCAGCTGGGCGTCGTTCAGAGTCCGACTTGCATAGTAAATGACGTGGGGAAGTTTGTCAATGCGCTGCCCCAACACAGCTCCAACGGCGTAATCGGACGCGTCACACATGATCTCGAAAGGTGTACCCCAGCTTGGGGGCCGAATGATGGGTGTGGACGTCAGAATTGCCTTCAAGGCCCCAAATGCCTTCTTGCAGTCCTCGTCAAAATTAAAAGGGGCCTCCTTCACTAACAGTTTGCACAAGGGCCGGGCGATCTTGCTGAAATCCTGAATGAATCGCCGATAGAATCCTGCATGGCCCAGAAAAGAGCGAACCTCTTTCACCGTCCGTGAGGGAGGAAGGTTGGATATCAGATCTACCTTCACCTTGTCGACTTCAATCCCCCGACGAGAGATGACGTGCCCGAGCACGATCCCTTGTTGCACCATGAAATGGCACTTCTCCCAATTAAGCACTAGGTTCTTCTCTTTACACCTCTCCAAAACTAACGTGAGGTGGTGCAAACACTCCTCAAAAGATGACCCGAAAACCGAAAAGTCATCCATAAACACCTCCAGGAAACGCTCTACCATATCAGAAAAGATGCTGATCATGCACCGCTGAAAAGTAGCGGGTGCATTGCATAAGCCAAAGGGCATGCGTCGGTAGGCGAACGTTCCGAAGGGACAAGTGAAGGTCGTCTTCTCTTGGTCTTCAGGGTCCACAGGGACCTGGTTATATCCAGAATAACCGTCCAAAAAGCAATAATACTCGTGCCCGGCCAACCGCTCCACCATTTGGTCAATGAATGGAAGAGGAAAGTGATCTTTCCTGGTGGCGGTGTTCAGCTTGCGGTAGTCAATGCAGACTCTCCATCCAGACTGTACTCGAGTTGGAACCAACTCGCCTTCCTTGTTCTGCACGACTGTAACTCCAGCTCGCTTGGGCACGACATGAATAGGGCTCACCCATTTGCTGTCAGAGATGGGGTAGATGATGCCAGCATCTAACAACTTGATGACTTCTCCTCTGACGACTTCTTGCATGGTTGGGTTGAGCCTTCTCTGTGGCTCCCTCGATGGTTTGGTGTCTTCCTCCAAGTGTATCCTATGCATCACCACCGAGGGGCTGATTCCCTTAATGTCTTCAATGGTCCAGCCTATAGCTTCCTTATGCTCCCTCAAGACATCTAACAACCTCTCCTCCTGAGCGGTTTGAAGATCTGAAGCTATGATTACAGGCAAAGTCTCTGCTGGACCGAGGAACTTATACTTAAGATTGTCCGGTAGGGGCTTAAGTTCCTTCTTTGGAGGCTTAGGTACTGCTGCCTCCTCTTCCTTCTTGCTCTCCAGAGGAGCAAACTCCAAAACAGCATTCGCTTGCTCAAGTAGGACATCCAAGTCCAGATCCTCTCCAAATTGAGCAAGGCATGCTTCCAGGGGGTCTTGTATGCTTGATTCTTCAATGCTTTCCTCCAAGATTTCCTCTATCAAGCAGACATTGTTGACCTCATCGCACTCCCTCGGTTGTTTGCTGATGGTGAAAATGTTCAGCTCTACTGTCATGTTGCCGAATGAGATCTTCATTACCCCCGTTCTACAGTTGATCAGGGCGTTAGCCGTAGCTAAGAATGGTCGCCCTAGGATTACCGGTATCTGAACTCCAACGTTCTGTACCGGCTCGGTGTCTAGCACTATGAAGTCCACGGGGAAGTAAAATTTATCCACCTTAATCAAAACATCCTCCACTATTCCCCGTGGTATCTTAACTGACCGATCAGCCAATTGCAATGTCATGGAGGTGGGCTTCAATTCTCCTAAACCTAATTGCAGGTAAACTGAATAGGGTAGGAGATTGACGCTGGCTCCAAGGTCAAGCAGGGCCTTCTCAATGTGGCTGACTCCTATCGTGCAAGAGATGGTAGGACATCCAGGGTCCTTGTACTTGATGGGCAGCCTATATTGGAGGATTGAGCTGACTTGCTCGGTCAAACAAACTTTTCTCGGGACATTGTTCTTCCGCTTGACGGTGATTAAGTCCTTCAAGAACTTGGCGTAAGACGGCACTTGCTGGATGGCATCCAAGAATGGAATGTTGATCTGCACTTGTTTGAATACCTCCCGAATGTCCTCGAATGTTCCTCCTTTCTTGGGCGCGAGAAGTCTATCAGGGTAAGGCGCCCTAGGTATAAACGGCCTAGGAGGAGGAGTCTCTATGGTCGGAGTTGATGTAGATGGCTCGGCATCTTTCTTCTCGACGCTCCTGCTTCCTTGTTCTCCTTGTGCAGCAGGGTTCTCTTCTGGTTGAACCACTTGGTTGTCCACTTGTTTCCCTGATCTAAGAGTGACAACGGCTTGCACATGCTCCTGCCCATGCACTGCATTTGATGATCCTCCCTCATGAAACTGCAACTTCGGGTTCGGCACAGGCTGACTAGGGAGCTTTCCCTTCTCTCTCTCCCCTAGGTGACTAGCAATTTGCCCGATCTGGGTCTCCATCTTGGCAATAGCTTGGGTGTTCACCATGGTAGCATTCTTCACGTCACTGATGGATTGGCCGGTAATCTGGATGAAGGCCTTAAGAGTGTCTTCCAACGATGATTGTGAAGAAGAGGCAGGGGTTTGAGTGGGGGACTGATATGATGGTGCTGGCTGGGCTGGACGGCTTTGATGGTGAACCGGCTGATGAAAACCAGGGGGGTATTGAGTATGAGATTGGTGAGGAGCTCCCCCTTGAGTCAAAGGCTGGTTCTGCTTCCAAGAAAAGTTAGGGTGGTTCCGCCACCCTGGATTGTACGATTCGGAGAAAGGTCCAGTGGCTTGCTTTCGATAATCGTTGAAAGCTTTCACTTGCTCCATTGGTGATTCGACAAAAGTTGGCAATGATGGGCAAGTCTGTGCTACGTGCAAGGGACTAGCACAGATGGAACAGCAGTCGACATGGAATGGGTTGGCAGCATTCATGGATTTGCTAACAACTAGGGCTTCGACCTTTTTGGTAAGGGCATCTATCTTCATTTTTAATTCTATATCCTCCTTAACCTCATAGATGCCTCCTTTTTTCTGAATGCGAGCAGCTCTATCTCGACAGCTAGAAAAATCCCACTGTTGGGAATTGTCGGATAACTGATCTAAGGTCCTATACGCTTCCTCTCCCGTTAAACTTAGAAATGCGCTTCCGTTCATCGACTCGATCTTGCTACGATTGGATTGAGTTAATCCTTGATAGAAAAATTGCACCAGTCTCCATTTCTCGTATCCATGTGGAGGGCACTTGATCAGCATATCTTGAAATCTCTCCCAACTCTCAGAAAATTTCTCATCTTCTTCTTGAGTAAATGAGCTTATCTCTTTCCTACACTCATTGACTTTGGACATGGGGAAGAATTTGTTGTAGAACTTGTTGAGCAAGTTCTCCCAAGAAGTGATGGAACCAGGCATGTTTGAATCCAACCATGCTTTGGCCCTATCATGGAGTGAGAAAGGAAATAGCCTAAGATGCACAGACTCTTCAGAAAATTTTTGAAATTTGAAGGTGGCACAGATGTCCTTGAATTTCTTCACATGGCTATAAGGATTTTCGAGGTCCAAGCCATGGAATGCGGGTAGGAGTTGAATGACATGAGGCTTGAGGTCAAAATGAGTGGCATTGGTTGGGGGTAATACGATACATGAAGGAGAATTTGTTGCCACGGGTGCAAACAAATCCCTAAGTGTCCTAGTATGATCCACGTTTTCTCCCCGATTCCTCTCATTTTCATTTGCATGCATGTTATCTCCCATCTCAACAGAATTTCTAAGATTTCTCCTAAGAGTTCTTTCAATTTCGGGATCTAAAGATGTCAAGTCTAAGTTCAATGATCTTCTACCAAGCATACACCAAGCATACACAAATATTCAACCAAAAGACAAACAAACAAAAATAAAGAAAATAAGTTGCTAACAGGGGACAAAGTTCTCCAAAGTACAATCTAGGCTAATTCCCAGGTAGGTGAGGGGGGTCTCAATGGACACACTTAAATCCCAAGACCAATCCTTGCCAGAATTTACCTTGACATTGCCTTTAGATTGCTAAGTATCCTTACTAGCAAAATATTTTCTCTTTTTTTTATGACAAAGAAAAATAACACAACTAAGACAAATTGTAAAGACTAAAACAAATGCATACAATTTACACTAAGACAGCAGTAAGAGTAAAGATAAGAATACTTACAAGTTGGGACCAAAAAGAATTTTGGTAAAAATTTTCTGCTACTGATCTTATCCAGGAGCTGCCTTCTGAGTTGAGGTCGATCGATCGAATGTAATGGTCGATCGATCGAAAGTCGATCGATCGAACTTTATACTCGATCGATTGAATGTTCGAAATTTGCAGGGCCGGGAACAGAAACGGAAAATAGAAAAGAAAAATCTCTTCTCTTTTTTTTTTAGAACAGTATAAAACAAAATTGAGGATAATATAAAACACAAACTAAACATAATTTGAACTAAGTTATAGTGAACTAAAAAGAAAATTTAAACAAACAGCAAAATACTTTTAAACAGAAACAAATTCTGCACAAAAAATGAACAAAATGGACTAAAAAAAAGTACTGGAACAGTGATACTCACCTAGTTCCGAGCTGCTGCTGTGCAGAAAGTCGTTCGATCGAAGTATATTTCGATCGATCGAAAATATTTTCGATCGATCGAATTGAGTTTCGATCGATCGATTCTTCAGGGCACCCAGTAAGTTGCAGAAACTGCAGAACAGGTCCGGGAAAAACAAAGAAAAGACTTAGAATGCAGAACAGAAGCTAAACAACAATAAAAATGAAACAAAAATCTATCTAACTAGTAGAAAAACAAAATAATCAAACAAAAACCAATTTTTGAACCGATTTCCCCGGCAACGGCGCCAAAAACTTGATGTGTGTTTTAAATAGTACTCGCAAGTGCACGAATCATTTTGCAATATAGTGTTATGCAAGTGCGAGGTCGATCCCACAGGGAAATGGTCAAATATTGGTATCTTGCTTAATCAACCTCATTTTAACCTAGTTCCAAAGGTTTGAGACTTGATTCAAGAACAAAAGACTAAATGAAAGAGATGTAATGAAATATGTAAAATAAAAGGAACTAAGGTTAAGGAATCCACCAAACCAAATACTACAACTCACACTCTTGGTTTCCACTTGAACACCCAAAGAACATTAAGCTTAGGGCGTTATTCAAGTTTCTTAACCATAAACCCAAGAACCATTAAATGAATCCAACACATTGACAAATCACAAAGAGTACCGATTGAAATCAAAACATCCAATGTATCATTCAATCACAATGGATATCATCATCCGAACCGATAAAACAATGTATTGGTCGGTTGAAACACATAAAATGTCCTCTAACCACCACTAACCACATTCATTGCAAAAGATGAAGCATTAAATGAATGGAACTTGAACAACTAAAATGATATATCATTAAATGTGCAAGTGGTACAGCAAGGTTGTGAGTGTCATCAATGGAAAGGTTTCATCATCAACCCTAGTTGAGGTTACTAGCCTTCCATGACTAAAAACACCACAATAAAATGATGAACAACCATGGAAATGAAAGAAAAACTCTACAAAGAGAAAGTATTCTGAAAATAAACTACTGAATTACACTACAATAAGCACGAAATTAAAACTAACTACAGAGTTTCTGCTCTATCCTACTCTCTCCACCTCTCTCTACTACTCTATAACAAGGGGATGGCCATGGCTTTTATAGAAGGAAGCCATGGCAAGAAATGACTCTTCTACCCTTCCTCTGCAGCTAGAGACAACCCCAAACACGAAACCAGCGTGTTCTGCAGCGGAAATCAGAGGGAGGACTGCTTTTTGGCTTCTGATTGGGCGTTCTGGCGCGCTCCGCAAAAGCAGTTTCTGGGAAATTTTGATCGATCGACTTTTATTTCGATCGATCGACTTCGGGAAAATATTCGATCGATCGAATTTTAAGTTCGATCGATCGACTTGTCAGGGTCTCCGAATTTCCAGTTATCTTCTTATGAATTTTGTCATTTCTCTCTTATTGTCCTACAGACACAGAAAACACAAAAAATAACCAAAACATTAGAAAATAACAAGGCTAAAGATCTAACTAGTGCAAATCAAGGGGTCCAAATACACAATATTTGGCACTCATCAAAGGGATCAAAAGAAGAACTCTCCAAACGGGTCTGGGAGAGAGGCAGACAAGTAGGTGCTTGTTAGAATTCAAGAGAGTGACTACTGCAATGGATTGTAAGTACGGACTTCTTGTAATTAGCTATTTCTTCTAATAATTGATTTCCTGGATTTGGCTGACCCGGAGTGGTTTTTTTTCTTTGGTGCAAAGAGCTTCTACTTTGTAATGAAATATCTGTGTTAATTTTTTTTTTTACTGCTTTACATATTTGGTTAACTATTTGGCTAAGGGGCAGTCTCTCTTTCCCCCTGAGTCTCCACGCTCTGTGACTTTTGGGGTGAAGTTTTTTGTCCTCTAGCCCTTGAGGTTGAGAGTTTTATGCCGGGTTTTGTTTTTTTCCCTGTTTCTGTTTTATTGGTTTCTCTGTTCTCATGTAGGACGATCTCCCGAACATGTGGGGAAAGTTTTCCCTTATGGATGAGGAGAATGTGGGGGTATCGGTGGGCAGCGATGAATTGGAACCCCTGGTGTCTAGGGGAGAAGCATGCATTGTGGGGAAAATCCAGTCGAGGGTGATTCCTAAAGATTTTTTTAAGACTCCTCTGCTTCGTGCATGGAGACCATCAGGTGCTATTTCGTTCAGAGTTCTGGGGGAGAATCTTTTCCTTGCTCACTTTGAAAACTCATGGGATAAGACCAGGATATTGGAGGGGCGTCCATGGTTGCTTGATGGGAATCTCATCTCGGTGGCAGACTTCGATGGCACAACCCCTCCGACTCAGATAACTTTTGACAAGGAGGCTTTCTGGATTCATATGTATAACCTTCCGTTGGCTTGCATGGGGAAGGAAGTTGGCCAAAAGATTGGTGCATCTGTGGGCACGGTCGATGATATCAATATTCTAGACGATGAAGTGGGGTGGGGGGAATATCTACGGGTCCGCATAGTCCTGGATATCACAAAGCCCTTGGCACGGGGAAGGACGCTCCATCTGGAAGATAAATCTATATGAATTCCTTTCAAATATGAGAAGATCCCCAAGTTCTGCTATAGTTGCGGGGTGATCAAGCATGGCAAAACTGGATGTAGGAACGTGGGAAATAGGAGAAGTGGCGGAGAGGCTCCTTTTGGTTCCTGGCTCAAGGTATCCTGGCCTGGACGCCGCATGGGAGGAGCTGAGAGATATAGGAGACCAAAAGAACCCAGAGAAAAGGAGTGGAGACCATCAAATGAGGGTTCCAGTTCCATGGGTGACAGCAACTTAGCTCTGAAAGGTGACGGCGGTGCTCGAGGTTTGGTGGGTGGCGGCACTTTGGAGCAAAACCCTAGTTTTCAGGGGTCGTGGGATCGTCAACCCAATTTGGAAGGGGAGCGCACTTCTCGGGTAACGTCTAAAACGGCAGTAGAACTAGTTAAGGCAGAAGGAGTGAAAAGAGGAAATGGTTCGCCCATTCTTGATGACCACGTTATGACTGATGAAGAAAGCGGTTCTTTGGGTAACGCTGGCGCAAAATCTACTGCAATTATGGAAGGAGATGTTTCGGAAAGAACCGTTACTGATCCTACCCCAAGCCAGAAGTGGAAAGACTCATACGTGGAAAAGGCACACAAGGATTTAGCTCTAGAACCTGCGGAGATGGGCAAATCCGAAAAAAAGGATATGGTGTATGTTGGAAGTTGGGACTCGGTGGCAGGAAAAATGAAGTACACGTGCGTTGAAAAGAGACAGGCTTGTGTCCAGCTGGATAAGGTTACGGCATCCACACCTTATTTTCCACGTGTCTATTTGGAAGAGCATGTCCCACCTGACTTAAGTCGAAAGCCTTCTCATCCACACAAAGTAGTTTCAGATCATGCAGTCCACAGTGACGTTGCTAAGGGAACAAGTTCCCCACAAGTCTCTGAAAGGTCCTATTTTCAACAGGACAAACCTTTTGAGCCTCTTTCGGGCAGTTCTTTCTTCCCCAACATTTTACGGAGCTCCACGGGGAAAATCTCAGATCCGAAGAAGCGGGCAAGGAAGGGTCCTCTCTATGCGGTTGGAGGGTCGGCCAAATCTGTGAATGGGAAAGGTAAGAGGAAAGCTGATTTGGTGGCTTCAGAAGGTGGGGAGGGTGGCCATGGAGCGACGAAGAAATCAAAGGTACCCTCCGTTCTTGCTCAGGGGGATATGGCGGTGGCTGATGGTCAGCCCTGCCCAGCCAAATGAGTATCTTAGCTTGGAACTGTCGGGGGCTTGGGAACCCCCAGACAGTTCGGATACTTCATCGGCTGGTGAAGGACAAGCGACCCCATTTGGTTTTCCTCATAGAAACCAAATGTATGCAGGCTAAGGCCTCCTTTCTAAAAATAAAGCTCGGTTATGATTCTGTATTTGCGGTAGACTGTAAGGGTTTGAGTGGTGGACTTATACTTCTCTGGAAGTCGACTTTGAAGCTTGAAATTCAAAACTTTATCAGACATCATATTAATGCAATTATTCATTATGATGGTGTGAATGGCTCCCCATGGAAATTCACCGGTTTTTATGGCCATCCGGAGGTTGCTAAGAGGTCTGATGGGTGGTCTCTATTACACCATCTATCAACTCTACAGCCAATCCCCTGGCTATGCGTTGGGGACTACAATGAAATTTTGACGACATCTGAAATGTCTGGAGTTCACTATCGGGCTCGAAGCCAAATGGAGCTGTTTCAAAAAGCTTTAGAGCAATGCAGGCTGCAAGAACTTGGTTTCCGGGGGCCGAAATTCACTTGGACAAATGGTAGGCAGGGGGCGGATCATACGATGGAGAGACTAGATCGGGCTATGACTAACATGGAGTGGTGCGAATTGTTTGATGTCGTGGAGGTCTCAATCCTTGCCAGAATCTGTTCTGACCATAATCCGATTCATGTTGTTTATTCAACCAGTAGTGCCATAAAGTGGAATAAAAGGAGGCAATTTAGATTTGAAGCAGATTGGCTGATTCAGAGAGAGCCCAGGAAAATCATTAGGCAGGAGTGGAGAGCAAAACCTCTGTCATCAAACAAATGGTGTAATGTGGGGAAAAGGATGTCGGGTTGTCAAAGATCCCTTCAACAGTGGGTCAGGAAACAAGTTAACTCAGTGGAGGATCAGATTAAGGCCAAATCCAATGATCTACTCGCCTTACAAGCTAGTGAGGGGCAGGTTGGAAATGAAGAGGAAAAAAAAATTAAAGCAGATCTCAACTCTCTATTGGAACAAGAAGAATTGAAATGGAGGCAGAGAGCAAAGGAAAATTGGCTGAAGAATGGGGATCGAAACACAAAATACTTCCATGCTTGTGCCAACCAACGTAGCAAGAAAAATACTATGTGTGAAGTACTGGATAAAGATGGCTGGTTGTGTGTTAATCAAACTGATATAGAGAGTGCTTTTGTGGGCTATTTTCAAGACTTATTTACTGATGGAGATTCTTTGGAGGTGGAGGCCTGCACAAAGCCGGTGGAGAGGAAGGTTAATGCACAGATGAATCAAAAGCTTCTTGCAGATTTCACAAGGTCAAAGATCTTTGATGCCCTTCAACAAATGGCTCATATGAAAGCGCCCGGACCAGATGGTTTTCCAGCCTGTTTTTTCCAACAAAATTGGGAAACAGTTCAAAATGAGGTGTGTGATGCAGTCCTCCATTTTTTTCAGACAGGTTTTTTAGATGAAAAGATCAATGCGACTAATATCGCCTTGATCCCAAAAGTTCCCAACCCTGTTTGTGTTACTGATTTCCGCCCTATTAGCCTTTGTAATGTTTTATACAAGATTATTTCTAAGGTCTTGGCCAATAGACTCAAAGGTGTATTGCCAATTATCATTTCTAGTTCCCAGAGCGCTTTTATTCCAGGCAGACTAATAACAGATAACATTTTGGCGGCTTATGAAACAATGCATACCATGCAGACCCGGATGTGGAGTAAAGTGGGATATATGGGCCTAAAATTGGACATGAGCAAAGCCTATGACAGGGTGAAATGGAATTTTCTTGAAGCTATGATGAGCAAGTTGGGTTTTGATGCTAGGTGGATTCGGTTGGTAATGGTTTGTGTTCGATCTGTTTCCTACTCTGTGGTCGTAAATGGGAAGCCGGTGGGTCATATTAAACCGACCCGTGGTATCAGACAGGGGGACCCCATCTCCCCCTATCTTTTTTTGCTTTGTGCTGAATCTTTAAGTTCCCTCATTCAACAAGCAGTTAATACGGGGGTGCTCACAAGGGTTCCCACATCAAAGAGAGGGCTGAGGCTTAGCCATCTGTTCTTTGCAGACGACAGCATGGTTTTCTGTAAGGCTAATTCTGTCCAATGGAGACGCTTATTCAGAATTCTGGGCACTTATGAGGCGGGGTCGGGACAGAAGCTCAATATACAAAAAACGGCTATTTTCTTTAGCCGGAATACTAGTGCGGAAAAGAGGGAGGAAATACTATCTTTATCTGGGCTTACAGAGGCTAACCGTATAGATACCTATCTTGGCTTGCCATGCCTTGTTGGGAAATCTCGGGTCCAAGCTTTCAATAATATAAAAGACAGAATTTGGAAGAAGCTGCAGGATTGGAAGGTCAAGTTTCTGTCGCAGGCGGGGAAAGAAATTCTACTTAAGGCAGTGATCCAAGCCATCCCTACGTACATCATGAGTGTGTTCCAGCTTCCTATCACCCTGTGCAGAGAGATAAACAGCATGATGCAACGTTTCTGGTGGGGTCATATATCAAAGAACTCGAAAATAGCTTGGCTGAGTTGGGAGAAAATGGGATGTGCAAAATTGGAAGGGGGTTTGGGATTCAGAGATCTGGTCTTGTTTAACAAGGCACTGTTAGCTAAGCAAGGATGGCGGCTACTTCAAAATCCAGATTCTCTCACTGCAAAAATTTTCGAAGCCAAATACTATGAGAACTCCTCTTTTTTGGAGGCATCGTTGGGGAACCGGCCTTCGTTTGCTTGGAGAAGCTTGTTATATGCAAAAGAGCTTATTATACAGGGGTCTCTTTGGCGGGTGGGAGATGGAAAGAAGATCAGGATTTGGGGAGACAGATGGGTGCAAAGTCCATCTTCCTATGCTATTTAATCCCCAATTAGTAGTCTGCCAGCGGAGACAAGAGTTGCTGCTCTTATTGATTTTAACAGGAAGGAGTGGAATTCGGATCTCGTGAGGGAAGTGCTTAGTGAGGAGGAGGCGACAAAGGTCTTAAATATTCCCTTAAGTCCGGTTTTTCCTATTGATCGCCTTATCTGGCTGGGCACTAAAACAGGGCTTTTTTCAGTCCGAAGCGCTTATCACCTCTGCATGGAGCTGCATCAAAAAAGCCAAGGTGAGTGTTCAAATCCAGTGATAAGAGATGGCAATTGGCAGGATATTTGGTCACTAAAAGCTCCAAATTCAGTGAAAATGTTTATGTGGAGGGCCAGTAGAAATATTCTTCCCACAAAGTCTAATTTATTCTTAAAAAGAGTTGTTGACTCAAAAACATGTCCCTGCTGCCTAATAGAAGACGAAGACGTTCTCCACGCCCTTTGGAGTTGCCCATCTGTACAAGATATTTGGGGGTGCGGTCCACGGATTTTCCAGAAGAGCAGTTTCATGGGAACATCCTTTCAGCAACTGTTCAGATATTTCTCTGATAGGCTGTTCAATGAAGACTTGGTGTTGATGGCTTTCTTGTTTAAGAGAATTTGGTTCAGAAGAAACAGAATTGTTTTTGATACGAAATGGATACATCCCTCTACTGTGGTGCAACAAGCTAAGGCTGGCCTTGATGCTTTTCAAGCTAGTATTTCATCTTTGCCGTCTAGGGAAACAGAAGTAGAGGTAAAGGATTCTCCCAAAGGTTGGCAACCTTTTTTTCCTGGCTCTATTAAAATTAATTGGGATGCATCTATCAATAATTCATTGGGTTGTATTGGTATTGGAGTTGTGGCTTCAAATGTTCATATAGGAGGCAATCTTTTACGCCGGATACTGCTGAGATGTGTGCAGCACTGGAGGCAGTTGTGTTTTGCAAAGAAGCTGGGTTTCGGGATGTCATTATGGAAGGGGATGCTTTGAACGTCGTCAAAGAAATAAACTCTAACCCTCCTTATCTTTCCCGACTTAGGCATTTTGTAGAGGCTATTAAGAGGGAGCTTGACTTTTTTCAATCTATCCTTTTTGTTTATGCGCCCAGAGAATTCAATTATGCAGCACACGGCCTCGCAAAGGAGGCTTCTGGCTCTTGTTTAGATCGTGTGTGGTTGGAAGAGTTTTCCAGTTGTATTTCTGATGTTGTTCTTAGGGAACAGATTGTCCCTAGATCCTAATTATTGGATCACTATTTGATGATTTATGAAGAATGATTCGATTTGTTCAAAAAAAAAAAAACTATTTGGCTAAGGTTACTTAGGAGTCTAATTATTTTTCAACTACGAACTTTTTGTAATTAGCTATTTCTTCTAATAATTGATTTTTTGGGTTTAATTGGCTGGCCCAGAGTGGTTTCTCTCTTTGGTGCAAAGAATTTTCACTTCGTCACTAAATATCTATGTTATTTATTTATTGCTTAACATATCTGATTAATTGTTTGGTTGAGGTTGTTTAGAAATCTATACTTATTTTCACTAATAAATATATGTTAAGCTCCAAATACAACTATTTTCTATGGTGTGCCAAATCTATATATGTCGAAGAGGGTGCTAATCAAATTTTTCATTTTATATATAAAACCCCATAATTGACCACTCAGATAAAATCGATCAGAGACAAACTTTGTTGAAGCTTATTAATATGAGAAATCGATCAATACATGCATGAAGTCATAAAACAAACATAAAAAAGACAGAATTCGAAGGAACAATTGCATGCGACTAAGTAATTAAGGAGATTGGTTTTATTATATCTGATTATCTGTGGTTGTTCTAGGGATCGAATCCATACGCAGACATTCCTCCATCAACGTACACTACAAAAAAAATTGCATTTTTCCTTTTGCATTTCGCCACGTGTACGGACACAGTTCACGTGGCGAACAGTTTGCCGCGTGTAAATCGCCACGTTTACGACTCGTGTCAGATCCGGTTGTTACTAAATGCACATTTTGCCGCGTGTACCACAATACACGTGGCCACTATGTCACGTGTATCATAGTACACGCGGCTAACAGTTAGCCACGTGTATTTAGTACACGTGGCTAACAGTCGGCCGCGTGTACTTCAATACTCGTGGCCACTATGTCACGTGTATCATAGTACACGCGGCTGACTATTAGCCACGTGTATTTAATAAGGAAGCTACCCATTTAACATTAATTTTTTAATTTTTTTTTTAGAAATATGTGGCTAGGTGGCTCGCGGGAATTGTCCCGCGCGGCGCATGCACCTGGTCCAGTTTTGGCCACGTGGCTCAATCAAGGACGTGAAATAATTCCACGTCCCTGCATGGATGACATGTAATTGTACTACACGTCGCCATTTGTAATTTTTTTACAATTTTTTCTATATATATATATATCTAAATTAGGGTTTAGTTTTGTACAATATAATATACATATAGCATTAACCTAGGATTATGATTATATTAGTAAAGTATACAATATTTAACACTTGTAGATATATATGTATTAGGTATATACATATAAGTATATAAATTCAATAAGGAGAGTATAAATAAATTAATGTATAAAATAAAGCAAAATTTTATTTCTTAATTTTTTTTTTTAGTCACGTGTATTAATTAAACGTGGCCAATTGCCACGTGTAATAAACCCAAGTGGCCAATTGGCCACGTGTAATAATTACACGTTCTTAAAGTTGTTAAATATACATGATGTCCCTAAAATGATTACCAATTTTTGTATGCATGGTCAAAAAATTTCATGTTTCATACAATGTATCTCCCATATAGACACTTAAAATCCGACTCAACAAATTAATAATTTTACAATAAAATATTATTGTATTTAACTGTTTAAGTGGTGCCTATGAGTGAGTGGTTTGAGCAACCGTGTTGCAGTTTCAGCGGCACAAACAAGCCAGCAAGGGTCTCCTTCAAGAAGATGAATATTATCGTGTAATGACTTGCATTTTTCAAACATGCCCCACTGCTTTCTTAGCCACACATTTTGTCTCTCCTTGTTTTACTTCCGGGTGAAGTTTGCTTTTTAGTTAAGTTTTGAGATTTTACTTCACTGTGAAGTATTTTGACCGACTCACTTATTTAGAAGATTTGACACTTTTGGTCATTGATAAAAGAAGAGCAAAAGAGGCAATACGTACGACATAGAAAAAAAAGAGAGGGAGAAATACATGTGAGAGTGTCAAACAGAGAGTTACACACGACATGCGTTATGTTTGTGAGATTTCTCAGTCCAAATATTTCTCATGTTTGTGGTGCGGCGCAACCCTTATAGAATTTAGAGAAGACTCTCTTTTGTCATGCATTATTATCTCTTTTGTATAATTCTCTTTTGAGTGAGAGTGAGATTTAGGTATATTGGTGTTTTTGGGTTGAGTGATTTTTCTCTAGACTACTCTTTGTACTCCACCTTTTGTTAGTGAATATTCTCTGGGTCGTTTTCGCTAGTGGATGTAGACTTATTAAGTCGAACTACTTAAATTTTGATGTTTGTGTAATTGTGTTTTCTTTTATTTTTTATTTTTTTTATGATCCTTAAATTAAATTAGTTTTGTTACAACAAATATCGCATCAAAACGAATTAAAAAGTCCAACAACTACCTAAATATGACTCAATAATGCGCCAGTGTTGTCCACCCTTCAATGTTGATCAGTACTCTTCACACACATTTCCTCAGCATTTATTTCATTGATCTCACACACACACACAACTGCACAAACTAGATATATTAATCCACACCCATACCGCAAATATTGTTATCAATTGTTACTGGATTGAGTTCAGCTACAATCAAGCTTGTCCGACCTTTCTCTCAATTTACCTATCTTAATTGTAGAGAATTTCGGTCCTTGTTAGTGGACTATGGAGCATTCAATTCGCATATTCATTGAGACATGTTGGGCTCTAAGCAATAGAAGACAAAACAAGCTAGTGGCTCAACAAGGTTGCACAATGCCCCAAATGGCGTGGTAAAGGAACGTACGTAATACCCAGCCCATTGATAGAAAGATAGAGTACACCCAAAATTTTAACAGGTCATTTTAATGAGTTGTGATCGGTACACAACATAATTGTATAACGTACACTTGCATAACATAAGACATATGGGGTGAGACCACTTACATGAGTCTCACTCCATGTATCTTGTGTTGTACAAAAATATTTTTCTCATTTTAATAACATGAAATTTTTCGTACAATAGGACTGCCCCCATTACTACTACAAGAAATTTTAACATATATCTTAAGATCGATAAGATTTGCATACAATTATAAAAAATTTAGTGAATATTTTATTTTTGGTTGAAATTTTGAAGGCTGCATGTGCCCTAAATAAGAAAAATAAAAGCGTCATAATAACAAATCATATCGTCGGCACCTGTCCGTTGGTTAATGTAAAAGATGAATAATTTATATGTAGACTATAAATATTCAATGGTTGATCTTAAAAATAATAATAATAATAATAATTATTATTATTATTAAAATTATGTAACAAAGTTTGACTTGGCCCCTAGTCCTACCCCTGATTGAACCGCCGCCATCCTAATTCACTCGTTTGCCCTGTTCTACTGACTGGCTAGCCTCTTTTTTACGGACCACAATAAAACTTGAAAGCCATTTACAAGGGCGTGGGAAATATTTGCTTCTATTAATAAAAGAAAGGAAAAAAAAACTTAAATTCAAATGAAAGAAATTGAGAGTTTGTTTGAGTTTTTAATTTAAAAAAATACAATTCAAAAATATCAATTTTAAAATGTACAATTTGAAAATTAATTTTTAAAAATGCAGTTAAGTATTTGGCAAAATCGCAGTTTAGCCTTTAAAATCGCAGATTAGCCTTACAAGTTATGCGTTTTCAAAAAAGAACACATTTGCCTGCGATTTGAAAACGCAGTTTTCTGTATTTTCAAATTTTGTAATTTTTTTAAAATGTAATTTTCAAATAATTCATTTTCTGTAATTTAGTTTAGAATTACACTTTTTATTTACGAAATTGCAATCTCAAACGCACACGAAAAGAGAAGGAAAAAATAATAATGTTATCTTTGTTGAATAGCTTTTTCTTTTACGTGATTGATTTCATTACTTTTGAGATTTTGTGAATCTTTTTAATTATTAGTTTATTGTCTTAGTTTCTAAAAATGATTTTTTTTTTTTTTTTTCAGAAAACTAGCGCACTTTTTTTTTTTTTTTTGTAGAAAATATTATTGATATTTCATTGCATAATCAAGATTACAAACTAGAGCCTAAAAAGCCCTAAATAACCAAAGAATGAAGCTCTAAATTCAAAACAGAAATAAGAAAATCAGGAATAACATTAAGCCAAACTCTATCATCCAATGAATTTTAGATTCATTTTCTTTATACCCCTACCAAAACTTCTGCATCATAGAATTAATATCAGAGAACAAACCTTTTGGAAGTAAAAATACACTCATACTATATGTTGGGATGGCCTGAATCACTGCTTTCAGAAAAATTTCCTTCCCAACTTGTGAAAGAAATTTAGTCTTCTAGTCATGTAATCTCTTCCATACTCTATCCTTTATACATTTAAACTCTTGGATGCGAGATTTTCCAACCAAAGCTGGTAGGCCTAAGTATTTATCAAACCTTTGGGTACTAGGAATTCTAGATAACCTGATAATACAATCTCTTGCCTCTGGACTAGTATTATGATTGAAAAAATGGAGGATTTTTCTTTGTTCAGTTGCTGTCCAGAAGCCTTTTAATAACACTCAAGAAGCTGAGATAGCCGCCCCCAGTCTCTTGCATGTGCGCTGCAAAACAACAAGCTATCATCCGCAAAAAATAAGTGACTTAACCGAGGTCCCCTTGGTGAAGTAGGAATACCCGTAAGACATCCGGATAACTCAGCTTGGAAAAGAAGAGAACTCAATGCTTGTTGATAGTCGATCTCCTTAACAATTTCTTCTGGAAGGCTTAAAAATACCTGATGGTTGGCCATTCACAATAACCGAAAAACTGACAGTACGTAGAAAAACATTGCATGATAAATCTACGCCATTCATAATGAAAACCCATTCTTCGCATAACTTCATCAAGAAACCCCCACTCCACCCTATCATATGCCTTACTCATTGTGATGTCTCGAATATTATTTGTCATTTTAAGAATAAATTTAATGGGATAAACAATAGGAACGGAGCCAGAAGTTTTTATGGGTAGGGGTTAATAGCTACAATTTTTTTTTTTGTAGGGGCCAGTAGGTTAAATTTTTATTTTTTATTTTTTTTTCAAATTTTTTTTTTTCACCTTAATTTTTTTTTTAGGAAATTGGAGGGTGAGGGGGGGGGGGGGGGGGGGTGGCCCCTCCCTCCCTCCGTCTCTGATAAACAACTAAAATTAATTCGACAACTGGAAAATACAATGGGACGCGCAGAGAATGTTTCATAGTCCAAAGAAATAAATTATATAAGAGGAAAATAGGAGAGAATGAATTGGAAATGGAAAAAAAAATGAGAAAAACAAGTTAAATATGTGAAATTAATGTGGCGCGTCTGGACGGTACCTTATCAACACAAGGCAAACGCCTCATTTCACGCATGTTTGGACGCCTGACTTAATGCGTCCGGAAGGCTTATAACGGATGGCGCACGCCTTCTTAAAAGGCGCACATCTATGCGGCTTATGATGCCCGTCCGGACGGGTCTGGTGTTAAAGAGGGCAAAACGCCATTTTCTTATCGGCAGCTCCGTTTTCTTCCAAATTTCTCTCGGTTTTTCCACCTAAAAACCGTGATATCTTGAAATCCAGCCGTCCAATTTTAAATTCGACTTCAATAACGTAATTCTCGAAGCCTAATCTACGTATTGACCGAACGTTTTGAGGTAAATCGCTAAACTCGTATTTTTGGAGATTTTTAATAAATCTTGTAGAAATGAGTTTAACTTGGCGTTTTCTCTAGGTTTGGTGTGGTTTGGAGTTGTTAGCAGCTTCCCGGGCATTTGATCTTTGCTTGGTGAATTTTTGGTAAGTTTTCCATAGACATTAGTTTTTGGGTATTTTGTTAAAATGTTATATTATTGTGATTAACCCTAAGTAATGCTTATGGGTTAGCAATAGTGGGTTTATTAAAGTGATTAGAGATTTTGGGTAAATATTTAGAAGTTTTAGAGTTTAATAGATAAATTAGCAAAGTGGCTTTTTGAGTGATTCAAAATACTACATAGTGTGATTATTAGTTAGAATGCTAATTAATGCAATGTATTGTATTTTTAGCGGCACTTTATGGTTGAGCTTAGAGTCATTTGAAAATTGGGAGTACAAACGATCTAAGGTGAGTATTCTACTCACTGAGAAAATATATATTTTTTATATGTAATAAATTGAGAAAAATATATATATTGTTTATAAAACCGAACCAGTCATATGATGAAATATATGTTTTGGACAATTTGATTAGTTTCGATTATGTTCAAATTATATCAATGATGTCTAAGAATTGATGCATAAGTGAAGAGTGTTGAATTGTTTTAAATGATACAAATTGTTTGAGAACATGTCATGTTGAAACTGTTTATGTTTTATGAAGAAACTACGAATTGAATGATTTCAAAGTATTTGAAAAAATGTTGGATTTGTTTAGTTTGAAAGGAACGTGATTTAGCAACTGCACGATTTTACAGCATGATACAGTAGTGAAACATATACTGGTGATGCACAAAACATAGAGCATGTAGTATAGAGCATACATACAACAGCAGTACAATAGTAACAAAACGTAGTACAACAACAGTAAACACAATTAAACAGCAGTTATCATCATCGTGGGGGACCTAAGCCCCAGTAAACCCAGTTTCATGCATATCATATATAGCATTGTTATGAGTGATGTTTTTATGTTATGAGTAGTTTTTACCAGACGTGTTTGTATGCATAAGTGTCTTAAATGAAAAGAGCTTATGTATATTTTTATCGGATGGTTGCATGTGTTTAAGAAACATTGAACTTGAATGTACATGGATTCATGATTGCTCAAGTGTGAGTAATGGCATGTCTATGAGTAAGAAGGTTGATTGTTATTGTTTTTTAGGAAAGATGTGTTAGCATAATTGAGTTTAACTCTAGTGCTCACATGATCTACTGACGTACAAGGCATGAAGCTGAAATACGATTAGAGACGGTGTTGCGAGTATTATGTTGAAGGATGATATCCTAGTATGGAAGAGTAAGATGCCATGTTTTATTGCTTAAGACTTATATGTAGACGAGATATCTATAATGGAGTGATCGTGTGCGTATATTTTTGAGGCACCATTGAAAAGTATTATTATAGAGGGGTTTATATGTAGAGTCTTCTGAGCGATAGACCGGAACTCTATATATGTTCGCAGCTATATAGTATGTTTTAAATGTTTTCTGAATAGTCAGTGTTTACTGTATTAGCTATTGGTAAGTTGTGGCTGATATAGTGCTCACATGACTAAAAATAAAATAAAGATTGGTTCTTTGTGAAAATTCAGTTAGTTTAATATCACTGAGGTCTTAGTATGTTTTATACAAAGACGGTGGACTCATTCTTTCACCTATACGGATGTGGATACCACCACAACCGTGTAGATGATATTCCTATGATTGCAGGTACTCATGTGGCGGATGATGATCCGGTAGCGTTCTATTTGGGTTACTACTATGGTGTCCTTATTTTGAGAACTTTAGTTTATGGCTTGTGACGCATGTGTCACGTATTCTTTTGTATAAGCTATTCTTTTGTAATAGTTATATGCAGTTAGACCTTAAACAGATAGACTTGTGTTATGGCTCACTTTTGTATAGACAACAAGATTATTTATGGTTATGATTTTCCGCTATGTTTGATGGTATCATGATGCATTCCGCTATATATATAACTCTGTATATCAGATACATATTATGGGGCATGTGTCATATGTTGGCTGAGCGACACGTAGTCGTGCCACTGCGATGACTCATTTTGCATTTATAAAAAAAAAAAAAAAAAAAACGGGTCGTCACACTCATATCCAGTTTCACCGCTACATAACCTGTTTACCCCAATGGCGAGTATGTATATAATGTAAAGTCTCATAAGCTGCTAAAATATTATCAGAAATCAACCTCCTTGGTATAAACGCACTCTGGTTAGGAGAGATTATAATAGGGAGAAAAGCTTTGAGACGATAGGCCAAAACTTTTGAGGTTAGTTTGTATAAAACATTCACAAACTAATAGGCCTAAAATCCGATATTGAAATAGGGTTGGGTTTTTTTGGAATGAGAACAATATATGTATAATTTATTTTCTCAACCATACCACCCTTCCGCATGAAATTAGTAATTGCAGAACAAACCTCTTCACCCACATTAGACCAGTTTTGTTGGCAAAAAACTGCACAAAATTCATCGGGTCTCCAAGCTTTATGAGGGCCCATAGACATTAAAGCAGAACAAACCTCCTCCACTGTGCACGGCTTCAACAGAGAAACATTCATGTCCTCTGTAACTTTTGGAGCCAAACCCGAGAGACACTCAGCAACTCCAATCTGCTGGGTGGCTTGAAAAAGAGCATCAAAATAGTTTAAAAAAGCCGTTTCAATACCTGGACTTTCAGTTTGAACAACTCCACCCATACCAGAGAATTGCGCACTTAGGTTGGCGGCTTTCCGACAGTGTTATTATTGCAATGTTTAAAAAAAACCAAGAGGATTGGATAAAGCCCCACGAAACATGAGGTCGATGGAGACTTTGGGATTTTCTCTAAGATTTTCGTGGCTCATATTAATTGGTGATTTTGGTATCCAATTTCTTCCGGCACACCGACTTCGTTGGATTTTGGTTTTGCTGAGCAAATTGAAATGTAATTTCTAGAGAGGTAATTGATTATATTATCTCCATCGTTAGTACTGTAGATTTCATCTATTGGGTATAAACAGTTGAGAAGATATTGTATCATATTTTATGATAGAAACTTGTCTCCAAATTTTGTACTTCAGATTTGAAAAGTTTTGACAGAATTTAACAGCAAATTTTAATGGAGTACCTGTAATTGAGAAGTTTAAAAAATTAGATATCCTACTGTTGGTACAGTTTCCGGTATGGTGTGAATCTGCACGTTCTTCTGATGTTCTTCACGCTTCTCAATAACTTTGCAAAACAACAAAACCTAGGGACCCTTTCGGGGGTCCCGCTCCAATGCCTAAGTTATCTTCTGTGAGAAAATAATGCTCTATGCATAAAATTGAGTCTTAATTTATACATGGGGTATGGGCCTATTTATAGGCATATGATATCTTCTTAGACTTCTGATCTGATTGGACCATAAGTCCTATCCCAATTGTTGGGATAGGACTACTGATCAAACTATACTTGGACTAATTAGAGTCTTATCCCAATTTACTGAGATAACTGATACCTGATGTAACGACCCACCCACAATAACACAATATTGTCCGCTTTTGGCTCCCCATACCAGACTTCCCAGGAGGTCACCCATCCTGGGATTGCTCTCGCAGCGGCTCGCTTAACTGCGGAGTTCTGATAGGTTCATTGCCATCACGGCTTTAAAACGCGTTGTGTCATATAAGGTGCATTTATACATATAAGCACATCCTCATTCCCAGGCGATGTGGGACGTCACAATCACCCCCCCTTGGGACCCAGCGTCCTCGCTGGCGACCCTCATGGGATCACCCCATTCTTGGCATCCCAGCGAGTGCCCGCCGGCAACCCTCTTGGGCTTGTGCACGCTCCCACCATCTCAGGCTGGGTAATGGCTCTGATACCATTTGTAACGACCCACCCACAATAACACAATATTGTCCGCTTTTGGCTCCCCATACCAGACTTCCCAGGAGGTCACCCATCCTGGGATTGCTCTCGCAGCGGCTCGCTTAACTACGGAGTTCTGATAGGTTCATTGTCATCACGGCTTTAAAACGCGTTGTGTCATATAGGGTGCATTTATACATAAAAGCACATCCTCATTCCCAGGCGATGTGGGACGTCACACCTGATTTCCCTGAAGTAGTTGCTAAATGTCTATCTCCTCCTTGGATCGGGTTGAGTGGAATTTATCCCCAACACCTACTTTGATACGTTTTGAAGTTCAATATTTTTAAGTCAAATAAGCCGATAATTCGGTATCCTTAAGTGAAGTTATCCTTATAGTATAGGTGGAACAATTTAGAAGTGATAAAACCAAAGACAAGCTCTGTTGAAGCTCATATTATGAGATATCGATACATGCATGAAGTCTTAAAACAAATATAAAAAAGACATATAATTCGAATTGAAGGAACAATTGGAGTTGGGAAATTTATTCAAAACTTGGTTTTATTATATCTGAATATCTGTGATTGTTCTAGGGATCGAATCCATATGCAGACACCCCTCCATCAACGTAGATTGTCTGTCCAGTTATGTAAGAGGCTGAAGGTAGGCAGAGAAACGCTACCATGGATGAAACCTCCTCTGGCTGCGCAGGTCGTCCAAGAGGAGTCCGCGAATTTGAAATTTCCATGGCTTTAGGATTCTCTTTGAGTGCCTATAATAGTCATAGGAAGTAAGCGCAAAGATTTAAAAGAGAACAAAAATAATAAAAAGAACCATAACAAAAAGAGAAATGAATTGATGGAGACAAGATTCGAAATCTTTGACTCGATTAAATAAAATGTGAACTCATCATTAAGATTATAAAAAATAGTAAATTTAATTAATATTCTAAAAAACAAGAAAAATGTGCTTACATTCTCCAGTAACGGAGTCATTGTGGCCGCAGGTACAACACAGTTGGTCCTGATATTGTCTCGTGCCCACTCACATGCCAAACTTCTAGTAAGTTGGTTTATTGCTCCTGCATAAGACATGAAAATTCACACACATAATTCGTAAATTGACAATCCATAACGTGTGAAAGAAAATAAAATTGCATAGAGTATATATATTACCTTTACTTGCTCCATAAACGGATAAACCACCAAATGACAACAACCCAGCCATGGAAGAAAGGAAAACAATATTTCCTGCTCCCGATCCTTTCAAAAGAGGATGTGCAAGTTGGCTCAGGTGATAAGCAGATTCAAAATTGGTAGTCATGATGAATGAGAAATCTTGAGCTGTCACCTCTAGGGTTGGTTTATAAATACTTGTTCCCACACTATTTATCTATAAAGTTAAGTACTTGTTAGAAATAATTAATTAATTCAGTGTTTTTTTAATCAAACACACTTTCTTCTTAATGAGTAAAGGAGACCGCCAAAGACTTACAAGAATATTGAGTTTGCCATGAAATTGATGAGAAACTGTATTTATGAGCTCTTCTCTTTGGGGCCGAGAAGAAATGTCACAGACCGAACCAGTGACCCGGAAGCCCTTTCCCTCCCACTCGCGCACACACTTATTAATATCAGCTTCATTCCGAGAGCATATGTGCACGGTAGCCCCAAGCCCAGCCAATTCCTCCACAATAGCATACCTAATCACAACAAACATATATATAAAACTTGGCAGAGCAAATATTAAAGCAGAACTTTGTATCGCACAGCATCAAGCAACGGGATCTAAGCCATATATAGGCTGCATACAGCAAGAGCCAATAGAAAGCCCAAACAAAAGATAGATGAACAATTAATGAAATTTACGACAGTGAAGTCGTGTAAATAGACCCATTTCTCATGATCTGATCACTCAATCAAATCTTCAATTAGCAAACATCTTTTTCCTTTCCTAATCTGAAAATAAGAGCCAGTAAAAGAGAGAGCAGAAAGAAAAGAACCCGATTCCTTTGGTTCCACCAGTGACAAGAGCTGTCATTCCCTCAAGAGACCATCTACCATTTTTGCCACGATTATCAACCTGAGCCATATCACTGCAACGACCACCTCAAACAATATTATCACTAATGTTTTAGCTTTTCAAACAGGTACGTTCTATGATGATAATAGCTCGGATGCTGTCCCTAGGTCTCCGTGGAGATACTTATATTCAGTTTGGCACCCATTTTTGACATGTGATTGATTGAAACTTCTAGGTTGATCAATTTCGTCCATCTCGATAGCCGCCTTTGTCGTCTATCAAAAACTTTTCATTGGAATAAGCGCAATATTTTTAGAAGCCCATATTTTATTTTATATTTAAAGGAATCAAGAAAAAAAATAAAAAACTCTCAACCCCTCGAATTGACACCTCATTTACATTTGTTGCAAACTACCGTTTGTGCAGGGCGAAACAACATGGTGGCTTGGGGAGTCACCATGTTTTCTCCAATTTTCTTTTTTAAATAAATGAACGAAAAATGATGCATGTGATCTTGCAAGTCTTTTTTTTTTTATTATTTTTTGAAGAAATACCGAAAATATCTCAATTTTAGGAGTTAAAATTTATCATTTGTCCTTCAAATAAAAAATTACAACAAAATTTTTTTTAAGAGAGAGAGAGATCAGGTGGTCAGACCACCCCGGCTAGCCACTATCGTATGGGGTGGTTTGGCCACCCAACTAAAAACTGACCCAACCACTCAACTTATTTGTTTTTTTAAGGGAGAACTTCACTTATAACCCTTAATCTTTCATCACTTTTGTAATTAAAATATGATAAAAAAAAAAAATACAATTTAGTCCCTCAAACTATTCACATGGCTAATTAACTGCAAGTGGCAAAAAAAAAAAATAATTTGTAGTGCTACTATTAACCACCTAGTTTTTAAAAGCCCAACCAACTCCTCCACAATAGCATACCTAATCACAACACATATATATAAAACTTAGCAGAGCAAATATAAAAGCAGAACTTTGTATCACACAGCATAAAGCAACGGGTTCTTAGCCATAGGCTGGATACAGCAAGAGCCAATAGAAAGCCCAAACAAAAGACAGATGAACAATTAATGAAATTTACGTCGACAGTGAAGTCGTGTAAATACACCCACTTCTCATGATCATCTCACTCAACCAAATCTTCAATTATCAAACATCTTTTATCCTTTTCCTAATCTGAAAATGAAAGCCAGCAAAAGAGAGAGCAGAAATAAAAGAACCCGATTCCTTTGGTTCCACAAGTGACAAGAGCTGTCGTTCCCTCGAGAGACCATCTACTATCTTTGCCACCTGAGCCATATCACTTCAATTAATTACCACCACGAATACTACCAAATTATATGATGATAATAGCTCAATCGAATGCTATCCCTAGCGCTCGGTGGAGATATTTATAGCCTGGCGGGGCCATCCACGTTCTTTAGGTTGTTTGACAATCAAGGACTAATTTTATAGTTAAATATACATGATGCCCCAAAAAAGTTTACCAATTTTTATATGGTCTAAAAATTTCATGTTTCATGATACAATCATATCTCCCATATAGACACTTAAAATCATATTCAATAAACAAATAATTTTACAATAAAATGTTGTTGTATTTAACTGTGTGGGTGAGAGAAGATTGTGGTGGGGTTTGTGATTTTTTTCCTGGGTTTCTTCATGGAGTAATCTGTAATGGTTATGGTTAGGGAAGGAAAAAAGAGCAATCAAAACAGAGAAAATTGGAGAAGATGAGGATAGTTTACTAGCTGAGGGCACTTTGAGAGGCCCAATCTCTCTGGAAAAACAACAAACTTCAGTATTTTCTTTTCTGCATCTCTAGCCGTTGCTATTCCTCTTAAATAAGCAATTCTGTTAGAAAATATTCTAACAGAATTGGAACAGCTCATACGATACCCTACAGCTCACTAGATACCAAAAGCTTCTAGAATGCAAATTACAAGAGCAAATTTAACATGGACGCATGCTATACAGGATATCAAAACGCCCAAGTATAAAGCATAAAACGCAGGAACTTAAAAGAAAAACCCAATTGCTGCTATTCTTCTGGAACATTCACTGCCAAAGGTGGGCTGGGCTGCTACTCCTCTGCTGGGCCCATAACAGGTCCTCTCCCTTTAGAGCACCTTGCCCACAAGGTGGGGAAATTGCTGTTGAAGCTTCCATAGAGACTCCCACGAATCTTCTTCTGCTGATGTGCCAGTCCAGTGAATGAGGACTTCAGTAATGGCACGACCCCTCTGTTTGGTTGAACGCCGATCCTGTATGAGTTCAGGTTCAGGCAGAATTTCGCCCTTGTCATCAACAGGAGGGAGAGTGGCTAAGGGAGTGATTTTGTGGCCAAGCTTCTTTTTCAAGCATGAAACATGGAAAATAGGATGCACCCGAGCAGAAGAAGGAAGGTCGAGTTTATAGGCAACCTGGCCGATGCGTTGGACCACCTGGAAAGGGCCAAAAAATCGTGGTGATAACTTCAAATTCTTCCGAACAGCCATGGTCTTTTGTCGATACGGCTGTAAACGGAGGTACACCCAATCTCCTACTTCAAATTCCCTCTCCGAACGATTCTTATCCGCATAAACCTTCATGCGATTTTGGGCTAGCTGTAAATTCTCCTTAAGTGTGTTGATAATAGCATTGCGATCCTGAAGCTGAGTGTCCACAGCCAGGTTAGCTGAGGTACCAGGTACATAGGAGAGCAAAGAAGGAGGAGAGTAGCCATAAATAGCTTGGAAAGGAGTTAGGCCTGTAGAAGAGTGATGGTTAGTGTTATACCACCACTCAGCCATTGGTAACCAGGTGCTCCAGGATTTGGGTTTGGTGCCTGCATAACAGCGGAGGTAAGTTTCAATGCACTTGTTGAGGGATTCGGTCTGGCCATCAGATTGAGGGTGATATGCTGAACTGAATGCAAGAGAAATACCCTGGAGATGAAATAATTCCCGCCAAAAAGTACTCGTAAAAACTGGATCACGGTCGGATACAATGGTATTGGGCATACCATGAAGTTTGAAAATGTTGGCAAGGAAGGTGTGGGCAACTGAGGAGGCTGTATAGGGGTGGGATAAGGGAATGAAATGGGCATATTTGGAGAATCGATCTATGACAGCTAGAATGATTGAAAATCCATGGGAAAGGGGTAAACCTTCAATGAAATCCATAGAAATATCGGACCATATGCGAGTGGGAATTGGGAGGGGTTGTAGAAGCCCTGGAGGATGGATTGTTTCAGGTTTGTTGGCCTGGCAGATTTCACATTCACGAACATAACGCTTGATGTCGCGACGCATACCACTCCAATAGAAGTCTTTTTTCGCCCGATGGACGGTCTTGTGATAGCCGGAGTGGCCAGCACTGGGGTTGGCATGGATAAACTCCAATAATTGTTGCTGAAAGGGTGAACCTTTGACAACCCAGATACGACCTTTCATGAGGATGAGGCCCTGCTGCAGCGTGAAACCTTTCGGTGTGGGAAGGCTTTGTTGAAGAGAGAGCAATAGGTTGTGTGCGGCTGAATCATGGAGGTAAGAGGCCTTTAGGTCAGTAATCCAATCTGGAGTAGGGAAGGAAATCAAAGAAATGGAATAACTGGCCCTGAAATTCAGATCAGCATCCAACTGAAAAATAGTTGCCGCAGCAGCTTGAAAATCTTGGGGCTCATTCAACCGGGATAGAGCATCCGCAACCCTGTTTTCCTTACCCTTTTTGTATTCAATAACAAAATTGTAGCCTAACAACATGGAAATCCACCGCTGCTGGAAAACCGTAGCTGTGCGTTGCTCCAACAGAAACTTGAGCGCTTGCTGGTCGGTTTTGACAGTGAAAGAACTACCCAGCAAATAGGGGCGCCATTTTTGAACGGCAGTCACCAAGGAAAGGAGTTCCTTTTCGTATGTGGAGAGGTTCAAAGCTTGCCCTTTGAGAGCTTGGCTGAGGAAGGCAATTGGATGTCCCTCTTGCATTAACACCGCCCCAATCCCTTTACCACATGCATCACATTCGATGGTGAAGGGTAGAGAAAAATCTGGAAGCCGTAAAACAGGTGGAGAAGTAATGGCCTGTTTGAGCTTGAGAAAGGCATTTGTGGCTATAGGAGACCAAAGAAATGAATTCTTTTTGAGGAGAGCTGTTAATGGAGCAGCCAGCAAACCATATCCTTGGATAAATTTACGATAATATCCGGTAAGACCCAAAAATCCGCGGAGAGATTTGATTGTAGTAGGGACCGGCCACTGCAGCATAGCATGGAGTTTAGAAGGATCAGCCCGAACTCCCTGGCTAGAAATAAGATGTCCAAGATATTCAATCTCAGAGACTCCAAACCTGCATTTAGAAGCCTTCGCAAAAAGATTGTTAGAGTGCAAAACTGTCAAAACAGTGTGTAAATGATGCAAATGAGCATCCAAGGAACGACTATACACCAGGATGTCGTCAAAAAAAACCAAAACAAATTTGCGAAGGAATGGCCGAAAAATGTCATTCATCAAGCCTTGGAAGGTGGACGGCGCATTTGTCAAACCGAAGGGCATTACGAGAAATTCGTAATGACCTTCATGGGTCCGGAAAGCCGTTTTATGAACATCATCAAGGTGCACGCGAATTTGATGATAACCTGAGCGGAGGTCCAGCTTCGAAAAAATGATGGCGCCATGGAGTTCATCCAAAAGTTCATCGATCACCGGAATGGGAAACTTATCCTTGACGGTATCGTGATTAAGAGCACGATAGTCGACACACATGCGCCAACTCCCATCGGCTTTGCGAACCAACAGCACTGGGGAAGAAAATGGACTTTGACTAGGTTGAATGACCCCAGAGGTGAGCAATTCCTGAACAATATGCTCAATTTCAGCCTTCTGAAAATATGGGTAACGATACGGTCGTACTGATACCGGCTTGTCTTCTTTTAGTAAAATCTTATGATCACGACTTCGTGGTGGAGGAAGCCCCTGAGGTTCGGCAAAAACTTGCTGAAATTGGTGCAACAACTGCTGAATAGAGTCAGGAACAGAAGAAAAATCTAAATCGGGCCCCAGGGAAGTAATTTGTAAGAAGAATCCCTTGATAAAAGACAATGAGCATTTAGCAAATTGAGCACCATCCGCTAAAGAAAATTCTGTAGGGCTAAGACCTTGTAAGCAGACCTTGTGACCAGCCAGTGTATATTGTAAGGTAAGTTTGGAAAAATCACAAAGGACTGGCCCTAATGTGCGCAACCATTCAATACCAAGCACCACATCACACCCACCCAATGACAGAAGATAAAAATCAGTAGTGATAGCAGTGCCTTGAACATGTAATGTGACTCCGTTGCATTTCCCCGAACTAGAAACCATGTCTCCATTAGCAACACGAACCCTAAGATGCAAGGGTATGATGTCACCCAATGGAAGTTTTGTAAAACCAGAGGGGTCGATGAAGTTATGGGTGCTACCCGAGTCTATTAAAATGACTACACGTTTATGACGAATAAACCCAACCAAACGCATAGTCTTAGGGGCAATAGAGCCAGAGAGAGCATGAAGGGAGATTTCAGGTTCAACAACCTCCTGAATAATAGGCTCTAATGGATCACATTTATCAAAAGGCTCAACAAACTCCTCAACCATAGTATCATCAATGATAGGTTCAGTAGCATGTAACAAATAAAGAGTCGGGGACTTACACTTATGGGAAGGAATCCACTTCTCATCGCAGTTGTAACAGAGTCCCTTTTCCCGACGTTCGCGCATCTGGGCCGATGAAATGCGCTGGACCGGAACAGTCGGAGATGTTCGAGGAGAGAATTGTGAAGAAGAACCACTGGACGGAGAAGAGACTCCGATGGATTGTCCCCAAGATGATTGGCGTGAAGAATAAGAGCCCCGAAAAGGTTTCCTGGAGGTAGTAAGGAATTCTTCCTGAAGTTTGGCCAACCCAAAAGCCGACACCAAATCTCGGGGATCAAGCATCCGAAGAGGCAGCCGAATGTCATCCTTAAGGCCACTAAGGAAACAACTGAGTTTGTTTTTGTCCGAGAGGCCACGGAGCCGGTTAGAGAGAGACTCAAACTGAGAAGTGTATTCGGCGACTGTAGAAGTGTGACGCAACTTCATCAACGATTCCATGGGATCATCATAGGCTGGACCGAAACGAACCAGCAGAGCTTGAATAAAAGAATCCCAAGTGGGAAATTGTCCAGCTTCATCAGCGTCCTGGAACCAGACCAAAGCTTCCCCTTCCATGTGAAACGATGCCATGCGAATCCTTTGATACAAAGGTGTTTGATAGTAGTCGAAGAACTGATTTACCTTATATGTCCAACCCGAGGGATTTTCACCATTAAAACGGGGAAAATCAAGACGCAGGGACCGAGTACGGATGTGGCGTTCCTCGCGGAAGTTGTCATTGTAGTCATCGTCATCCCGACCGTCATGCCGGTGGTCCCGACCTGGACGACGGTCCTGGTCATCGTGGTCCTGGCGGGGACGTGGAGGAAGAAAGTCGTCCCTGTCCTCCCGATCGTCATGGCGTTCAAACCCAGGTGGATGACGGTCATGTCGACCCTGGTAGTAAGGAGGAGGAGGACCACGGCCGTCGACTGGGCGGTCCTCTGGGGGTGGGCGAGTCTGATTCTGGAGGACCGTACGGAGAAGGTCACTGAGATCATTGAGTTTCTGGTCGACAGTGGCGTTGAAGGTCTGCTGCTGTGTATTCACTGTTTGTTGTTGATCCAAACCATCATGACAAACTCGGAGAGATTCCTGAAGCTGAGCAATGCGGGTACCGTCAGCCATAATAACAGAGTAAAAAAAAAAAAATTTGTGGGTCAAAAGAAGCGAAAACGGGGAAAAAATCGCCGGCTCTGATACCAAATGTAATGGTTATGGTTAGGGAAGGAAAAAAGAGCAATCAAAACAGAGAAAATTGGAGAAGATGAGGATAGTTCACTAGCTGAGGGCACTTTGAGAGGCCCAATCTCTCTGGAAAAACAACAAACTTCAGTATTTTCTTTTCTGCCTCTCTAGCCGTTGCTATTCCTCTTAAATAAGCAATTCTGTTAGAAAATATTCTAACAGAATTGGAACAGCTCATACGATACCCTACAGCTCACTAGATACCAAAAGCTTCTAGAATGCAAATTACAAGAGCAAATTTAACATGGACGCATGCTATACAGGATATCAAAACGCCCAAGTATAAAGCATAAAACGCAGGAACTTAAAAGAAAAACCCAATTGCTGCTATTCTTCTGGAACATTCACTGCCAAAGGTGGGCTGGGCTGCTACTCCTCTGCTGGGCCCATAACATAATCGTTGTGTCCTGATCAAGATGAAAAGCAGCCTCTACGATCGTTAGGGTAGCATTTCACTTTTAGAATTGGCATTATTAGTGTGCGGCGTGGTATTTTCATTGCAAAACAACATGATTCCTACACATAAAACAAATTACCGGCCAAGAGAGTATTTTCCTTTTGTTTTCTGATGGGGAAATAAATTAGGTTTTTTGGGGGTAAAGGTCATGCCAGGGATTCTTTGTCCCAAAATTGTTTTAAAAGAATTTAAATAAATAAAGGGTTGAATCCCAAAACAGGTTTTTTTTTTTAACTTTTTAGCCATAAAATCCATTGAGGAAAAGAGTTCAATGATATATATGAAACTAGGCTACTCATGAGTCATGACCAATGACACCGTACTGTCTTAATCAATCGGTCAAAAGAGGAGGCGGGAGAGATCGGGATTATCTGCATTAAAGGTGTCAAAATTACTGGTAACGAGCTCATAACCAGCGTTGTGCAAAATTACTCGAATAAATTTTTGTCTTATTTTACTTTTAAAAGCATAAAAAATACTACCAAAAAATATTTGAGTGTATCGTATAAAAAAAAAAAAAAAGAAATACCAATAAACATTTAAATGAATTAAAAAAATAAGACCCTTAATTTTAGTTTAATTCTTATAAATTGAAATATGTTAAACTTTTTGTACTCATGAATAGTTTATAACGGAGAAAAAAAAGTATAAAGAAGAATAAAAAAAAGCAAGAGAGAAGCATGATTTAATCTAATTATCAAAGCATTATTAAAAAATTAGTAAAAATCTATAATATTGTTAATGTGATACTTATTATATCTAAATAAAAATAAAACTCATGCAATTCTAAACATTTAAAAAAATACTGAACAAACTAAATAAATTTTTTTTTTTGAAAAAATACAATTTAGCCCCTCAAACTATCACAATTTCTTCGGACGGCCTCCTAAACTAGTAAACTACAAAAGCTTGGACTTTGGCACTCCAAATTACCAAAACGTTTGAAAAATGTGCATTTTGGCGAAATATGTCTGTAACGCCCCTGCCACGTGTCTTTTTCCAAGTAAAAAATAATTAAAATTTCAAAAACAAATTTAAAAAATTAAAAAGGGGCATTATGGGCTTATTTCACCAAAATGGACATTTTTCAAACGTTTTAGTAGTTTGGAGGGCTAAAGTCCAAGCCTTATTAGTTTAGGAGGCCATCTGGAGAAGGGGTGGTAGTTTGGGGAGCTAAATTGTATTTTTTTCTTATTTTTTTTTTATAAATAAAAAATAAAACAAAATATTTCATTAAACATTGAACGCAATCAAATTTGTGGTGCGACGCAACCCTTAGAGAATTTAGAAAAGACTCTCTTTTGTATAATTCTCTTTTGAGTGAGAGTGAGATTTTGGTGTATTGAAGCTTTTGGGTTTGAGTGGTTTTTTTTGTACTACTCTTTATACTACACCTTTTGTTAGTGAATATTTCCCGGGTTATCTTTGCTAGTAGATGAAGGCTTAGATGAAGGCTTATTAAGCCGAATTACTTAAATTTTGATATCTTGTATGACTATGTTATTTTCTATTCTTTTGAATAATCCCTAAAATTAGTTTTGTTACAACAAATATCGCATCAAAATGAATTAGAAAGTCCAACAACTACCTAAATATGACTCACTAATGTGCCCGTGTTGTCCACCCTTCAATGTTGATCAATACTCTTCACACATTTTCTCGGCATTTATTTAAACAGGTTATTGAAGGCCACGTTTGAAATTTTTCCTCCCCTTATTTTGAGGAGAAATTTTTTTGAATGATTGTAAAATATGATTGATATATTATAAAGTTGAAACAATTTATATGAAAAAGAGAAGAAAAAAAAATTGTATTAATTGTAGTACGTTTTTTTTTATTTAAATAATAATAAAAAAAATGTTGATGTGATATAAAAAATAAAAAGAAATTAAAAATATTTTAAAATTGAAGTTTTTTAAAAAAGTGAAAATAAAGGAATGAGTGGAAAAAAAGAATTTCAAACAGGGAAAATAAAATGAACGGTGCTATGGTTGATCTTTCGTATGTACAATAGGACCGCCCCCATTACTACAAGAAATTTTAATATATATCTTAAGATTGATACGATATGCATACAATTATACGGAATTTAATGAATATTTTATTTTTTGTTAAAATTTTGAAGGCTGCATCTACCCTAAATAAGGAAAAAGGCCTGATTAATGTACAACCCCACCTCCACCTGTCCGTACGTTGGTCAATATAATACGCCATAAATGAAACAAAGTTTGACTTGGCCCCTACCCCTACCCTGGTTGGACCGACGCCATCCAGCATGGTATCGAATTTCTTCCGGCACACCGACTTCGTTGGATTTTGGTTTTGCTGAGCAAATTGATTTCCGCATGGCCGCATTGCTTTCTTAGTCACACATTTTGTCTTTTCCTTATTTTACTTTTGGGTGAAGTTTACTTCTTAGTTAAGTTTTGAGATTTTACTTCATTGTGAAGTATTTTGCCCGACTCACTTATTTAGAAGACTTGACACTTTCGATCATTTATAAAAGAAGAGCAAAAGAGGCAATATCCAGGACAGAAGATAAAAAAGGAGAGATATATCCGTTACGTTTGTGAGATTTCTCAATCCCAATATTTCTCATGTTTGTGGTGCGGCGCAACACTTATAGAATTTAGAGCATACTCTTTTGTCATGCATTATTATGTCTTTTGTATAAATCTCTTTTGAGTGATCGAGAGTGAGATTTAGGAATATTGGTGTTTTTGGGTTTGAGTGATTTTTCTCTAGACTATTCTTTGTACTCCACCTTTTGTTAGTGAATATTCTCTTAGTCGTTTTTGCTAGTGGATGTAGACTTATTAAGCCGAACGTACCACTTAAATTTTGATGTCTTGTATAATTGTATTATTTTTTATTCGTTTTTGATGATCCTTAAAATTAGTTTTGTTACAACAAATATCGCATCAAAACGAATTAAACTCTTCACACACATTTCCTCAGCATTTATTTCATCGATCTCTCACACACACACACAATTGCACAAACTGGATATATTAATCCATACCCATACCGCAAATATTGTTATCAATTGTTACTGGATTGAGATCGGCTACAATCTTGCCCGACCTTTCTCTCAATTTACCTATCTTAATTGTAGAGAATTTCGGTCCTTGTTAGTGGACTCTGGAGCATTCAATTCTCATATTCATTGAGACATGTTGGGCTCTAAGCAATAGAAGACAAAACAAGCTAGTGGCTCAACAAGGTTGCACAATGCCCCAAATGGCATGGCAAAGGAACGTACGTAATACCCGGCCCATTGATAGAAAGATAAAGTACACCCAAAAATATTTTTCTCATTTTAATAACATGAGATTTTTCGTACAATAAGACTGCCTCATTACTACAAGAAATTTTAACATATATCTTAAGATCGATAAGATTTGCATACAATTATAAGAAATTTAATTAATATTTTATTTTTGGTTGAAATTTTGAAGGCTACATGTGCCCTAAATAAGAAAAATAAAAGCGTCGTAATAACAAATCATATCGTCGGCACCTGTCCGTTGGTTAATATAAAAGATGAATAATCTATATTTAGACTATAAATATTCAATGGTTGATCTTAAAAAAAAAAAAAAAAAAAAAAAAAAAAAAAAAAAAAATTATTAAAATTATGTAAGAGTTATGCATAAATTGTGCAAAACATATTACTCATAAAAGATTAATTATATGTGCATGTATGAACCAAAGTTTGACTTGGCCCCTTCTCCTACACTTATTGGACCGCTGCCATCGTAATTAATTATATATTTATGAAACAAAGTTTGACTTGGCCCCTAGTCCTAGTCCTACCCCTGATTGGACAGCCACCATCATCCTTTTTTTTTTTTAACAGATCGCATGTGCTACCATATATTGTTGAAAAGCCCAAAGGCAATACAGAGAATAGAGAAACCAAGACTCCCTACACTCTAAGTCAGAGTTTAACTCTGACTTGAAACAGCTGCCTAGACAATACTCAAAAATTACAGGAACAACGTTTGAGCCATTCTTTACATTTAAGCACACTAAATCAAAGAAAAGATGGCTGATCTAGCTACCCAAGCCAACACATAATCCAGTAATAATTGGGTATTACATAGATAGACTGTGGAAAAAGACATTAGAATATACAAACATAACAGAAAACAGTCAAACAACAGAGCCACCGTCTGGGAGGAAATCCGTCGCCAGAGAGACGGCGCGTGGAGGCCACGCGCCATCCCCGGAAATATCCATGCACAACCGGCCACCAGAGAACACCGGACAGCACCTAACACAGCTTGGAAGGCTGAACGTGGCCCACACGCGCGGCCCAAGGAGCAAACCTCCCTGACGCGTGCAAGCCACGTGCCGAGCATGGAGGACCGACACGGCCGTGGTTGGCGGCGACTGAACCGGAAGAAGACTGGGAAACCAGTGGAGGGGCGCGTGTCGTATAGAACCCGGCAACAAACAGTAGATCTGACTAGGAACGCCGGAGACACTAGATGAAAATCTTCCCAAAAGACATCTCTTGATGAGCTTTTCTGCCAAAAAACAAAGAAGGAAAAAACAAAGAAAAAAACCAAAGAAAAGCTCCATAGTCCCAGAGGACTAGGAGGAGATCAGCTCCACTAGAGACAAAGCCAGGGAGAACAAAAACTCCCCTGGATCAACCAGGAGAGAAAACAAAACCTCCATAGCCAGAAGGGCTAGGAGGAAAAAGCACCAGGGAGGAGGGAGGCGTGACCGCCTCCCTCCTCCTTCACCGTAAAAACTAAGGCCTCCCCCCCTCGGAGAAAATTTTTCGAGAGCTTCTTTCTCTTCAGCAGAGAGAGAGAAGCAGTTGATTCTCATGTTGGACTGCCACCATCCTAATTCACTCGTTTGCCCTGTTCTACTGACTGGCTGGCCTCTTTTTTACGGACCACAATAAAACTTGAATGCCATTTACAAGGGCGTGGGAAATATTTGCTTCTATTAATAAAAGAAAGGGAAAAAAAAAAAAAAAACTTAAATTCAAATGAAGAAATTAAGAGTTTGTTTGGATTTTTAATCTTAAAAAATACAATTCAAAAATATCAATTTTAAAATGTACGATTTAAAAAGTAATTTTTAAAAATGCAGTTAAGTGTTTGGCAAAATCGCAGTTTAACCTTTAAATCGCAGATTAGCCTTAAGAGTTATGCATTTTCAAAAAAGCACAAATTTGCCTGCGATTTGAAAATGCAGTTTTCTGTATTTTCAAATTTTGTAATTTTTAAAAAATATAATTTTCAAACAATTCATTTTCTGTAATTTAGTTTAAAATTACACTTTTTATTTACGAAATTGCAATCTCAAATACACACGAAAAGAGAAGGAAAAAATAATGTTATCTTTACTGAATAGCTTTTTCTTTTACGTGATTGATTTCATTACTTTTGAGATTTTGTGAATCTTTTTAATTATTAGTTTATTGTCTTAGTTTCTAAAAATGATTTTTTTTTTTTTTTTTTAAGAAAATATCATTGATATTTCATTGCATAATCAAGATTACAAACTAGAGCCTTAAAAGCCCTAAATAACCAAAGCATGAAGCTCTGAATTCAAAACAGAAATAAGAAAATCAAGAATCACATTAAGCCAAACTCTATCATCCAATGAATTTTAGATTCATTTTCTTTATACCCCCACCAAAACCTCTACATCATAGAATTAATATCACAGCACAAACCTTTTGGAAGTAAAAATACACTCATACTATATGTTGGGATGGCCTGAATCACTGCTTTCAAAAAAATTTCCTTCCCAACTTGTGAAAGAAATTTAGTCTTCTAGTCATGTAATCTCTTCCATACTCTATCCTTTATACATTTAAACTCTTGGATGTGAGATTTTCCAACCAAAGCTAGTAGGCCCAAGTATTTATCAAACCTTTGGGTACTAGGAATTCTAGATAACTTGATAATACAATCTCTTGCCTCTGGACTAGTATTATGACTGAAAAAATGGAGGATTTTTCTTTGTTCAGTTGCTGTCCAGAAGCCTTTTCATAACACTCTAGAAGCTGAGATAGCCGCCCCCAGTCTCTTGCACGTGCCCTACAAAACAACAAGCTATTATCCGCAAAAAATAAGTGACTTAACCGAGGTCCCCTTGGTGAAGTAGGAATACCCGTAAGACATCCGGATAACTCAGCTTGGAAAAGAAGAGAACTCGATGCTTTAGCACAAACAATAAATAAATATGGTGATAGCCGATCTCCTTAACAATTTCCTCTGGAAGGCTTAAAAATACCTGATGGTTGGC
The DNA here is from genome assembly GCA_028654335.1 of Alnus rubra. Taxonomy (NCBI): domain Eukaryota; kingdom Viridiplantae; phylum Streptophyta; class Magnoliopsida; order Fagales; family Betulaceae; genus Alnus; species Alnus rubra. The sequence continues at coordinate 233,281 of JAJPGS010000870.1, read as the reverse complement.
CATTCACAATAATCGAAAAACTGACAGTACGTAGAAAAACACTGCATGATAAATCTACGCCATTTATAATGAAAACCCATTCTTCGCATGACTTCATAAAGAAACCCCCACTCCACCCTGTCATATGCCTTACTCATTGTGATGTCCCGAATATTATTTGTCATTTTAAGAATAAATTTAATGGGATAAACAACTAAAATTAATTCGACAATTGGAAAATACAATGGGACGCGCAGAGAATGTTTCATAGTCCAAAGAAATAAATTATATAAGAGAAAAATAGGAGAGAATGAATTGGAAATGGAAAAAAAAATGAGAAAAGCGAGTTAAATATGTGAAATTAATGTGGTGCGTCCGGACGGTACCTTATCAACACAAGGCAGACGCCTCATTTCACGCACGTTCGGATGCCTGACTTAATGCGTCTGGACGGCTTATAAAGGATGGCACACGCCTTCTTAAACGGCGCACATCCTGGCAGCTTATGATGCCCGTCCGGACGGGTCTAGTGTTAAAGAGGGCAAAACGCCATTTTCTTCTCGGCAGCTCCGTTTTCTTCCTAATTTCTCTTGGCTTTTCCACCTAAAAACCGTGATATCTTGAAATCCAGCCGTCCAATTTTAAATTCGACTTCGATAACGTAATTCTCAAAGCCCAATCTATGTATTGACCGAACGTTTTGAGGTAAATCGCTAAACTCGCATTTTTTGAGATTTTTAATAAATCTTGTAGAAATGAGTTTAACTTGGCGTTTTCTCTAGGTTTGGTGTAGTTTGGAGTTGTTAGGAGCTTCTCGAGCATTTGATCTTTGCTTGGCGAATTTTTGGTAAGTTTTCCATATACATTAGTTTTTGGGTATTTTGTTAAAATGTTATATTATTGTGATTAACCATAAGTAATGCTTATGGGTTAGCAATAGTGGGTTTATTAAAGTGATTAGAGATTTTGGATAAATATTTAGAAGTTTTAGAGTTTAATGGGTAAATTAGCAAAAGTGGCTTTTTGAGTGATTCAAAATGCTACATAGTGTGATTATTAGTTAGAATGCTAATTAATGCAATGTATTGTATTTTTAGCGGCACTTTACGGTTGATTTTAGAGTCATTTGGAAATTGGGAATACAAACGATCTAAGGTGAGTATTCTACTCACTGAGAAAATATATATTTTTTATATGTAATAAATTGAGAAAAATATATATATTGTTTATGAAACCAAACCCAGCCATATGATGAAATATATGTTTTGGACAATTTGATTAGTTTCGATTATGTTCAAATTATATCAATGATGTCTAAGAATTGATGCATGAGTGAAGAGTGTTGAATTGTTTTAAATTATACAAATTGTTTGAGAACATGTCATATTGAAACTGTTTATGTTTTATGAAGAAACTACAAATTGAATGATTTCAAAGTATTTGAAAAAATGTTGGATTTGTTTAGTTTTAAAGGAACATGATTTAGCAACTGTATAATTTTACAGCATGATACAGTAGTGAAACATATACTGGTCATGCACAGAGCATAGAGCATGTAGTATAGAGCATACATACAACAACAGTACAACAGTAACTGAACGCAGTAAAACAACAGTAAACACAATTAAATAGCAGTTATCAACATCGTGGGGGACCTAAGCCCTAGTAAACCCAGTTTCATGCATATCATATATAGCATTGTTATGTGTGATGTTTTTATGTTATGAGTAGTTTTTACCAGACGTGTTTGTATGCATAAGTGTCTTAAATGAAAGGCGCTTATGTATATCTCTATCGGATGGTTGCATGTGTTTAAGAAACATCGAACTTGAATGTACATGAATTCATGATTGCCCAAGTGCGAGTAATGTCATGTCTATGAGTAAGAAGGTTGATTGTTATTGTTTTTCAGGAAAAATGTGTTAGCATAATAGAGTTTAACTCTAGTGCTCACATGATCTGCTGACGTACAAGGCATGAAGCTGCAATATGATTAAGTTGGTACTCATTATTTCAAAAGCTTAAGTTAATAAAAATATTGTCATGTTTTATGCGGTCAGGAGCAATAAACCAACTTTCTAGAAGTTTGGCATGTGAGTGGCCACTAGACAATATCAGGACCAACTGCGTTGCACCTGCAGTGATAAGAACTCCTTTATCCGAGGATGTAAGTGCATTTGACTTGTTAGCATATATATTAATCATATGTAGTCTTCTTGTTTTGTTTGTGTTTAATTGTATTTTTAGTTCTTTCTTTTAAATTCTTGTGCTTACTTCCTAATATTACTGTTACTATTTCTATTATAGTTACTCAAAGGGAAACCTTTGGAAATTATAAATTCACGGACTCCTATTGGACGAGCTGGGGAGCCAGAGGAGGTATCATCCTTGTTAGCATTTTTCTGCCTTCCTGCAGCCTCTTATAGGCTGTTTTTGAGTCACTCCTGTGAGATGTTTTAAAGGAAGAGACGTATGCATGGATGGAGACGTGGGGAGAAAGGATGGCGTAGATGCATGCATGCTTGCAAGAGTCGGTGCTAGTTTCAATTCACATTCATGTGCATGTTGTTCCTACAAGCACGTTTACACGAGAACAAGTTGTCAAAAATCTGGTTTAGGCACGCCTATTAGCCCCTGTTTCATGCTATCATGAACAGAGCAAGTGGGTAATACAATAATCAGAAACAACAGAAGAGTAGACCAATTAAGTTAGGAACAATGAAGGTTTTCCTAGGTAGAAAAAAATTGGTGAGGTCTGATTAATTCCACGGGTAGGATGGACTGAAAAAAAAAAGAAAAAAGAAAAAGAAGAAGAAGAAAGACTCAGTCGTGCATGGGGACCGAGTTGTGAGCATGGGTCGAAGGGTGTCAAGGAAGACCCAGTCGTGGAAAACTCTTCCCTAGTCCCGTGCTCTACGAAACATGTCAACGGCGACAAAAAAAAGAACAACCATGACCGAGTTGTGAGCATGGGTCGAAGGGTGTCAAGGAAGACCCAGTCGTGGAAAACTCTTCCCTAGTCCCGTGCTCTACGAAACAAGTCAATGGCGACAAAAAAAAGAACAACCATGACGATGGAGGAGAGGCACAATGAAGATATAGAGATGAGAGAGGGATAAAGATGTTGTAGAGATATGAGAGAGAAAGCAATCGAGAAAGATGAGATTGTGTGAGAGGAATGAGGGAGATAAGGGCAAAAGAGGAAGAAATTCATTAAAAACGCACATGAGGTGCACATGACGGGTTGACCACTTATTTTAACTACTCTGACTGACAGAAGGGCGTGAAACATGTAACTGTGGTAGTTGAATGCTCTATTTTGGTTGAGTTAGTAGTTTGTGGGGACATCGCGCATTTTTTAGTAGTTTATGGAGGAAAAAGTAATTACCCATTTTTTTTTAAAAAAAAAAAAAAAAAAAAAAACTAATAAGCTTGGGGGAGTCACCATGTTTTCTCCAGATTCTTTTTAAAAATACTCTTATAAAAAATAGTATTTTACCTCCCACCCAATTTTTATTTTTTATTTTTTAGTTACCGACCCAAAACTCCAAATGCTAATTCCATCCCTGCGTTTGTGATATTTGAACCCTTCCAACTGCCATTATTTTGAAATTGGCACCATATATACGTTTATATGCTGCTAGATTAATGAACAAAAAATGATGCTTGTGATCCGCATATGCAAGTCTTCCTTCTTCTTTTTTTTTTTAAAAAAATAAATAAATAAAATACCGAAAATATCCCAATTTTAGGAGTTAAAATTTCTCATTTGTCCTTCAAATAAAAAATTAGTACAAACTTTTTTTTAGAGAGAGAAAGAAAGATCAGTTAGTCAGACCACCCCGGCCAGCCACTACCGTATGGGGTGTGGTTTGGCCATCCAAAATGAAGGTTGACCAAAAATCGAGTTTGTGACGATTGAAAGGCGTGAGCCATGAGGTGAGGCCAACATGCACACTAAAAAGTCTTGAGAAAATTGTAATTATAGGGGTTTGACAATAAAGAAATTTCAAGCGGAGATTTATGGGATGTAACTGAAGGGAGCAGGTAGCAAGTGAAGCGGCCCCGAACTTCGATGGTTCTGACAACGTAGGATAATAACAGAAATTAAAAAGAAAACTTAAAGAAGAGATAAAATAATAAATAGAGAAAAGAAAGCTCTAAAAAAAGCAAATAAAGTATAACTTTGAAAGACTGAATTTTTATTAATACTCTAAAATTGAATTTAAAAAACACATAGATTGGATGCTGATGTGCAAATTTATTTAGCTTGCAAGCATACGAATCGTTTGCAATATAGTGTTGTGTAAGTGCAGGGTCGAATCCACAGAGAATTGTGTTGCAAAAATTAATTTCTATATAAACTAATTTTATCTTAACTTAGTTTCGAATTTTGAGATTTTATAATGTAAAATAATAAACTAAATAAAAACCGAATTAAAAACAATTAATAAAAAAAAAAATTAAGGTTTTAGAATTCACCTCACCATATCAAACAACACATTCTTGTATTCTATTCATACACCCGATAAACAATTTAGACATTCATTGTTCAAGGTTCCGTAAAAATTATATTAATTCATTCAATGAATTCAACTTAATAACAAATCACAACGAATACCCAATTGAAATCAAATCATCCAATGTATCCGTTTTGACAAATAAATCACAATGAATATCCTCTTTCAACCAAATCATTCGATGTATTCATTGGTTGAAACATATTGAATATCCAACTTTTCATAAATAATCACTCAATCAATTAAATATAAATCAATTAATTGAATATTGGATTTGAACAATAATTTGATAAATATCGAATTTGCATAAGATAAAAAAACAAGAATGAAAGTATTATCAAATGTGAGGTTTCATCATCAACCTTAGTTGAAAAATTAGCTACTCATCACTAAAAAGAAAATATTAAATTTTATTAAAAACATAAAAATAAAAACTTACAAATAATAGAAGCCAAAGAATCTAGCTGTTGCTATGTACAATGTTGGGATGATTTCTAAGTAGTGCTTAGCAGGGGATTATTTATAGCAGAAGATTTGGTTAAATTTAACTTTTACAAAATGACACATTTACCCCTCTAAACCCTAATAAGAGAAAAGAACGCTAGAGTTTAAGGCCATATTTTTAAAATGACACTTCTACCTGTCAAAAACCCTAATAAGAGAAAAGAATAATAGGTTTGGAGTGTCTACAGCAGCCAGGAACAAGAAAATTTGCGTTCTTATATTGCGGGACACTTATGACGTAGCAGACATTCGAATTAGAAAAATTATATTTCACAATGATTTGTAGCATTTTGAATTAGCTTTCCAACACCGCTGATTTCACTTTAATCCGATACTTGAGCTGAATGTTATAATTAAAATACTATGACTTGTGCAGAACCTGAAATTTAATCCAATCTGATTTTGGTTGTCCTAGATGCCTTAAAATAACATCAGTTGTATGCTAAATTTTCAAAATGCTCATTTGGAAGTTTGGAAGTAAACTATTTGGGTCACTTGATGTCGGAGGAAGGAGTTAAGGCTGATCCTGCTAAAATTGAAGCCACGCTAAATTGGTTGAATTCTAAGACCCCTAAGGCTTTAAAGGGATTTCTAAGCTAACCGGGTACTATCGGAAGTTTGTAAAAGGCTATGGGGGCATTGCAGCCCCATTGACAACCCTTTTAAGGAAAAACTCCTTTAGGTGGAATGACCAAGATGAAGAGGCTTTTAAAAATTTAAAAGACATGATGTCCACACTGCCTGTCTTAGGCCTTCCTAATTTCACTAAAAAATTTGTGATTGAATGTGACGCTTCTGGAGGAGGAATTTGGCCTGTCTTGATGCAAGAATGGAGACCTTTAGTTTATCTAAGTCAAGCGTTGAAGGGTAAGAGCCTGTTTTTATCAACCTATGAAAAGGAGTTATTAGCCTTGGTTATGGCGATCAGAAAATTGAGACATTACATCTTGGGTCAGACCATTGCAATGTGAACAAATCAGTAGGCTCTAAAGTACTTATTAAAGTAAAGGGTGGGCACACTAGCACCACAAAAGTGGGTTTTCAAACTCCTCAAGTATGATTTCTTAGTGAAATATAAGCGATGAAGGAAAATAAGGGAGCAGATGCACTTTCAAGGGTTCAAATCAACAATGACATCACAGATGAAGATATAATTCCAACAGACCAAACTACAACCCATGATATGGCAAGTAATTTAGATTCTAAAGCAAGCACATATGAACTAGGATTGACAATTTTTGACACGACCCGCGAATCCGACATAAACACGACACAAAATTATAGGGTTAGGGTTTAGGCTAAATGAGTTGACGGGTTGACAGGTTGACCCGTTTATAAACGAGTTGGCGGCTCAACCCGCGGGTTGACCTGCCAACCCATTTATGACTCGTTTATGACACGTTCATGACCCGTCAACCCGTTTAGCTAATCGTGTTGGGTTCGGGTTGGTTGGTCAACAAGGTCAACCCGAACCCAACAAGATAACCCGTTTACTTAACCTGAAAATGAACCACAATACAGGTACAAGCAATAAGTACAATCAAAGTCGATTGGCTGGAAGAACTTAAGAAAACTTATCCTGATGATCCTCAACTCTAGGATTTACTCCAGCAATTCCAAAAAGGCGCTCTAGATCCAGTAAAGTTTCACCTCCAGAATGGGTTCCTTTTTTACAAAGGAAGATTCTACTTGGGCTCCTTGGTGCCAATCCAACAGCATATCTTGCACCAATTTCACAATAGCCCTTTAGCAAGTCATATGGGAACTTAGAAGACATATTCTAAAGTGAAGAAAGAGTTTTACTGGTATGGGTTGCGGAAAGATGTTCGTAAGCATATTCGCAAATGTGATGTTTGCCAGCAGAATAAGGTGGAAAACCTCCATCCAGCAAGGTTGTTGCAGCCTCTACCAATTCCTACCCAAATCTGGACCGAGGTGAGCATGGATTTCATTGAAGGCCTACCTAACTCGTAGGGCAAAAATGTGATTATGGTCGTGATAGACAGGTTGAGCAAGTATGCCCAATTCATTCCACTGTCTCATCCGTACACAACTGGATCTATCGCAAAGCTCTTCCTCGATCATATTTTCAAACTCTATGGATTACCTAAATCCATAGTCTGCGACAGGGATCGCATCTTCACCAGCAATTTCTAGAGGGAGCTCTTTCGTCTAAGTGGCACTAACCTCTTAATGAGCTCAGCTTACCACCTCCAAACCGACGAATAAACAGCAATCATGAACAAGGGGTTGGAAGGATATCTACGGAGTTTTACAGGAGACAGACCTAAAGATTGGATGTAGTGGCTCTCACTGGCTGAATGGGCTTATAACACATCGGAGCATACCTCTACAAAGCTCACCCATTTTGAAGTTGTTTATGGGTACTCACTTCCGCGGCTTTTACCTTACAAACCAGGGGCTACCAAAGTTCAGGCCGTGGATGACAACCTCAAGACTAGGGAGTTCATACTCACCTTGATCAGAGAAAGCCTCAAGGACACTCCATAAAAAATGAAGTATTTTGTAGATAAAAAGTGGACTCTCCGATAGTTTGAAGTGGGTGATTGGGTCTACCTCAAGTTCTGCCCATATAGGCAAATGTCGGTGACTCTCAAAAGAAACCTAAAACTTTCCCCTAGGCACAATGGGCCCTTCCATGTGATTCAGAGGATTGGCATGGTGGCTTACAAGCTTGATCTACCCTCTACATCCTAGATCTAATTAACCGGTGTTCCTTGTTTCTAACCCTAACCTTGCGAGCAAGGTCTTCTAAAGCAAAGGAGTGTGTTACGCGCGCCTATGGTCCAGTGGTGAAGCAGACGTTTCAGGATATGTTGGATGGGAAGCAGTGTGAAGAAAAAGACAATGGTCCTTGAAGCAAGGGCTCAAGGACTTGTGAATGAAGGCCATGTGGCTTACCTTGCAGAAGACATTTCAGAGAAGTTCAATTACGCACCGAAGAAAGGCGCACCAGCTGTGAAGGGTTACGTTGATTATAATATTGTTGCAAACTGGGGTTTATTTGTATTGTTTTTATTTCCCTAAAACAATAGTGTAATGGGTCAGTAAATAGGGCTCGTGGGCTATACTTTCGGTAGATTAAGGGGTAATGGGTTAGTGGGTAGAAGCCATATATTACTGGCAGTTACCTAAGTCAGCAATTGTAGTTTAATTTCTTTTCTTTATTTAAAATCAGCAGTTGATTAATTATAGAAGTGTCATTTGAAGTATTATCATCAAGCCGTGAGATTGTGGAGGGATAGCCGCTTGAAGTGTCATAGTATTCTTGTATCAGTTACAAAATATCTAGGCTCATAACAAGTTATAGGAAAGCTGTTCTAAGTAGTACTCTAACTTGATCCATACAAGAATTAATATTTTAGGCAAAGAGCTAGATCGAGTTTAAGAAGTTTCATACCTGGCTGCCATCGATCTTCTAAGGATACTTGTCTTGTTTGCAATATGCCAGATTTTACCGTCCAAAACTGCAGCCATACTTTTCTCATCACTGAATTTGAAAATAAAAGAGGCAAATTTTCATTCAAAAGACTTCCACCTTCATAAATTGACTCCATATCATGATTTCAAATTCTCTTTTAATTTTCTGAACTTCTAGAAATGTTCTTGCGCCAATAGTTTTTCTTGGAGGGCACACACACACATATATATATATATATAACTGTTCAACAGATCGAGGAGGCTATCTTGATGGACCAGGTTGATCAATACCAGATCGATGAAACCAAACAGTTGGATCAGGTGTATACAATGGCGGCTCTACCTTTTCTTTCAAATACTGTTCAACTTCTTTCTAGAACAGTTGAAACGAAGCGTCAACCTTTCTTTCTAGAACATAGACTCTCAACTTCTCTCAATTACTGCCACGTACGATAGAAAAATCTGGTGGGCCGGGAGATTACGAACATTAACATGTACAAAAGGTCAACCAGATGTAACCAAATTGTTCTTTTGTTTTCTAATTTTCTAAACTCGTATGTCATCACATGTGAAAGGAATAAATAGAGAATCAATTCTGGTTTACAATTAGTTCAATCAGGTATCAAAATGGACTCAGACGTCACTGAAGTATGCCAAAAAAAAAAAAAAAATACTCTCCATTGTCAAATTTCATTTACTTAATTAGCAAATTCTAATAGTTAGGGGCGGAGCTAGCCCAGGTTTTCTCAAAAAAAAAAAAATCTAAAAAAAAAATTAAAATCTTACCAATAATTTTTAATTTTTTTTCAATTTTGCCCACCCCTAATCCCAATTGCTGGCTCCACCCCTGCTGATAGTGTAACACGTCACCGATAATAAAATTATGCAATGTGTCTTATTTAAGTCAATGTTACAATAACAAATTTTGTTAAGTTATTGGATGGAATTAGATTGTAGAGAATGTGAAAAGTCCGTGAGCCCATTGACACTTAAAAAAGACGTATTGAGGGAGCTAGGAGGGGACACCATGACTTATAAAGTACCCAGGTCATGTATCTTTTGGCGGTGTGAGACTTTTTAACACGCTTCCTCATGTGTGACAATTTTGGCCAAACACGTGTTGAATATCAAGAGGGAAAGGCCCATCATCGTTCAAGGAACCTGCTTTGATACTATGTAAAAGTCCATTGAGCCTTACTCTTCCACAAAAGACAGCTTAGGAAAGAGGTTTGCTTAAGGTTTATAAAGCCCACATTCCAAGTATACCTTAGCAATGTGGGACTCTTAACACGCCCCTCACGTGTGTCACTATTGTCTAAATACGTGTACAATGGAAGAAAATGCCAAACATTATTCAAGGCCCTAAAGTTCTGATACCATCTGAAAAGTCTATGGGCTCATTGACACTCTCAAAATACGCATTGAGAGAGGATGGGACACCATGACTTATAAAATAACTAAGTCATGTTTCTCTTGATAATGTAGAACACTTTAACAGAGAATAAATAATTTTTTTTTAAGTATAGTTTATATACATCTGAATTCATTACAGACTGCATTTTTCCCTAGAAAAAATGGGTGGGTGAAAGCCGAAAGGAAAGAGGTCTTCCTAAGTTCCCAACTTCTATTAATTACTGCGCAGAAAAAACTGGCCGGCAGGAGGCTATTGACTTGCTACCCGAAAAATTAACATGTTCTCAAAATGACACTGACTAAAAGACTATTTATTTGTTGACTATTTCGATTTTCAGCGTCAAAATGAAGTAGGCATTTAATTTCTAGAATAATCCTTAAAAGTCAAACAACAAATTGAAAAGAATTTTTGTTGTGATATATGGCCCCGCCAAACTATAAATAGCTACACAGAGCAGTAGGGGCTGCATGCGATCGATCGAGCTAATACAATCATATAACTTGTTTGAAAAGCTACAAAAAAATTAGTGATAGTCATTGTAGTGATATGGCTCAGGTAGATTATCGTGGCGAAGTTGGCAGATGGTCTCTTCAGGGGAAGACAGCTCTTGTTACTGGTGGAACCAAAGGAATCGGGTTCGTTTTCTCTCTGTTTAATCTCTTTTTCACTAGCTTTTATTTTTGCTGTTTTCATAGCTTCCCCTTCACTAGTTTTGAGACAAATGGGGGGGGGGGGTGTTTGTATATATAAATATATAGGTATGCTATTGTGGAGGAATTGGCAAGGTTTGGGGCGACAGTGCACACGTGCTCTCGAAATGAAGCTGATATTAATAAGTGCCTGCGCGAGTGGGAGACGAAAGGCTTTCGGGTCACTGGTTCAGTATGTGACCTTTCTTCTCGAGCCCAAAGAATTGAGCTTATAAACACAGTTTCTCATCAATTCAAAGGCAAACTGAATATCCTTGTAAGTCTTTGGTTTTCTTCACTAGCTCATTAAGTAAGAAAAAAGTGTTGTGCTTCTCTTAGCTTCTCGTTAAGATTCTGCATGTTTTATCAAAAAAACTGTTATTAAGGTTTTGTACGGGTTGGTTTAGATAAACAATGTGGGAACCAACGTTAAGAAACCAACCTTGGAGATAACAGCTGAAGATTTCTCATTGGTCATGAGCACCAACTTTGAATCTGCTTACCACATGAGCCAACTTGCACATCCTCTTCTGAAAGCATCAGGAGCAGGAAGCATAGTTCTCCTCTCTTCTGTTTCTGGGCTGCGGTCTATAGGTTGTGGATCTGTTTATGAAGCCACTAAAGGTAATTTACTCATGCAATCTTATATATTTTCATTGACAGCTTTTATATATATATATATATATATATTCGTTGTTAATTAATTTAAACTATGTGTGTAAATTCATGTCCTGTTTTATATATATATATATGCAGGAGCAATGGACCAACTTACTAGAAGTTTGGCATGCGAGTGGGCAAAAGACAATATCAGGACCAATTCCGTTGCACCTGGGGCGACAAGAACAACTTTAATTGATGATGTAATGTTCTTTTACGATGCTTGTCTATCTGTCTTGTTGGAATGATCATGCATCTTTCATGATCAATATATAACCATTCTGCATGCAGTGTATATAATATATTTTTCATGCTCTTTTGATGATCATTTGATGACAAATAAATCTCCCTGACATCACTTGTTTATTACTATTGCAGCTTAAAAGCAAAGATTTGGAAGCTATATATTCACAGACTCCTCTTCGACGACTCGCGGAACCAGATGAGATGTCATCTTTGGTAGCATTTCTATGCCTACCTTCAGCCTCATACATAACTGGACAAACAATCTATGTAGATGGAGGGATGACTGTGAATGGATTGCCTACATGTTAATTCGAAATAATGAAGATAGAGAAACAGCACATAATAAAGTACTGAAGCTAACAAGCTTAAGGACAGCTTGTATGATTGTATCTAGCTTTCTAGTATATTGTACGTCGTTTCACGCACTGACAGGATCGGAGTGGTTGTGGGTTGCTTTTCTATGTGCTAGATTTGGCATAGAAAAAATTTGTACTTTAGTGCTTGATATTTATAATAAAAATTTGTGATTCCTTTTGTCTTGAAAGACTGAAATAAACTTTTTTCCTTTCATGTATATCACATTGCTGGATCATGACAAACCTAATTTTATGTGAAGAAATTATAAAAAATAAAATAAACAATTTAAGTAGTCCCAACAATATATTTCATAAAAAATTTCAAATCTAAGAATACAAACATAATTATTGAGACAATAGTTACAAGCATTATAAAGACAAGAGTTATAAGCACTCAAGAAACAAGAGTTACAATAACTCAAGAGACAAGAGTTACAAGATAATAAATTAGATTTATTGTTGTTAATGTAGAAGTAGAAGAAACTTGTAACGTTCAAATTATTTCTTTATAAATAGAACCTTGTATACAATCAAATGAATTAAGAAATTAAGATGTACCCAAAGAAAAGACTTTGACGTGTGAATGTAGACTATTCGTTGAATTACCTTAATTCTATGTGTCTCTTTCTTGTTCTCATTTCTTTCTTAAATTATATATTTTTACAATAATTATCATAAAATAAATCAATTGTGCGTAAAAACACCAGGATTTTTGAGAAAAACCTTTTGAACTTGAAAGAAAGAAAAAAATCATGGGAGAGCTCTAATATGAACTAGACCACTATAATAAATTTGGTTATAACAAATCAAGTTTCCAACTAAAAGTTGAGAATCATACTAACAATGTAGACAAGAAAATGAATTACCTTTTTGGAATTTTCAACGCAATTTTCTGATGAAAAACTAGCTACGAACTCAATCAAGTTAACCATGGTGGAAATGCTAATCCTAATCTCTCAAATTCTTCATGATTTTTGTGCTCCACTTAAATTCTAGGGGAAATCCATCTCTCTTTCCTCAAGCTTTCTCATAGGAGAAATCCTTATTTTTTTCCTCACTCTTAGTTACTCATGTAAATAAACTTACGGTTCACCAAGACTCAAAATTTATAATTATACACATATAAATACATATATATGTGTGTATATATGTCTTTGCGTATATTATGGTATTCAACTTCGTAAACCAACCTAACAAATCTCCTCTCCCAATCCATGAAGGAGAACATGTGTATTGTAAACAATCAAGTTATTGAGCACAGTATAACTTTTAATGGCTTATTCAGAGTGGTGGACGTAAGTGTCTAATACTCAACTACCCGTAACTCCTTGTGTTCTTTTTTCTATCTTGTTTCTGCTTTTATTCTCGTATTTTAGATTTTTAGACAAATCTCAACTTTTACTATATTTTTGTTCATGTTAAAGTAAATGTTGAAACTTTCTTAGATCACAAAATCAAAACGGATCAATCTGACTGGGGTGGGGAGTTTCACAACTTGCATACTAGTATTTGAATCGCCTACCATATTTCTTGTCCCAATGATTACCAACAAAACAGGTCTGTAGAACGTAAACACCATCACTTGATTGAATCTTACTCTTTTAGCCGCTGCTTCTATTCCTAAGATTTATTGGGATGAAGCTTTTGTCACTATTTCTTATCTTCTTCTTTTTTTCCTTTTTTTTTTTTTTTCTTCAAGTATTTTATTTGGAGAACACTCAAAACTTAGTCTATACAAAGGCATCCAGTCTATGCGTTTTTTAAATTCAATTTTGAAGTATTAATAAAATTTCTGTCTTTTAGAGTTGAGAGCCCCTTCTATTAGGATGGACCGTAAAAGTGATGTTTTACAGCTTTTAATAAAGAGTTAACACATCATCTAAAAGACTAAAATAAAATATGCATGAAAACACAATCATAGGAAACTTTCTCCCTTTCAAGAGCCCAACCAGCCTTAAAAAACCAACACCTCCTTAGCCCCATGTCGCCGCCGGATTCTGCCGAAGGCCATCGCCATCATGGATGGAGTTTTGCCGTCAAAGGAAGAACTTGGCAGGATTTCCAATTTCCAGTCCCCCACAGTAATGAGAAACCTCTGATTTTCACCAAATAAAAAATGTAGAGACCAGATCTGCGCCGGCGAGGGAAAGAGAGACCTGGCAAAGGAAAGAGAGATCCGATGAAGCCCAAGATTCGGCGAGGGAAAGCGAGATTCGGTGAAGCCCGAGGTCGGGGTCGGGGTCAAGGTCGGCGACGGGGTGGTCAGCGATGTGGGGGTATGTCCGATAGATCCGAGAGACGGCACTCTTTGTCGTCGCTCTCACTGATTTTCTGATGGTGTCGTGGCTGGAGGACCGTCCGTCAAAGGCCTCCTCCATTTCCGCCATTTTCCGCTCTTTAGCCCCTCTTGGTCGAATCTCCGACCAGTGCCCATAACAGATCTAGAGGTTGGGTGTGGCATGGCAGTGCTTCCAAGATCAACCTCCCGTGTTGCCGTCAAAGGCCTCCTCCAGCGGCGGCGTTTGGCGAATTCAGACTTTTGGGTGGTTAGGCGCAAATCCGATAGGTATGTAGAAAGGGGAAAAATTGTATTTGATCCAGTGTTTTCAGGTTTATTTTATGTATATTATATTTAGTGTTTTTAAATGATGTGTCACCTATTAGAGGCTGTAAAACTAAATTCTTATGGCCCATCCTTATTGAAAGTATTCTCTTTAGAGTTATACCCTATTTGCTTCTTTATGACTTTCTCTTCCTTATTCATTAATTTATCTCTTCTTGAGTTCTCTTTTCGATTTTCAATTCTTAATTTATGCTATTATCATATATTTTCAGAACAATCATAGTCCTGGGCCGCGTCACCTGCTTCCCTCTGTTACATCCCATAAATCTCCATTTGAAATTCCTTTATCGTCAAACCCCTATAATTACAATTTTCTCAAGACTTTTGAGTGTGCATGCTGTTGGCCTCACCTCATGGCTCACGCCTTTCAATCGTCACAAACTCGATTTTCCGTCAACCTTCATCATTGCTCGAGAGGAAGTTTCTTCTTCAATTCTCGACTGACACTTGTTGAATTATAGAACTTTATAATTAATTCAACGGGATTTTGTATATTGCACTTGATCTACTACATGGTAATTAAACACAATTAACCTATATATAAAAAGGAAAAATGGGTACACTGATAGCTCATTGTAGATAGCCCTCAATTTGTTACACTTTACCCTCTTATGGTGCGTTTGAGATTGCGATTTCGTAGAGAAAAAGTGCGATTTTAAACCAAATCGCAGAAAATGAATCGTTTGGAAAATTGTGTTTTTAAAAAATTGTGATTTGAAAACGCAGAAAAGTACTTATTCAAATCGCAGGCAATATGGTGTTTTTTTGAAAACACAGTATTTTAAAAGGCTAACCTACGATTTTAAAGGTCAAACTGTGATTTTGCTAAACGCTTAACTGCGTTTTTAAAAATCACTTTTTTAAATCGCACATTTTAAAATCGCTATTTTAAAATCACACTTTTTGAAATCGCAAACCCAAACGAACTCTTAATGTATCGTTTATATATTTTCAATTGGAACTCTCCATTAGTACTCTTTGATATGATGTTAAAATGGACGGAAACTAGCTTGCGGATGTAACTTACATGTGCAAACTTTTTCTTCAAATATTCAAATTACCCTTAAAAAAAACCGGAAAATTCCACTTTTAATTTCTAATCTTTTATCATTTTTGCAATTAGGGTATCTATTTTTAAAAAGTGTCAATTTAGGGTATTAACTTTTCATTTTTTTTTTTCAATTTTAACACTCTGTTATAATTTTCTTTAAATCCTCTTAAAATTCACAAAATACCCCTTATTTTTTTAAGGAATAAAGAAAAAGGAAAAAAATTTGCAAAGATTTAGGTGTTAGTCAGAATTTAATGAAATTTGCAAAAATATTCATGCCTAAATCTTTGAAAAATTATATAATTTTTTTTTGTTTAAAAAAAAAAACACGTGTATTTTGAAAATTTTAATAAAATTTAATAGAAAATTCTAACGGAAGGTTAAAATTGAAAAAATTGAAAGATAGATACCCTAAATTGACGTTTTTTAAATATGGATATCTTAATTGCAAAAGTGATGAAAGATTAAGGGTTATAAGTGAAGTTCTCCCTTAAAAAAAAAAAAAAACAAAGAAGTTTAACTCCTAAAATTGGGATATTTTCAGTATTTTTCTTTTTTGAAAAAAAAAAGGAAGACTTGCATATGCGCGCGGATCACATGCATCATTTCTTGTTCATTAATCTAGTAGCATAAAAACTTGTATATATATATAGTGCCAATTTCAAAGTAATGGTAGTTGGAAGGGTTCAAATATCACAAACGCATGGATGGAACTAGCATTTGGAGTTTTGGGTCGGTAAAACTAAAAAATAAAAAAATTTGGAGGGAGGTAAAATTTTAATTTTTAAAGGATTATAAGAGTATTTTTTTAAAAAAAAAATCTGTAGAAAACATGGTGACTCCCCAAGCTAATTAGTTTTTTTTTGAACAGCAAACTTCACCTTCATTGCTTGATAAAAGTCCCAAAAGGGATTACACAAGATTACAAGAGACCAAAAGGTCTACATAAATACAACAGAAGGTGTTAACACCGTCCTAAAGGCGGAAACACAGGCCGAAGGCCATGGCAGTGAGTAGAGATAAAGAATCTCTACCCACAAAGTCAGGGGAAACCCCGACTTAAAGCATCTATCAATTACAACAGTCTAATATTATATGAACATACAAATTGGACCTCTCAATACAATGAAGCACAACCCAACTAAAGATAAGAGGCCTAGTCTAGCATAAAGCCACCTAAAAGCCCATACAATATTAGCTCATTGCAAAGATACACTGTGAGAAGACAAAGAATATACAATCCAAAACAAAAAAGTCCACTGCCATCGCCGGAAAGGGCCAGTCACTGCTTGAGTCGGCGCGTGTGACACACACGCCATATCCCGAGACTCCAGCAACACCCAACCACCACGGACCACCACCAAACAGCCACAAGGAAGGTCGAAGGAGCGAAGCACAACCCTCACGCGCCAAACCAGGAAACCAAGTTCCCAGTGCGTGCAGGCCACGCGCCGGTCAGGGAATAACGACGCGACCTCCGTTTGTGACATCGGACCGGAGGACGACGGTGGAAGCGGCTGCGGAGCGCGTGACAGGATAACACCGGTGGAAACGCACAGATCTGGCACTCAAAATAAAACAGAGAAAACACAGCCAGAGAAAACGAAAACCACCGAGGACTCAAGAAAACAATCGGAACCAAACCAACAACACATAGGAAGTTTCATGTCGGAAAATAGAAAACAGAAAAACCAAAGAAAACAGAAAAAAAAAAAAAAAAAAAAAAAAAAAAAAAAAAAAACTTCCCAACCCTGAAGAGTCGGAAGAACAACAACACCACTGAAACCAAGTTCGGGGGAACTAAACTCCCTACCCTAATGGTAGGGAGAAAAATCAAACTCCACTGGTGAAGCCAGAGAGGGACAAAAACCTCTAAAGCATGAGCTTGGAGGACAAAAGACCGGGAGGAAGGAGGCGAAAAGCCTCCCTCCCTCGACGAACATGACTCTAACAGTAGCTCTCTCTCTCTAGAAAGATAAGAGCTTCTCTCTCTCTACAAAGTTGTCTGAATATCTTCTTCCCCAAGCTAATTAGTTATTTTCTTTTCCTTTAAAAAAAATATGGGCTTCCAAAAATGTTGCGTATTAGTTATTCCAATTAAAAGTTTTTGATAGACGACATGCATAATTGCTCAACAAAGGCGGCCATTTAATTTTCTTTTAATTGGAGATCATATGTCAAAAAAGGGTTGCGTCAAACGTCAACCGCCGTCCCCCTCTGGAAAAATAAACTTCTTACTTTTCTTTTTATGTATATTTTGTAAGATATTATCTCCATATATGACCTATATGCCACATATACGGTGTTTATTATATTTATTGTAAATATAATATACGGTATTATGGTTATGGTAATTTCTATTAATTTAGATTACCATAATGGAATCATTTAATTGATTTAAAAATCAATTAATAATATTGTTTCCTTGATGGGAGGAACAATACGGTATTTACCATATTTGAGGGTCTCTGACCTAGCCTATAAATTAAAAGCCTGTGTACACCATCAGTACGACAATACAGTCATAGGCATAGGTTAGAAGATCTCTTAGATAATCTTTTCTTGTTCTTCAGATGGATCATGGAAACTCTTGAGCAAATATGGCTAGAGGTAAGCCTGAATCCTGTCTTATTTGTTTTCCGCTGCGCATGTTAGTTTAAGCAATATATTTACATATATTCTAACATGTGGTATCAAAGCCAACTTCTATGCTATTTTGTTTAGCAATAAGTTTTTGTTGAATCCATAATTTCTGTGAACATAGTCTGTTTTTTATTGTTCACGTTCGGTTATTAAATCATAGTTTTGTGAACATATTTTTGTTCAATCCAGTAGATGTTTTGTGAATACAATTAAATTTGTTGTTCACATACGTTTGAAAACTCATAAATTTGATATGGCAATTTTTTTTATTATTATTATCACTATTCTGTGTATTGTGATATACTGCCTATTTTTGAGTTGCCATAATCTTGATATGGGTATTTTCATAAAGGGGTGGCGGCTAGGGTTCCAATTTTTAGGGTTTTCAACCCATCTGGAACATTACGGGTCGGGTTGGTTGGTGACCCGGTAGGGTTTCGACCCATTAAGGTTTCTGGATTGGATATATTTCGGGTAGGGTTTTTTAAAACCCATGCAGTTTTGGGCCATTTAAGTGGGCTGACCCATAGGCCAGCACTATACATAGGCCCAGAGGCCCGATCCGATTAAGTGGGTTGACCTAATTGCCCAATACAGTAGCCCATTTGGAATCTTGTGACCCAAAAGCCCAACCCAATATAGTAGCCCATTACAGTAGATTTTAAATAAAATTAAAATTAGTAGGCTCATGTGGGGTTTAGAACTTGGGTTGACCAAGTGTAAAGGGCTAAGGCCATTTACTAAACCATTGAGCCATGTATTTTATTATATCCTCATGTTGCAATTTTATTTCTCTTATAATTTGCATTGATCTGTATTAAAATTATTGTTTCTTTAATACATAAATTGAGGAATATTTTTTAATTGTTAAATTTATATTGTTTAAATATAAATTGCTTGATGCCTAAACTTAAGAATAATTAACAATACCATATACGCTGGTGTGTTTACAGTAATATCCAAGAATGCAATGTCTAGAAAAGTTCTGGCTAGGAAAGTCTTGGGATTTAAGTGTGTCCAAGTGACCCCCCTCACTTTCCTGGAAACTTACCTGGTTGCACCTTGGAAAATGCTGTTTACCCCATTTAGGTATTGGTTTGTTATATTCCTGGAGCTATTAAGGGGGCATCTATAAAGTTGTTAGATGTTAATGAAGTCCCAATTATCATAATGATTTTGGGGAGCCACAGCATCCCAAATTTGGATGATAATTGCATCAGGATTACACACACGTAATTATCATTATGATTTTGGGGAGCCACAGCATCCCGATTTTTAATGATAATTACATCAGGATTACACATAAGAACATCATAAAGAATTTTGTTAGATGTTCATAAACTGTAGAGTGATTATTATGATTTTGGGAGAGCCACAGCATCTCGATTTTATAATAATTGCATAAAGATCATACACATGAACTTCATATAGAAAAATTAACATCGTCTTGTAATTAATTCATAAATTTAATTACTTATCCCCACAGAGAAGTTTTTTATTTTTATGACTTAATTAGAATAAGATAACAAATTTAGTATTGAAAGTAAAATTTTCTCTCGGTTGCCCACAGGTACGAAGAATTTTATTTATCAATATTTAAATTTATTAGTCTTATTGATAAAGAGTAAATTTCATGCATGATGCAACCTTTGCCCACAGGTAGGTTGAAATTTACTATTTAAATTGGCATTGGCTAATTTAAAATAAAGATAACATCGTCTTGTAATTAATTCATAAATTTAATTACTTATCCCCACAGGGAAGTTTTTATTTTTATGACTTAATTAGAATAAGATAACAAATTTAGTATTAAAAGTAAAATTTCTCTCGATTGCCCACAGGTACGGAGAATTTTATTTATTAATATTTAAATTTGCTTTAGTCTTATTAATAAAGAGTAAATTTCATGCGTGATGCAACCTTTGCCCACAGGTAAGTTGAAATTTACTATTTACTATTTAAATTGGCATTGGCCAATTTGAAATAAAGTTACTTCATAGCATTAAAGTATTTTTATTTTTTATATTCTTGGTCATTGCAGCTATTCGTATTACTCTACTTTTGGTAGTTTTATATTCCAATACTTTAAGGTAATATTTTTCTGACTGAAAAATATTAATATGCTTTTTCATTTGGGGTGTTAAAAATTTGGTGCTCCGTGTGGACAAACCACCTACTCCCGCGGAATTAAGTACGCCACGTGAGATTATTAAGCATGAACGGTGGGAGTGATTTAATCACTTAAGTTAGATGTTCATGAAATCTCATGTCACTAAAGTCATCAGGGATTTATTCCTGAATGTTTTAGAGCCAAAGTTTTATAAAGGTTGTTTAGGAACATTTAGTAAGTTCAAACAAAACTTGGCCAGCACCCTAATAGAAAAAGCTTTAAAGACAAACCTTTTACAATTTCTAAAGTGTTTATAATCTCATTATGGGAATGAAGGATATTATAGCTTAGCTTAAGTCCCTAAAGATTGAGATTTTTTGAGTCATTGTTGGTCTATTTCATTTTTTGAATTCTCTCTTCTAAGTGTAGAATTTTATCTTTTAACACACATAAGGATAAATGGTTAGTAAGTGAACTTCTAACCATGTGTGTTCAAAGATATGAGAGAATTCATAAAGGGTTCACATGGTTACTCATGTCAAGGGAATGACCGATAAATACAATCATGTCCAACACTTAAAGCATGAGAATAAGGTGCCAATAAAGTATTATGGCAATCAAGATACCTATTTCTCATGCAATAAGGAAAATTAAGGGCATATAAAGAAAGATTGCATGAAGTATAAGAAATGACTTAAAATAAAGATAATCTCATATATCTAATATGTCGTGAATCTCTTTTAGTGACTCATTCAAATATGTTGTGGATTGATTATGGTTTAACAATCCACATTGTCAACACAAATGCAGATCTTTTTAAAATGAATAACACGTGTTTATAATTGGAGGTTGTTGGGATCTATAGGTTAATTTTAAAATTCAGTTATATTTTTTACCTCAAAAAAAATTATTTATATTCCATAATCTTTTAGAAATTTATTTTCCAGTTTGGTTTGTTAAAAATTTCAATTTTGTTTTAAACTTGAAATTTTTCTTATTTTTTGAGTGGAATATTGGTTGGGGTTTATTTAAAGTCTATTTAAAATTGACCTACATCCCAATTTTGAAACAAAATTATTTGTTTATTTCTGCATACTGATGTTGACGTAAAGTAGAGTCTTTGAGAATTTAAAAATGCTCTTGTTATGGTTTTGGAGATTGAAATATATCTCCATACAAAAAATAAAAGTCGGTAATTTACTGACTTTGGTGCTTGTGTGGACTGCATAAGGGAAAGCATACCAACAAGACCATTAGAGGTGCCGAAGAGAGCCTTTTGAGATTCTTGAGATCATGTACATTGAAAGGTGTTGACCTTTTCATACTCATTGCCTAAATGGTCAGAGATATTTTTATCTCTTTTAGTGATGACCATATAAAGTTTATGTATCTCTATCTTCTAAATATTAAAGCCGGGGTATTGAATGCTTTCAATACCTATAAGGAAGAAGAAGAGAAACAATATGAAGATCATAAGATCTAATATATGCATAGAGTATTAAGGTAGGTACACACAAAAGGGGAAATGATTAGTAATACTAATCTGCTATTACCCTTATAGAGTAAAGTTTTGAAGACCGTTGTGTATATGTTAAACAGGATTCCATCTAAGGTTGTCCTTAAGACACCTTTTAAAGTATGAAATAGATGGAAGCTTAGTTTAAATTATTTACACATATGGGGTTGCATTGCTAAAGAGAGGATTTATAATCCTCACCTTAGAAAATTAGATTCAAGGACAACCAGGGGATCTTTTATAAGCTTTCTAGTAAACTTTAAAGGGTTTTAATGTTTTATTATCCTTCATATAATTCTAGAGTTGTTGATTGTAAAATTTCTAGAGGATGCGGAACCTAGTGGGAGTGTTCATTCACATAAATTGGAATTTAAGGAAGCACTAGAGTTGGCCAAATCTCCTCCTCATAGAGGATGATTGATTGTATTCAGGGAAAATCAGATTGATTATCCTGAGTCACAATTACTTCTAGAACAACCAACTCATACAGAACAGGTTCAAAATCTATTCTCCCATTGCAAAATGCAGAGGAAGTAGAATTAAGAAAAATCTTATAGAATAAGGAGATCAACAATTCTTAGTGATCATGTTGTATATTTCCCAGAGTCTGATGTTGACATTAGACATAAAGATGATCCAAAATTGTTTTCACATGCTATGAGTGGAGAAAACTCCACATAGTGATTCAATGCCATGAAGTAAGAGATAAATCTATGGCTCAAAAGTCAAGCTAGACTCGTAGCCAATGGTTTTACTCATAAAGAAGGCATTGATTATCATGAAACATTCTCTCCAGTGTCTAAGAATGGTTCACCAAGATAATCATAGCATTAGTAGCTCATTTTTTGACCTAGAGCTACATCAAATGGATGTGAAAACAACTTTCGAGAATAGGGATTTTAAGTAAGAGGTTTACATGAAACAATTAAAAGGGTTTTATAAATAACAGTCAGAAAGCTTGCAAATTAAATAATTCTATTTATGGGCTGTGATAGATCTCTCATCGGTGATATACTTTTTGCAAGGTTATTATTTTATTGTTTATTGAAAAACCTTGTTAATTAGTATATATACCTTAAGGTTAGTGGGAGTACAATAATCTTTGTAGTCCTATATGTGGATATTATTTTTTGCAAGTGCTGATTTAGGTTTGCTACATAAAGTTCATTTCACAAAACTTTGAAATGAAGGATTTGGGTGAAATCTCTTATGTCTTTTGACATAGGGATTCACAGAGACATAAAGAATATTAACATTGTCTCGGAAGGCCTACATTGAAAAAGTTTTGGGAAGATTTAGAATGAAGGATTATGTACCTTCAGTAGCAATTAAGAGGGACCAATTAAATACAAATTAATGTCCCAAAAGGTATTGGAATAAGGGCAGATGAAAATTTTTAAGCGTCTGTATTATACATAACCATATGACTGACAATAAGTATATTGAGTCAATAAAGTGCTGCAAATAAAGTCTTGCAGTATATGCAAGGAACCAAGAAGTACAACTTAGCCTAAGGATACACTTTCCATTTGAAGGTGGTTAGTTGTTTTGCTGATTGTGTAGATAGTAGAAAGTCTACTTTAGGGTATATATCTTTTTATTGAGAGATATATCTTA
Organism: Alnus rubra; assembly: GCA_028654335.1. NCBI lineage: Eukaryota > Viridiplantae > Streptophyta > Magnoliopsida > Fagales > Betulaceae > Alnus > Alnus rubra. The sequence continues at coordinate 209,912 of JAJPGS010000870.1, read as the reverse complement.
AAGATGCAGTATGCAGACTATGGTTGCTACGTCTACCAAGAAAGCTAAAATTCTAACGTGCTATGAATTTAGTACACAGGCATGATGGATGAGACATTTTGTTGAAAGTCTCAATATTGTCGATTTCACAGTTAGACCATAAAGATACTTTGCGGTAATTCTACTATAATATTCTTTTATAAGAATAAAGAGTAGAAGCAGAAGTAAATCGACATCAAGTATCTCAGTATGAGAGATAACATTAAGAGACATAAATGGTCTATTGAACATATAAGTACTGAATTAATGATTGCGGATCCCATGACTTAAAGTTTACCGGTAAATAAAGAATAAAGTCATGCGGAATATATAAGACTCATTAATTCATTTTTTGCTTGGTTTGTCTCTTTTTGGTCTATAGACATAAAGTTATTATAAATAAAGTTGGACCCGAATGACTTATAGGAAGTTCATTCATAAAGCTTAATTATCCATAAGGTACTCATATAAGGAGTGTTTTACATTGTGATACATGGAAGGGACGACCTAATTTTATAATGGTTTTACCGCCATGATTCGTGTGAAACATTTCTTATCTGAGTTGGAGGATTCCATAAGTGATTGGCCAAACTAAAGAACCTAATACCATAAGGTCATGTGTCATAAAGACCAAGTGGGAGAATGTAAGATATTATCTCCATATATGGCCTATATGTCACATATACGGTGTTTATTATATTTATTGTAAATATAATATACGGTATTATGGTTATGGTAATTTCTATTAATTTAGATTACCGTAATGGAATCATTTAATTGATTTAAAAATCAATTAATAATATTGTTTCCTTGATGGGAGGAACAATACGGTATTTACCATATTTGAGGGTCCCTGACCTAGCCTATAAATTAAAAGCCTGTGTACACCATCAGTACGGCAATACAGTCATAGGCATAGGTTAGAAGATCCCTTAGATAATCTTTTCCTGTTCTTCAGATGGATCATGGAAACGCTTGAGCAAATATGGCTAGAGGTAAGCCTGAATCCTGTCTTATTTGTTTTCCGCTGCGCATGTTAGTTTAAGCAATATGTTTACATATATTCTAACATATTTGACTATAAAATTATTATTATTATTTTTGTTCGAATCAAAGAACTTTCGTCGTTACTGCATGGCCCCGAAAATCTGTATATAAATATCTCCACATACAGAGAACTGGGGACTGCATCCGAGCTTTTATCATCATAGAACCTGTTTGAAAAGCTAAAACACTAGTGATAATGTTGGACCACAAACGGTGTAAACCCAAGTGTAGGTTTTCGCAAGTAATAAATCACGGTAAGTCCGAGGTCGATCCACAAGGAATGATTAGACACGAGAGAATAATTCTTACTATTTTGCATAAAAGAAAAATAAATAATAAAAAAAAAATAGGAATTTTTGCTTTTGGTTTCCACTCGAAAGTGGAGCAAAGGAATATAATTTAAATTAAAAAGTAAACTATAAAACTAAAATAAATAAATTTGATTTTGAAGATAATATTGGGAAAAGACTAGGGTTTCAAGGATCCACCTAGTATTTTATTATATATTCATGAGACATACAAAAAAATATAAAATAGATTAAACATGGGTTAATTGAGAATTTGATTTCAAAAACATGAAACAATAAATTAAACATTTCATATATTTTCGAATCATATCAAATCAAACAACGTAAGCATTTGATATAAACAAAAATCATAAGGAATCAAAATAAACTTGTCCCATTAAATTACTCTCAAATAAAAAATCATCCCCAAAATTTAATCATTCATCTATGAAGAACAAACAACATGGTCTCAAGAACACATAATAAAAATACTAGGCTTCACCTCTAACCCTAGCTAGAGGTTTAGCCACTCATGTTATGAAAATAAATTTCATAACCAAAGTACTAAACATAAATTAAAAACAAAGAAAATAAAATTCCAACTTGGCGTCTCGATGCTCTTCTGTGCTCCTTCGCTCCTCCTCGCTTCTTCCTCCCGGCCCCCTTTTCTAAGACCAAAACATGGTATTTATAGTGCTTCCGAGGTCTTTTTGGGTTTTTCTTGGTGGTCAAGCTAAGGAAAGAATCACATCTTGCATTAATTGCACAGCAGCCCGAGGATGGAAATAAATCAGATCTTGAATCCATGTGTCTTGGTAAAAATTATGGAAAGAAATCATGACATGTCAATCTGATTTGTGCTCCACACGTCCATCACCAGGTATATATGGAAAGAATATGAACTTGTGCATGAAAGGCATTTGCTTTAGAAAGAAATCTGATTGATATGGTCTCCTAGTTGTACAAATCCTTTGAAATTTCAATCTAAGTAGGAAAAAGACTCCAAAATTCGCACACATTAGCGTTCTTTTATTGCGGGGCAATTTGGGCATAGTAAAAGTCCGAAATAGGAAAAACCTATTTCAGAATTATTTGTTGCATTTTTCATTAGCTTTCCAACGCCACCAAATTCAATGCAATACGATTCTTGAGCCGAAAGTTATGATGAAAATAAAGTGACGTGCTCAATCTGGATTCTTTCCATAAATAAAGGATTTTGCCACTTCATTCAAATCTTGGAATTTGAAGGATTTTCTTCCAAAACCTTTTTGCCAATAACGTGTAGAGCTGCTGCCCATTATGGAGGGAGATATGTGCTTGATTTGGTCTCCACAAGTCTAGAGATAAAATTGATTTGGACCTTCCTTGCATCTTTATGTCAATTCTACAAAAATAACGACATTATTTCTCAAAGACCTGTAAAACACTAAAATACCAAAACTAACAAAAAATATTAGAATATAACAAAACTAAGGGTTTAACAAATATAAATTAAGGGGCCCAATTATACAATATTTTGCACTCATCAAATACCCCTAAACTTACATTTTTGCTAGTCCCTTAGCAAAACAAAATAAAAAATAAAATAAAAGCATAAAACATAAATCCGCTGTCGTGGGAGAGACGATTGCATTTAACGTATGCAACAAGCCTTTTAAACCCCTAGGACTCCCTGGTGGACGAGTTAAGTATCGTGAGGGTTTGCCATGAATGATACCCACAAACATTTTAAAACACTATGTTGTTGAAAAACAAGAATCCTTACAAACACATGGTTCAGACATCATGAGTAAATTTAACAAACTAAACAACACTCACATCATCAAGACATCAAAAATCATTCAACTCATAGTTGGAAAATTGAGACAACTCATGCTCAAATAAGTGTAAAGTGAGATTAACATAGATTCGTGAGGTTTCAATTTTTCTCAAAGCATGTGTATCCCAGAATTCATAGGAATCGTGTTAGATGAAACAACCAAGGCTTAAATGAAAAAGGATTTTTTTTTTTTTTTTTTTTTGTAGGCTGTGCAATGTCTAACTCCCTTAAGCTTTCTAGTTGACCCATGTAGCGAGTGTTGGGCCAGTATCACCCAAACCAGATGGTTTTAGGGTACTAGATGTAGAAATATCCCTAAGGGCTTAATTACTCGAGTCAAAAAGGCTATGAGGTAAAACTAGCCATACAATCAACCAAATTGAATTACTCATCTTTTGACGCGAACACTCAAATCTTAGTGAGGCAAGAGGCCCGGTTACTCATTGAGAACTCAAACTGATGATTTTATTCTTTTCTTTTTCTTTTTCTTTTTTTTTTTTTTTTTTTTTTTTTTTTTTTTTTTTTAACTTAAGCCCAAGTTTTCATCAACAAATCATCCTACAAATCTTAAGACACATTCCTCAATTCAAAGCTCAAACCTTACAGAACCAATGCTAATGTGCTTGTGATAAATGATTCAAACAAGTGAAGTCTCTCTAATCCAACAAATGAGTCAAAAGATTCAGATTATTAATGACATGCAGTGTTCAACATGTTAAACAAACCAATGACATATAAACCACAGTTACGATGTAATCATGCTCAAACAACAACTTAGCAAAATATTTATTTTTTATTTATTTTTTATTTTTTATTTTTTAAAGCGAAAAAGACAAATAAACAAACTTTTTTTTTTGAAATATATATATATAAAATAATAATAATAATAAAAAAAAGACAACACAAAAATAACGACAAGCATCAAGCATCAAGCATCTCCCCCAAACCTAAAACTTACATTGTCTCTAATGTAACAAAATAAAATAAAAAAGTAGAGATTAGGAAGAGTACCTTGAAGTGATGAAAACTTATTGCCTGCAAAAATTAGGAAAACAAAACACACAAAACAAGAACAACCTAAACTACGACACATCCATTTTGATTATAATGACAAATTGAATTTATGTGTTTGGCAAATCCCGATAAACAGGATCCTCCAACTCACAAGACTCATCTATCGGCTCTAAATCTTCATAAAATAGCTTCAAATATTTTTCTTTAGAAACATTACCATTTTTTAAGCTTTCAATTATTGGTGCTTTGACACTAGATGGATGAGTTTTAATGGGTGCATGCAAGTCCTCGAAACATGAGTTCCATCCATTAGTGTCCATCACTGGATCAGCATCTAGAACAGTATGAGCTTTTTCCAATTCGATATCATCACTCATGGGATTTAGTAAACATGCCTCTATAGGATCAGAAAACATAGAGTGAGAAAACTTATCTTCCACCAAGGTTTGGATCATGTCCACCTCATGAATCTCCTCATCATCATCAATGACAGGTTGCTTACAATTGTTGAAGATGTTCAACTCAACGGTCATATTTCCAAATGTAAGCTTCATGATTCCATTCCTGCAATTAATCAAAGCGTTAGAAGTAGCCAGAAATGGTCATCCCAAGATGATAGGAACGTCAATGCTAGAATGTGAAATAGGCTTTGTATCTAAAACAATAAAATCTACAGGAAAGTAAAATTTATCCACTTGCACCAAAACATCCTCTACTACCCCTCTTGGTATAACAACAGATCGGTCGGCAAGTTGAAGAACAACTTTGGTCGGTTTTAACTCCCCAAGGCCCAACTTCTCATAAACTGTGTAGAGTAGTAGATTTACACCTGCTCGTAAATCCATTAATGCTTTATCAATCTTAGAATTGCCAATGATGCATGGGATAGTTGGTGATCCAGGATCTTTCTACTTCAAAGGAATTTTCTGCTGAATTATAGCACTTACCTACTCTGTTAAAAATTCCTTCTTGTGAACAAAAAGCTTTCGCTTAACCGTGCAAAGATCTTTCAAAAATTTTGCATATGAAGGAATTTGTTTTATGGCATCTACCAAAGGAATGTTTATTTTCACTTGCTTGAACACCTCCAAAATATATTGATTTTCTGTTCCCTTTTTAGGTGCAAGCAACCTTTGGGGAAATGGGGCAACAGGCTCATACACTTTCTCCACAACATCTCCACCCTCACTAGGCTTGTCATCTTCCTTGGTTTCTAAATCTCCCTTAGGTGGTGAAACTTTTGTTGGGACCTCTTTATTAACCACCTTTCCACTCCTAAGGATAGTGACAGACTTGGCATGTTCCACTTGAGTATTGCTGACTTCATTTACCCCAACTCGAGTCCTTGGGTTAGGTTCAGGTTGGGCTGGAAACTTTCCTTTCTCTCTCACATTCAACTGAGACTCAATTTTGCCAACTGCATTTCTCAACTCTTGATTGATCTGATTTTGGCTTTGCATGAAAGCTTGCAATGTTTCCTCCAAGGTCTGCTTATGTGGTGGCACATAAGGAGTATGAGAAGAAGATCCTTGAAACTCATTTGTAGATTGACCATTTCTCCAACTAAAATTCGGGTGATTCCGCCAGTTAGGATTATATGTCTCAGAATAGGGTGAACTGAATGGTCTTTGATATGCATTGGTCGCATTGGCCTGTTCATGTAACACCTCTTTGAAAGCAGGTATTGTGAGACAATCCTTGGTCAAATGCACATTAGCCTCACAAATCTCGCAACTAATCTCAATTGGTTTGTGACTCTTAGTCACACCCACCTTGCTTAGCTCTATAGCCTCCACCTTCCTTGTCAATGTAGCAATACGAGCACTCATATCCTCATCTGCTTTAACGTGGTATAAACCTCCCCTAGAATTGGGTTCAGGTTTTACCTTATCAATCCCTTCTGTGGTGTCCCAGACTTGAGCATTTTCAGCCAAGAGATCAAAATAATCCCAAGCTTCATCGGGTGCTTTGTTCATAAACTCACCATTACACATCATCTCCACAAATTGCCTCATGTTGGAAGTCAAACCATCATAAAAAAAACTTATAACCCGCCATGTTTCGTACCCATGATGTGGGCATGAGAGTAAAAGTTCTTTAAACCGTTCCCAGCATTAAAAAAATGTTTCATTTTCTTTCATGATAAAATTCATGATGCTCATTCTCAAGGTATTGGTCTTATGAGTTGGGAAAAACTTTTTCAAAAATTCCATGGTCATCTCTTGCCATGTCCCTATTGTTCTGGGCCTTAGGGTGTGTAGCCAATACCTGGCTTTTTCTGTCAAAGAAAGTGGAAACAGTGTCAGTTTAACAACATCATCAAGATTACTAAGATGCATAGCACAAACCATATCAAATTCCTTGAGATGCATGTAAGGATTTTCAGAATCAAGCCCAAGAAACATAGGCAGCAATTGGACTACCCCAGGTTTAATGTCAAAATTTCCTGTATTGGCAGGGGCTGCCACGCAAGAAGGAGTACTTGACCTAGTGGGTTGCAAATAGTCTCTAAGGCTTTTGACAGGTTGGTTAGCTTGGTTTTCAAATTCATCCTCATGGTTACTCCCTTCATCATCAGCCATATCTATAGAGTCGTTAATAAACTCTTGCTCAGAATTATGCAACTCTATAGGGAAAATATCAATTTCTACCTTACTAAGCCTTTTTGTGTAATCGCGTTGCCAAACGCTCATACATAGAAAATTAATTCAATACGCTACAAAGTAGAACAATATCACCTGGAGAATTTATGATGACTTCGCACTTTTCCAGAAATAAATTTCCCTTGAATTTCTCAGTTGTAATGATTAGAAAGTTGGTACCTGTAAAAAAAAAAAAATTAAAAATAATAATAATTAAACTCAGTGTCTTAAATGCATTCCCCGGCAACGGCGTCAAAATCTTGTTGGACCACAAAGGGTGCAATCCCAAGTGTAGGTTTTCGCAAGTAATAAATCACGGTAAGTCCAAGGTCGATCCACAAGGAATGATTAGACACGAGAGAATAATTCTTACTATTTTGCAGAAAAGAAAAATAAATAATAAAAAAAAAATAGGAATTTTTGCTTTTGGTTTCCACTCGAAAGTGGAGCAGAGAAATATAATTTAAATTAAAAAGTAAACTATAAAACTAAAATAAATAAATTTGATTTTGAAGATAATATTTGGAAAAGACTAGGGTTTCAAGGATCCACCTAGTATTTTATTATATATTCATGAGACATAAAAAAAAATATAAAATAGATTAAACATGGGTTAATTGAGAATTTGATTTCAAAAACATGAAACAATAAATTAAGCATTTCATATATTTTTGAATCATATCAAATCAAACAACGTAAGCATTTGATATAAACAAAAATCATAAGGAATCAAAATAAACTTGTCTCATTAAATTACTCTCAAATAAAAAATCGTCCCCAAAATTTAATCATTCATCTATGAAGAACAAACAACATGGTCTCAAGAACACATAATAAAAATACTAGGCTTCACCTCTAACCCTAGCTAGAGGTTTAGCCACTCATGTTTATGAAAATAAATTCCATAATCAAAGTACTAAACATAAATTAAAAACAAAGAAAATAAAATTCCAACTTGGCGTCTCGATGCTCTTCTGTGCTCCTTCGCTCCTCCTCGCTTCTTCCTCCCGGCCCCCTTTTCTAAGACCAAAACATGGTATTTATAGAGCTTCCGAGGTCTTTTTGGGTTTTTCTTGGTGGTCAAGCTAAGGAAAGAATCACATCTTGCATTAATTGCACAGCAGCCCGAGGGTGGAAATAAATCAGATCTTGAATCCATGTGTCTTAGTAAAGATTATGGAAAGAAATCATGACATGTCAATCTGATTTGTGCTCCACACGTCCATCACCAGGTATATATGGAAAGAATATGAACTTGTGCATGGAAGGCATTTGCTTTGGAAAGAAATCTGATTGATATGGTCCCCTAGTTGTACAAATCCTTTGAAATTTCAATCCAAGTAGGAAAAAGACTCCAAAATTCGCACACATTAGCGTTCTTTTATTGCGGGGAAATTTGGGCATAGTAAAAGTCCGAAATAGGAAAAACCTATTTCAGACTTATTTGTTGCAGTTTTCATTAGCTTTCCAACGCCACCAAATTCAATGCAATCCGATTCTTGAACCGAAAATTATGATGAAAATAAAGTGACATGCTCAATCTGGATTCTTTCCATAAATAAAGGATTTTGCCACTTCATTCAAATCTTGAAATTTGAAGGATTTTCTTTCAAAACCTTTTTGCCAATAACGTGTAGAACTGCTGCCCATTATGGAGGGAGATTTGTGCTTGATTTGGTCTCCACAAGTCTAGAGATAAAATTGATTTGGACCTTCCTTGCATCTTTATGTCAATTCTACAAAAATAACGACATTATTTCTCAAAGACCTGTAAAACACTAAAATACCAAAACTAACAAAAAATATTAGAATATAACAAAACTAAGGGTTTAACAAATATAAATTAAGGGGCCCAATTATACAATATTTTGCACTCATCAGATAATAATTAATAGTATTTGAGGTGGTCGTTGTAGTGATATGGCTCAGGTTGATAATCGTAGCAGAGATGGTAGATGGTCTCTTGAGGGAACGACAGCTCTTGTTACTGGTGGAACCAAAGGAATCGGGTTCTTTTTTCTCTCTGCTCTCTCTTTTACTAGCTTTTATTTTCAGATTGGATATATATATATATATATATATATATTAGAGATAGTAAAAAATATGTTTGCTTATTGAAGATTTGGTTGAGTGCGTGAGATCATGTGATATGGCCCATATATATATATATATATATATGGCTATGAGTATACGTTAAAGTATTGATTAAATTTATCTTTTTTTGTAAGGTAAAGTTTTTAGGATAAATGTGAATTTAAGATGTGAAAACATATTCACAACAGCCGTGTGTTATTTTTCTTAACTCTATTTCAGTTCAATATTTCACGTGTTAGGCCTCACCTATTGAAAGAGAACTTGTGCCCATATGTAATGAGAAATGCTAAAGTATTAATTAAATTTACATATTTCTATCAACTTAAACTTTTAGAATAAATAGTGATTTAACGGCATATCATACGACTTCACAAAATTAATTTCACCGTTCGTTTGTCTTTTGTTTGAGCTAGGTTTCGTCTCTTATATAGTATGGGTTTTGTAGCTAGCCTCCATAGTTTCCTATTTATTAGTAAATTCTCTTGCTCTAGAGTCTATGGCTTAATTAGAACCCGTTGCTTTTTTATGCTGTGTAATACAAATTTCTGCTTTTATATATATTTGCTTTGCTAAGTTTTGTTAATCTTGTGAGTAGGTATGCTATTGTGGAGGAATTGGCTCAGCTTGGGGCGACCGTGCACACATGTTCTCGGAATGACGCCGATTTGAAGAAGTGCTTGCGTGACTGGGAGGAGAAGGGCTTCCGAGTCACTGGTTCAGTCTGTGACCTTGTGTCTCAGCTCCAAAGAGAAGAACTTATAAACACAGTTTCTCATCAATTTCACGGCAAACTCAATATCCTTGTAAGTTGATCTTTGGTGGTCAATCTCCTTTACTTATTAAGAAAAAAAAATGTTGTTCTTCTGTTAGAATGATAATCAAATCTAAAACAATTGTTTTGTTACTTCAAAAAATTAAATTAATAAAAAAAAATGCTGAATTAATCATTTCTAACAAGAAACTTTTGTGGGATGGTTCTAGATAAATAACGTGGGAACCTGCATTCTTAAACCAACCACAAATGTGACAGCTCAAGATTTCTCATTCATCATGGGTACCAACATTGAATCTGCTTACCACCTGAGCCAGCTTGCGCACCCTCTTCTCAAAGGATCGGGAGGAGGAAGTATTATTCTCCTCTCTTCTATTAGTGGATTGTTGTCAATGGGTGGTACATCCCTTTACGGAGCAAGTAAAGGTATGTAATATATATATATATATATATATATACATATATTCAATTCTATGGAGTCGGTAGGGTTCGAATTCATCATCTCTATCTTTAATACTATATGAAATCGCTATTTATTTTTAAAAGCTTAAACTGATAAAAATATTGTCATGTTTTATGCAGGAGCAATAAACCAACTTTCTAGAAGTTTGGCATGTGAGTGGGCACGAGACAATATCAGGACCAACTGCATTGCACCTGGAGTGATAACAACTCCTTTAACGGAGGATGTAAGTGCATTTGACTTTTTTTTTTTTGCAAAGAAGTGCATTTGACTTGTTGGCATATATATTAATCATATGTTGTCTTTTTGTTTTGTTTGTATTTGTATTTTTTGTTCTTTCTTTTAAATTCTTGTGCTTACATATATTCAATTCTTGGAAACTATAAATTCATGGACTCCTATTGGACGAACTGGGGAGCCAAAGGAGGTATCATCCTTGGCAGCGTTTCTTTGCCTTCCTGCAGCCTCTTACATAACAGGACAGACAATCTATGTTGATGGAGGGATGTCTATCTATGGATCCAATCCCTAGTCGCAGCAGTTTTGAATAAATTATCCAACTCCAATTATTCCTTCTATTTATTTTTATGTTTGTTTTTATCTCATAATAATAAGCTTCAGCAGAGGTAATTGTCTTTGATTTTGTCTTGACGGACTGAAATAAATTAATTTGTTTCCTCCTGTAATCCTATTTATCATATTGTTGGTCACACCGCAGCTGTCTTCTGTGAATATAAAAGAAAAAAAGAAAAAAAAGAAAAAATCCAACCGAACAATTTCAGCCATTCCTAAAAAATTATTCTAAACAAAATTCTCAAGCTAATTAAGAACACAATCCAATCATAAAGAAAATCAATATTCAAGTAGAAAAGTTTCAAGAAAAATCCACTATCATAAAATATGATACAATATCTTCTCGATCAATTGTTTATACCCAAAAGTTGAAATCTACACTGACAATGGACATAATATAATCAATTACCTCTCTAGAAATTACAATGCAATTTTCTCACAAAAAAAAAAAAAAAAATTCCGATTCATTGAAGTCAATATTGTACCCGAAGAAATTCGATGCTATAGTACCATATATATGCATGCTGAAATCGCCAACCTAAGCCACTAAAATCTTAGGGAAAAAAATCCCAAGTCTCCATCTCCTAACCTAGCTTTTTCTCATTCTTGTTTACTCGATCATGTGAAAAATATGTGAGTCGGGTTCGATGGAATATGTTGGAAGCCTTTTAAAATCATCTAGCTCATGCATGTTTCATGCATGGGACATTATCCATTGATCTTTGTTTTTTTTTTTTTTTCAGCCAGTTTGGCTTAGCTAGGTGCTGTAAACAAAAATTACATGTGTGCTGTAGTTTCATTCAAAAATCAAAATTTTATTTTATTTTTTCTTTCTCGTGTAAAACTTGGAATTAATAACTCTCAGAAATATATTAGAAAAGTACATATTTTGAAAGCAAAATCTTGATTTTCAAGTGTTTGACTTTCCTTCCATACGATCTAGGTTTCCTCTCGAACATTCAACCTTTCCTGTCGAATGAAGGTTAAAGGAGTTTTAACTTAATTGTGGGACCTTATGTTTTATTTAACCACTAGGATAACTCCTAGGTCTAATTTCCTAAGCTTTAGTATTTTTAAGAGCCCCACCAAATTTTATTAGTTAAAATAATTAAAAATTATTTTTCTCTATTATAATGAGTTACTTTTTTAAAGCATTTCCAGCAACCTAATCATTTTAACTATTCATTATTACTATTTAATTTAAATAATTTTTTTTTTTCAGATTTTTCTATTATTTTTCTATTTAATCTTTTTTGAATGTTTATCTTTTCCTAACGGTGAACATATAGGTGTGAAAAAAAAATGATAAATTTTATAGTTTTTTAATGATTTGGTGAGTAAATAGTACTTATCAAAATTAGTGAGATTGTTCACTCACCAATTTTTTTTGGTTAAATTGGTGAGACTGTTGAGAATGGTTTTTTTTGCGTTTTCTTTATATTATCTCACCTAAATAGTTAAAAAGCTATTTTGGTGAGACTTCTAAGAATGCGGTAATTCGTTTAATAAATAGTGTTGGACTTTTTAATTCGTTTTGATGCTATGTTCATCTTGTTGAAGAAGATCAGCCTCGTTGGCTTGTGTGGCCGAAACTGCAACACCGTTGCTCAAATCACTCAGTACTCATAGGCACCTTTTTCGGCTTGTTAAGAGCCTAGCTTCCAATCGAGCTCAAGCTCGATTGGAGTTTTTTAATATTTTTTACTTAAAAAAATTAATATTAAAATTTTAGTACAATTTTGACTTTGATCTATTTTTCACATTCTAAATGGAATGTTTGTAGTATTACATATATTATGTTTACTATGTTAGTATTTATATACTACAACTATAGAATCTTATATATATACACACACACACGAGCAAGCTAACGATACGAGCCGAACGAGTCGAGTACGTCGAACTTATACAAGCCGAGCTCATGAGCTTTGTCTGAGCCGAGTTGATTTTATACGAGTACGTCTCATGTTATATACGAGTAAATTATTCTGTTCACGAACAAGTCATTTATTTTTCAAACATATACTGAATCGAGTTTAAGCGAGCTCAGTTCAAGAGCAGCTTGGCTTCTAACACTATTAAAAGCAACCGATAAATCAACAACTTGGACTATTGAAGGTGCGTTGTCTCAAAAGAAAAAATAAAATAAAATTGTGGAATGTATTAATTAATACATTTACTCGACAAGATATATATTGGACTAATGGTGTATATGATGCCACATCATTTAAACCAGCTGATATCGTGAATCCTATCTCATAGAGTGAATGATAGAGTGATGCTACTCTTTATAACTATTTTATACCGCTTTTTAAATAGCTTCTTTTTATATCTGTCACTTTAAAAAAATAAAAATAAAAATAAAATGTCACTTAGAATACGCCACATTAACCGGGTAAATGGATAGGATCCATTTCATTATAAGAAAACGGAGAAATGTTCTTATAACTATAAATATGATCTCCACCGAGCGTTAGAGATATACGGCATGCGAGCTATTTTTAACATATAACCTGTACGTTTAAAAAGCTACAAAAAATTGTGGCGGTCATAATTGTAGTGATATGGCTTAGGTAGATAATCGTGGCAAAGATGGTAGATGGTCTCTTCAGGGAACGACGGCTCTTGTTACTGGTGGAACCAAAGGAATCGGGTTCTTTTCTTTCTGCTCTCTCTTTTAATGGCTTTTATTTTCAGATTATGAAAAGCAAAAATATGTTTGCTAATTGAAGATATAAATACCAAACGGAGACCTTTGTCTCCAACAGCTCGCCTGAGACCAACAGAACCTACTGGAAATATGCCGGCACGACTAAATCTCGCCGGAGAACACCACAGATCGCCAAGAACGTCGCCGGACAACTCAAAAGTTGGCAGAAAATACCACAAAAGCTGCTGACAACCATGAAAACCACCATTAATGGTTGAACGTCGCCGATGAACACAACAGAACCGCTGGAAACTCGATGGAGATAGCCAGACGCCGCCTCAAACGATCTGAAACTGCCGGAGCGAATGAGAACTTGCCGGGGACACCAACTAGGATCGACAAAGAGCCAATCTACAAACACTCACTGAGAACCATCGTGAAAACGCACGGAATTTTTTTTTTTTTTGAAAGAATGGCGGGGAAGACGCCAGATTGTGGAAAAGGAACGGAACTCTCCTCCTTTCATGCAGCGCCTCTCCTGCTGGGATTTTTTTTTTTTTTTTTTCATCTGGTAGTGTTATGGGCCTGAAAAATCTGAGAAATAAATTGTAATCGACATAATGATAAATGACAATGAAAAATAACAATTTGACACTTCAAGGAGTCAATCCTTCCTCTCACTTTAACACACGGTTAAGAGATGAGTCATTTCACTTAAACACACGGTAAGAGATGAACCTTGGATAATTTTCTGGTTACCTTCATTGATAATCAAAGCTGAATTTAAATATAAGAGAGATGCTAAATTAACTAATTAACTACCCACTAAACCCATCACATAATAACTACCAATTATGTTGATACAGTTTCCGGTATGGTGTGAATCTGCACGTTCTTCTGATGTTTTCTTCACCCTTTTCAATAATTCAGCAAAACAACAAAAATTAGGGATCCTTCCAGGGATCCCGCTCCGATGCCTAAATTAGCTTCTGTGATAAAATAATGCTCTGTGCATAAAAACAGAGTCTTAGTTTATACCTGGGGTATGTGCTTATTTATAGGTAAAGAGGTGGAGTCAAAGCTGGATTAGAATTCCTGCTCCTTGTCGATCTAGAACTGCTGTTAGAGTTCTAATCAAGATCTAGAATTGATGTCAGAGTTCTAATTGGACTCTGATCCTTTATTAGACTTCTAATCTGATATTTTTATTTAGACTTCTGATCTGATCATTCTTCTTATTTGATTGGACCATGAGTCCTATCCTAATTCAACCAGGGATAGGACTGATTACTCTAGAGTTGTTGTTAAATGTCTATTTCCTCCTTAGATCGGGTTGAGTGGAACTTATCCCCAATAGTTACCCCCCAATTCCCTAATCCAAAGCTTGCTTGAATAAAGAGAATTCCATATCTAAGGAAACCCGAGCTTTGTCTCCTTCTGAAAACCTGCTAACCTGCAAAACCTGAGGGTTAAATCTTACCCCCCATTACCTTCTTGTTTTTCCTTAGGGTTTTCTCCCTGTCTCTTGGAATGGCTAGCTCCTGGAAAACCCGAGGGTTAAATCTGACCCCCCATTACCTTCTTGTTTTTCCTTAGGGTTTTCTCCCTGTCTCTTGGAATGGCTAGCTCTTGGAAAATCCGAGGGTTAAATCTGACCCCGCTGGCTCTCTTTATTTCTTTCTCTCGGCAAGGATTGATCTGAGAATGCTTTTTTTTGTTGCTCTCGGCTAGGACTAATCCGAGAGGTTTTCTTCTTGCTCTCGGCTAGGACTGATCCGAGAGATTTTTTTTCTTCTCTTGGCTAGGATTGATCCGAGACTCTCGGCTAGGACTGATCCGAGAGGTTTTCTTCTTGCTTTCGGCTAGGACTAATCCTAGAGGTTTTTTTTTCTTACTCTCGACTAGGACTGATCCGAGAGGTTTTTCTTCTTACTCTCGGCTAGGACTGATCCGAGAGGCTTTCTTCTTTCTCTCAGCTAGAATTGATCCGAGAGGCTTTCTTCTTCCTCTCGGCTAGGACTGATCCGAGAGGTTTTCTTCTTTCTCTTGGCGAGGACGGATCCGAGACTCTTGGCAAAGACTGATCCGAGAGGTTTTTCTTCTTACTCTCGGCTAGGACTGTTCCGAGAGGCTTTCTTCTTTCTCTCGGCTAGGACTGATCCGAGAGGCTTTCTTCTTCCTCTCGGCTAGGACTGATCCTAGAGGTTTTTCTTCTTTCTCTCGCCGAGGACTGATCCGAGAGGCTTTCTTCTTCCTCTCGGTTAGGACTGATCCGAGAGGTTTTATTCTTTCTCTCGACTAGAACTGATCCGAGAGGTTTTCTTCTTGTCTCGGCTAAGACTGATCCGAGACTCTCCGTTAGGACTGATCCGAGTGGTTTTCTTCTTGGTCTCAGTTAGGACTAATCCGAGAGGCTTTGCCTTGCTCTCGGCTAGGACTGATCCGAGAGGCTTTGCCTTGCTCTCGGCTAGGAATAATCCGAGAGGCTTTCTTCTTGCTCTCGGCTAGGACTGATCCGAGAGGCTTTTGCCTGCAAAAGAAGCGACATCAACGGGTTCCCGGTCCCTAGACCGGGAACACTCCGATGCTTAAGTCAGCTCTATTCTTTTATTCTGAAAATACTTATTCCCAAAATCTGGGGAATTTTCTGTCTTTTATTATAACTAGTGTGAGTTAAAAATAAAAGTCTAGTTCTTTGCAAACATAAATGCTAAAAATAAAAGTCTAGCCTGAAATTCCCGAGAGTCCTTTCTACTTGATCACGGGCAGATTCTGCTGTTGCCTCGGCTCTCTACGCCGCGGGCTTCTGCTTCCTCGGTCCTCTCTTCTTTCTATGTCATCTCGGGGATCATTCTCCTGATCCCTTTCGTTTGGCTGAGGACGGTATCGGGGATAATAATCCCGTGGCTGCTGATCTCGGGGCTGATAGTCCTGATGATTCCGAGGCCTGTTATTTCCTGGCTGGTTCCGTTTTTCTCCCGAGAACCGAACCAGCTTGCCATTCTTTATGAATTCTTCTATTAACAACCTTAGGGTTACGCACCCCTCGGTGTAATGACCTGTTTGTTTATGAAAATCACAATACTTGCTTGCATTCCTATAAGGAGGATTACCTGGTATCTTTTGTGGTTCCCGAAACACCGGATCTCTTTTGATCTCCATAAGGACTTCTGATATCTGGGCATTGAGAGGTGTAAAGTTATAATCTTTGAACTTCTTTACCTGCCTCTGCTCTTCCCCATCAGCTTTTTTGAATTCTTTCCTTTTCTTTTCTGGGACTGTCGGTTGGTCTGGCTTCCGGAACGTGTGTTCATCACCATGTTGGATCTTCTTTTTCTTTTATGAGGAACGAATAATCGTTTCCCACAGACAGTGCCAAACTGTTGGTACAGTTTCCGGTATGGTGTGAATCTGCACGTTCTTCTGATGTTTTCTTCACGCTTTTCAATAATTCTGCAAAACAACAAAAACTAGGGACCCTTCCGGGGATCCCGCTCCGATGCCTAAAGTAGCTTTTGTGATAAAATAATGCTCTGTGCATAAAAATTGAGTCTTAGTTTATACCTGGGGTATGTGCCTATTTATAGGCAAAGAGGTGGAGTCAAAGCTGGATTAGAATTCCTGCTCCTTGTCGATCTAGAACTGCTGTTAGAGTTCTAATCAAGATCTAGAATTGATGTCAGAGTTCTAATTGGACTCTGATCCTTTATTAGACTTCTAATCTGATATCTTTTTTTAGACTTCTGATCTGATCATTCTTCTTATTTGATTGGACCATGAGTCTTATCCCAATTCCACCAAGGATAGGACTGATTTCTCTAGAGTTGTTGTTAAATGTCTATCTCCTCCTTGGATCGGGTTGAGTGGAACTTATCCCCAACAAATTACATAATAACCACTAATTATTAAACTACCTATTACCACATAATTGACCCACTAACATTACACTACCTACATAAACAACATCTGCATAATAACTACTACATTACACTAATGTCTTGCACTAGCCTAGCCACTGCCACTTCTTCCACACACGTCTTCTGCACAAAGCTCATAACAATCATGCCCATAACAGGTAGCATACCCAACCGGAATGTTATTCTTCGGCTTTGAGATCCAAACTCTCAGTTCCCTGGTTGCTGGAACAAAGAAAGTGAAAGCCCACAAAAAATTCACACACCATTCTTCACACAATCAGACACAAATCGTGGGTTTGCAACGGAGAACGAACTCACACAAGAAATCGTGGGTCAGACACAAAAATTCACACACCAAGCCCACAAGAAGAACTACTGCAGTCAAAAACACAAAAGTATATATGTAGACTTATTCATACGTGGATTTGTAGGTGATAGATGTGAAGATCAGACAGAAATCGAAGAAAAAAAAAAAAAATTCCACATGATCGAAATTGGCGTTTGCCTAAAGCTTTGATACCATGAAAGAAAATATAGAGCTAAAATAAAATAAAGTGGAATAATAGAAAAAAGAGAAATGGATTTTACGTGGTTCGGTCTATAACCTACGTCCACATGATAAAACTCAAAGGGCTACATTATGCTCTTATTGCTTGATCAATTTACAGTACAAATAATTCATATTTATAAAGATATAGAGAGAATACAAAATAGTATGTAGAGAGAATATAATCAAATACAATTAATGAGTATTAAATCAAATCCTCCAATATATGGAGAGTACCGTAATATACAGTATCAATATATTCTCTAACAGGTGGAAATGCAAATCCTAATCTCTCAAATTCTTCATGATTTTTGTGCTCCACTTAAATTCTAGAGGAAATCCATCTCTCCTTCCTCAAGCTTTCTAATAGGAGAAAATTCTTTCTTTTCTTTTTTTTTCCCCCTCACTCTTGTTTACTCATGTAAATAAACCTACGGCTCACCGAAGACTCAGAATTAATAATTATACACATATAAATACATGTATGTATGTATATATGTGTTTGCGTATATTATGCATTCAACTTTGTAAACCGACCTAACATATCTAGATCTCCTCTCCCAACCCATGAGGAGGAACCTATGTATTGTAAACAATCGGGTTACTGAGCACATGCAATAGAATCCTTAATGGCTTACTTGGAGTGGTGGACATAGGTTTCTAACACCAAATCACCTGTAACTCCTTGTGTTCTTTGCTCTCTCTTATTTTTGCTTTTATATATTCTCGTATTTTAGATTTCTACACAAACCGCAACACTTACAATATTTTGTTCATGTTAAAGTGTTAATGTTGAAACTTTATTTGATCGCAAAATCAAGGCGGAATCTGACTGGGGTGGGGAGTTTCGCAACTTGCATACTAGTATTTGAATCACCTACCGTATTTCTTGTTCCAACGATTACCAACAAAACAGGTCTGTAGAACGTAACCACCATCACTTGATTGAGTCCTACTCTTTTGAGCCATTGCTTCTATTCCTAAGATTTATTGGGGTGAAGCTTTTGTCACTACCTCTTATCTTTTTTTCTTTTTTTCGAGTATTTTATTTGGAGAACACTAAAAACCTAATCTATATAAAGGCATCCGGTCTATGTGTTTTTTAAATTTAATTTTGGAGTATAAATAAAATTAAATTCAGTCTTTTAGAGTTATAACCTATTTGCTTTTTTAGGGCTTTTTATTTCCTATTCATTATTTTATCTCTTTCTTGAGTTTTCTTTTTAATTTCTGTTGTTATCATACATTGTCATAACAATTATATTTCTGGCCCGCTTCACCTGCTACCTCCTCCCTTCTGTTACATCTCATTAATCTCCGCTTGAAATTTCCAATTTTCTCAAGACTTTTGAGTGTGCATGTTGGCCTCACCTCGTGGCTCACGCCTTTCAATCGTCACAAACTCGATTTTGGGTCAACCTTCATTATTGCTCGAGAGGAAGTTTCTTCTTCTCGACTGAATTATAGAACGAGATTTTGTATATTTCACTAGATCTACTACATGGTAATTAAACACAATTAACCTATATATAAAAAAGGAATATGGGTACACTGACAGCTCATTGTAGATATATAGCCCCCAATTTGTTACACTTGACCCTCTAAATGTACCATTTATATATTCTCAATTGGAACTCTCCATTACTCTTTGATGTTAAAATGGACGGAAACTAGCTTGCGGATGTAACTTACATGTGCAAACTTTTTCTTCAAATATTCAAATAACCCTTAAAAAAAAGGGGGGGAAAACTCCACTTTTAATTTTTGATCTTTCATCATTTTTGCAATTAGAGTATTTATTTTTTAAAAATGTCAATTTAGAGTATCTATTTTTCAATTTTAACACTTCGTTATAATTTTCTGTTAAATTCTCTTAAAATTCTTAAAATACTCCTCATTTTTTGAAGGAATAAAAAAAAAAAAATTGCAAAGATTTAGGTGTTGGTCAGAATTTAATGTAATTTGCAAAAATATTTATGCCTCAATCTTTGAAAAATTTTAATTTTTTTTTTTTAAAAAAAATACGGGTATTTTAAGAATTTGATAGAATTTAATAAAAAATTCTAATGGAGGGTTAAAATTAAAAAATAAAAATAAAAAAAAATTGAAAGATAGATACCTTAAATTGACACTTTTTAAATATGAATACTTTAATTGCAAAAGTGATGAAAGATCAATGCTTATAAGTGAAGTTCTCATTTAAAAAAAAAAAAAGAAAAAAAACAAAACCAACGAAGTTGATTAGTTGAGGGGTGGCCAGTTACCAGCCTCAAAATATTTTTTTGATGGCCAAATCACCCCATACGGTAGTGGCTGGCTGGGGTGGTCTGACCATATGATCTTTCTTTCTCTCTCTTGAAAAAAGTTTGTTCTAATTTTTTATTTGAAGGACAAATGAGAAATTTTAACTCCTAAAATTGGGATATTTTCAATTTTTTATTAAAAAAGTGAGACTTAGCTTGCATATGCGCGCGGATCACATGCATCATTTTTTGTTCATTAATCTAGCAGCATATAAACATATATATATATATAGTGTCAATTTCAAAATAATGGTACTTGGAAGGGTTCAAATATCACAAACGCCGGGATGGAACTAGCATTTGGAGTTTTGGGTCGGTAAAATTAAAAAAAAATAAAAATAAAAATAAAAATAATAAAAATTGGGTGGGAGGTAAAATTATAATTTTTAAAGGATTATAAGAGTATTTTTTTTAAAAAAAAATCTGGAGGAAACATGGTGACTCCCCAAGCTAATTAGTTATTTTCTTTTCCTTTAAAAAAAAAATACGTGCTTCTAAAAATGTTGCTTATTAGTTATTCCAATTAAAAGTTTTTGATAGACGACATGAATAACTGTTCAACAAAGGCGGCTATCTAGATGGACGAATTTGATCAACCGTACCTACAAGTTGAAATTAATTAATTGTTTTGTCGCTATTTAATTTTCTTTTAATGGGAGATCGTATGTCAAAAAAGGGTTGCGTCAAATGTTAACCCCCTTCCCCATCTTGGAGAGTAAACGTCTTACTTTTCTAATCAAAGAACTTTCGTTGTTAATGCATGGCCCCGCCAAACTGTATATAAATATCTCCACGTACAGAGAACCAGGGACTGCATCCGAGCTATTATCATCATATATAGAACCTGTTTGAAAAGCTAAAGCACTAGTGATAATAATTATTAGTATTTGAGGTGGTCGTCGTAGTGATATGGCTCAGGTTGATAATCGTGGCAGAGATGGTAGATGGTCTCTCGAGGGAACGACAGCTCTTGTTACCGGTGGAACCAAAGGAATCGGGTTCTTTTTTCTCTCTGCTCTATTTACGTATTCCTATTAATTTGAACTTTTAGAATAAATAATGATTTAATTACAGTATGTCATACGACTTCACAAAATTAATTTCATCGTTCGTCAGTCTTTTGTTTGAGCTAGCTTTCGTCTCTTATATAGTATGGGTTTTGTAGCTAGCCTCCATAGTTTCCTGTTTATTAGTAAATTCTCTTGCTCTATGTAGTCTATGGCTTAGAACCCGTTGCTTTTTTTATGCTGTGTAATACAAATTTCTGCTTTTATATATATTTGCTCTGCTAAGTTTTGTTAATCACTATATATGTGTTGTGAGTAGGTATGCTATTGTGGAGGAATTGGCACAGCTTGGAGCGACCGTGCACACATGTTCTCGGAATGAAGCTGATCTGAAGAAGTGCTTACGTGAGTGGGAGGCAAAGGGCTTCCGAGTCACTGGTTCAATCTGTGATCTTGTGTCTCGGCTCCAAAGAGAAGAGGTTATAAACACAGTTTCTCATCAATTTCACGGCAAACTCAATATTCTTGTAAGTCGATCTTTGGTGGTCGATCTCCTTTACTCATTAAGAAAAAAAAATGTTGTTCTTCTGTAAGAATGATAATCAAATCTAAAACAATTGTTTTGTTACTTCAAAAAATTAAATTGATAAAAAAAATGCCGAATTAATCATTTCTAACAAGAAACTTTTGTGGGACGGTTCTAGATAAATAACGTGGGAACCAGCATTGTTAAACCAACCCCAAATGTGACAGCTCAAGATTTTTCATTCATCATGGGTACCAACATTGAATCTGCTTACCACCTGAGCCAGCTTGCGTACCCTCTTCTCAAAGGATCGGGAGGAGGAAGTATTGTTCTTCTCTCTTCCATTAGTGGATTGTTGTCAATAGGTGGTGCATCCCTTTACGGAGCAAGTAAAGGTATGTCGTGTGTCTATATATATATATATATATATATTCAATTTTATGGAGTTGGTAGGGTTTGAATTCATTATCTTCGTCTCTAATACTATATTAATTAAATCACTATTTATTTTTAAAAGCTTAAGTTGATAAAAATATTGTCATGTTTTATGCAGGAGCAATAAACCAACTTTCTAGAAGTTTGGCATGTGAGTGGGCACAAGACAATATCAGGACCAACTGCGTTGCACCTGGAGTGATAACAACTCCTTTAACGGAGGAAGTCAGTGCATTTGACTTTCTTTCTTTTTTTGAGCAAAGAAGTGCATTTGACTTGTTGGCATAGATATTAATCATATGTAGTCTTTTTGTTTTGTTTGTGTTTGTATTTTTTGTTCTTTCTTTTAAATTCTTGTGCTTACTTCCTAATATTACTATTACTATTACTATTACAGTTAGTCAAAGGGAAAGCCTTGGAAACTATAAATTCACGGACTCCTATTGGACGACCTGGGGAGCCAGAGGAGGTATCATCCTTGGTAGCATTTCTCTGCCTTCCTGCAGCCTCTTATATAACTGGACAGACAATCTATGTTGATGGAGGGATGACTGTCTATGGATTCAATCCCTAGTCGCAGCAGTTTTGAATAAATTTTTCAACTCGATCCAATTGTTCCTTCTATGGCTTTTTATGTTTGTTTTTATCTCATAATAATAAGCTTCAGCAGAGGTAATTGTCTTTGATTTTGTCTTGACGGACTGAAATAAATTAATTTGTTTCCTCTTGTAATCCTATTTATCATATTATTGGTCACAACGTAGCTGTCTTCTTTGAATATAAAAGAAGAAGAAAAATCCAACCGAACAATTTCAACCATTAATTCCCAAAAAATTATTCTGAACAAAATTCTCAAGCTAATTATGAACACAATCCAATCATAAAGAAAATCAATATTCAAATAGAAAACTTTCAAGAAAAATCCACTATCATATCATAAAATATGATACAATATCTTCTCAATTGTTTATACTCAAAAGTTGAAATCTACACTGACAATGGACATAATATAATCAATTACCTCTCTAGAAATTACAATGCAATTTTCTCACAAAAAAAAAAAAAAATTCCGATTCATTGAAGTCAATATTGTACCCGAAGAAATTCGATACTATAGTACCATATATATGCATGCTGAAATCGCCAACCTAAGCCACTAAAATCTTAGGGAAAAAAATCCCCAAGTCTCCATCTCCTAACCTAGCTTTTTTTCATTCTTGTTTACTCGATCATGTGAAAAATATGTGAGTCGGGTTCGATGGAATATGTTGGAAGCGTTTTAAAATCATCTAGCTCATGCATGTTTCATGCATGGGACATTATCCGTTGATCTTTGTTTTTTTCAGCCAATTTGGCTTAGCTAAGTGCTGTAAACAAAAATTACATGTGTGCTGTAGTTTCATTCAAAAATCAATTTTTTTTTTTTCTTTCTCGTGTAAAACTTGGAATTAATAACTCTCGGAAAGCCACCAAGCTAGCGTAGTGTGCAACTTATTTCTTTTTAGTCGTCATCAATATATCCTCTCAAAATGCTACAATATACCCCATTGTCAAAGCCTGGCCTCAAACTTTTGATTGGGTCAATGTACGACCTCAACCAAACTATCAAAATTATCAATATTCCTCAAAGCTTGCAAAAGACAAAAAATTACCTTAATTTTTTTTTTCTGACAATAAAATGAAAATTCCCTTATAAATTATAAAAACAAAAAAAATTAATAACTAAAAATTAATTTTTTTTTTAAAAAAAAAATGAAAAACTTGAAATAAAATTAAAAAAGAAAGTTGCATGCAGGGGCTGGTTCGGCCACATGGATGGCATGAATTCCCATCAGAAACTCGTAGGCTCATTGTTTCAAAATTGAAGATGGCGGCATGTTGGTGAATCTGTCTTTGATCTCTCGATCACCTCTCCAGCATTTGTAGTGCTCCGTAAATAAATACTTTTATTCAAACGATAATAGTAATTTAAAAGGGAAATGCTAGTGTTTCCACCAGCATCCCACCCGGCCCCCATCCCACCAATCCTAAGTGATTGGTTTTTTTTAATTTAATAAATTTATTTTCAGATTTTTGCACTTAGGGGTGGTGGGATGGGGGTGGGATGCTGGTGGGAACACTAGCATTTCCCAATTTAAAAACCAAAAGCTCGATCTTATTTTAATTCACGTAAAAAAATAGAAATAAAAAAGAAAAGAAAAAGGTTTCCGACAAACTGTTATAATCCTCTAATTAAAACTCTCAAAAATATATTAGAAAAGTACATATTTTGAAAGCAAAATCTTGATTTTCAAATGTTTGACTTTCCTTTCGTACGATTTAGGTTTCCTCTCGAACATTCAACCTTTCCTGTCGAATGAATGAAGGTTAAAAGAGTTTTAACTTAATTGTGGGACCTTATTGATAAGTATCTCTCTTTCCTAAGGCGTCTTTTGAGAGTGAGTAAGGCCCATGAATTGTTATATGGTATCAGAGCAGGTTCCTTTGACAATGATGGGTCTTTTCCTCCCGTTATTGAACACGTGTTTGGCCAAAAGATGCCACACGTAGGGGGGCGTGTTAAAGTATCCCACATTGCTAAGATTTCATTCACCTGTGCACTTTATAAGTCATGGTGTCCCCTCCTCTCTCAAGGCGTCTTAGAGAGAGGATTGGGCCTTCCCTCCCGCTGCCACTCTAATACAATACACGTGATTGGACAATAGTGCCACACGTGAGAGGGTGTGTTAAGTATCCCCCTTTCCTAAGGCGTCTTTTGAGAGTAAGTAAGGCCCATGAACTTTTACACTTATGTTTTATTTAACCTCTAGGGTAACTCCTAGGTCTAATTTCCTGAGCTTTAGTATTTTTAAGAGCCTCGCCAAATTTTATTAGTTAAAATAATTAAAAATTATTTTTCTCTATTATAATGAGCCACTTTTTTGAAGAATTCCCAGCAGCCTAACTATTTTAACTATTTAATATTACTATTTAATTCAAATAATATTTTTTCAAATTTTTTTATTATTTCTCTATTTAATCTTTTTTGAATGTTTATCTTTTCTTAACAGTGAACATTTTTGTGTGAAAAAAAATGACAAATTTTATAGTTTTTTAATGATTTGATGAGTAAATAGCACTTATCAAAATTAGTGAATATTGTTCACTCACCAAATTTTTTTGATTAAATTGGTGAGATTGTTGAGAATGATTTTTATGCGTTTTCTTTATATTACCTCACCTAAATAACTAAAAAGTTATTTTGGTGAGACTTCTAGAAATATGTTAATCCGTATAATAAATAGTGTTGGACTTTTAAATTTCGTTTTGATGCTATGTTCATCTTGTTGAAGAAGATCAGCCTCGTTGGCTTGTGTGGCCGAAACTGCAACACCGTTGCTCAAATCACTCAGTACTCATAGGCACCTTTTTCTGGTCGTAGTTAGAAACCTTGTCACACGATGCCTTAATTTTTGGATCTTATTTAACCGTTTAGGAATTAGATCTCTTGTCACACGTTTTTGTATTTAACCGTCAAAAGCTACGGTATGCGAGCTATTATCATCAGCATTAATAAAGCTTCTCCCTTTCTAAATTTTTGGATCAGGATGTATGTGTAAGAGATGTACGGCACCTGGTTTGGGGCGGCTGGATTTGAGCCAATTATGTTTAATTATAATCACGTTGGCTCTTCTACAGCAACTATATATGGTTGTATTTGAGCCGAGTTGAATTTGGGATCGCTAGATTCAGCTCGAGCTCGAGCCAAATTTTAAAGGTTTGTTCGAATTCGGCTTGTTAAGAGTCTAGCCTCCAATCGAGCTCAAGTTCGATTGGAGTTTTTTAATATTTTTTATTTAAAAAAATTAATATTAAAATTTTAGTACAATTTTGACTTTGATTTATTTTGCACATTCTAAATGAAATGTTTGTAGTATTACGTACATATATTATGTTTACTATGTTAGTATTTATACTACAACTATAGAATCTTATATATATACACACACACGAGCAAGCTAATGATACGAGCCGAACGAGTCGAGTACGTCGAATTTATACAAGCCGAGCTCACGAGCTTTGTCTGAGCCGAGTTGATTTTATACGAGTACGTCTCATTTTATATACAAGCAAATTATTCTATTCACGAACAGCTCATTTATTTTTCAAACCAATGCTGAATCGAGTTTAAGCGAGCTGAGTTCAAGAGCAGCTTAGCTTCTAACACTATTAAAAGCAACCGATAAATCAAAAACTTGGACTATTGAAGGTGCATTGTCTCAAAAGAAAAAAATAAAATAAAATTGTGGAATGTATTAATTAATACATTTACTCGACAAGATATATATTAGACTAATGGTGTATATGATGCCACATCATTTAAACCAGCTGATATGGTGAATCCTATCTCATAGAGTGAATAATAGAGTAATGCTACTCTTTATAACTATTTTATACCGTCTGATGTGTTTTAAATAGCTTCTTTTTATGTCTGTCACTTTAAAAAAATAAAATGTCACTTAGAATACGCCACAATAACCGGGTAAATGGGTAAGATCCATTTCATTATAAGAAAACGGAGAAATGGTACGTTCTTATAACTATAAATATGATCTCCACCGAGCGTCAGAGATGTACGGCATGCGAGCTATTTTTAACATATAACCTGTACGTTTAAAAAGCTACGAAAAGTTGTAGCGGTCATAATTGTAGCGATATGGCTCAGGTAGATAATCGTGGCAAAGATGGTAGATGGTCTCTTGAGGGAACGACGGCTCTTGTTACTGGTGGAACCAAAGGAATCGGGTTTTCTTTTCTTTCTGCTCTCTCTTTTAATGGCTTTTATTTTCAGATTATGAAAAGGAAAAATATGTTTGCTAATTGAAGATTTGGTTGAGTGAGATCATGAGAAATGGTTGTATTTACACGACTTCACGTACTGTCCTAAATTTCATTAATTGTTCATCTGTCTTTCTATTGGCAAGCTCTTGCTGTATGCAGCGCATGGCTTAGAACCCGTTGCTTTATGATGTGTGATACAAAGTTCTGCTTTTATATTTGCTCTGCTAAGTTTTAGATATTTATGTGTTGTGATTAGGTATGCTATTGTGGAGGAATTGGCTGGGCTTGGGGCTACTGTGCACACATGCTCTCGGAATGAAGTCGATATTAATAAATGCGTGCACGAGTGGGAGGCGAAGGGCTTCCAAGTTACTGGTTCAGTCTGTGACATTTCTTCTCGGCCCCAAAGAGAAGAGCTTATAAACACAGTTTCTCATCAATTTCACGGCAAACTCAATATTCTTGTAAGTCGATCTTTGGTGATCGATCTCCTTTACTCATTAAGAAAAATGTGTTGTGTTTGATGAAAAAAAAAAAGAAAAAAAAAAGGCTGAATTAATTACTTGTTTCTAACAAGTACTTAACTTTATAGATAAATAATGTGGGAACAACTAGTCATAAACCAACCCTAGAGGTGACAGCTCAGGATTTCTCATTAATCACGGGTACCAACATTGAATCTGCTTACCACCTGAGCCAGCTTGCGCACCCTCTTCTCAAAGGATCGGGACGAGGAAGTATTGTTCTCATTTCTTCCATTGGTGGATTGTTGTCAATAGGCGGTGCATCCCTTTATGGAGCAAGTAAAGGTACTTAATTAATATATATATATATATATATATAATATATATATATATATATATATTCAATTTTATGGAGTTGGTCAGGTTTGAATTCATGATCTCTCTGTCTCTAATATTATATTAAATCACTATTTATTTCTAAAAGCTTAAGTTAATAAAAATATTGTCATGTTTTATGCGCTCAGGAGCAATAAACCAACTTTCTAGAAGTTTGGCATGTGAGTGGGCACGAGACAATATCAGGACCAACTGCGTTGCACCTGCAGTGATAAGAACTCCTTTATCCAATGATGTAAGTGCATTTGACTTGTTAGCATATATATTAATCATATGTAGTCTTTTTGTTTTGTTTGTGTTTAATTGTATTTTTAGTTCTTTCTTTTAAATTCTTGTGCTTACTTCCTAATATTACTATTACTATTACTATTACAGTTACTCGAAGGGAAAGCCTTGGAAACTATAAATTCACGGACTCCTATTGGACGACCTGGGGAGCCAGAGGAGGTATCATCCTTGGTAGCGTTTCTCTGCCTTCCTGCAGCCTCTTATATAACTGGACAGACAATCTATGTTGATGGAGGGATGACTGTCTATGGATTCAATCCCTGGTCGCAGTAGTTTTGAATCAACTCCAATTACTCCTTCTTTGTCTTTTTATGTTTGTTTTTTTCTCATAATAATAAGCTTCAGCAGAGGTAATTGTCTTTGATTTTGTCTTGACGGACTGAAATAAATTAATTTGCTTCCACCTGTAATCCTATTTATCATATTGTTGGTCACACCGCAGCTGTCTTATGTGAATATAAAAGAAAAAAAAAAAAAAAAAAAAAAAAAAAAAAAAAAACCAACCGAACAATTTCAACAACCATTAATTCCCAAAAAATTATTCTGAACAAAATTCTCAAGCTAATTAAGAACACAATCCAATCATAAAGAAAATCAATATTCAAGTAGAAAAGTTTCAAGAAAAATCCAGTACTATCATAAAATATGATACAATATCTTCTCAATTGTTTTTACGTACCCAAAAGTTGAAATCTACACTGACAATGGACATATAGTCAATTACCTCTCTAGAAATTACAATGCAATTTTCTCCCCAAAAAAAAATAAAAAAATTCCGATTCATTGAAGTCGTTGTGCCCGCAGAAATTCGATACTAAAGTACCATATGCATGCTGAAATCGCCAACCTAAGCCACTAAAAGCTTAAGGAAAAAAATCCCAAGTCTCCATCTCCTAACCTAGCTTTTTTTCATTCTTAATTGTTTACTCGATCATGTGAAAAATATTTGAGTCGGGTTCGATGGAATATGTTGGAAGTGCTTTAAAATCATCGAGCTCATGCATGTTTCGTACAAGGGACATTATCCATTGATCTTTGTTTTTTTCGGCAATTTGGCTTAGCTAGGTGCTGTAAAAAAAAAAAAAATTTACATGTGTGCTATAGTTTCATTCAATAATCAAAATTTTATTTATTTTTTCCTCTCTTTCCCGTGTAAAACTTGGAATTAATAACTCTCGGAAAGCCACCAAGCTAGCTTAGTGTGCAACTATTTTTATTTTAATTGTCAACAATATATCCTCTCAAAATACTACAATCGATATACACCATTGTCAATGCCCTCAAACTATTGATTGAGTCAATGTCCTCTTCCAAATTATCAAAAATTGTCAATCTCCCTCGAGGCTAGCAAAAAGACAAAAAAATTACCTTAATTTTTTTTTCCAATAAAATAAAAATTCCCTTATAAATTCTAAAAACAAAAAACGAATAACTAAAAATTATTTTTTTAAAAAAAACTAAAAAATAAAATTAAAATTAAAAAAGAAAGTTGCATGCAGGGGCTAGTTCGGCCACATGGATGGCCTGAATTCCCATCAGAAACTCGTAGGCTCATTGTTTCAAAATTGAAAATGGCGGCATGTTGGTGATTCTGTCTTTGATCTCTCGATCATCTCTCCAGCATTTGTAATACTCCGAAAATAAATACTTTTATTCAAACGATAATAGTAATTTAAAAACCAAAAACTCTTATTTTAATTCACGTAAAAAAATAAAAATAAAAAAGAAAAGAAAAAGGTTTCCGACCAACTGTTATAATCCTCTAATTAGAACTCTCAAATTAGTATATGTCAAATTAAGATGTTTTCAAATCAAATCCACTTTTAATTTCTTAACTAGTATATGTCAAATTTCTTACAGCACACAAATAATTTCTTAACTAGTATATGTCAAATTAGGATGTTTTCAAATCAAATCCACTTTTAATTTCTGATCTTTTATCATTTTCAATTAGGGTATCTATTTTTAAAAAGTGTCAATTTAGGGTATCAATTTTTCAATTTTTTTTGTTTTTGTTTTCAATTTTAACACTGTTATAATTTTCTTTAAATCCTCTTAAAATTCTCAAAATACCCCTTATTTTTTTTAAGGAATAATGAAAAAGGAAAAAAATTTGCAAAGATTTTGGTGTTAATCAGAATTTAATGAAATTTACAAAAATATTCATGCCTAAATCTTTGAAAAATTTTATAATTTTTTTTTAAAAAAAAAAAAAACACGGGTATTTTGGGAATTTTAATAAAATTTAACAGAAAATTCTAATAAAAGGTTAAAATTAAAAAAATTGAAAGATAGATACCCTAAATTAACGCTTTTAAAATATGGATATCTTAATTGCAAAAGTGATGAAAGATTAAGAGTTATAAGTGAAGTTCTCCCTTAATAATAAAAAATAAAAATAAAAGTTTAACTCCCAAAATTGGGATATTTTCGGTATTTATTTTTTATTTTTTTTTAAAAAAAGGAAGACTTTCATATGCGGATCACATGCATCATTTTTTGTTCATTAATCAAGCAGCATATAAATGTATATATATATGGTGCCAATTTCAAAATAATGGAAGTTGGAAGGGTTCAAATATCGCAAACGCAGGGATGGAACTAGCATTTGGAGTTTTGGGTCGGTAAAACTAAAAAAATAAAAAAATTTGGTGGGAGGTAAAATTCTAATTTTTAAAGGATTATAAGAGTATTTTTTTAAAAAAAAAATCTGTAGAAAACATGGTGACTCCCCAAGCTAATTAGTTATTTTCTTTTCCTTTAAAAAAAATATGGGCTTCTAAAAATGTTGCTTATTAGTTATTCCGATTAAAAGTTTTTGATAGCCGACATGCATAGTACTGCTCAACAAAGGGGCCATCTAGATGGACGGAATTGGTCAACCGTACCTACAAGTTGAAATTAATTAATGAGAAATGATCCCTACACTCATTTCTCACAACAGCCCCACAACAAGTTGACGTGGCTGGTAATATTGGAAAATGTTAGATTTACAACACCAATACAACAACTGTACAACAATCCCTCACATGAGGGTGGGTCCCACATACTGGGGTCCACCCTCATGTGAGGGGTTGTTGTACAATTGTTGTATTGATGTTGTACAAGAATCAAATCCCGGTAATATTTTATTATTTTTTTGTTTTGTTTTTATTTCTTTTTGTAAAAAAATAATAAAATATTACCAGCCACGTCAGCTTGTTGTGGGGCTGTTGTGAGAAATGAGTGTAGAGATCATTTCTCTTAATTAATTAATTGGTAATCAAATGGCAAATTTTCAATTCCATTTCATTCTCCCAAAAATATCAAATAAAAAACATTTTAATTTTTTTACACTTTTTACATCACATCAATAATTTTGTATTACTATTTAAATAAAAAAAAAACCACTACAAAATAAATTTTTTTCACTTTTCTATAAAACATTTTCAAATTTTATATCACATCAATCATTTCTTACTACTATTCAAATAAATATTCCATTACAACACAATTACTTATCAAACAACTTCTTAATTTTCTTTTAAAGGAGATCATATGTCAAAAAAGGCTTGCGTCAAACGTCTTACTTTTCTTCTTATGTATATTTGACTATAATTTTTTTTTTTTTTTTTTGTTCGAATCAAAGAACTTTCGTCGTTACTGCATGGCCCCGCCAAACTGTATATAAATATCTCCACATACAGAGAACTAGGGACTGCATCGGAGCTATTATATATCATCATATGTAGAACCTGTTTGAAAAGCTAAAACACTAGTGATAATAATTATTAGTATTTGAGGTGGTCGTTGTAGTGATATGGGTATGGCTCAGGTTGATAATCGTGGCAGAGATGGTAGATGGTCTCTTGAGGGAACGACAGCTCTTGTTACCGGTGGAACCAAAGGAATCGGGTTCTCTTTTCTCTCTGCTCTATTTACATATTCTTATCAATTTAAACTTTTAGAATAAATAATAATTTAATTACAATATGTCATACGACTTCACAAAATTAATTTCATCGTTCGTCAGTCTTTTGTTTGAGTTAGCTTTCGTCTCTTATATAGTATGGGTTTTGTAGCTAGCCTCCATAGTTTCCTGTTTATTAGTAAATTCTCTTGCTCTATGTAGTCTATGGCTTAGAACCCGTTGCTTTTTTTTTTTTTATGCTGTGTAATACAAATTTCTGCTTTTATATATATTTGCTCTGCTAAGTTTTGTTAATCACTATATATGTGTTGTGAGTAGGTATGCTATTGTGGAGGAATTGGCACAGCTTGGAGCGACCGTGCACACATGTTCTCGGAATGAAGTTGATCTGAAGAAGTGCTTGCGTGAGTGGGAGGCAAAGGGCTTCCGAGTCACTGGTTCAGTCTGTGACCTTGTGTCTCGGCTCCAAAGAGAAGAGCTTATAAACACAGTTTCTCATCAATTTCACAGCAAACTCAATATTCTTGTAAGTCGATCTTTCGTGGTCCATCTCCTTTACTTATTAAGAAGAAAAAAAATGTTGTTCTTCTGTTAGAATGATAATCAAATCTAAAACAATTGTTTTGTTACTTCAAAAAATAAAATTGATAAAAAAAAATGCTGAATTAATCATTTCTAACAAGAAACTTTTGTGGGACGGTTCTAGATAAATAACGTGGGAACCAGCATTGTTAAACCAACCCCAAATGTGACAGCTCAAGATTTCTCTTTCATCATGGGTACCAACATTGAATCTGCTTACCACCTGAGCCAGCTTGCGCACCCTCTTCTCAAAGGATCGGGACGAGGAAGTATTGTTCTCATTTCTTCCATTGGTGGATCGTTGTCAATAGGTTGTGCATCCCTTTATGGAGCAAGTAAAGGTGCTTAATTAATATATATATATTCAATTTTGTGGAGTCGGTCGGGTTTGAATTCATAATCTCTCTGTCTCTGATATTATATTAAATCACTATTTATTTCTGAAAGCTTAAGTTAATAAAAATATTGTCATGTTTTATGAGCTCAGGAGCAATAAACCAACTTTCTAGAAGTTTGGCATGCGAGTGGGCACGAGACAATATCAGGACCAACTGCGTTGCACCTGGAGTGATAAGAACTCCTTTATCTGAGGATGTAAGTGCATTTGACTTGTTAGCATATATATTAATCATATGTAGTCTTTTTGTTTTGTTTGTGTTTAATTGTATTTTCAGTTCTTTCTTTTGAATTCTTGTGCTTACTTCCTAATATTACTATTACTATTACAATTACAGTTACTCGAAGGGAAATCCTTGGAAACTATAAATTCACGGACTCCTATTGGACGACGTGGAGAGTCAGATGAGGTATCATCCTTGGTAGCGTTTCTCTGCCTTCCTGAAGCCTCTTACATAACTGGACAGACAATCTATGTTGATGGAGGGATGACTGTCTATGGATTCAATCCCTAGTCGCAGCAGTTTTGAATAAATTTCTCAACTCCAATTGTTCCTTCTATGTCTTTTTATGTTTGTTTTTATCTCATAATAATAAGCTTCAGCAGAGGTAATTGTCTCTAATTTTTTCTTGACGGACTGAAATAAATTAATTTGTTTCCTCCTGTAATCCTATTTATCATATTGTTGGTCACACCGCAGCTGTCTTCTGTGAATATAAAAGAAAAAAAAAATCCAACCGAACAATTTCAACCATTAATTCCCAAAAAATTATTCTAAACAAAATTCTCAAGCTAATTAAGAACACAATCCAATCATAAAGAAAATCAATATTCAAGTAGAAAAGTTTAAAGAAAAATCCAGTACTATCATTATTGATGTGGCTCTTAAAATTACCATTGAATTTATGATAGATCAGTATTGGATTTTGATCCAATGGTGATTTTAAGAGCCACATCAATTTTAGGGGGACAAAGGGATGATATGTAGCATTCCTCCCCTCTCAAACTATTACATACGTACCCCATTGTCAATGCCTTCAAATTATTGATTGAGTCAATGTATTCTTCCAAATTATCAAAATTTGTAAATCTCCTTCGAGGCCATAAAAAAGACAAAAAATTACCTTAATTTTTTTTTTAATATACAATAAAATAAAAATGTCCTTATAAATTCTAAAAAAAAATGAATAATGAAGTAAAAAATTAAAATTAATTTTTCTTTTTATAAAAATTAAAAAAAGAAAAAAGAAAAAGAGTTGTAGGGGCTGGTTCGGCAACATGGATGGCTTGAATTCCCATCAGAAACTCGTAGGCTCCTTGTTTCAAAATTGAAAATGGCGACATGTTGGTGAATCTGTCTTTGATCTCTCGATCATCTCTCTAGCATTTGTAATACTCCGAAAATAAATATTTTTATTCAAACGATATGTTAAAGCATTTTCAAAGTTAATATGTATATATATTTATTTTGCATTTTGGGAATGTTTTAAAAATGAACGTATTAAAGCTAGAGCATTAAATGAAGATAGTCTCACATGAAAAAAAGAGAAAGTGTAGTTGGCATTTATAACGCCCAACATACTTTAAGCATTTACGTGTATACTCTAATACGGTGCAAGGATCTGGCTTCAGTACAGTTATAAATATGACCGGATATCTGCTGTTAAAATTTAAACGGTCAAGATTTGATGTAGCTTGTTTATAGAAACGACGTCGTCAACTACCAAAAAGCAAAACAGACGTCGTCAGCGCTTAAGCAGATGCCTTTCTGTCTTCAGCAATGCTTCTCTTCTTCCCAAATCGACACCACCCTTTTCTTTCCACTCTCGTTTTTTAATTTTACCTAAATCCAAAACCAAGGCAATTAAGGCTTCCCCATAAAAGTTCTCACAGTTTCTTCTAAACTAGCCATAAAATCCAATTCTAACAATTTCTTTTACTATTCCCCTAATGTTGTTTTGAAACACTTCAAGGAAATAAAAAACTTTGCATTTGGAGAATCGGAGCTCCCTTGTCTTGCCTGTGAGATGGGATTTAACAGCGGTGATTAATTGCTCAGGCGGAAAGCTGAATTTGCTGCGGAGCTAGCTGTTACGGGCCTACTGGTTGGATCAACTAAGAATACTCTTTGACAGCAGCAGCCCATAGTAGCAGAAGAGAGACAGCCCACCTCATCTATTCACCTACATCTAGAGGGGATATTCACCTAGCTTCTAGAATAAATCCACCTCATCTATGTTATTGTTTTCTCTGTAACGGTGCGCCTAAAGCATCTTTCATTGTATTCCTTTAGTCATATAGGTGGCAAGACAGCTGGCAATCGATTAGAATATATTCTAACCGATTGGCCTATTAAAGGAAGGAAAAGGATAGACAGCGAGGGAGAAGAAACAAGAAGAATTTCCATTGTATTGAGAGATCGGGCCTCTCTAAGAGCCCTCCTCAATATTCAGTCACTATTATCCTCATTTTGTTGCCATTTTCACTCTCTTCATAAGAAAATCCCTTACAAGTGGTATCAGAGCCAGTCCTTCTTACCCATCGCTTCTGCCTTCTCTTTCCCTCCCTGTCCAAAATTTTTTTCCCTTTCTCATGGCTGACGGTACTCGTCTTGCCCACCTCACCGATTCCTTAAAAACTTGCCATGACCACATCGCCCAGCAAGAATCCACTAATGTAGCTGTTCAACAACAGCTGACCGAGTTGACGGAAATGTTCCGAACTTTTCTGGCCACTCAGCCCAGACCTCCCCCGGAGCGACCACCACCTGATGAGGCTCCTCCATTTCAGCTTCATGTTGCGCCCGAGCGTGCTGATCAACCCCCGCATGCTCGTAACGGGCGTGCTGCCCTAGAGGGTCGGGACGACCAACGAGTTCATAGAGACCACCTTCGCCAAGGAGGTCATGATGGTTGGGACATGCGAGATGAGCGCCATATACGATTCGAGGATGACTATCCTGAGCATAACCGAGAGGAGCGCTTGTTTCCTGCTCGGCCTTTTCGTCTGGACTTTCCGCGATTTGATGGTGAAAATCCAGCCAATTGGTCTTACAAGGCGAACTAGTTCTTTGATTATTATCAAACTCCTCTGTACCAACATCTCCGCATCGCCTCCTTTCACATTGAGGGGGAAGCGCTTATCTGGTTCCAAGATGCAGACAATGCTGGCCAGTTTCCCACTTGGGATGCTTTCCTTCAGTCCCTGCTTACCCGCTTTGGGCCGACTTATGACGACCCGATGGAGTCCTTGATGCGTCTTCGTCAAGTCTCCTTCGTATCAGATTATACGTCCCAGTTTGAGGCTCTCTCAAACCGTTTGCGTGGGATTTCTGAATCCAACCGCCTTAGCTGTTTTCTTAGCGGTCTCAAGGATGACATCCGTCTGCCGGTCAGGATGCTACATCCCCCTAATTTGGTGGCGGCATTTGGGTTGGCCAAGTTACAAGAAGAGTACCTTCTCACCTCTCGACGGCCGCTCCGCTCTTCTTCCTCTTCTTACTCTTTTGGCCGTCACCAGTCTTGGGGCCAGTCCAGCAGCTCCCCAGCTACCTCGGGCCCTTCCTTGCCCTCAACCCAGGTTCCATTGGCCTTACCTGCCAAGAGTCCTTCCGGGCTTCCCATACAGCGCATTTCACCCGCTCAAATGAAAGAACGGCGTGACAGAGGCCTCTGTTACTACTGTGATGATAAATGGTTACCTGGGCATAAATGTAAATCTCCACGGCTTTATCTCATGTCTGGATTAACACTTCCTATGGAAGAACCCTATGAGGATGTTTTTTATGATACGACGGATTCCGTTGATTCCGTTCCTGCATTCGATGTGGTGGAATGCAAGGATCCGGAGATCTCCATCAATGCTATTTCTGGTTCACCAGGTTCCAAGTCCATGCGTGTCCTCGGGGTTTTGCAGTCTCACCCAGTAAGTATCCTCATTGATTCAGGAAGTACTCATAACTTCCTGGATCCATCTATGGCTGCCCGAGTCAACCTTTCAATTATCTCCACTTCCCTGTTGCATGTAAAGATTGCTAATGGAGATACTATTCCATGCTTCGGGCGTGTTTCGGCAGTTTCCTTCAAGGTTCAGGGACACCCTATTCTGGCTGATTTCTACATCATCTCATTAGGAGGCTGTGACATGGTCCTTGGTGTTCAATGGTTGAAAACCCTGGGGCCAGTTCTTTGGGATTTTTCTTTAATGACTATGCATTACTCATGTGATGGCGTGTCTACCTTGTTGCAAGGGTTAAGCTCTCTCGAGTTAACACTGGAAGAAGGGGGTCATTTTTTTAAACCAGCTGCTTCGGCCAATAAAAGGTTCCTACTTAAACTCATTTCAGGCTCAACAGATCATCCAAAACCCAAATACCCGCCTGCTCTCCAATCCCTTCTTCACACATACAAGTCAGCCTTTGCCGAACCCACTGCCTTACCACCTCCTAGATCCCATGACCACAAAATTCTCTTGACAACCTCACATCCAGTCAATGTGCGTGCCTATCGTTACCCTTACTTCCAAAAATCAGAAATCAAAAAACTTATCCAGGAGATGTTATTGTCTGGTGTCATACGCCCGAGCCAAAGCCCTTTTTCGGCTCCTGTCCTTTTGGTGCGCAAACCGGATGGTAGTTGGCGGTTATGTGTTGACTACGGGGCACTTAACCATGTTACAGTCAAAGACAAATTTCTGATTCCCGTCATTGACGAATTGCTTGATGAACTTCAAGGGGCGGTGGTTTTCTCTAAACTGGATTTGCGTTCCGGCTATCACCAAATCCGCATGCACTCGGACGATATTCAGAAAACGGCGTTCCGAACCCACGAGGGACATTATGAGTTCCTCGTCATGCCTTTCGGACTCACAAATGCCCCAGCCACTTTTCAGGGTCTTATGAACGATATATTCAGACCTTACCTCCGCCGTTTTGTGCTCGCCTTCTTCGACGACATCTTGGTATATAGCAGTTCTATGCAGAATCATTTGCTTCATTTACAGACAGTACTGCAGGTTTTGGTTCAACACCACATTTTTGCCAAACTTTCAAAATGTAGATTTGCTGAATCTGAAATTGAGTATCTTGGTCACTTGATTTCTCATCATGGGGTGCGGGCAGACCCATCTAAGTTGGAAGCTATGATCTCCTGGCCTCTTCCCCAATCCATTAAAGCTTTACGAGGATTTTTGGGCCTCACCGGTTACTACCGGAAATTCATCCGTAATTATGGGTTGATCGCGGCTCCGTTAACAGCCCTATTGAAGAAAGATTCTTTTGTATGGTCTCCTGCCGCTACTCAGGCTTTTGCAGCCCTCAAAGAAGCGGTCAGCTCACCACCTGTTCTTCGTCTTCCAGATCTCACAGCCCTTTGTTATTGAATGCGATGCCAGCGGTTCTGGGTTGGGAGCCGTTTTAATGCAAGCTGGTAGGCCTATTGCCTTCCTTAGTAAGCCCTTGAAGGGTCGTGCCCTTTTTCTTTCTACCTATGAGAAAGAGCTGCTCGCCTTGGTCACAGCCGTTAAGAAGTGGCGTCCTTACTTACTCGGGCATTCGTTCACTGTTCGCACAGACCATCAGGCCTTAAAATTCCTTTTGGAGCAGCAGGTTGGAACGAGTACGCAGCAGCGTTGGTTGTCAAAGCTTTTGGGGTACGACTTTGTCATTGAGTATAAACAAGGCCGGGAAAACAAAGTAGCCGATGCATTATCAAGGCAGGCTGCCGCATGTGATTCACCTCAGACAGATTTCTCGGTCTCTTTAATTTCCTTTCCTACTCCGGATTGGATATCTGACTTAAAATCTTCTTACAATGGTGATCCGAACACTCTGGCAGTGTTGGAAGAATTGCAGTCAGGAAAAACCAGCTCTGGTAGGTTCACACTTCAGCAACGTCTGCTTCTCTGTAAGGGCAGACTATGGATTGTAAAAGGGTCTCCCTTTCAACATCAAATTTTGGAGTTTCTTCACTCCAACCCAGCAGCTGGACATTCCGGGTACCATAAAACTCTTGCTCGTGCCAAGGTCAATTATATTTGGTCAGGAATGAAGAATGACATCAAAACCTTTGTCCGAGAGTGCCAAGTCTGCCAAGAAAATAAACATGAGACCGTGCTTCCTGCCGAGCTCCTACAACCCTTGCCAATACCTTCTCGGGTTTGGTCGGATATATCGCTGGATTTCATTGAAGGTCTTCCTATTTCTCAGGGGTTCTCTGTTATTTTGGTAGTTGTCGACCGACTATCCAAATATGGCCATTTTCTTCCATTAGCTCATCCTTACTCTGCCTCTCGGGTGGCTCACTTGTTTATGACCAACATTTTCAAGTTACATGGTATGCCATCTACCATTGTGTCGGATAGGGACCCTACCTTCACAAGTTCATTCTGGCGTGAACTCTTCCGTTTGCAGGGCAGCACCTTGACCTTCAGCTCATCTTATCACCCTCAATCGGACGGCCAAACCAAGGCCCTTAATAAATAATAAGTGCCTCAAACATACCTCCGCTGTTATGCAGGGTCTAAACCTAAGGCTTGGAGTACTTGGCTACCCCTGGCTGAGTGGTGGTACAACACCAGCCACCACTCTTCTACTGGGTATACTCCTTTTGAAGCTGTCTACGGCTATGCACCACCTTCCCTCCTCTCTTATGTTCCAGGCACCTCAGCAAATTTAGCAGTGGATACTCAGCTAAGGGATCATACTAAGGTGCTTACTCTACTCAAGGAACACTTACATCATGCCCAAAATCGCATGAAAACCTATGCTGACAAACATCGTTCGGATCGTCAATTTAGTATAGGCGATTGGGTGTACCTGCGGCTCCAGCCGTACCGGCAGAAATCCCTGGCTCTGAGAAAGCATCTCAAATTATCTCCCAGGTTTTTTGGCCCCTTTAAGGTACTGAGCAGGGTTGGCACCGTGGCTTACCGTTTGGACCTTCCATCCGAATCCCGCCTGCTTCCCGTTTTTCATGTTTCGTGCTTGAAGAAGAAACTGGGCCAATCTGCCTCCCCATTGTCTTCCTTGCCACCAGTAGACCTCAATGGTGAGATTTACCCTGAACCTGAGCGAATTGTGGATCGACGGATGGTCAAACGCCGTGGCCGAGCAGCAACAGAAGTTTTGGTACGATGGCTTGGTGCTTCGGCTGAAGATGATACTTGGGAGCTTTTGTGGACTTTGCAAGAACGCTACCCGCACCTTGTAGGCAAGGTGCTCTAATGGGGGAGGCCTTGTTACGGGCCTACTGGTTGGATCAACTAAGAATACTCTTTGACAGCAGCAGCCCATAGTAGCAGAAGAGAGACAGCCCACCTCATCTATTCACCTACATCTAGAGGGGATATTCACCTAGCTTTTAGAATAAATCCACCTCATCTATGTTATTGTTTTCTCTGTAACGGTGCGCCTAAAGCATCTTTCATTGTATTCCTTTAGTCATATAGGTGGCAGGACAGCTGGCAATCGGTTAGAATATATTCTAACCGATTGGCCTATTAAAGGAAGGAAAAGGATAGACAGCGAGGGAGAAGAAACAAGAAGAATTTCCATTGTATTGAGAGATCGGGCCTCTCTAAGAGCCCTCCTCAATATTCAGTCACTATTATCCTCATTTTGTTGCCATTTTCACTCTCTTCATAAGAAAATCCCTTACACTAGCTCAGGATCGGAGCTGCGTAATTCTTGGGGCACCATCTTTTCAAAGACGAGAACTTTCATAAAGTATCACTGGAAAAGAACGTGAAGAACAACGACGTCTGTTTTGCTTTTAATTGTTGTCTGTTGACGATGTCGTTTCTATAAAAATTTGCTACATCAAATCTTGACCGTTTAAATTTTAACAGCAGATATAGGTCATTTATATAACTGCACTGAAGCCGGATCCACGGTGCAAAACATAGAACACATGTGCGCATGGCAGTAGGCTATAAGGTACTTTGATGGCACACTTTAAAATAGCAGTCAATTTATGACTGTTACTTAAGCAATTATAAACGGTTGGATTAGCAGTTATTCTACACACATGCTCTCAGAATGCCAGCCGATATTAATAAATGCGTGCGCGAGTGGGAAACGCAGGGCTTCCGAGTTACTGGTTCAATCTGTGACCTTTCTTCTCGGCCCCAAAGAGAAGAGCTTATAAACACAGTTTCTCATCAATTTCATAGCAAACTCAATATTCTTGTAAGTTTTTGGTGGTCTCATTTACTCATTAAGAAAAAGGTGTTGTGTTTGATAATAATAAAAAGGAAGAAAAAAATATTGGATTAATTAATTATTTCTAACAAGTACTTAACTTTATAGATAAATAATGTGGGAACAAATGTTTCTAAACCAACCCTAGAGGTGATAGCTCAAGATTTTTCATTAATCATGAGTACAACTTTGAATCTGCTTACCACCTAAGCCAACTTGCACATCCTCTTCTGAAATGATTGAGAGCAGGAAGTTTGTTCTCATTTCTTCCATTTGTGGGTTGTTGTCATTAAGTGGTTCATCCGTTTATGGAGCAAGTAAAGGTAATATATATACTTATTCAATTTTATTTTCATTTAAGACTATTTATTCAAAAAGTTTAAGTTGATAGAAAAAGATAAATTTAGTCATTTAATTAACACTTTAACTATTTGTCATTTTTTATTCTGCTTTTAAATCCTAGCTTGCACTTACTTCCTAGGACTATTATAGGCACTCAAATGCAAAACTATGGAAATTTCAAATTCACGGACTCCTCTTGGACGACCTGGGGAACCAGAGGAGACATCACCCTTGGTAGGGTTTCTCTGCCTACCTTTAACCTCTTACATAACTGGACAGACAATCTACATTGATGGAGGGATGTCTGAGTATGGATTCGATCCCTAGAACAATCACATATACTCAAATATAATAAAACCAAGTTCTGAATAAATTTCCCAACTCCAAATATAATATTGTTCCTCCGAATTCTTTGTCCTTTTATGTTTGTTTTAAGACCTCATGCATGTATTGATGTCTCATAATATAAGCTTCAGCAAAGCTTGTCTATGATTTTATCTGACTTCTACATTGTTCCACCGATATGAGTGGTGTTCTAGGGCTTTATATATGAAATGAAAATTTTGACTAGTCCTAGCCTCTTTTATATAGATTTGGCACACCGTACAAAGTATTTTTTTTTTTTGAACAAATAGCATGTGCTATTATAACATCTAGAAGCCCAAAGGCTACATCGTGAGAAATGAGGGACATACCCTCCACACTCTTAAGTCAGAAGGATCTGACTTAAAAAACAATTACAAATGTAGAATCTCAAATTTTACTAAAATTACAATCGGCCCCCTAACAAAGAAAACTCTAGTAAAACTTGAGCCACACATAAGCAACTGTACATAGAAACAAGAAATACACAAACACATCTAGCAGAAAATTCAATCCAAG
Organism: Alnus rubra; assembly: GCA_028654335.1. NCBI lineage: Eukaryota > Viridiplantae > Streptophyta > Magnoliopsida > Fagales > Betulaceae > Alnus > Alnus rubra. The sequence goes on along the minus strand of JAJPGS010000870.1, from coordinate 167,519 downwards.
TCGTCGGAGGTGAACACTGTCTTCGCCGGAGACCGGCGCGTGTTCTCCCCCGAAACCGCCAGCCATCAGATCAGCCACCCAGTGCCCAGCCACCGCCTTTGCACGGCGAAAAAATGCCTGAGCGAGACCTCCACGCCCCGGTCGAAGAGAAAACTTCACTGGCGCGTGACGATCACGCGCCGGTCACCGATGATCCCGACGGCCGGAACAAACAGCGGCGGAACAAGAAGAAGTCGGTGAACCCATCTGAGCGGCGCGTGTCTCTAAAAAGCCGGTGGATAAACGTAGATCTAGCATCAAAAGTTGAAACAGTTTAGGCACTAAAACGCTCCACCGGCGAGACAAAACGAAAACAAGAACACCCCGCCGGAAGTCTCGGGAAGAACCTCCTGCCAGAGAAAATGAGAAGAAAGATAGAAAAACCAACCACAAACAACACAAAACTCCAGAGCCCAGAAGACTCGGAGAACAAAACTCCACAGCCTAAACAACTGGGAGAAAAACTACCAACCCCATGGTACACACCATGGAGTAAACAAAAAACTCCACCAGGGAAGGGAGGCGTAGAAGCCCCCCTTCCCGGCGATCAACAGTCAGCTAGGCTGTATTCAGAAGAGACGCACACGAGAGACGCACACGAGAGAGAAAAAAGAAAAAAGGACCGTACAAAGTATTTGTACTTTGGTGCTTGAAGATATATTTATGTTTGCAAAAACATATTTTTAGACAGTTAGATTGGTTGATTGTGAAAGAAACATAATGCGGAATAAAATAAAAAAGACAAAAAATTTTATGTGGTTTGATCTATAACCTATATTTATACGATAAAGTCTTTAGGCTACATTTTGCTCTTATTCACTTTATACTGTTACAATACATGAAACTCCTATTTATAAATGTATTATAGTATATGAGTATATTAATCAAATCTGATTATAGGATATTACAATCAATTACAACAAATCACTTAAGCACTTTACACAAAACAAGGAAACGAAAAGTGACGCTGGCTAAGCCTATGATGCGTGGAACCGAACTTTTTATGATGTGAAGTATGAATCATAAATATATTAAGATTATAGATTAAATTAATATATAAAAAATAAAATTATTATCCACTCAATGTCAAGAACAGAAAGAATAATTGTTCCTTAATATATTTCAATTTTCAAATCAATTACCTATCAAAATGGAACTCAAGATTCTTTTAAATCTAAAAAATTATCTATATTTGAATTGTACTAAAAAAACAAAATACAATGAAGTTGCTGTGTCGGAAGAAATTCAATATTATACTATGCTGAAATTGCCAATTTGAGCCACTAAAATCTTATGATCTGTTTGTTTTGGTGTAAAATGTCTTCCGTTAAGAATGCTTTCAAGAAAATGTTTTTGAAGAAAATATTGTTCGGTAGATCACAAATATTTTTATTTTTTAATTATTTTTATTTAATCCTATTAACTTATAAAAATTAACTTTTATCCACAATCTAAAAATATTAAAAAAAGTTAACTTAATAATTTAAATTCCGGCAATAGTATGGTAGAGGCTCTTCGCTGGTCTGGTGATGGTCTAAATTCCTTGGGAAATGCTTGATGGGGGACACTCATCCGTCCCCCATCACCCATATATAATAAAAAAATATTTTTTTATTAAAAAGTTGGCTCTGATGTGACATTAGAACCAACTTTTTAATAAAAAATTAATTTTTTATTAAAAATAGCTCACAGGAACATATAAGTGTTCCCTGTGTAGCAAGCCTCAAATTCCTTTTGATAAGATATTCATCTTCTTGCAAGGATAGCCTTGGTGGCTTGTTTTGTGTGGCTGAAACTGCAACACGATTGCTCAAATCATCCACTCATTGGTACTCTTTTCCGCTCGAAGGTAGAAAGCCCAGTATTCTGCTGACCTCTTCCATGTGATCACACGAGCGATGCCTTAATGGCATGTTTGGATCTTGTATTATATTAAATTATATTTGAAAAAGTTGTTTAATTTAAATTTTTAAGTTAAAACTGTATTTGGGTTTTACTCGACTCGTTTTTAACTTAATTTAAATAAATTTTTTCGGTATTTACAATTTTGAATATAGTATAGTATAATACAAAAAAAAAAAAAAAAAAAATCAAATATCCAAATGAGCCCAATTTTTGAACCTCATAACCCACTTACACGATTAAATACAACAACATTTTAATGTAAAATTATATATTTGTTGAATATGATTTTAAGTGTACCGAGCCGGCTCGATATATTATGAAGTTTAAGACAAAAATTTTAAATGAGACCTTTTGTATTTAATATTTATTTTTTATTTTTTATATTAAATTTATATATAAAATTTAATTTTTTTTGGCTTTTGAGATATAACTTTATTATATTGATAGTGATAAATTTGTTAGATTTTTTTTTTTTAGATTCAATTAATTTTTTTATTATTTTATTTTTAACGTTTTTCATATCCAATGCATATTTTTAGTAATATTTATAAATAATTAAACGAGGCCTCCCAACTTTCTACTGTTTCCACTTTCCATCACTTCAGAGTCTTCAGTCCACTTTACGCATGTCTTTCACTGCTCGATGCCAGATTAGTTCTCGAACATTCAAACTCAAACCTTAAAGGACCACCTGTTATTCTGTTCAAAAACTGGAAAAGTGTTTCATTGACTCTCAAACAACCTAAAGAACGCGGATGGCCCCGCCAGGCTATAAATATCTCCACCGAGCGCTAAGGATAGCATTCAAGCTATTATCATCATATAATTTGGTAGTACTCGTCGTTGTAATTGAAGTGAAATGGCTCAGGTAGATAATCGCGGAAAAGATAGTAGATGGTCTCTTAAGGGAACGACAGCTCTTGTTACCGGTGGAACGAAAGGAATCGGGTTCTTTTCTTTCTGCTCTCTCTTTTACTGGCTTTTATTTTTAGATTAGGAAAAGCAAAATGATGTTTGATAATTGAAGCTTTGGTTGAGTGAGATCATGAGAAATGGGTGTATTTACACCACTTCACTGTCCTAAATTTCATTAACTGTTCATCTGTCTTTTGTTTGGGCTTTCTATTGGCTGGCTCTTGCTGTATGCAGCCTATGGCTTAGAACCCGTTGCTTGATGCTGTATGATACAAAGTTCTGCTTTTATATTTGCTCTGCTAAGTTTTATATATATGTGTGTTGTGATTAGGTATGCTATTGTGGAGGAATTGGCTGGGCTAGGGGCTACCGTGCACACATGCTCTCGGAATGAAGCCGATGTTAATAAGTGCGTGCGCGAGTGGGAGGGGAAGGGCTTCCAAGTCACTGGTTCGGTCTGCGACCTTTCTTCTCGGCCCCAAAGAGAAGAGCTCATAAATACAGTTTCTCATCAATTTCATGGCAAACTAAATATTCTTGTAAGTCTTTGGTGGTATTCTTTGCTCCTTAAGAAAAAAGTGTTGTGTTTGATTAAAAAAAAGGCTGAATTAATTAATTATTTCTAACAAGTACTTAACTTTATAGATAAATAATGTGGGAACAAACATTCCTAAACCAACTCTAGAGGTGACGGCTCAAGATTTTTCCTTCATCATGAGTACCAACCTTGAATCTGCTTACCACCTGAGCCAACTTGCGCATCCTCTTCTGAAAGGATCGGGAGCTGGAAGTATTGTTCTCCTTTCTTCCATTGGTGGGCTGTTGTCATTAGGTGGTTCATCTGTTTATGGAGCAAGTAAAGGTAATAATATATATATATATATATATATATATATATATATATATATATATGTACTTCTGCAATTTTATTTTCTTTCGCTAGTTATTGATTGTCAATTTACAAATTATGTATGTTAATTTTCATGTCTTATGCAGGAGCAATAAACCAACTTACTAGAAGTTTGGCATGTGAGTGGGCACGAGACAATATTAGGACCAACTGCGTTGCACCTGCGGCCACAATGACTCCGTTACTATTGAATGTAAGCTCATTTTTCTTGTTTTTTAGAATATTAATTAAATTTACTATTTTTTATAAACTTAATGATGATTTCACATTTTATTTGATCGAGGTTACGAAATCTTGTCTCTATCAATTCACCTCTCTTTTTGTTTTTTTTCTCTTTTAAATTCTTGCGCTTACTTCCAATGACTATTATAGGTGGTCAAAGAGAATTTAAAATCCATGGAACTTTCAAATTCACGGACTCCTCTTGGACGACCTGCGCAGCCAGATGAGGTTTCATCCTTGGTAGCGTTTCTCTGCCTACCTTCAGCCTCTTACATAACTGGACAGACAATTTACGTTGATGGAGGGATGTCTGCATATGGATTCGATCCCTAGAACAATCACAGAACAATCACGGATATTCAGATATAATAAAACTAAGTTTTGAATAAATTTCCCAACTTCAATTGTTCCTTTGAATTATGTCTTTTTTTTATGTTTGTTTTAAGACTTTACGCATGTATTTGTATCTCATAATATAAGCTTCGACAGAGCTTGTCTCTGGTTTTATCTCACTTTTATATTGTTCCACCCATATTATAGGGATAACTTTATCTAAGGATAACGAATTATCGGTCTATTTGACTTAAAAGTATTCAACTTAAAAACGTCTCAAATTAAAATATTCAATTTTTCAAACGTCTCAATTACATGTACTTTGTTAAAATTTGATGTTAAATTTTGTTAAAACCTTTCAAAAGAGAAGTGGAAAATCTGGAGACAAGTTTCTATCAACTGTTTATACCCAATAGATGAAATCTACAGTACTAACAATGGAGATAATATAATCAACTACCTCTCTAGAAATTAAAATGCAATTTGCTCAGCAAAACCAAAATCCAACGAATTAAGTTGGTGGGCCGGAAGAAATTGGATAACATGCTGAAATCATCAATTAATCTGAGCCACTAAAATCTTAGAGAAAATTCCAAAGTCTTCATCGACCTCATGTTTCGTGAATCGGGGGGCTTCATCCAATCCTCTTGTTTTTTTGGTCAACATTGCAATAATATCGCCAACCTAAGTGCGCAAGTTTTCTAACAAAAAAAAAAAAAAAATCATTTTTAGCAACTAAGGCAATAAACTAGTAATTAAAAAGATTCACAAAATCTCAAAAGTAATGAAATCAATCACGTAAAAGAATAGAAAAGGCTATTCAGCAAAGATAACATTATTTTTTTCATTTTTTTTTTTTTTTTTTTTGTGTTTGAAATTCCAATTTTGTAAATAAAAAATGTAACTTTAAACTAAATCGCAATAAATGAATTATTTGAAATTGCGTTTTTAAAAAATTACAATTTAAAAATAAAAAACCGCATTTTCAAATCCCATGTAAATGTGTGCTTTTTTAAAAACGTAAAATTTAAATGCTAAACTGCAATTTTGCCAAACGCTTAACTGTATTTTTAAAAATCAATCTTCAAATTGCACATTTAAAATTTGATATTTTAAAATTATATTTTTTAAAATCACAGACCTAAACATACTCTTAATTTCTTCATTTGAATTTAAGGTTTTTTTTTTTTCTCCTTTCTTTCTTTTATTAATGGAAGCAAATATTTGCCGCCCCCTTGTAAATGGCTTTCAAGTTTTATTGTGGTCCGTAAAAAAGAGGCCAGCCAGTCAGTAGAACAGGGCCAACCAGAGAATTAGAATGGCGGCGATCCGAATAGGTTAGGGGTAGGGCCAAGTCAAACTTTGGTCTTGTTTTAATTTTTATATATATATATATATAAAAGTAATGCTACATATCATCTTTTTGTCCTCCTTTTGTCCCTCAAAATTATGTGGCTCTTAAAATCACCATTGGATCAAAATCTAATAATGATCTATCAAAAATTTAATGATGATTTCAAGAGCCATGCACATCAATTTTGGGAGGATAAAAGGAGGACAAGGGGATGATATGTAGCATTACTCTTCTATATATATAACTGTTGTGTACTTTTATAGAGATATATGGTACGAGACTTATGTGGTATACATGAATCTCACCACATGAGTTTGACATAGAACTCACTTCATATTTCTATAAATATGCACAACTGTTGAGCGAAGTCTTTTTTTCATATGTACGTATATATAAAATTAGAGAAATGTTAGAACATCTCCTAGTGTTCTTCTAGTGTTTTCCTGCAATGGCATAGATATAATTTTTTAATCAAAAAAATTACATTCATACCATTACAGAAGAATATTAAGAGAACACAAAGAAATATTCTAGCATTCCTCGTAAAATTAATGAGGATGGCATCGGTCCAATCAGGGTAGGGGTAGGAGCCTAGGAGGCCAAGTCAAACTTTGGTTGTACTTTATCTTTCTTTCGATGGGAATTACGTACGTTCCTTTGCCGCGCCATTTGGGGCATTGTGCAACCTTGTTGAGCCACTTGTTTTGTCTTCTATTGCTGAGAGCCCAACATGTCTCAAATGAATATGCGAAGTGAATGCTCCAAAGCCCACTAACAAGGACCCAAATTCTCTTCAATTAGGATGGGTAATTGAGAGAAAGGTCGGACAAGATTGTAGCTGATCTCAATCCAGTAACAACTGATAACAATATTTCCGGTATGGGTGTGGATTAATATATCCAGTTTGTGCAGTTGTGTGTTTGTGTAAGATCAATGAAATAAATGCCGAGGAAATGTATGTGAAGAGTACTGATCAACATTGAAGGGTGGACAACACTGGCACATTATTGAGTCATATTTAGGTAGTTGTTGGACTTTTTAATTCGTTTTGATGCGATATTTGTTGTAGCAAAACTACTTTTAGGGATCAGTAAAGCAAAATAACACAATCACATAAAGCATCAAGATTTAAGTGATTCGGCTTAATAAGTCTATATTCATTGGCAGAGACGACCTTGAGAATATTCACTAATAAAAGATGGAGTACAAATAATAGAATATAGAAAAACCACTAAAATGACTACAAAGTCTCAATATACACAAATCTCACTCTCACTCGAAAGAAAATTATATAAAAGAGATAATGACAGTTGGGAGTCTTTTCTAAATTCTCTATAAGCACTACGCCGCACCACAAACATGAGAAATATTGGGACTGAGAAATCTCACAAGCAACGTAACGCGCGTCGTGCGTAACTCTCTGTTTGACGCTCTCACATGTATCTCTCCTTTTTTCTTTCTTTTTTTCTCTGTCGTAAACATTCCTTCTTTTGCTCTTCTTTTATAAATGACCAAAAGTGCCAAGTCTTCAAAATAAGTGAGTTGGTTAAAATACTTCGCAATGAAGTAAAATCTCAAAACTTAAGTAAGAAGCTTGCTGGCTTGTTTGTGTGGCTGAAACTGCAACACGGTTGCTCAAATCACTCACTCATGGCTAGGCCCCACCTAAACAGTTAAATACAATTATATTTTAATGTAAAATTATTAATTTGTTGAGTAGGATTTGAAGTGCCTATATGGGAGATACATTGTATGAAACATGAAATTTTTAGACCATACAAAAATTGGTAATTAATCTTTTTTAGGGACATCATGTATATTTAACAACTTTAAGAACGTGCATGGCCCCGCCAAACTATAATTATCTCCATATATCGAGCGCTAGGGACAGCATTATTCGAGCTATTATCATCAAAACAATATTTGTGGTGGTCATCGTAGCGACATGGCTCAGGTGGATAATCTGAAAAAAGATGGTAGATGGTCTCTTGAGGGAACGACAGCTCTTGTTACCGGAGGAACCAAAGGAATCGGGTTCTTTTCTTTCTGCTCTCTCCTTTACTGGCTTTTATTTTCAGATTAGGCAAAAGAAAAAACAGATGTTTGCTAATTGATGATTTGGTTGAGTTAGATCATGAGAAAAATGGGTGTGTTTACACGACTTCACTGTCCTAAATTTCATTAATTGTTCATCTGTCTTCTGTTTGGGCTTTCTTGACTCTTCCTGTATGCAGTCTATGGCTTAATTAGAACCCGTTGCTTTATGCTGTGTGATAGAAAGTTCTGCTTTTATATTTGCTCTGCTAAGTTTCATATATATGTGTTGTGATTAGGTATGCTATTGTGGAGGAATTGGCGGGGCTTGGGGCTACTGTACACACATGCTCTCGGAATGAAGTTGATATTAATAAGTGCGTGCGTGAGTGGGAGGCGAAGGGCTTCCGAATTACTGGTTCAGTTAATGATCTTTCTTCTCGGTCCCAAAGAGAGGAGCTTATAAAAACAGTTTCTCATCAATTTCAGGGCAAACTCAATATCCTTGTAAGACTTTGGTGGTCTCCTTTACTCATTAAGAAAAAAAAATAATGTTATGCTTGATCTATTCAAATGATAATTTATCAAATTTAGGACATCGTTGATAAGATAACAAATGCTCAATTAATAATTTCTAACAATTGCTTAACTTTTGTTGGACGACGGTTCTGTCCTACTGATTGGTTTTAGATAAATAATGTGGCAACCGCCATTCTTAAACCAATCCTAGAGGTGACAGCTCAAGATTTTTCATTCATCATGGGTACAAATTTTGAATCTGCTTACCACCTGAGCCAACTTGCGCATCCTCTTCTCAAAGAGTCGGGAGCAGGAAGGATTGTTCTCCTTTCTTCCGTTGCTGGGTTGTTGTCATTTGGTGGTGCCTCAGTTTATGGAGCAAGTAAAGGTAATATATATATATACTTACTTACTTACTTATGCAATTTTATTTTCTTTCACAGATTCTGGATTGACAATTTACGAAGTATGTTTGTGAATTTTCATGTTTTATGCAGGAGCAATAAACCAACTTACTAGAAGTTTGGCATGTGAGTGGGCACAGGACAATATCAGGACCAATTGCGTTGCACCTGCTACCACAAGAACTCCTTTAACGGAGGATGTAAGTACATTTGTCTTGTCTATTAGAATATTAATTAAATGATTAAATTGATATAATTTTTAATGAGTATAATTTTAAAACAAATGGTGATTTAATATAGTATTAGATAGGGTCAAAGGTTTCGAACCTTGTCTCTCTCAATTCACTTTTTTTGGTTTGGATCAGTTTGTATTTTTTTGCCTTTTGTATTATAGATTCTCAAAGGCAAAACCTTGGAAATTTCAAATTCACGGACTCCTCTTGGACGACCTGCGCAACCAGAGGAGGTTTCATCCTTGGTAGCATTTCTCTGCCTACCTGCAGCCTCTTACATAACTGGACAGATAATTTACGTTGATGGAGGGATGTCTGTGTATGGATTCGATCCCTAGAACAACCACAGATAATCAGATATAATAAAACCAAGCTCCTTAATTACTTAGTCGCATGCAATTGTTCCTTCGAATTCTGTCTTTTTTATGTTTGTTTTAAGACTTCATGCATGTATTGATCGATATCTCATATTAATAAGCTTCAACAAAGTTTGTCTCTAATCGATTTTATCTGAGTGGTCAATTCTGGGGTTTTATATATAAAATGAAAATTTTGATTAGCCCCCTCTTCGACATATATAGATTTGGCACACCATAGAAAATAGTTGTATTTGGTGCTTAACATCTATTTATTAGTGAAAATAAATATAGATTCCTAATTAAACAACCTCAACCAAACAGTACTTAATCAAATATGTAAAGCAATAAAAGTAAATAACATAGATATTTGGTGACGAAGTGGAAACTCTTTACTCCAAAGAGAAAAATCACTCTGGGACAACCAAACCCAGAAAATCAATTATTAGAATAAATAACTAATTACAAGAAGTTTGTAGTTGAAAAATAATTAGACTCCACTACAAAAAACTTGGTATTTAACCACATGCAATTAGCCACGTGTCTGAGGCTCATCCACGTTGCCAACTGTTAGCCACGTGGATCCCGCGTAGTTAATCCGGTTGTTGCTAAATGTCACTTAGCAACGTGTATTTTTATACATGTGATTATTTAGCCACGTGCCACTCACACGTGGCTAAGTGCATTTTATTTTGGAAAAAAAAAAAAAAAAAATCGACACTTTTAGCCACGTGGAACTAACACACGTTGCAAACTATCACATTTTTTTTTAAAAAAAAAAAAAAAAAAAAAAAAAAAAAAAGGGAAGAAGAACATAAATTAATTTATGTTCTTCTTCCTTCTTTTTTTTCCCTCACCGGAAATTTCTGCAAGGCCAGCGAAATCTTCACCTTCCTTCCCCATGAAATCCAATCCAGAAAATCTCCCAAAAATCCTCTGTCAACCACATTACCAAAAAATCACCAACAAAACACCAAAAAATCACCAACAATCACCAACAATCACCAAAAATCAACAACAAAAACCAAAAATCACCACGTCGTCGTTCTTATTTTACCAGTGAAGATGCATGTTTACCGGAGACGTAGCGAAATGAAACTACAAAAAAAAAACGCCTGAAAAACACCCCCTTGGCTTCACCGGCGTCGGGTTGTGACCCTCCGGCACCGTCGTCGACCACGGCTCTCTCTCCTAATCACTCCAGTTCTCTCTCTCCAGCTCTCTCAGTCTCCCTCTCCATCTCCCTGTCTGTGTGAAGAAAAGGAAAAACAAAATGGAGAAGAAGGAAAGACATCTGTGCAAGGGAAAAAGGGGAAAAAGGAAGAAGAGGAAAATGGGAAGAAAAGTTAAAGGGGGCGTGGGGAAATGAAAAGTTAAAAGGGTGGGGGGAAATGAAAAAAAGGGGGGGGGGGGGGAAAATGAAATGTTATAAGGGGAGGGGGGAAATTAGAAATGGATTGGAGGGAATCACTTACCCACGTGGTTTATGTGCCGTGGCCAATAAACCACGTGGCTAAAATTTTAAACCTTAAAAAAATTCAGAAAAAATTTCAATTTTTGAAAAAATATGAATATTTTAGCCACGTGTCTTATTTGCCACATAGCTAATTGGCGACGTGGCAATTATACACGTGGCTAATTGGCAACGTGACAAAATACACGTGGCTAATTACCAACACAAAGCATTTCGCTACGTGGTGGATTACCCACATGGCAAAATTGCCACGTGGGTAATCACCACGTCGCGAAATCGCCACGTGGCTAAAAACCAAATTTTTTGTAGTGTTACCTCAACCAAATAGTTAACCAAATATGTAAAGTAGTAAAAAGAATTAACACAGATATTTCATTACGAAGTGGAAGCTCTTTGCACCAAAGAGAAAACCCACTCCGGGTCAGCCAAACCCAAAAAATCAATTATCAGAAAAAATAGCTAATTACAAGAAGTTCGTAGTCACAATCATTTGCAGTAGTCACTCTCTTGAATTCTAACAAGCACCTACTTGTCTGCCTCTCTCCCAGACCCGTTTGTAGAATTCTTCTTTTGATCCCTTAACTGGAGCTCCTCTTCAATTAGACTTCAACGGTTGAACGGTTACAACAAATATATGAAACACTCTAAGAGAGATACATTTAAACGTTTATGCCTATAAATATTCTCTTAATACACTAAAATTCTCTACAAGAATTCTTAAAGAAACACTGCCTAGAAGCCCCTTTTAAATAGACTCTGGAAACCCTAAAACAAGTCAACAACAGATTTCTAGGCAGTGGTGTCCGAACATATTCTCTGGAATATTTTGTTGCATAAAATCCAAAAATTTATGAACAAATAATTATGCAGAATATTTTTCAAATCACTACTCTTTCATTTTCTTGATAAATATTCCACAATATCTCTTTACTCAACTCTTTCCTTTCTTGAATAATATTCTGTAATATTCTTCTCACTTGACTCTTTCCTTTCTTGAGCTTTATCATCATATATTTTAGGCTTAATAAACATGGTTCTAGAAGTAGAAGCAACATGTGAAGAAGCAATAGCAATTTTATCAAAACTCAATTCAGATTTATCATAAGAGCATTCTTGATTACTTAGGAATTGAATGAGTTGATCATTAAAGAATTTTTCCAGATGATTCTTTGATTCATTCAATTCATCTTTCAAAGACTTAATCTTTTCAATCAATTTGACTCTTTCCGTTTCAAATTCTTTAAGTCTTTTCATATGTTGTTTGTTTAAATCTCTAAATTCGGAATATTTCACAAACAATTTATTGTAAGTACTCTGGAGATCATCTTTTTCTCCTTTCTTCCGTTGCTGGGTTGTGTTGTGACAAAACTAATATTCCAAGATCACCAAAGAAGCAGAAAAATAGCAAAATAGCAAATAACCACAACATAAACTCAAGAGACATCAAGATTTAAGTGGTTCGGCTTAACAAGCCTACATTCACTGGCGGAGACGATCCAAGAGAAATTTACTATCAAAAGATGAAGTACAAAGTGCAATACAAAGAGCAACCACTCAAACCCAAAAGCCCCAATACACTCAAATTTCACTCTCACACAAAAGAGAATTAATACACAAAAGAGAAAACCTTCTCTAATTCTCTAAGCTGTAAATGACACTACAAATTGTGAGAAAATACAAGAGAGACAACAAAAGGGACTTATCTCTTTTACAAGGAGTGTTGCCTAAATGCACAGTTGCTGGAGCCTCACTGCTGGACAGATCCTCTTCTTTTTGTCTTCGAAGAGTGTCTCTCTCTCGCACACCACTCCTGAGGACCGACTGAAAAATCTGCTGTCTTTTTCCTCTTTTTTAACCAATACGGCTTCAGTTTCTTCTTTTTCCACAAGCTTCTCGAAGAAGCTACTCCAAATCAAATAAACAAGTGGGCTACACGTGTTTGAAGAGAGCAATAAGCCAAAAACTTGAGGGGCCCACAGTAAGGACTTGATAAAGACAAGTCACTTACACTACAAATCTCCACCTTGACTTGCATTTCATCAAGTCCTCAACACAAATCTCTTAATCACGTCTCCTTTAACACCCCGAAGGGCAATCACAAGCTACAAACACCAATAAAGTCCAAGCACCTCTTGAACTTGAGAATCAAAATACATTGTGGTGCCAACGCTGCTAAGAGTCTGAAATGTGCATCATCTGAAGTACTCACAAACAAAAGGATTTTCTTCGCACCACCCAAATCCTTCATTTCAAACTCATCACTCAAAAGAGATTTCAATCTCTTAACCTCAAACATACTTTTAGCAGCAATAGGCATGTCATCCATAAAGAGCAACAAATAAACAAAAGAACCACATGAAAATTGCCAACAATACACAAAATGCTTGTACCTCTGCCCCAAAGATTGTTCGAAGCCATACAGCGATCTCTTCAACCCAACAGTCTTCGCGTCCTCTGGCAATTTCTTCAAATCTATGCCTGGTTCTTACAAAGAGACTCAATCTCCTCATTCATGGCAACAATCCAAAATGCAGACTCATTACTTGTGACGGCTTCTGAAAGAGTAGAATACTCTTGGACCACAGTGTCCTCTGCCACAGTAAATGCACATGCTACCAACTCTGCAAAGTCATATCTTTGAGGTAGTTTAATCTGTCTCCTCTGTCTACCAGTCGCAATACTAGTCTCTTACTCTTCTTGTGGATCATCATCAGAATCGGAGCCATGGCTGTCTAGAATGGGTTGAGCTTGCATGCCATCTTGCACCCTCTGTGAATCTTCTACCTGAAGCTCCACCTGCTTGCTAAAACTCAACCACATATGCCATAACTGAGTAGTGTCTGAAGAGACATCAACTGAACCTGTCACCGTAATACCCTGAAGAAAATAAAGGCCATCAACCTTGTTACCTTGCATCATAACCAATGGACCTTTCCAAACCCGAATGACTCCACCTTCACCGGAATACTTGTATCCAAGAGAGTCCAAAGTGTCCAAAGAAATAAGATTTTTCTTCAAATCTGGTATATGTTGAACATTCTTCAAAGTCCTCACGATCCCATCATGCATCCTTATCCTGATTGTACCCATACCAACAATTTTGCAGGCAACATCGTTTCCCATCAAGACTGAACTACCATTGACTGACTCATAGGTAGTAAATCAATCCCTTTTAGATGACATATGAAAAGTACAAGCAGTATCAAGGACCCACTGATCGCTAAACGATCATCAGAACCGGCAATAGCAAGGACAAATCCTAAATCCTCAGAATTTCCTTCGACAACACCAGCCACAGAAGAGGAACCACCTTCCTCTTTATTTTTCAACTTCGGACACTCGGATTTATAATGTCCATACTTTTTGCAATAGTAACACTGAATATTCTTCTTAGACTTGGATTGGCCTCCCAAGTCTCTCTCACTGGATCGACCTCTAAAATTAGAGGAATTTTCCGAACGACCTTTAACAAATAAACCCTTAGCCAGATTATCACTACCTTTCCCATTCAATCTTGTCCTCAACTCCATAGAATTTAAAGCAGATTTAACATCTGCTAAGGAGATGGTATCTCTACCGTACAACATTGAATTAACAAAATTATCAAAAACATCCAGTAGTGAACACAACAAAATGAAGGCTTGATTCTCATCATCTACTTTAATATCAATATTTTTCAGATCTAAAATAATTTTATTAAAGTCATCCAGATGATCACAAAGAGGCATACCTTCCTTCATCTTGATGGTATATAACCATTGCTTCAAATACAACCGGTTAGTGAGAGACTTCTTCATGTACGGGTTCTCCAACCTCTTCCACAGTCCAGCAGCAGTTTCTTCATCTGCATCTTCTCTCAAAACTCCATCTGAAAGAGACAACAAAATTGTACTATGGGCTTTTTCATCAAATTCTTTCATTTCCTCCGTTGATGTTGATGGCACCTCGTCATCCAAAATCTTCGTCAAACCTTGTTGTCGTAACAAAGCCCTCATCTTGAGGCGCCAAAGACTGAAATTATTCTGACCATCAAATTTTTCTATTTCAAATTTTGCAGTAGCCATCTCACAAAATAAAGATCTAAGCTCTGATACCAGTTTGGTGTGACAAAACTAATATTCCAAGATCACCAAAGAAACAAAAAAATAGCAAAATAGCAAATAACTACAACACAAACTCAAGAGACATCAAGATTTAAGTGGTTTGGCTTAACAAGCCTACATCCACTGGTGAAGACGATCCAGGAGAAATTCACTATCAAAAGATGAAGTACAAAGTGCAATACAAAGAGCAACCACTCAAACCCAAAAGCCTCAATACACCCAAATCTCACTCTCACACAAAAGAGAATTAATATACAAAAGAGAAAACCTTATCTAATTCTCTAAGCTGTAAATGACATTACAAATTGTGAGAAAATAAAAGTGAGACAACAAAATGGACTTATCTCTTTTACAAGGAGTGTTGCCTAAATGCACAGTTGCTGGAGCTCACTGCTGGACAGGTCCTCTTCTTCTTGTCTTCGAAGAGTGTCTCTCTCTCACACACCATTCTTGAGGACCGAATGAAAAATATGTTGCCTTTTTCCTCTTTTTTAACCAACATGGCTTCAGTTTCTTCTTTTTCCAAATCAAATAAACAAGTGGGCTGCACGTGTATGAAGAGAGCAATAAGCCAAAAACTTGAGGGGCCCACAGTAAGGACTTGATAAAGACAAGTCACTTACACTACAAGTTGTTGTCATTAGGTGGTGCATCAGTTTATGGAGCAAGTAAAGGTATATATATATACACATAACTTATGCAATTTTATTTTCTTTCATATATTATGGATTGTCAATTTATGAATTATGTGTGTGAATTTTTACATTTTATGCGGAAGCAATAAACCAACTTACTAGAAGTTTGGTATGTGAGTGGGCACGAGCCAATAACATAACCAATTGCGTTGCACCTACTTACACAAGAACTTTAAAGGAGAATGCAAGTGCATTTGTTTTGTCTATCAGAATATTAATTAAATGAATAATTTTTTATAATTTAAATTTTTTAGAACAAATAGTGATTTAATATAGTATTAGATAGAGCTAAAGGTTTCGAACCTTGTCTCTGTCAATTAATTTTTTCTATTTTGGATCCGTTTGTATTTTTTGCCTTTGTATTATAGGCACTCAAAGGCAAAACCTTGGAAATTTCAAATTCATGGACTCCTCTTGGACGACCTACGCAACCAGAGGAGGTTTCATCCTTGGTAGCGTTTCTCTGCCTACCTGTAACTTCTTACATAACTGGACAAACAATCTACATTGATGGAGGGATGTGTTCGTATGGATTCGATCCCTAGAACAATCACAGATATTCAGATATAATAAAACTAAGTTTTGAATAAATTTTCCAACTCCAATTGTTCATTCAATTCAAATAATGTCTTTTTTATGTTTGTTTTAAGACTTCATGCATGTATCGATATCTCACAATATAGGCTTCAGCAGAGCTTGTCTCTGGTTTTATCTCACTTCTATATTGTTCCACCGATACGAGTGGTTTTAGGTTTTATATATAAAATGAAAATTTCGATTAGCCCTCTTTCAGATAGATTTTGTTAGAGAATATATTTCATAAGATTGATTGTAATTAGGTTTGATGGTAATCAAATCAATCAGATTACCATCAATTCTCCTATAAATAGGAGTATTTTGTATTGTAAAATTATTAAGGAATAAAAGCATAATGTAGCTCTTTGAACTTTACCTTGTGAACGTAAGTCATAGACCGAAACACGTAAAATTTCTTGGATTCTTATTTTATTATTATGCTATTTATCTTTAATTTTTCATTTAATTATATTTTTCATTAGTTTTTTTTTTTTTTTTTTGAAAGGACTACTAGATTTGACATCCAGCAAAAAAATGTTTCTGCTTTAGTGCGTGAAGATATATTTATGCTTGTAAGATTAAAGCTGAATTTTAGACGGCTAAACTGGTCGACAGGCACTTACACCAAACAAGAAAACGACTAGCAAAGTGGCGGCGGCCGAGCCTCTTAATCATTGGTTAAGTCGTAAAGCTTTTATACATAGAGAAAATAGATTTATTTGTCTGGGCTCTACCTTAATGTATCTTATATGAGTGTAATTATTATGCATAAAAAATGTAAATATCATTTCTTGTTTGAAAATTTAAGCGTGAAGTGAAAATTTTCAGTTTCTATCATAAAATATGAAACAATATGATCTTCTCAACTGTACGTTTAATTTATAGCCAATAGTTGAAATCTACGTTAACAATGGAGATAATAAAAAAAAAATGGAGATAATATAATCAATTACGTCTCTAGATATTACAATGCAATTTTCTCAGCAAAACCAAAATCCAATGAAATCACTAATTAATCTGAGCCACTCAAATCTTGGAGAAAATCCCATCCACCTCATGTTTCGTGGGGCTTTATCCATTCCTCTTGGCTTTTTTTCAACGGTGCAATAATGACACTCTCGGGAAGCCGCCTAGCTAGCTAAGTGCGCAAGTCTTTTGTTTTTTTGTTTTTTTTTTTTTTTTTTGAGTACATTGTAAATAAACCAAAGAGAAACATGTACAAAACTTAAAGGAATAAAGAAAATGGGGGAGTCTTTTCCAAAACATGGAGGAAAAGATGTGGAGAGAGGGGAAAGGATGGGAATGCAGCCAGAATGAATTCTGGTTGCGGCTCAATTTGCCACATGATGGGTACAGAAATTTGCACTTCGGTTTACATGACTAGCTTTCCAGCTAGCTGTTCGAGGGATGGTGGAGATGGTTGAAGCAATTCCCCAATCAATAGTAATTGTTGGTTGTTGAAGCGCCATTATGATATTGAGAGAATCACCCTCTAAGATAAAAGAGGATAATCCTAACGAAACTGCCAAACGAGCAGCCAGAAGAGCAGCAGTAGCCTCACCATAAGGAGCAGAGCAAGGTGAGCTAATAATGGAAGTACACTTGATTATAGAACCAGTAGAGTCTCTGCAGACTGCAGCTTGAGCAGAAAAAGAAGCTCTGATAGCAGTATCATAGTTTATCTTGAAAAAGGGGGGAGAGGGGCTCTTCCAGACTTCAGGAGTTTTATCATATTTGGTTTTCCACGCCGAGAAGTGTTCCGGTGCTATCTTGTTGATAGTAGTTGATATAAGAAGAGCATTCGGGATAGTACCATCATGATAAGCTTTATTCCTGATAAACCAAAGGTAGTCAAAAGCAACAGTAGCAAATATTTGGAACCTATGTGTCTCTGCTGGAGGAACTCCAAGCATACAGTGTGGATTACGAATAATGAGCCAATCTGTCATATTAGTAACATTTAAAGCAATTGTATCCAAAGGTCAAAAAGATTGGCGCCAAACCACACGGGCAATGGGACAAGTGAAAAAAAGATGAAAAAGGGAGTATGTGGGATGAGAGCAAAGGGACCAACTAGTGTCTGATAGAGAAGAAGGGATGGATTGAGAAATTCGAAATTTGGTGGGAATAATATTCCAGACCATCTTCCAAAGAAAAAGTTTTAAACGATGGTTCAGCTTAAGTTTCCAGAGAGCTTTCCAACAAGATTTGGGGAGAGGTGAGGGAGTGGAGGGGGAGAAAGAGCTAATGAGATGGTGTAATACCCCGCATTTTAGTTTTAAATATGAATAAATATTTATTTACTAAGGAACCTTTTCCTTTATTGTTTTAGTTTAATAAAAGTTCAATCGGTCCTTAAACTTGGGAATAACAAAAATATGGTCAAACGAACTCTGTTTTGGTCAATTCAAAATTCAAAACGCTCGTCTCAAAATTCTCTAGCTACCCTCAAAATTTTATAATTTTTGGACTTCGTTAAGGGTACGAAAACACCTGCGAAAACTACTGCATCTGTTTTGGACGAAAATTAATATATAATTTGAGGGCTCATTCTATTCCTACATGAAACCAGCCCAGCCCAAGTGGAACTAAGCCCAGCCTATGTGGATCCAGCCCACATGATTTAAACAATCCTGTCCAGCCCACGTTGCAACCCAGTCCCAGCCCATCCTTCACGTAAGTAACAGCAGACATGGAGTTAAGCAAACTACCGTTTGATTGATGAAAGGCGTCCAGATGCTGTGTTTCTCCTCAGCACGTACGTCATGCATTACGTCAACCACGTGACTCTCAACTTGCTACACACGTCTATGATTTCCAGCCCTTGATCACATTTCTCCAAATTGATCCAAGCCATCCAATTCATTGTAAAAGAAGGTGCTTCCCCTTTGATTCACGCACAGCATCTTCTCTTCTTCCTTCCCAGTTTCTCTATGCAGAAACTCTCCTTCTCTCTTTCTGCTTTTCTCATTCGGCCAGCAGCATTGAAAAGTACAAATCTTCCTCTTAAACTCTCTCTTGCTCACCTTCGGCTTCTCTTAATTCCCAACAGAAGAATTCTCACTCAAAACACCTTAAACTTTCTTTTGATTCTCTTCCCTCTCTTCCTCAGTTTCGGCCAAGCAAGATAGGAAATTCTCTCAGTTTTTGCCCCTCTCTCTCTGGTTGCAGAAAACACAAAAAGAAAAGAGGAAGAGAATAGCAACAACATCTCATCGTAAGTCCCTCTTCCTCTAGTTTTCTGTTGGGTATGTGCGTGCGTGTAGGTGTAAGAAAACAAGTGAAGCAATAAAAAAAGGAAACAAAAGGAAGGAGAAAAAGTAAAAGAAAAGAGACAAACAAAAAGAAGGGATCTAGAAGTCTCCAAGGGGTCTCTCGGTCAAGCACACAGAAAGAAAAGAAGCCAAAAAGAATAATGAAGCCAATAAAAATGGACCCACTTCTCTCTTTCATCATCTTATTTTTAGTTGTTATATATATATATATATATATATATTAAATAAAAAGAGTAGAAGAGAATAAGATAAGATAAAGAAATAAAAAGAAATAAAAGACAAAAGGACCTCTCTCTACGTATCCCAAAAGCAAAGGAATAATGGGTGTTATATATATATACCAGATTTTATGTAAAGTATATTTGTGTTTAATTAATTGATGAAAGAAAAGTAATAATAAGAAGATGCCTTAGTTTAAGTTTTAGGCTTCAAATTTTAGAATATTCTTCTAAGCTTCTTTTTACAATTTATTTAGGTAAAAGCTCGACATTGACGCTAATGACAAGTCCAGGTAAGGGGATACAACACCGAAAAACTTCAAACAAGATTTTATTACAAATCTTTTGAAAAAGTGTTAGAGAATTTTACAAAGCGTTTGCTTATGTGATTTTTAATGCCAAGCTTTATTATTACTCATATGTTATTGTTTAAGAATTTTGAGCATAACTCACAGATATGATTAAGAGCATACTAAAGTTATGATTTATGTATAATTACAGATATGATTATAAACAATTCAAAGTTATGAATTATGCATATTTGCAATGATGAAAAAGAGAGCATTTGAAAGTTATGACTATAGAGCATTCCAAAGTATATGACTCTATTCATGAATATAGTTTTGAAAGAAAAGAGAATTTAAAGTTAAATTCTGCACATGACTACAGTTATGAAAGCGGCTCTTACAGTTTTGAAATAAAGTTTATAGATAAAGCAGAGCCTACAGTATTACAGAAAATCGTTCATGTGCAGTAATTGTTTAACCCTGAGGCACTACTACAGTTAGATTCGGTACCATATAGGGTAGCATGGCAAGCATACCAAAATACGGTGTGTGCTACCGGCCGGGGTTGGCCTTCACCTAGGGAAGATCCCCAACCCGGCGACTCTTCTCTGTGACGACAGGCTGAGTCTATAGGTCCTTTGGACAAAGCCAACGTGCGCCGCTCACGGGAACTGGCGGTGTAGAGTCTATAAAGGGATAAACCACAGATAAAGGATTAAAGAGAAAACTGATAAAAAGAATTTACTGAATCATTAGAAAATCTGTTTAATTGTTCATTTTGTTAAACTGCATAAACTGTCATTCATATACCATTGTTCATATGCTATGCCACCTGTCCTAAAACAATACATTTCATTTTATGAATCATGCGTTAATATGTGTTTTCTTATAAAACATAAACAACCTAGCATAACACTTTTCAGACAATTTTCATAATTTGAATCTCCAACTTATACTCAGTCTAAAATCACATATCATATTCATACTTTTAAACATCATCGTAAAATTTTAATATACTAAAAAACACTTAATTCATCTAAAATAAATTAAAATCAACATGCTATTGGTTTAGGTTATAAATCAATTTACATCATGCAATTCATCATATGTGAAAATAATTCTTATCAGTATGTAGAATAAATCTGTCATTGTACATGACTAAAGATTATGGCATAAAGGTTTATAACATGTTTTATTCCCCTGGTGTTGTATTTTCCTTACTGAGTTGTCGAACTCACCCCTTTTTCTTCCACCCCTTTCCAGATGATAAGAGTAAGACGAAGTCTTTTTCTTGTAAGGGCGTAGACCTCGCTGAGAGCGATAGTTCGTGATGAACCGGCCAAACCCTAGTATTGTATAGTATGTTTTGTTCCTTTTGGAGTTCATGACTTTGTAAAGAATTATAAATGGAAAGGTTTAAGAGAGTAGGAGATTTATAGTTGTAAATGCACGATTTCATTTAAATGTTTGTTTTTAGCACTCAAGTTCGCGTTTCCCCTTATATCCCAAAACGGGGGCGTGACAGATGGTGTGTGGATTTGGTTGAGAAAAGACCAGTGGTTGAAGGGGTCCAAAGAAGAGAGTCAGAATGGGAACGAATTTGAATTTTAAAATTTCAGAGGTGGTAGTGGGATCGAACAAGAAATGCAAGAGATTTTGCTTCCAGGACATGGTAGGAGAATGAATAAGATCAGAAATGGCTAAGGGATGATTAGAGGGGATAAAAGCCAATCTTGGCTTAGGTGTAAAAGAAGGGGATGTTGGAATCCATGGTGTGGACCATATAGGAAGGCTTGAGTGATTATGAGGAATAAAACAAGTTCCAGCAGATATGATAGGGAGAGTAGCCTTGATGCCATTCCAAATCCAGGAACCAGAAGGAAGAGGAGAGGATAAGAAATTACCATACCTGATGTATTTTTGCTGAAAAAGAGAAACCCATAAGCTGTTGCGATTTGAGAGCATTTTCCATCCTAGTTTTGATATCAAAGATAAATTCACCTCTTTCATAAGTCTGAATCCAAGACCACCCTGATCCTTTGGCAAACATAAAGAATTCCAAGATTTAAGTGTGAGATTGCGGGTTTTGTCCTTTGGGAAACCCCACCAGAAACTTTTAAAAGCCCTGTCCAATTGTTTACAGAGACCATCCGGGAACAAAAAAAACTCATGGCATAGGAAGGTAGAGCAGAGACCACTGTTTTAATCGGAGTAGTTTTGCCCGCTTGTAACAAAGTTTTGGATCTCCAACCTTCGATATTCCCATTTACCTTATCTAAGATATCTGAGAAAACTGCTTTTTTAGAATTTCCATACAAGATTGGGAGGCCAAGGTGTTTTGCTGTAGCTGGGGTGGTCTAGTAGGGGAGGAAGTGTCTGATAGCTGATATAGTGGAAGCAGCTGTATTGCTAAAAAGAATATTGGATTTACTGGCATTTACAGTTTGTCCAGAACAAAAGCTATATTTATTGAGGCAATCCTTAATAATAATAGCTTCACTAGAGGTGGCAGTGGTGAAAATGACTAGATCGTCAGCAAATAAAAGATGGTTTAAGGGCGAACAAGATCTAGCTATTTTGAAACCACGAAGACGTTGATGAAGCAGTCGGGAGATAACTTCAGTGCTGATAATAAAGAGAAAAGGGGATAGAGGATCACCTTGACGAAAACCCCGAGATGGGGAAAATAAACCAAATGGGCTGCTATTCAGAAGAACCGAAAATGAAGAGGTTAAAATGCAGAGCCTGATTCAGTTGATCCAAGTGGGATGAAATCCAAGTTTTGTAAGAATAGCTAGCAGAAAATACCATTCCATTTTGTCAAAAGCTTTTTCCATATCAATGTTAACTGACATCAGGCTACCTCTACCCCGTTTGGATTTAAGAGTATGGAGCATCTCATGAGCCAATATAGAATTGTCCTGAATATGGCGGTTAGGAACAAAGGCTATCTGAAATGGAGAGATAATATTGTTGAGGAGAGGCTTTAGCCTATTTGCAAGCAGCTTTGAGATGATCTTGTAAATAATATTAGAAAGGATGATGGGGCGGTAGTGATGCACAGAGGAGGCACCCATCTTCTTTGGAATTAATGCTATGAAAGTGTGATTCTGTTCCTTGAGCAGATGATTATTCCTGAAAAAAATTCCAAACAACTTGTAGAACAGTCAGTTTTATACTATCCCAATATTTCATGTAGAAAAGAGCTGTAAAATCATCAGGGCCAGGGGCCTTGGAGGCACCTAGGCTGGCAAGAGTAGCATGGATTTCAGTTTCAGTCAGGATAGCACATAACATACTATTTTCTTCAGCAGAGACAGAGCAATGAAAAAGATCTAGTAACTCATTGTTAGCAGTAGGATTTGTGGAGGCAAATAGATGCTTGAAATTGGAAACAAAAAAATCACCAATAGAATTCCTATTTGAAATCCAACCATCAGTTGAGGATTTGAGAAGATCAATAGCATTTCTCCTTCGCCGAATAAGTGTGCAAGTATGAAAAAATCGAGTGTTAAGATCCTTACATGTCAACCAAAGTTCTCGAGATTTATGTTTCTAGAGGGATTCTTCCTGAATCAGATATTCATCTAAGAGGGATTTGAGGTGAAGCTCTAAGGCTAAGTTGGAATATGAAGGAGGGGCCTGTTGAGTGATGGCAAGCAGTTGATAAGTAGAATCCAATTTCCTTTTAAGTAATATTATTTTGTAGACTATAAATTTTAATAACATTTAGAGTTGTAATTTTTTTTTTATAACAGCTCTCCAAAATGATATTTCTCTCTTCTCATTTCTTTTCTTAGTAATATTATTCAATGGACTGTTATGTCATACAAATAAAATTATGTAGCACTGAAAATCAATTTTTATTTTTTTATTTTTTTTACAACTGCTGATCGAATAACTAAATTTTAATATGACATCATCAAATTGTATGACAATCGTATATAACAATAATCTACTGAGTAGCATTACATTTTTCCCCTTCTATTTGTCAAACAACACTTATTTTAATTTGCTTTTTGCACCAAAGCAAAGGCTATCCAGGCTTCCGGCCCTCTATTTTGTAGCTCATGAGGGTTGGTCCTTCACATAAGAGGTACCACCCAACGTTAAAGTATAATTAACCCAAGAAATGAAAAGAAAATTTGTAATTGGCTTCTTTTTGTTTTGACGTAAAATGATTTTTTAGAAAACATTTTTAACGAAATGAATTTTCTAAAAATATGTTTTGGCGTTTGGTCGTAGGGAAAATGAGCAACAACAAAAAACGGCCGACGAAGGTTTGACAGTGGTGCATCGATTTGAGAAAGAGAAGCTCAAATTCGAAAAATAAATTTACGGTTTTAAAATATAAAAATTATTTACCAAAATTAAATAAACTTTTTTCGGTCAAACCAAAAAAGTTTTTGATTTGATTATAATTTTTTGTCGCAATAAAAACTAAAAAATGCAAAAAATAATTTTCTAGAAATCATTTTAAGCCGCCGAAAAAAAACTGAGCCTCAGCTCTGATGGCTGATGCAAAAGATAAATTGTTTCGTTTAATTTGGATCTTTGACATTTTCTTTGATTGCGACGTCTAGGAGACCAATGATTATATATGAGAAGTAACAGGCATACACCACGATCGAATATTGCAGGAAATTGAGAGAGAGAGAGAGAGATGGCTCAGGCAGCAGAAACGTGTAGCAGAGAAAGAAGATGGAGTCTTCAAGGAATGACAGCTCTTGTAACGGGCGGAACAAAAGGGATAGGGTTCGCTCTCTTTGCCTTCTCTTGCTATCTTGAGAGTAATTAATCTGTCATAAAGATCTATAAAAATCATCAATCCATCATGCAAAATGAGAGATCTATCACCTCTCTCTGTTATTTATTTTTTTCTTAATAAAATAGTCGTAATTTTGCGTCAAATTTTCTGATAAAGTTTCTGTAACTCTCTTGGTATAGCTAGCTTCAGGATTAATTGCTTGCTTTGTTCTTAAGCTTCACGAGTGCTTGCATGTAATTAAACTCTTGGTTCTATGGCTTTTTATGGCTATGATACAAGTTTTCATTAAACTAGCTAGACGTGGGCACCAACTGGATCATCTGACTTCCAACATGATGATGGTCGGAAGTCATTTACGCTTTTCGAACCGGTCTACGTACACCAAAGGGGTTTCTAGCCGAGTTAGTAAGAGTTCAGAGGTTAGCCTGTAAGTCAGTAGTCGCTAGACAGTAGACACAAATCTAGGATGATAACAATAATAAAGTAGTAATTCTATTAATAGATTAACTATTCATCACGTGTCCATAAAAAAATGAGGTAACTTTTAAAATTACTATTAGACGTATGATTGATCAAATGGTAATTTTAAAAGTTACCTCATTTTTTTATGGACACTTGATGAACATTTAATATACTAATAGAATTACTCATAAAGAAAGAGGTTAGTCGGATTTATTGGAACTCCAAGAGTAATTGTACATGTCATATAAAATGTCCATCAAATAATGATGTGTCTTTTGAAATCATCATTCGAATAATGTTATAAGTCCCTCTTGTGTTACTCGTCTTCCTCCAAAAACGAGGTGGTGTTTAAAATCACCATTGGAGTTGTGATTGATCATTATTGAATTTTGATCGAATGGTGATTTTAAAACTCATCTCATTTATTTAGGGACACAAAAGTGACACATGAGAGACTTATAGAATTACTCTCATCATTTGATCAATCACATGCCTAATGGTGATTTTAAAAGCCACTTCATTATTTGATGGACCCTTTATGGACATTTACATGGCATATAGAATTACTCGAATTCAAATAAACCACCTGTCGACTTCGATCAAAACTTAAAAAGAGATTTTGATTGTTGATTGATCGACTCACGTCCGATAATGACCAATGGCCCGGCTCGGGAGGTTTTTGAACATGTCTATTTAAAACCATAGTGTAGTATTTTAATTTATGTGCGCTTGGTTAGGCACTCTTACTATCATTTGGTACCACTTGCAAATATTGTTGATTTTTTATTTCATGGTTTTGTTTTGTATTTTTTTTTTTTTCAATTTTAGCATTAAACAAAAATTAAAAGTAAAAAGTGATTTTTTTAGTGAAGTGCTTTAGTAATTTATTTTAAGTGGCTAAACCTTGAGGGAAATACTTTATCAAAATTAGAATTACATCTACCTACCAAATAAAAGAAACTGAAAAAAAATATTAATTTCATAGTTTTGAACATTGGGAACATACTTGAAATTAGGGTCAATTTTTAGAAGGTGAAAATTTAATAGTTAAGCTTTTTCTTTAATAAAGCAATTCATGGATGTTAGCTATGTCTTACGGATATATACAAACTAGTTTCTAAAAGTCTCTCTCTCTCTCTCTCTCACACACACATATATATATATATATATAAATTCCATCAAATTGGGAAAAATAATGTGAGCTTGGTAAACGTGATTTAACATAATAATGTACCATATAAAGTAGTGATGCTCACAATTAATTGCATTTCCTTCCTAATAATTAATAAAAGTGATCCACCTTATTTTATGATCAGGCATGCTATTGTGGAGGAAATGGCAGGTTTAGGGGCGATTGTACATACATGCTCTCGGAAGGAGGCCGAGCTGAATGAATGTCTAAGTGAATGGAGAAAGAAGGACTTTCAAGTCACTGGTTCAGTGTGCGATGCATCCTCTCCAACTGAGCGAGAGAAGCTAATAACAACGGTCTCCTCCCTCTTCAATGGGAAACTCAACATCCTTGTAAGTCTTACCTTTGTTATGTATAATAAGGTCGTGTGAGCACACATTGTACTTTTTCAATAGTTTTTTCTTATTTCTTATTGTTCTGAATATCTGGGTCTAGGTTAACAATGTAGGAACAAACATAGTGAAAACGACCACAGAGTACACAGCTGAAGATTTCTCATTTATCATGGCCACGAATTTCGAATCTGCTTACCATTTTAGCCAACTTTCACATCCTCTTCTGAAAGCTTCATCAGCAGGAAACATTGTATTTGTGTCTTCAGTTTGTGGTGTTGTATCAGTGAATCTAGGATCCATATATGCTGCAACTAAAGGTACCATTCTATATTTATCACTATTATTATGAGAAACTTTAATTAACTCCCTAAACTTCAATCATTTTTGTAATCTCACCGAGTCACCCTTCCCATTAGGGTTTTGGTTTAAATCAAACGGTTAAGATCTTTATGACCTTTATGCCCCTATAAACTTTAATTACAAAATTATCCTTAAATTACAATTAAGTTTTTTTTTTTTTTTTAAATGATTGTATTTTGGAAATTTCTTACCCCTCCGTTAGGATTTAATGGAAAATACTAACGCATGGGTGAGATTGCAAAATTTTTAAAGTTCGATACACTAAATTAAGAGTTTTTTAACTTTTGAAGAGATGAGAGAAATTGTAAAAATAATGAAAGTTCAAGAAAATTAAGTGAAGGTTCCCTTTATTATTATTGTTATTGTTATTGTTATTATTATTATTATTGATAATATGAAGGCTGTGCAAGTGTTGATTTTTTGTGTATATATGAAGGAGCAATGAATCAGCTAACGAGAAGTTTGGCATGCGAGTGGGCAAAAGATAATATAAGGACTAATTGTGTTGCACCATGGTTTATCTCGACCCCCCTTGTTGATCCTGTAAGGACCCATTTTACATCCTTGTGCTTTAAATTAATTAACGGATGTTGTAACAATTATAGTTGTAACAATTATGAATGGTTACAATTATATATTCACCTCCTATTTTAATATATATTTTCTAACGTTTTGTATTCAATGTATCATTAGAACTCTTCACCTATTTAGTTATTATTATCTTTAACTATGAATGACTCTTCATTTTTTTCATTGAGATTTGTCATCACTGATGTAAGCTGTATCTTTAACATCACTTAATTAAATTATAATGACATTTTTGATAATGACATCACTTATGCAGATAGTCTGTCCAGTTTGTAAGCTGTATCTTTAACATCCCTTTTTTTTTGTAGTGTATTAGATTTTCTTATTTCTAACTGTTTTATTTTAATATTGCAGATTCTTTCTAATGAAAACTTATTGAATTCTATTATCTCTCGAACGCCCATGGGACGCATTGGAGAGCCAAAAGAAGTATCGTCCTTAGTGGCGTTCCTTTGCCTTCCTGCGGCCTCTTACATAACCGGACAGACTATATGCATCGACGGAGGAATGACTGTGAATGGCTTTTTGTGCCCATAATTGCATAAATGATTCAGAATTAGAGAAAGCAAATGCGAATTTCCCTTCTTGCAGACTTTGCAGTGTTGCATAATAATAATGCATCAATTTGTTTGATTTTTGTGTGTTTTGTAATAAATATTACTCGGTTGTAGGTTGTAGCCCCGTTAAGTATATGCATGCACGGGGTTTTTATTGATATTAACATTATAATTTATGAATTTGGTCTTAAGTATTATATTATCACCAACTATTAGTCTAAAATAAATAAATAAATAATGGCAAAGTTTGTGCAAGGTGATAATATCAAGTCATTGATTTTTTTTTTTTTTTTTTGGTGAGTCGCAATATATATATATATTGACTTGGAAGAAGTCAATATCCAAAAAAATAACTACGTTGTACTATTGTTATATCAAACTAATACATTAACCAAAAAATATGGAAAATTGAATCATAATTCTTTAATTTTCAATCGATTTCAATTTACTTAAACCAAAAAATATGAAAAATTGCATCATAATTCTTTAATTTTCAATGGATTTCAATTTACCTAAAGGCACGTTTTATTGTGTTTGATTTTTTGAAATTTTTTAAATTCAACTATAATTTATTGTGCAAATTTCGATACAAAATAAAATTAAAAAAAAAACATTTAGATAGTTTAACTTTTAAAGACAAAAAAATTAAAAAAAAAATTTGATAAAATTTGATTTGTTTTCAAAAAATTACGAATATCAATAAAATTTGTTTTTGAAAAATAATGTACATTTTTTTATTTGGTTTAAAATCAAAATTTTTCTCTACAAAATCCTAATCCCAAATACACCCTAAATATCTTAGGTTTAAAAATCTTATTTTTACTTGTAAGTTTTATGTAGGGATGAAAACCGGAGTTGGTTTATGTTGTTATCGGCTAAAACCGGTATCCGGCTCGGCTAATCGGGTAACAAATTAACTGGGTTTGTAATAACCAGCGGCTACCCGCACCGGAAAATAAAAAATCAGCGATCCTCGGCCTTGAACATGATGAAGAGCCGGCTGGGAGTGGGTTGGAAGTCGGTTCTTCTCCCCGGAGGTTGCGCGACGAGGACCGGATCACGGCGGTCAACGCTCGCTTGACCCACTCTCCCTCCATGCCGCCAATCCGAACCAGCGAGTTCTTCATCTCCGATCTGCGCATGTTCAGCCGGTTTGTAGGAAATGATCCCATATGGGCATGGTTGCTCTTCAGCTATGGAAATTGAAGAAGTAAGAAAAGACAAAAGGAGTGAAAAGAGGAGAAAATAAAACAGTTTTTTTTTTTGAGGTAAGACATTAGGAGAAAAAAGAGGGGTGCGAAATGAGGAGGCCAAGTTAGGGTTTCAGTGAAGGAGAAGAAGGAGGCGAGAGAGAAAGGGGGGGATAGGGTTTCAGAACCTTGAAAAATGAAATGTGTGGAAGCGTTACGTTCAAGGCAGGCTGAATGTGCGACGTGTGAGAGCAGATGAATCGAGAAGATAAGGAATCAAGGGTTGAGAGTAAATGGGAGAAATCGATTGGTTGAAAACAAAGAGAGCAATCCAAGGCAGGCTGAATGTGCGACGTGTGGCTTTAGGGATAAAGGATTACTAGGCATGAGACGTAACGAAACTGCTTACGTGACAATTGACATTAATGGGTTAACTAATGCCAGCTAATCAATTTTAAAAACCTAAGGCCCACCATTGGCCCGCTTCAATTCAACTTTCCACCGTTTTGTTATTTCATATTTTGATGTTTACAACTTTGGACTAATTAGGTTGGCTAGGTTGCAAAACAGTGATGATAAATGATGAGAAATGCTTGAATTTTACTAGAAGATTGATATTAAGGGTTTGTTTGGGTTTGTAATTTCAAAAAGTACGATTTAAAATTACGATTTTAAAATTTACGATTTGAAAAAAGTGATTTTTAAAAACACAGTTAAGCGTTTGATAAAATCGCAAATTAGCTTTTAAAATTTTGCGTTTTCAAAAAACCATTATCTTACTTGCGATTTGAAAAAGGAAATTTTTTGCGTTTTCAAATCGTAATTTTTAAAAACGCAGTTTCCAAACGATTTATTTTCTGCGATTTGGTTTAAAATCACACTTATTGTCTACAAAATCGCAATCCCAAACGCATCCTAAGATGATGTGGAGCTTATTCATTGAAGATAATTAAAACAATTAATAAAAAAAAATGCTACGGGTATCAATGAATAAGCTCCACATAATCTTAGTATTTATCTGTTAGTAAAAAATTTAGTTAAAAATTTTCCCAAATAAAATAGTTAAAAATCAATTTTCTCTACTTTAATTATTCACTTTTTTAAAGCATCTCTAATAGCTTTATCATTTTAGCTATTCACTTTCACTATTCTATTTAAATATTATTTTTCAAAGATTTCTTTATTCTTTCTCTAATAACATCTAAATTTTTGAATGTTTATCGTTTCTTAACGGTAATATTTATAAATATTTGTCTTATACTTACAGTTATATTTTTAAAAATTTATCTTATCCTAATTATCATATTTTTCAAAAAAATGTCATATGCTTTCAATAAAAACAAAAAGGAAGAAAGAGAAACTAAAGATTTTAATAGTTTTTTATTTTTTGGTAAGCGAACAATGCATATACCGTTAGTAACTACTATTCACTCACTAAAATTTTTTCACCAAACTGAAGATGCTACTCGAGTCTGAACTCTGTAGACTCGTTTTGAACAATTTTAACAAATTTATTTACCCAAATAACCGAAAATATTTTAAAATGCATGAACCTTATCCATTATTGGATAAGGGATCGAAAACAGAGAGGACAAATTTAGTGGGATCCACAAATCAATTGACAGTTGGCCGGCAACCCTGCAATGATTTTTGTTTTGCGTAAGCACCTACGTACGTAACCGCTAATGTTCTTCCGACCAATAACTCTATATAATCCATTGGGAGAAGCAAGAGTTAAGGTGTACGTAATGTGCGGTGGTAACAAAAGAGAGATAAAATGGCAGAAATTGGTAACAGAGAGAGCAGGTGGTCTCTTCAGGGAATGACTGCCCTTGTCACTGGTGGAACTAAAGGAATAGGGTTCGTTTTTCTTGTTTCTGTTTTCACCATGCAAAATCAATTCTAATTACTGAAGATTTGTTAAAGATATATAGATAAATAAACACCCATCTGAAAACTCTTTTGCTCTTTGGATTTTATGCCGAAATACTCTTCTGTTTTGGGACTCATGAACGGTGAACCCTTTATTTATTCATTTTCTTTTTTGTTAAAAAAAAATATAAATATAAATTGGGGCAAAGAATTATGAATCGTGGCTTGACATTTACCCCAAAAAAATCTAATTTATTTTCTCATCAGAAAACAAAAGGCACAAAAAAAAAAAAAAAAAAAAAAACTCTCTTGGTAATTGTTTTATGTGTAGGAAATCATTTTGAAAGTCTCTTGATTGTTGTCATAATCATTCTACAGCTAGGAAATTGTTGCTTTGCAATGAAATACATAACTTGTTCTTTTATTTTTGTTTTATTGTAAATTTGGTTATTATAATTTACTACGGCTTTTAATTCAGGTATGCAATTGTGGAGGAATTGGCTGGCTTGGAAGCGACTGTGCATACATGTTGTCGAAATGAGGCACAGCTCAATGAATGCTTAAAGGAATGGAAAACAAAGGAATTTCGAGTAACTGGTTCAGTCTGTGATGTTGTGTCTCGAACACAACGAGAGGAGCTAATTAGCACCGTCTCTTCTCTATTTAATGGCAAACTCAACATCCTTGTAAGACCTCTCTTTCTTTCGTTATCATCGTGGCATTTTGCATGGCAATTTACAGCATATTCAAAAGTTGCTCGAGTGTAAGGATCATCCTAGCTATCTTCTAGCACCCAACTGTCAATAATTTTATTCTTTGATGGTTTATTTACCATTTATATTTTAAAATCATTGACCCTAATTTGATTTAGAAAAGGGCATTCATATATAAAATCATTGACCCTAATTTTTTTTGTAGATCCATCATATATATATAACAACAAATTAGTTTTAACAAATACCCTTAATTTTTTTTTTTACAAAAAAAGAAAAAAAACTCTAGTGGCTTGGCCACCTCTAACACCTAGCTAAACTACTCCCAGGTATTTTAATGGGGTGGGTCGATGGGCTGCGCCCAAGACACCTATTTGGGGTGCGTCAAACACCAAATTTAATTTGAGGTGGCTCGACCACCCCCAACACTTACTCAAACCACTTTTAGGTGTGTTTAAGAGTTGGAGGGTCCCCGCCAACCAAAAAAGGGAAGAAAAAAAATTTAGGATGGCTGATCCACCGCCAAATAATTGTTTGGGGTTGACCATCCCATTTGATTTGTGGGTGGCACCACTGGCCTCTATGAGTTTGAAGATGGCTTTGCCACCTTTAGGGATGGTACAGGCACCTCTTCTTTTTTGTTCTTCTTTTTTCTTTTTCTTTTTTCTTTTTTTTTTCTTTTTTGTTTATGTTCAATTTTAGTTTTTTTTTTATTTTTTTTATTTTTATTTGAGGGTATTTCAGTCGGTTAATATCTAAAAAACACACATTTTGGATGATTTCACAAGGAGACTCTCTAACGGTAAGGCCTTTTGTAACAAAATGGTAACAACTTAAAAAATTAGAGTTGACAATTTTTGACACGACTCGCGAATCTGACACGAACACAACATAAAGTTGGCTTTGAGTTTAAGCTAAACGGGTTGCACGTTTATAAATGGGTCAAACAGTTGACCTGCCAACCCTTTTATGACACGTTTATTACTCGATTAGCTAAACAGGTTGACCCACATAACCCGTTTAGTTAATCATGTTGTGTTTAGGTTGGCAGGTCAACCGGATCGACCAGAACCCGACACGGCAGTCCGAATTGCTAACCCTATTAAAAACCCGTATCAGTTCATGGGAAAAAAAGAAAAGAAAAAAAAGGTATTCAACCGTATATTTTATATATATAAGTACATACACACACAAAAGCATTTATTAATTAATTACTAAGCCTTAATACGGTTGTTGTACTCTGATGTCTGGTTGTAGATAAACAATGTGGGAATCAACATAATAAAACCGACCTTAGAGAACACAGCTGAAGATTTCTCATTCCTCATGTCTACCAATCTTGAATCTGCTTATCACATGTCCCAACTTGCTTATCCTCTTCTAAGAGCTTCGGGAGCAGGAAGCATTGTTTTCGTTTCTTCCGTTGCCGGTGTAGTATCAATAAATATTGGAACGGCTATATACAGTGCAGCTAAAGGTAATTTCATTCTACTATTTGATTTTTCTAGCAAGCTTAATTATGGGTTATTATAATTAGTTTAGTTAAGAGAGACATTAAAAGCTCTGATCAACTTTTGTCTAAGCTTAATCTTTAGGAGCGATGAATCAGCTAGCAAGAAGTTTGGCATGTGAGTGGGCGAAAGATAACATAAGGAGTAACTCAATTGCACCTTGGGTGATCAGAACCCCATTGGCTGAAATGGTAAGATTCTTTTCCATGTCTGTGATGGTACTTGAAGATGGTAATTAACATATGGTCATTGTAGAATGTTACATTTTGCTCAGCATTAGTGTTCCTGCTGTTTGCTCTTCAGTTAGCCACATGCGGACAGATTACAGGTGGATTCAGACAGAACATAGTCATAGGGGGATTAAGACATGACAATAATCTATTTTCTCTTGCAGTTTCTGAGCGATAATGAAAGACTATTGGAGGCTGTTGTCTCTAGAACTCCTCTTGGACGTGCTGGAGAGCCAAATGAGGTTTCTTCCTTGGTGGCATTCCTATGCCTACCTGCGGCTTCTTACATAACTGGTCAGACTATTTGTGTTGATGGCGGAATTACAGTAAAGGGCTTCTCATTGCCTTGAGCATGCTTGGAAACAGCAGAAAATGATGTTCAGCCACCCCACTGGAAATGTGTTCTTATTGGTACGACATTTGTATCGAGGGGTATGATGTCTATAATCCACTTTACTTTCAAGTTCAGAAGCAATAAGTCGTGTAAGACTTTTTTTTTTTTTTTTTTTTTTGAACAAAGTAGCCAATCTTCATTAAAGTAAACAAATTGATCCCAACAATAGGGATCTAGGAAGACAAAATCTCCCTAAGTACAGCATTCAAAATAAAATTAGGACACTCCTCAAGCCAAACACCATCCATCTCTAGTGTGGAGGCCTCTTTTGCTAATAGATGAGCAACATTGTTAGCCTCTCTGTTGACATGAGCGATAGAAACTCCTCTTAGTTCTTGCATTTCCATTTTTATACCCTCCACAAAAAGACCAGAAACGTCCTGTTTTGGGGATCTTGAGTTCACATCATCCACAACCTGTTTTGCATCCCCTTCCAAAATAATCTCATAAAATCCCACATCTTTACAAAAAATCACTGCCTCGTAAGCTGCCATAGCCTCCGCTAACTTTGGTACAGCTACAACCTTTTTAGTAAGGGATTTTGCTCCAAGGACATTTCCATAATGATCTCTTGCCACAATACCAATGCCAACCCACTCCTTTATGGTATTAATAGATGCATCCCAGTTGACTTTGATGATACCCAAAGGAGGGGGGCACCATTCCACATGGGGGCTAGGAATGGTCTGCATATTTTCCACCTGAACGAGATAATCCCCCTTTTTATTGCATCTTTGATATTCCTCAAGTTGAGCCACAGCCTCTGAATAAATAATCTGGGGGTGAGAGAACGAAGATTCAAAAATGAGCTTATTCCGTCTTAACCAGATTCGTCTTGCAATAACAGCCATTAAGTTGAAATCATCCATTTTCATCCGGTCCAAGCAAAATTCCATAAACTGCATAATCCTGTCTCCATTAAAAGCACATTTTTGAAAAATCATGGATCCACTTCCCCACACATCTTGGGCAGCCGGACAAGACCATAACACGTGTACCACCGTCTCCTCTTCTCTGTAGCAGCAGGGACACATACTTTCTTCCACCATTTTTCTCTTAACAAGATTGCATTTTGTTGGGAGAAGGTCATTACAAGCCCGCCACATGAACATTTTAACAGAATTTGGAACCTCCATCTTCCAAATAGTCTTCCAAATCCTATTATCAAAAGATTCTCCCGAAGCACTTCCCCTCACCCTAAGTGTATTTTCCATTCCCATATGGTATGCACTCCTGACAGAGAAAATCCCATCTGTGGTACCCTGCCAAACAAGTTTATCCGGAGGAAGAGAAGGACACAAAGGCATAGAAGCAATTACCTTAGCCTCCTCTGGATTGAAGATGGAGTTGATGAGCCCCAAATTCCATGTGTGAGCCTCTTGATCTATAAGGGTTGCTACAAGAGAATCTTCAGGAATGACCTTGGGAGGAGATTGAACAGCATAAGTAATAGGTGTTGGTAACCACCTATCCTTCCAGATTTTCACATTGCTCCCATCCCCAATTCTCCACACCAAACCGTCTTCAAGCAACTCCCTTGCAAAAAACAAACTTTTCCACACATAGGAAGGTCTATTCCCCAGTTCAGCTGACAGAAAAGAATCATGAGGGAAATATTTTCCCCGCAGCACCTGACTAACAAGGGAATGTGGAGATTTCAAAATACGCCAGCCCTGTTTAGCAAGAAGTGCTTTGTTAAACATTATCAAATCCCTGAATCCAAGACCCCCCATCGTTTTTGCTCTTCCCATCCTCTTCCAACTCATCCAATGTACCCTAGAATCATTTGCCATATGCCCCCACCAAAACCTTTGCATCATCCCCTCAAGATCCCTACATAGAGAAGTAGGTAAAAGAAAAACACTCATACTATATGTAGGGATAGCCTGTACCACTGCTTTTAGGAGGACTTCTTTTCCCGCCTGAGAGAGGAACTTGATCTTCCAATTATTGAGTCGTTGCTGCACCCGATCTTTGATACTATTGAAAGACTGAATCTTAGACTTCCCAATAAAAGAGGGCAGGCCTAAATATTTGTCGATCCGTTCAACCTCAGAAAAACCCGAAGAATTAAGAATCTCCTGTCGTTTGGCTTCACAGGTATTTCGGCTAAAAAGAATCGCAGTCTTTTGGAGGTTTAATTTTTGCCCGGACCCCTTTTCATAGATTTCTAGGATCCTCATTAAGCGTCTCCATTCAACCGAATTTGCTTTACAGAACAGCAAACTATCATCAGCAAACAACAAATGGCTGATTCGTGGGCCTCTAGGCGAAGAAGGGACCCCTGTGATGACCCCTGCTTCCACTGCTTGACTTAATA
The DNA here is from genome assembly GCA_028654335.1 of Alnus rubra. NCBI lineage: Eukaryota > Viridiplantae > Streptophyta > Magnoliopsida > Fagales > Betulaceae > Alnus > Alnus rubra. The sequence goes on along the minus strand of JAJPGS010000870.1, from coordinate 131,175 downwards.
AAGCACTCAGAGCCTCAGTACATAAGAGAAAAAGGTAGGGTGATATTGGGTCTCCTTGTCGAATTCCCCTCGAAGGAACTATATTGCCCACCGATTGACCATTAACCACCACAGAATAGGAGACCGACCGCACGCATGTCATAACTAGATGAATCCACCGATCATGAAAACCCAGCTTCGACATTACAGCTTCCAGAAAAGGCCATTCCACCCGGTCATAAGCCTTGCTCATATCCAACTTCAACCCCATAAACCCCACCTTGCTCCACATACGGGTCTGCATCGAATGCATAATCTCAAATGCTACAATGATATTGTCAGTGATCAAACGCCCAGGAATAAAAGCGCTCTGGGACGGGGAAATAATTTCAGGTAAGATCTCTTTTAGTCTATTAGCCAAGACTTTTGAAATTAGTTTGTAAATAACATTACATAGACTAATTGGTCTGAAATCAGTGACCTTACTGGGGGAGTCAACTTTAGGAATCAAAGCAATATTTGTGGCATTAATCTTGGGATCTAAAACACCAGTTTGAAAGAAATAAATAATGGCATTGCAAACCTCCTCGTGAACCGTTGCCCAATTCTGTTGAAAGAAGCCAGCTGTGAATCCATCTGGTCCCGGGGCTTTAAGGGCAGCCATCTGGTTTAGAGCAGTAGAAATATCAACAAAAGTAAAATCTGCTAACAATTTACTGTTCATAGCCTCCGTCACTTTACGCTTCACAAATCTGGTGCTAGCCTCTACCTCCAGGTTTCTTCCAGCCGAAAAAAGAGAGTGAAAATAATCCACAAAAGCCTCTTCAACTGACCCCCGAGTAGAACATTGTCTCCCATGTTGATCAATAATGCTTTCCACTTCATTTCTTCTGTGCTTTTGACTTGCACTGGCATGAAAATATTTAGTGTTCTTATCACCCAATTGCAGCCAGGTTTCCTTTGCTCTTTGCCTCCATTTTAAGTCTTCCTGCTGAAGGAGATTTTGCAACTCCTCTTTAATCTGGTTCTCCTTGTCAATATCAAAATCAACTTCCTGCATTTGAAGGGTTTGGAGTTCCCTCTCCTTCTTCACAATTTGGTCCTCCACTTTTCCCCCATCCTTTCTCACCCATTTCTGGAAAGCTCTTTGGCAACACTTCAGATTATTTCGAACTTTTCTCCAAACCGGTTCACAAGTATTTCGGGCTCTCCAGACTTGTTTCACCAATTGGGGATATTCCTGAATCCTCTCCCAGCTTGCCTCATATCTGAATTGCCTCCTTTTTCTCCAAGGCATGTCATTATTTTTAGAGAAGAACACTAGAATGGGATTATGGTCAGATTTTGTTCGGGGTAGGACTTCCACAGAGACTACATCAAAAGACCCACTCCACTCATTGTTAGCCACAGCTCTGTCCAGCCTTTCTCTTGTAATTCCATTACCCATCCTCCCATTACACCAAGTATATCTTGGGCCTGTGAAACCCAAATCCAGCAAACTACAATCATCCAACACTTTTTGGAATGAGGCCATTTGCCCCCGGGGGCGAACTGTGTGGCTTGATTTTTCAGATGAAGACACGATCTCATTAAAATCGCCTAAGCAAAGCCACGGTTTCGGGGATAGCGTTGCCAAGTGCCTAAGCAAACTCCAAGACTGGGGCCTCATTTGAACATCTGGATTTCCATAGAAGCAAGATAATTTCCAAACAATCCCTCCATTTGGCTCTTTAACGACAGCATTAATATGGCTACAACTGAAGTTCTGAATTTCAACCAAAGCCGAGTGCTTCCATAGAAGAATTAAGCCCCCACTTTTTCCACGACAGTCCACAACAAACATATTATCCATTCCAATTTTCGAAGGGATAGAACGTACCTTCTTGCTAGTCACTTTGGTTTCCATTAGAAAAACCAAAGAGGGCCTCTTGTCCTTTACCATGCGGCAAAGGGATTGAACTGTCCGGGGGTTGCCAAGCCCCCGGCAGTTCCAGCTGAAGACAATCATTGTTCGCGGCGGGGCTGTTCCACAGCCTCCGCCGAAGTGCTCCTGCCTGGGTTGCTACACCCTTCATGTCTTCTCTGTTTATTTGAAAATCCACCGTCGTTGAGTACAACAAGCTTCCTCTTTCCATCCTGAGAATCTCCCCCCAAGTCAGATGTCCCCACTAGACAGTCCTCCTTCTGCAACTTTTCCATCCGTTGCTTCCATTTTTGCTTCCTGTTTCTGCTTTGACCATGAAGAAAATTCCCAAGCTTCCGAGTGCTTCCCCTGTGGTCCTTTAAAGTAGCATCTGGACCTTTCTCTTTTCCTGTTTTGGATGATGAAATAAAAGGCTTACGCGTGGCTTCCTGTTTTAAAATTTTGGGGACAACTGAAGGGAAATAAGAAGCTGCTTTCGGATCCCATTGGAGCTGGACTTCGTGCAGCCCATCACCCATCGCCTGCCATTTCATCCGGCCCACATCTGAGTCCCAATTCCCCACATACCGAGAAGGAGGCCCACTCCCCTGGCCTTTTAATGAATTTTGCTCCATCTCTTGGACATTAACTGGAGCCTCGTCAGCGGGTATAAAAACCGTTTCCCCCATTAGACTATCATTTAAGGCCTCGGCTTCAATTCTTTCGCATCCCAGAATCGCCGTTTTTTCCTTTTCAACTCCCTCCGAACCCGCCATGCAATCTTTCCTCTTCTGAAACGCTCCTTCCGTTACTGGGTCAATTGAATGCTGGAGGGAATTAATCTCCCGGATATCAAGCTTCAAAACGCTTAATCCCGAAGATCCCGGGCGTTTGTCCCCCGATTCCCGCCGATCCTGCTGTCCCGGAGAACAGTTTGAATTCTGTGGATCATCGCTACCGCCCGAGGACATCTCCGCCGCCATGAGCCCATCATCTGCACTCGACACCTTAGGCTCGGAGCTCAGGTTTGAACTCCCTTTTCCACCGGAGCCAGAGTCCCCCTTCCATCTGCGAAAAACAGGAGGAACTCTAAGCCAAGGGCCAAATGGAGTATCCCTAGACAAGCTTCCCTCCCCCCTCAAGCTTTTTGCAACACAGCCTCTCCGACTATGGCGCACCACACCACAGTGGTAACAGAAATTAGGCAGCTTCTCATATTTAAACATCACCCAAGTAGATTTGTTCCTGATATTGATTTTTCGACCCCTGTCTAATGGTTTTGTAAGATCAATGATAATTCTAACGCGTAGGAACTCCCCCCATTCTACCTCTCCATCATTCTGATCAACTTCTACAACTTCTCCCACAGTTGCTCCAATCTGTTTCCCTATATCCGAACTCATGCATGCCAAAGGAAGGTTATACATCCTAACCCAGAAAGCAGCTTTTTCAAAAACCAATTCAGATGGGGGAGTAAGACCATCAAAAGGCATCACAGCAAAGAGGTTTCCATCAAAAAGCCATGGTCGACCTTCTAGGATATTAATCTTTTCCCAAGAGTTTTCAAACTCCATCAAGAATAAGTTATCTCCCAGCATCTTAAAACCAACCGCCCCAAGAGTCTTCCATGCACGCATCATGTGGACCCGAATGTAGTCCCTTGGGACCACTCTGTCGGCTAAGAGTTTTCCCACAAGGCAGGATTGGCCCCTACAAGAGATGGGCTCAATGCAATCATCCCCTATCTTTACCTCTGCATCTTCTCTTTCTGATAAAGTAAAATTCCCCCACATAGATGATAAAGCCTCCATTACTTCCAGTTGAAACAGATCACCCGAACAGAAAGACAAATGATACAGTAAACAATAGCTTCTAACACTTTTTTCTGGAAAGAAAAACACAAACTCTAGACCCAGTGGGGGCCAGATGAAAAGGCTTCAACTCTAGGTCTAAGGATAGAGCGCTAGAGAGAAGAAACTGTTCCGTGTAAGACTTAATTACACAATGAATTTCATATATATATATATATGCACATCTCTTTTATCTTCTTCTTCTTCCTTTTTTTTTTTTTTTTTTTTTTTTTTTATTATTTATTTATATCGAAAGCAAATAGTGTTGTTACCGTGCATAACAATAATAAATAATATGAAATTGAAAAGAGAGAGTAAGAGAAAAACAAGATTCAGATTTACATGGTTCGATAATGTGCCTACATTCACAAGAGTGTGGTTATATTCAATAATGATTAGGATTACATCATAACATATTTATAATAAAACCCTACTGTACGGACAAATATAAAAAATTCCAAAATACTCCGATACTCTCGTATTACTCTTTATGCCCAAGAGAATATGAGACACTTGTTCCAATAAGTAGCAAATTAACTCAGAATACACCCCAAGCCCTTTGGGATCCCTGTAGTACATTATAGAAGGTCAAGTTGATATGATATTGATGACGTGTTTTAAGGGAGGATCACACTATAAAAAGTATGGTCATACCCACACTCAATCATCTCTATAGAAGGTAATAACTTAATCATCCCCACACTTGCATTCTATTTTCAAGGAGTAATAATATTTATTACATTTTTATTTTATAACTATCCTACAATGATGTTGCAATTCTAATCGATCCTTTACCCTTAGAAATTTTTTTCAAAAAAAAATAAAAAATAAAAAATAAAAATGGTTAGTTAAGACTAACTACGGCATCCTTATGGCATAAAAGTGTATATGGCATTCCTCATATTTTCTATGGAGTTCTTTCAATGGTATCAGGCCAGGCTTTGGAATAAAACAAATAGAATAGAACAGAGTTTGAGATTGTTCTGCAACAAATAAACGAAACCATCAACTGACAAGTTTTGAGTTTGGCTTCAACAATGACTTTTTACAATCTTCATCAATCAATAGGCAAATCAGTTTTTTACTTCTCTTAAAAACTATCAACTTCAAAACGTTCTTATGGTTCATTTGGAAACCAAAGAGAATCATAATTCTCTTCGAATTTTTTCCAATTTCCGGGTATTTGAATCCAAACCGGAAAAAGAACCCGAAAAGCAAGTGTTTCTTTTTAAAAAAACTCATACTTTACGCGTGGATCCCACTTACGACAGCAAAGTACACCCACTAAACACAAAATAATAATTAAATAATATTTGTTAATAGTTTTTTATAATAAATTATTATTATTTCAATCATTATTCCACCATACTTTTCATAACATTAATCATTATATACAACTTTTCATACCTCCAATCATTTCCTACCAATAAAAATACCATTTTTCAATCTCAAAAATCTAACACTCAAACACAATTTCAAAAAGAATTTAAATTCTACTCATCACTCAAACACATTTTATTTACCTCGAAATTCGCAAACCAAATAAGAATTCAATTCTAATTTTAAAATCCAACATCCAACGGACCATTAACTTTTTCATTTTGTATATCACATCAACATTTTTTTGTTACTATTTAAATAAAAAAACTCACTATAATACAAATTGTTTTCATTTTTTTATATAAATTATTTCTACTTTATATCACATCAATCACTTTTTATTATTACTAAAAAAAAAATTCCCCTCACGCATGAGGGAAGGGTTGCCAAACAAGCCACAGAGAAGATGCTCAACACTTCACTATTGCTATTCACTTTAGCATAGTGTTGAATTTTTTATTATCTGTAGTAAAAAAATCATTTTAGCTCCTATGAAAAAAAAAAAAAAAAAAAAAAGGCCTGAAAAGGAACATGGGATACTGGTCGGAAATATATAAAGAATAGAGAAAAATGCACCTTTGGCCATTGTGGAATAACTTTAATTTGTACATATTTTTTAAAAAATTATAAATAAATAATTTGTACAAATCATTTAAAAATAAATAAATATAAATGAGTAAAACCTTTTTAAATTTTTTTTTAATTTTAATTTTTTTTAAAAAAAAATAAGATTTATTTATTTATTTATTAATATATTTATATTTTTTTTATTAAGATGAAGACGTGTCACAATCTTATTAGCCCAAACGTGGCGCTTACGTGGCATTTAACGAAATCTGTCAAAATTTTTAACAAAATTTGACTATAGGGATTGATTTGTAAATTAAGCCAACTAAGAAATATGAAACTTAGACTTCAACGCTCAATCATAACGACGATATTTTTAGAACGTATTTCATCCCCTTTCAAGTGTTAAGGATATATGACCGAATAGTCTCATGATACAATAAAGCCCAAAATATAATTCTAGAATAACAAAAAATACCGTTATGAAAAATTGCACAAAAGAAATTTGTAGGATAGAAAGAAGCTATATGCTTGTGTGTCTTTTGCATATGACCAAACAGTCATATTTATAATCATTTTAGACAATCCAATGGTCCAAAATCATAATGGTCAAAATTGTAACCACCAAATTCAAAACTCTATCGTAACACGATATCCTTAGAACGTATTTTGTCCCCTTTCAAGTGCTAAGGGGCGGGATACAATGAAGTCCAAAATGTTATTCTAGAATATCATTTTCCAAAATAACAAGAAACACCCTTATGGAGAATTACACAAAAAAAAAAAAAAAAAAAAAAAAAAAAATTATAGGAAACAAGAAAGAAGTTATATGCTTGTGTGTCTTTGCATATGAGCCAAGAGTAATGGTCCAAAATCATAATGGTCAAAATTGTAACCACCAAATTCAACTAAATGGACATTTTCATTAGCATATTAATTACCCTCTCTTGTAACCACAAAAATCTTAAATATCATATTAAACTATTTTGTAACCAAAAAATCTTTAAATCTCTTTTGTAAAGTCCCAATCCTAAAATAAAATATATTTCATAACTATTTGAAATAAATAAATAATTTAATTTAATTTATTAAATAAATCTAACAATACTTTCGTTTCGCAGGGTGCAATAGTACAGGAATATAATAATGAGGGATGTTAGAGCATTTTTTGGTGTTTTTCTAGTGCTCTCTTGGGATGGCATAAATGTAATTTTTTTTTATTCAAAAATTGCATCTATGCCATCCAAAAGGACATAGATGTAATTTTTTAATTACATCTATGCCATGCCAAGAGAACACTAAGAGAACACCAGAAGATGCTCTATCATTTCTCTATAATAATATTGTATTTGTACCTTAGCTTTATCCATGATTGGATAAGGGAAAACAAGGAGTAATTCTATGGACACCTGTGGCTCGCGTTGCCGGAAATGACAGGCATCTACGTAACCACTAATGTTCTTTCGACAAATAACGCCATAATTATATATAATCCGTTGGGAGAAGCACTGGTTAAGGTATATGAGCGGTGGCAACAAAGAGGGATCAAATGGCAGCTGCGGCAGAAATTGGTAACAGAGAAAGTAGGTGGTCTCTTCAGGGAATGACTGCCCTTGTCACTGGTGGAACTAAAGGAATTGGGTTCGTTTCTCTGCCTAATAGGCTAATACTCTGTTTCTTGTTTCTGTTTTCAGCTTCTAATTTCTGAAGATTTCTAAAAGATAGATAAATAAACTAATAAATAAATACCCATCTAAACCGACATTCATTGCAACTCTTGCTCTCTCAACCTGGTTTTGTGGATTTATCCCCTTTCCCCATTATTCCCAATTTATCAAAAAAATTATAGCTTGGTTTGCTCTTCTCTCTTAATCCAACTCTCTTCAGCCTCTCCCATGGCTTCCCCCACAAGAACTCTTTTGCTCTTTGGATTTTATGGCTAAAAACTTTGGATGTCTAAGAAGTTGTCATTTGCTGGCAGATTGCAGCTTATGACCTCAGTCTTATATAGCATTCAAGTGTATTGGACATGTATTTTTTGTTCTTCCAAAAAGAATCATCAAATTGATTGAACAAAAGCTTTGTCGGTTTCTTTGGAATGTGAATGATGAGGGTGTAGCTCGAGCTAGAGTAGCTTGGAAGTTATTATGTTATCCGAAGAGGGAGGGAGGTTTGGGTATTAAAAAGTTGGAAGAGTGGAATCGTGCTTCAATTATGCGGCACATTTGGAGCTTTTTTGCCAAAGCAGGCTCTCTATGCGTTGCTTGGGTTCATAGTAATCTGCATAAAGGCAGTAACTTTTGGCTTGTAAATGTTCCTCAGTCATGCTCTTGGTCTTGGAGGAAGTTACTGAAGTTAAGAGTGGAAGCAATTTTTTTTTTTTTTTGAAATTTGATGTAGGCAATGGTAGGAAGATCCATCTCTGGACTGATTGGTGGCATCCAAGTGGTGTTTTGCTTTATGAGTTTGGTTATCGAGTAATCGATGATGCTCATAGTTGGCTTGATGCTAGACTGTCTTCGGTTATAAGGAATGGTGAGTGGTTTTGGGGGCCGGCAATGTCTGATTCTCTTGTGGAAATTCCAAGCTGTCCATGGTGACTTTAGGTGGTAATGATATTCCGAAATGGATGGTTTCTGAGTCTGGGAATTATTGTAGTGCTGATACTTGGGAAGCTCTTAGAGATAGACATCCGGATGTGGAGTGGTGGCAAATGGTATGGTTTCCTTTAGCAATTCGAAAGCATGCATTCATTTTGTGGTTGGCTATGCATAAGGCGTTGTTGACTGTTGATAAAATGCTTAGTTGGGGTTATCAAGGAGAGACAAAATGTAGGTATGGAGTAGAAGACAGAGACCATATTTTCTTCTTTTGTAGCTACAGTAGAAGAACATGGAGGTCAATTATGCAGCTTTGTGGTATGGCTAGTCCTCCTATTTGTTGGGATGACGTGATTCTTGAAGTGCTGCAGAATTGGAGAAGGAAAGTTTTTAAAGCTCATGTATGTAGGCTAGCATTTGGAGCTACTGTCTACCATATTTGGCGTAATAGAAATGCTCTTCGACATAGTAATAATCCTTTGTCTGAAGAACAGCTGCAACAGAAAATAAATTGGGATGTAAAGTGTCGTGTAATGGGGAAAGGAAAATTTAAAAAGACTAAGGGAAAGGAGAGTATCTGCTGTAATTGGGGTATTGATGTTCAGATTTTAGTTTAGTTTAGTTTTGTTTCGTTGTTGTGAAGTTGAGAGTTGTTTTAGTTTGTAAGACTTTGAATTTTGTTTCTTTGTCCGTTTTCTGCTGGTTCTGCAGAAATCAAAAGAACTTTTGTTTGTGGTTATAAACTTGGCTTATTCATAAAAAAATAAAAATAAAAAATAAAAAACATTCTTGAGCAAGGAAATTGTTGCTTTGCAATGAAATATATAACTTGTGCTGTTGTTTTTATTTTGTGAAAATTTGGTTATTATAATTTAATTAGTACAGCTTTCAGGTATGCAATTGTGGAGGAATTGGCAGGCTTGGGAGCGACTGTGCATACATGCTGTCGAAATGAAGCCCAGCTCAATGAATGCTTACATGAATGGAAGACAAAGGGATTTCGAGTCACTGGTACAGTCTGCGATGTTGTGTCTCGAACCCAACGAGAGGAACTAATTAGCACCGTGTCTTCTCTATTTAATGGCAAACTCAACATCCTTGTAAGACCTCCCTTTCTTTGGTTATCTTCACCGCATTTTGCATGGCAATTTACAGCAAATTCAAAAGTTGCTCAAGTGTAAGGATCATCCTATCTTCTCGCACCCAACTATCAAGAATTTTATTCTTTAATGTTTTCTTTTCTATTTCTATTTTAAAATCATTGACCCTCATTTGATTTAGAAAAGAACATTCAATTATCCATCATATAACAAACAAATTTAGTTTTAATAAATAACCTTAAAATTCAAACAGTCTGAAAAAAGGCAAAAAAAAAAAACAACAATAACAACAACAAACAAATAAACACATATTTCGTCTGATTTAACGATTGAGAAAATTCAGTGCTTTAACATCTATTTTAGTTTTTGTATTTTTTATTTGAGGGTATTTCAGTACTTTAACATCTAGAAAACACATATTTCGTCTGATTTAACGATCGAGGAAATTCTCTAACGGTAGGGGCTTTTTGTAACAAAATGGTAATTCGATGCGATGAGTATGACAAGTGCTAATTCATAGGGACAACTTGAAACCCGTACTAGCTCATGGAGAAAAAATGTATTTAACCCTGTATTGTACCCCAAGTTTATATATATACATACACACACAAAACCTTTTATTAATTAATTACTAAGCCTTAATGGGGCTGTTGTACTCTGATGTTTGGTTGTAGATAAACAATGTGGGAACCAACATAATAAAAACGACCTTAGAATACACAGCTGAAGATTTCTCATTCCTCATGTCTGTCAATCTTGAATCTGCTTATCACATTTCCCAACTTGCTTATCCTCTTCTGAGAGCTTCGGGAGCTGGAAGCATTGTTTTTGTTTCTTCAGTTGCCAGTGTAGTATCAGTAAATGCTGGAACGACTATATACAGTGCAACTAAAGGTAATTTCATTCTACTATTTGATTTTTATAGCAAGCTTAATTATGGGTTATAATTAGTTTAAGAGAGACATCAAAAGATCCGATCAACATTTGTCTAATATTAATCTTTAGGAGCGATGAATCAGCTAGCAAGAAGTTTGGCATGTGAGTGGGCGAAAGATAACATAAGGTGTAACTCAATTGCACCTTGGGTGATCAGAACCCCACTACTTGAAATGGTAAGATTCTTTTCCTCGTCTGTGATGGTATTTGAAGATGATAATTAACATATGGTCATTATAGAATATTGTCTACATTTTGTTCAGCATTCGGGTTTGTGCTATATATATATACTCTTCAGTTAGCCACATGCGGACAGATTACAGGAGGATTCAGACAGAACATAGTCATAGGGGGATTAAGACATGACAAGAATCTATTTTCTCTTGCAGTTTCTGAGCGGTAATGAAAAACTTTTGGAGGCTGTTGTCTCTAGAACTCCTCTTGGACGTGTTGGAGAGCCAAAGGAGGTTTCTTCCATGGTGGCATTCCTATGCCTACCTGCAGCTTCTTACATAACTGGTCAGACTATTTGTGTTGATGGAGGAATTACAGTAAATGGCTTCTCATTGCCCTGAGCATGCTTGGAAACAGCAGAAAATGATGTTCAGTTACTCCACTGGAATGTGTTCTTATTGGTACAACATTTGTATCGAGTCGAGGGATGTCTATAATCCACTTTATTTTGAAGATCAAAAGCAATAAGTCTAGCGTGTTAAAACTTAATTACACAATAAAAGCATTTCATATATGCACATCAGTTTAACCTTTCTTTCTGTTTTTTTCCGGAAACTCATAGGAAAATTAACACATAATCCATCTCCTTTGGGATCCCTTTACTACAATATTCCAGGTGGTCATGGGGATCTGATATTGATGACATGTTTTAAGGGAGGATCACACTATTACAACCGTGATCATCTCTATTAGTTTTATTGGCTATATTCTGGTAGACAAAAACTTCTTTTTTTGGACATTGACTTTTCAGAGACACCGTAATTCAGAGTCAAATTCAGTTATTATTGCAGAATATTTATTCTAGCATGAAAGGAATTTTACAAGGCAATATATGCAATATACTACTCAAGGAAGGGAAGATTCTAAGACAAGGAAGATTCTGACAACTTTATAGATGTCAAAAATGGTTTTCCATTGTGACCGTCGGAACGACCCAGATAAAGCGTCTGGATTGATGCTAGCTAGTGTTACATCTTATCCGAACAACGTAACAGATGCAAATAACAGGGACTTGGTGTTTGCATAGCCGTCCAGACGACCTAGTGGACGCAACCCACAAAGAGCATATGTTCGCACAAGTATCAGGACGCAAATGTGGTAGTTGCAAACAATGGAGTTGTTCTACTCAACCGTCCGGACGCTAGGGCAAACAGTCTGGACACGCTTCAGCAACTTAAGAAGAATTGATACTTACCGTCTGGACGTCCAATGTCCTGTCCGGACGCCGCCTAAGAAAATCGAGTTTGTTGTCAAATTAGGTTTTTCAAAGCCTATTTAAAGGGCTCCTAAGCTATTGTTTTGTAAGAATTTCGTATTGAATTTCAGTGTGCTAAGAGGGGGTGTTTAGATAGAAGCTGTTAGATGTGCTAGCTCTCTCAGAGTATTTTTATGATTTGATCAACCATTGAAGTCTAACTTAGAGGGGAGCTATAAGTTAAAAGAATCTATTGAATAACTCTTCAGACATGAGGTTTGGTAGAGAGGCGTTCACGTATAGATACGTGTCAGAGTCAAAGGTACAAATACTGCATCAAGGGTATGTGAGTACGATTGCTTTATAATTAGCTTTTTCTTTTGAATAGTGGATTGCTTAGGTTTGGCTGCCCCGGAGTGGTTGTTCTATTTTTGTATAAAGAGTTTCTACTTTGTCGCCAAATATCTATGTTCTTTACCTTCTGCATTTTATATATTGATTTATTGGTTGATCACACACATACACAAAAGAGTCTTTATTTTTCAATCTCCACACTCATATCATCTTAATAGAAGGTAATAACGTTCATGTAGAGGTTAGAAGAGAAACAATGCAAAATAATGGACCATGTCTTCCTCTAATTATTTGTTTGAATTCTTTGGAGAATCATCCTTTAATAAATATAGGATGAGACACTGAATTTACTTTAGACGTACGACATAGCAAAATAATTTTCCTATCTGGGTCAACACTAATCACAAACACACATCTTTTTCTTCTTCTTTTTTTTTTTCTTTTTTTTTTTTTTGGTGCAAATCAACCAACAATGCAAATTAATAAATCAAACGGTTCAACCCAAAGCAAGACGTTAAGATTTTTACGTGTGGAAAACCTTCTAATGCATGTGAAAGGAAAAATCACAGGAATGAATTGAACATTTACAATTTTAGTAATATGTTTTGATTCATTTGGACTGAACGTTGAAATACGGATATTCAGATCAATGATGTGATTCATTCTTGAACGTTCAATACACTAGGCACACCGAATTTTTGAGAAGGAATGTACCATATACAATAAAAGAAAATAAAAAACTATGAATTTTGAGAATTGTAGACCTGTAATACCTTATTGGTATCAAAATGTATTGAATAGGTAAGAACATGATTATGATTGTCTATAATTATTTGTCCTAATTTAAAAGAATTTGGACAGGTGATTGTGAAAAACCACTTATGAGATCCAACTCACCAAATAAAAATTGGACTGTGTAATCACTTATCCGGTCAGGTAAGTTCTTAAGTCGTCTCTCACAATCACCAACATGAATTCTCTCAAATTTTAAAATAATAATAATAATTATAGACGATCTAATCCGTTAAACCATATATATGATAGCTATACTTATGTATGAGAGGGTGCAATTGATTCTTTCAAAATTCATTATTGGATACCTGAGGTTTCTTATCCATTATTAGATAGGGGAAAACAAGTGCATGTGGCCAGAAAGTGTTGCCACCTGCATTTGCCTAGAGGACAAATTTAGTGGGATCTACAAATTATTGACAATAATCTGGTAACTCCAGACCTTAATCCCCGGTTTGCCATTCCGGCTGGGTGTCACAGTGATATTTGTTTTGCGTAACCACTAATATGTTCTTCCGACCAATAACTCTATATAAACCGTTGGGAGAAGCAAGAGTTAAGGTGTATGTGCGGTGGTAACAAAACAGAGATCAAATGGCAGAAATTGGTAACAGAGAGAGCAGGTGGTCTCTTCAGGGAACGACCGCCCTTGTCACTGGTGGAACTAAAGGAATCGGGTAATACACTCTCTTTCTCGTTTCTGTTTTCAGCTTAAAAAATCATTCTACTTGCTAAAAAGGTGACATTTATTGCCACTCTTTTTAGAACTTACAGCATCGCTATGGAATAAGATAAAGAGGATAGAACAAAGTCTGAGATTGTTCTGCAACAGATAAACAAAACTATTAACAAAGAAGTTTGAGTTTGGCTTCTGTTAAAGTATTGATTAAATGAATAAATTTATCTCTTCCAATCGGCTTAAGTTTTTAAGAAAAGCTTTAACAGTTGCTATGGGTGGTCTTGAGTATATTGGGAATGTAGAGAACTTAAGGAGAAGATATCTACTAGAGGGAAAATAGTGGAAAGTTCGATTTCCTCTATTCTTCATAGAAAAAAACAGAGTTTTTATTTAGAGAAAACTCCAACCAAAACAGAGGAAATTTCTTCTCTTTCAGGCTTTGAGAGTGTTAGGGAATCATCCATAACAAAAAGACTGATTTTCAGAGGAAGAACAAGAAAATTTATAGGTTGAAGATGAAGATTGGAAGTGTTTTTGGCGTCTCTGCAACCAAACAACGCCATTTCGTGGACCTTGGAAGTAGCCCGCAAGAAACTACACAACATCTTTTTGAGCAAAGCCTAGAATGAAGCTATTATGGGTAGCAGGCCAAAGCTCATCTAAGCCCAACATGACCCTTCCCAAAGTGGAGCTTCACAATCCAAAAATCAATCCCACATGCCCAAGCCCGAGATCAAGACCAAGACTAGGGAGACCAGGCCCGATCAAACGTTGACGTATGGTTTAAGTTCTGACCTGTGGATTGACTTGGAAGCCCGACTAGACTCGTGCGTCCACTTGCGCCCAACAGCCAAGCCACGCACCCGAACCGAGTGGCGCGCAGAAGTGCTTGAACCGGCCGGTTCAAGTAGGATTTGGTAATTTTCGCCATGCAGACCAGTTTCAGCCCCAATTTGGTAAATTCAAAAGCCAATTTAAAGATCATTCAAAGGGGAAGATCACGTCAGCACTTCCAAACATAAATTTTCAAAGTAAAAATCACAAGAAGCTAGATATGGAAAAGCAAAAATTTTCACAGTTCCGGTTTTAGTGCAGCCTGAGATCTCAAGTGACAGACGCATTTAAGACTTAGCCCTCTCAACCATATCTTTGTGCAACCCAATAGTGCGTCATCACATCATATTAACTAGAGCTGGCAACATGAATATAACTAAACAATACTAGCTATTAGGTTTTAGAGTTGACAAATTTAATATCAGAACGTACATATTGAGTTGTAAAGTTTAAGTTTTGGGTTGAGTTGGTGAAAATTTAGTGCGGGAATTGAGAGATTGAAGATCTCATTCGAATGAGATGACTCTAGCTCAAATGAGAGTGGGTATCTAGTTTTTACAAAGTTTAAAAATGTCTCAATTGCAATCACGATTGAATATCATTCAAACGGAGTATTAACAACATGTTTTGTAAGCATTGATCATAGTCTCGTTCAAATAAGAGGATCTCAAAATGCCTCGACTGAATTGTCGTTTGAACCTCTTTGATCGGTGCTATGTGACAATTATGAAACCCTAGATCTACTCTGAATAAGATCGTAGCAGATTATTTTAAACCTTAACGACTAAGCATAATAATTTCAGTTTCCTCTCCATCTTTATAAGCCCCGTAAGCCACGATTTTCAAGGGACTTAAAAGGCTATTTTTCGTTGTTCTTGGTGAAGTTCATAAATAGCTTTGAGCCTTATACAATTTATTCCCTCAAGTTTATTTTCATTGTTCACACCACAAAAAGCCTACAGCCATCAAAGTAGTGCCTCACACATTTCCACTTTTTTACATCAATCTTCAAATTATTTTAAGTAGCTTTTAAAATTATCATTAAATTAAAATTCAAGAAAAATCTAGAGTGTTTGTAGCATTACTCTTGAACCAAGCTTTGGCGTCCGCTCTCTTGAATCTTAAATATAAATTGGGGCAAAGAATTATGAATCGTGGCTTGACATTTACCCCAAAAAAATCTAATTTATTTTCTCATCAGAAAACAAAATGAAAAAAAAAAAAAAAAAAAAACTCTCTTGGTAATTGTTTTATGTGGAGGAAATCATTTTGAAAGTCTGTTGATTGTTGTCATAATCATTCTACAGCTAGGAAATTGTTGCTTTGCAATGAAATACATAACTTGTGCTTTTATTTTTGTTTTATTGTAAATTTGGTTGTTATAATTTACTACGGCTTTTAATTCAGGTATGCAATTGTGGAGGAATTGGCCGGCTTGGGAGCGACTGTGCATACATGTTGTCGAAATGAGGCACAACTCAATGAATGCTTAAAGGAATGGAAAATAAAGGAATTTCGAGTCACTGGTTCAGTCTGTGATGTTGTGTCTCGAACACAACGAGAGGAGCTAATTAGCACCGTCTCTTCTCTATTTAATGGCAAACTCAACATCCTTGTAAGACCTCTCTTTCTTTCGTTATCATCGTGGCATTTTGCATGGCAATTTACAGCAAATACAAAAGTTGCTCGAGTGTAAGGATCATCCTAGCTATCTTCTGGCACCCAACTGTCAATAATTTTATTCTTTGATGGTTTATTTACCATTTATATTTTAAAATCATTGACCCTAATTTGATTTAGAAAAGGGCATTCAATATTTTTTTGTAGATCCATCATATAACAACAAATTAGTTTTAACAAATACCCTTCAAATTAAAACATTCTAAAAAAAGGAGAAAAAAAAAACTCAATAGTGGCTTGGCTACCTCCAATACCTAGCTAAACCACTCCCAGGTATTTTAATGGGGTGGGTCGATGGGCTGATATATATATCTATATTGTATTTTAATTTGAAGAGTTTTTCTTATTTCTTATTGTTTCGAATATTTTGGTTTAGGTTAACAATGTAGGAACAAATATAAATAAAGCGAGCACAGAGTGCACAGCTGAAGATTTCTCATTTATCATGGCCACGAATTTGGAATCTGCCTACCATTTCAGCCAACTTTCGCATCCTCTTCTGAAAGCTTCATTAGCAGGAAACATTGTATTTGTGTCTTCAGTCTGTGGTGTTATATCAGCAGTGAATGTGGGATCCATATATGCAGCAACTAAAGGTACTATTCTATATTTATCACTATTGTTAGGACAAACTTTAATTAACTCATTGAATTTTCATCATTTTTGCAATCTCACCCATCCCATTAAAGTTTTGGGTTAAATCAAATGGTTAAAAAATTTTATGACTCCTATACCCCTATAAACTTTATAAAATTACAAAATTATCCATAAATTACAATTAAGTTTTTTTTTTTTTTTTTTTTAAAAAAAATTATTGTATTTTTAAAATTTTTCACCCCTCCGTTAGGATTTGACGGAAAATACCAATGTAGGGGTGAGATTGCAAATTTTTTAAAGTTCGCTAAACGAAATTGAGAATTTTTTTAACTTTGAGAGAGAAAAGAGAGATTATAAAAGTTAGATTAAGTAAAGTTTCCCCTTATTATTATTTGTTATTGTTATTATTATTGATAATATGAAGGTTGTGCAAGTGTTGATTTTTTGTGTATATATATGAAGGAGCAATGAATCAACTAACGAGAAGTTTGGCATGCGAGTAGGCAAAAGATAATATAAGGACTAATTGTGTTGCACCATGGTTTATCTGGACCCCCCTTGTTGATCTTGTAAGGACCCGTTTCGCATCGTTGTGCTTTATCTTAATTAAAGGAAAAATTTTACTTAACTCTTTTGAACTGTTATTATTTTTACAATTACTTCTTCAAAGTTCAAAAACTCTCATTATTGTGTATTGAACTTCCAATTGTTTGCAATGTCACATATCCGTTAGGTTTTTCAGTTAAATATAATGGAGCAGAATCAAAATTACCAAAATACTCCAAAGTTATTAAAAATAAATAAAATTGCAAAGATTTAGGCTTGGTCAGGATTTAACGAAAAAACTTTTCGGATGTGTCACATTACAAAAAATTAGAAGATTAATACACTAAATTGAGAGTTTTTAAACTTTTAGGAGTAATTGTAAAAGTGATAGAAGTTGAAGAAAAGTGAAGTTTTCACTTAATTAAATGATAATGACATTCTTGAAAATAAATATCTTATTAGATTTACTTATTTCTGACTGTTTTATTTTAATATTGCAGTGTCTTGCTAATGAAAGCTTCTTGAACTCTGTTATCTCTCGAACGCCCATGGGACGCGTTGGAGAGCCAAAAGAAGTATCGTCCTTAGTGGCGTTCCTTTGTCTTCCTGCGGCCTCTTACATAACTGGACAGACTATCTGCATCGACGGAGGGTTGACTGTGAATGGCTTATTGTGCCCATAATTGCATATATCATTCAGAATTAGAGAAAGCAAATGCCAATTTCCCTACTTGCAGACTTTCCAGTATTGCATAATAATAAGGCATCAGTTTGTTTGATCCTTGTGTGTTTTGTTATAAATATTACTCGCTTGTAGGCTGTAGCCCCGTTAATTATATGCATGCATGCACGGGGTTTTTATTGATATTAGCATTATAATTTATGAATTTGGTCTTAAGTAATATATTATCATCAACTATCAGTCTAAAATAAATAAATAATGACATAGTTTGTGCAAGGTGGTAATATCAAGTTGTTGATTTTTTATTTTTATTTTTTGTGAGTGATGAATAAATTGTTTGTGTATTGAAAATATAAGCAATATATATATTGACTTAGAAGAATTCAATATCCAAACAATAACTAAGTTGTACTATTGTTATATCAAACTAATATATTACCCAAAAAAATGGGAAATTGCATCATAACTCCTTAATTTTCATTCGATTTCAATTTACTTAAAGGCATGTTTTTTGTGTTAGATTTTTTTAAATCTAAATTCAACTATAATTTATTGTGCGAATTCCGAAGCAAAATAAAGTTGAAAAAAATGTTTGGAAGGTTTGACTTCCTAAGACAAAATTAGAAGAAACTGGATAAAATCTAATGTTATTGAAAAATTATGTACACCAATAGAATTTGTTTTTGAAAAACAATGCACCCAAACATCTTAGTTTTTAAAATCCCATTTTAACTTGTGAGTTTTATGTAGGGATGAAAACCCAGAGCTAGTTTTCAGTTATTGGCTAAAACCAGTAACCGGCTCTAGTAACCAACTAGCCAGTTAACTAAGTTTGTAATAATTAGCGGTTACCCGGACCGGAAAATAAAAAATCAGCAATTCTTGGCCTTGAACATGATGGAGAGCTGGCTGGGAGTGGGCTGGAAATCGGTTCTTCTCCTCAGAGGTTGTGCGACGAGGGCTAGATAATGGCGGTCAACGCTCACTTGACCCACTCTACCTCCGCATCGCCGATCCAAACCAGTGAGTTCTTCATCACCGATCTGCGCATGTTTAGCCGATTCGTAGGAAATAACCCCATATATGGGCATGGTTGCTCTTCAGCTATCGAAATTGAAGAAGTAAGAAGAGACAAAATGAGTGAAAAGTGGAGAAAATAGAAGGGATTATTGAGGTAAGACATTAGGAGAAAAAAGACTAGTGCCAAATGAGGGGGCCAAGTTAGGGTTTCAGTGAAGGAGAAGAAGGAGGTGAGAGAGAAAGGGGAGGTTAGGGTTTCAGAAGTTTGAAAAATGAAATGTGTGGAAGCCTTCAAGGCAGGCTGAATGTGAGAGTAGATGAATTGAGAAGATGAGGAATCAAGGGTTGAGAGTAAATGGGAGAAATCAATTGGTTGAGAGTAACCGGCAATGCTGCAATGATTTTTGTTTTGTGTAAGCATCTGCGTAACCGCTAATGTTCTTCCGACCAATAACTCCAAGAGTTAAGGTGTATGTGCGGTGGTAACAAAACAGAGATCAAATGGCAGCTGCAGCAAAAATTTGTCATAGAGAAGGCAGGTGGTCTCTTCAAGGAATGACCGCCCTTGTCACCGGTGGAACTAAAGGAATAGGGTTCGTTTTTCTTGTTTCTGTTTCACCATGCAAAATCAATTCTAATTACTGAAGATTTGTTAAAGATATATAGGTAAATAAACACCCATCTAAAAAATCTTTTGCTCTTTGAATTTTATGCCTAAATATATTTTGTTTGACAAAAACACTTCCATAACAGGGACACCGTATTTTTAGAAGACTCTAAAAGAACATTACAGAATATTAATTCTTATATGGAAATAACTGATCAAGGCATAAATCTGCACAAAATATCTCTAAGAATGCAAGTTCCTGTTGAATGAAATATTTCTAGAGACTTTACACTTTAGAAAGTCGTTTTTCCCTACAACCCATCCGGACACCCAAATGTTAGAGTTTGGACGCCTAGTTCAAAAACTTAAAGTTCTATGAAGGTCCAAATGGCTTAGCGGATGCGAGCCACAGAGAGCATCCGTTTGCAAGAAGTCCGGACAACTCAGCAGACGAGAGCCATAGAGAGTATCTTTCTGCAAGAAGTCCAGATTGCTCAGCAAACGCGAGCCACAAAAAGCACCCGTCTACAAGGAGGTTCGAACGCTGATGCGATGACTGGGGACGAATGAACTATTTTATGCAATCATCTAGACATTAGGGTTGCTAATCCGAACGTGCTTCAATGTTTACGGAGGAACTATTTTTGTTTTCTTATTCAAAGCAAAAACACAACTAGCAAACAACAGCAATGGTCAGGGAGGAGATGAATGGCATAACACGAAGGTAGATGGACGGATGCATAGCGGAGAGACCAAAATATTGGAAAGATTTCCTCTAATTACCCAGTGACAAAAACAGAGAGTTTTTTCTTCAAAGAAAACTCTCACTAAACCAAAGGAAATTTTTTCTCTGTCGGGCTTTGAGAGTGTTAAGGAGTCATCCCCAACAAAGAGACTGTTTTTTAGACGAAGAACAAAGTGTTTTGGGCATACTTGTTGGAAATATATAAAGAATATAGGGAAAATTATGAATGCAAGAAATATGAAATTTAGACTTCAAGATTCAATCGTAACATGATATCCTTAGAACGTATTTTGTCCCCTTTCAAGTGCTAAGGGGTGGGATACAATGAAGCCTAAAATGTTATTCTAGAATAGCATTTTCCAAAATAACAAGAAAAACTCTTATAGAAAATTACACAAAAAAAAATTATAGGAAACAAGAAAGAAGTTATATGCTTGTGTGTCTTTGCATATGACCAAAGAGTAATGGTCCAAAATCATAATGGTCAAAATTGTAACCACCAAATTTACTTTTTCTTTTTTTTTTATAAGTTACTTACTGTACATTTTCAATAGCATATTAATTACCCTCTCTTGTACGTAACCACAAAAATCTTAAATATCATATTAAACTATTTTGTAACCACAAAATCTTTAAATCGCTTTTTTAACCTCCCAATCCTAAAATAAAATATATTTCATAACTATTTGAAATAAATAAATAATTTAATTTAATTTATTAAATAAATCTAACAATACTTACGTTTGGCAGGGGGCAATAGTACAGGAATATAATAATATTGTATTTGTACCTGATCTTTATCCATGATTGGATAAGGGAAAACAAGCAGTAATTCTATGGACACCTGTGGCTTGCGTTGGCATAGATTGATTTTTATGGACACTTAATTACAGTAGAATTACTCCTTTCATCCTTTGCTTAAAGGAAAACAGAGAAGACAAATTTTGTGGGATGTACAGATTGACAATAGGCCGGCAACTACGTAACCAGTTAAAGCTATATACATAATCCACTGGGAGAAGCACAGTTGGCCGGCAACCCTGCAATGATTTTTGTTTTGCGTAAGCATCTACGTAACCACTAATGGTCTTCCGACAAATATCGCCATAATTATATATAATCCGTTGGGAGAAGCACTGGTTAAGGTATATGAGCGGTGGCAACAAAGAGGGATCAAATGGCAGCTGCGGCAGAAATTGGTAACTGGGAAAGCAGGTGGTCTCTTCAGGGAATGACTGCCCTTGTCACTGGTGGAACTAAAGGAATCGGGTTCGTTTCTCTGCCTAATAGGCTAATACTCTGTTTCTTGTTTCTGTTTTCAGCTTCTAATTACTGAAGATTTCTAAAAGATAGATAAATAAACTAATAAATAAATGCCCATCTAAACCGACATTCATTGCAACTCTTGCTCTCTCAACCTGGTTTTGTGGATTTATGCCCTTTCCCTATTATTCCCAATTTATCAAAAAATTTAGAGCTTGGTTTGCTCCTCTCTTAATCCAACTCTCTTCAGCCTCTCCCATGGCTTCCCCCACAAGAACTCTTTTGCTCTTTCAGCCTCTTTGGATTTTATGGCTAAAAACTATGGATGTCTAAGAAGTTGTCATTTGCTGGCAGATTGCAGCTTATGACCTCAGTCTTATATAGCATTCAAGTGTATTGGACATGTATTTTTTATTCTTCCAAAAAGAATCATCAAATAGATTGAACAAAAGCTTTGTCGGTTTCTTTGGAATGTGAATGATGAGGGTGTAGCTCGAGCTAGAGTAGCTTGGAAGTTATGATGTTATCCGAAGAGGGAGGGAGGTTTGGGTATTAAAAAAGTTGGAAGA
The DNA here is from genome assembly GCA_028654335.1 of Alnus rubra. NCBI lineage: Eukaryota > Viridiplantae > Streptophyta > Magnoliopsida > Fagales > Betulaceae > Alnus > Alnus rubra. The sequence goes on along the minus strand of JAJPGS010000870.1, from coordinate 109,063 downwards.
GTGGAATCGTGCTTCAATTATGCGGCAAATTTGGAGCTTGTTTGCCAAAGCAGGCTCTCTATGGGTTGCTTGGGTTCATAGTAATCTGCATAAAGGCAGTAACTTTTGGCTTGTAAATGTTCCTCAGTCATGCTCTTGGTCTTGGAGGAATTAAGTTAATGAATTTAAGAGTAGAAGTAAATTATTTTTTTGAAATTTGATGTAGACAATGGTAGGAAGATCCATCTCTGGACTGATTGGTGGCATCCAGGTGGTGTTTTGCTTTATGAGTTTGGTTATCGAGTAATCTATGATGCTCATAGTTGGCTTGATGCTAGACTGTCTTCGGTTATAAAAGATGGTGAGTGGTTTTGGGGGCTGGCAAGGTCTGATTCTCTTGTGGAAATTCAAAGCAAACTGTCCATGGTGACTTTAGGTGGTAATGATATTCTGAAATGGATGGTCTAAGTCTGGGAATTATTGTAGTGCTGACACTTGGGAAGCTCGTAGAGATAGACATCCGGATGTGGAGTGGTGGCAAATGGTATGGTTTCCTTTAGCAATTCCAAAGCATGCATTCATCTTTTCTTCTTTTGTAGCTACAGTAGAAGAACATGGAGGTCAATTATGCAGCTTTGTGGTATGGCTAGTCCTCCTATTTGTTGGGATGATATGATTCTTGAAGGGCTGCAGAACTGGAGAAGGAAAGTTTTTAAAGCTCATGTATGTAGGCTAGCATTTGGAGCTACTGTCTATCATATTTGGCGTAAGAAATGCTCTTAGACATAGTAATAATCCTTTGTCTGAAACACAGCTGCTACAGAAAATAAAATGGGGTGTAAGTGTCGTGTAATGGGGAAAGGAAAATTTAAAAAGACTAAGGGAAAGGAGAGTATCTGCTGTGATTGGGGTATTGATGTTCAGATTTTAGTTTAGATTTGTTTCGTTGTTGTGAGTTGAGAGTTGTTTTAGTTTGTAAGACTTTGAATTTTGTTTCTTTGTCCGCTTTCTGCTGGTTCTGCAGAAATCAAAAGAGCTTTTGTTTGTGGTTATAAACTTGGCTTATTCATCAAAAAAAAAAAAAACACATTGTAGACCAAGGAAATTGTTGCTTTGCAATGAAATATATAACTTGTGCTGTTATTTTTGTTTTGTGAAAATTTGGTTATTATAATTTAATTAGTACAGCTTTCAGGTATGCAATTGTGGAGGAATTGGCAGGCCTGGGGGCAACTGTGCATACATGCTGTCGAAATGAGGCCCAGCTTAATGAATGCTTACATGAATGGAAGACAAAGGGATTTCGAGTCACTGGTTCAATCTGCGATGTTGGGTCTCGAACCCAACGAGAGGAACTAATTAGCACCGTTTCTTCTCTATTTAATGGCAAACTCAACATCCTTGTAAGACCTCTCTTTCTTTTGTTATCTTCGCCTCATTTTGCATAGCAATTTACAGCAAATTCAAAAGTTGCTCAAGTGTAAGGATCATCCTATCTTCTCACACCCTACTGTCAAGAATTTTATTCTGTAATGTTTTCTTTTCTATTTCTATTTTCAAATCATTGACCCTCATTTGATTTAGAAAAGAACATTCAATATTTTTTTTTAGATCCATCATATAACAACCAAATTTAGTTTTATATTTCTTTTGATTTAACGATCGAGGAAATTCTCTATTGGTTGGAGCTTTTTGTAACAAAATGGTAGTTCAATGCGATGAGTGTGACAAGTGCTAGTTCATAGGAACAACTTAAAAACCCATGCTAGCTCATGGTGAAAAAAATGTATTTAACCCTGTATTGTTCCCCAAGTTTATATATACACATACACACACAAAACCTTTTATTAATTAATTACTAAGCCTTAATGGGGCTATTGTACTCTGATGTTCGGTTGTAGATAAACAATGTGGGAACCAACATAATAAAAACGACCTTAGAGTACACAGCTGAAGATTTCGCATTCCTCATGTCTGTCAATCTTGAATCTGCTTATCACATGTCCCAACTTGCTTATCCTCTTCTGAGAGCTTCGGGAGCAGGAAGCATTGTTTTTGTTTCTTCTGTTGCCAGTGTAGTATCAGGAAATACTGGAACGAGTATATATGGTGCAACTAAAGGTAATTTCATTCTACTATTTGGTTTTTATAGCAAGCTTAATTATGGGTTATAATTAGTTTAAGAGAGACATCAAAAGATAAATCGGATCAACTTTTGTCTAATATTAATCTTTAGGAGCAATGAATCAGCTAGCAAGAAGTTTGGCATGTGAGTGGGCGAAAGATAACATAAGGAGTAACTCAATTGCACCTTGGGTGATCAGAACCCCACTACTTGAAATGGTAAGATTCTTTTCCTCGTCTGTGATGGTATTTGAAGATGGTAATTAGCATATGGTCATTATAGAATATTGTCTACATTTTGTTCAGCATTCAGGTTTTTGCTATATATATACTCTTGAGTTAGCCACATGCGGACAGATTACAGGTGGATTCAGACAGAACATAGTTATAGAGGGATTAAGACATGACAAGAATCTATTTTCTCTTGCAGTTTCTGGGCGGCAATGAAAAACTTTTGGAGGCTGTTGTCTCTAGAACTCCTCTTGGACGTGTTGGAGAGCCAAAGGAGGTTTCTTCCATGGTGGCATTCCTATGCCTGCCTGCAGCTTCTTACATAACTGGTCAGACTATTTGTGTCGATGGTGGACTTACAGTAAATGGCTTCTCATTGCCCTGAGCATGCTTGGAAACAGCAGAAAATGATGTTCAGCCACTCCACTAGAATGTGTTCTTATTGGTACAACATTTGTATCGAGTCGAGGGATGTCTATAATCCACTTTATTTTCAAGATCAAAAGCAATAAGTCTAGCTTGTGAAACTTAATTACACAATAAAAAATTTTCATATATGCACATCTCTTTTATCTTTCTGTTTTTTTTTTCGGGAAACTCATAGGAAAATTTACACAATCCATCCCAAGCCTTTTGGGGTCCCTTTGCTACAATATTACAGGTGGTCATGGGGATCTGATATTGAGGACATGTTTTAAGGGAGGATCAAACTATAACAATTGTGATCATCTCTGTTTGTTTTATTGGTTACATTTTGATAAATAGAAACTTCTTTTTTCTGGTCACTGACTTTTCAGGAATACCATAATTCATATCAAATTCAATTATTAGTACAGAATATTTATTCCAGCATAGAAAGAATTTTACAAGGCAATTTTTGCTGTATACTACTCAAGAAATGGAAGATTCTGACAACTTTACATATGTGAAAAACTATTTTCCATTGTGACTGTCCGAACCACTCAATGGAAGCGTCCGGACGCTAGCCAGTGTTACATCTTGTCCAAACAACGTAGCAGACGCAAATCACAAGGACTTGGTGTTCGCATAGCCGTCCAGACGACCCAACAGATGCGACCCATAGAGAGCATATGTTCGCACAAATATCAGGACACAAATGTGGTAGCTACGAACAGTGGAATTGTTCTACACAACTGTCCGGACACTAAGGCAAGCTGTCCAAATGTGCTTCAGCAACTTATGCAGAATTGCTGCTTACCGTTCGGACGCCCAATTATCCTGTCTAGACACCGCTAGGAAAATTGAGTTTGTTGTCAAATTAAGTTTTCTATAGCCTATTTAAAGGGGCTCCTAGGCTGTGGTTTTGTAAGAATTCAGTATTGAATTTTAGTGTGCTAAGAGAGGGTGTTTAGACAGAAACTGTTAAATGTGCTAACTCTCTTAAAGTATTTGTGTGATTTGATTAACCATTGAAGTCTAAATTAGAGATAAGCTTTAAGTTAAAGAAATTCATTGAATAACTCTTCAGGCAGGAAGTCTGGTTGAGAGGCGTTTACATATAGGTACATGTCAGAGTTAAAGATACGGCTACTGCATTAGGGGTATATGAGTACGACTGCTTTATAATTAACTTTTTCTTCTGAATAGTGGATTGCGTAGATTTGGCTGCCCCGAAGTGGTTTTTCTCTTTGGTATAAAAAGTTTTCACTTTGTCGCCAAAATATTTGTGTTCTTTACATTCTGCATTTTATATTTTAGTTTATTGGTTGATCACACACACATATAAAAGAATCTTTATTTTTCAATCTCCACACTCAATCATCTTAATAGAAGGTATTAACGTTCATGGAGAGGGTAGAAGAGAAACAATGCAAATTAATGGACCATGTCTTTCCTTAATTATTTGTTTGAATTTTTTGGAGAATCATCGTATGGGATGAGACACTAAATTTACTTTAGACGTACGTAGCAAAATAATTTTCCTATTTTCTGGGTGAACACTAATCAGAAACATGTTGGATTTTGACTTGTCACCCATCAATTAGTCTTGCTATCTCATGATTGAAGAGTTTAACATCTTAATTACATGGGTAGTTGAGAGGCTCATGGTTGAGAGTTGGGCATCTTAATTGCACATGGGTAGTTGGGCATTTAAGATGGGTTGGTGAAGCTTGCCTATATAAAGGAATGAGAGCTCATTTGTGAATTCAACTACAAGAGAGCTAGAGAATAGTGAGAGAAAGAATATCCAAAGCTCAAGTGAGCCATTTGAGAGAGTGAGAGAATTCTCTTTGTAGAAACACTATCAGGTGTTGTTTTGGGTATACTTGGATCTTTGGGTATAAGCCACTATTTGTATCTCCCTTGCTTTTCATAGTAAAAGATCTTGATCTGTCTTCTTTAGTGGACGTAGGCCAAGTTGGGGCCGAACTACTTAAATCCTTGTGTCTATTTTGGTAGTTTTGTTTCCTGATCTTTACTTCTCAATTTATTTTGGTGCCTCTGTTACAACAAACTAGTATCAAAGCTAGGTTTTATCAAGCTGGGTTTTATCTGTCTGGATATTGTTCACAGTATTGACAGATTCGACAAAAGATGGCAGCAAAATTCGATATTGAGAAGTTCGATGGAAGAAACGACTTCAACCTCTGGCGGGTTAGGATGAAGGCCTTGTTAGTGCAACAAGGGATGTCCAAGACACTAAAGGGAAAGGATGCACTACCAGAATCATTGACTGGAGATGAGAATGAAGAGATCTTGGAAAAGGCACACAGTGCAATTCAGTTGTGCTTGAGCAATGAAGTACTACGCGAAGTAGTAGAAGAAGACACAGCTGCCAAGTTGTGGTTGAAGCTGGAGAGCTTGTACATGACCAAATCACTCACAGCTCACTTGTATTTGAAGAAGCGGTTGGCCACACTTCATATGCATGAAGGTATGTCAGTTAAGGATCATCTTGATAAATTCAATAGAGTGATTGTTGATTTGAGAAACATTGATGTTAAAATTGTAGACGAGGATCAAGCTATTGCTCTTTTGTGTTCTTTACCACCTTCATATGAGCACTTTGTCGATACCATGATTTATGGTAGAGAAATTCTATCTGTAGAAGATGTGAAAGCAGCCCTAAACTCCAAAGAATTAAAGAGAATGGTGTCTGAAGGTGTTGCAGAAAACTCGAGTGAAGGACTAGTTGTAAAAGGACGATCCAAATCATAGTCCAGAAAAAAGAAACTAAAATGTTTCGAGTGTCACAAGGAAGGGCATTTTCGAAAAAAAATTGTCCTGAGCTCAAAAATAAAGGGAAAGAAAAAGTCTCTAATAATGGTAATGTAGCTGTAGCAGAAGGCGATTCTGATGACGACGGAAATGTTTTGGTCGTATCATCTTCTAGCATTTCCAAAGGCTAGGTTCTTGATTCCGCATGTTCGTTTCATTTATGTCCCAACCGGGATTGGTTTGCTTCTTACAAGAGTACTAAAGGCACTGTTTTGATGGGCAATGACATGACCTATATTAGTGGGGATCAGAACAATCAAAATCAAGATGCACGACGGAATTGTGAGAACACTTACGGAGGTAAGACATATTCCAGAACTGAAGAAAAATCTATTCTCCACAAGTGGTCTAAACACCATCAGTTGAAAGACCGTGCATCAAAATGGAGTTCTGACGGTTATTTGTGGTGCTCTAATCGTAATGAAAGGCAGCAAGGTGGAAAATCTGTATCACCTTGCTGGTGAAACAGTGACTGGGGAGCAACAGAGGCAGAAGTTGGAGAAGATGATGGGTCAGACTTTCGAAACTTCTGGACAAGCCAAGGCCATGTTGGAGTTGTCTCAAAATGTTCAAAAAAGGACTGGGTGAAGGTCCCGGATCATCCACCGGTTCGACGAGGACGTCGCATTTGAGAAGTGTGGGTGGTTTGTCAGAAACTTGACATGATTGTGGCGCGCCAGCACGGGTGTGTGCCTTGCACCCTTGCTAACTGCCGAGCCATGGCATGAGGAAGGCATGCCATGGGTGCAAGAGGGATGCTGCTGGGTCCATGGAGGGCACATGGCCCAGCCACTTGCTGGATAGTTGGGTTGGGGCCTAACCTTGTGTGTTGATAGCTTAGGGAAGGTGCTTGGAGAAGGGCTAAGGATGTTGCAAAGAATCAGTTGGTGTGGCCAATGTAAGGTGCATGGCCTATGTTGATGGGGCTCAAGAGCTGCTGTGGGGCGCAAGACTTGTTGGTGTGGCTTATGAGTGGGTTGGGCATGGCCGAAGCCCTTGATTGCATGCTGACTTGACCCTTGTTGCTAGATGCTGCTGAGAGGGGCCACATGGCGTCTATGATGTCCTGCCTAAGCGAACCTACTGTGCTAGGGTGCAATGAGTGCATTAGATGGCTTCTGCATGATGATGGGCGTGCAGAAGGGCCTTGAGTGAGGCAATGAGCCTGTCATGGGCATTGCCCAAGTGATCTGCATGAAGGTTGAGTGCTGCAGTGGAGAATGCCAGTGTTGGGCGTGCCAAGTGGATGTGTGGGTACAGTGAGCGTGTCATGGGTGTTGTCCAAGTTATCTGCATGAAGCTTGCATGTTGCAGTGGACAAATGGTTGCTGTGACATGCCTGCAAGAGGTAGACCTGTAGCAGTGTGCTGGCTGGGCATTGGTGGAGTTGTTGCTACCTTGTGTGGGTTGCTGTACGAATGCAGGAGGGTCTGCATTGGAACTGCATTGTGATAGTGTGTCAGACAAGACAGATGGATGGTTTTCCTGAAAAGGCAGAGATACGTTCTTGATGGTTTTCAAGTTAAGGTGGAGAATTGTTGAATTTTGACTTGTCACCCATCAATTAGTCTTGCTATCTCATGGTTGAAGAGTTTAACATCTTAATTACATGGGTAGTTGAGAAGCTCATAATTGAGAGTTGGGCATCTTAATAACATGGGTAGTTGAGAGGCTCATGGTTGAGAGTTGGGCATCTTAATTGCACATGGGTAGTTGGACATTCAAGATGGGTTGGTGAAGCTTGCCTATATAAAGGAATGAGAGCTCATTTGTGAATTCAACTACAAAAGAGCCAGAGAATAGTGAGAGAAAGAATATCCAAAGCTCAAGTGAGCCATTTGAGAGAGTGAGAGAATTCTCTTTATAGAAACACTATCAAGTATTGTTTTGGGTATACTTGGGTCTTTGGGTATGAGACACTATTTGTATCTCCCTTGTTTTTCATAGTAAAAGATCTTGATCTGTCTTCTCCAGTGGACGTAGGCCAAGTTTGGGCCAAACCACTTAAATCATTGTGTCTATTTTGGTAGTTTTGTTTCTTGATCTTTACTTCTCAATTTATTTTGGTGCCTCTGTTACAACAAAACACACACTACAAAAAAAAGGGCATTTATGGACGGTTTTTTTCTAGACGGTTTCTAAAACCGTCTAGAAAACAAAATTTGCAGACGGTTTTTTTGAAACCGTCTGTAAAAAATTTATTATGGACGGTTTAATTAAACCGTCCATAAAATTCCAGACAATTTAGTTCAAACCGTCTGAAAATTTTAATTTCTAGACGGTTTTTAATCAAACCGTCCTTAAAATTCCAGACGGTTTAGTTCAAATCGTCTGGAATTTTAATTTCTAATTTATAGACGGTTTTTATAAAACCGTCTGTAAATATTATTTTCAGACAGTTTAGTTAAAACCGTCTGAAATTTTAAGGACAGTTTTTATCGAACCGTCTTAAATTCACTTCATTTCATTTCGCATTAAATGTTCTTACGGTACGTTCATTCGCATTAAATGTAAAGTTTGAAAACAAGTTTCTCTCTCCCTCCGCGTTCCCTCTCCCTCAAATCTGCGTTCTCGCTCACTGCATCCATGGCTGTTTTCTCTCTCTCTCTCTCTCTCTCTCTCTTTTCAGCCACCAAGGTACCGCTGGCCGCCGCATAAAGCCATCACCGTCGTTTGAAGGTATGTGGGTTGACTCTCTCTCTCTCTCTCTCTCTCTCTCTCTCTCTCTCTCTCTCTCTCTCTCTCTCTCTCTCTCTCTCTCTCTCTCTCTCTAGATCTGTTTTGCTCTCTCTCCCTCACAGTACTCTCTCTCTCTCACAGCTCCGGCGAAGGTTGAGGATCGGCCACCAACTTCCACCGAGGACCACCGACGACCAGAGATTGCTCTAGCTCCTGTTGCATTTTTTTTGGTTTTTCACCATAGGTTGCTCTCTCTAGATCTGTTTTGCATTTTTTGTGGTTTTTCTTATCTCACCGACGATCGATCTGTACTCTTTTTTTTTTCTTTTTCTTTTTCCTCTTCTGTTGCTCAAACATTGTTTTTTTTTCCTTTATTTATTATGTTTATTTTTTCCCGATGATCAACAATTTAGATTTTTTTTTTTTCTGGTGCAGGTGGACCTTGTTGGCCGAGGGATATTATGATGCCGGCGACAATGTGAAATACGGGCTTCCCAGAGCATACGGCAGGATAAAAAAAATTGAGGCTTAAAAATTAAGGACAAAAAGATGAACCTAGAAGCTATGATCGCCGGTGGGACAAAAAAAAAAAAAAAAAAAAAAAATTGATGATCATCCAGAATTAAAATAATAATAATAGTTATTATTATTATTAATTCTGGACGGTTTTGGGCAAAACCGTCTAGAATTTTAGACGGTTTTTCTCAAACCGTCCAGAATCCGAATTCTGGACGCAAAATCTTGGACGGTATTAAACCGTCTACAAAAAACTGTCTGGACTTTATTGCAGACGGTTTTTTACCATTTATGGACGGTTTGAAACCGTCCAGAAATGGTGATTTTTTTGTAGTGACACATCTAAATCTTTTTTTCTTTCTTTTTTTTTTTCGTGCAAATCAACCAACAATGCAAATTAGTAAATCAAACGGGTCAACCCAAAGCAAGCCGTTGATATTTTTACATGTGGAAAACCTTCTAATGCATGTGAAAGGAAAAATCACAGGAATGAACATTTACAATTTTAGTAATATGTTTTGATTCATTTGGACTGAACGTTGAAATACGGATATTCAGATCAATGATGTGATTCATTCTTGAACGTTCAATACACTAGGCACACCGAATTTTTGAGAAGGAATGTACCATATACAATAAAAGAAAATAAAAAACTATGAATTTTGAGAATTGTAGACCTGTAATACCTTATTGGTATCAAAATGTACGTATTTGATAGTTAAAAACAGGATTATGATTGTTTATAATTATTTGTCCAAATTTAAGAGAATTTGGACAAATTATTGTGAGAAACTACTTATAAGACTTTATTGACCAAAATAAAAATTGGACTGTCTAATCACTTATCCGGTCAAGTGAGTTCTTAAGCCGTCTCTCATAATTACCAACCTAAATTCTTTCAAATTTTAAAAAACTAATAATTATAGACGATTCTAATCCGTTAAACCATATATATGATACATTACGCATGACAGGGTGCAATTAATTCTTTCAATATTCATTATTGGATACCTGAGGTTTCTTATCCATTATTGGATACGGGAAAACAAGTGTGGCCAGAAAGTGTTGCCACCTACCATTGCCTAGAGGACAAATTTAGTGGGATCTACAAATTATTGACAATAATCCGGTAACTCCGGACCTTAATCCCCAGTTTGTTTTGCGTTAAGTATCTACGTAACCACTGCACTAATATGTTCTTCCGACCAATAACTCTATATAAACCATTGGGAGAAGCAAGAGTTAAGGTGTATGTGCGGTGGTAACAAAAGAGAGATCAAATGGCAGAAATTTGTAACAGGGAAAGCAGGTGGTCTCTTCAGGGAACGACCGCCCTTGTCACTGGTGGAACTAAAGGAATCGGGTAAGAGAGCCCCTTCTATCAGGTTATGGCAAAAACCAAGGGTTTTTTGCCCACCAATAATATATTGACACATCATCTCAAAACAAAAAAACTCAAAAAACTAAAGTGTTGTTGAAACACCAAATCTGGACCACGCTGAGAACGCCCCTGCCCAAATCCGCACCACCACAGCCAGGCCGGACGCCGCCGGCACCGCCTAGGCCGAACGCTGCCGGCACCGCCCAGGCCAGACCACGCCGCCAACGCCCGTACTGGACCACGCTGCCACCGCCCGGGTCGGAACACGCCGCCACAGCCAGGCCAACCCCAACTCCTCCGACGTGGGTCTGGACGCTTTCGGCAACGCCCAAGTCGGAAAACGCCACCAACGCCCGTGCCAGACCACACCGTCCAGGTCGGAAACCGCCACTGTCCGGGTCGAAAGATGCCGTCACAGCCAGGCCAAACCCGACGGTGAGTGACGCCCGACAGAAGGGGTGGCCCGAAGGCCACCCCCAGGTTCGGGCCAACCCCAGACCTCGGGGGTGGCCGCGCGGCCGCCCCATGGACCGTGGGGAGCCGCGCAGCCACCCCCCAGTGGCCAGGGGTGGCAGCGTAGAGCCTGGGGTGGCCATCGGGCCAGCCCTAGATGGATCTAGGGTTGGCCCGAAGGCCACCCCTAGATGGATCTAGGGTTGGCCCGAAGGCCACCCCCAAACCCCGGGGATGGCCGCGCGACCGTCCCATGGACCAGGGGTAGCCGCGCGGCCACCCCCCAGTGGCCGGGGGTGGCCTTCGGGCATACCCTAGATCCATCTAGGGGTGGCCCGAAAGCCACCCCCAGACCCCGGGGGAGGCCGCGCGGCCACTCCCGGCCTCTGTGGAGTGGCCGCGCGGCCCGCTGGCGGCGGCTTTCCGGCCTGGGGCTGCGGATTTGGGGCGGTGATGGTGCTCTTCCGGTTGGGCAGCGGCATTTCTTCCGGTTGGGCAGCAGCATTTCATTTTCTTGGGCAGCAGCATTTCATTTTTTGAGTTTTAGCTGACTTGTCGATTTCTTATTGGTTGGCAAAATACCCTTCCTTTCTGCCACGACCGAACAGAAGTTATTCCCATCGGGTAATACACTCTCTTTCTCGTTTCTGTTTTCAGCTTAAAAAATCATTCTACTTGCTAAAAAGGCAACATTTATTGCCACTCTTTTTAGAAGTTACAGCACCGCTACAATTTTGGGCCAAAGCATCAATGGGTTGACAAAAAAAAATCTAAGTTATTTTCTCATCAGAAAACAGAAGGAAAATAATCTCTTGGTCATTGTTTACTATTGTATGTTGTTTTCAGGTATGCTATTGTTGAGGAATTGGCAAGCCTGGGGGCGACCGTCCATACATGCAGTCGAAATGAGGCTCAACTCAATGAATGCTTGAATCAATGGAAGACGAAGGGATTTCAAGTCACTGGTTCGGTGTGCGATGTAGCATCTCGAGCCCAACGAGAGAAACTAATTAGCACTGTCTCCTCTATATTTAATGGCAAACTCAACATCCTTGTAAGTCCTACATTTCGTTACCATCGTCGCATTTTGCCTGGCATTTTACAGCATACTCAAAAGTTGCTCAAGTGTAGGGATCATCCTATCTTCTAGCACCCAACTGTAGGGGTGTACTCTACCAAAGACAGGTCAAAACCTCCTTTGTCACTGCCCATAGGCGGGATGTTTTTAATTTAGTAAAATCCGCCCATACACATCCGCAGAATTTTCGATGCGATTCCAGCAGCAGCTGCCATTCTTTCTCAATTCCGCAATCAAACACCAAAACTCAAGCCCCTATTTCTATTATATTATATATAATAAATGAGACTTTAAATTACACGAACGGAAAGAGAAATCGAAAAATACCGGTAGTTGTAGTACCAGGAGGCAGGACGTGACAATGGGAGTGACAAGCTGCGGTGAGAGGGGGAGGGCGTCGTCAAAGGGCAACAGGCGGCTGAAGGCCAGAGTTTAGGTTAAGGGACTTTTGCTTTCTTTGCTTCATTCGAATGAAATGATTCTTGTCAAGAAGGTTCTTGTATAATAGCCTAGACAAAACAAACTTTGTTTTGGATGCAACTTTTTCATATATATATATATATATATTAAGGATAGGCGGTTGCGGAGTGTAGCCGCCTCTGCCTACCCTAGGCCCGATATCCGCCCATTATGGGTAGATAGCAGGAAGGGCCTGCCTCCCGCCTGTGTTACGAACTAGGCCATCCGCTCGTAACACGGGTGAGTAGACGGTGGAGTGGGCCAGCTTTTCACCGGCCTACCTGTATATTCATAGTCAAGAATTTAATTCTTTAATATTGTTTTCTTTTCTATTTTAAAATCATTGACCCTCATTTGATTTAGAAAAGAATGAATATTCATTTTTTGAAGATCCATCATAAAACAACCAAATTGATCGATGCAATAATCAACAATATTGCAGCAACTTCCTTTGTGCCTTTGCATTAAACACTTTCATATATTATATATATAAAAGAGTAGAATAAGAGTGTACAACTAAGCATTTCTCTATTATATATGTACACATATACACATACAAAAGCTTTTATTTATTAATTTCTAAGCCTTAATAGGGTTGTTATACTCTGATGTTTGGTTGTAGATAAACAATGTGGGAACCAACATAATAAAATCGACCTTAGAATACACAGCTGAAGATTTCTCATTCCTCATGTCTACCAATCTTGAATCTGCTTACCACATGTCCCAACTTGCTCATCCTCTTCTGCGAGCTTCGGGAGCAGGAAGCATTGTTTTCGTCTCTTCAGTTGCAGGTGTAGTATCAATAAGTATTGGATTGACTATATACAGTGCAACAAAAGGTAATTTCATTCTACTAATTGATTTTTATAGCAATTAAGCTTAATTATGGGTTATAAGTTTAACAGAGACATTAAAATATTAATCTTTAGGAGCGATGAATCAGCTAGCAAGAAGTTTGGCATGTGAGTGGGCGAAAGATAACATAAGGAGTAACTCAATTGCACCTTGGATGATCAGAACCCCACTGGCTGAAATGGTAAGATTCTTTTCCTTGTCTGTGATTGTATTTGAAGATGGTAATTAACATATGGTCATTGTAGAATACTGTCTACATTTTGCTCGGTATTACTGTTCCTGCTGTTAATTACTCTTCAGTTAGCCACATGCGGACAGATTACATGTGGATTCAGACAGAACATAGTCATAGGGGATTAAGACATGACAAGAGTCTATTTTCTCTTGCAGTTTCTGAACGATAATGAAAGACTTTTGGAGGCTGTTGAACCTAGAACTCCTCTTGGACGTATTGGAGAGCCAAATGAGGTTTCTTCCATGGTGGCATTCCTATGCCTACCTGCGGCTTCTTACATAACTGGTCAGACTATATGTGTTGATGGCGGAGTTACAGTAAATGGCTTCTCATTGCCCTGAAAATGCTTGGAAATAGCAGAAAATGATGTTCGGCCACCCCACTAGAAATGTGTTCTTATTAGTACGACATTTGTATCAAGGGATATGATGTCTATATCCACTTTACTTACGAGTTCGGAAGCAATAAGTTGTGTAAGACTTAATTACACAATGAAATTTCATATATGCACATCTCTTTTATCTTCGATCTACTTCTTTCTTCTCCTTCTTTCTTTCTTTCTTTCTTTCTTTTCTTTTTTCTTTTTTTTTTTCCCCGAAAACAAGTAGCAAATTAAGTCAGAATCCATCCCAAGCCCTTTGGGATCCCCGTGGTACATTATAGAAGGTCAAGGGGATATGATATTGATGACGTGTTTTAAGGGAGGATCACACTATAAAAAGTGTGGTCATCCCACACTCAATCATCTTTATAGAAGTTAATAACTTTCCTGGAGGTTAGAAGAGAAACAGTGTAACTCTTGATGAAGAGTTATGTGATGGTCTATATAGTTAGAAGAGTTGAAGGTAAGAGGAGTTTAAAATTCTGGAGTTTGGGATTTCTCTGTTTTGGAAGCATGCCGAAACAGGATTTTCATTTGTATTTATAGTAACAAGAGATCGATTACAGCTTTTGTACAAAGGTTACAAACAAATCAGTGTAATACAATGTAGAAGGAAACTATCAGAAACGCTTTACAAATGAGGAAAACAAAGTAAGAAACTAAAAAGGAGAATGAGGTAACTCCTAGCTTCTGCTGTCAGGGCCGGGGTTAAGAGCAGCTGTGAAGCTTCTGTTCGTGAGACAAAGGCTAGGTGTGGGGTAAGCTGAATATGAGGAGAAGGGTGGCTGCGGTCATGCATGATTCCAGGTGGCTGCTGCATGCTTGATTTCTGGAGTAGGTGTAGCTGCTGTTATGCATGATTCCAGGTGGCTGCTGCTGCATGCTTGATTTCTTGAGTAGGTGTAGCTGCTGTCTCGATACTGTTATATACCACTTTCGGAGATTTGTTTTGTGCCATAAATTTTTGGAATAATTGCACTGTTGGTTCCTAGAGTATGTCATAATTATAAATCACTTCCTATGGTTTAAAAAGTTTATGGGAGGTCATTCTGGTAAATTATAATTACAAATCGATCATTGGGTCAAATTCCGTTAAAAAAAATTGACAGATTCTGTTAAATGCCACATCAGCGCCACATCAAACCAATAAGATGGCGACACGTGTCCATCTTAATAAAAAAATATAAATTTATTAGAAAATAAATAAATAAATAAACTTATTTTTTAAAAAAAAAAATTCAAAAAAATAAAATAAAATAAAAAAATGGAAGAGGTGGCTGCGTGCCACCCCCAGCGGCCACTGGGGTGGCTCCCTTTTTTTTCTTTTTGTTTTTTTTTTTTTTTTTTTTTAAAAAAAAAAAAGTTTATTTACATAATTTTTAATAAATTTATATTTTTTTTATTCAGATGGACACGTGTCGCTATCTTATTGGTTTGATGTGACACTGACGTGACATTTAACAGAATCTGTCAAATTTTTTAACGGAATTTGACTTCAGGAATCGATTTGTAATTATAGTTGACCACAAGGATCTCCTATGAACTTTTTAAACCATAAGGAGTGATTTGTAATTGTGGTATACCCCATGGACCAATGGTGTAATTATCCCTAAATTTTTTGTAATCAATATTCACATGCTTGGACTTGGAGCATGTTTGGGCATCTATTGAATTGGAACCGATTAAATTATAACTGTTTGCGAATGTGAATGATAATCGTTAACTTGGACTATCAGATTAGTTGGTTGGAAGTCATAATTAGAAGTTCTATCAGTAAGTTGAAGCAGCTTCGGTACCAATAAAATCATGAAAATTGATCCCACGTCATTAGTTTTGAAAAATAAAGGGAGAAAAAAGAAAACCATTTTCTTTCCATGAACTTATGCTTCTGTATCGAATATGCTTGGATATTAATCACTTATTTGATGCCAAAACTCATTCTTGTAAAGTTCTATTGCAACGTGGTTATTTGATGTCCTGGAAGCTCATCCCTGCCACGACATGAGTAGTCTACTTAGTTTTCTTAATTAATAGCCTAAATTAGTAGATGCCTGTTTTATTTTTGTTATACATGTTACTGCAGGAAATACTTTTAGTGTACTTGATTTTATTTGTTTTTTTCTTCATGAAGGTGTTGTTTTCTTTTAGTTGGTCTACCATAATTTTTTATGCATCTTAAACAATTGCTTGATACATAAACTACTCCTCTTTAACATTCTTGCAGAAAATTAATTAATCATAGGATTGTTGAGCTAATTATATTACTATATGCAATCTTCAAAACATAGTCTAAACTACAGCATAATTTTGCATGGCATCTGAATGTGCATCGCTAGCACAATATGCATATCTCCCAATTGTTCATGGCTTGGAACATAGTAGTGGTGGCGATTGTGATGATGGTTATTATTGTTATCACTATTAGTAAGTCTTATTAGTACCAAGTTGCATTTACAATTTATTTGATTCTTTTGAGTAACTTATGGTGGCTATGCAGCAAGAGTAGGAAAGAGCCATGGTTAATGAGATGGTAGGAAAGCTCACAAATGTCTGCTGGGACAGTGAATCACAGGTACACCCGGGAGCAAGTTCAGTTCCAGTGAGTCTAGTTGCCTTTCAAACTGTGCTCGGCGTTATGTGGATATGAGCGTCATTATCATGAAACGCTTCCAGAACATGCAGTGAAGGTCTAGGAGAATTGATGTGCTATCTCAATTACAAGATATAGTCTTTTTTGCCTGTGTCCTCAGTTTAACTATAAGCTGAAGATATTTTGTATTTTTGGAAGTAAATCTCATGTCAATTTCATGAAAATATTACATTAAGATGTCTTTCAATTTTGTACTCCTCTACAATCAATTTCCTGAGCATTCCATGATGAATGAATTGCTAGCGTTTGTGGACCTTGTGGTTAGTTGCAGTTTTAAGCTTATTATTATCTGCTGCTTGAAGGCTTGGTGGCTGTGAGGAAGCAACGAAATTTGATTATGAATAAACCCTTTTTCGCGATGTACACATATACAAAGGAAGCATTTCCTAACACTAGGAAATAGGTCCTAGATAACCTCCAAACTATGCTTGGCAATTCGGGTCAGCGGGTCGGGTTCGTGTCGACCCGATTATATATTCGGGTTCAACACGAACCCAACCCGAACACGACCCTATTGTTAAACGAGTTACCCAAACACGACCCGGGTATCTCGTTGTGACTTAAGACTTGTGACTTGTGACTTCGTCTTCGTCTCAACGCTGCTCCTCCTCCTCTGTCTCTGTCCTGTACACGCGCCTCTCTCACGCCCCATCTCAGCCTCACCACCACCACTACTTCACCAACTCACGAACAAGCGTGGACTCCAACCCCCTCCTCTCCGATGCCCAAGACGACGACGTTTCCACTTCCGAAGACAAAATCGACAAGCTCAACATCATTGAAGAAGATCCATAGCAACAATTTCAACAAAATGAATCAAAGGAAGGAGATGCAGAAGGCGACCGATCGGATTGGACTCGGGTTTCGGGCAACTTATTCGACCATCTCAGCGGGGCCATTAGGAGGGCTTTCCGATTCAACCAGCACACGATCGACGAGTGGGTCGACGATCGCTTAAGGAGTCAGGGTCTGAGGATCAGAGCTTCGGAGGAGGCATGATTATGAAACCACTGAAAGTTGAAACGGCTGAAGGAGAGGAGGCGTGAAACTAAGTGAAAGAAAGTGAAAACCGAAAATAAAAGATGCGG
This sequence comes from Alnus rubra, assembly GCA_028654335.1. Taxonomy (NCBI): domain Eukaryota; kingdom Viridiplantae; phylum Streptophyta; class Magnoliopsida; order Fagales; family Betulaceae; genus Alnus; species Alnus rubra. The sequence goes on along the minus strand of JAJPGS010000870.1, from coordinate 91,710 downwards.
CCGCTAGATTTGTTTCATTTTTTTTTTTTTTACAAACGGGTCATAGTCGTGTTTGGCGGGTCAACCCGCGGGTTGACCCGATTATGACCTGTAATGACCAAGAAAATATTTAATAGGTTTATTATGATCAAATAAAAAAATAAGTTTATTTAGTGTGATAAAATAAAATAAAGTGTTTTATTTTTATCCTATGGACTTGTAAATAGAAGTCATGAAAAGAAAATATAAGTGATATTTTTAGGTCCAAAGAAAATATAAAAAAAGAAAAAAAGAAATAGAAAATAGAAAATAGAAATAATAGAAAATAAAAGAAAAAGAAAAAGAAGAATCATTAAAAAGGAAAGTCAATATATATATATATATATATATATATATATATATATATATATATATATATATATATATATATAAACAACAACAAAAAATGGTGTGGGGCGCAGGTGTGCGCCCCACATGCAGCAAAATGAAGGGCCACACCTGGCCCTTCACAAATCAAAAAGAAAAAATATATACAAAGGCCATTCGGCCTTTGTTCCAAAAAGAGTACAGCCCTTTCAAAAAAAAAAAAGGGGGACCAGTGTGATATTTTTAAGAGGCCCCTGAGAGCCTCTTTTTGTTATTTTCCGAAAGCAGGGGAGAGAGTTTTCCAAAAGCCCCTTTGATTTTTCACCTTGAAACGCCGATCTACAAAGATCCAACCGTCGAAACTCAAATTCGACTTCGAAAACGTGATCCACGCGTAAGGATCTACGTTCCTACCGTTTGTTTTGAGTGGCACATTGTGAGAGGTTATCTAGTAATCTATAGTTGAGCTTGTTATCCGCACAGCCAAGGTGAGTATTCTACTCACTGAAAAACTATTATTTTTATATATTAATGAATTGCAAAAATGTATATGATGTTTTATAAATTTGAACCGACTATTGTTGATAATATGTTTTGGATGTATTAAGTAATTTCAATTATGTTGAAATATATTAATGATATTTATGAGAAATGATGTGTGACAGAAAAGTGTGATTTGAACTAATTTGAAGGATTTGATTGTGAGCTGTTGTTAGGATTTAAATTACAGAAATATTGATTGATGAAATGACGTGTTAAATTGTTTATGGATTTATAAAGAAAGAATGTGTTAAAAGGTGTAGTTCTTGAAAAGCAAAGGTATATGGTTTTGAGCATAAAGCATTGGGCTGGAAAATACCTTAGGGTCGGTATCCTCTTTGGCATAGTGTGTAAAGACCAATGGACTTGCATCCCATATGGCATAGGATTGAAGACCAATGGGCTAGCATCCCCTATGGCATATGATTAAAAACCAATGGGCTTGCATCCCCTATGGCATAGGATTGAAAACCAATGAGCTAGCATCCCCTATGGTATAGGATTAAAGACCTTATAGCTGGTATCCCCTTTGGAACTACATTGTTTTGTATTGGATTGGGTTGGTAATTGAGCATGCATAATGTTGTTTATGATATGTCGATATAGTATGAATTGTTAATTGAGATATAATTAAAAATTGATGATTGAGATATAGTATGAATTTGTATGTGAGCATGTTGGAATAAGAACAATATTGTTATGTTGTGTTTGCGTTTACTCCATCTGCTATGATGTGATTTTAAGAGACAAGTTTTCATAACCAAAACAATAATTGTTATTGTAAACAAGAGATTAAGTAAAATGTCGTTTTACGCGAAAACTTAGTGAGTCCTATACCAATGCAGGCGCATTTCTGCACCCAAACAACGCCATTTCGTGGACCTTGGAAATAGCCCGCAAGAAACTCTACAAAACATCTTTTTGGCAAGAGGAATGCTAGACATCCAAATAATTTTTTTTCCAAAATTTGGTATCAACCTGATGTGTCACAATCCTATGAGATCTATCATTTTGAGAAATATGCGACAATCTCATAGGATTGTGACACATCAGATTAAAACTAAATTCTGGAAAAAAAATATTAGAATGTCAAGCATTTCCCTTTGAACAAAGCCTAGAATGAAGCTATTATGGGTAGCAGGCCGAAGCTCATCTAATGCCCAGCCATCATGACCAGTCCCAAAGTGGAGGTTCACGGCCAGAAAATCAATCCTACAAGCCCAAGCCTAGGGAGACCAGGCCCGATCAAATGTTGACGGTTTAAGTTCTGACCTGCGGATTGACTTGGAAGCCCGACTAGCCTCGTGCGTCGACCTGCGCCCACCAGCCAAGCCACGCATCCAAACCAAGTGGCGCGCCGAAGTGCTTGAATCAGCCAGTTCAGGTAGGATTTGGTAATTTTCGCCATGCAGACCAGTTTCAGCCCCAATTTGGTTAATTCAAAAGCGAATTTAATGATCATTCAAAGGGGAAGATCACTTCAGCACTTCCAAATAGAAATTTTCAAAGTAAAAATCACAAGAAGATATGGAAAAGGAAAAAGTCGTCACGCCAAAGCCGCAGGAACTAGCACAAAGAGGCGGCATTCACAGTTCCTGTCTTAGTGCAGCCTGAGATCTCAATTGACAGACGCATGTAAGACTTAACCCTCTCAGCCATATATTTGTACAACACAATAGTGTGTCATCATATCAGATTAACTAGAGCTAGCTGGCAACATCAATATAACTAAACAATACTAGCTATTAGGTTTTAGAGTTGACAAATTTAATATCAAAATGTACATATTGAGTTGTAAGGTTTAAGTTTTGGGTTGAGTTGGTGAAAATTTAGTGCGGGAATTGAGAGATTGAAGATCTCATTCGAATGAGATGACTCTAGCTCAAATGAGAGTGGGTATCTTGTTTTTACAAAGTTTATAAATGTCTCAATTGCAATCACGATTGAATCTCGTTCAAACGGAGTATTAACAACATGTTTAGTAAGCATTGATCCTAGTCTCGTTCAAATAAGAGGATCTCAAAATGCCTTGATTGAATTGTCGTTTGAACCTGTTTGATCGCTGCTATGTGACAATTATGAAACCCTAGATCTACTCTGAACAAGATTGTAGCAGATTATTTTAAACCTTAACGACTAAGCATAATAATTTCAGTTTTCTCTCCATCTTTATAAGCCTCGTAAGCCACGATTTTCAAGGGACTTAAAGGCTATTTTTCGTTGTTCTTTGGAGAAGTTCATAAATAGCTTTGAGCCTTATACACTTTATTCCCTCAACTTTATTTTCATTGTTCACACCACAAAAAGCCTACAGCCATCAAAGTAGTGCCTCACGCATTTCCACTTTTTTACATCCATCTTCAAAAAATTTTTAAGTAGCTTTTAAAATTATCATTAAAATAAAATTCAAGAAAAATATAGAGTTTTTGTAGCATTACTCCTTAACCAAGCTTTGGCGTCCGCTCTCTTGAATCTTATCAACGTTCTGTGCACGCAACCAATAATTTGGACTCAAAATAGTTAAATGGGACGTATGTCTGGCCAAACTTCTTTTCGATGATTGAAATTAATAATCCAAACAAAGAAAAGGAAAATGTTACTACGCAGTGCATGTACTTCGATTAGATTGGAATATTACACGTGAAATCTTTTTAGTTGTTTGAAATCTTTAGATTAGATTAGATTAGATTAGATTAGAGGACAAATTTAGTGGGATCTACAAATCAACTGACAGTTGGCTGGGAACCCTGCAATGATTTTTGTTTTGCGTAAGCATCTACGTACGTAACCGCTAATGTTCTTCCGACCAATAACTCTATATAATCCATTGGGAGAAGCAAGAGTTAAGGTGTACGTATGTGCGGTAATTGTGCATACATGTTGTCGAAATGAGGCCGATCTCAATAAATGCTTAAATGAATGGAAAACAAAGAAATTTTAAGTCATTGGTTCAGTCTGTGATGTTATGTCTCAAACACAACGAGAGGAGCTAATTAGCACCGTCTCTTCTCTATTTGATGGCAAACTCAACATCCTTGTAATACCCCTCTTTCTTTCGTTATCATCGTCGCATTTTGCATGGCAATTTACAGCATATTCAAAAGTTACTCGAGTGTAAGGATCATTCTAGTTATCTTCTGGCACCCAACTGTCAATAATTTTATTCTTTGATGGTTTATTTACCATTATATTTTAAAATCATTGACCCTAATTTGATTTAGAAAAGGGCATTCAATATTTTTTTGTAGATCCATCATATAACAACAAATTAGTTTTAACAAATACCCTTAAAATTAAAACAGTCTAAAAAAAGAGAAAAAAAAAAAACTCAATAGTTGCTTGGCCACCTACAACGTACACCTAGCTGAATCACTCCCAAGTATTTTAATGGGGGTGGTCGATGGGCTGCTATATATATATATATATATATATATATATATATATATAATTTGAAGAGTTTTTCTTATTTCTTATTGTTCTGAATATCTGGGTCTAGGTTAACAATGTAGGAACAAACATAAAGAAAGTGACCACAGAGTACACAGCTGAAGATTTCTCATTTATCATGGCCACGAATTTGAAATCTGCTTACCATTTTAGCCAACTTTCGCATCCTCTTCTGAAAGCTTCATTAGCAGGAAACATTGTATTTTTATCTTCAGTTTGTGGTGTTGTATCAGTAGTGAATGTGGGATCCATATATGCAGCAACTAAAGGTACTATTCTATATTTATCACTATTGTTAGGACAAACTTTAATTAACCCCTTGAATTTTTATTATTTTTGCAATCTCACCCATCCCATTAAAGTTTTTGGTTAAAGATTTTTATGACCTCTATACCCCTATAAACTTTATAAAATTACAAAATTATCCATAAATTACAATTAAGTTTTTTTTTTTTAAAAAAAAATGATTGTATTTTGAAAATTCATCACCCTTCCGTTAGGATTTAACGGGAAATACCAACATTTGGGTGAGATTCCAAATTTTTTAAAGTTCATTGCAATAAATTTTTTAACTTTGAGAGAGAAAAGAGAGATGGTAAAAGTGGTTAAAGTTGAGGAAAATTAAGTAAAGTTTTCCCTTATTATTATTTGTTATTGTTATTATTATTGATAATATGAAGGTTGTGCAAGTGTTGATTTTTTGTGTATATATGAAGGAGCAATGAATCAGCTAACGAGAAGTTTGGCATGCGAGTGGGCGAAAGATAATATAAGGACTAATTGTGTTGCACCATGGTTTATCTGGACTCCCCTTGCTGAACCTGTAAGGACCCGCATCATTGTGCTTTAAATTAATTAATTAAAGGAAAAATTTTCCTTAACCCACCTTAACTTTCATTATTTTTGTAATTACTTCCCCAAAGTTCAAAAACTCTCATTATGGTGTATTGAACTTCCAATTGTTTGCAATGTCACACATCCATTAGGTTTTTCAGTTAAATATAATGGAGCGAAATCAAAATTACCAAAATACTCCCAACTTATTAAAAAAGAAAAAAAAAATTGCAAAGATTCAGGCTTGGTCAGGATTTAACGGAAAAACCTAACGGATGTGTGACATTGGAAAAAATTAGAAGATTGATACACTAAATTGAGAGTTTTTTAACTTTTAGGTGTAATTGCAAAAGTGATAGAAGTTCAAGAGGATTAATTAAGTGAAGTTCACTTATAAGACTTGAGAACTATATATTTCTCCCAATGAATATTGTGGGATCATTGTATTCATACTTATAACAAGTACTACACAACCATTCAACTTCTACTACAATTATAAATAGTTACAACTATTCGATCACCTACTATTTCACTATTCATCTTCTAACGTTTTGTAATCAATGTATCATAAGAACTATTCACTTGTGTAGTTATTATTATCTTCAACTATGAATGACTCTTCATTGTCGTCATTGAGATGCTTGTCATTACTGATATAAGTTGTATCTTTATCATCACTAAATGATAATGACATTCTTGAAAATAATTATCTTATTAGATTTACTTATTTCTGACTGTTTTATTTTAATATTGCAGTATCTTGCTAATGAAAACTTCTTGAACTATGTTATCTCTCGAACGCCCATGGGACGCGTTGGAGAGCCAAAAGAAGTATCATCCTTAGTGGCGTTCATTTGCCTTCCTGCGGCCTCTTACATAACTGGACAGACTATCTGCGTCGACGGAGGGATGACTGTGAATGGCTTATTGTGCCGATAATTGCATATATGATTCAGAATTAGAGAAAGCAAATGCCAATTTCCCTACTTGCAGACTTTGCAGTGTTGCATAATAATAAGGCATCAGTTTGTTTGATCTCTGTGTGCTCTTGTGTAGCTTTGTCATAATAATTACGAGCTTGTAGCCCCGTTCTATTCATGCGCGGGTTTTTGTTGATATTTATATAATGATTTATGAATTTGGTTTTAAGTAATTTTTTTTATTTTTTTTCTTATATGTGTTTTAACTTCTAAGTATATGAATTTGGAAGAAGTGAGTTTTTTAGTACATCAACAGCCTTAAATAGAGAATAGCCCAGTCATTCGAATTTGTCCTTAGGTAAATAAACTAGAATACTAAATAGTTTTATAAATTGAAAAATGATACAACTTCTTAGTATGAATTACAAATTAAATAGGCATTATAGTAATCAGATTAAAGATAAATACTATAAATTATATTTTTATGATTTTATCCTACAATGTTAATGCAGCAAACCCAATCAACCTTTCGTTTTTTTTTTTTAATAATGACTGTCAACTGATCAAATAGTTGATTAATTAGGCCGGACAGCCACATCAACATTGTAGGATAATTGTAAGATATATAAAAATGTAATTTCTACCATTATTCTTAATTATTTTCCCTCACCTCATTTCTCACGTGATCATATCTTCTATAAACGACGTCGTTATTTTCCTGCTCATCCATATGTATATTCTTACCTTCTATAAACCCTGTTCATATTCTCTTATATCTGATCGAAAATTCAATCAAATATATGTAGATTCGTTGAAGACAACTTTTCCTCTGGGCTTCCAAACCTTCATCAACGTCTTCAACGGTGATCGGCATGCATATATATATATATGCCTCCTACAAGAGTAATTCATTCTTACTATTATAATTGGGGTTTATAAATGTGTTACGTTGTTGTTTGTGGTACATACGAATATGTGATTAATTCTTCATATATAGATGAACCCGGCCTATTACTGACTGCAAGCCAAAATATAAACGCATGTCTTGAAATTGCAAGAGAAAATCATACCAATTTCCACCAATTCACTTAAGAATGCTTTGTTCGAATAGCCTCCCATGTTTCGGCACTAGTATAAAGTATAAACTCATTTCTCTGAGATTACCTATACTGATTTGTCAGCGTTATGATATTATCATCTAAATAAAACATTTACCTAACACTAGTTAGTTTTTAGAATGTTTCTTTATCGTGCAAAAGATTGGAAAATTGAAAATGTTCTAGATGTTTTAAAAGAATTTAGGTGTTATATACTGAGATAATAGAAAACATAAATACGACGATGATCTTATGAAACTGATCCACCTTATTCACATCCTCTTTTCGAAGCTTCTTCGTAGGCAGGAAGCATTGTATTTGTGTCTTCAGTTGCTGGTGCTGTATCAGTGAATGTGGGATCCATATATACTGGAACAAGACAATTTTATATTTTTGGATTTTTAGGGAATTTAATGGAGGAATTCTGGTAGCTTCGATAAATGCAAAATGCAGGAATAAAAGAGAGCAACATTAGTGGCTGATTCGAGGATGCTAACCTCCAAAATAGAATGTAATCACTGCTCAAGTATCAATTGAACATCCACTGTGTCAAGTTTGATTAATCAAATTCTATCATGATCGATCGGATGGTCTATCAATCATATTATTCTATATTGATCAATCAGACTACTACATTAGGATCAATCGGACATTCGATCGAACGTTCTCTGTGCCAAGTCTGATCGATCGAACTCTATCATGGTTAATCAGGCTAATGCAATAGGTTCGATCGAATGTTTTATCGATTGGAGTAATACATTTAGATCGATCAAATCTTATATCGATCATATGATTCTGTCATGATTGATCGAACTAATGCAATAGGATTAATCGCACATTAGATCGAACATTCACTGTGTCAAGTTTGATTGATCGAATTCTATCATGATCGATCAGACTACTACACTAGGATCGATTGGACGTTCGATCGAACGTTCACTGTGTCAAGTCTGATCGATCGAACTTTATCATGATTAATCAGACTAATGCAATAGGTTCGATCGGATGTTTGATCAATTGGACTAATACAAGTTTGATTGATCAAACATTCGTATCATAATAAATCGGACCGATGCACTAGGATGAATTAGATATTCGATCAAACCTTCAATTGTGTCAAATTTGATCGATCATTTGGTTGTTTCACGATCAATTTGACTAATGCAATATGATCGATCGATTAATCTTATCATGATTGATCAGACTAGAGCTCGAGCCAATCCGGGTTACTCGACAAATTCTGCTCAACTAGAGCTCGAGCTAGGTTTTAAATTTTTCAATGTGTGATCACAGAGTTCAAGCCTGAGTTTGTGAACAACCTCTATATATTTTTATTAATAACATAAATATATAATATGTAACTATATATTTTATAATATAATATAATAATTTATATATTATGGGTTTATACAAACATAATATATAATATATATACTAAATATAATTTTTAAAAATGGCTCCAATTGGAGTTGTTTAAACAAAACAAAACAAAAAAGAAAAAAAAAAAAAAGAAGAAGAAGAAGAAGAAGAAGAAGAAGAAGAAGAAGATTCTAAGTGGAGCCGTTTTTGCTAAAACGGCTCCAAATGGAGTAGTTTCAAAAAAAAAAAAAAAGGCTCCATTTTGAACTATTTTGATAAAATGGCTCCATTTTGAACCGTTTTAAGAAAATAGCTCAAAATCTAGTTAGAGCTGTTTTTCTTAAAAAAAAAAAAAGAAAAAAAAAAGAAAAAGAAAGAAGAAGCCAATTGTTGGCCCACTCTCAAATCTCTTGCTTGCGGTAATGTTTAAAACCCAAACTTCTAAAGCCATTTGGCTCTCTCTCTTTTAATTTAAGTATTTAACCTTGTAGTACAGTTAAAAAGCCTAAGCTTCTCTTTTATATTACTGGCTTTATGATAATGTTTCAAAATCCAAGCCTGTTTTTTAATTCTTTTTGGCCCATAGTTGGCTTTATTTTTGGTCTTTGAGGTACAGTTTACAAACTCGGGCCAACACAAAAAAAAAAAAAAAAAAAGGGAAGAAGAAAGGTTTTCATGATGATGATTCAAAGCAAAAAACAAACTGAAGAAAGTTCCTCCCACAAGTTTGCGGAAGGGTGTTAAAGAATAAAAGGGCTCTTGAATAAAGAGCCGTTGCAGCATATCAAAAATATCTACTTGATTTCCTCTTCAATATCTTTCTTTATTTTCCTACCTTATTTTTTCAATATTTTTCACTTTAATATTTCATGATTGTGTATCATAATTAATGGGATGTGCTCCCCTCTATTAACATATATATTTATATCTTTTGTAATAAAAAGTACTCAATAAAATAAAAAACAATGTAATCATTTTCTCTTTTTGTGTTCTCTTATTCCTTTTTATCTCTTCTATTTTATTTTACATTTTGTTCTTACGTAATTGTTATTCACTTACTACTGTACACTTAGATTGGAATGTTACACGTGGAATCTTTTTAGTTGTTTGAATTCTTTGCCGTATTTTCTGTGTTGGGAGCCCGTGAGTTATTTGATGGAGATGTATGAGAGCATTGAGAGGAAAAGACAAGCCAAAAAAATAAAAGATTAAAAATATGGGAATGATACATGTACTTATAGTACACAAAGTACTACCACAAAGCACAATAAGGTGGCGCCCATAAGCACAGTAAGTACACTATGAATATTTTGGGCATTTTCCTAAAAATATATAAGCCAATGATATTTGTATGTTTTTTTTTGTTTTTTTTTATTTTTATTTTTTTATGAGCAATACAGGTAAAAGGGGAGGGGATCGATATTTGTTTGAATATTATGTGTATAATGTGTCTACAAATAACACTTCTCTAAAACATATAAGAGGAACATAATTTGTCCTATTTTTTGTGTGGGGGGTGCCGATGGAGTAATTCTAATAGTATATTAAGTGTCCATCAAGTGTCCATTAAAAATGAAGTGGCTTTTAAAATCACAATTTGATCAAAATCATCATTTATTCAATCACATGTTCAATGATAATTTTAAAAGGTACCTCATTTTTTAACGGACACTTGATAGATACTTAATTAATGTACATGTAGAATTACTCGTACCAGTGAGTTATTTGATGAAAGAGAGCAACTTGAGTGGTGGCACAAATCCATTCTTTTGTGCCCTCTAATAAGGGAGTGAGAAGTTAGCTTAGAATAACTTTTTAAAAAAAAAAAAAAAAAAAAAAACCAAAATACCACGCCCGTTTGACAACTCTCATCCCTTCCATTTTTCTTATTTCACTTCTCTCGTCCCATGGGGGTGGCCCCGCGCCACCCTCGGCACCCTTCGGGGGCGGTGCGCGGCCACCCCGTGAGCCACCCCCAAAGGGGTGGATGTGATAGGTTTCAAAAACTATATTTTAAAAAAATAAAATAAAAATAAAAAATAAATTTTAGGTTTTTAATTGTTAATATATTAATATTTTTTATTGAAAGTGACACGTGTTGCGTTTTTTTTTGTCTGACATGGCAACTTAATGGTTTCTGTTAACTTTGTAGACGAAAAACGACTTCGGAGAATGATTCGTAATTTTAGTTTACCTCAAAAATTCTACAATAATTTTTTATATATTCCACATGAAGTGATTCATAATTTAGGCCAACTCCAGGAACCAATGGTGCAATTATCATTTATCTTTAAATTAACTTGAACAAAAAAATAAGAGAAAAAATAGAGGTCATTTGTTTTGTATCTTTTTCCTTACTTTTTTGTATTTTTTTTACGTCCCTATAAATAGAGGTCATTTGTTTTGTAAATTCATTAAGACAAATGAATTAAACTTTATTTTGTAAATATAAATTATAAACCGCACCACATAAAATATATTAAAGAAAACAACCGAATAATAAAAGAGGGACGTGGTGAAAGCTTGACCGCGGTCCTAATGCTACATTATTATTGCTGCCATACGACGACAGCCTTGGATATTGGCTACTGTCTCATCTCCGTATATTATGTCTTTCTCAATTATATCGAGACCAATTCTCCGGTGTGAGCATGTGCGCTAGAGCAGGTGCTATAGTATAATTGTACAATTTTATATATTTTCCGACCAAACATTTCATAATATAAGAAGTAACAGGCACACCACGAATATTGCAGGAGTTTGTGAGAGAGAGAGAGAGAGAGAGAGAGAGATGGCTCAGGCAGCTGAAATGGGTAGCAGAGAAAGAAGATGGAGTCTTCAAGGAATGACAGCTCTTGTCACGGGCGGAACAAAAGGAATAGGGTTTGCTCTCTTTGCCTAATTCCCTTTCTATATGTTGAAAGTTTTATATAGATATTCAAAAATCATCAATTAATTCATTTTTTTGTTTCAAGACCAAACATAGAAAATGTCCATCCTCTGAATTTCTGATCCCACAGTCGTTGGAAAATAAGGATTAAGATCCAGTGTAATACTCATGTCCAACTGCATTACGTACAATATGACAGAAATATGTGAGTGCATGAGTATTAGACAAATGCCCGAACAACTCAGATTCTCACCTGTTATTCGAGCTATCCGATCGAACGCTTGTCTCAATTGGGTTGAATTCTTAGAAGACGAATTTTCTCCTAGACAAATGCCCTACACGTACAATAGTTTCTTATTTTTGTAGGAGAAAATAATATATCATATTTTACACGATTTGGAAAGGGTTAGTGTTATTACATACGTACCTTTTATGCATACTTCTCATCTGTATTGTTAACTATTACTTTTAATTCAAAACCAATGGTATATATAGATGAAAAATGTGCAAAAGAAATATGCAAATGATATTTTTGTCTTAGACGAAATACTCTATCTATAATAGTATCAAAATTTAACTTATTTGCCTGATTCTACTGGAGTAATACTAAATTGAAGATTTATGTCTTTCTTGAGCCCTCTTAAAATTGTTGTGGTTTTTAAAATTACCATTAAATGTGTACGTGATAGATCACTATTAATTTTGATCCAATGATAATGTTAAAAGTCACGTCAATTTTAAAAAAAATATAAGCTAAGACATGAATCATCTTTATAGCATTACTCATTCTGGCGATATTCCTCGTCAGTGATAGAAGTTCATGTTTTGTGGGACATTATCATCGATCTTTGTATTATGATAAAAATCACGGCCTTACTGCACAATTTTGAATACTAAGAGCAACACCTCTATAGTACGCCCGATATCAAATTTTCTTCTAAAAATTAGTCCTTGGATTCTTACATGTAAAAATAATAATAATTATTAAAAACTTATTTTTACTGTAACGTCATTCTAATTACATATATGTCATGTAACAATTTATTTAATATTATAATAATGATTCTTGCACAACTTTTATGCAACTTTTACACAAATCTAATTACCTTTTAATCAATGTATAACGCCTTCAAATTTGGTCGTAGAAAGAGTCAGCATGGCCCCATAAGAGCTTTTATGTAGCTCTTAGGAGTACAAATTCAAGATCTAATCAATAAATAATTCAAGATGACTCTTCAAATCAATGAAACTCTTGATTCCCAACAGTAAGTACTGATTAAAGTATACTTAAATTATGACGTATTATATAATTGTTTACAAATACGGCAAACATGCAGCTGTGACGATTTCTTATAAGATCAGCATTGTATGCTTATTACACATTTTACGGCAAATTCTTTACAAATTATTGTGGTAGTTGATATAATACTTATACAATTAATCATTAAACAATAAAATTTATCTGATACAGTGCGAACTGCACGTTCTTTGATTTTATTTTATTTTATTTATTTTTTTTATGCTTTCCTTTTGAGAGAAAAAAAATATGATCAATGCAAAAAATAATCAGTTTTAAGAGTAATGCTACACATCATCTTCTTGTCCACCTTTTATCCTCCCAAAATTGATGTGGCTCTTAAAATCACCATTGGATCAAAATTCAATAATGATTTATCATAAATTTAATGATGATTTTAAGAGCCACATCAAATTTGGGAGGACAAAAAGAGGACAAGGGGATGATGTGTAGCATTTCTCCAGTTTTAAACCTGGGGTATGAGTCTATTTATAGGCAAAGAAGTAGAGTCAACCTGAATTAGGTTTCTTGCTCCTTGATCTAAGAATACTGTCAGGGTTCTTCTAGGATTCTGATCCCTTAGAAGACGCAAGATTTGATCCAGAAAATTCGGGATTAGATTTGGACTAAGAGTTCTATCCCGATTATACTGGGAATAGGACTGTTGATTGGATTAGACTTGGACTCGGATTACGACTCTTATTTCAATTCAACTTAGAATAGAGTCTTAATCTGAATTTTTTGGAATGGCTGATACTTGAGTTCCCGAGACATGCTTGTCTTAGGCCTTGGTAGAATGAGTTAACTCTTGGTCTAGGGTTGTCTGGCGTCTGACTCCCGAGATAAGACTTTTCGGGAGTGCTTCTAACTCCGCTTCTTAATGTCTATTTTTAGGTATAGAACTTTTTGAGAATCCTACTATCTCATTCTTAGGCCGCTACTTACCCAAAGGCCCATAACGTACTCTTTTGATGAATTGATCTAACTGAAATTATTCCCATCAAATATCATGCCACGTTAATTTGTAATTAAGAAAATTACCGTACGTAGTTATAAGGTAGTCGCCAATAAGTCCATGAGAGGGTGTGTGTGAGAGAAAAAAAGAATGGCTCATAATGCTGACCAGCTTGCTTTCTACTTTTTCTTATAATGGTATTCATTTTTGGACATTTTTTTATGCTTATTTTATAGCGCATCGATTTTAAATATAAGTGCATGAAGATACGACGCACTTAGTGTGTGATGAAAATAATAATAACGTTACGAAAATTATAGGGTTAAATATTATTTAGTCTCTTTAATTACCAGTTATTTTTTATGACGCACTATGAATTGATAAGTGTCATAATATGACCCTTGAAACTGCCAATCCGTTATAATTTAGACACACCGTTAAGAGATTTCGTCTGAGAAAAAATTGGTCACGTGCATGACACATGTCCACTTGGGCCAAATTTTTTCCATTATGTACGCCATTGGGGAAATTAAAAAATAAATAAATAAAATAAAAAAGGGGGCAGCCACCCCCTTTTGAGGGAGGGGGTAGCCTGCAAGCCACTCCAAATGTGGCGCTAATCTCCTCTGGGGTGGCTCGCCGCTACCTCAGGCGCATGGGAATGGCCACACACCACCCACGACCCCAACTAAGGTGGCTCGCAGGCTACCTCAGATCAGGCTGAGGGTGGCTCCCATGGGCTAGGGGTGGTTTGCTCGCCAGAGAAAAAATGTTCTAACATATTTTCTCTAATTACTGAATTGAAAATGAGAATGCCATACACGTCATTATAAAAAAGAATGATAAATAACAATAAAGAAAAAAAAAAATAGTATCCAAACACTAGCTAGCTAGCTTTCAGAATATTTATTTATTGTACAAAAAATTGGAAAAATTGAAAATGTTTCAGATTTTTTTAAGAATCTAATAGGGAAAAGCCCACATACCCTTCAATCTATCATCTAAGTGACAATGTCCTCCCAAACTTTCAATTGTGACAATTTTTTTCCCACTCCCAAAACATTGTTAATATGCCCCAAGGCCAGCAAAAAGACATGATTGGCCTTACAATTTTTTCAATAAAACAAAAATACCCCATAAATTCAAAAAAAAAAATAATAATAATTTCTTTTAAAAAAATTAATATAGAAAAAAAAAAGGAAAAATATTTTAATTTTTCTTTTAATTTTTAAATTTGGCCACCCTTGGTTTTTATGTATTTAATTTTTAAATTGTTATAATTATAGTTTTTTTTATGAATTTTAATATTTTATTTTATTAAGGGCATTTTCATCATTGGGTGAAACATTAACAATTTTTTTGTAGTTTGGGGACAAGAGACATTGTCAATTGGGTAGTAGTTTGAGGGGGTAAATGAACTTTACTCAATGTAATATATTAATTTGTTAAAATGCTTTGAGAGTATTTTTTTTTGTTTTTGTTTGAAAAAAGTATTTTGATATAACGTAATGGTAAAAATTGTCCTTGTGTCTTACGTGACGCCATCAATTGTCTTATCTAACTAATAAAACTAATCCACCTTATTTTGTGACGTACCAGGCATGCTATTGTGGAGGAACTCGCAGGTTTAGGGGCGACTGTACATACATGCTCTCGGAAAGAGCTCGAGCTGAATGAATGTTTAAGTGAATGGAGAAAGAAGGGCTTTCAAGTCACTGGTTCAGTGTGCGATGCATCCTCTCCAACTGAGCGAGAGAAGCTAATAACCGCGGTCTCCTCCCTCTTTAATGGGAAACTCAACATCCTTGTAAGTCTCACCTTTGTTATGTATAATAAGGCCGTGCGAGCATACATTGTACTTTTTCAAGAGTTTTTCTAATTTCTTATTGTTCTGAATATCTGGGTCTAGGTTAACAATGTAGGAACAAACATAATGAAAACGACCACAGAGTACACAGCTGAAAATTTCTCCTTTATCATGGCCACGAATTTCGAATCTGCTTACCATTTTAGCCAACTTTCACATCCTCTTATGAAAGCTTCATCAGCAGGGAATGTTGTATTTGTGTCTTCAGTTTGTGGTGTTGTATCAGTGAATGTGGGATCCATATATGCAGCCACTAAAGGTACTATTATATATTTATCACTATTATTAGGAGAAATTTTAATTAAATCTCTGAACTTTCATCATTTTTGCAATCTCACCCCTCCCATTAGGATTTTGGGTTCAATCAAACGTTTAAAGATCTTTATAACCTTTATACCCCTATAAACTTTATAAAATTACAAAATTATCCTTAAATTACAATTAAGTTCATATATATATATATATATATATATATATATATATATATATATATATATATATAAATGATTGTATTTTGAAAATTTCTCACTCCTCCATTAGGATTTAACGGAAAATGTTAATGCAGGGTGAGATTGCAAATTTTTTAAAGTTCGATACACTAAATTAAGAGTTTTTTAACTTTGGGAGAGAGGAGTAAGATTGTAAAAGTGATGAAAGTTTAGAAAAATTAAGTGAAGTTTCCATTTATTATTATTTGTTATTGTTATTATTATTATTATTGATAGATATGAAGGCTGTGCAAGTGTTGATTTTTTGTGCATATATATGAAGGAGCAATGAATCAGCTAACGAGAAGTTTGGCATGCGAGTGGGCAAAAGATAACATAAGGACTAATTGTGTTGCACCATGGTTTATCTGGACCCCCCTTGCTGATCCTGTAAGGACCCGTTTCGCATCCTTGTGCTTTAAATTAATTAAAGGAAAATTTTCACTTAAACCTTTTGAATTTTAATTTTTTTTTTTTTTTTTTTTTTTTTTGCAATTACTTCCCTAAAGTTTAAAACTCTCATTATAATGTATTGAACTCCCAATTTTTTACAATGTCAATCCGTTAGGTTTTTCAACAGAATATAATGGAGAAGAATCAAAATTACAAAAATACCCCCAACTTATTAAAAAAGAAAAAAAAATTGCAAAGATTCAGGCTTGGTCAGAATTTAATGGAAAAACTTAACGGATGTGTGACATTGCGAAAAATTAGAAGATTGATACACTAAATTGAAAGTAATTGATAGAAGTTCAAGGGGGTTAATTAAGTGAAGTTTTCACTTTTAAGATTTGAGAACTACATATTTCTACTCATGAATATTGTGGGATCATTGTATTCATATTTATAACAAGTATTACACAACCATTCAACTTCTATTATAATTATGAATAGTTACAACTATTCACCTACTATTTCACTATACATCTTCTAACATTTTGTAGTCAATGTATCATGAGAACTATTCACTTGTCTAGTTATTATTATCTTCAACTATGAATGACTCTTCATTGTCTTCATTGAGATGCTTGTCATTACTAATGTGAGTTGTATCTTTATCATCATCACTTAAATGATAATGACATTCTTGAAAATAATTATCTTATTAGATTTACTTATTTCTTCTGACTGTTTTATTTTAATATTGCAGTATCTTGCTAATGAAAACTTCTTGAACTCTGTTATCTCTCGAACGCCCATGGGACGCGTTGGAGAGCCAAAAGAAGTATCGTCCTTAGTGGCGTTCCTTTGCCTTCCTGCGGCCTCTTATATAACCGGACAGACTATCTGCGTCGACGGAGGGATGACCGTGAATGGCTTATTGTACGTGCCCATAATTGCATATATGATTCAGAATTAGAGAATTAAGCAAATGCCAATTTCCCTACTTGCAGACTCTGCAGTATTGCATGATAATAAGGCATCAGTTTGTTTGATTTCTGTGTGCTCTCATGTAACTTTGTTATAATTATTACAAGCTTGTAGCCCCGTTCTATTCATGCGCAGGTTTTTATTAATATTTATATAATGATTTATGAATTTGGATTTAAGTAATTTTTTTTTAATTTTTTTTAATTTTTTTTTCTTATATGTGTTTTAACTTCTAAGTATATGAATTTGGAAGGAGTGAATTTTTTGGTACGTCAACAGCTTTGAATAGAGAATAGCCAAGTCATTCGAATTATTTGTCCTTAGGTAAATAAAGTAGAATACTAAATAGTTTTATAAATTGAAAAATGATACAACTTCTTAGTATGAATTACAAATTAAATAGGCATTATAGTAATCAGATTAAAGATAAATGCTATAAATTATATTTTTATGATTTTGTCCTACAATGTTAATCCAGCAGACTCAATTAACCTTTTTTTTTTTTTTTTTAATAATGACTGTTGACTAATCATATAACTGATTAGGCCGGACAGCCACATCAACATTGTGGGATAATTGCAAGATAAAAATATAACTTTTACCATTATTCCAAATTATTTTCCCTCACCTCATTTCTCACGTGATCATACCTTCTATAAACGACGTCGTTATTTTCCAGCTCATCCATATGTATAATATTCTTACCTTCTATAAACCCTGTTCATATTCTCTTATATCTGATCGAAAATTCAATCAAATATATATATATAGATTCGTTGAAGACAACTTTTCCTCTTGGCTTCCAAACCTTCATCAACGCCTTCAACGGTACGGTACGTGATCGGCATGCATGCATGCCTCCTACAAGAATTAATTCATTCTTACTATTATAATTGGGGTTTATAAATGTGTTACGTTGTTGTTTGTGGTACATGCGAATATGTGAATAATTCTTCATATATAGATGAACCCGTTTCTCTGAGATTACCTATACTGATTTGTCAGCGTTATGATATTATCATCTAATTAAATAAAACATTTACCTAACACTAGTTAGCTTTTAGATTAATGTTTCTTTATCGTGCAAAAGATTGGAAAATTGAAAATGTTCTATAGATGTTTTAAAAGAATTTAGGTGTTATATACTGAGATAATAGAAAACATAAATACGACGATGATCTTATGAAACTGATCCACCTTATTAATTCACATCCTCTTTTCGAAGCTTCTTCGTAGGCAGGAAGCATTGTATTTGTGTCTTCAGTTGCTGGTGCTGTATCAGTGAATGTGGGATCCATATATACTCTGGAACAAGACAATTATATTTTTAGGGAATTTTAGGGAATTTAATGGAGGAATTCTGGTAGCTTCGATAAATGCAAAATGCAGGAATAAAAGAGAGCAACATTAATGGCTGATTCGAGGATGCCAAGCTCCAAAACAGAATGCAATCAATGCCAAAGAGAGATGCCTAGCTTCTAACAACCCTAGAGACCTTATGCATAGCCTCTTACAAATAAGCCCAATATTCTAAATGATAACTAAAACCCATACTAAACGGCCCACTATAACAGCCCATTATTTACCGTAACCGGTTGGCCCAGGCTAGCCCCAAACGCACCGCATAACCCCCTAAACCCAACTTTACCCTTCTTCTCCCCCAAGAAGAGCTGTGACATATACTATATGTGCCTAAGCTTTAAAATCTAAAAATCCTAAATCCTAAAGCTCCAAACTTAAAACCTAAAAGGGAAAAATCATATTTAGTCCTTAGGTTTTTATCTTATTTGAATTTAGTCAGTGTGTTTTTAATTTCAAGAATATGGTTCTTAAGTTTTGGACAAATTTTAAATAAGCCCCTCTGTCACTTTTTTTCTCAAGATTAATAATTTGTCATATTTCATGTGTACGTGTCTCAATTGGCAAATTAGTATCCATATCAGCACCTAATATTAATACAACATCATTAAGCGCCAAGTCATCCATAAAAAAAAAAAAAAGAAAAAAAAAAGACCCAACTCTTGGAACAAAAAACCATCTTCTTTGTCATATTAATCTTTTAGATTTGTAACATTAGATGAAAAATTGTTAAATTTGATGTTAACATAGACATTGTATTGGGTGCTAATATAATGTCAAATAAAAAATCGTTGACTTTGACATTAAATTAATAGAAGAATCAACTTAAAACTTGGGTAAAACCAAAGGACTTTATTTTTTAAGGTTAAATACCTTATTAGTACTTGAGTTTTCATTTGTTTCATAGGTGGTACTTGAGTTTATGAGTAAACATCACTTTAGTATTTCTGTTACATTTTCCGTTCAAATATTAACGGTCTTCCACATTATTGCCACATGGTGCCCTATTAACACAACATTTGTCCTTCTGCCCACATCAAATGCCACATAATTTTAAAAAAATAATAAATAAAAAATTGAAAAAAAAAAGAGGGGTAGTTTAGCCACCCCCTTGGCCGATATGGGGTGGCCGAACCACCCCCCATAGGCTGACCAAGCCACCCCATGGCCAAAAATAAATAAATAAATTGTTTGACGAACTATTCCCGTGGCCCATGGGAGTGGGTCCCAAGGTCCAAAACCCAACAAATAATTTTTTTAAAAAATTTTTTTTACCATGAGCCGCCCCTCTTTTTTTTTCAATTATTTTTTATTTTTTATTTTAAATTACGTGGCCAAAAGGACAGATGTCGCGTTAATAGGGTACCATGTGGCAATGACGTGGCGGGTCATTAATATTTGGATGGAAAATGTAACAGAAGTACCAAAGTGGTTTTTACCCTGAAACTTAGGTACCACCTATGAAACAAATGAAAACTCAAGTATTAAATTTAAAAAAGCTAAAAAATCAGGTACCAATAACGTATTTAACCCTATTTTTTAAATTGAAAACTTAAGGACTAAATCCAAATCAGATGAAAACTTAGGGACTAAATATGATTTTTCCCAACCTAAAACTCTAAAACCCTAAACCTTAAACCCTAAACCTAAAACCCCAAACCCTAAACACTAAACCCTAAAACTCCAAACCTCAAACCCTAAACCCTAAACTAAAACCTCAAACCCCAAACGTTAAGGGTAATGTTCTTGTATTACGTTAGAAAAGTAAAATGCATAACGAAATTAAAATATTAATACCTCATTTGTATACTTAATTGTTCCACGTGATTCTCATTGCGTCATTAAAGGATGCGTTCAGATCTGTCAAGTGCGCTAGCTCAGAGGGGCCGTACGTTTCCCCGCTTTAGGCATTGAACTGCCGTTTGCGGCGTCTTCACGGCTTGGTGCGACGTCTACACTGTGTGTGTGTGTGTGTGAAAAATGGAGTGGACGAATGTGAAAATGAGAGGAAGAAAAAAAAATTGAGTCTGTTTGTTTTGGGCTTGTGTATGATTTTTAAAACATGAAAGAACTTGGCCCACTTAACATCTGGACCTATTGTGTTTTGCGGGCTGACCCAAATTCAAACCCAGGAGAGCTTCAGAGACCCACAGCCTAACCTTTGGGCCGCAAATACTATTTTTTGAAGCATATATATATATATAATTTTGATTAAGTAGGAGTTTGGGTTGGGTTGAATTTATCTTTCTTCCCATATATAATTTTACGCAAACATTAAGTTAGATATTAATAATTTGAAACTTGAGGCGAAAGAGATGATTTGGAAGCTTATCGAGTTTTTTTATCTTGGGGCATATTAATAAGTGTTTTTTTAACTTAGATTAACGCAACAAATTTTTTTTGGATGTGTAATATCTTTTTGCATTATTTTTTTATTTTTTATTTTTTTTAGTAATGAAATGGCTTCAAAAGGCATTGTTGCCAATTTGAATGAAGGGTAAAAACTTGATGGGAAAAATTATGACATACAACGACCTTGACCCATTAATTCACTAACTAAGCCTGAGCAAGGGTCTACAGACCGAACAACATCCACCAAAGGGATTTTGCAGCATTTGAAATTTGAGTAATGTTTATTGTACGACTTTTACACAATTCTAACAACCTTTTTTTTTTAAGATCGACCATTGAATATTTAGGGTTAGGATATGTGAAATGGACTAAAGTTGAAGTATATACGGTGGTACTATAAGATGCGCTCAGATCATACGATGAAGCAACATCTTAAAGTCATGATGTCATCCGTAATCCACAACCTCAAAGCAGCCAAAAACCATCCTAACAACGAGTAGCAAATCCAAGTGGTGATTCGTTTATTGCCTAGCTCCTGGGAGACTATGAGCAAGAATTTGATAGACAATGAGAACGTACATCGAGAATTTTGATGATACGTCTTGTCATTTGAAACTTACAGTTAAGCGCAATAATCCTACGTAACTCGCTGGATAAAGTTCATACAAGATCTAGGCTCAAGAAAAAAAGAGGTAATTAAGTACACTAGTAAAAATGATAAATCTAAGGTGGTGGTTTTCTTTAATTAATTGCATAAAGGAAGGCCACTTCGCTGATGAATGCATTGAGCCGAAAAATGTACTCTCTAACCTTTCTTGCCATGTTTTTGTAACTACCCGTTATAGTTGCTCGCCCACTCATTGTCTATGTGGACTCTGGACTCGACAGCAACCAACCATGTAGTGTGAGATCGAGTCGGCTGGCCGGATTTGTGGAGTACTGTCATATTCCTGTCAGAAGTCGTGACATCAACGATAGGAATGAAGCTAGCGTGGAGGTACTCTACAAGCCGGACTTGAGCTTAATTTGTGATGCATTATTTTTAAGAGAATCACTAATTGATCGATTAATTTAATTAATAGTACTTATGCAGCTGTAGAAGCGTACCAATTAATTAAACTCTCTGTTCATATACAATTTACACGAAAATAAAAATGAAAAGTAATACTAGTCAAACTTTTTTCTTCCTTAAAAGAAAATTAAACACATAAAAATTAAGCTAATTGCATGTTTGATAATGGTTTTAAAAAGTTTTTTTTTTTTTTTTTTTTGGGTTTGAAAGATTGTTTTTAGGTGACATAAGTGTGAGAAATATTTTTTGTTGGAGTCTACATTTAAAAATTATTTTAATTTTTTTTTAAAATGTTGTGTTTTAAATTGTTTGTTAATGGTTCTAAGAAATATGTACGTTTTTTTTTTTTTTTTTTCTTGCCAAAAAAAATGTTTTTTTTTGTTTTAAAAGAAAAAGAAAAAAGAAAAAGCAATAGCGAAGAATACATGGAGAGGCATGCACTTTTTAAACCAAGATCGATATGGCATAAGAAAATGAGCCAAAATACTAAGGCGTGAAAACGTATTTTGGATCCTAATTATATAAGTCATATTTTCTTAATTTCTTGGACCTCTTTTAATTTTTCTAGAATTTAAAAACATGAGCTAATGGCTATCCCATGATGTAACTTTTGATCATCTTCTTTCTTCGTCATTTACATTTATCTTCTTCTAAGTCTTCCATGTTTAGTTAGTGATGGGAATTGTAAATATAGCTTCTCGATCGTAGTCCAAAATATTTTATTCAATTGCGTGCACTTCTAGCTAGCTTTAGGTAAGGTACTTAATTACCATAATTAATGTAACCCAATTGAAAAATTATCTTTAATTAGATTCAAAGATATTCCTTTCCCACTTGGATCTCCACTTTATATATATTATTTC
Source organism: Alnus rubra (assembly GCA_028654335.1). Lineage (NCBI taxonomy): Eukaryota > Viridiplantae > Streptophyta > Magnoliopsida > Fagales > Betulaceae > Alnus > Alnus rubra. The sequence goes on along the minus strand of JAJPGS010000870.1, from coordinate 68,654 downwards.
GAAGCCTTCTGGAATATTACTAATCCATCTTTCCAGATAGCCAGAAAATTGATTATCTGGATTCTGGGCTATGGATCTTTGCTTTTATCTAATTGGATATATATGTTAAAGAGTCATTCATTTTAGTTACAATATTAAAGGAAGCAATCATATTATACATAAAAATAAATAAATAACTTTATAAACTCCCGTCGCTGTCACTCAATACATGAGAACCAGAAAAAAATAAATAAATAAAATGTAGATAAGAACTGACGATGGATAACATTTTTCATTCCTCTCTATACGCCCCGGCCGCCGCAAAAACAATCGCATGTCATCCTCGTAACCCATGTTCCCTGTATACTTTCTGTTAAGCTCGATCAGAATCAACTTCTGTACCTGTAACTTCCGATATTGATCGGTAAATTCCAAGCTCAACGAATCTCAGAAGTCAGAACCGGCCTTTTTCTCAACCCCTCTCACTCTCTCTCTTCCCAAAGAAATAGCTGATAGCTCGAAGAAAGGAGGGGAATAAAAAAAATAAATAATAATAATAATAATAAAAAAGCAAAATATCTCCTGAACCCCAATTCCGGCCGGATCCCGGATTTCGGCAGCGAGATAAACAAAACAGCTAGCTTTGAACTTTGAAGCAGTCCAACAGTCGATATGTGTCAAAACACACTTCCCCTCGGCGCCAATTGTATGCTAACCCCAGCTCTGAAAACTACGCGCGCATGCAGGTGCAGCCTTCTCACCATGCACCACCCACAAAACCTCTACGCGTGTGCCACCGGCTCACTGCCACAGTTCCCAACCTCTCCTTACGTGTCTACCTCTTCCGGACACGTATCCCATTCCCTTCCCTTTCTCTCCTTCCAGCTTTCGATCCCCACTCCACTAAGCACTCTTCTCAGCCTCACATCACATCACAACCCCTTCCCCACGTGTCTCACATCCAAAGCTCATCCCACCGCGCGTAAAAAGCCCTACGTAAGCTCAGAACACGTTAAAAAATTCGAAATCATGAGAGAGTGTTTTTGGTGGGATTTCACTTTTCTCTCTTTTTCTCTTTTCTTTTTTCTTTTTCTTTTTTCGGTAGGGTTTCAAATTTCAATTCAAAGACCAAGAAATGAGTAATGACCTAACCTAACCTAACCTAACCTAACCAAACCATATATACATTCCCGTAAACAAAAAAGTAACCCCGGTTAGTCCAAGTTCGAAGACAAGGGTTAGAGTCGTGCCGGGTCTTGTTTGTCACGTGGCACTAACTTTGCCTCCTGTCAGTTTCATGGGCCCCATACAGTACAATTGCTTGCCAGCCAGATTTTCCACGTGGAGTTCTTCCTACGGCTCGAGTTATTCATCCGTGGCCCCCACTCAACGTACTGTCCCGTCTGTCACACTACACGTTATCCACTCTTTCCTCACCACGTGTTTTAAGAAATCTAGTTTAGTGATTATGTTCCTGCCAACCTGAACCGAGCTTTATTGTTGACGTGTACGGTGAAGGCTATTTTGGACATTTCAATAAGGGAATAAGATGGGAAAAAAAAATAAAAAAATTGATTTCGTTGGGTCGTTTTGATTAGTGTAGTTTACTAGTTTTATATAGTTGTGAATGTGTTTGAAAGGTTTCCTGGAGCAACCACCGGGTTGGGGTCAATGCAGGAAGTCTACGATTACGACACGTGTTAAAGGATGCGGTGAACGCCTTCAGATATTCTATTAGCCGTCAACGATGTGGACGCCTGGGCCCACAGTCAAAATCAAAGACTGATACGTAGAGATATTTGATTGGACCACAAGAGCCGAGAGGAATAAAGTGGGAATTTAAAATAATGAAAAGTCGTGGTTCAATAACGCATTCTACGATGGAGACACGTGGCACCAACTCTGAATCGAAAATGAGAAAATTTTTAAAACCCGAAACACGGCTCAGATTCAAGGACAACATGCGTGTCAGGAAAGGAGGTTTACCAAATCAAGGTGTTAAAGTCCTATTGGACCACGTACATCCGTACCCCGACGAAGCAGGTACACGTGTTTGATATTGACGGAGGAGAGGGAAGAAAAGGGTGAAGATCAACGGCGGAGATCAAGATCTTTTAGGCAGAGTAGCACTACGTCACGCACAACAGTACGTGTCCCGGCTGCCCGTGACAGTGACGGGCAGCTAAGGGCCTCTCTGCCAAGTACCTACGTAAAAAGAAAGGCCATGGGAGTCCTTTTAAAGCTTCCTTGTAAGCGCACGAGCCTTCTCTTTCATTTCGCTGTTTCCATTTGCTTTTCAGCTCACGCAATTGATGGTCTTTGTTGCTAATTTCGAGATTTTTACAACCAAAGCCTAATTGAGGTTTGTGGTATGATTTGAAAATTTTTTAGAATGGCGGAGATCTGCTGCGGAATGGTGAGTGAGAGCGAGGCATCGACGCCGTGTGAACAGAGCTCACGAGCGGCTAGACGGAGAAGAATGGAGATCAGACGGTTTAAATTCGTCTCCGGCGGCGTGTCTTCGCCGGAGAAGGAGAACGAGCACAAGCGTCAGAAGATAGAGGTATATTCTCGGGACTGCGAGAACGCTGTGGAGAACACGGATTCGGATGAGGAAAAGCAAGTGCTTGTGGCGGAAAGCGGAAGATCCGAGAGCAAAGACATATCAATTTCGAATCAGTCTTTGAATCTGTCAATTTCGACGGGGAGTCTCTCTCCTTCGACCCCTGTGGTTCCAGAGGCTTCCAGGGAGTACCCGAAGTACGGCGTTGCATCGGTGTGTGGAAGGCGGAGAGACATGGAGGACGCGGTGGCAATCCATCCTTCGTTTTGTCGCCGAGATCGGGAAACCACCACTGAATTGCATTACTTTGGAGTCTACGACGGCCACGGCTGCTCTCATGTACGAGTCCCGTTTTCGATTCAATAAACCCAAAAAAAAAAAAAAAACTATCTAATTTTTACTTCGATTTTCAATTTGGAGTTTAAAATATTAGTTATTTGTTTTAGGTGGCGACGAAGTGTAAAGAGCGGTTGCACGAGCTGGTGAAGGAAGAGTTGGAGAGCAAGGAAGAATGGAAGACCGCGATGGAGCGAAGCTTCTGGCGCATGGACAAGGAAGCGATTGCATGGAACGAGAACGTTTTGGGAGCCAAGTGCAGGTGCGAGCTCCAGTCGCCCGAGTGCGATGCGGTTGGGTCCACTGCGGTCGTTTCCATCGTAACGTCCGACAAGATCATCGTCGCCAACTGCGGCGACTCCAGAGCTGTGCTTTGCCGGAACGGCAAGCCTGTTCCTCTGTCGTCCGATCACAAGGTTAGCTTCCTCTTCCTTTATCTATTGACTACAGTTTTTAGTGTAACTGCTTTCACACAGAGAGAGAGATAGAGCCAAGTAACATCAGCAACATTAAAGAAGCTAGAATCGTGTGGTCTGTCTCTGATGAAAACAAGACAAGGAAATTCCTAGGTATAATTTCGGTAGTATGAGACAACAACGAATGACATTCCTTTTCTAGTTCTCTTTCAGTTTCTCAGGAACCAAACGGTACTTGAGGCATTAATCTAACGTTTTAAAAAATAAAAAACAAACTTGACTTCACCTGCGTCCGTTGTGTAGTCGTGCACTTCGCAACGGTGACCGTCGGATCGCCTGATCTGACGGTTCTGATTGTTGCAGCTCATTAAACGCATTTCTCTTTTTTAGTTACAATGAGAAGCATGCTAACTAGGCAAGGTTTTCTCGTGATGCGTGCGAACAGCCGGATCGTCCAGACGAGCTGATCCGGATCCAGGCCGCCGGTGGTCGGGTTATATACTGGGACGGCCCACGGGTTCTCGGAGTTCTCGCCATGTCAAGAGCCATTGGTAAGCACCAACGCCAAAGCTAATAGCTCTTCACACTCCGCGGCGCACAATATCATTAACGTTTTTGTAACCGCAGGTGATAACTATCTCAAACCCTACGTGAGCTGCGAGCCGGAGGTGTTGGTCACGGATCGGACGGCGGAGGACGACTGTCTGATCCTGGCGAGTGACGGGCTGTGGGACGTTGTGTCCAATGAAACGGCGTGTGGGGTGGCGCGTATGTGTCTTCGAGGGAAGGCCCACGCGCCCCCGCGTTCGCCGATGGAGGATGAAGCGGCTGCGTCGGATACATCCGACAAGGCCTGCTCGGACGCGTCGATGTTGCTGACGAAGCTGGCGTTGGCTAGGCACAGTACTGATAACGTTAGCGTGGTCGTGGTGGACCTCAGAAGGGACACGTAACCACACGCCATGGATTATTGTGGGTTTTTTTTTTTTTTATATGTATATTTCTTAGTTTTTTTTTAAATGGGAGTGGTGAGGATTGACGAAGAGACGAGAGTGGGGGAGTGTTTGGTTGGGAGGGAGTTGAAATAGTGGAAAAGGAGTGAGGAATGGTGGAATGGACTTGGAAAATCGATACCAATATTGGTTTTTTTTATCAAATGCATTTCGTATGAGATCTTTCAATTAAAAATGGCTAACGCTGTAATTATTATTCATTAAATATTTACATGCAAGAAAAAAGAAAAAAGATAAATTCGTAATTGTTCGGAAAAAGAAAAAAGGTTGACAGAATAATGGTACTTTTTAATTTTAGGTAAAGGCAACATCGTCTTTCAAATTAATACCTAATTGATAATCTTCTATTCGAAGTTTCAATTTGGACAAAACCAAATATTATCAATGGTCTCCTAATGATGAAAATACTTGGGGCTAATGGTTAAGTTTGGATCGCTTAAATTTATCGTTTGAGTTATATGTTCTGAATAAATTTGGCTTGTTTAATTTTATTTTGAACACAAGTTAAATTTGATTTTATCATGAGCGGCTTAATTAACTTATTCGTATGTTATTAAAATAAATATCATGATCGTGTATATTTTTGTAAATTTATACTAATCATTAATTAATTAAAATTTAATCATTTTTGAGTTCTTTAAATAAACTAACTCGAATCTTAAATAAAATAATTTCGTATTTATATGTATGCATACACATTCACAAACACACTCATGCAAACAAAAAGCTATAAAATTAAACTCACAATAATATATAATTTTACAAAATTAAAATAATATGATGAAAAAAAAATTGTAAAAATGAAGTTATACAAGTTTATATAAGTTTATTCGAGTCGACCTGAGTTTATACGAGTATGTTTTATTTAATATTTGAACATATTGTTGTATTCACGAACGGCTCATTTGTTATTCAAACCGAGACCAAATTGAATTTAATCAAACCTGACCGAGCCGAGTTTTGAAGCGGTTGGGCTCATCTTATACCCATAAAAATATCCTTAATAAAATAAATAATAATTTTAATTTTTTAAAAAATAAAAAAATAAATACATAACAATCAACGGTGGTCAAATTTAAATATTAAAAATGTTTTTTTCTATTTATTTTTTTTAAGAAATTAAAATTTTCGTTTTTAAAAAAACAAATTAGAATTTTCGTTTTTTAAAATAAAAATTTACATTTTTTTTTAATTTATAGGAGTATTTTTATTTTATTGAAAAAATTGTAAGGTTAATTTTATTTTTTTGTTGATGTTGGGTACATTGACAATGTTTTAATAAAGATGATGGTTCTGTAATTTTTATTTTCTTTTTTTTAAAATAAAAATATTAAAAAAAAATAAAACTATATTAGCATTTACTTTTAAGTCACGTTAGAATACTTTCATAAAAATAAAAATAAAATATTCTTTAAGAGACATTAACAAATATAGAGTTATTTTTAACTTTTTTGGTCCAAATTTTTATTGAAATTGTACAGATTCTGTGTTGTTATTCTCAATTCTTTATTCCCTGCTTCAGGCATGACTGAGCATCTGTTCGGGGTTCAATTCGTGTTGTCGCAACCATGGCTTTTTTAAACTACTTTATTACTTTATTTCTTTTTATGTTTTTAGATGTTGGGGTCTTGGATCGGGATGTTCAGTCTTAGGAAGAAAGTAGTGCAAAATATTGCATAAGAATGCCTAAAATTTGAATAGTAAGCAATTTTTAATCTATCTCTTTTAACTCTGCCCTCTCCATGCTTGGATTGACCCTTTAATCTATCTCTTTTAACTCTGCCCCATCGTTGTTGTCTTCAACAACATGCCAGCTGACCACCCCTGTAACTCTAGGTGCATAGCTAGTTGCCTTCCTAACCTCTTCAGTTTTGCCAATACACTCCAGAACTTTCTCTGTTATTTGTGGAAGAGTTTGAACCCCTTACAATGCCTCACACTTATATGATAAAAGAGATAGAGATATGATTTGTGTCTTGGAGTGCCAAAAGATCATTAGGAAACCACATTGTCACATGGACAAAGTGATCAAGAATTATGTCTCGGAGTGACAAAAGATCATATCTCTACGATAAATTTTTCAAAGAGATCGAACACATCAATTTTATCATCAAGATATCATACTATCCAAATATATTGTGCAGATTGCAAATTATCAACATTAATTTGAACAAGAAATGTATAATAGCATAACGGATTAAGGAAAAAAAAAAGTTTTCCAATTTTTGAAATCATCATTTTATATAGAATTATAAGAGCATTTTTTAACGATTGCAACGGCAGTTATTTACGGTTAAAAAATTACTATTGAAAACACGGTTATTAATGTTAAAATTTGAACCAAATTATAACTATTCGAATTGCATATGTACATGTCCAAAAAACTGCATCAGCTTTCAAAAGAAAATTATAGGCAAGTGACTCATGCGAGTGTACACCGATGCATACATGTACAACTTGCCTAAAAAACGCCAATGTGATTAGAGACGGAGATAAAAGTTCTTATGGGCTAAAAAAATTTCTTAGCAAGGATGAATAGGTTAAATTTTTAGTTTTTTTTTAACATTCATAATTTTTGTTTTTTTAAGAAATTGAGGGGGGGTCATGGCCCCCTGCTAGGCCCCCTCCCTTTGTCACTGAATGCGATGCGTGTGGCTAGTGTTTTGCATTAAGCGACACAAGTATGCATGGACGGATTTAGGGGGGGCGGTATGGGCCACGGCCCCCCTCAATTCCGAAAAAAAAAGAACAAAAAAATAGGTACAAAAAGAATTATAAGGTAAAAAGTAAAAATTTAACTTACTGATCTCTGCCCATAAAAGCTTCTAGCTTCGTCCATATATGTATGTCTCAACTAAAAATTAATTAATTTAAACTTTGGTGAAAGATAAACCCTTGTAAAACACTAAAGTTCTTCTAGCTTACTCTTTAATGCAGACAAAGAGAAATGCATAAATGGAGGGAAAGTTGAAAATTTAAGAAAAAGAGGAAAAACTTATTTTATTAAAATAATCTTACAGGGATGGGTGATTTTTTTAGATTGGGATTAGAAAGGTGCGATGATCAAATACTTTAATTGGTTGTTCCCCTGAGATATGCTATCATCTAATGTTTTGGGAGGGGTTATAAAATTGAAATGATTAAAGCCTTCCAGCTAAAAGATGAAGGAAGAAATGATTGAAGCCTTAGAACTTACTTTAAATCAACCACTACGAAAAACAAAATCATCCTCGTACGTCTCCAGATTATTTAATCTGCAGGTTTGATGATTATGATTGGAACATTCTTTTACTTCTATTTTGATTCATGTTACAAAGATTCCTGAGGAAATGTTTGGCAAACTCAACGTGGAAGATTCGGTTGATGAATAGAGAATTTTTATAAGGTTTACTTATTTGAATAGGTCTCGAGCAACTTATTTTTATACTCGGACAAGTGGGTTTTATAGGAGCTTTATCACATTTGCTATCACTCGTGTCGAATGGCATTATATTCGATAAAATGTCACCAACCAAGCTGGTTGATCGCTCTCTCATCATAACTTAACTCAAAATTCATTTGCAAAATGGATTGGGCAGAGTAATTAGATCCTCTACAATCTTTTGCCCAAAGTACAGGGGGCTGGGGAAAATTATAGGAAGCTGTTAGATGATCTCTTGTGTTCAAGTATGAGAGTCCTGTTCGAAAAACTTGCTCAGATAGTTGCGCTTTTGTTTAATAGACTCTATCATATAGGGATGTAATCGAGCCGAGTTTTAAGTTTTTAAGACTATCTCGTTTATGAGTCGAGGTTAAATAGTCCGAGCTCGAATTTGAGTCGAGCTATAAAATGTGTGTTCAAGTTCGGCTCGTTTAAAAACTCGAGTGAGCTCGAACTCAAGCTCGATCTCGTTGAGAATGACATTCGAGTTAAGCTGATCCGGATTACTCGACAAGCTCAGCTCAACTAGAGCTTGAGGTAGGCTATTAAATTTTTCAATTTGTGATCAAAGCAGAATTTAAGCCCGAGTTTGTGAACAACCTCCATACTAATTATTAATAACTTAATATGTTAGTTTAACATACTAAATACTATTATCAAAATATTATAATTTATATGTAATACAATATTTACTTAACTAGTATACTATATGCTTATTTAGTATATATATAATATACAAAAAAATATCAAGTAACATATAGTTAATTACATTTACTTAGTATATGTTCATAAATTATATAATATGTTAGTTTATGAATTAACTAGTAAGTATGTTAACCAATACACACACATAAATATTAAGTAACATATATAACATATATTACTTAATTCTTAATATACATGCTTAATTTATATAACTCATTTTTAGTAATATATAAGAGATATGAACAAGCTAACGAGTCGGACTAACGAGCCGGACGAGGGATCCGGTCGAACTTTAAACGAACTAAGTTCGCGAGTCTCTATCGAGTTTTGTCGAGTGAGTCAGGTATGTATCACTTACTAATTGAGCGGATTTTTACAGTAACGAGCGAGTTTTTACAGTAACGAGCTCGAGTTCAGATTGGGTTAAACGAAGTAGATATCAAGCGGGTTGTCGAGCGAACTGATTTATTTACATCCCTAAATCTCATACTTGGACAAGAAGCCCCGTCAAGAATCTCTCTCACATTCCCTTGTCTTATAAAGTATAATTCGATTTTATTTTATTTTTAAAAAAAAAGAAAAATGGATAAAAGAAATCTTTAGATTTGACAAAAGGATTTCACGCTTATAATGTAAAAGATTTATATTTATTCCCACAGTTCAAAAATTTGAGAAAAAGTAATGTAAAATCTCGAAAAGATAAGGAATTGTTCTTTTTCTTTTTTTCTTTAATAGATTTTAAATTTCATGAATTGTTGATTTTCAGAATTTAGATATTGCTGTTGTTTGAATGTTGCTTTAAATGTGAGTTTATGTTGTACTTCATATAATATTATATAAGCAAGTCTGTTAGCAACCCTGTAGAGTGTAGTCTATTGGGCAGTTTTATACTTCAATGGTGGCTCCATGTAGGGAACCAGCTGTCAAACAAAGATTTAATGATTATTTACCTAATTAATTATTATTTACCTAATTGTTAGATCCAAACCACTATCCATCCATCATGTATTTATTATTTTATTTTTTAAGGAAGGAATGGAGTGTGATGATCTTAGGGTGTGTTTAGAATTGTGATTTTGTATACAATAAATGCGATTTTAAATCAAATCATATAATATAAATCGTTTAGAAACTCTATTTTTAAAAATTGCGATTTCAAAATGCAGAAAAATTACTTTTTCAAATCGCAAGTACAATTGTATTTTTTTTAAAACGTAAAATTTTAAAGGCTAAACTGTAATTTTGCCAAACGCTTAACTGTAGTTTTAAAAATTATTTTTTCAAATCGCATATTTTAAAATCGTTATTTTAAATTTCACTTTTTGAAATTACAAACTCAAACGGACCTTTAATAGAAGCTATACAATTAATTATTTGACCATTGTGAATAATTCTTTAAATGACAAAAAGTGCCTATTTATGGGTGAAATATAAATATTTTTTAAAATTAATTTTTGTATTTGGTTTTTCAACATAATGTTGAATTTTGTGTCACGTTAGTTATACTCACACTATATAAAGATGTAAGAATTTCACCTATTTTAATGAAAATTGGGATGCAAACAAGTGTTATAATCCTCAAAATTTCATCAAAAATAACAACAAAACTATCACACACATCCCAAGAACCAATAATTTTAATCTTTTGAATTCATACTTTTAACAAACACACTTAGATTGTGAAAATATTCTCCTGCTCTCCTTCCATTTATTCTTTTGCAAGTCCAAACAAAAGAAAAGACAAAGCTCTTTGTCCATCGAGTAATAATAAAAAGAAAGGTTTATGTTTTCTTTTTAAGTCCTCTTAAATTTGAAGTATCTTTTAAAATTGTAATTAGATCAAAAATTAATAATAATTTATAACATATTTAATGGTAATTTTAAAAATTACATCAATTTTGGAAAGACTTAATAAAGACATGAATCTTCATTTTAGCATTACTTGTCCTTGTTTCCTTGGAAAGAATAAAAGAAATCCTTATAAATCTCTCTCAAATTCTTACATATAAGGATAACCATTTTTTCTTCCTTTTAGGGCTTTGTTCTATGAGTAATTAATGACATAAATCTCCTCCAAATTGGGTTCCTCCAACCCGGACTATAAAATTGTAATATATTCTTTAGTATGTGAGAAGCACATGATTTTTTAATATAACTATTAAAAAAGCGCGTGCTTCTCATATGCTTAAATGACACATGATATTCTTATAAATTGGATTAGAGGAAACCCAACTCGAAAGAAATTGATGTTTATATAGCATTACTCATAAAAAAATAAATTAATTAAAAAAACCCTAATGAAAAGAACAAATCGTCATCGCTAGATTTAAGAATTTGAGAGAAATTTTTGTACATGCTATATATATCACACTACTATTTCATCATTATTTTACTATGCTGCGAGACATCGTAAATTCACCCTTAAACCCGCCATCGTTAAATTTTTTTTTTTTGGTTTAAGGAAAAAAAATAAAAAAAAAACAGAAAACTATGGTGTAGACGTAATAAAAGGAAATAGCAATGATGAAAAAGAGCATGGAGGTGTAGCAATGGGGCACTTAAAGAGAGCAGGGAATATCATTGTCATATCAGAAAAATCCCTTTAGTGGGCCCAATAAAAAGGATGCTAAAACACGGTCCTGCCTAGGTGAATAAATTTAGAAAGTCACTTAAAGGCATCTGCCCCAAATAGTAATAAAATAATTACATTTAATTTCAATAAATAAATAAATAAGAACTTTTTTAAGGTTCTTATTATAGTCAAAATACTCTTTAGTTGAATTTCCAATTATGGTAAAAAAAAAAATAATTAAAATAATATATTTTTTTTAAAAAATAAAGTTTCACTTAAATTGAAATCGTGTGGTGAGTGAGAACCAACCACAAACGTCAAATCACCACACGAGAGGATTCCCAACTGGCCATCTACGATGTTGGCTTTCTCTCTCTCTCTCTCTCTAAAGGGGTGAGCGGAAATGCATTTATTTTTCCATTTTTGGGCCAAGTCGCGTCCATGTTTAGTCACATCTAACCCCGTTTGGCAACTTCTTTTTCCTATATTTGGGTGAGTTGAATTTTTTTTTAAACGGTAATAAAAAGTGATTAATACAGTATAAAATAGAAAAAAATTATATAAAAAAATAAAAAATTATATTGTAGTGAATTTTTTATTTAAATAATAATAAATAATTATTAATATAATATAAAAGGGGAAGAGGGGGGTTGTCAAATGGGTTACTTTGAAAAATAAAAATGTCATTGTAAGAAGCAAAAAATTCAAGGTAATTACAAATTTTTAGCATCATGATAAACAACTAAACACATCGGGACGCTTTTAAAATAAATAATAATTTAATACATATAAGGTCAAATGAATAAACAAATTATGTATTACTGGTAAGCCTAAGGGTCCGTAACATTTGTATGTGTTTGAGATTTCAAAAACTACGATATATTTTAAAATATACGATTTGAAAAAGTAATTTTTATACTGCAATTAAACTTTTAATAAAATCACAGTTTAACTTTTTTAAATTTTGCATCTTCAAAATACACCCAAAGAAACAGATTTTCTACGTTTACATATCGCAATTTTTTTAAATGCAATTTCAAACGATTCATTTTCTACGATTCAATTTAAAATTGAACTTCTTGTCCACGAAATCGCAATTCCAAACCCAAACACACCCTTAAAAAGCTGTGAAGAATTTCAAGAAAATATGAAAGAAAAAATCTTACACATGCTTGAAGTACTAAGATTCGCTTGTGTTTGTTGTCACTATTTAGTTCAATAAAAGAAATAGGCTTCATGAAACCTTCCAATTGAGATCACTTTTGAAGAGAAGAATCAAAGGAAATCTAGCTTTCAGAACCCCCTTGAGGCCATTTTGACAATTCCATAAAATCCCAAATAGTAAATGGTATTTTTCGTTGTTGTCAACATTTCATATCTTAATGGAAATAAATGAAGATAAACCCTAAAAGGAAAGAACATATTTCACTGTTGGTGAGCTTTGATCATGGAAGCATTTTTCACAACCAAACCTAAATGCCTGAGACCAACATTTCGACATTCGTCGAATCGATATCACGATTTCGTTTATTATTATTATAAAGACAAGGAATGTGAGATTCTATATTACCACCTTTGGCATTGAATCCACCCCACCTGAAACAAAAATTAAAGAAATATGACTCATAAGGATTCACAATTTAGGAAGTCCATGGTAATGGCGATTAAGATTCCATGATCCTACATCAAATTATTAACTGGGTCACTTCAGGAGCAATCTATGTGGAATTGGCGTCCAGCTAGAGAAAAGAGAGACAGCTACTTCACTAATGTAAGCAATAGCAGGACAAAAAATGTCTAAGGAAAGCTTTCCACTGATTCCACATAACTGCACTCTGTAAACAGCAATCAAACACAAAAAGGTGGTTTCACACAAGATGAGGAATGGACAGAACGAGACCTCTTCTAATATGGCCTTAAATGAAGAAGCAATGTCTTGACCGTCCTGTAGTTACATTTGCTTGTCACCATCTTCAACGCCGACTTTCTTCAGAGCTTTCAACTTTCTATAACCTTTATCGGTTCCAAATACCCTGAAAAATCATAGAGAAGATGCATGACACGTGGTCAGCATAGTTCCATCCTAGCTCCAGCAGCAAAAGCATGTTTACAATTTTAAAAGGATGTGTGTCCAATCTGCTCCTCAACTACCACTGGAAACCAAGTTGGATTTACAAAGGAAAACAGAAACAAAAATAAACCAGAACAAAGGAATGATGTTAGATGTTCAAAAGGCATGTCATTGTTCCTTACATAATTCCTAGAGAATTACTTAAGATTATATACTCTCAACCATGCACGCACCATGAAAACTGTGAGGGACTTAATAGACCATTAACATGGCTAATCCAAGATAAGGCCAGCAGGTAAAATCACATATTGGTGACTTATTAGTGACGTAATCATAGTATTTATAAATAAAACTATTGTAGACAACAAATCTTGGACCACCATCTGCACGTGTATTTTAGTGCATATGTGCAAAGAAATAAGGGCCGTATAAAAACCATATTTGGTAGTCAGACAGGATTTAGGCCTTCTCTGCCAAAGAATTTAGGCCTTTGCACAACTCTAACAACAAAACTTGGACCGTCATTTTTACGTGTATTTGCATGCATATGTGCAAACAAAAGTGGTCTGTACAAAAACCATATTTGATAGCCAGACACAATTTAGGCCTTCTCCCTCTCCCTCTCCCTGTCTCTCTCCCTTCTCTCTCTCCCTCTCTCTGCACAACTCATATAACCTAATCAATCTGGTGCCATGGGCCATATCCAGCCACAACAGCTTATTTGGTTTCTGTCCTTCACTCCAAGACGTGTATCCTCCCCTTTCCTTAATATTAGGCTCAGACACTAATTAGGCCTTCTCTGACACTGTACATCTCTCTCCCTGCACAACTCATAGAACTAAAAAATCTGATGCCACAGACCACATTCCAGCCACAACTTATAATTGCAAGTATTTAGAAAAATCCACAGTTTAGCAAAATGGTAAGGACTGGGGTTCATGTAAATCATTATTACACGCTCTTCTTTTCCCCTCCTTTTTCCTGTCTTTTCTCTTCCTACTGACTACAAAATTAAAAGAATCAACTAAATTAGACACAAGGTTGATTTTATATCGACAAACACAAAACAAAAAACCTTCAACATCAGATCCATCTACTGTCTACAATCTTGGCGTAGAGACAACAAGATAGTATACTCTTGTTGTATACAGTCTGACCAAACAACACAAACGTGCTAATGCTTTAAGCATTATGTGAAAAAATATATAAATAAATAAATTCTTACCTGTCCATGTAAGTAAAAGTTGACGAGTAGTTGCCAGATTTGGTATAAAGCAAACGGTGGTGATAGTCATGAAAATCAGCTCTGGAAAATAATAAAACAAACACTTCAGAACGAGTAGAATATGGACACTAACCACATACAAGACGCTAGGTGATCCAACAAGGAAAACCTACGGACTTACCCCCCATACAAAGGCAAGAAGTTTGAAAGGCTCCATGGAAAATGGTAACCACAATGTGCCTCAACTGTCTCTAAGACTCTTAGTACCATCCATAACCACAAAGTAATCAGATGAGGCCCAGTGATTGCAGGACCAACAATGGTAGCAAAGCCGAGGAACAGTATCTCAGCAGGGTGAGCATATTCAGAAGTCAGTCCAAAAGGTGTAGCATATCTGTACATGTTAACAAGCCCATTAGAGCACCCAAAAAAGCAGCTAACGAAAAATATTATTATAAAACTAAACACTTGATAAAGCACTTAAGCTCACACGTACTCATGATGGACACTGTGGACATGCTTGTACAACCATTTGGTATGCAGAACCCGGTGTCCCCAATAGAATACAAAGTCCTCAAGGATGAAGTAGAATATTATCTGCGTTAAAACTACTTTCCTGCAGAACCAAAAAGCAAAATCTCGCTGACTATGCTTTAGACGAGATGGAAATTTTACATGTTCATGGAAAAATGGATGGAGCACATACTTATAATATTAGTAGCATTATATATATCTGAGAAAAAAAGATTTAGTATATAAAGAACCTGAAAATACCAGGACGGCAATGGAAGACTACTTTGCATGCCCATGAATTTGAAGACGGGATATGCGAAGATCATAACTGGAAGATTGACACCAAAATGATACAGCAGTAGGCGAGTAATACATTTCTCCTGAGCTGCCGGGCTGTTATTTTTTGTCTGCATAAGAAAGACAAACAAGTAATGACCCCAAATGATATGAATTCAGCAAAGAGAGAAAAAGCAATAATGTTGATTACAAGTGAGAAGGATGAACATATATATCATCTATATTAAATTGGTGGCAGCCATAAGAAATTACAAATGGAAAATTTTGGCTACCATAGCAGAGGACAAATTGGAACATTTCTTCCTTAAAGCCACTCTTTACGCATTAATTGTGTTTGTTATGTTATCACTAACAAGCATTATCACATACCAAGGGGGGGTGTTGGTAAGAGCCCAAATATACCAAAAAAAAAAAAACACTTATTCAAGTAACAAAAAATGCAGAAAGCCCATTCCAGTAAAACATACAAACATAAATCAATATACACTGTATGCAAGTACCAAAAAGTGACACAAGATTATTTTCAATAGAGGTGTTATTCCTTATGATAAGAGCCAAAATAGAAATCTACAACAGCTTGAAATTCCAGAGATAAACCCTTTCTAAAACCAAGAGTGTAGGAAAAGGAAGAAAAGGAAGCACCTCATGTATACAAATGTGATCACTAACCAGTTATATACCAGGGGCATGAAGAAGAAGCATCATAGATTTGATAATAGTAATAAAAAAATAAAATAAAATAAAATAAAAATTCTACTTGCAGAAAGCAATTACTCTCTGAGAAGAACTTTTAAATAGGATTGAAATAGGACTCTTGCCATGGTTGGAGCATGAGTTAGATCAGAGAAGAGTGCCATGATAAAAGAGAAGCAAACATTGAAGTTTCATAGCGATCTCCACAGAACAAAAAGAATGCCAGTAGCATTCTATTGTCCAAAATGAACACTGCCCAGCATGGCAGCAAGCTATGTAGTTAACACATTAATTGTGCAGTGGAATACTTTGCTAATGTCCTGCTGCCATATACCACTGGCTAGTCTGATGCTTGATAAGAGTACAAACTGGTAACCAATTCAGCTTGAGAAGTATGAAATTTTTGAACTACTCTAAGAATAATGGCACAGCAAAAGAGTCAAACCTGAATTTTGTATTTGCTCAGCCAACCTGCCCTCTCAAGATATATAAAAGGAAGTCCGGAAAAGAAAAAGACACTTTCATGGAGAAAGAAACTTCCAAGACATGCCAGTTGAAAGTCACTGAAATGTGTGATCAGATACTGCATCATCAAAAGGAAATTGTACAGAGTTAAACAAATAGTACATAACAATTAAGACGATTAAGAGCATGAAGAAACACAACTTAACGTTTGTAGCTTTAAAAATCATCATTCCACAAATCACAACAGTAAAATCAGACACATCTGCCTTTTTCTATTGAAAAAGGCTTAAACGTATTCCGACAGCATTAGTTCCATAGCCATTCATACTGATAAAGAAATGGTTCAACTGAAAACTATCTTTCTAATTAAAACCTTAACCCCCCCAAAAAAAACACAATTTGAAAATAAAGGGGAAGCACAAACTGGTCAGTCCATCCATACAGGGAAAAGAGAGAGAATAATTTCATCATCCTTAAAGCCCATAGCGTACAATAGCACCCATGCAACTCACAGATTCTTGTGTCTAAGCCTCAGACCATGTCCTCATAGGTATGAGAAACGAAAAGAACACATTTGGCATATTCAGAATAGTGTAACATCCAACATGAGAGCAGCCAATATTTTGAATCTTTTACATGCATTTTTCTAAGAAGAAACAAACATATGATGATAATGTAATGATTTCCAGTCACGTCATCTAGGAACTATGCCAAAGGGGCAACTGAGTTTGTGGGATCCAGTTCAGCTAAAGCCTATCAGGCGTCGTATTACAAGCTTGGGACTTCGAATCTCCACTAGAGCTCAACCTCGAAAACGCCCAATCCAAGAAACAAAACAAAACACAAATTTCAATTTCAAATTCCGGGGTCGAAGAGATCTTCAAAACAGATTTAAGTTTTAACAGTTCAAGAGCATCTCAACCGTGGGATCATAATCCCCCATTATCAGGGTTCTTGATTCTAGATTCTCCATAGGGGTATCCACTTCTCTGTTCCAAATACCTTCAGTACAGTTTCTAACAAAATAGACAAAAATTTAAAAAAAAGAAAAGAAAAGAAACACATTGCTTCACATCCAATCGACACATTGTATGACTAACAGCGTTGACCTAAAAGCTATATATACACTTTCAAATAAACCGCGCTCCCATTGTCACTATCCTTAACCAAAACAAGGGCCCAGGGAAAAAAAAAAGACAGAAGCGAATGAGAAAAACCCATATACCCAAATCGTGGAAGAGATAATTAGAATTTCCAAAAGCACTGCCAAAATCAAATCCTTTATCTTACACGATTAACAAAACAAAAAATCAAGAAAAGCCCACAATTGGACCTGCATTACTATACACAAAACACACATACAAGTTCCAAAACTAACAATGCCCCACAAAGAAATAAATCTAGGGTAAGACTTAGACTACCAAATAGACCTAAAGACGAACAGAAAAAGTGACCAAAATTGTCACAGAAATGATATAAAAGGCAGTACCAGCCACCCAGATTCGATGATCGAAGCCATTGAAAGCCTGGTGACTAAAAACTTGATCTGTTTATAGCACAGAGCAATGCAATATAATATACTGAGAGAGAGAGAAAGAGAGAGGGTGTTTCAGTGAGGAGGCTATGGAGAAGGCAGGGGCAACCCACGAGAAGAGACAGACTGTCCAAGGGAATCTGGGCCCTTCTTTGGTTTTTATATATTTATAGAAAACAAAGATTGGGGGTGGCAAAGGAGAGGATCTGAATTTGTGCACGTCGTTACTATCCATGTAGTGATCGTGTGCTTGCGGCTTGCGCACTGCTCCCCCACCAATGAGCTTGCACATCTTTTTTGACCCCACGACCAGTCCAAAAGATTAATCTTTTTTTATGTAAGCACCAAAAGATTAATTAAGCAAACCCAGGCAAAATTGTTCACATGGCTTCTGGTAAAGATTACTGTTTACTGGTACTAGTTAAGAATGAATAATACAAAAAAAAAATAAATAATAAAAAAAAAACCCTTTTATTTTATTATTATTTCATTATACTGATTAGGTCTTTGCAAAAAAATTGCTACTGCGTGCCGGTTGAGTACCGTTCGAGAACCGACCGACACCGCCTAACTTGCAGCCTGTAGGCGGTAGACTTTTTTCATTTTCGACAAAGTCGATTCGTTAGGCAGAATAACTTTTGAAAAGTCGATATTTTGACCGACACCCACCCGACATTACCGCATATTAAAACAACGTCGTTTTGAATTATTATTTATTTATTTATCACCTAAAACAGTGTCGTTTTGAGATGACTATAAGCATTCTACCAAAATTACCGACTATCACCTTAACCGACTTGTCGGTGGAGAAAATAAACATTGGTGGAAAAAGTCAGTGAAACTTTCGACTTTATCGACCGTGGTGGTGTGAAATGTGAAAATTCATATTTCGTAACGGAGTTACCCAACTCCCACCCTAATACTGATGTGATATTGCAATTAGATTTCTTTTTTATTTAAAAAGAACAGATCTAATAACTAATTTATTAACACCATCACTTTCGTAAAAGAAGATAGAAAAAATCATTTTTAGCATTATTTGTAAACCGTAATCTACATAAATTATTATAACTTACAAGATCTTAATTATCAAGATTTTCACGATAAATGAATAAAAGAAACATATCAGAATCCATATCAATAAAAGACTTCTTCAAAGTTCAAAAACTAGAAAATAATTTCTCTCACTTGATAATATACAAATATACAAAGCTGATGGATATTGTGCATATTTATAGAGTAGAGAGATGACCGGTTTCCTTTATTTATCACCATTAATTCTACTTCCCATCAAAGTCAGAATCAAATAAGAAACCATTTTTCGTAGTTAATTAACCAACACTTCATTAAGGATGATTAATTAAGCATTAACTTTATCAAAAAAAAAAAAAAAGTATTAACCAACTTTCATTAAGGAAAATTAATTGACCAATATTTAGAGTCCAATAAATTATCTTATGTGCAATCTCTCATGTGGGACATGGACGAGTTACCTAAATTATCTTAAGAGTAAAAGAAAACAGTTTTGTTGATAAGATCTAACACGAGTTTGACTGAGGGAGGTGGGTTTCTCAAGGCGATATTTTTGGGGTTGTCATCTTTTTTTGGGATATTTTTTTGTTTAAGAAGAGACCGTTCTTCTAGGGTCTTTAAGATGACACGGTACTTTATATATTTTAATAAAATTATAAAAAATAAATAAAGTTATAGATTTTTTTTTTATTAAAAAGGAAGTATCGTATCACCATAAAAAGACCTCAAAATAATATTAGAAATATCTCTAACATTCTCAATTTATTAACTCCACCAATTTTATAAAAGAAATAGAAATATAATTTATAGCATTATTCAAACTAATTACCTAAATTATCTCAACAGTAAAATAAAACATTTTTGTAGACCGAGTTTGACCGAGGGAGGTGGGTTTCTCAAGGCGGTATTTCTGGGCTTCTCATCTTTTTTTCTTTCGGATTTTTCTAAATATGGGGTTCTTCACTTGTTTGGAATTGAGACTTCAAATGCACATGTACGATTTTTCTCCAAATAATGTGGCCGGGAAATATATATATATATATATTAAGTTCCCTAAATATGGAGTTCCCTGAAAGACCTCCAGCTATTCAAAACTCTGTAACTCACGTTTCAGAGACTCAAGTTGAGCCTGCCCCTGATATCCCTAAGTCTGAGTCTTCTGTTCTTTCAAAAGAAAAGAAGCCCTCTAAGATTAAGCAAATGGCTCTCCTTATGCAGCAGATCTTACAAGCTGAAGATAATGATGAAGACGAAGAAGCCTCCACTGCAGAATATATGAGTAATGATTTATTAATATTTTTTTTTATACAACTTTTCACCACCTTACCAATGTAACAAAGTGGCCTCCTACTACTTTTTTAGTTGCAATGAATCATTACTCTCTCTATATATATATATATATATATATATATAGGGATTTGATTATTACACTACATCATCAACATCATCACAATAACTGTACAACAACTTTTCACATGAGGGTGGGCCTCAGTAGGAGTGAGCAAATACCCGCAGAACCCGCACCGCCCCGCAGAACCCGCACCGCATATTTTGAAAAAAAAAAAAAAAAAAAGAATAAAAGAAGGCAGAAAAGGGCAAAAGGCCAATTTCTTCTCTAACATAACCCTAACACTTCTCTTCTCTACAAAAAAAGGGCCCTCCCTGTCTCCCTGAGTCCCTAAGCGCGGCGCGCGCCCCACGCACGGCAGCAGTCACCGATCACTCGCCTCACGGCCCTCGGCCCCTCACCAGTCACCGTCCCTCACACAATCATGCCCTCGCGGCTCACAAGTCATGCCCTCTGTCACTCGCTAGTCGTCACCTCGCCGGACGCATGGTCGCACGGACACACATCACAGACTCACACACCGACAGGCCGCAGAAGAGGAAGGGGAAGGCCGGAAATCCGTCGACTTCTAGCGATTTCTGGTGGGAAATCCGGCGACTTCCAGTGGCGATTTTTCGGCGACCCGAGTATGTTTTTTTGGCGATTTCAGTAGGTCTTACACGGTGGATTTCTCTGTGTTTCAACAGAAAATCCCTAGGTAATTTCTTGTGATTTGGCTTAATTAATTTGGATTATTGTTGATTTATTTGATGTAGTGATTATGGTTGGGTTGTTGATGATTATTGGCTGATTTGGGTGAAGTTTCGGTGATGGGTATTTTGTTGTTGTTGATTCACGGCTGAACCGTATTTGGTGCCTCCCCTGTTTCAGCCCGCCGGTGTATGTGTGTGTGTTGAGTGTTGTGGTGTAATTTCCTGTGAATTGATTTTAGCCTTATTATACTAATTGTGGAATTGTTACTGGGTTTTAGCCGGTTATGAGAATTGGTGATTAAGTTCTGGAAATTTGGTTCTATTTTTTTTTTCCCAATTTTTTTTTATGAATCATAACCCGTGGGGATCCCCGCATACCCGCGGGGATCCTCGCCCCGCAACCTCGCCCCATCCCCCCCCCCCCGTCCCATGCTCAGCCCTAGGCCTCAGTGTGTAGGACTCACCCTCATGTGAGGAGTTGTTGTGCAATTGTTGTATTGGTGTTGTAAATTTAACATTTTTCATATATATATAACTATGTTAATAATGTATGTATATTATTATTTTACTGAAGATATTGCATATTAAGATCTTTCACATTTTTTAAGATCAATTTTCTTAAAATTTTAATCATTTAATCCTTCTGATTACTACTAAATTTACAATGTTTTCTTAAATTTTAAAAGTTGCAATTTGACCCAGAACTATATACCACTTTCATTTAGCCCCCTGCCATTATGATTATCTCTTAAATGCAACAAAAAATGGGCTATGCGTGATTCACATGACGTAAAATGTCCATTATACCTCTATTCCGTTATCATTAAATTTTTTTTTTCTTTTAAAAAAAAAATTCTCATTAGTAATGTCACATCAATAAAGATGAATAAAAATATGGTGTATAATATTACTTCTTTTTTTCTTTATCGGATGCGAAGAGTATTATTGTCATTTTGAATTAAGTGTATCATATTTGATCCATTTTTAGTTGAATTTAAGAAGGAAATCCTAATAGGAGCCAAGTGAAAAAACTAAACAGCTTAGAGGGTCAATTATAATTTTTTAAAATTTGAATAATATTTTTATAAATTAAGTGATAATTTTAAGTGAGCATGTGTAGCTTCTCCTTAATTTTATGATTCAGATTGACACTCAATTAAATGATGATCTGAAAAAATATGAATCATTGGATTACAAAATAATTATTAGATTGTGCTAAAAGGTTGAAATTGACGTGTAATCATAAATATGCTGAAGTTGATAGAATCCGAATCAATGACCAATTCGTTTGATGGCACGTGACATTTTGCTGCCACAAAAACGTAAGTTATTAGGTGACGTTTGGCAAATACTTAGTACAACATAACAGTGAATTGTTAATTTTAGAATTAGTAAAATGTGATGTTACGATATAAAGTAAAAAAAATTTATTTAAAAAAGTAAAAAAAATTTGGTATTATAGTGAATTTTTTTATTTGAATAATAATAAAAAATTATTGATGTGATATAAAAAGTAAAAAAAAGTAAAAATTTTTTAATATTGATTGTTATTAAAAAATGTGAGAAAGTAAAAAAAAAAAAAGTGATGTGAATAGTGGCAAGCACTATCGTGGCCTGTACATACATTTGCCAAACATCGCCTTAAACTTTCCTTATAATATGCTTGGGATTGGGTCGAGCTTTAAAAAAAATATTTTTAGTATATAAAAAATTGTGTCCTTTTGATAAAAATTTTAAAAAGTTTTTTTTTTTTTTTTAAAAAAAAAAAAAATCTAAAAAAAGCTCCAAATTGCGTTTTGAGGGAAGCTTAAAAATAAGAATTTTTCTAAAAAACTTTTTCAAATTTTTTTACAGACAAAAACGATATTTCCCACCACAACCTCAAAATCTCAAACATGTTCTCAGGATTTTGGTATTCATATCACACTTCTATGTCCTAGAGAAAAGGAAAAGAAAAATGAAAATATTTCTAGTTCTTTAACATAAGATATTTGGATTTTTATCGGTGAAAATATATCATAATTTAGAACTCTTGTAACATTGGTATGTGAAAGGGCGACATTACAACTCCAATGATAAATTAGAAAGACATTACAAAAAAGATGATAGTTATGAGAAACAAATATAGTTTTTCCTTTTACTTTGGATGTGGACATGCATGTAATAGTGCAAGGCAATTATGGTTCATGTGCCTCTTTGCCAAATCACATGATTCACTCTTTTATGATCCATTTGTTTTGACGTAAAATAATTTTCTTGAAAATATTTTTTAGCGTTTGGTAAGCACGAAAAAATTACGAAAGGCGAAAATGCAATTGTTGCTGGAATCCGGCAACGTCCGGTCGTCGTTGCTGGATTCCGGCGAGCATGTTTGGCCGGATCTGGCCAAAATTGTTGGATTCCGGCCAGATCCGGCCTGCTTTTGACCATGGCCAGATTCCTGCCAATTTCGGCTGGAATTTGGTCCGTCGACATTCGGCGACGGTGGCCGGATGTTGTTGAATTCCGGCGCCTCCTGGATTCCGACGACTGAACATTGCTGGATTCTGGCAATCGGATATGAAACATGCATGCAAGGACCAATAGTTTAATTTCGGAAAACGATTTACAGTTTTTAAAACCGTAAATCGCTTTCCAAAAATTAAAGAAGCTTTTACGCTCAAACCGACAATGATTTTCGTTGACCATTATTTTCGCCCATACCAAACACCGTAAAATGTTGAAATCATGTTCCAAAAATCATTTTACGCCGAAACAAAACAGAGCATTAATCTTAGATACCTATATCACCTAATCTTGAAAATTTGTCAACATACTTTGAACTTCTATGTATATGAAATTTTTAGGGATAGAGTAAACTCTACAAAGTGATGTTAGAGGTGGTATAAGTTTTACTACATATTTATGGGATAATTGTACCACCGGTCCTTAAGATTGACATAAATTACAAATCACTCTCTGTGGTACAAAAAGTTCAGGAAGAGTCATTGTGGTAAACTATAATTACAAATCACTCTTTAAACCCGTTTTTCATCCACCAAATTAACAGAAACTATTAGTTTGTCATATCATATAAATAGTGAGACAACCTTTAAATATCATTTATATTGTAATCTACCAACGGACTTTGTTTATTTGGTGGACCGAAAACGGGTTCAGGGAGTGATTTGTAATTATAGTACCACATTGAGTGATTCATAATTTAGGCTAACCCTAGGGACTAGTAGTGTAATTATCCATACATTTATTTATAAATTGACGTGAAAATTCATAATTAGCGGAATAATTAAGCAAAAAAAATTACTTTCCAATTTTTCCTAATTTTTTAACCAATTATGAATTTTCCATAACTAAGCATTTTCCAACTCTACGTAATCTACAAACACAAAATTCCCTTTTCTGGCCAAGTAAATAATATTTTCCTTTTAATGTGTGACCACTGACCATACCGAATGAAAATTCCTTGCATTTGGCTTTTGGAATTGCATGTAATTTGTGTACGCCCACTGAAAAAGTACAACACTGTTTGGTAAGAATTGTTTGAAGTGCCATGCATTTAAATTGAGCTACCAAAGGGTCTCATACTTTCTGTCTTAAGCACCATAATTCCACATAAGGCAATTTGTAATAAAAAATGATATTGATTTCTTTTTTATTTTTTTTTTTAAAATAAATTATATTTTATTCAATTTTTTCAAAATTTTTCAAATTCTATCTCACAAAATCAAACTTCGAAATTTGCACAGTGAATTAAAATTAAATTATGATTTCAAAAAATCGAGCACTCAAACGGACTTTTTTAAGTCCATCCTAAAAAAATGCACCCTTGGTTATTTGAGCAACTACGGTTATCATTAAACGCATGAAATATAGAAAAAACAAGTGAAATTTAGGTATTTGCTTAAACTTATCAAACAAAGAGCCTATGTAGCTTCAAACTTCAAAATTTTCGAAGTGTTCTATCCAAACTCAAAAGGCATGCGAGATTTGAGGTGTGTTTAAACTTGTCAAACTTGTTTGGGGGTCTGTTTAAACTTTTCAAAGTTGTTGAAGAGCCTAAAGGAAAAAGAAAAGTTATTGTGCGGTAAAAAGGCAGTGCCAAAATTAGAGAGAAAAGCCCACCATATATATATATTTTTTTCCTTTTAACAAAGCATAAATGAAAAGCTAGCCATTTTTCCTGAAATTCCTCTTGGTATTACTGATAAACCAATCTGGTCTATAGCAAAGAAGGGATATTATGTGTGTGCTGACACTTGGAATTTCCTTAGGAAGAAGAAGGAAATTGTGGATTGGGGATCATTGGTTTGGTTTCCATATGCTTTACCCAAACAAGCTTTTATCTTATGGCTTGTTATGAAGAATAGATTGACTACGGGAGATAGGATGCTGTGTTGGGGATATACAAGTGATATAAAATGTGTTTTTTGTAGACATTTTATTGAAAGCAGGGATCATCTCTTCTTTTCCTGCAGTTTTACATACAGGATATGGAAAGTTTGTATGCAACGTTGCTCCCCGTTGGTTCCTCCTTCTGATTGGTCAATTATAGTCAGGGATGGGTGCAAAAATTGGAAAGCTAAGTCCATGGTTGGTATTGTCTATCGGTTGATTTTGAGCTCTACTGTGTATGATATTTGGCGTGCCCGGAATGAGATCAAGCATCATGGCCAACCACGGACTGAGGAGCAGATTTTGAAGTCCATTTTTTGGGAAGTCCGGACTAGGATTTTGGGAAGAGGGTGCTTTAAAAGAACCACATAGTCTATTAATTTATGCCATAGCTGGAATATTGATACTAGTTGTTTGGTGTAACTGATAGTTCTAATTGTTTGTTTGCTAGTTTGGTTGTTTGCTGGTTTTTGTCCAGTTGGTTGTTGGTTTGTTTCGGTTTTGAGCTAGTTTGCTCTTTAGTTTTGTTAGTTTGAACAATTTTGTACAATTGCTCTGTATTCAATATAGATCATTTATTCATGAAAATAAAAAAGCTAGCCATTTTCCCCTTCCTCACCCACATCCCATGTCCATAGCATTTGTTTGCTCTTAATTTACATTGCTTATAGTTTCATTTTATTTATTTTTCTTTTTTTTTTTCCAAAAATTTTCAGGGATGTTATCAAATTTTTATATCAATTTAATTTTAAATTTACTATTAAGTAATAAAATTATTTGTCTAAACTTTTATATTTAAATTGCTCTTTTAAATTAATTATTGATGAATATATATTTCTTTTTTTTTTTTTTTTTTTTACATATTTTAATAAATTATTTATTTTATTAGTTATATTTTTATTAAATTTGTTGATCAACTTCATCTTTTAATTTTGTCCCTCCGCCACTGCTGATATTGCGCCATACATGAATCTTCCTGCTGATTCAGGATTTCCCTCAACTTGTTTACTACCTTCTGGTCAAATATTTGCACAGCGGTCCTTTTCTCTGAGTCAAATTTGGAGCATACCATCTTCTCAATGCTTAATCAATCTTACGTCATCTAAGAAACTAACTGTTGAGAAAAAAACACCAACATTCCATATTTCCATGTAAATAACTTATCAATTACCATACACATGAATATGAAATACCAAAAGGCACAAGAAATATCTTGAGCAACCATTGATTCAGCATAAAACATCCGCACAGAGATTGAAAAGGAGTAACAAACAGCCAAAAGTCTTAATATCCTCATTTACTGATGAGAAAGGGGGTGCACACACATGAACTAGTTTGTTCTTGGTGTAGCCCACTCGACTCTAAGTATTAAACTGTCATAACCATACCCATTGAGTTTGTTGATGGCTCTCTGAGCATCTTCTCTGTTCACGAAGTTAACAAAACCAAATCCCCTGCTCATGCCAGTCTTTTGATCGACAGCAACATAAACACGGCTTACAGAACCAAAAGGCCGGAAGAGTTCAAGCAAGTCAGGCTCCCGTGTATCCTCCGAGAGGTTGGTGACCCGAACAGAGTTTTCATCATTCCTACGTCTCATATCAGATCCTGTGGTCCTTTCTGCCCCTGCTCTCATGCCTGGAGGAACATATGTTCCCTTGCTCGCCCCAGATGCAGCAGCTGTGGCTTCTGATACAGCAGGCTTATCAACGAATCCCTCAGCAGGTTGGGCGAGATCCTTGTAAGGGCATCTTGAAGTCCAGTGGTCACCTTTCTTACCACAAGTTCTGCAAAGCATGAGGGTAGCACCTCCTTTCCCAAGTTGAGCCAAGTCTCCTCCAACCTTTGGCTCTTCTTGTTTGCTACCTGTTAGCAGTTTCAAAGTTGTCAATAGACTTGACAGAGCCCTTATCCATATACGTAAGGTTGGATAAAAAGAATCTTAATAACAACATATCATCAATAACACAACTTAAGGCATATAGGGTAATACGAAACATTAAAAGTAATGAATCCAAAAGAAACAACATAACAACAGCAATATGCTAACAGGGAAAAATACTTGACAGAATGACAGGTTTGAATGCTTGAGCCATATAATATACTAATTCATACCCACATCAGGTTGTGCCCCAAAACAGGTAGCTTGTACATTTTGAATTGTAAATGTAGCATACAACAAATTGTTTCTAAATACACTTGGTGTACATGGTGAACTAGTGATCAATATTAAATTCATCACGTACAATTTGTGTACTAAGAGCATCCGTATCAAACTCTCTAAAATTTTCTCCAAATTTAACTCAAACAATCTACTTTTTTGATTTTATCTCTTACTTTTAAAAAACTCCATACATCAAACTCTCTAAATATTTATCTATTTTAATTATATATATATATATATTTATTAATTTTGACACCAACCAATTTAACTGTATGAACATCAAATTTTCCTACTTAAAACAATCCCACTACAATCATCTATGCACAGAATCAAAATCTCAAAATTAAACTATACCACTAAACCGGCCTATTTACAAAAAAAAAAAAAAACCCTAAACCGACCTCCAGCTGTAAAACACAAACTGCTCAGCTCCATCCAAAAGCCATCACGTACACTGAAGATGACACAGTGACCTTATCTCCAAAACCTTCTCATGACTTCCTGAACTTTTCTCTTCCTTAGTCTTGCCTTCAGTTTGTTTCTTCCCTTCACTTTAGTTTTAGCTTCCTTCCCCAATAACCGCACTCCTTGCCTTATGAGGAATCAACCCGTGACAAGTTCTCTCTTCCCACTCATTCTCTGAGCAACAACGCCGTCTGCAAACCCACAGAGTCCTTTGTTTCAGCAACCGTCGTCCACGGAGCTAAAAGACATCGTGCCAAGAGAGAGATGATGCAGAAGCTTGAAGGCAAGGAGGAAAAGTGAAGACGCGCGGGAAGAGAAAAAAAATGATATTAAAGTTAATGGCGTAAGAGCAAATGGGGTTAAATTTAGAGAGAGTTTCTGACAAGAGTTAGTTTGGAGAATAATAGAGAGCTCAATGCATGGAGATTTTTGAGAACTTTCTCTAATATTTGGTGAAAAGTTCAAAATGGAGAGTTTGATACAGATGCTCTAATAACACCATTGTTAGACCAATCTCTAAACCTTTAAGCAAAACGGCAGGTTGTTCAACATAGTAAAGGACACATGATTGTAGGTGAGCCATATCCAATTGAATGCAATAGATTAGGATATCTCAAGGAATCCCATAAACTAGACCCATTTGAATCAAAACATCTTGTAGAGGTTAAATTTGAAAAATATCCAAACATAGGAAATCCCACCCCCCTCCCCCCCACCCCCCCCGGCGCTCCCCTCTTCTCCCTCTTCCCGCAATTTAAATCAGTTTATTTCTAGTATCTTCAGCAATACAAGTGGACACTACCACATCAGTTTGATTCGTGTAGGAAGATCCTTACTTGACAATGACGTATAGGTACTATAATGAATTAGAGTTGAAAACTTAATTAAATTTTCGAGTCTTTCGGTAATGAGGCAAGATTGCAATCTTCTTTGTCTCTCTTCTTATTTCTCTTCTGATGCACTCTACTCTATTTTCTATGTTATGCTAACTGTTTTGCTACAGTTCTCATAATCATGTAAACAGCCCCATAGATCCCTAATTCTGCTTCCAAACTCTATTTTGTAGTGAACCCTAAGGACTAATAAGATCCTTCTCCCTAATCATGTTTTAGAAGTTTGTAACAATAAACTTTTCTAGATGCTATTAGTTGTATGCGATGGCCTAGACATACCCAAGAAAGAAAAGAGAAGTATGCCATGAGCTAATGTCTTGACCAACAAGAAAAAAAGAAGAAAAATGATGACAAAGACAATAGAAAACTTGAGCTTAAGGCATTAGGCAGTTGAACCTGACACTGGTTACAATAAATTGGACATTCAAACAAAGAGCCAGAAGCAATATGTAACAAGATAATGTAAAATAGTAAATCTCACACCAGATTTTCCTTAGATAAGTAAATCTTACACCCGAAGTTTAGTGCAGTAAAGAAATCATTGAAATTATCAAAACAGTCAAGTCTTTTGGTTTGTCATTGCAACAATAGATGAAACACAACCATCAGCAAAGTACATACAGCATGGTCCCAATGTAGTGTAAAACTAAGTTTTAAAATCAAATAACTGTAAAAATAAATGAAGAAATCAACACTCGAGATGCTCTTTTCATTCTGAATCCAATCTAACACCTATACATTCAACCTGACAATGATATCATTTTTTCAGCCATTTGGCTGAGCAGAAAAAGCAGTGAAACTAACCTTGTAACTTTCTCATGAACACAAAGTGAGGAAAAGTAATTGAGGAAAATAAATATGGCATTTAGTTTGCTTATGAAAACAAAATGGTCAATTGCGATTTCTTCTTTTATTTTTTGGACACCAATTCTGGATAACTAGGTTAGACTTCCCAGTTTCATATGTAAATTTTTACAAATATTAGGTGGCCAGTGAACAATCGAAAAGATGATTGGCCACTTTCACCAGCATACACTTCACTCCCGGCCAAATATTTCCAGAGAATTAAAATTTCAAGTGTAAACAAACTACAGATTTTGTAAAAGCTAACCGGATAAAACGATGAGATTCTCAAAGCCCGATGGTAAAAATTATCCAATCCCATCAATTTGGAGACTCAAAGAACAACTTCACCCTGTTAATATTGGTTAAAAAAAAAAAACTTCTGTCCACCAAAATAAACAGAACCTAAGCAAATCCCACGCAATTTTCCCTAAAAAACTAAGCAAAAATCATAACTTTGCAATTCACCCACCTTCAAATCAACTTCTCTTTTTCCAGAAACTCTATTAACTTCGCCTAAGCAGTTCCCTAACAAAATTCTCTAAGCAATTCACCTACCCCTCAATCTCCTATCAAAGCTTCTCAATTCTCATATGACATTAATTCCCCCTATCCACACAGACAAACCTTTAGAACACAAAAAATAAACATATAAAATAAACCACTTCCAGAAAAGCGTGCGCACGTGCGCGAGAGAGAGAGAGAGAGAGAGAGAGAGAGAGAGAGAGAGAGAGAGAGAGAGAGAGAGAGAGAGAGGGACCAGGAGCTCTAGGGCGCTCGAGGAGAATCTCCTCGGTGGAGACCATGGTGAGGCGGCTACCGACGTCCTCGTGGACGGCATCGCCGAACTTGGGCCAGGAGCGACGCTCGATGGCGCGCTTGCTTAGGCGCGCGTTGGCGAGCTTGCGCGTGCGCGTAGTAGTGGTGATCTTGACCTTGTTGCCCTCATCGTTGAACCTGTACTCAACCACCTTCTTGATCCCGTTCTCGTCGGGCCCGATCACCTGCCTCGGCGGCAGAAGGAAGTCCAGGTCCTCCCCATCGTCCTCCTCCAGCTCCCCCCACCGGAGCTTCGGTTGCTGCGCCGGAGCCATGACCTTCAATTGAGAGACTGTGTGTGTGTGTGTGTGTGTGTGTGTGAGAGAGAGAGAGAGAGAGAGAGAGAGAGATTTGGGGCTGGAGCTAGCTAGGGCTTTTGCTGAGCAATGGGACTGCAAATTAGACGTGGTGCAATGCTATTGGTTGCGGTTTATACTTGGGTATCGGCTACTTACAGGCAATTAGATGAAGTGAAATTTGAATTAGGTTTTCTACTCTTAGAATACGTTTAGGACTACGATTTCGTAGATAATAAGTTTGATTTTAAACAAAATCGTAGAATATAAATAGTTTGGGAACTGCGTTTCTAAAAAATTGAGATTTAAAAATGTTAAAAATATGTTTTTTTGAATAACAGGTCATATGGTGCTTTTTTGAAAACGCATAATTTTAAAGGTTAATTTGCGATTTTAAAGGTTCAATTGCGACTTACCAAACGCTTAACTGCGTTTTTAAAAAAATTATTTTTTCAAATCGTACATTTTAAATCACAAACCCAAACAGATCTTTAAACTATAAGATTTACAATTACAATAATTCAAAATATTATATTGCATTACGAAGAAAATTCATTTTAGTCTTTTTAAGAACTTAACATGTTCTCGTTATAAAAGCTAAAATAAATATTATAAAAATAATAAAAAATAAATTTATACAAATTTATATTAGTCGAATCAAGTTTATAAGAATACAGCTCGTTTAATAAATAAGTCTAAATTTTTATTTAAGCTTTGTTTATTTAATAAATAAACCAATCTCGAAACTGAACTCGAGTATGTGATCCTGAACAGCTATACATGGTCATTTACCACCCTAGTTGTGGTAACTGTGGGCCTCGACTAAACTAGGAAACTGGACTATATATGGGTTTAGTTTAATCAGGCCCAAAACTCTAGGATGATTACAATTTTGTTATAATTTATCCCATGTTGATTGTGGAAGGGGTTGAATGGTCAATTTATAAGTGTGAAGAAAAGCCTCACCTTATGAGCTAGTTTTTGAGATTGAGAGACCCAAAACCACCAAACATTGATACTAGAGCCCAAGTTACAACAAGTCTCAACCCAATCCATAGAAAGGTTTAATGTTAACCGATCTAAGCCCGATGTGTAAAGGGGAATATTGTTGAGATTTATCTTATATCGGTTGTGGAAGGAACTAGATGGTTAGTTTATAAGTGTAAGGGAAAAATTCACCTCATAATCAGCTAGTTTTTGAAGTTGAGAGAGAGCCAATACCGCCGCCCAACAGACTTGCACCACATTTCGTATTGTACGTTGATTATTCTTATTTTTCAATGGATGGGGATTCTAGATGACCTTGACCTTGTGGAGTTTAGAAGTCCCGAAACTATGGGGGTACTGACTCACCGCTATCATACGCAATTGACCGTATGCCAGCGTGAACACGCCTATGGATTACGATGAATCTTAGCTGCTTCTGGGAAAGTAATCAGCGAAGATGGCAACCACGTTACAGAAAAGAGGCTTCTGGGAAAGTAAGCAGCGATAGCAACCGCGCC
The DNA here is from genome assembly GCA_028654335.1 of Alnus rubra. Classification (NCBI taxonomy): domain Eukaryota; kingdom Viridiplantae; phylum Streptophyta; class Magnoliopsida; order Fagales; family Betulaceae; genus Alnus; species Alnus rubra. Next base: position 36,402 of record JAJPGS010000870.1, on the reverse strand, counting down.
CGTTGATCGGAAAAGGGTCCTAATGAGCTTAAAATCCTCGTTCTCTTTTCATCCTCCCCTCTCAGCCATACACTTTCTATTGATCTCCTCTGTTGGTTCATGGTGAGCCCTTCCATGGCTGTTGTAAACCTTTCAGTACCGCCCAAAAAATCCAAACCTCATTGGGAACACGATGTCTTCCTAAGTTTCATAGGTGAAGACACACGCAAAAATTTCATTGGTCACCTCTACGCCGGTTTGATGCGAGTCGAAGTTCGCACCTTCTGAGATGACCAAGGCCTTCAAACACGAGAGAACATTTTTTATGGACTACTCAAAGCGATATGTAGATCAAGGATTTCTATTGTTGTTTTTTTCAAAGACTATGCTTCTTCCAAGTAGTGCCTTGATGAGCTTGCGGAGATTGTGCAGCGTAAGAATACCATAGGCCATACTCAGGGGCGGAGTCAGCTTTTAGGCTTTGGGGGGGCCAAATTAAAAAAAAAAAATTGGGGGGGGCCAAAACTACAAATTTTTTAAAGAATAGGGGTAAAAATTATATATATATATATATATATATATATATATATATATATTTTTTTTTTTTAGATTTTTTTTTTTTGTTGAGGGGAGCCCTTTGGCTTGGGGGGGCCCAAGCCCCCCCAAGCCATAGTGTGGCTCCGCCCCTGGCCATACTCTTCTTCCGATATTTTATCATATTCACCCCTTGAATGTACGAAAACAAACTGAAACTTTTGCCAAAGCTTTTGCTATGCATGATAGGCGGCTTCAAGTGGAAAAGGACTAGGGGTGCGTATCGGTTCGGTAGACAGTTAATTCGGTCGGTTAACCGACTTTTGTCGAAATGCAGTCTGTGAATTATTTCGGTCAAGTCAGTTAAGCGGTTAATAGACGGTCGGTTAAGTCGGTTAACATTTGGTTAACATGGGTAATGAAACGACGTCGTTTTGATTTTTTTAAAGGAAAAAAAATAAAAATCAAACGTTTCGTTTTTACTAAAATGACATCGTTTCGTTTTATGTTAGTTTGGTTAATCGGTCGGATAAAAGACGGTTCGGTTCGGCTCAGTTACCAAACCGGCTTTCAAAACAAAATTTTATACCAACTACCGAACCAAAATCAGTCGGTAGGCGGTCGATGGCGGTTTGATAGGCGATAGGCGGATAATTTCCCATCTCTAAAAAGGACAGGATGCAAAGGTGGAGAACAGCTCTTACTGAAGCTGCGAACCGTTCCAGCTGGGACCTCCAGGGAGGTGCAAATGGGTCTTATGCTACATGCTTTATCATGAATTTTTTAATTTACTTTTATTTAATTTTTTTTTTTTTTTTTGCTATTTGGGAATGGTCGAACCACTCTCAATGGCCATAGGGTGGTTCGGTCACCCCATATATGGCCGAAAGGGGTGGCTAAACCACTCTAGCCATTTGGGGGAGGATGAACAACCACCTGGCCATTTGGTAAATGGCCAAAAAAATTTGGGGTTGGTGGCCAAACCATCCCATCCCATGGCATTGGGGGTGGTTCGGCCACCCTTGTTATAGCCTTTTTTAACAAAATTTGTTTTTAGTTTTTATTATTTTTTTTTCAAATTTATAAGATAATATTTGTCTTATTGAAAAAATTTTAGGATCATTTTTATCTTTTTGCGGGACAAAACATGTACATTACAATTATTGTTATTATTATTTTTATTTATTTTATTTTTTGTAGTTTGGGGGGACATTGATGTAATCTTTAATTTAGGAGGATATTGCAAATTGAGTGCTAGTTTTAAGAGGATATGAGTACTTTTCTTAAATAAATTGCGTTTGGGATTGCGATTTCGTAGAGAAAAAGTGCGATTGTAAACCAAATCGCAGAAAATGAACTGTTTGGAAACTGTGTTTTTAAAAAATTGCGATTTGAAAACGCAGAAAAATGCTTATTCAAATCGCAGGCAATTGATGCTTTTTTGAAAACGCAGTATTTTAAAAAGCTAAATTGCGATTTTAAAGGCCAAACTGCGATTTTGCCGAACGCTTAATTGCGTTTTTAAAAATTATTTTTTTAAATCGCACATTTTAAAATCGCACTTTTTGAAATCGCAAACCCAAACGGACCCTAAAATTGAATTAATTGACAGTTTTCTCTTATGTGCCTACTCTATCCGCATATAAAGATTATGCCACTTATAGAGCCATATTTAAGATAAGTGTAAAGCTAAAAACTACATTCTTATTCTACAACTATTCTACAATGCTAATGTGTCAGTCTCAATCAATCATTAATTTTTTTTTTTTTTTTAACAAGAACTGATCCAAGGGTTGGTTGAGATTAATATGCCAGCATTGTGAGATAATCATGTGATAAAATGTGATTTTTAATATTACTCTTGAGATAAAAGTCATACAATAATTAGTTGCTCCATCCACAAAAAGGGAGAAAAAAAATTGTTTTATGGCAAATCATTGGTGTAGGGAAATAAATTAATCTAGAAATGTATTTTAAATGATATATATTTTTTTAATAAATTTGGCAAACTAATTAACAATTGCTTGCCATGGTGTATATTTGTCTCAAATGATTGAGATGATAATATCCTTTCATCTTTTTTTTTTTTTTGACATGTCCACACAAGAGGGGGAGAGAAAATTCGAACTATTAACCCCCGCTTCATGATGTATGGTCTCCAGCCAATTAAGCTACCCCTTGGGGACGATAATATCCTTTCATCTCGTTACAAGTTGAGCACTTACCTATAATCTTCTGATTCAAAATATAGGTTTTTTAAACTTTTCAAAACCTTTTTTCTCTCCTTAGATGTTAAAAACTCTTCTCAAAATATCGTTATCCAAACAAATTTTTAGATGTATTAACCCACTACAAACACATTTGTTTAAAACAAATCATACAAATATTTTCAAAAAATAAATTGCTGTTTACAAAATACTTCTCAAAAGATAACTAAACATATGTAAATTTTTTTCAGGTGTAAAACCTAGCTAGCTAGCTAGTTATTACATTGTTTAGAATCCTTATAGTTTCTTCCTTTTTATTTGTTCTTTTTTATATATGGTTAATTAATTATTTTATGGTTTTATTTTCGTATCAATATAATTAATGATCAGGTATGAATCAAAGTTCGTGGATACAATTGTTGAAGAAGTTTACCAAAAAGTTGCAGATGATTGTGATGAGGTTTCTGAATTTGTAGATGCTATAAAAAATGAGATTTCTGAATGTGTGGCTGCTCTAGATCCAAGATGAGGAGGACTCTGATGAAGAGGTTTTTGATGAAGTCTCTAAATTTTTTGATTATCTTTTTAATTGAAATTTCATTGATTTTGGGTTTTAATTTGCTAAAATGACTTGGACATATATAAACTAAAACACACACATGTAAGGGATATTAGGTTAGGTGCTTAGGGCCCTTTGGCCTTGGGTTTATAAGTGAATAGTTACTTGGGCTGAATATTAGTATATAAGACTCTGGGGATGATTGTATTAGGTATTAAAACGATTATTCAGTAAAATGTTTCTTGGAGATTAATTGTTCTCAAATCAGCCAATAGAGTTATTGGGCTTCTCGAATTGTCCTTCTTTACTCATCATCCATCTTTTACATTCAATTACCATTATCCCTTCCAATTTTATATCCATTTCTATCTATATCGATCCCAAATTACATATAGAAACTAGAAAATTCATTACACACACAAGAAGAAGAACTATTCCTCTACGAAAGAACTATTCTGTAGCTATTCCTAAAGGAATAGACAATTTTTATTTTTCTTTTCAACTTAAAAAAAAAATATATATATATATACATACCCTGAATCGTTGGAATTATTTGGGTGGCCGACCAGCCCATCACCCACACTAGAACCCGAGGGTGGTGTGACTACACCTGGAGTCCTTCGTGCTAGACTCCCGATGCATTTGGGGGTAGCCCCGACCACCCTTGGGTTTTGTTGTGGGGCCACCCACAAAATTCTGATTACTTAGGTTTTTTTTTTTTTTTTGAGTTTTTAAAAAAATAAGAAAAAATGTAGGTTTTTTTTAGTGATTTTGGTTCAATTCCAGCGAGAGCATATGTGTTGTCACCAAATTGGAGAAGAAGAATAATTATTCTATTCAACCATTCTCTATTTCCAGTAGAGTAAGGATAGATATCGTCTTTTTATCTTTCTAAAATTGAAGTGACTTTTAAAATTATCGTTAGATTAAAATATAATAGTGATCAATTTTAAATTTGATAGTAATTTTAAAAGTAATAGTGATAACCATCCTGTATACCAAACAAGCCCTAAGATCTTAGCATTACAAAAATCTTATTCTCATACTGTTTATAAAATATTTAAGGACCTGTCCTGTTAATGGCCGCCTAGAAAGAGGAGCAAGAAAAGGAAGGGGTCCAGCTGTAAAGAATTATTCTTTGTAATGAAAACTAAAATTGCACATATTAATTGTATCAAAGAGATTGATTAGGAAAAAAAAAATTGTATCAAAGAGATTACTTTTATATACATTTTAAATTCTAATAATTAAACCAACATTGCTCAAACCCTTTCATTACCTTTTGAGCCTCGTTAAAATCGCGGCATCTTCTTGAATTTCAGAGGTGAAGGCATCCGCCAAAACGTCACCGATCACCTTTATTCCGTCATGATACAACTCGAAATTTGCATATTTTGAGATGACGAGGAGCTTCCAAGAAGGATGCACATCTCTACTCAAATACTACTTTGCGCGATTCAAAACCCTAAAAGAGTTTTGACATCACTTATATCGTTAAATACACCAATATTAATTAAATTCTGATAATGAAATTTCTGCTCTTCATTTCATTTGGCACTTTCTTTTATAGTCGAGCATATATTTGTTCATAAATAATCGATCTTCACATGGTCTACCTCATTTTGCATTGGACATGAGTTAACTTTTGCTAATTTATAAAATTATATTAAGAGAATTAAATAAATATCATATTTCCTTAAGTCCTTGATTTTCTACTCTTCTTTTTGTTTTTTAATTTCCTTTGAAAGCTTGAATGTTGAGGCTATTTTCTCCCCTTTTTCTTGATCTCTCTCTACATCTATATATATACACACTATTCATAAGTCTTATCTCATGATACTAATACTTTGACTTTCAAACTTAAAAAAATTCCCATGTCACTGTTTGAGCAAGATGTGCAAAGTTAAAAATCATTGCATGCAGAGGATTCTTGATATACTGTGGAAATTAACCACCATTATGCCAAAACCTAATTTGAGGATCAAGCTTTTTATCAACTATATAGTATATAGTTTAATCTATATATATAAATCCCTTAGTTTCCTTTTATTGCCTATGAGCCCAAGTGCATCATTTTTTTTTTTTTTTTTCCATAGGATTTCGTGAATATGTTAGACCTTTTCTTCTTTGTTTTAACTTTTAAGGGAAGACTAAAAGAAACATGTTTAGAATTCCCAAATTTAAAAAGAAGGGAAAAATCAAATTTAATCTTTAGGTTTCCGTTTGATTTTAATCAAGTCTTTAGGTTTTCAATTTAAAAATTAAGGCCTTAGATTTTTTCCTAATTTCGAATAGAACTCTTTATCAACATATTGTCCGATTAATTAAAAGTATGCTGTGTTTTCCTAAATTTCAATTTTTAAAATACGGCTACTTGATATTAGGTAATGCAATTGCCTTTAAAAACTTGTGTGAGATTGCGTTAAGAAGCTTACAAAGTGCTTTTAGTACAAAAAAGTTGTGCCAAACAAAAATGATGAGTTTGTTTGGTAATTTTTTTTTAATACTTTTTTGCTCTAAAAAAACCCAAAACTATGTTTTGGAAGAAGCTTAAGAATGAGGTTTTTTTTTTTTTTGTTTTTTTTTTTGGGTGGCTTGAGAAATAGACAAAAGATAGATAATTTCACTTGTAACCCACTCATTATAGTGGAGCCAAGTCGAATATAATTTCACTTGTATATTACTTAAAGGCAATATTTAATTAAAATTAATTTAACTGTAGAATCAAGGATTAAACTTAAATATTTTCTCTAATATCGTGTTAAATCTCATTTATCTGAAAAGTTTAACCTGATAAAAAAGATTGAAAATAATCATTTAACTAATACTTTAACAAAATTGATTCCTTCACATAAAGAAAATAAAAAGGAAAAGAGAACGTATGATTATATTAAAGAATTCATTTAACAACTCAAAAAACATAATCTCATAATTCTAGGAAATTCAGAGTGTAAATCCAGATTCACATCCTCTCTTATTACACAATCTGTCACACTCTCTCACTCTTTCCAATCAAAAACAAAAACCAAAAGCAAAAGAAAAGAAAAAGGAGGAAAAGTAAAAGAAAACCAACATGCCATCCCCTCCTCTCAGAAAAAAAAAAGAAAAAACATAATTGACAATAATATTGAACCAAAAAGGCAAAAGCTATACCACTTTCAGTAGCATCAACCATCACAACCATGAGCACTACCATCACCACAAGCATCAGTGCTGGCTGTTGTAGACACATGGGCTGCACCCATTATAGCAACAGCCATACCAGCATCAGCGCCACCGGAATTGGCAGCTCCATGATGGTTGGCAGCATCATCGCCGGGAGCCGTAGAAGCATGTCCTCGGCTTTTGCCGCCTTTCCGAGGTTTGTCGTGGGAAGATTTTTGCCGGGAGGAACCATCTGAGTCTCCTTGTATGCTTTCTTTGTGCTTGCGGCTTGGGATGCAGAAACATATGGTTTTGCTCTTCATGACTGGATTGTCAGCAAAAACTCAATGCAGTCAGTAGTACTTCTTTTCTCATGTCTTCGTTCTATATAACAAGCACTTTAAAAGGTTCCAAAACTTTAATTATTAACATGATTGCTTGGTTAATAAGTGTTGTTGGCATAAACCAAGGAATTTGTTTAAAAAAACAAAAGAATTGCTTGGGGAACTTTTCCTTTTGATGTTTTTTTTCCTTTTCTCTGGCTCAGTACAAAGCTTTTTCACCCACTGGTTTCCATCATACGTTATATGAAAATCAACGGTTACATCCCAGCCAGCTATGCAAGAAAAAACAAATGTTTATGACCCATCTTCTTTTAGTCAACAATAGTAATTAACCAGGGGTTAAGCATAAATCCTGTGCTATAAAGCTTGAGCAACAATGCTAATAAAGCTAAAGATTCCTTAAAAAAGTTGAAAAACACCAGGATTTGGGTTTAATCTTACTAAAGCAGAGCATTATGAGGCATATTTTTCTCTGATTAATGACAGGATGTACCATTCATGCAGATGCACATGTTTTCACCACTAATTGACAGGCTGTTGACAAACTTAACATTTCATTGTCTATTACAAAATAATTTGGTCATTTTCTTTTCTTCTTTCCCCCCCTTTAAACGTTCATGTTAGTTCTGTAAATATTTACACTTCATGCATTTCAAATTCTTTTTCCTTCTGATTGATTGGTAAATTTTTCACTTCAGATCTACCCCCTTCCACCCCTAATCTAGCCACCATTGTACCACCTGAGCTAGAGCTTAGAGGCTAATCAATTTGGTAATGTTAATACAATGAGTAATACTACATATTATATTTTTATTCTACAATTGTTCAATAATGTTAACGTGGCACTCCAAATCAACTACTGAACTTTCTTTTATTTAACAAGAATTAATCCAAGAGTTAGTTGGGAGTGCCACGTTAGCCTTATTGGATGAATGTTAGATATAATTATAGGTTGTGTTTGTTAATGTGTTTTGAATTGTGTTTTTTGTTTTGGGTTTGAAAAAATATTCTAATGTGGCATAAAGGTAAAAACTATTTTTGTGATTTGATAAGTGTTTTGTTTTTAAGTTTATTTATTAATATTTTTGTTTTGAGAACATAAAACAAAGAATTTAACACACAGCCATTGTATTTTGCATTACTCTACGTTAATCAACATTCAAGCATGAGTTCATAATTGTGTCAAGGTATGGATATGTAGGTCAACCTTAACCTGACCTATTTAATTAAAAAGATTAAATCCATCAATTTAACCACTAATTTCGTGTTTATTTCATGTCAAATTTGCTAGTATAAAAAATTGTCGGTCCTTATGCCACGTGACAGGTTGAGGTCATGTCAAGACATAAGTATAAAACTATATAAGTCAACCCTAATTCAACCTGTTTAATTAAATGAATCAAACCCTTCGACCCTTATTCTCTAATTTTGCATTGAGATCGTGAGTTATTTCAGAAATTGCTAGCTTTAAATCTATGATACCAAAATCAACTAAAACACATTTACCAGCCAAATCTCGACTTTCCTTTCCAGTCACACGAACTCACTTCATTCGAAATTTCAGTGCACACTGCACAGTGCAGAATAAGAAGGAACTAACCCCAATAATTGTGGTTTCTACTCTTTCTTTTTTTTTTTGTTTAATAGGGTATTGTAATACAAAATCATCTCATCAATATCCTTCTAAATAGCCGTGTCAACCATCATTATGGTATTATTTCTTTAAGTAAAATGAATGCGCAGCCCAAATCTAAAACCCTTTACAGGTGAATGTTCTTGTTTGACGAGCTCATGCAAAATATCCCCACAAAACTTCTTTTCTGCATTCATCGCACGGTCATAGATCCATCTTGCTTCATTTTGATGAGACTGCTTTCAATGTTCCGTAGCACCGGTTTATATCTGCAAATTTTATTTTTTTTGAAAGAAATCAACAACAGAGCATCTTTGCTTCAATATCGTGATGAATTGACAAGAGAGAGAGAGAGAGAGAGAGAGAGAGAGAGAGGATCTTACAGGTTTGCAAGACCATTATATGCTTGTGTGACTTGTTGAAGCCGTGCTGAGAGCTGCATAACCTCTGCTGACAGTGTTTCTGCTCTGCTCTGTTCTTTTGCAAGTTGGCCCTATGAACACAAAACAATACAGACAAGCAGTTAGTTATTACACAGGTGTAGAAGGGCCCCCAAAAGATCAAAGTGGTATTCAAAATCTTCAACAGATTATTGAAGAGTTCATCCTGGTAATCCCATCGATCAGAATTATAAGTTTGTTGTGTAGTAATTGGACTTGCCCTGCCTCAACTCACGTCCACATAACAAAAGGAATTAGACATCTTATCCTAAAATCAACTACTAACCTTGAGGGAGAAAACTTCAGTAGTAGATGCTATGGAAGTGGTCTCATTTACCCCATCTCTATACAATAATTCAGGCAAGCCCTTAGCCTGTTCTGTTCTCAACTTATCGAGAGTTTCACGGAGCTCTTCATTTTGCTTAAGACAGTCTTTCACCTGCAAAGTCATATGTCAGGCAGGTCAAAAAATTTAGAAATAGAACTGATGATATGACAATTACTAACAGAAATGATGTCAACTCTCGGAAAGATGCAGATTTAGGAAATGCCACTGAGCCACAAGACCACTTCAAGGGCCCCATTTAATGGTTGTCCCGAGACCTATGAGAGTTATTTCCCGAGTTTGATCCACGAGACCTTCACCTGATGTTACTAAAGTTTTGGTGGTGGTTGGTGGTGGGTTGGGGGGGGGGGGGGGGGGGGTGGGGTGACGTCAGGCTATGGTCAATTCATCTTGAGGGAGAACCTGTGGACCACTTTGCCATCTAGGCCCCTCTTGACTGATTTCTCACGTATAGATGACACATATGGCTGCCCCCCTCTATCCTTTTTTGCTTAGTAAAAAAAAGCAGACTTAACAAATACGAGAACCAATGCTCAATGAGAACAGCATTTACCAATGGCTTAAACCTATAAAGTTAAATGGTTAACACATCACCACAAAACCAAAGGACAATGAGATGTATCAACCAACATATGGAATGAAAGGTGGTGGCAGAAACATTACACAACTTCAAGGATCAAGATATTGATTCATTCTGCAGATTAGATTTTCAAGGACGCTAAATAGGTTATGCAGTCCCCTAGAACCTTCATAGTTAACGTTTCTAATTCTCAAGGAAACTAAATAGGTTATGCAGTACCTTCATAGTTAACATCTCTTCGGTGCAGCCGTGATCTTAAATTTAATTTGCCATCCTTATACAACATTGAGTTCAAAGATCTAATATAGTTACAATCACAAACTTTTGCCTTCTTCTCTATTTCTGCAAGTAGTTTTGTATTAGAATTATCTAAACTTACCACTTCTCTATTATTCCAGATCTTCACAAAGACATTCAGTGTACCATACAAGATCACAGACACATGATACATACATGTTTTATTTCTACAACTTCTACACTGACCAAGAAAAATCCTAGTAGAACGAAAAAACAATAAATTGAATTGATGCTCTTAATCAAAACATAAAATGTTCACCAATCTTGGTGGAAGACATGTTCAAGGGAAAACTCAATTTTGTGGTTTGTGTTCAATAAACCAGGTCAACATAATTGAGTACCAATTAGCAACAAAATTTATATCCGTTGATAGAAGACATACATATTCACATAAGTCATAATGACCTTTTTGTCATAAAAAGATTCCCATATGCTTTTACGGCCCAAAATGCAAAGAATAACCCTCCCTTCTCAATTCATTCAAAAAGATTCAAAGGAAAGACATGTAATAACAAATTATTCCTATTATGATGAGTTTTTCTTTTGAGTTCCCTATAGTAGGCATATTGAACGATAGATTATAAAAAGGGGCCAAGGAAGAACAAAGAAAAGTAAACTGGATCATATTTAAAGCCTTGATACGTGCTGTTTTAAATTCTGCATACATTACATACATGGACCTCAGTTACTAGTCCAGCCCCAAACGGAAAGTGCATGTTCATAACCGAAGCCTCACTGTGCCACATATACTGCTGACTAACACTTCAGTCTAATCTATAAAAAACCAGTTCAACTGTTTTGTAGTAGATGAAAAAAAAAATCTACCATGCTCTTTGAATAAGATATGCAGACAGGAATCCGAAAGGTCCTAATTTCACAAACCCAATTCTGTAGGGCCTTCTGGCCAGTACCTGATTCTCCCAGCGCACAGCAATGCCCATTGCCTCTTGATAAGAACTTGAGAGATTAGAATTTTCCTCAAAAAGACGTTCTATCTCTGAAGATTGAGAATCAATCTGCCAAAACATAGTGAAGCATCTTGGCCATCAGATGGAGTGTACATTTTTACTGAAGGATAATAGAGAAGGCTAAGAAGTAAGACCAACCTCCATTAGCAGTTTCTGTCTACTACTTTCCATTCGCTCAACCACTACAGCCATGTCATGCAACTGCTTCTCAAGTTTTTCCTTGTCTTCCTGAAGTTTCAAAATAAAAATAAGTGATAAAGATTATAACAACAGAACACAAACCTCCAAAATACTCACCCTCCACTTAGATGCATCAATCAATAAACTAAATATCATGAACAAATCAATTAAGCAAGACACAAAAAGAAAAAGAAAATAAGGAGATAAGTTCATATGCTGTAGTCATGGTAATGTGTTCCATGCATGCTAAAGCGGCCACACATAAGATCAGCCCTAACACTAAAAATGACACATGAGGTATTGGGCTACGTCCATATAAACTTGTCAAAAGACCAGTAGCAGACATTAATTAATAAAATCGATTTATTTGTAAGAAAACTGATTAACATTTTCACCCAATTAGAGAACTTGGTATGTTGATCATAATGACATTGCACCTGTATAGTTTCATAAACAATATAATCAACCTAAGAAATTCTCTTACCAGTGAAAACCCCTTCTGAGCTGCTATTTCTGAGACTTCTTCTGCATTGCACAAATGGGTCAATGACATTGGGAAAAAAAAAAAAAAACAATAATTAAACAACAGAAAACTATTCACAAAACACTAGTAGAAAAGATCTTTTAAAACTTTTTCACATTAGAAGGCGATGAAAACTGCAGATAACATAATCTTCAAAGAATCTAGGCAATCATAACATGGCTCGGAAAGGCATTCAAGGTACATTGCTTAGTTTAGTTTGTACTAGTAGTTGACAATTAAGAATAAAGAAGCATATAGATAGATAGGTATGAGGTTTCATAATAATCCTCCCACTTTGACACCTAGGATGTACTTAGATTTTTTGTTATTTTTTTTTTTAATTGGTAAATGACTCCGCACCACTTATTAGACTTGAAGCAGTGACCTCACCCACCGCCCCATTTTTATGGGAGGTTGAAGTGCCGTTTAGCCCAAATGCCACTAGAATCTGTAATTAGAGATTTTCTGGGAATCCAGTAGATGTCGTAATGAGAAATTGTTATAACCAATTCCTGGTTTAGTGTCCTTATGTACTCTTGCAAATCTAGGGACACATGTACAAACAAATGCCAGGTACAACAGTCAATACCATGCAATACAAATCTTGAAGCCATTATATATCCACCAGTAAATCTACAAAATTTTCAAGAATGGTACCAGAAACCCTTCCAGATAAAGCTGTCAGTTTCTCTTCCAACTCCTGCTTTTCAGACACAAGAGCTAAAGTTCGGCCTTGCTCCTCTGCTAATCGTTGTTGCTCCTGTTGCCTCAATACTGACACTTGCTATAAATTTCAAACCATCATGAGACACTCATAAACAAACACCAAGAAAGATAAGAAAATAAAATAAACAATTCTAACCTGGAACTCTGTTTTTAAGCTAGCTAGCTCCTTTTCCAAGGTTCGTATATGATCTGGGGAATTTCCAATTGAGCTGATTCCACCAAGTTGATTCATTGCTTGTTGCTGTATCAAGTTCAGCTCTGCTCTCAAGGCTGCAGCATCTTCCTCAGCCTATTGCAAGAGATCTAGTCAGAACAAGAAATAAACGTGCCTATGCCTTTATATACATAGAAACTGATTGCATACTCGATACTGTTCCTCCTCTGCTTCCTTTATTCGTTTCTTGAGCATACGAAGCTGTGCAGACAGATCCTCCTACACTAATAGATGAGACTTTGTGGGTACAGGATGGAAGGAAATTAATAAGTAACATGAGAGGACAACATCTAGTGCACATGGTGTACCCGTGCAACAACTGCTGCATCTTTCTCCATTGCCACATCCTTTAGAGCTTTTCTCAGAGATGGTACAGTGTTTTGTTCCTGCAATTGATGGCAAAAATAAAACAAGCTCAGGTTAAAAAATTGAACCAAGACGTCTAGAACAGTTTTGCATGACAAAAACTTTAGATGTAAAACCAAAGCATGGGGAAAAAAGTACAAATATTAACATCAAAAAAATTTAGAAGACCTAGAAACGGAAGACGGAAAAGATTTTCACTCTACAAACATCTAGCTGGGTGGTTCATCATTTTTTGAGTTTCTAAAGAGGTTCTAGTCCAGAAATTACTTTTGTGGATCCCTCCCAGGACTTTCTCAACCAAAATAATGCAAAAGAAATGGTGGGTGGAAAAATATAAACTGAGTAAATTTTACTCTTTTGCCAACAATTTGTAATGTGCTTGTCCACCAATAACAAACACAACTGACAATGCACAAAGGGACATTAATAAACACACCCTTCTCTGCAAAACAAAGTAAAGAATAAGAAGGCCTTTCGATTACCAGCTCAGTCCAACGCTTCTGTAGCATGTCATTCTCGGCTTCCCTTGTTTGAAGCTGAAACAGAAAAAATATAAAACACATCAGCGTAATTGATCATAATTCGTTACCAAAAAGCCTCCTTAGCTGTACATCATAAACAAAATACATAAATATATATATAATTTCGTAGTCTTACCCTTGAAGCCAATGTCTTGTTCTCTTCCTCCAACTCCACATTTTTCTTATGAAGGTCTTGTAGCTGAGATACTAAACCACTGACGTCTGCCTGCAACAGTGACTCTTCAGTGTCAAGAATCTAAATCGAAACTACACAAAATACAACCGAAAATATGTCCATAACTTAGCCATTCAAATAAAACTTCTCCATAGCTTCTAGCCTAACTCACCCTTTAGAAAAATTGGTACCAAATGCGCCAATTGATTTGCCAACGATATGTAACGTAACAAAAAGAAATAAACATTTTGGTCTTCTTATTATTGTTAACACCACGTGGGTTTTAAGCCAACGACCTCACCTTCTTGTGCGCGGAGAAAGTGTCATTTGAGCCAGAGCTCATCGGCAAAAAGAACTAAAAACTTACGTTGCTAAAGCCCCGTCTTCCAGGAACCAAAAACTTAGCACACACAATTACAAATTCTCTTTAATTTCATTTCCTAAACTATCGCAGCAACCAAACAGGACGTAACGCTTAAAATTTGACAAAATTTCCATGTTTTAAAAATCTTTTCAAACAGGAAAAATCAAAACTTTTCTAAAAAATGATAATAGAAAAATAAAGAATTTAGATTTAAACTAAGGAAACTCAGTTCCTACCTCCATGAGTCGATTTGCGCTCTCCGATTTTTTCATCCCAACAATATCTGAGCACAAAAGATAATATTATTAAAAAAAAAAGAAGCAACCACATACGATTGAAACTAAAAAAAGAAAAAAGAAAAAAAAAGGACCGATTTAAAAAATTAAAAAAGGACCATTTTGAATCGAGGCTATGCTGAGATCTGGCCCCGAAGAAGTTTTGCTAATTCTCTCGGCTGCTCTCTTTTGGCGAATCTCTTCCAACTGCCAAAAAAAAAATTGGATTAAATTGGCGCCCACACAAAGAAAAATACGAAATCCAAGAAACAAAATTTCAAAATTGAAGACAATGAAAAAATGCGAAGACAAGCATGGTGGACGGTGAATATGAGCGATGACATCTGTACCGTTCGTCGGCCTAAGGATGCGTGGCGCGCGTCCATGGCGGCAAGTGAGGACGAGTCGCAGAGAACGATTTTTCGTTCCTCAGCCGAGATCTCTGCGTTTCGTTTACAACTCTTCCGAAACCGAAATAGATTGCCAGAGAAAACGATACAAAATTGACCCCGTAATTTTTAACGGCTTTTTTTATTTTTTTATTTATTTTATTTATGTATTTAACCTTCAAGCTTTATTCATTAATTTTCAAGAAAATAAATAAACTAAATAATGTTTCCTAGGCGTCTTTCATCAATAACGTGCTTTCGTCTGGGTGGTGTAGTCGGTTATCACGCTAGTCTCACACACTAGAGGTCCCCGGTTCGAACCCGGGCTCAGACAATTCTTTTTTCCGTCTTCTCTTGTTTTTAACTCCTTAACAGTGATTTCTTATAGTGAATTCCCCAAATTCAAAGAAAATATAGCTTTTTCTCCATTGGTGGATCATCATAAATTTTTCTTTTTCGTCTTAAAATCATTGGCACTCGTACTTCATTAAGTTACCAATTAAATTTTTCCTTGACATATAACCTTATTTAATGTAATGAGTATGCTACCACTGACACTTATCACATTAATTGATATGACATATTATAAATGATTGACATTGTAAATTACTTAAAACACTTCATGTCAGATATGAGTATGAAAAATGGATGTAAAGAGTATCAGTATTCTTTTGTAAACTAGTTGATCAAACAAATGGTAATGGATATTGAAGATGATAGACCATTCAGGAAAGACGCTTGTAAGAGAAATGTATAGAAATGTGAAAGTGAAACGAACTTGGTATTGTCACTATACGTTTGAGGACTCTCAAATCTCTGACGACAATTTCTCACCTCAAATTATTGGGAAAAATGAAGTAAATTAGCATTACATTTGGCATTCATCTACCAATAATCCCCACATGAACAAATCCCATCTTTGAAGTGGTGGAATCGATTCACGTCTCGAACCAGAATCTCTCTATTCGCAAACTTGGAAATGAACTTGGTAACGGAATGACAGTCTTCACATAACCTCAAGTTTTTGGTAATCCGAATTGTTTCCCCTTTACTTGTGTTGATGAGTCCAAATGCAACAGCAAGCTTTTCGCTATGGCCTAATACGATTCTTTCCTTCTCCTCTGCATCAAGATCATAGAGAACAGCTTTAGTTTGCGGCATGTAGCCCCGCTCCTTCATCTCTGTCGACAATCTGACCAACAAAGCATGGAGTTGTTCCATCTGTGGGTTAGGCTCATCAACAGATGTAAACGAGTAGATCTTCCTTTTAGCTTCTATCCAACTGCGACCTTGGATCTTTTGAAGTCCACGAGCATCTAAAAGCTTCTTCACTCTTTTCACCTCATCCCACATATTAGCTTCAGCATAAATATCAGCTAGGAGCACATAGTTCCCAGCATTCATAGGCTCAAGCTCAAAAAGCCTTCTGCTTGCTCTTTCTGCAAGCTCCACATTGCAGTGGATCCTACATGAGCCAAGAAGAGAACCCCACACCTTCGGCCCTGGTTCAATCCTCATCTCTTCAATGATCTTGGCTGCTTCATCCAACCGATTGGCACGGCCAAGAAGGTCCACCATACAAGCATAATGCTCCACACTAGGATATATCCCATGTTCTTTAACCATAGATGCAAACAACATCTTCCCCTCCTCAACAAGCCCGGCATGACTACATGCTCCCAAAACACTAACAAATGATACGTGACTCGGTGAGACTCCATGGCAGACCATCTCTTTAAAAATTTGAATTGCCCTCTTTCCAAATCCGTGAATCCCATAACTTGAAATCAAGGAATTCCAGGAAACAACATCCCTCTTTTCCATCTGATAAAAAACCAGATGCCCCAATTCAAGCTTACCACATCTCCCATACATTGTCACAAGGGCACTAATCACTGGCAGGATTGAGTTAAGACCCCTTCTAAGGATATAGCCATGAATCAGCTTCCCTTGCTCCAAAGCAGCAAGAGCAGCACAAGCTTGAAGCACACTAACCATTGTCACTGAATTTGGAATAGAATCATGGGTCTCAAGAATCATTTCACGGAAAAGTTCCAAAGCTTCAAAGGGCCTCCCATTCTTCGCATAACACGCAATCATAGCACTCCATGAAACCACATTCCTCACTGGCATTGAATCAAACACACGACCAGCATACGAAACACACCCAAACCTTGCATACATGTCCACCAAAGTCGTCATAATATGAACAAGCGATTCATACCCATGTCGCAAAATATGCGCATGTATCTCCTTTCCCTTATGGAGAAGCGAAACCAAACACTCGGAAGCAACACAAGCCTTGAGCACATACGTGTACGTGAACCTATCAGACGGAATCCCAATCTGATTCATCTGGTGATACAAATCCAAGACCTCTTGGCCATAACCCGCCAACGTAAGCGCTCTAAAGAGCGCATTCCAAACATATATAGTTCTCTTATGAGTTGTATCAAACACCTTCCGTGCGTTGTCAATGGAGTCCAACTCAGAGTACATATTAATGAGTTTGGTGGCCAGGAAAGGGTCCTGATCGAACCCAGCATCGGCGAGGTGGCGATGAACGTCAAGGCCATCGGAGAGGGAGTTCAGGCGGGAGCAAGAGAGGATAAGGAGCTCATAGGTCTGTTGGGTTGGGTCGGGCTCATGAGGGAGGACTTGAAGGGCTTGCTTGAGACTGCCTTGTTTGCATAAAGACTGAATTAACTGGTTGTAGTTAGCGTCTGTTTTGGTGGGGTTTGAAGGGTTTAAGGTGAGGGAGCAGATGGGTTGTCTTGAAGAAGTGCGAGTTGGGAAGTGGAAGTGAGTGGAGGCGGAAGATGATTGGAGATTGTGGGGCGTCAGAGTGTGAAGCGCCCACATCACATGAGAATTCTGCTTCTGAGAATCTGAGGTAGGCTTTCTCGTTTCTAAATGTCCTCAAATGCTACTCCTTGTTGATACCAAATCTAGTTCGCCAGACTGCTTCTGCTGGACCTTCTATAGCAAGCTTCGAGAGCTTTACGTAACTTGATAATTCTAATCATGTGAACATAATGGAAAGACTTATCCTATTGGGTTGAAGTAATTTAATTGAAACACTAAGCTTTTAGCATGCTTTTTTTTTTTTTTTTTTTTTTTTTTTTTTTTTTTTTTTTTTTTTTTTTAAGAGAAATGTTAGACCACCTATTATGGTGGGTTTTTATGTGCTTACTTGACAAAGAATAAAAGAGAAATAGAGGGAGAATCAGTTACAAACTGTATTTTTTTTATTTATTAAAAAAATAGCGTCAAGTCAGCGCAGAAAAACACAAGAAGGACCATAATAAATACTCTAACATTTCTTTTTTTTTTTTTAATAACTTAAAGGACACGTATACATTTAAAAGTTGGTTTATATAAGTTTCTTATAAATTGTAATTTGTGTCCATCTATTATTAGATAAGTAAGACTCACATATCTAGTGATTTTTTTTTTTTTTTTTTTTTAAGAAAACATGTATATAAATGGACGAGAGATAGGTGAGAGATAAAAAATAGCATTTCTCATTAAAAAAAAATTGCATCTCTAAAATATACAAAAAGTCCAAAAAGCATTTGGCAAGCTAGATTTGCTCGCAGTAGGTAGCAAGGAAGACTACCAACATGTAAAATTAGGGACAGATAAACATTTAAAAGTGACATCATTGACATGTGTCCTTTAAGTATGTGAGAATTATAAATATATTTTTTTATTAATGCTATTAAAAAAAATCATGTTTTTCACACACTAAAAAGCACATGTCATTATTAGAAACTGATTTGTCAAAAATTTCTATCATAAAATCATTGTAGCAAAATAAAGAATAATAAAGTTTAATGTAGGAGGTATTTTAAGGGGGCTAGCTAAAATTTCGTTAACAAGTCGTTTTAGCGGCCTCATTGTCAATGCTCTAATTAATGATTTTTAGATGATTTTTTTTTTTTGTTTTTTATTTGATAAAATGTTTTTACGTGACATAAACGTAAAAATAATTTTAAATATTTTATGAGTATTTTTTGTTTTTTATTGTTTGTTAATATTTTTATTATGAAATAAGAAAACAAAAAATTTAAGAAAAAAGTGTTATCAAACAGGCGGTTTTGGCTCCAAGTAATTAAAGTACCTGCCACTCTCTGCTGTTCATATCATATAATTAATTTTTTTTCCCTGAGTAATTAGTTATGTCTAATAATTATAATTTTTTCGAAATCATAACAATAATTATAATTTTTTTTGAAATCATATAAACTAACTTCTAAAAGTGACACGTGTCATTTAAGCTATTAAAAAAACATGTAAAAAACACATACAATTAAAAAAAGACATGTATTTCTCACATATAAGACACACACGTCACTATTAGAAGTTAGTTTGTAAAAAATTTATGTCCATAGTACATTTAGTCCCGCGAGGGAAGAGAAGGGGCGCATGGGTTGTGAAAGGGGAGGAATTGCAATAGATTACCAAAACAACTAGAGAAGAAGAAGGGAAGGAATTAAGGAAATAACAGAGAGGACGCTGATAGTTGCAGAAGAGAGGTAGTTTGCCCTCTGCTTGACTTATCACAACTTACAATTTACTGGAAAATATAATTCTCCATTCAACTTTTTTAACTTAAGGAATACATCAATATTTATAGACTACCTAAGCAAACGTAAATAATATAAACACAATGGACTTGAACTCTGAAATAGAGTTAGACTTCAACTGGATCGAACTGAACAACAAATGAAAATACCTTAACAAATCTAAAACTACCACTACTATAGATATCTTCAGGAACTCTAGTTTGGTGCAGATTGAACCCTGTTTGAAGATGGAATTCTTGTGTCTGTATGATTTTTTTTTTTTTTTTTTTTTGACAATTGTTGCTCACTACGGATATATACCATTAGCGAGGTAGTATATATTCATTTGTATATTTATGACCATTGATTGTGTAGTTAACCGGAAGAACACTCTTGAGCGAGCTTAGAAGAGCACTTCCTCGCACCCATTTTCATACTATTTTAGGTAGCTTTTAAAACAACAATCGGATTAAAATTCAATAAAGATCTATTATAAATTCTTTTAAAAGTCGCCTAAAGGAATGTAAAAATAGGTATGAAGAAGTGAAAGTATGTGTAGCATTATTTGTGGAGTAATAGTGTAACGACTTAAGGAAAAATGCTGATCACGTCTCCGTTATTACCCCAAAATGACTAGTCAATTTAAAACTTCTCTAAAATTCCTTATAAAGTCTAGTTTCATATAATAACTAAGCAATGTGAAACTTAACAGTTAGCACCACTGAGTAACTTTATAAATTAAACCACCCATGCACTCTATGTTACAAATTGTATTTGAGTTAAATTAGTTTTTAGATGTAATAACTTAGTTGGATATGCAGTCGGGCTGTTGGCCCATTTCTTGTTCTGTTGTTGTAGTTAGTTAGGCCTTACAAATTAGTTTGTCAATTGAGTTGTAAAATCTGTGTACGAAGTATTGTTATCGTGTACACAACAATGATGAATAATATGGAATAAAAAAGAGAGCAAGAAAAAATCAAGACACATATTTACACGGTTCGACAATATGTCTACGTCTACAAGAGTGTGACTATTTCAATAATGATTTAAGGTTACAGCATAACATATTTATAACAAAATCTTATTGTATGGACAGATATGAAAAACTCCAAAATACACTATACTGGTATTCTCGTATTATTCTTTATATTCAAGAGAATATGAGTCACTTGTTTCAACAAGAAGGCACTGAAGTGTATTGTAGAGGTCAATTCATTAGAAGAAAATAACAAAACTACTTGCCTGGAAGTTGAGTAGCTGGACTAGTCATTTTCTCATACTTTCCCTTTCATTTTCTTTCCTTAATTACAAATCATATCTTCAGCTTGAAGTTTGGAAAATATGAAACCTGCGCATGAGCTGTTGGGGGCCATCACCCCATCTATATAATTTAATCAAACAGTAAAACAAATTAGGCCTCAATCCACCATCTTAGGCGACAAGTACTAGTGACAATAACTAAAGGCCACCACTTCTGGAAATAATGAGCTTTTTAATCCTTTAGTCAATTGAATTTATTGTGATGGAAGCCGACCAGGAAACAGATCGTGTAATGACCCACCCCCAATGACACAATATTGTCCGCTTTTGGCTCCCCATATCAGACTTCCCAGGAGGTCACCCATCTTGGGATTGCTCTCGCAGCGGCTCGCTTAACTGCGGAGTTCTGATAGGTTCATTACCATCACGGCTTTAAAACGCGTTGTGTCATATAGGGTGCATTTATATATATAAGCACATCCTCATTCCCAGGCGATGTGGGACGTCACAATCACCCCCCCTTTTGACCCAGCGTCCTCGCTGGCGACCCTCATGGGATCACCCCATTCTTGGGGTCCCAGCGAGTGCCCGCCGGCAACCCTCTTGGGCTTGTGCACGCTCCCACCATCTCAGGCTGGGCAATGGCTCTGATACCATTTGTAGCGACCCATCCCCAATGACACAATATTGTCCGCTTTTGGCTCCTCATATCAGACTTCCCAGGAGGTCACCCATCCTGGGATTGCTCTCGCAGCGGCTCGCTTAACTGCGGAGTTCTGATAGGTTCATTACCATCACGGCTTTAAAACGCGTTGTGTCATATAGGGTGCATTTATATATATAAGCACATCCTCATTCCCAGGCGATGTGGGACGTCACAGATCGAGCCACAGGCCAAGATTATGGTCTTCATGGGACCTCAACACACCATTACTAAAACGATAATACCTGTATCAATATGCAATACAAACTCTCACACTCAATTTCAAGCCCATTAATTTGAGTATCCACTCTTGACTGACTCGGGATAAATTCAAAGAGAGGGAAAGCCGGCAACCCCATTGCTATCAAAATACTTCCACTCTTCCTTCCTCTTGTGTTGACTCTAATTTTCATATACAATTCTCAGTGTCTTCCCCCTGAGCCCACATTCATTTCTCCAAATACATTTGTTAGACGGTGGCTGGAAACTGAGCCACGGCCCAAAATTGTTAAGTCTTTAGTGGGACTTCACCCCCCTCGAAACACTATAAATTTCATACCTCTTCAATTCTGTACTCTACAGGTTTCTCTTACTACAGATTCCTCCAATGAGAATTCCATTCTTTTCATGGCTCTTTTTGGTGCCCATGTGCACACGTTTCCTCAACTTCTGTGTCTTTGTGGTGTCTCGCCAATGTTTGGATAATCAACAGTCCTTGTTGCTCGAATTGAAGAACAACCTTATGTTTGCTTCTACTAAGTCCACAAAACTTGCTAAGTGGAACCAAAGTGTCGATTGCTGTTCTTGGGAAGGTGTAACTTGCAACGAGGGACGTGTTATTGGTCTTGACCTTACCTATGAATATATTTTTGGTAAACTTGACAATTCAAGCAGCCTCTTCGGTCTTCAACATCTTCAAAGCCTGAGTTTGGCTGATAACATTTTCCAAAATTTTCAGATTCCATCAGAATTTGACAAGCTGACGAATTTGAGTTATTTGAATCTATCAAAAGCAGGCTTTGCAGGGCAGATTCCAATTGCAATTTCACGCCTGACAAGGTTGGTTACTCTTGATTTATCTACTAATTATTGCTCTTCGCTGAAACTTGAGAATCCAAATTTAAATATGCTCCTTCATAACCTTTCGGAGCTTATGGAACTTTATCTTGATGGTGTTTCAATATTAGCACAAGGTAATGAGTGGTATCAAGCTTTATTATCTTCATTGCCAAATTTAAGAGTGTTGAGCTTGTCATTTTGCAACCTTTCGAGTTCTTTTGATTCCTCCTTAAGGAATCTTCGGTCACTCTCAGTTATTCATTTGCATGGTAACAATTTTTCTGTTCCAGTTCCAAATTTCAAAAATTTGACATTCTTGAATTTCTTTCAATCTAGTTTTAGAGGAGAATTTCCGAAAAAGATCTTCCAAGTTCCAACGCTAGAAACACCTGACTTGTCATATAATGATATACTTGAGGTTTCTTTGCCAGAATTTTTCCCAAATGGATCTCTTCGAACCATGATGCTTAGATATACAAATGTTTTTGGGTCATTACCACCTTCTATCGGTAACCTTAAAATGTTGTCAACATTAGTTCTTCAGGGAAGCAATTTCATCGGATCAATTCCACACTCAATTGCGAGCCTCACACAATTGGTCACTTTGGACATGTCATACAATAATTTCAGCGGATCAATTCCATACTCAATTGCGAGCTCACACAATTAGTCTTTTTGGACATGTCACACAACAATTTCAATGGATCAATTCCAGACTCAATTGCGAGGCTCACACAATTTGTCTATTTGTACATGTCAGACAACAGTTTCAGTGGATCAATTCTAGACTCAATTGCGAGCCTCACACATTTGGCCTCTTTGGACTTGTTAGACAACACTTTTAGTGGATCAATTCTAGTTTTTAGCATGTGTAAGAATCTGACTCAAGTACAACTTTATAATAATCATTTGTCTGGTCAAATTACTTCCACCCAGTGGGAAGAACTTTTGAATCTAGAATCTCTTTACTTGAGGGGCAATTCACTTAATGGAAATATTCCAATTTCTCTATATTCCCTTCCATCATTATGAGAGTTAGATCTTTCGCACAACCAATTTTCTGGTCAACTAATAGAATTTTTCAATGTTTCTTCTTTTGAGTTAAAAAAATTTCTTGATTTCTTGATAAACCAATCCAGTTTAACATATCTAGACATTTCATACAATCAAATTCATGGAGAGATCCCCATATCAATATGCAATGCTATAGAACTTGAAGTTCTAGATCTGTCTAATAATTCCTTCTTTGGCACAATTCCCCAATGCTCGATTGAGATGAGTGGTAAATCACTTAAGGTGTTGAATCTAAGGACAAACAACATCAATGGCACAATTCCTGAGGCATTTCCAAGTACTTGTGATTTACAAGTTTTACCTCTCAATAAAAACCAACTAAAAGGGGGGTTACCGAAATCTTTGGCCTATTGCTCATGGTTGGAGGTCTTGGACATTGGGAACAACCGCATTGAGGACACCTTCCTATTTTACTTGAATAACACATCCACATTGAGGGTTCTTGTTCTACGATTTAACAAATTTTACGGGCCCATTACTCATCCAGAGCTTAATGCCACCTGGCCGATGCTTCAAATTATAGACATGGCTTCAAACAACTTTATTGGTAACCTTCCAATAATACTTCTTTCTACTTGGATGGCAATGATGAATCGTGCACATGAGGCCCAATCAGAGCCTAGTCACCTCGAAACTTATGTGGGTAATTATTATTATCAAGATACGGTAACAGTCACCAACAAAGGTTTAGAGGTGGAGTTGGTGAAGATCCTAACCATCTTCATCACTATTGACTTTTCTTGCAACGGCCTTGACGGTCCTACCCTTGAAGAAATCGGAGAACTCAAAGCTCTATATATTCTCAACTTGTCGCATAATGCTTTCACGGGCCAAATTCCATCATCTTTGGAGAAATTGAGTAATCTGGAGACACTAGTCTTGTCAAGCAACAAGCTTTCTAGTAAGATTCATGTGCAACTTGCTGATGGTCTTATTTTCCTCTCAATTCTCAACCTTTTCTTCAATCATTTGGTGGGGCAAATTCCATTCATCAAGCAATTTGCCTCCACTAGAATCTATTCTCTTTCAAGTTTAATTCTATAGGAGCATCCCTAGATCAATATGCAATGCTACAATTCTCAAAGTTAATATATCTGTATAATAATTCCTTTAGTGGCACAATTCACCAATGCTTGATTGAGATGAGTCGTACACTTCGGGTGCTAAATCTAAGGACAAACAACCTCAATGACAAAATTCTTGATGCATTTCTAGATAATTGTGGTTTAAAAACTTTAGCTCTCAATAAAAATCAATAAAAACAAATTAAAAGGAGGGTTACAAAAATCTTTGGCCAATTGCATTGGGTTGGAGGTATTGGACATTGGCAACAACCACATCGATGGCACCTTCCCATTTTACTTGAAGAACACATCCTTGTTGAGGAAACTTGTTTTGCAATGAAACAAATTTTAATTTGTTAATCCTTAAACTAAAATTAAAATAAGTTGCCCATGGATGGGGTAACAAATTGGGGCTTCGACTACGGCGGCAACAAATCTCCCACAACCAAATCAGTTATCGCCCATCATCAAATCTCTTACAACAAAACACCACAATTCCTGAATCAAAACAAAGAAGAGAGAGATCAAAAAGATAATGTTGATCAGTCCCTTTTGTTATATACTTAAAGAGATAGTAACGAGAGAGAGAGAGAGAGAGAGAGAGAGAGAGAGAGAGAGTTGAACGAAATGATTGAGGGAAAAAGGGGGAAAAAAAAAGAAAAAGAGAAGAGTCAGATGTCCTATTCGTCTATGAAACAATAAAAATTTAAATTATTATTTTTTTTTAAAAAAAAAAAATCCATTCGTGAACAGTGTAATGCCATATGCCTTTTGATTCTTGTTCTATTCTTTCATATTCCTTAATCTATCATTATGATTCTATGGCTATAAAAGGAAGTATTGAGTAGTATGTAAAACACACAATAATAGAGAAGAATCATACATAGTTCCTGAAGAACTAATTTTATATATTACAATTTCTTTATCTTGTTTTGTTATTTTCTTGGGTTAAATACATTACACTCCCTTGTGATTTGCAAACTTTATTTTTTATCCCTTGAGTTTTAATTTTTATCATAGGTGGTACCTGTGGTATGGGAAAAGACGGAAATGGTACATCCGTTTATTTTTTCGTCCAAAACTAACGTCTCGCCATGTCAACGTACATGTGTCGGCGTACATGTGCGATACTTGTTCCCAGGAACCATTTCAGCGCTGACGTGGCTATTAAATTTTATTTCTTTATTTATTTTTATTTTAAAGACTTAAAAAAAAAATAAAAAAAAATAATTCTGGGGGTGGCCGAAACACTCCCATGGCCCTTGGGAGTTGTTTGGCCACCCCCATTTTGGCTCTTAGGGGGGGGGGGCGAAACCACCCCATTAGGCCTGGGGGTGGCCGAACCACCCTCGTGGCCCATGAGGGTGGTTTGGCCACCCCCAATGGCCAAAGTGAGAAAAAAAAAAAAGGTTTTGGCCCTTGAGGGTAGTTCACGGAGGTGGTTCGGCCATCCCTAGAATTTTTTTTTTTAATTTTTTTATTTTTAAAAAGCCTTAAACTTAAAAAACACAAATTTTTTTTTTCAATATATACCCCTGTGGTTTTATACATTTTACAATGTGCCCCTTGTGGTTTTAATAAGTGCAAAAAATGGTACTTTGGTTTTGTAATTATATCACAAATGATACTTTGTACACAAACAATATTTGGTATATTTGGTATGCCTGTTTTGAACCAAAAGTAACTTGTATGCCTGTCGTGTATCAAAATAACAAGTTGACAGGAATTGAACCCTTCATTAAAAGACACACACACACACACACACACACACACACAATTAGTCCTGTGCAACAATTGGAAACACAAAATAATCTGCGTGACCAATTGATATAACCAAAAAAATGACAAAATATTTGTTACTTAAACACAATTTTTTTTTCTCCAATATATATCCTTGTAGTTTTATACATTTCATGATGTGTCCCCTGTGATTTGAATAAGTATCAGAAATGGTACCTTGGTTTTATAAATATATCACACATGATACTTTGAACACAATCAATACATTTTTATCTTCAAGCTAGGGGTAGCTCAATCAGTTGGGGATTACGTCTCATAAAGCAGAAGTCACTAATTTGAATCTCCTCTTCCCCTCTTGTGTGAATATATCAAAAAAAAAAATATTATATATATATATATATATATATATATATATATATATATATATTTTGAAATTGATTTGTTCCATTATTATTATTATTATTATTATTATTATTTTAAAAAATTGTTGGGGTGGCCGAGCCACCCCTTTGGGCCACATGGGGTAGGCGGCCACCTCCATTTGGTCCATAGGGGTGGTTCGGGCACTCCCAAAGACCAAAACCTTATTTATTTATTTATTTTTCTCACTTTAGTCATTGAGGTTGGTCGAACCACCCCCATGGTCCACGGGGGTGGTTCGGCCATTAAACCTATAGGACTTAACTTTTCTCTCATTAACCCGTTAACTACGCCATATTCGTTGATAATCTGTACGTGGAAATTCACCTATATCTTACCAAAGTTTTGAAAGGTTAATAAGATATAAATAACAAGAGCATATTCGTTGATAATCTGTACGTGGATGTGGAAAATTTCCAATGAGGTAATGTCACCATTTGGATCGATGTGGAAAATTTGCCAACGAATTGAAGTAATGCCCTTTCCAAAAAGTTATTGTGACGTGAGAAAATGTGTTAAGGACTTTTTACTACCCATCCTTAACCGACGCAGAATAAATTCAAAGAAAGACAATAACAGCTCGTTTGAATATTCAATAAGGAAAATAGAAGAATGTAGAACGTATTAGTTATTTATATTTTTTAGTTTAATAACATCATGTATGCTTTCATTGGAATTATACCAAAATTATTAAAATACTCAAAAGAATGTATATAAAATAATAATAATTTAAAAAAGAATAGAAATTTCCTACAACCTATAAATAAGATTGACATGTCCTAAATACACTTAGGCCTCTTGGACAAATAATCATTTTTAAAAAAAGTGCAACAAACTGA
The DNA here is from genome assembly GCA_028654335.1 of Alnus rubra. Classification (NCBI taxonomy): domain Eukaryota; kingdom Viridiplantae; phylum Streptophyta; class Magnoliopsida; order Fagales; family Betulaceae; genus Alnus; species Alnus rubra. Next base: position 8,911 of record JAJPGS010000870.1, on the reverse strand, counting down.
CATGTGTGACACTTAGACACATCAAACTATTATTTTATTGCAATTAAGCCATTTTACGTCATTCTTCTAACAAAAAATACCCCTATTTTCTTTTTTTAAAAAATTGAATTTTATTAAAAAAAAATAAAATTGATTAAATACTAAAATAGATTGGGAGTAGGTAATGTCATTGACTTCTCCCATAGCTAATAAATTGGGAGTAGGAAAGTCATGATGATTATAGCGATGGATCTCTCTACTCTGTAGGAATAAATTTAAGCCGTCATATTCGTTGATAATCTATCTTTACGTGGAAATTCAAGGACTTCACCCCCCTCGATCGACACACTATATATTTCATATCTCTTCAATTCTTTACTCTACGGGTTTCTCTTACTACAGCCTCCTCCAATGAAAATTCCCTCCTTTTCGTGGCTCTTTTTGGTGCCCATGTGCACACTTTTCCTCAACTTTTGTGTCTCTGTGGTGTCCGGCCAATGTTTGGGCAATCAGCAGTTCTTGTTGCTTGAATTGAAGAACAACCTGATATTCAATTCTACTATGTCCACTAAACTTGCTAAGTGGAACCAAAGTATCGATTGTTGTTCTTGGGAAGGCGTAACCTGCAACGAGGGACGTGTTGTTGGTCTTGACCTGACCAGCGAATCCATCTCAGGTGGACTTGAAAATTCCAGCAGTCTCTTCAATCTTCAGCATCTTCAGAGCCTGAATTTGGCTTTTAACAACTTCAACTATTCTCATATTCCATCAGAATTTGACAAGCTGACGAATTTGAGTTATTTGAATCTATCAAATGCTGGCTTTGCAGGGCAGATTCCTATTGCAATTTCACGCCTGACCAGGTTGGTTACTCTTCATTTATCAAACGATTACATCTATCAGCATGTTGCTATTTCAGGCCTGACAAGGTTGAGTGATTTATCTGCTACTTATTACTCTCCGCTGAAACTTGAGAATCCTAATTTAAATGTGCTCATTCACAACCTTTCGAAGCTTATGGAACTTCATCTTGATGGTGTATCAATATCAGCACAAGGTAATGAGTGGTGTCAAGCTTTATCATCTTCACTGCCAAATTTAAGAGTGTTGAGCTTGTCAAATTGCAATCTATCGGGCCCTTTTGATTCCTCCTTACGGAATCTTCAATCCCTCTCATTTATTCATTTGTCCCGTAACAATTTTTCTGCTCCAATTCCAAATTTTTTTGAAGATTTCAAAAATTTGACATCCTTAAATTTCTCTAATTCTTGTTTGAATGGAGAATTTCCGAAAAAGATCTTCCAGGTTCCAACGATACAAACGCTTGACTTGTCATATAACGAACTACTTGAAGTTTCTTTGCCAGAATTTTCTCCAAATGGATCTCTTCGAACCATGATGCTTACCTATACAAATTTTTCTGGGTCATTACCACCTTCTATCAGTAACGTTGAAATGTTGTCAACATTATATCTTGGGGGATGCAATTTCATGGGATCATTTCCAAACTCAATTGCGAGCCTCACACAATTGGTCTATTTGAACATGTCACACAACAGTTTCAGTGGATCAATTCCAGACTCAATTGCGAGCCTCACACAATTGGTCTATTTGAACATGTCATACAACAGTTTCAGTGGATCAATTCCAGACTCAATTGCGAGCCTCACCCAATTAGTCTATTTGGACTTGTCAAACAACAATTTCAGTGGATCAATTCCAGACTCTATTGCGAGCCTCACCCAATTAGTCTATTTGGACCTGTCAAACAACAATTTCAGTGGATCAATTCCAGACTCTGTTGCGAGCCCCACACAATTGGTTTATTTGTTCATGTCACACAACAGTTTCAATGGATCAATTCCAGACTCAATTGCGAACCTCACACAAGTGGTCTATTTGGACCTGTCAAACAACAATTTCGATGGATCAATTCCAAACTCAATTGTGAGCCTCACACAATTGGTTGCTGTGGACATGTCACACAACAGTTTCAGTGGATCAATTCTAGACTCAATTGCGAGCCTCACAAAATTGGTCTATTTGAACATGTCACACAACAATTTTAGTGGATCAATTCCAGACTCAATTGCGAGCCACACCCATTTGGTCTATTTGGACATGTCCAACAACAATTTCACCGGATCATTCCAAACTCAATTGCGAGCCTCAACAATTGGTCTATTTGAACATGTCACACAACAGTTTCAGTGGATCAATTCCAGACTCAATTGCGAGCCTCACACAATTGGTCTATTTGAACATGTCATACAACAGTTTCAGTGGATCAATTCCAGACTCAATTGCGAGCCTCACCCAATTAGTCTATTTGGACTTGTCAAACAACAATTTCAGTGGATCAATTCCAGACTCTATTGCGAGCCTCACCCAATTAGTCTATTTGGACCTGTCAAACAACAATTTCAGTGGATCAATTCCAGACTCTGTTGCGAGCCCCACACAATTGGTTTATTTGTTCATGTCACACAACAGTTTCAATGGATCAATTCCAGACTCAATTGCGAACCTCACACAAGTGGTCTATTTGGACCTGTCAAACAACAATTTCGATGGATCAATTCCAAACTCAATTGTGAGCCTCACACAATTGGTTGCTGTGGACATGTCACACAACAGTTTCAGTGGATCAATTCTAGACTCAATTGCGAGCCTCACAAAATTGGTCTATTTGAACATGTCACACAACAATTTTAGTGGATCAATTCCAGACTCAATTGCGAGCCACACCCATTTGGTCTATTTGGACATGTCCAACAACAATTTCACCGGATCAATTCCAAACTCAATTGCAAGCCTAACAAAATTGGTTTGTTTGTACCTGTCACACAATAGTTTCAGTGGATCATTTCCAAACTCAATTGCGAGCCTCACACAATTGGTCTATTTGAACATGTCACACAACAGTTTCAGTGGATCAATTCCAGACTCAATTGCGAGCCTCACACAATTGGTCTATTTGAACATGTCACACAACAGTTTCAGTGGATCAATTCCAGACTCAATTGCGAGCCTCACCCAATTAGTCTATTTGGACTTGTCAAACAACAATTTCAGTGGATCAATTCCATACTCTATTGCGAGCCTCACACAATTGGTCTATTTGTTCATGTCACACAACAGTTTCAATGGATCAATTCCAGACTCAATTGCGAACCTCACACAAGTGGTCTATTTGGATCTGTCAAACAACAATTTCGATGGATCAATTCCAAACTCAATTGTGAGCCTCACACAATTGGTTGCTGTGGACATGTCACACAACAGTTTCAGTGGATCAATTCTAGACTCAATTGCGAGCCTCACAAAATTGGTCTATTTGAACATGTCACAAAACAATTTTAGTGGATCAATTCTAGACTCAATTGTGAGCCACACCCATTTGGTCTATTTGGACATGTCCAACAACAATTTCACCGGATCAATTCCAAACTCAATTGGGAACCTAACAAAATTGGTTTGTTTGTACCTGTCACACAATAGTTTCAGTGGATCAATTCCAGACTCAATTGCGAGCCTCACACAATTGGTTGCTGTGGACATGTCACACAACAGTTTCAGTGGATCAATTCTAGACTCAATTGCGAGCCTCACACAATTGGTCTATTTGAACATTTCACACAACAGTTTCAGTGGATCAATTCCAGACTCAATTGCAAGCCACACACATTTGTTCTATTTGGACATGTCAAACAACAATTTCACCGGATCAATTCCACACTCAATTGCGAACCTCACACAATTGGTCTATTTGTACATGTCAGACAACAATTTCAACGGATCAATTCCAGACTCAATTACGAGCCTCACACAATTTGTCTGTTTGGACCTGTCAAACAACAAATTCAGTGGATCAATTCCATACTCAATTGCGAGCCTCACACAATTAAGTTTAAGATATCTAGACCTTTTAGACAATCAAATTCATGGAGAGATCCCCATATCAATATGCAATGCTATAAAACTTGAAGTTCTAGATCTGTCTAATAATTCATTCTTTGGCACAATTCCCCAATGCTTGATTGAGATGAGTGGGAAAGCACTTAGGGTCCTGAATCTAAGAACAAACAACCTCAATGGCACAATTCCTGATGCATTTCCACATAGTTGTGGTTTACAAGTTTTAGCTCTCAATAAAAACCAATTAGATGGAGGGTTGCCAAAATCTTTGGCAAATTGCATTGTGTTAGAGGTCTTGGACATCGGGAACAACCAATTGAGGACACCTTCCCATTTTACTTGAAGACCACATCCATGTTGAGGATTCTTGTTCTGCGATCTAACAAATTTTACGGGCGCATTACTCATCCAGAGCTTAATGCCACCTGGCCGATGCTTCAAATTATTGACGTGGCTTCAAACAATTTTATTGGTAACCTTCCAATAATACTTCTTTCTACTTGGATGACAATGGTGGATCGTGCACATGAGGCCCAATCAGAGCCCAGCTACCTCCGAACTAATTTCAATAGTTATTATTATCAAGATACGGTAACAGTTACTAGCAAAGGTTTAGAGGTGGAGCTGGTGAAGATCCTAACCATCTACACCACTATTGACTTTTCTTGCAATGGCTTTGACGGTCCTATCCCTAAAGATATCGAAGAACTCAAAGCGCTATATATTCTCAACTTGTCACATAATGCTTTCACAGGCCAAATTCCACCATCTTTGGGGAAATTGAGTAATTTGGAGTCACTAGACCTGTCAAGCAACGAGCTTTCTGGTGAGATTCCTGTGCAACTTGCTGATGGTCTTATTTTCCTTTCGGTTCTCAACCTTTCCTTCAATCAATTGGTGGGGCAAATTCCATTGATTAAACAATTTGCTACATTTCCGGAAACTTCCTTCGAAGGGAACGAGAGATTATGTGGCTTCCCTTTGAAATCACAATGCACATATGGGAAGCCACAGTTGTCACCTCCAACACATGAAGAAAAGCATTGGAATTATGGGATTGCGATTGAGTGGAATTACATAAGTGCTGAATTGGGATTTATTTTTGGCATTGGAATCGTCATTGGGCCTCTTATGTTCTGGAAGAGATGGAGGATTTGTTATTACAAACATGTTGATGACATTCTTTTCAAGATCTTCCCCAGATTGTATATTGGAATAGAAAACTATCAAAGACGCAGATATAGAAATCAGAGGCGGAGGCACTAGTCAAAGTTATGAGGAGCCATGCCTTCAGGTTTGTCATGAGCAACTCTTGTCGTTTTGGTTAATTTCACTACTAAGCAAAATAATAAAATGGATCCATGTAATTGGATGCAAGTATTGTGTTTAAGGTATGATATTTGTAATTGGCAAACTATATATATTAGTGAAGTACTTGTTTGATATTAGTTTTCCGGGCTACTTAATTATCATGTCACGTGGAGCAAAAATTGGCCATGCTATCACATTTGCGTCGGTCAACATATGAATTGCGTTGTTTGAGAGCTGAAGTTTGTAAACTATTGGGAGTGTTTAGATACCAACGTTGTTTGGTCGTTAGTTTGAGGATTTTTTTTTTTTTTTCTAAGTCTCAGGTATGTTGGTTCATTAATTAGTTTAATTGTTTGTTTTTTTTCTTCACCGATTCTTCCAGTTTCGCATGAAACATTTGCTGTGGACTCTAATCTTATCAAACAAACTCACCACATTCGACAAAACAGTGGAAAAAAAAAAAACCAAAAAAAATAAAAAGCATGTGTGTTAGAGCCCAAGAAGAAATTGAAGCGAAGAAGAAAAATAAAATTTCTCAAGACCATGGGATCAAATTGGCGCCGATGATGGTTCTAGCCTATAGCTTATATCTATATGTTAAAATTTTATAGGCTACATCTTTCCTTTAATATTTGATTTTAGTTTATTTTTGGTTTAATTGCTGCTCTTCTTGCGGAGTCGTTCCGATTGATGTGTTGTTGCATTATAGATTCAGCTTGAGCATAATGACCAGAGGTAATCCTCAAACCGCTTTATTTTTCAATTGCATATCATATCATATATATATATATAAAAGCCGAGTTCTTCCTAAATGACATAGAATGGTGACACGTGGCATGAACCCATACTTTTTAATGATTAAACCGGTCCTTTAAGTACTGAACCAGTCTTTTAAATAAAATTGAACCGGTCTATTTAATATCTCTCTCTCTCTCTCTCCTCTCTCACACACACACACACACACACACACAATTAATGATACAATTAAAGGTGTTTCTTTAATATTTTATATTTTTGTTAAAATCTAAATATGTTTCCATTTTGTTTGTGAAATTTTTGGTTGAACAATTCTTCATTTGAATGTTTATTACAATTTTTTTTTTCCTCTATTCATTTGCTTTTTTGAATGTTCAGAATTATATATAATTGAAATATAATAGGTATCACATCAACAATAAAAATTCCTGCTAATTTTCTATTTTATGCTTTAATAATCAAAATCATGGTTTTCTTCTTTTTATTTTTTTTTCATACTTATTTTCATTCTAAACTACATATATGGGAACAAAGATTTTAACATGTTTTAATTTATATGAATTAAACTAAAAATAAGGGTCTTATGTTTTAATTTGCTTGAATGTTTTGTGGGATATTTGTTTTTCTTTTATGTGATTTATACATTTTCTCTTCTTTTTTGGAAATGTTATTCTGCTTTTGAAAGCCAAAAAATGCAAAATTTTATTTGATTATTGTGCACAAAAGGAATAGAAATGCTTTTAAAACACTAAAGAGTTAATTAACATTAAATTTGAAATGCTTTTTTTTTTTTTTTTAATGTTCAAAATTATATGGATTTTATTTTTATTGAAACATAATATGTACGTATCATACTAACAATATATAGATTCATACTATTAATCCTATTATTAATGCTTGACAATCAAATCCAGATTTTTCTCTTGCTATTTTTTTTTTTACACCTATTTTCATTTTAAACTACACATATGAGAATATTTTAAATGTCTTAATTTATATGGACTAAAACTAAATTATGGTTCTTTTGATAGTAAAATTTTATGTGATTTATATATTCATTCAATGTTCTTTGTGTAATAGAGAATTATGACACGTGGTGTGAACCTATAATTTTTAAACACTGAACCGGTTTTTTAAGTAAAAAAAACCAGTGAATTTTAAAGGTGAATTAGTTTTGTCATAATTTTAATAAATTTATTGTGTTTTAATAAATGTATTTCCTCACCAGAATTTCGATGAGACTGCTTTGACAATCAATTAAAATCAGAATTTCTGACTTTGCCACCTCGCCCTAAAAAGTAATTGGCTGCAAAATGACAAGTCAAAGCTATTCTAAGACATATTTTTGTCATAATCACCTTCAAGACAGAGAGGAAGAGATACTAGATTAGATTTTCAACTTAATTAGTTTGAAGGAGTTCATCCAGCCCTTCCATCTTCACAGTGCTTTGTTCAAATGAACTTTGACTTTTTGTCTCCTGGCTTAAGAATTTGAAAAGAACACATGAGCTTTCATCAACACTCATCATTCCACCAGCATCATCAAATGCCAACACCTTTGAGACATTCTTTTCAAGATCTTTCCAGATTGTATTTGGTATAAAAAGTTATGAGCAGAATGCCTTCAGGTTTGTCATGATCGATCACTGTTGTCGTTTTGGTTTCACTATTAAGCAAAATAAAATAAAGAATGGATGCAAGTATGTATTTGTAATTGGCAACTATTTAATTAGTGAAGTATTGTTTGATATTATTACTGATGGACATACGATTACACGGCCATCCCTTTGACAGCTAAAGTTCGTAAACGTTGGGAATGTTTGGATACAACATTGTTTTATCATGAGATGAGGAATTTATTTGAAACTAATTATAAATATTAGATTAATTAATTATATGAAATACACGGCAGTAATTCCATTCCTTTATACAAGCAAGCATTGGTCAATCCCTTGCAGTTGCCTCCACTAGATTTCTTTTCTCTTTCAAGTAATAATCTATAGGAGCATCCCTAGATCAATATGCAATGCTACAGTTCTTGAAGTTAATATATCTGTCAAATAATTACTTTAGTGGCACAATTCACCTATGCTTGATTGAGATGAGTCATACACTTGGGGTGCTGAATCTAAGGACAAACAACCTCAATGGAAAATTTTCGAGCATTTCAGATAATTGCAGTTTATAAACTTAGCTCTAATAAAAACTAACTAGAAGAGGGTTTCCAAAATCTTTGGCCAATTGCATTGGGTTGGAGGTCTTGGATTGGGAAACCAATGAGTCCTTCATTTTATTGAAGACAATCTTGTTGAGAATTTTGTTTTGCGACAAAAAATTTTAATTGACAATCCAGAAATAAAATTAAAATAAGTTGCCCATGGAGGGGTAACAAATGGGGGCTTCGACTACGGTGGCAACAAATCTCCCACAGCAAAATCAGTCATCGCCCATCATCAAATCTTCCTACCTACAAAACAAAATAACCACGAATTTCTGAATCAAAACAGAGAAGAGAGAGACCAGAGAGATGGTACTGATCGGTCCCTTTTGTCATGTACTCAATATACTCAAAGAGGTAGTAACGAGAGAGAGAGAGAGAGAGAGAGAGAGAGAAGAGAGAGAGAGAAGAGAAGAGAGAGAGAGAGAGAGAGAGGAGAGGGAAGGAGAGGAGGGGAGGGAGGGAGAGGAGGAGGGAGAGAGAGAGAGAGAGAGAGGAGAGGAGGGAGGGAGGGAGGGAGGGAGAGAGAGGGGAGGAGGGAGGGAGGGAGGAGGGAGGAGGGGAGGGAGGGAGGGAGAGAGAGAGAGAGAGAGAGAGGGAGAGAGAGAGAGAGAGCGAGGAGGGAGGGAGGAGGAGGAGGGAGGGAGGAGAGGGAGTGAGAGAAGAGCGAGGGAGGAGGGAGGGAGGAGGGAGGGAGGAGGGAGAGCGGGAGGGAGGGAGGGAGGAGGA